>CM076139.1:12180306-15140306 GCA_038025085.1 Tetragonia tetragonoides
TTTCTCAATTAATGAAAGGTAGTTTTGACAATTTGCGCCCTAGCATGTTAAAAAAATAAATTCTCACCTTAGCGCTCTCTCTCTCTTCTCACCTTCTCTCTCGGCCATAACCACCGACCATTGTCTCCGGCATCTCTCCGACCCGGCTTTGCCTCTCCTAACCACCGGCGCTCTCTCCCCTCTCCACTCCATAGCCCTGACTCTCTCTCTCTCTCTCTCTCTCTCTCTCTCTCTCTCTCTCTCCTCAAGGTGTTTTCGTTTTGATTTTTTTCGATTTTTTTGCTGCTTCGATTAGTTTTCCGGCGAAGGAGGCTGAGGGGGTGGCGGGAAAGGCCGCGCTGAGGTCTCCTGGCAGATGTGGCATCCTACATGGCCTGGGGCGGGGGGTAGGGTGGGTGTTGGCTGTGCGTGAGAGGAGAGAGAAATGAGGGGTTAGGGTTTGTCAAATTAGAGGAGGATGGGGTGGCGCGTGGGGGGGAGGAGAGAGCAAGACTGACGAGGGCCGTTGTGGTCGCCCGCCGGAGGTGAGCCACACGGTGAGTGGGTGGGTGGCGGCAGGGCGGAGCTGGCCGATGGCGGTGGGTGTGGCTGGGCTGGTGGTGCTGTGTGTGGAGGTGAGAGTGTGGGATAGGAAAAATTGTTTACTCCAATAATTAACTCTATCAAGTTTATTAGTTAACCCTATCATTAATGAAAGTTAACCATATCATGTTATAAAAGTTAACCCTGTTATATGTATAAGTTAACCCTATCATCTACAAAAGTTAACACTGTTATAAGTACAAGTTAACCCTGTTATAAGTACAAGTTAACCGTGTCATGTATAAAAGTTAACTCTATCCTATATAAAAGTTAACCCAGTTATGCATGAAAGTTAACCAAGGTGATGAGTTCTCATGGTTCTCATATAAACAAGGGTTCTCATGGGAACCCTCCCCTATATATATATATATATATATATATAGATTGATAGATAGATAGATAGATAGATAGAGAGAGAGAGAGAGAGAGAGAGAGAGAGAGAGAGAGAGAGAGAGAGAGAGAGAGAGAGAGAGAGAGAGAGAGTTCAGGTGAGATGACCAGCTACAATGAGATGGTGAGAAGTCATCTGAACTATTCAATTAGGTAGATCTAAGGGTTCAGATTGCATCCATGTCATTAATGGCAATATGATGATAAGTCGCAATTTTCTTTTTAGCTGGGTTAACTCCTTGTTTCTCTCTCCCAGTCGCGTTTTTCTCTTTCATGGTTGCAGATATAGAAGCAGAGACTACGAGAGAGAAGAGACTAATTGAGATTGACCTCACAATTGAAATTTGGAGTGGATTTTAGTGATTGAGCTCACATTTGCAGCGGTTTTGTTTAGGTTTCGATTTCTATGTAAGTATTGATCAAATTTACATATCGTTCGATTTCTATGGTTTAATTTTTGACCATATTCGATTTTCTTTTTCATTGTATATGTTGATGCCTAGGGTTTTTCATTGTATATGTTGATTTCTAGGGTTTTTTCATTGTCTATGTCGATTTCTATGGGGGTTTTTTCGCTGTTTGTATTCAAATTTTAGGTTTTCTTTGATTTTCTACTGATCTAGTTCCACTTTGTTGCTGTATTAGTTGATATCTCCTCTAGTTTCTGCGATTGACATTTGGAGCTAGGTTTTTGTTCGATTTTAGTCTTTTGTTCGAATTCGATTTTGAGCTAGTTTTTTTTTTTCGTTTCAATTTCTAGGTTTTGTTCGATTTTAGTTTTCAGACTTGTTTGTGCAATCCCTAACCATGTAATTTATTGAAGTTCTCATATCTGTTTGTTTAAAGTCACTTCTTAGTTCATACATGATCTAGTGGCCTTTATGTTCAGTATAAGTGACCCTTGTGTCCAGTATAAGTGACCCCTATGCTTTCCTTACATTAAATGTTGGGGAGCTATTTTTTTGTTGATTGAAATTGTTTTGCTGAAATGATTGCCGAAGTACATACATCAAATCAAGAATTTACTTCTAACATCCAAAAGGAAAGATGCGCGTTTTGTGAAGATCAAGACAAGCAAGAACGTCCTCAAGTTCAATATTTGTTGCCCGAAATACCTTTACACGCTGTGGTGTCGCTGACTTCGTGAAGGCTAACAAGTGGAAGCAATCTCTTCCTCGTGGTTGGTGCCCTGTCTCTTTGCCTTTCGAATTTATATGTTCACTTGTCATACTTGCTGGTATGCTGGGTTTTAAAAACTACGATGGTTAGCTATACTGCTGGTATGTGTTATGTAAGTAGTATATGTGATAATTGAGTCTTCCTTTTCCATGCAAATAATGTAGTTCTTTGTGCTACCATGTTTCTGATTACTAGTGAACTACTAGAGTTTACCCTTGGTGTCATGTTTTTGTTTGCATAGCAGTATTGTGGGTCTTTATTTTGGTTGGAGTTGCTTATGCTACTCTTCTACCTTCTAGTTTAGTGCAATTTATGAAAGATATATTTATGACTTTGTTTCCTAATTATCCCTTCTTATGTTTTATTTAGTACAACTAATATTTTATAAATGATATTCATCAAAACAAAAAATTTATAAATGACCCAACATAGTCTTAAAAGTGACTCGGGGCTCTTTATGAAGTGACCCCTCAATCCTATTGCATAGATCACAAATATAGTTTTTTGCTTTGTGGTGAAATAGACTGAATGTGTATCTACTTCAGCTTTATGTTATCTACACTTTAGCGTTGGATGATAGTATGATACTCATGTTTAAGTTGGTTAATACTTGTTATTGCTTATGTTTCTAGCTGGAATTTCAAAGTGATGAGATGGTGGTTTCAAATTTGATATCAGACTAGACATTTTGAGGGACAAAAACTTTATATACTTGTTCCTGGGACATGGCTTTACATGTTTGAATTAGTTTGATTAACCTTGTACTCCTTTAGCCTGAATCTTCTTAAATGCTCTTAAGTTTGAATTGGTTTGATTCTGAACTTTGGTTCCATATTACAGAGTCAAACAGCTATGATTTGACTAGATGTTTAGCGAGATTCATGCGTTTGAATACTCAAATTGGGGTGTTTTGTGAATACCTTATAGGGAATGCTCATGAGAATGTTGTAGCACTTGCTGTTGAAAAATCAGAATGAATTTAATTATGTGATAATCAGTTATAAGTGATTCATGTTTAACAAAAAAGTGACCCCTGCTCAGATAAAAAGTGACCCCCAATTTAACTAATAAGTAACCTTCATTGTGGTTCATTGTAATTATTCGTTTTGTGTTTGATCAAATGAAAGACTATATGTTTTGAATCTTGCACTTGGTTTATTTTTTTAGTTAACTTTTCAAAGCCTATTAGCTCAAATGGTAGAGCATTGTGCATTTACATAGCACAGGTGTAGGTTCGAATCCTACATAGGCTATTGATATTATAATAAAAAAAAATGGCACCTTAAGTTAAAGAGTGACCTTAATTAGGATTAATTATGGTAATAATTGGTTTGTATACATACATATTGTAGTAATAATGTTAATGTATGCATTAAGTGACCCTGCGAAGTGCTACAAGTGACCCATCGTCGTCTTTAAATTGACCCCTCAATCTTATTGTCGTTGAATTTTATTTTTAGTTTTTTTTTTATATTGACATGTATTTTTCTTTCAGTATCCTATGAGTCGTACAACCATAAGTGATCCCATTTGTCCAGTAGTAGCCTATATGTGACCTTTCACAGTCTTAAAAGTATCCCCTTTTTTATTTTAATGTGACCTAGTTATTATTGTAGTTTACTTTTCAACTTTATTTATTAGTAGATAGTTATGGACATTGCCTTGCATGAATGATGAACTTAATTTGCTGAAGGATGTTATCATCAGAAGCCACTTTCTGGTTGAAGAACATGTTGTTCCTCTCCTTCCAAATACAATAGGTCAGTGAAGCAATACAAGCTGAAAAAACAAATCTCTGAAATTTTATTTTCCTTCTAGTAACCCTAGGAGTCTCATTATTAAGCAACCATTGAATTATAGAAGCACTACAAGACCAGCCAAATCAGTTCTTGACTTTGTACACCAGCTCTTTGCATCTGTCACAAGCCAAAAAAAAAAAAAAATGTGAAGCAAACTTGGTGAGGTTTATTTGTAATTTTTCTTTCACAATCCTATAAGTGATTAACCATACAACTAAAAGTGGCCCCAATTCTTATAAAATAGCCTATATAGGATTCGAACCTACATTCATTGTGCCAAGCACATTGCTCTACTAATTGAGCTAATAGGCTTCCATCAATACCAATTGAGCTAACATGCTTCCATCAATACCAATAGAAACTTGTGTATATAAGCAATTGCAAAATGATATTTGTGTAGAATCCTTTGCATCCTATACATATTCTCATCAAAAGTGACCCCTTGTACAATCAAAAGTGACCTCTTGTACAACTAAAAGTGACCCGTTCAAAAACACTGAGTAGTGACAATTAACAACTTATAAATTACCATAAGCTAATAAAAAAAGTGACCCAAATATAAGAGAAACCAATATAGCAACTTGATAAACTAACTGGATAAATAAACACGCCAAATCACTAACCAAAAGGCACCAGTGGTATGAAAGAGTGCCAATATGTTTTTAACATGTACTACTATCAGTTGATTCAATTTATGACCTCAACACTTACACCAAGTACTAAATAAAGAGCAAAAAAAACTGTCCAAAATACACCGTTACGTTTATAGGAGAAACCGCATTGATGAATAAATCTATAAGCTCCATATTTCATTCCTCGTGATTCTTGAACAACAAGAATGCTACATTTACTAGAATAATGTCAATTTCAATAAACAGGAAACTAGAATTATTATGTAAAATATAAGATGCGCGCAGTCACTTTAATAAGAGCAAGGGGTCATTCATAGGATTGTATAGGGTCACTTAGAAGACTGTATAAGGTCACTTATAAAGTACACTATGTCACTAGTTGAATTAATATTTGTTGAGTACCAAGAGGGGTGTATCTTGCATTTGTATTTTTTGAGAATGTCAATTGTTATACACAAAGTTTTGAACTAGCTGAATTAATATTTCTTGAGCAACAAGGGTGCGGGTGTGTGCATTTGTACTTATTGAACTGCGAATGATAACTAGCAGAAGCAAATTCTCACACAATATAGCTACTGGAACAACTTCATTGAGCAAAATGGTTGAAATACAAGCTTCTGCGTTACAGTAATCCCAACTTTCAGAGACATGTAAAAGTAATCTCACATTGACAGATATATATTCTGTTAAAAGTGACCCTGTATTCTCATATAAGTGACCCTAAATCCTCACATAAGTGACCCTGAGTTGTTTTCCTGTTATCCCAACTATATGTGAGTAAAAGAATCCAATGGTTAGCCCACCAACATGAAGATTCACACGACAACACCAAGTCAATATACTCAATTCAAGCAACTCTTAAAGACATTCCAATCGAATCAAATGTAATTCAAGAACAATTACAATCAACAACAAAAAATCCTATTTTTCGCTACGAAGCCCTAAAAATTCGAAAACTTCTCAATACATTGCATATGAATGGAACTAGAACAAAAACCGCATACATAACTAATAACAACAACAAATTAAAACAATAATTACATTCAAAACACGAACATAAAACCCTAATTTCAGCAAATTGCCCAAAAACTTATCAAAAACTAATTGCAAGTTATCAAATCGCTATGGTTTGGTTCTCTAAATCTGACTCCTTGTTCTTCCGCGAATTTGGAAGCATAGCTGCATTCTGGGAGATGGAGAACAAGAGAGAGAAGAGTATTGTGAAAGGAGGGAGAAGAAGAGAGAGAAACATTGGCAGAGGAAGGAGAACAAGTAAACGTTCGACTATTCAGGAGTGAGAAAGGAGAATATTTCTTCTCTTTTTTCTTTTTTGATTTCAAAGAAGAAAATCTCTAGTTTAGCGTATTTACGATCGTGCCATTAATGAAATGTGGTGAATAAGGAGCGTTACATAAGTGCAATTGGATGGCTGAGATCAATTCTCACCATCTCACCGTAACATTCCTTCTCACCAGATCCCTACTATATATATATATATATATATATATATATATATATATTAGATTTAGTGCGAACTCCTAAATATATGTGAACTGTACGAACTACACATCCTGGCCGTCCATCCTCTAATCACCTTAAGTTCACTTTAAAACAAAAAATAAATCTAAACAAAAACAAACACCCGACACCATTGCCACACCCGACACCACCACTGCCATAGCACCACCACTACCACCTGATGACGCCACACGGCCTCATCCTGTCGGCGCCGGACGATGAGCTCACCGGAGGTCAGCACCACACCATTGCCAGCCCAACCAGCCAAAGTTTCACCCATCACGTCTCCTCCCACTCATTTTTTCTCTCCTATCCGATTCCCAACATCCCCACCCTTTGCCTCATCGGCAGTTTCCGACCAAAAGAACGGTCGTTATGGGTTCACTAAGGGCCAAGGTGAGGAGAGAGAAAGAACCTGATTGGAGGAGAGAGAGCCCGAGAATATATGCGAAATTGTGCCTTTTTTTTTGTTTTTTCTGTTCAAAGGAAGCTTTCATGTTATTACGAGAATGCCACAAAGCTTATGTAATCTCAGTGGTTGATTTAATTATCCGACGGTTAATATTGTAAGTTCACACAGTTCGCATATACTTAGGGGTTCGCACTTGAACCATATATATATATATATATATATATATATATATATATATATATAGGGTAAGGGTCAGGTACAAACCCCCCCAGTATACAAATTGTACAAACTAATAAGAACCTTTCGATGTGATAGATCGGAAGGCCAAAAGTAATCTCGTGTTTTTAATTAGCTGCAAACAAAAGAAAGAGGGAAAAGAAAAAAAAAATACTGAAATCTCGCTTTCTTCTTCACAAAGACACACTCTCTCTCCCTCTCTCTCTCTCTCAACTTTTGACCAAATTTAATGGATATCGACAAGATATGGACGTCAAATTGATCAATTGCTTCAATTCTAGCTAATCAAAGTTATGTTACGATGTAGTATGTTCTTCATTGATTCCTTTAAATTCTGTTTCGTATTATAATTTTCAATTCATTGAAATATATCAACAAATCTTTGCATTGAATTCGTAAAATTATTGTGTTTTCCATGTTAAGGGTTTGAATTTGGTTGAATTATTGGTTGGTATGATAATGTTGAAGCAATTTATGAGAAATAGCTATTTGAGCTCTTTTTGGTTGGGAAAATTAGGGTTTTTGGTGTTTATTATGAAAGGGAATATCTCTCTCTCTTTTATTTTAGATTGTTTCATATGATTCTGCATAAAATTGATAGAAATTGTCAAATGAGTACTAGTCCGGTCAATTTTAGTTTTCTTTTAATGTAATACTACAACTTCATTGAAAATAAAGCACAAATTCATTGAAAATACAACCCAGATTCATTGAAAACTTACCAAAGCAATAATACGTTATTAGGGTACGTGTTTTCCCCTGATTCAATTGATATGATATGAATGAGAGAAGCTCAACTTAACGCTTAAGGACCATGATAATCTCTGCACGAAAAAAGGCTACCAGTTCTTTATGGGACCTCAAACACTCTGCTTTTGGTTCAGATCGATCTAGGATGCAGCTGCCACTCCCCAAGCACAGTGTTACAGCTTGCATGACAGTATACATTTCCTTGGCTACCATTGACAACCTCTGTAAAAGATCCCTGCACCTAGTTAACAGATGTGAATTATGTGAAATTGATTTTGAATCTTGCAAACACCTTTTTTTTTTCTCTTGCACATAGAGCAAGCAGGTCTGGCAACATCTTCTATCATGGCTTGTCATTGCTAAAAGGTGCAGCAACCTCAACTAAGCTTTAAGATGATTTCATAAACATAACCGAGGCAAGCACAGAGAAAAGAGAAGAAGGAGATGTACTCTTGTGGCTGCTGTATATGAACTCTGGCTTGAATAATATTCAGGGAGCAAAAGACAAGTCCTCAACAGGTAATCTTTGCTATCCAGTATAATGTTAGCGCCAGAATCATGATGTTTGGTGAAGGCTCACTTATGGAGGATGTAAGATCTGCCAGCTTACTTGGAATTCATTGTTGAAGTTAGTTGAGTCTTGTGTTTTGTTTTCCCTAGCTTTATAGCTGGCTTTTACTTTTAGCTACTTAGGTTTTCCAGCATTGGACATTATTGTGATACACTTGTAAGTTTTTTATGAGAACTCATGATTTTATGAGAACTATGAGAACTCATTTATTTCTGTTTTTAATTTAATCTAATAAGGTTGGTCTTTCAACTTTTAAATTCTAATTAGTGAAACACATATTAAGGGACAGTTTGATCAAGTCGGTTGTTGTTTAATAAGAAAATTTATCTTAGTTGGTATATAAGCATAAATTATCTTAGTTGGTATAAGCATAGGTTATATGAAAATAGACTATTATTTGTGAGAATAAATGTCGTCAATATGACAAGAGTTAGATATTTATTAAGTTTTATATTGAGGGTATAAACATTGGTTAGATAGGTGACTAAATTTTCCAAGTAGATGCACAAATAAATTGACAATAGTCATATTTGGAGTGATAGTATGTTAAGTTATATGTTTGAGGTACAAGCGCAAGTTAGGTGACCAATAATAAATATTT
Source organism: Tetragonia tetragonoides (assembly GCA_038025085.1). Classification (NCBI taxonomy): domain Eukaryota; kingdom Viridiplantae; phylum Streptophyta; class Magnoliopsida; order Caryophyllales; family Aizoaceae; genus Tetragonia; species Tetragonia tetragonoides. The sequence goes on from CM076139.1 coordinate 12,188,978, forward strand.
GTCTATTTTTTATGAAGCAATAGTGATCAAATACTTTTGGGGATAAGTATAAGCAACATGCACGTGTAACTTTTGGATCAATCACCATTTTATTATTATTTATATACTTTGTACAATTTACAAAAATTCCAAAAAATATGTGAAAATATTGAAAATATGATAATAAACTGATAGTCCGTGCATAGCACGGATTACTCCCTAGTATGCTTTGTTCTTGGCTCAAACCCTCCAACAGCTGTGATGGAAGGGTATATTAGAAGCATTTGGGGAAACATGGGATTGACAAAATTATTAGGCTTCAAAATGGAAAATTCATAGTTAGATTCCTAACTTTGCTGGAACGTGATAAGGTTCTACAAATGGGATGCCATCATTTTGATAGCAAATTGTTCATCATGAAGCCTTGGACTGAAGATGGGCATAAAAATGCAGATGTGACATCAGTCCCAATTTGGGTCAGATTTCATAAGTTCGATGTTATTTACTGGGCTAGTGATTCATTGAGTAAGATTGCAAGCCTAGTGGGGAAGCCTATTATGACAGATAGGGCAACAGAAATGAGAACAAAGTTGAACTATGCTCGTGTGCTTATAGATGTAGACATTGGGGAATAACTACCAGATCATGTGGTTTTTGAGGATGAGTATGATGGCCTTGTGCATCAAAGAATCACCTTTGAGTTGAAGCCTATTAAGTGCACACATTGTCATGGTTTTGGGCATGATTCCTCAGAATGCAGGAAGAAGAATAACCAACACAAAGGGAAGAAAACAGGGCAACAAGTGGACAGCCAGCGACTGAGGTGCCTGTTGTTGTGAATATAGAGAAGCAAAGTGAACAACCTATTTCTGGGTCTGTTAATGATGTTGTAGAAGTCAGAAACCCTGTGGTTAATGCAGGGAAAGGGGGGACATGGCAGCCTATTTCAAAACAGAAAAAGGCTATCCAAGTTTCTAAAGAGGTGGTGGAGGTAATTAGCACTGGAAATGTCTTTGATGTTTTGCAAGGAAATGAGGAGGATATTGTTCAATCAGAGCTAGAAGAAGATGAGGGTGGTGGCAGGGCCAGTAGCTCCCAAGGGGCACATGAATAAAATCCTTCCTTGGAATGTGAAGGGCTTAAATGCTCCAAATAAGCAGAGGGAAGTAAAATTCTTCCTGCCGCAGAATAAAGTGGGTCTCTGTGGCCTTGTAGAAACAAAAATTAGGGCAGTTAATTTCAACAAATGTCAAGTCAATTTGTGCCCTAGTTGGGACTCTCATATTAACCATGATGCTAATCCGAGGGGCAGTATATGGGTCTTATGGAGGAGGGATTTCTTTCATGTGTAGATAATCTCTTCAACAGCTCAGGTAGTTCACTGTAAGGTTGAGCACCTTCCTGCTGCACAATGTTTCTTTGTGTCATTTGTGTATGGTTTTAATAGAACTAGTGAGAGACTGGCACTATGGGAAGAAATGAGACATATTGAATCTAACATGCATGATGCATGGATCTTAATGGGTGATTTTTATAGTTTACTTCAAGTTGATGATAGATTAGGGGGAGATAATGTGACCATGGCTGATTTCATTGATTTGAAGGAGTATATGAGTGACTGCCACTTGTTGGAGCTTGGTTGGAAGGGTTGTAGGTTTACCTGGTCTAATAAGCAAGAAGATGAGCAGAGGGTATTTTCTAAGCTTGATAGAGTTTATTTGTGATGAGGATTGGCTTGAGATGTTTGATGACATAGATGTATGGTTCATGCCTGAAGGCATACCAGATCATAGCCTTGCACTTGTTACAATGTTGGCTGAGCAACAACATAATCAATTTCACTTTAAATTCTTTGACATGTGGGTGCAATCTGAGGATTTCATGCCTATTGTTGAAAGTGTGTGGAGAAACAGAATTGAGGTCTGTAAAATGTACAAAGTAACTCAGAAGCTGAAAAGAATGAAGAAGGATTTGAGGAAACTGAATAAGATCCAGTTTCAGGATATTGAAAGGCAAGCTCAGACTGCTAGAGCACTTATGATGTAAGCTCAAGAGGATTTGCACATGAACCTGCTTGGCTTGTCACTGCAAAGGAAAGAGAAAGAAGCTACAGCAAAATTCAGAGAATTGTCAATTGCAGCTGAATCCTTCTTGCAATAGAAAAGTAAGGCAACTTGGGTTGGCCTAGGGGATCAAAATAATAAATACTTTCATGTTGTGTTGCGTGCAAGAAGAATCAAGAATAAGGTTACCTCAATTCAGAACAGTAGTGGTGATTGGTTGCATGAACCAGATAAGATAGTTGAAGAATTCAGTGAGTTTTACAAGAGCATGTTGGGCTCAACTCAGAGCAACAGATGCACAACAAACCTGAATATTCTTCATAGTGGGAGAAGGATCATAACTGAACACAAGATCATCCTTACCAGACCTTTTACAAAGGGGGAGGTGAGGAAGGCCATGTTCTCTATTCCCTCTAGCAAGAGCCCTGACCCTGATTGTTATGGAAGTGGCTTCTTCAAAGCTACTTGGGACATCATAGGAGATGAGGTTTCAGATGCTATACTTGATTTCTTCCAATCAGGTAAAATTCTCTCATCCTTGAATTCCACTATGCTTTCATTGATATCGAAAATTGATTGCCCTGTTAGGCCAAGTGACTTTTGGCCTATAGCTTGCTGTAGTACTCTCTACAAATGTATTTCTAAAATGATTTGTAGTAGAATGTCTCTGGTATTGCCCGATATTATTGATGAAAATCAAGGTGCGTTTGTTAAGGGTTGATCAATTATTCATAATATCTTGATTAGCCAAGTCTTGATTAGACTGTATAATAGGAAGGCCAATATATCTTCTAGGTGTCTCTTTAATATTGATTTGAGGAAAGCATATGATACTGTGCATTAGGATTTTGTGGAGGAGATTTTGAAAGAGTTTGGATTTTCCTCTAGATTCTGTAATTGGGTTATGCAATGTGTTAGAACTGCAAGTTTTTCTATTACTTTGAATGGTGGTTTGCATGGTTTCTTCAGAGAAGTGAGGGGTTTGAGACAGGGTGATCCAATGTCCCCACCTAATTTTGTGTTGGTCATGGAGTACCTAACAAGAACACTCAAGAAGGCTAGTGAATTACATGATTTCAGATTCCACCCTTTATGCAAAAACATGAAACTTGTTAGTTTATGTTTTGTGGATGATCTGATGATCTTCTCTAAAGGGCACTAACCTTCAGTCAAAAGACATGCAAGGGTTTGAATTATTTTCTGATACCTTTGGACTGCATGCCAATCATTTTAAATCACAAGTGTTCATGAATGGCATGAGTATGGTTGCTAAACAACATATTGTGCAGCTGACTGGTTTTGGTGAGGGTGAATTCCTAATGAGATATTTAGGCATGCCTTTAGCACCTACCAAATGGTCTAAAGTGGAATGTGAGCTCTTGGTTGACAAGATCACTGCTTGGGTTAGATGTTGGAGCACCAGGCATTTATCATACATGGGAAAGTGTCAACTAATAAATTCTGTCTTGCTGTCTATTCATGTATACTAGGCCTCAATTTTCTTATTGCCTCAGAGTATCATCAAAAGAATTGAAGCTACATGCAGAAAATTCTTGGCGGAGCCAGTGAGACACAAAATAAGATTTCACTTGTGAGCTGGGACCTTATTTGTAGAGATAAGAAACAGGGAGGTCTGAACTTTAAACATTGTCAGAGCTGGAACAAAGCTTCAGTGGCAAAACTTATGTGGGCATTGGCTCAGAAGGAAACTCATTTGTGGGTTAGATGGGTTGATGGAATATATATGAAAGGAAGGGATTTCTGGGATATACAAATACCTTTGAACTGTAGCTGGTACTTAAATAAACTGTTTGAAATGAGGGAAATGTTCCCTGTTGATTGTGATTGGAGGTCTATGCACAAGCAGTACACTGTAGTAGTTGGTTATAAATTCTTTAGGCATCATGCAGAGCTGCAAAGTTCATCTGTTCTAGAGTGGCAGTTCCAAAGCACTCATTTATTTTCTAGTTAGCTAATAAGAAGAGGCTCCTTACCAAGGGTAGAATAGAAAATATCTATAAAATACACACTGATGGCAAGTGTGTTTTGTGCAAGAATGCTGATGAAGATCATGGACATCTATTTTGTTCATGTCCCTGCATGTCTGAATTGAAGAGAAAAGTTTGTGGATGGGTGAAAGCTGTTCATGTCCCTGATGCCAGTGAGAGGTGGCATAGATGGATGGATGTATAACAGGAAGAAAATGTGTAAAAGCCAGAAAAGTATTCTACCTGCAAGCATGACTCCTGTTACATATCATGGATGGACTGAGAGAAATTAAAGAATTTTCAGAAATGCTGAAAGAAATAATGATGTTATCGTGAAGATTATCATTAAAGAGATTAAAACTAGGCTTAGTTTTAATACTCTAGGAAAGACTACTAGCAAAGACGGATTGTTTGTAAATAACTTGCTGTAAAAATTGATCAAGTTGTGCTGTTTTGAGGCTTGGAAAAGTTTGGGAGTGGACACCATGCCTTGAGGTGATCTCGCTGTCCCCTTTTCCTCCCTTAGTATGTTTTATTACAGTGTTTCCACTAGTTGGTAATAAATCTCTCTGACCTTTTACCAAAAAAAAAAAGAAGTAAAGTTGTATGTTAGTTAAAATCTAATAGTCTACACTTTAACGAATTTCAAAGTATAACTATAGATTATATTCTATACCAAAACCTCTAATAGTCTACTCTTTAACGATTTATGAAAGTACAACTTTAATATATATTGTATGCCAAAACCTATATTTCTATTATATATTTAGTATTATTATAAAAATTTTACTACAATGGTTCGCTTAGGTGGATGCCTCCAATGTTGTCAGAAAATGCCTCTAATATATAAATATTATGATTATTCTTATAAGGAGATCATACACTTGTGACTTGTCCCCCTATTATTCAATTGCAACATACATGTCTGATGTGGCTTGTAGGCGTTGTAGACTTGTAACAAGCTCTCACAGTCTCACTAGAGCAAGAATATTAGGAGATACATACACAGGTACACTTGCCCCCTATTTTTAGCGCCAACATAACTTTCAGTTAGAAAAATCGTCATTTTGAAAAGTTCTTTATTGATTTGAGATTGGATTTGATAGCTCAGTTGAGTATTGAACGCATTTAAGATAAAGTTTTTGATAGTACATACTCATATGATTTACATGATCTAGTGGGGGGAAAAGAATCATTACCCTAAAGGAAAAGTCTTCTTGTGTTACAAGGCTTGTTTATCAACGACTTTGTATTTAATGTACACAATCAAAGAAATATGATTTGTTTATTTTATTTATTTATTTTGGAGAATATGGAAGATAAATCTTCCCTTGATTTTAAGAAGTAGATGCATGAATCGATTATATGTTAATAAATTTCAATCACTCAAGTCTATAAGAAAGAAATATATTGTATTGGAACTTGGAAGGCTTGCGTATAAGTGTTTTGTTGAATACCACAACAATTGTGTGTCAAATTGATGAACCCCTTGTGGAAGATTGTATATAAGACGATAATTTGTTGGAATGCACACAATATTCATAGATCTTAGTTTTTATGGAGTGATTACGAATTCGTTCAATTTTGATATAATTTGAAAATGACATACAACTTTCCATTATTGAATTATTCCAAAAAAAAACAAAAAAACAAAATGGCTTTTGCAATGTATAAGACAACATCTTATCCATTAAAGAGACCCAAAATTTTCAGAATCACCACAACAGAAAATACCTTCCCCAAGACATTTCGCCATAGCGGGGGCATCCTGCTTTGCCACAATATCCTAACTCACAACTCTGAGGAGTACACGAAGGAAGAGGGCTGCAATGTGGTCCTATGGGATTGGTAATTGTAGAATCGATGGTACCTATATTTCAATCATCAAATAGTTAAAAGCAAGTTAGTTATTAGTATATCCAAATTTGCATGTCGAGATCTAACTCGTGTTACACACATGTAAGGTGTGATATGAATTCAACCTACACAACATCTAGCATTATTTGGCATAGTGCAACACCCACAATTTTATAACTTCTTAAAAAACACAATTCTGAAAAGAAAAAAAAAAAGGACTTCAAAGATATTGCCATATTTATAAGTAAATAAATACAAGGTTATAATAATTTCAACAATTAAATATAAAAGGATAATTATCGAAAAGACCTATATAAAATAATCTGAACTGATGAATCTAAATTTACTATGACCAATAATCCAAATCGAATGAAGAAAGACTACTTCAAAGTTCAAAGTCTATATAAATTTAGCCCAAAATAAATATATTAATTGTCCATAATTGACTAAATCTGAACTCAATTGTCACAAGCTACAAGCCACAAGTCATCATCTTGACAACCCAAATTACTTGTGAATATTTAAAGGAGAAAAAAGAGTAGCAAACAAAAATTAAGAATAATTAGACGAAAAATTAGCAATATCACCTTACTTGTAAAAACGTTAAACCAACATTTTCAAATACTGTTTGCAATTCATTTCATGAACATGTAATCATATCACCAAGCACACACATACCATCATATTTAATTTATATAAATAAATAAAATATTCAATAAATTTAAAATTAATTTACTCACCACAAGAAATAAGGACTATCATCACCAAAAAGAGGCACAAATGACGTCTTCATAACCATGATGAGGAAAAGAAAAGATTTTTTAGTAGATTAGACTCCTTTGCAGCAAGCAATGAGAAACTAAATGAGATGGAGAACATATTCAAAAAACTTGTCTTCTTATTTATTTAGTTGGGTTATTTGAAATTAGTACAATAAGATCTCACGTGATTCATGCATTTTCTTTTCCAAATCCAAGTGATTCTATGCATATTTGTATTCATTACACAGAGTTGATATATAACTATATAAGTCTTACCATAACAATGAGATCCTTCATTTTAGGTAAGAAATAATAAATTAATTAGAGGTGTGTTATTTTCTATTTATCGGAGCTAATTTGATAAAGGTAAGGATTACTGATTTAATAAGGTCTAAGTAGTAATACTTCCCAAAAATACAATTCTTATGCATATTCAAGTCAACCAAACAACCACTATATTTGTTGGATTGAAAACATGATTTCTTTTGGTATCAGCCAACTATGATACCAGCTGAAAGTTAAACAACCTAATCCTGAATCATTTTATTTGTTTGAAACTTATTGTTAGATGTTAGTGAAATTCAGATATGCGAATGGGAAAGATCTCATTGTAGTGGGTGGCTTATATAGTTATATATCAACGATGTGTTGAATGATATAAAAAGAGAGAAAATCGAATCGACCCGGAGGAGTAAAAACATGAATCGTTGATATGTTACCAATTTGTCATACTATATATGAATCACATAATAAGTATATATGAAGGAAAAATCTTGTATTATCGGCAAAAATCTTGTATATCAATGATGCCATCATAACTCATTTTATTTCACATTTTTTAAGAACTTTGATCATCTTAAAACCTTCTTCTCTTTTTTAAACACGACTCATAAGATATCATTTGTACCCCTATTTTTTGCTATGATACTCCTTGTTTTTGTTGTGAATAATGCAATTTCAATTATTAATTTTGTTCCTAAATGCATGTGTAGCTTAAATCATATATTTACCCTTGTGGGGAAAATGAAAGAATAAAATTACGTCATTACTCTAAAGGAAAGTTATTGTATCTGAAGCCAATGTCGTATTCAATGTATACAAATTTAAAAAAAAGATCATGTTTGGATTTTATTTGTTTTTGGACAGTAATGAGGAAAGACAATAACATATTTGAATTTGAAGAAGTAAATAGATAGATCGCGTATCTTACTATTCTTCAAATCAATCGAGTATATAAGAAGGAAAGAACTTCTATTGCAATCGAGGCATATATGTGTAATGTTCAACGTATACAAATTAAACAATAAAATAGGCTTGGAGGATTTTTTCTCTTTTGGAGAGCAACAAGTCTTGTATGAGACCAACTCATAGGAAGTTTCTGTGATACACAAATCGTTGATATGTTGCCATACTAAATTTCAATCACTCAAGTATATAAAAAGGAAATATATTGTATAGGAATTTAGAAGGCCTGCATATAAGTTCTTTGTTCAATGCATACAAGATAATGAACCACAATGTATATCTAAAAGAATACAAACAAATAAAATCTTTTGGATATTTTCAATTGGAGAACAAGAAGGGCTAAAATTTCATTGGATATGAAGAATCAAATACATGAATGACGTGATATGTTACCATACTAATTTTCAAGCACTCAAGTACATAAGAAGACAAATCCCTCAACAATACCATTATAACTCGTCTTATTTCACGTTGTTTTAAAGGAGTTTGATCATATGGCTAATAATACATCATTTGTCACCCTATTTCTGGTGATAATAGTCCTTAGTTTTTGTGGTGAGTAATGTAATTTCAGTTATTAATTTTATTCCTAAATGTATGTGTATCTTAAATCATAATTTTTTCTTTATTACATATTACAAGTGCTTCGATAACATTAATTTGACCTACTTCTACGTAAAGTAGAAAATTATAACTTCACAATCTTCATAATTATATTTATCCCATATTTGTAATTCACTTGCATAATTTATCCTTTTTTTTCTACTATTTAATTGCAGTAGAGAAATTTTCAAATTTAATTACTGAAAAGGCAAATAAATGTGTATAATATGTCTACAAAAAAGAAATAAGGGAAAATGGGGATAGTTGTTAACGTAGGGGGCTGGGGAGGGTATGTTATATATCAACTATCCCAAATAAGAGTAAATATTACATTTCCTTCTCCCTCTATCACCCAAATTTTAACACCCATCAGGGCCACCACCATCTCCACCTCTCATACTACTCTTAAATCCTCTCCATTATTACCAAATATTCAAGCATACCCTAATTGAATCGTGGGTTTAAATGATTTGGAAAATAACAATTAGCTTGCCTTTTGTTTATTTGGTGCTTGAAAAATAGGTACTATCAATTCCACACTTGCTATCAAGGTTGAGTCTTTGTCTAATGGAGGACGGTGTTTCACTGTAGGTGATCAATGTACCGCTCAAAGTTGTTTTGAAGCTTGTGGTCCCGGGGGCCATCCAAGTTGTATAAATAATATGTGTTGTTGTGAAGTTTAACAAAAGAATTTTTTTTAGAAGTTCCAAACTAAACAATAAAAATAAATGTTCTTAGAAGATTTACAATCTTCTTGGTTCGCCTTCACTAGCTCTACTCCTCGAGTTACAATCTTGTCAATCTACTCCCCCATATAGACGAATTCCTTATAGGTTCATCATAGGTCCACCATTGAAGAGAAATGGACAACAAACACAAGTAAAAAGAAAAACAACCAATCAGCTACGCTACGTAATTCATAACCACATAGTCCATTTAAATCTCCAAGTTAAGTCATTATGCTTAAACAAAAAAAATTTAAAATCATGCTTACGAAAATAAAGACGACATGCTTTAAAATTAAAGACACGCATAATCATCAAATAATAAATCTCATTATTTATTATTATCCATTAGCCAAGTTCATTAGAGAGAAGAGAATCGTAAGAATGTCGGAACTAACCGCAGAAAGCTCAATAGGATCTTAGTCCTGTGCACAGTGGCGAAAGAGGGATCAACCGTCCCGCAGTATAGGTGACTCCCGAAGTACTTCTAGATGTTCCTAAGTATGTATACCCTCTCTCAACCCTTAGGTTTACAAGAAGAACAGTTTCGCTATAAAACTTACTCGCCCAATCATCATATATGGATACAAGATTTCAGTACATTGGAGCCATACCCCGCAGAATATGAACCCATTCAACGCAACAAGTGACAATTCCCATTCGCTCCCTTTGGTGGATCCATTACCAAAGAAATATTAATTCCCAATTAATTAATTCAAAGGTGATCACATAATCGAGTAAATCACATAATCTTGGCAATTTTCAAGTAACACAATATGGTTACAATTTCCGATGGCATTTTACATGAAAGAGCATCCAGACCTTAATTCAAAATCACCTAACTCAATAGTCAAAGTTTATTTCAACTTATTGAAGTAACATGCTTCTAACATGATTCACATGCTTACTAACATGATACCAAAAATAGCAACATAAGCTATATTCCAATTGAACAATTATTAACATAATTTGCGTCCAACAACCATAATAGACATGCATCTCCTCACATGAATATCAGCAAGTAGACATTGCTACACACAGTGAATTTCCAACATAATACATGCATCCACTAACATATAATTCTATACGAATTATCCAAGAAAATAAATATCAATTATCCCTTTTTAAAATACTCACAAGTCCAAATATGAATTCACATTCTCAATCCAATACTAGACAAATGAATACAAATCCCAATAGGCATAAATTATGACAAAGAAATTTCATAATTCATCTAGACATGAATTATGACAAAGAAATTTCATAATTCATCTAGACATGAATTACCTTTAGCAATAAGGCAAGTCCAAAAATCAAACAACGTAAGCTCCTTACGTTTAAGTGCGGTCAATGGGCCCTAACAAATCCTCCATACACAATTAGTCAATACCTTGACTTCTAAACCACTTTATTAAACTTTAAAGATGATTTAGTACCCTTAATTAAATTAATTAAGTTGCTGAAAATTTCAGTTACTCATGCATCCTCAAAGTTTCCAAAAACAATTTGCACAAACCAAATTAGAAAACTTTTCAAAACCCTAAAACAAGTCAACAAGTCCAAAACAAGTCAAAGCACCCATCAACAACACCATCATCACCGCCGACCACCACCTCGGCCCACCACCAGCAGCAGCAGCTGCTGGCTGTACGGCCAGCAGCCCGTGTTGCCCGCTGCAGCCCGCGACAGGCACGGTCGTGCCTTCGTGCACGGCCGTGTTTTCCTTTTTTTTTTTCTTTTTTTTTTTGTTAAACAATTTTAACAAACCCTAATCTAATTAAATCCTCACAATTAATAAATTTTCAGATTTAATTAAATTACAAGATCTAACCCTTTTGCATTCAAACTTTGATTTAATTCAATAAAACAACAAACCCAACCCTAATCATGACCCTATCATGCAAAAACAATAGAATCTAGCAAACCCTAGGTAAAAAATAAATTAGGGTTTACTCTTACAAAACTAGGGTTCATAAAACTCATACTTGAATCAAATCTAAAAGCTTTTAATAATCAAAGAAAACAAGTTTAGAACACTTACTTGAAAATCAAAGGATTAAAACTGAGCAAAGGATGAACTGTGAAAGAGTGAAGAATTTTCTCTTCACTACAAGAAATACGTGATTTCGCTACCGCCTTATCGGTCGCCAAAATAGCTAAATCGGTCGCAAATCAGAACTTGCGACCGATTTGCGACCGACGGAAGGAGGCAGCAAATAGCCTGGTCGCAAATGAAATTTATGACCGATAAGTCGGTCGCAAATGCAACCGACCGTTTTAAAAAAAATAACCGACCGATTTACTCGGTTGAAAACCACAAAATTAATTTTTAAAAAAAAAAAAAGAAACACCCAAACCGATAATTGGTTGGGATGTAGCTATTTAATTTCCAAACAATAAAATAAACAAAGACTTTCTCACTTGAACCAAAACACCATTATAATTAGATCTAATTCATCCCCAACAACAAACAATACATTACGAGGCTGCAACATTTATTTCCCAGAACCCCAAAGAAAAGAATTACAAAGCAAATTGACTTCAACAGTTTACCATTTACTAAAAAATATTGTTCCAACAATAACCAAGACTAAGTAGATCATGTTGTTCAAACCCAAACACCATCACAAATTCAGTGTTATATCTAAGCAGATCTAGAATTAGACCCTAAAAAAAATGTAGATCTACAAAGCAATTCCCAGCAGCGTAAGGCAACCAACCTGATTTAGGTATTCAAAAATCATTATGATTTAAAATTAAAAATACAATAAACAACAATAATTTAAATGGTCGAAAATACTACACAAGGAACTCCATAAAATAATTGTAACTTTAATTCCAAATTACAAGAAAAGCCTAGATCTAAAAAATACCCAAAATAAAGATCACTAAAAACAAATACCTCGATCTACAAGCTTCAAACTGCTCTAGGTTTGTTTCATATTTGATACATTCATTTCCAATTTGATAAAAAGTAGTCAGGAGATGAAGACTAGGTGGTCTTGATCCATCCCACAGTCGCCTTGAGCCTTTTCGATTTCGGCAAAATTAACCCTATCTCACATAAACCCGTCTTAGATCTGGGTTAATTGGAACTTGGGACTAAAATTTCGGCCCTGCATGTTTGGTTTTGGAAGAAGAAGAGGGAAAGAGAGAGTTGAAGGAGAAAGAGAGAGTTGAAGGAGAAATTCGAAGAGAGAGCGAGAGGAGTCTAGATGGAAGCCAGAGGGTGACGTGAATTGGGGAAGGAGAGGGAAGAGAATTGGATAGCTGAGCAGAGAGAAGGGGAAGCGTGGATAGAGAGGAGAGAGAAAGGAGAGGGAAGCTAAGTGAAGTGGGTTTGTGAAGAGTCTGAAGACTGAAGAGGCTGAGCCCAAAAAAAATAAGTTTTGCTTTTATATGCGTATTTTCTCTAATTGCTTTATTTCGTTTTATAATTTTGCGACCGATTATCGGTCGGTAATTTTTATTTTCGGTTGGTAACTTTCCAACCGATAAGATATCGGTCGGTAATTACAAATTTGCGACCGATTTAAATCGATCAGATATTTTGCGGTCGCAATATCGCGTATTTCTTGTAGTGCTTTCTTTGCTCCTTGTGTGTCGTGCGTGTGTGTGTGTGTGTGTGTGTGTGTGTGTGTGTGTGTGTGTGTGTGTGTGTGAGAGAGAGAGAGAGAGAGAGAGAGAGAGAGAGAGAGAGAGAGAGAGAGAGAGAGAGAGAGAGAGAGAGAGAGAGAGAGAGAGAGAGAGTCTTCTTTTTTTTTTTTTTTTGATTTGGTAAAGCGTCAGTTGAGTTTGGAAGCCGAGTGTGTTTAGGAGCCCAAATACACTCCTTCCTTAACTCAACTTATTCTTTCCTAAAACCTCTCCTAATTAATTCACTCCACTAACCAAAATTTTAGGAAATAAAATTTTTGAAATAAAAATCAGAATTTCTTCCCCTATTTTCGGCTAGGGTGGCCAAAAATAAGGCCCAATGGAGCCTTATAGTTTTCGGCCACTTTCGAAAATTATAGAGCCCACATACTTTTATTTGTTTTGGCCCAATTACATTTTAATTAAGTCCAAAACCAAAACCCAATATTAATTAGGCACTTTAAACATCTATGAGCCCAATTAATTAATTAAATACGAAATTGCATTTTCTTTTTAAATAATTATTATTCTAAAATGAATAATAATACAGGGTATTACAATTGTAGTCTACAAAAAATAAAAAGAAACTTATGTAGTTAATTGTTGTAAGCCTACGTAGGAGTTGAACCTACATCCTTTGTGTCATCGCACAAATGTTCTCTCATTTGAGCTAATAGGCTAGAATATGCAACATGTCTATGAACGAGGGTCTCTTGAAGATTGGAATGTTTGCTTCATATGTTATGAAGATGTTCAATGAAGCTCATTTTCATTTTAATGAAGCTGAGCTACATTTTTAATGAAGTTGTATTACGTATTTAATGAAGCTATGCATTATATTTGATGAAGTTGTACTACATCTTTAATGAAGCTCTAATTTTAAAGCACTACTTAAATGAACATTATCAAATGACTAAAAGAGTCATGAATTAAATTTTCTCTCATCAATATCTTTTTTTTTTTTTGGAAAATGGTAAGCTTTCATATCCATTCACCAAAGGAAACAATGTGGTACCCTCGAATTAAAAAACTTACAAGTGTATCACAATAATGTCCAATGCTGGAAAACCTAAGTAGCTAAAAGTAAAAGCCAGCTATAGAGCTAGGGAAAACAAAACACAAGACTCAACTAACTTCAACAATGAATTCCAAGTAAGCTGGCAGATCTTACATCCTCCATAAGTGAGCCTTCACCAAACATCATGATTCTGGCGCTAACATTATACTGGATAGCAAAGATTACCTGTTGAGGACTTGTCTTTTGCTCCCTGAATATTATTCAAGCCAGAGTTCATATACAGCAGCCACAAGAGTACATCTCCTTCTTCTCTTTTCTCTGTGCTTGCCTCGGTTATGTTTATGAAATCATCTTAAAGCTTAGTTGAGGTTGCTGCACCTTTTAGCAATGACAAGCCATGATAGAAGATGTTGCCAGACCTGCTTGCTCTATGTGCAAGAGAAAAAAAAAAAAAGGTGTTTGCAAGATTCAAAATCAATTTCACATAATTCACATATGTTAACTAGGTGCAGGGATCTTTTACAGAGGTTGTCAATGGTAGCCAAGGAAATGTATACTGTTATGCAAGCTGTAACACTGTGCTTGGGGAGTGGCAGCTGCATCCTAGATCGATCTGAACCAAAAGCAGAGTGTTTGAGGTCCCATAAAGAACTGGTAGCCTTTTTTCGTGTAGAGATTATCACCGCGCTGCCAATGTGTGAGTAAGAGTTGAGCTTGGGGTACTCCTCATGGTCCTTAAGCGTTAAGTTGAGCTTCTCTCATTCATATCATATCAATTGAATCAGGGGAAAACACGTGCCCTAATAACATATTATTGCTTTGGTACGTTTTCAATGAATTTGGGCTGTATTTTCAATGAATTTGTGCTTTATTTTCAATGAAGTTGTAGTATTACATTAAAAGAAAACTAAAATTGACCGGACTAATACTCATTTGACAATTTCTTCCAATTTTATGCAGAATCATATGAAACAATCTAAAATAAAAGAGAGAGAGATATTCTCTTTCATAAGAAACACCAGAAACCCTAATTTTCCCAACCAAAAAGAGCTCAAATAGCTATTTCTCATAAATTGCTTCAACATTATCATACCAACCAATAATTCAACCAAATTCAAACCCTTAACATGGAAAACACAATAATTTTACGAATTTAATGCAAAGATTTGTTGATATATTTCATTGAATTGAAAATTATAATACGAAACAGAATTTAAAGGAATCAATGAAGAACATACTACATCGTAACATAACTTTGATTAGCTAGAATTGAAGCAATTGATCAATTTGACGTCCATCCATTAAATTTGGTCAAAAGTTGAGAGAGAGAGAGGGAGAGAGAGTGTGTCTTTGTGAAGAAGAAAGCGAGATTTGAGTTTTTTTTTTTTTCTTTTCCCTCTTTCTTTTGTTTGCAGCTAATTAAAAACACGAGATTACTTTTGGCCTTCCGATCTATCACATCGAAAGGTTCTTATTAGTTTGTACAGTTTGTATATTGGGGGGGTTTGTACTTGACCCTTGCCCTATATATATATATATATGGTTCAAGTGCGAACCCCTAAGTATATACGAACTGTGTGAACTTACAATATTAATCGTCGGATAATTAAATCAACGACTGAGATTACATAAGCTTTGTGGCATTCTCGTAATAACATGAAAGCTTCCTTTGAACAGAAAAAAAAAAAAAAAAAAAAAAAGGCACAATTTCGCATATATTCTCGGGCTCTCTCTCCTCCAATCAGGTTCTTTCTCTCTCCTCACCTTGGCCCTTAGTGAACCCATAACGACCGTTCTTTTGGTCGGAAACTGCCGAAGAGGCAAAGGGTGGGGATGTTGGGAATCAGATAGGAGAGAAAAAAATGAGTGGGAGGAGACGTGATGGGTGAAACTTTGGCTGGTTGGGCTGGCAATGGTGTGGTGCTGACATCCGGTGAGCTCATCGTCCGGCGCCGGCAGGATGAGGCCGTGTGGCGTCATCAGGTGGTAGTGGTGGTGCTATGGCAGTGGTGGTGTCGGGTGTGGCAATGGTGTCGGGTGTTTGTTTTTGTTTAGTTTTATTTTTTGTTTTAAAGTGAACTTAAGGTGATTAGAGGATGGACGGCCAGGATGTGTAGTTCGTACAGTTCGCATATATTTAGGAGTTCGCACTAGATCTAATATATACATATATAGTAGGGATCTGGTGAGAAGGGATGTTACGGTGAGATGGTGAGAAGTGATCTCAGCCATCCAATTGCACTTATCTAATGCTCCTTATTCACCACATTTCATTAATGGCACGATCGTAAATACGCTAAACTAGAGATTTTCTTCTTTGAAATCAAAAAAGAAAAAAGAGAAGAAATGTTCTCCTTTCTCTCTCCTGAATAGTCGAACGTTTACTTGTTCTCCTTCCTCTGCCAATGTTTCTCTCTCTTCTTCTCCCTCCTTTCACAATACTCTTCTCTCTCTTGTTCTCCATCTCCCAAAATGCAGCTATGCTTCTAAATTCGCAGAAGAACAAGGAGTCAGATTTAGAGAACCAAACCATAGCGATTTGATAACTTGCGGTTAGTTTTTGATAAGTTTTTGGGCAATTTGCTGAAATTAGGGTTTCATGTTCGTGTTTTGAATGTAATTATTGTTTTAATTTGTTGTTGTTATTAGTTATGTATGCGGTTTTTGTTCTAGTTCCATTCATATGCAATGTATTGAGGAGTTTTCGAATTTTTAGGGTTTCGTAGCGAAAAATAGGATTTTTTGTTGTTGATTGTAATTGTTCTTGAATTACATTTGCTTCGATTGGAATGTCTTTAAGAGTTGCTTGAATTGAGTATATTGACTTGGTGTTGTCGTATGAATCTTCATGTTGGTGGGCTAACCATTGTATTCTTTTACTCACATATAGTTGGGATAACTGGAAAACAACTCAGGGTCACTTATGTGAGGATTTCGGGTCACTTATATAAGAATACAGGGTCACTTTTAACAAAACATATATCTGTCAATTTGAGATTACTTTTACATGTCTCTGAAAGTTGGAATAACTGTAACGCAGAAGCTTGTATTTCAACCATTTTGCTCAATGAAGTTGTTCCAGTAGCTATTTTGTGTGAGAATTTGCTTCTGCTAGTTATCATTTGCAGTTCAAAAAGTACAAATGCACACACCCGCACCCTTGTTGCTCAAGAAATATTAATTCAGCTAGTTCAAAACTTTGTGTATAACAATTGACATTCTCAAAAAATACAAATGCAAGATACACCCCTCTTAGTACTCAACAAATATTAATTCAACTAGTGACCTAGTGTACTTTATAAGTGACCTTATACAGTCCTATAAGTGACCCTATACAGTCCTATGAGTGACCCCTTGCTCTTATTAAAGTGACTGCGCGCATCTTATATTTTACACAATAATTCTAGTTTCCTGTTTATTGAAATTGACATTATTCTAGTAAATATAGCATTCTTGTTGTTCAAGAATCACGAGGAATGAAATATGGAGCTTATAGATTTATTCATCACTGCGGTTTCTCCTATAAACGCAACGGTGTATTTTGGACAGTTTTTTTTTGCTCTTTATTTAGTACTTGGTGTAAGTGTTGAGGTCATAAATTGAATCAACTGATAGTACTACATGTTAAAAACATATTGGCACTCTTTCATACCACTGGTGCCTTTTGGTAAGTGATTGGGCGTGTTTATTTATCCAGTTAGTTTATCAAGTTGCTATATTGGTTTCTCTTATATTTGGGTCCGGTCCCGTCGAATTTCTACGTCCTCCTGGTACCACCGGCGTAACTGTCAACTTTCTCTCACCTCGTTAGCTATCTACACTGAGTCACTCACAATGATTTACAGATGAATTGGTACTGAGAACATTTTCTGGTACTGAGACATAACTCAATGAATTGGACCTTGCATAGATGATCCCAGCAATAACTCAATGAATTGGACCTTGCATAGACATAACTCAAACCAGAACTTCACGGAAATTACTTTTGTGCCATTATTTATATGCGTGTATGATGATCCCAGCAAATGAAAGGCCGCAGATCAATTCTCAAAGTTAACCCTCTTATATGTAAAAGTTAACCCTGTTATGTATAAAAGTTAACCCTATTATGTACAAAAATTAATCCTTTCATATGTAAAAGTTAACCCGATCATGTACAAAAGTTAACCGGATCATATATAAAAAGTTAGCCCGATCATGTACAAAAATTAACCCGATCATGTATAAAAAGTTAACCCTGTTATATGTACAAGTTAACCCTATCATGTACAAAAGTTAACCCTATCCTGAGTTCTCATGGTTCTCATATAAACAAGGGTTCTCATAGGAACCCTCCCATATATTTTTCATTAATTGAATTACTTATTAAAATTAGTGTGCATATACTGTTTTTATTATCTATCTAAACTTAGTCCAATCTCACTAAAATAAAGGTGGCATGAAAATATCATTTTCAAGATTTAGCATACTGCATCCTATGGATAGATCTTTGTAAAAATAAAATAAAATATATTTTACTAATAATATTAATAATTTAACATCAAATATTTTAAGCATTATTTTATTAAATATATTATAAAATTATTTTACGAATCCGTGCGAAGCACGGGAATAAAACGTAGAAAAAATAAATTAATGTACATATTATAATGTCTTATTAAAATTATCTATTTAATACTTGACCATTTTTTAATTAATACTACTTTTGGTCATCAATTTTATTGAGATTTATATTTACAAGTATTAGACCACTTAATGTTACCACTTTTATTGAGTTTTTTAATTGTGGGCAAAATTAAATGTTTTGACGTGGCAAAATATATTTGTCTAATTTTAGGGGATAAGCATGTGTAATGTGATGAGGGTCACATAAAGATGTCCTAAGCAATATATTGTGTGTATTACATAGTAGGTGATATTTGACTAATACTTGCGGCAATAAGCGTAGGTCATATGACAACGAATATGTGACGAATATTTATTTGCCTAATTTACGGGGATGAACACATGTAATGTGACAAGGGTATTACATGGTAGGTGATATTTGACTAATATTTGCGGGGATAATCGCAGGTTATGTGACGATTAACATGTGACTGATATTTAATTTGTGGAATAAGTGTAGGTATATAATTTTGGGTAAGATCTTAGATAACATGACAAGTGTCACAATTTGATTGGTCATTTATTAATTTTTTTTGTTCTTATTTTGGTGAGTAATTGTTAATATCCTATAGTAATTGTTATAGCCTATTTATATTATTTTCTTTCTTTAGTTAGAATTACATTTATACAATCTAAAATGGCATTAATGTCCAAATTTAATATTTTGAACACGATAAAAACTTTTACTTGGTATAGATCAGATAATGAATATTTGGGAGAACAGGTGCACATAATATAACAAGGTTTATATAGTTGTGGGTATAAGTGCAGTCAACGTACAAGTATCACATTTTAATAAATTACATACACGTTCCTCTTTTTCTAGATGGTGAGTTGTCGCTGTTTTTTTTTTTCCAATTGAAAGAAGGTTAGTCTTTCAACTTTTAGATTCCAATTAGTGAAATACACATTAAGAGACAGTCGGATCAAAACCACGGTTGTTTAATAACAAACTTTAAATTAGTTGGTATAAGAGTAGGCTACGTGAAAATTGACTATTATTTGTGAGGATAATCGTTGTTAATATGACAAGCTTTAAATATTTAATTATGTTTGATATTTGAGGGTATAAACACAGATTAGACACAAAGTTATAAGGATAAGTTTAAATAAATTGACACGGCCACATTTGGAGTGACATTTTATTAAGGTAAACATATGATGTACAATTGCAAGTTAAGTGACAAGTGACTGATATTATTTTATTTTTTAAATAGGAGATTTTATGAGTGGTATGACGTGTAAAACTTCGACCAATCACACTAAAAATCCAAAAATGAACTTGAACATAAAAATATAGTGATAATTTGGTCGCTCGTGCATAGCACGGATAAAATCCTAGTATGAAGTACTATTCAGTATTCACCTTCATGTGAACTCAAAAATGAAACTCAAGAGTTACTAATTAACCAACTTTATTGGAATAGTTTTATTCTAACGACAGCGAAAAAGTTAATTAATTATCAAGTAAGAGTTTTTTTTTAATGTATCATATGTTGATGTATATCCCTGAAGTTTTGATACCGAGTGATCTTATAATTTATAGGAATCTTATACCACCACTATAGAAAAAGGTATTTTCATGGGGAGTGGGATAATATATATATATAAAGGAGACATATTTCGGGCGCAATGAGGCATGCCACGTAGGCGAGAATTTTAAGAACACGACACCTAAGCGAAAATAAAGACAAAAAATTGAGTTTGATTTGAAATGGTATATTAGGACTTAAACTATATCTTCTTATTACACTTTGAATCAAATATAACTTTCCTCATACAATTCAAAAAATCTTAAATTTTATACCATAAGATTTGGCTCGAAAAGTACTTTAAAATGATATGTATATATAATATGATCAGTTATATTTTAGGAGGCATTTTTTGGTAGTATTAAGATGTGCCAAACTGCCACCAAATGAAGAGATTAATTAGCCAGATTGATAATAAAAGGCCTATACATTTGTCCATTAACAGAAATTTTATGATAGAATTTGATTGATACTAAAAAGCCTATAGGTAAATACATAGGTCTATTTTAGCTATGAGTTTTCTAAGGCACTTATTCCAACGTTTCTTTGATCATAGACAATTAGACATTCATATCTACCACCCATTTCTTTCAATTTTTGTCCATGGATTACTCGAGTTGGTTCATTCCATATTAATTTCTCCTTAATTGTTTGACTTGGCAAGAGTTATACTAAATAAAAGTGTGAGTGTATCGCACGGGCTTTAGAATTAGAAACTTAAGCAAAAAGACATGATGCACCACGCACCTAAGCGAGAATTTCAAACAAACTAAAAATATAAAGCTAACAGAACCAATTGAATAAATTTTTTTTTAAAAAAGATAAACTTATGTCCATCTAATATTCCTCACGTACAATTTGCCCACAAAAATTTTGAAAAAAAATAAGTAAAACAAACCCATTGTAACCAGGAGATTTATACCCTAAAAAATTAAAAAATATAAATAAAATCTAAGAGACTTCTTTTTTTTTTGGAAAATGGTAAATTGTTCATTTTCATCTTCCAATGGATATTAATCTGATACCCAAGATAAGCTATACAGGATGTAGAGTTGGGTTGTACCAAAGAGACACCCCAAATAGACTGATCAAAGAAGACAGAACAGAGTATAAATTGAGTAAGCTATCTAAGAGACTTGCTTATACGTTGGTTATTACACCTTTTATTTTTCCTTTTTTGATGGGTATGTATGTTAGCATTTTTTTTATTATTTATTTACATTGTAAACCTGTTTATTTGATTAATAACTACTATTTTTATGCAGGTTTTGCGTTTATCAATCTAATGTCTACGTTGAAAAAACATGTAAATGATAAGATTTTTATGCTAAATTACTCATATATCCAAACAACTAACATAAGATAATAGGAAAAAATAAAGTAGACATTTCACTTAACCCGGGCATCGCATGGGCTTTAAAATTAGTGTGTGTTTTGAATAGCGTAATGTCTTTGAAATAAGCTATATATACTTGACAAAAACTTGTATGAGATGGTCTTACGGTAACTTTTGGTGAGACGAGAATCACGTTTTGTTCCGCGTCGTATTGCTTCGTTTCTTTCCTCACTATTCCGCATAGGGGTGTAACCGAGCCGAGTCCGAGCCGCCCCTGGCTCGAAGCTCGGCTCGGTTTGTTTTGGCTTGGCGAGCTAATGTACAAGGCTCGAACTCGACTCGGTTCAGACTTGTGGCTCGACTAGGTTCGGTTTAGCTCGACTCGAATTCACACTCGCTATTAAAAATGTTATAAAAAATAGAACGATTTAAAACATTTGTAATTGAATTCGATTACAAATTTTCATTTGCAGGTTATAAAAAAATAAAATCCTAAAAAAAAATATGAGTTTTTATAAATATTTAATAATCTTATTCAATATAGAGAGAAAAATCAAACGAACTGAGTCAGTCGAGCCAACCGAGCCAAGCCGTAGTAGGCTCGGGCTCGGCTCGGCTCGGAAAGCATTTGAGTCGGCTCGGATTTGGTTTGACCCGAGCTCGAGCCGAGCTTTGACCAAGCCGAGCCTGAGGGCTCACCGAGTCAGCTCGACTCAGTTACACCCTTTTTTTTAACTTTCGCACTATTCTATTGAAGAGAACAAATTCTTAAGTCTTAAAGAATATGTAAAGCATATATGGTGCATCTTATAGTAGCCCTTGAGTATTACAACCTAAATTAATTAGTGAGTAACAAATCCAAGCTGGATTGGTGGTAGATATGCACAAAAAAAGCTAATCAATCGCTAATGATAAGCACCACACAATTTAAAACATGTAATTGCAAAATCAACCAGGTCCCCAACTAAGCAGTAGATTATGTTTTTAATGTAGTTTAAGTCATTGCACCAAAAAAAAAATGTAGTTTAAGTCATCCATCCCTTAAACAAATGCTTCCATTGACGGGGCAATTAGTGATAAATAGCATAATTAGGTACATACACCTGGCATCATCTTAACTTCATTTTGCTTAAAGCCTAGATTCTATAATTTAAATTTGTTGACCTACAAATAAAGTTTTTAGTTCCTTTCCTGATGTGGAGCCAAGTACCAACTTGCATTTCATTCCAAAACTTTAGTGGAGAAAAAATAATGTGGTTCTATTAAGTGCGTAGTCCTGAATCAGACATCACTTGGAATTCGAAGATGACCAATATATGGCCCATTGTAAATTAAAATAGCTGACCAAAAAAAAATGCAAATTAATTAAGAAGAGTAAGTATTGTGTAATTGTGAAACTAGCTCCTAGAAAAATGTGGTCAATATTTAAAAATGTAAGATTGTAGGGATTAATTATTATGAATCGTGACCCTTGTTTCACTAAAAAGTGATCATCGTCTTACCAAAAATTACAGTAAAAAATATTTTAAACAAGTTTTTAATATATAGGTATTTGTCTTCTTGCCTATTGAGTTTATATTGAATTTTCAAAAGGATTTTAACATAATCAGATCTCAAATTAATTATACCAAAACTTTATGAGGTCACTTTTAATTTTTAAGTGCAATAAGGGTCACTGTATATTATAAATCAACTGTTCATGTTTAAATAGTGATCTCTACTTAGGGCATGCTTGGATTGGGGATAACAGAGTAAATTGAAGGGTAAATTAGGAAGGTGGAGGTGGGGGGGGGGAGTGATAATGCATTATTGTAGGGGGAGGGTGGATAACTTTTACCTCCCAAAATAATGGGAATGAGAACCCTCCTCTTCACAAGATCTAACGCCTACCACCTCTTAGACCCTGTTCTTTTCGTCGTTTCCATGCTGCATTCCGTTCCGTTCCAATCCATTCCGTTCCGCGCCGCATTCTGTACTTCATTTTGTCTCACATATTTTTGAATTTTCCGCGTCGCGCCGTTCCGTTCTGTTCCAATCCATTCCGTTCCGTTCCTCACCGTCCCGCACCATTCCGTTGAAGAGAACAGGGCCTTAGTGTAAGCCATTGGTCTAACATAATATCTGTTCATTATGTCTTTAATTCAGTTCATGTGTAACTTATCACTCATGAATTTTTTATCCCGAAACAAATTCATGATCATGTAACATATGTCATTGAAAATATTTCATATCATACTTTCAAATGAGTTGAATATTGAATATATTTGGACGAGTTTTAAATGACTAAAATTAAAGTTAAAAAAATAATAATTGAGTTTAGTTCAATTTTTTTTTTAATTTACACGTGAAAAGAATAGAGCTTTTACTACTTCCCGTCCCATGTTTACATTGGTAGTTTCCATTTTGTTCCGTCCCCTATTTATATTGGTACTTCTTTTTTTGGTAAGAAAAAAAGTAATACAATTACTCATATACCCTCTCTTTATGCTTCTTTTCAATAAAAGGGGCCACCATATTCTCTCATACTTAAACAAGGGTCTTTGAGTCATTTTTGGGCCAAAGTTTTCTTGTCTTAAACTTCATTCCAAGTCAAACTACCAAGATAAACATGGACAGAGGGAGTATTAGTTTTCACTTCATTTCCTTCTTTTTTTTTGGCACTTCATTTCATTTCTAATTTACTTCTTTTCTCACACATAGAATATGTAATATCACTTATGAGTAGTTTTATCCCTAAAAAAAGATATATGTAAATTTTTAATTTATTTTTTTTTGCTAGTCAAAAAGAGGGTGCAAGTGAAATGTTGATCAAAGCAACCCTTGCTATATCATGTTTGGACTCTCATGTTCAATAGTGAACATATCAGATTAACAGATTAACCAGCAAGACATTAGGTGAATAAGATATCGAACCACCTTTGTCTTACCAAACCATTTGGGAGTAATTTTTTTTTTTTTTTGATACGAGAAACCTGTAGCCACTACTCTTAGAGTGTGTACTGGATAAACCCCGAGTATATGCAATAGCCTGCAAACCACACACACCAGGCAAGCCAACAAGAAAATCTTATAGACATGCTCAACAAAAAGGGCTTAGTGAGATTTGAACCATGGTCATTGCGATGAAATTCAACCTCACAATCACCTCTACTACCCATTTTAAAACCACTGTCTCTTTAGGAATAAGTTTAGAACCATTAGATCACCTCTTTTTTATTTTAAAATTTAACTTAATTTAATTTAATGGCATTGGCATTTGCCGACCAAAATGTTCGATGAAGACCCACCAAGAGCGCGCGGGAAATCAACGGCGGGGCCACCTGAAGTCAAACTGGGTTGTTGGGAACTATGCCCGTAGGTGGTGCAACGAGCTACTTACTTTGGACATAAAGGACCTTTTAGGCTATAATAACGCTACTTGTAACCTTTTTTAATTCACTAATTATCTTCATTAACAGCATTAGTATGTATTAAGTACCACTCAATAAACTATATAATGTTTGCTGCTTGGAACTTGGCTGGAGGTTACAACTTGCTACTAAATAAAGCAAATTAGTGCAATAACAAAATGATAATCATAATACTATATGAGGAAATCAGTAATCAATTCTCATCCTCGCCGTCCCTCTGTTGATATTTCTTCTTCTACGGCCCTGTTCTCTTCAACAGAACGACGCGGATAATGAAACAAAATGTGAGACAAAATTAAGTACAGAATGCGAAACGGAACGGAGTGTAACATGAAAACGACGAAAATAACATAGCCTGATCAGATTGAGTCAAAATAAGCTTTATCATACAAAAGTAGATACAGAGTATTTTTATTACTCATAGTTTAAACTTTGAGGTTGAATTTAGTTATAAGATCAAGATTTTGAAATCCAATCGTTTTAGAAATCTATCCTCTTGTAGTTGCACAACTAGTAACATAAGTAGATCATGGTCGAAATTTCTTCCTTTGTTTTTGTTTTTTTGATTGAAAATGTACACATCTTTAGTCCTTGAGGCGTAGTAGTTAAAATATACGCGTTCATTTTTATGTTTACCAAATTATGTATTGCCACTATTATTAAAAGGAACAAACTTAACGTACGATAAGTTAAACTATTGATGATATAGAATGATCTAGACTAATGTTCTAGCACATAAGGCACAATGATCAAAACTATTAGATTGCTTGCATCAGACAGTTTAATCCTTAACTTTGTTATGCGCCATTATTGTTGAAGTCTTACATGACTAACTACTCTAATTTGTGATTACATGTTAATGGGGTAAGGATTACATTCTCACCAACGGAATAAAGGAAGAAAAACAACTCTCGGTAATGATTACTTGATTTGCTAAATTATTAAATACTTACTTTTTTAAAACCGAAAAAGGAATGATACACGAACTGGGGATAAGGGGATATTACCGCCCTAGGTATTAGATAAATCTGTTGGTAAAATCTAACTCGATCAAATGATCGATTCGGCAAAATTCCGACTCGACACTTGACTTATTGATGACCAAATTTGAAGTAATCCGATGCAAGATTTATCCGGGCAAAATTCAATAATAGATCCGAACCTAATATGGATAGTTTGATTTTTGATCCGATCTATCAATTAATTACTCGAATCCGAAACTAACCGTCACGAAACCGATCGGTTTGACAGGTCTAGCTACTAGAACTTTAATCCACAAACGTGATAGAATTTTGCCACTGAAGTAGAAATGGAGGAAAGAGACATATTGTCCATGTGCCCAAATAAAGAGAGACAGACAGACCTACAATTATGAGTACTTCAAAACAACTCCCAAGCTGTTACTTTCAAATTACTAGAAGTCTAGAACTCCTAGTAGTTTTCATCTTCTCACATTTATTTAATTTTTATAAATGTTTCAGTTAATTTGGGTTTATTAAACACGGCAAAAGCTTTGCTTGGCTGAAAAAGCCCGAGGCTTAGCAGAGAGAGAGAGAGAGAGAGAGAGAGAGAGGAGATTTGGTGCAGCTTTTGAGTGTCACATCATCACAGCAAGAGAACGAGTAAACCCAAAAAAAGCCAACCGATCAAAACGCTGAAATCTGACTGCCTTTTTCTTTTTTTTTCTTCTTTCTTTCTATCTTTCGTATAATCCCAGGAAGATAAACCCTCAGAGGTTCAACTAATAAGTCTGCCTTTCCTTCAACCTTTGGGGTACTTAATCTTCACTTTTGGTACTCTTTCTATCCCTTTTATCTTAATATTTATTTGGGTTTTGTGTTAAAGTTTGCTGGGTTTTAAGGGGATTTTGATCATATGATAGGTTTGTGAGTTTTCTTACACATTTGCATATTTGTGTTGTGTTGGGTAAGGATTTTATGAACTAGGTTGGCTTCAGAATTAGCTGTAACTTCCTTGGTTTTGTTGTCATTTTTTATTGTAGGCAATTGGCAAAGCAAAAATGATATGAATCTGATATTTTTGTTTTTTGTGTGATTGTGTTGTTGTTGTTGTTTTGTTTTGTTTCCTTTCTGATGCAGCTTGTGTTTAGCATTGAGTTCTGAATCGGTAGTTTTGGTTTGAGAATTTGCTTGTAATTGTATTCATATACAACAAAGTTAGCATATACTAACAAAGTATTTGAAAATTTCATGTGTATAAAATTATGCTTCAGAAACAGCATCTGTGCTTGTCAGGATAAGGCTGTGTGCATCTTGGATGTTGTTGTTGTTGTAAGGTTATGTGTGAGCTGTGTTTAGTGCTGGACTTGATGATGGGTTCACTGAAGTGGGTCATCAGATCCAATGAAGGAAGATGTGTGAATGAGCTGTTTCTGTTTCCTGTTTCCTTTCTTTTTTTTCCCAAAAGCTGACAAGTGGGTCCATTATATGTTCTGTGGGAAATCTACTCATTCTATCTTCAAGACTTCAGTATACAAATTTTACAACTCTTGTGTCAGATACTGAACTAGAAAGTAGAATGCTTGTTGTGTCTTACTTCCATTAATTAATGGATTGTTGTCCATGTTGGTGTTTGAGTTCATGTGATCATGATTATCTTTCCATTTCTTTTGATGGTAGAACTACCTTTCCCTAGTTCTTTCTGTGGATACTCTCCTAAGAACAAAAAGTCTCTTAAAGGTACTTAAATTTCTTTTTCTCTTGTAATTGGTTGTTTTGGGTCTTCCAATCTGCCTTGCAGTTCTTTGTGAGACTAAAAGCATTCAAGGATATCTGAGGAAGTGAAGCGAAATAGAAACCTTATATATCTAACTCTTATGCATGTCTGACCCCGTGGCAATTGCCGAAAACGGGGAGAGAGTATTGTCGTGTCCTTGGAGAACTCAGTCTCTTGATGTCCATGCTATTGAGAAAGGCAACCCTCTTGCGCTGATAAATGAGGACAGTGCTTCTACTTCTTCTGCAGCTTCTAGCTTTCGGGTTGGGGAGATCATGCTCCCTAATGGAGAATGTTATTCTGGCTCACTGCTCGGGAATGTACCTGAGGGTTCTGGGAAGTATGTCTGGTCAGATGGTTGCGTTTATGAAGGTGAGTGGAGAAGGGGGATGAGACAAGGACGTGGCAAGCTTATGTTCCCTTCTGGAGGGGTTTATGAGGGTGAGTTTTCAGGTGGTTATAAGCACGGCCAAGGAACATATATATGGCCTGGTCATATGACATATAAGGGTCGATGGAGACTGAACCTTAAACATGGATTGGGATACCAAATCTACGCCAACGGGGATGTCTTTGAGGGCGCCTGGATGCAAGGAACCACAGAAGGACCTGGAAAATATACATGGGCTAACGGAAATGTTTACTTGGGAAATATGAAAGGAGGAAAAATGTCCGGAAAAGGAACTCTTACTTGGATTAATGGTGATATCTTTGAAGGTAGTTGGTTGAATGGGATGATGCATGGATTTGGAGTATACACTTGGAGTGATGGTGGTTGTTATGTGGAACTTGGACGCGTGGGTTGAAAGATGGGAAAGGTGCATTTTATCCCACAGGTAGCAAACTTCCAGCTGCACAAGAGCTCTATCTAAATGCTTTAAGGAAACGAGGGTTGTTGCCAGACATGAAAAAGCAGAACCAGGTAACTCATATGCATCAAGCAGCCTCTGTGGACTTGGGAAATGTGAAAATTGGCAGTAGCCATGGATCTCGTCGTCTGCTCTCTGACAAGGTTCCTAAAGGAAATTTGCTAAATTTGGAGCAATCCCGTGAAAAAAATATATCCCTAGATAGACGGTGGAGCCTTGAGGTATCTATTGAGAAGGTGATTGGGCATAATTCATCATTCAGTTTCTCTGAATCTGTCACAGAAGGTGGCGAGAAAGAAACTGAGGCAAACATGCCTATTCTAGAGCGAGAGTATATGCAAGGTGTTTTAATCAGTGAGGTGGTAATAAATAATTCGCTTGCTTTGTCAAGAAGAGCAAAACGGAAGCAGAGAAGACTAGCAAAAGAGATAAAGAGGCCAGGGGAGGCAATTATAAAAGGTCACCGCAGTTATGATTTAATGCTCAGTTTGCAACTTGGAATAAGGTATATGTACCAACCGTACTCCTTCCAGCATAGTTTCTGCATTATCTGTATCATTTTATGTCAATTTGAATTTTTCATTCTAATTGTATTTTGAGGCTTCGAGGTGCAAACTCTGCTCGCATTTTTTCAAATCGCGCAGTTGCAAGTATACGGTTTTAGCTATCATGGCTTTGCCTTGTCTCAGAGGTGGATATAACATTATGCTGAATATGAGTGTAGCAGTTATGTGCTGTTATACTTAAACTTACCAATTGCCATATGTCACTTGGACTTGCCTGATGAGACTGATGGATTCTTGGATTATCTGACCCTTTTCGATTTCTTGCACTTCAGATTTCCTTCTGCATCCAACATTTATTCTGTATGTCAATCATCAAAATCATCTACTTTAGGAAAACCATGCTTGTTATGCCAGGAATGCTCTCATAAATGTGATGGCACCCTATTGGGAGTACTATACTGAAGGTGCATTAGATTTTGATCAGATATACTGTGGGAAAGATTACGCCCATACAACGACGAGAAGTTTGGACATCAGATTTTGGTCCCCGGGCCAGCTTTTGGATGAATTTTCCTAAAGAAGGGTCCCAGTTAACGCCTCCACATCAGTCGGAGGATTTCAAATGGAAAGATTATTGCCCGATGGTTTTCAGGTTTGTGGGAAAGAATTTCTTTCTGCATTTATATTCTGGTTGAGAAATCTTGTCTGCGAGTGATTTTTGCGTACCTTGTGCCAGCAGTTATTCATTCAAGATACTACTGTGAAAGTCATTTGTGCTGCTTCATGGGCAAAACTTCGAGATCGCTGTATAAAAATGCTTGATTTGTACAAGAAGATTGTATTGAATTAAAGAACAAGTCAATGAGTTTTAGAAAAGCTATACAACTGTAAACATAACGTGGCTTGTTTTTATAAGCTCCAAATACTTGATAGGGACAAATTTGATCGTTGACTGTTGATGTTCATCTGTTGGGTTATATCCTGTTTATAGTTCATGTTTGTCGTGATGGCTATGTAATCTATTTGAAATTGCATTGCTTCTTGATTCTGGATGTATTAGGTTCTCAATAGTTGTTACCATCAGGTTTGTTATGTCAAAGTACGGATGTATTAGGTTCTTAATAGTTGTTACCATCAGGTTTGTTAGGTCAAAGTACGGATGTATTAGGTTCTTAATAGCTGTTACCATCAGGTTTGTTAGGTTAAAGTACTGATGTATTAGGTTCTCTTTTTTTTCTTTTTTTGAAGGAGATGTATTAGGTTCTTAATAGTTGTTACCATCAGGGTTGTGGCTTGCCTCTGGCTTGTGCTTCTGGACAATAGCTAATATGCTGGCATATGAGTTGCTGTCACATACTGCATTTTGCATAGAGCCCTGGAAGATTTTTTAGCCTGGAAGCGTATTGACGAGCATTTTGCAAACTAGTGTTCTATGCCTGTTAAGAAAATCTTCTTCTGGATGCAGTATATTCTTTTGTCCATTGCATTACAGTTCACACAGTGCTCACTGCTGAATTCCTGAGGGGCAGAAAATAAGTATCTCAACCATACTTACTTTCTTTTTTTTTTTTTGCTCATTAAACTTCTCACCTTGATTAGATTTGGAAACGAGTTTGTTACAGACAACTCATTCCTAACATTTTGGACAAAATCCATCTCAAACCTGCCAGAGAAGCAGTGAGAGGCCGCCCAAGCTGCTAGGTGGTGAGGAAAAACAGTAAAAGTCCTAGGAATAAAACTTACATTTACAGACAGGGACCTACATAAAGCAGTAATTTCTTCAAATATTCTTCAAAGATACTTACTTTTAGATGTCCAGAAGTTTCTATTTTCTATAAATGAGTGTCTTCGACTCTATGTTTCTCAGACTTGGGGATTCGAGGATCGGGTCCAGGTGAGGATCCGAGGATCGGATACTCGGACTCGCCTATTTAGAGATTTTTTTTCTTGTTCTGGTGCTAATTTGAAGTATCCTAGTGTCATATCGTATCCTAGTGTCGGATACTTCTGTTGAAATGAAGAGTCCGGGAATCATAGCTTTGGCTTGTACTTCTGGAATTACTCTGGAAAAGAAAATTATTTTCCTTTTTTCTCTTCATCGTTTCATGGACATTTAAGAACTATATTTACTGGATCATTTGCTTCTAAACTAAAGAGGCTTAATTGCACATATTTTCAGAAATTTGAGGGAGATGTTCAAAATAGATGCTGCTGACTACATGATGTCCATCTGTGGAAATGATGCTCTGAGGGAACTGTCATCTCCTGGGAAAAGTGGTAGTGTCTTTTTCCTCTCTCAAGATGACCGTTTCATGATTAAGACCCTTCGGAAGTCCGAAGTAAAGGTTTGTCCTCGACCTATGTCTTACCTTTTAACTTTTCCTGTTGTGCATTGACAGAATTTTCATTTCATTTCCCCCCCCCCCCCAAATATCTCCATTTTGCGATATTTGACTTCATTTCCCTCTTATACTTGGGTGCGTGATGTTTCTGCCAACTTAGCTTTGAAGTGTTTATGATGTTATTGTGTTTCCATTTATCTTCAGATGGCTAAGCAAGAAATATCTCAGTCAATTCAACTCAGCTTTTCCTTGAGGAAAAGATCTTAAATATTTTCGATCTGGATGTCTTAATTGCTAAAACTGTATTGAGTCTAGCCATCTGTATGAAGCATTGTATAACGTAGGTCAATTCAATTCGATATTTCATGTTTATTTTTAGACTATGCAAATTGAAGCATACATCACAACTTTAGTTTAGATGATTCCATTTTTAAAACAATTCAAGTGTGTAAAAGAAATAAATGAACAAATTTATTTTTATTTTTATGGAGGCTTTAAGAATAACATTGTTCTTCTCCAAAAAAAGGAACTAAATTGTGTTTGATATCCCCAAAATCCAAATTGACGTAGAATGATCATCACACAGGGGTTATATAGTTATTCCTGTGACAAGTGCAAGAGTGTTTTTGCTCTCAACAGTGGACGGGGATCATGGACAGCAGTGCCCATGATCATTTTGTATGCTTTGTTGTCCTGGCAAACTTGTTAAATGGTCTTGCACTGACATTGATTATTGAAAATTCTTAACTACAATTAGTTTAAGTTGAGCGATGCAAACCATATCTACTATGGCTTGTTGCTCCGATGATCTTTTTTTTTAAAATTATTATTTAGTTAATTTTTTTTTATTCTAGATAAAACACCTATGATCTTTGTACTGATAGGTTGCTTTGGTGTAGGTCCTTATGCGGATGCTTCCTGAATATCACCATCATGTGCGTGCATATGATAACACACTTATAACCAAGTTCTTTGGCCTTCATAGGATTAAGCCTTCAAGTGGTCAAAAGGTAACGAGCAGTGAGCTCATACAATTTTAGTGCCCTGCCACATGGCAACATGAATTTTATTCATTAAAGATCAAATTATCGTTCACAAAGTTATAAGTATATTCTTCTCGTGAGCGTTTTTAATCTTTATGAGTTTTGTTTAACATTATAGATCATATTGATAGAGGATGGATGAGTTAGTGAACTGTTGGTATCTTGCAGTTTCGGTTTGTGGTGATGGGAAATATGTTCTGTACCGAGTTAAGGATCCATCGAAGATTTGACTTAAAAGGTTCTTCCCTGGGACGCTCAGCAGATAAAGTTGAAATTGATGAAAACACAATCCTTAAAGATTTGGATTTAAGTTACTGCTTTTACTTGGAACCATCTTGGCGAGACTCTCTTTTGAAGTAAGTGATGATAGTTGGTGAAGTGTTTACTTTATGCAACTCTTTTTTCCATCCTTGCTAAGAAGTAAATGTTAGCATGTGAGCCCTCTACATTTTTGGACCTGCCTCCTTTAGTTTTAGTATCAATTACATCTCACTGGAGTTTTACTATTTTCAAAACCCTTTCTGTGTATATAGTAGCAAATGTGTCTCTTTGACATCATTCCTCTTTCAATCTAAGATTACAACATTGTTGAACAACAGGAAGTTACATCAGGTCTGTGTGAATTGAAGAACCCTTGCTCTGCAAAATGACTGTTACTGCAATTTTTAAGTGAAGTAGTCGACAAGTCCAGATTCTTTATTGGGGGAGATGGGTGGCGGTGCAAGAAGAGGTGTGGACCTAATGGTGTGGTGATTAAGAGGGGGTTTGGGATTGTTCATTGGAAGGCGAAAAGATGGCTGGAAAAAGGGGGGGGGGGTTCTCATTTTAAAGTGTCCCATTTTTAGCGTTCCAGAAACTTAATTTTCTTCACGAGCATTCTTTGCATGGGCTAAACGACTGATAAATACTCACCTCGAAATTATAAGATTGGATTTTCATTAGTTAACAAAATTTTGTGGGTACTTCCAACCCTTTTGATCTGTTGTGCATCTTGGATTTCCATAACTCTATCACGTTTACGATGCCAGAAGTTGTGACATGCATTTTGGTGAAATTGTGCAGCCAGATAGAGATTGACAGTAAATTCTTGGTGTCTCAGCACATTATGGACTATAGTCTTTTGCTTGGAGTGCATTATCGTGCGCCTCAACAGCTGCGGCCATTCCTGTCTCGCAGTCAAAGTATGAATGCAGATGGACTGGGGGTTGTTGCAGAAGAAGGTCTGTATCAAAGCTAATGTGAACATTAATCCCTATGCCATGCCAAAAAGTAGTTGGTGGTTAATTGTACAACTTGTTAAAGCCAACTATTTTGCTCCCCAAAATTAGGCTAAAAAGTTCAGACTTGCACATTCTGTTAGGCTCCAAATTCTAATCTGACACTTGGTTGAAAACTTGGAACTCTAGCTAGCTCATTTCCGTCTTACTTATTTTTTTTGCGTAATTTATTCTTGCAATGAAGATAGAGTCAATGCTTCATATCTGGGTTGAATTAGGTCTATTATCTCCACTGCGCAATCCATATTGTATGACCAAAACGTCTTTGTTCTCCAAAAGAAATTTGGACAAATGAAACCTCCCTCATTTGTCTTTCCTTCCAGAGCTTTGCAATGACCTATTATCACATTGGCGTTATAAGCTTTGTATTCAATTATATCAATCGATGGTTAAACTTTATCCTGATGCAAAGGACAAATTAGTTAGCAAAGTCTATCTCCAGCTAGAGTATCGGGGACTCGGGTTACATAGAGTCCTTGAGGAATGAGATCTAAAGTAAAAGACGATAAAATGAAGCAGCAAACAAATGGTCCACTCCACATTGCAAGATCCAAAGAAAGCCGAGCCCATGGCAGTTTGAGTTAGCAGTAACATACACTTGTTCAAATTCAATTATAGATGCTGTAAAAATCCTATCAACTGAGTCCAATGTGTATTCTTGCTTCATATGATAAGATCCTAGTTTTGACATTATCTAGTCCGTGGAAATGACAAAATATATTATTTTCTATTATCACCTGTTCACTGCATGCATTACTGAAATGGTTGTAAACTAATTAAGATGAGGTAACATGCTAGAGGTGGTATTGTTTTCTATTGGTAATACTGATACATTTAGATGGACATCTGATGGCAGATGCGTTGGAGGATGACATGTTTGCTAATCTGCAAAGCGTTGTTCTGGTCCCAAGCGGAGATGATAACAGTACTGTTGTGGGCTCTCATATTAGAGGTAGCAGATTACGAGCATCATCTGCTACAGGCGATGAAGAGGTGGATTTGCTCCTTCCGGGCACAGCCAGGTATGAGCTGTCTTTCTGTAGCGCTTTGAGTACGATGTTTCACTGAATTCCGTTCAGATGATCTCATAATGTGTGGGATTTGCATTAGGATGTGAAGAACTTACTCTGATAGATTAATATTCTAGTTAATGTGGAAGCCAAAAATACAATTTGCTAGTTCGTTTCATCTGTCCAAGATAGCATTCATGATTTTCAAGCAGGATATTGCCTGCTATAGAAAACTACAGCTAGTGACATATGTATTTTCTGTATTTGGTTAGAGATAGAAGGCGCCATTTGATGTATTTAGCAAATGTAGGTAACGTCCTCAAAGGGGTTCCTTCAAAACTAATCAAAACTAAGTTTTCAAGTTTGGTGGGAAACCATAAAAGGGAAACCCTTATGGAAGATGCTTTTTGCTCTTCATTGGAATCTTTGCGTAGAGCATGTTGCTAAACTTTTAAATTGAGCACATTGAAAGGATTACTTTGCACACTATCAATGGTTATTCTATTCGGTGGTTTTCACTTAAATAGATATAGGCGTGGACTGTGGGAGGGATGCGAATCGGGATGGAAGAATGGGGATACTTCTTGCTTTGTAGGTTTTGCTTCCTCTATTAACTTTGCTTTTCCTTGTTTTTTCTCTTTGTTCGATAGACTTCAAATTCAGCTCGGGGTGAACATGCCAGCTAGAGCCGAACATATTCCAGGGAAGTCAGAATCAACTTTTCATCAGGTTTATGATGTTGTCTTATACTTGGGTATTATCGATATACTACAAGATTACAACATGACCAAGAAGATAGAACATGCGTATAAATCTCTTCAGTTCGATTCATTGTCCATATCAGCAGTTGATCCAAATTTTTACTCTGAACGCTTCTTAGACTTTATCAAGAAAGTTTTCCCGCCTAATGTGGCAAAGAGCTAAGCGAGTTGAAATGGGTTCTAGTAGCGATTCTGATTGAGCCTTCGCCTGTGAGGATGTGACTGTATAAAGCTAGTGAATGCGATTTTGCTGGCGTGAAAGGTGGTTAGGACTTAGGGTTGCGTTCATGAACTTGATAGGATCTGTTAGCCATGCGATCGTTGTATGTGCTTGGTCTGTAAAAACTGAAGTAAATAGCCCTTTTTGTTTAAGCTTTTATTTATGTCTTTCTTTCCTTTTCGTTTTGGATTCTTTTTTCACTCCATTTTTTCCCCTGTATAAAATCATTGCAACGATAAATAGCCCTTTTTGTTTAAGCTTTTATTTATGTCTTTCTTTCCTTTTCGTTTTGGATTCTTTTTTCACTCCATTTTTTCCCCTGTATAAAATCATTGCAACGATATGATGTGAAGAAAATCATCTTCGGTTCTTGCAGTATCTTAGTGGCGAAATTCATGCATTGTGTTAGGTTCCGCCCTTTACACCTTGTAATTTACTGTTTTTCTTTACTTGTAATGTAACATGTCTCTAAGGCGCTTCCTGCGTGTTGACCCTTGGACATGTCTTTAAGCTTTCTAGTTCTTTCCTAACATGTCTCTAAGGCGCTTCATGCGTGTCGACCCTTGGACATGTCTTTAAGCTTTCTAGTCTTTTTACTTTTAGGAGTAGATGTTGAGTATGAAAGTTATGCACTCTTAATGTCTACTCCTGTCAGAATGAATAAAGCTCTAAGGACTCTTTATAGGGGAATCAGTCCTCCATATCGATGTATTGATATCAATGCTTATTGTTGTTAAACTGTATTGATTGCTTTTATCATTCAACCCTTCTCTCAACCTCTGTCCCTCCCTCACTCTCTTGTGTCCACGGACACCCCGAAGACGTTCCTTGTGTACGGCTGGCACTCTTGCTGCTAGGAGACAAGAGCGCGCCGCACGTCCTGCAACTTGAAAAGGCGAACCGTGATAGTTGGTATCAGAGCTCAGCTAGAGAAGCATGCTCAGTGAAAGGTTGCTAGACTCGAATCCGAAACCATGGTGAACATGGAAGAGCTAGAGAAAATTGTGATCGGGCAGGATGCCCGGATCGATGCATTGGAGGCCGAAATGCATAAGGTGTCCTCCACAAGCTTACGGGAGGAGCTTGATCACATCCACAATCAAATTCAATCGATGTGGGATCAGTGTACTACGATCACCAAGGCCGTTGCTAGCGGTAATGGTGGATCAGGGTCGAGACGGGTAAAGCCCCCTCAGCCTCGGACATATAGTGGAGCCAGAGACTCCAAGGAAGTAGACAACTTTGTCTTCGACCTAGAACAATAGTTCCGAGTCAGTGGACTGGAAGAGGACCAGAAGGTCGACACCGCGGTCGTGTACCTTGTGGGTGACGCGAAGTTGTGGTGGCGTTCGAAGTATGCTGAAATCGAAGCCAAAACTCTGAAAATAGACACATGAGAAGAGTTTAAGAAGGAACTCAACGACCAGTTCTACCCGGAGAACACTGAGTTCATTGCCCAAAGGAAGTTAAAGACCATCAAGCATACATTGAGCATCCGAGACTATGTGAAGGAGTACTCGGCGTGCATGCTTGAAATCAAGGACATGACCGACAAGGATCGCATGTTCAACTTCATCGATGGGCTGAAAGAGTGGGCTCAACGTGAGTTGAACAAAGAGAAGCTGAATACCTTGTCGGTTGCTATAAGCGTGGCCGAACGGCTCTTTGACAACCAACTAGGAAAAGAGATCCCACCGAAGAAAGGGCCAACAGGGCCAAGTTCGATGGTGAACCGAGCAGCGTCGACTAGCTCCCAGACAGGCTCCACTACACCAAAAATCATATACTATAACGCCTATTACATAATAACTACTAGAGAAAGTGTTATTGTAAAGAGGCGGAAATTAGATAATTGCCTCTAATAATGGTTCGTGAAAAAGTGTTATAGTTATTTTGACAAATTATAACGGTTTCCTTGAATAAGCGTTATTATTCCCCAATTATAACGCTTTTTATAACAAATGTTATATTTGATGGTGATTTTTTAAAGCAAAATTACTATGTTCTGCATTTAGCACCGCTTCAACATACCAAAGTTCAGCCCCTTCATTTTATCACCGCCCACCCCCCTTTCTCTCTCTCTCTCTCTCTCTCTCTCTCTCTCTCTCTCTCTCTCTCTCTCTCTCTCTCTCTCTCTCTCTCTCTCTCTCTCTCTCTCTCTCTCTCTCTCTCTCTCCTTCTTTATTCCTTTGCCCTTTTTTTATTTTTTTTTTCTTTTTCTAGAGCAATTTCCCAACCACCGATCCACCAACAGTGAACCTTTCCCCCCCTTGTAGATCCTCAATTTGTTGTGAACCTTTCATCTCTCTCTTCGACCTCCTCTCACACTTCAACTTCTTCAGATTTTTCGTGAATAAATTTATTTCATTCAATTCAAACTCTGCCACACTGGGGTTTCCGGCGATCGCCAAAAAAATAATTGCATGTTATACAGACACTGTAATTCTCAAAAACAACAAGCTTTCTGATCTAATCGAGAATTACAGGTACTTTGAGTTGATGTTTCACCATTTTTAACTCTTTTTTGTTCTTTAGTTTGTTTGTTTTTGCTGGTAATTAGTAGTTGAGTTTATGATTTTGATTTTCTCTCTCCTATTTAATTGAAGGATTCGCTTAGTTTGAGTTTTCTTTTTTTTTTTTTTGTTGGTTTTCAAAAGGCGTTGGTTTGTGAAATTGGATGGTTTCTTACTTTATAGTGGTTGATTATTTGTGGCAATTATTGTTTATGCGTAATTCATTGTGTAATTTTGGTTTGGGTTTGTGGGTCGATGAGAAAAAATTTCGGTTTTGTGATGAATGTCGCTCTTCACCATTTGCGCTCAATCATTCCTCACTTTCGTTTCTTTTCTTTTTTTGTGTACAGATCTAAACATGTAGAGATGATGCGGCAATGGAAGACAGTAGGTGTTGGCTAGTACAACTTCTTTTAGTTTTTTTTTAATATCTGTAATTGATAATAATGTATAGAACTTGAGTTTCTTTTAAGTTTTGATCGAAACTTGTAATTTGATTGTAATTTTGTTATAAAATTATAATTTTTGATAAATTGATGAAATTCTTGTCCTTTTTTTTTTAGTTTTGGTGGTTAGATTCTTATCATTCTAATATTCAATTTGTGTTTACAATTGTACAACCCAATGGAGTAAGGAAGTGGTGATGGTAGGGTATGATGTAGAATGAGTTTTGGTGATTGGATTGCGTTAGATGTGAATTGTGACCCAGTGGGGTGGGGGTGGGGTGGGGTGGGGTGGGGGGGGGGGGGGGGGGCGTAGGGGGGTGGACGGATTTTTTTTAATTTTTTTTTTTGATACCTACAATAACGTTTCCTACTGAAAGTGTTATTAGAAGCCTTATAATCATAACAGTTATAAACGTTATTATTGCTGCCCCACCTACAATAACAGGCGCCTATATAACGCTTAAAAGCGTTATAAGAGGGGGGATAAAACCGTTATCTTTCACCAAATCTGTTGTAGT
Organism: Tetragonia tetragonoides; assembly: GCA_038025085.1. Classification (NCBI taxonomy): domain Eukaryota; kingdom Viridiplantae; phylum Streptophyta; class Magnoliopsida; order Caryophyllales; family Aizoaceae; genus Tetragonia; species Tetragonia tetragonoides. The sequence goes on from CM076139.1 coordinate 12,228,037, forward strand.
GCTCGAACAATGCTCGAAACTACAACGGGGGTAACTACAGTGGTGGAAATAATAGATATGGGAAGGTTGGAGGGGGATCTCCTAGATCGGCACCCTACCGACCCCCAGGTTCAACCTCGTCGTTCAATCGGATAGAAACGTCCACGGCAAGATGGCCGTCGAAGTTGAGTTGCTACAACTGCAAAGGGCCACACAAACACACCGAGTGCCCTCATGGGAGCTACCACACATGGGAGCTGTTCATTTACTGAGCGCCCTGAGGGGTGATGAGACCTCCCTAAAACCCAAGTCGACTGAGCTCATGTACGTCGACGTAGTGATCAATGGACGTAGCACTCGAGCAATGGTTAACACGGGTGCCACCCATAACTTCGTGGCCGGCACTGAAGCAGAGAGATTGGGACTGAAGCTGGACCGCACTGGCGGCAGCATGAAGGCCGTGAACTCGGCAGCAATACCTATTCATGGGATTTCCATGGGAGTCCTCACTCGGATAGGGGAGTGGAGTGGTCGATTGGACCTTACTGTGACTCCACTAGATGATTTTAAGATGGTATTGGGTATGGACTTCCTCCGCACATCTAAAGCGGCGCCCATGCTCCATTTGAGTTCCTTGTTGTTGATGGTGACAGCCCATGTCTTGTGAAAGCGTCGAACACGAAGGTTGAGAATAGACGGGGACATATGCTCTCGTCAATGCAGTTTGAGAAGGGACTTAGAAGATGTAAACCGTCGTTCCTGGCTACTTTGTCGATGAAGGAAGATTGTAGGGATGAGAACACGCCTTCGGAGGTAGTGAAACTGCTTGAGGGATTCAAGGACATCTTGCCCGATGATCTACCCCAAGTCCTCCCGCCTCGCCGATCCGTCGATCATCAGATCGAGTTGATCCCAGGAGCCGTGGCACCCGCTCGTAGCCCTTACAGGATGGCACCTCCCGAGCTGGCTGAACTGAGGAAACAGTTGGATGGTCTATTGAAGGGAGGATTCATCCGGTCGTCCAAAGCGCCCTATGGGGCTCCGATGTTGTTTCATAAGAAGCAAGATGGAACTCTCCGGCTGTGTATTGACTATCGGGCATTCAACAAGTTGACGGTGAGGAATCACTATCCTATTCCGTTGATTGCTGACTTGTTCGATCAACTTGACGATGCTGTGTACTTTACGAAGCTTGATTTGAGGTCGAGGTACCATCAAGTTCGTATATCAAAAGGGGACGAGCCGAAGACATCTTGTGTGACGAGATATGGGGCTTTTGAGTGGTTAGTGATGCCCTTTGGACTGGCGAACGCTCGTGCAACATTCTGCACTTTGATGAACCATGTCTTCTATGGGTACTTGGATAAGTTCGTGGTGGTATACCTCGATGATATTGTAATCTACAGCAAGACCATGAGTGAACACCTGGAACACTTAAAGACTTGTGTTCGAAAAGTTGCGCGAGCACCACCTCTTCGTGAAGCCCGAGAAGTGTTCGTTTGCACAAGAAGAAATTAGTTTTCTTGGTCACTTTGTAGGAAAGGAGAAGATGCGCATGGATCCTAAGAAAGTCTTTGCCATCAAGGAGTGACAGCCTCCGAAGAATGTCTCTGAGCTTCGTTCCTTCCTTGGCCTTGCTAATTACTACCGGCGTTTTCATTGCAGGGTATTCTGGTATTGTGGCTCCCCTCAAAGACTTGCTCTAAAAGTGTGAAGGTTGAAATTGGGCCGAATCACAGAATGAGACGTTCGAGAATTTGAAGAAGATGGTAACCAGGGAATCGGTGTTGGCTCTCCCTGATGTCACAAAACCTTTCGAGGTCGAGACTGATGCCTCAGACTTTGCCCTCGGGGGAGTTCTACTTCAAGAAGTGCACCAAGTTGCTTTTGAGAGCCGCAAGCTGAATGGGGCCGAGAGGCAGTAAGCCGCTCAAGAGAAGGAGTTACTGGCAATTGTACATTGCTTATGGGTCTGGAGACACTATCTTTTGGGTTCGAAATTCCTCGTTCGCACAGACAACACCGCGGCGAGCCATTTCTTAACCCAACCGAGACTCACCGGTCGACAAGCTTGGTGGCAAGAATCTCTTGCGGAATTTGATGTGGAGTTCACATACAGACCTGGGGTCAACAACAAGGTTGCGGGCGCTCTCAGTCATCGCGCCGACTTCGCTGCATTGAAGCAGATGGCTCACTTGTCGGCAAGTAATGTGGCCACTACAATCCGTGACCAGATCAAGCAGCATCTAGGTCAAGATACGATGGCGAAGACCATCGAACAACTCATCAAAGAAGGAAAGACGCGACGATTCTGGATAGAAGATGGCCTTATGTTCACAAAGGGACATAGGTTGTATGTTCCCAGGGCCGAGGGACTTCGGAGAAAATTGCTGAGTGAATGTCATGACACCCTCTGGGCAGGACATCCAGGGTGGCAACGAACCTTGAGCTTGTTAAAGCAAGGGTATTTCTGGCCCCAGATGAAGGATGATGTGATGAGCTATACTCGGACGTGTCTCGTGTGTCAGCAAGAAAAGCCAGATCGATTCAAGCCGGGCGGCTTGCTAAACCCGCTCGCAGTGCCGACTAGACCATGGGAGAGTGTCTCCATGGACTTCATCAATTGTTTACCGAAGGTCGGACCCTTGTCGGCGATCATGGTGATAGTGGATCGGTTCTCGAAGTATGCCACGTTCATCCCGATGCCGAAAGCGACCGGGGCAGAAGAGATAGTCGTCCTCTTCTTCAAACACATTGTCAAGTACTGGGGGCTGCCGAGGAGCATTGTGAGTGACCGAGACCCTCGGTTCACAGGCATATTTTGGGGTGAACTCTTCAAGCTTCTTGGGTCAGAGGTAAGCATGTCTTCAACGTACCATCCCAAGACGGATGGACAGATAGAAAGGTTCAATGAGCTCCTCGAAGAATACCTTCGACACTTCGTGAGCGCCAACCAGAGAGAGTGGGTGAGACTGCTAGATGTAGCCAAACTCTGCTTCAATTCTCAGAAGAGCTCCTCGTCCAACAAGAGTCCCTTCAAAGTTGTCACAGGACAACAACCTCTCCTACCACACACAGTGGATGATCACTACAAGGGCCGAAGCAAGAAAGCCTATGATTTCACCAGAGAATGGAAGCAAAACACTGACATTGCTTGGAGTTACTTAGAAAAGGCTTCAAATCACATGAAGAAATGGGCTGATCAGAAGAAAAGGCCACTAGAGTTCGAAGTGGGAGACCTAATGATGGTGAAGATCCTTCCAGAGCAGATGCGGTTCCTTAGAGGAAGTGACAAGCGGTTGGTCGCAAATATGAAGGCCCCATCCTTCTCACAAAAAGGTTGGGCAACACGGCTTACAAAGTGGAACCCCCAACTTGGATGAAAGTACACCCTGTCTTTCATGTGAGTCGCTTGAAGTTGTACCATGCAGATCCAGAGGACTCCGCCCGCAACAAGTCACACCGGGCCAAAATCTGCACCAAGTCGTCCCCGACACTTGATGACTGAATCACGTCGCCGAGGATGTCAACAACTTTAGTGGGGGATAATGTTAGGTTCCGCCCTTTACACCTTGTAATTTACTGCTTTCCTTTACTTTTCTTGTAATGTAACATATCTCTAAGGCGCTTCCTGCGTGTTGACCCTTGGACATGTCTTTAAGCTTTCTAGTTATTTCCTAACATGTCTCTAAGGCGCTTCCTGCGTGTCGACCCTTGGACATGTCTTTAAGCTTTCTAGTCTTTTTACTTTTAGGAGTAGATGTTGAGTATGAAAGTTATGCACTCTTGATGTCTACTCCTGTCAGAATGAATAAAGTTCTAAGGACTCTTTATGGGGGAATCAGTCCTCCATATCGATGTATTGATGTCAATGCTTGTTGTTGTTAAACTGTATTGATTGCTTTCATCATCCAACCCCTCTCTCAACCTCCGTCCCTCCCTCACTCTCGTGTCCACGGACACCCCAAAGACGTTCCTTGTGTACGGCTGACACTCTTGCCGCTAGGAGACAAGAGCGCGCCGCACATCCCGCAACTTGAAAAGGCGGACCGTGACACATTGCATACGCTATATCCATTGTATTGTACTTCAATTTGGTTGTGTATTGTGGTACACAAGTTTGTGGTTAAAATCCCCCCACCCCGACACAAGTTATGAATTGAAATACAAACTTCATCAACTAATTAGCTGACCATGCCCATAGGCTTATTTTTCATTTTAAAAATAGATTACTCCCTCCGATCCATGAAAATATATATCAGCTCAGAAACAAAAAAAAAAAAAAAAAAAACAAAAAAAAAAACCCTTTAAATCATGGTTTAATTTAATTACATATGTTTTGAAACTCTTGTTAAGCTGACAATATCATTCAAGCCTTCAGGTTGAAGAGTAAAGATGGCGAATCACATTGATACTCCTAATGAAGCAAACTTTTTTACTTCTATTATTGCTAACTTTTCTCCCTACATTCTAGTGAATACACACATCTTGTCTAGAATTATTTCTCTTTTTTTATTCTTTATATTTAATCGTAATTTTTATTATCATAATTATCAGCTACACTCAAAACTACACAAGCACACGAGCACACCAAACGGGAACAAAAATGATACTATCGATTCTGTGAGCAAAAAAAATAGTGATATAAATGAAAAAAGTGAGATGGAAAAAGTGATACTTGTGCTTTTAAACACCCAAAATACTTAACAAGTGATAATAATAATAATAATAAAAGCTTAAGACACCGGGAGTAATATTAATATCTATGAAACCGCCTCATAAGAGTAATAGGAATAATAAAATAAAAAAAAATCTCACCCCTCTAAAAAAACAAAAAATCTCAGCCTTTGGGCCGCCATAGGATATAAGCTTAAGCCCCAATACAAACTGACCACTATAGAACTCCACCAATTCGAAGCCCGCAACTCTAAGAAGAAACCAAGCCTAATTCCAAAATCCCAATTTCAGTGACAGTCCAGAGAGAGAAACAAGAGAGAGAAGATGGACAGAGAGTGGGGATCGAAGCCAGGGAGCGGTGGCGCCGCTTCAGCTCAAAATGAAGCCATCGACCGTCGTGAGCGTCTCCGGCGACTTGCACTCGAAACCATCGATCTCGCTAAAGACCCTTATTTTATGCGCAATCATCTTGGCAGGTATATACAATAATCTTGGGGTTCTTCTAATTGTGGGTTTTGATTATATTTTTCTGGGTATTGATTATTTTTGGGTTTTGGTGTTTGTAATTTGTGTTGTTTTCAGTTATGAGTGTAAGTTGTGTTTGACATTGCACAACAATGAGGGGAATTATTTGGCGCATACACAAGGAAAAAGACATCAGACTAATTTGGCTAAAAGAGCTGCTCGTGAAGCTAAGGAAGCTCCTGCTCAACCTCAGCCACATAAGCGCAAAGTCAATCTAAGGAAATCTGGTTGGTTTCTTCTTTTTTTTTGGTTTTTTGTTGTTTGCTGTGCTTTGATGGGTGTATATTGATGTGGGTTTTTATGGGTTTTGTGTTTTTTTACTTTGAGAAGAAGAAAAAGGGGGTTTGGGTTGTAAGTGTTTTGTAAAATTGAGTTCATTTGTTGGGGATTTCTTTGGCAACTTAGTAACTTGGTGGGTTATTTAGGGGAGTTGTTGGTTTGTTGTGTGCTGCTTATAGGGTTTAGGGTGGTAAGTTAATCTGGATATATTGTGTTTGTGAGAGAAATTTTTTGAATGACTTGAATTAAACAGAATTATGCTATGCGCACACTCTCTTGATTTGTGTGGTCACTTAGATGCTTCAATTTAAGCCAAGAACATGCATGTTGTCCAGCAATAATGGAGTTAAACTCTTGAATTTGTACCCAAGTGAGATGATTTTAGTCAAATCATTAGCATAGCACCAAAAGATGTACCCTTTTCAGTTATTTCCATTTAATTTTTGTAAGGGTTCAAGAGAAGAGCTCGCTAGAGTTTGGGTTATACATACTCTTCATTTATGTGTGTTGGACACTGAGTACTTGGACATTGGTTTGGTTACTTAGATGCTTTTTAGGTTAAGGACGTGCAATGTTTCAGAGAATAGCAGTGTCTCCGCCGAATATGTACCCATGTTGGAAAAGTAATATTGAGTCCAATGTAACGAGTGAGGATCCTCTGCATTACTGCAGAGGACAGTTCCTCTAAATCTCACCTCATTGGAGGAGTTGGAGCCATTGTATTAGAGAGGGGGGGGGGGGTTAGGTAATTGGAGGAGAGAGAGAGAGAGAGAGAGGAAGAAAAAAAAGAACTGCATCTGTGCTGTTTCTTAACGAACAGCAGAGATCTGGACTCCCATGTAACATAGCATGATAGCACAAAACGGCATGGTCGTCTCCAAAGGAAGAGTTCTTTAGGGTTTGGTTTGGGGATCTGTGATCTTGGTATGGGTTTTTTATGTTAGTGTTTTGTGTGTTTGTGTCCCCGGAATCAGAGAAATGTTATATTCCCGTACATGAGAGAAATCTGAAAAAGTTAGGGTTACAATGGATAGGCGCTACGTCTATGGGAATATTAAGTAAGGAACAAAGTTTACTATACTTTATTATCTTATTTCAGCTATTGAATGTTGATGCTATTGTTGTGACTCTTGTGAGTCTGAGTGTGTTCCACAAGTGGCTTTCTTTGATTGTGCTGATGGTTTTTATGCTTATTATATGCTCGTATGAAAATAATAATATGAAATTAGGGTTTTGACAGGGGATATACTATGATTTATTGAAATAAGAACTGAAGTTGTCTTTAATGAAAGTTTATCTAGAGCAACAGCTTTTCGTAGATCACTTGAACTAGTGGCAGAACAACGTTTCGTTGCACAGGACAGATATGATAGTGGGTCTATTCTGCAAAGTGGAAAAAGTAGCTCAAACTAAAGGTTTTAATAATTATCTTTTTATGAGGGATTTGAGGTCCATCTAGGGTTATTGGTAAAGCAAAATTTTCTAAGTTGGTGGGTTTTTTGAACATCGGTAGAGTAACTGAAAGATAAATGATTGATGATCCAAGAGATAAGATGGACCTAAGGTTTATGAGGTGTCCGCACAAAACAACAGAACCCTATCCCCTTTATCAAGTTGGCAGTTCTAGAAATTTTGTTCGGGAATTTAGGTAAGTTTCTGAAATTTATCTCCAGGGTGCCTTTTTACTTGGCCTTTGCCACGTATAAAGCTAGGATGACAAAGATTTGTTTTTGTCTTTTTGATGATAGCTCCCTTCTGATTATTGTAAGTCCGTTTATTACATAAAAAACATCTGATTGGTATTACTGCAAAGAAGAGTGTGGGTGAATAAGACAGTTTTCATTTTAGGAGTCATCCTCATTATATGGAGGCGGATGAGCTTTCAAACCTGCCGATGTTTCAGAGCACGTTATCTTCTTCGATAACCTAATAAAAGGGTTTTTATTGGGGTACAAGAGAGTTCTTCTGCAAATCCTTGTCTCATTATTACCTAAGAAACTAAGGGGCCATTTAGCGGCTTGTTGCAATGGAATGGAATAGTAAGAACTCTGAGAACTTGATGTTTGCTTTTGGGTGTTTTGAATACTTTTGGTTTTCGTTCCTGATACCTTTCAATCTCTATCCTTACTTTTGAGTTAAGGTATCAACTTTTTCGTCTTTTTCCCCGTCATTTGAATAAAATCATTTCTTTTCACCCCACCCCCAACCATGATGGCCACGCACAGTCTCCACCAGGGTTACCAGATTCGCTCCCCACCCCAACGAACTACGAGCTAATTCGCCCAAACTAATTCGTCGTTCTCGGAGTACTAAAATGAACGCTCTGGCTCGCCACCTAGGCTCCTAGTACCCTTGAAGAGGCAAACTGGATAAGAAAGGAGAGAATTACAGACAAAAGAAGAAAAGAAGGAGAAAGTCTTCGGAAATCTTAATTTAAACCTTTAGGGCTTCAATATATAAAAGATCAGCACCTCTCGTCGTTGGTCATTGGCTTTTCCGGCAACATTGAAGTTGTCACAACAGACAAAAGAAGGAGATAAAAAGGGGAGAGAGAAGTAGAGATAGAATGACCACGTGGGAAATGTGAAATTCTACTCTAAGGGGAGTACTAAACCAAGGGGTGTTCTTTATGGGCGGCTTAACAAAGAGATAGTGGTGTTATTTTTCGTTGGACAGGGAGAAATTAGTAGTCAAAATAGATAAAAAGAAGGATTGAGATATAGATGTTGAACACATAACTGTCCACGGAAGGAGATTACTTGTGCCTATCTCCCTTTCTATGACATGCTGTTTGGCTTGCTGAATGGTGAATTGGTGACTAGGAAATTAAGTTCATGTGCTGTCATCTGTAGTTCCACAATTCTAGTGACTAGTGAGAAGGTGATTATGTAGCATATAGATGAAAGTAAGGCATATCTCAGCCGGTGTTGACGATCTCATTTAGCTCACCTGAAGATTATGTGTATTCCAGTAAAGATATTTAAACCTTTGACAATTGCCTTACTGCTGTATTGAGAGGAGCTAATATTGTTTTGGAGGTCTCATGAAGCAGAATTTGTTTCTCTGGCTGTAGAATCTGTCTGTAGGCAGGATTAGGTGAATTTCTAGGTTGTAAGCTATATGATTCTGCAAGATTGCATGATTGTACATGATCGCATTTGAATTTGACACATGCGTCTTCTTTTCTTGTTGTGGTTTGTTAATCGGTACGGATGGGTTCCTTAATGAAACTTTAAAGTGAGACTTTGGTATTTTAAAAGCTCAAGTGCATAGCATTTTGGACTGATGTTGTGAGTAGCCTTTGCATGGGTAGGAGATCTTGCAAGTACCGACATGTTTCCTATGGTGAGATGTGCTTGTGCTTAATGTCCATTCTCTTGTCTAGCTTGTTTTTGCAAAGCAACTCATTTGGAAAATTGCTTGTGGTGCGCTGTCCTTTGCCATCAAAAGTTCCATGCTTTGTATCAGATACGAAGAAGGGAAGCGTTTGCAGGTTGACTTAGCCAACCAATAAAAATAAAATTGTGATGTTGAAGCGACTTATCTTTATCTTGCTTGATGCTTTCATAGATTGTTTTGCTAACTTGTGAAGCATGTCTCAATTTTATTTCTTATTCTTACAGTTAAGATTGGCAGGCCTGGCTACCGTGTGACAAAACAATTTGATTCTGAGACAAAGCAGAGGTCTCTTCTTTTCCAGGTATATAGCTATTTGAAGTTATTAGTTGCAAATATATGCTCTTGGGCTCATATACTGCTTGAATATGTGTTAACACTGATATTGGTCTATATGAATGCAGATAGAGTATCTTGATATTGTGGAGAACACAAAACCTAGACACCGGTTTATGTCTTCATTTGAGCAGGTAAATTGATATGCTAGTAATTTGCACATTGCTAGGCAGACCTAGGTGCTCTATGGTTTGGTTGATACTTGATCTTGCTAACTCTGCTTCATTTGGACTACAGAGGGTTGAATCTTTTGATAAAAGATTCCAGTATCTCCTGTTTGCTGCTGAGCCTTATGAAATTATAGCCTTCAAGGTAAATCTAGTTGAACCCTAGTGTACACTATCCAAATTTTCATAATACTGAATGGATCATAACTTCTGTTGGTTCTGTCTGCTTTTCAGGTTCCCAGCACAGAAGTCGACAAATCTAGTGCGAAGTTTTTCTCACATTGGGACCCCGACTCTAAAATGTTCACGGTACTGAGGCTTTACAATTGACATTGAAAATTCGTTTCTGAAAGTACTATTCCTTACATTACATTTGGGTATTCTGCTAATTCTTGTTTCATTTATGTAATTTTGCAGTTACAGTTGTACTTCAAGACCAAGCCACCGGAGGCAAACAAACCACAACCTCCTCCTGCACCCAATGGCACTACAGCTCCTGGAGTTCCTCCAAGGCCTCTTGCACCATCACCTCATGCTCCTCAGCCACCGCCACCAGACCCTCAAGGACCTCCACCAAGTGCTCCTTCTGGAAATCCTCCAAGAATGCCCCCTCCTCCACCACCGTCAATGGCTAATGGGCCAAGACCGATGCCTCCTAGTGGAGCTCCGCCTTCTGCACCACCTCCCCCAATGGGGAGTGGGGCAATGCCAAATTTCCATTCATCAATGCCACCACCGCCACCCCCTCAAGGTTAACCAGGCCAACAGATGCAAGGACAACCACCGCCTCCAAACATGGCTTAAGAAGATCCCGAGTTTACTGTTTGTAATTTTTGGTCTCTGTAATCTGTACTAGATGAGAATTCATAGATTCTGATAACTGTCTTGTATCATTTCTGATCAGATGGAGCTATATTTGGGTGAAATTGACTTGCCAAAGCACGAAAGGATGCCAATCTCTTTACAAACTTCGTTCTCAACATGCTATAAGTAAATATTTTGCTTCTAAAAGTATATTCCTTGGGACAATTAGGTAGATGAATTTAGAACGGAAGGAGTATTATAGATGATTCAAACCCTATCGCTTCAGTGGATGATGAGACCATGCTCCCCAATGTTGTGATGCAGATATCAATTTATATGGGTAGGGGAGCGAGCATGTGGTTGCCTTTGTCCTTGCATGTGGTGTTTAATGTCCTAGACTCGTAGACTATACTGTACTGAAAATATCTGTCCTACCAAAAGCTGACGTGAATGAATTTGACCAAAACCATCAGGTGTTGAACAACCGATATGTCCAAGCCACGTCCAAGTTAATAGTTATTGCTGGATCAATGCACATGGCTGGCATGCACACTGGCAGTGGGGGCACTTTACGTTGTTGCCATTCTCCCTGGGGCCTGGAGTCTGTTTTTGACTCAGAGATCTTGTTAGTTACAAATATCATACTACTCGTAGCTTGTATATAGCATAATTGTGTTTGTGGTAACTAGTTTATCCGGTGCATATTTAATAAGCAGTGGTTTCAGGTTTCTCATATCAAAAAACAAAAAACCTTGCTTGTTTCACCTTCTAAAAAGAATTAGTAAGAATTTACAAAATCATGTGCTCAATACTAGCTAACACAAAATTTCACAACACTACAGTAATTATCTCCTACCTCTTCGACCCTTATAATGGCCGAATCATTACTTTGAGGTCAATTTCGATAAATGTTAATTTGTTATCTAAAATTTGAGTTGTGCTGATCAAGTCTATAATAATTGTCAAAATTAAGAATGTGTTGTATTACAATAAAGTACCTTTTAGTTAACAATGAGGGTTTAATATCGGACATAAAGATTACGAACATAATTCACTACTAATTTACAATTACAAGAAAAAGCTATTTTTCAGATTACCTAAAATAATTTTCGAATCTTTATTTTTTCAAAAAATTTAAACGGTGTATTTTGTACAAGGTTAGAACCATATTGCATAGGACTTCTATTAATGATGTTGAAATTTCAATAATTCATATGAAAACGACGAATAACACTTATTAAATATGAAGGGCAACATATATACGAAGCATGAATTGGCACATCAAAAGCTACTATATGTTTACAGGGAGAAGAATGCAGATGCAAACTGGTTGGCAAATCATAGCCTATCTATCCCGGACTTCTTTTATGAGTTTGAGGCCCCCATCCCTAATACGAATATACGATGAATGTACTTTTTGAGAATCCGGTAGAATTTGGAAAGCCTAAAATAGTTATTAATTAATTTTGTTTTTTCTTGGGCTTTTGAGCCTTCCATGTTATCAAAAAAATATATTTATATATTAAGGCCAAAAAGTAAATAAAGTATCATGCAAATCTCATATTCTCATTGGCACCATAACTACTCTATGCCAGATATTGTTGATTTGCTTTGACACAAAAAGGGTTGAAAACTTGAAAATTAAAAATAAGGAAAAATTATATTGGTGCCCTTTAACTTATAACTAGTCCAGCTGGTACCCAGTGCTTTTGTAAAATCCGGCTGGTGCTCCCTAGTTATTTATTGTGTACGGGCCGTTAGCTAACTAATGAACGGCGTTACAAATGTTTTATGATTCCCCTTTAAAACGTGGAAATATACAACGCAAATAGAAAAGAAAGAAGAAAAAAAAAAAAAACATGTAAAGCAAAACCTTAAAGCCCAAAACCACCCACTTCCATCTCTCTATGTCGTTTTGTTTCCCTTCCCTTCCATTTTCTTTTGCCTTCTTCCATAACTCTCTCACCATAACCTAGCCCTTGTCTTTCTCTCACCTCTTTGTATGTATTCCTCATCTCTCTCTTTCTATTTTCTCTTTTGGAGTACCCTTGATTTCACGATTCCAGTACAGACATAAGCATACATGTTATCAGCTTTTTTTTTTTTTCATTTCTTTAATTTGCTGTTTCACTTCATTAATGGCAGTCCCTCACTGATGCAGGGCCAAGTTTTGAATAGCCGCAAATGTTGGAGGGAGATTTTTGGGTGTAAAGGAGGGAAATTTCGAATTTTAGGGTCAAAACAAGGTTTTAACAATTTGTTTAATGTCAAAACATAACTCAGCTCACAGCCCACACAAAACTGATACCTTGAGGGCTCCAGCTGGATTTTACAAAAGCATTGGGCACCAACCGAACTAGTTATAAGTTGAGAAGCACTAACAGAATTTTCCCTAAAAATAAAGAAGATTGAGAGCCCATCAAAGTGTCGTTGGCGAACAATTACGTGAACGAATGTTGGCCATTTGCTCGTCTTTTATGAGCCAATGGAGAGAGATGATAATCTGACCCCATAACCAGGCCAGCTTGTAGTTAACTCACGATTAGTGTACTCGCTCTACTTTTTATGATGACTGTGAAGTGGGAAGTAATCAAGTATATGACAGAATGCGTATCCAGCTATCCTAGTTGTACACCTGGCCTATCGAAAATGGAACCTCACTTTTATGATTACTTGGTCACAATTATACTTGTCTAAGAATTTCATAAGAAATTTGAGCACATGGGCCCAAGAAAGATATTTGTGGATACTTCTATGTTGAAGAATCTTGTTTATTACTAATATAATTGACATCGGGCGTGTTCACTATGTAATCGATTTAAGTGATAATAAAATTAAAATTTATAACGAACGTCAAAATTTTGATATAAGTTATACAACAGTTTTTCTGACGTCAAAATTATAGACAATGCCAATTTTATAGAAGTTTTGATATAGGGTTAGACTTTTGATATTACTAATATCCCATTGCACAATAAATTTATCGCATAAAGTATATATTCACTTTGTTATTTGCATAATTGAGAATTTTATTTGCTCAATATTTCAAGTTAATTTGAATTGAGAGTATTATGCTCATAGTGGTGAGTTGGTCACCTGATTGCAAGTATTAGTCATGATTCAACTATCCAATCTCATAATTAAGTTATTGATACTTATTTAGATTTGTTAGTTATGTTCGGTTGATATATGAACAACTCTATTTTCTCTGGCTTGTACTCTAAAAAGTTATAAGAAATGTTTATAGAAAATATTTATTAACCAAAAAAAATAAAAAATTATGTAATTAATTTATGAGAGTTATTTTGAACCAAGTGGAGATTAGAAGGTTAATTTACAAATTTTAATTGGTTTATGATACATCACCAAGTGCATATTTAGATCTACAATATGGTAGACAATTTTTAGCATTTAAAAATTACAAATCTAGCGAAAAACAATTTTTGCATGAGCAAATACCATTTTATATATATATATATATATATATATATATATATATATATATATATATATATATATATATATATGAATTTTTTTACAATTTGAAACACTATTCAAATTTAATTTGCAACACTATTGATAATTTCTTATTTGATAATTGAGCTTGCTTGTATAATTAGAGATTGTAGCATCTAAGTTCTGTTTCTTTCCTCTAACTCTTCTAACAGGAAGATTCAACTTACTTACTTATTTCAAAAAGTATTTAAGTCATAATATTAAGCATAAACATTAACAATTTAACGATCTAACTATAAATCAAAGGCACGAAAAATCAATTGGATAGCTAGGTTTCTCCACTTATATCTCACAAATTTTTGCAAAAAGTTGATGAGGGTTTTTACATTGAACTATAAAAATTTTACATTCTAATGCAAATATTAAGGTTAAAGCATAGGCTGTTAGTGTTCAGATTTCTAATGCCGATTTTGACTTTATTAAGTAAGCAAGCTAATTTTTGCATGGGCCATAACATTAGCACGATGGTCGGCGTTAATTAAAATCGATCAAAAATTCTCTTATGAGGTCGTACCATATATTCATGTACTTTATGAGATATTATTTTATTTTTTTTTTTGGAGATATGACTTTTCATATATGGTAGTATAACTTTTTGCATGCTTGCAGCACAACAAATATCATACCTCATAAGTCATACATGAGGCCATCTTATATAAGATTTTTGTGAAAACCAATGCACAAAAATTCGTATGAGATATTGATATCATGTTTGGCTATAGAAATTGCCTCATCTTAAGATCGCCTCATAAGAGACTTAATGAAACCGATGTATTAAAATTAAAAGGGTGACATTCCACCAAATTGTAGATGAATACCAGAATATGGACTTCGACACTTCTCAAAAAAAAAAAAATCTGAAATTCTGAAGGCACTTGACTTTAACGGCTCGCTCCCTCTGAACTCTGAAGTATTACTGGCGTTACCGTTACCGACTAGCAAAACGTCACCGTCATAGCACCTGCAATAAGACATCAACATCAACATTACCCCAGTGTCTCTAAAGAGGCTCCCGCCTAGGCAGGGTAAGGGGGGGTCGGTTGTACGCAGCCTTACCTCTGTGAGAGTCTCACAGAGAGGCTGTTTCCGTTTGACCCGAGATCCGAAGAGCGACGACCATCGGCAACTTCACAATAACTAAGAAGTGCCGACAGTTTTATGAGCCATTTTGCTTTAGTCCATTATATTCCGAAGCTAAAAAATAGAGCAACTTTTGGCTCCACTGGAAATGGTGGACAATAGCACCTGCAATAAGCATTCAACAAAAGACACTCAACACATTTAACAAAGACACCTAGCAATTAATTGTTGACGTAATCCAAAAACTAGCCTCATCAAACTATTGAGCTTTCCCCACATTTATGGTCCTTTTTTTCTTTTTTATTTTGACAAAAAGGGTTCTAGATTGAGATAGATTATCTACTACGAATTTTGAAATTTAAATATGTTTTTAATTTCCAATCATTCTTAGGTCATGATTTATAATGGTTAGATTGAAGTTGTGGCTGAAAATGCATTAGTTTGATTCGATTAGAGACAAAGTAGGGTATACTTTGATATTTTTGGTTCTTAGTTGTGATGGCATTCATGCTAATTATTGTGCTATTATAATTTTGTTTTTATTATCAAATTTATAAGGGCATGCTAGATATGAACACGATTTATGTGTTAGATTAATATTTGGATAGTTTGGTACATATTATGACTAATGAACTCTATCAAACTAGTTGACTTTACAAATAATTTCATTAGGAAGACCAATCGATTCAATATTAGCCATACTATAATGAAAGTTTCAGATTCGAGATCAAATAATTGATTTTGCCTATACTCTTCTTTAGATATAACATATAACAAGGCTACAATGATATGGATAGATTATATTTGTTTGGACTAATATTCATTATAACACTTATCGTTGGAAAATAGATAAAGTAGTAGGAAATTGAAGAAAAAAAAGCGTACTCAATCGGATCATCAATCCAACCGACTTTATTGTATTTATCAAATTTATGTAAAATTGTACATAATCTTATCTAACAAGTAGGTATTGATCAGATTTGGGCAGAAAATTTCAGATTTGGTTATTTTTCAAATTAATTGCATATTCTATTTTGAGATTTAGTTCGAAGTAATATTCTTCGAGTTAGGTTGGATGTTCTTTTCTTTACGGGGTCAATTGGGAGAAATACATTAATACAATAGATTTTACACACAATGGATTCAAATGAAAAAATCAAATTGAAAACTCAATGCAGTTAGCGGCATAGTTCATCGCCCCTTACTAATCACTAGGCTGAGACCTCATAGCCGACTCTATTACTCCTTTATGTTATAGAGGAGTATGGAATATTGACCTCGAAAATGACGGTTAGAGCGTAGCATTCACGTGCATGTTAAAAAAGAAAACAGTAGCCAGTTAGATCAAAATCATCAAATTAACAACACAATCTTTGCTCCACTTCCTCAGGTGAAGGATTTTAAAAGGATCACGACATGAACTTCCTTTTTCTTTTCTTTCTTCTGCTCCCCTAAACGGTATCGAATCAAAATCACCCCCTTTTCTCTTTCTCTCTCTTCCTAAACCTCAAAATCACACACACCCAAAAAGAAAGCAACGAATTTTGGGTTTTCTCTTGCTTTTTGCCTTTGCCTTGTGCTCTGTTCTCTTCTCAGCCGTTTTTCTCTCTCTTTCTCTCAAACTGTAAAGATTCTAATTCCCCATTTTAATTTTTTGCCTTTTGGGTTTCCCTCGTTTTGCCTTTTTCTCTCTCTTGAATATTCATATACTATATAGTTTTCTTCTCCCCCTTCTCTGAACTTTAAGCTTCTATCATTATTATTCTGCATTGTCAGTGTTTCTGAAGAGAGAGAAATTAACACCAGGAAAAGGCAAAGCAAGAGAGAGAGAGGGTGAGAGAGAGAGATAAAGAGAGAGAATTCAGATATGGGTTCAAGTGCAAATCAAAGTCCAAGTTACGATCTATCATTTAAGATCTTGCTGATTGGTGATTCTAATGTCGGCAAAAGTAGTTTGCTTGTCAGCTTCATTTCAAATGCATCAGTTGAAGATCTTGCTCCTACTATTGGTATTTCTATTTTCTCTCTCCTCCTCTCATCAACTTTTTAGCTCAAAGTTTGTATTTTTAGCAATCTTTAGATGTTGCCCAAGATTCATCTTTGCATGCCATTGAATTTGCTCTCTGATGGGTTTAAAGAGTTATGTCGGTTGCTCTGTCTTTGTGATTTTAGGAATTTATTATTATTATTTTGATATAACAGGAACTTATTTTAGTGCAATACCCTGAAATTTGGGACATTTTTGTTTACCACCGCTTGGCCTAAAACTAAATTTCAGAAAATTTATTAAGTTGATGATTATGAATATAAGATGAACCATAAGAGGGTTTATATATAAATAGAAATATAAAACTAAAGCAAGTGAATTTTAAGTTATTTTAGAGATTAATATTGTGATGACTTTCTAATAGGGGTATATTTATTTGATAATTGGCATGCCCAATAGCTATGCTTTAGTGTAAAATTGGAGGCTTGAGCATGATTGAGTGTTTTAGAAGTGTGTGTGGAGTTTGAACTTTGAAGTGATGGATAGTTTCTTAATTTGTATAGAAAAAAGATAATGATAATTAAGGTTAGACAAGGTCAATGAAACACAGCTCAAGGATAATATATTATTGCTGGCACTTGGTTGTTTTTGCTTAATTTGCACAACTTGAATCCTTTCGTCTTAGAAAGAATGTCCCATTACTTTTTATGGTGACATTTTCATGAATTCATAGAAGTACTTTTCCTTTTGTTAATAAATAACTTAAGAGGGGGTAAGAATTATAACTTGAGCTCAGAATTTATGAATGACTCACATTTTATATGCGGAATTGGTATTTTCCTTAATCGGGAAAAGGGACTGCTAGGCGCCGAAGGAGAGCTCAAGTTACTCAGTTTAAAATCAAGAATGAACTAGAATCAATGATTGTAGGTTAGTGTGGCAAGTAGGAGTTTCCCCCCGTCAGATAAGATGTCTGCACATATGAATTCCGGAGTATCTACTTTCAGCATAACTGTGAAAGATTGCAAATGTGGGTTCATGTGTAATGGCAGTGCCAATAATATTGCCAGTGACATGTTGGTTTTGTATTACGAGTTACGGGTCACATTCCATAAGCAACCTTCTAACTGATTAGCCTTATGTATCATTCCTCAAATGCTCAAAGAGGTCAGCTAGAGAATACTATGAGACCATCATATACTTTTCTTTAGTCCTTGTCTTGTATAAAGTCTGAAAGACCACTTCAATATTACGATGAATCCCATTTTACAGCAATCTAAATCTCTTCCCAAATTGATCAGGAATCTCCCATAATTAGAGTCTTAGTTCAGAGAAAGCTTTCTGATTTGATAGATGCCGATGACTGATCATCAAGGAATGACTAACATATAATCAACTTTATCAAAGGGAAACTCGGATAGTTTTTTCTTTGAATAAGAGAGCTATTCTTTAGCAAATTGTATCAGAAAGAGCTTACAATTTCGAGCTTTGTGGGATACTTCTTGTAGAAAAGAGAATTGGCTAAAGGAAAGATTAAACATGTACTGCTTGGTGGACGACTTCCTTATGGAAAAAAGAAAAGTTCAATGACAGGGTATTATCTAAATGTAATGTATTTCTTTTAGTAAAATTATTCTCATAAATGCCAGAATTATAAATGGATACTTCATTCACTTATCTTAGAATACTGGTGTATGGAACGAATAAAACCTAACAAAGTGGAACCATGTATCTTGCTTTGGTTAAGAAACAACACTCATTAATGTCAGAATCAGAAATGCTTCATTGACCCATCTTAGAATACTGGTTTCAAGGAACCAATAAAACCTATTACAGTGGAACCATGACAAATAGCTTGCTTTGGTTATGATCACTCAAGAAGGGTTCATCAAATATTGTGCAAGTGTAGCTTTCTTTCTCGCGAATGTTCGCAAAGTTATGTTATAAATGCTAAGTGTTCATCAATCAACTCTGTGTAGGTGTGGATTTCAAGATCAAGTTGCTCACAGTTGGTGGGAAGAAGTTGAAGCTTACTATTTGGGACACTGGTAACTAGCTCTGTTAACTTGCAGAAGTGCACTGTTGTGTTCTTCTGTTGCTACACTTTAAGCTACAAAATGGTTGGCACTGATTATTCATAATCTCTTTTGCAGCTGGACAGGAGAGGTTCAGAACATTAACAAATTCCTACTATCGAGGTGCCCAGGGGATAATTCTTGGTATGCTTAGGGTGATTAATAAATTTTCATTGTTTTGACAGAATACATGCAATTAGTTTGTAAAGCATGCAGTATTCAATAATATCTAAGGTGGCAGTCCTTTCAAGAATTTGTTTTCCTCCCTATGACAATATGGATATTTGATATTTGATCTTAATCAGAAACCTTAGGTGTGAGTGCAGCTTTGATACATCTCCTTGCTCGAGCTTATTTTCTTCAATCATATACATCAAGACCTGTGGTATTATGTAAATAGTGCATGCTTTACAGTGGCTATCATGCTGCTTGAATTACTGTGGTTGCAGACAGTTTTGCGGCATAAACTAGCCATTCAATCTAGTTTCATACATCTACAGCTGTTCTAGACGATTTTTGCTGCCCCCCTCCCCCATCCCTGTGGTACTTGCCCAACACATAATTTAACATATTATTATTTTTTCCTTTTCTTTTTGATAATTAGTGTATGACGTCACACGAAGGGAAACATTCACCAATTTGTCTGATGTTTGGGCTAAGGAGGTAGAGCTTTACTCCACTAACCAAGACTGTGTCAAGATGCTTGTAGGGAATAAAGTTGATAGGGTAAGTTCTGCTTGTCCTTACTTTTATTTATTGTCCTTACTAACCAAAACTGTGTCAATATGGTATATGACCAGTCATCTCCGTTCCGATCGCCCCAAAATGGAAAGTTTGTGTGGTTTATTATCTTAATAGTATTAGGGCTTGTGATCAAAACACATAAATGTACAATATACCATATGTTTGTGCTTTGGTTAAAATCTATTTGTCAATGTTTGTTTCTTTGTGTCCTATTGGAGATAATGAAAGCTTTGCTTCCTCCCTTACTAACAAGGTGGCCTGGTACAGACTGATGGTCGTGTTATGGAAATTCATATAATTGTCTACCTGGCCTACCGATAATTTGTGTGTTGTTAAGTTGATAGTTCATACAAACTATTGTCCGATGTTGATCAGTCATTGGTTCAGATCATTTTCATGTTTAAACCTTTTTGTTCGAAAGTATTTGAACTTGGTAAAGCTAATCGAACTGTCCGGCCGTCCGGGGGGGGGGGGTGGGGGGATGTGAAAAACAGAATATTTCAAATAGACTATCATTCTTTTTGAAGATAAAACTAAAAGGAAAATTTTATTTAGAGAATTATAGTCTTAAAATCTAAGTTTTCTTTGGACCCTATGAATCCCTGCAGTCAGTTCTCCGTCTGTATTTGACTATTCAATAAATTTGAGATCTCATGGATCAGTATTAATATATCTTAATAACTTGCATTGTTTTCATATTTGAGCTTTCAAATACATTGCATCAGAAATTATGAATGGGCTTGTTTTGAGTACTTTCAGCTAGTGTGAGACTCGATTGTTGCTAATTTCAGGAATCTGAAAGAGTTGTCAGTAGGGAAGAAGGGCTAGCTCTTGCACAACAATTGGGCAGCCTGTTTCTTGAATGTGGTGCTAAAACTCGAGATAATGTGGTGCAGTGCTTCGAAGAGCTTGCCCTCAAGGTAATATTTTCCATACTTGGACAACGACAGAGGACCCAAAAATTTTATACTAGGGGATCAATATTGAATAACACCACACGCACACGCACTAGTCAAGTGATTAAAGTCATTCTAGAAGATTTCAGGTTCTGACTTGTTTTTTAAACGTAATTACAGATTATGGAGGTTCCTAGTCTCTTGGAGGAAGGTTCCCATGTGGTGAAAAAGAATATCTTGAAACAGAAGCAAGAACAAAGACCACCTCCTGCAGGTGGTGGTTGTTGTGCTTGAGCTGGTGGCCAAAGCAAATAAGCCTGTACTAGAAACATGAGTTTGAATACGACACCATCGTGCTTGGTGGACGGCTTAACTTGTCGCGGCCGGCTTATGTACATGATAGTTCTTTTTTTTTCTTTTCTTTTCTTTTTTCTTCTGCTGCTGCTGTTTGTTTTTACTTGGCTGCATTAGTTTGTAACTCCATTCTAGGAATTAGCACTTGAATACAGGTTTCGAGTTTGTGTATAATAGTGTACACATTTTCGAAGGGCTGGTTGCTTGATCAACCTTCACTGTAGTTTGTCAACAACTCCGTCCTCTATGGGTTTGTATGTATTATGTACGGATCAACACGAGAATTTGTATTATAATTCCAGAGTGATCTTGGTGTTGAAACTTGAAAGTTGTCGCAAGAGCAAATGTCATGTTGGGTATGGTTCATGTTGAACTGTTTCATGGGTATTTGGCTATTTGCTTCAGACTTTCGATGAGAGGTTAGAGGCGGAGAAACGGAGAATAAAACATAATATTTTTTTTATTATTACAAATCAAAAGAAAAAATTGCTCACTGATATCAAACTACAGAGTTTCAACCATGGGAATGGGAAGATTCGTCACTGATTTCAACCATTAAGGACATTTGAGATTAAACGTGAAGTTCAATCCAAGACATATTGGCAGTAGGCTGAAAATGGTTAAGCAGACTAATCCTAGGCGGCTAGGCCTATTGGCTGGTAACACTAAAATCTAAACTTGTCAAGCATAACCTAAGCACAGACCAACCTGAAGCAAATTCAAAGCTTTTTATATCCAGAGCCTTGATTTTCTGCAAGCAGCATAATCAGCCGAATGACAACAGCCGAATGAATTTGCTTGCCCAATTGGATGGTTGAGAAGAGAATAGCTCTTCATGTTTAGGAAGAACTTCTGGAAGGGTAGAAGTAAAACCAGTAGCGTCTGCTGATCTGTTCAATGCGGCAGGAAACGAGCAGGAATTGTGGCTCTCTAAGCCCTCTGGTAGGTGTAGAACTACAGGAAAAATGGCTCTCTCCCAACTCAAAGATAGTACTACTATAAGAGCTCATAATCAGGAACCAAACCTACAATTTTCAGAGCATCGAGAACTGCCGTGAACTAGTTTCAAACCTAGCTCAAGTAGTAGTCAGAGCTCAGAAAGGTATTCAGATACTTCGACAAAATTGTTCCACATCTAAAAGACACAAAAATGAGAAAGCCTATCCAATAAACAGCTGAGGAAGGACAACCTGAATCCTCAAGGGAAACCAGGGCGTAAGGAACACAAGGAAACTTGAAACATTCTACTATCTAGGTGAAGAAGGTAGAAAGATGACTACCTCAATAGCTATCCAATTAACTTGCTGATGATACGATTTATGACATCCAAGATAAGTTTCGCTAACTCAGTATAATAATTACAGAAATTGAGATATTCGATAAGCTCATATATGTTAAAGCTATCCTCAGCAATGGTGTTGGTTCCCATCCTGAGTATGAATGTAAACAGAGATACAAGAATCCGTCTTTTCAATTGAGATTGGAACACAGAATATCCCATTGGTGGCAACAAAATCCACCACATAATACCTCCGAAATCTACGCTAGTACTATAATTGGTAATGCAAAAGCAAGCGTGCTGTCTAATAAATCTAAGATGTTACCAAGAGATTATGGGTTTCTAATCAGTATTCACTAGCATGCTGCAGAATTTGCAGCAGCTTCCAGAACTCTCCCTGCATCTGACTCTGGTTCAGCCAGTTCAGCTGGGATCTGCTAGCATAATATGTATGACGTTAATTGCGCATCCAAGAAGAAGACATACTAAGATAAACTACTTTTAACATATTTACCTTGTCATATGAATTTCTCTTTGTAGTAGAAGCGCCATAAGCCAACAGCACTCTTATAGCATCTGGATGCTCACCTCGTGCTGCATGATGAAGGGGCTGTAAAGGGTAGAAAAATGTTAGAAAACAATATCAGTAGCATTCGCTTGAAATGACAATTTGGCCAAAAAACAATGCACTTGTTCACAAAAACAGTTATCATGCATGTTGCTAAGAAAATTAGCGGGTTTATTAATAGGAGCAACCTAATTATCAAAAATATTAATAGGAGCAACCTCTGGTCCTCTGGACTTTCAAGTTAAGGACGCTTTTAAGAAAATGGAAGCTTTTAGAACCACTTACAGTATCACCTTCAGCATCAATTGTATCAAGCATTCTTCTAACACATCCTGTGTCAGTAGCACTGCTGAGAAGAAGTTGGACTATCTCAGTATATCCTGCACCAATCAAGGAAATGACAGCATTTGAATTAAAAAATCATGAAGAAAAAGGGCTTCTCCTAACAATTACAGTAATGCTGATTGTTTGTTTTAAAACTACCTCCTGCACAGGCATCATGCAAAGGAACAGCTCCGTCCTCATCTTTGGCCTCCAAAGAAGCTCCTCTTTCCAAAAGTAACTAAATAAGTATAAACAAAGCAAGGGTAAATTATTTGAGCTTTAGGATATTTTTTGAGTTTAACACAAATATTCATAAAACAAAGATAAAAGTAAACAACCTGGACACAAGGCAAATGTCCATACAGGCAAGTAAGGTGAAGTGCGGTGTCACCATCTTCAACCGGCTCATCAATGTTGACATCCAAGTTATCTACACATTCATCAGGAAATTAAACAGCTGGAGGTGAGAATCGAGGTGGTATACGAATATAAACTCAGCATTTATCATCCGTCAAAATAGACTACAAATCTCAACCTATCTGCTTAGTACTTGACTTGCGGGAACTATTAAAAGGCGCAAGGCCAACAAGGCAATAGAGGTCCACAAGGCCTAGGCACGAGGCTCAGTCAAGTGAGGTTCACTGCCCCACATTTGAAAAGATGTGATAAAATCAGTCAGGTTTTTTTTGGATGTACCATATTACCCTGCATACCATGCACGGTTCAAGGGAAACACTAAATCATTACTTGAATAAGCAAAACAACATATTTTGCCCCTGTGGGGCGCCCTATAGGCAGGCTAGTTCGCCTCCGTGTACCTCATCGAAATTGCCTTGCCCATAGACAATAAAGCAGTAGCCTCTTGCACCTTGTGCCTTAACACCTCTCAAGTGGAACATCAACAATGCTTGAAAATAATTCCTACGATTATAGATCCAGCAAAGCAGCATTTGTCATCCCTCAAAATAGACTACACTTTACACACTCCAATCTCATCTACTCTGCTTACTCAGTCTTATTAATCCAGAACAAGGTTGCATATATCTTGACCTCAACCAAATTTCTAGGTGATGTACACTGGGTTACGTGTTGTAATCCACATCACGTCTTCACTTCATTAATCAAATTTCCCATATCAAATTTCTAACTTTAGTCACTGTTTACAATCTCACATGAACCAACTCAATCATTTCCAAAATTGAGCTTCAAGTATCACTATTATTAAAGTATTAAGCTGTGGATCATAAACATATACTAAACTCAAAACATAACTATTAGTCCCTTATTTGTTTGTAATTAAGCAAGTTAACCAACCAATGCTATACTTTAGCTTGTCCTAATTTCGCTTTTTCAATGAATTAAAAAGTTAAAACCCATTCCCATAACAATATTAATACTCAAGAGGGTAAAATAACTGTCAAATTAATTCCAAAAGCAAGCCAATTGGGCAAGCAAACATAGAAAATCAAAACAAATATTAGTTAGCGTAATAATACCGGCAATAGTTAAACCCCAAATCAAACCTTAAACCCTAGAGCTAGAATAAAAATGAAATAAGTGAAAAAAACAAAAGAGGAGAGAGAAAAGGGAAGGGGGATTCACCGAGAGCTTGTCGGAGGGCAGAGACGTCGCCGGTGTGAGCGGCGGCAGCGAGGTTGCGGAGGTGAGGTGGTGTATCGGAATCAACGTCATTGATGATGCCATTTTCGTCCAAGAGTCCTTCTTCGACGTCGTTTTCATCGCCTTCCATCATCCCGTTTCTTCGCCCTGGCACTGCCATCTCTACTCTCTCTCTCTCTCTCTCTCTCTCTCTCTCTCTTGCAGCTTCGCAGGTCAATTGAACTCTTAAAGGCGGCTCGTTACTCGTTTCGAATGTTCAAGATTAGTCGCTAAACGCACCAACAAAGCCTTTCTACTAAACGCACTACTTTTACTTTACACGATTCCAGTTTTTTTGTTTTTTTTTTATTTTATTGAATACATATTACTATTTTTTTTTTTTACCTAAATCACCCTGACCAAAAATAGAAATGCAAAAAAGAAGAAGAGGAAAAAAGGAATACTTAGTTCTAACCAATAGAATTCCAAAACATAAATAAAAATAAGTCCTAACCAATTTATTTCTATTTTTATGTATGTTTTGGTTATGCATGTGATAAATTTTGAGCCATTCTTCTTCTTGGCACTACGAAATGTGAATAGGTGATGTGTAATGTGTCCGACATGTATATATGATATACTTTTGACGATTAGTGTCTCCGGTATATATTATATTTCTGACTACAAAGTTACGGTATTTTTACTTTATAGGTATCTATATTTGTTTTCGTGCTCTAGTTTATTACTCAACATCATTTACTCCTTACATTTCTAGTAAATACGAAAGAAGACTAACCTAGCTACCTCCATATGTATATATGTAGATGTAGGGCTATATATTAGCAATTTACATAAACTTAACAAAACCAGATGAACTTCCATGAAATATATGTGATCCCTTTTAATTAGGGAATTCATCTCTAGATAAATTGCAAAAAGGGATCCAAGCTTGCAAAGCCAAATAATCATAATCATAATCATATCATAATATATCTATATATTAGAGGCATTTTCCGACAGCAATGGAGGCATCCATCTAAGCAATCCATTGTAATAAAATTTTAAAATAAATATAAAATAAAAATATATGTTTTGGTATAGAATATATACTAAAATTGTACCTCCTAAATCCTTAAAGAGTTACTATTAATTAGAGGTTTTAGAATATATACTAAAGTTGTACTTTTCTAAATCATTTAAGAGTAGCTTATTAGATTTTAAAAAGCATATAACTTTAGTTTCACTACCACTTAAGAAATTAAATTGCTTACACCATTGGAACAAGTACGAAATATACTTTAAAATGAGACTCATTTGTAGTTTGTTCTATTGATTTACAACATTAGATGCGTCCACCTAAAAAGGTAATCAGTAATTCACTTGACAAGCTGACACAACTAAAGGGTTGCATGTAAAAATAAGATCGAGAAAAGATATGTATATTAGTTATACAAATTTAAAAAGAAATCTCAAGTTAAAATATGATAAAAAGAGTATGTGTAAAATAAAGAAATAAAGAATGAAATCTAAAGTGATTCTAGGTCCAATTTTTAATAGGAAACTTTACCATTACCACGTATAATTTTATCCCCTTATATAACTGTAAGTAATATACTGATCCCCCATGTTATTTTAGGGTTCCAATTTATGTTCCCTTCAACTTTATAATTATTAATGTACTCCCTCCGTACCACAAATAAAATTACATTGGACTTTTTGCGTTCTTCAAGGCAGTACTTTGACCGCATATAACTTTGAAAAAACAAGCAAACATTGAAAAAATATGTTTTGCTATTCTAAGGTTTAAGTCTAAAACTTCTTTATTTTTTGAAAAGTAGTTACGTATACATTAGACATTTAAACTGATTTTACCATAAAAGAATGACCATATCTTTGAAATGTTAGTTGTACACTTATATCAACATAAGAGTATTGGCGTACCAACATCAAGCATAGAAAAATTTTGAAACTATTACCTCTTGGATCATGTAACATATGAGATGAGTTAATTAATAGTTAATTGAAATTGATGATAAGAGTTTAAATTAGATAAGATGCCATATAAAGTCATAGTAATCTTATTATATGACGACATTCATGATATTAAATAGATTATATAAATATTTATCCATATATTACTAATAGTTTTTCATAAGTGACAATTACACTTTGATTTTTCGATGAGATTAATAATCACGTTATATTAGTTTTATTATATAATCACAGTCCGTACAACGCACGGGCATCCACCTAATACTGTATATACTTATGTTCGTATCTCAAAATGACTGCCTTATTAGTTGACTTTACATGCATTTCATTGAAAACCAAACTTGTGACCTAGAATGATTTAATAAGCATAAACACAAAATCTCGTATGAGGCGGCTTGAAGGTGAGGCCTCTCATATAAGTATGATGTCATTGCCGGCGTCATCCTTATATATAGAGGTATCCTCACCTTGAGGCGGCCTCACACAATATAAATATACAACGCCTTAAAATGGGTAGTAGAGTTGGTTGTAAGGTTGAATTTCATGGCAATGATCATGGTTTAAATCTTACTAAGCCCTCTTTGTTGAGCCTATTTGCAAAATTTATCTTGTTGGTTTGCCTGATGTATGTGGTTTGCAGGCTATTATATGCACCCGAGGTTTATCCAATAAACACCCGAGTAGTGACTGCAGGTCTTCTTATAGAAAGAAAAAAAAAAGAAATAAATTTACAATGAAGGAAGGACAAGTCTGGGCCTAAAATACTACAAGCATGCCGGCCACTCGGCCCGTAGAAAACAGCAAAAACACACCCAACCGGCCAGCTGGTGGGTAGTCGGACTCACTTCTTTGAATAACATGTCATGTATGACCGAATTTCCAAACAAACCATAAAATCTTTGAACCAAAAAACAAATTAAATTACTTATTCCTTTTCTTTCTTTTTTTTCTTTTTCTTTTTATCTTCATTCCTAATTTCCTATAATATACATTCGTACTTCGTAGATCGAGTAAACTATATATCATAAGAACAAACCATAACATGCATTTTGAGCATTGTATTAATTTGGAACTGACTTAACCAAAAGTTTAAACCGATGATTGGAGGCTTAATTTATGTTATATCCCTTAATACGTTCTTCCTCACATGAAGTCCATTGAACCCAATAGGTGTTGGCTCACGGGTAAACAAGTTACAACTACTACATCAAGTCATGTGTTCAAACCTCCTGGGGAGCACCTACACGAATTAATTAGTGAAATACCTGAGGCCGTGCGTTAAGAGGTACCCTTTAGCTACCGCCAAAGAGGAAAGAAGATTCTCTTTGCCAAATCAAAAAAAAAAAAAAAAAAATGAAGTCCATTGACCCTTTTGTCCAATGTTGCTCTAATACCATATATCGGAACCAATTCAGCAACCAAAAGTTTAATCGGATGGTTAGAGAGCAAATCAATATTATATCCCTTAATAGCATAGATCTCGTTATAATATTAATGCATCCACGATATTCCAAATTGATAAGAGGTGAGGAAATTAGAGTAAAAGAATTTAGAGAGAGAAGTAAAGATTAATTTGTGATTGATTAATTGATGATGAAAAGATGAGCAGTAGCTTATATACATGAGCAGCTAAGCCTTTTCTATTCTTACTAACAGAATGAGCTGACGTGGAAATAAAAATACAAGGAAAATAAATTAATCATATTCCAACACAAATTAACGTTACACTAGAAGTTGTTCAAAATTGACTACCGTTATTAATCCACTTTAAAAATCGATAAATCAATTTGAGTGATCCAAATACGACGTGATTGTATTGGTATATAGATACCACATGAATCATGATACTATATTCTGTTGCGTGCCCACACTGAAGTGTTAGAAAATGTAGGAGAAATTTAGTTATCGTCATGAGGTAATATACTAATATTCAGTTTGAAATGAAAAGCCACTAGCAACATATAACCCTAGAAACAATGCAACAACATCGCAATAAGTTCTATTGTCTCTGTCCTACATATCATCATCAAACAGAAAAGAGCAAAAGGAGGGAAGTGAGGAGAGAGAATCATTCATTCATTCATCATTCATCATTCATCATTCATCATTCATGAGTAGGGAGAGAATAATAGCATGTGGGTATGCATTAATTCCCCTAGCTAGGATGATGATGACTTAATCATAGGCAAAGTGATGAGTGAAAGGTGCCAATAAAAAATAGCCCCTTTTTAAAATATCTATCTACTGAATATCATTAATATTCTCTGTTTTTCCTAACTCTATATTTTGGACAAGCTAGAAACAAGCAGCCCACTTAAAAAGCAAAGCAAAGCAAAGCAAAGGCAGGCAACTTTGCCGTCACTCAAATAAAACCAACAAAAAGACGTGAAAACTGGTACTACTACTACAAAAAACGGAACCTAATCCATACCATCCCTATCACTTTTGGTATCTATTTAGCTACTTTTCTCTGCTGTTATTTCATCTCCTATAACCAACTCAAACCCAACCGCATCACTTCCATACACATCCTACTTGCTTGCTTTCCCTTTAAATAACGAATATTTTTTTTGGATGATACATTACACACCCGTTCTAGATTCACGTTTTGTTGTAACTTGTATAAAAGTTAAGTACTTTAATATTATTCCTAAGATGGATTAGGCAATTTTTGGTTTGGCGAGGAAAACAAACTCTAGATTCAAAACTTGTTATGGCGTGTTTGAGGCAAGGGACATCTTCTAACACATGATCTCAACATTCCAAATTTCTAACTCAGTATTACAACTCACAATGACTTGTTTCAAAACTTGTTTATCAGAGAGCCAAATATTTCTTTGGTTTGTGTTAAGCAATACGGAGTATTAGGCTAGTTGGTAAAAGACTAAAATCTCACATCGACATGATCATCCAATCAAAATTGGCAAAACATCTCCAAAGATGCATGCTTTTGCTTAAGCAGAATGTGGGGGTTAAGTGTACACAATACCTCAGTACCTTACCTATATATAATATATGTTGGCTATGTAAACCAAAACAACGAGGCTAGGCTAGCTAATAGTATGATCAACTTCAAATTAAACTATATAAGACAATCAAGAATTGTTTGGTTGTGGAAATTTACGCGACATTAAATACCTCTTAGCTCTTACATACTGCTTTTATACCATCATATATATGAAGGAAACAAATTCAAGGAAAAGTTCAAACTGATAGTTTATGCCCAACTAATGATTTTCAGTGACCACAACAATATTACTAGCTTATATATAATGTGGAAATACTTGGAAAGGGACATTATAGAGTTTAATTGTTCTTATGGCGAACCTTGTCCTTTCAATCAAAGTTGGTTGTAAACAAGGTAGCATTATATTGGAGGTTGTGGCAGGGTAACAAATAAAGTTAGTCGACGGAGAGAAGAAGAGTGTGTTATTTTTAAATGAATTGAATTAAACTGAATATTACGGAATAATATGCGAGAGAAAAGGTAGATTACTAAAATGATAATCATTGAACTGGAGTAATTGAACTTATTCTAAAATAAGTGGAAAAGAACACACCGAGAGTAACATGCTATTTTAATTTATAAACACACATATGTTTCTATTGTTTCATTTTATAGGATAATTTGGAGATAGAAAGCTATTTTTTCAGTTAATTACACGTAAAATTTTGATCAAAATCAACTTTCATTTTAATTTCTAACCATTGTAATTATTCCTATACATTGTTATTTATTTTGACATGGTATCAGAAAATTAGCTCCCATCATAAACGATTTATTTCTTACATTTCCCTCTATTCTAAGAGTAAAGATTTTATTTTTAAACACTTCTAAAAGTCTGTTTGTTAATTATGGATTTTTCAGCTAACTGAATAACTGATATATCAATCCATAAAGTTCTCGCACTTTGTATCAAAGACCTGCTTGTCGGACTCATATATTGTTCCAATTTTCCAATTAACAGAGGGAAAATGGTACATCTACACATTGTATAGATATTGTTTTTTACACGGGCCAATAAAATTGCAAATAATTATAAATAAAGTATTTTTTTTATTTTTAAAGTTAAAAAGTCAAACTGAGTTAATAGAATTATTTTTAATTTCAAAACTTTGTTAGCCGAAGGATAAGATCTACGTTTATGTATGTTGTTAGGAATTCAATATGCACTATAAGTCTCATTTAACGTAACTGAATCAATTCACTTTTTTTTTTTTTTTGATAGAGTAACTGAATCAATTCATGTACTTGATTTTATAGTCAGACCCGTATAAAATTAATGCGTATGGGTACGTAGATTATTATGTGACACTATGGAAGACTTGGAAGTATGTTTATATGGTAACTTAAATAGCATATAGTACCTGATTTCGCACAAAAAAAAAAAAAAACATATTCTGTAAAAGATGCATGATAAGTACATCATACATTCCATTGTACATTGTTTTTCAAATGCATGGGCCATAAATTAGACCACATGATTCAGGATGAGTGGTGGTCGAGGTTATATTATATGTTGCATTTGCTAAGAGAGCATGTAATTAAGCACAATATAGCAAAGCAAATTGTCACTACCCATGACGCCCATAAATAAATTTTAACTACATGTTTCTCCACAATACAACAGTAATATAAAACTAACACATTTAAATACATGGTACAGTATAAATAATATTAGCTACAATCTCATGTACATCTATTTTGTTGATTGATTTATCCTCTAACCTTTTTTTCTTTTCCTTTTTTTAAAATTATGTATTCTTTCACTATTGCATTTTTGTCTTCTATAAATAAATCTAAAAGTTAGATTTGCTCTCTTTTTTCTCTTGACTTATCTGGTTCCTAAATTTTCTCCCAATTTCAACTAATTTTTCCCTCCAAATATTAACTTATTCCCCCTATAACTTCCGGCCAAGTTGAATAGAATTAATTTTTATAAAGAATATTACAAGACAATGACATGTCAATTTGTTATTAGCTTATGTGAAAAAACTATATTTACACATAGTATGGCTAGAAAAGGGTCCCAGGAAAAATGGTACATCTACACATTGTGTAGAAATTGTTTTTTTTCACGGGCCAATTAAATTGCAAATAATTATAAATAAAGTATTTTTTTTATTTTTAATGTTAAAAAGTCAAACTGAGTTAATAGAAATATTTTAAATTTCAAAACTTTGTTAGCCGAAGGATAAGATCTTCGTTTATGTATGTTGTTAGGAATTCAATACGCACTAAAAGTCTCATTTAACGTAACTGAATCAATTCATTTTTTTTTTTTTTTTGATAGAGTAACTAAATCAATTCATGTACTTGATTTTATAGTCAGACCCATATAAAAGTTAAGTGCGTATGGGTACGTAGATTATTATGTGACACTATGAAAGACTTGGAAGTATGTATATATGGTAACTTAAATAGCATATAGTACCTGATTTCGCACCAAAAAAAAAACATATTCTGTAAAAGATGCACGATAAGTACATCATACATTCCATTGTACATTGTTTTTCAAATGCATGGGCCATAAATTAGACCACATGATCATGATGAGTGGTGGTCGAGGTTTGCTAAGAGAGCATGTAAGCACAATATAGCAAAGAAAATTGTCACTACTCATGACACCCATAAATAAATTTTCACTACATGTTTCCCCACAATACAACAGTAATATAAAACTAACACATTTAAATGCATGGTACAATATAAATAATACTAGCTACAACTTCATGTACATCTATTTTGTTGATTGATTTATCCTCTAACCTTTTTTTCTTTTCCTTTTTTAAAATTATGTATTCTTTCACTATTGCATTTTTTTTCTTCTATAAATAAATCTAAAAGTTAGATTTGCCCTCTTTTTTCTCTTGACTTATCTAGTTCCTAAATTTTCTCCCAATTTCAATTAATTTTTCCCTCCAAATATTAACTTATTCCCCCTATAACTTCCGGCCAAGTTGAATAGAATTAATTTTTATAAAGAATATTACAAGACAATGACATGTCAATTTGTTATTAGCTTGTGTGAAAAAACTATATTTACACATAGTGTGGCTAGAAAAGGGTCCTTAACAGAGTGATAGATTGACTGACATTAACTATATTAAATTCATTCTGGTATTAATTTTGTTTGAAAATCAATCTTCATTGGTTTATGTGCATCACTTACTTAAAGACAATATATGTAGTATAAAATTTTAACTCTACCTTCCTTTTTTTTTATAGAGAATTTACTCTACTGACTACTAGCTAGTGTTGTTGATATAAACTTGAATATAAAAAAAAAAAAAAAAAAAAATCATAATGGACGGATGTTGTTGTACTGTTGAAGTAACTCAGTTGATATAGCTCTAGGATTGTGATTAGGAACTGCACTCAACCTGCCTTATCTTCATTTAAATTAAAAAATAAAGTTGCTGACATACTCAAATTATTTAAGTAAGAAAAAACAAAATATATACTGCGACTAATTCTAGTTAGCTTAAGCAAATTTCACCAGGATTTTCTATCAAAAGAAGAAAAAAATAATTCACGAGGATCGAAATTGATACTACAAAAAGTATAATCAACTCAAAGATTAAAAAAAAATTCTATGATATGATCAAATATAATTAAATTTATAAAAAGTATATATAAATACAAAGAATCAATATGGGGTATTGAATGAACAATTGGTAATTGTGAACAATAATTGAAACTCTAGGTATCTAACAATTCACATGTAATTGAGGGAGTAAAAAAGAAAAAAGAAAAAAAAATTAATGGCTAATTGTGTCAATTAAGTTCAACCCTATGGGATCATCAGCTGGATTGCAATCTCGTCAATTAGTAATGGCAATCCACGAGAGAAGAAGCGGAGAAAACCAACGTCTTGTCATTCGACGAAAAAACAAACTTGGGATCTCGGCGTTGGTGATCTTCTTCGGGGGCCGGTAAATTGAGATCCAACGATAATAGATTTCGCGTCTTTTCATGAACTACTCCGCCAATATTATTGTTGTTGGAGGGGCAGCCATTAGTGATTAATACGCTTTGTGATGGGCTAGGAATGCTTGTTGGGGTCCCACCAATTGGCCTATGCCTCCTCATGTGGCCCCCTAAGGCTTGCCCTGATGAGAATTCGGCCCCACATATACCACACTCGTGAACCTTCGACTTAGAATTATTATTACTATTACTATTACTATTACTATTACTATTATTAGTGTTACTATTATTGCTTGACATACGAAGCGAGAGACCAATCTCGTCTTCGTTGAATTGGCTGTCGTAGTGATGGTTGTCGTTGAGGAGAGAGAAAATGAGGGATGATTTCTTGGCGTGGTGGTCTGGAACCGCGATGCTGAGCTTCGGCTTCTTGTGGCTCGCCCGGTGCCCTCCTAGGGCTTGGAATGAAGGGAAGGATCGGTTACATGTCTTGCACTCGTAAGCCGATGACCCGTTTTTGTTGCTGCTGCTGCTGTTGTTGTTGTTGTTGTTGTTGTTGTTGGGCTTATTAGGAGTAATAGGCATGATCACTTTGTTGTTGTTGTTGTTGTTGTTGGAGCCTTGAGCAAGAAGGATCAAGCAGTGGGCCATATCCTCCTCCTCCTCAGTGCTATTCGACATCGTTTTCCGAGCCCCGGCCCACTCCGACGACACGTCCTCCTCATCGGCCGCCAAGGCAAGGGACCGGGACGGGGACGGCGACAACGGCCTTGGACGCTTGGTTCGCTTCCCTTTCATCATCACAGTTAAGGCAGCAGCTTCTTGTTGTTGAGCTACCAATACCATAATTCCCTAGACAAAAAAAATATGTACTAATGAAAGAATTGATGAAATTTGTTAAATTCTCTCTCTTGTTCTTGAAAGAGAGAGAGAGAGAGAGAGAGAGAGAGAGAGAGAATAGTGAATGTTTTTTTTGGAGCAAGAGATGTGTTTAGGGGCTATAAGTAGAGAGAGGGAAAAAGCGTTTGTGTTTGTGTTGTGGGTGTGCGTAAATGTGAACTGGGGTAACCGTGAATATATGAAGGGGTATAGTACTAAGCTTAGAGGGTATTATTAATATTATTATATAAAAATAGGCGGCGTAAGAGGATAGTACAGTTGTGGGATTACTTATTTGGAGAGAGAAAATGGAAGGAAAATAGAGGGAACAGATCGAATGGTGAGGTGAGTGTGGGTGTTTAGGGAGGGGAAAAGAGTGAGATTCGGTTGGCTTTCAAGCAAACCCATTACTTCTCCTCAACGACTCTCCTCTGGAAGTTTAGAGTGCAAGCCTGGAACCCCACGGATTTTGCGCTTCTCCCACTCTTTCCCCTTCTCTCTCTCTCTCTCTCTCTCTCTCTCTCTCTCTCTCTCTACCATGTGCCTTTTTCTTTTATTTTTATATAATTAAGTTGTTTATTTTGAGCAAGCTAAGGTTAGTTTGTGATTAGTTAGCTTTAATTTTGAGGCTGGTGAGTGATCACAACATGAACCGCAAAGTTGAATTTCTCAGATAATGTTTGTTTCACTACTCGCTAAATATAGCTATACTAGTGGCTTAGCATAGGGATGAGGGCGAGGCAAAGCATTTGCTAAACATAATTGATTAAAACTTGCTGAATAATAAACCAGACGAGTATGAGCATCACTTTGATAGAAAAACTTTAGAATACATTAGGCTAAAAATGAAAATTTATGAAAATTATCAAATAATTGAGCTACAATAGATCACTACTTCACTTTGTCTTCCTTTTTTTTTTTTATTATTATTATTTGATTTACATATATTTAATCTTCGAATTCAATTTATGATAGTATTGATGAAAACGATGATTATCTCACAATAGAGATGGCAACTATATACTACATCATGCTTAATAATGATTGAATCCCCATAAACTATAAATCACCTCAAGTTGTTGCATTTGCAATTTTTTTCCATGGCCGGTAATCATGTACGATAAAGTCGTAGTATTAAGCTAATTGAACTAATAATTCTATATTGAGCTTGTTTAACACTACACTTATATATTTTAACATATTCACTATTCAGTTAATCATTAACTAATCATGCATGTATTAGATGATTACGTACAAATGATAGATCTTTAATTTATTAAGGGCAAGTGTATGTATGGAGAACGGCTAGCTAGAGATTAGTTATGTTGCTCTGGACATACACTTAATTTCATAGAGAACAACTCATGTGCCATTGACTTGATCACTCTATATTTTATATTGATTCCTCACTTAGTCGATGTTTCATAATAACCCAAAAATCGCGCCGGTTCTTTGCTCCAATTAATTATTTTGGCTAATATCTTATAGGTTCCCTAATCATTACAGGCTCCTGTCACGATGATAGTACAATTTTGGGATAATCGGTGATTTGTTTAACTACTGTCTCTTGTGTTGCAAGCAGTCAGTAAAACATTCTACGTACACAATTATCAACAAATTTTAATCATCATTGTGTAATGATAGAGCTAGGGATTTTAATATCAAGTTCTATATCTATATATAACTTTGATTAGTTTTATTTTCTTTTAATGTGATAATATCATGTAAGAAGCAAGCTAACTAACCAGGAGCTAGAGTAGACATGTGCTTCGAAATCGCCAATCTTTTCCAATTGCAACTTATTACCTGATTGAGGTCACTACTCAATAGTAAGAGTAGTAACTAGCTAATAAGCCATATTTTATAACATGAAACAATAATACATAAATGACATGACAATACAACAACAACAATAACAACTCAGTAAATGTCCCGCCGAGGGTGGGGTCTGGGGAGGTCCAGATGTACGCAGCCTTACCCCTAACTAGTCGCCTAGCAGGGAGGCTATTTCCGAAAGACCCGCGAAAATAATTTGATTTTTGAAATCAGTAAATAAATAGGCAAAAAGGTGGATGTTAAAACAAATGAATGCAATCAAAAGTATAAATAATAATAATAATAATAATAATAATAATAATAATAATAATAATAATAATAATAATAATAATAATAATAATAATAATAATGATGATGATGATGATGATGATGATGATGATAATAATAAAATAAATAAATAAATGAAATGATAACAAACAAACACACAAATAGATAAATAACTAAATAAAAACCTACACCCTCAATATAGTATCATCTATGTGGATCCTACTACACCAAAATTTCCTATTAAGGGCCAGATTCTCGGTAAGCTCGAAGAGGGCCAAATCGTTCTTAATAAATGACATGACAATAGTGTTTTATAATCTGACATACTAATAGTATTTTATAATCTGACAGTCGTAGCATTGCCCTATGTATACTTATGGCTATTATTACTTTAATGCTTCACCAAGTGAGAAAGGAAAGACTTTAGTATGCATGTACCTTATTAACACATTATCATGTCAACCCTTTAAAGCATCCTGAATTATTTTCTAGATCTAAATGGATATATAAATGTGATTAGATTAGCTAAAATGATCTCTCTTTGGCTTCTAGATAGAGAGATCGAAGTGCTCCATGTTCCTTACTTCTTTTTATATATACCACTACATTATACATAAGACATAACATATATATGTGGTATGACTTATGTGATCATTAGAGGTTGACCTTAAAAGTCATTTCATAAAATTAACCTATGCTATCATCACTTTACACTTCTATATATAAAAATAAACAAATAAAATGTTTCTACTAATAAGCCATATGCATGCATCATTCATTCGTTGCATTTTCAACACATATCCTTTGGCTGGGAACATGAAAGACGTACTTGCATGTCTTCAGCAAATTCTACGTATGGTATAATAATGTTCAACATTTTTATTTAATTTATTTTATTACAAGATGTAAATGTAGTATTATTTTATTTTAAATGGACTGCAACAATATGCTGGAATTCATACTATCTAGTTAGTTATGCTCAACTCCTTTGCGCAATAATTAGTGTGGGTTGACTTGTCACCAAAGCTATATCCTTAGGAAGCTACGCGTACAAAAAAATAATGATTGTCCTATGATTAATTAGCTTAGCTAGCTAGCTCTCTTAGCTTAGTACATACTAGTGATTGCTTCATAATTAAGTGCTTTATTATACATGTTCACACATACACTATGGCATATTTACGATTACTAGCTACTCAAGGAATTGTCCCTTGTCATTATATATAGGTAAACTCTTCTATTATTTAGCTTTTTGTTGAAAAGGATAATAATTATTAAGTACTTCTAGAAGAGAATTCAATCATGAGGTGATTCATTAGTGGCGATTAAAATTTAAATAAGAAGGTTATTTTTGAAAAGAGATTACACTTTCTCTAGGCGTCCTATAAATCCTACTTTTATCTCTTATTGAGGGGTCAATTGTGAGATGTACGGCACATCAGTTAGGAATTGAACCTGAAATCATTTGTTACCGACCTTTGGTGTTACCTTATATATTCACTATTTATCAATGCGCCATATACCTCGTACGCAAAAAAAAAAATAAAAAAAAATAAAAAAATAAATAAATAAATAAATAAAATGCTTAATTGCTCCTAGTAAACAGGCTCTAGAACGTGGTCCGAGTACACGTATCCACTTGAATACTTGATAAACAAAATTCCAAAGAAATAAAGAACTTAGATAAAATCCAATAGGCCGGTGGAGTGTATCAGGAATTCCTGAGAGCCTCTAGTTGAGGAGGTGGCGTGGAGTAAGTGGTGGGAGATTCTTGGAGTAAGGAAAGGATTCTGTTTATTTATTTTTATTGCTTAAAAAAACAAATAAATCTTTACTTCCTGTTATTATATTAATTTATTTTAATTTTAATTTTGAGTTTTTGCTGTTAGGTTGTGACAGGCACGTAAGGCTAAGTATTTATAACTTAAATAATTGCAAAGCAAAGCAAAGCATCATCCCTCAATCCATTTGCCTTAGTATTACACTTTACTACTGGTATGCTTAGGATATGATTGATACCTTTAGCTTGACATCACTTTTTTCTGATCATCAACTAACATATTACAGTACATACCCATTCTGTTCTGTTGTTTTGGTTGGTTGGCTGGCAAATTTGGCTTTTGGGTGATTGCTTTTGTTTGGATTTGTGCCTTTCTCTTTCTTTCTGTTACTTACTATTCCTTCTACATACCACACTCCCTAAAGTTGCTTAAGTGGCCGGTATCTAATTAGATATATACCTCGTGAAGTATCATTCCAAATAAAGTAAAGCTTTTGTGTCTGTTAGTACTGGATGCTGCTTATTATGGAGTGGCTCTTTTAGGTCCTAATTTAACCTATTCTATCAATGGGATGCTATGAGAGTCTTACCTTGAGGTTGCTATTTGCACCCCCAATTGACATAGTGCACATAAGCACTTGTAAAAGAAAAAAAAATTAGAAAAAGAAAATCATCTCCCATTATAAGTGCGTACGTTTAAGTGAAATTAGGGTCACGGATCTAAAAAGTGACCCAATTTTATTATGAGTACTATGAGTTAGGGTGCATTCTTTTCCACTTATTCTCACTCATTGGGTCAGATCCTTTCACTGATTTTCACTGATTGGGTAAGGTCTTGCCACTTATTTTCACTGATTCGGTCATGTCCTTACATTGATTTTCACCGATTCAGTAAGGTTTTGCCACTGATTCTGTGAGTAGGAATGTGGGTCATGCCACTGATTTTCATTGATTGAGTAAGGTCCTACCACTAATCTCACATATTCAGTAAAGTCTAGCCACTGATTTCCACTGATTAGGTAAGGTCTTGCCATTGGGTAAGGTCCAATAAATAGAAAAGAACATATCCTTACTCTTCAAATAAGACTTGCACTTTATGTAAATGAGGTAATTGAAGCAGGTGGGCCTTATACGCGCGGAGGGGGTTCTGGACCGACCTAATTCTTGCCAAATTTTAAGGGCCTGTTTGGCCTACCTTCTACCAACTTCTCCTTCTCCTCCCAAATTTATTATTACTCACGCTCTTTTTATCCACTCCTCCCTTCATTTCTAACATCTAAGAAGTTGAAATAAAACTACAATTAGACTAGAATGAGAAGTTACAAATTGTAGTTCCTTAGAAGTTGGAAATGGAGGGTGGAGTCACTACAAAAAAAAATGAGAAATAGTTGCCGAAAAAACCCGTGGCTAAACGGCCAAAACCACCGCTGGGAACGGTTTGCGGCGGGCTTATTAGCGGCGGAAGTGATCTGCAGCAAAAAAAACTCGACGCTGCCAAAATTAGCGGCAAATTTAATGGCATCCGCCGTCGAGCTCAGCTGCGGATCATTTTGCTTCCGTCGCTGAGATTTTCAAAAAAAAATATATTCTATCCGTTTCATAAAATTCTAAACGTTTACTTTTTCACAGTCTTCAAGACACCACTTTGACTATAAATAATTACAATTATGTGAATATAAAAATTATAAAAAAATGATTTTTTGAAAGTACTTTTAAAAATGAATCTAACAAAAAAATATTTTCATATCGTGAATCTTTATATATTTTCATAAATTAGTAGTCAAAGTTTGTTAAGTTTGACCTTCAAAAAGCACATATTTAGGATTTTATGAAATGGAGTGAGTAATAAATTAGATGGTGTTAATGAAATGGACGCGAACTACAATTAATTCACGCAACCCCACAAAGCTAACGCGCATGCCCTACACATGCAAGCCTGTATGCGCCCCTGTGCTGCAGCAAGGGAGAATTAATTCTCCCACATGGAGCCTAGCAGGAATCGAATCTAGGTCATGCCCGTGAAAGAAGGAGGCTCCACCAATGAGCCAGTGTTGTAGTTCTTAATATATTATGCATTGCATTAGATTTAACAGTATTTGAAAGAGACGAAACACACATAAAAAAAAAAAATAATTAGCGATGGATTAATTAATTCCGCCGCTGATTAGCGGCGGGATTAATTAACTCCCGTCGCTGATTAACGGCGGATATTAATTCTGCCGCTAAGTCTTTATTAATATTTTTTAGAAATAAATAATAGCTGCGGATATTGTATTTCCGCAGCTGATTTTTTTTAAAAAAAGATAAATAAATTTTCCAGCGTCGGAATTTTGTAATCCCGCAGCTAATTAGCTACGGAACCGTTTTCGTAGCTGATTTAGCTACGGATTTTTTTTCGTAGCTAATTAGCTGCGGGATAACAAAATTCCGCAGCTAATTAGCCACGGGCTAAAATCCGTAGCTAAAATCCGCAGCTAAATCGTGATTTTTTGTAGTGAGTGGATGAAAATGGTGTGGATAAGAACAAATTTGGGAGGAAAAGTGTAATTTGTGGGTGCTAGGTCAAACGGGCCCTAAGTGGGAATAGGATAATAAAAGAAAATGGGCCGGATACTTTTCACTCATGGGCTTAGGTGGCAGTGAATGGGTACTGTATCGGGCAGTTTGTATTATCGGACCCAGGCCCAAACGCACATCCCAGACATACCCAGCCCACGCTGAAACTTGCTACCAGGGACACACGCAGGCCTACAAATGAATGTGACGGCTATGGGATGAAAAAAGTTACTGGTAAACAAGAATCAGTTGATCCA
This sequence comes from Tetragonia tetragonoides, assembly GCA_038025085.1. NCBI lineage: Eukaryota > Viridiplantae > Streptophyta > Magnoliopsida > Caryophyllales > Aizoaceae > Tetragonia > Tetragonia tetragonoides. The sequence goes on from CM076139.1 coordinate 12,269,120, forward strand.
CAAAGGACCAATGAAAAACAGACAAGTAATGCCCCAAAATCTCATTTGCACTCATCCAAAATCTATCTGTGTGGCTCTAATCTGAAATGTTGCATATCTTCTTCTAGTGTACTATATCTTATACTCTCAATTTGCTGGCTCTAGCTTTCTTGTTTCTCTCACCTAAAAATTTGGTACATTCTAATTTCTGGTAGCAGTGATCAAATTCAAGATGGCAGTTGCAACATCAACAAGTTTAATCGGTCTTTCATCAAGCACCCTAACACAAAAACACTCAAGACAGCTGATCAAAAGCACCATCTTTTCAGGCTTACGCCCCAACACCAACAACATCAACATCCAGTCCCTCTCTCTCTCCTCGCCCGCACCGCGTCGTCGTGTCGGGTCCATCAAGGCTGAGCTGAACCCATCAGTGGTAATCAGTCTCAGCACTGGTCTATCACTTTTCCTAGGAAGGTTCGTTTTCTTTAACTTCCAAAGAGAAAATGTAGCCAAACAAGGTCTCCCTGAACAAAACGGTGTGACCCACTTTGAAGCAGGTGACACACGTGCTAAGGAATATGTTAGCCTTCTTAAGTCTAATGACCCTGTTGGGTTCAACATTGTTGATGTCCTTGCTTGGGGTTCTATTGGTCATATTGTTGCTTATTATATCCTTGCTACCTCTAGCAATGGCTATGATCCTAGCTTCTTTGGTTAATTAATTCATATCGGATTATTTGTAATATTTTCGATATTTAATCAATGTTATGTTATTACTATATGTATAATTCAATCACCAACTCTGATTTATGCATTAATGTTTCCCCCTGTCTATCTATATATTTTAATTTCGCTTCTGTTATAAGCTACTCATGTTTCTTTTTAGACTATTGTACATTAAATCTCATTTCTTGATTTGGAATAAGAAGCTTACTTTTGATAATTAGTGATTCTTTTATTAAGCAAATCAACATTTAAGAAGAAGACACAAAGAACAAAACAAACACAAGTCCTAAGTAGCATTATCTTTCAATAATATCAAACTCCCGTTTTCAAGGAAGGGTTGAGTTCAAAATTAAAATCATTTGGTAAGGACTACTAAAGCGCTTACACACTCCAAATACAACTAACCGATCATGACTAGAGACAAGCTACAAAATTGACCTTTCTATGAATCACTTGTTTGCCAATCCGTCCGCAATAGCATTCTATTTTTTTTTTTTCTCTTTTTGTAATATTTTGTGGCGTCATTCTCGTAATCTCATCACGCAAAGCAACCAATAATTAGCAATGACTTCAATTCCCACTTGTGGTCCACAAGAAAAATGAAGTGGGCAGGGAAATGGTCGGTCACGGCTGAGTCGTAGCTGTGGTCGTCGCCGTGCAACTGAGTGACTGACCACTATCAATTCATCAACAGCCGTGCCATACTCATCATCCTCTCATGTCAAGTACTAAACCATGCAAACTTTATTGATCACAATTTTCACAAACACTAGTAAACAGTAAATAAGAAAGGAGTCGATTTTTCTTTTTCTTGAATTAGTTAATATGGGATATAACATATAACAAAGGAGTATTCTATAAGTGAGTAAAAAAGTAGTTAAGGTGTGTTCTTTTTCACTTATTGGACCTTACCTAATAAGTGGAAATAAGTGACAAGTCCCTACCCAATATGTGGAAATCAGTAGCTAAACCTTACTGAATTAGTGAGATCAGTGGAAGGACCTTAGGGCATCCACAATGCATCAGACTTTTCAGATTCTACAGACTTGCCAAATCAGCTTTCCACTCACTTTTTTGTTTTCCAGACTCAACTTCACACTCTTTAGATTTTTCACCACAATGCTATTCAGACTTTTCAGACTTTGACCCATCAACTTTCCACTCACAATTTTGTTCTACTCAATTCAATTTCAATTTATTTAAGTTTATTCCTTTTTTTTTTAAGTAGTTGGTCCCCACAAATGAGTCTCAAAGGGAGTCTTGAAATCTAAAGACCCAATTTAAGACTAGCATTTTTTTAGCCCACCACAATGGCACAAGACCTTTAAGATTTTTAAGACTCTTAAAAATCAAGACTCATGAGAATAGGGATAATGATGCCCTTACTCAATAAGTGAAAATCAGGACTGAGCCCACATTTCTACTCACGGTATCTGTGGCAGGACCTTACCAAATCAGTGTAAATCAGTGGTAGGACCTTACCCAATCCGTGAGAATCAGTGGCAAGACTTTACTCAATCAGTGAGAATCAGTGGAAATAAGTGAAAAAGAACACACGCATCCTTATATGGAATAACCAAATAGGAAAGGGGAAAGAAGATTTGGAATAGAGGGAGCACTAAATCATTACATTCCATCCTAACATGTACTAAATCATAACGATTACACTCAACGCACGTTTTTTTAGATCGGAAAAAATTGGAGAAAACTGGCTAACCGGGAATTTAAACTGAAAATTGGAGAAAACTTGAACATGTTAGAGACAACTAAAACACTTTGCTCAATCATTTACACAATCAGATCATATAAGTGGCAACCACTTATCAATTAGATCAGATTAGTGACAACCACTTAACCAATCAGATCAAATCAAATCAGATAAGTAGCAGTGGCAGTGGCAATGGCAGTTACCCAATTAGAGTAAATCAATAACAATTAACAACCACTTACCCAACCATATCAAATTAGTGAGATTTAATAGAAAAGAACACATCCTAATTGGATTAATCACTATTCACTATGAAACATGCTACTCTTTTTTGCTCATATGAAACATACTACTCAATACACACATAACAAGCATCACCAATTGACAAACTAAGTGGTGCTATTAAGATTTGAAATCCCATTTCAAATGTGGTTCTAATTTGCTCATTGGTCAATTCACGGGATACTCTTGTCTAATGTAATGATAGGATTAACAAAGAAAAATCTAGTTAAGGGGTGGAACAAGGCCCAATGAGTCACACCATAGAGCTTTAAGAAAACAAATGCAGTATCAATCACGCTCATGGGCTGTTGGTCGGCGCCATAGTGGCTGCAAATTGACGGGTCGGCGCCGTAAGCCGTTGCCCTACGTGACTACCAACTACGGGCCACACTTGACATAATCCAATGCCCCAAAGGCTCTATTTAGACTTTTTTTTTTCTTGATGGGGCTAGAAAAATTTCATTCATAAAAGATCAAACGATATCTATAAAGAGAAATTTCTCTAAACAAGTACAAATTTGTAATGATAATATGAAAATGATCTCCAACACTACTGCTTGAAATCAGTGTCGGCTCCGTCGAATTATAGGGTGCACACACATGATCCCTTCGATCAGAGATGATCACGAAATGTGCAACAGGTGCTTGGAAAAACAAACTCACTTGCTGATGGAGAAGACCCAACTTGTAATCCCAAACCAAACAAATCAAAAAGATTCCAAAAACTAAATGGGATCCCTTCAACTTAGAGTGTGTTCTTTTTCAGTTATTGGACCTTACCCAATCAGTGGAAATAAGTGGTAAGACCTTACCCAATCAGTAGGAATTAGTGGCTAGACTTTACTGAATCAGTGAGAATCATTGGCATGACCTTAATTACTCAATCAGTGGAAATCAAGGACAGGACCCACATTTCTACTCACAAAATCAGTGAAAGGACCTTATTGAATCAGTGAGAATCAGTGGAAGGACCGTACCAAATCTGTGGGAATCAGTGACAGAACCTTACCCAATCAGTGGAAATCAGTGGCAGGACCTTACCCAATCAGTAAAAATAAGTGGAAAAGAACATACCCTTAGTAACTCTACATATACTTACAAAACGTGAGAGAAAGACTCTCATAAAGAGAGAGAAACCTACTCTCACATAAGGAGAGATTTTTGTTGAAAGAAAACATCTACTATTAGCCCCTATAAGCAAAAAGATGGTAGTTAGCTTTTCTTTTTGAAGGAGAGAGGGGAGAGAAAAAATGGAAGGAACCGTCTCTCCAATTCCAGCCCCTAGTGTTGACTCTAGACATTTAGTAACCCCAATTTATGTTCACATGAAAAAGAAAAAATATCACTCTTTCTGACAATCCCTGAATTATCAAATCTATATAATTAGATTAAAACACAATGATTAAACCAGAGCTCGCCACATCAGGCGCGGAATTGCCGAATGACGTGTCAATTTACTTATGACGTGTCATGTGACTCATGGCCAGTAAAAAAAAAAGAAAAAAAAAGAGAAAGTAGCAACAATCAGACGTTACATAAACATAATGGAGTTTAATGACTCCTTCATCCCATTCCTTTCATTCTCACAAGTTGTCATACTTACAAATCCAAGAAATTGAGTAGTAGCTAATTTCTCTCACATTTTGATGAGCCAAAACAAAAAGAAGAGAAAAAGCAAATTCCTCTCTTATGAATAGATGATGGAACCACACACCATCAATTCATCTTCTACCTTCCCATATGTTCAACGTTTGTATTTGGATCTTATCGCCGCCGTCCGCCATCTTTCCGCCATCGTGTACCACCAATCCCCATTTTGGTAAGGTTCTTCGTAATTCTCTTTGCGATTGCTAACAGGCATTTGGTATCTACACCTCCACTCTTTTCAAGATGACCCTCCAAATTAATTAAGCTTAATACCATATTTTGATTTACATTGTTTTCTCTGAATAGTTATACCAACTTGAATGTTTAAAACTATTTAATTTAATTTTTAATTAAAAAGTAACGCTGAAAAATAGAAAAAATATCAAAAAATTAGAAATCGCTTAAAAAAAATTGGGAACAATCATAGACTCTTACTATAGTAGTAGAGAGGCTTGCGGTAGGATTGGTGGTACAGGATGGTGGGGAGCCATCATGGTGGTGGGGAGCCATTTTGGTACCCAAAAACCATGGAGTAGATATGTCGAGTGCATAACTTTCATAATAATAGGCATTTCGTATCGCGTCGATGGCCTTCCTTCACCCACAAGCCCTCTCTCAAGCAAATACCCACTAAAAAGTATTATAAGGTTTAGTGGTTCTAAGAGGAGTAGACATGCCTACTGTATAACTTTCATACTGGGGTTTTGAGAGTTTGGAGAATTATTTTCTAAAAGTTTCACCTCAAACTTTTCAAGTATATTATTAAGTTACGGAAAAATATTGTAGCTATGTAATTTTAATTTTAATTAAAAAAATACGGTGAAAAATAGAAAATTTCAAAAAAAAAAAAATTGGGAAAAATTATGAGACCTCACTATCATAGTAGAGAGGGCTTTGCCGGCACGGGGTGGTGGGTGTCATGCTTGGTACCAAAAAACCGTGGATTAGCCTCCGATGTTCAGTAACTGCAGTAAGAGGCCCTTCAAGCCTACCAAGGACCCGATAAAAAACCCCGTGTGCCTCCCATGTCCCCTTGGGGTGTCCCCTGCGATGTGGTGCGAAAATTTCCACCTTCGTTCTGGAGTCTCCTAGAACCCCAAAAATCGTGGATTATAGCCTTCATTTTCTGCTTCCCGGAGCCCAGGTATCATTTTTGCCCAAGCTTTTCTATGGGGTCTATGAAGACCCTACAACAACCTTTCTACCCCGGGAGCGTCATCCGGATCCCCGAACTTGTATATCATCGAGGCGTATGGTGTTCCGACTCTTACATCAATGTCCCGTAAATTGACCTCCAAGCCTATCAGGGACCAAATAAGAGACCACAAGGAGCTCCCATGTCCCCAAGGGGTGTTCCGTGCAATTTGGTGTGAAAATATACACCTTCGTTCCGGAGCCTCCCGAAAGCCGATAAAACGTGGATTATAGCCATCATTTTCGGCTTCCCGAAGCCTGTGTATCATTTCTGCCCAAAATTTTCCGGGAGGTTCTATCATGACCCAAGAGGACCCTCGGTGCTCCAGGAGGTTCATCCGGATCCCCGAATTTTGATGTCACCCATGCCTTTGGTGTTCCAACTCTTACACCAATGTCCCGTAAAACACCATTCCAAGCCTATCAGGATCGGATAAGCGATCAGAAGGGCCTCTAATTTCCCCTAGGGGTATTCCGTGCGACGTGGTGCAAAAATATCCACCTTTGTTATGGGGCCTCTCGTCAACTCAAAAAACGAGGATTATAGCCTTCGTTTTCGGCTTCCAAGGGCCCGTGTGTCATTTTTGCCCGAACTTTTTCGGAGGTTCTATCATGATCTTAGAGGACCCTCGGTGCCCGGAGAGCATCATCCGGATCCCCGAACTTTGATATCAACCATGCCTTTGGTGTTCCGACTCTTACATCAATGTCCTGCAAAACGCCCTTTCAAGCCTATCAGGGACCGCATAAGAGTCCCTAAGGGCCTCCCATCTCCCCCAGGGGTGTTCCGTGTGATGTGGTGCGAAAATATCCACCTTTGTTCCTGTGCCTCCCGGAAGCCAAAAAATTGTGAATTATAACCTTCGTTTTCGGCTTTCAGGGGCCTGCGTGTCATTTTTGCTGAATTTTTTTCGAGGGGTCTAGCATGACCCTAGAGCAACCTTAGTGCCCCGAGAGCGTCATCCGGATCCCCGAACTTTGATATCACCCATGCCTTTGATTTTCCGACTCTTACATCAGTGTTCTGTAAATCGCCTTTCCAAGCCTAACTTGGACCGGATAAGCGACCCCAAGCTAGGGCCTCCCATGTCCCCTAGGGGTGTTTCGTGCGATGTGTTGCGAAAATATCCACCTTCATTCCGGGGTCTCCGGAAGCCCAAAAAACGTGGATTATAGCCTTCGTTTTCGGCTTTCTGTGGCCCGCGTGTCAATTTTGCCAAAACTTTTCCGAGGGGCCTATCATGACCGTAGAGGACCCTTGGTGCCCCGATAATTCATCTGTATCCCCGAAGTTTGATATCAGCCATGCCTTTGGTATTCCAACTCTAACACTAGTGTCCCGTAAAACGCCATTCCAAGCCTATCAGGGACCGAATAAGCGCCCCCAAGGGCCTCCCATGTCCCCTAAGGGTATTCCGTGCGATGAGTTGTGAAAATATCCATTTTCATTACGGGGCCTATCGGAAGCCCAAAAAATGTGGATTATAGCCTTCGTTTTCGGCATCCCGAGGCCCGCGAGTCATTTTTGCCCAAACTTTTCCGGGAGGTTTATCATGACCCCAGAGCACCCTCGGTGCCCCGGTAGGTTCATCCGGATCCCCGAACTTTTATATCACCCATGCTTTTGGTATTCCAAATCTTACACCAATGTCCTGTAAAACGCCCTTCCAAGCTTATCAGGGAAGGATAAGCGACCCCAACGGCCTCCCATGTCCTTTAGGGGTGTTCTGTGCCATGTGTTGCAAAAATATCTATTTTCGTTCCGGAGCCTCCCAGAAGCCCAAAAAACATGGATTATAGCCTTCGTTTTCGGCATCCCGAGGCCCGCGTGTCATTTTGTCCCAAAGTTTTCTGGGGGGTCTATCATGATCCTAGACGACCCTCGATGCTCCGGGAGGATTATTCGAATCCCCGAACTTTGATATCACCCATGCCTTTGCTGTTCCAACTCTTACACCAATGTCCCGTAAAACGCCCTTCCAAACCTATCAGGACCGGATAAGGGACCCCAAGGGTCTCCCATGTCCCCTAGGGGTGTTCCGTACGACGTGGTGCAAAAACATCCGCCTTTGTCTCTGGGCCTCCCGAAAGCTCACAAAACGTGGATTATAACCTTTGTTTTGGGCTTCCCGGGGCCTGGTTGTCATTTATGCCCAAACTTTACCGAGAGCTCTATCATGACCCTAGAGGACCATCTGTTCTTCGGGAGGTTCATCAGGATCCCCGAACATTGATAGCACCCATGCTTTTGGTGTTTAAACTCTTACACTAGTGTTTGGTAAAACACCCTTCCAAGCCTATCAGGATCGGATAAGCGACCCCAAGGGTCTGCCATGTGCCCTAGATGTGTTCTGTGCGACTTGGTGCAACAACATCCACCTTCGCCCCGGGGCCTCCTAGAAACCCCATAAACGTGCATTATTATAGCCTTCGTTTTTGGCTTCCGAGTGTCATTTTTGCCCAAATTTTTCCGGGGGTTGTATCATGACCCTAAACGACCCTCGTTGCCTGAGAGCGTCATCCAGATCCTCGAACTTTGATATCACCAATGCCTTTTATTTTCCAACTCGTACATCGAAAAACGCTCTTCCAAGCCTATCTGGGACCTGATAAGCGACCCCAAGGGCCTCCCTTGACCCCTAGGGGAGTTCCATGCAATGTGTTCCGAAAAGTTCCACTTTCGTTCCGGAGGCCACCGGAAGCCTAAAAAATGTGGATTATAGCCTTCGTTTTCGGCTTTCTGAGGCCTGCATGTCTTTTTTGCCCAACCTTTTCCGAGGGGTCTATCATGACCTAGAGGACCATCGGTGCCCCGATAGGTTCATCCGGACCCCGAACTTTGATATCACCCATGCCTTTAGTGTTCTAGCTCTTACACCAACGTCCCATAAAATGCCCTTCTAAACCTATAAAGGACCGGATAAACGACCCCCAAGGGCCTCCCATATTCCCTATGGGTGTTCCGTGCGATGTGTTGCAAAAATGTCCACCTTCATTACGGGGCCTCCCGGAAGCCCAAAAAATGTGGATTATAGCTTTCATTTTGGGCTTCCTGAGGCCCGCGAGTCATTTTTGCCCAAACTTTTTTGGGGCGTCTATCATGACCCTGGAGAACAATCGGTGCTCCGGGAGGTTCATCCGGATCCCCGAACTTTGATATCACCCATGCCTTTGGTGTTCCACCTCTTAAATCAGTAGTGTCCCGTAAAATGCCCTTCCAAGCTTATCAGGATCGGATAAGTGACAGAAAGGGCCTCCCATGTCCCCTAGGGTGTTCTGTGCGATGTGGTGCGAAAATATCCACCTTCGTTTCGGTCACTCTTGGAAGCCCAAAAAAACGTGGATTATAGCCTTCGTTTTTCGGCTTTCAAGGACCGGGTGTCATTTTTGCCCAAACTTCTCCGGGGGCTCTATCATGACCCTAGAAAACCCTCAGTAACCCAAAAGAGTCATCTGGATTCCCGAACATCGATACTACCCATGCCTTGATAATGATAATAAGATTTTCTTAATTATATCATTGGTGTTCTGTATAATTTAAAGATGCTAGATTTTATCCCTTATATAGTCACGTGTTTTCGTTGAGGAAGAAAGATCGAGATATAAAATAAAATTTAGGAATCCATAAATAATTTTCATCTAAAATAAAACTCAAAGGCTCGTTTACTTCTAATACTTTAACCAATAATTCATGCATTGTTGCTGCTTGTGATCAGAATTTGTCCAATTTTCATGTTGGCGGGATTTAACGCCCCACTACCATACTACTTTAACTACAACGAAAGCATAACTGCAAAATTACACATACTTATCATCATAAAAGATAGAGTTACATTAGTAGACATTCAAATACTAACATCTCAATCCCCTCTAGCTAGTAAGTGACCCTACCCCCTCACACACTCATATCTTTGATGGCATCACAACCCGTCAACTACTACTACCCCATATATAGCTTTATGCACGGGAAAGCCACAAAACCGTCCCCTTCCTCATAACCTAGCTTTTGAGGTCAAAGTTAGAAACCCTCCACATAGCTTTTGAGGTCAAAGCTAAAAACCCTCCACATAGCTTTTGAGGTCAAAGCTAGAAACCCTCTACATCATTGGATGTGCTTTCTACACACCCGCATAATCACATCTCGCATAGCTTTTGGGAAAAGCTACAAACCCTTCAACTCTTCAACTGCAACAAGGGAGTTCTCTCTACCTTGGGGCTGAGCCGACTTTTTCAATCTATCACAATCTATATTTATAGGCCTCCACAAAGACTCCTCTTTCCATATAACAACTACTACTCCCTACACAATTAAGATACTAATTGCCACACAATTAACCTATCAAATAATAATAATATTCTCCCTACCAATATTAATATACTACTTTATATTATTTCCTACCAAAGAAAAAACTCTAATTAGAACATGCATCCAATATGCCGTGCTTGCCAAAATCAATCACATATAACCCTTGGCCCACGAAGTCTTCTACTTCTGCTACACTACTTATCAAAAAACAACTTCAAAAGATTTTTTCCAAATGCTAGCCTTCTATAATTGATTCCACTAAATAAATATATTGGCGTGGAATCCAAATTTCCCTAACACTTCATTTCTTCACAACCAGGTACTAAAGCCCACATATTTTCAAAATGGAACATATATATATATATATATATATATATATATATATATATATATATATATATATATATATATATATGTATATATATATATTCAGAGGTCCAAGGTTTAAAATACTCGCAACGTTGATGCATTGCTTAGTTTATATACTCTCAAATCCCCACGACCAACTAAAATCCTAATTTACATTGCAAAGTTTCTTATATTGGCTAATAAGCCCTGAGAGGGAGATGGTAGATAATTGATAATGCTCCATATGAGCTAAATGGAGCTACATAAGTGGCTGACTCATCTACTTATCATGAAGAAAATATTCATGAATCGGGTCTCGGTAAGATTTTCCAAGCTCTGTCAATGACAAGATTGAGGCAGAAAAGATGCCCTGTATATTGATCTGTACGCAATATTATATATATATATATATATATATATATATATATATTCAGCCCTAGCAAAATACAATATCTTCTGTTAAAAAACAATATCAAACTCTAATATAACCTGCCATAAATGAGCGTAACAGAATATTACAAAGGTGACGCCTATAATCTCGGAGATCTCGTAATACCCCCTCCTCAAGTTGGAGCATGGGGGTTCACGATGCCCAACTTCCTTAATAATAGATCAAACTGCTTCTTGCCTAGAGCCTTGGTAAATAAGTCAGCCAATTGCACTGTCGTAGGCACATATGATGGTTCAATCAGACCTTCGGTAATAGCATCTCGAACAAAGTGACAATCGACTTCAATATGCTTTGTGCGTTCATGATAAACCGGATTGCGAGCAATGTGTAAAGCTGATTGACTATCACAAAACAATGGTATAGCTTTAGGATGATGAACACATAAACTTAATAACAAACCTTTTAACCACTTGAGTTCACAAGTAATGGCAGCTATGGATCGATATTCTGCTTCAGCGGAAGACTTTGAGACAGTAGTTTGCTTCTTTGTTTTCCAGTAGATAGGTGATTGACCAAGAAATACCAGCCAACATGTCAAGGATCGCCGTGTGAGGGGGCAAGCAGCCCAGTCTGAATCATACCATCCGTTTAAAGATAAGTCATTGTCAGCTCGCAATAAAATACCTTGACCGGGAGTTCCTTTTAAATAACGCGCAAAGCGACCTCCTAATGCTCTTGGTGAGGATCTTGCATAAATTGAGATAAAAGATGAACAGAATATGCCAAGTCAGGTCGTGTGACAGACAAATACACAAGACGACCTACAAGGCCTCGATAGGATTCTGGATCATCAAGTTTGGCACCAATGGCATGTCCTAACTTGTGATTTTGTTCAATAGGTGTGTCGGCTGGTTTTGCCCCCAAGAGGCTGACCTCAGTAATAATATCAAGAGTATACTTTCTTTGACAAAGAAATAAGCCAGCTGAACTCCGAGCTACCTCAATACCAAGAAAATATTTAAGTGGACCAAGATCTTTCATATGAAAACAGTCACCCAAATAGGCCTTGAAAGCACTTAAAGCAACAAAATTATTGCTAGAAATAATTAGATCATCGACGTACACCAAGACATTGAGTTGCACGCCATCTTTAGTGTAAGTAAACAATGAATAATCAGAGTAAGACTGAATAAATCCATACCCTTTCAAAGCAGTGACCAGTTTTGCAAACCAACAACGAGGTGCCTGTTTTAAGCCATATAAAGATTTGCAAAGACGGCAAACCAGATTTGGCTCCGATGACGTGAAAGCAGGAGGTAATTTCATATAAACTTCCTCATCAAGATCACCATGGAGAAAGGCATTATGGACATCCATTTGGTGAAGTTCCCAATTCTTGGAAGCGACAATGGCTAGAAAGGCACGAATGGTTGCCATTTTGGCAACGGGAGCAAAGGTCTCAGAGTAATCCAAACCTTCGATTTGATGATTTCCAAAAATAACCAAGCGAGCTTTTAACCGCTCAAGATCTCCAATGGAGAGGTATTTCCTCTTATAAACCCATTGATTTCCCGGTGCACGCTTGCCAAGTGGAAGTGATTCGAGAGTCCAAGTACCATTATCCTCCACGGCTTTAATTTCCTCTTGCATAGCCTTCTTCCACCCATCATCTTTCATGGCCTCCTTAAAATGACCGAGGTTCCTCTCCTGTAGTGTCAGCTGCAAGAAACTTGCGATAGGGCATAGAGAAATTGTCACAATTAATATAATGTGCTATAGGAAAAGGAGTACCTGAGGTATGCTGTGGAAGAGAAGTAGAAGTGTTCGATGGGCTCTCTTTAACAACGCTGTGAGTAACAAAATCCCTTAGGAGCACTGAAGGGGTTTTAGTGCGCTTTCCATAACCCAAAAATTCTTCGGAACTCTGATTATTTTAGTCTGCCTGTTCTTCAGTATGGTCAGACCCAGTTTGGACAGAGTCGTCCACAACACTAGGCTGTTCTATTTCTGTTGGGCTTGCCGGACTTGTGGTTTGGTCAGACCCAGTATTGACAATGGTAGAGGAATTAGGGTCATTGGGGATAATAGGCACATCTAAACCCTTATCTGTTGTATCCTTGGTATTAGGGATAGTGACAACAGTGGAGTCATCCAAAAAATCCGCAAAGTCTAAATCAATATCCACATCCATATCAAAGTGATCCGTTGGCCTAATATTGCTAGCTTCCGTGTCAACAAAGGGAAAAATCTCTTCAAAAAATTTTACGTCTCTTGACACAAAGAACTCATGTTTATCAAGATCATAAAGCCTCAATCCCTTTTGACCAAAAGGATACCCAACAAATATGCATTTACGGCTACGACTCGCAAATTTATCCCCCTTTGTCTTTTGGTTGTGGGCAAAACATAAAGACCCAAAAACTCGAATGGCATCATAAGATGGAGAATAACCAAACAATTTCTCAAAAGGAGTGTGATTGTCAAGGACAATGGAAGGAGTTCTATTGATTAAATGGGCAGCGGTCAAAACACTCTCCCCCCAAAAGTAAATAGGCAAATTGGCTTGGAAGCGCAAGGCGCGTGCAACATTTAGGATGTGTTTGTGTTTCCTTTCAACTCTCCCATTTTGTTGTGGTGTTCCAGTGCATGAGATTTGAAATAAGATACCACAAGCAGTAAAATAACCAAGCAAACACCGGAACTCCGTTCCATTATCACTCCGAACAATTTTTATGGTTTGAGAAAATTGTTGCTCAACCATAGCAACAAAGGACATAAATTTAGAAAAGACCTCTGTTTTATCATCCATCAAATAAACCCACACAGCCCAAAAAAAATCATCCATAATAGTCAAAAAATATCGAGCACCACAAGAAGAGGTATGACGATAGCCGCCCCACAAATCAATGTGAATTAGTTCAAAAATTCGACTAGCTTTATTCTCACTTAAAGGAAATTTGTCTCTGGGATGTTTAGCTCTAAAATACACTTCACAAGCTTTATTCAAACTACCTTTAGAATTACAAACAGGGGGAAGCAATTTTACTACTTTTTCTGAAGGATGCCCCATCCAAGCATGCCAAAGAGCCAAAGAAGAAGCGTCCGCGTCCACTGTGACTGTCTGCACTGTTTGTGGTCCCTTGAAGTAGTAGAGTCCATCTTGCTTACTTTCCTTTCCAATCAGCTTCCTCGTTTGGTCCTGTATAGCACAAACATATCGATTAAAAATAACATTACTATCCAAATCATCACACAATTGTGACACGGACAATAAGCTGCAATTTAAGAGAGGGACATAAAGAACATGAGTGAGATTCATAGCATCCGACAATCTCACTGATCCCTTCTTTGTTGCAACCACTTTCTTTCCATCAGGAAGACCAACGAGACATAAGATGTCTTTCACATCGAATAATAGAGAAAGATTACCAGTAACATGATTAGATGCACCTGTATCAATAATCCAAGAGTGACCATTAATCTTACCACTCGAACGATTACCGGAAACAGTCATATTACCAAAGACACTTGCAAGCGCCTTCTATTGATCAGCGGAAAATAATTCTGCAGATGGTGTTCCAGTGGATTCTGAAACAACTGCAGCATTGGCACGGATCCCCCCTCGACCACGTCCTGTCGCAAGAGAAGAAGAAGAGGTTGTTAATTGTTGGTTACGACCAATCATCAGTTTGGTCATACCTGATCTGCTGTCAGACTTCACACGATCCTCCCACCATTCTGGATATCCATGAATTTCAAAGCAATTAGTTACTTCGTGGCATGTCTTCTTACAGTAGGTGCAGGAGAGATGTGATTTATCAGGTTTCTCTATTTTGCCTCGTGTGCGCCCACTAGTTCGCACAGAAAATCCAACAACGTCGGACTTCTCCTCGGGAACAGCCGAAGACGTTCGGACTCGTTCATCTTGAATAACAAGCTGGTAGGCACGACTGAGAGCGAGAGGGCAGAGGATCTTAAGCAAGAATATTTGATCGCAAAAGACCATAAGATGGGGCATATAAACCCATCAGAAATTCATGAAACATGTCGTTTGCACGGCAACACTCATATTCAAGGCCTGCGGTACACTTTGTTCAGCAAGAACAAGTAATCAAGGGTTCATGGTTATGCAATTCCTCCCTTAGAGCCGTGAGTTTTCCATAGTAAGAAGCAACTGACATGGATTTGGTTTGCTTACAGTCAGAGACGGCCGCCTTTAATTGCTGTATTCGTGGTCCATTCGTAAGAGCAAATCGCTCCTTAGGCGTCTCCCATAGACGCCTAGCGTCTTTATATTTGGACAAGGTACTCTTCACTTCTGCTGTGATGGTATTCATAATCCAAGATACCAACATGGCTTGAATTGTATTCCAATCATCTTGTGTGCAAGGAGGTGTTGGAGATACAATCGTACCATCTTAAAATCCGAACTTTCTTCGAGCTTGAAGGGCTGTCTCAATTTCACCAGCCCAATCATCATAATTTTCTCCATTAAATCTGGCCGCACTAATAAAATCACCAGGTCGATCTTGAGGACCTAGGAAATAAGGGGATTTTGAGTCAATTTTTGGTGGTGGATCTTCCACGGCCATTGTTTAGGGTTTAAGGTTTTTGAGTTTTTTTTTATTTTTTTTATTTAGGATTTGTTTAAGGATCTTTCACGCTCTGATACCATGACAATATTGAGGCAGAAAAGATGCCATGTATATTGATCTGTACGCAATACATATATACAGCCCTAGCACTATACAATATCTTCTGTTAAAGTAAACAATCCTAAACAATATCAAACTCTAATATAACCTGCCATAAATGGGCGTAACAGAATATTACAAAGGTCACGCCTATAATCTCGGAGATCTCTTAACATTCAAATACTCAAATCTGAAACATGCTAGCGATGAAGCTTCTGTTGGAAATCACTTGAAGAAAGTGCTTTGTCAACACATCATCGAGGAAGCAAAGTTGAGCCCAGTTTGCAAATTCATCTGATAGGCGTTGGAAAAATCAGTGGGGTGGGAATGACATTTTGCTTGTTGCCAACTAACCACAAAAAACTAATTTCACTGAAAGTTCATGTTGCACAACCGAGATCAATAAACTCATGTTAAGCGGGGAACCTCCTCCCATGGGAACCCTAAAGTGGTATGTGTATGCGTGTGGGTAGAGCTGCAATTGGTGGTTTGTTGTTAGGAAGGTAAATATATTAGGCAAGTAAATATATTAGGCAAGTGCATACTGTATAGTTTTATGTAAACTTTATAGGTTTTTAATATGCCTATAAATATTGGCATCTGATTAATAAGAAGGCATCTGATTCTCCATAATTTGATATGGTATCAGAGCCAAAAATCTAAACACATGGTATTTTTTTTTTCACGTTTCCGCCACTTGAAATCAGTTTATTTGACAGCCCCTTGGTATTGTTGAAAGGCTTCAACTTTCAACCCCTTGTAGTCGCTGATCCTTGTCAATCATAGCCCCAGGTGTCGCCAATTCTCAAGCCTGGTTATGTTAGATTTATATTTGCTTAGAGATATTCACCGTTGTAGATGCCGGATGACTTTTTATGAATGGATGAATTCTCTTTCCTTCAAAAAAATAATTGCTATCTCATATTTGGTAGTAGTAGGTCTTCAATATTTTTTGGGTGCAATTAATTTCTCTCTACTTCATTCCAGTGGGGTTTTATTTCTCCTTCCACAATTAAATTGTGAACTTCGTCTCAAATCAGCGGCCATCGGTGGTTCGGCTCGATTACGACAGCGTGTCCACTTTGTCACACGGCTCTTTGTTCGTTCACTAGCTCGTTCTCCGGTGCTCGTTTACTGAACTCACCATGACTCTAGACGGTTCGGGAGGTTCGAAACCGCCTCTCCCTTCTCCAATTACGGACCCAACTTCTCCTTATTATTTGCATCCATCAGCAAGCCCAGATAATTCTATGTTGTGTTCTTGGATAGCAAATTGGATTATCAATCTTGGGAACAGTCAGTTTGTTTAGACCTCAAGTCACAAAATAAAATTGGATAATTGATGATACAATACTTAAACAAGATAAGACTGAACCTCAATTTCATGCTTGGGACATTGTTAATTCTATGTTGTGTTCTTGGATAGCAAATTCTTTCGATCCTACTATTCGTGCTACTGTTTCTCGTATGTCGAATGTAAAATCTATGTGGGATGTTTTAAAGGCACGTTATTCTATTCAGAATGGACCTAGGATCTATAAATTATGGTCTGACTTATCTGTCACTAAACAAGCTAGTTCATCTGTCATGTCTTACTATACTAAGTTCTTGGCTATGTGGGAAGATCTCTCTGTTTTGTCCCGTTAGAAGCTTTTGACTGTGAAGGAGGTCCTAAAACTGTTGCTTGGATAGAAAACTTAAAAACCTATCAGTTTCTTATGGGTCTTGATGACTACTATAAGACTTTGCGTTCCCAAATAATTAGTATGGAACCTTTGCCGAATTTAGACCGTGTTTATGCTATGATTATGCAAGAAGAAAGCCATAGAACTGTTACTCGTGCTAGTGAAGATATTGCAGCGGTTGGGTTTTATGTTCAAGCCAATGGGCGTATCTCTTCTAGAAACGCAGCATCAGGTCAGTTCCAAGTAACAACATCTGGTAATCGCCCCATGTGTACTTACTGCAATAGACAAGGGCATACTTATGAGACCTGTTATGCTCGCCTTGGGTGCCCTCAAGGACGCGGTCGAGGTAGAGGTCGTGGCCGTGGACGTGGTGGACCTGCTCCTATTGGTCAGTCCCATACCTTTGGTCAAAGTTTTTACTCACAACAACTTCCCGTGACTGCTATTAATCTGCAAGGAGCACCAGCCCCAACGTTTCCTAACCTTACCAATGATCAAATGCAGCGTTTGTTAAGCATGCTTGAGACGTCTCCTGGTGTTTCCGAGAAATTATCTGGTAAGGCTGCTTATGACCCTATTTAGCTCATTGACAATGGTGCATCCCACCACATGACTGGCAATCTATCTTTACTGTCAAATATTCATGATATTGTCCCATCTCCTGTTCGATTGCCCAATGGACTTCGGACTTTGGACACTAAAGAAGGCACTGCGGTTGTGCAAACTGGAATTATTTTGTACCATGTTCTTTATGTTCCACAACTTTCTGTTAATCTTGCCTCTGTTGGGCGTCTTATCTCCGATTCTGACTGTTTCATGACGTTTTTTGCTCACTTATGTGCTTTATAGGACCGCATCTCGGGGAGCCCGATTGGAGCGGGTGAGCTACGGAATGGGGTTTATGTTTTCACGCTTGTGACATAGGCTAGTGTTTCTGCAACTCACAAGTTGGATTCTTTTGGGCTGTGGCACCAGCGTTTGGGTCATCCTTCTCGACAAAGTCTTGATTAAATCTCTTCAATTACATATAGTAGTAGTAGTAATAATGACCGTCACAAGTTGTGTGATGTTTGTTGTCGTGCGAAATAAACACGTAATGTTTTCCCTATTAGTGATACTATTGTTCAGGATGCTTTTGATTTAATTCATTGTGATATTTGGGGCCCTTATCCCATCTCCACTTTGTCTGGTGCAAATTGTTTTTTGACCATAGTTGATGATTTTAGTCGAGCAGTATGGGTTTATCTCATGAGTGATAAAAGCGAGGCAGGTGTATTGCTTAAGCATTTTTTTTGCAATGGTCAAACACAGTTTAACAAGACTGTAAAGATTGTTCGCAGTGATAACAGAACAGAGTTTCTTTCAGGGCCAATGAAGTTGTTTTATGCAGAAAATGGTATGCTTTATCAAACAAGTTGTGTTAGCACTCCACAACAGAATGGGATGGTGGATCGCAAACATCGTCATATCCTGGATGTGGCCTGTGCATTATGGTTTCAAGCATGTTTGCTCATTGAGTTTTGGGGTGAATGTGTTTTTGCAGCCGTTCACTTGATCAACCGCACACTATCATCTGTTATTGGTGGGTTAGCTCCTCATGAAAAGTTGTTTGGCTCACCTCCCTCTTACTCTCATCTTCGGGTTCTTGGCTGCCTTTGCTACGCCCATAATAAACCACGTACAAAGGACAAATTTGGTCCTCATGGGCGACGATGTGTCTTTTTGGGCTACCCACATGGTAAAAAGAGATGAAGGTTTTTGATCTTGACACACAAGAAGTATTTGTTTCACGGGATGTGATATTTGATGAAAGCACTTTTCCGTATGCTGATATGGATACTTCACCTTCTGGGTCTTTTCAGGAGACTATGGGCGCTCATGTGATGGATGATTGGTATTGGGGCCCATCTTCCATCGACAACTCTACTTCAGGGGGAGAATCATTATCCACTACACCTAACTCCTCAGTAGAGCTGTCAGGGGGAGTTTCTACACCTACTGTCACACCTTGTCAACATCCATTTAGTTCTTCTGGATCACCACAGGGCACCTCAATACAAGATCAGCCCCCTGTTGCAGAAGCTCACACAGAGAATCTTGGTCGTGGTCAACGCCTTCGGCGACCACCAGCTCATCTGCAGGACTATGTCTGTCACACGACACGCCTTATTAACCCCATTCCACGTTCCTCGCCTACTCCATGCTCCTCAGGTACGCGGTATCCTTTAGCCAATTATGTTACTTGTGCCAATTTTTCTGTTGCATATACTTGTTTCTTGTCTGCAGTAGAGGCTGAAGTTGATCCTCGTACTTACTCTCAAGTTGTTCGCGATCCTAAGTGGTGTGAGGCTATGCGTGTGGAGATTGAGGCGCTTGAAAAAAATGGGACTTGGACAATTGAAGACCTTCCTCATGGGAAGAAAGCTATTGGTTGTAAATGGGTGTATAAAACCAAATACAACTCCGACGGCACAATTGCAAGACACAAAGCGCGTATTGTGGTGTGAGGTGACGACCAGGTTGAAGGCTTGGATTATACTGAAACATATGCTCCCGTTGCCAAGCTTGTTAGTGTCCGAGCTTTCCTTGCTGTTGCTGCTATTAAAGGATGGGAACTTCACCAACTGGACGTTAATAATGCTTTTATTCATGGGGATTTGGATGAAGAGGTTTACACATGCGTTTGCCACCAGGTTTTTCCGCTTCTTCCCCTAACAAAGTGTGTCGGCTTCGTAAGTCTTTATATAGTCTTCGACAATCTCTGCGAAATTGGTTTGCTAAGCTTACCTCTGCTCTTCATCATTATGGTTTTATTCAGTCACATTCTGATCATACTTTGTTCACATATAGACATGGTGATGTTTTCCTATATGTTCTGGCTTATGTGGATGACTTAGTCCTGGCAGGAAATAATTTTGAGGCTTGTACTACTTTCAAGAAATATTTGAACTCTTGCTTTCAAATCAAAGACTTGGGTCGTTGCGATATTTCTTAGGAATTGAAGTTGCTCGCAGTCCAGAAGGGTTGTTTGTGTCCCAACGCAAGTATGTGTTAGATATCCTACAAGAAGCCGGGTTGACAGAGGTTAAACTAGTTTCCTTTCCCATGGAACAGAATCACACCCTTGCATTAGCCAACGGTCCATTACTAGATGATCCTAGTCGATATCGTCGTTTGGTTGGTCGCTTGGTCTACTTGACCATCACCCGACCTGACATTTGTTATGATGTTTATATATTATCTCAATTTTTGCAGTCTCCACGACAAAGAGTATATGGACGCTGCTATTCGAGTGTTGCGCTACCTTAAAGGTAGCCCTGGCCAAGGGGTGGTTTTACGCTCTGACAGTTCCTTACAACTCTTTGGTTATTGTGACAGTTGCCCACCACACGCAGATCTTTAACATGTTATTTTGTGACCCTTGGAGATTCGCCTATATCTTGGAAAACAAAGAAGCAACCAATTGTTGCCCGTTCTTCTGCAGAGGCCGAGTATAGAGCTATGGCTGTAGCTACATGTGAACTAACATGGCTTAAGTCCTTTTTGGCTTCTTTGGGGGTCTTTTCATACGTATCCAATGCGATTGTTTTGTGATAATCAGGTTGCACATCATATTGCATCTAATCCTGTGTTTCATGAGCGTACAAAATACATTGATGTAGATTGTCACTATGTGCGTGAACAGTTACTTGCTGGTAATATTGATACGTCTTATCTTCGCTCCTCGGACCAACTTGCAAATATCTTCACGAAAGCGCTTGGCAAACAACAATTTGAGTATCTGCTAGGCAAGTTGCGTATTCGGAATCCTCATGCTCCAACTTGAGGGTGAGTGTTAGGAAGGTAAATATATTAGGCAAGTAAATATATTAGGCAAGTAAATATATTAGGCAAGTGCATACTGTATAGTATTATGTAAACTTATAGGTTTGTAATATGCCTATAAATATTGTCATCTGATTAATGAGAAGGCATCTGATTCTCCATAATTTGACATTTGGTGTGTGATTGGTGTGGTAAGTTCAAATGTGTTTTCTCATTTCGCCCAGTTTCTCTAGATGAGGTTAATCAAGCAGAAATTGCAGCAGTTGCAAAGGCCATGTTTTTTGAATCATTTTCGAAGGAGTGTTTGCAACATTTTGATGTTGTTATGCAAGAAAAGGAGGACCTTGAAAAACTAAATTTGAGCTCACCTTCATTCATTAGATGAGTGAAGGAGTGGTGGGTCGGTGGCCAAGACTTTCTATTGTGCATAGATCAAGGAGTGCTTGAGTCGGTAGGGATTTTCTTTTTTATAATCTTTGTTTTTGTTGTTGAGAAGTTGAATAATTATCAGTATATTAATAAAAACAACTGATGATTTTTACTGAAGAACTAATTTATAAGGGAAAAAGATAAATAAAGAGAGCTTATTCTTTGTATGCGTAACATGGTGACTGATCTCAGAGCAAAAAAAAAAAAAAAAAAAAAAAAAACCACACAAATGATTTTTTCTTAAAGTGAACTGCAAAATAAGTTTTAACAAACGATTTGGTTAAATTCTCCTTAAAAACAAAAAAGAAAACAAGATTTCACTAGTGAATCGGATAAGAGCAAGTCTTGTGTACTGTGAGACCAACTCACAGAAAAACGGGGTCATTATTTAGGTATGTAGGGGTCACTTATCATAAGCAGTGACCCTTGTTTCACTAAAAAGTGACCATCGTCTCACCAAAAATTACAATAAAATCGTCCCAAATATGTTTTTGTGATCGGGTAAATAGATTGGAAAAAAAAACTAAAGAGAAAAACTTTTGGCATGCCATGACTTCAATGTGGTTTGGACAAGAAGGACAACAATGATTAATGAGGCTTCATATTTACGGATAATAAATTAAGCCACCAATAAGAGTGGTAGTTTAGTGATTCCAAACTTACTCCTTAGTGGTTTGATAAGCTAAAGTTATAGATTCGAATCCCAACTTCCCCCATGCCTTGTTCAATTGTTTGTGTTTGTTAGCTTTCAGGAAATATACTAGCTCCTTGTTGATGTTACGTTGACGGAGCCACACAAAAGTCCAAATATAACGTAGTGGGATTATCTCGATCGTCATTTACTTACACCCTCATTTGATTAGAAAAAAAACAAATTAAGCCAATATTCGCATTACCTAACCCAAAGGCGTCGTTTTCGTTATAAAAAGCTTGTTGGCTTATTCTTTATACAGAGACCCGGATGATTGATTTAAGACCCCATCTAAACCACTTTATTTAACTTGTATGGAGGTTATGACCTTTCGATATTAAATTAACAAGTAATAATACATTTTCACTATTTTAATTTTTATCCATGAACCATTATATGAAAATGGCAGTGCCTATAATCTATATGGGGTTTTTTTGAGTACGAATAAACTAAATGGACTTTACGGATAAACTAATTAAACTCCTAAATAATGTTATCTTTGATCATTGAACATGTTTAAATATGCTTATCTTGCTTAGCGCTACATTAGGTGGAGCTGGCCAAATGTAAAGATTCCCTATTTGTCAACCAATACGACGTGGCTGAATGATAAGCTTATTCTTATTTTCTAATCATGCATTTTTATATAAATCATGGTTAATTAAGATCATTACACCAAAGTTCAAAATATTGGTTAAGAATAGATTGTTTCCATGGAAACAGTTTATTTATCCTTTATATTCTTCTGTTTTTTTTCCTTTTCCTTTTTTAATTTAATTTTATTGTGTATCTACCCCGGTTATTGAAGACAATTAGGGAATAATTCTCGAACTTTTTATTTTTATTTGAATCACAAATAATAGGCGATGTAGATCAATTTGAATATATGTCTCCATATACTGTTTAAAGGTTTCAATCAAAGTACATAGTTGAGGTTTTCTAAGAGCTTTTATATCTTGTTCAGGGAAAACTAGATAAAGTTCCATATATAGAAAATAATTTAAATGCATATGTGTGTGCGTGTAAGAATAAGTATATTGAACCAATCCGGGTAAAAATGCACTGAAGAGACTCTGTCCCCTACCAATCTTTGTAAAGAGGAATATTAAAAAAAAAAAATCAAAATACTCATGTATCCATCATTCTGAGTTTGCAAAATTCTCTATTGTCCCCAAAAAATTGCGGAGTTATTTTTTATTTTTGGTGCGTACAATGATGAGTAGTAGTTTAAAAAGTACTAATAGGCCCTTTCTTTTCGTATAGCAATTTCCGTTCCGTTCTGCACCGCACCGTAATTTTCGTTCCGTTCCGTACTACACAAGTTATATTTATTATTCAATTCCGTCGCGCGCTGCAATTTCCATTCCGTTCCGTTCCGCACCGTGCTGCAATTTCCATTCCGTTTCATTCTGTTCCACACCATCCCATATTATTCCGTTGACGAAAAAGGGGCTTAAAATTGACTTCCAACTCAAAATATGCCAACAAATGGATATATATTCATTTCATTGCTCCACTAAGTTGAGGTATATAAACTATCCTCTTATTTTATTTCTAACAATGAGTTGTAAACTTGATGGTGAAGG
This sequence comes from Tetragonia tetragonoides, assembly GCA_038025085.1. Classification (NCBI taxonomy): domain Eukaryota; kingdom Viridiplantae; phylum Streptophyta; class Magnoliopsida; order Caryophyllales; family Aizoaceae; genus Tetragonia; species Tetragonia tetragonoides. The sequence continues at coordinate 12,292,617 of CM076139.1, forward strand.
GATTAACATGCAAATGGTTAAGTGTCCTTATTATTAGGGGCACCTAAAGGTGTCCTTACCCTTCTTCTTTATTTATTTTATTTTTGATTGTTGTTTTGGAATAGGCAAGGAAGTCGAGCTCTTAGACCCATTACCTCACTTCTTAAACCCATTACCTTATTTGGAGAGCGGGATGGCCTAAGGCCCATATCACATATATGATATATTACCCTCAACTCCAAAGTTAAAGGGAATAAAACTTGAACCCCAACTTTTAGATTGGAAGCGTGAGAGCTGCACCAAATAAGCTCCCCACTTTTGCTCCTAAATATGTCCTTACTATTATTAAGTAGCAAATAATCAAAAACCCTTTAGGTGCGTCGTCCCATTAGGAAAATGTAAAACCATTTACCGCAAGCTAAATGCTACGGGAAAATGATGTGTCGACATGGCAAACCAGCCCCAAAAATGATTGGCCTGATCTGAAAAATCTGACTCCAAAATATCTAAACCGACCCAATTCGAACCGAGACCCGAAATATTTTTATACTCATACAGACTCAAGGAAGTATAATAAGCATACTGACAACAAAATAAATGTGACTCGAGCCCAATTGACTCAACTCGAACATTTAATGAACTGATTATGACCCAATTCGAATAGGATTCGAACCAATCCCGTCTAAACGGCCTGTTTATCCGGTCTAAATTGATGTGAAAAATAGAAATCGATCATTTTGGAGAGAGAACCAGGAAGCAATAATATATACAAATAAAAATTTTAGGTTGCACAAAAAAAAAAGAACGATAAAATTTTCATAGTGAAGGGAAAATGCTACATGTATACTAAGTGTATAAAAAGAGATATACACAAATCATCCTAGCCTTACACTTGGCAACTTGCTTGAATATTAAGTGAATCTTATTAAATATGAGGAAGAATCTTTTTCAAATGAAATTTCCAATTGATTTTGAAATTTGAAATTTTAAATTCAAATGAAAAAGCAAAAAAGCATTTAGTACTAACAAATTTAATTAATATTTTTTTTAAATTAGAAAATCAGATGACTCTTCCCCTCCCATTACAATTTTTCGACGACCTTGCAACGGTACTCACCCGCCCCTCTCTCTCTCTCTCCAACCAGCACAAGCCCTTCAATTATTTTTCCGGTGACATTAAAACGCCGAACTTATTTTCCGGCGAAGATTAGAAATTTCTAAAATCAGTGAAATATAGAATTTTCTAGTTGATTAGACACCCGCAAATATTCATATTTCAATGTGTCGAGATAGAACCGATAAACCTTTTTTTTTTTTCCTGGGTAGCCATTTTTTCCAGTGAGCTTGCGGTCATGTATTAACTTGGAAAGATGTAATTTTGCTACCAAAGTCTTCACTAACGAAAAATCCAAGTACTAACTAATTTTGCAAAAGGATGCATTTTGCTACCATGGACTTCACTAATCTAAATACAAGTACAGACTAAATTTGCTACCAATGTTCTGACAGATAATGCAATGTACGTGATATTCCAAAACACAAGCTACAAATAGAGTTTTATTATTAATTTTTGATTAAAAAAAAAGTACTATTGTGCTTACAAGAAGTATATTTATATATTTATCATATATATAAAAAAATTTATTTTGTTTGAGAGTCATGAGTAATATTTTTCATTAGTTGTATGGTAACCACCGTTGTGTAGTAATTTGTTAGAGAATAGTGAATTTGATCGTGAAACAAACAACCAAATATAATAAGGTTGTTTTAGAAACTTTTACTTGATCGTGAAACTGTGAAACGAACAACCAAATATAATAAGGTTGTTTTAGAAACTTTTACGAATGAATAATTGTTTGTTTAAGGAGTAATTTTTATTAATAAACAAAATAACGTGTTGCTTTCTCATCCTTTGTTTTTTTTTTTTTTGATCATCATCCTTTGTTAGATATAGCCAAACATACAAACATCATTGAGAGTGTTGTTGATCATGTACGCCAAGAGTGCTCCGCGATGCAAATTTATATCGTAGGAGTAGCCCTGTCATAGATAGCTATTATATTAGTGTTATTAACCTTGTAAATAAGAAACGCATATGTAAATAGTCGTTTATTAACTCAACTCTACCACAATCGTAACAATCATTTATGTTGAGCATCCAAATCATTGCAATAGGACCACTTTCCTCAACGTAGGGTTCATACACTGTTGTGATAATCTCTGGCTCATACAATATCAAATTTTCAACCTGGAGCTGAACGGGAGGTTTAAACATTTCACAAACACGCACGAATTATTTTTGCTGAGAAATTAAAAGTCACACAATTATGAAGTTTCATTTATATGAAGGTGAACTTGTGCTAGAGATTGACAATTTCAACTAACAATTTTGCTACCATCTACGACATTTATAAGTTCACAAATGAAAATTATTTTGCTACCAATATATACATTAACCATCTGTTTTGATTGTCATACGAAATAAAACTTTTCGATAAACACGAGAAGAAAATCAACCAGAACAAAGAATGGACGGACACTCTTCGTCGGGAAATTAATCTGATTAAATGGTGTAAAGTTTTGCCGAAAAATATGGGTAGGAAAAGTATTACCGTATGAATAAGTCGATAACAAACAGGCTACTCTTTCGCCGAAAAATTCGCTTTTCGCCAAGATGTCGCCGGAGAATAATCGGAGAAGTTGGAGATGACCGGAAACAATGGAGCTCGTTTTTTTTATTTCCTTTCTGTTTTCTCTCTCATCCCTTTTTATTTTTGGTCTTTCACATTCCCTTTTCCTCTTTTTTTTTTTTTTTTTTTTTTGGCTCCAAACCTCATATTTTTTTCCTCCTTTGGCCTCTTATTTTTCCTCCAAAACCTTCTAGTTTTCCTCCACAAGCTTTAAAGGAAGATTCTTAATTAAGGACAAGTGGAGGGCTAAGATTATTTGTGTATATTTTGCAACATACACCTAGTGTAAGTGTATCATAGTCCATAGTAAAGACATTTGCCCATTAACCCTTGCTCGTACACCATTTAAAGAAGTAAAAAAAAAAAAAAAATTGTACAACTGTCAAGTCATTATTGCATAGGTAGCCATAAAGTGGGTCCTCTTCAATATGGAGAACTGCAATCAATAGGGCTTTTTTTTTAAATAAAAAATCATACTGGGGGATCCATTTCGACCATAGTGATTAGCTATTTTCAAGCAATGACTTGTAAGCACCTCAATACATGAGATAACTGGTCAAGACTTTTCAAATGATACCGGAGAATCCACTTCGACCACGATGGTTAGCTATAATATCAAGCACTGGACTGTAAGTGCCTCAATACGTGAGATAGCTGGCCAAAAGTTTTAAAGGACACCGGAAAATCCACTTCGACCACAATAACTACCTATAATTTCAATTACTAGCTTGTAAGCCACTCAATACATGAGATAGCTGGCTAAGAGTTTTAAAATGACACCATACTCAATACGAGATTCGAACTTATAACAATAAGTTCTTACTACTTAACCACACCCAATTGATTACGATCAATTGAACTTTGATATATCAATCTCTAGAAGACATCCCAAATGTGATATCCATACCATCAATAATAATTTGGAACCAAATACATATTGTACTCAGAAGCACATGATTATTATTGATCCATACCTTTTCACCCAAAATACGACAGCCTGGCCAATAGCAACCTCTCTCAAAAATTGTCCACAATTCACCACCGGCTAAACCGGCATTTCCCAGTCACACTCCTTCACCCCAAACCCTCCCTTCTTCCCCATTATAAAGTACGTGCTCCCCATTGTGAAGTGGAGATCAGAAATAGAGAGAGAAAACCCCTTTCATTTCCATTATCACAATTAATTAATTATCTCTCTTAATTAATTACACAAACAAAAATGCCTATCAGAGAGATTAGTGTTGGAAGGCCTGAAGAGGCATACCACCCAAACACCCTAAAGCAGGGTTTAGCTGAGTTTATCTCAACTGTTATCTTTGTCTTCGCCGGCGAGGGTTCCGGCATGGCTTTCGCTAAGTTAACCGAAGGCGCTGCCGGAACCCCCGCCGGCCTTGTAGCCGCTGCTATTGCACATGCTTTTGCGCTTTTCGTAGCGGTTTCCGTTGCCGCTAATGTCTCTGGTGGACATGTTAACCCTGCTGTCACTTTTGGTGCCTTTGTTGGTGGTAACATTTCTCTCCTACGTGGGATTGTTTACTGGATTGCTCAGTGTGCTGGTTCCACTGTTGCTTGCTTGTTGCTTAAGTTCGCCACTGGTGGCTTGGTATGCATTCTTGCTTTTTTTTTTTTTTTTTTTTTTTCTGCTCTTTTCGTCTTAATTTTAGTTTAGTTCAGTTTATTTCTATAACTTATTACTTAGATAATTATTTTTATTCGATTCATGTTGATGCTTATGCTATTTGAAAGATTTTAAAACGCGCATTTAAATGTCAGCTTTAAAAAATCAATTCAATTTTTTTTCCAAGGAAAGAGAAGGAAACTTTATTTATTATTAAAGATATTTCATTTTCATGTATAAATATGCGATGTGATAAAAAAAAGTCACCCTAATCTTTATGGTATAAATTCTTCAACATAACACGTAACTGTCCTTAATGGCCTGGGTGTATGTTCATAATTGGTGACCGACAAGTTATAAACGTGGGAGTTTTCTGATTTCGTGACCTAACTTTTTTTTTTTTGGAAATAATTGCATGACCAATTTTTGAGTAATTAGGTAGTACAAGATCATACTAAAATGTTACTCCCTCTATTTTATAAAATCCTAAACGTTTGTTTTTTGAAAGTCAAACTTAATAAACTTTGACCACTAATTTATGAAAATATATAAAAGGTTCACAATATGAAAATACTTTTGTTAGATTCATTTTTAAAAGTATTTTCACAAAATCAAATTTTTATATTCATATAATTGTAGTTATTTATGGTCAAAGTGGTGTCTTGGAGACCATGAAAAAGTAAATGTTTAGGATTTTATGAAATGGAGGGAATACTTACTCTCTCCGTTTCAGATAAATGTATACATTTGTTTTTTGAATGTCAAAGTTTAAAAACTTTGACCATTAACTTAAGAAAAATATAAGGATTTACAATGTAAAAATACTATGGTTAGATTCATTTCAAAAGTACTTTTAAAAAATCAAATTTTTAAAAATTTATATCTTCATTTAAATACAAATATTCATGGTCAAAGTAGTGCATTGGAGACCGTGCGTGAAAAAGTAAATGTATACATTTATCTGAAACGGATGGAGCATTATTTTGAAAATTTTCTAAATATCATGATTTGGAAATGTGTCTCTAAACAAGATAAAATGATTTGCATAAAAAAAAAAACAAGATAAAATGATAATATATTTAATTGTTTTGTTGCGAATGTGATTTTTCTTCACAACTAACCTCTATTTAGGAGCTCAAACATTGTTCGATTTTTTTCTTTAAATTGTTTTGTGGGGAAGGATGTAATGGTTTTAAAACATGAGATGGATGTGAACACACAATTATCTTTGTATATTAAATTAACACACTCAAAGTGATGTCAAATTGAACTTTTGTGACAAAAAAACTTTTTGAATAACCAATATAGAAAGAATTGTGACCTTTCAAAATATTGATATTGGCTTGAAAAGGTAGTAGATCATGAGGTAACAACACAGCATAGTTAATGTACATACACAGTGAGTACTGCTTTTTACTATACCATCACTTTTGACTAAAAATCATTGCAATACTGTGTGAATACTTATTTAAACTTTTGCAGTAATCTCCCTCCGTCCAGATAATTACAACTATCCACGGTTACCATTTATAATGTCGTTTGTAAAAAGCTAATCAATGAATTGAACTGAACTAAAACTAACTCAGACTTTTTAGTTATTTTGTACATATAATATTAACCCATATGTTCCTAATCAATAATGTAGGAAACCTCTGCCTTCGCCCTCTCCGCCAACGTCTCCGTATGGAACGCTCTTGTATTCGAAATCGTAATGACCTTCGGATTGGTCTACACCGTGTACGCCACCGCCGTAGACCCCAAGAGAGGTGACCTCGGAACCATTGCCCCGATCGCTATCGGTTTCATCGTTGGTGCCAACATCTTGGTCGGAGGAGCCTTCACTGGTGCCTCAATGAACCCAGCTGTGTCCTTTGGACCAGCTCTTGTTAGCTGGAGCTGGAACTGCCACTGGGTTTACTGGGTTGGACCTCTTGTTGGTGGTGGACTTGCTGGACTTATCTATGAGGTCATCTTTATTGGTCACCACAATGAGCCTGCCCCAGCTGACTACCAAAGACTCTCTGCTTAAAGAACTTACCCGAGCACAGCACGGGCACAAACTAGTGACATGAAATGATCAAGTTTGCAATTGAGTTTGGTGTAGTTTCCTTCTTTTTTTTTTTTTTTTTTTTTTTTTCTTGTAATTTAAAATCTTGTTATTGTTATTATTATTCTCCTTTTTAATTTGGTGTATTTATTGTTGCTAGAGTTGAACATGATTGTTGGAATTGTGTTGTTGGTGTCATGACCACACTATCATCATATCACTACCAATTGATCATTTAAGAAAGAGAGGATATGTTGGGATGATGGAGTGGGTATGGATGGTGTGGTTTTGGAATTTGGAGGCTTCTTTGTGAATGTTTTTGAGATTATTAATTTGAGTTATTCTCATCTCTCTCTTTTTTTTATTAATCATTTTGTTTTGTTTTGATCCCTTTATCTTTACCTACTACCTTTTGTGGACCTTAGCTTTTTGTGATCTTAAATTGTTTGTTTCGTATAGATTTTTTTAATTAATCAATGCAAGCACTCGCTCCCCCTCCCCACATACAAAAAAGTATTTTATGATCGTGACTAATAATGCCATGATATGTACAAGAGTTGGTCCCAAATGAATTAAGGCCTTCAGGGTGTGTGTTTTTTTTTTTTCCACCGAACTAAATTGAATAGTCAATAAATTTTGTACGGGGCGGCCTATTTTCTGAGACCTGAAATTGAGGGTAAGAGAAGGCAAAAAGAAAAGAGAGGAGGGAATGTGAGAGACCTCATATCATAATTTCACTCTACATGAGTTTTTGAATAGAGTAATAATATGTAAGTTAGATCATTGAACTGAACTCCACAGAATAGAAACGAAACAATTTCTAAGTAAATGGAAAAGACACACCCTATATCTTTTTCAAACTAGGAAGAATTCTTAAACCTTGATATAATTTAAAAAAAAAAAAAGATCTTAAATGACCTAATAAGATAAAATTATGAATTTGGATACACCCTAACTATACATCATAGGAGTAGGTAGTGGAATCTTTAATATTAAATTTTGGGGTCAATGTCACTTTCTCTAACTACGAAATTTTGAGGAACATTTGGCGATAAGAATGGCTCTTCTTATTATTTGTTTTTGAAATTTCTTCTGTCACAACTCACAAGGGAGTATATTGTTATCGAAAAAGTCGTTTTCAATCAAAAAATCTTATGTTGCAATTTGTGATAAGTTGTGTGTAGAATTTACTTATCGGCATACTTAGGTAGTTTCCTTAGCTTAATCATCATGTGATATGGGTATAATGACAATCTTTTCATAACATTGCACGTCATTTTCTGGTTTGCTATGAAGTCAACAATCAAACATTAAGCATTGGTAATAAATAGTTTTTTAAATCGTTGAATAATACAGATCAAGGTAATTAATTTATTATAGCACATGACTCAGATAATTTATTTTTTTTGTCTTCGCCAAGGATATCCACTGTCGATCACAGTTACTAATCCTATCGCCCCAACTGTCAGCGCACTAAGCGGTAGGGGGCTGGCCAATGGATTTTTTCCATTTGCAAGAGTTGGGATTCAAACTCCCAACCACTTGTTTAAGGGATGAAGTACTGAACCACTACACCAATCCATCTTGATTACATGACTCAGATAATAATGAAGTTGAAGCATGCATTAGCTAGCTCAGAGAGGACTTGTGGCAGATCCATTATTGTGAAAGGAACAACTAGCTAGGATTACTTCCCCAATTTTGCTACTCCAACTATACCCCAAATCCTAATATCATTATGGAATTATGATAATTAATGAGTACTAATTTATTGAGGTACTATTGCCCCTCTTAAAGTTGCTACTACTAATTATGACATTTTTTAGCTTTATCTTTATGTTCTTAACCACTACGACTACGACGACTACCAATCTACTGGTATCGCCCATAAAAAAAAAAAAAAGCAGTATCGTAATCACATAAAATTCTGTGTAATACCATGCATTTCATAATAATATAATGGTCTCACGGTAATGTAATAGTGGTCTTCCGATAAGTCCATTTTACATGAAATTTTCTGTCGTAACCATAAATCCTCGTACGCAAATGAAATTGGGAAGATTAATTTGACATTAATGGATTGAGCTAAATTCCAGTTGAATTGAAGTAAGAAGTGAGTGATCAAGAAATGAAAGCATTGAAAAAGGCATGGTACGTAGCACCCATAAATAATACAACAACAACAACAACAATCTAGTAAGTGTCCCGCCTAGGGTGGGGTCTGGAGAGGTCCAGATGTACGCAGTCTTACCCCTAACTAGTTGCCTAGAAGAGAGACTGTTTCCGAAATACCCACAAAAACCTTTTTTTTTTTTTTTTTAAAATGCATTTCAAAACGCTTTTTTTTTTTTTTTTTTTTTTTTTTTTTTTTAAGCAGTGAAGAATGATCAAAAGGGCAAGGAAAGTAAATCAGTAAACATACTAACACAAGATTCTACTTACTAAGCAACATAAAGTGAAGGAGACGCTACAGGCTATAAACAAATGAATCAACCTCTAGTACTAGCCAATGCACAACCCTAATCTAACGCGGATCCTCTGCACGGATCCTGCTACGCCATAATCTCCTATCAAGGACCAAGTCCTCGGTAAGATCTAGACGGGTCAAATCCTGCCTGATTACCTCTCCCCAAGTCTTCTTCGGGCGTCCTCTTCTTCGCTTACAATCTCTAAGTGTAATTCTCTCACACCTTCTCACCGGTGCATCACGATGTCTCCTCCTCACATGCCCTAGCCACCTAAGCCTTGTTTCTCGCATCTTGTTGTCGATATCGGTCACTCCCACCTTGCCTCTCAACACTTCGTTCCTAATTCTATCTCTTCTTGTAGAGTTGCACATCCAACGAAGCATCCTCATCTCGGTCACCCGCATCTTCTGCACATGCACCTGCCTCACCGGCCAACACTCCGCCCCATATAGCATAGCTGGCCTGATGGCTGTACAATAAAATTTACCTTTAAGTTTTAGTGGAATTTTTCTGTCACATAGAACTCCCGTTGCACTCCTCCACTTTAGCCACCCTGTTCTGATACGATGAGTTACGTCATCGTCAATCTCGCCGTTGCCCTGTATGATTGAACCGAGATATTTGAAACAATCCCTCTTCGGTACCACCTCCGTACCAATCTCAATCTCCATATCCGAGGCAACCCCATCTCTTGTGAATTTGCCTTCCAAGTACTCGGTCTTTGTCCTACTTAGCTTGAATCCCTTTGCCTCTAGTGTGTCCCGCCAAAGTTCCAATTTGGCGTTAACACCTTCTCTAGTCTCGTCTATCAGAACAATGTCGTCGGCAAACAACATACACCAAGGCACATCCCCCTGGATAGTCTTAGTGAGCACCCATAAATAATAATTAGATGGAATTCATTGAATGGTCACTCAGTGAGTCAGTGATATTATATCACAGTTTGTTTGGATAGCTTTTCTCAGTTCGAAGAATAGAAGCCACAAACAATTTGGGAGATTGCGGAGCCAAAATATGGGAAGATTTAAGAGCGGCTTTTTAGATACTAAATCGGGACGTGAAGGTGAATAGGGCCCCAAAACCACGTGAATCTGGACCAAATTTTGATCCGATCACCCGACCAATCCACCATGTGCAACCAACTCATCTAAGTACCTGCTCTTTTTTTCTAAAACATATATGTCGTCCTATTATGTTGAGACAATTATTTATCTTCCTTTTTTTTTCCACCAACAGATATTTGCCCCAATGGCTATTCTCTCAATCACCTTCCAACTTGGAGGTCACAAGTTCAATGCTTGGGGCTCTCATATATTCATATAATTGATGAACATATGGGATAGTTGATGAATATATAGGCACTGGCGGATCTAGAAAACTAATTATATTGGGGTGCCAAAACTAACTTATTACCCTTATATAATAGGAGTGCCAAAACTAAATTGTTAGGGTATTTTAGTAATAATTTTCAAAAGAGTTCCAAAAAATAAGGTATTTTAGCAAAAATTTTCAAAAACACTGGGTGCCCGGGACACCCGTGCCCCGGGCTAGATACGCCAATATAAGGGGTGACAATAACAATTGAGCTTTGGTTTACCTGGTATGGGGTGGAGTGGGTTAGGAGTGGGGGTCATTTTTACACCCAATTGATCTGATCCAATCCAAAATGGACTGGACTTTTGAGCCTGAGATGGGTTAGGTTGGATGGAGATCCGTTCTTACCATCATAAAAAAAAATAATTAAACTTACATTCCACCCTTTTATTTTTGCGAAAGTCAGGTGTGTTTTTCTTCATTGAACTGAACTTTGTTGTATTGAATCGAAGTGAACTAAATAATACAAGTAATATATAAGGAAAAATGTAGATCACTGAATTAAACTAAACTGAATTAATTATTAAATAAGTAAAAAAAAACACACTCATATTCTCGAATCCCCCTCTCTCTATCTTAAAATATTCAAAAAGATATACTCAATTACCCCCAAGCTTCAAAAGGTTATAACTTTGCAAATATGTTTTGACTGGTGCTAGATTGCTCTTTTTATTTCTTTTTTCTTGATATGAGGAATACGCAGCCACTATTTTTAGAGAGCACACTAGATAAATCTCGAGTGTACGCAATAGCATGTAGACCACACAAGCCTAACAAGATAAATTTTGTAGACAGACTCAACAAATAAGGTTTATTGGGATTTGAACACATGACTTTTGCCATAAAATCCAACTATACAACCAACTATGCTACCCTTTTCAGAACATGTTAATAATGGTTCAAAAATTATAATTATGATGGTGTAAGAAATAAGTGCGTAAATTATATTTTAAAAAATAAAGCTTAATATCCTTAAAAAGTTGAATGTGTTTCGGACCGAGTGTTTAACATGCTATAGTATTATTTGGAAGTACGAGGGTATTTTCTTTTTTTTACTAAACTAAATTGATTTGAACTGGACTAAATAAAGAGTAATATGTGAGAAAAAATAAGTGAATTGATTTCAACCGATAAGAGGAAAATACCACACCCCAAATGAAGAATGCCAACTCATTTGAAAATATTTTGGGTATGTAAAGAGTTTGTTTATGTATAGTGTAATGCCCTTGTGGCCTATCATTATTACCAATCCTAGCGGATGTCAACTCTGAAATTACCCGAATCAACTAATGCATTTTGCATGTTTCCCTTTCCTATAGTGATGAGATCATTTCCATCGAAGATGACAAACAATTGATACAAGAGACTACAAGTTGCTATCCATCTAAATTTGTATTCATTCCACTTTGGCAAATGGTAGGGCTACTCCTCTACATAGTCCACATGCCAGGGAAAGTGACCTTTGTTTTCTTTTCGGTAGTTTTAGTTTTTCACCATATGTGACTATGGGGGAAAATTTAAATAAAGCTGTGGATTGGTTGGCAAAGGTGTATGTACCAAGTCTAATCGACATGGAAACTTTCTGATGTGTTGTCTTCTCAATTACGTCGACACTCCAGAAAGTGTATTTTTGAATATGAGAAAGTATACGATATGTTGCACCCAAAAAAGTGATCAAGTATCATGCATTTGGATGTGTTATTTAGAGCGAGCTTATCCCGTTAATTCAATTCAGTTTAATTTAATATGCGGGTGATCTAATTTCAATTCAGTGGTTTTAAGTTCAGTTTATTGATGTTTAGATCAGTTCAGTGGTGTACAATTTAGAATCATTTATTTTGTCTCACTTGTCAATTGGTGTTCAGTTTAGTTTAGTGGTGTTTATTTCAGTTCAATGGTGTTGAATTCTGTTCAATTCAGTTCAACCATAAAGAAAACACCCTTCATTGCAAATTCAATCATTATGTATTGACACATTATGTATAAATGACAATTTGACATGTAGGGTGTATTGTTTTATGTTTATTTATGATATACCTAATATATAGGCCTTCGAAATTATGGGAGAGGGCATGGATGACTAACTACTCCCTTGGGGCCTTGATTCTACTTTGAAGCTAATAGCTTGTTGATGACATCCCCTTAAACTTTAACATGATTGTCTATCTTTCTCATCAATTTTCCTAGGAAGTAGGATATGACGACACAAAATCGCATTTACTAATCTACTAAACTCTCTACAAAAGGAGCTCTATTTTTATTATTCGAGTACTGGTGATAATCTGTCACATAATATTTTCTAACCAAACTAGAATAAATCCAATATCATTACAGATGACGATGACATGAAATTAAATATTATAAAAAAACTAGCATGCTTCTTATGTGTAAACATATTTGTCAAACCATATATTTTACAAATAATGTTCATTTCATATAAAATATTTAGACTTGGTGTACCTGTAAAATTTTACGAGCTCGTGCGAAATACGGAGATAAAAATAGTGATAAGGAAAATCGAGAAAAAAAAACCCACACTGAAATTTCAAATTTCAATATGCAACATTATTTCAAAAATTCATAGTGAAAATTTAATGTGGAACTTAAATCACTTGATGATAAGTTAAGACGTTACGAGGATTTTCAAACAAATTTGTACTTTGTCCCCACATTGCAACTAGCATATACTAGATGATATTGACAATGGGATAATGTTGACACATAAGTAATTATAAGGACGCACTATTATCTCACGAATCTCATCTCACTTTGTAGTTCCTAACATGGGAATATTAAGTGGATGGATACTTGATTCTTTGATCCATCCGGCCAGTCCTGAAACGTGGAACAACATCTATCACTCAATAAATAATGTGCTCTAAAAGCTAATAATCACCGTAAAGGCAGATCCTTTGTCGTTTGTCCCACTATTCTCTATGTATGTTTCACCGTCACTTTATCTGTCTGTCATGGATTTTGGATGATCACTTCCTCCATGTTACTATGTACCTTTTTAACAAGTGAAAATTGTAATTTCACTTCATGATAAGAAAGGGATCAAGAGGACGGCAAGGGGATTTGAAAATCTAAATGCATATAGGTTAGTACAATAAGTAGGAGTAACAAACGATAGAAGATGAGAGAATCAAGCCTGAGATTTAATGTACACACGAGCTTAATTGACTTACAACAAGAGATTGGAGAAAATCGGAGTACTTATTACTTATGTGCTTTGTGAAATGAATTACGATAACATCATTTAATAAAATGAGATGTGTGTGAAATTTATATAGGGTAAATACAATATACAATATGAAAAATTGACCAAACTATTGAACACAAGTGAAAAATCTTAACCACATGTTGCTCTAAGAGTATTCTTACTTTGAACTTAAATGAAATATTACATTATTTGTGTTGAGAGTTTGAAATTGAAAATCATTTGTGGAGGATACAAAAAGGGAAATAAGAAATGAAGTCTGATCACAAAATCAATTTGGACAAAGGAATCAATTTGGTCTAAGGTAAATTAGATGTATGTAATCATCTTATTGTAACCAGTTAATTGCAAAGGGAACTTTATATAATCTATTGAATTAGATTAAAACTCAATGATAGATCAAATCAGAGCTCGCGCATATTAGCTGCTGAATTTCCGAATGACATGTCAATTTACTTATGACGTGTCATGTTACATTAGGGGTGAGCATAACCGGATACCCACCGGGTAGTGTAGTATCCGGAATTGGAATTGGATCCACCGGTTCCTAGTTTCTGGAAATTGGAATTGGAATTGGTTGCTACCAGTTCCTATTTGCAGGAATTGAAATTGGATTCCGCCGGATACCCACCGGTTCCTGGATACCCAAGTTTATTTAAAATTAAAATTCGTTATTTTTTGGAATCAACTAAATAAATAAAAAGGGCATTAGAGAATAAAAAAGACAGTAAACATAATCATATGATAACATCATTGTCTAAGTGAATTTTGGAGTGTTAACAAGCTAAGAAAAACTTACTGTAACATAGTGTAACACCCCGAATTTTCGTCTAATTTAAAACCATTTAAAATCACGAGTTGCAGCGGAAAAACCCTGGAAATTCGAAGCGTCACCGCCGTATTTAATGTTCAAATTAAATACAAGGCTAGAAAGAAACCAAATGTTTATATCCCAAACATACATACTAGATAATTAAATAATAAGTATCTTTTTCAACTAAACTTAAAACAAATAATCCAAATGAAATAATAAATAATAAACTATTAATTTTCATGCAAGAGAAGTAATCTCATTACAACAATAAAAATCTCAATATTAAATAATTCCAATCTAAACAATAAAAGTAAATTTTTCTTAGAACATATACAATCTTCTTCAGTCACCTTCTCACTACCTCTACTCCTCGAGCTACAATCCTGTCAATCTACTCCCCCATATAGACGAATTCTATATAGGTTCATCATAGGCCCACCATTGAAGAGAAATGGACAACAAACACAAGTAAAAAGAAAAACATCTAATCAGCTAGCTGAGTAATTCATAACCACACAATCCATTTAAATCTTCAACTTAAGCCATCATGCTTACAAATCATGCTTTGAATAAATAAAGACGACATGCTTTAATTTAAATAATCAAACAAACCAAATAATAAATCTCATTATTTATTATTCATTAGCCAAGTTCATTAGAGAGAAGAGAATTTGCATGAATGTCAGAACCAACCGCAGAAAGCTCAATAGGATCTTAGTCCCGTGCACAGTGGCAAAAGAGGGATCAACCGTCCCGGAGTATAGATGACTTCCGAAGTACTTCTAGATGTTCCTAAGTATGCATACCCTCTCTCAACCCTTAGGTTTACAAGAAGAACAGTTTCACAATAAACTTCACTTGCCCAATTGCTCATTGTATGGATACAAGCTTTAACCAAATACGTTGGGGCCATAACCAATGAAACCCACTCAACGTACCAATTGACATTCCCATTCGCTCCCTTTGGTGGATCCAGTACCAAAGAAATCTTAACTCTCAATTTATCAATTCAAAGGTGATCAAATAGTCAAGTAAATCACATAATCTTGGCAATTCTCAACTGTGGCAATTTTACATGAATGGCACCTAGGCCTCAATTCACAACCAACTAATCTCAATACCTTTAAAAAAGTTCCAATAGTCAAAGTTCATTTCAACTTATTGAAGTAACATGCTTACTAACATGAATCCACATGCTTACCAACATGATACAAAAATAGCAATACAAGCTATATTCCAATTGAACAATTATTAACATAATTTTCGTTCAATAAACATAATAAATCACGCATCTCCTCACATGAATATCAACAAGTAGACATTGCTACACAAAGTGAATTTTCAACATATAACATGCATTCACTTGTATTCTCATTGTTGAGCAATTGAGTTTTGAAGATGACAAACTTATTTAATTATAAAGTGATGCTACTTAACTTGTGTGTTAGTGTTTTAGGAATTTATTTATGCAATAGTTTGCTAGATAAAGATCAAGAAGAAGACACAAGTTCACATGTTCTCTAGGTTATTTATTTTATTTCTTAGAGTTCATGTTAAAGCTATGCAATTATATAAATGTGGAATTTATATTTATTAGGCAACGAAATTAATAAACGTTTAAAAAGTTTTTGTGTTTGGGAACGATCCTTGAAACTTTAGTGTTCACTGGAATGTTGCCTACACACATACAAAGATACGTTCAATTAATCGGCTGAGATAAATTTAAGATCGGTTTCTTAAATTTAATCTCTTATTATTTATATAATTTTTATTGTGCCAAAGATTTTATTTGAAAAGAGATTTTTCTGAAATCTATTTATTCTTATATTTGGCTACATGGTTTTTAACTAGGAAGAAAATACTTTCCAGAAAGATATTTATTTTATTTTCGTCATAAAAACTGATTTTGATATATATGCTTTATATGACAAAGATATCTATTCTTCTTTATGAAAATATTGTTTACCAAGTAAAGGAAAAAAAGATTTGGTTTCCTAGTTGCAAATAGGTTTACTAGTTGCTTTTTACTTCTTGGTTATGCGTATAAAAAGAAGTTGAAACCTAAATCAGTTTTCATGCCTCTCCTAGCACTGAACGTGATATTATCTTTGAGAGAGTCTTGATCATAAACGTTTACACATTATAGAGAACGTTGCCTAATAGCTATAAGTTTCATACGTATATTCTTTGCAAAGCTACAAGTTTATATTGTACCTTTTCACTTATTGAAGTTCATCAAGGTAAACATTGTTCGTTGATTACAACAGCTAGAGTTAGTTGTGTAGAGATTGGCTTGGGTGAGTTCCTAAGTGCGTTTGGCTTGGAAGAGTTTCTAAGTGCGTTTGGCTTGGACGAGTGTTCGAGTGCGTGGGTTGAGTTAGAGTTAACTTGATCGAGTTGTACTATTCTCTTAATAAAAGAAGTAGTCTTTAAAGTCCTTCGGGCCGTGGTTTTTTTATCCTTTGTGAGTTACAAAGGGTTTTCCACGTAAATCGTGAGTGCTTTAATTCTAGTTCTTTTATACTTGTTTTAAATTCCGCAAATTTGGGGTAACACAATTCACCCTCACCTCTTGTGTACCTTTGTGCTACTAACAATCGGTATCAGAGTCTCGTTTTCTCTTAGTAACAGGTTAACGCTTGAAGAGAATCGATCATGAATAATGCACTAAAGAATATCCAAGAGGGACACTCTCCAGTTACACCTTCAATATATAATGGTAAGAAGTATGTACGGTATAAGAGCAATATAGATGTAGAGAAACTTACTCAGCGCACTGGAAAATCAAAGGGAGACTCAAGAACAAAAAGGAAGGGAAAGAAAGGTAAAAATAATTATTTTGATGATAAACTGACTTCTACAAACGAGAATTGTTTTAAGTGTAGGAAGCTTGGTCATAAAATAAAAAATGGTCCTTTGTGAGAAATGAAAAACCAAAAGGAGATAAACATTGCATCCAAGAAGGATTTAAACAACTTAGACAACAAAGATCAAGAACATGAAGAGGAACACCCTTCTAAAGCTCACCTAGCTCTTATGGCAAATTTCGATGATGAGACAGATGAAGAAGAAGATCTTGAGGTAACTTTGAATGAACCAAAATCTAAATTATCTTCCTTTTCGAAAGTAAAATTGATGAATGCCATAGATGTTATTGTTAATAGTTCTCAAGAGACTTTGTCTAAGATCAAAGATGACGCTGAAAATAGTAATTTAATCTTGATGAATGAAATTAGTGAACTAAGAAATAGGATTGATACACTTGAGAAATTAGAAAAAATCTTCACTGTTAAAATATGTGAAGTAGAGAACATCAATGATTCGCTGACTATGCTCAATAAAAATTTAAAGGAAGAAAAGGAAGTTCTGACAAATAAAACAAAAGATTTAGAAAAAGAAAACAATTCCCTCAAAGAAAAGAACGTCATCTTAGAAAACGAAAGAGGAACGTTGGAGAAGAATTTGAGACAACGTTTCCTAGAGTTAGGAAAAGAGAAAAAGTAAAACGATAATTTAGTAAAAGAAAAGGGAGCGTTGGGTAAAATATTAAAGGAACGTTCTACAGAATTATAGAAGCTAAATTATAAACTGAACTTTGTACAAGAATCTAAAGCCTCCACTAGTTCTATGAATCGTTCTCATACCTTTCAGAAACGTTTGGACAAACTTAGTGAGGAGAATGAGACCCTTAAACAAACACTATCTAATATGGAGAAAACTAGTGCCACACACAAAGAAAATTTGTGGTATATTGGACAAAAAGCTTATGAGATGTATATGAATCATGTCAACACACCTTCCAATCAAAGAATTAGGACCGTAGCTAAAACTAGTCCTAAAAAGAAATATAGAAAATATGTTGATGTGCCAAAATATCGTGTTTGCATGCATTGTGGTCTTATTGGTCATTTTACTTATGAATGTCCTCCTAAGAAAATTTCTCATGATAAGAATAATGTCATGTTTAAACAAATATGGGTTAAGAAAGATTCTTTGCATACTATTAATGCTACTAACCCAAAGGGAACCAAAAAGATTTGGGTTCCCAAAATCAAAAACTGATTGACTTATGCAGGCTATATGAGATGGAGTAAACATTAGTATTGACTAATTATGTCATGTTTGAATATATTTTGAATTGCTCTCACTCATGGCCTTTGAGAGTGAATGTGGTGATGTTTGGTGACAATATGAAACGACAAATTGTCAAGAGCAATAAGGTTAGTAAGTCACTCACATATACTCTATATATGATGTATTCTTGGTAGATGTTTTTATGAAGAAAATTGTTTGATAATATATACTTGGCTACTTGACAGGGGAAACATGCTTAATTTCTATGTTAATTAATTCTTGTCATTTAGTTAGGAAAATCCATGTTGAATTATTTACAATGACAATATATATTTAATATACTTTGAAAGTGTTCATTGAAAATAGTTTAACTTGCATATCAATTTTGAATGATGAAATATTATTATTTGTTGCAATATGTGAATGTGGTATTAAACTGCAACACCCATTTGCTGTAGATGGATAGCATCCTCAATTGAAACTTTTGTTGATTGATTAATGATTGATATTTTTACAAAAGTCTTACATAGAAAAGAATTTGAGAAGGATCACGCTTGATGTAGATATGGTTGTACTTAAGTAGTTAGTATCACTCATATGATCCCTCAATGATTGACTAAAAAATATTGATTTGTTATTGTTCATAATCGATGCTTATTTACAAGGGTATAACATACGAGTCTTTGTTGATTTCATTTACATAATGCATTAATATAAAGGACTCGCTATGTCTCACTAGATGCTATACTGATACTGCATTTATCGTTTATTGTTACTATCATACATCCAAAATTTTCTTTTGTGCAAGACGAATTCTTTCTTAAAAGACTGATTATAATTTGAAACCACTTTACAAGCCAAATCAGTCTTTGAAAATTTGAGCCACTGAAACACAACCAAGCTCCACAATGAAAAATTCCCTAACCAACTTTTTACCCCTTGCTAATGTTACGTTATATATTTTGTTAGGGGGAATTATTGATGAGAAGGTATAGTTTTTATTTGGAGAAGTTATTGCATTTTCTATAGTCACATCTATCTGGTTGTATTGGAGAAGTTGTGGCATTAAAAACACTTATTTGGAATCAAAAAGATTAACTTTGAGCAAAAGAATGAATTGTGAAAGAGTGGAAAATCTCTTTCTTCTTCCCCTTGGATTTTTGGCCGTGAGAGAGTGAGAGGTAGAGAGACGTGATTTTTTTGTTTTGTTTTGGTAAAGAGTCGTTGTTTTGGAAGTAGAGTATATTTAGGAATCAAATATACTCCTTCTTTCCCTCAACTTCTCCTTTCCTAAAACCTCTCCTAAAATCACTCCACAATCCAACAATTTAGGAAACAAAATCTTTAAAACAAAAATTCTGATTTTTCTCCCTATATTTTCGGCTAGGGGAGCCGAAATTATGGCCCAAATTTTTGCTTAATATTTTTCGGCCATAACCAAAATTTTTTAGCCCAAATGCTTTTATTTGTTTTGGCCTAAGTAAAATTAATTAGATCCAAAACAAACCCAATCATTAATTAGGTACTTTAATTCATGAGCCCAATTAATGTTTTAAATCCAAATTACATTTTTCTTTTTTAAGTAATTATTACTCTAAAATGAATAATAATACGGGGTATTACATCCTTACCCCCTTAAAAGAAGTTTCGTCCTCGAAACTTAGGATCACCACCAAAGTGAAGCTAGTTTCATAAGGCGAAGTTTTTCCACCACACTTTTAAAGTTCAACACAACGATGCAACTCGAAAGTTTAAAAGTTTTCAAAGCTTTTCAAATAACAAAATGTAATGCAATGCATTTTCCAGTCTTTAATTTCTTTTCTTTTGTGGATTGTTACACCCTTCCCCCCTTAAAAAGGTTTTGACCTCGAAACTAAGGTTAAGTACCTTGTGTTCGAACAGTTGAGGAAAACTCTTGCGCATATCAGCCTCAGTCTCCCAAGTCGCTTCTTCGACTTTGGGGTTAGCACACAACACTTTAACAAGGTTGATCGTAGACGCACGATTTTTCTTCTTTTTCTCGTCTAGGATCCTCACTGGTTTAGTTCGCTCCTCAAGGACTCGAACTGGTTGCTCTTCATAGGTGAGTGTGTCATCTAACACTACCTTTTCAGGATTCAGCACATGACTTGGATCATGGTGATACCACTTGAGTTGTGACACGTGGAACACATCGTGCACTTGCTCCAAATCCATAGGCATAGCAAGCCTATAAGCGACCTCTCCAATTATTTCAAGAATCTCGTTGGGTCCAATATACTTTGGGCTAAGCTTCCCTTTACGCCCAAATCTCATAACTCCACGAGTAGGTGATACTTTGAGAAGTACCTTCTCACCAACTTGGAATTCCTCTATTCGTCGATGTTGATCTGCATATGCTTTCTGTCTATCTTGTGCAACTTTCATCTTCTCTTGGATAAGTTTCACTTGATCCACAGTTTCTTGGATAAAATCCAGACCCAAAACAAAGGTCTCACTTATGTCGTTCCAACACGTAGGAGATCGACACTTCCTCCCAAATAGCGCCTCGTAAGGTGCTCTACCAATGCTCGCATGGTAGCTATTGTTGTAGGAGAACTCAATCAAAGGTAAACTCTTCTCCCAAGAGTCCTTCATTTGTAGAGCACAAGCTCCCAACATGTCCTCCAGCTTCTGAATAGTACGTTCCGTTTGACCATCTATCGCAGGATGAAATGTCGTACTAAATTTTAACTTTGTACCAAAAGCATTCTGCAATTTATCCCAAAAGTTCGACAAGAATATCCTTAGGTCAATCTATGGTGCCCTTGAAATCGAACCTGTTCCAGGAACTAGGTCAATCTAAAACACAGTATCCCTCACTGGTGGCATACCAGGAATCTCCTTAGGAAACACATCCGGAAACTCATTGACCACATCAATCTTTGAGATTTCCTCGTCTATTCCCTCTACATTCCGAATGTGACACAAAAATCGCTCAGATCCCTTCTCTAAGTGCTTCTTTGCCACTAACATTGAAATAGTCCCAATTCCTCCCTTACTGACAATTCCTTTATAAGAGATTCTATTGCCTCTACGCCCTTTCAGTGATATCTTTTGTTCACTACAATCGATTCTCGCTTTATACTTGCTAAGCCAATTCATCCCAAAATAACATCAAAATCTCCCAATTGGAACTCAATCAGGTCTGAAAGGCAATTCAGACCCTGCAATGTTCACACGAACATTGGGATGCACAACTTTACACAATACCACCTCTCCAGAAGGAGTGGAAATACTAGTCTCTAAAGACTCCACTACTCCCATCCCATGTTTCTTAACAAAGTTTTCATTTATGAATGAATGTGATGCTCCAGAATTAAATAATACATAGGCAAGCAAGGAATTTACAAGAAACGTACCAGCCACCACATTGTTTGCCGGATCAGCCTGTACTTGATTCATCACAGACAAATGACCTCCATTTCTGTTCTGGTTGCCATTATTGTTCTGAACATTTCCAGCCTGTCCATTCAGCCCATTCTGTCGATTACCACCCTGGTTGTTCCCGTTCTGACCCTGAACTACAGGAGCTTGAACATTGTTGTTGCCCCCACCATTGTTCACGGTTTTGCCCCTCCGAGGACAATCAAAAGAACGATGCCCCAACTCTTGACAAGTGTAGCATCTCACCTTAATTCTAGCGCAGTCAACCCCTGGGTGATTCTTATTGCACTTCTTGCAAATATAGGGTTTGCCCTTCCAACCCCCATTATTCCGATGGCCATTTTCATTGTCATTCTTGCCATTTTCATTCTTGGAATTCCCACCCTCATTGTGGTTATTCCCCTTATTGTTGTTGTTGTTGTTGTTGTTGTTGTTGTTGTTGTTGTTGTTGTTGTTGTTGTTGTTGTTGTTGTTGTTGTTGTTGTTGTTGTTGTTGTTGTTGTTGTTGTTGTTACCATTCTGGTTGTTCCCTTCCCGAAACTTTTCCTTCTTCTCGCCACCACTACCCTGATAGTCGTCAAACTTCCTCTTTTTCCCAGTCACCTCCTCTCGGTGCTTGAAAACAGCAGCTTGGTCCGCCGCACGATTGTAGGCCTCTTGCACAGTTTGACACTTATAACCCCCAAAAGACTCACGAATTGTCCACTACAACCCATTCTGAAATCCACTGGCCCTATGCTGTTCCGTAGGGACTAATCATTGCGAAACGAGCTAGGTCGTCAAACTTGTCAGCGTACTCTTGAACAGTCATCCTCCCTTGGATTAAGTTCAAGAACTCGTTATACTTCTGGTCCTGGAGAAATTCTGGGTAAAACTCCTCTCTAAGGATCGTTTTGAACATCTCCCAATTAAAACCCTCTTGAGCTCAAATAGTCATTCCATCTATTGCTTTACAGTATTTTCTTTGAACAGTCATACCAAGTTGAATGTTAAAGACTATATAATTAATTTTAACTAAAAGGTTGCACAGAAAAAATTAAAAAATATATATAAAAAAAATAGAAATTTCTTCTGAAAAATAAGGGAAAATTATAAGACCTCACTATAATAGTAGAGAGGCCGGCTTGGGGGTATGTTTGGTGGCACGGGGTGGTGGAGACTGGGGAGACATGCTCGGTACTCAAATACCATGGAGTAAACATGCCCAGTGCATAACTTTCATAATGGTAAGCGCTTCATGTGGCGTCGCTTTCCTTCCTTCGCCACATGACATCTCTCAAGCAACTATGCACTAAATAATCTTATACTCCTAACGTCGCTTTCCTTCCTTCGACTCTTACACCAGCGTCCCGTAAAACGTCTATCTAAGGCTATCAGGGACTGGATACGCAACCCAAGGATCTTCCATGTTCCCTAGGGGTGTTCCGTTCGATATGGTATGGAAATATAAACCTTCGTTTCGGGGTCTGCCGGAAGCCCAAAAGACGTGGATCATAGCCTTCGTTTTCGGCTTCGCGGGGCTCAAGTGTAATTGTAACACCCCCTAATTCGCAACGATTTTCAGGGAACTATCGACGTCGCTGTACACGACTCGACACCGCCGAGCCGTCACGAACCCAAGGGAATGCTAATGCAACATTTATCGCTAGGGAGTAACTGCTAAGCAGAAAGGGAAACTAGGTATCAAAGGAAGCATCTAAACAAATTAAACATAAATATCAAAGTTGTCTATCCAGCGGTCTTAAGTCCATTATAGTTTTATTACAACTTTGCCTTAAGGGCACAAACCAAAGTCCAAAATAATCCAAGGTAACCAATAAATCCATAGTTCTAAACAAACATCCCACATTCAACCTTCTAGCAAACCGTCCTCACTCAGCTACACCTGCACTTTGGTTTCCGTGACGGAAACAAGGTACAGAAGAAAAAGAGAAGAAACAAAAGAAAACAAAAATCAGATAAACTGAATAAACGTCGCCCATACCCAGTAAAAACACTTTCGCAAACCTTACCTGAGTTTTAGAAGAATCATTGAAATTCATTTGCATGCACAAGTAGTCATACAATCAAGCACACGCTAATCGATATTCAAGTACATGCAATTCTTGCTTTAGTGATCATTCGAGCACAAATAGATAAACCATCTTGATAAGAGAGATAAGAGAGTGAATAGAACATCGATTACCCATACTGTTCATAGGATAGATATAGACATGCCATGGACTTACGCTAGTGTATACTCACACTACCTCTAACATAATAATCGATATGTAAAGAATTAAATAATGGGGAATGATCCGTCCCAAACACACTGCGAGGTGTCCATAAAAGTAACTTGGGAATCACGCATCCCTAGACTACATCAATTAAATAAGTCTCGATAGCTCAGCTACTCCTAGGGATCCATTAGGAGTCTTATTCTCATTTAATTCAATTCACATACTTGCATTGATTGACCTAGTGGTACAACGAGACCATGACATACTACTTCATTTCATGCTCATGATAATGAATAATAATAACGACGATAACGACATAAGGGCATATTAACAATAGTCATGCTTCATATATGTCTAACGAAATTTCGGCAGCACTTCGGCACTACATCAAGATATCCAAAAATTACACTTTCACAAATAAACCATCCAATATAATAGTAGGTGCTCATTAGCACTCAGTAATATCCCATTCCAAATAGCACATATTATATATCATAATAATATTAGAAATTCAGCATCGCCATAATTAAACATTAATTAGCATATGAACTAATTAATTAACGAAACTTTATAAACTTATCATACTCAATATAAACATATTTACAGCGAAGAATATATTTCAAATTCTCATAATTAACGACGATATAATTTAATCATGCTTCGCATATTAATTTCACAATAATAATCAATTAGCACATAACACATCAAAATAGTTTTGATGGGGCTTTGGAAAGAGGTAGGCACAATCGCTTACCTAAAAAAAACTCACTAAACAGTAGGTAACTTGGCTAATCACAGCCCGATCACGCTTGTCCGTTTGGTCCTAATTAAAAATAATTACCGAGATATAATTAATGAATACGGAAGTCCAAACAGTACTGAAACTGTAAAATAATATTTTTATTAAACTCCTTGATTTATTCCAACCAATCTAGGCTTTTGAAAAGCCGGATTCGGACTCCGAACGAGTACAGAAAAATAAAAATAATTATTGAAAAATACTGAAAATACGAAATTAATTAAAACGAAAATATTAAACGAAACCCTAATCGGTTTTTCGAGTCTGGGCCGTGATACACCAAGCATGGGGACCCACGACCTAGCCCATCACCAAGACCACCACCCACCGACCACCATCGTCGGCGGTGGCTCGCCGGAGCAACGGCGACGGAGGAGAGAGAGTGAGAGAGATTGCGAGAGAGAGAGAGAGAGTTCGCGAGGGAGAGAGAGAGCGACTGAGAGGGGGAGGAGCGACGGGAAAGGTCCCGTCGCGTCAGCCACTCACCGGCGACCACCCAGGCGCGGCCTGGTGGCGCGGCGGTGGCGCGACAGTCGCGCCTCGATGAAAACAGGGGGGGGAAATAGAGTACGGGGAGAGAGAAATGTAAAGAGAGAGAAAGAAAGGGGGAAAATAGGGGAAGGGCGGCTCACCAGCGAGAGGAAGAGGAGGCGGTGCTGGCCTGGTGGCCGGCGACAGCGGGGGAGAGAGAGAGAGATGTGCGGTGGAGAGAGAGAGAAAAGAGAGAGAGAATAGCGTGAGCGAGAGAAGAGAATTGGGGCTTTTGGCTCAGTTTTGTAAACTGATCAACTGACCCATCTCTTCGCTTATATAGGTGCTTAGTCAAGGAAAGTCAAACCCTACTAGAATTAGGATTATTTTCTGATTTAATTGTTAATTAAAAATAATTAAAACTAATTAAATGCTAATTAAAACCAATTAAAACAATATGAATAAGCCTTATTCATATACAAAACCATTTTAACTAAATCCCTCAATTTGATAATTATAAATCCCAAAATTTCCATAATAATAATTAATATTATTATGGTTTAATTTGAGTAAATCGAATCGTTAAATAAATATACGATTTAAATCTCCGAAACTATAAATGAATTATAAATCGATATTATAATTATAGAAAATATTAGGGTATCACATTCTACCCTCCTTAAAAGAAGTTTCGTCCCGAAACTTGAAACATGAAGTAATCACTTCTCAACGACGAAATGAGTTTACCCATACGAAGGTATAAATCGATTTTAGGACAACGACAATGCAATGCGTGTACTACGGTTGTGATGTTGGTCGATTAGCAGTACATCATGCAATGCTAGAACATGCAACTCATGCAAAGCGGTAAACAAAACACGAAATTACTAGGTGTGGCATTCTACCGTCCTTAAAAGGGTTTCGTCCCGAAACTCGAATGGAATTAGTACCTTCGAGAAAGAGTTCTGGGTACTTCTCGCGCATCATGGATTCAACTTCCCATGTTGCCTCTTGTTGACCATGACGGGACCAAATAACTTTCACAATCGGAATAGTCTTTGTGCGAGTCGAGCACTCTTTGCGGTCGGTGATCTTGATCGGACTTTCTTCATATGTCAAACTCTCGTCAAGTTCGATCGTTTCAGGTTGAACGACATGAGGTGGATCATGTATGTATCGCTTCAGTTGAGAGACGTGAAAGACATTGTGGACTTTCTCAAGTTCCACAGGTAAAGCTAGACGATAAGCAACTTCACCAATCCTCTCTAGGATCTCGTAAGGTCTAATGTAACGAGGACTTAACTTCCCCTTACGACCAAAATGCATAACACCCTTGGTAGGAGATACTCGCAAAAGTACCTTGCTTCGCACCTCAAATTCTTCAGGTCTACGACCTCTATCTGCATATGATTTCTGGCGATCTTGTGCACTTCGCATCTTCGTCTGAATCACCTTCACAATGTCGACAGTCTGCTGGATCATATCAGGACCCAAAACCGCAGTCTCACTAATGTTGTTCCAACATACAGACGATCTACACTTCCTGCTATACAAGGCTTCATATGGCGCTCGATCAATGCTTGAATGATAGCTATTGTTGTAAGAAAATTCGATCAACGGAATGTGTTTATCCCACGAACCTTGGTATTCGAGGGCACATGCTCGAATCATATCCTCTAGAGTCTGGATTATCCTTTCCGTCTGGCCATCTGTTGCAGGATGAAAAGCGGTACTAAACTTCAATTTGCTTCCGAAAGCTTCTTGTAATTTCTGCCAAAAGTTAGAGAGAAATCTCGAGTCTCTATCAGAAACAATATCTTCAGGTACACCATGAAGTCTCATGACCTACTTGACGTACGCGTCAGCCAGTTTCTCCATTTTCCACGTGTCGTGCATAGGGATGAATCGTGCGACCTTTGTCAAACGATCTACAACCACCCAAATGGCGTTGTTCTTCTTTTGTGTCAAAGGTAAACCCATGACAAAATCCATAGAAATCGAATTCCATTTTTAAGTCGGAACTTCCAGTGATTGTACCATTCCACCAGGTCTCTTGTGCCCGATCTTGAGTTTCTGACATGTCAAACACTTCGCTACGAACTCAGCGACATCTTGTTTCATGCCTTTCCACCAGAACACTTGGCGAAGATCTTTGTAAAGCTTGTCTCCACCAGGATGTACAGAATATGGCGTATTATGAGCTTCACCCAGAATCTGACTTTTGATATCTGGGTCATTGGGTACGCAAACACGTTCTCGAAATCTCTTAATTCCATTTTGGCCCAAAGTGAAGTCCTCGGACCTACCCTCGTCTTTGTGGTTTAGAATCCGCTGAAGATCCTCATCACCACTTGTTTATCTTTGATCTCTTCAAGCAGTGTTGGTCGAACAGTCATATGTGCTAAGGTACATTGAACGTCACCTTGAAACACAATCTCCACCTCGAGATTTTACAAGTCACGTATGATTTCCTTAGGAAGCACTAAAGCAGTGTTCAATGAATGTCGAGTCTTCCTACTCAAAGCATCAGCGACTACATTTGGTTTACCCTCATGGTACTGGATATCAATGTCGTACTCCGTCAGAAGTTCTAGCCATCTCCTTTTGCGCATGTTCAACTCTTTCTGCGTAAAGATATACTTGAGACTCTTGTGATCAGTAAACATCTTGACTGCGGAACCATACAGGTAATGTCGCCAAATCTTCAATGCAAATATGACAGCAGCAAGTTCTAGATCGTGCGTAGGATAGTTGTCTTCATGCTTCTTCAGCTGTCGTGAGGAGTAAGCCACGACCTTTCCATGTTGCATCAAAACACACCCTAAGCCATGCTTAGACGAGTCACTGTAGACCTCATATCCTTCCGTTCCGGACGGCAATGTCAAAATAGGTGCACTTGTAAGACGTTTCTTCAACTCTTGGAAAGCAGTCTCACACTTGTCGGACCACATAAACTTTGTCGTTTTCTTCATCAAATTCGTGATTGGCTACGCAATCTTTGAGAAACCTTCTACAAATCGTCTATAAT
Source organism: Tetragonia tetragonoides (assembly GCA_038025085.1). Classification (NCBI taxonomy): domain Eukaryota; kingdom Viridiplantae; phylum Streptophyta; class Magnoliopsida; order Caryophyllales; family Aizoaceae; genus Tetragonia; species Tetragonia tetragonoides. The sequence continues at coordinate 12,320,823 of CM076139.1, forward strand.
ATCCAGCAAGTCCAAGAAAACTTCGAACGTCGGTCACGGTCGTTGGTCTTGGCCTATCTGTAACAGCTCGAATCTTCTCTGGATCTACGATCACTCCATCCTTAGACACCACGTGTCCTAAGAAAGATACCGTGTCTAACCAAAACTCACACTTAGACAACTTGGTGTGAAGTTGATGTCTTCGCAGAATCTCCAAAACAGTACGTAGGTGTTGCTCATGCTCCTCGGCGTTCTTCGAGTAAACCAGAATATCATCGATAAAGACTACAACAAACTGGTCTAGGTAAGGCTGGAACGTACGGTTCATCAAGTCCATAAACTTTGCAGGCGCATTTGTGAACCCAAAAGACATCACAGTGAACTCGTAGTGCCCATACCTCGTCCTAAACGCCGTCTTCGCAATATCAGGCTCAGAGTTCCTCAACTGATGGTATCCTGATCGCAGGTCTATCTCTAAGAAAATTGACGCACCACGCAGTTGGTCAAACAGATCGTTAATTCGGGGAAGTGGGTATCTATTCTTGATCGTAATCTTGTTTAACTCGCGGTAGTCGATGCACAGTCTCATACTACCAGCCTTCTTCCGTACAAACAAAACAGGAGCACCCCAAGGCGATACACTCGGACGTATGTATCCCTTTTGTAACAAATCCTCAAGTTGTGTTTTCAGTTCCTTCATCTCAGCAGGTGCCATACGATACAGTGCTTTTGAAATTGGTGCAGAACCTGGAGCAAGCTCGATCGTAAAGTCGATAATGCGTTGCGGAGGCATTCCGGGAATCTCTTCGGGAAAAACGTCAGCGTACTCGGAAACTACAGGAATAGGTTGCGGAGCTTCCGTCTCGCGACTCATATCCACCACATGACAAAGGTAAATCGCTTCACCCTTAGTCACGCACTCTTTAACCTTCATAGTAGCCATCACCTTCAGCTTAGGCTTGACCACTACTCAAAGCACTCTAAGTTATCCCTATACTTGGCTAACCAATCCATTCCCAATATCACATCAAAGTCCTTCACATCCATCTGAATCAAATCCGCGGGTAAATCGGAACCAGCTATCCTAATCGGACACTTTTCATACAACGCTTTACACTTAGCGATCGATCCATCTGGCATCGTCATATTGGCACTATACACAGAACTAGGTTCTAATCCTATCTTAGATGCAAAGCACTTAGAAAGAACAGAATGCGTCGCACCACTATCAAACAAAACAAAAGTGGGAAAAGAATGAACAAGAAAAGTACCAGCGATCACGTTCGGGTTTGCTTCTGCTTCATTGCGATTCATCACAAAGATTCTACCATTAACTCCTCTATTGTTGTTGTTGTTGTTGTTGTTGTTGTTGTTGTTGTTCGGTGCAGGATTAGCAGTAGCAGGAGCTTGAACTTGGTTGTTCACGGCAGGAGCAACATTGTTGCGGTTGTTGTTGTTGTTGTAACCCCCGTTTCCACGGTAGTTACCACCATTACCACGATAGCCATTGTTATTCCCACCACGATTGTAGTTGTTATCGCGGTTCTGCCCATTACCATTCCTACCTCGGCTCCAACATTCAGAAGGTTTGTGACCCGGTTTGTTGCACTCATAGCATTGAAACACATCACCTCTGCAGTTCTTACCAGCATGCGTCTTGTTACAACGGGTACAAGGCGTATTCCTTCTGGCCATTATCGTAGCTCGATGATTGTTCGAGTCACGATTTCTATTCACATTGTGGTTCTGACCACCTTGGTAGCTCTTGTTGCCATTCGGTCTTGGCCTCTTGTCATCATCATTCGATTGCGATGGATTGCCTTCGTCGCGCTTGTTCTTTTCCAAATGCTTGTCACGACGTCCAACAATTCTCTCCTGGTTCAGGGCCTTGTCATAGGATTCCTGAAAAGTGATAGATTGTCCAGCGACAAAACATTGAATGTCCCATTTCATTCCGTCCTCGAACCTTTCGATTCGCTCAGCTTCAGTTGTCAGCAGATTAGGAGCAAAAATAGCAAGCTCATTGAACTTGGCAGCATACTCGGCCACAGACAGCTTGTCTTGGCTTAACCCTTCAAACTCACGCTGCTTCAGGCGTCGTAGAGCACTAGGATAAAATCTAGCACGAATGGCTACCTTAAAACGATCCCAATTAAAGTTCGGCGTTGCAAGCAAATCAGTTCGCACATCATTCCACCACTTGTTAGCTTCGCCCTTCAGATAGTACGTCGCAGAGCTAACTTTCATGTTGTTAGGCTGATTTGTAGCCAGAAATAACTTCTCGAACTCGATGATCCAAGTTTCCAGCTTTGTTGGATCGGCACCACCTTCGAAAGTAGGAGGTTTAAGAGCGTCAAAATCTCGGAAACTATGCGTTGCAGAGGCTTGTGCGGTTCCCATCTCTTCTTGGCGTGCCATTTGCTGTGCCATGATCTCGACCACATCAGTCAGACCATCCTCGAGTCTAGCGATTCTATCTCGTTGGTTGACATTTTAGCGAATCTGAGAATATAAAAGTAATGGTATGAACACTATTCACACAATTTGCACATCTCGACCCTTTTAGGTCTAATTGAGAGAAATATGTTGTAATTAAAACCTTTCTCTTGACATTTAGCATATAGCATATAAGTTTCGAAGATCGACCTTACATCGTAGGTCTAAGTAACATACTTGCTTTATTGTTCTCAGTTCTCATGCACAATAGTTCGATAGGCATACAATACACTTTAGACATGTAGGTTTCACATGAATAGACAAAGATGTTCATAATGCACATAAAGAGGCTCCATACTATTTTAGTAGGGCAATAGATAATCACACTTAATCATATTGATATGCTTTAGCACTTGGCTCACAAGAGAGTTGATAATGCTCAACAACGATTTTGCCATAAATTCGACATGGATTTTCCATCATGTCACGACGATAAGAGATAGCATTCATGCTTTTGGTCAACCATGCAAATATGTGACAATGACAGTGATATAAACAAATCACAACGACTTTCATATAATCAAACGAAATAGTTTTGCAATAAGATAGATTGCAAAAGAAATATGAGTCAAAAATATTTGTTGCTTAAGCAACTACACACCACACCAATCTTGACCACGCAAGGCCATCAATAAAATGGAATAATATTTGTAAACACAACGACTAACTCTAGTCAATAAAACAGCTACACAACAACTGGGTTTTGCTTCGATTCGGGAGGCGTATCATCATCATCGTCCCTCCTTGGCTTCACTTCCCTACAAGGCATGTAAGGATGCTCATCATCTTTGAACTTCTGAGGCATGAAGCGCCTTCTAAAGTTGTCCACAAGCTTGCACTTCTTGGACCAGCAACTCTCACATATGTCCTTCGGAGTAGGCACCAAGACGTGATTAACATTCCATTCGAACTCGGACAAGCATAGCTCATTGCCAACACCCTGAAAAGTTAGCGCCCAACGGTTGCCTTTGCCATACTTCCCATCGTTGATGTAGCCACTCCTCAGTACCACATCATCATACTTCTTCTTGAGACCTCTCCAAGGATGTAGGTTGGGTAAACCAGCTAGTAAGAGTTCTACCCAGAAACCTTGGTGTATCCTCATACGGTTCTCATATTCATAACGCTCGATCGTAGTGAATGCGCGATCGATGTAGGCACGGATGTCATCTAACTCGGCATCAGTGGCAAAGAAAGGCTCCACAGGAGGAGACACGTCAGCAGTAGGCGAAGGAGGTACAGAGTTGTTGCCGCTTGCGTCACCAATATTCTCTAAGTCTGGCATGCTAGGTGAATCAGAGACTCCAGCTCCATACTCAACTCACATCTCTAGATCCACAGAGTTACGCTCAACGCTTGGCTCGTCAGCAGGAGCATCGCCAGCCTCAGGTTCAGACTTGGTAGGTTCCTCTTCAGAATCAGGATCCTCGTGAGCTTCCAAGTCATGGTTAGGCTCAAGCGGTACGTCATCATCGTGAGCATCATGCGCGGGTTGATCCACCTCGAGCTCGTGCGTGCCATTGCCGTGCGCCTCGGGCACGGGTATGGCCTCGTCATGTGTTGGCTCGCTATCGAAAATGTCTACGTATTCCACCTAGTTCTCGGGTGCAACGATCATCGCTCGCGGTTTTCTACCTCTAGTCGATTTCATCGCGGCCAATCGAGTAATTGCCATCTACAAAAGGGCAATCAAACAATAAGAACATTTAAATCACAATTAAGGTGATTTCAAGTAATTCCTAGCTTCTAGGACTACTACGCTCAACGGCTTTAATTATATTTTATTTTCCCATAATAAAACTAATCTTTATTAATTCATTTATTAAACCTATGCAACCTTTTAAACCTAGGGCTCTGATACCATTTGTAACACCCCTAAATTCGCTACGATTTCCAGGAAACTATCGAAGTCGCTGTACACGACTCGACACCGCCGAGCCGTCACGAACCCAAGGGAATGCTAATGCAACATTTATCGCTAAGGAGTAACTGCTAAGCAGAAAGGGAAACTAGGTATCAAAGGAAGCATCTAAACATATTAAACATAAATATCAGAGTTGTCTATCCAGCGGTCTTAAGTCCATTATAGTTTTATTACAACTTTGCCTTAAGGGCACAAACCAAAGTCCCAAATAATCCAAGGTAACCAATAAATCCATAGTTCTAAACAAACATCCCACATTCAACCTTCTAGCAAACCGTCCTCACTCAGCTACACCTGCACTTTGGTTTCCGTGACGGAAACAAGGTACAAAAGAAAAAGAGAAGAAACAAAAGAAAACAAAAATCAGATAAACTGAATAAACGTCGCCCATACCCAGTAAAAACACTTTCGCAAACCTTACCTGAGTTTTAGAAGAATCATTGAAATTCATTTGCATGCACAAGTAGTCATACAATCAAGCACACGCATAATCGATATTCAAGTACATGCAATTCTTGCTTTAGTGATCATTCGAGCACAAATAGATAAACCATCTTGATAAGAGAGATAAGAGAGTGAATAGAACAGCGATTACCCATACTGTTCATAGGATAGATATAGACATGCCATGGACTTACGCTAGTGTATACTCACACTACCTCTAACATAATAATCGATATGTAAAGAATTAAATAATGGGGAATGATCCATCCCAAACACACTGTGAGGTGTCCTTAAAAGTAACTTGGGAATCACGCATCCCTAGACTACATCAATTAGATAAGTCTCGATAGCTCGGCTACTCCTAGGGATCCATTAGGAGCCTTATTCTCATTTAATTCAATTCACAGACTTGCATTGATTGACCTAGTGGTACAACGAGACCACAACATACTACTTCATTTCATGCTCATGATAATGAATAATAATAACGACGATAACGACATAAGGGCATATTAACAATTGTCATGCTTCATATATGTCTAACGAAATTTCGGCAGCACTTCGGCAGTACATCAAGAGATCCAAAAATTACACTTTCACAAATAAACCATCCAATATAATAGTAGGTGCTCATTAGCACTCAATAATATCCCATTCCAAATAGCAAATATTATTATATCATAATAATATTAGAAATTCAGCATCGCCATAATTAAACATTAATTAGCATATGAACTAATTAATTAACGAAACATTATGAACTTATCATACTCAATATAAATCACATTTACAGAGAAGAATATATTTCAAATTCTTATAATTAACGACGATATAATTTAATCATGCTTCGCATATTAAATTCACAATAATAATCAATTAGCACATAACACATGAAAGTAGTTTTGATGGGGCTTTGGAAAGAGGTAGGCACAATCGCTTACCTAACAAATGCTCACTAAGTATTAGGTAACTTGGCTAATCACAACCCGATCACGCTTGTCCGTTTGGTCCTAATTAAAAACAATTACCGAGACATAATTAATAAATACGAAAATACAAACAGTGCTGAAACTGTAAACTAATACTTTTATTAAATTTCTTGATTTATTCCAACCTATCTAGGCTTTTGAAAATCCAGATTCGGACTCCGAACGAGTACAGAAAAATAAAAACATTTATTGAAAAATACTGAAAATACGAAATTAATTAAAACGAAAATATTAACCGAAACCCTAATCGGTTTTTCGAGTCTAGGTCGTGATACACCAAGCATGGGGACCCACGACCTAGCCCATCACACCGACCACCACCCACCGACCACCATGGTCAGCGGTGGCTCGTCGGAGCACCGGCGACGAAGGAGAGAGAGTGAGAGAGATCGCGCAAGAGAGAGAGAGTTTGCGAGGGAGAGAGAGAGCGACTGAGAGGGGGAGGAGCGATAGGGAAGGTCCCGTCACGTCGGCCACTCGCCAGCGACCAACCAGGCGCGGCCTGGTGGCGCGACAGTCGCGCCTCGACGAAAACAGGGGAGGGGGAAAACAGAGTACGGGGAGAGAGAGGAAAAGAGAGAGAAAGAAAGAGAGGGGGAAGGGCGGCTCACCGGCGGGAGGAAGAGGAGGCGGTGTTGGCCTGGTGACCGACGACAGCAGGGGGAGAGAGAGGGAGATGTGCGGTGGAGAGAGAGAGAAAAGAGAGAGAGAGAATAGCGTGAGAGAAAGAGAAGAGAATTAGGGCTTTTGGCTCAGTTTTGTAAACTGATCAACTGACCCATCTCTTAGCTTATATAGGTGCTTAGTCAAGGAAAGTCAAACCCTACTAGAATTAGGATTATTTTCTGATTTAATTGCTAATTAAAAACAATTAAAACTAATTAAATGCTAATTAAAACCAATTAAAACAATATGAATAAGCCTTATTCATATACAAAACCATTTTAACTAAATCCCTGAATTTGATAATTATAAATCCCGAAATTCCCATAATAATAATTAATATTATTATGGCTTAATTTGAGTAAATCGAATCGTTAAATAAATATACGAATTAAATCTCCGAAACTATTTATAAATGAATTATAAATCGATATTATAATTATAGAAAATATTGGGGTATCACAGTAATTTTTGCCCAAACTTTTATTGGGGGACTATCATGACCTTAGATGACCCTCGGTGCCCCGGGAGCATCATAAGTGTTGGCTACCAAATTTTTCTCCCCTTTTTTCCCCTTGATTTTTGGGCGGCTGGACGGGTAGCTTGGGAGAGCGCGACTGTCCGGATTTCGTGAATCTTTGAGTGTGAATGCACATGAAGATTTTTCTTTCGCACTAAGGGCATGATTAAGATTGTCGGAAGTCGCCACCAAATTTAAGGAAATTTGGAACCCTTCAAATCAAGTTAATAGTCTAGAAAGACGTCAACTCAATTTCTATGCACCCCAATCCCTATTGGGAAAATTGACTTCATAAATGAATTCGGGGGCGTGAGTGCGAAATTTGTGGAGAATAAACTTGTGTCAAATTCGTTCTCATTAAAATTTACTCTTGTTTTATTTGTCTAGCTAAAATGCTAAATTTTACGAGTTGTAAAAATTTAGGACTAAACCGGAGGGCATGTTCTTTTCAACTGGTTTTCAGTTTTGTCCAATTTTGTCCAGTTACCAGTTATAATATCCAGTTTTGCCCAGTTTGACCCAATTTTGCCCAATTTTGTCCAGTTTTGTCCATTTTGTCCAATTTTGTCTAGTTTTGCCCAGTTTTAATAATAATAATAATAATAATAATAATAATAATAATAATAATAATAATAATAATAATAATAATAATAATAATAATAATAATAATAATAATAATAATACTATTATCAGTTCCAGTTTCCAGTTGAAAAGAACGTGCCCGGAGACTGGTAATTGTTACTAGGATCACCTAGCTAATTGTCTTTGCAATTATTGTGTTGTATAGGACGTAGACACTACCATGCTGGGTTACGGTAGCCTTTCTGGTATCGAGAAAGCCCGTAGGTACGTGACTCCCGCGGTCAACGCTATTTTGGAGCGTTGCGGCTTCAGTCATTTTTTAGCGTCCATCGCTTCTGCTGAGCGCTCCGACCGATTGCTCGTCAGAGGTCTTGCGGAGCGGTATTGGGTTACTACCAGTACTTTCCATTTTCCCATGGGTGAGATTATGATCACCCCTTTCGAGTTCGGTCTCATTTCTGGGCTCCTTGCACCGGTGTTCCCCTCACTTATGGAGAGGTGAGTAGGATGACATGGCGGAGATGTTCGGCCTTTTTGGGGCCAACTGGGACTGACGTCATGGTCCAGTTCCTGACCACCCTAAAGAAGCTGAAGAAGGTCACGGCGGAGCAGCACGCCCGCCTTTTCTTGACTTACGTTCTAGCTTGTTCCGTCTTTGCGGATAAAGCTAGTAGGTACCATGTTCGCTATTTCCCGTGTTCGCAGGATTTGGACAGTGTTGCAGAGTACAATTGGGGTCGTTCCGCATACTCCTGTCTTCTATGGTGTCTGAGGCAGTCCAGCTGCCTCGGTGGAGAGGAGGGCGCGTCTCGCGTCTCCTTGGTTGGTTACTAGAAGGTTATGGAGGTAATTTCCTTTTACCCTTCTTATACTTTGTGTTTTTGGCTTTTACTCACAACTTGTGTCTAATCCATGTGCCTTGCATGTTTTAGATTTGGTTCTATGAGCATTTCTCCGACCTTTCCCCTCTTCTCAAGGCAAAGGATTTGTCCTTTCCGGCGATGCAGACTTGGAGGGGACGGGCATCTTGCCCATTTACTACGCTGCACGCCCTTAGGGAGATGATATATCTCTGGACTGCCCAGGATGTAAGTGATTATCTTTTGTGCTTTTATCGTCCTTTTATCCCTTTGTGTGCTCACGCTTTGCTTTTGTAGGTCGACTGGTTCCCCTGTACGGATTACCTCCCGAGTCTCTCGGACCGATTCTTGGGTGCTCGGAAGTATGACCAGAGGAGGATCCTTATTGAGGGTCCTTTCGATTTCGAGTGGTTCTTGGGAGAGAGACTAATTAGGCAGACTTTCTCCAACCTTCCGGCTCCGAGGATTCGTTTGGACCCTCCGGATTCCATGCTTTACGTTTGTCACCTTACCGTGGAGCAGGTGAGGATGGCCACTGTTGGGGCGAATGCCCTGGAGTATTTGCTTCCGGCTGATCCTGAGGTGGATCTCATGGTGGCATATACTGAGTTTGTTGAGGCTCGGTTGTGCCCCAACTTCTCTACCGACCCGGTAAGTAATGTACTTTGCTTCTTAATTTCGTTTGGAAATTTAGAAAGGTGTCTAATATCTTTAAGTCTTTGTAGAGTGCTGCGCGTTCTTCGTCGTTTCATGCGACTGCTTCTTTTCCGCGCCGTACTCCTCCTTCTATGTCGGTGAGTTATACAGGAGCGGAAGGGTCACCTCAGGTTATACTGATTCCTGAGTTTCATGGTCTCGATGAGGAGGTTGAAGGATTGCCTCTACCAAATGGTTGTAGGGGGGTAAGTGAAAATCCTTTTGTAATTCACAAAATTTCCCGTGTGTTTATACTGACTCTTTTCTTTATGTGCATAGTTGGATGCTGCTGAGACGCGAAAGATCTATAGGGGCATGCAGGCCCTTAAGAATCGGATTTCTAGATTCGCGTTTCGGAGTGTATGCACGAGTCGTTGGTCTGATGTTCGAGAGGTATGTTCATTTCAAGTAATAGTGCTTGGTTTGAATTTTTTTTGTAATTTTCTGACCTTGAGCTTATTTCGCAGCCTGTTCCAGTGGTGAGGCCTCCAATTATTCATTTTTCGGAGTCGACGTCTACACCGCAGCGTCCTCCTCCTAGGTAGGAGAGTACGGAGGTGCGTCAAGGGACGTCTCGAGCTAGAGTGGATACGGGGAGCCCGCCCCAAGTGCCTTATCTTCCGCAGTGGCCTGCACCGCCTCCCTATATGGGGTATCCGGGCGATCACATGCCTATGTATCCTCCAGTCCCTTCAAGGGGTTCTTGGAGTCAGGAGAGTACGGGGTATGACGGCTATCCGAACATGCCGGAGCCACCGCGTCATTCGTTGGATCCCGCTTACTTGACGGGTTCATTATTTGCTTTTGACCCTAGAGCTTGGGCGATGTCTCAACCCGGTCCTTCAGGTGCTCCATCATCAAGTGGACCCGGAGAGTCGTCTCAGGCGGGTCCGAGTACTGGCAATGGTGGCATTTGTTGTAGTGCATTTCGAACTTTCGGGTTTGTATTAAACCTGCTACAAATATTGCATTTTATTCACACACAAAAATATCACGCAAATGCCCATATGTGAATTTAATCATCTAATTTCCGAATGAGAAATCACAAAATACGATATCCGAGAATTTAGGATTCCCGAGAATTTAGCATATTTGGGATACCCCTTCCCCTAAAACAAATAAATAAATAAAAAGAAAATAGGAAAAGATAATTAAAAAGGGGAAAATATTAATAAAGAAAATAAAGAATCAGAAAATAAAAAGAATAAAGAGTGGAACTTGATAATCAAAATAAAAAGAAGGAAAGAAAATAAAAAGGGAATAAATAGAAAAGTGGCAAGAGCCAAAATTAAGGTAAGAAAAATCTAAGGGAAGGCTTCCAAAATCTGCCCAAGTGGGAATTAGGAAGGTAGAGCTCGGTCAATGTAGAGGTCGTGTGGACCGAAGTTGTCTCGCGAAGTTGCACATCAGGCGCCTATACAAGGTGACCGCTAGGGCTCCTAGCGGCTATGTTAGAGCTCCAGCGGTTGCCGCTTGGGCAAGCGGTTTGGCCGCTTGTCCCATTTGTCATGCTGCTAATTGGAGCGGCTCAGCCGCTCGTCCTAACGGCTAAGCCGTCCGGACTAGCTGAGAGGCCGCCTGGCCCCTTTTTCGTCGGTTGTCTGAATTTCCTTAGTTTTTCGACGAGAATCCAACCGTGACCTCTATATAGTCGGGTTTCCCCTTCTTCTCTTCTTGCCACTTACTTTGAGCCCCTAGAGAGAGAAAATTCCTTGAGAGAAAATCCTTAATCTTAACAATGGTGAACTTTGATGATGTCTTTGATGCTTGGCTGGCCTCCATGACTGTAGAGGAGAGGTTAGAGCTTACCCCCTTCCATCTTAATGCCTTCTTTCACCTCAAACAAGTTAAAATTTTGTGGGACTTTCTTCATGCTTCTATTGAGTTTTGGGACCCAAAGTTCCATGTTTTCCGTTTTGGTGCTCATGAGATGTGGCCGTTGGTGGAGGAGTTCTCCGATATCATTGGCTTTCCAACCGAAAGCCCTCCCGCCGTTCCTCACTTGGGGAATGCTTTCGCGGGTGATTTTCAAAGATATCTCGGGTTGTCCCCTCGTCAAGTGGGTCAAGTGCTTCATGATGAGGATGTTGATCTTGCCAAACTCGTGACTTTCTTCACCTCTAGGGCCCGGGATGTGATGGATGTGAGGTACAAGAAACGTGCCTTTGTATTTTGCCTCCTCCATCGTTATTTGTTCGTTAGTGGTAATGAAGATGCTCTTATTCCATCTGAAAAGAAGTCTACCATCAATAGGGGCAAAGCTTGCCTTCTTAGGGTGACCAAGCAAATTCAATGGGATAGCTCTCCTATGCCTTTGGTTGTGGAAGAGACAATCCTTGCTTTAGATAGGCTCAAGAGCAATCCTCAAGAGCAATCCTCAATAGCAATCCTCAAGAGTCCTTCACCGGGAGCCCTTCACTCCTTTAAGTAAGTTTTTTGTGATAAAGCCTTAATCTTCGTGGATTTAACTTTATGTGGTGAAATTCTCATCTTGTATAGACTAGAATTTTCCTTTTGTTGTTTTGCGTAGATATGGGTTCAAGAGAGGCTCAATATCCACGAAATCCCTTCAATAGATACCCGAAAGTATCTTCCCAAGCAATTTCCCGCGAGACGTTGACACTTCTCTCTATCCTTTCGTGAGGAATGGTTGGAATTCTTTTATGCCAAAACCCAAATGGGTTGGTTCATTCTGTGGTGGCATACCACTAAAATCATAGGATGTAGTGAAGATATGCCCTTCACCCGGATCGTAGGCTTACGTACCTTGATTTCCTTTTTGCCGAACCGCCTTTTGCGACAATATGGTTTACGACAGAGAATTCCGAATGTAAGCTGCGTGTGCCCTTGTCAACGACCCTTGACTCCTTCCTTAGTGTACCATTGGGAACGATATTGGAGTCGTCATCAAATATGGGTTAAACCAGTATTTCCTCAATCTCATGGGCTGACTTTTTTTTACGAGCAATGGATTTGGAGTGGTGATCACCGAGTCGACCAAAGGCTCCTAGAAGAGGAAAAAGAGTTGTTCAAAGCCCGCAAATATGATGAGCCAAGCGGTATAAGAATAACTCCCATTGATAGGCCCACTAAACCTTCCAGGCCCCAAACTAAGGGTAACAGAAAAAGCAAGGTCAAAGCCCAATCTAAAAAAGGAAGAATCCAGCCCACTCGGCCAAACAAGTAGCTCTAGTTAGGCCCAATGATCACGAGGCCTCTTCTAGCTATGGTAGGGAAAGATGGGCTCCAAAATAACGAATGGAACTTGATGAGCCTAGCGAGCCTGCCCAAGAGCCCGAAGTTTATAGACAAGGAGGAATAGTCCACCTCTAGTTGTCAAGCAAGTCTTGTTCTTTTTGTGCTTAGTAGTATAATTCAAATAACGGGTTTGCATTCCCAAGTAGATGTAGTTTAGAATTGCCCTTTTATATATTTTATTTATTTATTTGTGAACTCTTTTTATTTTATTAGAGCATGTAATGGACTTTATCCATATTAATGAAAGACTTGCTTATTTTTGCATTAATCGAATGGATTAAAACTTCCTTAGAGATTTATTTTATTAAAGTGGCCGAGCCCAAGTTATATGGGTTACCTACATATCCATGCGGAATCAGGCTAATGTAGTTCGTAAAACCAAATCTTTTTTTTTTTTTTTCTCGGTCGTAGGCCCCGCATGGACAGGTTTGACCGATTTTGACTTGGACTTGGTGCCTTAGTAGGCTCTCTCAAATATTTAATATTTTATGCATAGAATCGCTTAAGTTGGTCCATATTTGTGAGTTGAGTGAACTCGTTGCCGTCTAAATCCATTAACTTTACCGTTTCACCGGATAGTATTGTCTTGATACTGTATGGGCCGGCCCAATTAGGCTTGAACTTTCCCCGAGGGTCGACTACAATTGGTCTTACCTCTTTTAGGACTAAGTCTCCTTTTAGTCCTCTAGCCTTGAATCGTTGATCAAAATGTCTTGTCATCCTTGCTTGGTAGAAGGTATGTAAAACGGACGTGAGTGAAATATTTGGCTATCTTTTCCAGATATTCCTGGTAAGGTGCCAGGGATTCGCTTTTCACTCTCCACTTTTTGGAGACTTGATTTATGATGAGAGTTGTATCTCCATATACCTTTAGGTCCTTAATTTGTAGTTCTATTGCCGCTTCTAAACCAATGATGCATGCTTCATATTCGGCGCCGTTGTTAGTTACCTTGTGGACTAATTTGACGGCTATGGGAGTATGCGCGCCTTCTGGGCTGACTAGTAATACTCCTACGCCATAACCTTTTTGGTTTGATGCTCCGTCAAAGTATAACTGCTAGGTGGTTTCTTCGACACTTATTCCTTCATCGGGAAAGTCATGTGTGGCATCTTCGCTATTAACTGGATTTTCAGCGAGATGTTCAGAAATGGCATGTCCTTCGATCGCCTTTTAGTGTTCAAACGTTAGGTCGAATTCTGAAAGCATGATAGTCCACCTTGCTATTCTTCCACTAAGAATGGATTTTTCGAACAAGTACTTTAGTGGATTCATCCTTGACTTTATATGGATAGAATGTTGTAGCATGTAGTGTCGAAGCTTCTTTGTTGCAGTGATCAGTGCGAGACACGTCTTCTCTAGTGTGGAGTAGCGTGTTTCGTCATTCTCCACCTTTTAGGCCAACATAGCACCCATGACGATTTCTGTGACTGGTAGGTATAACATAAGTGGTTTTCCCGCAATTGGTGGAACCAATACGGGTGGATTAGCTAAATACTCCTTAATCTTGTCGAAGGCCTGTTGGTGTAAGGACCCGGGATTTCTCGCCATGGAGTGTTTCCTTATAGAAAATTTGTAAGGTGGGGGTTTAGATAAGTTCAAGGAACCGTCGAGTTAGAAAAACTTTTGAAAAGACTTGAATTGAATAAAAACCATGAAAGAGGTCACAAATCTGTTATCGGCATTTTATCCTAGGGACAAACCGAATGGACAATTCGAAGGGACAACCCAATAGCGCGATAAGTGAACCTATCATGTTTTTAGAAAGACTTCCGCTCATATAGAACATATGAGTACCCAAGAAAAAAGGGTTCAGGGGCGAAGGTACGAGGTAGGAAGGTGTTAGGTACCCAACTCGCCCGTATTATGACGGCCTCTACTAACTTGCTTAATAATTTAAAGACATGATTCCCACACAAACCGGATTAACAACCTAGCCTTAAACTATTAATTGATTCATCACAAGCATCACAACATTAAATCAACCAAATGAACTCCCAAATGGGGTTGGAAACACGGTCCACAGCATTCGGCTACATCTGTTTTCACCATTAACTTCGTTTGGCCATAACTCTTAGGCGCGGAATCGTATTTTGACACGGAAGAAAGCAATGGAAAGCTCTAAAAAGGGGCTTTTGAATGAAGTGGAAATGAAGGAGTGATCGAGGAAAAACGTGAGACCTTATTTTACCTATCAAAGCAGAAATAGCGTTCAAGTTTTATAAATTACTCCTTTCATCATCGGGATTTTGCGGGGAAACCTAAAGGCGCTTTTTTGGCGTCTACAGAAGCCCCCACTTTGATCAAGCTTGAGTGATACGAGTCGTTTGCGCATACAAATTAAAACCTTATTTCTACCTCATGAAAATAATAAATATAGTATATAGTAAATAAGGGTCGATCCCACGGAGAGATTGGTAAATAATAAACTCAAAATCAATGTATCTTAACCAAAACAAGACTAGACGACTAAGTTACGCAAATAATGTAAAGACCTAGTATAACTCAGAACACTGTTTTCTGTTATATGACAGCACCTATAAGTACTTAAAAACTAGCTGTAAATACAAGAATTGCAAATCAAAAGTAGCAGACCACAACTTCAGCTCATAGGTACATTAGATCACCCATTTGAGCACAATGGAGTGTATCTTTGTAGTCTCCTTAACTAACCACTTGGCGCAATCAGTTTTCACTTTGTTCCTAGCCTTACAACATTCAAAATCAGCAACTTGCAAGTTCAAGTTTCTGATCTGTAATTTCAGATCAAGTTCTTTTTCAAATACATGGGCAAAAACATCTTCTAACATGCATAAAACGAGTCCTACTCGATCTGAATTGCTGCTACTACATGTTTACTGGATGTTAATAAGGTTTACAACATTTTAACATGGTGAATTCAAAGTATATCATGCAATTATCAAGTCTGAATTCAGCAGCAGGAAAAAGCACTATAACATGGCAAATGCATCATTCCAGCTCACATATACTTAACCAAACTTAGTGACAATTGTTGCACGCATATTAGGCTTATTAATCATCGAATTCCACCCAATTAATATGCAAGAAGAAGTCTGAATAAGATGAACGAAGGTGGACAACAGGTCTGAATTTTGACAGCAGGAAAGAGTTTTACTTTTTATCACTTAAAAGCTAGAAAGAAAGCACAAATGAACACTTCTGAATTCTGAATCTTATGGCTCCGATTACTCAATATCTAAGTCCATTAAAACATAAGAACAAGCTGTAAATTCATATCATAACCAGCAACCAGCAACCAGCAACCAGCAACCAGCAACCAGCAACAAAAGGTAGCAAGACTAAAGTGGAAAACTTCACAACACAAAGCCAAAACAAATTCAGATTCAGTTTTTATACGAATTCAGTCTGTAAGTAGAACGCATATGTCTAAATCACTAGGAAATAAGTCCGAACAAACTGTGACACTCATCTGAACACTCGCTGATTAGTATTCAGTTCAGAACGAAGAGTGTTCGGAACTCTAACGTACACACACAGTAGATGCGGGGGGGGGGGGGTGTTTTTATTGGTATACTCAAACAATAAAAACAGACAGAAAGCAAAACACAACTAATCTAATTCTACCTAATTAATACCAGTGAAGCAAGATAAGTTCAAAGCACAATAAATTGCTCAAACAGATCAGAATATCAATGACTTCAATTCTAATTCAATAAACACAAGACGTTTAGATGACAAGTTGACTATAGAAACTCTATACGATAGACTCTCCCTATTTCCTTTCTATCATCATTGAATCACATGAAGAACAAAGGAAACATCACCAACTCTAGCCAAACAACATGCCCAGCCATGAATCATTCTAGCTAGATCATGTATACCCTAGTTTAGACATAAGCACTTGTGATGGTACCTAATTAAACTAGTTGCTACTTAATTATTGCTTTAGACCAGCCTAGAACAATAGATTAGCAGTAGTTCTAACAATCACACATGAAACGGTACCAAGAATCACATGTAAATATCAGAACATGAACAAATTATACTCAGATATAACATGAATATCAACTAAACCTTGCATTCATTAAAATTGTAACACCCCGAATTTCCATCCAATTTAAAACCATTTAAAATCACGAGTTGCAGCGGAAAAACATAGGAAATTCGAAGCGTTACCGCCGTATTTAAAGTTCAAATTAAATACAAGGCTAGAAAGAAACCAAATGTTATATATCCCCTAACGTACGTACTAGATAATTAAATAATAACTATCTTTTCCAACTAACTTAAAACAAATAATCCAAATGAAATAGAAATAATAAACTATTAATTCTCATGCAAGAGAATAACTAAAGAATAAAATAAATGTTTTTAGAAGATTTACAATCTTCTTTTGTCGCCTTCTCACTAGCTCTACTCCTTGAGCTACAAATCCTGTCAATCTACTCCCCCATATAGACGAATTCCATATAGGTTCATCATAGGCCCACCATTGAACAGAAATGGACAACAAACACAAGTAAAAAGAAAAACAACCAATCAGCTACGCTGAGTAATTCATAACCATATAATCCATTTAAATCTCCAAGTTAAGCTAACATGCTTAGTTCAATAACAATCATGCTTTAAGAAATAAAGACATCATGCTTTAAAAGTAAAGACACGCATGATCATCAAATAATAAATCTCAGTATTTATTATTATCCATTAGCCAAGTTCATTAGAGAGAAGAGAATCGCATGAATTGTCAAACCAACCGCAGCCGATTCAATAGGATCTTAGTCCCGTGCACAGTGGCAAAAGAGGGATCAACCGTCCCGGATATAGATGACTACAGAAGTACTTCAATGTTCCTTAGTATGCATACCCTCCTTCGACCCTGAAGTCTACAGGAAGAACTGTTTTGGAGAACCACTTGCCCAATCATCATATATGGATACGAGATTTCCAATACATTGAGGCCATAACCAATGGAACCACTCAACGCTACAAGTGACAAATTCCCATTCGCGTCCTTTGGTGGATCTCTCACACAAAGAAGTCTTAACTCTCAATTCATTTATTCAAAGGTGATCACATAGTCAAGTAAATCACATAATCTTGGCACTCAAGTTACACAATATAGTTACAATTTCCGATGGCATTTTACATGAATGGCATCTAGGCCTCAATTCAAAACCACCTAATTCAATAGTCAAATTTCATTTCAACTTCTTGAAGTAACATGCTTCTAACATGAATCCACGTGCTTACTAACATGATACCAAAATAGCAATTCCGAGCTATATCCAATTGAACAATTATTAACATAATTTTCGTTCAATAACCAATAATAAAACATGCATCTCCTCACATGAATATTAATCAAGTAGACGTTGCTACACAAGTGAATTTCCAACATTATACATGCATTCACTAACATATAATTCTATACGAATTATCATAAGGAAATAAATTATCCATTTTCAAAATACTCACAAGTCCAAATATGAATTCATATCTCAATCCAATACTAGACAAAATGAATACAAATTCCAATAGACATGAATTATGACAAAGAAGTTTCGTAATTTATCTAGACATGAATTACCTTAGCAATAGGCAAACACGACAATCAATAACGTAAGCTCCTTACGTTTCAAGCGCGGTCAACGGGTCCTAACAAATCCACAACACAACAATAGTCAATACCTTGACTTTTAAAACTTTGAAGATGATTTAGTACCCTTAATTTAATTAATTAAGTTGCTGGAAATTTCAGTTACTCATGCATGCTCAAAGTTTCCAAAACGAATTTGCATAAACTAAAATAGGAAACTTTCCAAAACCCTAAACAAGTCAACTAGTCAAAGCAAGTCAACACCCAAACAACATCACCATCACCACCACCAGCGGGCCCCACCACCAGCAGACCCGCTGGTGGCCCGTCGGCTGGCGCCTGGCGGCACACAGCTGGGCCGTGCGTCGCGCAGGTTCGGCCGTGTGACACTAAATTCTTTTTTTCCTTTTTTTTTTGTTAATCAATTTAACAAACCCTAATCTAACTAAATCTAAAATTAATAAATTTCCAGATTTAATTAAATTAGAAAGATCTAACCTTTTGAACTCAAACTTGATTCAATTCAATAAAAATCACAAACCAAACCCTAATCATGATCCTATCATGTAAAATTAAAAGAATCTAGCAAACCCTAGGCACAACTAAATTAGGGTTTACCCATACAAAAACTAGGGTTCATAAAATCATACTTGAATTGAATCTAAAAGCTTTTAAATAATCAAAGGAACAATTTAGAACACTTACTTGAAAATTCAAAGGATTAAAACTAAGCAAGATGGATTGTGAAAATTGATGAACTTTCTCCTTCTTTTTGCTCTTGGAATTTCGGCCGTGTGAGTAGGAGCCCAAATACACTCCTTCCTTAACTAAACTTATTCTTTCCTAAAAACTCTCCTAACTTCCCTCCACTAACCAAGATTTTAGGAAACCAAATTTTGAAAATAACAAGCTGATTTCATGCCCATATTTTTGGCTCTTGGCTGAAAATAATGGCCCAAATTGGGTCTTAATTATTTTGGCCAATCCGAATTAATTAAGCCCAATTTCTTTCTTTTATTTTTGGCCCAATTATTTTAATTAGGTCCAAAACACAAAACTCATATTAATTAGGCACTTTAAATATTTATGAGCCCAATTAATTATTTTAAATACGAAATTGCATTTTCTTTTTAAGTAATTATTATTCTAAAATGAATAATAATACGGGGTATTACATCCTTAACCCCTTAAAAAAAGTTTCGTCCTCGAAACTTAGGATCACCACCAAAGTGAAGCTAGTTCCATAAGGCGAAGTTTTTCCACCACAGTTTCAATGTTCAATACACAACATGTAACTCGAAAGTTTCAAAGTTTTTACTCACAACTTTTTCCAAATAACAAAATGAGCATGATGCAATGCAATGCAATGAGTTTTCCAGTCTTTGTTTCTTTTCTTTTTTTTTTGTGGATTGTTACACCCTTCCCCCCTTAAAAAGGTTTCGACCTCGAAACTAAGGTTAAGTACATTGTTCGAACAATTGAGGATAACGCTTGCGCATATCAGCCTCAGTTTTCCAAGTCGCCTCTTCGACTTTGTGGTTAGCCCACAACACTTTGATAAGATTGATCGTAGACGCACAAGTTTTCTTTGTTTTCTAGTCTAGGATCCTCACAGGTTTAGTTCACTCCTCAAGGACTCGAACTGGTTGCTCTTCATAGGTAAGTGTATCATCTAACACTACCTTTTCAGGGTCCAGCACATGACTCGGATCATGGTGATATCTCTTGAGTTGTGACACGTGGAACACATCGTGTACTTGCTCCAAATCCATAGGCACAGCAAGCCTATAAGTGACCTCTCCAATTCTTTCAAGAATCTCGTAGCGTCCAATGTACTTTGGGCTAAGCTTCCCTTTACGCCCAAATCTCATTACTCCTTGCGTAGGCGATACTTTGAGAAGTACCTTCTCACCAACTTGGAATTCTTCCATTCGTCGATGTTGATCTGCATAGGCTTTCTATCTATCTTGTGCAGCTTTCATCTTCTCTTGGACAAGTTTCACTTGATCCACAGTCTCTTGGATAAAATCCGGACCCAAAACAAAGGTCTCACTCATGTCGTTCCAACACGTAGGAGATCGACACTTTCTCCCATACAGCGCCTCGTAAGGTGCCCTACCAATGCTCACATGGTAGCTATTGTTGTAGGAGAACTCAATCAAAGGCAAACTCTTCTCCCAAGAGTCCTTCATTTCTAGAGCACAAGCTCGCAACATGTCCTCCAATGTCTGAATAGTACGCTCTGTTTGACCATTTGTCGCAGGATGAAATGCCGTACTAAATTTCAACTTTGTACCAAAGGCATCTTACAATTTGCCCCAAAAGTTGAACAAGAATCTCGTATCCCTGTCTGACACAATGTCTTTAGGTACTCCATGTAACCTTAAGACTTCCTTCACATAAGCCTCAGCGAGTTGGTCCATCGACCAAGTTTTCTTCATTGCAATGAATCTCGCCTTTTTCGTCGGTCAGTCGACAATAACCCAAATAGTGTCTTTGCCAGACCTTGTCTTTGGTAATCCAGTCACGAAATCCATCGAGATTGAATCCCACTTCCATCCAGGAATTTCCAGCGATTGAACAGACCTCCAGGCCTCCTATGTTCGATCTTCACCTTTTGACAAGTAAGACATCTTGCCACATACTCAGCACACTCTCGCTTCATGTTTTCCCACCAAAACTGAAGTTTCAAGTCTTTGTACAGCTTATCACCACCTAGGTGAACAGAATACGCAGTTCCATGCGCCTTATCTAGAATGGTTCGTTTCAGCTTGGCGTTGTTTGGTACACACCATCGCCCCTTCATCTTGATCGTACCATAATCAAGGATCTCATAATCAGGATGCTTCACATCCTTGATCTTGACACGTAACTCCTCTAGAATCGGGTCATGAACTTGCAACTGTCGGATCTCATCATAGATCGACGGTCGCACTACAAGTGCATTCAACAACACTGCAGTCTCACCTTGTTTAACAACTTCTAGGTCCAACTTTCTGAATTCCTCACACAAGTTATACGGTAGCACCATCATGCTATTCACAGTGTGCGAAGTCTTCCTACTCAACCTATCAGCCACTATATTGGCCTTTCCCTCGTGATACTGAATATCCAGATCGTACTCAGATATCAACTCGAGCCATCTTCGTTGCCTCATATTCAACTCCTTTTGAGTGAAGATATACTTCAAACTCTTGTGATCTGTAAAGATCTTGCAACGTGCTCCATACAAGTTGTGCCTCCAGATTTTCAAGGCAAAAATCACAGCAGCTAACTCCATGTCATGAGTAGTGTAGTTCTTCTCATGCACTTTCAACTGGCGAGAGGCATAAGCAACCACCTTTCCATTCTGCATAAGCACACACCCCAGCCCATTTTTAGATGCATCTAAATAAACAATGTCCGTGTATAGTGATGCATAATCAAGACTAACACTGTAGTTAAAACAACAATCTCTTGCCAAAACTCACACTTTGAGAGTTTAGCGTACAACTTCTCATTTCGCAACACCTCCAAGACAGTCCTCAAGTGTCTTGCGTGTTCCTCCTTGTCTTTCGAATACACCAAAATATCATTGATAAACACGACCACAAAACTATCCAGATATAGTCTAAAGGTGTTATTCATCATCTCCATAAACTTGGCAGGTGCATTAGTTAACCCGAATGGCATAACAGTAAACTCATAATACCCATACCTTGTCCTAAAGGCAGTTTTCGCAATATCCACTTCATCAATTCTCAGCTGATGATATCCAGATCGCAAATCCACCTTCGAAAACACTCCAGCCCCTTGGAGTTGATCGAACAGGTCTTCAATTATTGTCTCACCTCTTTACCTAGGATTGAAGATAAAAATACATCCTTAAACTCATTAAATACCCCGATCTTCGAGATCTCCCAATCTAGTCCACTCACATCTAGAACGTGACACAAATAACCTTCACATCCTTTCTCCAAGTGTTTCTTCGCCACTAACATCGAAATGATGTCTACTCCTCAAGATTGTCCTTCTTAGGACACTCAATGATCGATGCCCCAACTCTTGGCAATTGAAACATCTAACCTTATTACCTTCACAATCATCTCCAGGATACGAGATTATATATAGAAACGAGATTTCCAATACATTGAGGCTATAACCAATGGAACCACTCAACGCTGCAAGTGACAAATTCCCATTCGCGTCCTTTGGTGGATCTCTCACACAAAGAAGTCTTAATTCTCAATTCATTTATTCAAAGGTGATCACATAGTGAAGTAAATCACATAATCTTGGCACTCAAGTAACACAATATGGTTACAATTTCCGATGGAATTTTACATGAATGGCATCTAGGTCTCAATTCAAAACCACCTAATTCAATAGTCAAATTTCATTTCAGCTTATTGAAGTAACATGCTTCTAACATGAATCCACATGCTTACTAACATGATACCAAAATAGCAATTTTGAGCTATATCCAATTGAACAATTATTAATATAATTTTCGTTCAATAACCAATAATAAAACATGCATCTCCTCACGCTGGGCCATGCGTCGCGCAGGTTCGGTCGTGTGACACTAAATTCTTCTTCTTCTTCTTCTTTTTTTTTTTGTTAATCAATTTAACAAACCCTAATCTAATTAAATCTAAAATTAATAAATTTCCAGATTTAATTAAATTACAAAGATCTAACCTTTTGAACTCAAACTTGATTCAATTCAATAAAAACCACAAACCAAACCCTAATCATGATCCTATCATGTAAAATTAATAGAATCTAGCAAACCCTTGGCAAAACTAAATTAGGATTTACCCATACAACCTCACAAGCTGCGTCTGCTTCTTCCGTCGATCACGAACCAGCCCGTAACCTTCGGTTGTCTCTGTTCTTCATCCTCTTTGCACGTTCCTTCCAGCCCTCACCTTTCTCTCTCTATTACTTGTGAAAACAGTAGCAAAATTAATGGGCGTTCTTGCTTGATGAATTCTAAACGCCAATTGCTCCTTTTTATAGTAGAGGTAGAAATCTTTTTTTCGGGTTGAATAGGATCCCAAATCTCAGCAGAAAATCCTTCTCTAATCTTTCATAGAACAGAATTTGGAAAGAGCATATGAGACTTTCTCTAAATCTCTTCTTGATCGTATATTTGTGTTGCAAAAATATGGAAATTGAGATCTCTGGCTTCTGGGCAGAAATTGAGTTGTCTTGCTCTCCAAGGTCGAGCAAGCGGTTGTTCTTTTTTTTTTTTTTTTTTTTCTCTAAGTCTTCCTTAGGCTGGAAGTAGTAGTCGTTCCTCCGCTTCTAGAGTATTTTACATGTGTTGCAGGTCTTAATCTCACTGGGTCAATTACCTATTAATGTAAAATATCATCTAATTAAGCCCAATTGAATAAAGAATATAAAAATAAACAGAATTAGAGTCGTTGATTAGAAAGTGTAATTATAGACTTCAAAACCTCAATGACTACAGGAAAAAGGGCTAAATTAACAAGATAAAAATATATAAATTATGCACTTATCAAATTCCCCCACACTTAGCCTTTGGTCGTCCTCGGACAAATCACACTTTCGACTAACAAAATCTAACAGACCAAGTCAAAAAGATCAAAGAGAATATTCAAGCTTTTTAAAATTCATAACAAATCATGAACCAATATTCTTAAACAAACCCACGATTAAACAACAAGCAAACATCTGACAGAAATTAGAACAAATTCACTTGGTAGACTCTCATAAGGAAAAATATTACACTCTTAATACTCATGTGTTTGATAAGGTAAGTGTTTCGCTCAAAACTTCATTCCAATGAAAGTGCCCTACCATAGGCTTGCATATCTTCTCATTCTCCACCACTAGGATCACAATGCATGATAAGAATCAAAAGGACTTTTTCATGGTTATAATGAGGCTTAAGGTTAAGGTGGGATGACATTTGGGAGTTTAGGTCAAAGCCATAGAACTTGGTGGAGCAAAAATGAATCAAAAACACGTATGGTTGTATAAGTAACTTGAATCTGGAAACTACACAACTCCAAACGACTAAACATTGCACCTCCAACAATTTGCTTCCACTATATCTTGTAAATTTGGATTAGATTGAGAGAATGTAACAGCTCATCATCATCAATACAACACTATCAATTCCTTTCAGTTGACACTAGGAGGAAATTTACAATTTCAGTATTTTGTAAAACATATGACACTTTTTCTCCTTGATTCACCTTTCGTTCTTCCTTTTTCTCTTTTTTTTCGTTTTTTTTTTTCAGAAAACTTTTTCATTTTTTTTTTGGCATACATAACAATGGAACTCATAAATTATGAATGTATATGTGCTCCATTTACTTCCAACCATGGCCAACCACATAAATGAATACCCCCACACTTATATTTTTGAATATCCATACACAAGCTTATGATTTCACAAAACTCCACTAGTCCTAAGGCTAGGTAAGTAATGTGTTTGGGATATAAATTGGCTTGTAATGTGGTTCAAAGCAAATGAGAAGGCCAATAAGCTCAAAGGGGTGCAACAATTGGAAAAATTATCTTAGGGTATGCTATTTGGCTCATGTAGCTCACATTATACAAGAACGAATGCCTTTATCATATTCATATACATGCAAGTGTCAATGTGGTCTCAAAAGAGAATCAAGGCAAGTTCTAGAGAGACAATTCCATGGAAGATATCACACATGAAAGAACATAATGAGACTGATATGAATAATTCAGTCAAAAAGGCTCAAAGTCTCACAGTTAAATGTGTCCACCAAGAAAATGTCACTCAAATTCCAATGATTTTGACTATGCTAGTTAATCACAGGTAGCAAGTCAACTAGCTCAATCATGTTTTGAATCTTTAAAGCTTGAAACACTCTTCTTTTTCCTGTTCTTGATTGTTAGATTAGAGAGCCTATTGTTAACCCTGTCAACCAGTTAGTTCTGGACCGATATTGGTGGTAAGAAACTAATGCAAATAGATTATGACAGGAAAATATGACAATAAGAATGCAAACATGCAGTTTTTTTTTTTTTTTGTTTTTTTTTTTTGGTTTTTTTTTTATATGGGCAGAGGACGATCCCTAAGGCATGATATGTGTATCTTACATGTAGCAACTGAATACCAGTGACAGACAACTAATTCAGCAACTCAAAAACTTCAAGACCGACTCAATTTCGTGAAAATTCACCCTATGTTTGCACTTCTAACAGAAAAGTGCACAGGCTAGCCTCTCCCCCACACTTAGATGTTGCATTGTCCACAGTGTGAAATGAGGATGCTAGGAGGAAAGAACAACTCTGATCATGTAGTGCACAAACAAAAGCAATATCATGCACAACGGGACCATCTCAAGTATTCAGCAAACAGAAAATGAAGCAATGACAGCCAACTTAGCAAAAATAACTATAACTTCTGCACACTCTAGAAAAAAAAAAAAAAAAAAAAAACCAGAAAACTAAACAAAATAAAAGTGAAAAGGGATAGAAAAACAAATCTATTTTTTTTTCTTCTTCTTCTTGGGTTGCCTCCCAGTCAACGCTGTTGTTTAATGTCGTTAGCTCGACGTTCTATTTCCTCTTTCAAGGGTTCTCAAACAGAACTTCTTCCAATACCGAAACTTGAGCTTGATCATGGAAAATTTTCAACCTGTGTCCATTCACTTTAAAACTCTTGTCTGTGCTCAAGCTTCTAATTTCAACTGCACCATGAGGAAATATATCAGTGACAACAAAAGGACCTACCCATCTTGATTGAAGCTTACCAGGAAACAATTTTAGCTTAGAGTTAAATTAACACTTTCTGTCCAACGTTGAATGATTTCCTAGCCAGTTTCATATCATGAAAGGCTTTGGTCTTTGCTTTATAAATCCTAGCATTTTCGTATGCTTCTAACCTGAGCTCCTCAAGCTCTTGCAATTGCAGTTTCCTGCATTTTCCAGCTTCCTCACAGTCTAAATTGCATTGTTTTACAGCCCAATATGATCTATGTTCAATCTCAACAGGAAGGTGACAAGCTTTACCAAAAACCATTCTATAAGGTGACATACCTATTGGAGTTTTGCATGCAGTCCTATACGCCCAAAGAGCGTCATCTAAACGTGCACTCCAATCCTTCCTATCTGGTTTCACCATTTTCTCCAAAACTAACTTTATTTCCCTATTGGACACTTCAGCTTGTCCATTGTTTTAGGGGTGGTATGCTGTGGAAACACGATGGGGAACATGGTACTTATCTAGCAGGGCACCTAAGGTCTTATTGCAAAAGTGTGTACCATGGTCACTGATAATAGCCCTGGGACACCAAATCTGTTAAAGATATGACACTTGAGAAACTTAATTATAGTCTTGGCATCATCTAACTTAGGGGCCTTTGCCTCTACCCACTTTGAAATATAGACTACAGCAAGTAGAATGTATACATTACCAAAAGATGAGGGGAAGGGACCCATAAAGTCAATCCCCCATACGTCAAAAATTTCACAAACCATAATACCAGATTGCGGCATCTCCTGCTTACGGGACAGATTTCCTGTTTTCTGGCACTGCTCACAGGACCTGGAAAATATATATGCATCTTTATGTACGGTGGGCCAGTAGAATCCACACTCCAAAACCTTATGAGCTGTCCTCTTAGGCCCGAAATGTCCCCCGCCTTCCAAAGAATGACAGAAAGTCAGTATAGAATAGTATTCCGTCTCAGGAACACACCTGCGAATAACTTGGTCAGAACATGCTTTCCATAAATAAGGATCATCCCAGAAATAATACTTAGATTCAGCCTTGATCTTATCTTTTTGAGCTCTTGTTAAGTCATACGGAAGAGAATTGGTCACCAAATAATTACAGATGTCAGCATACCATGGAAAATCATTTTTAACTAAAGAATATAGCTGCTCATCAGGAAAAAATTCAGAAACCATAGGCCAATCTTCCCTAGGAACTATTCTGCTCAGGTGATCTGCAACTAAGTTCTCAGCACCTTTCTTACCTCTAATTTCTAAATCAACTCTTGCAAAAGAAGCATCCATCTCAACAATCTAGGCTTAGATTCTCTCTTTTTCAGCAAGTATTTCAATGCAGCATGGTCAAAAAACACAATTACTTTTGTGCCTAACAGATAAGGACGAAATTTCTCTAATGCAAAAACAATGGCATACATCTCTTTTTCAGTTACAGTGTAATTACATTGAGCAGGGTCAAGTGTCCTAGGTACATAATATATCACATAAGGCTCTTTCTCTTTCTTTTGACCCAAAACAGCACCTACTGCTTTGTCACTCGCATCACACATTATTTCAAACGGAAAATTCCAATCAGGGGAACGAATGACAGGGGCAGTAGTTAATCGTTCTTTAAGCTCATCAAAAGCCTTTTTGCAATTGTCATCAAACACAAAAAACATATCTTTAGTTAGCAATGCACATAAAGGGGATGCAATTTTCGAAAAATCTTTAATGAAACGCCGGTAAAAACCAGCATGTCCAAGAAATGATCTTACTCCTTTCCCACAAGTGGGATAGGGCAAAGAACTTATTACCTCTATCTTTGCTTGGTCGACTTGCAGACCTTTGGAACTCACTATATGCCCTAAGACTACACCTTGTTCAACCATGAAATGACATTTCTCAAAATTCAATACAAGGTTAGACTCAATACATCTTTGCAGAACAAGAGAAAGATTATGGAGACATAAATCAAAAGAATCACCAAAGATAGTAAAGTCATCCATAAAAACCTCCATCTTTTGTTCAAGCAAGTCAGAAAAAATACTCATCATGCACCTTTGAAAAGTGCCAGGGGCATTACAAAGTCCGAACGACATTCTCCTAAATGCATATGTACCAAATGGGCATGTGAAAGTGGTTTTGTCTTGGTCCTCAGAAGCTATGGCAACTTGTGTGTACCCCGAATACCCATCTAGGAAAGAGAAATGTGATCTTCCCGCAAGCTTTTCTAACATTTGGTCAATGAAAGGTATAGGGAAATGATCTTTCCTAGTTGCTTGGTTCAATTTTCGATAATCTATGCAAACTCTCCACCCGTTTGAAACTCTAGTGGGGACTAGTTCACCTTTCTGGTTCTCTACAACAGTGATTCCACTTTTCTTGGGTACTACATGCATGAATGGGGCTGACCCATTTAGAGTCCGAAATCGGGTAAATTATGCCAGCATCTAACCACTTTAGGAGTTCCTTCTTCACAACCTCCATCATGGGAGGGTTCAACCTACGTTGGGCCTCTCTAACGGGTTTTACATTTTCTTCTAGATGGATTCTATGCATGCACATGGCAGGACTAATACCTTTTATGTCAGCTATGGTCCATCCTATGGCCTCTTTATGGTCTTCTAGTACTTGTAAAAGTCTGACCTCCTGCGAGAGAGTTAAAGCACTGGACACAATAACAGGTAAGGTATCTCCCTCACCAAGAAAAGCATATTTCAGATTAGAGGGGAGGGGTCTTAATTCCAATTCAGGGGGCTGTACAACAGAAGGTACCAACTTTGAAGTAGTATGAGGCAAAGAAACAGAAAATTCAGATTGTTCCTTAGTGAAGGAACCATGTGCTACCATGACATCCTGCACATCATTAATTTCTTCCATGTATTCACCTGCAACAATGTCAGAAGTAAAGGAATCTCGCACAATTTCTTCAATTATATCCATAGTATCAATAGAGCACAAGCTATTTATGTCACTAGGGTATCGCATAGCATCAAAAATGTTGAACTTAATGACCTCTCCATCAAATTCCATGGTTAGATTACCCTCATGAACATCAATTTTAGCCCTAGAAGTTTTCAGAAATGGCCTGCCGAAAAGTAACGGCACATCTTTGGATGAAATAGAAGTATCACCCATGTCTAACACACAGAAATCTGCTGGAAAAACCAGCTCATTAACTTGCACTAAAACATCCTCAAGCAAACCTTCAGGATATCTGTTAGATCGATCAGCAAGTTGAATTATTAAACTAATCTTTTTCAGAGGTCCTAGATTAAGAGAATCATAAATATTCCTAGGCATAACATTAATGGAGGCACCCAAATCAAGCATGCACCTCTCAAAACAAGTATTTCCTATCTTGCAAGGAATAGTAAACATTCCGGGATCCTTACACTTTGGGGGCATCTTCTTTTGGAGAACGGCTGAAACGTTCTCCCCCATGCTTACCTTTTCATTCTCTTTGAAACGCCTCTTGTTGGTGCATAGTCCTTTCAAGAACCTGGCATAGCGCGGGACTTGTTTGATGGCGTCCAAGAGAGGAATATTAACCTCAACTTTTCTGAAAATCTCACGAATTTTCTGATCTGCATCTCTCTTTATCGATTTCGCCAACCTGGAGGGAAAAGGAGGAACATCTTGAAACCTGTCAACAACATTTTTGTTAGTAAAATCAGATTTCTGTTCATCTTCCTTCCCTTTGCTGTCACTCTCTTTTTTCTCCTCGGAGTTTACTTCTAATTCTTTCTCTACCTCACGCCTTTTTCCTGTCTTTATCTAGGCTCTCCCAATTCCTTCCCATTTTTAAGTGTTATGGCACTAGCATTTTCCTTTGGGTTGGGTACGGGCTGTGAGGGAAATTTCCTAGACAATTGTGCATCAATGTTACTTAGACTTGTGCAAATCTGTCCTATTTGTGTGTCTAAGTGCTGTAAGTGAGCATCAGTTTTCATTTGGTATTCAGTACCCTGAGTATGAACCTGCCCAATATGACCAGCTAATTGTTTAACTAGATACTCAAGCAAAGGACTAGATTGTTGGTTTTGAGCTGTATTAGGGACAAAAGTAGGTCTATGATTATTCTGATTTGTAGCATATCCAGGAGACTGGTTTGTCTTAGGTCCATATCTAAGGCTCGGGTGGTCCCTCCAACCCTCATTGTATGTATTAAAAAAAGGATCATATTTTCTATGAGGCTAGCCAGAAAAACCACCAACAACATTAACATCTTGAACCTGCAAAGAAGGACAAGCGTTACTAGCATGAGAAATATCAGCACATAACCCACAAGCTTGAGCTTGGGGAACTCCACCTGTAGCAAGCTTTGAAACAAGAGTGGTTAGATTAGCAACTTGCTGAGCATTTTCTTTTAGTTGGTCTTGAATAGCACGCACATCAAGTTCATTAACTTTTTTAACCCTTCCCACTTCCTTTCTTGTACTGAATTGCTGGGATTTTGAGCCATGTTATCAATTAGTTCATAAGCTGTAGTAGGGGTCTTGTCAACTAACGCACCACCATTAGCAGCATCAATTAAATTCCTATCATTAGGCATTAATCCCTCATAGAAATATTGAACTAATTGCTCATCTTTGATTTTGTGTTGTGGACATGAGGTACAGAGCTTTTTAGACCTCTCCCAATACTCATATAAAGTCTCATCACCCTCTTGAGTGATAACACAAATTTGTTTCCTTATTGAACCAGCTTTATGAGCAGGGAAAAACTTTCCTAAAAAGGCCTCTTGCAATTCAGTCCATGTAGTTATTGACCCAGTAGGTAAGTAGTAAAGTCAATCTTTAGCTAAATCAAGCAATGAAAAAGGGAAAGCTCTCAACATAACCTGTTCCTCATCTACCCCATCAAGCCTCATGGTTGAACAAACAACAAGAAATTCTTTTAAGTGCCTATGGGCATCCTCAGTAGCATGTCCATGAAATTTAGGTAATAAATTAAGGAAACCAGAATTAATTTTAAGAGGTCTTTCAAGAGTAGGAAAAACGATACTCAGTGGTTGTGTGTCCAAAACAGGAGAAGCAAGCTGCTTGAGTGTTCTTTCCGGTTCTCCTGCCATCTCCTCTTGTTCGGTTGATGAAGAAAGTTCAGAGTGACTTTCGAACCAATAGTAACCGTCTTCTTAATCTGCTTGCTCACGGAATATTTCGTCTAGATTGCGATGCCAACTAGTATTCTTCACAGATTCTATGTACGCTTTGACTCGTGCCCAACGAGGATCTTCTTCGCTCATGCAATCCTGTACATAAAAGTGAACATAGAAAAGTGAGAAACTTAGTTTTTTTTTCTAAAAATAATAAAAAGGTTAGTAAAACAAATGAATTTTTTTTCTTTTATTTTCTAAATCAATCAAACTGGAGTTTATACTATCTACAAACAATCTCCCCGGCAACGGCGCCAAAATTTGATACGAGTCTTTTGCGCATACAAATTAAAACCTTATTTCTACCTCACGAAAATAATAAATATAGTATATAGTAAATAAGGGTCGATCCCACGGAGAGATTGGTAAATAATAAACTCAAAATCAATGTATCTTAACCAAAACAAGACTAGACGACTAAGTTACGCAAATAATGTAAAGACCAAGTATAACTCAGAACACTGTTTTCTGTTATATGACAGCACCTCTAAGTACTTAAAAACTAGCTGTAAACACAAGAATTGCAAATCAAAAGTAGCAGATCAAAACTTCAGCTCATATGTACATTAGATCACCCATTTGAGCACAATGGACTGTATATTTGTAGTCTTCTTAACTAACCACTTGGCACAATCAGTTATCACTTTGTTCCTAGCCTTAGAACATTCAAAATCAGCAACTTGCAAGTGCAAGTTTATAATCTGTAATTTCAGATCAGGTTCTTTTTCAAATACATGGGCAAAAAAATCTTCCAACATGCATAAAACGAGTCCTACTCGATCTGAATTGCTGCTACTACATGTGTACTGGATGTTAATAAGGTTTACAGCATTTTAACGTGGGGAATTCAGAGTATATCATGCAATTATCAAGTCTGAATTCAGCAGCAGGAAACAACACTATAACATGGCAAATGCATCATTCCAGCTCACATATACTTAACCAAACTTAGTGACAATTGCTGCACGCATATTAGGCTTATTAATCATCGAATTCCACCCAATTAATATGCAAGAAGAAGTCTGAATAAGATGAACGAAGGTGGACAGCAGGTCTGAATTTTGACAACAGGAAAGAGTTATACTTTTTATTACTTAAAAGCTAGAAAGAAAGTGCAAATGAAACTTCTGAATTCTGAATCTTATGGCTCCGATTACTCAATATTTAAGTCCATTAAAACATAAGAACAAGCTGTAAATTCATATCACCACCAGCAACCAGCAACCAGCAACCAGCAACCAGCAACAAAAGGTAGCAGAACTAAAGTGGAAAACTTCAATTCTAACTCAATAAACACAAGACGTTTAGATGACAAGTTGACTGTAGAAACTCTATACGATAGACTCTCCCTATTTCCTTTCTATCATCATTGAATCACATAAAGAACAAAGGAAACATCACCAACTCTAGCCAAACAACATGCCCAGCCATGAATCATTCTAGCTATATCATGTATACCCTAGTTTAGACCTAAGCACTTGTGATGGTACCTAATTAAACTAGTTGCTACTTAATTATTGCTTTAGACCAGCCTAGAACAATAGATTAGCAGTAGTTCTAACAATCACACATGAAACGGTACCAAGAATCACATGTAAAAATCAGAACATGAACAAATTGTACTCAGATATAACATGAATATCAACTAAACCTTGCATTCATTAAAACATTAGTCAAATTTATAGAGTTTAACAACTAAAATCATGATAATTAATCGAAAACTAAGCTATGATATATGGGTTCAGGCATGGAAAGTAAACGCTACAAAAGATAACGAAAGATAAGTGACTTATGCGAATTGAGCACTCAAACACCGTTCTTGTCAGTTTGCTGCGACACAACCTCACAAGACGCGTCTGCTTCTTCCGTCGAGCACGAACCAGCCCGTAACCTTCGGTTGTCTATGTTCTTCCTCCCCTTTGCACGTTCCTTCCTGCCCTCACCTTTCTCTCTCTATTACTTGTGAAAACAGTAGCAAAATTAATGGGAGTTCTTGCTTGATGAATTTTTAACGCCAATTGCTCCTTTTTATAGTAGAGGTAGACATCTTTTTTTTGGGTTGAATAGGATCCCAAATCTCAGCAGAAAATCCTTCTTTAATCTTCCATAGAACAGAATTTGGAAAGAGCATACGAGACTTTCTCTAAATCTCCTCTTGAACGTATATTTGTGTTGCAAAAATATGGAAATTGAGATCTCTGGCTTCTGGGCAGAATTTGAGTTGTCTTGCTCTCCAAGGTCGAGCAAGCGGGTGTTATTTTTTTTTTTCTCTAAGTCTTCCTTATGCTGGAAGTAGTAGCCGTTCCTCCGCTTCTAGAGTATTTTACATGTGTAGCAGGTCTTTGTCTCACTGGGTCAATTACCTATTAATGTAAAATATCATCTAATTAAGCCCAATTGAATAAAGAATATAAAAATAAACAGAACTAGAGTCGTTGATCAGAAAGTGTAATTATAGACTTCAAAACCTCAATGACTACAGGAAAAAGGGCTAAATTAACAAGATAAAAATATATAAATTATGCACTTATCATTGAGTAAAAGTGAAGATCAAAGCATTACGAAGGCGACATGCAGGATGCTGATGTGCACATGGTGTGTAAGAGTGTACAGTATGTATGAATATGAAGACAAATCTGAGTTGGGACATGCTCGTAGTGTGCTAAGATTTCATCTCTGTGAACAAAAGAAAAATAAAGGTCATGGTTAGCAGAATAGAACACCGCTCGTAGATGGTCTAAACATCTGCCGGGGACCTGTATTCAGAGTGAATGAAAAAGTTAGTAATACTTTGAGAATGATCAACGTAGAGTAATTCGACAAACAGTGACTGAACACCACTCGTCAGGTGCCGAGATTCCGTCCCTGTACGAGAAACGAAAAAGTCGACGGGACAGCGCGATTAAAAATAACGGATGTGAATGGGAAGTAACACTGGTTAAAGTGAATAGTATAAATGCTTTATTCTGAGCAAACAGTGACTAAGCACCACTCGGCGGATGCCGAGATTCCGTCTCTGTACAAGAAACGAAAATTAAAGGTCGACGAGTCAACGCGATAAAAAATGACGGCTGTAAAATGGTTAAAACATATGAACAGTTTAAATGCAATAGATTAAGCAATCATTGACTGAAACATATAAAAACAAAGGACAGTATAACCGCAATAACTTAAGCGATCATTGACCGACCCAAATAAGTGACCTCGTAGAAAAGGACAGTTTAACCGCAATAGCTTAAGCGATCATTGACTGACCCGACTTTGTGACTTCGTAGAAAAGGAAAGTTTAACCGTAATAGCTTAAGCGATCATTGACTGACCCGACTTTGTGACATCGTAGAAAAGGACAGTTTAACCGCAATAGCTTAAGCGATCATTGACTGACCCGACTTTGTGACTTGGTAGAAAAAGGACAGTCTAACCGCAATAGCTTAAGCGATCATTGACTGACCCAACTTTGGGACTTCGTAGAAAAAGGACAGTTACCGCTATAGCTTAAACGATCATTGACTGACCCGACTTTGTGACTTCGTAGAAAAAGGACAGTTTAACCGCAATAGCTTAAGCGGTCATTGACTGACCCGACTTTGGGACTTCGTAAAAAAGGATATTTTAACCGCAATAGCTTAAGCGGTTATTAACTGACCCGATTTTGGAAACTGGCTGTCCGATAAAACTTGGTTGAGGCCAGCGGATTTACTGGGCTTAAAATAATTTGACACTCCGGGTGATAAATATCGTCGGGATATATCGGGTCTCGTGTATTTGGGACCTGCAAGATAATTGGGCTAGTTTTACCTGATAATAATTGGTACCTTAAGATGGGCCAACTGTTGAATTTTGAATTGGTGGGCCAAAGGGACTTGCTCCCGCGCACTTGGTACTAATCTTTGCCGCGAACAAACTGAAATAAAGTCGTGGGACAATAGGGGGCCCGCGCGTGCAAACTATTGTTGGGAGGTCATGTCCATTCTTTGTTGTAGTCGGAAGGTCGCTTCTGGACTTGATCAGGAGTTCCGGACTTGCTGGTTTTGATGGAGAGCGGTAGACTCAAACCTGTAGTGGAAATATGCACACAGGGAAAAGATGCAATAGACAAGCCCGACCGACCATGACAAGATGCACAAGACATGACATAGTAATATGCACGGGGCAAAGGGGAATTGACATGTAAACACGCAGGGACTCAAGACACTGAGAAATTATGTACACATGCATGCCTTTGAAGGCGACTCGTACTTATGCAAATATGATGTATGCAAACTCTATTGACTCACAGCTCCATGCGGCCTAGCGTAACATGCACGACTCTCCTATAGGGTTTGAAGAGGGTCTTCATATGGGAAAAGTTTTTGTGATCAAGAATTTCATTCCTGTGGTGATCTTGACAGAGTATGAGACAAGTGGACAAGACTGGGTGCAGTCAAGAAGAATCAGCCCCCAGTTTGATGTGTGGTTCTTGATGGTTATGACCTACTCGAGGAGTTATGGGTGTTGATGCAGCGGTACAAAATATCCTAACTTAAGGTATGGGATGAAATGGACAACTTTGAACGTAGCGGACAAGGAACCGACTCATTCTGAAAAAGCCCCCAGTTGGGAAGTCTGTGTACAAGGCTACGAGAAAGGAGATGAGTATGACCTCTAGACGACTGACCAAAGAGCGGTTAAATGAGAAACAATGCTCTAAATCCTCAGAAATTTGAGTTGCCTCAAGATATTGAATTTGTTTTATATTTTCTTTTTGGTTGCTCTAACTTTTGCCTAGGCCGCCCTTTCGGGTTTTCAACCTACCGGGCTCATTTTTTTTTTAGCCTTAGACGAGAATGGTGGAATGAGAAAACTCCTTATGATCATGTGACAAAGTGGTTGTCGTGGACGGACCTCCTTGAGGTTTCCTACGTATCCAGTTTGTGGAATCAGGCCAACGTAGTTCAGGACTATACAATTGAATGGTCGTACCTCTCGGAGGGCTTTTGGGTTGTAATGTCAGGCTGGGTTAAGGTGTCAAAGAAAGGATAAAGGCTCAAAGAAACCCAATGTAAATCCCCTCCCCAAAGTATGCTAGATGGTATAGAAGTTTTTGATCTAGGCGAGGTGGCTTAGGGACCAATGTTTAGGTAAGGTCACCGTTTGGTTGTGCTTGAAGTGTTTGCACTCTTTTGGATCTTTGATCGCTCTCGAATTTTTTTCTCTTTTGGATTTTTTTTTTTTTTATCTTGAACTTTCGAGTTCTCTTTTTTTTTTTTTTTTTTTGGTATTTCTCTCGGTGGCTCTTTTGTAGGTCGGTCCACCTTGCCTAGAAGGTTGCTTCTATTCCCATGTCGCACACACCCATTCCTCGGGTAAGGATGTTGTGGTTAAGAAATGAAAGGCTATGTGTTTAAGGCTCAAAGGGTTGCAAGTGGTAATGATGTATAGGATAGTAAACGATATTGATGTGAGGTGCCAAATGAATGCCTCCTGTCCTCAGCACAGACGGTTCAACTGTATGTACTCTTTGGGGATGATCATTATGGAGTTTTTGTTTGATGTTTTCCACAATGAAGGCTTTCTTTTGAATTTTTTATTTATTTATTTTTTTGTTATTCCGTCGTAGGTAACTTAAGTTCGTCATATGATTGAACAAAAAACAATGATGGGAATCAAAATGCAATCTTTATTGAATCGAAGAAAAGCATTACACGAGAAATAAGCTAGACTCTATGGACGAATTGAAAAGACAGACTAGACATCATTAGACTTGACTGGACTCAACTACACTTGCACACTAGGAGGCTTCGACTCTCTTCAACTTCTCCAGCACGGGCTGTTTGACAGTTATATGCAGGACATCCCCCTGCTGTAGATGCTCGCGTTGTTCACGACTTAAGTGGAATTCTTAAGAATGTTATCTTCAATTAGGATGCCCACAACATATAGCCGGTTGTAGGAGTCAATTGGTTGATACTTGAGGTGTTCCTTGTAAGCAGGTTGTAGATTCTTGATGAATTGGCGGATTTGATCAGTTTGCGAAGGTCGCTCGACCAGTTCAGCTATCCTTAGCCTCCAACGCTGAAGGAAGGCAGTGAATCCCTCATCTTCTTCTTGCTTGGTGATCTCTAACTCTCGAAGGGTCATAGGTAGAGCAACATTTTCCTTGTGGCGTGCAAGGAAGACTGTAGTGAAATCTGACCAAGTGCGATAGTTCTCCAAATTCAAGGTGTAGAACCAACGACGAGTCGGGGCATCAAGAGTCTGTGGGAACAAGTGAATGTAGATATTTTTGTCAACTCCTCTTAAACCCAGGACAGTAGTGTAGGCTTTAAGGTGGTCTTGTGGATTATTAGTTCCAGTGAATGTCGGAACTTCGGTCATGGAGAACTTGGTTGGAAGCTTGCCCTTGACTTTGGGATTGACTTTACCAAAATTAGCATGGTAGTTGGCAAACAGGCCGCTGTTTTTGAGTAAAGAATTAATCTTAGCCAGCTTGGCATTTGGTCCTTCTTCCTCAGAGTCGCAGTCAGAGAGGATTCTTGCTTCATCCACTTTCTTCTTTTCCAAATCTTCAACCATGAGTCGCACCCTTTCCAACTCACTCATGAGCTCATCAAGCCTCTCGTCAGTGGTTTTGACCATAGTGAAGTTTCGGGGTGTGATTGGTGAGGTAAAGGATTTATTGAGTGGTGGCGAGCTTTGTGGTGGTGATGGATTATGGGGTGATGGCCTTTTGGAATGTGGTGGTGTCATGGATGTAGCTTGTACACGAACCAATCTGCCGAATGATCGAGCCCAATCTTTGTCACCGTAATTCTTCCTCGAGCCCCCAATCCTGAACATAAGTCTCAACTTAGAAAGACGCCAAAGAAAGGACTTGAAAACAAAGACTCACGATTTTTAGAAAACCCTCGATAGCCCCTAAGGTGAATGTGCCTATGGACGTCTATATGAACTTGAATGCATGATGATGACAATACAATGACAGATTTATGACAACTACATGCAAGATGCATGACGGACTGGCCTTTGACATGTATGACAATGAATTGAGGCAAAATGACCCTAAAAGACTTATGATCGACTCGTCTAGACTTCTAATGCATGAGACGTAGTGAACAAATGGAGACATTGATGAATGCAAGACTTGGACTTTTGTACAAATGCAGATACAAAATGACGACAATGTATGCATGGCGATTAGTTATGAATCCTAGCATGAAGCGTCGAATACGTGCAATGCAAAGAAATGGAAAAGAAGAAGATAAAACCCTAAGCCTAAATGCCCGATTATTCCCCCTCATATCAAAGGAAAAATGAAGTCGATGAACAAAAATGAGAAAAATAGAAACAAACGGACCATCCTATTTTTTTTTTTTCTTCTAGACTCCAAAAAAAAAGGGAGAATGGGATAAAAATAAAAAACTTTCGGCATTTTTTTTATTTTTTGATTTTTCCGAAAAAATTTTTTCGGCACCCTTTTTCACACAATTTTTGTTTTTTTTTTTTTAGCTTTTCTTTTCTTTTTTTTTTTTTTGCCGAATCTGGATTACATCAAAACAAAAAAGAGAAAAGAAAAAAATAAAAAGTGGGAGAGGGGAATTGGAGAGACTAACTCTTTTTTTTTTTTCTGCTAAAAGGTCGTAGAAAATTGTTCATGACTTCGATGCTATATGAAAATATATCATCGGGGAAGCAAGTGCTCATTGAATAGAATTCTCGCACTATTTTTGGGCATTAGGAACTACCTAAAAATAAAAGAAAAAGACTCCTAGCACGTAAGTATATGTTGGCACATAGTCACGACATTCAAGCAAGCATTACAACGACACAGTTACAGGCAAACATGTGATCAGACGGGCATTACAACGACACATGCACAACAAGCAAGTGAATGCACGGATGTGGGTTTGGAGGCTTTTTGGCTCTTGTGAGGTCACCACGACAAATTACAATTTTCGACCGGCGGATGGTCGACACATCAATTGTAATTCTTTTTCACCAACAAGAGTAGATGGGTCGTGGGCGAGGAAGCGTCGGTTTGCAGAACAGGACAACTGTATATTCCTTTTGATATACGGGTTGTCTACGAGTTATGATACAAACTTCCTCGAGGGTCGATAAGGGTCAAAAGGTCATGCCAAAGCACATGCAAATGATGCAATATATGGAATATGTTATTAAACAATTAAGCAAACCTGACTTTCGAGTCTCACCCTCTTAAACAAATCCCCAGTGGAGTCGCCACTGTAAGGACCCGGGATTTTTCACCATGAAGTGTGTCCTTATAGAAAACTTTTAAGGTGGGGGTTTAGATAAGTTCAAGGAATCGTCGAGTTAGAAAAGCTTTTGAAAATACTTGAATTGAATAAAAACCATGAAAGAGGTCACAAATCTGCTATCAGCGTTTTATCGAAGGGACAAACCGAAGGGACAATCCGAAGGGACAACCCAATAGCGCGATAAGTGAACTGATCATGTTTTTAGAAAGACTCCCGCTCATATAGAACATATGAATACCCAAGAATAAATGGTTCATGGGCGAAGGTACGAGGTGGGAAGGTGTTAGGCACCCAACTCGCCCGTATTATGACGGTCTCTACTAACTCAAGTTTGCTTAATAATTTAAAGACATAATTCCCACACAAACCGGATTAACAACCTAGACTTAGACTATTAATTGGTTCATCACAAGCATCACAACATTTATCATTGACCCTTATTTAGACATGCATTCGATTGGCAAGTTGAGCATCACAACGACTAGACATGTTTGGAATTGAAAGACAATATTTAGGAAGCAATAAAAGACATGATTTGCGTGATATCTACATTTTGACTACTAGAACATAAATAGTTAAGCAATTAATTTAATTTGGGCCATCAGAAGTTAGTACCTGAACTGTAGGCTATTTAGCAAATGAATAGTAAAGAAAGATCTCAAGTAAAGAAGGAGGGGGAAGCTCGGTGTCAATACTCCTGAGAATAGAATAGAATTGTTTATGGAAGAAAGAGGGAGAAGCTCAGAGTCAATACAACTGAGAATAGAGGGTGTCAACTGTATACTGTGTGTTTTGAACTGAGAGAGGAGGGTCATGAAATAGGGTTGGAGGGGTAAAGGATAGTCGAAATTCGAAATTGGGCTTGAAAAAGACGGGCTTCGGACGACTCTGCGAGCGCAGCTAGCGGCGCTGGCCACAGCCGCTGGCGGCTGTAAGCCAGCCAGCTGAAACTTTTCTGGGCCATTCACTCTTTTGGGCTCCAACATAGATGATTCAAGAAGTGTTGGAAAGATTATTGGGTCTAGTTTCAAATTGCTTTGGTTTCATGCCTAAATGTTTTATATATCTCGAGATATACCCGAAGGAGTAAAGAGAGGTCAGTTTTGGAGTACGCATCAATGTTAGGCTCGTAACTCCTTGGTTGGAAATGTGGTGTGGGCTCATGATATGTCATTGGAAAGCTATTTGAATAAAGAATCTAGAAATAAAAGGCTCACAAATTAAATCAACCATATGAACACCCAAATGGGGTTGGAAACACGGTCCACAGTATTCGGCTACATCTGTTTTGACCTTTAACTTCGTTTGGCCATAACTCTTAGGTGCGGAATCGTATTTTGACACGGAAGGAAGCAATGAAAATCTCTTAAAAGGGGATTTTAAATGAACTGAAAATTAAGGAGTGATCGATGAAAAACCTAAGACCTTATTTTACCTATCAAAGGAAAAATAGCGTTCAAGTTTTTTTAAATTACTCCTTTCATCATCGGGCTTTTGCGGGAAAATCTGAAGGCGCTTTTTTGGTGTCTACAGCTGGCATTGATCATCCCAGGTAGATTTGGTGTCCTTTTTTAGCTTTTTGAAGATGGGCTTGCATGTAATAGTCAATTTGGATATGAATCGACTTATATATTGGAGTCGTCCTAAGAATTCTCTTATCTCCTTTTCATTTTTGGGAGAGGGCATATCTCTTATAGCTTTGATTTTGGTAGGATCAATTTCAATGCCCTTGTGCTTATGACAAATCCTAAGAGCTTGCCAGAAGTTACTCCAAATGCGCACTCTTGAGGATTTAATCTCATATTGTAGTTCCGAAGCCTGTCGAAGAATTTCTTTAGAGAGGGTATATGCCCTTCTCTCTCCTTGGATTTGATGATCATAATGCTACATACACCTCGGCCTCCTTGTGCATCATGTCATGTAGAAGGG
This sequence comes from Tetragonia tetragonoides, assembly GCA_038025085.1. Classification (NCBI taxonomy): domain Eukaryota; kingdom Viridiplantae; phylum Streptophyta; class Magnoliopsida; order Caryophyllales; family Aizoaceae; genus Tetragonia; species Tetragonia tetragonoides. The sequence continues at coordinate 12,361,868 of CM076139.1, forward strand.
AAGTTGCGGTTCTTTGGTATGTTTCTCCCGCATTTTTCAACCCGAAAGGCATGACAGTATAGCAATATGTTCCCCATTGGGTTATGAAGGTAGTTTTCTCCATAGCTTCTTCGGCCATTTGTATTTGGTTATACCCTGCATAGCCGTCCATGAATGATAAGAGGGCATGTCCTGGGTAATTTTTAGCTGGCATTGATCATCCCAGGTAGATTTGGTGTCCTTTTTTAGCTTTTTGAAGATGGGCTTGCATGTAATAGTCAATTTGGATATGAATCGACTTATATATTGGAGCCGTCCTAAGAATTCTCTTATCTCCTTTTCATTTTTGGGAGAGGGCATATCTCTTATAGCTTTGATTTTGGTAGGATCAATTTCAATGCCTCTTGTGCTTATGACAAATCCTAAGAGCTTGCCAGAAGTTACTCCAAATGCGCACTTTTGAGGATTTAATCTCATATTGTAGTTTCAAAGCCCGTCGAAGAATTTCTTTAGAGAGGGTATATGCCCTTCTCTCTCCTTGGATTTGATGATCATAATGCTACATACACCTCGGCCTCCTTGTGCATCATGTCATGTAGAAGGGAAGTTGGGGTTCTTTGGTATGTTTCTCCCGCATTTTTCAACCCGAAAGGCATGACAGTATAGAAATATGTTTCCCATTGGGTTATGAAGGTAGTTTTCTCCATAGGTTCTTCGGCCATTTGTAATTGGTTATACCCTGCATAGCCGTCCATGAATGATAAGAGGGCATGTCCTGCGTAATTGTCCACCAGTACGTCTATAGGTGGCAAGGGAAAGTCGTCCTTTGGACTTGCCTTATTTAGATCTCTAAAATCAACGCACATCCTTACTTTGCCATCCTTTTTTGGTACGGGTACTATGTTAGCAACCCATCTGGATATTGAGCGACCCTAATAAAACCTGCTGCGAGCTATTTCTGCACCTCTTCTTTGATTTTCAATGTCCATTCAGGTTTCATTCTCCGAAGCTTCTGTTTCACCGGTTTTGAATCAGGATTGAGCGGTATTGTATGTTGTGTTATCTCACGGCTTATTCCCGGCATGTCTTTGAAGGACCAAGCGAAAACGTCTATGTATTCTTTTTAAGAGATTTATAAATCTTTCTCGCTCTTTGGGAGTTAACGATAAGCCAATGCGCACTTGGCGTGGCCCTTGATGGCTTGCAAGATTAATGAATTCTATTTCTTCCACGATTGAAGTCTTTTGTTCATGCTCTAATAGTGCTTTAGTTACTTCTTTGGGCAATTCTTGTTCATCTTTTGAATTATTAGCTACTAAGTAATCCAAGAAGTAAGCAGAATTGGCATTCATTTCATTGATAGAGGAAACTGGAACATCAACTAAGCCATTACTATTGGCTTTAACATTATTAGATTTGCAAACAAAATTAAACATAAATTTGGGTGAACCACCCGACTCTACTATATTAGACTCGTCTTCAGAATAAGACTCAGTGCGGTCGGAGTTAGTGTCGGTGTCAGGCGTGGACTCTTCGGAGATCGTGATCTTGATCTCCTTTCCATTGTCTCCCGTCCAGCTTATGGTGCGTTTCTTTTTTGTAAGTTGACCCTCGTTTGAAGTGATCAACTTAGTTGGATCAAAGTTTGCATCTTGAATTGCATTATTAACACTGTGGAGCTCCTTATCTTCTGGATGTCGATGCTCTTGTCCAAATAGTAGACCCAAAGCATGGTTGGGTGTGTCCTCCACCCAATCAAGGTTTAGCCCACTTCTTACAGGCAAAGGAGGGATGTAGGTGATCCTTCCTTTGTTAAGGGTGTTGGATAAGGTCTTACAGAATGCAGATGACCCCCCCGTCGATGAGGTCTTGTATCTTGCGCTTCAGGTGCATGCACTCGTCCGTACCATGTCCTCTTCCTCGATGATAGATGCAAAAAGAGGTATTGTTCTAGTTCTTACTCTTATTTCCTGGATCTGGATCGGGCGTTGGCCCGATGGGATCTAGATAAGCTTTCCAATAAAGATCTTGAAAGATTTGAGTTGGGGTCAAGAAAAGAGGGGTATATACCCTTCTTGGCATTCGGTTATAGTATTCCTTCTCTAGATTGGCAGTATTTTTGTAGCTACATGGCTAGACTTCTATGAGATCTTGAATTCTGTGTTTCAGTGCCCAACATTCTTCAGTGTCGTGGCCTCTTCCCTTGTGGTAATTGCAAAACTTACGTGGGTGCCAAGCAATCCCAGGAGAGACAGGATCAGGGGTAGGTCCCAGTGGTTGTATGATCCCAATACTTATAAGTATTTCAAGAGTGTGAGTAAGGCGGAGAGGTAATGAAGAAAAGTCCCTTTTGATCATATCCCTCGTGGATGGGGCGTGACTTTCAAGTGGGAGGTTTATGCTTTGATGGAGGATAGATGCGGACTGCGCTTCTACGTCCTCTCTTTCTTTTCTTTTCATCTTGATGTTAGTTACCTCTTCATCTATTTGTTTTAGACCAGCGGTGATTTCCGTGAGCAATTCACCCTATGACTTCTTAGGGGCGCTTTTTATTGCTTGAAGGTCATCTTCTTCATCACTATCCCAAATTCCGGCTACCTCTAGGTGGAGGGAGTCAAGCCTAAATGGTGGAATAAAATGCCCGATTGGCATAATCAGGCGAGAGGGGTCTTTTTCCCCTTCTTCATTTGCAATGACGAAAACCGCACCTAGAGAATTGGTGTTGTTGTTTGGAGTGGGAACATTCTTTGGCTTGGGAATAGTCCCATTGTCAAAAAGATCCTGGATTTTATTTTTGAGTGTCCAACACTTCTCGGTGTCATGTCCTTTTCCTCTATGGAATTTGCCATAAAGAATAGGATTCCATGATGGGCTCCTCATTTCGACGTCAGGATCCAGAGTGGGACCCATGACGTTGAGATAGTCATTCTTGACAAGCTTTTCCAAAGCTTTAGCATAGGTCATGCCCAATAGGGTGTATTGTCTTTGCGGTTTGTCGTAGACAGCATTAACTTCATTAACCTTGTTGGAATAGCTTCCCGAGTTAGGATTCTTCTTGTAGTTCGAGTTATAGGTGCCTTTGTTGAAGAAGTCCTTGTTTTTCTCCTTTTTAAGCGCTTGATCGTCCTCTATGAGCAATCCCACACTATTGAGTTGTGTGTATGAAGTAATTTTTTGATATTTGAGAGGATTCAAGTAAGGAGGTTGTAAGTTCTTGATGAGTTTTCGAATTTGCTCTTCCTCGGATGGACGGTCAAGCATTTCAGCCACTTTAGTTCTCCATTTCTTAACAAAGTCAGTGAAGTTTTCATTTTCACCTTGCTTTATTGCTTCCAACTCACTCTCTCATGGTAGTTGGTTGGATGACGTTGTCGGCGTACCTAGTGAGGAACAAACTAGACACCTTATTCCATTCTTGAATCTGATTGGGCTCAAGCTTGAAGAACCATGCCCTAATAGTGGGGTCCAAGGTTTGTGAGAAAAGGTGAATATAGAGGTTAGGATCAACTCCTCTTAGGCCCATTGCAGTGGTGAAAGCCCTTATGTGATCTTTTGGATTATCGGTCCCTTTGAAGGTGGGGAGTTCAGGCATAGAGAACTTTTGTGGGAGTTTCCTCTTGATGTGAGAGGAGTATCCTTCAGCATTGATCATGTAGTCACTTATGATCTTGTTTTGAGTTAGAGCTAACTCAAGGTTCTTAATTTGTGCAATTAGCTCTTCTACTTTGTCATCTCGAGGTGGAGGATCATCTTAGTTAAAAGGGTCAGCTTCCTTAACCTTGTTTTCTATCCATGTCACACTGTTTCCCATGGTTTCCAACATTGTCATCATTTCAGTCAACATCTCATCAGTAGTCTTAGGTGGTGGAGGTGGCATGTCACCTTCGGCCATTTCGGTCAACTTAGAACCAGGTGGTCGATATGGAGAGGGAGTAACAAATATTGCGTCAGGCCTAGCTTTGCTCGAAGGGGGAGACTCCAATACGAGCTTCCTAACCAGACGTTGATTACTATGATCGCGCTCCCAACTTTTCGGACCGACTGTTTTCTTCCCAATCCTGGACAGCGGATAAGACTTAGAAAAGGAAAGACTAACAAGTTCCACAAACGAAATGTTTTAAAACAAAAAGGGAAATCTCTATCTAGAATATTCTATCAACATAGTTACCCTTGGGGACTAAGTAATGGGTTGAGATCAAAAGATCTCGACGTGGGATAAAAATAAAAAGATATTATACTCTTGACTAAAAAGAGATGGGAGAGATATTATCTCGACTCCATATGGGATAAAGCAAAAGATATTATACTCTTGACTTAAAAGGAGAGAGGAGAGATATTATCTCGACTCAATATGGGATAAAGCAAAAGATATTATACTCTTGACTTAAAAGGAGAGGGGAGAGATATTATCTCGACTTAATATGGGATAAAGCAAAAGATATTATACTCTTGACTTAAAAGGAGAGGGGAGAGATATTATCGAGATCTTTGACTAAAACTCACTACCTAAATTATGGGAAAGAATAAAGCATTAAAAATCTTTCCTAAGGTAACAAGCATCATATAGAACATTCGGGGATATTGTTTCCTAAACATAAAAGTTCTAGACTCAATCTCAGGACAAAATCTAGACTAAAAAAGGAAAATATCCTAATTGGGGTCTAACCTAATATTCTATGACGACCAAAACGACTACGCAAAGATTGCGTTCACATATGGGCAAACAGCACAACAGCGCAAATCACATGATCATGAAAATCTAGCATGGACATGGGACTGAGTTTCAACCTAAAACATCGGTTCTAGTTTACAACAATCTGCGGGATGCGCGACAATGTGAGGCATTCTTGTTATCCTACTTGTCGAGTGGACGAATGCGTAGGAAGGTACATGAGGTGGGGGGATCCATGTTTCTTGGAAAAGAAGAATCGAGTGAATTCTCACCAAGGCACTGCACCACAGTCCATTGGCTAAGAAACTAGTTTGAACTTGTAAAAACAAGCTGGGAAGTCGCGCAAGCGCATGCACATGGATGCAATGAATGCAATTTAATAGATGAATGACAAGTCACAAAATAATAGTAAGAACACTCAAGGTAGTGAACCAAGCAAAAATAATAGCATTGAATCGATTTTCAAGTTACACCCTCTTAATCATGTCCCCAGTGAAGTCGCCAGTGTAGGCTACCAAATTTTTCTCCCCTTTTTTCCCCTTGATTTCCGGGCAGCCGGATGGGTAGCCCGGGAGAGCGCGGTTGTTCAGGTTTCCTGAATCTTTGAGTGTGAATGCAGATGAAGATTTTCCTTTCGCACTAAGGACATAATTAAGATTGTCGGAAGTCACCACCAAATTTAAGGAAATTTGGAACCCTTGGAATCAAGTCAATAGTCTAAAAAGACGTCAACTCAATTCCTGTGCACCCCAATCCCTATTGGGGAAATTGACTTCATAAATGAGTTCGGGGGCGTGAGTACGAGTTAGGAAGGTGTTAGGCACCCAACTCGCCCGTTGACAACAACGGCCTTTACTAATCGATTCAATGTAATTATTAATGCTACGGTTCCAAACAAGGTTCAATTTGTCCAAATTCCTAGTCTTAACTAATGGGTTGAACAAACATTATTATCGTGACCACTTTTAACAATTTATCAAGTTACATGCTTTTATTGCTAGAAAACGATAAATATGCTAAAACCTGCGAGTTAGAAGACAAACAAGCAATTCATCCACCAATTCACAGACAAAGCATAATTTAATTATAAAAAGCAATAAATAGCAAAATACGCATTCATTCATCCATTAATTAGGCTTAACACAAGCCCTTTTGCTCGAAACGCGCCATGCATGTACATATCACATAAACCAAATTCGTCAGTAATAACAAGCAATATAAAATTATAGAAAACCCTCAGGTTGGATTACCTGGATGCTCACAATGAACTTATTAGGTTGTTATGCTTGAATTCGTGCTCTTGATGAAGTATGAAGGTTTATTTTGTGGTGCTAGGGCTAACCTAAAGAAGGAGTAGAATCAGAATTTCTGGTTTAAATGAGAGAGAGGAGAGAGAGAGAGAGAGAGAGAGAGAGAGAGAGAGAGAGAGAGAGAGAGAGAGAGAGAGAGAGAGAGAGTCAACCTCTAGAACTCCCAACTGAATGTCCAACCTCTTGTCTCTAACTGCCAACCAAAAGACCAACATCTAAAATTCCCAACCTCTTCAACTGAACCCTAAGGTTTGCTTATATAGAAGAGGGCGAGCTGCCAGGGTTTTGCACGAAAATCGAATGGGCCTCGAATTTGCCGTCCACAAGAAAAGGTCCAGGTGGCCATGCAACTAGGCCGAACGGCTGAGCCGGCAGGACAAGCGGTAAATCCGCTTGGCAAGAGGTTTAGCCGCTAGGCAAGCGGTCAAGCTTGGCCGAGCGGCATAGCCGCTTGTCCTAGCGGTCACCGCTTGAACTCAAGCGTGACCGGTTGGACCTGGAGCGGCATGCCTGCATAGGCGCCTGACGTGCTTTTCACGCGTGGGAGGCTTTTCCGAGGGGGTCCACGCGGGATTGACTGAGTTTCCTTGTTTGACCAAGGGTTGACTCATGGGTTTGGGTTCCCTTTCGGGCCCTTAGGTTCAAAGAGGCCTATCTCTCAGTTTTGGACTCCAATTGAATTGAGTCCAACTGGTTAAATCAAATGAACTGGGCTAATCATCAGAGCAAATATTCTCGCAACCCATGTTCGAGTAAAATCCAATCCTTTCATCATCAGGTTTTTATGGGGACTTATCATAGACACAATTTTTGGTGTCAACAATAAGGATCCCCGAACTTTAATATCACCCATGCCTTTGGTGTACCTACTCTTAAATCAATTTCCCGTAAAATGCCCTTCCAAACCTATCAGAGACAGGATAAGCGACCCTCAGGGTCTTCCATGTACCCTAAGGATGTTCCGTGCGATGTGGTGCAAAAATATCTACCTTTCTTCCGGGGCCTCTCAGTAGCCCGAAAAACGGATTATAGCCTTCATTTTCAGCTTCCGGGGCCGGAGTGTCATTTTTGCTCTAATTTCTTCGAGGGGGGGGTGTATCATGACCCTAGAGTACCCTTAGTACCCTGTGGGGTCATCTGAATACCCAAACTTCGATATCACCCATGCATTCGGCATTCCGGCCCTTACATTGATATTCCGTAAAAGCGCCATTACAAGCCTATCAGGGACCTGATAACGGATCCCGGGGGCATTTTATGTTTGCTAAGGGTGTCCCATGCGATGTGGTATGAAAATATGCACCTTCATTTTGGGGCTTCTCGGAAGCCCAAAAAACGTGAATTGTAACCTTTGATTTTCGGCTTTTCGGAACCTGATTTCTGATTTCGCACATACTTTTCCAGAGGTTCTATCGTCACCCTTGAATACTTCCGGTTCCTCGAGGCAGACATTCGGGTCCCCGAAATCCGATTTGACCCATGGGACATGGGCACTGGGATATGGGACATGGACCACCCAAATTTTGTTTCAATAAATTTTTGATGTACTTAGTTTATTTCGACCCATTGTCTATTATGATAATCTTTGGTAGAAGAACTTTATAAGAAAGTCTTCTCAAATTTGTTAATAAAAGGATAATAATCCTTTCCTAAGCACTTATAGATCAAAGCTTACAGTATGACTAATTATAATTGTAAGGACCCGGGATATCTATCGCCCACGGAGTGCGTCTTTATAGAAAAATTTGTAACCTTGGGGTTTAGATAAGTTCAAGGGACAATCGAGTTAGAAAAGATTTTGTAAAGATTTGAATTGAATAAAAACAATGAAAGAGGTCACAAATCTGCTATCGGTGTTTTATCGAAGGGAAAATCCGAAGGGACAACCCAATAGCGCGATAAGTGAACTGGTCATGTTTTTAGAAAGACTCCCGCTCATATAGAACATATGTGTACCCAAGAATAAAAGGTTCGGGACCGAAGGTACGAGGTGGGAAGGTGTTAGGCACCCAACTCGCCCGTTTTATGACGGCCTCTACTAACTCAAGTTTGCTTAATAATTTAAAGACATGATTCCCACACAAACCAGATCAACAACCTAGACTTAGACTATTAATTGGTTCATCACAAGCATCACAACATTTATTATTGACCCTTATTTAGATATGCATTCGATTGGCAAGTTGAGCATTACAACGACTAGACATGCTTGAAATTGAAAGACGATATTTAGGAAGCAATAAAAGACATGATTAGCATGATATCTACATTTTGACTACTAGAACATAAATAATTAAGCAATTAATTTAATTTGAGCCCTCAAGAGTTAGAACCGAATTGTAGGCTATTTAGCAAATGAATAGTGTAGACAAGATCTCAAATTTGGAAGAAAGAGGGGGAAGCTCAGTGTTAATACTCCTGAGAATAGAGGTTGTCAGCTGTAGACTGTGTGATTTGAACTGAGGGAGGAGGATCGTATTTATAGGCGAGGAATAGGGTTGAACGGGTGAAAAAATGGCCGAAATCGGGGTTTGGGCTTGAAAAAAAGACGGGCTTTGAAGACTTGGTGAGCGCCTCTAGCCGGCCCTGGGATTTCACCCAACGCCGCTGGCGGCTGTCATCTTGCAAGCTAGATGTCGTGATTACATCCAGTCTATTTCTATTTCCGGAGGAATTTTAGTATTCCGAAAATGTGAAAAGACCGTTTTACCCTTATGTGGTAAAAAACTATTTTACCCTCGGTTAGCAACTTGGCAACCGGGAGTCGGAAAAGGACACGAGAGGTGTCGTTGGAAAGCTATTGAACGGGGCTTTTGAATGTGATCAGAATGAAGGAATGATCGAGGAAAAACCTGAGACCTTATTTTACCTATCAAAGCAAAAATAGCATTCAAGTTTATAAATTACTCCTTTCATCATCGGGCTTTTGCGGAGAAATCTGAAGACGCTTTTTTGGTGTCTACAGAAGCCCCCACTTTGATCGACCTTGAGTAAAAGTGAAGATCAAAGTAATTCGAAGGCGACATGCAGGATGCTGATGTGCACATGGTGTGTGAGGGTGTACAGTATGTATGCATATGAAGGCAAACTTGAATTGGGACATCCTCGTAGCGCGCTAAGACTTCATCTCTGTGAACACAAGAAAAATAAAGGTTATGGATAGCAGGGCAAACATCGCTCGGGATGGTCTCAATGCCTGCAGGAGACCTGTATTCAGAGTAAATGAAAAAGTTAGTAACACTTAGAGAATGATCAACGTAGAATGCTTCAACAAACAGTGACTAAACACGACTCGACGGATGTCGAAATTCCGTCCCTGTACGAGAAACGAAAAAAAGTCGACGACACAGCGCAATCAAAATGACGGTCGTAAATGGTTAAAACATATGAATAGTTTAAATGCAACAGTTTAAGCAATCATTGACTAAAACATATAAAAAACAAAGGACAGTATAACCACACAAGTGATCATTGATTGACACAGTTTGCGAACACTGGATGTCCTAAAATAAATAGTGCCAGAAGACTCGCTGGGCTTAACACAATTTGCGCGAACACTGGTTGTCCCCAAAAATAATTTATGGACACCGGCTGTCCCTAAAAATGCATACGAACACTGGCTGTCCCCAAAAATAATGAACACCGGCTGTTCCCAAAATGATGAACACTGGCTGTCCCAAAATAATGAACACCGGTTGTCCCCAAAATGATAACACCGGCTATCCCGAAAAATAATGATCACCGACTGTCCCCAAAAATAATGAACACCGGCTGTCCCCAAAATGATGAACACCGGTTGTCCCAAAAATAAAGAACACCGGCTGTCCCCAAAATGATGAACACCGGCTGTCCCCAAAAATAATGAACACTGGCTGTCCAAAAATGGTGCCTGCAGATCAACTGGGCTTAAAAAACAATTTATGGACACTGGCTGTCCCAAAATAAATTTATGGACACCGGCTGTCCCCTAAAATAAGTAGTGCCAGAAGATCGACTGGGCTTAAAAAAATAATTTATGGACACCGACTGTCCCCAAAATAAATAATGACACAAGATCAACTGGGCTTAAATAATATTTTGACCACTTCGGGTGATCAATATTGTTGGAGAATACATGGGCTTGTGCATTTGGGACCTGCAAAACGAATGGGTTTAGTTTTACCTGATAATACCTGGTACCGTAAGATGGACCAACTGTTGAATTTTGAATTGGTGAGCCAAAGGGAATTTGTTCCCGCGCGCTCGGTATTTGTATTCGCCGCGAACGAACGATGCGAAATAACGGTTTTTGGGCTGGAAACGAAGTCGTGGGACAGCAGGGGGCCTGCGCGTGCAGACCGACCAGGGCCGCTAGCAGCGCTGGGCCTAGCGGCGCCCACTTTGAGCTGAATAAGTGAGTTTTCGCGAGTTTTTTCTCGCGTTTTTGCCATTTGTTCTTCTTCCTCGTCGAGCCTTCTTCGCCATTGTCGAGAGCTTCAACTTCTTGAAGGTAAGTCAATCGTTGACCAAATTCTTTGCTTTTTGTCTTGAAATTGTTTAATATCCGCCTAGTAGCTGAATTTCGGGTTGCATTGTTGAATCGCTACCTGTATCTTACGAATCTGACACTTGAAATTTCCACTTGTAGAGAGAGAAAGCTTTAATTTTTCATCCATGGCTCCGAAAGATAAAGGGAAGCGTCCTATGGGCGAGGAAGAGGAAAATCGGGACCTCTTTTGCACTAGGTTTCCGTCATCTTGGATACCCCTCCCTCGACATGCAGATGGGGCAACTTTATATCAGAACTCGTTCATGCATCCGGACTGGCGCCCGGCTGAGGCTTGGGATCGAAGTATTCTTCAGTTAGACAGACGGAGTCATCTGTTTAACCCTCAGTTGCTATGTTCCTGACTTTTTTTTTGGTTTTGTTCAGTTTATTTATTTTGTGCTGAAAATTTAAACTGTTAGTGTTTCGGCACAACAACAAATTGGGATTGTACTGGATTGGTGGTCAGCTGTATATAATACTTGTGTGGAGTTATTTGGCCCGTATTTGTAGTATGCGGGGTGTTGAGAAATTTTATTTGTTGGCCAGGGTGTTGGTGCTCTTCTGCAGGCTCATGGGTCTCGCACTGGGCCATGATGTTGGATACCTTTAGTGAGGGGACTAGGGGGATAGTTCAGGCTTCTGGCTTTGAGTACTTCCTGTCGGTTATCCCGGCTTGTCATTCTGGGGACACTAGGATAGTTTCTCGTGGGTTACTGGGGAGGTATGGGATACCACGAACACCTTCCATACACCTGTGGGAGAGATGTTTCCTACTCCTTATCAGTTTGCCATACTGATGAGCTTGTCCTTTAGAGGGCGTCCTATACGATATGAAGCGAGCTACCATCGGCAGGCTGACAGGTTACTTGAGCTATGTGGGCCTATGGATGTTCCCTTTAGGGATGACCGAGTTTCCTTACCGCGGCTATGGGGAGCTTTGACAGAGCATGGGGCTTACTGAGGAGCAGCGGGCTCGTATTTTCTTGGCTTACCTGTTGGGGGCGACCATCTTTGCCCGAAAGATGAGTGTGTGTTAGATTGGCTTTCTGACATGTTTGGATTATTTGTCCCGGGTACATGAGTACAACTTTAGTGCTCCTGCATATGCATCCTTAGTGAGATTGTGTCGTCAGGCTTGTAGGCCTAAGCCGACTAGTCGGAGGGCGTCTATCACTGGCCCGTGGAGGATATTGGAGGTAGGCATATATGTTTTTTTTTTTTCACATGCATACTTCGTAGGAGAGCTGTATCTCATTGTTCTTGCTTGTATGGCAGCTGTGGTTCTTTGAGTATTTTCCAGCTTTTGGTCCTCACCGTCCTGGTTTGAGGATGTTCCCACTGGGTTCACGGTGGGTTGGTAGGGATATCCATCCATTTTCCTCTTTGGAGGATTTTCGGATTACATTTGAGAGTCAGGCCGCGTCCGTGGTACGTTGCCTTCGACTTGCTTGTGTGTGTGTGTGTGTGTGTGTGTGTCTATATATATATATATATATATATATATATATATATATATATATATATATATATATATATATATATATATATATATATATATATATATATATATATATATATATATATATATATATATATATATATATATATATATATATATATATATTTGGTTCATTAGATGTGAATGAACTTTGATCTTGTAATCTGCAGGTGTCGTGGACCGCTTTTGACAATATTCCTGGGGTCCCGGCCCATATTACCACTGAGTCTTTCAGGTTATCCATCTTGCGGGTGGTGTTCGAGGGGCCATTCAGTTTTGAGTGGTATCTGGGGGACTGCTTGACTCGATTGGTCTATCCTGCCTTGGGTGGTCTTTTGGTCCCGGAGGACCCCCCTATGACCATGTTCTTCCTGCGCAGCTTGAGCGTAGATGATTTGGGGGTCGTGATCCTGGGAGCTGCGGCCATGCAGTTTGTTGAGCCGGAAGTTGCTGGCTTAGATCGTACAGCTGTGTATCTGGCCTACTGCTTGGGTCGTTTGTTGCCGGACCTCACTTCTGAGGTAAGATCTTTATTTGTGCCTTTCTGCTATATATGTGATGTACTGACTTTTGTGCCGTGTAGGCGGAATGTTTGGCTCCTCGGGGTCCCAGGAGGTCCCATTCCAGAGTTTCTCGTGGCCAACCCTCAAGTGTGACCTTACCGAGTAACGAGGTGAGGTACATTGGTGAGAGTGGGGGTCGTATAGTATGGGAGCTTCCTCTACATATTGCTGACGGAGAGGCCGTGGAGGGCTTACCCCTGCCTGATGATTGCGTGGGGGTAAGTTATTATCCTTTCTTGCTTTCTTGTGTTGCTTTTGAAGTGCTGGCTCTGTCTCTAGTCTTTCTTTTGTAGCTGAACCGGGAGCAAACTTCCCAAGTCTTCAAGCTCGTCCATTTGCTGAAGAAAGGATATAGTCGGATGATGGGTAGAGGGAAGAGTTTCCGATCTGGGACCGCTAGTGTAAGTGCACTTTTGTTTTGTTGTTTGGCTAAGTGGAGTGCTTAGTTTAACATTTTGGTCATGATTCTTTGCAGATGTCGCAGTCTTCGTCTTCTGTGGGACCCCGACATTCATCAGCAGCGAGAGCCTCTTCGGCGAGCAGACTGTCTGTTGCTCGTTCTACTACTGTGGCTGCGACTAGGCCTTCTGTTGTGCGCTGAGGCGTCCGGACCTTCTATGCTGTACATTCTTGTGCCTGAGATGTTTTCTCCAATGGGTTTCCAGCCTTCTTTGAGTAGTAGGCCCGTTGTGACTCCTATGGCTAGAGGTTGGGCGAATGCTCCTGGATGGGGTGTGCCCCAAGCTGGGCCTTCATATCAGAATGTGGCCATGGACTTTGCTAGTCAAGCCACGGAAAGCCTCTTTGGGACGGGGTTTTCGGCAGGTACCCCTATACGTGTGCCTATGCATGATGGACGAGATATGAGGGCCAACAACAACAGGCCGATTTCAGCTCGTTCAGCACTCATGGCTCTTTCTATTATTCGGGCGAGAATTATGGTCATGGGCCTTCCGTTGAGGATGAGGCTAATAGCAATGGTGATGATGACCCCAACTGAATAGTGTAGACTTGATTTGTAAATCTTGGTCTTTAGAACTTGAACTCCTGTTTTTATGCATTTTATGTGACATGTATGCTATTATGACTCGATTATGCCCGTCTAATCTCTAAGTATGAAATGTGTTATGCAGTAAAGAGTAGGACACAATTTAGGGAATCAAATAGAGAAAATGGTAAAAATTGCAAGAAAAAAGCAAAAATTACACATATTAAACCCCCTAAAAAAAAGAAAATAATAAAAAAGAAAATAGAAAAAGAATAAAACTAAGAGAGTCTCGGGCCTTGTAACCCCGTTGTGTATTTGAAAATCGGGCTTAAACCGAGTGAAATGGACCAAATGGGCGGACGAGAGCAACAGAGAATAGCGGACTGGGCCGAGGTCAGGGTCGCTAGCGGCACTGGGCTGGGCCGCTGACGGCTCTAGGCTAATGTTGAGGGCCGCTAGCGGCTCTGGCTTTGGGCCTATTTGCGGATTTCCGACTCTTTTTTGACTAGAATTTTTCCCTATAAATAGGATTTACAGGATGTCCAATGTCGTATCTCTTTTTCAGATTTTAGCTCCCTCAAATTTTTCAAAGCTTCTATTATGGTGAAATCCTTTGAAAATTTGTTCGATGCTTGGTGCAAAAATCTAACCGTGGAAGATAAACTAGAACTGGCTCCGTACCATATCTCAACCTTGTTAGCTCTGAAACCGACCAAAATCCTGTGGCTTCTTATTCGATCTGCATTGAACTATTGGGACCCAGACTTGCACGTTTTCCGTTTTGGTAACTTTGAATTATGCCCAATTTGCTGCAATTACTAACATGTCTGATGTTCTTCCCCAGCTGTGCCTTATTTGAGGGATGGCTTTAGTAATCAGTACAGGAAATCTCTAGGCTTGTCATCTGTGGAAGCCAAAAGCATGATTCTTGGTGTCGATGTGGACTTAGTTCAAATCTGTGAAAAGTTTGCTCTTTCTTCTGAACAGTATGCAATATTTAGGCGTTGCCGTCGGCAGGCTTTTGTTCTCTGCTTGTTGAATCGCTTATTGTTTGTTAATGATGAATCCTCCAACCAAGGTAGAGCCTCGTTGTTGCGAGTGGTGAACCAAATGGCTGAAGGACATTCTCCTTTGCATCTGTTTGTAGGAGAAACTATTTTAGGGCTTGACAGGTTGAAAATTTTGCCTCACGAAGCCTTTTCTAGCAGCCCCCTGCTTCAAATTTGGTTATGCGAGCATCTAAGGCTGATAGAATCACAAGAGAAGATGATAGTTTGTACCCCTCGAGCCTGGAAGAGGAAAACTTATACTGCTGCTAGCTTCTTGGTTAGGAAAACGCTATATGATGAGAAGACCCTTGCTGAATGGGATGCCTTTTTCCGTGTTGGACCTGTTATTTGCTGGCATGTATCTTGGTGGGGTTTGACCTCTTTGGTCGCTTGCTGTAAATTTGTTCCTCATACTACGATAGTGGGTGTGTACAGGAGTACTTGTTTCTTTCCCTCTAGGGTCATAAGGCAGTATGGGTTAAAGCAGGTTATCCCTCGTCAGGAGACTACAAGACAACCTACACTGGCTTGGACAACTAAATTTTCTACGAACTGGAGCACATACTGGCATGGCAGGGATCGTTGGATAGTACCCCGAATGATTGCCCCAACTCAAGTTTCTGAGACCTACTTAACTTGGCTTTCTTGCAGTGATGGAGAAGCGAGTCGAACCCTTCGTCATGAGGAGTGGAACCAGCTGAAACCTAGGTATGACTCAGGAACAGAAAACAAGAATAAGAAAAGGAAGGAAGGGCCTTATGAGGAAGGCTATCATGTACTGAAAAGAGGCAAACCCCCAGCTCAAGGAAGCGATCATAAGTCGTCCTCAAGCCAAGTTTCTTCAAAGAAGAACTTTTCAATGAAGTCTTCTAAAGGGAAGAAGGATTAAAGTAGTTTTCTTTAGAAAGCAAGTCTAGTTTAAAAAAAAAAAAAAAAGTAATAAGAATTTGTTTAGCTTAAACCCTCGTAGTTGCACTTTTTTTTTTTGTAACCTTAGGAATTTCAATTTATGCAATGTAAGCTTATTCGTTCAGTTTGAATAAAGATTGTCCTTTTTTTGAATGAGTTTAATAGAATTTTTGGATTGATTTTGGTCGGGCCCCTTAAAAGGGTTACCTATGTATCCAGTGTGTAATCAGGCCAGCGTAGTTCGTTCAATTTGTGTACGTCTTTTTTTTTTTTTTTTTAAATTTTCGGATATTTTTTATATTTTAGACGTAGCACTTCTTCACTTGGTTTATGTTGGTGAGCTGATTGAACTCGATGTCATCAATGTCCATAAGCTGGACTGCGCCTTCTGATAAGATGTTTTTGATCATGAACGGACCGGACCAGTTTGGTCAGAACTTGCCTCTGGGGTCAGTGACTGGCGCACGTAACTCTTTCCAAACTAAGTCCCCTTCTTTCAGATTTCGAGGTCGAACCTTTTTGTTGAACGCTCTTGCCATGCGTTGTTGGTTTATGTGTGAGTGGTATAGAGCCCGGAGGCGCCTTTGGGATCGATAAGGGGATGATTTGTGGTGCTGGATTTTGTAGTTCTTTAGTTGGGTGGCTTTTTCGGCTTTGAAGTGGGATCCATGGTCGCTAAAAATTTCATAAGGAACGCCGTATTGACAGATGATGTTGTTCCTTATGAATTTGAACACCTATTTGGATGTGAGGATGGCATAGGACTGTGCTTCAACCCATTTGGTGAAATAGTCTATGGCTACTAGGATGTATTCATGTCCTCCAGAATCCTTGGGGGTAATCTTACCAATGATATCTATTCCCCATGCAGAAAATGGCCAAAGGGATGTGAAGTTATGGAGCATTGAAGGTGGCATATGCTGTAAGTTGGCATATATCTGACATTTCTTGCATTTCTTGACATAGTCGTTGCAGTCTCTTTCCATGGTGGTCCTATAGTATCCTAGTCGTAGGATCTTTCTAGAGAGCATTCGACCATTCATGTGTGGTCCGCACACCCCATTGTGTACCTCATCCATGATCTCTGCAGCTTCTTCGATGTTTACACATCTGACGTTGACTCCATTGTGGGACTTTTTGTATAGAACCTATTTGTATTCTATGTATGATGCCTCTAAGAGACGGATGGCCCGTTGAGCTCTTATTGGTGTGTTCGGAGGGTATGTGCCCTTGGTGATGTAGTTGAAGACATCTTGGTACCAAGGATCTTCTTCAATCGGAGCTAGGATTAGATACATGTTGAGGTTGTTGCAGAAAGCGGGTTCACTTCTTCTTTGTTTGTGGAGCGGCATCGTTGAGGGAGTTCAGCTACTCAAATTCTCGTTTTAAAAAGAATAATTTGCATTCTCGCTTTGCGAAGTTTACTTACATTGCTTAGATTGATTAGTTAATGATTTGTGCAACTTTGAGTTCATCGGTTTTATCAATAGCTAAACAAAGGAAGAAATGAGCAAGAGGAATTTTTATTAATTTGCAACAAATAAGCACTCATGACTTTAGAGAAAAGGGTCTCTAATTCGCGTCAAAAAAAAAAGAAACTAGACTTTGAAAGCAGTAAAAAGGGGAACAGCCCCTGTTCCTGACTCAACCTAAAGATTTAGGTAAGATCCTAAAACAAAACTGGGGACTGAAACTCGACTCCTCTAGCTCTTGTTTGTAGCCAACTAGCTTCAGGATTTATAAGCATCGTCCTCTTCCTTCTTGTCCATGATTTCCTGTATACCATCTTTCAGGCGGATGCAGTCATCCATGTGGTGGCCAAAGACCTGGTGATATTGACAGTAAAGATTATCATCAATTAGGATATCCACATCATAGAGCCTGTTGTAGGAGTCAATTGCTTGATACGTGAGGCGTTCCTTGTGAGGAGGTTACAGATTCTTGATGAATTGGCGGATTTGATCACTTTGCGAAGGTCTCTCAACTAGTTTGGCTACCTTTAGCCTCCAACGTTGAAGGAAGGCAAGTAATCCCTCATCTTCTTCTTGCTTGGTAATCTGTAACTCTCAAAGGGTCATAACTAGAGCAACATTTTCCTTGTAGCGTGCAAGGAAGATTGTAGTGAAATCTGACCAAGTGTGGTAGTTTTCCAAATTTAAGGTATAGAACCAACGACGAATCGGGGCATCAAGAGTCTGTGGGAACAAGTGAATGTAGATACTTTTATCAACTCCTCTTAAGCCCATGACAGTAGTGAAGGCCTTGAGGTGGTCTTGTGGATTATCAGTTCCAGTGAATGTCGGAACCTCCGGCATGGAGAACTTGGCTGGAAGCTTGCCCTTGACTTTGGGATTGACTTTACCAACATTAGCATTGTAGTTGGCAAACAGGCCGCTGTTTTTGAGCATAGTGTCGATCTTAGTCAACAGGGCGTTTGGTTCATCCTCCTCAGTGTCTGGGTCAGAGAGGATTCTCGCTTCCTCCTCTTTCTTCCTTTCAAATTCTTCAATCTTGACTCGCATCCTTTCTAACTCGCCCACGATCTCATCAAGCTTTTCGTCAGTGGTCTTGACCATGGTGAAGTTTGGGGTGTGATTGGTGAGGTAAGGGATGTATTGAGTGGTGGTGAGCTTTGTGGTGGTGATGGATTATGGGGTGATGACCTTTTGGAATATGGTGGTGTCTTGGAGGTGGCTTGTACACGAATCAATCTACCGGATGATCAAGCCCAACCTTTGTCACCGTAATTCTTTCTCGAGCCCCCAATCCTGAATGGGAAGCGTGGAGTACTTAGTAACAAGAAAGACTATGAGACTCTCACCTAAGAAAAATGACGACTCACATATAGAGAAACACATTCTCCTAAAAAAGATCCTTAAACCTAAATGCCCAAATATCTCCACTAATATCAAAAGAAAATGAAGTCGATGAACGAAAACAAGAAAAAGACGGACTATCCTATTTTTTATTTTTCTAGACTCAAAGAAAATGAAAAATGGGATAAAAATAAAAAAGGAATTTCGGCCGGGTTTTTTTTTTTTGATTTCCCGATTTTTTTTTTCGGCGTTTTTTTTTGCTACGCCATTTTTTTTTTTTTGGTTTTTATTTTTTTTTGGCCGAATCTAAATTACATCAAAAAAAAAAAAAAAAAAAGAACATAGAAAATGGGAGAGGGGAAATTGAAAGGACTTGCTAAAAGGTCCTAGAAAATTGTTCATTACTTTGAAGAATATATCATTGGGGAAACAAGTGTTCATTGAATAGAATTCTCGCACCATTTTTGGGCATTAGGAACTACCTACAAATAAAAGAAAACGACTCCTAACACTTAAGTACAAGTTGGCACATAATCACGACATTCATGCATTCAGGCAAGCATTACAACGACGCAATTACAGACAAACAAGTGACCAGACGGGCATTACAATGACACAACAAGCAAGCGAATGCACGAATGTGGGTTTGAAGGCTTTTTGGCTCCTGTGAGGTCACCACGACAAATTACAATTTCCGTTTGGCGGATGGTCGACACACCAATTGTAATTCTTTTTCACCAACAAGAGTCGATGAGTTGTGGGTGAGGAAGCGTCAATTTGCACGATAGGACAACTGTATAGCGCGATAAGTGAACTGATCATGTTTTTAGAAAGACTCCTGCTCATATAGAGCATATGAGTACCCAAGAATAAAAGGTTCGGGGGCAAAGGTACAAGGTGGGAAGGTGTTAGGCACCCAACTCGCTCGTTTTATGACGACCTCTACTAACTCAAGTTTGCTTAATAATTTAAAGACATGATTCCCACACAAACCGGATTAACAACCTAGACTTAGACTATTAATTGGTTCATCACAAGCATCACAACATTTATTATTGACCCTTATTTAGATATGCATTCGATTGGCAAGTTGAGCATTGCAACTACTAGACATGCTTGAAATTGAAAGACGATATTTAGGAAGCAATAAAAGACATGATTAACATGATATCTACATTTTGACTACTAGAACATAAACAGTTAAGCAATTAATTTAATTTGAGCCCTCGGGAGTTAGTACCTGAACTGTAGGCTATTTAGCAAATCAATAGTGTAGACAAGATCTCAAATTTGGAATAAAGAGGGGGAAGCTCAGTGTTAATACTCCTGAGAATAGAGGTTATCAACTGTAGACTGTGTGATTTTGAACTAAGGGAGGAGGCTTGTATTTATAGGAGAGGAATAGGGTTGGACGGGTGAAGAAATGGCCGAAATTGAGGTTTGGGCTTGAAAAAAAGACGGGCTTGGAAGACTTGGTGAGCGCCGCTAGCGGCCCTGGGATTTCACCCAGCGCCGCTGACGCGCTAGCTTGACATCCAGCGCCGCTGGCGGCTGTCATGACGACATCCAGTCTATTTTTATTTCCGGAGGAATTTTAGTATTCCAAAAATGTGAAAATACCGTTTTACCCTTCTGCGGTAAAAGACGGTTTTACCCTCGGTTAGCAACTTGGCAACCGGGAGTCGAAAAAGGACACGAGAGGCGTCGTTGGAAAGCTCTTGAACGGGGCTTTTGAATGTGATCGGAATGAAGGAGTGATCGTGGAAAAACGTGAGACCTTATTTTACCTATCAAAGCAAAAATAGCATTCAAGTTTATAAATTTCTCCTTTCATCACCGGGCTTTTGCGGAGAAATCTGAAGACGCTTTTTTGGCGTCTACAATAATAAGTAGAACTATGATGCAACAAACAATGTCATTTATGGGTAAATACCTCTAATTTTTATAGAGGCACCACAAGCTAAGGAATGATTTTTTTTTTTTTTGTCTTTTGTGAAAGGCTGATACACGGCCAGTGAATGACTATTACCATGACTTGAGGGCATCACTCCCCCCAACATTTTAATATTTGCCCTAAACAAATTAAAAGTTAGGATTCGAATGTAACTCTCCAAATCCCTCCTTGGTGTTGTTTTAACTTTATTTACCAGTTAATTATAAAATTAGCAGCAAAAAAGAAAAAGAAAATTATTGCAACAAAGTTAGAAGAAGACAACCCATTAGAAAACATTAAATTTAAAAAAAGAAAGGTGAAGCATTTGACGCATCGCACGGACATGTACACCAGTTATACTATAATAAGAGTTTCGATATTCAACTTTAAGGGGAGTGATTTTGCATTTTACAAAATCACTCCCCATACAGTTGAATGCAAAAATCACTCCCCAGTTGAATATCGTAACTCTTATTATAGTACTAGTATAATTTTGACAAAGTAAATCACTTCTTACCGGCTTGTTACCTTGAATCACTGTCCAACTTGTAGCATAGCACATTCAGATTTTTTTTTTTTTTTTTATGTTTGCATTTTGCATCTCCACATTCATTTCAAGCAAGGTAAAAAAAGTGGAAACCCCAAAAAGGAAAAGGTGGAACAAGTGTAAGATATACATACTCCGTACTCCACTAGTTTCAGTTCTTATTGGTCAGACCTGCATCCAGCTAAGTTAGCTGAAAACATGCCCAATACGCAATCTTTCAGGCTTAGCACTGTGCGGAACATTGTTGGGAAATTTGAACTGAGTTACCGTTCTCAATTTCATTTGTTTGTTTTTACTTGGGCAATAACAAGTAAAGTCCGACTAAGCTTGTTGGACATAGGTCCATATAAAAATTTCTTTTTTTTTATTTTTTTGCTCGTCAAACGTCTCACCATAGATTAAATAGAAAATGAGTTTGTTACAGACAACTCATGCCTAACACTTTGGAAAAACACCTTCTCAAACCTACCAGAGAAGCAGTGAGAGGCCGCCCAAGCTGCTAGGTGGTGAGGTATACATGTATGCAACCTAGCAGTAAATGTTACAGTTACAGAAAGAGAATTACATAAAGCAACAATTTCTTCAAGCATTCTTCTACTCTCCCAGGGGAAGTCCGCTCCTTTCCTTATATGATCAACCTCTACTTTTGCATCAGAGTAGATTCCTTTGGTAACAATCCTTCCTCCAGCTATTTCCTTGAGCACCTGCAATATGATTCCCGTCTCCGCTGTCTGAGCATTTGTCGCTTGCAATTCATTAGCTCCCACGTCAAGAATGATATCATCTTCTCCAATGTGGACCCAAGCACCATATGAGGCAGGATGTCTCATCGCAGCATCAATAATAACCTTATTTCTGCTTTGTCCAGTGTCATTGGGATCAGCTCTACCTTCATTGTTGTTGGTGATGGGGTCATCCCATGCATTCCAAGTCTCATTCCAAGTCCTATAGAAGTTTTGTGAGATGTTGTTTGGATCAGCAGCTCTGTCCTCATGAATACATGCATTCCTCTCCCTCCATATAGAATCTAGCAGGATACATGCTTTCCTTGTGAAACTTTCTTCCTCGCCATCAAAGTGATGGAAGAGTTTGGGGTTGCAGCATGCTTCGATCCACTGTTTCTTATCCCAGTCATTGAAGTTTTTAGTTCTCAAGCCCATGATAGTGAACCATGCCAGTTTAGAGCACTACCACATGAAGAAGAGGTGAATGTGGCTCTCAATGTGTTGGTTGCAGAACACACATAGATCATATGCACTGTCAACTCTCTTCCTGATCTCAGCTCTTGAGGAAATGCAGTGAGATATCAATCTCCACATAAACATGCGGATCCTTTGAGGAATCTTAACTTTCCAAATTTTCTTCCAGAAGCCTTCAGCAAAGGTGTCATGGTTGGGGATATTATCCTTCATCAAGGTTCTATAAGCACTTTTCACAATCAAGATACCATTTTTTCTCTCTGTCCCGATGATCTGGTCTTCAGTAGGGGCATGTGGCAGCTTGATTTTGAGAACTGCCACGGCTGAAACATCATCAAGAATTTCTTTGATGAGTTCAGAGTTCCAATTTCCATTCAGTATGAGTTCTGACACCCCGACTTGATCAGTATTTCTTAAGTCTCTGGCATTTGGTCTAAAACCACTCAAATAAGGAAGCCATGGGTCCGTCCATATGTTTATCCCCTCACCCCTACCCACTAGTTAGCAGTAGCCTTCCTCAATAAGTTTTCTGCCTCCAAGAATTTCTTTCCACTGAGGTGAGTCACCACTGGAGGCTGTAATATTCATTTGGTCATACCTCCTACAGTATTTTTTGAGACATTGATCCACCCACAATCTCTTTTCCCTTGATAACAGTTGCAGAGTTAATTTGGTATGAAGTGCTTGGTTCATATCCCCCATCCTTCTCAGATTCAGACCACCTTTGCAAGTAGGTTGTCATATTTCTTTCCAACTCTTGAAACAGATGCCCCTTTTGTTATCCTCAAAACCCCACCAAAAATTCCTCATGCAGGAATCCATCATCTTGCAAATTTTCTGAGGTAGCACATTGCTAGCCATATCATAAGAGGGAATAGTAGCAGCTATTGCTTGTATTAGTGGAGCTCTCCCCGTGTATTATAGGGTTTTAGCTTTCTAAGACTGGACCTTATTCTGAATCCTCTCCACAATGAACTTCAACCTATTACTCCTAGACGAGTTCCTGAAGAAAGGTAACCCCAGGTATACAGCATCCTTTTCAATTTTCTTAAATCCCAGGACCCTGTTAACCTTGGTGATAGTTTTCCTCCTTTGTTCTTTTGATGTAGTGGATCCCTGACTTGAGTTTGTTTGCTGCCAGGCCAGAGAAGGTCTCCATACTGTCCAAAACCTCTTTGATGGCTTCTGTATTCTCTTCATTAGCTTTTGCAAAGATGACCAGGTCATCTGCATAGAGTAGGTGGCTGATGTTGCTGCATTCCTTATCAATAGCAATGTCTTTCCACTTTCCTTCCATTTGCTTCTTTTGGATTAATCTGGAGAGGAGTTCCATTACCAAAACAAAAAGAAAAGGAGAGAGGGGGTCTCCTTGCCTACGACCTCTCTCAGGTTTAAAGAAGGCCTGTGGGTTGCCACCTATGAGAACTTAGAAAGATGTTGTTGTGACACATTGGAGGATCAGCTGAATGAATTTTTCTTCGAACCCCGGAGCCCTCATGATGCCTTCAATGCATTCCCACTCTACCTTGTCATATGCCTTAGCCATATCAATCTTCAGAGCCATTAAGCCCTCTTTCGAGCCACATTGCTTCATTTTGTCCAACACTTCATTGATCATAATAGTGTTGTCAGTAATGACTCTACCTGGGACAAAAGCAGACTGAAATGGGCTAATTATGTCAAGGAGCCCTTTTAGTCTGTTAGTAAGCAATTTAGATATAACTTTATACACAACATTACACAGTGAAATTGGTCTGTAGTCCTTGACTGAACAAGCTTTTTCCCTTTGGGAATTAAGGCAATATGAGTGTGGTTAAGTTCTTTTAGGAGAAAGCCCTCCCTGAAGAAAGCCTGGATCATGCTGGTGACTTCAGTATTGATAATGGGCCAGAATTTATGATAGAACAATGAGGGAAAACCATCTGGGCCTGGGGATTTTGTGAGGTGCATACCATTAATTACAAAGTGAATTTCTTCCAGGGATGGGATTTCACAGAGAGCTATATTATCTTCAGTACTAACAACTTGAGGGAATAAATCCTGAATCTTGTTATGCATACCTGGCTTAGAGGATTTGAGTAAATCCTTGAAGTAATTCTGGAAGCAATTGGATATGTTTGCAGGATGTCAGTCCATGATCCATCTTCCATTTTGAGAGATTCAATGCCATTTTTCCTTCTTCTATTGATTGTCATTGTGTGAAAGAATCTCGTGTTCCTATCACCATCTTTCATGTACATAACTCTTGACCTTTTCTTATGCATAACAGCCTCTCTTTTGTAGAGCTCAGTCAGTTCATCTTGCAGTTATTGGTACCCCAAACCAGCATTGTCACTGGTGCTACAGTTCCTCTGGATGTTCTCAATTTTTCCAGACACCTCTTTAATTCTCTCCTGTACATTCCCAAAGATCTCCTTGTTCCATTTCCTCAAGGCTATTTTAGTGACTTTGAGCTTGTTTTTGAGTTGGAAAGCCCAGTAACCATACTGACTGACTTGCCAAGCTTCTTGAATGGTCTCTTTACAAGTTGCATCTCTAAGCCACATAGCTTCAAACTTAAATGGTCTAGGCCCTTTGCATTTCTCTCCCATGGTATTCAGGATGATGGGACAGTGATCACACATGATAGCAGAGTCATGTCTAATGGTTGCCCTAGGAAAAGCAACCTTTCACTCTGTTGTACAAATAGCTCTATCCGGCCTCTCTTTTAAAATGATCCTGCCCCTCTTCTTTATAAACCAAGTATAAGGGTTGCCACAGAAGCCCAAATCCATCAAAGCCATCTTGTTAACCATATCTCTGAGGTCACCCCTTCACAGAGTGAGATTGAGAGGATCCTCCCCATCTTTTCTCCATGCTGATTATATCATTGAAATCACCAACTATTTATGTAGGCTTGTTAAACTGTTTGACAATAACTTCTAAGGCATCCTAGAAAGCCTGTTGATCCTGGTGGTTTAGAGCTCTGTAAACCAAGACCAGGATCCATTCTTCATTTTTTTGAGTTTCTGATATTCATAACCATCACTTGATCATTTTTTATGATCAGATTACATCCAGTATTGTTGTTCCAGAGGATAGCAAGACCTCCAGACAGTCCTGCAAAAGAGACAACTTCCACATGTTCAAAACCCAAGGATCTAAGGTTGGCACAAGCCTTATTCTCATCAATCATGGTCTCAGAAATAAAGATCAGATCAGGCTTATATTTCTGAGCCAAGGCCTTCAGATGGAGAGTTGTCGCCTCAGGCCCCGACAGTTCCAGATGAGACTAATCAGTGAGGGTTGGGGGCATGGCTTGGCCCGCCTCCTCAGCCTTCCTATTCTTCTGATCAAATTGGTCAAGTAGTTCCTGATATGCATCTTTTAAGCTCGAGAGTCTCTTCTCAATTTTTTCTGCAATGATGGCTCTCTTTTTCTTCATCTGACATATTCTCTTAGCCTTTGGCATGATGCCAGGGACCTTACCAAGAGGGTTCGGTTCATCTTCAGGGTGGAACAATGTGAGCTCCACAAGACTTTTAAGGGCTTTGAAGTGTCTAGGGTTGGGAGGTCCCTGATCATCTTCATGGTTCTTTCTCTTAACTGTAAGCTTTTGAAGGGCATTCTACAACTGGGGGTTTGAGGCAATGTTTTGTGGATTTTGGTAAGAAGGAAGCTCTTCAGGGGTCCCAGTCATGCTGGCAGAGGCTAAGGCAGAATTGCATGTCTTGGGAGGGAGTGATTTTGTTGGGTTATTATGAGGGGTGAGACTTTTGGTGTTTTTGGTGGATGGTTCTAGAGCTGAAGGGGAGGGGATATCCAGAGAAGGGCATTTTTGTATGGCTATGGCAGGGATTGGGTTTTTTGTGGTGCTTGGGTGTGGATTACTTTCTTGGATTTTAATGTCAGGAGAGATCTTTTTGACCATGGGGTTTTTCAACTCACTTATCTTTCCTACAAGAGGTTTTTTATGTTGTGAAAATCCTCCTAAATGCATATCAGGGTGGACAGGTGAGTGTAGCTTGGCATTTTTCTTCCTTGCCATCACTGGGATGTCCCCTCTATCCCTCTTTGGGTTGTCAAAAGGGTTGATGACTATCTTTGGGGGAGAACTTTTGCAGTTTTCCACAACGTTCTTATTGGTGATGGTAGATTTCTCCATTCTTTCCACCCTGAACCTCTTAAAGACTCCAGTACGACTGTCATACCTCTCAAAAACCTGTGTTTCAGATGAATTCTTCTCCTGTTCTTGCTACATTTTTGCCAAGCGTACACTTTCAGCAGGTGGGCCAGTTGGAAACTTAGTATTGACCACAGGTGGTCTAAGCCATATCTCTGGGGGTGAAACAAACAAGCCACTCCTATCCCTACTAGGGTGCAGGGTTTCAGTAGATTTCTGCTCCCTTAATGAAATAACTTCCTCAACTGGGATTAAAGGAGCATTCCAGTCAGCAAGATTCATGGCTTTAAGGCTCTCATTCATGTCAGGGTCTAAACCCTCCTCACGGATAGGTTCATCAGTCTTACATTCTCCAGCATCGTGACCCAGGGAGGCGCAACAGAAGCAATAATCAGAGACTCTTTCTATTTTAATACTGACCCAATTTTTCTTCCATACATTGCTGAAAACAAAACCCCTAGGAAGAGGTTTATTGAGATCTAGAACCACTTTAACCCTCATATAACTTCTAGTAATCCATTTTTCTGGTGGTATTTTATCAAACCCTAGTACCCTGCCATATTTCTTCCAAGTTAAAACCGCATTTTTTGGGGACGCCTTTTGCCAGTATAAATCATGTATTTGAAGCCAGAAAGCATATGAGTCAAAATCTATCTCAATAATGTTTTGATTTTGTTCCCATTTTTTCATTATCACTTGTCTACCAATTACACCCCATGTTCCTTCAGTAAACCTATCTCTATCACGCTTGTTCTTAAAGGTAAAAAGGAAGTGAAAATCATCAATAATAGAGATTTTTGGGTTACCTTGAATTTCCCATGTTTTTTCCATGATTGATCTGGCTAGGCGCATCTTTATGGGTCTCTCCGTCTTGACCTTTCCTACTACATAGAGGTTCGTAACCCTGTCAATGAGTTCTTCATTATCTGGGAGATGAGGTTCTTCATCCGAGGTGTCAAATGGACCTCCATACTTTTCACGGTTTTCCTGGTCTCGTTGCATTTCTTCGTAGTAATCAGAAATGTCAATATCCTCCATAGCCGGAGGCATGCAATAAAGGAGGGAACTTTGAAGTCTATAACAGGGAAAAGCGGAGGGAATATAGAAGAGAGAAAAGAGAAAAGAGAAAAGAGAAAAGAGAGGACTTGTGAAATAAAGGAGGGATTTTTAGTGACGAAGGAAAATAAAGTTGGAGACTTTACTAGGTAAAGGAACAGTGACGGCGGAAAAATAAAGAAAGACCCACAAAGGAGTATTAGGTTTCCCAAGAGAAAAAAGAGACCTACTCAACGAGGCATCTTAACTTCGTTGTGCCTCTCATGTAAAAGTTTCTAACTAGTTTGGTTTTAGAAAATGTGGAACAAATACTTGCACGGGCTTTGGCCCAAGAAAGAAAAAACCTTAAGTCCAGTTGGAAAAAGGCCGACTTAATACTTCGAGTAGCCCATTGGCCCTTGTCCAAACCATTAGAAATTTTCCCTTTAAAAAAAGAACAGACAAAGATTGTTTTCAGTTTGCTTTTTTTTGTTTCTTTTTTTCTTTTTGGAGGTGAAGTTTTATGGAAAAATATCTTCTTACTAAGAGAATCATAACCTTTCTTTCCCCCAATAATTGAATCTTATCCCTTCTAATGGAACCTGATTAAACAAAAAATGATTAAAAATATCCAAGCGCTAGCGTTTTGCCGCGTCATATTGGATGATGGGCATGGGCACTTTTTGGTAGATTCTCTCTCCTCTGTTTCTTCCATCATTGATGCACTGAGCAAGTTCGCCGGGAAGAAAAGGGTTTTCCGTTTTCCCTTTTCATAATCCCATTCATCAGGTATTTTCTTCATCATTTGCATCTAAATTTCCCATCATTTTTATTCTCCCTTAATCTCTTCAATTGGGTTTATTTTGCATTTTTCTGTTGTTTAAAGTTTGCATTTTTTTTTCCTTTTTTTTTTTTTGGGTGGATATCTTGAATTTACAGTGAAGGAATAGAAAGATGGGGGGCCGTTTTGAGACCCAGATAATCAGTGATGCGCCCTTCATTGACAAAGGATCTGGGCATTATGGGTATTTCTCAAAAACCCACTTGATTGGTTTTTTATTAGTATAACTTAACTATATAGGCAACTAATTGTATCATTTGCATGTTGCGTTTTAATTTTTGTTTGAAATTGAAGGTGCGCGCATTATAGGAGAAGGTGCAAGATTAGAGCTCCTTGTTGTGATGAGATATTTGATTGCAGGCATTGCCATAATGAATCTAAGGTAAGTGGTGTCAATTAAATTTCACTTGAGGATGATAATAAGTTATTGAGATTTTGGAAACTCTAGGATTTTGTAATTGTTTTTCATTGCAATTGGCATTTGGTGAATGATTATAGTGTGTGTATAAACAGAATTCAATGGAAATTGATCCAACAGATCGGCATGATGTTCCTCGGAATGAACTGAAGAGGGTTAGTTTCTCCATCTTCCTTCCCACTTTTTGTTGGAGTACTGTAATAGTCTGTACTATTTTAGGATATAGAAAAGTCTATTTTGTAAACTAGTATGAAAGAAATTTTTTATATTGAGGGGTTGCCACATGTGACAACTAATTTGATTTGATTTTGGAAGGAGTATAATATATCTGATCGAAGCCATTATCTATATTCCATCCCCTTTTGATTTAGTAGAGGTGTGATATCTTGCTAAGTTGTTAGAGAGAGTACAGAATGAAGAATATTACGCTATCCTGTATTAGTATGCTGCAATTGGAGATATATCTTAAACTTGTTTTCCTGTACTTTCATCGCAATGTCGGTTGTGGCTATGATCATAATGACTTTGTTGGGTGTATTCCTGTTACATGAAAGATTGATATCTGAAAAAGGCTACACGTGAAGTGGACAATAATTGTTCAACTTATTGTATGCTAGTTCATGTACAGTAGTTTGCTTTAATTAGAATTGGCTTGGGCCTGCATGTTATCTTATGTTATATTTGGGGCACCTAAGAATAAATGTTCATAGAGAGTCTACTTCACATGAAAGTATTTAAAATTGTTGGATAAATACATTTACTTCATAGCCTGAGTTCAGTGCTTGGGTTAGCTCAGCTTTTACCTTTTTCATGGTGATTTTCTGTTTTATACTTTGTCTTTCAGGTTATATGCTCCCTGTGTGATGCAGAGCAAGATGTGAGTTGCCAAAGCATAGACTTTGATACTAACATTGAAAACTTACTTCACAAAATATTTTCTTATTTGTATTAAAATTATGCTATATAATAGATGCGGTTTCCTCAGGTCCAACAGAACTGTGTAAAATGTGGTGTGTGCATGGGCAATTATTTCTGCTCGAAGTGCAAGTTCTTTGATGATGATGTAAGCCTTGTTCTGTTTATGTATACTTATTATCATGCGTTGTCTTTACGACTATACTAAACGTTGCCAACAATATTGGGTTCTTTAGGTCACCAAGAATCAGTATCACTGTGATGAGTGTGGAATTTGCAGGTTCAGATCATCTCATACTCATTTTGGCTACAGGTTTTAGTTTCTCCATTGCTTTTGGCTAATTTTGTTTCCTTTCTAAATTGCAGAACTGGGGGTGAAGAAAACTCTTTTCATTGTGATAAATGTGGTATGTGAAAATGGCAGCTTTTATGATTCTTTATCTATTAAGGAGATATCAGGATTCCTCTATTTGCCAGTGTTTGATGTCTGCTCAATGATTTCTGTTACATTGCTTCAGGGTGTTGCTATTCTGTAATGTTGAAAAATTCGCACAATTGTGTGGAGAGGGCAATGCACCATAATTGTCCCGTTTGTTTTGAGGTATGCCTTAGTCCGTCCCTTGTATATTTGAGATGGAATATGAGAAACTGAGAACAAATGCATGCTGACTTTTGATTATCATTTCTCAAGTATATTTTCGATATAACGAAGGACATTACAGTATTACCTTGTGGGCATACCATACACCTAGAATGTGTCAAGGAGATGGAGCGGCATTTCCAGTAAGTCATGTTTGATGATTTATTTTCCATTCTCATTTCCCCTACTACAGAATTTCCATTTTGCGTTGGTAACTTTTGGACCATGTGTTAATTAATGGATATGTGATTATGCAGGTACTCCTGTCCTGTCTGCTCAAAATCTTTTCGCGATATGTCACATGTTTGGGAAAGGCTTGACCAAGAGGTGTATAAGAATTGATTGGGATTTTAGACTTTATATCTTTTTGTTTATCATTCCTGAACTTCTCTATTAACTTTAAAAAATTGCAGGTTGCTTCGACACCCATGCCTGAGATTTATCAGAATAAGCTGGTAAGGGCATGATTTATGAGTTTCTTATGCAGTGTTTTCAATAAATGGGCCTTGAGATTGATTGCATTTCTTGTTTAATAATTAGGTTTGGATCCTGTGCAATGACTGTGCGGAGACATCAGAGGTGAATTATCACATTGTGGCACACAAATGCCTAAGTTGCAACTCGTACAACACAAGGCAGACACGAGGAGGCTCAGCTTCCTGCACATCGACTATGGAGGAGGAGATGGTGAGGTAGTTAGCTTCTTTCACTATTTACATCCGCTTACCATGATTCATGTATCTGCAATTTATTAGAATTTTCCATCCCGACCCACAGCTGATGTGCCAAGATGGGAGGGAAAGGCAGAACAATTTATTAAAAACTTTTTAGGTTCGATCATGTTGTAACTTCCAAGTCCTAATATGTTTGTCAACCTGTTAGGGTAATGACACATTTTATTGAAAATAAGGAAATCCAATGTCCCATAGCTCTATCAATCTTGAAGTTGAAACATTAAAGTACTAAATGCCTTTGCATCTTCTCTTCAGCATGTAGGTTTCTTTTTCTTTTATTATTATTTTTCGTTCCGTGTACTCGGTACTCTTCCTCTTTTTTGATGCAAGAGTTATCTAATAAAAATGTCAACTTTCAAAGTCGTAGAATTGATGAGCTTACAGAGATTTAGGAGTCAATGTTAGAGATCACAATTCACACCTCTTGTTTTAAGTTTAGAACTGATGTATGATATGGGTTTTAAGAATGTGATCCCTTCTAAAAGAAAAATTAATACAGAGCAAATTTCTTTCCAGAAATGCACATCTCTCTGTCCGCTTTTAAACAAGCTGTTAAGTCAATTATGCATTTTATTTGTTCGGTATGGAATCACTGTCCAAACAATTCAAGCATGCAGAGGATGAAATTTTTTGTTTGCCATGTAATTCAAGGATTTCCTTTCTCTTGGTTTGATTATCATGTAAGGTAAGTAATTCTGAGAAAAAGCTAGCATGTCCCCTATTGAGTTTTCGGCCATGAACAATTGCAGAGATCACAGAGGAAGAGACTGACAAGCTGGAGAGGGAGGAAACTTGATTCTGATTTTCATTTGGCAACAAAGGACAACTTTACTGACATCATCCTTCTAACAAAGCCCATATTAGCTCAACCAACCGTGTTACATCAGCACCTGACATTAATATCCTTAACCTTTCCCCTCAACGTGGCAGCCAGAAAACTTTGTTACCCGCACGTTTCAAAAGTTTATGACGTTGATCCGCAGATACTACTCTATTCAAGAGATCCGCAAGCTGAAGTTTGGTGTCAATGTAGACAGGTTGGTTGACTCCTTTCATATTGTCTCTGGCAGTAACAATTGACAAGGAACCTCTACATGTTTTGCTCTTTAGGATATACGTGAATAGAAGCTACTGGCGACATGATTGTCGCACTTGAGATATACAGGCCCCAAGCTCTCAAGACGTAGATCCTTAAGCAAAACTGAGTAACCATATAACTTTGAAGCCTGTAGCAACCATAGGCTTGTATTTCGCCTCTCTAAAGTTCTGTCCACTACATGTTGCTTCTTAGACTTCCTTGAGATAGCAGCAGTCTCCCACTTATCCAGATGTTGATATTTTTGGTCATTATTGACTGTGGAGCAACTAACCCAATGCTGTGAGATGAACACAGCTGATCTGTGAGCTAAATGGAATCCTTGTCCCTATATGCACGTGAGATTCAAAACGTGCTGTTGAGAATGGTTCTGACCTGGTTAATCAGCCTTTCCGTTATATTTATGGTCAGACTCAACCCTGACAGGGTAGCTCAGCTTGTAAGTCCTCTGAGATTTGTTCCAGAGGTCCCAAGTTCCACAGGGCCACTGGAGGTTTTCCTGGTCGTGAACTTCAGGGCCCATGGGATTAGTCAAGCAAAGCTTGGATACCCATGTTATCAAGAAAAAACATTTGATGGTTAAACTCTTCTAGAGGTGTGCCTTGTTCAGCTCGAAGTTTCACATGCATATGCTGTTCCATAGACAGCTTAAGAGGACTTAGTTTTGACCATTGAGAGTCCTTTGTTTCTTCGAGGATATCCAACAAATATATTCTATTTGGGACTCAGATGAAGATTCTCGTCCTTATGAAGGTCACCACGTAAGCAGGAGTATGCTACATCCATTTTGACAAGCTTCTGAGGAACAAAAGATGTAGGCTTAAAGCAGAGAAACATAGCGTCCACAAAATGACTTCAGGGCCACGGGATTAGTCAAGGTAAACTTGGCCACCTTTTTTGTTTCTGAAGAAAAAAAAAAAAAATAGTGTCCACAAAATCATCTGCGCAGGCATGTGGTGGAGGCATATGACTGGTGGAATTGGCTTAAAAAAGTCCCTGCTCTTAATTTGAAAATGGAAGATATGATCTTGGAAGTTCACCTGAAAGTAAAGGTCTTGTTTGTAAGTCAGTTTGTTTGCTAATTTTGATTGCTTCTAAAGTGAAAAGACCTCAGTTGAAGTGAAAAATCTTCGGTGATTCAAGATACATGAGCCAGAATCTAACAGACACTCGGTTGTCACTCCCATTCATGGCCATGGCCCATGGCTGATGCTCCCGTACCATGTCGTGTTTGTCTGCCAATTGCCATGATCATTTGCAGAGAAATAAATTGAGAGGAAAAATGTATTAGACTCTGGTTTTCATCAAGCAACAAGGTAAAGTTGATTGCTGTTCAGGAAAGGGAGGCAAATAAAGAAGTAAAGTTGAGCCTTATTCATGCGCTAACCTTACATCAGCATCATCAGCTATGTTACTCATACATGGGTATGTGCCCAGGTGCCAGATTCGTCCATTTTCTGAAAATTTTGAGGGTTTTTGGCGTAAAATGAAGTCTCTAAGTATCTATAATCATGTCAGAGTGTTGAAGGTCTGACACGGGTACTTGAAGTGAAATAAAGAGTCCGAGTAGTATATCAGCAATGTTACGGGATCATAGTAAATCTCCTACAGAACACTTCTTAACCAAGAACTAAATGTGACACGAGTTTTTTACGACATTACATCCCCTGTATTCTAAGTAGGTACCGGAGTTATGGAGATATATGTTGTGATGATTTTGTGCAAATGGTGTTGCAGAGAGATTTCTTATTACTCCACTAACAATCTAGTGGATATAGACGTACACCTTCCCTAGCAGAAATACTAGCCTGGTTGTCTTACACTCTCACTGAGCTGCCTCAATACCAAAGTGAGATTCAGATCACTGGTTAGTGTGTTACAAGGTGTGGAACTGAGGATGCAGATCACTCTTCTGTTGCGAGGCAGTGGAGGAGGTAGCAGACCTCTTTCCAATTGTAAGTTCTCAGTACTCTTATGGTCCTCTTGTCTCCAAATGTTGACACCCTTTAGTCCCTTTTTGCCTTTACATACTAGCAGAACAAATATTTTTAGCATGGGAGAAGGCAACTGGGGTATGTTTTTGCAAAAGACGTTATCGTTGTCCTATTTTTTTTGTATTTTGGTGATCTAGGATGCAAGGAACAAATTAGCAAACAAGGAAAACATAGATACATCGACTCGGTGAAACTACCGCTCTGCTTTAGGGCTAAGTGGTGGTGTATGTCAAGCCAAGGCTCTTACCTTGGGAGTACATTGCAAATAGTGGAACACAAAGGAATGAGACTGAGAACTTGGAGGTCTCCGAAAAAAATCGCACAACAGCAACCCTTGATGGTTACAGGCCTAGAAAGGCAAAGCCTGGTAGTGCAACTGTGTAGGTATTGGGTGGATTTTGCATGATGATAGGTGTTTTTTGAAGGGAACTATTGACTATTCAGCTCGTGTAGGCTGTTGGATTTGGACTACTCAATTTAATTTTTTGGCTCTGGTTTGCAATGGAATTAAGCGTTGGCGGAAATGGACCGTGTTCGAAAGTCGTCGCATATATGATCATGGTTACAGACTAGCTCTAAGAATCCATTGGCATGGCAGCAACGGCAGTGTTGAAGAACAATGCCTGAGATCTCAGGTTCTTCTGGAATAAATTGCAGTATATGGATCTCAAGATATGTGCTTATTTTAAGTTGGGTAATGGGTTATCCTGTAATCTAACATTTAGATCATAGACAAACATTTATAAAATACGAAATCGATATAACAACCTGTAATTTATCTGAACACAGCTATTACCAAACTTCATCCGCATAATGCTGAATTAATCTCTATAATATATCCCTTTATTCTAATTTATTAGTACCCAAATAGTATTTGGAACCCGTTTAAAATGAATTAATACAATTTACGTACTCGGATTATTATTTACTTATATGAGCTAGCGTACACCATTAAATGGCTGACATAAATGGTATTGGGATGACTCTAGTAGTGCTCTACGACGGTCTTTTTGCCTTGATAAGTCTTGGTGTACAGTTGCACCTTCCTTCCATTGAGGGGCTGCAATGGTCTTGCATTTTCCTTAGCATGCTGCAATTAAAGTACACCACATTATAACCTGAAACAGAATTATAATGAAGAAAGGAAAATAATAATTTCCTGAAATGAGAGAGCAACTTACATCATGAACAGCCTCCCGTAAAAATGCTACTTGCTCTTTGGAAATGGTGGCAATCTGTGTGATTGAAGATTACCAAACATACAAAGTTAGCCCTAATTGTCCCAAAGGTAACAAATTAAAAGGTTCGAGGAGTTGAGCTTGCGGTGGATAGGGCAATGACGCATTAGAATAGAGAAGGTTATGAAGCGTACGTACCCTTTTATTGACGGTCCAAATGACGCCTTCAGTACAAGGAGGGGTGGTAAGTGAACCCATATATCTGTAATGCTTGCTTCCTCCCATTTTTATCTCCGCAGGATTAATTATACCAGCATCTATCTCTTCTGGAGTTGCGGGTATTGATTTGATTTTGTCCATTAGCTGCAAATGGTTGGACCATGTCATAAGGGTGAGCGAACAATGATTAATCTATTCGGTGGGTAGTCTATCTATATAATCTGAATGATGGTGTGTTCTTTTTCACTTATTGGACCTTACTTAATCAGTGGAAATCAGTGACAAGACTTTACTGAATCAGTGGGAATCAGTGACGGGACCTTACGCATTCAGTGAAAAGCAGTGGCAGGACCCACATTCCTACTCACAGAATCAGTGACAGCCTGACAAGACCTTACTGAATCAGTGAAAGTACCTTACCGAATCAGTGAAAATCAGTGACAGGATCTTACCCAATCAGTAAAAATCTATAGGAAGACATTATCCAACCAGTAAAAATTAGTGAAACTAAGTGAAAAAGAACGCACCCTTACACTACATTCCATAGACAAATATTTATCTAGTATGTATTCGATGTGTATATTGTAGCATTGTATTGGAAACAGAATCCCAAGGGAAACAAATAAAAAATAATAAATACATATGTGGCTTTTTTTCTTATTATTTGTTTGAATTAATACCTTTGAAAGTAAAGGATCAGGCTCGCCAATCTTGTAAAAGAGTCCGATAACGGCAATCTTGTCATCTGAGCTTTGATGTACCATGTGCACCTCAGAAGCCAACCTTTTGCACACATACAAACACAATACTACAATTATTTAGAAAAAAAAAAAAGAGAAATATTGTGGCACAAAGAACAAGATCAACACATGCGAAATATTTGATCTTGATTTGAGGAAGAACATCACATATTCACATGATAGATTGTTTATTGTTAATTTAGCAACAAAAAAAGGGTCTGTTTATTGTTAGAACTTATATTAGAACATACAAACCTCTTGCCATTGATGGTATGCTCTGATGGGGAGTGCCAATGGGACTGCCGTAGGAAATACTGAGTGCCATTGATTTGAATTGTGCTGCCATTACCTTCCCATTTTATCTACATCAACAATGATTATTAGTGATTGTAAAACCAAAGATTTTTTTCCTTAATTAATTCTATTAACATGGGATTCTAATCCCCACTTATTTTTTTCAGCAAGTCTGTGTGAGACCAATTTAGATTAAAATAGGGTCATTATTTAGAAATATAGAGATCAATTATTATGAACTGTGACATTTGTTTCAGTGCAATATGACTTGCCTCTAACCAAAAGTTATAGAAAAATCATCTTATACAATTTTTTTTTTCTTTTCTATTATTTTACACGGTACGTAATATTTCATTTGGGAGCCATCAGGAAGCTAAGAAATCCGAGGAAATTCCGAAAGTGTAAGGAGTCCAAAACAAGTGGTAAGGGAATTCAATTCAAATTTGTGCAACATATGGATCAACAAGTCTTGTGTGAGATTAACTTATAGAAAAATGGGATCACTATTTAACAATGTAAGGGTCAATTATCATGAGCAGTGAGTGGCCTTTATTATACTAAAAGGTGACTCCTGTCTCACCAAAAATTTCAATAAAACCGTCTTAAACAAGTTTTTGTGTATATGGAAATGAAGAAATTCTTGGGGTGACTCAAGTCTTATCTTTATTATATTTTTGCTGGGATGTTGAAAAAATCCTGTAATTTCTGTTGTTTAG
Organism: Tetragonia tetragonoides; assembly: GCA_038025085.1. Lineage (NCBI taxonomy): Eukaryota > Viridiplantae > Streptophyta > Magnoliopsida > Caryophyllales > Aizoaceae > Tetragonia > Tetragonia tetragonoides. Next base: position 12,398,841 of record CM076139.1, read on the forward strand.
CCATTTAGATATTTCTGCAGGCAAGGGGTTGGTTTTTACTCCCATTGTCAAGATGCATGGGTTACGGTTTGTACTCCCATCAGTATTTTTCAGGAGTCACGGCTTTGAGGGTTGACATTGTGCCAAATAAACAGCCCACTAACCCAAAATTAGGAAAGGGGGTTGAAACAGGCATTCGCCTTCCATTCTTGATTTTGAAAAGCTTGAGTGGGTGAACCTTTAAGTTGGCCATAGGGATTTTTCTAGTGTAATTGGTAAGCTTAATCACCTTCTTTTTTTTTCTTCTTTTCTTGTCCCCAAACAAGGTTGGCACAAGCCAGCTCGACAATGAGTCAATGACGACTATTACAATCAAGGAGCGGAGTGGATAGCCCAATGACCCATCCCCTACTCGTCCCCAATCGAGACTGTACATGCAATTTATGGTATTATGTGACTCATAACCTATATAGTACTAGCTTGTTGCTGTTCCTTCTATTGATCTGTTACTATCTGGCAAACTTGCCTATTAAACTCTTGAATCTTCATTTCTGGATGGTAGATTCAACTGGTTATTAGTAATTGTGAAACCAACAATGGGACAACAGTTACAAGTAATTATTGAAGGATCTTTTATATTCTAATCTATGTTTGTATTGGATTTTGAAAAGAAAAAAAAAAAGAATTTCAAAAAAGAAGTTATGATACTGGTATTTAGTTACCTCAATATCATGACCTCTGTTTTTGAGATGTGCTTGGGTGGGCTTATAAGATTTGGTAATTTCCTCTGATTTAGGGGTCACTTGAACTCTCCGATGCATTAGATCAATGGGGGATTGCATTTCACCTGTCTTGCACAGTGCCCATTCTTCCTTTAGGTCTCCCCAGTGCTCTGGCCCCATCATGCTCCCTTCTATGTAATCAAAATCTCTCTCATCCTCTACACCATATCAAAACACATAAATCAAGTATAACAAAAACTTTACCAACTAAACTAGCTGTAATAACAACGACCTTATTGTATATCGAGCAAATCGAATCTAATAACAAAATGAGAGGCGGAATGTAAATTAAAGGCTTACCAACTTCTTGGGCTAGAATCGACTTCGAAATCGACAAGATGACCACGGAAAAGAGCAGAGAGGCAGAGAGGATTTGGAGTAATTTCTTCATAACTTTTTCTTTGAAGGAGTTACAGGTTTATCACTAGTGTTTTTCTGTTTTTTGGTGGGTTTTGAAATGTTACCAAAAGGGGAATTTTATAATGCACCCTGAAGATCTAGAGAAGGAGAACTTGTCAATGCATTTTTCTGATGTCTTTACAGTACGTTAAATGAAGACAAAGTTGGATACACTTGACACTTTCGTCTAATGTTCTGGGGATGTTAAGTGTGTAACAACCAACTAACGCTTTGACGACCGCAGCCCATGTTTAATTTCTTGTGTACTGGTAAATTATATAGGGCCCGCTAGCGACTTGCACGGCAACGCGGTGTTTAAAGTTGGAAAGAAGGTTCCTTCAAAAAACAAAGTTGGAAAGAAGGATTGTAACCAAAAGAAAAAAATATTGGAAAAAAATGGAGATTAATAACACATAATTCAATTGGGTAATGAGTAATTTTTGAATTGTTTTATCCCTTCTCAAAGTTGTTTTCACACTAAAGGCATGTTCTCTTCAACGGAATGATGCGGGACGGTAAGAAATGGAATGGAACAGATTGGAACGAAACGGAACGGCGCGAATAATGGAAGAAAATGTGAGACTAAATGAAATACAGAATGCGAAACGAAACAACGCGGAACAGAACGGAACAGAATACAGCATGGAAACGACGAAAAGAACAGGATCTCACACCTATTCAGTAATTCACTCACAAGACGGCATCATGTATAAGGTAACCAAAAATATCATTTTTTACTTAAGAGGAATCACTTTTTTTGCTCGTCAACTTTTTATATATGGTAAGATGAATTTTTTTCTCACACGTAACGCACCTCTTACATGAGTCTTCTAATTTGAGATTTTGTGATTTCTGAAACATGAGTTGGAATGATTATCCTTTTACTTTTATTCACATATTTTATTGTTGAAATCAAAGAGCATATTTGAGATATTAGTTGATTTACCATGCTACTTGTTTATATTCATGAATGCACGAATAAATAATTGATAACTAAATTACATATCAGAATGTGATTCCATTAAATTTAAACACGGTCTTGAATTCACAAATGGTTAATATATTTTTTTATGATATATTATAGACTTATAATAGTACTATGATTCTGTATGTATTCAAAAAATATATTTTGAAATGCATATTAACCAACATATTTTATAAGAAATTACAATGTTTATGAACAAATTTTAGCTTGTTTATTCAAGAAAACAAGTTGTTTAAATGATAACTTAAAAACTTAAGATTGAAAATTTTTGAGTTCAAGTCAAATTCCAAATAAACATGAACATTCCAGAGATTAGCTTGATTTTGCTAGCTTATACTCTTGACATTTTCTCCTTTTAAGGTATATATACAAGAGTAAAACGGCATTATCTTCAAGGTCATGACCATGCTCTCAGCAAATAATCTCTAAATTTTCTAATAATGCCTATGTTATGAGAATCAAATCATAATCATAATCAATCAATATTCAATATATATATATATAAAGGAGGTATATTTCGAGAGCAATGAGGAGTACCACACGTAGGCGAGAATTTTAATAGCGCGCCACCTAAGCAAAGAAAATGACAAACAAAAGTAATTGTACAACGTTTAGAAGTCTTAGATAATGACAAACAAAAGTAATTATACAACGTTTAGGAGTCTTAGATAATGACAAAATATAAGTGGTGTAAAACGTTTAGGAATATTAGCATTCTTACCAGTGTAAAATTAATTATTGATTAACTACTAGAGTTGTATGAGGATTATAACAGATTTTCATCAAATATTCAAAATAATATATAACGTTTTCTAAACATCTCAAAAAATAACAAAAATTACACCATCAGATTCGGATCGGAAAATATTTCAAAACGAGATGCATTTACAATATGTTTAGAACATAATATCCATTGGTTTATAGGGAGCAATAAGGCAGGCCACCTAAGCAAATAGCCTAGGACGCACCATCTAATCTAAGCAAATTTAAAAAATAATTAAAAAAAATCTCTATCTACACGTAAGTCAAACTCATCTCAAAAAATAACAAAAATTACACCATCACATTCGAATCGAAAAATACTTTAGAAAGAGATGCCTACAATATGTTTTTATCAATGTCTATATTCAAAGTTGGCATCTTTCAAGAGTTTTAAGACACGTCACCTAAACGAAACCAATAATTTAGAAAATAAGAGAAAATGAGATAAAGAAAATGAGCACATAAAATGAAGAGATAAAGTTGTTAATAAATTTAGAACAATCCTTCGACTAATGCAATTGTACATAGAAGCAAAATAGTACTTGAGCCTTTCAGCCTGTGGTGCAATTAGAGTGTCATTAGAACTCAAAGTGTGTGGTAAAATAAAATAAAATAAAAATAGCAATAAGAAGTTAAAAGCATTATGTCTCTATTAATCAAAGATTAAGAGGCTATATACATGTTCTCCACCCCCCCTCCTTTTATCGTAGGTTTTGCTTCCCCTCCTCCTTTCTCTACTTAATTCTCTTTGTTTATTATTGTCAATGGAGAAATTCTTCTTATATTAATTAAGTTTTGTTTATGTGTTGCAGACTTGCAGGTATGTAATTGTGTAACATGGTTAATGGTTTTATGGACAATATTTGACAAGGCTGGCAGGGAACTTTTTTTAGATATGTTTTATTTTATTTTTCATGAGCAATTGTGTCATAATCTTTACTATATGCACATATTGGATTATGGTTCGATGATAATCATGGGAGTAGACAGTAATCTCTCCTACACTCAATATTTTCATTGTTGATCTTTCACGTTTATTTATTTTTTCAATTCAGATAAGTTCAGTCCTAAAGAACACACCCTTCGTGTCTCATATTATATTCTTTTATACAGTCTTCCTTTCTTATTGTTGTTGCTGTAGTATTTGCCCTTCAATTAGATCCATGACTTATGTTCTTATCTTTAACTTTGGTCTTATATGCTTACTTTCCCTATTTAACTCTTCTTGAGATGTTATCCCTTAATAAGACTAAATTTTTTTTTTCATATATGCAGGTTTTGGGGTCATCGATATATTCTAATAACGTAGTATAGTAAGCATTTTTTTTTTACATACATATTATTTCATTTTTATTGATTGACTAGGTTTTGCAATTTCAATGTTGGGGTGGTTTACACTTGAAATATGTAATTATGTGTTTAACGAAAATTTATTTGCAGAACATATAACCATACTATTTACTTCTTTGTTCTCTTTTTCAATTGGTGTGGGTTGTTTCTTTGGATTAGATAAAGTTTGGATATTGAGAAAAAGAGTTTGATTTGTGATTAACCATTAGAGTTTTACGAAGGTTATAACAGATTTTTGTCCAATATTTAATTCTAATATAACATTTTCCATACATCTCAAAAAATAAAAAAAATAACACTATCAGATTCGGATTGAAGAATACTTTAGAATGAGATATATTTACAATATGTTTAAATCATATATCTAAATTGCATAGAATTGTTAACAAAAAGAATTCAAAATAGAAACATAAGCAAAGAGATAGGATGCGCCCACTTAAGCGAGGATTTAGTTAGAAAACTTTATCAATTAACTTTTATGTCGAGATAAATAAAGAGGAAAAATAAAGTTATAGCAAAAATATAGATAACCTTATTATAACTTTATCTTTATTTTTTTTATTACAAAATTGAAGTATCTTTTGATTCGTGAAATATAAAATGTACATTTTTATAATTAACTAAAAATTACTTTTCAGCGGGTTAAATATAAAACGTGCACGGTTATAATGAATTAAAAATAGCTTTCAGGGGGTATTTAGGTGTCTATATGCTTCAGTGTCTATATAACGAATAAAAAATATTAGGAGTAATATAGTATTTAAAGTAACCCGTGCATCACATGGGCTTTAAAACTAGTATCTATATATTAGAGGCATTTCCTGACAGCATTGGAGGTGTCCACCTAAGTGAGTCATTGTAATAAAATTTTAAAATAAATATAAAATAGAAATATATGTTTTGGTATAGAATATATACTAAAGTTGTACTTTTCTAAATCCTTAAAGAGTTACTATTAATTAGAGGTTTTAGAATATATACTAAAGTTCTACTTTTCTAAATCATTAAAGAGTAGACTATTAGATTTTAAAAAGCATATAACTTCAGTTTCAGCGCTTAAAAATTAAATTGCTTACACCATTGGAACGGGTACGAAATATCCTTTAAAATGAGACTAATTTGTAGTATGTTCTATTGATTTACAACATTAGATGCGTCCACCTAAAAAGATAATCAGTAATTAGCTTGACAAGTTGACACAACTAAAGAGTTGCATGTAAAAATAAAATATGTTATTTTAGGGTTCCAATTTATGTTCCCTTCAACTTTATAATTATTAATGTACTCCCTCCGGACCACAAAAAAAAATTACATTGGACTTTTTGCGTTATTCAAGGCAGTACTTTGACCGCATATAACTTTGAAAAAACAAGCAAGCATTGAAATATATTTTGCTATTCTAAGGTTTACGTCTAAAACTTTTTTATTTTTTGAAAAGTATATGTCGTTATGTATACATTAGACATTTAAACTGATTTTACCACAAAACAAAAGGATCATATCTTTGAACCCTGAAATTTTAGTTTTACACTTATATCAACATAAGAGTATTGGCGTAACAACATCAAGCATAGAAAGACTTTGAAACTATTACCTCTTGGATCATGTAACATATATATGAGATGAAATAATTAATAGTTAATTGAAATTGATGATAAGAGTTTAAATTAGATAATGCCCTATAAAATCATAGTAATCTTATTATATGGCATTCATGATATTAAATGGATTATATAAATAATTATCCATATATTACTATTAGTTTTTCATAAGTGACAATTACACTTTGTTCTTCGATGAGATTAATAATCATGTTATATTAGTTTATTATATAATCACAGTCCGTGCAATACACGGACATATTCATGGGCATCCACCTAGTGATGTTGGACCACAAACGTCTCTTTTGTGCAAATTAATTGTTACCTAGTTGCATTTTCTATATTTATGACTTTTTAAACATTTTCATAAAGTTTTTAAGTCGTCCAATATAAGCAGTGAGGGACAAAATAATCTAAAAGGACTTGGTCTACCTTTAAAAGGATTAAAGGACAACTCGATTATCTCCTTTTTTTTTTTTTATCTCCTTTAATATAAAGTGTACGAAAGTCTTAGTCCAATGTTGCTTTCGCTCCATTTTCAAATAACACTTCTTATGCAATTTAAACCAATATGATGGATTGAGCAACCAAAAAGATTTAGGCTCTGTTTGATTCACCTTAATTTTACTTAAATTTAGTTCAATTTAGTCCAGTTCAGTTCAGGCGTAACTTTAGCACTCATATAACTTTTTATTTCGAAATAATTTCATGATGATAATTATGTCATCGGAAAGATCTCAAAGCATACTTTCAAATGAGTCCAATATTGACTATGTTTGGACAAATTTTAAATGGTTAACGATCAAGTTTAAAAAATTAATTCAGTTCAGTTCAGATCAGTTCAGTTTAGTTCTAATCAGTTTTATCCAAGTGAATCAAATGGAGCCTTAATATATCGTAAATTACGTTTTTCGAGTAGTAAGTGAAACAAAGTTGAATTTTATATAATCTACCCGTGACACATTCTGAAGTGCAACAAAGTTGAATTTTATATAATCTACCCGTGACACATTCTGTCGAATATATTTGAATCACGTTTCTTGAGTCTCATTTTATCTCATTTTGTATTTCATAAAATCCGTATATTTTGGGTGCGTTTGTTAGATCGTACACAGTCAGTTTAGTTCAGGTGAGGTGCTAATTTAGTGATTTCAAATTCAGTTAAATGATGTTCAATTCAGTTCAGTGGTGCTAAGTTAAGAAACATACTTTTTGTCTCACATATCAAGTTGTGTTCAATTCAGTTCAGTTGGGTCCAGTTCAATTCAATAGTATCTTGTTTAGTGATGTTGAATTCAGTTCAGTTCTAATAAGTTCACCTCTAACAAACACATCTTATTTTTAAAATCTTATTTTTTTTGAGATTGTAAGAGAGAGGATATACTAAATAACGATTAAACTCCCAAGTTCATCCAGGGGCATACATTCAAATTCAATAGACTTGACCTTTGGGAAATACAACATGCTGGGTTGGGCTCATTTTTAATAGCAATGAGTGTACCTATATTGGTATACTCGAAAGTATATGATATTGTGAAAGAATATCAATACTTTCATACCCCAAATTATTGTCATATACTCCGTAGTAGTATATTCAATAGAAAAGGGGTAATATTCCAGAAAAAAATAACCTACAATTTTTTTTTTTAACACGAATTTGTTTGCATCTTTGCAAACTTTAAGATTTTTTTTTTATTTCTTATATTAATATATTTAATTTCATAACAAATACATACACTCAAATTGGCAATTCAATAGACAAGTAGGCCTAGTTGTTTATGGTGCACTGGTGCGAATTGAATCCATTTTTGGTTGGATTCGCATGACTTTTTCTATATGGCCAAAAAATTCTCTTCCCCATCTACCTAATTTGCTGGTTAAATGTTCAAATTCTCAAGAAAACTTAAAGTGTTGTTACTAGAATATAATAATTCTTGTAGTCAAAAACATTTTATAGGAATGAAGAAAAAACTTCACCATGTAGGAATGTCGTCCTTCAACCGATGGAGAATGTTTGATTTATATCGATTGGTGGCTCGTTGGGAGCAAGCAATGAAGGGACATGGATTGCATGGTCTTGAAAGAGAATGAAATGCTATAGTTAAAAAATTGATCCTCTTAATTTGTTTTGCTTTGATGTATTCATACAAGATAACTTGGGTGTTCTTGTGTTTTTTGAGCAAGTTTTGCTCATTAATAAAATATCCTAATTATCAAAAAAAAAATATCGATTGATGGCTCGTAAGAGATTATTATACAATTACATAATTTGATCTTGCTTAAAGAAATAACCACCATATATATGACTTATTACATTAACATATTGTATATGAGTACATAAATTATAGAGTATGAATAATTGTATAGGCAATATTATCAGGATAATTATTCTTTACTGCGTGTTTTAAAGAGGTAAACTTTCCTTCCGTTGAGAGGCTGCAATGGTCTTGCATTCTCCGTGGCATCCTACAAAAACAAAAAGATTGATTACTACTAAATTCTCCTTTTATATGTTTAAACTTTTACGGGTTCCGAAATTTACAATGATATTCATAATTAAACAAAAGAAAATTGCGATAAATAGCAGATTAGAAAAATTCTTAATTATTGTCATAAAAATGGGTTCATGATCCGTGAGAGAAAGAATAGATAATGAACTCTGAGGATCACAACGTACCTCATCAACAGCCTTTTGAAGCAATGCTACTTGATCTAATGAAACAGTTGAAGCCTGCAGTGTAGCGGAAGAGTACCAAACATCAATCCATTATTACCGCCAACATAATTCATCACTAACTTTTAAATTGTGAAAAATACAAAATGGCCTAAACAACATATATACATAAGGGGGCCCTGAAATGGAAAATCATATAACACCATAATAACATGGGATGATCAGGTTTCTAGACAATAAAATCAACAGCCAAAACAATAATCCAACAATAGACCCGAGGGGCAAGGGGACTCATAGGTACCCCATGTTTTATGGTGTAAAAATATCCATATTTGTTTTGCGATATTTCGAAACTATGATAACCATATATTATACTTTTATTTTCGGCTTTCAGGGACTTACTTTTCATTTTTGCCCAAATTTCAATGGGTGATCTATTGTAGCGTAAGAGTACCCTCAACGCCCGAAAAGGTCATTCGAGACCGAGAACTCCGGTATTATCCATACTTTCGATATTCTGATCCTTAGGCTGGGTGTGTCGCGCAAAATAGTTTTCCGAGCCTGATAGGGACCCGATAACTTACCCGGGGGCCTCCCATGTCCCCTAGTGTCTAATGCGATACGGTGCAAAAATATCCACATTCGTACGGGGCCTTCCGAAAGTCAAAAAACCATGGATTATAACCTTCATATTTCGGTTTTACGGAACTCGGTTGTCATTTTTGCCCAAATTTCTCCGGAGGGTCTATTGTGACCCAAGAGTACCACCGGTGGCCTGGAAAGGTCATTCGGATCCTTCAACTTCGATTGCACTCATCTTTTCGGTGTTCCGACTCATTGGGTGGGTGCCTGGTAAAACGGTCGTCAAAACTTAATAGGGACCCAATGAACGACCCTGGGGTCTCCCATGTCCCCTAATGGTGTCCCGTGCAATATGGTGTGAACATATAAACTTTCGTTCTAGGACCTTTTAGAAACTCAAAAACCGTGGATATAGGCTTTATTTTTCAGCCTCACGGGGCTCGATTGTCATTTTTGCCAAAACTTCTTTGGGTGTGTCTATTGTCCTAAGAGACACCCCGGTGCCCCGAAGACTCATTCGGGTCCCCAATCTCAAATTCCACCCCTCCTTTCAAGGTTTCGACCCTTAGAATGGGTTATGGTAAAACGATCGTGATCGTCCAAGCCTGACAATGACCTGATAAATGACCCCGGGGGCCTCCCATGTCCCCTAGGTGCTTCCCTTATGATATGGTGTGAAAATATCCACCTTAATTTCGGGGCGTTATGGAAGTCAAAAATTGTGGATTATAGCCTTCATTTTTCGTCTTTTCGGGACCCGGTTATCATTTTTGCCCAAGCTTCTACGAAGGGTTTATTGTGATCCTAGAGGACCCCCGATGCCCTAGAAATGTCATTTGGATTCCTGAACTCCGGTTTAACCCATTCTTTCGGTGTTTCGACTTTTGGAGTGGGTGTTTGGTAAAACGATTGTCCAAGCTTAACAGAGACCAAATAACATATCACGGGGGCCTCACATGTCCCTTAGTGGTGTCTCATGCGTTATGGTGCGGAAATATCCACTTTCATTCCAGGACCTTCCGGAAGCTCAAAAACCATGACCTGGAGAGTCATTTGGTTCCCCAAACTCCGATCCCCCCATTCTAACACTTAAAGTGGCCGGGTTCTGGTAAAATGGTCGTCCAAGCATAACACGGACCCAATGACTGAACACGGAGGCCTCTCATGTCCTCTAGAAGTGTCCCACATGATATGATGCAAAAATATCCATTTTCATTACCGGGCCTTTCGGAAGCCAAAAACTGTGTAATAAAACCTCCATTTTTCAGCTTTTGGGGCCCCTTGTGATGATTTTAACCCAAACTTTTTTTGAGTGTCTATCGTGACTCAAGAACATCCACGATGCCCCAAAAAGTCATTCGGAGTAGCGAGCTAAAGCCCAGATCTTGAACTCTTGTTATCATACAAATAACATCTCAAAAGCAATACAACTCTATGCAATCCGACATATTGAATTATCCAAGTTGGAATTTATCATTCAAATATAATATAAATGCATTTAAACATTATAAATTCACAACGTACATTAATAATTTGAAAAACAAACGCTTGATCTTCACTCAATGAGCCAAAATCGTGGATGAAGTGATAAAGAGACATAAAGAGTTAAGAGATGGTACCTGTTGATTGATAGTCCAAATGATACCCTCAGTACACGGGCGTGTGGTGAGCGAGCCTGTATACCTGTAAGACTTGTTTCCTCCCATCTTTATCTCTTGTGGATCAATTATTCCAGCCTCTACCTCGCTTGTACCATTAGATATTATTTTTATTTTCTCGGCAAGCTGTAGGATGCAATCACATTGTCAAAAGATTGATTTGCTCTTTAGAAATCTAGGATTTGCACGAACACGATATTGGCACTATAAAGCTCAAGATTAATGTGTGCAGTGGCGGATCCACATGAGCATATAGGTATGTACATGCATACCCTATAATAAATAAAACATGTTTATTATGTTAACTAATCTTAGCAATAACGCAGCTGGTTAGAGTATATTTTGTTGATGGACAGGTCAGAAGATCAAATCTTGGTAGACACAACCATTTGTTTCAATGTCGGGCACATGTCTCAAACTCTGCTACATTCGTGTTTCGAACAAGTATTACGACATCTATCTAAAGATTACCCATGCATACTTCTTACATTGAAAAACATGCCTTTTTTTTTAACTAGGAATGTATAGTTAGTACCATTGAAAGAAACGGATCGGGATTGCCAAGCCTATAGACATGTCCAATAACAGCAAGCTTCTTGTCTGCGCTTTGATGAACCATGTGTTGCTCCAATGCAAACCTAATTATTTGTTCATTCAAATTATACAACACTTTATATTAAATAAAAAAACTAGTCTCCTCCATCTAATGAAAATAATGTTTAAATTAGCAAATGACTTTTCAATCGAGACAAATAAAAAATACTTAGAAGCAAAATAAAGGCCAATATATCAAGAATGCCCTGGTGAAATATAAGAGTGCATCATATGAGCTTGTTAATTAGAGAGAATGTGAGAGAGTGAGGAGAGAGAGAATCTAATTACATGTTTGGGTGTGAAATTATGAGTGGTAATAGTATCTTTTGACAAAATTAATGATACTACTTAAGGTAATGTAAACATTTGATGGGATGAACCGATAGTTAAAAGAAATGTAAATATTTTCATGAGACGGGAGAAGTAGTATGTTCATACAAATTTTAATTTTTTTTTGGCATAAAATTTTTCATTTTGGTTTGAATTTGGACTTCTTAATCAATCTAATTGTAATTAAGACGTACGTATAGAATTGTTCAAAATGAGATCTTGCTTAAACTCTTTGCCCCATCGATTCTTATGATGATACAGTGTCTCAATTCACTTGTCAGTTGTCACTCGTTCAGCTTGAGTCTTGGAAGCTAGTAGTACATGTCTTCTTGAGTGGGCTGGACTGTGGTGTTGGCCTTTTGGCCCAATATGGTTTTTTTGGCCCAATATGGTTTAGGTGTAATCTGTATTGTTCAAATTGCGAAAGGTGGGCAAGATGGTCACAAATTATTGCCCATACTCCAGGGGTCTAGGAAGTTGTAACTTATAGTTTCATACTTTCATTGGTAGATTGGAATGCGGGTGGTTTGATTCGATTTCGGTTCGAATCTACTTAAATTGGGTCAAAATCAATTCATGAGATGTTTGGGTTGGGTTCATTCGTTTCGAATCACATTTGGATTTATTGCCAATATGTTTATTATGCTTCCTTGAATCTATTTGAGTATAAACATATCTGGGTTAGGTCTATTTAGGTTCGGGTAAGTAATTTCTTGAGTCAAATTTTTCGGATCGTGCCTCTCGATTTGCGACATTTTTTCTAGGTCTTTTTATTGAATCCGGGGTTAGGCAATAAGAATTGCAAAATGATCAGAGTGAAGCGATCAAAACTTATTATCCTACCAACGAAGAACAAAAAAAATATAAAAAATAAAGACTAACACCACAATGTATGCATAATGCAAGCTAAAACATAATGAGGCATAGTGAGTAAAGGGGACCTCTCGCCGTTGATTGTATGCTCTGACGGAGAGTGCCAGTGGCAATTCTGGAGGATATAGTCTGTGCCGTTAATCTTAATTTTGCTACTCCCACCTTGCCATTCAAGCTACATCACACCAAATCAAAATTATGATAATATTTGAAAAAGAAAAATTCTTTTTTAATTATAAAAATTCGCAATCATATAAAAAGTACAAAAACTTGAAACTTGAATAATAATAATTGAAACTTGTATAAAAGAAACCTAAAACGCTCTTTCATAAAAAATAAAAATAATTGAAAATGTGATAATGTATGAGGCGGCCTCAATGTGAGGGCGCCTTAAACAAGCATGACGTGATGCCGATATGATATATAGCTATAGGGGCGGTAACCTCATTTTGAGGCGGCCTCATAAGAGACATTTTGATGTTTGTCAATAGTAAAGGCCTAAAGGGTATTTTTTTACCTGTATATCATGGCGTCTATTCTTTAGTATGGTATTGCCGGGCTTGTAAAATTTGAAGATCTCCTGTGATTTGGGTGTTTTTCTCACTTTCCGTTGCCGGAGATCGATGGGGGACTGACGTCGACCCGTCTTGCACTTGGCCCATTCTGCCTTAAGGTCTCCCCAGTACGCTGGCCCTTTCTTGCTCCCATGCTTATAATCGAAATCTTTTACATGCTCTGCAACCACTAGGTGTGTCATGTATATGCTCGTGCGACGTAACAAGGTAGTAGTAGCATGATATTTAAAATTTATTTGTCACATAAAATGTGTTCTTCAAGTTGTATCCATTGCCCATTGGTAATTATATAGTACTCCCTCCGTTTCACCGAGATGTTTACACTTCATTTTTTTAAGGTCAAAGTTCACAAACTTAGACCATGAATTAATAAATAAAAAAAAGATTTATAATGTAAAAATGCAATTGTTAGATTCACTTTAAAGAATACTCTTGAAAATTTTTAATTTATAATTTATATATGCATATAATTACAATTATCGACGGTCAAAGTGGTGCATTGGAGACCGTGAAAAAACAAATATAAACATCTTCATAAAACGGATGGAGTATTTTTTTTTTAAAATTTTTTGCTCATTTAGGATTTATTTTTGTTTTATATATTTGTTTTCCTGAGAAATATTCTATCCATGCCAAATTGAGATTCACATTTGACTTTACACAGTCTCGAAGTTAATACTTTGACCATCTATAATTTGAAATTATATAGATATAAAATGATAAAAAGTTAATACTGTGACAATACAATTTAAATCAAATTTAAGCAAAATATTTTGATATTTTGAATGTTTATTTTATTCTTTCACAAATCATTAGTAAAAGTTTACAAAGTTTGACCTCAAAAATCAAATAAAAAATTCAAATTGAAACAGTATGGGTGTCTTTAGATTGAATATCAGATGCCTCAATTTATCCCAACCCAAAATTTTCAAATAACAAAAACAATTTTGATATTTGATTCAATTTATCATATCGAATTTCGAAAAACAAATTTGAATACCATTTTCAATAAAACTTACCCCCCCACCTTTTACTTTTAATTTTTTTTTTCGGAGCCACCGACATTCACATATGCACGAGGTATATTGCAAACAAGGGTTAAACTATTTCAAGCCAAAAAAGAAGCTCAGATTTGTTTTTTTAATTGTATAACTTTGAATTATTAAAATGGTTACCAATTTCAAGTGGATATTCATCCCCCTCCCCCCCCCCCCCCCAAAAAAAAAAAGAAATAAATCAATCCCTTAATAATTTTCATAAACAACTCTTTCAACTTAAACTAATCAATCTTTAAACTTAAATCACAAATAAAATTTATAAAGGTTTAAAACAATTGTTGTAAAAAATAACCATAAAGTTTCATTACACATAATGAAGTGTAATTTTAAGAAAATATCAGTCAAAGTTATGGCCTAAAAAGAGGGAAAACAAATTCAACAGAAAATTGTGTTGAGACTTGAGATGTGGGATTTATGTAGTGTGTAAATGTGATGCATACCTTCTTCTTTAGCTATAGTCGATGTTGCAAGCGCCAGAAAGATGAAAACAGATAAAAGATGGAATGACCTTGCCATTGAACATTGCTTCATTTTCTCTAATTATTGGAATTTGAAAATTTTGGTATAACTAATCCGAAGTTTTACTTATCATACAGACATAAACCTAACATTAGATATCTATCTGTGACATCAATCAGAAGTCGTCATTCACCCGACAATGTAGATTTTCTCTCTCCTCAATTTACATTTTCTCTCTCCTCTCCATATCTCCCTCTTCTCGTTAATCTAGATTCTATTTCACTGTTTTTAGGTTGTTCTATTTTAACCAAAATGTTTTTGGTTGTTCTATTTTAACCACAATGTTTTTGTTTGGTTCCCCAACCCTTCAATATTGAAACTCTATTTAATGACGTTGACTACTCATTTGACTTTGTAAAAATCCCTCTCAAATGAATCCCAATTTCTAATTCCTCATACTCTAACGTATTCACTAGGGCTGTTCAAAAATATCCGAATCCGGGTATCCAACCCGAAAACCCGAATATCCGAACGGAAATTATCCGAATTTCAGATACCAGAAAAGCGGATATCCGAATTTTGGATACACGAAAAGCGGATATCCGAAATTTCGGATACGAGTTTGGATACCATTTTCCAAAATTTTCGGATATTCGGATATCCGAAAATATCAAAATTATCTGAAATATCCGAAAATTATCCGAAACTATCCGAATATCCAAAACTATCCGAAATATTTGGTTCACATTTTCAAAATATTAGGCACAAAATAGGATAAAAAATAAAAAATATAAATATATTTCGGATAGCGGATATCCGACTATCCGAATCCGAAATTTCGGGTATCCGAAAATCAGATATCCGAAATTTCGGATACGGGTTCGGATATCAAAATTTTGTATCCGAAATTTCGGATATTCAATTTTCGGATATGAACACCCCTAGTCTTCACCGGGTGGCATCAATAATTAGAACTTAAAAGTCTTTGGACTTTTTTTTTTTTTTAAAGATGGTAAAATCGGGCCTCCACCCAGCCCAACCCATCTCGGGCCCAAAAGCCCAGCCCATCTCGGACTGAACCACAACTGGGTGTACAAACGACCCCCCACTCCCAAGTCCCAACCCACCCCACCCCATACCAGTTGGGTCTTGTTGACGTCACCCCATATATTCATCAACCACATCAATATATGAGAGTCCCAAGCTTTGAACTCGGCACCTCCAAATTAAAAAGTGAGAGGATAACCATTAAGGCAAATGCATCTTGGATTAGAGTTCTTTGGAATTAGGAGCAAACAAGAGATGAGAAAAGAGACTGACATGTTTGACACATAAATTAGAGAAAACCAAATGTAGATTTAAAACATATTTATGCGAAATTTTTTATCTTTAAGAATAATATACTCCAAAGTCCGGTCTGTTCTCCCCAACTGAAAAACGATTATATTTATTGCTGAATATTTATTTTTGTTGAACTTCGTTGAAGTTTGTTGAACTTTATTTAACTTTATTTAACTTTGTTGAACTTCGTTAAACTTTGTTTATTTTTGTTGAATCTTGTTGATTCAAGTGTTTTTTATAACTAGTTTGTATATTGGTTTGTTTAACTTTATTGAACTTCGTTTAACTTTATTTAACTTTGTTTAACTTTGTTGAAGTTTGTTGAAATTTGTTGAAGGTTGTTGAAGTTTGCTGAAATAAACAAAAATAAACAGAAATAAGTTGGGGAGAACAGACCCTAAGTCCGTAATATTTATGGCCATGCTCTTTTGCATCTTCGTAATTTGCTAATTTGAAATAAGACCTGACCATGGGCCGGGCCTGGGCCAGTCTTTTGGTGGGGCAGTTCTCGTCAAGCGAAGGCACTGGCACGGACAGCTAAGAGTCGGTATTGTGTCGGTCCGTGCCTAGGGTCTTGGTCAGGACTCATCCAGTGTTGGACCAGCTGTCGGGCTGGTGCCGGGCCTGGTGTTCGTCGATGCCAGGCCTTGACTCCATTCCAGCCAGCCAAACTTCGTCCGAAGCCGCTCACTCCACCATTACCCGGCCTTCAGCAAGAAAGCCAGCCAAACTTCGTCCGAAAACGTGTTTTGTTGAAGGTTGCAAGAGAGAGAATGAGTAGGTGAGAGAAATAAACTAAACTAATGGGGTGGTTTATTTCAAGGGAGGAATTCTGATTTTGTGGAATGATGGGAAAATTCAATTCAATCCTATCAGTTTCAGCAATCAAGGATTTCATGGAGTGGTTCAGGTAAAGAACCCAAAAACTGACTTTTTTCTTTCTGCCATTTATGCTAGTACTATATATAAAGAGAGAAAAGAATTGTGGGAGGAGCTTGGTGCTATATCTGTTGAAATTAATTCACCTTGGATTATGATAGGTGATTTTAATGATATTATTTGTGCTGATGAAAAGTTTGGTGGGCGTCATGTTAAACAAAATAGGCTAGATATGTATGCTGACTGTATGGATGTGTGCAATATGATTGATCTTGGTTTTGTTGGCCCTAAATTTACGTGGACCAATAAAAGGAAAAGTAGGCCCATCATAGAAAGACTGGATAGAGCCTGGGTGAATAATGCCTGGATGGATGCTTTCCCTGATTCTCACTTGATTCATTTGCCAAGGGTGACTTCTGACCACTGCCATATCCTTCTGAATACCAAAAACGTAACTTGTCCAAATTCTGCCAAAAGCTTTAAACTTGAACCAATGTGGTGCCTGGATCCTGATTTTGATAGGCTAGTTATTGAGGAATGGACTAGACCTGACACTATCACTTGCAAATTGGGCTTTCTTGCTAAGAGTATTGCTAGCTGGGCTAGGAATAAGTTTGGGAATGTACTGGCTAAGAAAAGGAAGCTTATGAATAGACCTGGAGGGATTCAAAGGGAACTTTGTTTGTCTCCTATGTCTACCTACCTGCAGGAGTTAGAGGATACCCTTGTTGCTGATCTGGAAACCATCCTTGATCACGAACAATGGTTCTGGATGATGAGGGCTAGATCTAATTGGATTGTGCATGGGGATAGAAATACTTCCTTTTTTCATAATTCTGTTATTTTGAGAAGAAAATGTAACAAAATTGTTCAACTTAGGGATCCTGTGGGGGATGTTATTTCTTGCCCTAAGGCCATTAGTGAGCATATTGTCTTGCATTTGTTTTCCCTCTTCTCCTCTGAGAAGGATGCTAACTATCTGTGGCATCAGTGCCTCTTTGAGCCTAGTACTAGATCTGTCAACATAGCTTTCTTGCCCTCTCACTTGGAAATCAAGAAGGCTCTCCTTGCTTTGGGACCTTACAAAAGTCCAGGACCTGATGGATTCCATGCTTTCTTTTTCCAAAATCAGTGGGATAGGATTAACTTGGATATTGTAGTCTATGTTCAAAATGTTTTTAATACTGGGAGGTTACCCCCTGGCATTAATGATACTCTGATCAGCCTTATCCCAAAGTGTGATAATCCTGAAACTATCAAGCAATTCAGGCCTATTAGTCTCTGTAATTCCCTTTACAAGGTGATCACTAAGATCCTGGTTGCTAGGCTGAGACCCTTCCTTAGGGAACTCATCTCTCCTAACCAGAATAGCTTCATCCCTGGGAGAAGCTCTGATGTTAACTATATTGTAGCCTCTGAGATCCTCCACTCCATGCATACAAAGAGAGACTCCAAGCATTGGTTTGCTCTCAAAATTGACCTAGAAAAAGCCTATGACAGATTAGAGTGGGATTTCATCAGAAATTGTATGTTCTCCTTTAATTTTGGTGAGACAACAATTAAGTTGATCATGCATTGTATATCCACTGTGTCTACCTCTGTCCTTGTGAATGGCACCCCTACTGAGAAGTTTGCCCCTTCTAGGGGCATTAGACAGGGAGACCCTCTCTCCCCCTACATATTCATTCTGTGTATGGAGTTTCTCTCAAAACTCATCCATGGTGCTTGCCAGAATAGTACCTGGAGTCCTTTTCTTTTTGGGAAAACAAAGCTCCCTATCTCTCATCTACTCTTTGCAGATGATGTCTTGCTGTTTCGTGAGGCTACTGCAGCCACCATGGCTGCAGTTAAGGCTACCCTCCACACCTTCACCAATGCCTCTGGTCAAAGGGTGAACCCTGAGAAGAGTCAGATGGTTTTCTCTAAGGGAACCCTTGAGAATATTATCCTGGACTTTGAGGAGGGGCTGGGTACTGTTAGGAGTGATAATTTGAGAACCTATCTGGGTTTTTCCCTTAGCCACAATAGGCATTCCAAGAGAGATTCTGTAACACCCCGGATTTTCTAAATAATAAATAAATAAAAATAACTAAACTCGAGCCAAAAATCGGGCAGAGTTTCCTTTGTAAATAGACATGCCAAGTTATCGATTATTTAATAACTTGCATAAACAGAAAAATACAACAAAGCCAACATTTACAACGGAAGACTTCTAACAAATCCGGAGCATCACTGCCACACTTACTCAAAGAATGAGTGCAAGGCAAACCTTACAAAACTCAAAAACTACCGACAAACTATAATGCTTTACAAATTATAATCGAATGAACAACTAGAAAGTATAACCACAACGGACAACACTAATCTTTATTCTGGTCAGCTCGAACTTAATGATCCATCTAGATCTTCACAATCGGACAACCTGCAAGTCATATTCCAATCTACTCCCCCATGCAATGAATATCGCATAGGTTCATCATAGGCCCACCATTGAAGAAAAATGGACGCACACACATGTAACACAGAAAGCAACCAATCAGCTTTTGCTGAGTAACCAAGCATTCTATCAAATAACAAATAAAAGCATTAGGATCTCAACTCAGGTCAACTACGACCTTGAATTCACATAAATCCCAAAATAAGTCTCAATTGCATTCTAAAATGCTATTTCATCTCTCAATTCCCAATAATTTGTGCCAACTGCTCTCAGTCACTAGCTCCTAGCCTCGATCATGTGGGAAGTGAACCGGCGGTAAAACCCGCAGATGCAAAAACCTTTCTCATACTTGGCCATAGGCTCTCATATCTCATAACATAGCCCGCAGGCTCTCAAAAGTCCTCTATCAGACCCATTTATAACCATATCACATTTTCATAAAATAATGCTCATTACCTAAGAAATAATCTTAGGCTACTCACTCACATGCCAAGAACTAAAGAACTAACAACGTCTGAGCCTCAAACCAACATATCATTTCAAATCATATTCATATGCTCATTGCAGTATCATTACTCAATCTAAGTCTATATGGATAAAGTTCACAATGCGGCACGGGTTCCCAAAAGAATTACACGAGCTCGGTTTAGTCTATAAACTCATCATTCATACAGTATACTATTCGAGCAAACAACCTAGCCGTGAGTTCCCTGGCTTCTAGCTATGCTTAGTCCTCAAGTACACAATTTCAATATCCATCCTAACAAATTACACCTATCTATTGTACGTAATATACACAATTCAGGAGCTAGCATATCTACCAATTAAGCAACCACTGCCATAGAAAGGACTAAATCAACAACAATTTCAGAATATAACATTTATTTAAACATGCTTAGGCAAATAATCATCCAATTCACATATAAAGGGGGAAAATAACATTCAACTCCAAGCAATAGAAGAAGGTTACCTCTAATCGAAGACCCAATTCAATTGCATCATAATCCCTCCAATTAATCATCAACATATCTAACATATATGCATATATATAATCAAATTAGAACTTGTCAATCAAAACCCTATAAATCAGAAATTGAACAATAAATTAGGGGTGTAGGGTTTCTGGAATCAAACCCACGAAAAGGATGAACTGGGCTTGAACGGTAGCGATCGGCCATCAACAGGTCACGTTCGGGGTGCTAGGCTCGCCGGAAGCCATGGCCATCGTCGTGGGCAGTAGCACAAAACAGAGGCAAGACAAGGGAAGCTCACGCAAAACAGAATAAGGAGAGAGAAATTTGAGCCTTGAACCACAAAGTACCAGCACCCGTAGGACAGTTCACAAACAGGCAGTAAAGTTTCCAGGCCAGAGGGACGACGAAGAAGATGATGGTCACGGTGATGGTGGAGATCGGTGGTGTCTTGGTGGGGTTTTTGCTCTCTTGGGTTTTACCTTTAAGGGGAAAAGAATAGGGTTGGGGAAATATAACTGAACAAGGAAACAAGAAGGGAAGAAAGGCAGTGGAAGAGGTAAAACCAATCCACATAACTCCAAAACGAAATAATTTTTCATTTATAAAATAATAAATCTTTTTCGGAAAATACTCAAATATACGGTCTATTACAGATTCTAACTTGATGCTCAACAAAGTTAAATTGAGGCTTTCTAGTTGGAAGGCTAATCACCTCTCCAGGGCTGGGAAACTCTGTCTTATTAAGGCCACCCTTAGCACCATCCCTTCTTACTATATGCAATGTATTCACTTGCACACCGAGACCTTAAAGGACCTGAACACTGTGGCTAACAACTTCCTTTGGGGGGACTCTGATAACAATAAGAAAATCCACCTTATGGGGTGGGGCAAAGTGAGTAAACCCTTGGATCGGGGGGGGTCTTGGAATTAGAGATAACATTGCTCAGAAATAAAGCTCTTATGGTCAGGATGGCTTGGAAAATTATGAAAAGTGGGAATCTGGCTAGTCTTGTCATTAGAGCCAAATATCTGGGAAAAAATGGTTTTGCCTCTTTTTCTTGGGGATCTCACATCTGGAAGGATGTGGGCAAGGGGTGGGATATCCTGGATGATAGTATGACCTGGGTTGTGGGAAATAGGGAGAAAATTATTTTCTGGGATGATAATTGGACTGGCCTAGGGAAAATCAGGAATTTTATTGAGGGGCCTCTCCCCCTTGGGGGAGAGGGTACTCTCTTGAAAGAGTGCATTATTAATAATGATTGGGATTTCTCTATTATCCCCTTTGTTTTTCCTGATGAGCTGCTGGAGTGTATGAATGGGATTACCTTGCCTACTGGAGATAGGAAGGATTTCAAAACTAGTAGCTTTGTTTTTAATGATAAATTCTGTCTTGCTGAGGCTTATAATGTGCTTATTGAGGATATCCTCACTGATACTAAATGGATCTGGAAGCTAGGAATCCCCCTTAGAATCCAATTTTTCATATGGTTGGCCTTTAATGACTCTTTACCTCACATGGGCACCCTTGCTCAGAGAAAGGTGGTGAATGATGACTCCTGTCACCACTGCCTAGGGGTGAGGGAGGATAGCCTGCATGTCTTGAGGGATTGCCCAATTGCAAGTGATATCTGGAATAGTTTGGTCCATCCTGATACCAATGCCATCTTGAATCTTAGGGACTGGTTGACCACTAATCTGAACAATAGCTCTAGCATTGATAATAGGCCCTGGTACTTAACCTTTTCCTTCTCTATCTGGGAGATCTGGAAGAGAAGGAATAAGATGATCTTTGAGGGGTCTGTCAAGCCTACACACCTTTGGATTAAAACATTGACCTCTGCCATAACTGAATTCACCACTTCACAGCCCTTGACTTCCAAACCCCATGCATTCCCTCCCTCTTCTTCTGGGCAGTGGTTTAGTCCTAGCCCTGGGCACTTTAAATGCAATGTTGATGCTTCCTGGAAAACCTCCACTTCTCATGCAGGTATTGCAGGTTGTGTTAGGGACCATTCAGGCAAATGGATCATTGGCTTTGCTAGAAGGGTTAAAGCAAAAAATGCACTCCTGGCTGAGCTTCTAGCTTTAAAAGAAGCACTTACCTTGGCAACAACAAAAACATGGCAAAATATTACCTTTTGTTCGGACTCAACAAAGGCAGTGGAGCTTATTTTTAGTGGTTCATGTGTTAAAAATGTTTATCTCAATATAGTTCTGGACTGAAGGGATTTGCTCACTGAGAGGAGTTGGACGATTGAGCATGAAAGGAGGGAAACTAACAAGCTAGCTGATGCGCTTTGTAAGTTGACTATGAAGGGATCAGTGTTTGTAATACCCCGTATATTTATAATATTTATAATATGCAATAATGTGATTATTTGATTTTGAAATATGGATTTTTGGAGAAAAGAATATTTATTAATACTTATTTCCTTATTATTTGGTGATGGAAAAGGATTAGACAATTTCCCTTGTGATAGTTTTCTTAATTGTGTTGTTCTAGTCGGATTAGGATTCTAACTTGGTCAATGATTTCACGCCTTTATAAATACCCCTTGACACTCCTAAATCTGATTATTTTCCTCTCTATTCGTGTCCTAGTGAGTCCATAAGTTTCATAATTTTTAGAGATCGTTTGATACCCCAAATTATTTTTTCTCTTGAGGCAGCGCAGTGCTGATGCAAAATTCAGATCCCCCTACTTTGTTCTATGATAACTCAAAACCTACACATGATTTTTACAAACCCTTCAGTGTAATTGAACATTAGTATGTCCTCAGCCTGTATGCCAATTTTTAGATGATATGGACTTCGTTTGATGCTCCGTTCCAGAATTTGTTTTAGATTGCGCATGCTGATTTCAGATTTCAGATTTTAGTTTGTTTGGTTTGGAGCTTAGGAATCAAGGTAATTCTATGTCTACAATTTTACTCAACCCCATGAAAAGTTTGAGTATGTGCTAAGTGATATATTTGACTATGCTTGGATGGAATGTATTAAATTTGATTTGTATGGTTATGGATTTATTATTTAAGATGGTTTTATGATGATTCAATTTATGTGGTGGATTAATTATATGAAAAGATTATGTATGATGGATTAATTATGTGAAGTAAGTTTATGGGAAACATGGTTTGGTTGAATTATGGAATATTGGATTATTATCGATTAAATTGATATTGATATTGGACTTTATATGGTGAGTAATGGATAAAACCTTGTGATTGGTTCATGTGGAATATGAGTATATTGGAATTGGATTATTATTGAATTTTTGTGATATAACTAGTGTGAATTATTGTTGTTGGTATGATCACGATTATTAAAACTATATTGAGGGTTAAGAGACCTTTTGGTAGGATCTCCTAAAGGTTAGACATAGATATGGTGGATACTTGTATATCTTGCGGGACTGCGGTTTACGTAAGCTCTATACTATTTTGACTCTTAGGGCATTGATCCCATGAGTTTGGTTATATTGATTGTCCAAATTGGACTGAGTACAGACGTATTAGTTGTACTCTATTGTCGTCCTTTTAAGCTGTGGAGGTTTTAGAAGGGGGTGTACACACTTAGACTTTTTGCTGATCAGTTGGTGGAAATATTTATGGTATGGAAAGGTTGAAATCCCTTCTCCATTGGTGGAATTTTGTCTTGTCGTTCTTCTCTCTAAACAAGATGGCTTAATGAATAATGAATAAATATATGATTGGTCTGCGTGTGCTTGGTTTGATGTCATGTGTGTATGAAATGAATTTAAACAAAATGTTTTGGAAAATCCAGGTAAGGATTTGCAAATGAATTTTACGGGGTAGAGTAGAGTTACCAGCTTTTGCTGATTTTCTTCTTTGTTTTCCCTTGTTTCTCTTCTTATATATTTTACAGGTGAGTTTGATGGATAAGCGTTGGAGTGAGGACGCTAGATAGAAGAATTGATAGATTTTGTCTTGAACATTATTTAAGTTGTTTTAGTTGGTTTATAATTTGGGAGTTATTATTGTTATTATTAATTATGTTTTAAGTTGGACTTTGTTTAGTTAAGTTGGAAATTAATTATTAAGTTATTAAAGTTGGTATTATTTCTTTTAGTTTTGGTTGGGCCTTGCATTTAATTTATTAAATGCGGCTTAGCACCTTGGGATTTCCGTTTATTTTCCGCTGCAATGTATTTAAAAAAAAAAAAAAAAAAAAAAAAAAAAAAAAAAAAAAATTGGTCAGAAATTTCGGGGTGTTACAGTGTTAGACTATCTTTTGCTCACTCCGCTTGTCGAGTTGACCCAGATACTTTTGAATGAAACTGTGTGTTGTAATAACTCTTTAATTACTTAATCTAATTTGCTGAACTTTCCTACCAAAAAAAAAAAAAAAAACTAAACTAATGGGCGCTTCTGTGGTGCTGTATAGGAGGGTGCAACACATTTTGTGAACCGTTAGATGTGTGTTTTGATATCAATCCTTCATTTTATTTGTTGCTTTTTAACTTACCACTTGCTAGTTTATTTCACGCCAAGTTACTTTTATTTGTCAATATGGTCCAACATATACATTGACTGGTTTACAAAATAAAATTAATCAGTCCACCAAAAGTTCACCTAGTAAACCAACTCTATTTTGCAAAATTATTCTATTCATCAGTTTCTACTCCACTACAACAACGAAATACACTAACTCAACACACTCTTATTTCATTATATCATCTACCCAATTACAAAAAACTATCACTTACTCCATATAAGTCATATCTTCAATCTCAGGATTATTTTATTCGTTTTGGTTGACCAACTGATTTTTTTGGTGCACCATATTATATGCGAAATTACTCCATATCATCAGTTTCTACTCCACTCCATTATACTTTTACTTCGGCTTACCATCTACTCAATTATAAAAAAACTATCACTTACTCCATGTAAGTCAAATCTTCAATCTCAGGATTATTTTACTCGTTTTGGTCGACCAATTGATTTCTTTGGTGCACTAGCCTATATGCTAAAATACTTCATATCATCAGTTTCTACTCCACCCCAATAATGAAATACACCGTTTCATCATACTTTTACTTCGCCTTACCATTTATCCGATTATAGAAAATTATCACTTACTACATGTCTCCAAATTATTTGCTCCCATTCATCATGCAAATACACCTTATAGGCAAGTTTCTACTCCAAATTACAAGGCATATTTTCAATTTCAAAACTATTTCATTTGTTTTGGTTGTTTTGGTCGACTAACTGATTTTTGGTGCACCAATTGAGTTTTTTGGTGCACCAATTGAATTTGTTTGTCCCACTTTTCTTGTTTTCAGTTACCAAAACCGGCTATTACCCTTCAAAATGAAAAGCGAGTGTGTTACACACAATAAATTAATGCGCAGGACGATCCTGTGCAGGATAATTGGGCCTAAACTAATGTGTTGTCAGTTGTGTAATGTGACTAATTGATCTCTTGGTCTTCATTTATGACAACTGTTCAATGTCTAGCTGTTTTTGGATTATTTTGCAAGCTAGTGGCCATTTTGTTTGGTTGATGGAAGGTTTGGTTGGATGCATTACTAGTCACAGTAGTAGTATGTCTCTCTTCTTTCTTAGCTTGAATTCTGTGATTAAGTTTTATGCTTCTTGCTCATGTTATATCTTTTGTTTTTTCTCACTTTGGACCTTATTGGAAATTAATGGTTTTATTCTTGGATGGAAGTCAGCATTGATTGAACGCACTCCTAGTATCCTGACTACTTTTTATTCTTCTCAGCCAACTTCCTCTCTTAGCAACTGTTTTTTAGTCATTCACTTTGCTATTTCCAAGCTAGTGATGGACTGGGGTTTTGCCCTTGACAAAGATGACCACATTAAAATCAAAGAAGTTTGGTGTGTCTTTCTTCTGCTTATTTTGTATTATCTACATCTAATGCCACTTTTTTGCAATAGGTTTATAGTTATTCACTTTGCTTACTGCAAGCTTGTGATGAACTGAGTTTTTACTCCTGCCCAAATTAAAAACACGGGAATTGAAGATATTTGGTACTGGCATGATTTTCGAAAACTTATTGACTCTTGTAACTTTTATACATTTCGGTTTCAATGGATGATTTGGCAGGCTAATTTATGTCTTTACTGCTTCCTTCCCATTTTGGTAGCTTATCTGAATATCT
This sequence comes from Tetragonia tetragonoides, assembly GCA_038025085.1. Lineage (NCBI taxonomy): Eukaryota > Viridiplantae > Streptophyta > Magnoliopsida > Caryophyllales > Aizoaceae > Tetragonia > Tetragonia tetragonoides. The sequence continues at coordinate 12,425,287 of CM076139.1, forward strand.
TGTCCATCACAGTTATACAGCTGGGCTTCTGGTTCTTGTTCGGTTATGTTTTAATTAAACTTGTCTGTTTTTTTCACGCTCACTCTGTTTGCAACAACTCACCTCCCATTGTTTTTATATAAATGAAGATTTTATGTTGGAATGTTAATGGAGCTAAGAAAGCTCAAGTTGTTAGTGAAATTTGCTTTTTGCGAAAATTCGTTCAACAGGATAGTATGTTTATCCTTGAAACATTAACTAACACTTCCAATTCTACTCGAATAATGAGGAAATTAGGCTTCACCAATTTTGAATATGTTAACCCTATTAACCATTCCGGTGGTATTTGGGCTTTATGGAACAATAACAATCTTGACATTAGACTTTTGCACAAATTGGACAGAATTATCTCCTTAGAAATAAATGACTTAGCCTTGGGTAAAAAATGCATTATTTCTAGTATTTATGGCCCAGCTCAGGAACGGGATAAAGAACCTTTTTGGGATCAATTAAAGCACCTAAATTCCATAATGTCTCTTCCATGGAGTATCGTAGGCGATTTTAATGAACTCTTGCGTCCTGGTGACAAAAAGGGTGGGCCATCGTGCCACCCCTCGCGTTTTACCCGCTTGAATAATTTCTGCGGATCTCTCGATTTTGACACTGTCCCTGTCAATGGTACACCCTACACTTGGAGGAAACGTTTCAATGGTGTATACATCCTTGAGCAATTAGATAGGGCGCTTGTGCGAGATGATTGGTCACATATGTTCCCACAATCTGTTGTGCGACATCTATCATTTACTTGCTCAGATCATGCCTCTATTCTGCTCGATACATGACCCAATTTGTCACTAAAACCGAGGCCTTTTCGGTTTCAACTCTTTTGGACTCAGTATCCGGCGGCAGAAAAATTGGTTAAGGAGGCGTGGTCACCCTACATTACGGGTTCGCGTATGTTCCGTATCACCAAAAGGCTAAAGACCCTTAAAACAAATTTTAAATAATGAAATCATTCTTACATTGGTCACATTCACAATAAAGCTAGTCTAAATCGTGAAAAATTAAAACATATAGAAAATAGATTAATCAATGAACCTTATAACTCTAATCTGCATGCCACACTCGATCGACTCATCGCCCAAACGGAAAAGATCCTCCTATTTTCTCAAAAATATTTGAACACCTATGCCAAGAATAAATGATTGACAGGCGGGGACAGAAACTCTACTTGTTTCCAACGAACTAATAATTTCCGGGCTAAGAGGCGTAAAATTTTCAAAATTAGAGAACCATCGGGGGCCTGGATCGAAGAGGAAGGTATGATCCGTGAGCATATAAGCAAATCGTTTGAAAAAAGGTTTAAGTCGGACTCCGTTGTTGCTCGTTCCCTAGACTTAAGTGATGTCCCAACTCTAATTAGCAGTGACATTAATAAGGAACTTATCAAACCTTTCACCAAAGATGAAATTAAGGACGCCGTTTTTCAGATGGACCCTTCTAAAGCGCCTGGCCCATATGGGTTTGGTTTAGGGTTTTTTCAATCCTACTGGCATATTGTAGGCTATAGTATCTGCGAAGCGGTCACAACGTTCTTTCATAGTGGAAAAATGTTAAAGGAAATCAATCACACATTCATTGCATTGATACCTAAGGTTAAAAGCCCTGAGACGGTCAATCATCTACGCCCTATTAGTCTTTGCAATACTTTTGTCAAAATTATCTCAAAAATCTTAGTTAATAGACTTCGACCAACACTTAACGATGTTGTTTGCCCGCTCCAAGGGGCATTCATTCCAGGCAGGTCGATTCATGATAATGTCCTCTTAACCCATGAAATTATGAATTATTTTAGGGTCACCAGAAGTAAAAAAGGTTGGCTTGCCAATAAACTCGACATGGAAAAAGCTTACGATCGAATTGAATGAGATTTTTTATCCAGTGTCTTAAGGCATTTGGGTTTTGTGATACTTGGATTCAATGGGTTCAACAATGCGTTTCTACTGTTTCATACTCCATTATGATTAATGATGAGCCTATAGCTCCCTTCAGGCCGCCACGTGGTCTCCGACATGGCGATCCTCTTTCTCCGTACTTATTTATTCTATGTATGGATGTGCTACTTCGTCGTATTACCTTAGAGAGTCAAAATAGAAAATCTGGAATTGGCATAAAAATCGCGCCTAGAGCACCAATAATCCCGGGACTATTCTTTGCATATGATAACATCCTCTTCTGTAAAGCCGATAGAGAGTCATGTAACAAACTTATGAATATTCTAAATCAATTTTGCAGTCAGTCTGACCAGCTTCTTAATCTCCATAAGTCAACGGTAGTTTGTTCTAAAAATGTTACGCAAAGTACTAAACAGATGATAAATGTTATTGTTCAAATACCAATTAAACCCAACCTCGCAAAGTATCTTGGTTTTCCGGTTTTGAACAAGAAGGCCTCCAAAGCGCAATTTTCAGATATAGTTAATAAAGCAAGGAACATGATGGAATCTTGGGTTGCCAGCTCCATGTCCAAGGCAGGGAGAGTCGTTCTTATCCAAGCCAACCTTGAATCTATTCTCGCGCACACCATGCAATATTTTCAGCCACCTAAAGCAATGATCACGGGAGTTTCCCGCTCATTGCGTGGGTAAAATATGTAAACCCAAGGTTGTCGGAGGGTTAGGGTTAAGAAAACTTGAAGCCGTAAATAGTGCATTTTTGTGTAAATTAGTTTCGAAGATTCTCACTGAACCTGATAACCTCTGGGTTAAAACAGTCTCCGCCAAATATCTGCAACATGTTGGTTTAATGGATTGTAAAGTCCAGGGTTCACACTCGTGGGCTTGGAAAAAGATTCTTCACACTAGATCCCTTTTTCTTAAAGGGATCCGGTGGAAGGTGGGTAATGAGCAAAATATCCATTTTTGGACAGACAGTTGGTGTTGTAATAAACCCATTATTGACCTCATGGATATCAGTCATCTTCCTGATGACATTTTAGAATGGCATGTCTGTGACGTGATAACTTTTGCCAAACAATGGGACTTACTTAAGCTTAGCCCATTTATCCCAAATAACATCCAGGACCTAATATCTGACACACCGTTTCCCTATCATGACGTGGACGACGATTTTTGTTGGGTCTCACAGGAAGTGGTGCCTTCTCTACAAAAACGGCCACCTGGTTAGAGCATGATATTGATTTGACTAACATAAACAGGTGGAACTTTGTCTGGATTTGGAAGCTGAACATTCCACCAAAAATTAAAGTCTTCCTCTGACAAGTTTTCCACAGGGCAATAGCAGTTAGAAAAACATTGGCTATGCGTGGTATTCCGCTTGATACTATGTGCCCGCTCTGTAAGAGTGATGATGAATGTTTGGATCATTTGTTTGCAAACTGCCCTGTCACGGAGGAAGTTTGGGACAGGGCTTATCAAACTGGCTGGCTGGAGGTAGTCCCGCCAACTGGTAATCTTTTGCATTGGCTATCCTCTAACAAGCCTGGGTCTGACCTTGACCCTAATTGTCTAGCTAAGGCTATCTTCATTATATGGAGTATATGGACGGAAAGAAATAAAGTTGTCTTTCAACATTCATCATTCAATAGCACCGGGTGTTGGATTAAAGCGAAAATCTGTGAATCAGAATGGACTCTAAGGAACAAACCTACTGTTTTGATAGTACCAGTATGGAGGATCGGAGTACAAGTGCTAAAATTGTGGAACACAAGTTAGTGAAGTGGAACCTGCCATCAATAGGTCATTGCAAGATTAATTTCGATGGTTCAAGTAAGAATGGGAAAGCAGCAGCTGGCTATGTTATAAGGAATAAGGGCGGAGTTTTCCTTGGCGCAGGCGCCAGACAGGTTGGCACAAATTCAGTCTTGGTAGCAGAAGCAACAGCTCTTAGGGAAGCTATTAAACACGCAGTGGATTTGGGACTCGATAGACTTCAGATTGAAGGTGACAATTTAACGGTAATTAAAGCTCTTCGAGGAGAGATTGAAATTCCATGGTCTATTTATGCGTTAATAATTGATACACGTAAGTTTCTTGCCCCGCTATTTCCCACAGCCGTTCAACATATTTTTAGAGAAGGCAACAAAGCGGCCGACTGGATGGCTAATCTCGGACATCAGATTGACAGAATCACTAGATTTCAGGAACCTCCGGATAGGGAGTTGTCCCAAATACTTTATGAAGATTTGCTAGGAGTTACTCTCGAGAGGTGGGTCTCCTAGTTCTCTACCTTTTTTCCTTACCTTATAAAAAAAAAATGTCTACCTTTTTTCTTGTGCACTGTCATATCACACTCTTTTTCTTTACAGGTGGATGATAGCATTTCAATTTCAACGGACAGACTTTTGAGTTTTACGTACTCCAGGTTCGGTCCATTACAGTGCTTCACACGGGCCAGTGCTGGGCCTATTTTGATGGGCTTGTGCAGGGTTGTATCACATTTATTTTTACCTTCAGCCCATACACGCACTATCTATATAAGGGCCTATCATGGTTATGGGCCTGGGCAGGATCGTCTCCGACTTTTCAGGGGCCCTATGTTAAAATAAAAAATAAGGTCCCAGAGAATAATAGAATCATAAGCTTTTTTTTTCCCACCTCAACTGAAAACCATGGAATAATCGATGTGTAACAATAACGCGTACACAACTATACTGAAAGTATAATTGATAGAAATAGGTGTGCCTAGCTACACTTATTAGAAGGTGGAAAGAAAAAGTAATTGATTTGCATAAACTGAAACTTTCAATTTTTAAACAATTTTTTTTTAAATAAACATTTCGAGGAGAAACAAATTCTTCAAGTTTTTTTTTTTGTGTGTGAAAAATGAAAGTAGCTAAAAGGAATAAAAGCACATAACATAGTGAATATAAAAATAAATGAGAATAAAAAGTGAAGAATGCATAACAATGAAGTCAATAATATATAGGATCTTATAACAAAAATACAATAAAAAAGAGTCTTAGCAGATTCGAACCTAGACATGCTGCTCCTAGCGCCCGCAGTTTGTTTGGCCATCACACCTAGGGGTGTAACCGAGCCAAGTCGAGGCCGAGTCGTCCCTGGCTCAAAGCTCGGTTCGGTTTGCTTTGGCTCGACTCGGGTTCAGCTCGAAGCTCGCCGAGCCGCAATAGTTAAGGCTCAGGCTCGACTCGATTTAGACTCGTAACTCGACTCGGCTCGATTTGGCTAGGCTCGAATTCACACTCACTATTGAAAATGTTATAAGAAGTAGATCGATTTAAAATATATGCAATTGAATTCGACTGCAAATGTTCATTACAAGTTATAAAATGACAACACCCAAAAAATATATGAATTTCTATAAATATTTAATATTTTTATTCAAAATAGAGGGAAAAATAAAATAAAATGAGCCAATCGAGCCAACCGAGCCGAGCCGTAGTAGGATCGGGCTCGGCTCGAGCTCGGGTCAACCGAGCTCGAGCCGAGCTTTGACAGAGCCGAGCCCGAGGGCTCACCGAGTCGGCTCGACTCAGTTATACCCCTAATCACACCATACATTTCTCATTTTATGAGAAACACATTAATTCCCTAAATTATGAGGCCCTGTGCGACCGCCCCTAATGCACTTGCTTATGGCCGACCTTGGGCCTGGGCCTTTCTTAGAAAGGCACATGAAGGCCCAGACACGGGACGGTCCATTACGTGCCTGGGCTTAGCCCGACCCACTGGCTACCTCTAATTGGAATGTTTATATTCATAAAGAAATTCATAACAACATATGAGTGCTAGAGACATGTATTTCAACAATATTATCATTGAAGGTGATAACTTGGCAGTGATAAAAAGGCGGTAAAAATGAGTGACACATTCTTTGGGAAATCGAGAACATCATCATATGCACCAAAATGACTTGTATTTATTCGATAGAGTTGAAATTCTCCATTTTTTCCGTGAATCTAACATAGTGTTATTGATTTTATGACCAATTTTGGCCATCTTTGTCCCAATTATCGGTTTGGTCAAACTGTTTTGATAATATCTTAGCGATCTTGTGTTAGGGAACACTTTAAGTATTTTTTTTTTTACGGGTGTGGGCATGTTCATTAATGAAGCTCCACCAAGGCTAAAATGCTCTTCTTTTTTTTTTGATAATTAGTAGTCCATTTTATTAAATGGCAAAATAAGGGAGCTAAAGCTCATACACCAATTTGAAACGAAGCTCAAACACCCATAGGAGCCGAAGCTCGTACACCTCTAAAATTTAAACAAAACATACTCGATCAACACCACACGAACATCGAAACCATAAGGACACAACAAAAAGAACGCCTAGGACCCACAAAAAGTACATCAACCCACAAAACAGCAAATATAAAATGATAAGCCAACCACTTAAAACGCCAACTCAAACGAGATACATCTTTGACCAACATGTGATGTTTAGCCCTTCGACGGTCTCCGAAAAACACCTTCTTTGCATAAACTTTCAACAATGCGAATAACTTTTTTGTCGACATCAATTTTTCCTTCCTCTTGTGGTTCGTACAATTTCTGAAAAAACACCTCATCAGAGAATTCTCCACAAGTGTCAAAGCGTCTCTTAACCAACTCTCATCATCGTCAAAGTTGAAATCATCCCAATGGATGGAGAAATTATTATCGAGCAAGGCCGAACGAATTTCGTTTGATTCCTCCACCAACTCACTAACATCAAATCCCTTAGGTAACTCTTGTAATTCTAAGACACCTGGATAATCAACTGGGACATCACTTAAATTCCCAAAATCATCGGAAGGAACTGCTTCAGAGAAGGAAACCACAACAACTCTAGCAGATTTCTTCTTTTTTGATTTCTTAGACCCACCAAAATGGGAAGAAAATGATTTAGAAACATCAACATCAAAATGGCTCAACGAAGACCCCTCATGCGGAGCCCAAACATCAGAATGTCTCAAAAGAGATCCCGCAACCTCAGCAACATTACCAACATCTTCCGAAATATTGGAAGCACAACAGCTAGCATGAGAGATACTGAAGTTTCCAATAAACTTAGAGGTTGAACAAAAAACATCGGAAAAAAACCCGTTATTCTCCAACACAAGCATCTCATCAACACCCAACTTAAAATTGTTGTTATCTGACGGACATACACCAGTGACATCCTTATGGATCAGAACCAAATGCTCATCCTCCAAAAACTCCTTAGAGAGAGTCGAACACGATTGCGAAACAAACATCGAACTATCCACACACTGTAGAGTAGACCTCGTCTCATTATAGCACACAACTCTATTGCTGAACACAAGCAAGTCTAAGTCTAAACACTCATTGCCAGTCACACCAATTTGGGACTCAACAACTTGAACCTTATGATTGCCTCTAGCCACATGAAGAAAAGTATCAACAAAAGATTTCCAAGGATAATTAACACCACTACCTGGAACAAAAACAGAGTACTTTCTGCCTTGCATGACCACACTCAACTCCAAATACCACCCCCATTGATTAGAACCAGAACCAATACTCCAGATAAAACGCCCACAGTTTCTTTGATGTTTGAACTCTACCAATTTTGAAGAAGACTCAAGCATATCACAAACCCATCCAGTTAACCAAAGAGGAAATTTGATCCATCTATCACAGCCCCTACTAAATTCTTTCACTAATAAACAATTTTTCATCAGACCCAACTCAAAATCTTTTACCCTCAATTTGAAGCCTTACCATCATGAAGGATCCAGAAGCAACACAATAAACCAATTTATAAAATAACCAACCAACCACAACTTGACCACTAAAACAAATTCAGATCATGAAAAGAAATGAGCAAGAATGGAGCCAAAAAGCAACATACCAAGCAATGAAATAGAAGGCCACCATTAAATCTCCCACGACCTCAGCGAACCAAATCAGCCAAATGATATGGTACCTTGCCGCCGACCACCAAAGACAAGCCTGAGGAATGGAATTTTGGCCACCAGAGAAAGGCTGCCAAAAAAAAGGACCTAAGGTGGAGGGGAGGTCGAGGCGGCGAGCGGGTGAGAAAAAATTCAGAAGAAAGGGTCGTAGCGGCGATCTACAGAAACAGGCCAGCGGCGGCCACCAGGGGGCCGGAGGGCGGGGAGGCAGTAGCCGGCGCTGGGGAGGCGATGGTGGGAGGAGAGTGGGTTAGGGTTGAGGGAGAGGGGGGAGACCGAGAGTTTTTTCTCTTAAGCAGGGAAAGGATTCTTTTTAATTTAGCAAGGAAACGATGGCTTATACATCATTATGGATCAGAACCAAATGCTCATCCTCCAAAAACTCCTTAAAGAGAGTCGAACATGATTGCGAAACAAACATCGAACTATTCACACACTGTAGGTTTTAAGGGTAAAATGCTTTACAAACCTAAATTTGAGCTATCCCATATAGAGGACGCCATTTCGCAACAAGATGCGCCACTGTATAAGGGACATTTTAAATTAACTCTTGTATTTATCCTGATTTTCTTGTCTTTTCAAAAACAATAAAAATTAAAAAAACAACACATGATTACATATGTTATAGTGTATGTTTTTTTTTTTTTAATTCACAACCAACAGTATTCACCGTCAACCACAGTGACTAATTCCCTGCGCTGTCTTGTAGGCGCCTCAAGGGGTGGGACAGATGACCAAGGAATTTAAAGCTGCTCTATGCCCAAGACGAGATTCGAACCATCAAACTTGGTTAAGGATGCATGATTCCTTACCACTCACCCACACCTCCTTAATTTATGTTATAGAATATGTACCTAACAACTCAACCATTTCCAGTTGCAAAAGTTGAATCCCAAATTCCCGAAGGCTTAAAAAAGGGTGATTGCACATTGGCAATATGGCAACAGAAACAAGTACCCAGTGTATAACTGTATAAGCCATCGTTTCAGAATCTTTGCTGAACCTGTTTCCCCACCCATCTTAAAACCAAAGGAAACAGAAAAGAGAACCTTCTCCAGAAAAGCACAATCAAAATAAAATTAAAGGGAAAATCTATATTATTTATTTATTTATTATTTACAACAATTAATTTTTCCTATTATTTTTGCAAGGGTAGAAGAAATCAACAGAATCGAGGGGAATAGAATGGACCAAACAGTCAAACTGTATGAGACTCACACTACCCTCCATAATTCTCTCGCCCACTTCCTTCAATTCCTTCCTTTTTGCTCTCCTTTATTTTCTCTCTCTCTCTTAAAAATGAATCTCCTCCCCCCAAAAAAGTCCAAAACATGATAAATCATACTCATCATTATAAATCTTGACACTAATTACCATCTACTTGAAATTTAATCCACTTCACTCACACTCACACTCACACTCCTAGTGAGTACTGAGTCGTAGTAGCGGCCTATTTTTCCATGTATTCTCGCTACTACTACTACAATGTACCTTGTTAAACTATAGCAACGCGGCTTAAGAAAATCAACCAAAATCGACCCGTATTTGCAAAAGTTTTTCTCCAAGATGCTCCTAAGGACCCGCATTGTGCGGATTTTGGTTCTTTGCTCCATTTTTTGTGTTTCCTCGGCGTTTGTTAACCTCACTCTTCCCGGCCAGCACCCCAACCCCGAAGCCGTTGCTCGGGATGTCTTCAGGTATGAATCCTACTTCCTTTCACTAGACTCTTACTATCTTATGTAGAGGTAGGCTTGGCAATTCGGGTTAACAGGTTGGGTTCGGGTTATACATCGGGTCGATTTCGGGTTATTGGTAAAAATCATCAAAAATGATGTAAAATGATGTAAAATGATAGGAAATTATTTTTTATGTGAAAAAATAGAATCAGGTCGATTTCGGGTCAAGAGCAGGTTAGATTAGGCCGGGTTCGGATTTCTCTCAGTAACTTCAGGTTGGGTTCGGATCGAGTTATCAGGCCGGGTCAGCTATTGCCAGGCCTATGTAGAGGTTACCAAGTTAGGTGTACTCTGAATCATCACTAGCATGATTGTACAATTTTTGCTAGGTCATTCTTCTTTATACGGCAATTTCTTGGCTACTCCTAAGAGTAGTTAATCGGCTACTCTCTATGAAAAGGGTTTAGAAAGCTCTTTGTTCTCATCATCTCCAATTAGGCCCATGATATATTTTAAAGGAAGAGTATTTATTTAGATACTCTCAGGTGCATCTAGGAGTCATCGGAACATGAGACTACTTACATGTACACTTGTTAACAAACTTGAATAATTTTCAAAGTCGAAATGTTCTGTGTTCACATAAGGAATTAAAATTAGAGTTCAGCTTTATCTTTATCCAAAATTAATGGTAAAATGTCCGCTTTTAATCCAAGCAATAGTGTCTTCTAAAGCAGGCATCCCAATGCATAATGAAGGGAGATATTTGTCTCTTTTTGTTGGCCACTTTAATTTCTATTTTATATTTTTCTAAGAGGGCTGCTAGCTGCAGCCTCAGCCTGAGGCTGCAATTTCACAAGCTGACATGTGTACAAATTGCTTAAAAGTTGTGGCTTTTTACAATAATTCCACTCTCTTTCCTCCATACCCATGTTTACTTAAGTGAAATTTGATCAATTATTATTACCGTCAACTACAACATAAATTCCGACGGCGAAATTTCTCAAAATAAAACCCTAAGATGGGAAGAATGAACCCCAAAACCTCCAAAATCCCAAAAAGAAAACCCTAAGATAGGAAGGGTGAACCCCAAAAGCCTAAAAAAAAAAAACCTAAGATGGGAAGGGTGAACCCCAAAACCCCCAAAATAAAAAAGAAAATCTTAAGATGGAAAGGATAAACCCCAAAAATACCTTAAAATGGGAATAGTGAACCCCAAAAGAAAAAAAAAAGGAGAGAAAAAGTGAATTTTGACACGTATCGGCTTATGGAAGTGAGGCTGCAACTACAATTTGCAGCCTCATGATGAGGCTGCAATTAGCATCATTCTTCAACTACAATTTGCAGCCTCATGATGAGGCTGCAATTAGCATCATTCTTTTTCTAATGTTGACTTTTACTTTTTCCTATGGATTTTATTTGGATAATTAAATAATTCCAAGTGCTACTAGACCTTCAAAAAAAGAAAAAGAAAAAGATGCTAATTTGCTTCTAGTGTCTTTGTCGTTCGTCGGAATGAGAGCTAGGCCTGCCCTTAGGTGCTTAGCGTCAAGCGTGTCTAACCTTCATTGAGCAGTGTAAACGGTCTACTCCCACATTTGCCGAGGTCTACAACTAGAACTTCAACCTCACATCCTTCAATGCAACGACGTCTCGATAAGAGCCGTGTGTTCTTTTTTACGAAACTAAATATAAATATGCGAGAAAACGAGAAATTGAACTAATTATTGAGTAAGTGGAAAAAAACACACCTTTAAATTTGTATAGCTGATATTACCAGTAATTTTTACTATAGAAAACGAGAAGGTTATATACGCCTTTTTAAACAGACTTTTGTTACATGCATAGGAGAAAAAAGGGCACATTGTGTCAAATCCTTAGATAGATGCATTATGTGATTCTGATGATGTTCAATTTGTCCATAAACATTATGTGACTTCCTATATATCCAAAAGAATAACAAAAAAACATAACAAAAAAAAGAAGTTATGTGACTCTTTTTTTTGTAGTGGTTACGTGATCAAGTGAAGAAAGGTAAATATGTGCATTTATAAAGGAAAGGTCAGCAAACTTTACAGTGACATGCAGCAAACTTAACAAAATGAAGCTCATAGTACTATTTCTCATGTAGGAGGGTGAATGGTTCATTAACCAGAAGACAACTTTTCGAAGAAGAACAAGTAATCTCAGATTGTGTAACTGGTAATCCAATCGACGACTGCTGGCGGTGTGACCCGGATTGGTTGAAAAACCGACAACGTCTAGCTGATTGCGGAATTGGGTTCGGGCAGTATGCTCTTGGTGGCAAAGGAGGAGAGTATTATGTTGTTACTGACCCTTCTGATCATGACGCTGTCAATCCTCGTCCTGGTACCCTTCGTTATGCTGTTATTCAAACTGAACCACTTTGGATTGTTTTCTCCTCCAATATGGTCATCCACCTTTCCCAGGTAAACAATCAGTCCTCGTTCTTTTCCACTGAAGTGACTAGTAATTTATGAGACATATAACTGAACTAATTTCTGAGTAAGTGGAGTACAACACACCCGTATGCATCAAAATGTAAGACTATTCTAAAACTCTATTGGAAGAGGAATTATTATAGTCTCACAAATCACAATCTTATAGACACCAATTTTATTGAACATTTGAAAAGTTTAATTCCATTCACGATTAGCTTAGTTGAGTTCAATATAATAAGTCAAATATGAGTACGTCAACTAGCTTAACTGGTAATGTTTTTAGTAGTTCCAAAAATCGGAACTAAAAAGGCAATTTCCTTGATTACTAGTAATCTAAAAAGTCATTCATATTGCATTGTAGGAGTTGATCTTCAACAGTTACAAGACCCTAGACGGGCGAGGTGCAGATGTCCACATAACAGGGGGAGGCTGCATAACCTTACAATACATAAACAATGTAATAATCCACAACATCCACGTCCACCATTGCTACCAATCGGGCAACACCATGGTCCGAGCAAGCCCGACCCATTACGGATGGCGGACAAAGTCCGATGGGGACGGGATCTCCATATTCGGGTCCAAAGACCTATGGATTGACCATTGCTCATTGTCACATTGTAATGATGGGCTCATTGACATCATAATGGGCTCGACGGGGATCACTGTGTCTAACAACCATTTCTCCCACCACAATGAGGTCATGCTATTGGGCCATAGCGACGATTACGAGCCCGATAAGGGTATGCAAGTTACGATTGCATTTAACCAATTTGGGCCTAAGTTGATCCAGAGAATGCCAAGGTGTAGGAAAGGGTATATACATGTTGTCAACAATGATTTTACTCAATGGGAGATGTATGCCATTGGTGGTAGTAGCAATCCTACTATTAATAGCCAAGGGAATCGTTTCATTGCTCCCTTTGATCGTAATGCCAAAGAGGTAAACTCTACTTGTTCTTTTAATTTTTTTTGATCTACATGTTGATCTTCTTTGAGACAATAATCATGTCACGGAAATAAACTAAATTGAATTGAACTGAATCGATTACTAAATTAGTGGAAAAGAACACCCTAAGGCACGTTAACATTATTGTAAGTGTGAATCTTTGTCGGAACTTTGCTAATCCTAATTAAACCTCTGCCTATATTTTGACATATGCCAATTGGACAAAATGATAGACATCCAATGAAACTAAGGTTTCCTAGCACTCCAATTGACACCTCTTTGTCAAAATGATGTGATTAAAGCGCTCTTCTTTTTGACCTTTTTTGCTCAAATGCTAGGTCCCAACTCTCAATTAACCATATCTTTTTCATCGAGCATGTAATAATCTCCCAAATAGTAAAAGTGCCGATTATGTATAAAAGTAGTCTACTACTATTCAGGATAAAGTTGTCAGGGATGTATGTGAACTTTGGTTTGAAACTCTACCATATCTTATGTGAGTACTTGTACAAAAAAGAAAAACAATGGAAAGTTACATTTTAAAAACTTTGTCCATACCCGTCTTAATTGTGAACCAGAAGGGCCGGATTTTTCGGGTTGTCCCGTCTTTGATCATCAGTAAGGCAGTAATGTTTACTGACATTTAGGGATGGGGTTTAATTTTACAGGTAACGAAGAGAGTGGACACTGGTGAGAACGATTGGAAAGGGTGGAACTGGAGATCGGATGGGGATATAATGGTAAATGGAGCGTATTTTGTGGCGTCAGGAGAGGGATTAGAAGTAAAATATGAGAAGGCGTACAGCGTGGAGCCCAAATCTGCTGCTAACATTGACCAACTCGTCATGAACGCCGGTGTTTTCGGTGACAGGTACTCCCTTTTTTAATCATCCCTCACTTTTCCAATTTTCTTCTCTCTTTTCCTTTGTCAATAATTATATTTACAGTCTCATACATTTATGATTTATCCTCATAACATTTTAGTATAAAAGTACATTATGGTCGCAACTCGCAATCCTAGACCGTAAGCTAATAAAGTCTTGCTTCAATCTTAAGTCTTAACCTAATGGTTAAGACTTAAGACTTAAAGATTGAAGCTTGATTATATTAAGTTTCAGGTTCGAGTCTCTCTTCCTCCATTGTAGATAAATTTATTGTTTTGGCTTTTATGTTATTTTCCCGCTTAAGAAATGAAAATCTAGAAATGTTGCCAAGCCACAACTTAATGGATTTTCAACAAAACTTGCAACTTTCAAACTGCTTGTATATACTTGTTCCGTTTTAGAAAAACCTTAACAATTACTCATGGGTTAAGAAAAGAAAAAACAAAAATGTTAAAGGACGGGTAGTACCGGTTACCAATACTGGCCAAGCCAAGGGCTTGATGGGCCAACTTGCAAATTAGAGAGCTTGGGCCGTTGAACTATGACTCCTATGAGTTCATTGATATTCTTGGGTTCTGAGTTAGTTTTGGGCTGTCCTTTGCTTGATTGTGTCACATACAGTGTATCATCTGACGCCGGAGTACACAAATATAGATGGTCAAATTTTATAAGCTCTGATGTTGGATTCACTTCTCCCTCAACGGAGTAGTATATTACTCCGTATGTTTTATTATACTAGTATTTGAACGTGTTCTTTTCTACTAATTTAAATTGAACTGAACTGAATAATAATACGTGAGAGAAAAGATAGATTATTGAACCGATAGTTACTAAGCTAAACTAAACCGTTTGTAAAATAAGTGAAAAACAACACACCGTTCATGTTTCTCATTAAAACGAATTTTGTTTTTTGAATTTTGAAGGTATAAAATCCCTAAACATGCATGCACTAATACTTTTGTAATCTAAATTAAAGTACAATATGCCAATTTGGACTTAATTAAACTGCATTTGATGAAATGGTGCAGGAGAAACAACATGGGGAAGTGGACAGCGGGTCCAGGTGCAAAAACAGGGTTAGATTCGGATGATTATGGAGATGATTATGACGATGGAAGCACACCAACATTATCTTCCCCAGCCTCACTCCTATTTTTCTTGCTGGCGTTGTCATCCCTTTATTTGTATATCAACCTTCTATGACATACTCGACAACTCATCCTAAGGGCTAAGGCTCAATTGGGTTCCTCTCCATGTTCGTAATTTTATTTTGGTTCACACTAAGGGTATTCATGCACCATCGACAACAGTGACTACTCCTCGTGCTGGTTGGTAGACACCTCAAAAAGTGGGACAGTTGACTAAGAAATTTAAAGTTATTCCATGTTCGTAATTTGACATGGATTGACTCCAAATTTGTAACGTAATTCCCTTTCATTTCTTTATTTTCTTAACTCATTAGTTTGATACCCGTCCTTAATGGAGATGGTTGTATTAGATTAATTGGCAACACTTGGACGGAAATTTTGGTAAGAATATCATTTCGCCATGGGTTAAAGTTACCTGGTCGAATGTCGATTCACTCATTGGGAATTGGTAGTTTGATAAACGTGTCTTGCTTATTGGAACGAAGTTTGCCTTAAGGTGTGGTTAAAGGGCACATCCTAACACGTAGTTTTCAGTTTTTTACGAACTAACTTGTATAAGAGCTTTCCATGAGGATTGAATCCATGACATGAATGTATTCGTTGTAACTTATTTACGAGTGGATCGACCACGGGCCTGGGTAAAAGTTTGCCATGATTAGAGTATAACAGGTCAAAATCACTTGGTCATTCATCTATATATTCCCTCATGAAAGAATAACCAAAAGAGGGTGAGCTTTTCCCCTAACCACATACAGTAATTGTGTCAACTGTTGGTGTACAAAGATAATCTCTTTTAAATTAAAATTGTCTCCTTTATTGCTTTCCATATTTTTCTCATGGGGTTTTAATTTGGACATGCTTCTAATAATGTAGAATATATACAATGAGACATGTCATGTAGGCGAGAAATTTAAGAGAGCGCCACCTAAGCGTAAATTAATTGGTGTAAAATGTTTAGGACTCTTAGATACCCTACTCTTTAGGATTCTTGAGTTGTAATAGACCTCTAGAGTTTTATAAGAGTTATACTAGAACTCTGTCAAATATTTGAAATCAAATATAACTTTTTCTACACATCTCAAAAAATAATAAATTTTATACCATTAAGTTCGCATCGGAAAATACTTTAAAACGAGATGCATATACACTATGTATAAGAAACATGTAAGATCACAGGTATATGTTGGTCTCTTAAATAAGTAAAAATAATATTAATATTAACAATAAAGTTAAGGCTGAAAATAAAAAATGAGCAAATATCTTTAGCCACCTAAGACATATTTTTAATAGCATGCCACATAATAGAGAATATTAAACAATAAAATTAAAGTAACACATACTTTTAACAAAAAAATAAAAATAAATAGAAATAAGAAAAGAAAAAGAAGATTTTTCACACTTTATTAGCGAGAATTTTATAAGCGCGTAACCTAAGCGAGAATAAAGACAAATAATAACTGGTTTAAAACGTTAGTGTTAGCATCCTTACCGATGTAAAATTAGATATTGATAAACTACTAGAATTTCAAAAGGGTTATAACTGATTTTCGTCAAATATTCAAAATCATATTTAACGTTTTCTATACATCAAAAAAACAAAAACAAAAATTACACCATTAGATTTGGATCAAAAAATACTTCAAAATGAGATGCATTTACTATATGTTTAGAACATATAAGTAAGTATTTATCTGGAGCAATGAGGCGTATCACCTACACAACAAATAGCTTAGGACAGGCCACCTAAGCAATAAAGTAATCAATCGTTTGGCAAATAAATTTATTTTAGATATATAAACTATATATTTTATACAGTACTTAGCCGTTAATTATAACAAACTAGAGTTTTTATGTAACGAGGAAAGTATAGTGGTATTGGTAGTTGGCATTGAGTTTCCTCAGCGTGAAAAAAAAAGAACTAGAATCGTACGTTGAAGTGAAGTTTATATTTAGATAAGAATTTTGACAAATAGAATTCTATTAGGGTGGCTTGGACGTAGAGGCCAAGCATTATTGAATATAAGCTAAGTGTTTACTGGTGATGTAGGATAGAAGATGTGATTTTCTTATATAAGGAGAGTTTTATTAGTTGTTATCTTGTACAAATTTTGTAACCTGAGTTTATGTGTTGTATTAGGAAATTTAATTGAAAGAAAAAAAGAAAAAAAAAAGATAATGTCAACAGGATTATCTTGAAAGGATCTCGATAAGCAATAGCGTTGATAATTGATATAGTTTTATTTAAAAGATGGATACTCACCTTAATGCAAAACTAAGGCTCTATTTGATTCACCTTAATTTTACTTAAATTCAGTTCAGTTCAGTCCAATTCAGTTAAGTTCAGTTCATGTGTAACTTTATAACTCATATAACTTTTTATTCCGAAATAATTTCATGATGATAAAAATGTCATCGGAAAGATCTCAAAGCATACTTTCAAATAAGTCCAATATTAACTATGTTTGGATGAATTTTAAATGGTTAAACGGTTAAGTTTAAAAAATCAA
This sequence comes from Tetragonia tetragonoides, assembly GCA_038025085.1. Taxonomy (NCBI): domain Eukaryota; kingdom Viridiplantae; phylum Streptophyta; class Magnoliopsida; order Caryophyllales; family Aizoaceae; genus Tetragonia; species Tetragonia tetragonoides. Next base: position 12,442,791 of record CM076139.1, read on the forward strand.
ATCAATTCAGTTCAGTTCAGTTCAATTCTGTTCAGTTTTATCCAGGTGAATCAAACGGAGCCTAACTATTACGATTAGCCCGTGCATCGCATGAGTTTGAGAACTAATGAATATTAATATACAAACATTTCACTCAACCCGTGCAACGCACGGGTTTTAAAACTAGTATAATTAAATATATAAATATTTAGTTAATTCTCATTAAGTTTATTATTGTATAGTCAGGCCTATGTTTCTATTTAGGGCTAAGGCCCAGCTATACTCTTGTACACTCACAAGGGAAAAAAACCTTGTACACTCTTGTACACTCGATCACAAGGAAACCCTCACAGGAAACCCTAATGAAGTTAACTAAATATTTACATATTTAATTATATTTTATCATTAATGTGAGACGCCTCAAATAGGCATTACGTCATTTTTTTGGTTTGGCAAAGAGGAACTTCCTTTCTCTTTGGGCGTTGCTAAATGGTATCTCCTAACGCACGACCTCGGGTATTCCACGAATTAATTCGTCGTTTGAACCCATGACCTGGTGTACAAGTTGCAACTTGTTTACCACTGAGCCAACACCTCTTAAGTACATGCATTACGTCATACTTAGCTATAAAGGCCAGGTGAGCGGCCTCATGTTGAGGCGACCTAATAAGTAACCTATTATATTTGTACCAAATATACGAAGGGAATATAATAGATTCTTTTTCTTTCTTGGTAATTATGTTGAACTAGCTAAATACCTTAACCGAACTAGCTAAATACCTTAACCGAACTAGCTAAGATGGCTTTATAGACAACATACAGTACATATTCAATCATATCTCGGCATGCAATTAACATAATTAACTAAAAAAATTGAAATAGGAAAAGTTGTGTGGAATTGATCAGTTGATGTTGTTGCTTTATTCCCTCAGCAACTTTGACAGTATACAATAATATCCAAGTTCATCTGATCTTTAAGCATAAAATCTGCAAATTGGCAGCAGATGATGCAGTTTCGAAGCTATGCAGTTTTATCTATCCTAGTATTCTATTCTATGATCAAAATTTCGATTATTGTTGCCTCACCAACCCAGCCACTTTATATCCATGATTTCTTCATTCTCAATTAAAGCTAATACTTACTCAAAAAAGAATAGTTATCTTTAATCAAGCTAGTATTACATAATTCAAAGGATAAAAGGATAAGAAGAATATACTATATATGGAGATAATTTTGTACCAAATTCATCCACTAAATCCAGGAACATTCAAATCGTTTCCTCTAGTAACAATTTCCTCCAAAATGCTGCATTTTTTTTGGGAAATATTATCCTTTTGATCTTTGCTTACGCTTGACCAACTTCATGAACAGATTTAAAGGTGCAATTATCACATACATATATTATACTACTAATATATATCATGAATCAAATACCTTGTATCTCAGTTTCTGTTCAACAATGCAAGAACATTAGTGATGACGATTACTCTGTAAATCCAGCAAAGATGAGATCTAAAGAGGATAAGATGTGTATATACAATCTTGGACCTTTGTTAAAATTAAAATGGGATATTTTTGTACCTAATAGCTATACTTTGAGCTGTTAGACCAGGCGCCAGATATATAGTTGAACGATGAGTGCCTCTTAATGAAATTCTCATTTCCATCATGAATTCAGTTCCCAAATTTGATCATAAATTCATGATAGCTCATATTTGTATGTACCCCTACCTTTTTTTTATCAAAAGTTGTATGCACCACGTATAAATTTGGGGCAAAAATGACATTCGGGTCCCGAGAAGCCGAAAATCGAAATGAATAATTTAGTTTTTGGGGATCCGTAAAGCCCCGAAATAAAAGATGATATTTTTGAACCACATCGAATGGAATAATTTTAAGGGAAATGGAAGGCCCCCGTGTTCGCACTACTAAAAAAACGCAAATTAGCTGCGAAATTCAGCTACGAAAATAATACCGTAGCTAATTAGCAACGGATTTTTTTTTTCGCAGCTAAAGCAGCTGCGGAAAACATTTCCAAAACTATTTAGCTACGGAAAACATTTTCCAGAGCCCAGGTGTCGTTTTTGCCCTAACTTCTCCAGGAGGTCTATTATGACCCTAAAGGACTCTTGGTGCCCCGAAAGGGTCATCCGGATCCTCGAACATCGATATCATCCATGCCTTTGGTGTTCCAACTCTTACACTAGTGTCGTAAAAGCGCCCTTACAAGCCTATCAAGGACCCAATAACGGACCCTTTGTGCCTCTTATGTACAATAAGGGAGTTGCATGTGATGTGGTGCGAAAATATCCACCTTCGTTACGGGGCCTCTCGAAAGCCTAAAAAAACGTGTATTAAATCCTTTGTTTTCGGCTTCCAGGGGCCCAAGTATTATTTTGCTCAAACTTATCCGGGGGGTCTATCCTGACCCAAGAGGGAACTCGGTGCCCCGTGAGGGCTATCCAGATCCCCAAACTTCGATATCACCCATGCATTTGGTGTTCCAGCTCTTACACTAATGTCCCGTAAAAATGCCCTTGCAAGCCTATCAGGGGCTTGATAACGGACCCCAGGGGCCTCTTATGTTCCTTAAGGGACTTCCATGCGATGTGGTGCGAAATTATCCACCTTCGTTACTGGGCCTGCCGGAAACCAAAAAAACGTGGATTATAGCCTTTGTTTTCGGCTTCCAAGGGCCTAGGTGTCATTTTTGCTCAAACATTCTCCGGGGAGTCTATCATGACCCTAGAGGACCCTCTCTGCCCCGCGATGGTCATCCAGATCCCTGAACTTCGATATCACCAATACATTCGGTGTTCTGGCCCGTACATTGTCCCCCGTAAAACCGTCCTTACAAGCCTACAAAGGACACGATAACGGACCTCGGGGTCTCTTATGGTCCCTAAAGGTGCCTCATGCGATGTGGTTCAAAAATATACACCTTCGTTCCGGCGGCTTCCTGGAAGCTAAAAAACGTGGATTGTAACCTTCTCTTTCCGCTTCCAGGGGCTCGAGCGTCATTTTTGCCGAAACTTCTACGGGATATCTATTATGACTCTAGATGATACTCGGTGCTCCGAGAAAGTCATCCGGGTCCCCGAAGTTCGACATCTCCCATGCCTTTGGTGTTCCTACTGTTACACCAATGTCCCGTAAAACGCCCTTCCAAGCCTATCAAGGACTAGATAAGCAACCCCGAGAGCCTCCCATGTCCCTTAGGGATGCTCTGTGCAATGTGGTGCAAAATTATCCACATTCGTTACGGGGCCGCACGGAAGCCCGAAAAACGTGGATTATAGCCTTCGTTTTCGGCTTCCCGTGGCCCGGGTGTCATTTATGCCAAATTTCTCCGAGGGGTCTGTCATGACCCTAGAGCACCCTCAATGCCTCAGAAGGGTCATCCGGTTCCTCGAACATCGATATCAGCCATGCCTTTGGTGCTTCACCTCTTATCTTGTCGTAAAAAAGCTATTAAAAGCCTATCACAGACCCGTTAAAGGACCCCGAGGGCCTCTTATTTTCCCTAAGGAAGTTTCATGTAATGTGGTGCAAAAGTATCCACCTTCGTTATGGGGCCTCTCGGAAGCCCAAAAAATATGGATTATAACCTTCGTTTTCAGCTTGCAGGGGCCCAGGTGTATGTCATTTTTGCTCAAATTCTCTGGGGGGTCTATCATGACCCTGGAGGACCCACGGTGCCCCTAGAGAGGCATCCGGATCCCCGAACTTCGATATCACCCATACCTTTGGTGTTCCATCTCCTACACTAGTGTCCCGTAAAAACGCCCTTACATGCTTATTAGGGACCGATAACGTACACCGGGGGCCTCTTATGTTCCTTAAAGGAGTTCCATGCCATGTGGTGCTAAAATATTCACCTTTGTTATGGGGCCTCTCGGAAGCCAAAAAAACATGGATTATATCTTTCGTTTTCGACTTACAGGGGCCAAGGTGTCATTTTTGCTCAAACTTCTCCGGGGGGGTCTATCATGACACCCTAAAGGATCCTCGCTGTCACGAGAGGGTGATCCGGATCCCCGAAATTTGATATCACCCATGTATTTGGTGTTTCGACCCATACATTGGTGTCCCATAAAAATGCCCTTACAAGCCTATCAGGGATCCGATAAATGGATCTCGGGGGCCTCTTATATTCCCTAAGGGTTCCCCATGCGATGTGGTTCCAAAATATACACCTTCGTTTCGTTGCCTTCCGGAAGCCTAAAAAACGTGGTTTATAGCCTTTGATTTTCGGCTTCCTGGGGCCCAGTTTTCATTTTTGCCCAAACTTCTACGGGGGGTCTATCGTCACCCTATATGACCTCTAGACTCCAGTGTCTTGGGACGATCATACGAGTCCGTGAACTCCGATTTCACGCATGGGACATGGGACATTGCGCTCGCTGGGCGCTGGAACATGGGACATTGTGCTCGCTGGGCTTTGGAATATGGGACATTGCGCTCGCTGTGCTTTGTAACATGGGACATTGCGCTAGCTGGGCTTTGGAACATGGGACATGGGACATGGAACATGGGTCACCCAGATTTTGTTTCAATATATTTTTGATGTACTTAGTTCATTTCGATCCATTGTGATCTACTTTGATTATAGCTTTCGTAGAAGAATTATATTGTATAACAGAGTATTCTCAAGTTTGTTAATAAAAGGCTAATAAACGTTTCCTAGATCAAAGTTTACATTATGACTAATCATAATAAGTAGAACTATAGTGCAACAAACAATATCATTTAGGGGTAGATACCTCAAACTTTTACAGAGGCACTACAAGCAAATCAATTATTTCTTTTTTTTTTTCAAAGGCTAATAGACGGAGAATGAATGACTATTACCATGACTTGAGGGCATCGCTCCCCCCAACATTTTAATATTTGCCCTAAACAAATTAAGAGTAAAGCTACGAATAAACCTCTCCAAGGTATTGTTTTAATTTTATTTACCTGTTAATCACAAAATTAGCACCAAAAAAGAAAAGGAAAATTATTACAACAAAGTTAGAAGCAAGGCAACCCGTTAGAAATCATTAAATTAAAAAAAAACAAAAAGAGCTGAAACATCTCGTGCATCGCACAAACATGCACACTAATTAATAGTCGAAAATAGGGTGAAGGGTAGTTTTGTAAAGTACAAATATATTAATTTAATTATTATACAAAGTTTTTAATTTCAATACTACGGAGTAGTTTAAGGTATATTTGCCACAATTAGTTGTTTTACTAGCTGAAAAGTCAGAATATGGTAAGAATCAGCAGAAAGTTTCTAAAATTTTTATGAAATGGTAACAAATTAGCTGTTTTGATAGCTGAAATTGAAAGCTTGTATGGGTAGCATTCAGATTTTAACTGTTTTTAGAACTGAAAGTTAAAAATAATCTGATAAGTTGTTTGGTAACATAGGGTGAAAGCAGTAACTGAAGTATAAAAGATGTAGTAATAGTCTAAAAGCTAGTTGTTTGTGCCAATTGTGATTTTGTGGAATTGTGAAGAATTAGACTCAATTAATTTTTTTTGGTGCACTCAGTTAATCGGCCTGTGTCCTAAGGCAAGGTTAGACAGACAAATTTAAAGAAATGAAATACTTGTATTTTAAATCAGCCACAACACTTATAGCTAGTGACCTTATTAAAATAGTAAATGTGAGATAACGTCGTAATGTCTTACGCCATTTACCATGTTTCTGCATTATAAAGTAATATGGTGGTCTTTAAGAAACGACACATTCATAGGCACTTTTGTTTTCCCCCCTTCTTTTTGTGCTAACACTACCATTACTATATATATCATGTGATTAATTAATTCCCATATTATAATGATTTAAAAAGTACAAAAGTAACTTGAAAAAATTGTCTAGAAGTCCTTCGATCTTTTGTACATTTTGATTGTCAAAGTAAAAGGTGCAACATCAGAGCTACACTGAACTATTTTGATGATTTCTCTTGTAATAATGTTTCAGAGTTTAAAGCTTAGTGAACAAATCTATATCCCACAAAGTATCTGGACAATCCCATGCACTAGTAATATCTCCAGGACTCCAATTAATTGGGTAATCATCAAAGACAAGCTCTGATAATGAACCATTACTCTGCCAACAAACAGGACTTAGTTCATCACTTTGCTGGCTTGACAGTGTAGTTATCCAATCTGATACTCGATGTTCATAAGGCGAGCTTGTAATCGTGTCATAATCTGGTAATCCCTTACGATTAATGTCATCATAATAGGGATCAACAAATACTTCATTCTTCACGTCGTTGCTATATATTTCTCGAGTGAGTGTGTCACTTTCATCTTGGTTGGAATTGCTTGTTTGATCACTTGAAGAAGCTGTTTCTGTTAAAGAAACATTATTGTTATTGAATGCATTCTGTATTTGCATTTTCTTTCTCAGATGAGTTCGCCAATAGTTCTTGATCTCATTGTCTGTTCTTCCTGGTAGCCTTTTGGCAATCTTCGCCCATCTGTAACAAAGTAATCGCAAAAGTAAGGCTGCGTACATTTGACTCCCCCATTACGAGGTCTATGCAGAAGTTTCATAAGATATGAGATGAAATGATCAATACTTACTTGTTGCCCCATTTTTCATGAAGTTGAAGGATCACTCGCTCCTCTTCCGGAGTTATAGGACCTTGCTTAAGACAAGGTCTAAGATAGTTCAGCCATCTCAATCTACAACTCTTTCCACTCCTCTTTAACCCTGCAAAACCATACTAATACTTTTTAGTCTAAAACCATGATTAATACACATATCTACAAGTTTCATGCATATGAAGAAAATGAATGACCTGATGCTCTGGCTATTGAATCCCAACGTCGTTCACCTAGAACCTGCACAAAAGCTTTAAGCCGCTCATCCTCCTCTTCGTACCAAGGCCCCTTTCGCATATATTCCTCTCCGATCATTGTCTATTGATGATGTGAATATCAAGTTAAAACCAATATCAATAGCTTCAATTCCAAGTCTCACTGAGATTCATGAGCCAAGAGTCTATTTATACTAGAAAGGAAAAGGTGACAAAGAACAAGTGCTAGCTAAAAAAGGGAAAAAGAGAGTGTGAGTCACAGATAACAATTGGCAAACAATAGTAGGTGGACAAACACTAGTTTGGGGGATGGACTATGAAGTTGCATCATCTCGCATTGCATTGCATTGCATCAACCAAAACTCGTGCCATGAATAAAGTTTGCAATAATTTATTCATGCTAATATAGTATTTTGATCCATGAAGCAGCTATGGATTATTCCCTAAACTTCACAAGATTACTCTTTTCGCGTCATCTATACCTTTTCGGCCGCACTTCATATGTAATGTAATGGTACTTAAACGAGTTTGTTGCATTCTGTGTGCTTAATTAGATGCTAAACTAAGTCACAGTTAGCCTTTGCAGATCTCTAAAGATGTTATAGTGTACTTGCTTGTCCTCTTTAAACTTCCATATAGAGTACCATCTGATTAGTATTGCTGTATTATAAGTCATTCCAGTTTGGGAGAATTGGCCAGTGGAGAACTGAACAGCTAATATAACAACGAATTGCAATTCTGAAATCTCCATTTGATCTTTGTAATTGGCGCTTCACTGTTTCTTTATTTAGTGAACATGAGATTGGATAAATATTGAGTTAGGCCAGTTTTAGAAGAGTGGCATAGCAGGAAAATGGAAATCTATCTCCCCCTTTTCTGAAAGGAGTACTTATCACTTATCCGATAATCTGATTGATTCAGAAAAGTTTTTTTCAATTATCCATGTTGACGTCATATTTGGTTTGAGCCGCCTCATATGAGCTTTTGTGAAATAAGAGATGTTTTTCTAAGCAAATCAAGAATAGTTGATGCTGTCTCCAAGATTACTGTCCATTTGTCCTGCGTTCCTTCATGAGATGTATTTCAATGCTACTTTTCTTTTGGATTACAATCCTCTCCTATACTACCCCAATCCCCATTTACGCATTATACTTGTGGACGCTTGCTATGTGTAAAGTTACTTACAAATGAAAAAACTAATAAAAATAAAGACTAAGAATTTTGGCCGGGAACTGGAAAAAACCAGGACAAACTGGAATGTTTGCATTTTTTAGTGTTTTATATTAGAAATTGATAATAATAAAAATTAAAAAATAATATTCATAATATTAATTCTGATAATAATGACAAACAATGACATTTTCGTCATTTGATTCAATATAAAGTCAAAAAAAAAATCATATTTCAATATAATATAGTACATATTAATTATTATGTTTAATATGTCAAAATTGGAGTAAACCGGGCAAAAGTAGATAAAACTGGACAAAACTAAGAAAAACAAGAAAAGGCAGGAAAAAGCTAGACAAAGTTGGAAACCAATCCAAAAGAACAAGCTCTTGGGGAGTAGTAGCTAATGAGATCAATCACCCTCTTATAAGACGTAATTCGTTGAAGCAAACATATTACAATAATGTCACGGATATCAATCAATTTTGAGAAAATTCCATGACACAAGAATGACTACTACTGTACGGAAGAAAGAGTTCTCTTCAATTCATACACATGTATTTATCGTTTTCTTTTCTACTACTGTACGGAAGAAAGAGTCCTCTTCAATTCATACACATGTATTTATCGTTTTCTTTTACCGAAAGGCAAATCTCTTCAAATTCAGCTTAACAACTTGAACCATTTGAACTTGGAAATTTTGCAGTAGCGTGCATTATAATCTGCAATGGGAAGTTCTTGCTCCTTGCAATAAGACAACATTTAACGATCAATGAAAGACTTGTTCATCAATTCGAGCGCTGAATCCGCCAACTGCATACAGGGATGTCAAAGCTTAATCAAATACAGATAAAAGCATATCGAGAGATCAAGAGAGGGAGATAGATCGAGAGAGGGGGCAGGGGGGGAGTGGGGCACTGTTGAGAGCAGTTTGTTAGAGAAGGAAAGATAATAAAACATGGAATCTTTTTAAAAATCTAAAAGCTTGTATGAGGCCGCCTCATGGTGATAAGATGGGGGTCACTTACTAAAAAAGGTGACCTTGTCTCATAGTGGGATAATCTCACAAAAGATGTGCCTTTTCAGAAAACCACCAAAACCTGGACATTCTTGAGGGAAATGAATCCTTGCCATTTCGCAATGTAATGTTAACTCCTAAGTTGCATACATCCAAGAGCTGACAAATTTCCACCCAACTTCCTCAAAACCAATTAGGAAAATTGGGCTGTTTAAAAAATTTATCAACCTGAAACCCGAAAAACAGAAGCACCTAACTGAAACCAACCGAACCCAATATAACCCACCCCAAAACCGATCTGACCGATCTTTTTGCAAGTCCCCATCCAACAGACCCCTAACCCTTGTCATTAGGGGGCGCCTCAAGCAAGGCCCTAGGATAATAGTCTAATACAGTGAAAGATACTGTTATGGTAGCATCCAAACAGTCCTAAGTCCTAACAAGTAACATTTACCTGTTTAGTTTTTCTTCCATATTTCAGTCAAAAGTTAAGTACGAGTATATCTTATAATCTAAACTCCAAAAGAAAAAAAGAAAAAAAGAAAAAAAAAAACCCAATGGAAATGCAAACTGGATAGAGTGAAGACTCGATACTTTAATATACTTCCACAGAAGGTTGCAAAAATAAGGAATTTGCCATCATGTGGCCCAGGAGAATGCATCAGATAGCTTACATATCTGCAGTCACCTGACCTCCCGGTCAAATTACTATATAGCAGCTGATCATGACAACTAAAGGCAAGGGTTCTATCTTTGCATTTGCATACAATTACCAATCAAGTATTCTCCCCCGTCAAACTGGATTAGAAAGATGTGTTTTACGTCAATACCTACAAGCTCCTCGCTCCATAATCCACAGTAAGACAACTAAAAAATTTTTGGATATCAAATATCCTTACAAACAGGATTCTGGATGTAGCTTTATATTAGAAGTTTCAAACTATATATATAGCACATAGTGTGTAAGAGAAACTTATTCTCATCCTTTCTTAATAAAAAACTGCAGCGAATATGCAAAGGCAAAAGTTAAAGGACATCAAAATAGGGCACTTCCACATTCTACCTAGGTACAGGAGAAGTCCAGAATTTACCTTCCCTGTATGGTTGAGTTGTCGCCAAACTGGCTCCATGAATTTGAAGTCAACTTCAATAGGCCACACCTGAGTATATGGCACAAATAGAAGTAATGACACTTATAAGAGAACTATAGTAAAGTTTAATAGAATAACAGAGAACTAAATTCAGGAAAACTAATGCAGATACTGCAGACTCTGCAGAGTATAAGAAGGAAGATGCATACATGATCGAACATATTCTTCAAAAAGAAAAAGAGCAAAAGAAGAATAGTTAAAATTTTGCAACTTTGATTTTTAAATAAACCCAAAGATGTAGACTAAATTCAATGTCAAAATCCTGAAAAGAAAACAGACATTTAGACAGAAATGGAGTTCTTTCAAACAAGACTTGTTCTATTTTTATCAAAGTTCATCTTCTATGTAATTACAGAAGTAATGCTAACATGATACTTTCATACTTTCTCCAGACCACATTACAACTAAAATCAATATTCAGTTTAAACTATAGGCCTTGTCAAAGCAATGGTATATGCCACCACGGAATCCATACCCAAACTGAACATAACAGCAAATGGTGCTCTCAACGTACACACCCTAAGTACATGTCTAAGTTTCCATTCTGCAATGCCCCAAAGTTTTGTCTACTTCCCTTTATCTGAAAAGTTTTACTCATTGAATTCCTCAGGCCAAACCTTTCAATGGCTTTCCTTAGAATAAACATCAATTTTGTGCTGCAGTTACTGCAAATGGGTGAAAAGTGGGGACACTGCAAAGCGCAAGAACATGATTGCTTTGCAGATACCAGTGCAGCAGTGCAAGCCCATGACAACACCCCTTTACATCCATTCTTATCCTAACAAATCGGATGAACCCAGGTAGAATCTTTGTTCAAGAGGTAGGAAGGGGCAACCATGACACATACTTTAGCAATCTACATGACTTTGGTTCTGATTATTTAAGCATGAGTACATCAACGATGTTGTATTTTTGGTCTGACATCTGTCTTGCTATTCCCGAAGGTAAATAGATTAAGCTAATAAAGTGGCCATTCTACTCATCTAGTATCACATAGCTTTAGTAGTAGTATATCGAAGGAAATTGTAGAGAATCAACATTTATACCAATTAGTGCACCCCCCCCCCCCCCACATTGGTTAATTAATCAATTAAAAAGGATTATTTATTGGAAATAAGACCTAACAGGATCGAAATTGGGGTAAGAATTAAGATAATCTCGTGAAAGACATTGGGGTAATGATAATGAACCCCAATAGCCCACTTGGTATGAGAGGCATGTCGACCAGGAGCGAGAGGGTATGATATGGCTCCCATTCTCAAGGATTTTTACAAACACCTCATAAATCACCTCCTTCCACAGCTACCAGCCAACCAACACTGACTCACCACCTATAACCAACAATGCCCCACAAGCAACTTTGGCCACAAAGAATGACCCACCAAAGACTTTCTTGGCAACCCATTCTTCTTCCCATTCTCGCATTCCAAAGTTCAAACAAGTTTTGATTTCAACTCTTACTCCCGCTATTATTACTGCTATTTTCTTATTGCCACTCCCAGTATTCCTAGACCCCCTTGTTTATTTCCACTAAGCAAACAAGCTAACTTGCATCATTTAGAATTCAAAAAGTAAAGGAAGAAGCAAAATTACTAAATGGCATAAACCTGACAAAACTCTACTTTTCCAAATATGAATATTAACATATCAATTTGATGTATAGCCAAAATTACTAATACAAAAACTACACGTAAACAGAAATATACTCCTAGATATAATTGGCACTTCAAATCACTCTCGTTATCATCTCACCGTCACATATTCACCATCCCTATTATTGTCAAGTTAATGCTCAAATTACGGCAGTGGGATTGCATAAAGGACAAGATACCATATTCTTCTCAACATTGAGTACCTATAAAATTTTGTATTGCCTAATCCCCACTGCTTGCACTTCAGAGCAAAAAGGATAATTACCTTACAGGTGATAAAAATTTTAAACAACATTTAGCTGCTCTATTTCGCTGTTTGAATAAGAAAAGTTCCCCACCCCCCCCCCCCCAAGAAGAGAAGTCGAAGGCAAAATACATAGTGGAGAATGGGCTAACGGCATTGTCAGTTAGTAAGAAAAGTGATTCTGTTGTTAGATTACAAGTTACTTATTTACTTTAGATAACATGGATATCCAAGCTTATTCCATGGTCCCCCAAATTAATGACCAGTAAAACCTCCCCTGGCCTTGAGGGGACTCGGGTTGCTAGAACACAAGTAATCATTAGCTCTCATCCTTTTCCACTCAAGGAAGCTTTTATTTTCAACAACAATATTTTTTATATTTTTTTTTCTAAGAAAATTTGACACTGTACAGCTTGCCTACTGAAGGTCATTTCGATATACAGTGGGCTTTCAATACAGCTCATGATTAATCATGATTCATGATTAATCAACTCAGCTCTAGAAATAGCGTTGTCTTATAAGCTCATCTATCAAAAGTCACACATGCCAACCAATTCAAAATCCTTAAGGGGATGTTTGGTTGGAAAGGGAAAGGGCTATAAACAATGTGATTACCTTTGATGGTGTTTGGTACAAAAACACGCGAAAACGATTCCAGAATTTTGTTAATGACATTACCTGTTTTAGGGTAATTAGGATTTCTTGCTCTACACCTGGGATTTCAATTACCCGACACCTACTCACCCAGACATTCCACTTTCACTAGCCCTCCCTCTCGCTCTCTCTGTCATCTGTTGATGCAAGCAGGTGGCTTAGCTTTGTTTTGAGAAGAATTTAATATGACTTTTTTGTGCTAATTATTAATATTAACACCAAGTCTACTTTTTACAAATTCAAAACAATTTAAGGAGGGTACAAAAATCTATCCAAAAAAGAAAAAGAAAAAAAAAATGAATAGTTCATTACTGACGAACCAAACAACAACAAAGGGAATAAGGAATTCTATTTCGTTTATCAAGTGAACCAAACAAAGTAAGTAATCAATCTCATTCCTTTCCTTTTGCCCTTATTTTCTTTATTGATTCCTTTCCCTTTCCCCTCTACGAACCAAACGCCCCCTAAAGGTATCAACAGATTCTCAAGATTGGAAACTCCTAGATACCAACCAGGCAACCAATGTTGAAAATGAGGAGGTGGAACCCAGACTAGTCGATACAAGAAGTGCCTTTACCTAGTAATTGATTAAATAGCCAAACTGGATACATAGTTTACTTCTAACATGATAAAGTTGAACTCCATTAACAATTAAGCAATTGAACGAATTCATAAAAAAAAATCGAGTTAAAGACCACAACCCCACCTTCAATCCAAGTAACTTAATAGGTGTAGCTTGACCAGGAACAATGCAGTCTGGCCCTGCTGCCTCCAACAAAGCATCTACTGCTAATCCATTTCCCACTGGATTTTGGTCCTGCAAAATTCCATGACATTAAGATAACATTTTTAGAAATGATGCATAAGTTCACATACGAATTAGACATCTCTTAGTCAATCAAAATACCTACAAACATAAGGGTTGAGGTTCACGGACAAAAAAATTGAGTAGAAAATCTAGGCACTCGATAAAATCAAACAACAATAATGAAAACCAGTGTTAGACCCTCACAGAAATCCAAAACAAACCCACAATTCAAAAAATACTGAAAAACCCAGAAAACATTAAAACAGTAAAGAAAAAAGAAAAGAAAAGAAAAGTACCTTCATGATATACAAGGCATAATTGGAATAAGGGTTCTGGGGAACACGAAGAACAGGGGAATGGTGGATTTTAGGGATGGGTTTCCCCTGAGATGCCCTCCAAGGTGCCTCCTTTTGAAGTGCAGCACCACCTTTCTTCGACATGTCTTTTTATGTACCAGCGTAGAAATCAATGCCCACCAAAATTTGTTCTTTTTTTTCTTGTTTTGTTACAATTTAAGACCCCAACAAGAAAAGGGCAGATGGGTAGGGCTTTGCTATGATAAACTGATGAAACTGTACAGAAATATTTGGACTTCAAATTGTGAGAAGATGGAGTGGAGAGAGAGAGAGAGAGATGGAGGGGTTGGGTTGATAGACTGAACAGGTAGAAAGGGAGATGAGGGGATAGTTGTGTAAAGCGGGGAATGGATTAGGCAAGAGGATGGATAAGCTGCTATTGTCTTTCCTTTGATCACTTAACTAGTCCTACCCCTACCCCTACCCCTACCCCTACCCCTACCCTATGTTATCAGCTTATCATAATTTTGATTTTTGTAACCACAAATGCAAAGTGAAGGGTAGTAAACATAGATGTTACTAAAAATCTAAGATATTCACGCGCGCGCGCACAGGAAAAAAAAAAAAAAACTGCTTTCACACCTACCTTTAAAATTATTTGAGTGGGGTTCAAACTATTATATAGAGTACGACGTAATTTAGAACAAGACTATCAAAATACTCCATAAATTGGTCAAAGGATTTATTTGAACCAAATTTCCCAAATTTATTACAGTCCTAACTTCATTACATAAATCATACTCTCCAGTGTATGATGAGAGTATGGGAGTTAGGCCTGGTAAACAAATCAGATCGGGTCGGATTCGGGTTGAACCCAACTGACCTATTTTTTTAAATGGGTTAAAAATTTCAACCCTAACTCAACCCATTTAATAAACAGGTTAATCAGGTCGACCCGTTTAACCCATTTAACTAATTTATTATAAGTAAAAATTGGTAAAAACTTGAAATAAAGGGGATATATAGCCTTAAATTTCTATGGTAAGTAGATATATACAAAATAAATTATTGAATTAAGAAAAATTTATACTTTTCAGTGATTATTAATTATTTGGCTCATAAATATTTACTAAATTTCAAAAATAAAATTGACATAGGTAAGTAAACAGGTTGAACAGGTTGTTTTCGGGTTGAAAATTTCAACCTTAACCTAACCCATTTAATAATGGGTTGAAAATCTCAACCCTAACCTACTTTTTTCGGGTTAGGTTCAGGTCAGGTTATCGGCTCGGATCAGCTTTTACTAGGCCTAGTAGGAGTAAGTTGATAAAGTGGGCAATTCGCGAATGTGAAGGTGAGTTGAGATAAAAATAAAATAATAAAAAAATAATAAAAAGTGTGCGCTATGACATAAAGGTGTGCCGAGATTACAATCTACCGTAAACCCGAGAGTACAATAATATCTTGCATGTCACATCTACAACATGCCTCCTAGTCATAGATGTGTAGAGAATTCGATAACATGCGGGCAGTATGCTTCAAAGGCAAACGTACACAACCTGCTTTTTTCTTTACTTGGCTACACCAATGGCAGAACTAATATTTAACAAAAAGGTCCTCACAACAAGAAATATTTTGATCCAGTTCCCAATCCACAAGAGATAGACGAGCTTGATAAATTGCTACCTGTAGAAAGAAAAAAGTAGTAAAAAGCCTCAAAAACAGATAAAAAAAATTGAAGACAATACACATCCTCATCATCATTTCAAGTATCGGTTTAGGTACAAAAAAATCACCCTTATCCGGCAAAAGACAATCTAATTAAGGTTTCTCTAGAGGAGAAGAGCAGAGCACATACACATTTGGGAAAGAGACTTGCACAATATCATTCTTAAACTGCCAATTTTTGATACAAAAATAAATTACATTTATCACTGCTTTTGCAGACATCTTCGGTGGTCAGAATGAAATTTGAAAAGAAAAAAATTGAAAGGTAGAAAAAATTTTGAGAGGAAAAAGGAAAAAAAGAAAAGAATACCACCAAAATGAAGAGTCGAAAGATCAATCAACTAAGTCTGGTTCTTGGAAGTGATAGATCCCAACTTTCAACTCGTTCAAGCAGTAATCATATCTTCTCCTGCCACTTCGGCAAGTCTTTTCCATGTTAACAGCCGCTGCTCTTCTACGTCTTTAGCTCTTGCTACTTTGTCTTCATATTGTCTCTGACACTCTTCAAATAGCTCCACATCCATATCCAAGAACATTTTTCTAACATTGACAGTGAGTCCATGAACAGCCTGGTTCCAATGACTTTGGATATTCTTCTCCAATGCCTCAAAAATAATGGGGAGGATCACAGCCCGGTTCTGGGCAATTAAACTGACAATGTGCTCATTATTCCATAAGAAGAGTGCTCGTTCTGCAACCTGCAATACCAATACTTTGTAAATACAATTTCAAGAGCATCGAATATGTTCTGAGTCATCTTTTCACTATCCGAAACTTCTCATGTTTGAAAACAGAGACAGAACACCAAAAATATCATGCCAAGCAATATGGAACAAAATGACAGTCAAGAATCAGCAGTTAGATTCAAGCAAATGCTGGGAGAGGGTCTGTCGGTTAAAAAGGAGAAACAAAATAAAGAAGTCAATTGGGCTATCAGACCTTAACTGAGGATAGGTATTAAAGAAGATTACAGGTAGGACATTAAAAGGCAACTGAGAAGCAGCTACCAGTACTGAAGTACTGATTATGTTAGACAGACACAACAGAAGAGTCTATCATCGGTAGTCTACAAGTCAAACTCGAGCATTCTCTGAATACTTGAAAGTTTTTGATGAAGTGGCATACTCACGTCGGAATCAGGTATCCACACAGGTGCTCAAGACTCAATAGAAGTGTCTAATATAGGTTGTCTATGTGCCAAACTCAGACATGTGAATAGTTGCAAGGGTTTCGTTTTAAATGAAGTGTCATACTCATGTCAGGGTCTCAACTATCTGACACAGGAGCTTAAGGTGAGAAAAAAGTACACGTAACATGGGTGCTATCAATAATCTTCAAAATGAGCTATAGTACACATTACATATATAGTACACATTATAATCCAGCATAGCGGAGTACTCTCAATCTGATAGGATGATCATTTAAAAGAACATAGATTTTACTTGTTGCTCATCCTCATGTAGATAATTCTCAACTCACATGCATACAGAAGAGTTAGACGGATGGATATGGCTATTTTCAGGAGCTTTGTTTGCAGGTTGTCAAATATTGAGGTGTCACGGGTCAGACAAGGTATGTATTCTACAACTCAGGCAGCATCTACAACTCTAAAACATCAACACAAGCAGCACTACAACCCATAAGTATGTATCCTGTACAAATTTGTGAGAAGTTAGAACTTAGAAAAGTAATAATAACTCTAGAATTAAGCAGCTCAGTATTGCGCTATCTTTTAGCAGGACAATGCATAATCTCCCAAATCCCTTCAGCAAAAACCACCGTCACCACCCGCCCCCCAAAAGAATTCTGAAGTGCGCAAATAAAATACACCATCTCTGTCATTTCCCAGTCCAAACCTTTGTTATCCCTTCCTCACTAACCGAGACACAAATTAAGGCATGCACATATCCAAAGATTTCTCATCACATGCAAGACCATGTGTACTTTTTTAGATAACAGGGGTATCCAAGCTTTATTTGCTTGACTATTCCCTTGGGCTCTGAAGTTAACGACCAAGAGGAGGTGACCTTGAGGGGACTAGAACTCACATGCAAGACCATGTAATCGAGAAGCTCTGCTGCAGCCAGTACAAGGCACAATTATGAGCTCTTTCATCTGATAGTTACTTAGATCGTAAAGAAACTATAAATATTGACAAGTGTTAAATATACAATAAGAGAGGACAATATGTCCTCTATAAGAAAAATATTAGAGGTAATCCCAATTTTGCTGGACCTCAAATATAGGTTTTTAGATACAGAAAAAGTATTTTGAAGAACTATCAAATGTGCATCAAGAGAGAAGACAAGGTATGCTCAACATTTACAGATCGACTAGTTCTGTTGAATTGTCAGTAGTAGTATAACCCCAGAAAACCCCCGCAGCCCTAGCCAATGACGAAGCTAAGAAGGTGACCTTCCTAAAGCATCACAGGAGGAACTGTCCCAACTCCCAAATGCACCATTTTTTTAGATAAGAAAAGGTTTTATTACTAGGCACGGGTAAGGCTGAGTACATTTGGACCTCCTCAGACCCCGCCCTCAGCGGGATACTTACTGGGCGGTTGTTGTTGAAGAAATTTTTTTATTATATAACAGTAAAAATAATGCAGTATAGGAGGACAAGATGTCCGCAAAAGAAAACCAAAAATCTATAAATCCCACCAATGGCGTTGAACTACCGTAAGTGGAATTCCCTTAAAGGCTCCCGCCGCCTTCGCCCAGAGGAGGCCAAATAAACTATGCGGTCCCAAACAAAATCAATGGTCTTTCTAGAGTCGGAGAAGACCCGTTTGCACCATAAAATTGCAATTTTAAGCGTTACACCGTAATTACTCCTTCCCACCCCTAAAGCCAGAAACCACATCTGAAACTATGCCTCAACACCAGAAGGGAAAACCCACAGCTCATTGATAAAGCCAAACAACCTACTCCAAAGGCTATGAACCACAATATAGTATCACTCCTATATGACCCTGCTGCTCTATGCCTCTATCCCATAAAGAAGCTAAGTATTTATCTTATTCCAAAACATCTCAATAGAGACAGAAATCCCAGTAAAGATACAAGCAAGACAGTTTTAAAAGCTTCAATACACCAGGTCAAACATTGATCTGTCAGGGGGAGGGGGGAGTGTTTATTTTAAAGGATGTCTCAGAGAGGAGCACACGCACCACACTTAGAAACATAATGACCATATAAACTCTGTCAAAACCACAGGAAGTTAAGCCATCTTCGCTGCATCTGTTTTGAAAAGTACACAATTGGCATTCCTTACGAGCCTCCAGATTGGATTCACCAGGAAACTGCCAATCAACCACAAGTTTCAGGGCCAGCAGAAACCAATCAGTTCTTGATTCAACTTACAAGTTACCAACAGAAACAATGTCCCCGATCAGCTGGCCCTCAATAAGTACTTGCGAAGTATGAGCTAAAGTTCTCCCTCACTAAGTAAACTAGTGAAACTTACAACTCTGCCTTCTAGAAAGACCAACAGGACAAACGCGTGCACATGCCCTGCGGACTGAATATATTTGACGCTACTAGGTCCACGATAGTCTCTCCCTAACTTTCTCCAAAAAGGAAAACCATCCACATTGCTTGTGCCTACAACATTTAATAAATAGAAAACTATGTTCCAGTGAGTCGTGTACAGAAACCAAACGAGGAGAACAGGTTACGGATATTCATATACCAATGTCCACAAAATTCGAAAATGATACCAGTAGTAAAAAGAATATGTATTGTTCTTTTTAATCATAATTTTCATTACCAATCTCTGGATAGAAATCTCTTAATTTTTGTTGACTTATTTTAGTATAAAAACAATAAAAAGATACATACTTCCTAAAAGAAACTAGCTTTATGGGACAAACTAAACAATAAATAAAAAGATAAACCAAAAAAGAAAAGAAAAACAAAGGAAAGAGAAACAATTTCTGAGTGGGGCCCCTTTACGGGGTCTCCACACTTGGTGCGTTCACATGATTGTTGGGCTCTAATGCAAAGAGCTCTGCATTTTATAAGTCCAGTCACAGATCTGCAAGAATATATCCACTCTCAACAGTCTCTCTCATCAAAGAAGCTAGCTCTTCCTCCATCAGGTCTTCCAAGTCACCGAGATTAAACATGAGATGTACAGACAAAACATCAAACCAGCAAAAGAGCAAGGCCACTGGCAGAGAGAGAAATTTAGAGTGTGTGGGAAAATGTCAAAGATTCAAGGGTGGTTGACTGCAGGCAAGGACCATGGCTGAGGAAAGATAAAGGCAAGCTCAAGACTTGCCCGTTAGGTTCTTCTAAGAACTCTGATTTTGATGTGAGATCTGTTGAGGTTAGTGTTGACTATTTTTCTTTAATGGAAACAGTCCATGGGAACGCCATGCCGTTACCCACAAGTCTCTTTCTGTTTCCCCTTTTTCCTGGTAGGCAGAGACATTTTTATCTGGTACAAAATGTAATAAACATGAGATGCCATGGGTAAGTGAAAAGCCACTTGGCCGGCATTTCTGTGCATCATTGATACGAAACCAAGAAGTGGGGATGAATATGTGTGCTGGACAACGGCAAGTGATTAAGAGCGTTATCTATATACATCTGAGTCGGAGAATACTAAATGATGACATCATGACTATGAGCCTTACGCACACGCGCACGCACAGCCACCCACCCAACTACGCACTCACACTCACCCCACGCCCACACACATAAACAGAGAGAGAGAACTTGACCCAATAGATTAGACCATTTCTTCAGCTACTACATAACCTGACCTAAAGAAATTCCAAAACCTAAGATAATTAGCATCCTAAAGTTTTACACTTCTTATGCCAGTAGACAAGTCAAATCTAATAGATGCGGCACCACAACACCACAAAATGACCCAAATTTAGTTTAGAAGGCCAGAAAAATATGTAGTGCAGATGTGTATTGGGAATGAGCTGTTCATCCAGTTGCCATCATTTTGTACCTCATGCCTTTGGTATTAACAAATCAACTACCATACAATAAAAAAGGCCAGAAAATGATGTTATCCCAAATGTTCTTTATCCTATTTCACCAGCTTCAGTTTACATCAAATACATCAGACATCCAGTCAGGAAAAAATTAGATAAGACAGCGGGTCCAGAAAATACGAAGAGCATTGCTTCCTTTACCAATTCTACAAGTGATACTTTGTGATTTTACTTCTCCAAGTTCTAAAAAACCACAATTCTGGTACAAACTCTCCCCTCTTCCAGCAGAGGATGCAATCATGCAAGTCATATTTGCCAAGGGTTTAACTAACTAGTAGTATACCAAGATAATGTAACCATCTTGCTCCCCCATTGATTATCGATGAAGTCAAATAAGATTAAACACGAAAATTATCTTCCCAATACATAACCCAGCTACTGAACACCTTCTCTGATGATGACACCACATAGTTGATAGCAAAAAAAAAAGCACACACCCTACAATTGAGTACTAAACTAACAGGCTATTGTTCTCTAAATCTCCAAATAGCTAGAAACCTATTAGACCCAGTCTTTTGACTTTTGACACACTTGTAGAAAATCCAGTTCCACATATGTTGCGACTCCTCATCATCTCCCCCCTTTCATCTAAGCATGATTTCAAGCATCTACTTCCTAACTCCTGCTATTAACAGTACAACCATGAGAGGGATGAAGAAGTCAAACTAATTAAACTAGCACACTTGATGCCTGTGGTTAGATTGGATCTGAAGTCAGCAAAAGAACTAGTGCTGACCACCACACAACCTAAATGTTCCACAAAATATAACAGCACTATCACAACTCACAAGTCACAACCACTCTATTATGAAGAAACATAGAAGAAAGAAACAAAGGCATTCATACATTTGTCTCAACAAACCTAAATGCAATCCATGGAATCAAATAGTGATTAGCGACCACAATGACACAACACCGCTTGTGGCCGTGGTTTATAAGCTTCTCATGAGCATATGGCATGACGGCCGCAAATATTTCGCATTCCCGTAACATGGTTTACGATTTCAAAACCATTACCCCAATCTTGACTCCCTAACCTACGCAAGGACATAAAATGGGACAATAATGGATAATAGACATGACTATAGCAAGGCCAATTGATTAAGAAGATTAGCACTTCATCAATTTACAGCCACCTATCTATAAAAGGTTGAAAGACATAATTGATATCATGTACATTCTAATGACAATCAATAATAAAGTACAGCATACACCAGCCAGAAGAACAGGGGAAGTAGCACAATCTAGCTAGCCCCTTCTTTCTAATAACAAAGTACTTCCTGTCCCATCCAACAAAGTTGTTGACAAACAATATTAAAATGAATGAATGAACGAAACCAAATCCGTAAGAAAGTTATATAACAAATCTTAAACAGATTTTAGACACCCAAACGAAAGTGCTCGAACTTCTCCGAGATCAAGTGTTAAAACTTCACAACAACACCAATACCTCACTAACACTACCAAGCCACCCAGTACGATGGTTCCAGGTTTAAAGGAGTGGCCATGATACAAAAACAGAAGAAGCATTCTCATGACAAGTACAAATACCATCAACTGAACACGCTCATTCCATTATTGGAATAATGTGCTTCCATTAAGCAGATGAGTTTCCAGTAACAAAAATCTTACAAGAACAATAGACAGAGAACTTATGTATAAGTGAATAACAAGAATTAGATAATTTAAAAAAAAAAAAAAGAAAAAAGAAAAACTAGGGGGCGGGGCAATCCGCTAGATTGACTGTCCCACATAAACTAATATTCGAAAGTCATTGGACTCTAGGAAAGCAACATGCAGAGTATGCTGGAACATGAAGCAAAAGTAAATTCTTTAAACAAAGTTTTGACATCAGCATGAAACTAGATGCCAATCAACCAAAACGAAGAAAAAGAAGATCATAGCAACAGCAGTGAATAGCCTAGGTGCATATGCTGGCACATGATAGAACTGCAATAAAGCTTCATCACTATTCACTTTCAGGTCAGGCATCTTTATCAAAGGAAATAATATAGATGCACAAACATGCAACTCCTAAAAAGCAAAGACTTCCTATTTTGAATACCTATAAAAAATGATACTAGAAGGCATTCAACAAAGTTTGGGGGTGGGATAGAAGAATCACTAACAAGAATAAATATGTTTACCATACCTGAAAATGAGGACTATTAAGGCAGCGAGCTATCTGTCTAAAAAGAGGAACCATGCAGCGCTGGAATTCAGCGGCCTGGGTTGCTTCTAGCACTTCTTCTAATTCCCCGAGAAAAAGTACTTCCTTTTGGCTGTTAGTGACAGGCCAATATTTCAACAAACCCCTTATTACGGTATCCGCCAACTTGTAATCTTTCTCAACAAACTGAGTGATGCAGTATGACAGTTGCTGATGATATAGCCCAACTGGTTTAGGTTTATGTAGAGGAATCAAAGCCCGAACAAGAAACAACTTGTGCTCTTCTTTCATTGGAAGAGCAAACCCATTAATTATACTTCCTAGAATCTCCAAAAGCTCGCCAACCCCACTGTGCCTCTCCGTCTCATATATAAACCGATAAAAGATGTTATTAATTGCTTTCCTAATAAAGGGTCGGTGTACCATAAATTTCCCATATATCCTATGAAGGATAGTTTTCAAATACTCTCTTTCTCGTGGATCCTCCGAATCAAACAAATCCAACAACTTCAACACAAACGAATGATCAATATAGCGTTTGGCAATCTTAGTATCAGTATCTTGTGAAACAACATATCTCAACAGAAGCTCATACACAAGCTGCAAATGAGGCCACGAGGGCTCAAGATACGGCTCCTCCTCTTCCGGGTCAGTAGCCTCTATACCAGTGTTCTCATGGGGCGAAGGGGGCAAACAACGGAATATATTCATCGAAACCATCTTAACCAACTCTTCTTGCACAGTCTCATGAATCTTCCCAGACCCAGACTGAATAAACTCAATGAGCTCCATCAAAGTCTGCCTTTTAATTTCCTTCTCCCTAACAGATTTCATTGTGTCTGTGAAATCGAATTGGTAACAACAAATTTGCAGCTTACGGATAAACAGTGCTTGGCGTTCCGAAGCTGGGACATCCTTAAACAAGGGCAAAGCTTCCACAGTGCCCGGGGGCACAGGGGCAGCAGCAAGCAAGCCACCAACACCGCCCCCACCCGCCAAATTCTGACCACCGGACCCCGGTGGGCCCACCCTTGAGGCATGATTAACAACAACATTGGACGAAGCTACAACACCAGACCCCCGATTATTTGGGGGAAAACCTAGGTCATCGGATTTCGACCCTTTCCGATGACCTCGTTTCATAATTTTATTAAACATCTTTAATCCTTATATTTCCACCCAACTTCCCTCTATTTTAATCCTTCCCCCAACTAACTTTCTCTCTCTAACCAAAACCCTAACCCTAGATTTCAGCCCCGATCAAAATAAAAGATATATATTGCTAATAATATTAAATCAGATCAATAATAAAACGAACGCCCTAAACATTTTTGGGTAATATTCGGCATTTGGAATCCATAGAATGGATCTGGCAATATGTTGAGAAATATGAAAAAACTAGAAGCATATTATTATTATAGCAGCAAAGAAGAAATGTTTATGATAATATTACCCGTGATTGGGAATCACATCGCTGCAAAGATTGAGTTTTGGAGGTTCCATAAATGAATTGAATGATGAACGATGATGATGATGTGTGAGTTAGGGGCGTGTTTGATCGGACTGGATTTGGGTTCTCGGAAAGGGAGAAGGAAGAGAGGAGAGAGAAATTGGGAGAACTTTTGGGGGAGGTAGGAAAGAGGAGAGAGGAGAACGAGAGGAAATTTTTGGATTTCGGAGTGAAGAAAGTGGGAGAGAGAAAAATAAAAGTTGGGAAAATTAAAAAATGAGAAAGAAAAAATATGTGAAGGGATAAAATGGATATTAGAATATGATTGTTTCATGGAGAGTGGAACTAATGATGATAAATATTGCAAGAGTAATAATTTTTGATGAGACAAAAAATTTATACTCTATGATAACGGGGAAGCTATTAATGTTTTATTACTAGTTGTAAAATTATTTAATAAAGTTTTTTTGGTGTGAAAATCATTTATTAAAGTTAAGGTCTTACTTTCCTTTGAATAAAAAATTATTTGGTTAAATTTCTTGCGGTATTAGTTGTGATAATATATTTAAGAATTATTTTTTTGATCTTGTGTCGGTATGTGATGTAGAAAATGTTAACTATGTATATAGGCGTAGACATTCACTCTTTAAATTTTATATATTGTGTCACGAGATACATTATAAACACTTATATGATGTGCATGATTTGATCATTCAAACTTACTATTAATATTGTATAGTGGTTATAAGATTGTGGAACACCTCTTTAAATTCAAATATGACATACACTTCCTATTCAATATGAAAATTTGCTTTAATGCATCATCAAGTATAAATTTGTTTCAAGTGGTTTTTAATCACCAAATATTCAAAGCTATTAACTTTTCTTTTTAGGTGCAATGGATGGGCTAGGTCCTTAAATTTTATCAATTAGTAGTAATAGAACGAGGGCGAGACACCCCTACAAGATCATCAAAAAGCAAGCTACTAAGACCCACAGACGGATCATTAAAGCTAAGGAAATCAACATTACAATCAAAACTAGAATTTGCCAGCCAATCCGCAGTAAAATTAGCCTCTCTAAAAACATGGTTAATTCTTACTTCCCAACTTGCATCCAGCATGAGGGCGTGGCTCTGTAGGATCATGAAGTAGTAAGGGTGGCGAGGATGGGGGTCTTCACGCAGCAGATTAAAGACCACCAAAGAATCGACTTCCGAGGACAGCTTGCGAATACCAAGATCTTTCGCCACCACCAGACCTTTGAGGGCAGCCATGAGCTCTGCCTTGACGAGGAACAACGACCACAGCGCATGCTAAATGCTTGAACAAAAGCTCCAGTCGCAGAACCGAAAGTTTCCACCACCACCAGCTAAGACTGGGTTTCCTCGAGAGGCACCATTAGTGTTGCATTTGACCCACACTGCTGGTGGCGCTTCCCAATGTAGGAAATATAAGGTATTGATCAATAACAAAATAATATAAAAAGGATAGAGTAGATAACTTATCAAATAATCGTTGCGCCGTGGTATGAGGGTCACTGCCTTGAAAGCGATTTTCGGCACGACTTTGGTGCAAATCGTCTCCGCCGGTCGCTCTCCAAGGTTAACACAACAACCCCCAAACAAGTGCACTCATGGATGGAGGTTTGGAACTAACACAAATACAATTTCCCGGAAACTAATCACACATGGGGATATGAGGAGAAGTGTCTTGCTTCACATTTCTCTCTACTCATACTCTAGTGAACATGGACACCCAATTTATTGATGGTAAATGTAACCTCCCACTACCTATTAAAGTAGCTTTAATGAGTTTATTAGTGGCGCATTATGGGATATGAATTACCCACAATTAATTACAAATCGGTTACAAATCACCCCATAACCTTTGGGTGCCATTATTCCAACAATCCCCCACTAATGGCAAACAAAGGCCAAAGTGATTTAATTTCTGGACAAAGGAAAAGATAGAATACTTAAGTACCAATGTCCGAAGATTGAATTGATACATAGTGAAGTGAGCGAGTGGCCGGGCTAATTCAAAGAGTGAAGTACTCTTGAACTCAATGAATTACACGTGGTCAATCGAGACCCCCACAACACATATTATACCTTAATTTTGTGCAAATTCCGCGATAGAAAAATATAAACGCAATTATATAGGCCATGCGCACACCTTGGGTCTTATGAGTGCTCTAGAAATACAGCCCAAAATCTTTCATAAAAGGCGGCCAAACCTTTACACTCACGTAGGTGATTTCTACACGTCCATCAAAATCAAATCTACCCAACTCATATATGGGTTTGACCAATAAACAACTGGACTAAGAAATCATTAAGAGCATATGATGCTCAACCTCTCATATATCAACGATGAATCCATCAAGTCCGTCTCAATTAGGACCACCCAAGTAATAGGGATATGGAATCATTAAGAACTAGAAGCTCAACCTCACAACAAGCGGTGAATCCATCAAGTCCGTCTCATAAGGACCACCATATAAAGGCTATGGATTCATTAAGAGCATGTGCTCAACCTCACAATAGCACCAAGAACGCGATAGGGATGGGAAAAGATGGTGCACATTGAGTAATCTCATAGCTTCGTTTGACCACATTGAACCAATGAAGGTTGGGTATCCACCATGATTTCCTCAATCTAAGGGCTTTAAGCCTCATCCCCCTCGACGATTCAATAATAAACTTAAACCAATCTTTCTTTAATTTATATTGTTACTTGACGGCATTTTGTCCATTGCAAATGTGTCATCTCATTACACACTAATTTTAACAAATCATAATTAAAAGAAATTGGCACAATAAACTTTCTCAAAATGTATATCAACATGTCTCTCAAGTCTCAACAACCAATCAACTTCTTGACCTGCCCACTCAAGAATAGTTAATTATAACATGTTATATGCAAGTCAGATTTTGAGACAACACCCACAACAAGGAAAAATACATACTCATTTGTACAAGTATATATTATTAACTTGTCACATATTTGCATCAATATACCCATCAAACACGACAGAGATGACTATCAAAGTGCAAACACAAGTTAATAGCATATTAATTCAAGAACTCTAGCATACACAAAATAATGAATATTTAGAACCTTCATTGTTCTTATGTGATATGCTACCTTGAGTTCCTCGCATTGAGAATATGGAAAATAATGACCTCTTTCAATATATGATAACTCCATATATAAATAATACTCGTATGATTTTATCTACCACAAACATATAGTGTCAAAAATAGCTTATTCTTTGCACATGGCACATAAGCTATACAATAATAATAAATGATTTCACTAAAATCATCATCTTAATTCTCAAGATATCTCTAGAATTATTTATAATATTTTACGAGGATAAAAGATATATACATACACATTCAAATATCTTAGATCCCACAAAAACCCACAAAGATTTTGGTAAACTAAATTTAATTAGTTACCCCCACATTCTCAAAGAGTCGGATTCGATCAAATTATATTGAGAGCACCAATATGTATAACATGTAGTGAACACAAAACTTCTTAATATGTATAACATGTAGTGAACACAAAACTTCCCCCACATGTTCTCAATATACATACGATAAATCATATACTTTCTCACCAATCCATTTGCAATTTCTTTTGATACAAAAATATTAAATATCATACCACAAATGATAATTTCAAAGAATTGAATGGTGTCAGTTTTGTAGCATGTGAACTACAAACAACATCCACTTATTTACACAATATTTCTAAATAATATTAGAAATTATTCATACAACTCACAAAAACTCAACGATTTTTGGATCAAAATTTAATCACAATATAAGGCTCAAATTATGGTCTCATATAATTGTCACACTAATTAACAATTACTTGCTTAATTCTGTAAGCACACAATACATAAGTTTTTTTTTCTTTTTCTTTTGATTCTATCCCAGACAAGAACCATTTAGACTCTTGCCAAAGTCCCACATCATATTTTTCTTCTTCAACAGGTCAATGAATAAACCCAACACCATACCTGGGGTTCAACCGTTCAAATAACAAAGTTCACATTGTTCTTATAACGCTCAATCCCTCAAGACCCCAATATATTTAATTGTCTGATATATAATCACCTTCAGATTGTATAAGAGTATATATTAAAGACAAATAAGTATATCCCACAAACTCTGTACATAACAAATTTGGAAATCAGTTATTTAACACTTTGGTACACGATAAACAAATCTAGCCTATATACTAGCACTTTGAGTAACAATAGATAGCAAATAATACGGTTTTGACTTTGTCGCATTAGAGCATCTAGACACAACAATTCGAAGACCAGAAGATTCCTTGAACCTTATTTGTTCTCCAATTATCTCATCAGTCACCAGTAGTGTTAAGAGAATACTATTGCTAATTGCTATAAATGCTCAAGGCAAGAGCAAAAGTAAGGAAACAAAAGACCATCAAAGGGGACTGAGTTTTCTTACCTTACGTGTACAATTAATCAACCAATATCAGATAAATGAATTTTAAAATCCACCTCCCTTGTTAATCATCACATTGGGTCACAAGCACTATTGTGCAACTTACGCTAAACGCTTAAACACACACGCACTGAACAAGGTTTACCCAAAAACAGAATCAATGCATAGATATATAATCACATAATCATATATGCATCGATAAAGGACGTTACTGATCAAAATTATAAAATCGCTTTCAAATTGTAGGAAATATAAGGTATTGATCAATAACAAAATAATATAAAAAGGATAGAGTAGATAACTTATCAAATAATCGTTGCGCCGTGGTATGAGGGTCACTGCCTTGAAAGCGATTTTCGGCACGACTTTGGTGCAAATCGTCTCCGCCGGTCGCTCCCCAAGGTTAACACAACAACCCCCAAACAAGTGCACTCATGGATGGAGGTTTGGAACTAACACAAATACAATTTTCCGGAAACTAATCACACATGAGGATATGAGGAGAAGTGTCTTGCTTCACATTTCTCTCTACTCATACTCTAGTGAACATGGACACCCAATTTATACATGGTAAATGTAACCTCCTACTACCCATTAAAGTAGCTTTAATGAATTTATTAGTGGCACATTATGGGATATGAATTACCCACAATTAATTACAAATCGGTTACAAATCACCCCATAACCTTTGGGTGCCATTATTCCAACACCCAACGGATGAACACCTCCTCCCTTTTGCGTTTTCCCTCCATAAGAATGGAACGCTTCTTCTCAATCACGTTTGTGTAATCTGCAGCTCTATCAAGCACAAACTGAACCCAATCATGTGGTATGTCATGGGGGTGGCCAAACGCTCTTGCGTTCCTCAAATTCCATAACCACCAGCACGCTAGAGCAAACTTCGTGGGCCAGGTCCCACTAGCAACGAGGTTAACACTTAGGCACGCTTCTAGTGGTACAGAGTAGAACTCATTAACACCAAAAGGGCGGGTGTAAATATGCCCATACCTCCTTGGCTCTGGGGCAATCTCTAAGAATGTGACAACAACTCTCTTCAGGCTCTCCACATTCTGTGCACGCAGTTGAGTTAGCAAGGTGTCGCTCCATCCTATTAGCATTGTTAAGGAAGCTGTCATGAAATGCAAGCCATAGGAATGACCTGCATTTTTGAGGAGCATGGACTTGCCAAATTGCTTTCCAATCTTTACCTGTAGCTGGATCAACATCTTCACGTATGATGGTCATGGCTGTTTTAATGGTAAATTATTCAAAACTATTAACTTAATTAATGAAAATATGATAGGTAGTTGTATGGTATGTTGGAGCTAATCTTGTTACTAAGGGGCTATTTTATTCATTATTATTGTTGTACCTTTTATATAACTTACTGTTAAGATTTAATTAAAATTATATATTTTTGCGTCATATTTTAGATTTGATGTATATATATTATATAATAATTTGAAATTTTTAAATAAAATGATAACTTAAGATCTTTTTTGTGCGCAAAGTAGCCTTGAGACTTCAAAATGTGTACAACATTATCCATTCTTTCATGAATTTACAAATGGTAGGCATAATTGTTCAGACTTTTATTTATAAATATTTAATTGTTTGCGATTTTGCTCTTATACAATTGAGTGATTGACTGTACCAACACTAATAAAAAGATGAAACTCTATCCTCTATGTATTTTTTTATTATCTCTACGAGCCCTTCTCAAAGTATGCAGGAGCTACTAGTCTACCACCGATCAATTTGCGGATGATGAGCCAAAATATTTTCATTTTTAAGTTTTTATTCCAATAATTTCACCTCATATATGGTGAGTTGGGTGTCCTTCTGATTGAAGCTCGAAAGTGTGTGTAGGTGTTTTGTTCGTGTCTTCCACGAAAAATCTCCAAGTTATAGCAATTGAGAAAAGGTTAAGCAGTACGCACTCGAACAGCTCAAACAATACAACATTGGCTTGCTTATCTTATTTTATTCATTAATGACACATGATTCTATAAAAGTCTGATTTACCCAGACAAACGCAACAAAAAATAAATGTGATAAATATGTAAGTTGATTTTAAAATGACAATATAGTTATTTAATTATTGAAAGAATTGTCGCCCTTACGAGTAGATCAACTATTTTTATCACGTCCCTAATTATTTATATAAATTGTGCATTAGTGTCATAATAGAACCCTACTAGATCCACAATGCTTCAACTATATAGTGCTCGGATACAAATTTCTTAACTGAAAAAACTTTTAGCATCTCTATAAGAACACAATGTACTCAAATCCTTCCATAGAAGCAACCATTTTCTTTTATCAAAAAATTTTCGAATACACTATTCATATTAAGGCAAAACAGATAATTTGATTGTGATTTTTAACATTGTTGATCAAATTAGAAGCTAACATCCATAGATACTCTAATAACTAACTCCTCACCCCAACCAACATCAAATCATTTGTTACCCTCAAATACTTGAGGATCATTATAACAACCCCACAACCCTCACCATTATCAGCATGATATCTATTATCATGTTTAAAGCTTACAAAACACCCGACATCAAACGTGATAGATCCGAGTGCTTATATGAAATATTTTTCAACTTTTCCCCCCATTCTTGTCGTATTTTTAGGACGAAACTATTTAAAGAGATGTAATATACCCTATCTAGTATAACTCCTTATTGAAATTTTCAAGTCGAATTTAATTAACATGTGTATTGATATATTTCATGCACATGATTTATGACCTACATATTCAGTATGAAAAATGTATCTTGATGGTTTATATTGTATATAATTACTCCACCTAATCCTTGGCCGATAATCAATTGCCTAACCAAGTTTTGGTATACTCTAACGAATGAATGTCATTCTTAATAAGTATTTTGTCATCCCATACAAAACACACTCTCACCAATCTTATAAACACAATAACCAAAAAATTTAACTACCTCTTCAAAACCTCATAGTGCAACCATGAAGCTTTCAATTTGCATAATGAGAATGTCAATAATACTAGTAAGGTTAAGAGATATATTCATATTGAAAGTTTCATGGTTGCACTATTAGAAGCTACTCTATCAAATGAATTTGATCATAACCACATCTATCATGGTTGAGGATGCTAGTTTTGACATCCTTTGTCAAATCTGAAAGACATAGTATTCCAATATTGGAAGCTACTCTATCAAATGCATTTGATCATAACCACATCTATCAAATTATTTTTGAAGCATAACAGCTGCACTTCTAAAAAGAACACATCCAACTACTATTACATAATCATCATACTCATGACTAACAATTTCAATCTTCTAAACAACAAAAACAACAACATCACCACATTATATCCCACCGAGGACGGTCTGGGAGGCCCAGAGCCCAAAGGTACGCAACTTTACGCATTTACTCTTAACTAGTTACCTAACCGAGGTTAATTACAATAGACCCACAATTTTTTATTTTTTTTGTAAACATTTGAGAGATTAATACTTTTTTTTCTTTTTGTTTTTGTTGAAAACCTTGAGAGAAATTGTAAGATGGCTTAAGTTCAGTCTCATCCTTTCAAGTTTCAAGGAGGCATTTTTACATGAGCCGACTTTTAATGTAATGAATCCAACTACAATCACTCAGACTTGTATATTAGAGATAGTCAACTCGATCTAAAATTGCTACGTGACATGCATCAACATATCTCCCTATCCCTTGAATATCCCAAATGATGTAGATCAATTTAAGGGAGAAATTTGGAGAGATAGGAGTAAATCACCAAAAAAAAGAAAAAAAAAGAAAAAAAAGAAAAAAGAAAAAAGGAAAAAAAACAACAAATTGTGACCAAGGAAGTAGTGTATCTGTATTTGTATAGGATATGGAAAACAAAAGTTTCCATCCACAAATTCCTTATATATACAATCTTTACATACACCCTAATGCCAAAACTAACCCCATAACAAAGTAATTCAATGAGCCCAGAAAAATCACAAAACTTTTCACAATCTGAACAGATTTTTCTGGCATACTTGGACAAATCAAAATCATCCACCTTGGAAATCTTTGTTGGTCAATTTTTCATCTTCATCTTCATCTTCATCATCAGATTCATGGCAAGGTCTAATATTCATATGAAGATCCAAAGTTGAGCAACAAGAAATAAGAAGCCAAAGAGATGACAACAGGTACAAGAAAAATCATTCTTTTAGGAACAAGAGCTTCCATATTCTCTGTTGATTCTTCAAAAATGGTTTCCAATTTCGGCGAATTCGAATACCGTCTTGGTCTGATCAAATGTGCTGGTGCAACCTCAGCCCAGTTTTGCACTTGCCTCATATCCTTCATCATTTCTCTGTTTTTAAAAACAGGGGAAATTGCTCGGTTTTTCTTTTGGTTTATCTGTTTTCAGAAACAGGGGATTGCTCTGTTTTTCTCTGTTTTGCTCTGTTTTTTGATATTGCAAAGAGAGAAAAAGAAGAGAGATTTTGGGGTGTGAATGTTGTTGAGAGTGGTGGGTGAAGATGGGGTTTTTATAAAGGGAACATAGAGAGCTAAAAAGAAGGAAGCTTCAAGGAAAAGTTGGTTAGGTACAAAAACTGTGTGTTTTTGTATTTTACTAAGAAAAGAAACAACAACGTGTGCAAGTGCTAAAATTGTAGGTCATCAGATTTAGATTGGTTTCTTTGACTAGTTTTTTTCGCTTATTTTTAGTAATTGCGGAAACGGAAAAACTTGTTTAAAATAGTGTTTTTGTATTTTTTGCTAAGATGAGGGTCATTTTTTTTTTATAGTAAAATAAGGGTTATAGCTAAGAATAAGTGATCCCCAATATTTCTAAATAGAGACCCTAATTTTGTATGAGTTGGTCTCACACCCGATTTAGGCTCCGTTTGATTCATCTGGATAAAATTGATCTGAACTGAACTGAATTGATTTTTTAAACTTGACCGTTAACCATTTAAAATTTGTCCAAACATAGTCAATATTGGACTCATTTGAAAGTATGCTTTGAGATCTTTCCGATGACATAATTATCATCATGAAATTATTTCGGAATAAAAAGTTATATGAATGCTAAAGTTACGCATGAACTAAACTGAACTGAATTTAAGTAAAATTAAGGTGAATCAAATAGAGTCTTATTATATCAGAAATCAAATGAATGAATCTGGGCTAAAAAACGAAAAATATTAGCCGCACGTGGGGTCACTTTTACGCGTTAAAGTCATGAGCATGGGCAGCTATTTTGTAGGAAGGTTCTATACAATTTTGACTATCCCCCCAATGGGCAATGGCATGCATTTGGGTATTGTTCATTAATGTTTTGATAAGGACATTAACGGCTTCATCTGCTAAAGGGTATGGGCGTTTTTTTGTTAGGGTGAGTAGGATTTGATTGAGGTTGCTTACTTGTACTAATGAGTGAATCTAGAATCCCTTAAAAAAGGATAATGATACTTATACAATGATTGTATATTACAATTTTTTTTTTTATGTGAGAGAAGTGACAAAATTATCCTTGCTACTTGGAATTTTAGAGGGTATTTGTGGTAGAGTGAAAAAGGAAGAAAAGAGAGATAGACACATAAAAATGATTATAATGTACAATTATTATACAACATTCATTTTCTCCAAAAAAATAGAAATAAAATAGTGAATCTAGAAGATCAAAGGTGGAATCACGATGACCTCAAAAGTAAGAGAAGAAAATAAAGTTCTATGATTTGTATAGGAAGGTTCTATGATTTTTGGGTGCCCCATTCCTTATTTATTGTGTGACAAGGGCATTCTTACCAATAGCATCATCACCCATTGGAGCCGTATGGGCTATGGCAACTAGTGACATTATTATAAAACGGAATTGCTTAACGTAAATTCCATTTTACTTAACGCAAATCTTTTTATCACAATACTTTCTAAAATACCCTTTTATTTGCAAAGTAATTGCCTTCTTCGCATTCTTTTTTCTCTCAAATCTCCATATTATCAATGCCTCTATTCATGGAAAGAAGTTAATTTACAACATGTATAATTCGTTTGATTGAGACAACAGCTTTTACGAAATTAATGATGAAGAGGTAATCATTAAAACTAGAATTAGAATAAGAATAAGACTTTTTTTGTAATTACTAACTAGGGTTTATGGGCGGTGGCAGGCTTGGGTGATGGCGGCTGGCTGGGTGCGTGCGTGGTGGTTGAGGGACAGTGGCTGGGGGCGTGGTGGTTGAGGGATGTTGGGTGGCTGGGGGCGTGGGGGCGTGGTGGTTGAGGGATGGTGGGTGGCTGATTAGTCGGGCGAAGGAATTGGCAAAACAGGAAGAAACGGTTTTGATACAAGATGAGATGAACTTGAAGGAATTACGAGTGAACCCATTTGTAGTCTTATTGTTGTTGTTAGCCTTTGTTTGCTGTTGTTTCATTTAGTTGGCAAAACAGGAGAGAGAGAAAAGCCCTCTTCTTTTAGTGGCTTGTAATTGCATATGATGGGCAATTTACCCAAATCAGAGCCCCAAGCTTCCAAATTTTGACGGTGGTTATGGTGATGAAGATGAGAGGTGAGAGAAAATGGTGATGGGTTTTTTTTTTCTTTCTTTCTTTGTTGTTGTTGTTGTTGGGTTTGACCTTTTTGGTTAACTGGGACGGTTGCTTTGTCTTTCTCTCTCTCTGATGGAGGAGGGACATGGTTGCTGTTGATGGGTTTTGGGTTTCATAATTTTTCTTTCTTTTTTCAATTTTGTTTATTTGCATCTTTTAGCTATGTAATTTGTACAATACTTGTTTTGTTGATGAAATTTAAAAATGATGATGATGAACAAAATGATGAATGACAGAGAGGGAGTGAAAATTGGTTGAGAGAAAAGGAAGGAAGAGAGAGAAAGGGCTGAAAATTACTTAGGGGTATTGTGGGAAGTGGGGATTTACGTTTAGTAATTTGCGATTTACGTATAGCAACCCCCTTATAAAAAGTTATTGGTTTTTTTTTTGTTTTCCTTAACAACTAACTAGCGGACACGTAGACCTGTCCCCATGGAGTGGGGGAAAGAAATGGGCAACCTGACACCATAGAAAACTCGGCATACTAGTTAGAAACTGATTGGGCGAATGTCCAACTGTTTAAAACACTTTTCCCTCAATTTAAAAGAGTTAGGATTTGAATCCCTAACCTCTAGTATAGAAAGATGGAGCAGAAGGAAAAGGATTGTAGAGTTGTAATGACAACTACTCATGACAATCAAATAAGCTACTAGATAACTAGTAGTTTAGTAAGAAGAGAAAACACAAGGGGGTAATTGCTATCGTTGCTAAATTGATCTATAAAATATTTCTTGATAAAAGTATGCATCTTTATTGACCAAGTTCAACTTAGTTGCCACTTCCCTTTCTAAATGTAATGCAACGAATCTGTGTTTCTTTTTTTTATCGGCAAAAAGTAATACAGTAGATGGTTGAGAGTGCATGTTGCTAATGGACTTCGATTCACTAATCACTAGTCATAGACTCATAATAGATGGGAATATGATGATGTTCACTAAAATAAAAAGACTTGTGAAAATAATCTCTCTTCATATCCAGGCCTCCCATTGATTAAGAAATGTCAGGCTCAAGAACAGTTCGTTCTCACTCCCATACACTACTTACTTCATAAACCAAACAAATCATGATGCGGTAGACATAAGAACAAAAACCACAGTCCCACTAGTGATGGTTTTAGAGCTGACAAAAACTCATTCGGCCTAAAATACGAACCTGATCTAAACTCGACCCAAATCGGAGAAGTTACCAGATCTGCTGACTGACCTGTACCGACCCCGATCCATTTGCCAAGTTTAGGTGGTTTTATGGATGAAAAAATGTAATGCTTTTTTACAGTAGAAGTTCCAATGGAGTAGGTGTTTGTGCTCTTTATGTCATGGGTCAAGGGGTTAGCAATCTCATATTCTGTAAACACTTTCATCTTACCTTACTATTAAAACACAGTGTAACGCTTTTTAAGACATGCCACGTGGCATATTTGAGATTGACACATGAGATGCCACGTAAGCCCCAAGTTCATATGGTAAAGACACGTAAGCCGCCTGTTGAACCATGATTGTTTTGATGATGACAAACTAAATTAAGTTTAATGAAATATAACGCATATTAGTTGAACTATTGACTTAATATATTGAAGTTACTAGTGTGTTTATGCAAGCTTGTAGATTAGTTCATATTGATAGGTTGAAGCATGAAGTTGCTAACACAACAATGGAGATGACAATCAAGTTTGAAGACTTTTGAAGCTCTACATTTTAATGGTTATATTTATTAGAGTTCATTTGTTAAAGTTCTTAAAGATGAAGTTAATTTAATCACTTAATTAGTTGGGCAAACTAAATAAATGATTTGAGAGAAACGTTCTTATATTGAGAAACGTGACTATGGAGTATTCCTTAGGTGAGACGTTACCTATTGGGAGACTACCGTTTACACGTACATTAAGTATTTTCTAAAAGATTATTATTTTGGTAAAAATATTATATTTACTAGATAATATTTTTACTTGAGAATATATTGATCTTTTATATAGAAAAGATATATATCTCTTACATATGGGAGGATTTTATTTTGGAAATATTCAGTTTTTATTATATACTATATAGTGACCGAAAATATTAGATACTTTCCTAGTGGAAATTTGTCTATTATTTGGTAATATATTATCTTGATAGAAAAGATATTATTTGTCATTATTGTGTTGAAAATCCTACCGGTTTGATATATATTTTTTTGGATATTTATTTTTGATATCTTTGAGCTCAAAAAGTATTATGTACAAAGATATTGTTTTTAGGTGAATTAAAAATCCGAATTTCAGTTTTATTTTCGGAAAACCTATTTGCCTATATAAAGAGGAGTTATCTATCTTTTCAAGTTCGCGATTTTATAACCCCTAAGTGTTCATATTTTCACGGAGATATATTTTAAGAGAACACTAAAGTTTGCCGAAGTAATTAAATGATCATATTAACAACTTCTAAAAGAGCTATAGAACTAAATTGTACCTTACGCTTTTGAGAGGTTGAGAGGTAAACAATATTCCCTAGAGTTAAGGATAGCTTGGATTAGTGTCCAAGGGGTTAGGCCTAGATCAGAGTAATTGGGTCTAAGTTCGTTTGGCTTGAATCAGAGTAATTGGGTTCGAGTTCGTGACTTCAATCAGAGTAATTGGGTTGGAGTGAGTTGGGTTGAACCAGAGTCGGTTTGATCG
The DNA here is from genome assembly GCA_038025085.1 of Tetragonia tetragonoides. NCBI lineage: Eukaryota > Viridiplantae > Streptophyta > Magnoliopsida > Caryophyllales > Aizoaceae > Tetragonia > Tetragonia tetragonoides. The sequence goes on from CM076139.1 coordinate 12,480,683, forward strand.
AGTTGTACTACTGATTAATGAGAAGAAGTAGTCATTGAAAGTCCTTCGGGCCGTGGTTTTTCATCCTTTGTAGTTTCAAAGGGTTTTCCACGTAAAATCGTGAGTGCTTTCATTATTGCTTCTATTTGTTTATTAGCTTTATCTAACGTTGTTCCTTGTTTCAGTAAACGTTTCTTAAGTCAACGTTCCTTAAAGTTAGTAACAATCCTTAAAAGTACAACAAGTGTTCTAAATAGTTTAAATTCCGCAAAAAGTTTTAGAACACAATTCACCCCCCTCTTGTGTTCTACCGTGCTACTAACACCGCCACGTAAGCCACCAATGCAAGTGTATCAAGCATTTATTTGACTTAATAAATACAAAACGGCATAATTATCATCATATTGTTCAAGTTATAAAATCAAATCTTACCTTACTATTAAAACACAGTGCAACGCTTTTTAAGACATGCCACGTGGCATATTTGAGATTGACACATGAGATGCCACGTAAGCCCCAAGTTCATATGGTAATGCCACGTAAGCCGCCACGTAAGCCACCATTGCAAGTGTATCAAACATTTATTTGACTTAATAAATACAAAACAACATAATTATCATTGATCATCATATTGTTCAAGTAAAAATTATAATTATTAGTTCATTGCATCAGGTTCGGAAAATATTTCAAAATGAGATACATATGTCCTATATTTGACTCTATAATGTTAGGTAGAAGTTATAAAACACATACACTGCACAGTTTCTCCTTGCCATGTGACACTTTTACGAGGTATTTATTATGTTTGTCATGTGGTACTTATATCACTGTTGCATTGTCATGTGATTTTATTTTATTCGTTACTTTCGTTGTATGATTAATCTATTAAGCTAAATTGTCACAAAAATAGATAATTGAGTATCAATTTTTTTTTAATTAGAAAATTTACTTACTTTCTTAAAAAAAAAAAATGAAAATCCCTTAATCACATCACTATCTCATCCGTGTAATTAAAACACCTAAAAAAAATCGACAACATATAAAAAGAAATTGATCCGGGGCATCGCCCGAGACCAAAACTAGTTTGCTATCAAAAGAGAAATTAATATAACAACAAATGACTAAAAGCAATTACAAATGTGTAAAGCTATATTGTAAGTTACCTACAGCTACAAATTCTTGATACATTCCAACTGTAATGTCAAATCCTTAACCCCAGCATCTCGAAATATGCGTGAGACACAGGCTTTTGTTGCGAGTTTGTCAATTTCTGGAGAAATGCGAAGATGTAAAGTGCCGATAACATCTACATTTGTTAAGCTCCACAAATGAAGGTTTGGAATGGCGGAAACTCCTTTTATTTTCATAACTTCATCTACAGCAGCCTTCAGGTCCTGTTCCTGAGCACGGGGAACCCTTTGCAACAAAATTTCTGCAGAGTTCCTCAACAGTGGTATAACTGACGATACAATTAAGACAGAGATGAATATGGAGCAAGCTGGATCAGCAACAAGCCATCCTTTGTAATTGATTAACAGTGTAGATATCACAACTCCAACACTTCCCAGTGTGTCTGCCAGGACATGCAAGAAGATGCCTTCCATGTTGTGATCAATGTGCTGATGATGCTTTTTATGAGAGGTTTCATTGTTGGAGTCTGGACCGTGACTATGACTGCAAGAACCCTGTGTTCCGTCAGCATTATGGCTATTCTTGCAGACGTCATTTTCATGGTGATGATGATCACCTAGATCATGATGATGGTTATGATGTCCTTCAGAATGATCATGATGATGGTCATGATGTCCATGAGAGTGATTATGGTCATGGTTGTGGTGTCTATGAGAGTGATCATGGTCATGGTTGTGGTGTCCATGAGAGTGATCATGGTCATGGTTGTGGTGTCCATGAGAGTGATCATGGTCATGGTGTTCATGAGAGTGATCATGGTCATGGTCATGGTGTCCGTGAGAGTGATCATATCCATGATGTTCATGATTGTGACCATGGTCATGCTCATTCTGGTGATGGCATTCATGGTGCCCACTGTTAGCAGAACAATTTTCATCGGCAATCAAGATACCATCAGCATGCTTAATGAGAGCAACATGATCACTGGGATGGGAGTGGGAGTGGGAGTGGGAGTGGGAGTGGGAGTGGGAGTTAGAGTGAGAATGGGAGTGTGAACAAGAGCCCCCATGGGCATGATGATGCTCCTCATGAAAGAAGATCAAACCCACAACATTCACAAGAAGTCCCCCAATAGAAACAACCAACAAACTATTTGTTGATATCTCTTGGGGATCCAAAATTCTTTCCAATGATTCCAGCACAATAAGAGCTCCGACCAAAACTAGGAAAACAGCATTGACATATCCTGAAAGCACCTCAAATCTCCCACGACCATAGTTAAACTGACTATTGGCAGGCAAGCGTGAGATATAAGACGCATACAGCCCAATGGCCAGCGCAGCACAATCAAACAACATATGACATGCATCGGATATCAACCCAAGACTATTGCTCATGAACCCTGCCAAAAATTCCACAACCATGTAAGCAGTATTGATCAAGAGGAAAAGTGCAATCTTACGGGACTTCCGCTCACTCAACACGTGGCGAATGGGCTTCATGACCATTGCAGAGAACGTATCCGAAGATTCAGCCCCCAATTCCACATAACGTGTATATGCCTGATTCAATTGCCGAATAGCGACCCAAAGGAAAAAACCACAGATCAACAGTCCCCAAAGTGAGAGCTCCGGAAAGTAAACCAGCTCCAAAACAACTGTACACACAAATGTAATGAGAAACTCCTTCTCATAATCTTTACGAGGCAACCACTTCTCATCACTGTACCACTCATTCAAGAGTACACCAAACAGGACCGTGTTTGCCAGTGACCAACCCAGATTCATAACTGAAACACTCTCACCTTCGGCTTCGAAAATGAACATATTAATCACAGCAGGAAAGAAAAGTATAGCAGTGGTGAAGAATAATGAAATCAATTGAACCCGTTTCTGACCTAATTGCCTAATCGCCCCCAGATTCAGCAAATCCCTTTCATAACATCCCAAAAACCCAGATAAGAAGGGAAGCAGCATTGGCCCAATTCTCAAACAGTTTCCATCAACCACCAATGAACTCCCTAGTTTCTCAAGATTACTACGAGAGAGAGGGAAACACTCCATCCGGTCCCAACTCACAGATAATAGGACCAACCCGACAAATAAAGCAAAGAACCCACGAACCTTGGAACCCCCATCTTGGTCCCGATTCTGGTCCTTCCAGAACCGAAAGGCAACATTACCTGACAATTCAGCAAGGATCATGGCGGCGGTCCCACAATAGCGGAGGGCCTGGAATCGAAGAAGGAAGACGACGGCGAGGACGAGGGACTTGAATAATAGATGTCTGAGCTGCGATTGAGAAAGGGAGGAGAGAGAGAACACTGGGAGGCGCTTGTTTTTGTGGAAAAGAGAGAAGGAGAGAGTGAGGAGGAAGGAGAGGAGGGAGACCAGGAACGAGAAAGGGAAGAGGGAGAAGGAAGGAGAGGAGCGGAGGAAAGGGAGGGCAGAGTAGAGGGACCGGAGGGAGAAGAGGAGAAGGAAGAGGAATGAGAGTGAAGATTTGTTGTTAGGAAGGGTATGGCGGTGTTTGGATGGGGTGGGAGTTGGGGTTAAGGTGTAGGCAGTAGGCTGAAAATTGGTGTTAGGCACAGGGGAGCGCAGCGGAACAGATAGACGGTGTGGCCGGTTTTGACGGTGGCGATCTGCCATATTGACTGACAAATTTATGGGAGGGAGAGGCTTTTCGTCAGAGGACCTCTGGATGTTATGGTTGCAGCATCTTTTACCTTAAAGTAAAAAAAAAATATTCACCAAGGAAGAGGAAAGAGGCACTCTTACTCTTTCTTCCCTGACTCACGTCTTGTGAGGATAATTTTCCTGAAAAGAACAAAAGTGATCACTTAACTCACATCAACTATATGAAAGTCCTAAGTATACTGGAAAACATAAAAGAACAGAAGTTATGACTAAACTCACATAATCTATATGGAAGTCCCAAGTATACTAGAAAACATAAAAATATATTTGTGTCAATCGTCATAGTGTTAATGCTACTGCAGATGCCTAGTAGCAAATAACTAGAACACATTTACCGAGTACTTCTGCTTCCCTAGGTCACAAAAGATCCACAATCAAGCAAATTCTTATACGAAATGGAAAGGCCTACTCCCAAAAAAATAAAATAAAGCAAGAAAGAAAAACGTAAAGGAAGACAAAAACATGATAGATAGCAAGAGAGGCTCCTCATTTTGTCTTACATAGCATGTTTCCACATTTAACACACTCCAATCAAAGAAGCCTGTTGGGAACTAAACAGAATTAGTTTGTCACAGTTCAAGTAAGAGTGGTGGTCCAAGGATCTTCATAACTCAGTCAAACAGGTGTTAGATGAACAGCACAGGGGAACAAGGTACCAAGAAATATCATTTCATGATTTTGATGCATAGTATTATATGGTTGATATCATTCAGGAAGCACAATATCAGTTCAGGTTGGTGCCTTCTACCCTAAATACCTACTTCAGGCAGAAAGTAGCAAAATTGGGGTGCAGGGAAGCTTCTCTGCTTAGCTTGGGTCTATATTCTGCCTCTTTTCATTTCCTTAGCACTATTACTACTATTCTGGAGTGATAAACTTATCATTAGCTACTTACTCTAGGACTACTTTTATTTTGGAGTGTTAAGTACAAGGTCGAGTATCGCTAAGGAGCTTTTACTTTGTGTGCATCCTTGTATCCATGAGAGAAGTGCTAAAATGAAAAATCTAATTCATAAACTATTCTATTATTCATCTCTGAGAAGTATTCCACAGGTCCCAGGTTCGAGTCCTCTCAGGGCCACTGGAGGTTTTATTAGTCGTTAACTTTAGGGCCCATGGGATTAATCAAGCTAAGCTTGGACACCCATGTTATCTAAAAAAAAACAAAGAAAAGAAAACTATTCTATTATTCATTTGTGCAACCAGTATCAATTAATTGTTTGACATCCTATTGCTAGTTTTGTCTCTTATGTTGATTCCTGTTGCTTTTGTAATGCTCCTAGAGAAAAATGAAAAATTCTATCATTACATATTGAGCATCATACTGCTGGTCCTTGCATCTAATTATAAACTGACTATTATTATTTCATTATGTTTCTCCTGTATTATATTCCAACTATCAAAGCTAACAGTTTGAGGATTGGTACTTTGATAAATGGTCAAATGGTTGGGTTATCAACTTATCATCCCAAAGCTCCTATATTGCTACTGTTAAGAATTTGATACTTTTCCTTGATTACAAATGTCATATGTACTATAGTTTTATGCTGTTTTTTATCCAACCAGAGTGAGTGCAGTATCAGAAAAGATCTTTCAGAAATAAAGCACACAGCTTTCACGATTGGTATTAGAACAGTTTGGTATGTAGAAAAAGATTGGTGGTTCTGGTCACTAATAGCATGACTTGGCGTTGTCCTTTTAGGCACTTGAGCTTGTGGCTTTTGGTCTTGTATAGTGCCACCGGTAATTTATCATTCTAAAAGACCCTTGATATATCAAAGTTCAACGTTCATATAGATGTTTTTGATTGGTCAATTTGACACAATTCTGTAGTGGCCAATGTCATGTCAGTGTTGAATGTCATATGGATATCTTTGTTTGTTCAAGAATGCTACAAACATGTAGAAAAATGTTAATGCAATGTTACAAAGTTCCACATGGGCAGGGTAAAAAGGGTCTTATTCTTGAAGTTTTAGTGGGTTACTAAATAGCTTTAACATGTTTTGGCAAACTTAGGCAACAGTTAAATTGCATTGGCTATCAGACCTCGCTGCAGTCTTCTTATATTTGCATATCATGGATACATCTAGGGGATCTCATGAGGACTTGGCAGTTGGCAGCGAGTGGGAAGAGAAGGACGAAGGTGATACTCAACTTCCATGCGAATGTGTGTGTGAATGTATTGTTGGTAGCAATTTCCAAATGTACCACCTAATCTAGGAATTGATGCGAGTTGCTATCATAGTGTGTCTTTCAAGGCAACAAAATGCTTGGATTGATTTTGCACAGTAATGAAATTGACTGACTGTTTGTGGAGATTTTGGTTCCTCATCCAACTTCCAACCTATAAACAAATCATAATTTTCTATGAGGATTTAGCTGTCACTTGCAGCATGGTGCATTCCTGGATATAGATATCTAAAAGTTGCACAGGAAAATGAAGACAAGGATTGTCCTGCAATATAGAATCTGCATTCTCTTACTACGAAATAACATAGCTTCAGAGCTTCCTCACATTGGCACATCGGGTGACTAGCCTCATCGGCTACCTAATACCTATTGCTTAATTATCAGTCTCACATCAAGGATATATGTCTAGAAGCTTCTAGATTGATAATTGGGGTCAGAAACTTGGTCCACAGTGCACTCAGCTCATGGGCACTTCTATTTGAGCCTTGCAAATCAATGGGATTCTCTCTTTTACGACTTGCTTGTTGGTTTCACTGATCAATACTTGGCTTTGATGCAAGTTTGTACTACTACAATACGATTTTTCTTTTGTTTTCTTTTACAGGGAATTTGAGATATCAAAGCTTAAATTATTTTGCCTTGATTTGTCCTTACTGGAATATGTTTGCATACATCTTGTCCTCTCGATACCTCACGTAGATCCCGCCCTAGTAAAGATCCACATTGGGTTGCCGGGAATGGAGAAGAAGCATACTCATTCTACTGTCATTCCCATTTCTTAAGTGGGAATTGTTTATGACAAATGAAACATTTATGTCTCTTTTTTTTGGGCATTTGTCTTCCATTGAAATAGCTCTAAAAATACCCTTGATCACCTTCTAATATGAATTCCAATTGACAGATTCAATTTGGGACTATCATAATAATAATTATTATTTTTCCAACAACTGCAAAACACTTACTTAATTAATATGTTCATACTATTACTCTATGAACTCCAGGAAACAAAGTCAATTGAACTAAAACAAGGAAAGAGAAACTCCAAACATCCAAAAGACCAAAACCCCATTTCAGGAATACAAATTACTATTTCAATTAAATTAAAAAGCTGATTGGCAATTCATCAGGCTTCTATGGGAAATTAGTCACTCAAAACATCAATCATAATCTATGAAGATATACCATAGCTGGGAAAGATTACCTCTACAATGGAAAATCGAGTGTGCTTGAAGTAGTCGAAGAGAGAGACAGAGATCTGATTGGGGCAGGAGAGAGAGAGACCGTCGTTGAGCGACCTACTATTTCCGGGTCCTTAACCAGCGTTGCCCACTACTTTCCGAGCAGTGAGAGCGAGAGAGAGACCCCCACACAGAGACAGAGGCTCCTCCTTGCTACAGTAGCGCCAGGGCTAAAAGGTTGACCGGAGGGCCCTTCACTCAAAAACTGTTATGCTGCTCGAGTATTTAATTTTTTTTAGGAGGTGCTTGTGCTAAGCGTTAATGGCTCTTTTACTTGTCGCGAACCAAGGTACTCCCGTTACGTTAGGTTCAGACTTTTGTAATCTGCAAGCTGCAATCACATATTGGACTACATTAACTGAATAATCCGTGTAAGCATTGGTCCCGTCAATATAGCACCAACAAGGGGCTACTACCGTTCCTATAAGCCAGCATACACAATGCATGGGGAATGCTCGTTTACTTGCTAGTAATGCAATGCAATCCTTTCATTGGGTAGATAGAAAAGAAATGGGAAAGTGGGGTTGATTGCACCCTTTAATATAATCACAATTGCTCAACTTTAACCAATATAAAGATTATTTTTTTGAATGATGTAATCAACCTCACATTTATCATCTCTTTTATTTCCCTTATGTTTTTTGATCCTCACATTTACTTTATACCATGATTGCATAGAATTATTAAAAAGTAAACAAGCCCTAAACATTAACAATGTCTATAGGAATGAAACCTCACTATTAGGAGAGAATACTAGAAAGTCTTAACATGCTGATGAAGATAATACAATTGCAAATTAACCTCACTATTAGGAGAGAATACAATTGCAAATTAAGTGACAAGTAATAGATTTTATTTTATTTTTTTAATAGGCGAATGATGAGTGGTATGACATGTCTAACATTACAACCAATCACTATCTTCCAATAGTCTTTATATGCTTATATATAATTTTAAAAAATACAAAAATTAATTTGAATATAAAAATATAACAATAAATTGATCGCGTAAAATCCTAGTTAGGAGAGAATACTAGAAAGTCTTAACAATGCTGATGAAGCATATCCAGCAATGGGTAGGAAAGTTGGTCGTGGAGTTAGATTCAATGAAAAATCTAATATTAAGCCTAATTACAATTTAGGTACCTGTCTTTTTTATAATCTCATTTTGGATAACTAAACTTTAAAAATTGTATCCTTTTGTCAACATTTAAATTACTCCTACAACTTAAACACCGAATTATGAATTCAAATTTATACCTAAAGAAATTAATTCGTGAAATAACCAAAATCATATAGTGTCATTTCGCCATGTTGGAAGAGGAAGAAAACACCCCTTTACCAACCAAACCCGATACTAGTATTCAGCTCCTAAATTCTGAATGGCATAGAGATCAAAAAAAAAAAAAAAAAAAAAAAAAAAATTCTGAATGGCATAATAATTTTGGCGATCTGGGAATATTCTAACACAATACAGATTACTGAGTACAGCCAGATCTCAATCATTTCATTATTTTTCTGTTGAGCAACGCGGACACACGGTATTCACTACCGAGTATAAGTATAGTACTACAGTGTACAGTCTCTACAGTGACTATTGGCAAAACTCAGTGGACCCTTTGTCCCCCCAAAATGTTAGGCCATAATTTCGTCATACTAATTATAAAAATCCCCACTAAAACCGCCCTACCACACACATAATCACACGAAACAGCAATTCTTTCACGTTGTTCTTGCTTAAATTTTCCATTCCCTTAAATTGCCCTGCACGAAACAACACCTAGGCAAGCCAATACAATCATTCTTCCCTCTTTCTCTCTCCTATATATATAAACCATCAGAATCACCATTCACCAAATCACCAACCACTTTCAAGTTTCCAGCCATTTCCTGTAATAATCATTCTAGTTGTGCCTTGACTAACAAAACTGGTCATTTCTGGGTTATTTTGAAGAGGTATTTTCTGTGCATAATCATAATCACCTGAGCTTGTTCTGGAAATTTAGGAAGCATGACTAACAGCATGAGGCATATGCAGAACTGGGTCGAGGTCGCCCCTGTCGCCTGTGCTCGACCTCCGAGAAGACATTCGATTTCTCCGAGACTAGAGACCATCTTGGAGGAGGATACAATGGAATTTAACATGCCCATCAGCAGAATCACTTATCTTGTTCCCCTATTGATGTTGTTGGTCTCCTATTGTCTGGTTTCTCTTCAGAAGTGATGTTCTCTGACAAATTGCCTTCAGCTTTTTGGGTTCATATGAGATTACAAGTGAACATTTGGGAAGAATTTCAGCTGCTGTTTCGCTTTCTTTCCCTTGTAATTTGTATAGTTGTTCCTTGGTCTACATAGAAATGAAATTTTGGGTCTTTATTGGGTGTTTAAATTCATTTTTTCTTTTGACGAGCAAAAAAAAAAAAAAAAAAAAAAAAAAAAAAAAAAATTCATTTTTCTTTTATATATCAGTATTCAGGTCTATACATTCTTGAATTTATAAATAATCCAGCAGTCAGAAACTCTGAATTGTCTGAAACTGAATACTTTGGTTCACAGAAAGGGTAACATGTCAAAGTCTCTCTTTAATTGATATGAAATATGATGCACAAATATAACAAGATCAGCGAACCACAAATTCAACAAATGCAGTTCAAAGTTACGAAAGAGCATATCTTAATCACAAAAGATTTAGGATTATTTCCAAATTCAAAACTTGATTATTGAAAAATAATGGTATTCATTAGACAAACAATTAGCAAGAACAATATTAAAAACCCAAAAGGAAACAATAGCTAGCGCTTCAAGGCTTGATATTGAAGAACAGTTGGTATGTAGTTAATTCTGCTTATGCGTTTGTTTCAGGTAACAAGGTTGACTGTAACACTATAGTCTATACTACCCACAAAAGCGGCAAAACAACATTATGAACACCAGTATGATTAACCAAAGAAGGGTAGATGTTAGCAGAGATCATTCCGTAACAGAAGTACCCAAGCTCAAATACGTATTGTAGTATTACAATCAACCAAAGATAAATAGATCTCCCGAATCCCAAAATTTGCGCCAACTCAAATTGAACCAATGAATCAGCATGTCATTGTATATGGTCCAGCTATTACATATACACAGTGACACCTATAATTTACCGACTTTCTAGGTCCTCATAGCCCATTGCATTATAGGTATGATACACTATGTATCTTCCGTTGCCCCAGCATCCTCTTCTGTAACATCTTTCTTCATCTGTGGTCGGGTAATAGCTGCAAAGTATTTAAGCAGGATGCTAGTTAGGACCACTGTCAGGATTCAGAAAGCATGAAATCACAGGAATCAGCTAAAACATTGAACTCTTAAGAGGCTTAGCAGTGACTGCTGCAGAATGTTCACGCATGCCAGTTAATCAGCGAGAATCAAAAGCAACAAACAATCCTGCATTCAGATTTTACCTGCTAATCTACTACAAAGTTGGCAGCTACAAAGCCAGTTGCACTCATAAGTCATACAAACCACCTTGCTAAATGCAGATCTTAACCAAAAACACAAGGAGGTTTACCAAATCATCCACTCACAGTAACTCTAGCACTACATCCAAGATTAGCACTCCACCAAATGCTGCCAGCACATCTGCCATGATAGAGTCCCACTCCTGTGCCCATCACTACCGATCAACAATCGCCCATTTGCTACTTAGCTACAGAAAATAGCAGCTTCTGGTTCCACCATCCAAGGTGATCGTATTCACAGTCTTAAATTAATGAACAGCATCCAATACCCCCCGTAATTCCCGGATAACCCCACACCGACTCACCACTAAATCTTGTGGTATATATCATGGGCCAAAATGTCAATCCCTTGTTTGTTTAGTAAAATTTGTCACCTTAGACTAAACTACCTACGGGTTAATTGAGAATTATGCCTTTTAGTTGGCCACTAGAATGACCTACATTACACACTTTCACTTGCTAAACTTATGACTAGACAGGTACCATCAGAAGACTAAGGACCCAACTTAAATTCTGACCATATTTGCAAAGCAAGCAGCCCAAGAATTCCCTCCAGTTTCAATAGCAGCATAACAGGCAACTTCGAAAGCTAAAAGACAAGATCAAAAGCAAGAGTCTACAAAACCAAGGAAAATAACAGGTTCCATTGTCAGAAAAAGTGATAAGATGTAAGCTGATCAGTGGTTGGCTAAGATCCTCTTTATGATGGGAGCTGTTTGTGTTTTAAAGAGAAAGAGAAGAAGTTGGCAATTTAGGCAAGGAGCTACAGCTTAAACTTCATTGAATTTCAAAGAAGTTTCCAAAGATCAACAACTAAGCCGGATGAGCTTAAGAACGCCTTAACAAATGTATGTTCACTACAAAACTCGAACTAATATTGAAACCAAGACACATGACACGATTGTCACATGAGACAAAACATGCTTTCGAGCAACCCAGGGGAACTACTTGACAGCACAATTCAGGACTTCTAATAATCTACACTGAACAATACACAATGCCCCCACCCCCCAAATCAAAAGAAAATGGAGAAGAACGACCCAAACTACTTGTGAAAGAGGCCAAAATAAACAATAATACCATATGTTTTTATGAATGCCATCCCAACAGTATTAATTTCAACCTCCAGCAAAGTAAATGGACTTCTCTTTATCTATCAATTTTAGGTTGATTCTAATAATAGGATCATAAAAAAAACAAACTTTGTTGATTGATGTAACACATGGAAGGCAACAAAGAAAGGTGACCGGCAATGTAAACAACTTTTGGCTCTACTAATAATGCAAATATGCAAGAGCCATGAATAGGTGATAAATAAAAGAGTCATAGCACTCACACTTAAAGGATGATCCGGCAAGAGATGTTAGCCTTGAACTTGTATCAACCTCCGCCAATGGCTCTGACTTCTCTTTGCTGGCAGCACGGATATCCCAGACACGGATTATTCCATCTGAAGCTCCAGATGCCACTAAATACGGATCCTCAGCAGCACCAGAATTTTGATTCCTTGTGAGCACAACTATGCCTTTCACACGGGATTTATGTGCATCCTTTATGCTATAGGCAACCTTTCCACTAACTGTATCCCAAGCTGTCACCACACGGTCCTCACCACCAGTAAGAATGAGTCCATTCTGCATTAACATTGAATTCATTTGGAACCATCAGTACCCCATCCCAAATAATGTGGATATCACTGTTTAAAACACCCAGGAAAAGAATGTCGTTTTTCCAAAATTACTGATAGGGAGAGTAAAATGCTAGTGAAATTCACCCTAAAATCCAAATAGATCAGTTTTTTGAAAAAAAACATCATTTTCATTAGAGATCTTCACAGAGTAGCAGAAAATTATCATTTTTCCAAAATTGAGAAAGAGGGTTTTTAATTAGGAACAAATTAACTTCAAGAAGCAAACTTTGAATTTAAAGAACATTTTTTTTTTACTATAGACCCTTCGGAGTAAGCTGCTATAAGTTATTTCAGACAGTTTAGACCAAAACAGAATCTTCACAATTATTATCCTTGAAGAAAACCCAGCTCAATTCCTAAAAAACAACAGTCAATATGAATGAATAAACCAGCATATGTATACAGCACAAAGCTACAAACTTAACGAGCTTCAAAACAAATTATAATAAAATCAACCAAAATATAAACAAATAAAACCCAATTCAATAAATAAATAAAAAAAAAAAACTAACCTCCCCAGGCACAGCACAAAGAACTTTCTTCGAACTTTCAAACTCCCCAACAATCTTAGCATTCTCCGATTCATGAACACTAATCTTCTCACCTGACCCCATAAAAAACCTCTCTCCATCATTCCCACCACAATACTCAACAATATCAACTTCTTTCTCCATTTTACAACTAAAACTCCGTTTAGCTCTAACCAAATTAACCATAGCCAAACCCAAATCCCGTCCAACAGTCAAAGCAACTTTCCCAGAAGGATGAATAGCAATATCATTAACAGCTTTCTTATGAATGCCCCCAATCGTAGTAAGCTCGACAAACGGGTCGATATCGAAGATGAGTAGAGACCCATCATCAGCACCGGCGATGAGGTTGCGGGGGAAAGAGGAGAGAGAAAGTGGAGTATAGAGGGAGAGAGAGGTGACTGAAGCTGAGTTGTGGAGAAGGTATGAACCGAGTTCGTGGGAAGTTGAGATGTCGTATAGTTTTATTGAGTCGTCTTTGGCGCATGATGCGGCGACTGGACCTGAGACGGCGATTGATCTGATGGGTGAGAGGTGAGCTGGGTAGCGGTAAAGGAGGGTTAGGGTTTGGTAGGGTTTTGTGGGTTTGAGTTTGTAGCCGAATAGGAAACGTTCGTATGTGCCGGCGATTAGGGACATGGTGGTGGTGGCAGCGGTAGTGGTGGAAGCGGTGACGGTGGCGGTGGCGGTGGCGGTGGCGGTGGATTTGGGGTTTAAGAGGAGAGAGAAAGAGCTCAATCAGGGTTTAAGGAATTGGGGGGAAATATTGGATGGGCTTAGTTGTTGTTGGGAGTAAATGAACGTAGAAATGGGTTTGAGTTTAGGACTTAGGAAAGTAGGAAATGGAACGGGACTGGACAAAATTTGACCCGACCCGGAAAAAAGGGGTTCAAATATATACTCGTATCAGTCTAGTCCTATCATATATTAGAGCCGTAAAAACTGACCTGATTCAGGAATCCGACCCGACCCATTTTTTTAGGGTTTTGACAAAAATTTTCTCGACCCAAACCCGTTTACAACCCGATAAAATGAACTAAAAGTGAATTCGATCCAAAAAACAACCCATAATCGACCCGACCCGAACCCGAGATGACCCAACTCATAACCCGCTGAGTCGACCCGTTTTACATGTCTAGTCGTATGTGATTGTAATTTGTAAAAATTCTATGTTGCAGTATAATACACTGGTTATGCTTAGAGAGACCTATAGTAAGCTATCAAAGCTAATGCAATGAGCTAACATGCTTGTTTTGATCAAATTGGGCTTACACAAAAACTCATGTAAGACAGCCTTATGCATGAGGCGTGTTATCCGCAAGCAAGAAAGTGATACAACCGTACATAAAAAGTGATAAGCCATGCATGAGACCGTCTCATAAGAAAGTTTTTGGCACTCTTAACACATCGTACCTATGGATGAGTAATGGATTACCCCCTCTCCCCCAACCATCACCCTAATCTACCAACAAGGGTGGTGGTCTAGTGATTCCAAGCTTACTCCCAAGTGGTTTGGTAAGGCAAGATCATGGATTCGAATCCCCATTCCCCCATGCATTGTGTCTGCTGGCTTCTAGGAACTATACTAGCCCCTTGTTGGTGCTACGTTGACGGGGCCAGTGCTTGCGCTGGTTATTCAGCTAATCTGATATGTCCGCTATTGAACACGAGAGTCCGAACATGACGTAGCACGAGGTGACTCGGTCGCCATTCACTTGCACCCTCTTTTTGTTTAGCAAAAAAAAAAGAAAACATCACCCCAATTTAAGTATGGCCTTAGAAGAGATTGAGTAGTTTCAGTTTTGTCTTTAAGAAACGAGAAATATGCAATGAGGTATAGTAGATTTCATGTTGTTTTCCATCGCTTGCCCAGGTTCCATCATATTTCTAGTGTTTAGGATTATATGTAGAGCTATAAGAAGTCATGGGCTGTAACTGAATTTGTTCCAGCAACTAACGGAATTTGAGTGTGAAGTCCAGCATTCTAATTAGATACCAAAATTTGTAGTATGAATATGATGCATGACAGCATGAGAAACTCACTTTGATGACTTAAAAGTCTCCAACAGTATTTCTCTGTAGAGCCAAATTGCATCAATCTTTCGCACCACAACAAAAAAATAAAAAAAATAAAAAAGAAAAAAAAATGTTATTTTTAAGTTTTAACCGTACAATTGGGTATTTTTTTTTCCACTATTGATTTGTTTACGAATGATAAATTCACTGCTGCATTTTTTTTGCTAAATTGACAAGCATGAAAGGAGAGACAGGATGTGCGAGAACAAAAATAACTTCATACACAGTTTCGGACATAATGTTCGCAAAAGTAATAAAGCATGCATATTTCAGAAAATGCACAAACATCAGCAAAAAAAGATCAACTCCTTCACTAAAATAGAAAACAAAACAAAACAAAACAGGAGTGCTTTTCTGGTATGATTGTATATCAAAAACTGCCTGGCAGCCTGGCAGGTCTGTCAATAGAATGGTTCCATCCTTTCTAAATGAAAAATATCAGGTCGACGTATACTAATACTGTGTGTATGTATTAGATGACTCATGACTGCGCAAGTCACACCATAGTCTTCATGCAGGCACTTCTGTTCCACAAGTTAAGAAAATCACATCCAAGGTTGTTAACTTGTTAGGGAATTGTAAGAGGCCTAGGATAAACGGAGTCTTTCGGTTGCAAATAGCTGCTGAACAGCAGATATAACGTTAACAATCCCCTCTAAAACTAGTGAGAATGGCTGGTGGCAACACTATAGTCACCGGCAAAGCTTCATTTCTACAGAAATGGCCATCTCACTCTCGGCCATGACAACCATGAAAAACAAAACAAGAGTTAATTCAGGTATGATTCATGCGTATCAGAAACTAGTTGGCAGGTCTGACAATAGAATAGTTCTATCTTTTCTAGAAAAGGAAATAACAAAGTCTGCTGGATGTATACTACTGTCATTTACTAATAGTGTGTATGTGTACAGATGACTGATGACTGCACAAGTCACAGCAGTATTGTTCATGCAGCACTCCTGTCCCACTCATTAGGAAGATCAATTCCATGCTTGTATGGAATTGTAAGAGGACTAGGCACAAGGCAGTACTTGATAAGTTAATGACATTCTACACAGCAGGTGTAACATTGAAAATTGCTCTAAAACTAGTGAAGATTGCTGGTGACAGCACTGCCATCACCACCAGTTTCTCTCTTGTTGGCCGACGAAACTCCATTTCCTACAGAAACAGCCATCTCACTCTCAGCCATCTGAGCTGCCTCCCTAAACTTCTTGTATATGTCACCTTTGTAAAATTTCCTAGTCCTGAGCACCAAAATAAAAGAAACCAAGCATCCAAATAATGTGGTCCCAGTCATAATAAGAAAAGAAAGCTTGTAACATTCAGCACCAACACAAGTCAAATCCTCCCCTGCTTTTCTTCTCAACCCCTTTGCACTTAACTGCTTCAAAGCCTGTTTATCATACAGTGTGCCTGTTACCATCACGTTAAGTATATAGGACCCAACTGGACTTGCCACAGCCCCGAAATTTAAAAGCGTGGAGTAGTATTTGAGGCCGAAAATCTCTGATATGATGGCATAGATCAACGGCCATTGGGCCCCAAAGCAAAACCCGATGATCACAGAAGCCACATATAGAGCGTTGGGGACTGCAAAGGCGATGAGGAGGTGGCCCACGCAAGAGAGGAGTAGGGCTAAAGTAAGCATCATAGGCCTAGGAAACTTGTACTTTACTAGGACAACCTCCGAGGCAAACCCAGCAGTGACTCGGCCTAGGAAGTTCCATATGCTCACCAGGCTAACAAATGTGGATATGCTCCGGGTTGGGTAGCCCAGTGAACTGCCGATCTGGCCCAGGTTGTCAATGGCGGTGAGGGCCCCACCCACGCCGCAGGTGGTGGCAATGAACAAGGTCAACATGTCAATGCTAAAAAGGGCTTGTAGAATGGTGTAGTCCTCTCCCCTGTTTGGAGGTTTGAATATGTTGGTCAGGCAAGAAGCTTGGTCTCTAAGAGGGTCATTTGGAGTCTGTGGTGGTACTTGTTTCACTGTTGTTTCAGTTACAACCTCGAGAGCTGAATTACTTTTTTTATTTTGATCATTTTAATTCGTCATGCTCAAGAGATTGTACTCTTCTTTTGCAACAACTGAAAGGGGGAGAAAGACGAGAAACGTAACTACAAAGGCACTTACGTAGTATTCAGGCCTAGTGAAGCTGAGCCTGTTTTGTACTATGATCAAAACCATGAGAAACCCTGCAAGGGAGAGTGATATGTAGAGGAGGTGGTAGAAGACCTTGAGCTCGTTCTGTTGTCGAACCACCTTCATAACCCTTATGGTTCGGAGAAAGACGATGGAAACAGCTGCAGGGAGCCAAGCAATGAGCAAAAGGAGGGCCTTGGAGTCCTTACCATAGAAGGCATGGAAGAGCTGTGTGAGGATTGCTCCACTCAAACCCAAAAATCCCTTCAGAAGTCCTAGAACAACCCCTCTACTTTCTGGGAAGTTCTTGACACAGGTGACCATAGCACCCGTGTTGGCAAAGGCTTGAGAGTTGGCTCCTATGCAAATGTAAATGCACATTTGCCAGACCGGGACTCCTGTGATATGACCAGTGACTGCAAGCCAAATCATAAAGTAGCCGAAGAAGTTCATGACAGCTCCAATGGAGAGAACCACCCAAGGGGGTGTGACCTCATTGATAAGGCCGGATAAGACCCCTACGTTGCCCCCCAAGTCCTTAGCGAAACTAAGAAGGTTGAGGGTCGACTGGTCATAACCCATAGAGGATTTGAGGTCGTTGGAGTAGAGGCCAAAAATATAGCCAGCTCCTGCGACCGACATAATCAGGAGGGAGGCAAAGACCATGAACCACCGGCCAAGAATTACTTGTGCCCCAAATCGGACGACATTAGTCTGACCACCATTCCCACCTTTGAGCACAGAGTGGCCCATAATGTTTTACCAACTAGGATGGACCTTAATGTGAATGAAAAAGATATTCAATACTCAAATGCCAGTAGAGCAGTAGTAACTATCAGTATCGAAGAAACAAGGGGAGTTTCAGTTACTTTGATGTATTTGAGGTACTGTGATGCATTTGAGGTACTGTGAAGAGAGTCAGAAAGATGGGTTGAAATATATAGAGGCAATAAGAGTACGAAAATGGACATGACAAGAGGGCAATGATCAAAAGGGCTAACCTAAATGCCTGTCAATTTAGGTATTTCACGCCAGTGGACTTGTCTTAGTGTAGAACGAGTGGTGGATGGTAAGGTCCCCAAGAGTTAGTTCCATCACTAAAAAAAAGCAAGGCAAATGAAGTTTCCAAAACGTATGCTCCAATTCACTTGGGCTAAGGAAAGTGACAAGTTTTCTTTTCCGCTTACGGTTGGGTACCACAACCATTACATATCAGAGTCAGAAATGATGGAAGTTACAGAACACAAATGCAATATGAATTGAAGAGTTTGGCCAATCTTAATTCAAACCCCCCTAGCACGGCTCCTAACATAATTCATCAGCATGACAATTTGCATCCATCTAGAAACAGATAACATCAGCCAAAAATAGTCCTACACAAAATCCCTCATGGTGGTCCTTTTACCTATTGAAAAGGAAAGTAGCAATAAATTCAAGCACACAATCTAAACTGAATAACAATAACAACAGCAATAACATCAACAATAATAACAACAACCTTTATTTTCTCATAGTCACTTCAACAGTACTTTTTCCACACATTAAACAGAACCACAAACTTCTGATAAGTCAACACTAAACAGAATTAAAAAGACCCAAATACAAGAAACAAAACAACACAGCAAATAAAATTGACTAGCACTAAAACACTAGTCCAATATTCAACAACAACAGATGGATAATAATCAATCATCAACAGCAATGAGTCTAAAACTCAGTAATTAGGCTGGCCATAAGTAGAAAGAGCATCACCAGTAAGTCGACAAATCCTCCATTCTTGCATAACATCAGCACCAAGCCCCTTATAAAAATCAATAGCATTAACATTCCAATCAAGCACACACCATTCAACTCTTCCATACCCAAGTTTCACAGCTTGATTAGCAACAGCTTTCATAAGCATTTTCCCAAGTCCTTTCCTCCTATAAACCTCTCTAACAAACACATCTTCAATATAAAACCCAGGTTTAGCCAAAAAAGAAGAGTAATTAGGAAAAAACAAGACAAACCCAGCAATCACAGGCCCATTGGGTATCTGAAAATCATCACTTTGAGGGTCATTAATTGGGCTTGATAAATTGAAGGTTTTGTGGATTGGGGTGAAATGGGTTTGAGTTGGGGTGTGGTGGAGAGAGAGAGGGGTGGGTGAAACTTCAAGCATGAAAACAGTGAAGGATGTGAAGGGTGGAGAGTTGAAAAGAGTTGAGGAGAGAGAATCTTCAGTGGCTTCAAAGAGATGGGTTAAGCGTTCAAAAACTGCCATTTGATGAATGAGTTTGTGAATGTATGGGACATCTGATTTTGTGGCTAGACGAATGCGTGCGTAGAGAGGGTTTGTGGGTAATTGGTTTGGGTTGAGGGTCATGTTGGGTTCTGCGGCTGGGGTTGGTGGTGGTGGTGGCTCAACGCTCGCCATTGATGAGGGTTTGAGGAGAGAGAGAGAGAGAGAGAGAGAGAGAGAGAGAGAGAGAGAGAGAGAGAGAGTGTGTGTGTGTGTGTGTGTGTGTGTGTGTGTGTGTGTGTTTTGGGGAAGATGGAGGGTTGTACTGTGTTCTGGAACTTGGCTCAAATGAGGAAATCTGGGTAAAATATATAGAGGTAAAGGATAAAACTGTAGAAATATAAAATCACAGTAAAAAAAAAATTCAGAGCAAATACGTGTCCTTGGTATATTTGGCCTTCATTGTTTATCCTTGAATTTACTTCAAAAGTGATGAAAAAAGTGGAAATAATTCAAAAGAATGTGATTAAAAATTTAAAAAAACAAAATCACAATCATGGTTATTCATTTGGCAAATTTGCACGTATCTCTCACCAAAATTTTCCTTCCACTTTTTCCTCAATTCTATTGTGGCTGGCTGGCTGGCTGCTAGGATATTTCAAGGCAGTCTCAAACTCTCACTGCAAGATCATTTTTCCACAAACTACTATGCGTATAGGAGTATTTATTAATTAATCGTTCTCACATATAGTGAATGCACAAGTGTACTGTACATGACTAAATTGATTGATCTTGCAATTGATTTAGCTTTAACATGCTTTTTGATTTTTTTTCTTTTTAAACATGTATAGTTTTTTTTAGATGGATGTGGAAGAAATTTTGGATGAATTAAATAACCCGTATTATGATGATGTTAGTTTATGTTGAGAGATCTTCCTGCAAAGTGAACCAAATAAGAGATAAAGATCATGAATTTGTTTAGAAATAATTTAGGAGTTTGTTGTCAGTGGCGGAGCCACGAATTCTTCTTTGGGGGCCGAAAATAAATTTTTTATTACCTTTATTCAAGAAAAAAAAACTCATTATTTTCTATAAGACAAATTTAAATAATACCTCCACAATTAAAACTCGTTTTCTATAAAATCGTTCTACAATAGGACGGGGTTGATATTTTATCAAACCATGCAGAAAAAAGGTCATAGGAATAGCCGAATAGGATACTATTAATTTATATTACACTAGTACATAATTATATGTGATCCCAAAAATATTGTGTACAAGATATTAGCAACAAAATATAATAATTAAAAAGAAAAATAGATAAAAAGTTACATAATACTAAAATTGCAAGCATATCAAAAACTGAAACAAAAAATAATACACCCAAGTTACGCATGAAAAATTACAAAATTAATATGGCAGGAAACTAGAGACGCACTATGCAAAGCAAAAGAAGAACAAAGAAATAAAAAAAGTGAGGAATATGGAAGTCGAACACGGAAACAAGATGCACTATCGAGGCTTTAGGAGGCAGCCTCTAACCAGTGTGGCAAATTAGTTCTACTGTACAAAAACGCACCTATAATTTTTCTACATCATGGGGAAGGCCGTAGCATACGCTGGTCACCCCCTAGTCCTGCCACTGTTTGTCGTCATATGACACATATGACTACATATGAGTATAGATGCATTTGCTAGATTAGCTCTAATGTTAAAAGGTAAAGGATTGCTACGAGATACTAGACATAACTCACTTGAAAAACAACTAATCAAATTTCTTCACATTTTTTTTTGCTCCACAAATTTCTTCACATAGTAGGACATAATATTAGAAATCACATTATTGACCTATTGGAGGCATTTTTCGTCAATCAACTGAAACCAATAGTTGACACTTTCATAATGTACTCGAGATCATTTGATGCTAGAAGATATGATCTTTACTCAACAAGATGCTTTCAGAGTACCTCTAGAATTTCGAAATACTAATAGATTTTTCTCATATTTTAAGGTAATTAAATATTATTCTTATATATAAAAAAATAACTAACAAGATCAAGTTTTGGGTATAGTGTTTTATATTCATATATAAGTTGTGTCAATACTCTATTGGTGCAATAGATGAAATCCACTTTAAGTTAAAAGTATCTATAGAGACTGTGAATAGGTACTATGTAACCGTGTAAGAAAGAACTTCCCTACACAAAATGTATTAGCTGCATGTTATTTGGATAAATTACTTACGTTTTACTTGAATGGTAGGGCTTCAGATTTGATTCAAGGATAATAAAAAATACACTAAGGGCGACAAATCTTACAATTCCTAAAGATTAATCTAATACATTTTCATGAGCGATTTAACTTGACATTCATCATTGAGAATCTTTGAGAAATGCTAGAGTATTGAAAGAGGGTCAGAGACTCAAGAGCCACATTTTCATGTTGATGCACAAACATTGTCTTTCTGCACTTTACATAATCATCTACTGGGTGTTGATCATGATGAAAATTTAATCGCAGAAATTGACATTGAACTATAGAGAATCAGCGACGAAGAAGATGATCATTAGTGAATAACCCAGTCGAGTTTCAAAAGAGGTAGAAAGTGAGGGAAAAGATCACCAAAGAAATGTGCAGGGCTAGTTTAACTAAGCAACAACGAGATGAGAAGAAATTTACAAATATGGATAATAATATACAGTTATATACAACTAACTCTACAATAAACCAACACATTTCTTAGAAAGCACTGATAGGCCTGATCTGCCTATCACAGAACCTAACTCTACAATAAACCATATATATCAGGACCTTTCATCCATGAACATACCTCGATCTTCCTCTGTCACCACAAACGCAACAGAAGAACCCAAAATACGTTTCCTCGAAAGAACTTTTGTTGCACGGTCCTTTCCAAAAGCAAAAACATATCTCTTGTAATTTATCTCCTGGCAAAGCCACTTCAACCTACTTAGCTCCAAAACAATCAGCTATTCGACTATGTAGAACAAATGTATCCTCATTCTTCCTACATCGACATACAGGCTAAATGTGATTCCCAAATGAATCCCG
Source organism: Tetragonia tetragonoides (assembly GCA_038025085.1). Lineage (NCBI taxonomy): Eukaryota > Viridiplantae > Streptophyta > Magnoliopsida > Caryophyllales > Aizoaceae > Tetragonia > Tetragonia tetragonoides. The sequence continues at coordinate 12,503,157 of CM076139.1, forward strand.
AAGTGAAAGGTCACAATCATTCTCCTCTGTGTACAACAGACGGGGAAAAAACATTGATCCGAAGATGACGCAGTTATACTTGCACCGGTTCAAACATTCCCACCAACACACACTAGCTGTCCATAATTTTAGACAGTGAAATCACTAGAGCTTCAAGTCACAGAATGCTGTGCAACTGAAGTTGTGGCTGTCCGGAGTGGCAAACTGAACCAAATCACCCTGAAAATGGAATGTGATTCCACAAGAATCTACAACTGCTACCTCACCTAAATTCTTCGAAATCAACCCAGCAAGTGACCAGAACCCGTTTAAGGTAACAGGTTGCTGGTCCAGCGGGGTGGCTGTGGCCTGTCAAACAAGCTTTATAACTGGCACATGTTTAAAATCATTTAACAGCACAATAACAGCAGCACAATAACAGCAGTACAGCGGTGACAAGTCTGTTCCGCAACAGGAGGTAACTTGACAAGTTTATCTCAAATTCCTATCTTTTTCCAAAACACCACATCATCAACCGGCTCCCTGTCAAACTGATCCCAACTAACTGCGACTCTGGTCCAGCTTCAAAAATATTGCATGAGCTGAAGTTCTACCAAAACAAAGCAGTTTAACAATAATGTAGCACAGGCTGTAAGTCTGATCACAGATGTCAGCTACTCTACAGAGCCAATTAGGCGAAAATTAAACACAGAACAAAGGCAAACTTATAAATCAGAGACACAGGTTCAATCACCCAATTCTAAAGCTCTTTACATATCGTATGGGCAACCCTCTCAACTCCATCCTAGATGAATCTTAGGAAAGGGCAAAATGTCCAAAAGCAGCTCGTCAAGCTGGAAACTAAGCCCACACCTTGAAGCAAACGGTGAGTTACCTACTACTTGGCTCAAACTACAATCCTATAAATTATCAGCCTGTACTTGGGAATCGAAGAGGGGGAAATCTGATATTATTTCGGATTTGAGTATGAGCCTAAAGACAATGATGCCACATGCAACTTTTTGCTAAAACCAATAACACCTGCAACATCTCCATGAAGTCATAGCCTACAGTATAGGGATGAACCAAAACACAAGGAAGTAAAAACAAAACTGCTAGAGAGCTGATGTGAGACTTACATGGTCATGCAAGCACTAGTAGCCTAAATTTTCATGGGATGAAAACATAGCATCCTCTTTTCTACTGAACGTGACGGCTGGCCGGAAAAGCGACAATCAAGGTGCAACTTAAAGTCAATATATCAACACAAAAATCATTTTCTACACTCCCCTGAAACCATCGTGGCAACTGCTGTGGCTCCGATTAAGAAGGCAGCATCAACCATCAATACCACATTGTCACTCACAGATGTTGGCAACTTGGCATAAATATTCTGACCACAACCAACCTTATCAAATCCTTAATACGTATTTGGTCGCCTACTACTGAGCTCAATCTTTGTCGCAGGAAAAAAAAGACAGTAAAATAACAACTTCAAACTCGCGGATATGGCAAGTCAAGTTGCAGCCATATGAAACAGCCAGTCTAAAGATTTCAGACAAATTCCTGAACCACACCAGTCATGAATAACAATGCTGCTTCAACTAACTGATGACCAAATATCTCAAGCTGCTTTCGTAAATGCTGCCAGCTAAACTTTTAGTCTCAGAGAATCCCTTACATAGTCTGCATTACCTCTATTAAACGCACGTTAATTAGCTAACAAGCTAGAAGAATCCATGCTGAACGCAGCTTATCGCATCAAAATATGAAAAGAAGCAAACATGGCAGGCCGCCCAGACACTTCCTGCAGCTACTTACAGACAGAAATTTGACTAGTACAGACATAGACAATCAGACGAGAGATGCAGGGAAGGTCCAACAAATCAGCGATGACCACCTCTCCGAGGAGGGTCGTAAGGGTGTGCCCTTTCTCTGTAGCTACCTTTATCTAATCGCACAGGTCCTCCACTGCTGTACCTATCACCACTTCTCAGGCCTTCATCCCTTTCATAATCCCTATCTCGACCATATCCATTTTGAGGGTATCGGTCAATATATCTATCACCTCCAAAGCGGTCAGCAACAGGAGCATACCTCTCATTGCTGTAGCGATCCCGAGATGCATATGCATCTCTGCTGCCCAAACGTTCTCTACTATCATAACGTCCCCCACCAATACGATCATAATCACGATCACCTAGAAACCGGTCTCCAACCACACCAGCTCTACCATATTCAGATTGTTGAGGATACCTACTAGCACCACCACCAGAAGAAGGGCAATCCCTAGCCCAGTGGCCCATACGACCACACTTGAAGCATTCATCAGATCTTTCCACCAACCTATCTCCTCGGTAGCTCTCCCTACCACCTGACCTACGGTCCCTTCCATAGCCATCATATGAATCTTCAGTTCCCAGTCTTGGTTCTGCCTTGTTCACAGAGATGACCTTTCCATCTAACTCTCTGCCATGCATATCCCTTAATGCATCCTCCATGGCTCTGCGATCTGCAAATGTAATGAATCCAAATCCACGAGGGCGGCCAGTATCCCTATCAACCATAACCTAGAAACAGGAAGCAACACATTCATTACCACAAATTGCATCCAAAGACAGTCTCCAAATAAGCAACTTAATGCATGGGCAATAACACAGTCAAGGGATGACCAAAATCACCTAGAACCTTAGCAATTATCACTAAGATTGTCAGGGTTAATACTTTAATTCAATCATGCAAGCCGTAACATAACAATTACCCATACATAAAAGGGAATAAAAACAAACAAAATATTGATGTGGTTTGACCCTCCCATTTGGCATACATCCACAGTGGCAAAGAATGAACTACAAATGTACTCAATCAAATCACCGACCATCTCAATATCCTCTAACTAGCTTTAATGCTACTCTATCTACTATCAGTAACCTTTGTGCTTCTCGCATTAACCTTCACAACAGAACCTTTCATATTCGGCTTAACAATTGTTAAACGAGCTGAACTACAAATCTAGGACAGCTTTTAGTGGAGCAAAGCCCAAGCCCAAGCAGCGTGGCGCAGCCCTTGAATCATATCATTGACCTATCCCCCCCCCCCTTCCCTTGTAACTAATTAACTATATAGAACATTTACTAGCATATATCGCACATGAGTTACCCAGATGACAATAGAGATGCATTTCATTGCCTATTGCTACCTATGACAACCTTTAAATACAAAAAGAAACGTTCATAATTTTTAGTTGCAGCTATATAAATTTCACAACTCATACCAAGTTTGTCAGTGTTCAGCATGTGCTGAAAAGATCCACATGAAAGATGCCAGATGAACTCAAGTCACACTCACTATCTTTCTTTCTTCGTGTGTCCACTCCAACCATCCCTCTACCCAAAAACAAGGAGTGAAAATCCCTTCTCTAATTCGTCTCTGCCCTCGCTAACCAACCAATTTAAATTTCACAAACCCAGATCCCGCAGCCGAAACTAAACTGTTCTAGTATGTACAAGAGTTAGAAGCTCATAAAACCCTAAAGTTGAAATTGATACAAGATTCGACAACTAAACATAAACCCCGTCTCTTAATATACATACCAACATATAAATTGTATCAAAAATCGGAAATTTAATTTGATAAACGAGAATTCCCAGCTGCTGGGAACATGTAAAACCCTAAAAAAAAAAAATTGTTTTAAACATATAAAAAAAATACTACCGAACTTACAGCCAAGGAAATAATCAGATCGTGAAATGAAAGAGCCAAAGAAATTACCAGACAATCAAGCAATTTTCCATAACGAGAAAACGCATCTTCTAAGTGCCTTTGTGAAGTGTTCCAACCTAACCCTCCAACAAAAATTCGGTATTCTTCTCTTCCAGCCATTTTCACGAAACGAAACCCTACAAAATTCACAGATAAAGTATATTAATTAGGACTATAGAAGAAAATCACATGTAATTCAAACCATATGTTCATCACACTGTTTGGATGATGAAAAAGAAACTGGAAATTGATAAAAATTTCACGATTTTTTTAAGAGGACAAAACTGCAAAAACTGAATTGACGAGGCAGATGAAGATGAAGGTGAACCGTGAAGCTACACGATATGACGGCGTTGATCGTCTCTCTCTTCTCTCTCTCAGTCTTTCTCTCAGTCTCTCTCTCTCTCTCTCTCAGTCTCTCTCTTCCCTTGTCTGGGTTTGTATAACCCTCACCAGTCACCACCAGTCACCAGCTACAGAAACTGCCTGTCGTATGAAGTATTTGGGCGAAGTGACAGAACGACATACGACGACATGCGAGTAATAAACAAAGGTACACCAAATTTTTAGAACCAACAATAATAAATTTTAAAGCTCCTTATCCTGACCTTAATGGTCATCTTATATGAAAATGTAATCACTCATCAGGTGTGATTTTTTTTTTTTTTTTGTTAAACTGATTGTCGCTGATTTGATTGGATAATGTTTTGTTGCATATTTCCATTAATTCGATAAGGTTTTATTAAGGTCTTGTCACTAATTTTGTGAATAGCAATGTGTACTTTTTCAATGATCTTCACCGATTCGATAATATCTCGTCACTGATTTCCACTAACACTTCATTTGATTCACCTAGAAAAAACTGAATTGATTTTTTTTAACTTGATCGTTAACCATTTAAAATTCGTCCAAATATATTGTATATTGGACTCATTTGAAAGTATGGTTTGAGAACTTTCCGATGACATAGTTATCATCATGAAATTATTTCGGAATAAAAAGTTAGTAATAATGTTACACATCAACTAAACTAAACTGGAGTGAACTGGACTGAAGTAAACTTAATTTCATTAATTCATTTGAATTAAGATGAATCAAATTATCAAACAGGGGCTTGTGTACCGTTTTATTATTATTTTTTTTTTTTTTTGCTTTTTGTTTATTAAATCTATTGTCATCACTATTTGTGTGTACCGTTTGTGCTGGATTAGGAGAAATTGTTGAATCGTTGTTGGTGGTACTGGACACTCTGTAGCATCATCGGGACCTCATGACTATGGTTAATTTATCAATTAAGTGAAGTAATATGAATTACCGTTGATATTGTAGCAAATTAATGTTCTCAATTCTCATTTTTTTGTTTTTATCATAAATGAGTCGATTTTTTTCTTTTTTAGTATCAACTCTTTGAACTTGTCAAAATGAATGTAAATATTCATTAGATGGCAAAAATCAATTAGACATATACCGATTCTAAACTGCAATTGTAGGTGTAGTTCCATAATCAAATTATTGAATTTGAACCTGATGTTTTGAAAGAAAAACCGAGTCATTTAAAAGTGAGTCTAGATCGTTGAACACAGACAGGCAAGCGGATTTGGGCAAACCTTTATAAATTCGCCAAACTCCCTAGTTGAGCCCAACCTTTTCCAGAGGCAAACAGACCGAGTCTATTCGAGATGGGCCGGACCGGGCCGACGCAGGAATGGACTGGGGAAGAACCGAAACTACCCAAAGCTAGTATCATAGATTTGGGTCTTGGCAGCTCATGATGTACGTACACCGTTAAATGCCATCACTTGAACCCTTCGAGGCCGGTGGGAGCACACCGGCTCCTGAAAATGTCACTCAGCACATATACAGGCATACAGCCACCTCTAATAACAACACTCGGTACATATAATGCGTTGGGCATAGGGAAGCATAGTATCTACCGACCTCGCTCCATTTCTAGTTCAAGATTTCATCAGCCTCCTTGTATAGCATCAATCAAATTAGACAAAATTCAAGGTGGGAAAGACGATGCAGAGGATACCTTGACTTTTGAGGATCACCAAGGCCTCATATACAGGATCAAACTCACCACCTGTGTGAGGTTGCATAAATCTCCAAGCCAGTGGACCTTAGAGTACAGCTGTCAATTACCTTTCCTATCTTTGGGCTTCATTCAGACATTCAGAACTGTGAGTGCGTGTGCGTGGCTGCGTCTATCCAGTTCCAAATGTCCTCTTACAAACAGCGACTATAGTCGCTCAAACACGGTCACCAGAATGTATTGCCAGCCGATGCAACTTCAAACTCACAGAGAAGCCCCTGAGGTTTGACTTTTGAGGATATCATGAATAGGAAGTCAAAAAGCTATAATTAGAGTTTCGGCTGTCTGAGACACTTCTGAGGCGTAACATCCAGTAACGAAAGAAAAGCAATGCCACATTAACTAGTGCAAATTCTACTAACCATGCTTGCTTTTCAACAGTCCTGCCATCTAACAGCTCTTCATTTGAGTCAATTGCTTCTGTGTTATCAGAATCAGATTAAATGTCTAAACAGCTGAAAGCTCTGCACAACACAGATATTCTGGACAACATACGAACAAGCTCAGCATGTAAGACTGCACCCAATGGTTCTGCAGCTACTCACAAACTGCTATAAAACTGACTGTTCCAACAAAATTAAAATCTGCGCAGCAGGAGCAGACCCAACAACGACCTCAGCGTCGACTGCTTCTCCGAGGAGCATCATACGGGTGTGGCCTATCTCTGTAGCTTCCTTTATCATAGCGGGCTGGTCCACCAGCTCCATACCTATCAACAGCTCGAAGTCCTCCATCCCTTTCATAAGCCCTATCTCGGCTATGACCATTTTGGGGGTATCGATCCATATATCTATCACCTCCAAAGCGATCACCTATCGGTGGGTACCTTCCGTTGCTGAAACGATCATGGGTTCCATAGCGATCTCTTCCATCCACACGTTCTCGACTGTGCCTGTCATAGCGTGCCCCACCAGAATGATCATAAGAGCGATCATGGTCACGATCTCCTGCAAAGCGGTCTTCATGAAGACCAGCCCTACCAAATTCAGATTGTGTAGAATACCTGTCATTGCCACTAGAAGGGCAATCCCTAGCCCAGTGCCCTGGACGGCCACACTTAAAGCACTCATCAGATCGATCCACAAGTCTATCTCCTCCTCTATAGGTATCCCTACCACCTGATCTACGCTCTCCATGATTATCATATGGATCTTCAGCTCCCAATTTTGGCTCTGCCTTGTTCACTGATATAATCCGACCATCCATCTCTCTACCATGCATATCCCTTATGGCGTCATCCATACCTCTGCGGTCAGCAAATGTTATGAATCCAAATCCACGAGGACGACCAGTCTCCCTATCCACCATGACCTGACAACAACAAACACTTGTTTTATCGTATAACAAGCACACTATAACATAATAGACATAGTCGTTTTGCCGGCTCATTTTTCCAGTCAATTGAAGCTTCGCAAATAAAACGAAACTAGGAATCATATTCTTGACAAACAAGAAAATCAATATCGAAAGCATTGAAATGTCTTTTTCAGCAGATATAAGGTCTGTAAAGCCAATCAAAGATTTTCTACATCATCAATAATCCATACAGAGTACAAAATAAGCAAGACATTTCAGAGCCGTCTTAGGACCTATTACACATATCTTCTGGTTGTAATTGGCACTCTGACTAAGCAGTAAGCACAATGTGGACATCAAGATAATATCATGTTCCTAGTATCTTGAACCAGAAAATAAGAATTCTGCATAAATGCGAATGAAATAAAAACAACAGAAACCCAGTAAGGATCCTGCAGAGGGCGGGGTCTGGCGAATAAACTCATATAAATAAACACAAGCAATTACAATTTCAACAACTAGGCATATATGCACCTTGTTTATAAACATGTTCCCTTTGCATTCACAAAATCATATATAAAGATACACAAGATGCTTGAAATGCTATTGCTTTACCTCCAATCCCCCACCCCTCCTTCCTTGGTGGCGCGTGTGGAACACACGCCGCAAGTCAAAGCGCCTGAGCCTCACGTTCCCAATGTGAGGTGCACCCTCCTAGGAGCTCCCGAGTGCATCTAAAAATTTGCACCCATATCCCCCCTCCCAAAAAAAAACCTCCTGGATATGCAAGGTTAAGTTCTGGTACCTCTTCTGGATTTGTCACGCTCAGACTTATTACTATAGTCCATTTCTATTTTTCCAGAAGAGTAACAATACAAAGTGAGAGGATTAGGAGTCCTCAAAGTGAAAAGAAAATCTTACTAAAAATCAAATCAATCCATTAATCTTGAACGTCCGTAAGGGACACTCCCCTAAAAGCCCGACCTGCCTTGGCCCAAAGAGAAGTCAAGTACACCACGCAATCTCAAACCGAACCAGCAGGCTGGCCAAGGCCAACCCTAGTAAAGACCCTCACGTCCCTCTCCAACCAAAGGCACCAAAAGATACCCAAACACAAGGAACACTACAACAACTTGCCCACCTTCCCCCGCCCCATATAATGGAGCCAAGAAGATTCAGTGATTCCCAACTCTTTGGCCTTCGAATATAATGGACTAGATCAAAATGACAATCAAACTATCTGCACTTCAGTTATATTACGAAGCTGCAGATGGTCATCGCGCGTCAAATCAAGGATCAAATGGAGACAACCTAGGCTCTGTTTGCACAGTGACCTAAGCTTGCTGGTTTAGTATGTTATAGTAAGATATCATACTATTCCATGATTTTGTGATGTAAGGAAAGAGTGGTAGCTGGTCGTCTTTCTTCTTCTAAGTTCTTCTTTGGTTTTAATGGAGGCATAAAGGCAGATAGGACTTAAACCCTCAATGTCAAGGTGGGAACAATACTCTAACCACTACAGCATCAATAGATTCTTCAAGGCACAAAGGTCATCTTTCACGTCAAGACATTGTCAACCAACTGATACTCCATGTAGAATCAGGGTCTATAATGACAGTTATATTTTTTGACCCAAAACCAAAAACCAAAAACCAAAAAACGGCATAGTGTTCTGTATAGAGATTGCTCAAAGTACAATTATAAACACTTGAGAACAAACTTCCCATGTACAACATCATGATGACCAGCTCTCCATAAATCTTAACAAATGTGAATACAGATGAGTTTAGTAAACTTGAACATGGACGCATCTCTTTCTAATCAATACTCTTTTCCTTTTCAATCAAGACCATATCCCAACCCATTATCAAAATTAGAGTCATGAGACCACAAATGAAAATCTCATGATACTGACATTCGTCAGTGAAATAGCTTGAGAACAAGTTCCACTTCTAAAAGTCACTCACACCTTTTAAAATGAAATACATCGAAGTCATCTCATAGGCTATTAACATTCTATAGTAAGAACATGCATAGTACACATATTTAGCCATCATAATAGCCAATTTCATAACCTTGTATTTTCTCATTATGAAAACCAACTGCTCAATGTGATTTTGACTGGCAAAATGACCTTATTCATATATCCATTAACCAAAAGATCAAAATCAAAATCGAAGAAGTAATCTTTCTATGAGTCAGTACTAATTAGTTTAGTGCAAAGGCACAATATTACTGTTCTTATATTGTATTTGACATCACAATGTATTTTCAAAGTTCTGTCTTCTAAGTAGCAGCCAGAAATCTGACTGACAGCAAACATCTATAGTTCATCCATAGTAAAGTCTAAACACTACCCCGTCCATTGCACAGCAAAACAATTTTCATTTCCAACCCTAAATAGAATCAATCACCTCAATCTCATCAATTTCATAAACCACGATATCTGGGCTTCATGTCCCAGTTCCACCTTCCAACACATGACTATCAGCACAACAAAAGAATCAAACTTTCCAAACCCCATTTTTACAACATTGACTTCAATTCAATAAACTCACAGTGCGTACTGAATTTTTACCTTTTTTTTCTTTTTTATTAACATATACATATAGTGCCCACAACATCAGCTCAAGTTCCAAGCCCCAATTTCACAAAAGGTGATACCTTTTAAAGTTTAAACCCTAATACACAGTGTACATAATCAAAACCAGAAACTCAAAAATGTGAACAACAAAGCATTATACTTTATTTAGTAATAGTTTAAAGCAGTTACCAGAGAATCAAGGATTTTGCCACAACGAGAAAATGCATCTTCTAAGTGACGTTGAGAGGTGTTCCAACCTAACCCTCCAACAAAAATTCGGTATTCTTCTCTTCCAGCCATTCCTAAAAGCTAAAAAACTTCATTTAACAAACAGCCAACAGTTAACGAGCATATAATAACGAATCACATTCCAGATAAATTAATCACGAATTTACAGAAGTCAAAAAACCGTCAATAGGGAAAATAAAAGTTTGGTTGAAGACAAACCCTAATATGGTTGCGGAGAACAGTACGAGTTCTTCCGACTCTCTCTCTCTCCTCTCTATCTCTCTGTGTTGAATCGAGAGAGTATGTAATGTGACCCGCCAACGTTGTCAAAATTTAACAACTCTCTTATGTGGCTACTTCAGTTTTTGTTCCTACTTTCCTGTCTCCTCCAAAACTTTTCTTCAAAAGCACAACATAAACAGAAACAGCCCATGGGATATACTCTCTTTTTCTTTCCTTTTTTTTCCCCTTTTTTTTTTGTGGGGTTGAGGTTAGCGCTTAGGGGTGTGTTTTTAGAGGCACAAAAACTCGTATGAGGATTGATGCGGCCTTAAAAGGTGAGGTGTCTCATACAAACCTGACTTATTTTTTGAGAGGAGACACAAAGTCAATAGGATCGATCACTCAACTTTACAATTTACTTGTCAAGAATAAGAGTGTGTATATCAAGTCAATATTTTGATCTTACTGGAACTATGATATACATTATAAACTTGCACGGAATTAGTAAACTTCAGTCTTCATGGGATATAATTTGTGTTATATATTGCACACTAATGAGTTTGGTTGTAGCGTGGTAAAGTGCTCCCTAGGCCCTAGTGGCTAATTGTCCCAACAAAAACCTGAATTCAATTCAAATCTCATATTTCTAGTAGTTAAAATAAGTTTGCAACCATTTTGGCGAATACGATAATTCAATAACATTTTTTTTCTCACACATTAACATAACCTAAGTTGTTTTGCAATTGTAAAGTTGTCACGAGTGGAATCATCAAACAACACATTCGTTCACATTCGTTCTCGAATAATTCAAGCAAAGGTTAAGCAACATTGCCAATGCAGCGCCATGACACTACAATTACCAGATCTTAATTAGGCATAAGACGATAAAGAAACGTACCAAACTAAGATTTTTCCATATATTGCAGCATTGCATGCATCAGATCAGTAACATATTTTTGCGCTTTTAAACGCCATGTACAACTCACCCAAGTTAGCTTCTCTCATGTACTATACTAAATCCCTCGGAGTAGTCACAACAAAGAGACCAATGTACAATGAGCAGGGTGCACATTCTCTTGTCTCTCCAACCATGAAGGAAAAGAAACGAACTGTGCTAGGAGTCATCACAGCTTCCTCTCTAATCCTTCTGTATGTATCTCTATTCTTTTCTCTCTTTGCTTCTCATGTCCTCTTCGTTTCTACTATATAATTAACTTACAGAGATATGTTAAATCATAGAACTCGGCAGTTAGTGATGATACTTTACATGTAAGATACAGTTCACTAGTGTAATGTACAGATTTATAGGCTGCTGTCTATAGAGATTTTCATGATCATCATCACTCGCAACCCATCAATGTCTTCCGGACTCTCTCTTCAATTTTATTCCTAGGAACTGACATGCAGTCGCCTTCATGGAGTAACAACCGGTAGACTTCACATTCACGGTGTTCAATTACGTGCCTTCCAATCTCAGCCTGGAAAATTGTCAGCTAGTTATGTGAGTAATTTGAATGCGGGACATTGACAAACCAAGGGCATAGGAAACTCAAGGCTACACATATAGTGATATAGAATTCTTTAAAGTACACATCAACCTCATCAGAGATAGAAAATCCCTCCCTCCCCCCCCCCCCCACCAAAAGAATGCAAGGAAAAGAGCCAGAGAAGGAAAAAAATGCATGTTGAGACAACACATCAAATGTCAAAGTAGAGTCAAAAGCTTAAGATGGTATGGGAGGTACCGAAAAGACGCATATGTTGAGCATCTTCAGAGCAAGGGTGATGTTGTAAAAGACTAAAGGCCGCCCCTTTCCAGATAACTCCACTGGGTTTGTAACCAGCAACTCTGTATCTGGGCCCCGGCTGACCACAGCAACTCTAAATGGTTGAGCTAGTTCTTTACACAAACGAGAGCATAGAGCATTTTGTTTGCTAGTGTCAACTATCTTCTTTCCATCAGATTGCATAATGAACAGGTCGATCTCACAGTTCTTATTCGGCTTTGTGGTGCCTCGCCCGTAAGAGATCTGTTAACCAAATCAGTATAAGCATCCATGACCATACCTAATCTTGATAATTGTTAATATTGTTAAGCAATCATTGACGAATAGAGGACAGATGGATGCCAAAGCAAAGAGGCATCCAGTGTTCTCTAACAAACATTAGGCTTGGTAGACCAGCTACGAAATTTCAATCACCTAAGCTAACACAAACGTTATCCTGGCATTGATTTTCTACAGCCTCAAGGAATTGGTTGTGTTGAATTACCTTTATATTGTAATCTTTGAGCGTCCTCATAGCGTCATAAAGAAGACCTTTGTAATCTCGGCAAACAATTTGGACAAGTGTGTGAGAAGGACTAAGAGAGTTATCCACTGTGATAGATGGGCAGCTGGCCTCACTAGTTCCACCATGGTGTTTTTCAGGAGACTCGTAGTAGAACTCTTCATCAGTGATTGCAGAAGGGAGAAACGAAGATGTTTGTGAACAGGCAGTAACTTCACGGTCCACTTTTTCTATGTCACAAATCACAGGATCCCCCAGAAGAGTTCCTAAATGCTCTTTTGTATCCTCTTGTCTCTTTTTCGTATGTAACAGTTCCCTAAACAACATATTACAAGTGAAAACAGAATGTTAGCTTTCACTGTGAGATAGATAAGTCATAAGTCCAGTAATATGACTTAACCAGACTACGATAAACTTGATACTGAGAGTCGTAAGTTCTGTTTCTCATGGCCAGAGGACAATTCGCTTAAGAATGTAATTGATCCTACAGCATTAAACAACCCTTATATGCAGACTACTTCATAGCATTAGGTTGCGCGCAATATCCATCAAGGCATATTTTGAAAATCTGACAAACTGATTAATTGCATAAATCCAGATAAAATGAACATCTGTAGTTTCTTGTCATGGCCATGCCAATCATTTAAGATAACTTATCACAAAAAAAAATATAAATAAAGAAGACAAGCAGATTGAGATTGTAGGCTACAGCAGGCACAGTATAATAAACTAGTATTTACAGAGAAGAAGCAATGTTTCTGAACCTGGTGTCTGTGATGAAAAAGAGGTCCAACACTTTTCCTTCTGGGGTTGTGGAAACCTTCACCCTCTCTATATTAAGCTCGAGCTCACACAAAACCTCAGTGACATCTGCCATCAACAGGATAAAAAGTTGAAGTCAAAAACTCAATAATGAAGAACAAGAAGAGCTAATTCGATGGTCCACTTTACCACCATCAGAATGCCATGAAAGCTAATTTAAAACTAAAGACAACTGAAGCCACAGAGAAACCTATATACGCCGTAAGTGCAAATTAATAGCAATGATTCATCTTTTTCATTCCAGCAAATAACAGAAAACCCAAGGACAGATCACAATGTTTCAATTTAAATGGAAAATAAACGACCTTCAGCCCAAATTTTCAACTCCTAAACAAAGCTACGAAAAATCGCAGGTCCATCATCCTACCTTTAGATCAAGAATACACCATATACAAAAATTCTGTAACTTAATTCAAAGGGAGGGGACGGAACTGTACCAAAATATAGTATTCAAAGAACAATCTCAGAACATCAATTGAGAATAACATATCAACAACCAGAAAAACCTCATAAACATTGAAATACACAGCAGAAATAGCAACAGCAACAGCAGAGAGCAAAAAACTACCATGTAAAAGCCCCGTTCGATCATGGCAGCAGAGCTTCAACAAGAAAACATCAGGAGGCTTTGGAGGCTGCAATTCTGCCCCATAATAAGAAATCCCAGAAGCTGAAAAACAAGAAGGGCATGCACCCACCAATCTCTTCTTCACCAAACCCCACTTTGTTGCTGGCTTGGCCAATACCCAGAACACAATGTAGCACCATTTCCCATCTGTTGCAAAATCTTCACCACAAGCAAAGCCAATAATTAAACAACCACTCAAAACAAAATTGACACAGAAGGCCAAGAACCCAAATTAGACACCCACCACAGACAAATTTCTTAACTTTTTGATAGCATTCATAAGACCCATCATTTTACATCTAAAAGGGAGTCACAATCTATAATAACATTACCAACTAAGCTAATAAACACAAGCATAATACCCATTTTTCAGTGTCATCAAAGACCCAGAAGGCAAAATCATTGTTTCTCAGAATCACAAAAGAAAACACTTTTTTTTTTTGACAAATTAGGTACTCACCAACTCGGCTAATGCTCAGCCCAAAGAAGAGGAGAATTCTGCAGAGATCAAAGCCCAAGCCAAGTTTATCAGGGCAATTAACAGTGATTACAGTTGGGTCCCCTTCCTTCTCTGGTGGCCTTAAAACCACAAGATCATCTTGTAAAATCCCCATAATCTCTCTCAAAACTTCTAAAAAAGTACCACAAAATACTAAAAAATGTACAAACTTCCTTTGTGGGTAAGCCTAAATTATAGAGAAGATAGAGAGGAAAACCTAAAGTTCTCACCTTTTTCTGGGATTTAAGGATAAAAGCTAGTGGGAATAGAAGAAGAGATTTTTGGATGGTGGGTTTGCAAAGGCAAAAATCATGTGATTTGGGGGGATAAAAAGGAAGGGGCTGCTACTTTTCTTGTATTTTACTTGTTCTTCTTCCATTGTAGTAGTAGTAGTTGGTTGTTGGCCACACTCTCTCTCTCTCTCTCTCTCTCTCTCTCTCTCTCTCTCTTTCTCTTTCTCTTTACAACTGGTTAGTGCAGTGCCATTGCCAAATTCAATTATTAATTTTTTTTTTTGGACAAATCGAATGATGGATCATTTCAACAGAAGGGTTTTGTTTTTGAATTTCTCGTACAAGCACTATTTTGAAACAAAATTGGACATGAATAATAATATCTAAGTATGTTCAAAAGATCTTTTGATTCAAATTGTGCATAAAGTAAAGTTAAGAGGGAAAAAAATGGGTGAGTTGTTTAATGGTTATGGCAGCCACGCACTCAGCTTGTGATCTGTGTAGGGTTAGAGAGAGAAAGTTTTGCTTTACTAGGGACCAGAAGAACAGCTAATCAAAAGTTAGAAAAATCAGGAAATATTCAAAGTATCATTTGCGGAGAAGTTGGAAAATATCGTGTCGTGGTATGACCTTAATTATATTATCACGAGAGCTTTTAAGAGTTACTCGTAAAAACAATGTTTAGGCGCTATCACGTGTCCCATTTGTCTGGAAGTTCGTATTCACGAGTGTCTTCTAAGAGAAGTGCATCTGTGCATGTCACCTCTCTCCGGTCTCTTGCTATCTTCTTCCCTTCCCCATACATCACCCATTTGTTTTTCACTATCTCACCTAACTCCTAAAGTCCTAACTTTCACACATCTCCAATCTTTAGGAGTTTTATATTTGGGTGTTATTGAAATTTGAAATGGGCAATTTGAAACTTATCAAGTTAGATAAGGTCATGCTATAAAGACAGCTTCGTGTTATGCCTGGTTGTGTTTGTGTCGTGTCTTTATACTTTAACGTATTTTGTGTAGTGTCGCCTTATTTCAAAAGTAGATCCACATCAGGTTAGTGTCTGTGTTTGTGTTTGTATTCTTATCGTACCTAAACTTGGGATTATTTAGGGTTAAAATAAAACTTGGGATTATTTACTGCGGAGGGTCCAAACTTGGAATTATTGGCAGCCAATTTTCCTATTCATTTTCAAAATCCAAGTTCAAGCCAAGGCTCACTCATTCTTACTCGTGCTCGTGGTGGAGCTTGCTATGTGTCCTCGTCATACTGTGTAAAAGACGTATCAGACCGTGCCGTGCTAATTGGGCATGGAATCATCCTTACTATGCCACTTTTAAGATCAGAAATCAGTAAAAAAAAAAAAAAGAACACAAGTGTGTACTCTCTGATGACTAATGTTGGTAGCTCCCTAGCCACTCACATAGATACCCGGGACGAACTCTATTGGTCTTATACCAACTCAGGCCAATGCACTGTAAAATCAGCGTTTCATCTACAAAACTCAATCCCAAATCACATCCCTATCTCCCCATTGTGGAAGAACCTTTGGAGAACAATAAGCCCACCCCGTGCCCTCCACTTCCTTTGGAAAGCTGCGCACAATCGCATCCCCACTAAGCAAATTATAGCTGGACCACATTGCTCTGATAATCTTTGCCCGCGTTGTAACCAAGGCCCTGAAACACCAGTTCATCTCCTTGCACTATGCCCTTTTTCTATAGATGCTTGGTTATCCCTTGGTTATTTTACTCCTGCAACTAACATACACAATTGTGTTGAAAATAACCTCTCAGTAACACCCACTAAACATAGATACCACATATTCTATGGCCCCTCATCTTTGTAGTCATATGCTGGGTTATTTGGAAAGAGCGAAACTCTCTCGTTTTTGAAGGAGTGTCATGGTCTACTAGTAGATGTTTAACCAAACTTCACAGCCAAATTCAAGAATTCTGGTACCTTGGCCCAATTTCCACCATGCATCACGAACACAAACATACATCACATTTCACGGGCAAGCCTCTTCCTATTCAAAGTATATCATTAACGTGGATGGAAGTGCTTCTCCTAATCCAGGGGAAGGTGGAGCAGCCGGTGTATTTAGAAGTCCACAAGAAAAATGGCATTTTGCCTTCATACTCTATAGAAAACATTCTACGAATACCCATATGGAACTTCTTGCCATCCACCAGGCCTTAAGTATTGCATGGACTTTACAGTTACAATTTATAGAAATACAGTCAGATTCCTTACTTGCACTAAATATGATAATTGGTAAATTTCACTATCCTGCACATTACCATGGTTTAATTCTTGATTGCAGGCACTTAAACAACGGTGGTTTGTTACTCTTGTACATATCTACCGTGAAGCAAATCAAGCGGCAGATCGACTAGCACTTCATGCACGGAAAGCTAGGCAGGCTACCTCTTTGTTGTATAACCCGCCCGCTTTTTTAGGTTGTTATCTTTTTTTAGATATAATCGGGGCCACTTATAGTCGCCTTGCAACTAAATAATTCCGTGTAATTTTATTGTAAATTAGTGCTAATATATATATAATATCGCCGTTTGTTCCAAAAAAAAAAATGTTGGTAGCTCATCATTTTCTTAATAAAAACATGCATCAATTATCAAAAAAAAATAAATTGGTAGTTGGTTTATTCATCGACTTGTATCTGCAATTTTATCACCGGTCAAATAATTGTATCATCAGTCGTGTTTGTTGCTATAGCAACTAATAAGGTATTATTAAGATGACCCATAATAAGGACATACGCATATTATTTATTTAGTACTCGTACTATAACAAATTAAAAATATAGCTCCTTATCTTAACTTTTAAGCATGGGTGCGTTCATCATCAGAATTCAGAAATGCCTTCTGTGAGTTGTATGGATTATCTTTGATACCCACTTTGCAAACCTACTCCTATATTGTATTAATATTTATATTAAATTCTTTTTAAAAAGAACCTTGACAAATTCCAGAACTAGAGTCCAAAATATTATCCAGTACCAGATCAGCATACTAGTCTCTATTATTATTATAAAGCTAAAGATTCAATTTTGGACAACATCCATGGGCTAGATTCAGTTTGGATAGAGATAGAGCACTCCTCTCCCCTCTTGTTCCTTCTTTTTTCGCTTTTTATAGTAACAAATTGAGCGAAGTGGGAACAACCAACAAACAAGAATCTCGTGGTCGCATCAACTTTTCTGACCTCTATCATTGTATCTTTTCAAATTTGAGGAACTTGAGTATAGATATTGGAAGATTTTCATTGAACTAAACCGGTTAAAACCGTCTTATATAAGTTTTTGTATCTGATCAGGTCTAATTTTTACGAATTCCAACTTTCAAATCATTAGCAGAATATCTCAATGGATTGGTAAGACGACTTATATCCTCCATCTTTTCCTCACTTAATGAGTATCGATCTGGTAGATCACTAGAATTATTAACCTGCTTCTTTTCCAATTATAGGCTGAATTCAGAAAATTCCCTACATTTTCTAAGTCCCATAGTACTAGTTAGTATACAACTTAGTATACTTGACCCTGATTTTTTTTTCCTCCCCGGTCAGATAGTATACCCTGATTACTAGCTTCACTTCCACAGCCATAGTAAGATCTTCACGGGCTGCCACCAGACTATTCAACTTCAAACAGGCTCAACCCTTCTATAAAGAGCTGTAAAGTAGAGTCATTGTCTAATGCTAAAGAGCATAATCTCGTTGTCTTCACGAAAAGAATAGGCTTAAATGCACAAGCAGCTGAACTCAAATAAGTTCGAGGGTTAGATCACAGAAGAACAACTCCTCATCCAAATCCATAGGCATACTAGGGTTAGGGTGTGTTCTTTTCCACTTATCTGGTCAATAGTTCAGTTTAGTTCAAAAATATATCCTCTCACATAAACTATTAGTTTAATGGAAAAGAACACACCCTAACACAAACGCTAAACAATGTTTCTCATAATGGTGATCCAAGGCCACTTTGCTGCAAGGAAACACCATTACCATTTTCTTTTCAAATCTTTAACAAGTATAAGATTGTTGAGGCCTGAGGCCATCCAAACTCACGAAAAGCCCCATAATTTCATTATCACCATCATCAGCAAGATGATAAGAAATAAAATCCACACGAACCTATAGAGCATCACAAAAAGAACGAAATTTAACCCTGAAATAATATAATAACACAAAGCTGTCATTCAGGTGCCCCAATTGAAGAAATCCACAGAAAACTTTAAAACTAGCACCCCAATACTAGACTACTTAAAGGCAAGTAGGCCTTCTAAAATTAGAAGTAAAAAGGCTCAAATTACTACCCTCAAAAGACTCCAGGTTACCAATTGAAGAGCCGCTATCATTATGAAAACAATGAAGGATTGGGATTACAACTTACAAGTAGTTGTGATTATAAGCACACGAGGGTGTTTTTGCAATCAAAGCACCCACTTAGGGGTGGTTTTGTGCAAAGACCCTTGTGAAAGTCCAATATATATCCTTTTTCTTCACTAACCTCTTCTGCTATGATCCCCTTAGCGCTCCAACGGGACACAAGAAATTCCGTCATATCTGCCTCATTTTTGACTGCAGACTATGAAATGGAAGTTAGGAGATGAAAAGGATAGCCTATTTCTGACAGCATTAGGCATAATATGTTAAATAGTAATTAGTACTGTGTTTATGTTTACAAGATATACCCAAGGTTGAAATGACTGGTGATGCATAAAGTTTGCATTCAAGGATAATGCCTACAAATAACTGCCCTACACAATTTCAGCCTTGCAGGGATTATCAGTGCAACGACAAACAGGGCTACCGGAAGCTTCCCACCCATTAAAGCCACGCTCCAATACCATTACGTTTTTTATTCCAGCCTCTTCTGTTGTATCAGCAAGATAATCAACTAACCTCCGTGCACATTTCGGACCCCGAACCTGTTGTATCAGCAAGCTTGTTTTAGGTAAAGATCATACCAACAATAAGTAGAACAGCGAAAATCTGGATTATCATTTGGAATGGAGAATATAATGAGAGCAAACACATCAAACTATCCTAGTTTAAAATGTTCATTTTCATCTCCAGTGACTTCTGTTAGCCTTGCCCTTCATCCCATTCCCTCTTTAAGGAGTATTTATTTTTCCACTTAGATACTTAAGTTGGATGGAGGATAAACTAATTTAAGATTTCACAAATATGAAAGATGTGAATAGAAATAATGAGAATTCTGCCTCAGTCAGGGAAGGAGTATCTATCACATCTGGAAACAATCATCTGTATGTTACCATACGAATTGCTGCACAATGAATAGGCAGCTTCCTTTTGTCAAAAAGAGAAAGAAACAAAGCCTTTGGAAGAAATCAAGCCTGGTACACGCACAAGACATATACACATCTGCTAAATAAATAAAAAATACTGATATACATACACCCAACACGGCAACACCGGGAAAATTACACCCCAGTACTTCGTTCGCGCTGCAGAAGTCCACTCATCCCTCCCTCCACAAAACGAAGAAAAAAGAACCTTATATTGTTGAGGCATAGAAGATACTCTTCAACAATAAATTTGAATCACACACCTCTAAACTTTTTAGAGTGTAAGACAAAAGTCATGTCCAAGGAAACTCACTGATGAGCAGAAGTTTGAAGAATAAAGAATAAGCATGAGCTCCTTGAACAATATCATTTACATTGCCTGGTACTCCAAATATCAATGAGAATCCTGAATCGGACATAGCAACCAGGTCTTGCATAACCGCTGATAGATTCAACAACTCAGAGCGCAGCCCAAATCAGATGAGCACAGCTTCACTCAACAGTAAGAACACTGAGGTGACTCAGATTTCAGATCATCCCAAAACTTATCTACCTCTATCCTCAAAATCTCCTAACAGCAAAGAATAGACATTACTGATCCTAATAGTATTCAATTGATAAATTAGCACCTTGTTCTAAACTTTGGATCACAACATGTATGAAAATTCTGTCATAGTTAATGAACGACTGTAACTTTTAAAATCTAAGCGCCCCTTAAGAAGCCACAACTCATAAGTCGAACAGAAAATGATTAATTGCCTACCACTCCGTCTCCTATGTCAGATTGTAATCCAGAGGACAAAGAAAGAAACTACATTGCTTTAGCTATGCAGAGCCCCAGCCATAAATGAAACAGCAATCCTTGCGGATCTTTTGATCAATTCGAAAACCAAAGAGTTAATGGCACAGAAAAGGACACTAGTGAAGGCCACAATCCTCATCCATCCCTCAGATGAGTTCCCGTTTAAAGGATAAAAAGATGGAGTAGAACTTCTTTTATGAACAGCAAAAAGTTAAAACTTTATTCGACAACTTATCACCTTGAAGCAAGAAAGCAGTTCTTAGCCCCAAAACATCCCCTTGACACCAAGAATCTTATCAAAGCCGTAGAACAAATCTGCTCCTCTCAATTCCTTTCTTAGCTATTTGATGCGCAACGCTGCATTTTTCTCTCTAGTAATACTATGATTGATTGAAAACCCTAATCTTCAACCATTTTTGCATGATGTCTCATCTCAACCTACTCTAACTGCACTAATGCCCAGAATATGGCTTTGTACAATAAGCAATTCCCAGCTCCAAATTCCGGAAACTAATTCATTATATCATCAAATGAAGTAAAAGGGCAATTTTTCAAGATAAAAGATGTCTCATCTCAAGCTATTCTAACTCCACTAATTCCCAATACATTATTTAGTACAATAGGAAAATCCCAGCTCCAAATTCAGAAACTAATTCAATACATCATCAAATGGAGGGCATTTTCTAAAGATGAAAGGTGTCTCATCTCAAGCTATTCTAATTCCACTAATGCCCACAACATGGTTTAGCACAGCAAGCATATCCCAGATTCCCAGGTCCAAAATTCAGAAACTAATTCAATATATCATAAAAGGATTAAAAAGGGCAACAATTTACAAAAATAAATAGCACAATTTTCTACATACCTGGCTAAGAGCGCAGTGAAAGACAAGGGTGTCTTTGTCCTTAACTTGGTGAATGAGATTAGGAAGTTTATCCAAGAATGTATCACTAGCGAAGTGAAGTGATCCTGCTATATGCCCATCATAACTCCTTTCATCATCTCTTCAATTCACCCAAAATAAAAAATAACAAATCGATGACCAGCATTTTATTTATGGCGATTGACTGCGATATTCGATTAAATGGGAGGAGAGAGAAAATACCGGACGTCGACAATGGCGATGTTGGGGCGGCGTTTGAGGGAGAGAAGCTGAGAGCCGGTGATGTATGAGATGCTGCGTGCCATTGCTAATTTACTCGTCTCTCTCTCTCCTCTGCTTTCTTCTACTTTTGGTGTCCGGACTTTGGTGTGACTTTCTACGCAACCCATGCGAGCAGGAGCAACCCGAGTGGGTCTAAAACCCGATTCTCTTATTCGCATCCTCCTATCCTATCCGCAAATTATTGCAAGTCTCCAGGGGTATAGTCGTCTAGCTAGCTAAACTAGCTACGTGAACTCGGGGTCTAGTCGTCTAGACAATCGGAATAATAAGTCTCTTATGAGGCCATGGGTTGTGTCACGGTCCGCCTTTTCAAGTTGTGGAATGTGCGGCGCGCTCTTGTCTCCTAGCGGCAAGAGTGCCAGCCGTACACAAGGAACGTCTTCAGGATGTCCATGGACACAAGAGAGTGAGGGAGAGACGGAGTTTGAGAGAGGGGTTGGATGATGAAAGCAATCAGTACAGTTTAACAACAACAAGCATTGACACCAATACATCGATATGGAGGACTGCTTCCCCCATAAAGAGTCCTTAGAGCTTTATTCATTCTGACAGGAGTATCCATGCGCATCTTCCCCTTTCCTACGAAGTGACCAAGGAAACTAATTTCCTCTTGTGCAAATGAGCACTTCTCTGGCTTCACGAAGAGGTGGTGCTCGCCCAACTTCTCGAACACAAGTCTTAAGTGTTCCAAGTGTTCGCTCATGGTCTTGTTGTAGATCACAATATCATCGAGGTATACCACCACGAACTTATCTAAGTACCCGTGGTAGACATGGTTCATCAAAGTGCAGAATATTGCAGGAGCATTCGTCAGTCCAAAGGGCATCACTAACCATTCAAAAGCCCCATATCTCGTCACACAAGATGTCTTCAGCTCGTCCCCTTCTGATATATGAACTTGATGGTACCCCGACCTCAAATCAAGCTTTGTGAAGTACACAGCATCGCCGAGTTGATCGAACAAGTCAGCAATCAACGGAATAGGATAGTGATTCCTCACCGTCAATTTGTTGAGTGCCCGATAATCAATACACAACCGGAGAGTCCCATCTTGCTTTTTCTGAAACAACACTGGAGCTCCATAGGGCGCTTTGGACGGTCGGATGAATCCTCCCTTCAAGAGTCCATCCAACTATTTTCTCAGTTCGTCCAGTTCGGGAGGTGCCATCCTGTAAGGACTACGAGCGGGTGGCATGACTCCTGGGATCAACTCGATCTGATGATCGACGGATCGACGAGGAGGGAGGACTTGGGGTAGGTCATCGGGAAAGAAATCCTTGAATCCCTCAAGCAGTCTCATTACCTCCAGAGGGGTGTTCTCATCCCTACGATCTTCCTTCATCGACAAAGTAGCCAGGAACGACGGTTCACATCTTCGAAGTCCCTTCTCAAATTGCATTGATGAGAGCATCTGTCCCCGTCTACCCTCAACCTTCACATTCAATGCTTTCACAAGACATGGGCTGTCACCCATCAAAAACAAGGAACTCAAATGGGGCATAGGCGCTGCTTTAGACGTGCACAGGAAGTCCATACCCCGTACCATCTTAAAATCATCTAGTGGAGTCACAGTAAGGTCCAATCGCCCACCCCACTCCCCTATCCGAGTGAGGACTCCCTTGGAAATCCCATGAATAGGTCTTGCTGCCGAGTTCACGGCCTTCATACTGCCGCCCGCGCGGTCCAGCTTTAGTCCCAATCTCTCTGCTTCGGTACCGGCCACAAAGTTATGGGTGGCATCGGTGTCAACCATTGCTCGAGTGCTACGTCCATTGATCACTACGTCGACGTACATGAGCTCAGTCGACTTGGGTTTTAGGGAGATCTCATCACCCCTTAGGGCGCCCAGTAAATGAACAGCTCCCATGTGTGGTATCTCATCCTCATCCATTTCATTGTTTCTACTTGTCTCTCCTTCGTTGGTGCCATCAAACTCCACAGACATCTTAGATAGATTCTGCTGGAGGGCACTCAAGTCTCGATGAGGGCACTCGGTGTGTTTGTGTGGCCCTTTGCAGTTGTAGCAACTCAACTTCGACGGCCATCTTGCCGTGGACGTTTCTGTCCGATTGAACGATGAGGTTGGACCTGGGGGCTGGTAGGGTACCGGTCTAGGAGATCCACCTCCAACGTTCCCATATCTACTATTGCCACCGTTATAGTTACCCCCGTTGTAGTTTCGAGTGTTGTTCGAGTCTGTCTGAGAGCCAGTTGACCCTGCTCGGTTCACAATCGAACTTGGCCCTGTGGGCCCTTTCTTTGGTGGGATCTTTTTTCCTAGCTGGTTGTCGAAGAGCCGTTCGGCCACGCTTATAGCAGCCGACAAGGTATCCAGCTTCTGTCTATTCAACTCACGTTGAGCCCACTCTTTCAGCCCATCGATGAAGTTGAACATCCGATCCTTGTCGCTCATGTCTTTGATTTCAAACATGCACGCCGAGTACTCCTTCACATAGTCTCGGATGCTCCCCCGTATTCTTGATGGTCTTTAACTTCCTTAGAGCAATGAACTCAGTGTTCTTCGGGTAGAACTGGTCGTTGAGTTCCTTCTTAAACCCTTCCTATGTGTCTATTTTCAGAGTTTTGGCTTCGATTTCGGCATACTTCGAACGCCACCACAACTTCGCGTCATCCACAAGATACATGACCGCGATGTTGACCTTCTGGTCCTCTTCCAGTCCACTGACTCGGAAATATTGTTCTAGGTCTAAGACAAAGTTGTCTACTTCCTTGGAGCCTCTGGCTCCACTGTATGTCCGGGGTTGAGGGGGCTTCACCCGTCTCGACCCTGATCCACCATTACCGCTAGCAACGGCTTTGGTGATCGTAGTACACTTATCCCACAATGATTGAATTTGATTGTGGATGTGGTCAAGCTCCTCCCGTAAGCTTGCGGAGGACATCTCATGCACTTGGGCTTGCAATGCATCGATACGGGCATCCTGCCCGATCACAAATTTCTCCATCTCTTCCATGTTCACCATGGTTTCGGATTCGAGTCTAGCAACCTTTCACAGAGCGTGCTTCACTAGCTGTACTCTGATACCAACTGTCACGGTCCGCCTTTTCAAGTTGCGGAACGTGCGGCGCACTCTTGTCTCCTAGCGGCAAGAGTGCCAACCGTACACAAGGAACGTCTTCGAGGTGTCCGTGGACACAAGAGAGTGAGGGAGAGACGGAGTTTGAGAGAGGGGTTGGATGATGAAAGCAATCAATATAGTTTAACAACAACAAGCATTGACATCAATATATCAATATGGAGGACTGCTGTAGACACCAAAAATTGTGTCTATAATAAGTCCCCATAAAACCCGATGATGAAAGGATTGGATTTTGCTCGAACTTGGGTTGCGAGAATAATTTCTCTGATGATTAGCCCAGTTCATTTGAATTAACCAGTGGAAGCCTTTTGTACAGGTGATCCAAACCAGTTGGACTCAATTCAATTGGAGTCCAAAACTGAGAGATATGCCTCTTTGAACCTAAGGGCCCGAAAGAGAACCCAAACCCATGAGTCAACCCTTGGTCAAACCAGGGAACTCAGTCAATCCCGCGTGGAGCCCCTCGGAAAAGCCTCCCCCGCGTGAAAGACATGTCAGGCGCCTATACAGGCACGCCGCTCCAGGTCCAAGCGGCCACACTTGGGTTCAAGCGGCCACACTTGGGTTCAAGCGGTGGCCGCTAGGACAAGCGGCTGTGCCGCTTGCCAACAGGCTTGACCGCTTGTCCTGCCGGTTTGGCCGCTCGGCCTAGCTGTATGGCCGCGTGGACCTTTTCTCGCGGACGGCAAATTCGAGGCCCATTCGATTTTCGTGCCAAACTCTGGCAGCTGCTCCTCTTCTATATAAACAAACCTTAGGGTTCAGTTGAGGAGGTTGGACATTCTCTCTGAAGGGTTGGGAATTTTAAAGGTTGGACATTCTCTTTCTCTCATATTAAACCAGAAATTCTGATTCTACTCCTTCTTTAGGGTTAGCTCTAGCACCTCAAAATAAGTCTTCACACTTCATCAAGAGCATGAATTCACGCAATATAACCCAATAAGTTCATTGTGAGCATCCAGGTAATCCAACCTGAGGGTTTTCAATAATATTTATATTGCTTGTTATTACTAACAATTTTGGTTTATGTGATATGTACATACATGGCGCGTTTTGAGCAAAAGGACTTGTATTAAGCCTAACGAATAGATGAATGAATGTTTTTATTTTGTTATTTATTGCTTTTCGTATGAATGAATCATGCTTTGTTTGTGGATTGGTGGATAAATTATGTGTTTGTCCTCTAACTTGCAGGTTTTAGCATATTTATCGTTTTGTAGCAATAAAAGCATGTAATTTGATAAATTGTTAAAAGTTGTCACAATAATAATTTTTGTTCAACCCATTAGTTAAAACTAGAAATTTGGACAAATTGAACCTTGTTTGGAACCGTAGCGTTAATAATTATATTGAATCGACTAGTAAAGGTCGTTGTTGTCAACGGGCGAGTTGGGTGCCTAACACCTTCCTAGCTCGTACCTACGCCCCCGAACTCATTTATGAAGTCAATTTCCCCAATAGGGATTGGGGTGCACAGGAGTTGAGTTGACGTCTTTCTAGACTACCGACTTGACCTCCAAGGTTTCCAAATTACCTTAAAATTTGGTGGCGACTTCCGACAATCTTAATCATGTCCTTGGTACACAAATCTCTAAGTGCATTCACACTAAAAAATTCACGAAATACGAACACCATCTCGCCCTCCCAGGCTGTTCGGAAACACTAGCCCCGACAGAGGGTCGAGGGAAGACGCGCGGAAAGAGGGGAGAAAAATACGGCAGCCTACATTGGCGACTTCACAGGGGACATAATTAAGATGGTGTAACTTGAAAATCGATTCATTATAATTATTTTTGCTTGGTTCATTACCTTGAGTGTTCTTATTATTATTATTATTTTGTGACTTGTCATTCATCTATTAATTTGCATTCATTGCATTCATGTGCATGCGCTTGCACGACTTCGGAGCTTGTTTTTAGAAGTTCAAAATAGTTTTTAGCCAATGGAGTCTGGTGAAGTGCCTTGGTGAGAATCCAATCGATGTTTCTTTGCAAAGAAACATGGATCCCCCTACCTCATGTACCTTCCTACGCATTCGTCCATTCGACGAGTAGGATAACTAGAATGCCTCACATTGTCGCGCATCCCGCGGATTGTAGTACATTCTTGATCATGAGTACCTTTTGACCAAAACCCTTAAGCCTACCCCGTTGCATGAACTAGAACCAATGTTTTAAGTTGGAACTCAGTCCCATGTCCATGCTAGATTTTCATAATCACGTCATATTGCGTTGTTGTGCTGTTTGCCCATATGTGAACGCAATCTTTGCGTAGTCTTTTTGGTCGTCATAGAATATTAGGTTAGACCCCAATTAGGATCTTTTTCCTTTTTGAGTCTTGATTTTGTCTTAAGATTGAGTCTAGAATCTTTATTTTTAGGAAATAATATCCCTAAATGTTCTATATGACGCTCGTTATCTTAGGAAAGATTTGATTGCTTTATTCTTTCCTCCTATTTAGGTAGTGAGGTCTAGGTCAAAAGATCTAAATAATATCTCTCCCCTCTCCTTTTAGTCAAGAGTATAATATCTTCTGCTTTATCCTATATTGAGTCGAGATAATATCTCTCCCCTCTCCTTTTAGTCAGGAGTATAATATCTTTTGCTTTATCCCATATTGAATCGAGATAATATCTCTCCCCTCTCCTTTTAGTCAAGAGTATAATATCTTTTGCTTTATCCCATATTGAGTCGAGATAATATCTCTCCCCTCTCCTTTTAGTCAAGAGTATAATATCTTTTGCTTTATCCCATATTGAGTCGAGATAATATCCCTCCCCTCCCCTTTTAGTCAAGAGTATAATATCTTTTGTCCTTCTTTTCCCGTGTCGAGATCTTTTGACCTAAACTCATTACTTAGTCCCCAAGGGTAACTATGTTGATAGAATACTCTAGATAGAAATTTCCAATCTTTGTTTTAAAACTTTTCTTTTGTGGAACTTGTTAGTCTTTCCTTTTCTAAGTCTTATCCGCTGTTCAGGATTGGGAAGAAAACAGTCGGTCCGAAAAGTTGGGAACGAGATCATAGTAATCAATGTCTGGTTAGGAAGCTCGTAATTGAATCTCCCCTTCGAGCAAAGCTAGGTCTGACGCAGTATTTGTTACTCCCCCTCCGTATCGACCATCTTGTTCTAATTCGACCGAAATGGCCGAAGATGATGTGCCACCTCCACAACCTAAGACTACTGATGAGATGTTGACTGAAATGATGAAAATGTTGGAAACTATGGGAAACCGTGTGACATGGATAGAAAGAAAGGTCAAGGAAGCTGACCCTCTTAACCAGGATGATCCTCCACCTCGAGATGACAAAGTAAAAGAGCTAAGCGCTCAAATTAAGAACCCTGAGTTAGCTTAAACTCAAAACAAGATCATAAGTGACTACATGATCAATGTTGAAGGATACTCCTCTCACATCAAGGGAAAACTCCCACAAAAGTTCTCTATGTCTGAAGTCCCCACCTTCAAAGGGACCGATGATCCAAAAGATCACATAAGGGCCTTCACCACCGCAGTGGGCCTAAGAGGAGTAGAT
Source organism: Tetragonia tetragonoides (assembly GCA_038025085.1). Classification (NCBI taxonomy): domain Eukaryota; kingdom Viridiplantae; phylum Streptophyta; class Magnoliopsida; order Caryophyllales; family Aizoaceae; genus Tetragonia; species Tetragonia tetragonoides. The sequence continues at coordinate 12,531,723 of CM076139.1, forward strand.
CCTGACCCCTATATTCATCTTTTCTCACAAACCTTGGACCCCACTGTTAGGGCATGGTTCTTCAAGCTTGAGCCCAATCAAATTCAAGAATGGAACAAAGTGTCCACCTTATTCCTCACTAGGTATGCCGACAATGTCATCCAACCAACTACCATGAGAGAGTTGGAAGCGATAAAGCAAGGTGAAAATGAAAGCTTCACTGACTTTGTTAAGAAATGGAGAACTAAAGTGGCCGAAATGCTCGACCGACCATCTGAGGAAGAGCAAATTCGAAAACTCATCAAGAACTTACAACCTCCTTACTTGAATCCTCTCAAATACCAAGCAATTATTTCATACACACAACTCAATAGTGTGGGATTGCTCATAGAGGACGACTAAGCACTTTAAAAGGAGAAAAGCAAGGACTTCTTCAACAAGGGCACTTATAACTCGAACTACAAGAAGAACCCCAATTCGAAAAGCTCTTCCAATTAAAAGAAGTCAATGCTATCTACGATAAACCGCAAAGGCAATACACCCCATTGGGCATGACCTATGCTAAAGCTCTGGAAAAGCTTGTCAAGAATGACTATCTCAATGTCGTGGGCCCCACTCCGGATCCCGACATCGAAAAGAGGAGCCCATCATGAAATCCTAATCTTTATTGCAAATTCCATAGAGGAAAAGGACATGACACCGAAAAGTGTTGGACACTCAAGAACAAAATCCAGGATCTTTTTGACAATGGGACTATTCCCAAGCCAAAGAATGTTCCCACTCCAAACAACAACACCAATCCTCTAGGTGCGGTTTTCGTCATTACAAATGAAGAGGAAGAAAATGACCCCTCTCGCCTGATTGTGCCAATTGGACATCCTGTCCCACAATTTAAGCTTGACTCCCTCCACCTAGAGGTAGCCGGACTTTGGGAAAGCGATAACAATGAGGAAGATGCTACCCTCCAGATTTCTAAAGCATGGTACGACTCCTCTGATGATGAATCTCCCAAAGTTGAACACCTCACGAGGCCGGGAAGGCACTATATACCACCCCATCTCCAAAATAAGGATCCACTACAAAACACAGCTTCAGTTATACCACAAGTGAGAGGCTCTCCACTAGTCAAGAACAAAGACCAAAACTCTCCAAACGAGGATGATGGCACTACACTGCTTAAACAGCTTCAAAAGACTAAGGCCGATATCTCTATATGGCAACTCTTGACTACCTCCCAAGTGCACAGGAATGCTTTACTAAAAGCACTTAATCAAACTATGATTTTCCCCGAAGCTAATCCGGATGACCTAGTCAATCTCTTCACAAAAGGGAATTCGTTGCAAGCAATTGCATTCACTAATGAAGACCTTCCACCCGAAGGAACTCATCACAATAAGGCACTCTACCTAACTTCCATATGTGAGAAGAAACAGGTCCCAATGACTCTAATAGACAATGGGTCCGCTGTCAATGTTTGTCCCCTAAGGACCGCCCAATGCCTAGGCATAAATGTCAACAACCTCGCGCATGCCGTACAAGGGTTGAGGGCCTACGACAATTCCAAACGAAACGTCTTAGGCATATTTTCGATTAACCTTAACACGGGACCAATTGAGAAAATGGTATAATTCCATGTCATCGATATCCCAGCTTCATTCAATCTACTCCTAGGACGCCCATGGCTCCATGGATTAAACGCGATAGCTTCAACATTACACCAAAATGTCAAAATGATGGTCGGAGGGGTAGTTCTAGAGGTTAGAGCCGATTCTATGATCGCTAGCATTGAAGACGTGCAGGTTCTTAAAGTCGAGCACATTGCGCAGGACGAAGAATTCTGGGGTTTTATGACTGAAGGAGTCGCCGTACTCGAGCAAGATGTAGCTCCTTTTGCACCATATTCCCACCTAGGAGTTAATGCCATTTTAAGAAATCAGGGACACTTCCCTGGCACATCTCTAGGCAAAGACGTCTCCAAACCACTTCCAGTTTGGTCGTCCAAAGCCGGAAATAATCTTTTTGGGTTAGGATATAAACCTACCAAACAGGAGTTACGGGAATACATCGCTAATGAAAAGGCGAAAAGAAGGGCCATTAAGGAAAATAAAGTCTATGACATCCCCATGGCACCATACCCGCACACATTGAACGAACAGTTCATCCAATCGGGAGATCCATTCCCTTACTATGGCTTTCCCGAACCCTATGTTCTCCCTGTTTATGGAATCCAAGTTCCCGGATTCGAGGTCTTCCAAGACTACTGCTACGTGCTAGAAGAAACTCCTTTGCCTGTAAGAATGAGGCTGAACTTTGATTGGGTAGAGAACACACCCAACAACGCTTTGGGTCTATTATTTGGACAAGAGCACCGCCATCCAAAAGATGAAGAACTCCACAACGTCAATAATGCAATTCAAGATGCGAACTTTGACCCAACTAAGTTGATCACTCCAAAAGAGGGTCAACTCACAAAGAAGAAACGCACCATAAGCTGGACAGGAGCCAACGGAAAGAAGATCAAGATCACGATCTCCGAAGAATCCAAGTCTGACACCGACACTGATTCCGACCGGACTGAGTCTGATTCTGAATACGAGTCTAATATAGTAGAGTCGGGTGGTCCACCCAAATCTATGTTTAATTCTGTTTGCAAGTTTAATGATGTTAAAGCCAATAGTAATGGCTCAGTTGATGTTCCAATTTCCTCTATCAATGAAATAGTTACCGATTCTGCTTACTTCTTGGATTATTACTTAGTAGCTAATGATTCAAAGGATAAACAAGAATTGCCCAAAGAAGTAACTAAAGCACTATTAGAGCATGAACAAAAGACTTCAATTGTGGAAGAAACAGAAATAATCAATCTTGCAAACGATCAAGAGCCGCGCCAGGTGCGCATTGGCTTATAGTTAACTCCCAAAGAGCGAGAAAGCTTTATAAATCTCTTAAAAGAATACATAGACGTTCTCGCTTGGTCCTACAAAGATATGCCGGGAATAAGTCGTGAGATAGCACAGCATACAATACCGCTCAATCCGGATTCAAAACCAGTAAAGCAAAAACTTCGGAGAATGAAACCTGAGTGGACACTGAAAATCAAAGAAGAGGTGCAGAAACAGCTCACTGCAGGTTTTACTAGGGTTGCTCAATATCGAGAATGGGTTGCTAACATAGTGCCCGTTCCAAAAAAGGATGGCAAAGTAAGGATGTGCATTGATTTTAGAGATCTAAACAAGGCAAGTCCAAAGGACGACTTTCCCTTGCCACATATAGACGTACTGGTGGATAATACCGCAGGATATGCCCTCTTATCATTCATGGATGGCTATGCAGGGTATAACCAAATACAACTGACCGAGGAAGATATGGAGAAAACTACTTTCATAACCCAATGGGTGACATATTGCTATACCGTCATGCCTTTCGGGTTGAAGAATGCGGGAGCAACATACCAAAAGAACCACAACTTCCCTTCTACATGACATGATGCACAAGGAAGCCGAGGTGTACGTGGACGATATGATCATCAAATCCAAGGAGAGAGAAGGGCATATACCCTCTCTAAAGAAATTCTTTGACAGGCTTCGGAACTACAATATGAGATTGAATCCTCAAAAGTGCGCATTTGGAGTAACTTCGGGCAAGCTCTTAGGATTCGTCATAAGCACAAGAGGCATTAAAATTGATCCTACCAAAATCAAAGCTATAAGAGACATGCCATCTCCCAAAAATGAAAAGGAGATAAGAGGATTCCTAGGACGACTCCAATATATAAGTCGATTCATATCCAAATTGACTATTGCATGTGAGCCCATCTTCAAAAAGCTCAGAAAGGACACTAAATCTGCCTGGGATGATCAATGCCAGCAAGCCTTTGACAAGATTAAGGAATACTTCGCTAATCCACCCGTATTGGTTCTGTCAATTCCGGGAAAACCACTTATGCTATACCTAACAGTCACAGAAACCGCCATGGGTGCTATGTTGGCCCAAAAGGTGGAGAATGATGAAAAGAAAATATACTACCGGAGCAAGAAATTCCTAGAATATGAAACGCGCTACTCCACACTAGAGAAAACGTATCTCGTATTGGTCACTACAACAAAGAAGCTTCAACACTACATGCTACAACACTCCATCCATATAAAGTCAAGGATGAATCCAATAAAGTACTTGTTCGAAAAAACCATCCTTAGTGGAAGGATAGCAAGATGGACTGTCATGCTTTCAGAATTCGATATAACTTTTGAACACCAAAAGGCGATCAAAGGACATGTCATTTCTGAACATCTCGCTGAAAACCCAGTTACTAGCGAAGATGCTACCCATGACTTTCCCGACGAAGGAATAATGAGTGTCGAAGAAACCACTTGGCAGTTATACTTTGACGGAGCATCAAACCAAAAAGGTTATGGCGTAGGAGTATTATTAGTCAGCCCCGAAGGCACACATACTCCCATAGCCGTCAAATTAGACCATGGGGTAACCAACAACGGCGCCAAATACGAAGCATGCATCATTGGTTTAGAAGCGGCAATAGAGATACAAATTAAGGATCTAAAGGTATACGGAGATTCAACTCTCATCATAAACCAAGTCTCCAAAAAGTGGAAAGTGAAAAGCGAATCCTTGGCACCTTACTAGGAATATCTTGAAAAGATAGCCAAATATTTTACTCATGTCCGTTTCACATACCTTTCTAGAGATGACAACCAATTCGTGGACGCCTTAGCAAAAATGGCTTCCATGATAAATATTCTAGATGATGTAATCTCCATGCCCATTCACATTCTAAGGCGCACTGAGCCCGCCTTTTGTAATGCATTGGGAGTACGCACCAATGAGGAGGAAGAGGAGGAATGGTTTACCGACATTCTCAATCTACTCGTCAAAGGTGATTACCCTCCACAATCCACACCTAGGGCACAAAGAGCTTTAAGAAGACTAGTCGCACAATACATACATGTGCAAGGCAAACTTTATAAAAAGACACCACAACGGTTAAGTCTTCTATGCGTAAAGGAACGTGAGGTCATCAAAGCCATGAACAATATACATAATGGCGTATGTGGTCCCCATATGAATGGACTCACCTTGGTCAAGAAGATCCTAAGGCAAGGATACTATTAGACTACGATGGAAAAGGATTGCATCGAATACGTGAGAAAGTGCACACGCTTCCAATTCCACGCCAATTTACAACATAGACCTCCTACTCCTCTACATACATTCACTTCACCATGGCCGTTCTCTGCATGGGGTATTGACATCATTGGAAAAATCACCCCTACAGGAAAAGGAGGCCATGAATATATACTAGTCGCGATAGACTGTTTCACCAAATGGGTGGAAGCTCGTTCATATGCAAGAATAGCATCGAAACACGTGGCAAAGTTCATACATGACAACATCATTACCAGATATGGGGTACCCCACGAAATCATAAGTGATCACGGGTCCCAATTCAAAAAGGATGTTGCTGAGCTTTTCACGAAATTTAAAATTCAACATCGACAGTCTTCACCTTACAGGCCACAAACGAATGGAGTCGTAGAATCCGCAAACAATAACGTGAAGCAAATGATAGCTAAAATGACAGAAAACTACGAGGATTGGCCCGACAAGCTACAATTCGCCTTATGGGGATATAGAACCACTATTCGATCCTCAACAGGAGCAACACCTTATTCGTTAGTATACGGAATGGAGGCAGTACTCCCAGTCGAGGTAGAAATCCCCTTTAAAGATAGCTTTGGAAAGTGAATTACCCGAAGTGGATTGGGTCCAGGCCCGATATGACCAGTTGATCTTATTAGATGAAAGACGACTAAATGCCCTACATTATGGTCATGTCTACCAAGCAAGGATGGCAAGGCATTTTGATCAACGATTCAAGGCTAGAGGACTAAAAGAAGGAGACTTAGTCCTAAAAGAGGTAAGACCAATTGTAGTCTACCCTCGGGGAAAGTTCAAGCCTAATTGGGTCGGCCCATACATTATCAAGACAATATTATCCGATGGAGCGTAAAGCTAATGGAATTAGACGGCAACGAGTTCACTCAACTCACAAATATGGACCAACTTAAGCGATTCTATGCATAAATGTTAAATCTTTAAGAGAGCCCACTAAGGCACCAAATCCAAGTCAAAATCGGTCAAAATCGTCCACATGGGACCCACGACCGGGAAAAAAAAACGAGATTTGGTTTTACGAACTACATTGGCCTGATTCCGCATGGATATGTAGGTAACCCATATAAATTGGGCCCGACCACTTTAATAAAATAAATCTCTAAAGGGAGTTTTGATCCATTCGATTCATGCAAAAATAAGCAAGTCTTTCATTAATATATGGATAAAGTCCATTACATGCTCTAATAAAAAAAAAGGAGTGCAAAAATAATAAACAAATAAAAGGGCAATTCTAAACTACATCTACTTGGGCATGCAAACCCGTTATTTGAATTACACTACTAAGCAAAAAGGACAAGACTTGCTAGACAATTAGAGGTGGACTACTCCTCCTTGTCTTTGACTTCGGGCTCTTGGACGGGGTCGCTAGGCTCATCAAGTTCAATTCGTTCTTTTGGAGCCCATCTTTTCCTACCATAACTAGAAGAGGCCTCGTGATCATTAGACCTATTTGCAGCTACTTGTTTGGCCGAGTGGGCCGGATTCTTCCTTTTCTTAGATTGGGCCTTTGCCTTGCCTTTTCCCTTACCCTTAGTTTGGGGCTTGGAAGGTTTAGTGGGCCTATTAATTGGAGTTATCCTTACACCGCTTGGCTCATCATAGTTGCGGGCCTTGAACAACTCCTTTTCCTCCTCTAGAAGCCTTTGGTTGACTTGATGGTCACCGCTCCAAATCCACTCCTCGTAAAAGCTAGACAACCCGTTTGAATGCGGGTATACCGGCTTAGTCCACACTTGGCGACGGTTCCAATGCCGTTCCCAATTAGACACCAAGGAGGATGTTAAGGGCATTTGGCAAAGAGGTTCGCAGCTTACGTTCGGGATCCTTTGCCTTAAGCCATATTGGCGGAGGAGGCGGTTCGCCAGGAAGAACGTCAAAGTATACAAACCAATGATCCCCGTAAAGGGCAAATTCTCACTACACCCTACGATCTTGGTAGTACGCCACCACGGGACAAACCAAGCCGGTTGGATGTTGGTGTAGAAGTATGCTATCCACTCCTCCCGAGAGAATTCGGAGAACTTTCGACGCCTCGCCGGAAAATGTTTAGGGAGGAACTTCCTAGTGTCTATTGGGGCCTCAAGCAAGTGGAGCCTCTCTTGATGCCATATCTGCACAAAAACAACAAAAGAAAAATCCAAGTCGATACAAGATGAGAATTTCACTAAATAAAGTTAAATTCACAAAGATTAAGGCTTTATCACAATACTTACTTGAAGGAGTAAAGGGCTCCTGGTGAAGGACTCTTGAGGATTGCTCTTGAGCCTATCTAAAGCAAGGATTGTCTCTCCCACGACCAAGTGCATAGGAGAGCTATCCACTGTATTTGCTCGGTCACCCTAAGAAGACAAGCTTTGCCCCTATTTATGGTAAGCTTCTTTTCGGATGGAATCTTCATTACCACCAACAAACAAATAACGATGGAGGAGGCAAAATACAAAGGCACGTTTCTTGTACCTCATATCCATCGCACACTGGTCCTTGGAGGTGAAAAAAGTCACAAGCTTGGCAAGATCAACATCCTCACCATGAAGCACTTGACCCGCTTGTCGGGGAGACAACCCAAGGTACCTCTGAAAATCCCCTACAAAAGCATTCCCCAAGTAAGGAACGGCGGGAGGGCTTTCGGTTGGAAATCCAATTATATCGGAGAACTCCTCCACCAAAGGGCACATCTCATGAGCACCGAAATGGAAGACATGGAATTTTGGGTCCCAAAACTCAATGGAAGCATGAAGGAAATCCCACAAAAAAGCTTGACTTGTTTAAGGTGAAAGAAGGCATTGAGGTGGAAGGAAGTAAGCTCTAACCTCTCCTCTACAATCATAGAAGCCAGCCAAGCATCAAAAACAGCATCAAAGTTCACCATTGTTAAGATTAAGGATTTTCTCTCAAGGAATTCTCTCTCTAAGGGCTCAAAGCAAGTGGTGATAAGAGAAGAGAAAGAAACCCAACTATATAGAGGCTACGGTTGGATTCTCGTCGAAAAATTAAGGAAATTCAGACAACCGACGAAAAAGAGGCCATGCGGCCTTGAAACTGGTCCAGACGGCTAGCCGCTAGGACAGGAGGTTTAGCCGCTCCAGCAAGCGGCTTCACCGCTAGGACAAGCGGCCAAACCGCAAGCCCAAGCGGCAACCGCTAGAGCTCTAGCACAGTCGCTAGGAACTCTAGCGATCACCCTATATAGGCGCCCAGTGTGCTCTTTCGCGAAAGAGCTCGGTCCATTCGACCCCACGTTTGACAGGGCTCTACCTTCCTAATTCCCACTTGGACAGATCTTGGAAGCCTTCCCATATATTTTTCTTACCTTAAATTTTGGCTCTTACCACTTTTCTATTTATTCCCTTTTATTTTCTTTCCTTCTTTTTATCTTGATTATCAAGTTCCACTTTTATTCCTTTTATTTTCTGATTTCCTTTATTAATATTTTCCCCTTTAATTATCTTTTTCTATTTTGCTTTTCTTTATTTATTTTTTTATTTTAGGGGAAGGGGTACCCCAAATGTGCTAAATTCTCGGAAATCCTAAATTTCCGAATGTCGTGATTTGTGATTTCCCACTCGGAAATTAGTTGATTAAGTTCACATATGGGCATTTGCGTGATATTTTTGTGCGTGAATAAAATGCAATAATTTGTAACAGGTTTAATATAAGCCCGAAAGTTCAAAATGCACTACAACAAATATCACGGGCCATCTTCGCCAGTACTCGGACCCGCCTGAGGCGACTCTACGGGTCCACTCGATGATGTAGCACCTGAAGGACCGGGCTGAGACATTGCCCAAGCTCTAGGGTCGAAAGCAAATAATGAACCCGTCAAGTAAGCGGGATCCAGTGAATGACGGAGTGGCTCCGACGTGCCGGGATAGCCGACATACCACGTACTCTCCTGACTCCAAGAACCCCTTGGAGGGATGGGAGGATACATGGGCATATGATAGCCCGGATACCCCATATAGGGAGGCGGTGCAGGCCACTGCGGAAAATAAGGCACTTGGGGAGAGTACCCCGTAGTCACTCTAGCTCGAGGCGTCCCTTGACGCACCTCCGTACTCTCTTGCCTAGGAGGAGGACGCTGCGGTGTAGGCACCGACTCCGGAGTACGAACAATTGGGGGCCTAGGAGGCCTCACCACGGGAACAGGCTGCGAAATAAGTTCAAGGTCAGGAAATTATCAAAAATTCAAATCAAGCACTATTACTTGAAATGAACATACCTCTCGAACGTCAGACAGACGACTCGTGTATACACTCTGAGACGCGAACCTGGAAAACCAATTCTTAAAGGCCTGCATGCCCGTATAGATCTTCCGCGTCTCCGCAGCATCCAACGGTGCACGTAAAAGAAAAGAGTCAGTATAAATACAAAGGAAATATTGCAAATTACAATGGATACTCACTTACCTCCCTACAACCAGCTGGTAGAGGCAATCCCTCAACCTCCTCATCGGGACCATGAAACTCAGGAATCAAGAGAACTTGAGGTGATCCATCCGCTCCTGTATAACTCACCGACATAGAAGGGAGAATAGGACGCGGAGAAGAAGCAGTCGCATGAGACGACGAAGAACTTGCAGCACTCTGCAAAAGACTCAACAAATATTAGACATATTTATAAATTTCCAAACGAAATTAAGAAACAAAAAGTACATTATTTACCGGGTCGGTAGAGAAGTTGGGGCACAACCGAGCCTCCACGAAATCAGTATATGCCACGATAAGATCCACCTCAGGATCGACGGAAAGCAAATACTCAAGGGCATTTACCCCAACAGTAGCCGCCCTTACCTGCTCCACGGTAAGGTGACGAACATAAAGCATAGAATTTGGAGGATCAAAGGAATCCTCGGAACCGGAAGGTCGGAGAAAGTCTGCCTAATCAGTCTCTCTCCCAAGAACCACTCAAAACCGAAAGGACCCTCAATAAGGATCCTCATCTGGTCATACTCCCGAGCACCCAAAAATCTATCCGAGAGACTCGGGAGGTAATCCGTCCAGGGAAACCAGTCAACCTGCAAAAGCAAGAATGAGCACACAAAAGGATAAAAGGGACAAAAGAAGCACAAAGGAAAGTTGCTTAAATCTGAGCGGTCAAGGGATATATCGCCTCCTTAAGGGCGTGCAGCGTAGTAAATGTGCAAGATGCCCGTCCCTTCCAGGTCTGCATCGCTGAAAAAGACAAATCCCCTGTCTCGAGAAGAGGGGCAAAGTCGGAGAAATTCTCATAAAACGAAATCTAAGACATGCAAAGTACATGGATTAGGCACAAATTATTAATAAAGAGCCGAAAAACACAAAGTACAAGAAGGGTAAAAGGAAATTACCTCTATAACCTTCCAATAACCGACTAAGGAGACGCGAGACGCGCCCTCCTCTCCACTGAGGTGGCTGGACTGCCTCAAACACCGTAGAAGACAAGAGTACGCGGGAAGACCCCAGTTGTACTCCGCAACTCTGTCCCAATCCCGTAAGCATGGAAAATAGCGAACATGGTACCTACTAGCTTTATCCGAAAAGACGGAACAAGCTAGAACATAGGCCAAGAAAAGGCGAGTGTGCCGCTCCACCAAGCGGCATAGCCGCTCCAACTAGCGGTTTAGCCGCTCCACTTAGCCGTTCAACCGCTTGACGTGGCGGCTTGATCGCCTGGCCCACTCTCTCACATCTGACATTTTATGGGCCATTGGTTCAAAATCAATGGGCCCCACACGAGGTCCATAACAGTTATTTGCGCGTCAAAGTCCGTTTATGAAAACAGGACTACTTTAAACCCACAGGTTTGCACATTTAAACTCGGCCAAATGGCATAGGCTCAAACCCGACCTAAGTTCTGAGCAACATTTTATTACCCTTTACTACTTATCTTAATTGTGTAACCTACTGCATAGGGTCCCCTTCGACTGATAATCGAAGGACGTTTATTGTGTAACCTACAGCATAGGGTCCCTTTTGACTGAAAATCGGAGGACGTTTATTGTCTGACCTACAGCATAGGGTCAAACTCTCGGTCAAATAAACCGGAAAATTTATTACTCTAAAAATGATTGTTTATCTTTAACTGATTGTCACCTCACTCAGTTTGCCTGTTTTATTGCAGGTATTGGCACAAGAATACTTTGACCTTCGCTCTATTCGAGCTCGGCCAAAGTAGGGGCCTCTGTAGACACCAAAAGTTGTGTTTATAATAAGTCCCCATAAAACCCAATGATGAAAGGATTGGATTTTGCTCGAACTTAGGTTGCGAGAATAATTGCTCTGATGATTAGCCCATTTCATTTGAATTAACTAGTGGAAGCCTTTTGTACAGGTGATCCAAACCAGTTGGACTCAATTTAATTGGAGTCCAAAACTGAGAGATAGGCCTCTTTGAACCTAAGGGCCCGAAAGGGAACCCAAACGCATGAGTCAACCCTTGGTCAAATCAGGGAACTCAGTCAATCCCGCGTGGACCCCCTCGGAAAAGCCTCCCCCGCATGAAAGACATGTCAGGCGCCTATACAGGCACGCCGCTCCGGGTCCAAGCGGCCACGCTTGGGTTCAAGCGGTGGCCGCTAGGACAAGCGGCTGTGCCGCTAGGCCAAGCGGCTTGACCGCTTGTCTTGCCAGTTTGGCCGCTCGGCCTAGCTGTATGGCCGCCTGAACCTTTTCTCGCGGACGGCAAATTCGAGGCCCATTCGATTTCCGTGCCAAACCCTGGCAGCTCCCCCTCTTCTATACGAACAAACCTTAGGGTTCAGTTGAGGAGGTTGGACATTCTCTCTGAAGGGTTGGGAATTTTCAAGGTTGGACATTCTCTCTGAAAGGTTGGACATTCTTTCTCTCTCTCACTCTCATATTAAACCAGAAATTCTGATTCTACTCCTTCTTTGGGGTTAGCCCTAGCACCACAAAATAAGCCTTCACACTTCATCAAGAGCATGAATTCACGCAATATAACCTAATAAGTTCATTGTGAGCATCCAGCTAATCCAACCTGAGGGTTTTCAATAATACTTATATTGCTTGTTATTACTAACAATTTTGGTTTATGTGATATGTACATACATGGCGCGTTTTGAGCAAAAGAGCTTGTATTAACCCTAATTAATGGATGAATGAATGTTTTTATTTTGTTATTTATTGCTTTTCTTATGAATGAATCATGCTTTGTTTGTGGATTAGTGTATAAATTATGTGTTTGTCCTCTAACTTGCAGGTTTCAGCAAATATATCGTTTTTTTTAGCAATAAAAGCATGTAATTTGATAAATTGTTAAAAGTGGTCGCAATAATAATTTTTGTTTAACCCATTAGTTAAAACTAGGAACTTGGACAAATTGAACCTTGTTTGGAACCGTACCATTAATAATTATATTGAATCGGCTAATAAAGGTCGTTGTTGTCAACGGGCGAGTTGGGTGCCTAACACCTTCCTAGCTCGTACCTACATCCCCGAACTCATTTATGAAGTCAATTTCCCCAATAGGGATTAGGGTGCACAGGAGTTGAGTTGACTTCTCGACTATCGACTTGACCTCCAAAGTTTCCAAATTACCTTAAAATTTGGTGGTGACTTCCGACAATCTTAATCATGTCCTTGGTACACAAATCTCTACGTGCATTCACACTCAAAGATTCACGAAATTCGAACACCATCGCGCTCTCCCAAGCTGTCCGGAAACCCTAGCCCCGAAAGAGGGTCGAGGGAAGACACGCGGAAAGAGGGGAGAAAAATACGGCAGCCTACAACTGCTTCCCCCATAAAGAGTCCTTAGAGTTTTATTCATTTTGACCGGAATATACATCAAGAGTGCATAACTTTCATACTAAACATCTACTCCTAAAATAAAAGAACTAGAAAGCTTAAAGACATGTTCAAGGGTCAACACGCAGAAAGCGCCTTAGAGACATGTTAGAAAGGAACTAGAAAGCGTAAAGACACGTCCAAGTGTCAACACGCAGGAAGCACCTTAGAGACATGTTACAATACAAGGAAAGTAAAAGAAAGCTGTAAATTACAAGGTGTGAAGGGCGGAACCTAACAGGTTGCATGACAGTAATATGCAACGGGTATCCATAAACAAATTGAAAACTTTTCAATGTATGAAGGCCTCTCAACTTAAAGTTAAATCATCAATAAGTATTCATTTTAGTCTAACTCTCATCATGGTCGTAGCATCTGCGATTTTTTTTTTATGTCGTATAGTATTACTTACTCTCCTAGTAACAACGACCATTAGTTTTACAAATTTACTTGCTCTCAACAGCTTCATGACCCAAATCGTCAAACTAACTTAAATTTTATAACATTAAACCAATCGTTTTCTTGATTTACAAGTCAATATAATCAAAAGTTCCTCCTCTTTCTTGGGGTCAGGGCATAAACCCTAATAAATACTCGTAACAAATTAGATTTACTTCCTTCACTTTAAAAGGGGTTTTATTTGCTAGATTTTTCAACAATATTGACATGGAAATCAAGTAAGTTCCAAGGGACCCAAATTCCTCCAAAAATAATGAATGAATTGGAGAAATAAAATCCATGTCATCAAAGCCAAGCGACCTTGCGATTCTATTCAGATTATGGATTGACCGGGTTAGTCAAGGTGCCTGTCCAGAAAAATGACATCAAGCAAGGCTATAAGAGTTTTTCATTAGTTTCACCAAAAGCTTGTGCCTTATTGCACCTTGAACAGATGTTTTCATTAATGAACAAAATTTCAAGGAGATGCCCAGGCTGCAAATATTTTAGAGCATTCTTCATATATGCAACAACAGCGAATGCTTCCGTAATCATGAGTCCCACAAGCCTTTAAAATCAATCCATGAGGAACACCATACCACCGAGAAAAGTAACACCAGCTGAGGAAGGAGAACCCAGCAGAGATAACCGCGCTCAACGTCCATAAAAATCTCATCACCTTTACGTAGAATGAGCCAACAAGCCTGACAACTGAAGAATGTCATCGAATCTGGATGGCGATGGGATGTTTATGGGCATTGAGCATGATGAGATCACCTCTTTAGATGATTCCTCGAAAAAATACTTCGTTTCTTGAGCCCCTCTTATTGCGCTGGCTTGGCTAATGCCTATAATGACTTAGCAACAATATACTTTGGTTACAAGGCTTGTTGGTCTGTTCTATTGAGGAAGGAGAACTCAACAGACCTCATTGTGCTCCCAAAAAAAAGAAAGCCACAAATCCAACAGGTAAATGGAGTGTTGCTGAGAAACAGGAAGAAATTGTGATTACACGAGTAAATAAGCAAATGCATTGAACGTTACCGGGAGAGGATATCGAAAGTTCATAGTTTTTCCGGGAAGTAAGAATCATAAGAGACATCCACAGATGACAAACCCCAGCTGCAATTAGCAATAACAACAGAATAAAGATGACTGAATAACATAACTCTTGTTTGCTTGCAAAAAGAGGGTACCACTAGTACTTACTACTGAATTCCAATCAATAAGTAAATAAACAATCCAAAAGTCATATAGAGAACCGGCAGACCCCTAATACTGCACCAACAGCTACCTGGAGCACTAAACTTCCAATTATCACCTACCCACTGAGGGGCTGAAAACAAACTTACTAGCTCAAATGCATACTATCAGCAGCAAACAAGATAATACAAATACCTTAAGACGAAAAATATAAGAAGGCACCTAACATCTTACAACAACATTGAAAATATCCAAGTCAAGTAAGACTGAGAGTGGCATGGACTTCATCTGAATTTTTTCCAGTCTTACTCTCTTTTGAGGAATCACCCAAAAAGGTAATAGTATTGTGTCCAAGCCTCAATGTCCATAAACTCTCATCAACATCCAGATTGGATAACAGACGGAGTATACAGAAGGTTATCCTCCACATGCTGAAGAAGGGTGAAGCATGGTATCAGTGCACAAGAGGAGGGTCTTTAGCAACTGAATCCTCTTTCCCAAAGAGCTGAAGCCCTCGCTCATCCAGAGTTTTGAAATCACTAAAAATATATAGCTATAGAAGATCCTCAGGCACACTCTCCAGAGTCAAGGGTTGGCTTCTCATCAGGGTCTTTAGAGGCTTTCTCAGTAAGCTTTCGATCAACATTTTCTGCAGAGTTGACTTAAGTCTTTCCAACTGAATCAGCCATCTTAGAACTAGTGCCCACAACACTGAGCTTAATTTTTTCCCTTCAGAATCACATTTGTTTTAAGTTCTCACGAGAAGAAGGGGGACTAGAAAAATGAATCACAGTAAAAAAGTACTCAAAAGCCACGTCAAGCTGATCATTTCTTGTCACCTGAGGACAACCATCTACCACATGATCCTTAGACCCACATTACACACAAAAACAACGCAAACCCTCATAGATAGTGGGGAATTTTCTAAAGAACCACCACAAGCAGCTACCTCCGTAAAGTTTGACTCTCATTGATTTTCACATGAATTTGCAAATCAGGAAACACATAACCTCTCTAAAGTTATCCAACTTCTAATGATTTGCCATCATCATTTGCTGCAGAGACTAGTTTGTCCCACAGAATTAGCTATCTTAGAACTATTGCCCACAGAACTGAGCTTAGTTCTTTTCATAGAATTAACTTTGATCCACTCATGTTCTCGTGAGTGAAGGGGGACTTGGAAGAAGGATTCACAGTAGCAAAGTACTCAACAACCACATCAAGATGAACACTTCTAGTCACCTGAGGAATCCTTAGAGCTTAGACCCACATTACACACAAATGCAATGCAAACCCCCATCGATAGTGGGGGATTTTCTCAAAGTGCCACCACAATACCACATAACCTCTTTGAAGGCTCTAATTTTCACACGAACTTGCAAATCAGCAAACACATAACCTCTTTTAATTTATCCAACTTAATGAGTTACCCTATAGAAGACACGCTAGATCAAGAGACAGAAAGTCCCAAAACTCTTTTCGGATCGAGGAATTCTCACCCACTTGTAATTAACAAATTGGGTTGATCAAAGAAAGGGGCACAGGGAAGCACACAATTCAAACCCTGTAAAAACCAGGGGCGATCCTCCCACACAAGACTCACGTCCCAAAACTCTTGAAGTGAAGGATTCTCACCTTGGATAAATTTCCTAGCAGGTTGCGGAAGTAAGCTTTATGTATCGGTAACTGATACGTGAAATTAGGGACAAAGGGGGAAAAGAAAAAGCAGTTCGACAATTTGAGTCTAGGACATGTCTCAGTTGCACTTTTCACGGTTTAGCTGTCGAAGTTAAACTCACTTGGAAAAATGTCTAAAAACACATAAAAGAGGAAAAAAAAACTTTAAAGCATGTATTTGGAAAACATAATCATAAAAGTTAGAAGAAAATACGGACAGCGAAATACAGTGAGGAAGGAAAGAGAAGAGTTAGTACACAAAAGTCGAAGAAAAATACAATTAAGATAACTGGTTTTTTCTTCCTTTATTTTATTCATAAAAAAGCGAACTCTATTACAAATACTGACAGATTGTTCGGTTATCAAAGTTCCAATTGCTTTGCAAAAAAGAGAACTTGAATGCATGTTATCGAACAAAAGTCAAATTTAAAACATCCTTTTCACAAAATAGCTAGAGCTTTCATCTCACCTAAATAACACCACCATAATTTAGATATGGGTAGAAAGTACAAACAAATGAAAATTATGAATCTTTGTTTTAGCAAAGAGAGAAACTATGGAAATAGAAGAAAGACTGAAAGAATCATTGTAAGATAGGAAATGAATACTTCGTTTCAGAAAGCTGAAAAGTTTGAAGGCAGTAGATAAACTTCCGAGCATATATTTTGAAAAACTAAAAACTGGAGGAAAAGATTGAGGGGAGGGAAAGACAGATAAAGGACAAGGAAAACAAATGTACAAACAAAGGGATGGAGGGGAAGAGCAGTCACTTGTTGCCACTCCATTTCTACTCCTACCTGAAAGAAGACCCCACTCAGTAGAAGACCTAGACCCCTTACATCCGATTAGCAAAGAAATACCATACATGCAACATATAGAGGGACTCAGTGGAGAGACAACCGCCATAATAGGTCAATCTTGCTCCTCGCAGAAGATACTATGTATTTTAGAGTTCAATGTGGTTGACTGAAAACCAAAGGCTCCCGGGAGATTGAATTTAACAATCATGCAATCAGGAAGTAGAACAGGTAAAGCAAGAGCCATCAATAAAACCAGCTTTCCTGACAGAAGCTCATCAGAATGGTAACATACAGCCTACAGCCAACCCCTACCTGACAAGAAACCTTTTGAAGACAGAAAGGAGCAAGAATTTCATAAAATAAAGCTACCTTCCATTCCAATGAAATCATTTAACACCTAAATTCCCTACAATAACAAAACCCAATATCTACTGCATTAAATACAAAGATTAGCTGGTTGCTAGACAGAATGTGAAAGTTATTACTAAATAACTAAACACCACATGCTCATAACAGAAGTCTACAACCGAGTTCAAGATGTTGGCATGACCAGCAAAAGAATTCTGCCAAAGTAGCAAACCATCACAAATCTAACAAAAGCAAAACCAGACCTGGTGACCCAACACCACAACCAGAAATGACGACAGCAATACAAACAAGAAATACCTGTTTCCACCACCCTCCAAGCAACAGCAAGGGAAAGCATGTCACTAAGCTGAAGTTACCTCCAAACTAGAGTTAAAAAAACCTTACATAAGACACCTTACACCTTCATGCACACATGCCTCGTTTGTACAGCGCTGTAATCAAGCAATAGGGAAATGAAATATAGACAACGAGGAGCTGTGCTTACAGAAGGGAGATTAAACTGATAAGCGCATTCTGAAGACGACAGTAAGGGTGCAAAATCAGATCTAAAGCCGCCAAATGTCATAAATGTTGCCATCAATTGCAAATCCCAGGCTCTGATAATGTTCTCCTAAACAACGCAAAACCATTAGAAAATATAATAATTAAAGATAAAAAGCACTGCTCAATCGACCAAACTGACAAAGTAAACCAAAAAACCTGGTGTAACCTCCTAGAACATGTTATATGGACATGTTGAGCGACCATAAACAGAACACTCACAACATTAGCACCCACTTGAGACCAACACGATCAACACAAGCACACCCAGAGCACCCACAACATTCAAAAAATCATATTAGAGAAACCTCCACAGAGATGGAGATACGGGAGATTTCCTAAAGTGAAGAGGCGACTAATCTCCCTAGAATCAAAGTATCAATCCCGCAACTACTAGGTCCAAAGATTCTAACAAAAACAATGATATACTTATATCACAAAGAAATGACCAGTACAGAACTATTAACCATCCGTAGATGGAAAGGTCAGAATCTAAACCCATGTAAAACAGCAAGAGACAGTCAGGAGGAAATCCCGGGTTTCCTTGGCCAACTTCCATACCTGCAACCAAAGTTCACCAGAAACTAGGCAATCTATTATGGAATATAACCATGATGACAACAGGGAGCAAAACCGGAAATCATCTTCATGAAGATTCATGAAGCGGAAAGGTCTTTAAACAGCCTAGCTAGCATCGAACAAAACTGAAATAAAGCCCACATTCCATCAATTTACTAAGGTCATCAAAATAGCCTTGCTCCACTTTATTCCCAAAAAATTTACCACCAGCTGTGTTGAGTATCAGAATTTATAAAAAAGATAAGCAATTCTACTACGGAAATTCAGAATGATCATAAACTTCTGCCTCCATATGAATCCAACCCTCTAATCAAATCACTTGCAAAATTAAGGATCAAAGTCAAACCACCTATTTGCTACACAATTTTATAACGAGTAAGCAGGCAGCAGAAAACTACCAAGCGAGAAGCAATATGAATTTTCAATTGCAAATTCTTCAGTAGTGATAAAATTAAGAACCTATCATGGCTTAATGGAGCGACAAACATTGGTTACAAGAAATTGAAAATCAAAGCCTCCAGAACCTGTTATAGCCTCCTAAATGAACTCCTAATAGAAGGCTTGAGCAACCATATACAGAACCTGGATAACACCCAGAACAAGGGAGACAACATGTTCATAAATATGCACACACTTAATAACCACAGTATTCAAGAAAACATAAAGAGAAACCGCCTCAGAGATGGATATGGGGAGTGACCTCCACATAGAGAAAGTAATTCATTTCCCTACACAAAGATTTAAGAAAAAGCAATGGATCCAAGTCAAGAGCCTCCACCCATGAGAGTCGCATGGACTTCATCTGAATTTTTGCCAGCTTACTCTCTTTGGAGAAATCAACCAAAATGGTAGCCTTATTGTGCTCAAGACTCAAATGTTCATAAAATCTCACTCAGGATGGCAGAGAGAGAGTGGAATGCAGCAGCTTATCATCCACTTGCAGAAGATGGGTGAAGCATGGATTCAGTGCATGAGAGGAGGGTCTTTAGCAACTGAATCCTCTTTCCCAGAGAGCTGAAGCATCACTATCAGAAGGCCTCTCAAGGACATTAGAGCCAAGATGCTCATCCAGAGTTTTGAATGCATTAATATAGCTATCAAAAATCCTTAAACGCGCTCTCTAGTCTAAAGGGTTGGCTTCTCAGCAAGGTCTGTAGAGGCTTTCTTAGTATGCTTGCTATCAACATTTGCTACAGAGATGACTAAAGTATTCCCTACTGAAATGGACATCTTAGAACTAATGCCCACAATACTGAGCTTAGAACTTTTAGTAGGAGTGACTTTGATCCAGCCCTTGGAATTGCATATGTTTTAAGTTCTCATTAGGAGAAGGGGGACTAGAAGAAAAAAAATCACAATAGGAAGTACTCAACAACCACATCAAGATATTCATTTCTTGTCACCTGAGAACAAGCATCTATCACATGATCCTTATACCCACATTACACAGAAATGCAACGCAAACCCTCATAGATAGTGGGGAATTTTCTCAAAGAGAGCCACCACAAGCAGCTACCTCTTTAAAGTTTGACTCTAATTGATTTTCACATGAACTTGTAAATCAGCAAACACATAACTTCTCTAAAGTTATCCAACTTTTAATGAGTTACCATCATCATTTGCTGCAGAATTTACTATACACAGAACTGCAACGCAAACCCTTATAGATAGTGGGAATTTTCTCAAAGAGAGCCACCACAAGCAGCTACCTCTTTAAATTTTGACTCTAATTGATTTTCACATGAACTTGTAAATCAGCAAACACATAACTTCTCTAGAGTTATCCAACTTTTAATGAGTTACCATCATCATTTGCTGCAGAGTTGACTATTCTTTCCCACTGATCATAAATCTTAGAACTATTGCCCACAAAACTGACTTAGTTTTTTCCATAGGAATGACTTTGATCCACCACGCGAAGGGGAGACAGAAGAAGGATTCATAGTAAC
Organism: Tetragonia tetragonoides; assembly: GCA_038025085.1. Taxonomy (NCBI): domain Eukaryota; kingdom Viridiplantae; phylum Streptophyta; class Magnoliopsida; order Caryophyllales; family Aizoaceae; genus Tetragonia; species Tetragonia tetragonoides. The sequence goes on from CM076139.1 coordinate 12,552,234, forward strand.
AAAGTACTCAACAGCCACATCAAGATGATCATTTCTAGTCACCTGAGGACAAGCGGTTATTTTATGATAGTAAGACCCACATTACACACAAATGCAATGGAAACCCTCATAGATAGATAGTGGGGAATTTTCTCGAAGTGACACCAAATTCAGCAAATACATAACCTCTTTAAAGGTCGACTCTCATTGAGTCATTGATTTTCGCAAGAATTGCAAATCAGCAAACACATAACCTCCTTAGATTTGCCCACTAAATAAGTTGCCCTTTAGAAGACATGATAGATTCAAGACTGAAAGTCCCAAGACTCTTGTAGAAGCGAGAGATTATCACCCTCTGATTGTTAATAGAGTGTGTTCACTGTAGGATCAAGAAAGGGGCATGGGGAGGAAGGACAAGATTCAACCCCAGGACAAACCAGGGGCGTTCGCAGCAACTAGGCAATCTAATACGGAATATAATCATGATGACAACAGGAAGCAAAACCTGAAATCATCTTCATGGAGATTCATGAAGCAGTAAGGTCTTTGAAAAGCCTAGCTAGCATCGAAAAACTGAAATGAAGCCCACATTCCATCAATTTATTAAGGTCATCAATAGCCTTGCTTCACAATGTTCCAATAAGATCACCACCAGCTTTGTTGAGAATCAACATCCACATTACCCCAGTGCCTTCAAAGAGGCTCCCGCCTAGGTATGGTAAGGGGGGGTCGGTTGTACGCAGCCTTACCCCTGTGAGAACAAGGGTCTCACAGAAATGCTACTTTCGTTTGACCCTTGATCCGACGTGCGACGACCATCGACAACTTCACAATAAATAAGAAGTGCCGACAGTTTTTATGAGCCATTTGATTTAGTCCATTATATTCCAAAGCCAAAAGTAATGAAGCTTTTGGCTCCACAGGAAATTCAGGACCACAACATCATCTACCGAAATTCAGAATTAATAAAAAAAAGATAAGCAATTCATCTACCGGAATTCAGAATGATCATAAACTTCTGCCTCCATATGAATCTAACCCTCCAACCAAATCACTTGCAAAAACAAGATATAAAGTTAAACCAACAACGCAACACAATTCAAACACGTCAGCAGGCAGCAGAATACTACCACACGAGAAGCAATAAAAAATTTAGATTGAAAATTCTTCACTAGTGATAAAATTAAGAACCTCGCATGGCCTAATGGAAAAACTTGGTCACGACTTACGAGATTGAAATAGAATATCAACAGTCAATCAAGTAATCAATAAAAAAGAACCTGTTGTAGTCTCCTAAATACAGTCCTAGTAGAAGGCTTGAGCGACCATAAACAGATCCGGACAACACCCAGTACAAGGGAGACCAACATGTTCATACACAACTAAACATGCACATACTTAATAACCATAGTATTCAAGAAAGCATAGAGAGAAACCTCCTCAGAAATCGAGATGGGGAGTGATCCTCCACATAGAAAAAGTAGTTAAGTTCCCTATACAAAGAGAAAGATTTTAAAAAAGCAATGGATCATTCTGCAACTGGATCTATAAAGAATTAAACGAAAACTATCACCACAAATATAGTTGATCATACAAAGAACCAACGACCGGAATACTACTAACCCAACCATCAATGAACTGCAAGCGCAGTTTCCCAATTAAGTACCCTAAACAGGACCTAAATAACACACCACTACAAGGAAACCCAACAGGACCATAAACATGCAGCCATGCACACACTTAACCACCACAATATTTAAGAAAGCATAAAGAGAAGCCTCCTCAGAGAGGGATAATGGGGGCGATCCTAGATATAGAGAAAGTAAATAATTTCCCTACCAGAAAGACTTAAGAAAAGCAATGGGTCACTCTGCATCCAAGTCTCTAAAGATTCAAACAAAAACCATCAACACAACTATAGCTGATCCTACCAAGAACGACCAACAGAATGCTATAACCCTACCATCAATCAACAGCAAGACCAGTTTCATGATTAACGAAATCAAGGGAACTACGTTCATTGTGTTACTATAACAAACATGCTGGGTTTCTTTTGCCTATCACTGGTAAAAAAAAAAAACATCATCCCTGCAACCAAAGAATTTTACTGGAAACTAGACCATTGGTAATGGAAGATAAGGAACATGGAAGCAGGGAGCAAATTACATTTGCAATCATGATATATTCAGATTGATTGCATTGAGAATCAATCATATCAATTAACACCCAATTCAACAAAACTGAAATGGGTCCCAAAAGATCCAAGATTTGTAAAATTAAGGTAATCAATCGCCGCACTCCACAATTTACAGATAACTGGGTCAATAATCATATGATCAATCACATTAACAACGAGAAAGAAAATACTTTAACAAAACCAGAAATCACCAACCATAAAGTCTCTGCCTCCAACATGAATTAAATCTAACCAAATCGATTACCGAAACAAGGATCCAGGCCGTCAGATCACCAGCTAACAATGGTGTCATGCTTATGTCACAGTAACTTTCCAAAAATTACCAACAATACCATCTCCTGCTGTTACAATTCAATCCCAAGGCAACAACAAGAAGATATACAATCATAAAAGCATAGATCAAGGCAAATGTCCAAAACGCCTACAAACAAGCAACTAATGGTGTTCAGAACATCAACGTTATAGGTTTACAAGAATAGAGACAGAAAGGAATAGTTTCTGTCACCTCTTTCACCACCAAGTCCTGTAGCAACTGACCAATGCTATCAAGCTTCAGCTTATGAAATACCAACCATGACAGTATGCACAAACGCAAAGGTGGTGTTTACTTGCTTGCAATCAAATGCAATGCAATGCAATCATTTTATAGGGGTATATAGGAAGTGGAAAAGGAAAAAGGGGAGAAAGGAGATGGAAAAGGTAAGATTGATTACACCATCCAAAGTAATCATCATTACATGGGAAAAGTTGAGCAATTGTGATTTACAATGGATAATGCAATCAACCCCACTTTTCATATCCTCTCCTCCCAGTCCTTCACTTTTCACCCTACATTAACTTTATAAAATTATTGCAATGCATTGAATTTGTTTGCAACCAAGTAAACGAGGCCTAAGGGTCAAGAAAAACAGAAATGTTCACCGATCCCATAGTTTTCAGGCTTCCTACTGAGAAAGCTTCCCAAGACAAGCAACAATGTAGAAACTTAAGACCGAGGTGCCTCGCATAATGATGCATACTTTAAGGTCAAATGAAGGATTTAATGGGACTCACTTTTTAACCAGCATCATCCTAACTCGAATGCCACACTTCCATAAAACAATTTCTGCATGAAGTTATGAACCAAGTATATGTTCTGGAAACCTTTAAAAAGGTTAATAAAGATGTTAATATGTTATGCTTGTGTCAGGGCAACTATCCAAAAAATTACCAACAACATCATATTTGGTTGTAAGAATTCAATCCCAAGGCAACAACAGGAAGAAATTAAATCATATAAAAGTAAATCAACGCACGCAAGCTCTTAACAAGAAATATTGAGTGCATTAATCAAACCCCAACACTTCATGTCTGAATCGTTGAATATTATGATGCAAATATATACAACCACGAACAAAATAAGACACTGAATCGTTATATAATTGAAATAGTTCCAAAACGATTAACATATGATCAATCACATAAACTCAATAGAATTTAAGTAACAACATAGCCCGTAATATATCATTTAGCAGCAATCAAACACCATATATAACTCCGCCAAAAACAAATTCAACCGATTTGATCACATAACAAACCACCAAAACCCTCATAATCGCTAATTGAAGATGCAATAATATAAATATTGTTGGAGAGAAAAATTACCAATATTGTTGTAAATCCCTTCCATTGTGATGTCAAATGGCCGATCATCGCCGATATAAGCATCGCGTCACTTCAATTTCCAGCGAGAAAAAAAGATGGAGAGAGAAGATTGAGTTTCTTCGGAAGAATTAGGGTTAGGGTTTAGCGAATAATAGAGGGAGAAGGTTCGAATTACGGGCAAGCTTTATGGCGGTGGCTTTGGCACAAAGCTTTGAAACGTCTCTTTTTCCTCTACACAGTTTCTCAATTTTGACTAACAGGTCGGTCAACAAATTTTATTATATTTTTTTCATTTAATTCTTTTTTTTTTTTAAAAACCAGCAAATTCAAAATAATCCCTAAGAGGTTGTTTGGTTTGAAGTGAAGTGACTTTCTACGCAACTCATGTGAGCAACCCGAGACTCTTTCTCATCATCCTCGAAACCACAAATTATTGCCTAGACTACAAGTCTACAAGGGTTTACACAATTAGAATTGTTCCAATTTACCAACCCCTTTTCCTTATTCATCAATTTCCAATTTGCCATCTGATTTTCCTAATATTTTGGATTACTTAGCCATTTCCACCATTGAGTTGTATAACACTAACATATATTGGGTATTTATAAACAAGTTGAATATTTTTCACGGTACAAAAACCTCTCAACTTACAGTGTAATATGACTGAATGTTACAAACCCAAATCAATTGCTTTTTTCAACTCTTACGATCCTAGCATTTACGAAAAATTGTGACATCAAAATTTAATTTTATATTTTTACTTGCTCTACAATGGGTACTCTCTAACACCACCAAATTCATCATCCAAATCGTCAAACTCACTTAAATCCCCAAAATTAAACTAATCGAGTGGATGTTTCTTTAATGTAGAAGTCAACGAAATCCAAGAGTTCCCCTCTTATTGGGGGTCGGGCATAAACCCTAGTAAAGAAAAAAATTTGAATTACTTCCTTCAGCTTAAGAAGTTTCATTTGCTAGATTTTTCAACAATATAGACATGACAAATTTAGTATGTTCCAAAAGACTCGAATTTCCCCCAAAAAAAGAACTGGAGGGATATGTCATCAAATCTATTAATTGGGTTAGTCGAAGTTTTTTGTCCAAAGAAAACGACATCAAATCTAAAAAAAATTCCATTAGTATTTCTCCAAAAGCTTGTGCCCTTTTGGCACATTGAGCAAAAATTTTCACTAGTGACAACAAAATTCCAAGGAAATGCCCAGCCTCAAAAAAATTAAAGCATTCTTCATATGTGCAACAACAGCCAATGCTTCTATGAGGAACAGCATACCACTAAGAAGAGCAACACCAGCTGAAGAAAGAGAACCCCGCAGACTGGCACAGCTAATCGTGCTCGATGTCCATAAAAATCTCACCATCAAGTAGAACGAGCCAAGTCGCCTGACAACTGAGGAATGCCATCCAATTTGGATGATGATAAAAAATTTATGCACATTGAGCATAATGAGATCACCTCTTTAAATGATTCCTCAAGAATGCTTCATTTCTTGAGCCCCTCTTATTGCACTGGCTTGGCTACTGCCTTGTAATGACCTGAGCTTTATAGCAACAATTTACTTCAGTTACAAGGCTTGTCGGTTTGTTCTACTGGTGGAAGGAGAACCCAGCAGACCTCACTGTGCTCCCAAAAAAAAGCCACAAATCCAGCCAGTGAAATGGAGTGTTGGAAAGAAACAGGAAGAAATTGAGATTACACGAGTAAATAAGAAAATGCATAATGGGATACCGGGAGGGGACATCGAAAGTTCAAAGTTCTTCCAGTAGACTGGGAAGTAAAAAATCATCAGAGACACTCACAGAATATAAACCCCAGCTGCATTTCATAAAGAAATAGCAATATATATAAATAGAATGAAGAAGACTGAATAACATAACTCTTCTTTCCTTGCAAAGAGAGGGTATGTACCACCATTAATTACTACAGAATTCCAAAAAATAAACAATCCAGAAGTCATAGGCACCCCTAATACTACACCAACAACTACCCGGAGCACTAAACTTCAACTTCCAATTATCACTTACCCACTGAAGGGCTGAAAAACAACCTTACTAGCTCGAATTGCATACTATCAGTGGCAAACAAGATAATACAAGACCTTAAGAGGAAAATTATAAGAAGGGACCTAATATCTCTCAACAACATTGTCTAAGTCAATCAAGAGCCTCAAGCCATGCTGAGAGTGGCATGGACTTCATCTGAATTTTTACCAGTCTACTATCTTTTAAGATATCAACCAAAACGGTAATCATACTGCGCTCAAGCTTCAATGTCCAAAAAAGCCCATCATCATCCAGATTGAATTGACAGAGAGGCAGTGGAATTCAGTAGTTATCAATTTATCATCCACATGCAGAAGAAGGGTGAACTGTGAAGGAATGGATTCAGTGCACAAAAGGTCAGGCTTTAGCAACTGAATCATCTTTCCCAGAGAACTGAAGCCCTCACTGTCGGAAGATCTCTCAAGGACATTAGGGCCAGGATGCTCATCCAGAGTTTTGAAAGCATTAAGATAGGTATCAATAATCCTTAGGCATGCTCTTTCAAGGGTCGGCTTCTCAGCAAGGTCTTTAGAGGCTTTCTCAGTATGCTTGCCATCAACATTTCCTGCAGGGTCGAGCAAAGTCTTTCCCGCTGAATCAGCCATTAGCAACATTGAGCTTAGTTTTTTTTCCCTTAGAATCACATTTGTTTTAAGTTCTCATGAGCAGAAGGGGGACTAAAAAAAACAATCAGAGTAGCAAAGTACTCAAAAGCCGCGTCAAGATGGATTATTTCTTGTCACTTGAGGACAAACATCTATCACATGATCCTTAGACCCACATAATATTACACACCAATACAACACAAACCCTTATAGATAGTGGGGAATTTTCCCAAGTACCACCACAAGCAGCTACCTCTTCAAAGTTTGATTCTCAACGATTTTCACATGAACTTGCAAATGAGCAAACATATAACCTCTCTAAAGTTATCCAACCTTTAATGAGTTGCCATCATCATTTACTGCAAAGTTGAATAGTCTGTCCCACTAAATCAGCCATCTTAGAACTATTGCCCACAAAACTGAGCTTAGTTCTCATAGCAATGATTTTGATTCACACCATGGAATCACATTTGTTTCATGTTCTCATGAGTAAAGGGGGACTTAGAATAAGTATACACAGTAGCGAAGTTCTCAACAGCCACATCAAGATGGACACTTCTAAGTTCTATTCACTTGAGGACAAGCATCTATCTCATGATCTTAGAGCTTAGACCCACATTACACACAAATGCACTGCAAACCCTCATCGATAGTGGGGGATTTTCTCAAAGTGCCACCACAATCAGCAAACACATAACCTCTTTGAAGGTTGACTCTCATTGATTTTAACATGAACTCGCAAATCAGCAAACACATAACCTCTTTTAATTTATCCAACTAAATGAGTTACCCTATTAAAGACATGATAGATTAAAGAGGCAGAAACTTCCAAAACTCTTTAGAAGCGAGGAATTCTCAGTTTTCACCCACTTGTAATTAACAGCGAGTGTTGATCAAAGAAAGGGGCACGGGGGAAGAAGGACAAGATTCAAACCCTGGACAAACCAGGTGCGTTCCTCCCACACAAGACTCACGTTCCAAAACTCTAGGGAAGTGAAGGATTCTCACCCTCAATAAATTTCCTAGCAGGATATGGAAGTAAGCTTTATATATCGGCAACTGACACTTGAAATTAGAGACAAATGAATAAAAAAAAAAGGCAAATTTTTCAAAAAATGGGCGGAGTTCGTTAATTGGAGTCTTGGACATGTCTCAGTTGCACTTTTCACGGTTTAGCTGTCGAAGTTAAACTCACTTGGAAAAATATCGAAAAACTCATAAAAGAGTAAAAATTAAAATAATAATAAAATTTATAAATTTAAAAAAAACACTTTAAAGTATGTATTTGGAAAACATAATCATAAAATTTAGAAGAAAATAAGGACAGCAAAATAGAGTGAGGAAGGAAAGAGAAAAGGAAGTACACAGAAGTCGGCAGAAAAATAAAATTAAGATAACTGTTTTTTCCTTCCTTTATTTTTGTTCAGAAAAAGCCAAACTCTATTACAAATACTGAGAGACTGTTTGGTTATAAAAGTTCCAATTGCTTTGGAAAAAAAGGGTCAAGTAAAACTCGGATGCATGGTATTGAACAAAAGTCAATTATAAACATCCCTTTCACAAAATAGCTAGAACTTTCATCTCAACTAAATAACACCACTATAAATATAGATATGGGTAGAAGATACAAACAAATGGAAACTATGAATCTTTGTTTTAGAAAAGAAGGTAAAACTGTTGAAATAGAAGAAAAACAGAAAGAATCATTGTAAGATAGGAAATGAATACGTCTTTTCAGAAAGCTGAAAAGTTTGAAGGCAAAAGATAAACTTCTGAACATATATTTTGAAAAACTAAAAACTGAACGAAAAAATTTAGGGGACGGGAAGACAGAGAAAGGACAACCGTCATAATAGGTCGATCCTGCTCCTCGCAGAAGATACTATGTATTTTAGGGTTCAATGGGGTTGACTGAAAATCAAAGGCTCATGAGAGATTGAATTTACCAATCATGCAATCGGGAAGTAGAACAGGTACAGCAAGGACTATCAATAAAACCAGCCTTCCTGACAGAAGCTCATCAGAAAGGTAACATACAGCCTACATTCAACACCTAGCTGACAAGAGACCTTTGGAGACAGAAAGGAGCAAGATATTTCACAAAATAAAGCTACCTTTCATTGCAATAATGAAATCATTTAACACCTCAATTCCCAACAATAACCAAACCCAATATCTACTAGGAGGAAACAACTTCTCTACTAGGCAACTAGCTCGAGGTAAGGCTGCGTACATCTCAATCTCCCACGACTATCCTGGGTTGTTGTTGTTGAACCAAACCCAATATCTACTGCATTAGATACAAATATTAGCTAGACAGAATGTGAAAGTTAGTACTAAATGCCTAGACACCACATGCTCATAACAGAAGTCTACAACCGAGTTCAAGATGTTGGCATGAACAGGAAAAAAAAAATCTGCCAAAGTAGCATACCATCACAAATCTAACAAAAGCACAACCAGACCTAATGACCCAACACCACAACCAAGAATGACGACGGCAATACAAACAAGGAATATCTGTTTCCACCACCCTCCAAGCAACAGCAAGGGAAGCATGTTCACTAAGCTGAAGTTATCTCCAAACTAGAGTTAAAAAACCTTACATAAGACACCTAATACTAGACACCTTCATGCACACAAGCCTTGTTTGCACAGAGCTGTAATCAAGCAATAGGGAAATGAAATATAGACAACGAGAGAGTTGTGCTTACGGAAGGGAGATTGATCTGATAAGCGCATTCTAGAAGACAACAGTAATACGGGTGCAAAATCAGATCTAAAGCCACCCAATGACATCAAAAGTGTTGCCACTTGCCATCGATCAATTGCAAGTCCCAGGCTCTGATAATGTTCTCCTAAACAACGCAAAACCATAAATATAATAATAATTAAAGATAAAAAGTAATGCTCAATAGACCAAAGTCCAATCCGAAAAAGAAAACCAAAAAACCTGTTGTAACCTCCTAGAACAAGTTATATGGACGAGTTGAGTGACCATAAACAGATCACTCACAACATTAGAACCCACGTGGGAGACCAGCATGATCACAACACAAGCACACCCAGAGCACCCACAAGGCCACAACATTCAAAAAAACATATTAGAGAAACCTCCACAGAATATAACCAAGATGATAACAACAGGAAGCAAACCTGAAATCATCTTCATGACGATTCATGAAGCGGAAAGGTCTTTAAATAGCCTAGCTAGCATCGAACTAAACTGAAATGAAGCCCACATTCCATCAATTTATTAAGGTCATCAAGTAGCCTTGCTCCACAATATTCCGATAAAATTACCACCAGCTGCGCTGAGACTCAGAAGTTAAAAAAAAAAAAAAAAAAAAAAAAAAAGGATAAGCAATTCTTTTTTTCTTTTCTTTTTTTAGATAACATGGGTATCCAAACTTTGCTTGACTAACAATTCTACTGGCTCCATACGAATCCAACCCTCTAACCAAATCACGGATTAAAGTTAGACCACCTATGCTACACAATTCAAACACGAGTAAGCAGGCAGCAGAAAACCACCAAGAGAGAAGCAATATAAATTTTCGGTTGCAAATTCTTCTTAAGAACCCTCCCGTGGCCTAATGGAGCAGACAAACTTGGTTACAACATTGAAATTGAACATCAACATTCAATCAAGTAATCAATATAAAGGAAACCTGTTGTAGCCTCCAGAACTTGTTATAGCCTCCTAAATAAAGTCCTAATAGAAGGCTTGAGCGACCATATACAGAGCCTGGATAGCACCCAGTACGAGGGTCTAGGGAGACCAACATGTTCATAAACATGCACACACTTAATAACCACAGTATTCAAGAAAACATAGAGAGAAACCGCCTCAGAGATGGATATGGGGAGTGATACTCCACATAGAGAAAGTAATTCATTTCCCTACACAAAAATTTAAGAAAAAGCAATGCATCCAAGTCAAGTAAGCGCCTCCAGCCATGCTGACAGTCTCATGGACTTCATCTGAATCGTTGCCAGCTTACTCTCTTTGGAGGAATCACCCAAAACTAGACCTGAGAAACAGGTTGGTTCGAGTTCAGGTCGGGCCACTTTGGGTTCCGGACATCAACCGTTCGGGTCATTATCAGATCAGGTCGGGCATTCGAGTCAAACAGCTCTTATCTCGCAAGATTCAGGTCGGGTCCGTGACAGATGGTTTCGAGTTCGAGTCATTAGCGTGTCAAACCTTATCGGGTCGGGTTTCGACTGGGTCTTAAGCAGGTCGGTTTTGGGTCAAGTCCGATTTTGCCGGCTCTACCCAAAATAGTAACCTTAATGTGCTCAAGACACAGTAGTCCATAAGATTTCATCCAGATTGGATGGCAGAGAGGGAGTGAAATTCAGCAGCTTATCATCCACTTGCCAAAGAAGGGTGCAGCATGGATTCAGCGCACGAGAGGAGGGGTCTTAAGCAACTGAATCCTCTTTCCCAGAGAGCTGAAGCCTCACTCTAGAAGACCTCCCAAGGACATCAGAGCAAGGATGCTCATCCAGAATTTTGAATGCATTAAGAAAGCTATCAAAAATCCTTAGGCACGCTCTCTAGTCTAAAGGGTTGGCTTCTCATCAAGGTCTTTAGAGGCTTTCTCAATATGCTTGCTATCGACATTTGCTGCAGAGTTGATTAAAGTCTTTCCCAGTGGGAGCACTTTACCCCTTTATGGGCCAACCCGGTGTGAACAAGATTAGTCTTGGCCCAAAGGGCTTGGGTGAACCTGTGGTCAAACAAAAAAAAAAAGTCTTTCCCACTGAAACGGCCATCTTAGAACTAATGCCCACAATACTGAGCTTAGTTCTTTCCGTATGAGTGACTTTGATCCAACCCTTGGAATTGCATTTGTTTTAAGTTCTCATGAGCAGAAGGGGGACTAGAAAAAATATTCACAGTAGCAAAGTACCAAACAGCCACGCCAAGATGATGATTTCTCGTCTCCTGAGGACAAGCGTCTCTCACATGATCCTTATACCGACATTGCACACAAATGCAACGCAAACCCTCATAGATAGTGGGGAATTTTCTCAAAGAGTCACCACAAGCAGCTACCTCTTTAAAGTTTGACTCTAACTGATATTCACATGAACTATATCAGCAAACACATAACCTCTTTAGAGTTATCCAACTTTTTAATGAGTTACCCTATGTTGCTCGGATTCTTCATTTCCTCTCAAGTACTCGTGTCGGGTACTCGACACTCGGACATGGGTATGGACACTGGACACTCCATTTTAAGCGAAAAACATGCAAAATTTTCATAAAATGGCCGATTCCGACATGGGTATGGGTGCTGGACACTCTGACACTTAGCCGAGTCCGAGCAACATAGGAGTTACCATCATCATTTGCTATAGAGTTGACTAGTCTTTCCCACTGAATCATAAATCTTAGAAGTTAGAACTATTTCCCACAAAACTAGAAGAAGGATTCACAGTAGCAAAGTACACAACAGCCACATCAAGATGATCATTTCTAGTCACCTGCGGACAAGCAATGATTTAATGATCCTAAGAGCCACATTACACACATATGCAACGCAAACCCTCACAGATAGATAGTGGGGAATTTTCTCCAAGTGCCACCAAAATCAGCAAACACATAACCTCTATAAAGGTTAAATTGATTTTCACATGAATTGTAAATCAGCAAACACATAACCTCTTTAAATTTGTCCAACTAAATAAGTTACCCTATAAAAGACATGATAGATTCAAGAGATTGAAAGTCCCAAAACTCTTGTAGAAGCGAAAGATTCTCACCCACTGATCTTTAACAGAGTGTTTCCACTGTAGGATCAAAGAAAGAGGCACAGGGAACAAGGACAAGATTCAAACCAGGACAAACCAGGGGCAATCGCAGGAACTAAGCAATCTAATACGGAATATAATCATGATGACAATAGGAAGCACAACATGAAATATCTTCATGGTCATTCATGAAGGAGAAAGGTCTTTGAACAGCCTAGCTAGAATCGAAAAACTGAGATGACACCCACATTCCATCAATTTATTAAGGTCATCAATAGCCTTGCTCCACAATACTCACAATAAAAGTACCACCAGCTTTGTTGAGAATCAGAATTAAAAATAAAAAATAAAAATAAAAAAAGAAAAGCAATTCATCTACCGAAATTCAGAATGAGCATAAACTTCCGCCTCCATATGAATCTAACCCTCTAACCAAATCACTTGCAAAAACAGGGATCAAACTTAAACCACCTATGCAGCACAATTTAAACACGTAAGCAGGCAGCAAAATACTAGCAAGCGAGAAGCAATCATAATTTAGATTGCCAATTCTTCAGTAGTGATGAAATTAAGAACCTCGCAAGGCCTAATGGAACAACCTGGTTACGAGATTGAAATAGAAATCAACAGTCAATCAAGTAATCAATAAAAAAAGACCCTGTTGTAATCTCCCAAATACAGTCCTAATAGAATGCTTGAGCGACCATAAACAGATAATGGATAACACCCAGTACAAGGGAGACCAACATGTTCATACACAATTAAACATGCACATATTTAATAACCATAGTATTCAAGAAAGGATAGAGAGAAACCTCCTCAGAAATCGAGATGGGGAGTGATATACAAAGATTTAAAAAAAGCAATGGATCATTCTGCAACTGGATCTTTAAAGATTTAAACGAAAACTATCACCACATATATAGTTGATCATACAAAGAACCAACGACCAAATACTACTAACCCAACCATCGATGAACTGCAAGCGCAGTTTCCCAATTAAGTACCATAAACAGGGCCTAAATAACACCTACTACAAGGAAATCCAACAGGACCATAAACATGCAGCCATGCACACACTTAACCACCACAATATTTAAGAAAGCATAAAGAGAAGCCTCCTCAGAGATGGATAATGGGGGCGATCCTAGATATAGAGAAAGTAAATAATTTCCCTACCAGAAAGACTTAAGAAAAGCAATGGGTCATTCTGCAACTGAGTCTCTAAAGATTCAAACAAAAATCATCAACATAACTATAGCTGATCCTACCAAGAACGACCAACAGAATGCTACTAACCCTACCACCAATCAACAGCAAGACCAGTTTCATGATTAACTAAATGAAGGGAAGTATGTTCATTGTGTCACTATAACAAACATGCTAGGTTTCTTTTGCCTATCACTGGCAAAAAAACATCATCCCTGCAACCAAAGATTTTACCGGAAACTAGACCATTGGTAATTGGTAATGGAAGATAAGAACATGGCACCAGGGAGCAAATTGCATTTGCAATCATGATATATTCAGATTGATTGCATTAAGAATCAACTATATCAAATTAACATCCAACAAAAGTGAAATGAGTCCCAAAAGGTCCAATTGTAATATTAAGGTAATTAATAGCCACACTCCACAATTTTCAGATAACTCGGTCAATAATCATATGATCAATCACATTAACAACGAGAAAGAAAATACTTTAACAAAACAAAAAATCACCAAACATAAGTCTCTGCCTCCAACATGAATTAATTGTAACCAAACCGATTGCCGAAACAAGGATCCAGGCCGTCAGATCACCAGCTAACAATGGTGTCATGCTTATGTCACAGTAACTGTCCAAAAATTACCAACAATACCGTCTCCTTCTGTCATAATTCAAACCCAAGGCAACAACAGGAAGATATACAATCATAAACTCATAGATCAAGGCAAATGTCCAAAACGCCTACAAACAAGCAACTAATGGTGTTCAGAACATCAAAGTAATAGGTTTACAAGAATAGAGACAGAAAGGAATAGTTTTTGTCACCTCTTTCACCACCAAGTCCTGTAGCAACTGACCAATCTTCAGCTTATGAAATACCAACCATGACAGTATGCACAAATTCTAAGGGTCAAGAAAAACAGAAATGTTCACCGATCCCATAGTTTTCTAGCTTCCTACTGAGAACGCTTCCCAAGATGAGCAACAATGTAGAAACTAAAGACTGAGGTGCCTCGCATAATGCATACCTTAAGGTCAAATGAAGGATATAATAGGACTCACTTTTTAACCAGCAACATCATAACTCGAATGCCACGCTTCCATAAAGCAAACCAAGTATATGTTCTGGCAGGCCCGGCTATCAATAGGTGCATGTGGGGCGACTGAACAGGGCCCCAAAATTTAGGGGCCCCAAAAAAAAAAAGCCCACCCACGGTTTAAAAATAAAAATAAAAAAAAAAAAAAATTCTACTAAGAAGATACGGGAGAAAGGCCAGAAAGCAAAAAGGCAGATCGAAAGAGGAAAGTAGCTAAATTGACGCCTCACCTTCTTCCTTCTTCCCCAACCTTCTTCTTCAATTTTCCACACCTCAAACGAGTCAAACCTCTGTCAATTCCAAAATTACAACGGCAAATCAATTCAATATCTCATTCAATGGCAATAATTGATCTCCTTCTTCTCTTCTTCTCTCTCCCGTATATATTTTGTGGGTTATTAAATCATATCCAATTACTCTTCTCTTTTCTTCATCTATTCTCATCTCATCTGCTTCCTCTGAAATTGGGTTTGAACTACAAATTGCAACTTGCACCACCACGAGATCCACCAATTTGCCACCTAGAAAGGTAAAATTCCTAATTCCTTAATTTTTCATCTATTTTATTTGCCAATTTCGTAAATTATTTTGGTCAGTTTTTTTTTTTTTTTTTTGTGGCTTGTCAAATTATCTTAGAGTTTAGTCAGATTATTGTTTCATCTTTCATCCAAGAATTTTTTCAATTTTTTTTTTTATTTTTGATAACTTTCAAGAATTTGACAAGCCAGTATATATTTAACTTCACCTGCAGCTTCATCCTTTTGTCTGTGTATTTAATCAAAATGATGTGATCAAATTAGTTACTCCATAATTTGGATCCTTGTTGCCTGTAAAGTTGACTTAAGTACATAGCAAATTAATCCAAGGAACAAAGAATTGGAGACTCACGGGACGACAGCAGCATCTGCAATTGAAGCATGGCTCACCAGAAGGGACTCCAACTCTGCTGGCGGGACCTGAATTGAATATTGCATTTGATGCTTAAGAATGTCAGTTTGGTAGATATGCAATGCATTATGCATTGAAGTAAATATGTCAAGATAAAAATGGATTATAAGAGCGAGATGCTACCTTTTTTTTTATTTTTGATAACTTTCAAGAATTTGTTCAATATTGTACTTCTCTTTATTTCTTTTTCTGATGAGATGATACCTTTTATTGAAGGTTTTTGACTGAAAGGAAAAAAAATGGATCAGATGGTGTTTAATTCGTAAACATCAGCCGTCAACGCCCAGGTTCTTTCGCTCCTTGATTTTTCTCTATATTGCTCTAATTTTTGTGGTTATGTCTTCTAAGTTTAGAAAGTATGATTCTGGATGTGAAAAGCGTAAAAAAAAGAAAAAAATTGAAGAGTTAACTAGGACTCAACTAGGACGTGACACTGACACAAGATAGACTTAATGGACTAGCAACGATAGCAATTGAGAATGATATTTTGGAAAGTGTTGATTGTGAAGATTTAGTCAACGAGTTTGCTTCAAGGAATGCTAGAAGGATGTCGCTATTCAAATGAAGCTAGCTGTTTTTTAATTTAATTTTGTGGTGCAATAGTACCGACCATGTTATTAGATTTATGCAAAGTATTCTCAGCTACATTTACAGGTCTTTGTGGATGAATGTCACATTCTTTTTGAACTATATTAATGGTTTTTGACAGAAACTTTTTGTACTTCATTTAGGCAAATGAATGTTAATTAAAGTTTATCACCGCAATTTTTTTTTTTCTTTTTAGGGGCCTCGAGTCACACTTTTGCACAGGGCCCCTAAAACGTCGAAGACGGCCCTGTGTTCTGGAAACCTTTAAAAAGGTTAATAAAGATGTTATGCTTGTGTCAGGGCAACTATCCAGAAAAAACCAACAACATCATATTTGGTTGTAAGAATTCAATCCCAACAACAGGAAGATATTAAATCGTATAAAAGTAAATCAACTAACCCAAGCTCTTAACAATAAATGTTAAGTGCAAATAATCAAACCCCAACACGACATGTCTGAATTGTTCAATATTATGATGTATATACAACCAAGAACAAAATAGACAATGAATCGTTATATGATTGAAATAGTTCTAGAGAAGACAATTATCCAAAACAATTAACGTATGATCAAATTACATTAACTCAATAGAATTGAAGTAACAACAGAGCCGAATATTCCTAACACGTCCCCATAAAAGATCATTTAGTAGCAATCAAACACCATATATAACTCCAAGAAAGAGAAATTTCAACCGTTTTGATCAAATAACAAACCACCAAAAACCCACATAAACGCTAATTGAAGATGCAATAATATCAATCCCTAAAAAGCAATAACAAAAAAAAAATTACCAATACTCGCCAAATATTGTTGTAAATCCCTTCCATTTGGGATGTCAAATGACTGATCACCGCCGATATTAGCATCACGTGACTTTAATTTCCAGCGAGAAGAAAAAAGAATGAGAGAGAATATTGAATTTCTTCGGAAGAATTAGGGTTAGGGTTTTCCGAGTAATAGAGAGAGGAGGTTCGAATTTATTGTGAAAGGGGCGCGAGGAAAACATTATATAGATTATAGAACTGGCAAGTTTTATGGCGGTGGCTTGGGCACAGCCTTTGCAACGGCTCTTTTTCCTCTACACGGTTTCTCAATTTTGACTAATTACAGGTGGCTAGGTCGGTCAGCAGTTTTTATTTTATGTTTTTTTCATCTAATTCTTTTTTCTTCTTCTTTTTTTTATAAAAAAAAAGCCAGCAAATTCAAAATACTCAATAAGAGCT
The DNA here is from genome assembly GCA_038025085.1 of Tetragonia tetragonoides. Classification (NCBI taxonomy): domain Eukaryota; kingdom Viridiplantae; phylum Streptophyta; class Magnoliopsida; order Caryophyllales; family Aizoaceae; genus Tetragonia; species Tetragonia tetragonoides. Next base: position 12,569,553 of record CM076139.1, read on the forward strand.
TGTTTGGTTTGAAGGGAAGTGAATAGTGATAGGGAAATAAATGAAGGGATGGGAAACAACAAACAAGTAATTCAACGAAAGGGTAGAAAATGGTTAGTACTATAAATAGCTTTAGTTATACAAATTGGAAAATTAAAAATTTTGATATTGTGAAAATAACTATATGAAGAGTATTTTGATTTCGTTAATCTCTATATTTATTTCACACATCAATAGTTAAAATTTATAAACTTTGACTCAAAAAGTCAAATGGGCACATCAATTTGGAACGGATGGAATAGATAATAAAAATAGATATTTTTTAAAAGGGATTATATATATATATATAAAACATTTTTATTATTAATTTTTAGATAAAGCATACTTAATTACTATATTTATTATGTCCAAATATTAAATTGGGGAAAACTAGAAAAAACTAAAGAAAAATGGAAAAAAAACTAGAGAAAACATGAACAAACTAGAACTTTTAACTGAAACTGGAAAAAAAATTGGAACAAACTAGAAAATATTGGAGAAAGCTGAAACTTAGTGAAATCCGGTCTAAAAATACATGCCCTAAGGAGTTTCATTTGCTAAATTTTTCGACAATATATACATGGAAATCCAGTATAGTATGTTCCATAAAATCTTAATTCCTCTCGAATGATGAGCTGGAGGGATAAAATCAATGTCATCAAATCCAAGTCATCAAATCCAAGTAACCTTGCGATTCTACTCAGATTATGGATTAACCGTGTTGGTCAAGGTTTGTGTCCAAAACAAATGATATCAAGGCTGAAAGAATTTTTCATCAGTTTCTCCAAAAGCTCGTCCCTTCTTGGCACCTTGAACAAATATTACAAAATTCCAAAGAAATGATGTGTGAAATAAATATTTTAGAGGATACTTCATATATGCAAAAACAGAGAATCCTTCCATAATCATGAGTCCCACAAACCTTCAAAATGACTCCATGAGCAAAACCATACCATGGTGTGGAGAACCCAGCAGAGCTAATCGAGCCCAATGTCCATAAAAATCTCTGCATTTTCAGGTAGAACGAGCCAACAAGCCTGACAACTGAGGAATGCCATCCAATTTGGATGATGGTGAGATTTTTCATGGACATTGAGCATAATGAGATCACCTCTTTAGATGATTCTTGACAAAAAATGCTTCGTTTCTTGAGACCCTCATATTCCGCTGGCTTGGCGACTGCCTGTAATGAGTTTAGCTTTATAGCAACAATTAACTCCTATTACAAGGCTTGTCAGCCTAGGTGAAACGAAGTGTTTGCTAAGAAAGGAAGAGATTGTGAGTACATGAGCAACTAAGCAAATGCATTGCAGCTTAACATATCAGTGGATACCGGCACTCAAGGAGGGGACATCGAAAGTTCTTAATTCTCCAAGAAGGATCATAAGAGACCATTACATAATACAAACCCCAGCTGCACTTCATAAAGAAACAGTAATAAAAACAGGATGAAGATGACTGAATAACATAACTCTTGTTTGCATGCAAAGAATGGGCACCTACCATCTTACAACAACATCGAAAATATCTAAGTCAAGTAAGACAGAAAGTGGCATGGACTTCATCTGAATTTTGTCTACTCTCTTTTGAGGAATCACCCACCACGGTAACCTTATTGTGTCCAAGCCTCAATGGATAAATTCTAATGATACCCAGATTGGATGGCAGAGAGGGAGTGGAATTCAGTAGCTTATCACCCACATGCAGAAGAAGGGTGAAGCAAGGAATCGGATTCAGTGCACGAACGGAGGGTTTTTAGCAACATAATCCTCTTTCCCGGAGTGCTGAAGCCCTCACTGTTAGAACTAAGAAGATCTCTCGAGGACATTAGAGCCAGGATGCTCATCCAGAGTTTTGAAAACATTAGCTATCAAAAATACCTTAGGCACGCTGTCAAGTCTCAAGGGTTGAGCTTCTCAGCAAGGTCTTTAGAGGCTATCAGCTTTCGCAGTATGCTTTCCATCAAAATTTGCTTCAGAGTTGACTAAAGTATTTTTCCCACTAAATCAGCCATCTTAGAACTAATGCCCACGACACTGAGCTAAGTTCTTTTCGTAGGAGCGACTTTTATCCACCCTTGGAATCACATTTAATTTAAGTTGTGATGAGCAGAAGAGGGACTAGAAAACAGAATCACAGTAGCAAAGTACTCAACAACCACGTCAAGTTGATCATTTCTAGTCACCTGAGGACAAGCGTCTATCACATGATCCTTAAACCCACTTTACACACATATACAACGCAAACCCTCATTGATAATTTTCTCAAGTACCGCCACAAGCAACTACCTCTTTAGAGTTTGACACTCAATGATTTTCACATGAACTTGCAAATCAACAAACACATAACCTCTCTAAAGTTATCCAACTTTTAATGAGTTGCCATCATCATTTGCTGCAGAGTTTACTAGTCTGTCCCACTGAATCAGACATCTTAGAATTGCCCACAAAACTGAGCTTAGTTCTTCTCATAGGAATGAATTTGATCCATCCCTTGGGATCAAATTTATTTTATGTTCTCATGAGCGAAGGGGGACTTAGAAGAAGGATTCACAGTAGCAAAGTTCTCAACAGCCACATCAAAATGAACACTTCTAGTCACCTGAGGACAAGCATCTATCTCATGATCTTAGAGCTTAGACCCACATTACACACAAATGCAATGCAAACCCTCATAGATAGTGGGGGATTTTCTCAAAGTGCCACCACAATCAGCAAACAAATAACCTCTTTGAAAGTTGACTCTCATTGATTTTAACATGAACTCGCAAATCAGCAAACACATAACCTCTTTTAATTTATCCAACTTAATGAGTTACCCTAAAAAAGACATGATAGATTCAAGACACAGAAACTCCCAGAACTCTTCTAGAAGCGAGGGATTCCCACCCACTTGTCATTAACAGTGTGTGTTGATCAAAGAAAGGGGCACAGAGGGAGAAGGACAAGATTCAAACCCTGGACAAACCAGGGGCGTCCCTCCCACACAAGACTCACGTCCCAAAACTCTAGGGAAGTAAAGGTTTCTCACCCTGGATAAATTTGCTAGCAGGTTGTGGAAGTAAACTTTATATATCGGCAACTGACACTTGAAATTAGGGACCAAATGAACAAAAACAAAAGGCAAATTTTTTCAGAAAATGGGCGGAGTTCGACAATTGGAGTCTTGGACATGTCTCAGTCGCACTTTTCACGGTTTAGCTGTCGAAGTTAAACTCACTTGGAAAAATATCTAAAAACTCATAAAAAAGAAAAAAAAAAAACAACCTTAAAGCATGTATTTTGAAAACATAATCATAAAAATTAGAAGAAAATAAGGACAGCAAAATAGAGTGAGGAAGGAAGGAGAAAAGGAAGTACCGAAAAGTCGAAGAAAAAGACAATTAAGATAACTGTTTTTTCTTCCTTTATTTTTGTTCAGAAAAAGCCAAAATCTATTACAAATACTTAGAGACTGTTTGGTTATCAAAGTTCTAATTGCTTCGAAAAAAAAGGGTTAAGTATAACTCGAATGCATGTTATTGAACAAAAGTCAATTTTAAACATCATTTTCACAAAATAGATATTTTTTTAGATAATATGGGTGTCCAAGCTTTGCTTGACTAATCTCATGGGCTCTGAAGTTAACGGCCTGTAAAACCTCCAGTGGCCTTAAGGGACTCGAACTTGGGACCTCCACAAAATAGATAGAACTTTCATCTCACCTAAATAACACCACTATAAAATTTAAATATGGGTAGAAAGAACAAACAAATCGAAATTATGAATTTTTGTTTTAGAAAAGAGAAAAACTATGGAAATAGAAGAAAGACTGAAAGAATCATTGTAAGATAGGAGATGAATACTTCTTTTCAGAAAGCTGAAAGTTTGAAGGCAGTAGATAAACTTCCGAACATATATTTTGAAAAACTAAAAACTGGAGGAAAATATTGAGGAGAGGTGAAGACAGAGAAAAGGACAGGGGAAATAGATGTACAAACAAAGGGAAGGAGGGGAACAGCAGTCACCTGTTGCCACTCCATTTCTACTCCTGCCTGAAAGAAGACCCACTCAGTAAGAGACCTAGACCCCTTACACCCGATTAGCAAAAGAAATACCATACATGCAACATATAGGTCAATCATGCGCCTCGCGGAAGGTACCAAGTATGTTAAGGTTCACTGGGGTTGACTGAAAACCAAAAGCTCCTGAGAGATATAATTCAACAATTATGCAATCGGGAAGTAGAACAGGTTCAGCAAGAGCCATTGATAAAACCAACTTTCCTGACAGAAGCTCATCAGAAAGGTAACATACAGCCTACAGCCAACACCTATCTGACAAGAAACCTTTTGGGACAGAAAGGAGCAAGAATCTCATTAAATAAAGCTACCTTTCATTGCAATGAAATCATTTAACACCTCAATTCCCTACAATAACCATACCCAATATCTACAAAGTGGAAACAACTTCTCTACTAGCCAACTAGGAATGGTTAAGACTGCATACATCTAGACCTCCCAAGACTCAGCCCTAGGCGGGAATATCCTGGGTTGTTGTTTGACCAAACCCAATATCTACTGCATTAAATACAAAGATTAGCTGGTTGCTAGACAGAATGTGAAAGTTATTACTAAACAACTAGACACCACATGCTCATAACAGAAGTCTACAACCGAGTTCAAGATGTTGGCATGACCAGCAAAAGAATTCTGCCAAAGTAGCAAACAACCACAAATCTAACAAAAGCAAAACCAGACCTAGTGACCCAACTCCACAACCAAAAATGATGACAGCAATACAACCAAAGAATACCTGTTTCCACAGCCCTCCAAGCAACAGCAAGGGAAGCATGTTCACTAAGCTGAAGTTACCTCCAAACTAGAGTTAAAAAAACCTTACATAAGACACCTTATATTAGACACCTTCATTCACACATGCCTCATTTGTACAGCACTGTAATCAAGCAATAGGGAAATGAAATATAGACAACGAGAAAGCTGTGCTTATATAAGGGAGATTAATCTGATAAGCGCATTCTAGAAGAGAACAGTAAGACAGGTGCAAAATCAGATCTAAAGCCGCCCAATGACAACAAAAGTGTTGCCATCAATTGCAAGTCCCAGTCTCTAATAACATTCTCCTAAACAACGCAAAACCATAAATAAATAAAAAAATCAAAGATAAACAATGCTCCATCAATGGACCAAACTGACAAAGTAAACCAAAAACCCTGCTGTAAGCCTTGTAACCTCCTAGAACATGTTACATACATGGACATGTCGAGCGATCATAAACAGAACACTCACAACATTTAGCACCCAAGTGAGAGACCAACATGATTAACACGAGCACACCCAGAGCACCCACAACATTCAAAAAAGCATACTAGAGAAACCTCCACAGAGATGGAGATAGGGGAGATTGCCTAAAGAGAAGAGGCGACTAATCTCCCTAAAATCAACGTATCACTTCCACAACTACTAGGTCTAAAGATTTCAACGAAAACAATGATATACTTATATTACCAAGAACTGACCAGTCAGGAGGAAATCCTGTGTTTCTTTGGCCAACTTCCATAGTTGCAACCAAATTTCAATCAGAAACTAGGTAATCTATTACGGAATATAACAATGATGACAGCAGGAAGCAAAACCTGAAATCATATTCATTACTATTCATGAAGCGGAAAGGTCTTTAAAAAGCCTAGCTAGCATCGAACTAAACTGAAATGAAGCGCACATTCCATCAATTTGTTAAGGTCATCAAAATAATTTTGCTCCACAATGTTCCGAAAAAATTACCACCAGCTGCGTTGAGAATCAGAACTAATAAAAAAGGATAAGCAGTTCTACTACCGAAATTCAGAATGATCATAAACTTCTGCCTCCACATGAATCCAACCCTCTAACCGAATCACTTGCAAAATTAGGGATCAAAGTTAAACCACCTATGCCACACAATTCAAACACGAGTAAGCAGGCAGCAAAAAACTACCAAGCGAGAAGCAATATAAACTTCCGACTGCAAAATCTTCAGTAGTGATAAAATTAAGAACCTCACATGGCCTAATGGAGCACAAACTTGGTTACAACATTGAAATTGAAAATCAACAGTCCCTCAATGAATCGATAAAAAATGAGCCTGTTGTAGCCCCCAGAACCTGTTATAGCGTCATAAATAATAGAAGGCTTGAGCGACCATATACAGAACCCGGATAACACCTAGTACAAGGGAGACCAACATGTTCATAAACATGCACACACTTAATAACCACAGTATTCAAGAAGACATAGAGAGAAACCGCCCCAGAGATGGAAATGGGGAGTGATCCTCCACATAGAGAAAGTAATTCATTTCCCTACACAATGATTTAAGAAAAAGCAATGGAACCAAGTCAAGTAAGAGCCTATAGTCATGCTGACAGTCGCATGGGCTTCATCTGAATTTTGCCAGCTTACTCTCTTTGGAGGAACCAACCAAAACGGTAACCTTATTGTGCTCAAGACTCAAATGTTCATCAAATCTCATCCAGATTGGATGGCAAAGAGGGACTGGAGTTCAGCAGCTTATCATCCACTTTCAGCAGAAAGGTGAAGCATGGATTCAGTGCATTAGAAAAGGGTCTTTAGCAACTGAATCCTCTTTCTTGGAGAGCTGAAGCCTCACTGTCAGAAGACCTCTCAAGGACATTAGAGCCAGGATGCACATCCAGAGTTTTGAATGCATTAAGATAGCTATCTAAAATCCTTAGGAATGCTCTCTAGTCTCAAGGGTTGGCTTCTCAGCAAGGTCTTTACAAGCTTTCTCAGTATGCTTAAGTCTTTCCCACTGAAACGGCCATCTTAGAACTAATGCCCACAATACTGAGCTTAGTTTTTTCCATAAATGTGACTTTGATCCAACCCTTGGAATTGCATTTGTTTTAAGTTCTCATGAGCAGAAGGGGGACTAGAAAAAAGAATCACAGTGGCAAAGTACTCAACAGCCAAGTCAAGATGATCACTTCTTGTCAACTGAGGACAAGCATCTATCACATGCATGATCCTCATGCCCACATTACACACAAATGCAACACAAACGATAGATAGTGGGGAATTTTCTCAAAGAGCCACCACAAGCAGCTACCTCTTTAAAGTTTGACTCTCATTGATTTTTACGTGAACTTGTACATCAGCAAACTCATAACCTCTGTAGAGTTATCCAACTTTTAACGAGTTACCATCATCATGTGCTGCAGAGTTGACTAGTCTTTCCCACTGAATCATAAATCATAAGAGCTATTGCCCACAAAACTGACTTAGTTTTTTTTCATAGGAAAGACTTTAATCCACCCCTTGGGATCACATTTGTTTTATGTTCTCATGAGCAAAGGGAAACTAGAAGAAGGATACACAATAGCAAAGGACTCAACAGCCACATCAAGATGGGCATTTCTAGTCACATGAGGACAAGCAGTTATTTAATGATCCTAAGACCCGCATTACACGCAAATGCACTGCAAAACCTTCATAGATAGATAGTGGAGAATTCTCTCAAAGTGCCACCAAAATTAGCAAACACATAACCTCTTTAAAGGTTGTCTCACATTGATTTTCAGACGAACTGCAAAATCAGCAAACACATAACCTCTTTAAATTTGTCCGACTAAATAAGTTTCCCTATAAAAGACATTATAGATTCAATAGACTGAAAGTCCCAAAAATCTTGTAGAAGCGAGATTCTCACCCACTGATCGTTAACAGAGTGTGTTCACTGTAGGGTCAAAAAAGGGCCACATGGAAGAAGGACAAGATTCAACCCCAGGACAAACCAGGGGCGTTTGCAGGAACTAGGCAATCTAATACGGAATATAATCATGATGACAACAGGAAGCAAAACCTGAAATCATCTTCATGGAAATTTATGAAACAGAAAGGTCTTTGAACAGCCTAGCTAGCATCGAAAAACTGAAATGAAGCCCACATTCCATCAATTTATTAAGGTCATCAATAGCCTTGCTCCACAATATTCCAATAAGATTACCACCAGCTTTAATGAGAATCAGAATTAAAAATAATAATAATATGGCAAGCAATTCATCTACCAAAATTGTAAGCAGGCAGCAGAATACTACCAAGCGAGAAGCAATAGAAAATTTAGATTGCAAATTCTTCAGTACTGATAAATTAAGAATCTTGCATGGCCTAATGGAACAACTTGCTTACGATATTGAAATAGAAAATCAACAGTCAATCAAGTAATCAATAAAAAAAAGACCTGTTGTAGTCTCCCAAATACAGTCCTAGTAGAAGGCTTGAGTGACCATAAACAGATCCTGGATAACACCCAGTACAAGGGAGACAACACGTTCATACACAATTAAACATGCACATAATTAATAACCATAGTATTCAAGAAAGCATAGAGACAAACCTCCTCAGAGATCGACATGGGGAGTGATCCTCCACATAGAGAAAATAATTAAGTTCTCTACACAAAGATTTAAAAAAAAAGCAATGGATAATTCTGCAACTGGATCTCTAAAGATTTAAACGAAACTAATCACCACAAAAAATAGTTGATTCTACAAAGAACCAATGACCAATATACTACTAAACCAGCCATCGATGAACTGCAAGCACAGTTTCGCAATTAAGTACCATAAACAGGACCTAAATAACACCCACTACAAGGGAATCCAACATAACCATAAACATGCAATCATGCACACACTTAACCACCACAATATTTAAGAAAGCGTAAAAAGAAACCCCCTCAGAGCTGAAATATTGGGGGCTATCCTAGATATAGAAGAATTAGATAATTTCCCTACCAGAAAAACTTGAGAAAAAGCAATAGGTCATTCTGCAACTGGGTCTCAAAAGATTCAAACAAAAAGATAACAATAGCTGATCCGAGCAAGAACGACCAACAGGATGCTAATAACTCTACCATCGATCAACAGCAAGAGCAATTTCATAATTAACTAAATCAAGGGAAATACGTTCATTGTGTTACTATAACAAACATGCTGGGTTTCTTTTGGCTATAACTAGAAAAAAAAAAAAAAAAACTTTATCCCTGCAACCAACAATATTATCGGAAACTACACCATTGGTAATGGAAGATAAGAACATGGCAACAGGGCGCAAATTGCATTTGGAATCACGATTTACGATATTCAGATTGATTGCAATAAGAATCAACTATCAATCAAATTCACATCCAACTAAACTGAAACGGATCCTAAACATTCCAAAATTTGTAAAAGTAAATATTCGCGCTCCACAATATTCAGATAAAGTGGTCGATAATCATATGATAATCACATTAACAACGAGAAATAAATACTTTAACATAACCAGAAATCACCAACCATAAGTTTCTGCCTCAAACATCAATTAAATCTAACCAAATCGATTGCCAAAACAAGGATCCAGGTCGTCAGATCACCAGCTAACAGTGGTGTAATGCTTATGTCACAGAGACTGTTCAAAATTACCAACAATGTCATCTCCTGCTGTCAAAATTCAATCCCAAGGCAACAACAGGAATACAATCAATCATAAAAATAGATCAAGCCAAATGTCCAAACGCCTACAAACAAGCAACTAATGGTGTTCAGAACAATGTCATCTCAACTGTCAAAATTCAATCCCAAGGCAACAACAGGAAGACAATCAATCATAAAAGTATAGATCAAGCCAAATGTCCAATGCCTACAAACAAGCAACTAATGGTATTCAGAAATGAAAGTTATAGGTTTAAAAGATTAGAGACAGAAAGGAATAGCTTCTGTCACCTCTTTCACCACCAAGTCCTGTAACAACTGACCAATGCTGTCAAGCTCAAGCTGCTCAACCCATACGTGCAAGAACAAAAAGAGAATCTCAGCTTATGAAATACCAACCATGACAGTATGCACAAACCCTAAGGGTCAAGAAAAACAGGAACGTTGTGGCTTCTAGAGATGCCATCTTCGTGTTCGGGTAGGTTTGGTTGCTTTCTTTCATGCTGCTCTCATAATGCATACCTTAAGGTCAAATGAAGGATTTAATAGGATTCACTTTTAACCAGCAACATCACAACTCGAATGCATGCTTCAATAAAACAATTTCTGTATGAGGTTATGAACCAAGTATATGTTCTATAAACTTTTTTTTAAAGTATAATAAAGATGTTATGCTTGTTTCAGAGCAACTATCCAAAAATTACTAACATCATATTCCGTTGTAAGAATTCAATCCCAAGGCAACAACAAGAAGATAATAAATCATATAAAAGTAAACCAATTCACCCAATCTCTTAACAAGAAATATTGAGTGCAAATAATCAAAACCCAAACTTCATGTCTGAATCGTTAAATACTATGATGCAAATATACAACCAAGAACAGAATATACACTGAATCGTTATATAATTGAAATAAGTTCCAGAGAAGACAATTATCCAAAACAATTAACATATAATCAATCACCTTAACTCAATAGAATTGAAGTACCAACATAGCCGAAAATTCCGAACACATAAATACCCCCCATTAAAGATCATTTAGTAGCAATCAAACACCATATATAACTCCAAGAAAAGGAAATTCAATCGTTTTGATCAAATAACAAACCACCAAAACCCCCCATAAACACTAATTGAAGATGCAATAACATCAATCCCTAAAACGCAATAATAATAAAAAAACTAGATTTCGTGCACGATCTTCTTTATTTCGATCTTCTTTATTTCGATCTTTTACGTTATCTTCTTTGTTAATTAATATTTTTTTTTCATTTATCATCTTGCTAGGATAAAAAGCTTCTCTTATACATATGATTTTTGATAAAAGCATAATTTCTTTTTAATTTTTTTAATTTTTTTTTAATAATATGGGTGTCTAAACTTTTACTTGACTATTAATCTCATGGGCAAGGTACAATATTTCGATTTAGGAACCCGAAAAGAAAAGATGTAAATGAGTACTCCAAAAGTCACGTTGTTTAATATCTACTACCCAAAATTAATTATTTTATATTTTTTTTGTTCCATGTCCGTTTAGATGTATGTGTAAGTCCTTCATCATTAACTTTATTTGGTAAAAGTAGTACTATTGAAGAAGAAAAATGAATTTGTAAGTAAAATATTCATAGACATTGTTACACCTTACAAATCAAGCCTCCACTAATTTGTGATCTAAAGACGTTGCATCCTTTCTTGAATTATAATTTGTAGAGAATGATAATAGGTGAAGGTATCTGATTTAGATAACTATTAAGGACAGGTGAATATCAGAAAGTTTCTTCGAACGAAACATCAGGTATCCTATCAAAAAAAAAAGCAAAAAAAAAAAAACAAATCTTTACCCTTAATCAAAAAAAAAGAAAGGAAAATATGGTACAATGGATGATTGGCCTTGGCCAGAGATATAAGATACTCGAATATTACCCACGGAAAATACTCACTTCACTTTCAATAACTTCCCTTTTTTTTTTTTTGCATTTGCAACATTTGCTTGCCCCTTCAACCCAAAAAATAAAAAAATAAATAAAAAAAAAATTATCAATTATCATTTGGCCAAGATGACAGTGAATTAGTGATGTTTTAGCATTTGCGGCCATGGAACCAAGTAATGATGATATCTGCAAAACACAACAAAGGAATGAAAAATCAGAAATGAAAGGATTTACCACTTTAGGTTGTGTGTATGTGATAATTCAATTGACAGAACTTGTACAAGATAACCAAATGGAAAGAGGAGGCTCTCTCAAACGCCTTCCAAGCTAGCCGATCTCCAATCGTGATCTCATAGCATACCGCATATATATACTCCATATATTAAAAGCTGGAAAGTTATGTATCTCTTCACATACCCCATTTACTATCTTTCTCATAGGTGGATTTCAGTTGCTCTTTCCCAGGTTGTGTTTCAATTTCTTTTCTCTTCATATGCCTCATTTTATTACTCTTATTAACTTCCATTTTTTTTCTCTTCATCTTCCTTATTCACTATCCATCATTCTTATTGATGAGGTTCAATTGCTCTCTCTCCTACATTTAGATGAGCTTTTTTTTTAAGAATAATTTGGTTTTATGATCTCATTAATGAATATTAAATGCATCCATGTTTAGAACTCAATTATACATATATATATTGATTACCAATACTTGCCGGATATTGTTGTAAATCCCTTCCATTGTGATGTCAAATAGTCGATCATCGCTGATATCAGCATCGCGTGACTTTAACTTCCAGCAATAGCAAAATCAGGAGAGAGAATATTGAAATTTTTCGGAAGAATTAGGGTTAGGGTTTTCTGAATAATAGAGGGAGGAGGTTCGAATTTATTGTGAAAAGGGGCGCGCGGAAAACATTATATAGAAATATAGAAGTGGCAAGTATTATGGCGGTGGCTTGAGCACAGACTATGCAACGGCTCTTTTTCCGCCAGACGGGTTCTCAATTTTGACTTACAGCTGGTTAGGTCGGTCAACAGTTTTTTTTTCTTTTTCATCTAACTAGTTTTAAAGCCCGTGCGTTGCACAGGATGAGCGAAATATCTTTATATTAATATTGATTTGGTGAAGTACACACAATAACATGCCTATTGAAAAAATAGAAATCATAAATAATTTCTAATGGATTATTATAATTATGCATGTTATATAGTGATGCTAGGTGCATAAATTTATATGCTTTTTTTTTCTTTTATTAGTAAATATTATTTTTTAAAATTTATTACCTAGTTTGCTAAGTTTGTCATTGTCTGATGGTGGTAGTGGTGTAAAGGAGCCAGGGAGCTTCCACCTTGGTGTAGGGGGTCTCGTAGTGTGGGAGGTCGTAAATGGAAGAAACAAGCACGGGAGAAAAGGATTGGGGGACCTGCACGAGAGGGTAGTTCAATTATATTGAGAGAGGAGGAGCTAAGAGGGATAGAGGAAAGGAGCAGGAGGATATGGCTATTGACGAAGATGGGATTTCGAACATGAAGAAGCTTCAGGTGGATTCAAATCTTTTATTGGCGAGTAGGGCGGTGTCCGGCGAGTCCCGGGCCAGCCAAACGAAATGAGTATCCTCAGTCTCAACTGCCGAGGGCTGGGCAACCCTCAGGCAGTGTCGTTGCTTCGCAACCTTGTGCGAAGAGAGGCCCCGTCCGTTATTTTTTTATCGGAGACAAAGCTAAGCGGACGTGAAATGGAGAAGGTTTGAGATAAATTACAAGGTTTTGATGGAGTTTTTGTTGATAGTGCGGGGCGATCGGGTGGCCTTACACTGCTGTGGAAAAGTTTATGGATGTTCAGTTACTCTCTTGTTCCATTCATCATATTGATGTTCTCATCGAGAATGGGCTTGGGGAGGCAGCTTGGCGTCTTACTGGGTTTTATGGATGGTCGGAAGTTCAAAATCGCCATCTCTCTTGGGAATTATGGGGTGTGCTTGCTCGTGAACGTCATGATCCTTGGGTGTGCATAGGCGACTTTAATGAAGTTCTCTATGCAAACAAGATGATGGGGAGAAATGATAGGGAGGAGTGGCAGATGCGTAATTTCCGGGAGGCTGTGGATTTATGTGGGTTCAGAGATGTAAGATACAGTGGACCTCAGCTTACTTATGATAATGGTCGAGAAGGCGTAGCTAATACCCAGTGTCGCCTCGACCGAGCCTTGGCGATTGATAGTTGGTTGGATTGCTACCCATATGCCAAGCTTCTTCATCTAGAAAGGGAATGGTCGGATCATAACCCGATCAAACTCTTGCTAGAAGGAGAAGCACGGTCATCACGCAATTCGAAGATTTTCCGATTCGAACAACTTTGGACGGAACATGATCAGTGTGAAAATGTGGTCAAGGAAGCTTGGTTCCTCGGAGGACAAACGACACAAGAAAAAATAAAATTTTGTGCTGAGGAACTTGAAAGCTGGAGTTCGAGCGTTTTCGGGAAAATATTCAGAGAGCTGCGTGGGAAGAGAAAACGCCTCAAAAAGCTAAATGAAGGGGGGCTGTCTAGCCAGCAGCTCCAAGAGAGGAAGCAGTTAGTACGAGAAATTGAAGACCTTGTCCGTGAGGAGGAGGTCATGTGGCGTCAACAATCCCGTGTTCTCTGGCTCTCAACGGGTGATCGTAATACGGGGTTCTTTCATAAAAGGGCTTCGGGGAGAAAGGAGAAATATACCATTAGGGAGTTACGTGATGGAGATGGGGTGGCGAAGAAAGGTGATGTCGAAGTGGGTCGGATAGCAAATTCGTATTTTTCGGGGTTGTTTTCGCCTAATAGTCAGCTGAATATGGATGATGCTCTCGTTGGAGTCGATGTCCGTGTTACGGCAGACATGAACGCTGATTTGCGTAGAGCCTACACAGCAGATGAGGTCAAGGTGGCTTTGAGCCAAATGCATCCGCTCAAGGCTCCTGGCCCAGATGGTATGTGCCCTTTATTTTTCCAAACTTACTGGCATATTGTTGGTGATTGTCTTACTACCTTGGTGCTAGATTTTCTGAATGGAGGGCAAATGCCTAGTGGGCTCAATCATACTTTCCTTGTTTTAATCCCAAAAAGAAAAAACCGGAAGTAATTACTAATTTTAGACCTATTAGTTTGTGCAATGTGGCTTACAAGCTTATTTCTAAAGTGCTAGCTAATAAGTTGAAATCTTTTTTACCGGAGATTGTGTCCCTTAATCAGAGTACGTTTACTCCTGGTCGACTCATTACTGATAACGTCTTAATAGCTTTTGAGACGTTCCACCATATGAAAAAGGTTAGTTCTAGTGCGGGGTTTATGGCCCTAAAACTGGACATGGAAAAGGCTTATGATAGGGTGGAATGGATTTTCCTGGAGATTGTGTTAATTAAAATGGGTTTTGATACTGATTGGGTTGACCTGGTTATGATGTGTGTTCGGTCGGTCTCTTTCTCTATTTTGGTTAATGGTAACCCGTCGGAGAATTTTAAGCCTGGGAGAGGTCTTCGGCAGGGAGATCCCATCTCCCTGTATCTTTTTATTCTGTGTGCTGAAGTGTTTTCAGGTCTTATGAGACGAGCTGAGGAGAGAGGAGCAATTTCTGGGATCCAAATTTGTCCAGAGGCGCCCTCGGTGACCCATTTTTTCTTTGCAGATGACAGTTTGTTAATACATACGAGGGAGCATCGGGACAAAAAGTGAGTTTTGAAAAATCCCAAGTGTGATTTAGCAAAGGAGTACGTTCCCCGTTGAGAGCTAGAATTTGTGAGATTTTGGCAGTATATGAGGTGGAGGTACACGAGAAGTATTTGGGGCTTCCAACTACGGTGGGGAGATCCAAGAAAAAGATTTGGGACCCGTTGAAGGAGAGACTGTGGAATAAAATTCAAGGTTGGAAAGGTTTGTTGCTATCTAAAGCAGGGAGGGAAGTAATGATAAAGGCAGTGGCCCAATCAATCCCTACCTATGTGATGAGTGTGTTCAAATTAGCGGCGAATTTTTGCAATGAAGTCAAATTGATGATCTCTCAATTTTTCTGGGGACAAAAAAATAATGAGAGGAAAATCCATTGGTTAAGCTGGGAAAAACTGTGTAAACCAAAAAAAAATAGGTGACCTTGGATTCCGTGATCTGAAAATGTTGAATTGGGAGCTACTAGGTAAGCAAGCTTGGCGTTTGTTTAACAATGAGAATAGTTTACTTGGTCAGATGTTACGAGCAGATATTTTCCAAATGGGGACTTTTTGAATGCCCCGCTTGGTACCAATCCTAGCTTCACTTGGCGTGGGATTTGGGAATCAAATTGGGTCATTATGAAGGGTCTCAAGTGGCGAGTTGGCGATGGTGAGAGTATTAGTGTTTGGCGTGACCCCTGGATTGCTAGCAGTGAGGTTGGTAAGGTCATTACGCCATAAGGGGTGCATGATCCTGATCAGCGGTTCGCTGACTTTATTGATCGGGCTAATGGGAGTTGGGATGTGAATAGGATCCGCGAGACGTTCCTTCCAATTGACGTGGAGCGTATCCTGTCCATACCTCTCAGTTCTCGGTTTCCAGTCGATAAGGCTTTTTGGAAGTGGGTAAAGAATGGCACATACTCTGTGCGCAGCGCATACAACGGGATCATGAGTGCACGTGTTATGGAAGAAGAAGCTTTATCTTCGAGAACGGATCACTTGCTAAGGAACAAGCTTTGGAATATTGATACTCTCCCTCGAGTTAAGATATTTGCGTGGCGAGCTTGCCACGACGCCTTACCTACGAAAGTAGGCCTCCATCGAAGAATCCCGCACATAGACGAAGAATGCAGCGTGTGTGGGGGGCCGCGGGACTGTGGTCTCCATGCACTGCGTTTCTGCGCACTTGCTGAAGTTGTATGGTCGGCAAGCGGCCTGGATATTTTGGATGTGGCTACAGGTAGTTGTGTGAGGGATTGGGTGGAGCTAGACAGGTTGGAATTACGTGATGATGAGTTTGCTAAATTTGTCACTACAGCTTGGGCAATCTGGGGCACTAGATTCAAGAGAATATTTGAAGGCTTGGCTCAAACACCACCTGAGGTCATGGCCTACATCGAGAAGCAGCTTCACGACTTGGGCAGGCTGAAGCTGGGGTCGCCGTGCAGAGCACCACGCATCCCGGGGAAATGTGCAGCACCACCTGATTGGTGGATAAAGTTGAACGTGGACGCCGGGAAGTTTGGGGATACAGGGACAAGTATTGGTGTAGTGGGTCGTGACAAAGATGGTGTAGTCTGTGTCTGCGCCTCGATGAATTTTGAAGTCGGATGGGAGATTGGTCTAGCGGAAGCAAAGGCAGTTTATTTTGGTTTAAATATAGCTGAATCTGGGTTCGAGAAGGTCATCTTGGAGTCGGATACCGCAACGGTTATTTCAGCTTTGAAAGCAAAGAGTCTAGGATCGAGTCCAGTTCATTTAATTTTGGAAGATATTTTAGTGTTACAATCTAAGTTTGTGTCAGTTTTTTGGTCTTTTGTTCGCATGGAAGGAAATAAAGTAGCCCATGAGCTAGCGCATGTGCAGCCTTGGGAGGTAGGTTTTCGTTTTTGGTCTATTGAGTTACCTAGTAACGTAGCTATTGCTGTAATGTCCGACTCTTCTTAGTTAATGGAAATTTAATACTGCGGTTAGCGATCTTGGCTTCAAAAAAAAAATTATTTACTGAAATTAATATTGTAACACAATCTTACAAGTTTATTATAAACATATTATAAATGCATCTCATTTCGAAGTACTTTTCGATACGAATATGATGGTATAAATATTATTATTTTAAAGATGTGTAGGATAGTTATATTCGAATTTGAATACTAGACAAAGATAAAGTAGTTATGACGCTAATAACACTATAACTATTTAGCACGGTTCAATCTCTCTTTTTCATTGGCCGAAACTTTATTACTATGAAACTTGTTTATATTATATATTGATTGATATGTCTAAAATAGTTTTATTTGGCAATTGAGTTGGGTATACTAATTATTAAGTTACTAACGTGTGAAATTTCTTTTTTTTTTTTCTTTTCTTATTTCTATTTCTATTTATTTTTTATTCAAAGTATGTGTTATGAGAATGTGTTACTTTAATTTTATTGTTTAATATTCTCTCTTATGTGGCATACTCTTAAAAATATCGTTTAGGTGGCTAAAGATATTTGTTCATTATTTTTTATTTTCAGTCTTGATTTTATTGTTAATATTATTATTTTTACGTATTTACGGGAACCAATATTTACATGCGATCTTACATGTTTCTTATACATATTGTATATGCATCTCGTTTTAAAGTATTTTTCGATGCGAATTTGATGGTATAAAAGTTATTATTTTTTGAGACGTATAGAAAAAGTTATATTTGATTTCAAATATTTGGTAGAGATCTACTATAACTCTTATAAAACTCTACAACTCAGGAACCCTAAAGACCTAAACAGTAGGGATGCTAAGAGTCTTAAACGGTTGACACCAGTTATTTTTTGTCTTTATCTTAGCTTAGGTGGCATGCTCTTAAAATTCTCGCCTACGTGGCGTGCCTCGTTGCTCCCGTAATATGCTTCCTTTATATATATATATATATATATATATATGAGAGGTGTAAAAAAAGTTATATTTGATTTCAAATATTTGACGTAGATCTAGTATAACTCTTATAAAACTCTACAACTCATCCGGAATCCTAAAGACCTAAACAGTAGGGATGCTAAGAGTCCTAAACAGTTGATACCAGTTATTTTTTGTCTTTATCTTAGCTTAGGTGGCGCGTTCTTAAAAGTCTCGCCTACGTGGCGTGCCTCATTGCTCCCGTAATATGCCTCCTTTATATATATATATATATATATATATATATATATATATATATATATATATATATATATTCTTTTTTCTTCTTTTTTAAAAAAGAAAAATGAAAGCCAGCTAATTCAAAATAATCCCTAAGAGCATCCACAATGGTGGGTATAAGTTTCACTTCTTATACCCCGCGACCTTAGCACTTATCCATTTCTCAAACTAAAACTGTAACTTTACACTACAATGGTAGCTTCAGTTCTGGTACTTCTCGAAACTAACATACATTATTTTATTTGCTTTTTGGGTTTTAATTCATTAAAACTAACACACATGATCCACAAGCTTTAAATTAAATGATTAGTTGGCCCACTATCTCAATCATTGCCTAATTTCATACGCATCAGAACTGAACCAAAACTGCTACCATCCACATTTAGTCCCAACCCATGTGAAGGTATCAATATTGGAAGTAATTCCTAGAGTAAAACTACCGTTAAGTAACAGAAAAATAAACGAAGGGATAGGAAACAGGTATCTAATGGAAGGAAAGAAGTTGATAGGAAATGGTTAGTACTGTTCATCTTACTTTTCCACCAAAATGGTGAAATTTGGGGAAAAAAAATAAAAAATAAAAAAAACTAACTCTTAATTTCTTCATTTCCTATCCTATGTGACTCATTTCTTTCAATTATGTTGTTTCAATTCATTGTTATTAAACTTTTTTTTTTTTTTGAGGGGAAGATAAATTCCATTAATTGAAAGCCATACGGCACTTACAAGAACGATTGAATTTAATAAGATATAGATCTAAAACATCATAATACATTCGAATGAAAAAGCTATGTAGCACTAGAGATTCAACAATTCCGACCGGCTTCCATTTAATCGCTGCTTTCCATATTACAGCCTCTTCGCGGAAGACTCTGCTACAGCTTTGAATGCTTTGATTCGACATAGTAGACCACCTCTTAATATAATAGATCCGCCAAAGTACCATAAGAACGACAAAACGAAAAACTAACAATACTCTCAAAAAGTGAGAGACAGTCGAACCCAACGAATGGGACAAATTAACCCTCACAGATGGAGAGACTGATATTATTCGACATAATAAAACTAGATTACAGAACAAAACAATGAAACAAAAAGAATTGGGGCTTACTATTAGCAAAGAATCGCTAATGACAGCCCCTAAACTAAAAGGGGGCTAAGGTTTTCTTTTGGGAGAAGGAGAGGGAGAAAAAAGGGAGGGCACATTCATTGTTATTAAACTAAACAATGTAATTGAAATTTGTTTTATTTTCCTGCCTCTTCCCTTCTTTTCTTTTCCTGTATTTCCTATTCTTAACATCTTAGAAAACCAAATAAGCCGGTACTCGTGGTCTAGTTAAAGGATTCATATTCTCATCAAAAAAAATTAAATATATGTAATTACATTGGACTAAAATCTTTTTATACATAATATAAATATTGAGTCCTTTACAACAATTTTAGGTGGTGCGAGCTACCAGGCTATGGCCATTTATGCAACTAAACATATTATATCCCTTCTACACTTATTTCCATGATAATTCATATTGATATCGAGTGATAGAGTCTTCTAGTCTAAATATGTTGTTTGGCTTGTCTAAAGGATCCAAGACTGAGATGTCTAACTGGTAACTATTATTATTATTATTATTATTATTATTATTATTATTATTATTATTATTATTATTATTATTATTATTATTATTATTATTATTATTATTATTGTCCAAATATTTTAAAAAATATTTATTAAGAAAAAAATAAAATGAATTGGATAAAATTGGGTAAAATTGGGATAAATTGGGCAAAACTAGGATAAACTGGGCAAAATTGGGTCAAACTGGGCAAAACTATATTTTATAACTGGTAACTGGTGAAATTTGAGAAAAACTGGTGAAAACTGGGAAAAATTGGGAACCAGTTGAAAAGAACATGCCCTTAGTTGGATTTTATCTTTGAGCATACCAATATAGTTAAAACTAGTTTAGTACCCGTGCGATGCACGGCTTTTCCTAAAAAAAAAAAAAAAAAAAAGTTTGTTCAATTATTTTTTTTCTGAAGATGTTTGTCTAAATATTACATGACTAAATAAATAAATAAAATGAAAAGTGTATAGACTTAACATAAAATAAGATCTTTTATGAAATAGGCTTGACTCATAAAACGCAATAACCCCTTGTCTAAAGCTTATATTATTCTCAAAGCTTCTCATTGTTCCAGTCCTTGCTCGATTGAGTTGGGTAATTTCAATATGATTCTCTTCCTAAATTCTGGTGTTCCCTCGCTTCCTTCCCACTTTTTCAAACTGGTGTTAGCTACATTACGTTTTACGCATCCAAACTTCTCATGTATGCAACTGACTTGTAAATAATTTTTCTATTAACCATTTGTTTTGTTTTTTTCTCTTGTTGGCAAAGTCAATCTTATTAGAGTATTTAAAAAAAATAAAAAATTGAAAGGATTTTGCACATTTTGTAAACTCACCTAGTCAGGATGTTAGTTTCAGAAGTTGGACTATATAATTAACAATCAAAAGTACTTAAGAAAACTTATATAAATCTACAAATAATTAGAGAACATACACCAAGCTATGTGCTCAACTTAAAGATGCAGAAGTAAGAATATACATTACACACACCAATATAACATTAGCAAATAAAAACATGAAAATAGAGATAGTAATACCAAAATCCCATACACAAAAAGTCACCTACAAATAATATCCTTGAAACCTGCCCATGTGAAAGAGCCATGAAGCTCACATATATATAACTGCCACATGAATTACACAGAGAGAAAAGCTCAACTCTTTGATCACTTAGAGCTTGAGGTCACTCAACATATGAGAGTATGAGACAGCTTCCAGCCATCATAACATAAGTTACCGCTCCCCAAATAGGCGTTCCTCAGGGGCAAACCAACTATTAAGAGCAACTTCAAAATGGTGTTACGTGTTAGCTAGCTACATCACGTTTACGCATCTCTTCCCTTCCTCTTATGTTAGCCAATAGTCATCCCACCTGAAAAAAAAAAAAAAAGTTAAAAACAAAGAATAAAGAAAAAGAATCCCACCTTCCCTCAAGAGCACATGCACCAGACAGGACATCCTACCATAAGTAGAGCTTCTTACTCAAACCTGCTTTATTTGATCATATCACAACAGTACTTGGCAAACCTGTATTCGGAAATTGAATGAAGTATCAGGCCAAGGGTGTACACTTGTATATTTAATGCACAATAAAACTCATAGCAAAATAAACTGACAGAATGACAGTGTATCTATAAGCATAGGTCCTGCTAAATAGAAATACCATCAATTTGCCAATAAAAATAAATTTAAAGATATGGATCATTGGACTGGCATGTATTCTTTGAGGATAATTCAGTACAAATCTGAAGCATTGTCTAGGGTTAAAAAATTGAAAAAGTAATAGAGAGCAAGATTCTTGAGAGTTGTTCAACCAATCCTCACAATGACCAACATAATTAGCAACTTCTAGCAATCTACATAAATTACAGCAGACAAGGAAAAATAATTAACTGGGAACGAAACACAATACTTAAATGTGTAAAAATAATCTAAGCAATGCACAGAATTTTGCAATACAGTCACGAATAATCAAATTATCGAACACATGCCAGAAAAAACGAAAAAAAGGGAGAATTGTTGAAACTCTTCATTTAAAGACTAACCTTGGTGCAAACGAAAATGAAAGGTTTCAAAATTCAAATTCAACCCCCTTCCTCGTGCAATTGATTAACATACGAAAAGTCAAAATTTGTTCTGCAAACAAAAAAAAGATTCAACAATTATGCTCCCCATCAATCATGCAAATTTATAGAATTTGAACCAAAAGGGGGCTTACCTGAACGCCATTGAGGAGAGAGAAAGCAAAGAATAGACGACCGCCAGGAAATCTAATTGAAGAGAGGAGTGTGTTAAGAGGACTCAATTTTCAAATTTCTACCTTATCAAAAAAACAAAAAAAAACAAAAAAATCAAATTTCTAACAAACTGCTACACCCTAGCTGTAGTGCTGTACCAAGCAAGAAAGTAGGAAGTACCTTAGGAAGTCCAGCCAGTAAACTGTTGTCATCCGAAAATATAGTAATTCGAGGTAAATAAACAAATAAAATAAAATAAAGCTGATGTCATAAATGCTTTAGGCGGGAAAATTTTCATTGACAGACTGATGATGTTAACCTATTATTGTTTGGGTAGGAAGTATATATATATAGATGTTTCTCCGGAGTCTTTTAGCCAAACTTGATAAGTGTCCGGGGGAATGCTTCAAATATATGAATATGAAAGGTGATGAGAAAGATGAGTTAGACAGAAAATATATTTCCTCTCTCTAGGTGAACATGTATAAGTTTATTTATCTAGATTTATTGTATTCAGTATTATCGCTCGTATGTGCGAACAAATTATCAATTTGTTGATCTCTACCTAAATAGCTCAATTTACTAACGTATATGTTTTTTAATTTATCCACAATTAAGAAAAATAATTAAATGAATTACGCATGTTTGACAAGTAGCCCATTAATAAGGTTAAACTAGGTGGATGCCCGTTAGTATGCTCGTGCGTTGCATGGACTGTGATTATATAATAAAATTAATATAAAGTAATTATTAATCTCATCGAAAAATCAAAGTGTAATTGTTACTTATGAAAAACTATTAGTAATACATGGATCAATATTTATATAATCCACTTAATATCATGAATGCCATATAATAAGATTATTATGACTTTATAGGCCATCTAATCTAATTTAAACTCTAATCCACTTAATATCATTTAGTGGGAGCACTTTACCCCTTCGTGGGCCGACCCGGTGCGAACAAGATTAGCCTTGGCCCAAAGGGCTTAGGTGAACTTGTGGTTAAAACCAAAAAAAAAAAATTAACTATTAATTAAGGCTCTGTTTGATTCACCTTAATTTTACTTAAATTCAGTTCAGTTCAGTTCATGTGTAACTTTATAACTCATATAACTTTTTATTCCGAAATAGTTTCATGATGATAATTATGTCATCGGAAAGATCTCAAAGCATACTTTCAAATGAGTCCAATATTGACCATGTTTGGACGAATTTTAAATGGTTAACGGTTAAGTTTAAAAAATCAGTTCAGTTCAGTTCAGACCAGTTTTATCCAAGTGAATCAAACGGAGCCTAACTCATCCCATATGTTACATGATCCAAGAAGGTAATAGTTTCAAAGTCTTTCTATGCTTGATGTTGGTACGTCAATGCTCTTATGTTGATATAAGTGTACAACTAACCTTCCAAAGATATATCATTCTTTCATGGTAAAATCAGTTTAAATGTCTAATGTATACATAACTACTTTTCAAAAAATAAATAAATTTTAGACGTAAACCTTAGAATAGCAAAACATATTTTAATGCTTGCTTGTTTTTTCAAAGTTATATGCGGTCAAAGTACTGCCTTGAAGAACGCAAAAAGTCAAATGTAATCTTATTTGTGGTCGGAAATGAGTACATTAATAATTATAAAGTTGAAGGGAACATAAATTGGAGCCCTAAAATAACATGGGGATCAATATATTACGTACAGTTATAAAATTATACGTGATAATGGTAAAGTTTCTTATTAAAGATTGGACCTAGAATCATTTTGGATTCATCATTTATTTCTTATTCTACACATACTATTTTTATTATATTTTAGCTTGAGATTGCTTTTTAAATTTTTATAACTAATATACGTATCTTTTCTCTTATTTTTACATTGCAACTTTTTAGTTGTGTTAGCTTGTCAAGCTAATTACTAATTATCTTTTTAGGTGGACTCATCTTATGTTGCAAATCAATAGAACATACTACAAATGAGTATCATTTTAAAGGATATTTCGTACTCGTTTCAATTGTGTAAGAAATTTAATTTTTTAAACTGTGAAAGTAAAATTATATGCTTTTTAAAATCTAATATTCTACTCTTTAATGATTTAGGAAAGTACAACTTTAGTATATATTTTATACGAAAACCTCTAACTAATACTCTAATAGTGTACTCTTTAACGATTTAGGAAAGTACAACTTTAGTATATATATTCTATACCAAAACTTATATTTCTATTTTATATTTATATTAAAACTTTATTACAATGGCTCGCTTAGGTGGACGCCTCCAATGCTGTCAGAAAATGCCTCTAATATATAGATATTATGATTATTTTTCCTTAAACAAAAGAGTTTGTATTATTTGGATTAAGTATTTTTTTTATAGGTTTATACACAAACGAACTATGATTTCAATTCAACCTATATAAATTACAACCTCTAAATGACACTTAGATTCGGTATTATCGATAGTTGTTCAGTTAGTATTGATCACTATTTACTAGCACCTTATTTTCGATGTGGAAAAGACACTTTGAAAATTAAATCATGCAGAAAATATAATAATTTGTAAGTACGACGCAGAGGTAACCATGGGGCGAGCTGACAAGCTAATCGATTTGTTGCATCTCGATTTTAGCACGGCATAAGACAAACTAGTGGGGCGTGCTTGAGTTAGGATTTATGGAAGTTGCATTGTCAAAGCATGACACGACACGACTTGGTCCATCATAAAAAAGTAGTAAAATATAAAAATATATAGAAAAAATCCTGTATACGTGGGTGGCACGAGACACTACATGTGAGCTATGTGTTGTGCCTTGGTTGCCCTAGGGTTGAAATGACATGACACAAAGTGTCAAAACCCACTAGAGCCACAAATTCTTGTCTAATCTCATGATTAGGAAGGACCCTAATCTGAGTAATCTCATCATGGGGTGACATTAAGGTGGTGTTTACTTAGTTGCAATCAAATGCAATGTAATGCAATCATTTTATAGGGTAAATGAGAAATGGAAAAGGAAAACGGGGAGGAAGGAGATGAAAAAAGTAAAATTGATTACACCATCCAAAGTAATCATCATTACATGAGAAAAGTTGAGCAATTGTGATTACAATGGATAAAGCAATCAACCCCACTTTTCCTATCCATCTCCTCCCACTCCTTCACTTTTCACCTCCCATTTACCCTATAAAATGATCGCATTGCATTGCATTTGATTGCAACCTAGTAAACGAGAGAAAAGAAGAGAGATTGGTGAGGAAGGAGAGAGAAAGGAAGAGGAAGGAGAGAAAGAGTAGGGATGTTACAATTCTTAAGATCATAATTTAACCATTAACACCCCAAATTATTAAGTGCTTCTAAATTTATTCATATGGGTACACCGCAAAGGAAGATATGTGTAATACACGCGCTCTACGCACAAATCCCCACATACGCCCCTTGTAATGTATCCATCTGAGTACACCTAGGAGGATCCAATAACTAGTGAACCCCATGCCAAATCACGACCCATAGCGCCATATGGAGTGCCACGTCAAATAATATAAAACTTTTTATTTTATTTTGTGGGGTGTTCCAAACTTTGAATTTGTGGTCAATTTTCACCTTGGATAATTCACGAGGGGGTACCCCTGAAACTACATTGGTCCCTTTCAACAAAAAAAAAGAAACAAAAAACATTGGGAAAGAAAAGTTAACAAAAAAAAAAGAGAAAAATACCACAACTCTTCGTGCGGCAGTTTTGCTTTTGTGTTTTGCGCGTCCTTCTATTTTCTCTGTTCTCTCACTCACAGCTTATTTAAGTACGTGTTGCTTACTTCCTTTAAAGTTTTACACATCACACACTTGACACTCCCTTTCGCTTCTCCAACAAAGAAAACGACGGGAGTCTTTCTCCACTCTCCAGTCTCCACAGACAAATCACAAAACAAAATGGACTACTATTACAATGCCGACGCTTTCGATTTCGACGGCGATTTCGACGACGGTGGTGGTTGTGGCGCTTACTTTGACAACGGCGGCGACGATTACTACCACGACGACGACCCAAACATCGCCGTCGATGAGGCCTTCGCCGGCGGCTACGGCGCCGATTTCGAAGATTCGGTACCGGATTTCGACCATGACGTCACCGTCCCCGTTGATTATCTGCAATTCGAAGATGACGTCACCGTCGACGTCGATGTCGATTCGCCAGAGTTGAACGTCGGAGATTTCTTCGACGGCGATGATGAATTTGGTGGCGGTGGGGAAATGTACGAGGTTCCGATTGAAAACGATGGTGTTGATGTTGATGGTGACGTCATCCACGGCGATTTCTTCCGCGACGATGGAGTGGATGGTGAGGTAGGTGATGGAATAGAGGTGTTAATCGAAGACGATGATGATGACGTCATCCATGGCGATTTCTTCTGCGACGATGGTGAGGTAGGTGATGGAATTGAGGTGTTAATCGAAGACGATGATGATGATGACTATGAACTCGATACCGAAGAGTTATCTTTTAATAGGTATCGTGGACGGAGATTAGAGGAAGGCGAAATTGATCCTTTTGCGGTGGAGGAGCAATTCGGTGGTGGTGGTACTCATGTAAATTTTTTTCCCCGGAGGTCTGTTTTCGATTCCGTGAGAGATCGCAATGTAGGATCAAGGAGCCAAGAGCAGAGGAGAGAGAGAGAGAGACTGAGACTGTGCGATTGAGTGGTAGTAGCAATGGTGGCAGTCAAGAGCAGCAGAGGAGAGAGACTGATGATGATGAAGTGAGAGAGTCGCCGAATGTGGTATCATCATCCAATGAGATTAATGGAGTGAGTGATTTGCAGAAGAAGAAGAAGGAAGATACGGAAATGGCGTCGTCAAGTGGTGGTAAGAAGTTGGAAGGGAGAGAGAGTGGAAGTGAGATGGATGGTGTTTCATGTCCTATTTGCATGGAGCCTTGGACTAGTGATGGAGAGCATTCCATTTGGTATGATAAATAAAGCTTTTTAGTTTAATTTTAACTTATTTGTTGAAGTTTGCCTTATGGTTGTGATGTTATTAGCTTAATTTTGTTAGCTTGTTAAGTTAAGCTTTTCTTTTGATTAAATGCAAATCAAATTATACAAGTTTGTGTCAGATGTTGAGAGTGAGACTAACCCCTTTGAGCAGAGAGGTTTTTTTGTGTACCCTCTTCTGGAAAACATGGACGAATTTACTTTAAGAAAGTTAGGAATAGAGAACTCTTAAGAAGCAAGTGTTTGATGTAATCTATTAAATCCAATTGATAATTTCCTAGTTCTCTTAAAAACAAATGGCAGTAGTATATTATATGCTCTAAATTGTGTTGACAGAGCATTTGAGTACTTTATTTACAGGTTGAGTATGTGTGTGTGGGTAGTGGCGGATGCTTCAGTTATGTTTCGGGGTTTAATAGGTCAATTTGTTGTAACGACTTAACGAGCTTAGTATTAAAGTATTTGAACCTTGTTGAGCAGAAGTGCGGAACAAATCAGGTTCAGAGCAGGCAATTTTTTTTTGGAGTGATATTGTATTGGATTGATTTAATTGGTTTTTATAGAAATCAAATGCTGGTTGACCTTTTCTAGTGTTATTGTATTCCATTGTCGTACTGCTTTACTAGTTGCTTGCCGTTTCAAAATGTGTCTTAACTTTGTTAAGATCTGCAGTTGCTTACCTTGTGGCCACCTATATGGTACATCATGCATCAAGAGCTGGCTTCAGCAGCCAAATTCGGGGAAGGTAGTTTTCTGTTTGTGTTACCGTATCATGTTTGTGATACGATGAAGATGGTGTCTTAATGACATGACCGTTTTCTTTTTCAGTGCCCACAATGCAAGAAGGTTTGTGGTGTAGCAGACATCAGGAGATTATATGGATTGACTATTGGAATTGCGGATAAAGATTTACAGGAGGTTATTTTGCATTTTGTTTTATTGAAATTCAGTGAGATTGGTGGAGAAAACTTATTCTTGAAAGTGGTGGAATATGACATACTGTTGTTTGTTTCTGCAGAAAATTGAGTTACTTGAGGCTAGATGTGCTTCTCTTGAACTGCAGGTAATCTCAATTTTAGAGTGTAGTTTGTCTTGTTCCTTTTACCCATTTACATTCAACCTGCTAGCACTTTGAAGTCAATAGAGATGGTGATTGCCAGAAGGAAAAATGAGGAACAAAGAATTGTTGGATATTTGTTATGTTTGTGCTATTCTTGTCTGCTCTCATCACATGTGAGTTGTCTTCTGCGTGATGCGCTTGATGATGTGCGTTGTTTGGATGCATGTAATAATGCATCTTTCAATGCCACTAATGTCTTCTTCTTCCCTTCACTTATCTACTTCGAGGTTTGCATCTTCTTCCCTCCACGTACAAATGTTTATGTATGAAGAAGATGTTGCTTTCCAGTGTAGCTCTAGGAATACTGGTTGTCACAATTAGTTTGTCAGTCACCTCCTCATCTTTAAAATCTGTTCTTAAATATGGTTTTTGCTTTGTTGTCGTCTTAGCTCATAACTGATGACGTGTCACAGTGAAGCATGTTTCATCTCATCTAAGAATTAGGTAGATTGCAATTTGTCATATTTATCTCCCATTGCAGGAGGCTGAATGGCGTAAGAAGGAAGCTGAGTGGTGCCAGAGAGAAGCTCTCTTTGCGTCTGCAACTGAAACAAGACAGCAAGGTATAGTTCATTCATTTTATGCTCCATTTTGAGGTGGTTTAACATCTCACCTCCAGTTAGTTGGCTTCTTGAAAAAGTTTCTTTGATTGAATGCAGTTTTGTCATCTTCTTCAAAATTTCCCAATTTCACCCCTTTGTTTTTGCTGGTGATAGTATGTCAGTATGCGGTTTTGATTATTGATATATTTGTGTAACTAGGTTTTCATTACTATATTTTCATAATCTAAATTAAATATAGGGGAATTTATCCAGTTTGTGCTTTGTACTTGTGTTATAATGGTTGTTTTTGCTATTTTTTTTTTAATGAACTATGTTTGTGGTTTCTTATGACCATTAAATTTTTTAAAGTTATATTGTTAAGTAATTCTGGAATGTTATGAGAACCAAAAAGGGAAGCTGGACCAGTCGTTGTAGTTGTAGAATGTAGAACAGGAAACAAGTACACTGTTCTAGCAGTACAAAGGAGTATCTGGGGCCTTAAATCAAAGCAATCATCTAGGAAAGGTTCCAAGGGCAGTTACATTATACTTTGCAGTGCAGCTAAAAACTATATAGGTCAAGAACAGCACAATTTTCCATCAAGTACAGCCGGTACACTAGCAGAGAGTCCAAATCATTCAATCAAATTGCTTAAGTCAGCTTACGAGTTAGCAGTGCATTAATTCTTCGTTACAATCACTGATACCATTGACATTATGAGGTACAATGAGAGATCTCAGTCTATCTGACAGAATTTTTTAATGTGGCTAGAATCTTGTGTCATATTTTTTTGGGCCTATTTGATGCAATAGTTGCAAAATTTCCCTGAGACTTCGCTGTTGATGACTTCTCTCTGTCACAATCTCCTTTGGTTTATTTACCACTCATACTGAGAAGATATACAGTGAACGATTAGTGCCAAACTTGTACTTTGGCAGCTTTGCCTTTGAACCTGCCACAAGCCCACTAATTTTTCTCTCATAGATAGCTCTTTAACCAAAATAAAGATGAAGACGGCGGATTTTAGTTTGATTGCATCCATGATTTGTTCCAATGTGTTATATCTTTATAATACCATAAAGTGGTCATCTTTATCAGTTTGTGTAATTTTGCTTCTACATGGTTTATTTGGTGCATGCTTAGTGATCCCGTTGTAGTGTAGTTATAAATTATCCTTGGTCAAGAATGGCGCTGATTTACGTTATTCATGCTTGCAGTTCCTCAGGCTTTGAAGAACTCTCCAGCGCGAACTGATTAGTAGATTTTGCAAGTTACCAGCTGATTGCCTATACTGCTGGTCCAAATTAATGTTCTGGGGTTGGCTGGATTTGGATTGTCACTCCTGTGTTGGCTGGCTGTAACATATTAGCATGCAGTTTTATTAGTGGGCTTCTTTAGATGTCTTCAAGGCATTAATGTTGATACTTTAAAGACTGATGTTTTGTTTTCTTTTCTGCCTGCATCAAACGCCCCAGACTTCGTAACTTATATAGCGTCATGGCAGTGGATCTTGTTATGGAGTGTGATGACTGATGAATAGTTGCTAGTCTCTTTTATGTTGAAACTACTCTGCATGAGGTTGGAACTTGGAACTTGGAACTTGGAAGTGTAAAATGGCCATTTCTTAGATCATCATACTGGGATGTAGCTGCTTTCTGGTATCCATAGAAGCAAATGAATTCTCTCTTCTTTTTTTTTGGGGAAATTACAAGAAGGTCACCCTCTTTGCCCATTTTTGGTGCTTTGAGTTAACGTATCTAGGGTGAAACTTATTCAGATTAAATCCAAAATTCAACCCAATCCAATCTAAATTAGGCGATTCAGATTAGACTTTTTGGATTTCGGATTGGATTCGGATTCAAAAAAAATATTTTTTGGATTTTCGGAAACCCGATGGATTGAAAGCAACAATAAAATGCACACATAGATTAAGAGAGAAACCTTTCTGACGACTCACTCAAGTCACGCCTTAGCTGTCACTCGTGCACTTCCTATCTCTCTACACATCCGACTTCTCCATGTACACTAAGCGGAGATTAGCGAAAACCTTTGAAACTACATGATTGGCTTCTTTTTTCTAAATAAATGTTATAGACTTGTAGTTGGCTTCGACATTTGTATTATTATTTTATCGATGAATTTTTTTTCAAGTAGTGGACATTGTTGTAGAAAAGGTAAGGAGTCATGAAAAAATTGGATTGTTCGTATCAGATTGCATTATGGAAAATAATTCAGATTGGATTCGGACTCAAAAATCAAAGTCTAAAATTAGTTTGGATTGGATTTGGACTCAGAATTTCGAGTCCAAAATTTTTTGGATTGGATTTGGACTAGTCCACAATCCAATTCAAAGTCCAAAAATTCACCTCTAAACGTATCTATTTAGGTACAACCACCTCTCACAATTCATTGAATGATGTTTGCAGAGGGACCAAGTGCATCTAGGTTTCATGTGTGTGTATAGATATATATGGGTACAACTGCTTGTATGGTTGTACCTAGGGATGGCCACGAGCCAAGCTGTTCGTGAACTGTTCAGGCTCGACTAGGTAGAAGCTCGACTTAGGTTCGGTTCGATTAGTAAACGAACCAAACTCAAACTTTAAGTTTAGGCTCGTTTGATAAACGAATCAAAACCAAGCTTCATGGTGTTCGGCTCGAAGCTCGTGAGCCTCAAACAAACACGCCTATTCTACATTTTTTCTAACTAGTTGTTGGAACGCGTGCGATGCACGTGTCCTCCCAAGCGGGTTAATGTAATTTGAAATGCTACATTCTTTTTATGGTGGTAAGATCTAAGATGGTACTCGGAGATTGGGGCGAGAGTAAAGGAATCCCAAGCTAATAGAGATGAGTTGACAATGTATTAATGGGAATGTTGCCACTGCTCCAAACCCCAATTTCTATTTGAAGAGAACAATCTTGAACTCTAATAACGTCAAAAGGAAGTAAAATTTATTATACAAAACCATATGTTCTATCTAGCTAAAAAGATTACTTTCTTACAACATTAACTAAACAACAATGTATGAGCAAAAAGAATAAAAAAACTAAATACAATGTAATAAAAGTGCAGTTGTGGAAGCCTCTTTTGACGAATGATTAAGAATCATGTCTCTAATGGCATTTAACCTGTTTTATAGATTTCTCAATGAGTTTCAATGGGCAGGTCTCTATTTCTTGGCATATTTGTTGTCATCAGTCTCTTGTTGCAAGCAAGCCAAGCTATAAAGCAGTCTTGGTATAACTCCTCCGGATACAAGGTTGTGTGTGGACTTTTTGTCGTGGAACACCAAGCAAGCACCCTGCAATATACATCATGAACTTACCTCCTCTAACCATGCTCTGAAGAGTAAATCCGAGCATTTGCAGCAGTTCTACATTCTTGGATCAGTTTATCCCTCACCTCTAGGAGTTTCTTCCTTGCAACAAAATGGTTGAACACTCCAAAGATCCTGCCTATTCAGGAGATAAGCTCTAGTCTAACATATCCAGCTGGCACTGTGTAGTATTATTTATAATCAAGGCTCCAGAGGCTTTTGCACTGTGCAACCATATTCCAATGTTCAATGTTCCGGATGTGCAGCCCACCCTGCTTCCTTGGGCAACAAATGTTCTCCCAGGAGATAGGGTACAAGACATGGACTCTGTCAAGCTTTCCCCAAATGAACCCTAATCCCATTTTTCTTATATGTTCATATCTTTTTTCTTTGTCACATCTACTGTATGTTAGCACCGGATTCATGTAAAGCATTTACCACAAATTGCTCAGCTTATTAGTCCTAACACTTATCCATTCAGATTAACTGAAATCAATAAAAAGTGATAAATTTCAAAAAGAAAAAGAAAATAAAAGTAAAGCATTTACCACAAATTGCTCAGCTTATTAGTCCTAACACTTATCCATTCAGATTAACTGAAATCAATAAAAAGTGATAAATTTCAAAAAGAAAAAGAAAATAAAAATGAAGTCAACAAACTGAAAATAAAGTGAAAGGAAATGCTTTAAATTTTGACACAATAGAAGGCAAAGAAAGAAGATGCCATAGACCAAGCAGTTGCATATTTTGAAACTAACGTCTAAACGTAAATCCATGGTTGCCAAAACAATAGAATTGCCATTAATTTCAAACTGCAACATATGTCATGAGCTAAAATCAGATCAAAGCTAAGCAT
Source organism: Tetragonia tetragonoides (assembly GCA_038025085.1). Taxonomy (NCBI): domain Eukaryota; kingdom Viridiplantae; phylum Streptophyta; class Magnoliopsida; order Caryophyllales; family Aizoaceae; genus Tetragonia; species Tetragonia tetragonoides. Next base: position 12,602,523 of record CM076139.1, read on the forward strand.
GAGAGCACATTTAAAAAAGGTCAATGCAAGCTGTTAGTCACTTCATCACTACTCTTTTTGTCAGCAGGGCGAGCATACGTATTAGAGATTGCAGCTTCCACTACCACAACACATTCAAACCTTAGTGACTAAAGCAATGCATAATACATATTTATTTCTACTGTGGAAGAATCAAGGTTATCCATATATTAGTTACTCGATTATATATCCACATAACCCAAAACAAATCAAAACGAAGAGAAATACAAATTCCCAAAAAAACCCTCTAAAGTAAGTTATATAAAGATAAATAAGAAGTTGCAAAAGTGTTTAGATACCTAAGCCTTTAGCAATTCACGATTCTTCCCTTCCATGCTCCTTCACACATATCAAAATTTCTGAAAATTGTTTGACAAAATAACAATTATAAAACCAACAATAACAGCCAACGAGAAGCATATAGTAAATATTTGTCGGGTGACGCAAGTCAAAAGCAAAATGAATATCATTAAAATTAAAAAACCTACATGGCTACATACTATTAAAAAATTTTCATAATTTTGATTTCTGAGTAATAGTAATGAAGAAAACCCAAAATGGCCAAGAAATTACGCCCCATGCTGAATTGCAAATAACCCAATTCTCACTACTTCTAAAGGGTCCATTAACCAAAAGCCAAACCCATCTGTAGTTTCATTGTATATAATCATCATTATATAAATCAAATTTTTTGCCGTTGATTATCAAGCTATAACATACAATGAAAGTGTATATTTTTCTTGTATTAGATTTTCTGTAGTTTTGCCCACATAAAAGCTAGTAAATAGCTAGCTACCATTTGTCCAAATTTCAACAATTAAATAGCTAGAACCCATAACTTGAGGTCTAATGTTTTCCACTTTATCAAATCCACTAATTAGACCAAATGATGAAAACAACTCTGTAGTCTTTTGTTTCTCAAGCAGCAACCAACAATAAATGAGAAAAGAACTAAGAAAATCAAGGTTGAACCCAATAAATATTGACCAAAGCAAAGTAATTCAGTCAAACTCAAATACAAATGCATAACATTTAACAAACCTTTGAAGAGTAGTAGAGTGGACAGGAAAAGAGGCGATAATGTATCATGCTTTCCTCTCTACTAACTTGAAGTCATCCTGTCCTTGCTTGCCTAACCATTGCAGCCCCAACAACCTAACTCAACAAATGTCAGAAATTACCTAGTTGAGTAATTCAACACATTTGAGCAGAATTAATGAAATAATAAGAAGGAAAGAAAACCCCAGAAAAGAACTCACCAATTTCGCGGAAGCGGACATTGGAATCAGAGATGGAGTAGCAGTGTAGCACAAATCTCCCTCATGCATTCCTAATTAGCTTCAGGCAAACTATAGAACGTCTTTTAAGTTGCATTTTTTAAACTAATCACCCAAGAAGAAATCAAATTTAATAATTCTTTCACAGCAATTTAATGAACTATCTAAACACCCCAACAACAATTGTTCAACACATGTACAACAAAACCCTCTCAGCACATCTCATCTATCTCATCAAATTCTCAATATGATTAAAATAGTATCCCATTCAAAGACAGTAAATTTAGAACAAATAAATAAAAAAACGTAACCAAAAACAAAATCTTTAAGATAAGAGGAGAGAGAGAGAGAGAGAGAGAGAGAGAGAGAGAGAGAGAGAGAGAGAGAGAGAGAGAGAGAGTAACCAGGCCCTCCATCTGAATAACATGCTCTTCCTCTGCTTAGCTGCTTGAAGAAACAATCGAACTGGTGCTGCTGAAATTCGCCATTAATCAAATCTTATTATCACAACAAATTTGTACAATAATATAAAGAAATTAAAAAAATAAACAGTTTAGAAACAATAATAATAATAATGATAACAACAAGAAGAAGACTTACGATTCGCCATGGTTATGGTGGGAGAATTGAATTGGGCAAAGAGATAGAAAGAGGGTTTTTTTTTCTTGGGGTTCACTGTTGTGTGGTTTTTCTCTTTAGCAAAATTTAATAGGGAAATATGATAAATCGTCATAATTAGGTATATGAACATAATTTCAAGGACCTCAATAGATTGAATATACACTATTGATATAAATGGAGGAAGATGGAAACTGAAAGTGGCATAGGGTTTTCGGAAGTGTAGAAAGGGAAAATTAACAAACCAGGAAGGAGAGCCATTCAAATGGTCTCTGAAATGGAAGAAGTGGGTGAGTGAAAGCCTGCTGAAGGTATGGGTGAAGGCGTGAAGCAAGAGAGCATGGGGAGTCAGAGTAGGTGAGTGAAAATGGGAGAAGCTCTTTTTTTTTTTTTTTTTAAGCGGGTAGACCGGATGAAGCTGGTAGCTAGGGATGTAAATGGATACTCCATCCGCGGATATCCGCACCATTCAACCCGATTATATGGATCAAAACCCGAATAAACGGATTCTTAAGAGGGTGATGGATGGAGCGGGTGACGAATCGGGTAGGATTCGGGTGGACAGTTTCCACCCGCGAACCCGACCCGCTAAAACCATCCATCACCCGTTTAATTAAAAAAAAAATATATATATATATAAATACATAAAGACATAACCCTAGACTCATTTTCAGTTTCACTCTTTCTCTCTCTTCTTCTCTCGAACCAGAGCCCAGCGCCCCCATTTTCACTCTTTCTCTCTCTTCTTCTCTCGAGCCAGAGCCCAGCCAACTCGCCGGAGTTCAGCCAGAGCCGACTCGCCGGAGTTGCGGGTGTGTTCAAATTAACGGTGTTCGACCTTCAGTTGGGGTTTATTCGACCTTTAATTTGTTGGAGGTGAACTTTTACATAATGTTTTAAATCTTGTAGTTAGTTTTATCATGTAATTGTTGTTATATTTGTGACATCTCGCTCTCTGATCTCGCTCTCTCTCTCTCTGTCTCTCCTCAGAGTCCTCACAGCCTCCCTTTGCTGAAATCATCTGAAATTTGGCATTCCCACTCACTTTCATCGGTAAATTGGACAAATTTTGATTGTGGGTGTGTTTCAAATTAACGGTGTTTGACCTTCAATTGGGCTGTTTGACCATCAATTTGCTGAAGGTAAACTTTTTTACATAATGTTTTAAATCTTGCAATTAGTTTTATCATGTAATTGTTGTTGTATTTGTGTTGCTATTATTGAAACCCTAATTTTGATGTAAGTTGCCTGAAAAGATTTATTCTAACACTAGCTGAGTTGTCTGGTTTCAGGTTGGCTATCATTCTGAGCATGAAGAAAGCCGGTGTTTCATTTTAGAGAGGACTGATGGAACCTATGAGGATTTCTCATACAAGAAATGTGTTCTTGGTGCACTGGAGCTTATTGCTCCAAGGAGGGCAAAAATCTATCAAGCCAGGTGGTCTAAAAATGGTTTGAAGCAGAAGGTCTGAACCATGGGTACTCTCACATGTTGTATGGTTTGTAAAATTTTGCAGAGCTTTGTATCTGAGGCTATCCAGATCAGAACTCAGAAAGCTGTAGTAGAAAATATAGGTAGCGCCGGAAAAGAGGCATGTTTTACTTGCCAGTGACCAAACCAAATATTGCTTTGTATGGTTTGTAAAATTTTAGGTTAGTCCTTTCCTCTACGCTTCTTTTTGCTGCTTCTACTTCATCTTTATTGCCAAAATTTTAAAGACGGCAAGAAAGATCTTAGTGGAAGCAGCAAAGAGAAGCTGGGAAAGCTATTTTTAGGTCTGTTAATGTATTTCTAGATACTGTTACCTGCAATGCAAACATTTCCCTACCAAACCGTTTATCACCCGATCCATCCGTTTAAACCGCGGATGACGGATGGAGCGGATTAGGATTGGATGGTTCGCGGGTGACGGATGGAGCGGATGGAGCGGATGGATTTCGCGGATGGAGCGGATGATGGTCCACCCGACCCGAATCCGATCCATTTACATCCCTACAGTGGTAGCCTGGTCAAGGAATAACACTTTGATTAAAAAAAAAAACAAAAGAAAAAAAAGAGGTATGTAAATGGGGTACTGTTCATATGAACAATACAAGGCATTATTGGCTTTTAGAAGGGTAGGAGATTTATTGAATAATTTAAAAAAACTAATATTTGTTTTTCCTAATAATTATCTTAAAATATCTATTTTGTTTGTTATTTTATTTTTTTAATTTAAAATTTTCGTTAGAATTAGCATTCTCATTGAGTGAACAAACTTTGTTAGCCATAGACAATTACGATAATGAACTATAAATTATTTTCATATCATGGAATATTAGAGATGTTCTACATTTATTGAAAGATTAAAGAAGAATTTACAAATTCGATAAAAGTTCGAGTTCGAGCTCGAGTTCGGTAATGTTTAATCAAGCCAAGCTTGAGCTCAAATTTAGGGCTTGAGCTCAAATTTAGGACTTGGACAGAGTTCGGCTCGAGTTCGAGTTCGGAAATTTTAAAACAAGCCAAACCCAAGCTTGTTAGTGTTCGGCTCGGCTCGGCCAGTGGCCAGCCCTAGTTGTACTTGTACCCATTACCAATTGCCCCTCTTTAAGGATAATAAGACATAATTTTAAGTCATTGTTGAAAACAAGTGAGAATGTGCCACTGTGTTATCCACCCCAAGTTTAAACAAATGATTCTTTGAGTCTGTTAATGCAACATTACAATTGCAGTTTGTACTTGTCTATAGACGAAAGTGGAGATGTGCAAATAGCCAAATATCATACGAGCTAATCTTGAAGCATATATCGATATTTATTAGTGGACTCTCTAGCAAACCTTGTTTTTTTTTTTTTCTAAAAAAAACTCTAAACAAATATTATGTAATTCCTTTTTAATTAGTAATCAAGCAGGTGCAATGTACGGATTAAGCGATTTCCTATGTACTCTTCTAAAATTTATCTCATCTTCTGTGATCGAATTAATTTAAGGTTATCTTACTCTAAATTGATGATAATTTATAGAAATCCAACTACTTTCATGATTTCCAATAAATAAAAAAAATACTATCATCAATTGAAATTTTATGCTTGTCGATTCAATTCGTCGTTCTATTTGTTCCATAATACTTATACTGGATTCAGTAGTGTGCTATTTGCAGAATCAAAGGTCGAAAATGTTCATGATCATCTAAAAATGGTTGAGGAAGAGTAAGGGCCTGTTCTCCTCAACTTCCTACCGAAGTATTCAGTAAAATTCAGTTCAGTTCAGTAAAATGCAGTCCAGTTCAGTAAAAAGAAGTTAAGTTCAGAAAAATTCAGTAGAGCTTAGTAAACCAAAGAACAAATTTACTCTTTGAAATTGTAGATTCAGTAAAAACAATAAATTTCAGTTCAGTTCAGTATTGCGTAGATAAGTTCGGTAAAAAGAAGGTGAAGAGAACATGCCCTAAGTCTTGTGTGAGACCACCTCAAAAAAAGTGTGGGTCACTATTTAGCAATGTAGGGATCATTTATTATGATATGTGACCTTCATTTCAGTATAAAGTGACCATCGTCACACCAAAAATTACGAAAAGACCTTCTTAGGCAAATTTTTGTGTATATGAATTAAAAAGTTAAATTAACGCATTTACACTTTCATGTTGGCTATAATTACAAGTGTTTTTAGGGCATTCCCAGTACATTGATTGGAACAGGAGAGATTTTGGTACTGCTGTAAAAAATGATCTATCAAAAAGAGCGCGAAAGTTTCGTTGCTCATCAAAAAGTTCAAATAGTTAAAAGCGCAATTTGGCGAAAATCACCTAACATGTTTCAGAATTTGTCCAGTACCCCCTGAAACTTTACTATTTGGCGAGTACCACCTTAAAAGTTTATTCCGCCGTGGAAGTCACACCTTAAGTGATTTTCCGGGCAAATCCAATTTTTTTCTGACCATTTTACCCCCCCACGTGTGAGTCACGTGACAACTTACATTCAATTTTTTTTTTTTTTTTTTTTTTTTTGCGGTTTTTTTTTTACTGAATTTTATTATGTTTGTTTAAATGAAGAATTTATTAACAAAATAAAATTCACTCTCTTTCTCTCTCTCGCTCACTCCATCTCCATCTCTCTCTCTCTCAAGCTCGACCATCTCTCTCTCAAGCTCGACCATCTCTCTCTCTCTCAAGCTCGACCATCTCTCTCTCCATCTCCATCTCTCTCTCTATCAAGCTCGACCATCATCTCCGTGCGCTCTCTCTCAAGCTTGTCATTAATGGCGACAAGAACTCAGCGAAGCCATGGCCGCGATGAAGTTAAAGGTTGTCGACCACCATTTTTGTCCGGCGACCACAAATCAAGCTCTCAAGCCACCGATTTGTGGTTTCCGGCCATGAACCATGGTCGGCGACATTTCTGATTAATCTCGAGCGAGCTTCAATGGCCATGCATGAGCTTTAGAAGCTCCGATCTGCCGATTCCAAGCTAAGCTTCTCCTTCTTTCTTTTTAATTTTTCCCTTTTTGTCTTAATTTTCGGTTTTGTTTCTGAATTTCTCGTTTGAATGTCAAGATGTCGATCTCGCCACGAAAACAGGGGAAGAGAGAGAGAGAGAGAGAGAGAGAGAGAGAGAGAGAGAGAGAGAGAGAGAGAGAGAGAGAGAGAGAGAGAGAGAAAGTGAGAGACTGTTGTTGTTGTTGTTCAACGGGGATTTAATGGATTGTTGTTGTTGTTCTGTTTCGCCACGAAAACAGGGAAAGAGAGAGAGAGAGAGACTGTTGTTGTTGTTGTTGTTGTTGTTGTTGTTGTTGTTGTTGTTGATGACGAGAGAGAGAGATGACAGGAGAAACAAATTTAATTGTTGTTGTTGTTGTTGTTGTTGATGACAGGAGAGAGAGAGAGAGAGAGAGAGAGAGAGAGAGATTACGAGAGAGAGATGGTAAAGATGGAGATACAGAGAGAGAGGAAGAAGATGGAGTGAGCGAGAGAGAGAAAGAGAGTGAATTAATTTTTTTTTTTTTTATATGTGGGAACAGTGAGCGAGAGAGAGAGAGAGAAAAAAAAAAAAAAATTCATCTAAGTGGTGGGGTAAAAGGGTCAGAAAAAATTAGGATTTGCCCGGAAAATCACTTAAGGTGTGACTTCCACGGCGGAATAAACTTTTAAGGTGGTACTCGCCAAATAGTAAAGTTTCAGGGGGTACTGGACAAATTCTGAAACATGTTAGGTGGTTTTCGCCAAATTGCGCAAAAAAATATTAAAAACACAACCGTGAATATCCATCCATCTTCGCGTCTCTTTCCTGCCGTGCCGCTAAACGCTTCTCTCCCTCTCTCTCTCTCTCTCTCCCCGCTGCGCAAATACCCTTTTCTCTCTTTCCCACTCTCAGTCTCTCACAACTCCATCAAATTAGGTTAATTTATTCTCTTTGATTCTTTAATTTATGGTTTCTCTTTGAATGAATGGCGGGAAATTGGCACCCATATTTCTTCAACGACGCCATGAATCTGGACTTTATCCAAGAAGCTTTTGTAGAAGAGGAAGAGGAAGAGGAAGAGGAAGAGGAAGAGGAAGAGGATGAAGAAGACGAAGAAGAAGAAGATGAAGACGAGGACGATGAGGAAGACGAAGAGGAAGAGGAGGAGAGAGAGAATGTAGTTGATGATGATGATGATGATGTGGTGGAGATTCCTCATCCTTCTTCGGCGTCTAGGGTTTCGGAGAGAGAAAGTGAAGTGCTAGATTCTGAAGGGGGATCGTCGAATTCGAGACCGGACGGTGTTGGTGATGGAGAGGATAGCCAGAAAGGAGGGTTGTTTAATAGAGAGGATGTTGAGGGTTTGTTTTGTCCTATTTGTATGGAACCTTGGTCTAATTCCGGCGACCATCAACCCTGGTCTCTCTCTCTCTCTCTTTCTATTTTCACCATTATTTGCTTTGAATTAGGGTTTTGAGATTCGTAGGGCTTTTGAATTTTTTCAAATTTTGATGATAGTGAAATTTATTCTTTAATAAATAAATTATGCTGTGAACTGTGAATATATATGTTGGACAAGATTCAATATTTAACTATTATGTGGAAATTGAATTTTTGGAAGCATTTTAGGAATTGGCTTTGAATCTGTGGTTAGTGAAGCAAAAAGGTTGCTGGCTTTGCAGCCTGCATTAGGGTGTTAGTTTTGCTCGATAAAATATATGTACATTGGTAATTTCAAGTCTGTACACCCAAGAAATATCTCAGTTACAGGCATGATAGTAAAATCGTTGTTAAGAATGCATCTCTGGTTGGAGGTCATCTTAGTTAAAGGAAAATTGCATAATGGAGGGCTGTATTTTATTTCATAATAATACCAAGTAGATAGAGGAGTGCTTCCTGCTTCGTAGCTATCTCTCTGCGATGTAATGTTATTATAAGCCTCTGTCTTCAGCTTTAAATGAGTGGAAATAATGATATTACTCCAATCCTGAGAAGAGAACGCTTTTATTCTTACAAGGTAGGTATAAAATAACTTTGTTTGAAGGCCAAATTTACCGTTCTTTAAATGGATCCATCTTTCACGAGCATTACCTTAATGAATATGTCCTTGAACCGACACATTTTATTACATTCACTCTTTTTTTTTCCGTCTTAATATGGCCTTAGAACCATCTATCATTTTAGTTTTGTAATTAAGGTGTATGTTTGACTCCCTTTGCTACAAATCATGGATCTGATGGCTTTTCAGCAAATGATGCCTTTCTTGCTGAAAGATCTACTCGTTAAGAACTCACTGAATCCTAGCTTGGTGCTACCCTTTTATCTTATGATTAACAAGACCCCTTTTTGTATATGCTCTTTGTTTAGACATTCCATCACCTGCTTGGTTTCTAACAAATGCTTAATTATTTGGATGTAAGGAACACAGTTGTCTTGCTTGTGGCCATTTGTTTGGAATGTCTTGTATAAAAAAGTGGCTTGGTCAACGAAGAAACTCAGGGAAGGTACAGTGTTCCGAAATCCTGTGTTATTTTCACGCTTAGGTGGCTGGGGATTGGTGACCACTGACCAGCAAATAGTGACATAACTATAACTGCTTCTTACTGAATTTATAATCTGCTGCTGTTTCTAGTGTCCTCAATGCAACAAAAAGTGTACAATGAAGGATGTTAGGAGGATCTACGGGTCACAGGTTGTTGTCGTTGACGAAGAATCACAGAAGGTAGGGTTTCAACTTTCAAGTCAAACTTCATGTATGTTTGAAGATTTATTTAGAACTTCCTGAAGCAATGGAACCTGTGATTTTGCAGAGAATACGATTCCTCGAGGCTAAATGTGATTCTCTTGGAAAGAAGGTATAGACGATCATTTCTAGCAGCTGTTACTGAACCTGTGTCATGTAATGTGAATCTTACTTCTCAAACTGTGAAGTGTTATGAGTTATGGTCTTCTGTTCATTATTTGTTGCCAACTTTTTCCAGTATAACTGGACAAATCTGTAAACAAATACTGTTTTGGAGGACAACTTGTCTTCTTGTACTGTATTTCTTACTACATCAATATATACTTTCTCTTTATCTAAAAAAATTTGTTGCCAACTTTTTCTGCAGTTGCTAACTTCTTGATGCTTGCTTGTGTTTCTTATCAGTGTTTACTTCCTACTTGAGAATGCATGTTTTGAGATCTGTGCTGATTGTTATTACATGTGGTTACTGGTTTTCAATTCCCCCCCCCCCCCATGCTCACTATAAGTTGCTTGCTTAGTTCGTTCAAAGTAGGTCTACATGGTGATGTAACTTGAGGGTTGAACCAGCCGGTTTGTCATGGAGTTCTATTTTGTTTTTGTGTAATTGAAGTATCCATATGCTATGGTTATTGACCTTACGGACAATGGCTTAAGTGTGAGCGTGAAGCAAAGGGTTGGACTTGTCTTTTGTTTGATCCAGGTTGAACTTTAAGTTCCCAAGTGTCATATCGTACTTGATTCGGATGCTTTGGTTCAGCAAGAACAATTCAAGCCTCAATGCCTCATTATCTTAAGTATGACATTGTATTTTCATGTTTTGGGTGTTTGAGAGATATTGGGACAGGTACATTGAGTTGGAGCGTTGGACTTGAGAGTTAACACTTAAGAGTCAAAGTAACATATCAGTAAGTCTTAGGCCGTGGCCAGATCATCTAGCTTAGTAAATGGGCTGTTGGATGCTAGTTTTGATGTATATGTGAAGGTATTTGTTTTCTAATTTTATAAGAAACCCTTTTCATTTACCCGTCGTCATATCCTTGTTCATCCACTGGTAGAGGATTTGACCTTTTGCTGTGACTGATGAGACAGAGTTCCGTCATAACTGAGTTTGCAGAAAGCTAACTAAAAAGGCCTATACAAGAATGCTAGCAGTTTCGCAGACAGATGTCACCTTTTTTTTGTCTTCTCCCCCTGTCGCCAATGATATTCTATAGGTAATTGATAGTTTTAGATCTATATGCAGGATGAAGAATTGCGTAGGAAGGAAAGTGAGTGGCGTATTAAAGAATCCGCTTGGCAGAAGAAAGAGGCAGATTTGTGTCTGAAGTTACAGCGACTTACTGAGGTGCAGTTTTCAGATTTCATTTTATGGCCTAGCTCTTTTTACTCATGTGACTGGCTTGTCTTCTGTTTTCTAACATTCATCACAACTCACAATGTGCATGTGCGTGTGCGTGTGCTTGTGCTTGTGCTTGTGCTTGTGCTTGTGCTTTTGCTTGTGCTTGGGCGTGTGTGTGTATTGAGTAAAGTGAAGGCTTATTTCATTTTATCTGTTCTTTGGGGAAAATAACACTCATGTCATGCAGCAATTGATGGAAACGTTGTTCTTTTCTGGTGCTCATTTTTGCGCATATGTCTGTGCCCTCTTTCCCTTGTATAATGAAATCCAGCAGCTCTCTAAAATTTTTATATTTCGCGTACATGATTGGAAGAAAGTGAAGGTCTATTTAGTTAATTTTTTCTTTTGAGGGAAAACTACACTTATCCATGAAACAATTGTCGGAAGTCGGAAGGGTTGTTCTTTGCTGGTGTTTGTTCATTTTTGCATTACATCTCTTTAGTTTAATGCTATCCATGTTTTTCCAGAGGACACAAAAGCTCGAACATACTCTGGGAGACCTACAAAGTAAACCATTGAGCTCGTGTGCTGCTGACGATAGATTTGAAGGACGATCAACAGCAGGTAACCATATCGTAATGTGAAACGTTCTTTGTAATTCTTTGGGTGGTTTTCATGTGTGGTAGCAGACTAGTTGCCTTTATCTTGAGTAACAATTTTGTTTGCAATTATTATGATCCCTTCAAGTGGCCGTCCATGTTCTCATCATATGTTATGTTTCACAGAGCACAAAGTTGGAATCACTTCTACTCCAGCATCTTCTTATACATTCGTATTACAGGTATGGCTGCATTTAATGTTATTGATGTATGTATTATGATGCCTAGAGTCGTGTACTATTGTTTGACAATGGCATGATATTTAATTTGTTTAAATTTCTTTTGTTTTTACTATTCCCTATACCTCAGACTAAGTGTTTCATTTTATCAGTGACACACTTTCTAAGATTAGTGTCCATGGAAAAGTACTGAGACAAAGTACTACCAAATTGCTATGACAATTAAAGTGACTATTATTGGGGAGGTGTGGACATTCTAAAGTGTAGATACCTTGGTAACGTGATGGTTTGAAATTGAGCACTGATCACCGCAAAAAATGAAATGATCTCTTTTAGGATACTTCTAACTTTAAAACTCGAGATTTAGTCTTCGATGTCGAAACTGCAGCCATGGTGCTTGCTTGTATTGCTTGGATTATTTTTTTAATTATTTGATAGATTATTATTGATATTAGGATGTCTTTTAGTTGTTATATTGGTGGAACTCTATCAAATGCTTGGGAAGGGGGGGGGGATGGGGAAAGAAAAGGGGAAGGAGTGACGAAGACGAAAACATGGAGTGATGGAAATTGTAGAGGAAGTTGTACAAGGAGAATGGGTTTTAGACTTTAGTGTCGTAGTCATAAAGGATGGGAATCCACCACTTTCAAATTTTCGAAAGGAAGCAGTTAATAGCTACTTCTGAAGGAAACTTATAACATTCATAGGCAGCAGCACAAGAGCACATATTTCTCTCAAAATCTCTGGATCCACTAATTTTATGTTATCAAGTCTTTAATTTCGACAGTGTACTCCTGTGCACGTGCTTGTGTGTGTACGTGTGCGCGCGTGCACGCGCTTATTTGACATATTTTGATTCCTATCATTGCACATTGCTGCTGCTTGTTCAATAGATATCTCCTTCTGTTGACTGTTAAGTGAAATTGGTAATTTTTTGAATTTTGAGATCTCTTTTCATTCCTTAACCACCATATTGTCTTGCAGCTGGTTACAATATGTTATCTCCAAAGTTATGCTTATCATTTGACAACTATTGTCAATGAAACTAGTCACCTTTGTCAATTTTTCATATATAACCTCTTTCCTCTGACAGTTTTTTTGATCCAACTTGAGTGATCATATCGCTTAAAAATGCTGTCTCTTAGTGATGTCTTGGCAAGTAGAACTTCTTGTCCTTTACTCCAGTTGTAAAAATCTGAAATTTACTATTTTGTTTTTCACATGTTCTACTACCATTTTGTTTTTAACTCTAAAGCTTCTATAGTTCATTCTTATCTTATTCATACTTTTAACTTGAACATCTTGGAATAGTGATCTGTTCTAAATATTTGGAGCCGATTATCTGCTTCTTTTTTATTTTAGTTATTGAAGAATATGATGGTAAGTTGCGTGCATAAGGTAGTGACTAATGGCCTTTCTATGAGATTGGGAGGGGCTATCTCATACCTCTTATATGTCTCAGAGTGGATTTGCAGAGGTTAAGCATGCATCACTAGTGGCTATGAGGTGACACGCAAGGCTGGAGGGTTGTCATTAAGGATGTGTTAGGATTTAATGGATAGAGCTTTTGAGAATGGGCTTGTTAAAGTTGGAGGAGGTGGATAAGAGGTTCTCTTTACCTTGTTAGTAATTAGTAAATGTTCTTAGCATGAGCTTTTGAAGATTACTGTTGATCATGGAATAATCGAGGATCTTTTTTTTTTTTGATAAGTTGGAATAATCGAGGATCTAATGGTGGGGATAGATGGATTCTTGTCTTGAATCATTTATTTATCGATGACTAGATTGTTCTCCTTTCTGCTTATAGGAATGGGTTCAAGGATGTCATCTTTATCGTCTAAATTTTGAGCTTATTTAAGTGCTTCTGCCTTCAAGTGTCACATTCAGGATTGGCCTCTTACCTTAGTTACGTGTCCGAAAAACAGGTTGATTTAATCCTCTTGAGCTCAATTTTTTTTTTTTTTTTTGGGACAAGTTTTCTGTAGGAGTAAGTATGGTTTATTAGGGGAGTGGTTTAGATGCCATCTGCCAATGCTAAATGCTAGTATTCTCACTGGTCACTAAGGTTTTTCCATGGAATTTCATTTCCCAGGAAATGACTATTTTTTCCATTGGTCAAATTTGAAGTTGGGAATACGGAAAGGGCCTGTCTGGGATAATAGGAAGCGGTTAAACTTTTTCTTTTGTTGCTAGAACTAATGCTTGTTGACATTTCCACCCTTTGTAATGCCCTAGTTTGAAAGGGTAAATTCCTGTTGTCAATTGATTCCAATGCCTGGTTGTTAATTTTTGTTCATGCTACCTTTGGTTAGTGAGCCTTTCTATCCTTGTAGTTATACTCTACTATGTTAATGGAATTATATTTACAATTATTTTAGATACTTCTGTGTCTTTGCAGCAAGAGTTGCAGTTAGATGGTGCGCGGCATTTTGATGTGGATGATTCAGGTCAGGTGCTGATTATTGCTCGAAGACCTACTACAATTGGTGGATCACATATTCTTACCAAAGTATTATCCTGCTCTTCTTCTAGCAATTTGATTACTTGAACTGAAAGTGTTGCAGAACTCATAATGCTCCTGTCATACTGCAGATGAGTCTTTATTCCCCTCGTGAACAGGATCATATGCAGCTTCCTTCATCCATTAAAGCAATTAGAGATCTGCATGTTTCTCCTTTCGGTAGACTTGCGCTATTAGCTTCAATGGGGAAAAAATTATGTGTTGTAAGGTGGGCCCCCACTTAAAATGAAAGTGTTCTTTTGCTCCCCCCCCCCCCCCCCCGCTTCAACCCCAAAGAATCCCTCTCATTAGGCATCTCATATAAATTTTCTTTTCTTGATTTTATATTTTCTTACAGCACGGAAAGCAACAACATTGTCCTCAACTATGATTTACCGGTACAATTTCTGCTCTTTATTCTTGCTTGACATCATTATGTCAACATCGTCCATGTGTGCATTCCCCCCCCCCCCTGTCCCGCATCCCTCTTCATCTTTAGGCTTTAGTGATACCACAATTTGATGCTTCTGTTCAGGTGTACCATTATGGATATAGAAGTGCATGAACGTTTTATCCTTCTGGGCTTTATTTGTCTGTTATCATTTTCAAATCTCAAAACCTGTCTTACATGTACAGTACATTTAATGCTATTTTTATAAATGCAAGAAGCTACTCAGTTTCATATTTGACGAAATAGATGTTGCTCGTTGACAAGCCCGAACGACAAACGTACATGGTATTTTATCATGATACGTGATGATTTTGCTCAATGTTCTGTTTGTAACAAAATAAGAAGAGACCGTCTCTTGATGAGGAAAACCATTTTCCTGGCGACAGATTGTCGCAATGGCATCAGAGAAACACCCGGTTATACACCTTGTGCAATGGACCCAAACCCCTTTTTCCGTGAACCATATCTAGGAAGCCCCAACTCACCGAAATTAAGAAAACGAAATAGGAAAAGATTCAGGATCCCTAGCATATGCCTTCTCAAATTCAAGTTTCACGTCTGATTGCTCCCAAATCTGTGAGTACGTCCCCTGAATTTTTCAGGAGACGAAGGTGGAGGACAAAGACTTTTCTTCAATAGTAGTATTTGGGAAAGTCAAAATAAGGGTTGGGCCATCTTACCTTCACAAGGTGTTTTACGGGGTATTCTAAAAATTTGGGATACCACATTTGCTTTTGGGTTCTTACTGCAGCTGTTTGTTTGAAGGTGAGTGGTAGGCAATTAGGGGTAATTGGTTGTTCACCTCTATGTGGCCTCTGTCGCAGTCTTGAACCGACTTCCTTTTTCGAAAAGCTGATTGTTTGGCAGCCTTGATCCCCGGAATGGATTATTGGTGGTGGTTTACCATGGTTCGTAAGGAGGGCAAGGCATTAGGAGCATGCTTATCTGTGGTTGTAAACTGAAGGGAGAGAGTATATATTTAGCTTCCAAATTAGAGATGTCTCCACCGTATCTCATCTAACCTACTGGAGATCTATGTTATATTCATGCCATCTTCCTAGGTATGATATGCACATTGACTAGAAATGTCTTGGACCACGTAACGCCTTGTCATAAACTCATAGTGGATCATTACCCAGGTAGTGGGCGATACGTTGTGTGGTTCATGTTACAGGCCCCCAGCAATATTCTAGCTCGAGTGAATATATACGATTTTAGTTTTGTGATTAGTGCTTGAATGCAGGAAAATCATTGTCCAAATTCATGGCTAGTTAGTGGTTACCCTCTTCTAACCCTGAGTGGGTAGCTCAGCTGTTAAGACCTCTAAGATTTGTTCCTCAGGTCCCATGTTTGAACCTCCTTACGGCCCATGAAGGTTTCCTTGCTGTTATGTTGAGGGCCTATGGAATTAGTCGGGCAAAGCCCAGATACCCATGTTGTCTAAAAGAAAAAGTAGTTACCATCTTGTATGCAGGATAATGGTTGTGGATGCTGCGTTGTAATTAATTGCCAGTTTGCTCGTATATTTTTACTAGCAGTAATATCATTCATTTCTTTTCTTGAATGAGAAGCAAGTTATTATTCGAATGCTAGCCTGTGATTTCTTTGATACTGATCTGTAAGTTCATGATTTTTTTCAGGCTGCTGCTTGGTCATGTTCGTGGGACATCAACAGCTCACATTATGCCCATGCTGGTTTGCAGGTTTTACCAATATTTTATATTTTGATGCAAACAATTGCATGTCGTATATGTCATGTTTTGACTTTTGTTTTTCATCCATTTCTTTTCAACTTTGAATTTATGCAGAATGGCATGCTTTCAGTGTTCGATTTGCGCCAAACTGCAAGGCCCTTGGAGTTGAGGAATGGGCTGACTTGCAACCCTATTCATACCATATGCTCTGTTTTAGATGATTCAACAGTTAATACAGGAGTTAAACAACTCCTCACCGCTTCTTCAGTTGGATTGTTTCAGTGGAACATTGGCGGTGAAAATGAACAGTATGTCTGCTCGATCTATTTTGATCTGTGGAGTTTATGCATATATTACCATCTGCATTTAAATATTTCATTGATGATTTATGATTGACTAGCTGCAGTTTGGAGGTGTCTAGTTTCTAAATCAAATTCTGCTATTAAGTAAGCCTAATTAAATGTTTTAATAATGTCCTACTAAATGATTAAACTGCAGAACTAACAAAGAATTTCTAATTTACAATAAGATTGAATTTCCCATTGGAACTGGTTTCTGAACAGTTGCCCACATCAACTACCTAAGCTGCATGTTGAAGTATTTTCAATAAATAGGATGTTTGTTTGTGCAACACTTAATATAAGTTAGAAAAGAACATCTTCCTCTTTTTCTAGATAAGAAGAAAAGAACATCTACCTCCTTAATATTGCAATCTGCTGCTGGTATTGGTGTTGAAGAAATAGTTTAGCATTTCTTTTATCTTGTTTGTCTTTTTTGTAAATTAAATTCTGAGTTGAGATGCATCTATTCCTGAAACCATCTGGAATAGAATCTCAATGAATATGACAACAGACAAGACATGTACAATTGAGGAGCCACTTTTATGTTAGACCTGGTACGTATATATGTACGGCAGTGAATGATGAAAATTCAGCAGTTTTAAGTATAGAATATAGATTACTCTGATGTTGTTTGTGTATTATCTGGTTTGTCAAACAACATCAGAGTCTAGTTTTGACTTATGTTTTTGACTTACTCTGATGTTGTTTGTGTACAATTCAGCAGTTTGTCAAACCCGACCCAACTTGAACTTGACCGAGCTCGACCAGATTCTAGCTTTTCGTCTTAAAGTCATCTCCTATCATTTCACATCATTTTTTATGTGTCTTACCACTGACCCGAATTTGGCCTGAAATATAACCCAAACCCTACCTGTTAACCGGAACTGCCAGGCCTTAACTGGTCCTTCTCAAGAGATGAATTTGACTCTTGTAGAGCCCTGCAGAATATCAACTAGAGTCGTCACCTGGAACATTATATGTGCAGAAACCTAAAGCCATGCAGAATGTACACCGCTTTATCCCATGCAAACTCTACCGGGTATAATGATCCTGAATGATTCACTTCTCCTTTCCGCCCAAGTGTACAACACTACCGCAAACATCAACAGCACCAGCAGATCTTACCCTCCATTGTAGACACAAAGCCTTGATATTTAAGCTTGAGCGACAAACTCACTCAGTCCTCCCTGTAAACAACCTTGTCCATACTCTCCACACAAACAGGCCAGCAAGAACAGGTGTTCATCAGTTCCCACTTCAAACACATCACACATATCCGGTGAGATTACCTCGTGTGGCGTCCGTTGCTGCCTTTGATTGTGGGTGTTGACTTTTTTAAGTACCGCAGTCCAAAAGTAATCGAAAACCTTTAAAGGAACGTTGGTACAGCTAAGGGGAAAGTGAGAGTTATGTAGTAGTAGTTAAGTGCTGGAAAAATAATATACTAGAAAATTCAGTGTCTGATAAAGCCCAACCCCTTGTGCCTTACTGAACATTTTGTATTAAAATGTCAAGCAAAAGTAGCTAATTTGAAATTACATTAGGTTTCCTATCATCAACATTCCTCATTAAATGGTAAGTTCACGAGATGGACACCATAAATGAATAAATTGACTTTCTTTTCTGCAATTGTATGGCCACATTGGAACTTTTATCTTGTATCCTGTCCAAAGTTCTCTTTTACGCTCTATGCATTGCATTTTGGGCCTTGGCCCTTGAAAACGTGATACATGAAGTTGAACTTCATTATGAAGACAGACCACATATTGTTTGACGTCATTGTTCATTGGAGGTATTTCTTTTGAACTTGGAATCTTGGTACTTTGGGCGGCGGGTTTTATACCTACAGTTCAGAAATGGTCTCTACTAGTTTTCACCAAGGGTAATGCTACAAATGTACATGTTGACCTTCCTAGACCCCTTCTGAGGAAGGATTACACTGGGCATTATGGTTATTCTATGATTAGTTCTGTGTTATTTCCTCCAAGTAGTGAAGTTGCTTGTGATATGTCAATTCCAGCCGATGTTTATAGGAATTCTTATATGTTAACTTATGTTTGCTTCCACATAAGCCTGGTTATCATGACAAATTAGATATATACTCCCTCCGTCCCAGACAAATGGTTACGGTTGCTTTTTCACGATCTTCAATGCACCACTTTGACCGTAAATGTAATTATATGAATATATAAATTATAAAATTACGATTTTCCAAAAATACTATTTAAGATGTATCTAACAATAGTATTTTTACATTATAAATCTTTGTATTGTTTCACAAATTTATGGTCAAAGTTTGCGAACTTTGACCTTGAAAAAGCAACCGTAACCATTTGTCTGGGACGGAGGGAGTAGTACATAAACCAATAAGCGATTAGGTGGGACACTCATTTGCTAATAATATGATAGTTTTTTTTGTTATTGATTTTCATCAAACTGCTAATGATTGTGCCATTGTGGCATTTATCTGATTAGGAGACACCTTGTTTACCGATTTTGTTGGTTTAGTGACTCTTGTTCTTGCCCCCCTTTTCTTTAGGCCTTCCTTAATCGCAGAAACAATGAATCAAGGAGTTTGTATATCGCTTGCTTGCTGCCCCTCTACTGGAAATACTGTTGCTACATTTCGTCCCAAAGTGGAGATGCCTGGGGGCGACAACAGTTCTCAACTATCGCAAGCTCCTTCTACCCCATGGTCCCATGTTGAGGGTTCCCACATCCTTTTCAACAGAGTGGGTTCTAGTTACCAAAAGTTAAGATCAATAAAAGCTTATGTTCCTGCAATTCGGCTGCCAAGATCCACCATTCTTGGAGCCGCAGATGACAACTCAGTACTTGTTGCTGGGGACGAAGCAACCTCTAACTTTGTTTTACAGGAGTTGCCCTCATTTACAGTTACTCAGCGCATCCAGTCCAACTATCCTATTCGAGATGTGAAGTACACTGCTTCTCAAAAACCAGGTCTACTTTGCTGCTTGAGCGCGGACAGTATGCAGTTTTACTCTGGAAAGTCGTTGTGAGACAGGTAATTCCCGGCGGTTTCATTGTCATGTTCAGTAATCCCTCTGTCCTGGAAAGAATATCACTAATGCACTATCTATTTCACACCTCCCTAAATTTCACCTTTTTCTAAGGATATCACTAACCATATAGGACTGAAGTATTTATATTACTCTATTTAGGTGTCTTTCCTGGTACCCAACCGAAGTATTTATATTACTCTATTTAGTTTTTTTTTAAAATTTTTGGCAATTAAAAGGACATCCATTAATTACCAATGAAACATTACATCATAATGGGAGCAGGTGTGTCCGCCTAAGGCGGATGGTGGCTTACTAGCTTGGTAGTGGGCAGGTTGGCTACCAAGAATGTTGAGTTTGGTGGTTTACTAGCTTGGTAGTGGGTAGTGGGCAGGTTGGCTACCAAGAATGTAAGTGGTTGTGGCGCTTTTCTGGGGAGCCTGATAGCTTCTTATCCGTAACCCAAATTTACTCCTAGTAGCTCAGGCTCCCCAGAAATGTTATATTATCTCCTGCATGCCATTTTATATCATTGGGGTTAATCATACTTTTTACTGCATTCAGGTTCCAGCTGATTGATGTCGAAAATCGCAGTGGGCTTCTGGTCTTGCGAAAACTGCTGCTGTTTTAATCTCCCCCTTTCAGTTATGTGTGCACTGCAGCTATCCAGAGATTTGAGCACTAGTTTTGAGCCAGTGTGTGGTGGATAGGGGATAAGGGTTTCTGACTACTTAGATTATTCATTGTAGGATTAGATTGTCAATACGGTAAATTATCCTTAGGTTGTAATACAAAAGCTCATGTATACAGTGCTGTCAGTACAAGAACATTTAGCTTCAGTTCAGTATATAAAAAGTAAATTGTTTTATTTCAAAGGAAAAGAAAAAAGTGAAGTAAATTATTTTTTGCCGAAGGTCGCCATGAAACGAAACTTCTCTCAATGTGCCGAGGTTCCTAGTTCCTAATTCCTATTCCTACCTTCTGCTTTCTACTTTCTAGTGATCTCGAATTCTCGATGGATTTAGTGAACTCAATTTTCTCGAATCCATGAAAGTTGAACTTCTATGCTATAGTCGGAGATTCATGGATGATGCAACTTGGAACTTTTTGAACTCGCGTAAAACGGACAGAACAAGGTTTATGTTGATGGCAAAGCTAGAGGTGTTACAGTATGTTTACGAATTGCTAGCCCACAGAGTCGACCAAACATTTTCCGCTACAAAATTAAAATCCCAAATGTAAATAACAGGGGGAAACATGTTGCTGGACTGATAATGCAAGGAAAAGAAAGAAGGAAAAAAAATTCCGACCTGCCGGAATCGAACCAGCGACCTAAAGATTTGCTGATGGGAAACCCACTACAGTCTTCCGCTCTACCAACTGAGCTAAGGTCGGTATTTGCTAAGTTATCGCTTGTAAAATACATAACAGATTTTTGAAAGATTGAACAAGACATCAGCTAAAAGTGGTAATCAACAAAGGGACCAATGGGTCTTAACTCTAACGCACGTAGCTGAAATGAATATTAGCTACAGAACAAAGGATCGATGAGAAAGGTCCATGACCATGATAATATGAAATCAATATATATTGTTGGTAGATGGACAACAGTTATCATTTGCCTTTATGTATTATTGACATCTCTATTATTCATAACACACTAATAATTCACATATGGATTTAATCCATCATAATTCATAATATGTCTTATCCTTGTTAATGTATGGGGGAATATATTCAAACTTCTTTCATTTCGATTGCAAATTGCTAAAGTAGATTCATTTAAGACCTTTTGTTATTATCTAGCTGACTAGCTCCACTATTAAAATAAGTTTTTGGCTTGTTTAGCTTATAAACAAGCACCAATTTGTAATATCAGATTTAACGATTCAAGTTTCATAAAAAACAAAGTTATTGGTTGAATTAACTGTTTTCTAAACACAAGTCTAATATTAACAAAACGTCATACTTATTAGAGGTGGTCTCACGTTGATCGGATGAGGAGTAATAAATACCAAACAACAGCACACCACACACCACCAAATAAAAATAATGTTTCTAAAATTCCATAATAAACTAATGTATAAAAAATCCCATAATTAACGGTTGTTCTTAGGACAACACTACTTCTCAAGAAGCAATTTTGAAGAAGTTGATTAGTTTGCTACTCACCACCTTTGGACCAATTTGTTGGGTTGCTACAACAATCAGCATCCATAGATTGGACTTTTTGAGTTGGCTTTTGTTAGATTTGTTTTAGACTTCTTATGTTTGGGTATTTTGTGGCGATTTAGTGATGAGTTTTGGTTGGGAATATGGAGCATTCTGGTTCCTCGGGCACGGCCAAAATTTGAGACTAAATTCGTCAGCAAGTCCTATCCATGGAAGCATAATTCAGAAGGTTAAGATGAATAATTAGAATTTATTGCTGCCACCGATGGTAGTGGTTGTGAATTTGGATCAGTTTTTTCAGCCGGATTTTGTTTTGTTGATTGCTCTTCTTTTAAAACCGTTGGCCACCATGGATGGGTTGTTTGTTGATGATGGTGAAGCTAGTGGTTGTCCTGGCGGTAGAGGTGCCAAAGTTTATGCTGTCGGATCTCGCTGTGATTGGCTTCCTTAGCAGGATCAAAGAAGATGTAATGAAGAATGAAACCGGCTCCAGCTTTTCTATTTTGGTGTTTTTTCTTTTATTTTTTTTATGTTGTTGCTACTGTTGTTGAGTAATCAATGTACTCATGGCCAACTATGACCGGCTTCCTTGTCTTTTCCAAAAAAAAAAAATAAAAAAATATCATATTACTGTTGATCGAGCATGGGCGTATGGGATGGCTATTATTCCTCCTTTCAGAAAAAAAATGTCCACTTACTTATAAATTCCATTTGCATGTCTAATACTCTGTTTGCACTTATAAAAGCATGGGCCTCCCTGTTTCTCTCCTCAGGCCAATTTTATACTTTCAAAATTAATCATTATACTTGAATTCAGAAATAAAAATTCTATTTTGGCATCCACTTCTTATAATTATAGCCGAGTACTTAATCTGTTTCACCAAGATGTTTACACTTCATTTTTCAAGGTCAAAGTTCACAAACTTTGACCGTGAATTAGTGAAAAAATACAAATACTTATAATTTTAAAATGTTATTGTTAGATTCATTTCAAAGAATACTTTTGAAAAGTTATAATTTTATAATCTATATATACATATAATTACAATTATCTACGGTCAAAGTGGTGCATTAGAGACTGTGAAAAAGCAAATGTAAAATCTTCATAAAATTGAGGGAGTATTTCATTGTTTATTTTGTATTTTTTTCTTTAAATGTATTTAATTGCATTTTGAATAAAACAAATTCAGTTAAATTATGAATACTACCTAACAATTCTCCTTATCAAGAGGAAAAACAATAGGGAGCTTTTTGCTCAATCAATCAACGAAGTAATAGAACGATTCAATAGAATTCATATATTTTGAAAAAAAAATTAAACAAACAGAACCCAAATTGCCATGAAAACTTTTGTGAATCAAGAGCTCCATTATTTATAAGATCCCATTTTGTCAATTCATATGATGTTGATAATAATGTGGTAACTTAATTACAAGTTACAATTTATATAACGCACATAATGCACATTCCTAATTGTAAATTTACTTTTACAATGACTTTGGATGCATCTACAACGATGTATATCTCGTTGTATCAATCAACATGTTTATGTAATGACTAATTAATGTCGCGTGAAACATTCTGGTGTTAGTGAATGGTCTCTTTTAATATCCTTACAATAGTTATATACCATGTAATGACTCTGAACCCATCTCATTGCCAAACGTTGCTGCCGTGATAGGTTGCCAGAGCGATACGGCGAGACGGAAACCGGGTGGCACGACCGTGAAGCGTAGGCAGTACAACCAGTTGCTTTAAAATTGGTGTACTGACCTACAAATGGTTGATACCTATAATCAGCTTTGTATTTCCCATTTTCAGTTGCCCAAGATGAGGCATCCCATATTGATCCATACACCCACATTGGCCTTAGTGGAAATGTTGCAGCACTTTTCTTTGGATATCTCCTTATAGGCACATCATCTACCAAAAATCTACATAAACATCAAGCATATGTCACACTATATATATATATATATATATATATATATATATATATATATATATATATATATATATATATATATATATATATATATATATATATATATATATATATATATATATATATAAGTGAATGTTGTTAATTACTAGATTGACAAGTAGACATTGCCATGTAAGCGTTTTGACATGTAAGCAGTGACAATGTTAATGCATACGACACATAAGCACAAGTGGTCAAATAATTAATAGAACTTATCCATAGGCATTCATTTGCCATAAATATCTTTAGTTATCATAATCAGTGTAATTTATAACTTATAAGGATCCTACTGCATTCATCGAACCTATTTATATGTGGGTGGAATATTTAAATCAAGCTACATACTTATTCTACCTCTAATCTCCCATTCATTTTATTGCAATATGTGCGAAATTTAAAACATAAGAGTTCCTTCTATATAGCTACTATTTATTTGGACTTGGACATATGCGTATCCATGTACCATATGAATGTTCTAATTAGCTTAAGTTAAGTGATTAGCAACAAAAAAAAAAGTTAAGGGTAATTAAAAAAACATTATTGTACTCTTTATAAAAAAAAATTGCTCCTTATTGATAATGGTCTATTTCTCCATGTGATATTAGTCGAATATGACAATCTATATTAATGCACGTTCGATAAGTCAAGTGATAAGTAGAAATTGTAATTGTATTAGCTTTTGATGACTGGTATACACGGTTGTTAACTAATTAAACATAATTTTAATGCATCCATTTAATACTTAGGGTATTTTTTTTTTGGAACTAGACATTTGTGATGTTAGTCGCATATAACATGCAGGAATCTATATTAATGCACATTTTCGATATCAAGCCAAGTGACAAATAGAAATTATAATTGTATTAGCTTTTGATGACTGGTATACATGGTTGTTAACTAATTAAACATAACTTAAATGCATCCATTTAATATTTAAGGTGTGTCTTTTTTTTTTTTGACCGTGTACATGTGATGTTAGTCACATATAACATGCATGAATCTATATTAATGCACATTTTCGATATTAAGCCAAGTGACAAGTAGAAATGGTATACATGGCTATTAACTAATTAAACATAATTTCAATGAATCCATTTGATATTTAGGGTATTTGTTTTTAGACTGGATATTTGAGTAAAATGCAGCTAAAAGTAGTAGTAGTGGTGGTCTTTTGGACTGGATATTGGATAGATACTAAGGTAAAATACAGCAAAACTACTAAACAAGTTTGGTTATACAAACCAGGTTTATATTATGATTAACATTGAATGTGATATTGTATATTTTGGTATTTTGCCGAATGAGTGATGCAATATAATATTATAGGTTTGTACCATATAAAGAAAAAGGTCATAGAAGAGAATTTTTAATTCAACAAATGACATATGTGAAAATCTCTTAGAAATTTATATCAAATAAACTTTTTTATTTAATATTAACACATAAGCCGTGCATCGCACGGAAATGTAACTAGTTAATTAATATAAGTGACATCCAAAAGAGAAATTAGTCATCGTAGTTGCTTAAAAATTTTCTTTAGAAAAATATAAATTATGAGTGGCAAAATTGTAAAGGGGAAAAGGGTTGAGCTTTTATTTTCCAAATTCAATGCCTTTTGTACTCATTTAGTAAGGCAAGATATAAACACCAAAATCTCCATATCTTCCAATTTGTCAAAGAAAATGAGTATTTGCCTAAGGTGATGTACTAGCAATATGGGAGGAGGTTTCAAGAGAGAGAGGGTACCTTTCTCTAGAAACCAAACCCTAAAAAAAAAGCTCCCTTTTTTTTCCAGCCGTTTTAAGCCTTCTTTAACCCTCCTCCTCAAGCTCCCCTTCTCATGCTTTCTCCATTCATCTCCATCATCAAACTTTTTTCCTAGCCCAACTTTCTTCCTCTTAGATTTGCTTTTTAAAAGAAAAATTCAGAATCTCAGATCTGAAAAACTTTTTGCGGGAGGAGAGAGTTTCTTGAAGACCTCTATCTCCCCGTCGAGGTGGTCTTTGTGGTCTTTTTAACCTCCATCTCACCGGCTCTTCTCGGTTCTTTGCCTCCGGTGACCTTCAAGCCATGGTTGCCTGAAGCACGCCCATCTCTTGGTCACCGGCTCCTAGGTTCTGATCTATGTTGGTTTCGGGGTATGTTTGAAGAATGGGATTCTCCATAAGCATTTGAGGTTTTTTGGGATCTTAGATCTGAAAAACCTAAAGAAAAAAAAATAATAAAATAAATTCATCGTTTGTTGTTGGTCTTTGAGGATTCGGATCCTCTTTGCTTCTTGTTTTCGGAGCTGAAGAACAAGATATCGTTGGGACGATGAAGATGGTTCATTATTAGTTTTGTGGCTAATTCGTATCATTTTTTGTATTCTTATTTATTTGTTCTTAGCTGTATTTGCTTTATCTAAGTCCTTCACTAATCTGTTAGTGAAGGCACTTTAGTGAGATTACTTGATTGTCTTGTCTTTTTTAAAAAAGGATTTAGCTAACCTATACCCCAAGGACACAGGATAAACATCATTAATGACTTAAAAAGGGGAGAATTAACAACTGCTTCATTAACCATTTCCCACCGTCAAACTTTCTTCCAATATAGCCCTTACTTTATTTTCCTCTATCTCATAATCCCATTTATTAATCTCACCCCAGTAAAACTCCATCAACAACCCCCATCACGTCATTTTGGCCCTCCTTCTCCCCTCTCTCTCCTTCTCCATCTCCAAGCCTCCATTGGCTCTGAGAACCATTTTTCCACCACCCCAAAAAAGCCTAAGTAAAGAGAGAGAAATCAAAGAAAAAGCAGGCCACCATATTTACCAAATGACAACCCACTTTTCCGGTGATTAACCACATCACCACACCACCACCCAAACTGTAATAATTGACATTAGAAACACTTAATAACTAACAAGAGAATGATACATCCACCCACTGGATTGACAACCCACCCTCCCTTAGATAAATACAAAGAAAATATGGATTACCCACCCACTGGGTTAACCAAATATAAACTAACATCAAATTGTTAACATCAATTACAATACGTGTGACATCAATTATTAGGCATTGTGGCAATTAAACCATGTCGCATGAATATGACATGTCACGGACTCATGGGCAAAATGAACCAATATAATTGAGATAGTGAAACATCATTGAATACAAAAGCGATGATAATGATTATCTTGTATAGTCAATTATTTGAAACATATATAGAGAGCAGAATTAAACAC
This sequence comes from Tetragonia tetragonoides, assembly GCA_038025085.1. Taxonomy (NCBI): domain Eukaryota; kingdom Viridiplantae; phylum Streptophyta; class Magnoliopsida; order Caryophyllales; family Aizoaceae; genus Tetragonia; species Tetragonia tetragonoides. The sequence goes on from CM076139.1 coordinate 12,629,193, forward strand.
ACGGCTAAGATAAATTGAGAACTCAATGATTAAGTTCATATTTGAGTGAAACGGTGGAAATTTAAATGTCTGATTTCCTATAAGAATTTTCAAAAAAGATATATAAATCGTTTTATATATACACTAAGAATCGGGAAAAATAAATGCACGATATAAAAAGTAAAAACAAATTGATGCCAACATGTTGAGGACTTGAGGGTTAGGTGGGGAGCAAAATTTACTTACATGATTTCTCTAGGACTCCACAAAATTGCATAGTGATGAAATGCCTTGGTGGGGTCGAACCAAAGATGAAACTTCATCTCTCTTCCAATGATCTTGCCATCTCCACTCCCCCTTACGTAAACATTTGTTTGAAGAACATAAGGCTTCCCAAATGTTGTCCCAAGAAATTCCATGTCTACTTCATCATGGTACCCTGGATGTGCTTCATTATTTGAAAGCTGCCATTTAATTTCCCCCATCAATTACACCAATCATAATTTCACCATCCAACAAGCAATATACTAAAATTACTATGTAGGGTAGATATTAAGATCTTTAATTTCCGGTTACTCCATTTGTATCCGGCAATTATGTTATTTCTTGAAGCCATTGTTCTTACTTACCTTAATGGTTGTTTGATTAGTTTGAATTTTTTTGCTCAGAGTTACAAGTTCGCAAATAATGTACCAAGTGACCAATAAATTAAAAGTTTCAATGTCGAGGGTTAGATATATAGGTAGAATTCAAATCCTTAACCTCCTTGCATTGATAATGTGTGAAGAATCATTCAAAATTTAAGTTAATGGTTATAGGATTACATGTGTAAGAAAATAAGAGTATATGTTAATTTTGTTATAGACCATTAGATGTATCACATTGAGTAGAAGATTCAAATTTTCACCAAAGATGTTAAATCACCATGATTAAATTGTTGCATTTTCGTTGTGGGGATAAATAGAGTTGGTTGGACATGAGAAATCTTTTCATTTTTGTGAAGAAAGGGTGAGTGGGACACCTATCAATGAGCTATTGTCAAAACGGATCGCCATTTCCCGGACCACCCTTGTCGTGACAAAGAGGAGTGATGTGCAAAATACCAAAAGGAAACAAACACAACCAAAACAAGCTTATAATTAAGAAAAAAGCCCCAATAAGATTGAAACCAAAGCAAAGTAAATAAAGAACATATACACCAATAAGAGGAGTAATTGTTACTACAACATGGCTAAGAAAAAAGTAATAGTTCAAGGCCTCACGTAGAAAGATGTTATGACTCCAGCAGTGTATCCGGGTTGTAGCTTAATTGATGTCCCAAAGTATCCAGATCGAAATGGGTGAACCGACTTGAATCCGCTTCCTTTTTATCCAATATAAAATAAGGAATTAGTAACTTATATAATTGGTTCCCAAATCATCTACTAATAACATTTCGTGACAAACATTATAAATTTTGTTCATAATGTTCGTTATGTCATACGTAAAGATTGCTATCTCACAGGATCAACCTATCATTCTTCGATATATTAATTAGGTATCAATCAGAATGTGGGATTGATCAAATATTTAGGTGGTCGTCTCAAAGTAGTAATAACTAATTAGACAAATAAAATAAGATGATAATCACCTGAGGTTCTATCAAGCCAGAGAGTCAAAGCATGTTGATCTAGCCTTTGATGTTGAGGACCCCATAGATTTGTAAAACCCTTGTAAAATCTCATAGACCTGAAATTCTTACTAGGGTAGTAGCCAGGGGAAGGTGGCCATGTAGCAATGCTTTGTTGTACCATAAAGAGGAGAGAGAAGATGATGAAGATCATCGAGAGCTGATGAGCCATGGAGAGGAGCAAGAACCAACAGCTTATATCAAAAGAACTGTAAGTGCTTAAATGAGAAGTTTGTTTAATTGTGAGCACAACTTTGTGTACTTATGTGTGCGTATGTGTGTGTGAGACTGTGTGAGAGATGTGTAGGTGGTGTGTGTACTATATGAGGAAAGAGCATGGCAGAAAAATAGTCCTTATAAATGAATGAAAAGTTTGCTAGGGTCCCACCAGACATATGGTGACAGGATGAACAATGAATTGATGGAAATAACAGCCTTCAATTTATATATATATATATATATATATATATATATATATATATTTTAAAGAAAGGAAATTATTGAGAGAGATTATTTGGGTTTGGTAGGAATTGTTGGAAAGAATGCCAAAGTTTTAAGGTGTTTGCAAGTGGGTTTCTCTTCGTGAGTAAAAGGCTTTTGTCCCACATTGGTAGATTTACAAAAGGTTCATTGGTTTATATACTTCAATGTTTTAGTATGGTTTAGTTGAGTTGGAAAGGAGACTCTCCCACGCGCGCGCCGCCGCCGCCGTCCGTTGGTTCGGTTCGGGACACGTGCGCGGTGTGGTGGGGTCTACTTTTTGGGCCGAGTCGTAACTGAGAATCCAGATTTATGAGATTCGTCAGTTACGAATCCAACTCTTCAGTTATACAAAACAAAACGTTACGATTTCGTTTTAATGGCATCCCTTGGCTTGATGACTGGTTTGATTTCATCAGTTACAAATTCTTCTCCTTTGGTTATTTATATGCTGAATATTGTATCAATTGATCATGCATTCAGAAACCGTTTTCTTCCTCCAAAAACTCAACTGAGCAGTGTTTTTCTTAGAGTTCCAACTCTTCTATTCCGAGTGCACGGAATAGAGGAGCGTTGTGCTAACCTTGGGGGGCGACGCCTTGTTCTGACTGCACTAGTCCGGGCGAAATCGCTTCTAAGGCAGTGGCCTCCGTACCACGACACAACAATCTGAGTTTACAGTAAATCATTCGGCCCACATTCCTTCTTGTTTCCTGTGTTTATTTTTTGGTTTTACAGTATCTTTTCTAACAGGAATTAGGACTCTTAACTAGCTTATTAGAAACTTATTATTAATTAAATAACTTACATGTGAAAAAAATTTGGGTTTAGCATGCAAAAATATGTAGATTATGAAAAATTCTGAACATGTTACCTATTCAATTCAGTGCAATGTTTGTCAATCCAAAAGAGTATACTAATGCACTTTCTACTTTCGAAGAAGGATTTGAAGGTATACAGTTTGCTTCTAAGCAATCTTAGACATGTAAGTAATGAAATCAGCTTGGGTTAGAGTAATTGAACCTATGTGTGTTGGCTTGAACTAGAGTAATAGAGTACAATTGAGTGTGTTGTTTTTCACCGAGTTCAACTGAACTCGACTGAATTGAATTGCACTAAACTAAATAATAATATGTGAGAAAGAAAGTATATTGCTGATCAAATTGAATTGAACTAAAATCCACCTAACTGAGCAAGTCACCATCTTAATAAACGTTCTTTCAGCCAACTTCACATCCTGTAACTATTGACAAATTAATGAATTTTGGTTACTCAGCTCGGACAAGACAATGTAAATGCATTTTGGCCCCACTTTATTCAAATTTTGGTCCCCTATTCTTTGCTTTGAAATTTATGAAAATAATAATAGTAATAATAACATTTTAAGTGCAGAAGGTCATTTGAGTTTACTATTTAGATAATAAAGCTTTCGGGTATCTTGTCATATCAATGTAATCATAAAAGATTCAATTATTTTAATTTCAATTTATGTTAACTGCAAATGGTTCACGGATGAGTAAAAAAAATATTACAAATGATTCATAACAAAAAGCTCTCCTAGTGGCTTTCAAAAAAAAAAAAAAAAAAAAAAAAAGCTCTCCTAGTAGTACTCATTACAATATCAAGTCACAACCTAAGAAAGATGTACCAAATGCACCAATAAGAGCTAAAAAGATGAATGAGACAAATTTTCTTTAAGATGAGATCATTTATTTGATCGTTATACTACAACAATTAATTTCTATTCGCTATTTTTCTAATATATATTTATGGTAATTAATTTGAAAATAAAGGTTAGGTTCGGATTAGTGTCTATAATTTATCAAGATGGCTCGTTAGAACTCGTTGCTTCAATCCCCCAATTCCGAGCCTATAAGCCAATTTATATTACTCACCTTCCCACTTCTCACAACCCTTATAATTGATGTGAAAGAAATACCAATTAATTAGTATGATGCTCATTAGAACACACATATTCATGTCCAAACAAATACTCTTATGTCATATCATGTAGTCTTATATTAGATGGACTTGATTATAACTATAATATATAATCAAAATTAAGATGCATGTTTGACATTTCGTGAGGATTATGTGGGTTCTTTGGTAGAGCTGTCAAATAGGTTAGGTCGTATCGTGTTTGTGTTCGTGTCAAGGTTAAACGTGTCGAGAATACCTTGACCCAAACCTAACCCATTTATTAATCGTGTCGAAAATCTTTGACCTGCACCTGATCTGTTTAATAATCGTGTTACCTGTTTAATGACTTGTTAACCCATTTATCTTTACTTATATTGTAAACTAATTAAAAAATGAGAAAAACCATAAAAATTTACCTAAATTAAAAGTTCTAACCATATATAGTGTACATTTAATAGCCTAAAAGTATTAAAATGCTCAAGATAGGTGAGATTCTATTACATTATTTGCTTGTTACAAATTATTTAAACTTAAATTTGACAATTCTAATTAAACGGGTCGTAAGCAGGTTGCTTTCGTGCTGGAAATCTCAACCTTAACCTAACTCATTTAACTAAACGTGTTACTCGTGTCAACCCATTTAATTAAACGGGTCAAAATTTCTCAACACTAATCCGCTATATTCGTGTCCGGTTCGTGTCGTATTGTCGTGTCGTGTCAGCTTTTGACAGCTCTATTCCTTAGTAGTTAGTACCATGGACTAGGACCATGGTTGAGTTTGAGTATCTCAATATCACACACCTGATGACAATTGACGGAACCTAACGCGGGCCCCTTAGGCATCAAATGAGTGCGTTAGTGGGATTTTCGGCTTTACGCCATTCGCCTAATTTTTTTTTTCTTACAAAGACGTGTGATAGACAGCAAATCACATGTATTAGACAAGTCAATTCGTATCTTAACTGACTCAAGTAGAGAAGGAAATCCTTCATGAAAAGAAAGCTAGATAAGGTTTTGTTTTCTCTACATGACAAAAATTTAAACTTTTAACCACTAGGGGCTCGTTCTTTTCAACTGAAAACTGGTATTGGAACTAGGAGAAATTGGGGAAAACTGGTGAAAATTAGGAAGTCTAACTGGTAACTGGGAAAAACTGGTGACAACTGGGAAAAATGGAAAAAATTGAAAAAAATTGGAAATTTTGTATATTTGATAATAATAATAATAATAATAATAATAATAATAATAATAATAATAATAATAATTATTATTATTATTATTATTATTATTATTATTATTATTATTATTATTACTACTACAAGGACTTTTATTCATGTTTAAATAAAGTCAATGCATATATTTATTTTTATATTTTGTTTAAATATATTGCATATTTAATTATTATGTTTAATATGTCAAAATATCAAATTAGGAAAAACTGGACAAAACTGGGTCAAACTGGGCAAAATTGGGAGAAACTGTATTTTGTAACTGGTAACTGGGCAAAACTGGGCAAAACTGGACAAAACTGGACAAAAATGGACAAAACTGGAAACCAGTTGAAAAGAACATGCCCTAGGTTGTCAGACTGAGGTATTTACCACTTGTGTTCACACCATAGGGTGCATTCTTTTCCACTTATTTCCACCGATTGGGTAAGGTCCTGCCATTGTTTGGGTAAGGTCATGCCACTGATTTCCAATAATTCGGTAATAAGGTCCTTACACTGATTCTCACTGATTCAGTAAGGTCCGGCCACTGATTCTGTTAGTATGAATGTGGATCCTGACACTAATTTTCACTGATTGGGTAATGTCCTAACACTGATTCTCACTGATTCAGTAATGTCTTCCACTAATTCCCACTTATTGGATAAGGTGTCACTAATTTTAATTTCACAGTTTAGATAAGGTATAATAAGTGAAAAAGTGCACACCCTTATTCTCCGCCAATCGTAATATATGCTTAAAAAAATGAAGGAAAAAAAAGAAAACTGAAAAAGTGTGGAAAAGCCAAAATTCTCTATGAAAAAATCAAAAGAAAACAAAAAGGAAGAAGAAAATGCATATGATGCCGTACTTCTTTTAGTTTTGCGAGTGGAGGAAGCATCCGTTCTCGCCGACACTAAACTCGAGTGGGAAATTTTTTTCCCCTCAAGAGGCAAACGGGCAGATCAATATTCAGTACACGTACCGACACTTGTGATATGCAAACCTCATTCATTACCATGGGACCTTTCCTCTTCTCTCTCTCTCTTCAAATGTACTACTAATAATGGCCAATGGGAGTAGGAGTTTGAAACTTTGAATTTAGGAAAATGCAGATTCCACGAGCTGTTTCGTTAAGGCTGTACATGCTGTTTCATGTGTTTTTTTCTTTTTTTTCCTTATTTATTTAATTGTTGAAAATTAATACTATAATGAATACACTAAGATCATTCAATTTTTGTAGCAAGATGAGATTTCATTAATCGGCAAAGGGGTTACAATGATCAGGATTCACCGATTTACAAGTAGCGATTACATCAATAACACTATTTTTACTCTGTTTCTTTGATATGTACCGTTGTCATACTTGTCAATTGCTACTATTTCTGATCATTTGAAAAAGATAATAAATTTTTTTTTGATAATTAAATAGGCATATATTCTTATATTAATAAACTCCGAGATGAAGCAATTACAAAGAACGCCAAATAAATGCTTGACTATGATATCGCCACTACACCCCCACCTTCTAGGAAGGGTTTGCATAGTATTGAGATCATATATTAGGCAAGCAAACAAGACAACCAAGCAATGACATCCTCCTCTCTAAAGAGCCCTTGTTTAGCTACACCATCCGCAATTCCGTTCGCACTCCTCTTCCTATGGACTATCAAGAACTTGGGCCTTCTCTCCAGAGTGTCTAATGAAGTTGAGATCAAATCTTGCATTCCAAGGCCCACTTTTACTCGCACAAGACCAGTTAACTGCGTTCAAAAAATCGGATTCAAAAATTACCTCACACTGATGCAACCAATCCTTATCTAACGTCTCAAACATTGCTCTCCCGATGGCCACTATCTCCGCATGATTAATTTCCAAGCAAAAAACTCTCCCTGAAAATAAGCATTTGAACCTGCCCTCCCAATCTCTCAACATACCACTGCTACCACCCCATCTCTAAAAGAAGAATCAATATTCCATTTCAAAACCCCTTCCCTTGGTGGCTCCAACTGATTATGGTACAATTAAGTATTATATACTCGTCGAAGGCTTCTAGGTGGCTAGTTCTATCCCCCAATTTCTTCTTCTAATCCAAAGAGGGATGTTATATGCCGCCTAATTTTGAGATTGCAATTTGCACTCCCTAATCAAAAGAGGACACATATGTATTTGCAATTGATAATTGTTAGTAGCACAAGGTACATAAGAGTGGGGGTAAATTGTGTTACCCCAAATTTGCGTAATTTAAAATAAGTATAAAAGAACTAGAATTAAAGCAATCACGATTTACGTGAAAAACCCTTTGCAACTCACAAAGGATAAAAACCACAGCCCGAATGACTTTAAATACTACTTCTTTTATTAAAAGAATAGTACAAGTAGATCAAGTTAACTCTAACTTAATCTCGCACTCGAACACTCGTTCAAGCCAAACGCACTTAGAAACTCTTCCAAGCCAAACGTACTTAGGAACTCAACCAAGCCAATCTCTAAACAACTAACTCTAGTTATTATAATCAACGAACAATGTTACCTTGATAAACTTCAATAAGTGAAAAGGTACATGTAATACCCCGTAATTTTTATTCATTTTAGAATAATAATTACTTAAAAAGAAAATGCGATTTCATATTTAAAATAATTAATTGGGCTCATAAATGTTTTTGAGTGCCTAATTAATAATGGGTTTTATTTTTGGACCTAATTAAATTAATTGGGCCAAATTAAAAGAAATAAAATTGGGCTTAATTAATTTGGATTGGCCGAAAATAATTAAGAACCAAATTGGGCCATTATTTTCGGCCAAGAGCGGAAAATATGGGGCATCAAATCAATTTTTATTTTTCAAAATTTGGTTTCCTAAATATTTGGTAAGTGGAAGGAAGTTAGGAGAGTTTTTAGGAAAGAATAAGTTTAGTTAAGGAAGGAGTGTATTTGGGCTCCTAAATACACTCAGCTTCCTCACATAACTGATTCTTTACCCAAAAAAAAAAAAAAAAAAAAGTCTCTCTCTCTCTTCACTCATACGGCCGAAATTCCTAGAGCAAAAAGAAGGAGAAAGTTCATCACTTTTCACAATCCATCTTGCTCAGTTTTAATCCCTTGAATTTTCAAGTAAGTGTTCTAAATTGGTTTTCTTTGTTTATTAAAAGCTTTTTTGATTCAATTCAAGTATGATTTCATGAACCCTAGTTTTTGTATGATAAACCCTAAATTAGTTTTATCTAGGGTTTGTTAGATTCTATTAATTTTGCATGATAGGATCATGATTAGGGTTTGGTTTGTGGTTTTTATTGAATTGGATCAAGTTTGAATGAAAAAGGTTAGATCTTTGTAATCTAATTAAATCTTGAAATTTATTAAATTATGGATTTGATTAGATTAGGGTTTTATAAATTTGTTAAAAAAAGAAAGAGAAACCGTGGGGCACACGGCTGTGCCGTGCGCAGCACACGGCGGCGTCGTGCGCAGCCGATGTGCGGCTGTCGCGGCCGCCTGCCGCCGGCGGCCAGCTACCAGCGGGTCTGCTGGTGGTGGGGCCCGCTGGTGGTGGTGATGGTGATGGTGATGGTGTTTGATGTTGACTTGCTTTGACTAGTTGACTTGTTTAGGGTTTTGGAAAGTTTCCTATTTTGTTCTATGCAAATTCGTTTTTGGAAACTTTGAGCATGCATGAGTAACTGAAATTTCCAGCAAGTTAATTAATTAAATTAAGGGTACTAAATCATCTTTAAAGTTTAATAAAGTGGTTTAGAAGTCAAGGTGTTGACTATTGTTATGTTGTGGATTTGTTAGGACCCGTGGACCGCGAGTAAACGTAAGGAGCTTACGTTATTTGTTTGTCGTAATTGCCTTAGTTGGAACGTAATTCATGTCTCTATGAATTATGTAATCTCTTTATCATAATTCATATCGTTTGGGATTTGTATTCATTTGTCTAGTATTGAATTAGGAATGTGAATTCATATTTGGACTTGTGAATATTTGAAAAGGGATAATTGATGTTTATTTCCTTGTGATAATTCGTATAGAATTATATGTCAGTGAATGCATGTATAATGTTGGAAATTCACTTGTGTAGCAATGTCTACTTGATTAATATTCATGTGAGGAGATGCATGCTTTATTATTGGTTATTGAACGAAAATTATGTTAATAATTGTTCAATTGGATATAGCTCGAAATTGCTATTTCTGTATCATGTTAGTAAGCATGTGGATTCATGTTAGAAGCATGTTACTTCAATAAGTTGAAATGAACTTTGACTATTGAATTAGGTGGTTTTGAATTGAGACCTGATTCCATTCATGTAAAATGCCATCGGAAATTGTAACCATATTGTGTTACTTGAGTGCCAAAATTATGTGTATTACTTGTTATGTGATCACCATATTAAATTGAATTGAGAGTTAAGACTTCTTTGGTAATGGATCCACCGAAGGAGGCGAATGGGAATTTGTCATTTGGTACGTTGAGTGGTTCCATTGGTTATGGCCTCAATGTATTTAGTTAAAGCTTGTATCCATACAAAGAGCAATTGGGCAAGTGAAGTTTTGTGGATGAAACTGTTCTTCTTGTAAACCTAAGGGTTGAGAGAGGGTATGCATACTTAGGAACATCTAGAAGTACTTCTGGAGTCATCTTACTCCGGGACGGTTGATCCCTCTTTTTCCACTGTGCACGGGACTAAGATCCTATTGAATCGACTGGTGTTGGTTTCACAATTCATGCGATTCTCTTCTCTCTAATGAACTTGGCTAATGGATAATAATAAATAATGAGATTTATTATTTGGTGGTTGTTGTGTCTTTACTTAAAGCATGTTGTCTTTATTTCTTAAAGCATGACTATCTTATTTGATTAAGCATGTGGACTTAATTTGGAGATTGAAATGGATTATGTGGTTATGAATTACCCAGCATCGCTGATTAGTTGTTTTTCTTTTTACTTGTGTTTGTTGTCCATTTCTCTTCAATGGTGGGCCTATGATGAACCTATATGGAATTTGTCTATATGGGGGAGTAGATTGACAGGATTATAGCTCGAGGAGTTGAGCTAGAGAAGGCGTGCCAAGAAGATAGTATATCTTCTAATTTATTGTTTAGTTTGGAACTTCTATTATTGGGATTTTTATTATTGTAATGAGATTAATTCTCTTGCATGACAATTAATAAGTTTAATACTTTTACTTCAATTGGATTATCTGTTTTATGTTAGTTGGAAGATAGTTATTATTTAATTATCTATTACGTTGTTTGGGGATTCTAGCATTTGTTTTTCTTTCTAGCCTTGTATTTGATTTGAACATTAAATGTGGCGGTAACGCTTCGGATTTCCAGAGTTTTTCCGCTGCAATTCGTGATTTTAAATGGTTTTAAATTGGACGAAAATTCGGGGTGTTACGGTACAATATAAAACCTATACCTTTGCAAAGAATATATGTATGAAACTTATAGCTATTAGGCAACGTTCTATATAATGTGTAAACGTTTGTGATCAAGACTCTCTCTAGATAATATTACGTTCAGTTTGACGGAGAGACGTCAAACTGATTTATGCGAAATCTTCTTTTTATACGCATGACCGAAGAAGTAAAAAGCAACTAGGAACCCTATTTGCAACTAGGAAACCAAATCTCTTTTTCCTTTACTTGGTAAACAAGATTTTAATAAAGAAGAATAAATATATTTATCAAATAAAGCATATATATCAAAATCAGTTTTTATGAAGAAAATAAAATAAAAATCATTACAGAAAGTATTTTCTTCCTAGTTAAAAACCATGTAGCCAAATATAAGAACAAATAGATTTTCGATAAAATCTTTACTTATTAAAAAGTCGGCTAGGTTAAAAACTATTTTAAACCAAGATCATTTAACAAATAATGAAGAAATAATTTTTAGTTACTCCACTTAAAATTACTTTTACATCAAACGTGTAAATGTGTATGAATATAGAAACGTTCATTTGGATACTAAGGATTCAAGAAACGTTCTCTCTCATACTATCTCATGTGTAGATTATAGTTGCCCAATAATTATAAATTACACGTATTAATTATCGCAAAGCTTTAACATGAACTCTAAGAAATAAATAAATAACCTAGAGCACATGAGAATAACTTGTGTCTTCTCTTGATCTTTATCTAGCAAACTCTTGCACAAATAAATTCCTGAAACACTAACACAAGTTAAGTAGAATCACTTTATAATTAAATAAGTTTGTCATCTTCAAAACTCAATTGCTCAACAATTTTCCCCTTTTTGATGATGGTAAACTTGTGATGCATAATAGTGCTAAAATAATATAACCAATTATAATTGAGCACAAATAAAAGATTGTAACGCTTTCTATTCATAGTGAATAGAGGGAGCGATCAACATAACAATTATAATTATTCATTAAAGAACTCATAATGTTAAAGCAAGATAATCAAATAGCTCATTTATGATAAATGGTGACATCCATGTATATCATTCATAATCAAGAAGTCCATTGATGACCATAGTGGTATTACCACAAAAGACAAAGATAGATCAAATTTAATAAGACCTTCTTTAAAACTAGATAAATCAAAGCTCAAATACCTATCATCACACAATATTCTTCCCCCTTTTGACATCATCGAAAAGGTTAATGAGTCAAGACAAGGAAGATAACAAATCACAAAACCATAAGATAGAGTCAAGAGTACTATAATCATAACATAAGCATAACTAAAGTAGCTCAAGCACAATCTAGTGATGCCATGACTACACCAAAAGCAATCTAATGTTCAAGTACACATCATGACATCCAAGGAATTTAAATCAAAGGCTATTGTTTAAATTACAAGACGATAAAGGTAAATCATGGTTTGATCATGATGAAGGATAAAGCATATGTGAATCATTCATTAGTTCAAGGAGATCATTCCTCCTTAGAAGGTGCTTCGTTTCAGATATAGGAAACATAGGTTGAGAGCTAGATTAAAAGGTTGGAAGTAAAAAAATGGTTGGTTTAAGGTTTAGACAATGTCACATTATAAGGAGAATATTGAGAGGGTCTAGTCACAATGTCAAGATGAAATACTTGTAAACATCATTATTGCAAGAGTACCCTTATTTCTCCTACTAACCAATATGAATTTATTTTTCATTATCTCTCCAACATGGTAGATACGATTAGATGGCAATGAAACTTAGAACAAATATATGTATGCCAAAGCCTAACGTCCTACCTTTGCCGTTTCTCTCCTTTTTAGCATATTACTCCAACAACCATTTTCATATAAAATAAGTCTCTCCAAGATTAAACTCCTTCTAGTATGAGATTAAAAGAAATACTTCCCTATATCCCTTAAAAGAAAATTCAATCACCAATATGAAATCTCTCCTTATTTCTCCTATGTAACCACGCATGTCAACTTCACATTACATGTAACAAGAACGTTCGAATAACAAAGGAAGCATTTCTAGTAAAGAAGTAAATTCACTTCTGTCGTTTCGGCCTCCTCTTTTTCTTTTTCTTTTCTTTTTTTTTTTTGCGTAGGAAAGCTACAACAATTTCTCCACAAGACTTTTCTGATTTCCTTTTCAATAATTCCCTTATACAACCAAACAGATCTTATAACTCTAAGATATGCAACAATTTCTCCAAATAAGGACTACATCATATCTCATCAATAATTCCTCCTAACAAAATATATAACGTGACATTAGCAAGGGGTAAAAAGATGGTTAGGGAATTTTATTTTATTTTTGTGGAGTTTGGTTGTGTTTTAATGGCTTAAATTTTCAAAGACCGATTTGGCTTGTAATGTGGTTTCAAATTATAATCAGTCTTTTAAGAACAAAGTCGTCTTGCACAAAAGAAAATCTTGGATGTATGATATAGTAACAATATGAAAATAATGCAGTATCAGTATAGCATCTAGTGAGACATAGCGAGTTCGTTATATTAATGCATTATGTAAATGAAAACAACAAGACTCAGATGTTATATCCTTGTAAATAAGCATCTATTATAAATAATGACAAATCAATCATTTCTAATCAATCATTGAGGGATCATATGAGTGATACTAACTAATTAATCAAGCATAACCATATTTAGATCAAGCATGATCCTTCCCAAATTTTTTTCTATGTAAGGCTTTTGTAAAAATATCAACAATTAATCAATCAAAAGCTTCAAATTAGTATGCTACCCATCTATAGTAAATGGGTGCTATAGTTTAATACCACATCCACATATTACAATCAAGTCATCATTCAAAACTAATACGTAAAATAAATTATTTTCAAGGAATAAACTCAAAGCATAATAAATATTCTCCTTGTAAATAATTTCCCACGGAATTCTCAACTATATGAAAATAATCAATAAAATCAGCATATTCCCCTTGTCACATAGCCAAGTAATATCAAAGAAAATTTTCATTAAAGCATACATCGACCAAGAACACATTACTTAGAGAATATATGTGAGTGACTTACTAACCTTATTGCTCTTGACAATTTTGTGTTTCTTATTGTCACCAATCATCACCACATTCATTCTCAAAGGCCATGAGTGAGAGCAAATCAAAATATATCAAAACATGACATGATTAGTCAATACTAATGTTTACTCCCTCTCCTATAGCATGCACAAGTCAATCAATTCTTGGTTTTGGGAACCCAAACCTTTTTGGTTCCCTTTGGGTTAGTAGCATTAATAATATGCAAAGAATTTCTCCTAACCCATATTTGTTTAAACGTAGCATTATTCTTACCATGAAATAATTTCTTAGGACATTCAAAAGTAAAATGACCAATAAGACCACAATGCATGCAAACACGATTTTCTGGCACATCAACATATTTTCTATAATTCTTTTTAGGACTAGTTTTAGCTACGGTCCTAATTCTTTGATTGGAAGGTGTGTTGACATGCTTCATATACATCTCATAAGCTTTTTGTCCAATAAACCACAAATTTTCATTGTGTGTGGCGTTAATTTTATTTTTCTCTACGGTGGACAAATTCTGTTTAAGGGTCTGATTTTCTTTATTAATAGCATCCAAACGTTTCTGCAACATATGAGAATGATCGTTAGAACTAGTGGAAGCATCAGATTCTTGTACAAAGTTCACTTTAGATTTTAGCTTCTATAATTCCACAGAACGTTCCTTCAACTTTTTATCCAATGTTCCCTTCTCTTTTACTAAATTGTCGTTTAAACGTTTCTCCTTTTCTAACTCTAGGGAACGTTCTTTCATGTTTTCCCCCAACGTTTCCTTTTCCTTTTCTATGGTCACGTTCTTTTCTTTCAGCGAACGATTTTCTTTTTCAAGAGTTTTTATCCTTTCACTGATTACTTCCTTTTCTTTGGTGAGTTGTTCATTAAGCGTAAACAAAGTATTTATACTCTTTTCTATTTCATCAATTCTGGCAGTCAAGCATTTTTTATCGTTATCAAGAGTATTCACCCTTTCTTTAAGTTCACTAATTTCATTTAACAATATGATATTGTTATTTTCAAATTCTTCTTTAATTTTAGACAATGTCTCTTGAGAACTATTAATAACAACATTCATGACATTCAACAATTTTTCTTTTGAAAAAGAAGATAGTTTAGATTTTAATTCGTTCATAAATACCTCGATATCTTCTTTATCATCGGTCTTACCATCCAAAATTGCCATAAGCGCCATGTGGGCTTGCGGAAGATGTTCTTCTTCTTCTTCTTCTTCTTCTTCTTCTTCTTCTTCTTCTTCTTCTTCTTCTTCTTCTTCTTCTTCTTCTTCTTCTTCTTCTCTCAATGTAGCCATCACTTTATCTAACTCTTTTTCTACTGCGGTGGATAGATTTGCTCTTTTATCTTTCTTCTTCTCCATATCCCACAGTGGGCATTGATTTATCATATGTTCAGGTAACCTGCATTTATGACAAAGTCCATCATTAATATTTTGCTTGTAAATATTAGTGGAGTAATTTTTATTTTTGCTAGAGTTTTTCTTAGATTTAAAATTTTTTAAGAACTTGGAGAACTTTTTGATAATGAACATAATATTATCTTCATCAAAATCTCTGATTGGCTCATCATCATCATTGGCCTTGAAAGCAAGTCCTCTATCTTTGTTAGATGACTCGGGGCTCAGGATTCAAGTTTTATCTCATGAGTTAATAGAGATCCCATTAGTTGGTCCAGTTGTAGTTTTATGAGATCCCTAGCCTCTTGAATTGCGGTAACTTTAGGCATCCAATGTTCAGTATTCGGTAGACTCCTCAGAATTTTCCTACCTTGATCTTCCACTGCGTATTCTCTGCCAAGAGACTTTAGCTCATTTATAATAATAGTAAAGCGAGTAAACATATCCTTAATCGATTTATTTTTCTTCATCTCAAAAGATTCATATTGTTGAACCAGTAAATCGATTTTCGATAATTTCACTTCATTAGATCCTTCATGAGCAGTTTGTAAAGTATCCCAAATTTATTTAGCACTAGAACAAGCAGATATTCTATTAAATTCATCAGAATCTAAGGCACAGTGTAAAAATTTCATTGCTTTAGCATTTTTGTCAATTTTTCTAAAATTAGTTTTGGTCCATTTATCCTCTTCTACTTCTTTACCTGCCGTGTCAACAATTTTAAACGATCCATTCTTAACTACTTGCCATACCTGATAGTCTTCGGATTTAATGTAAATTTCCATACGATTCTTCCATCCAGAGTAGTTGCGTCCGTCGAAGAATGGAGGTCTTACAGCAGATTGACCCTCTTAAATACCATTTGATGTGTTTGAGATCGACATTCTATTCAAGCGTGAACCTGTATCTAAGAGAAAACGAGGTTCTGATACCAATTGTTAGTAGCATGAGGTACACAAGAGGGGGGGTGAATTGTGTTACCCCTTAAAACAAGTATAAAAGAACTAGAATTAAAGCACTCACGATTTACATGGAAAACCCTTTGCAACTCACAAAGGATAGAAAACCACGGGCCGAAGGAATTTAAATACTACTTCTTTTATTAAGAGAATAGTATAAATAGATCAAGTTAACTCTAACTTAATCTCGCACTCGAACACTCGGTCAAGCCAAACGCACTTAGAAACTCTTCCAAGCCAAACGCACTTAGGAACTCACCCAAGCCAATCTCTAAACAACTAACTCTAGCTAGTTGTTATAATCAACGAAAAATGTTACCTTGATAAACTTCAATAAGTGGAAAGGTACAATATAAAACCTATAGCTTTGCAAAGAATATACGTATGAAACTTATAACTATTAGGCAATGTTCTGTATAATGTGTAATCGTTTGTGATCAAGACTCTCTCTAGATAATATTACGTTCACTAACTCAAGAAGTAAAAAGCAACTAGGAACCCCATTTGCAACTAGAAAATCAAATCTCTTTTTCCTTTACTTGGTAAACAAGATTTTCATAAAGAAGAATAAATATCTTTATCAAATAAAGCATATATATCAAAATCAGTTTTTATGAAGAAAATGAAATAAATATCTTTATAGAAAGTATTTTCTTCCTAGTTAAAAACCATGTAGCTAAATATAAGAACAAATAGATTTTTGATGAAATCTTTACTGATTAAAAAGTCGGCTAGGTTAAAAACTCTTTTAAACCAAGATCATTTAACAAATAATGAAGAAATAGTTTTAAGTTACTCCACTTAAAATTACTTCTATATCAGACGTGTAAATGTGTATGAATATAGAAACGTTCATTTGGATACTAGGGATTCAAGATACGTTCTCTCTCATACTATCTCATGTGTAGATTATAGTTGCCCAATAATTATAAATTGCACATATTAATTATCGCAAAGCTTTAACATGAACTCTAAGAAATAAATAAATAACCTAGAGCAGATGAGAATAACTTGTGTCTTCTCTTAATCTTTATCTAGCAAACTCTTCCATAAATAAATTCATGAAACACTAACACACAAGTTAAGTAGCATCACTTTATAATTAATTAAGTTTGTCATCTTCAAAACTCAATTGCTCAACAAGAATTGTTTTTGTTTTTTGAATTTTTTTTTTACAAATGCTCCTGGCCTCCTGTGTCTTGTTTTAATTGGAAGTGCAAATTGTAATTTAGGTTGAGACTGCACATATAACCCCTTTTTACCTACATAAGAGTATATCATTTGTTCACTGTTATTTGTCACATTTGTTTATCGTATTCGATTTTGACCATTTAATAATGAAAAAAGTACATTTAATTCACAATATGAAAAACGGGGGTTGGATTCTTACAGAAAAATTATTTCTTGATATATTTTTTTTTATTATCAATATATAATTTGAGAAAAATCAATAGTTAAAGTTTCATATCAAATTAATGACCATAAAAACTCATATGAGACGCCTCAGGCGTCTCAAACAAGCACGACATCATACTTGATCATAAAGGTTGACTCGTATCAAGGCGGGCTCGATCATAAGAGAAATTTTGATTAATGACAGTTGGTCACATGCTTGCAAGTTTTAACTCGAATGAAATCCCTATTCTAATTTATTGTTTTTGTGAGCGGCATGGGCAGACCCGTTTCTAGGGGTAGATTCGAGGGGCGACCGCTTAGGGCCCAAGGTTAAAAGGGGGCCCAAAACTCAATATAATAAATAACATTTACTAATATAGTTGCCATATTAGAAAATAACTAACAATGTGGTTTAGTGGTCTTAGCGTTTAATGCACACTTCCCTAGTTCCCTATGATCACGGGATCAAATCCATGAGTGGGCCTATTTTTACTACTTGCTATTTTTATTTTATATTCATGTCGTACTAGTTACCAGGAGTACTGCTCCCTTCTCTCACAAAATAGAAAGTTATCAATTTAAATTTATAGTGGACTCCACTTATTTTGTGAGAAGAGGGAGCAGTGCTCCTAAACTATGCAAAAATTTCTCCCCAACATGACCCAATGAAGAAAAATGAATTAATTAACAATTAGTCCTACAAGGCTACAACCATTTTTTTAACCTAATTATGCACAAATTAATCTGAAATGTACTTATAGAACATATATATATATATATAACCTAAATTATTTGTAAACATTGAAGTAATGTATTAATCAACATACCACTTTAATTATGATATTATTGATCTCTACAAGTGAACCAAGTAGAGTTTAAAAGAAATGGATCAAATACCTTATTGGAATTTTAATTTTATCTCAATGTTTTAATTTTTTTTTTTTGGCAATTAAAAAAGGATTTTATTAATTACCAAGAGATATTACAATAAGATCAACGATTCTCAAAACCAATACTAGTACACCATCTAATCAGTAAAAAGAAAATTAGACTAGGTACCCCTTCTACAAGACTTCCTAATCTAATTTACATGCTAGTGCTGGATGGTAGTCCTCAATTACTGTAACTGACTCAAGAAAGCAAATAACTTCTTGTTCAGTTGAGCTCTAATACAAACGTTGGTTTGTATCTTCCTCAGCAACTGCTTCTCGTCTTGCTTGTTGCCTGGGGGAAAGCTTCTAAAATTCCTCTCGATCCACAAGTGGTAAATTGTCTCAGTAAAACTCATCTTGAGGCACGCAACTTTAGCAGATTTACCCTTGGTAGTTTTCGGAATCCATTGCAGCTCTTGATCCCATGGTAAACAAGATCTCTGCCATCCCAACCAGTTCAAAATGCTAACCCAAACCGAAGTAGCAAAATGACATCCAAAAAATAAATGATTGGCAGTTTCATCATGATTCAAGCAAAAACAACATTTTGGATCAACCTGGACATTCCAAGAGATGAGTAACTCTTTGGTTCTGATCCTCTTAAGCAGCACCAACCAAGTGATGAATATTGCTTTAGGACTAGCAGCATTTGCACATATAATATTCTTCCATGGAGCTTTAGGGAACTGACCTTTTAGTAGAGAGTAGGTGAGCCCAATGGAAAATTTCCCCTGCTTCGTAACTTTATCCCAATCAACAATAGTGGCCATATGCTTCCTGCTGTCAAATAATTTTCTGACGACCCATGAAGCTTGCTGTGGGGAGGCCATATGCCAGAACTGCTGTTGTTTAATATAGTAGTTGTGCACCCATTTAACCCGTAAACAATCCTTTTTCAAGCTAAGTGCCTAGAGCAGTTTAAGAATGGTTGCCTGGTTCCAGACTTTGAGATCAATGATGTTAAGTCCTCCAGCACTCTTAGGTAGACATACCTTAACCCAAGCCACAAGAGCTCTTTTAGAGATATTTGCTTCACCTGACCAAAGATAAGATCTGCAGACTGCCTCAATAAGCTTCATAGCCCGCTTTGGTAGTATGAACAACTGGGACCAATAAGCTTGTACTCCAAAAATGACAACTTTGATTAACTGTACTCTTCCAGCATATGATAAGTGTCTGGATGTCCACGCACGAATTCTTGCTGTAATCTTTTCTACAAGCTGGTAGCATTGGTTGGAAGTTAGTCTCTTGGACGAGAGGGGGATCCCCAAATACCTAACAGGAAGTTCACCTAGAGATTAGCCCGTGTTCTCCAGAATAAGCTGTTTATCACCAGTGTTAACTCCCCCAAAATATAGCTGGCTCTTCTGAAGATTAGGCTTCAATCCAGATGCTGCAGAAAATCTGTCGAATTCTCTAGAGATAATTTTTACTGATTCCACGTCTCCTCTAGCAAATAGAAGGAGGTCGTCAGCAAAGCATACATGAGTAATATTCAATTTTCCACATCAGGGATGATAATTGAAATCAGGTTGCTTCTTCAGAGTGTTCAAGCACCTTGTTAAGTACTCCATAGCTAAGACAAATATATAAGGTGATAGGGGATCACCTTGTCGCAATCCTTTCCTAGCAGGAAACCTTTCTGAATATTCACCATTAATAATAAGAGAATAACTCACAGTGGTTATACATTCTGTGATCCATCTCACAACTTGATTGGAAAAACCAAGTTCTCGCAAAACTTGTTCAATAAAGCTCCACTCAATGGAGTCATAAGCTTTTTGTAGGTCCACCTTTATCATACATCTTGGTGAGATGTGCTTCCTCCCATAACCCTTTACTAACTCATGGCTCAACAGGATGTTATCAGATATCAATCTCCCCGGAATGAAAGCTGACTGACTGGGACCTATCAGATCATTAATAATTGCTTGAAGTCTACCAGTGAGCACTTTAGAGATAATCTTGTAAATCGTAGTGCAGCAAGCTATTGGTCGATAATCCTTTACTGTACTAGGATTATCCACCTTTGGCACCAAGGTAACAGTAGCACAATTGATAGATTTCAACATATGCCCAGTTTTGAAAAAATACTTAACCGCCTCACATATATCTCCCTGAATAGTTCTCCATGCTTGCTTGAAGAAATGGCCATTAAACCCATCAATGCCCGGTGCTTTACAATCATCTATGGAAAATAATGCTTTTTTTATTTCCTTATTAGTAAGTTCTCTGCAAAGTTCCAGTTGTTGAGAGTGCTGTAAAGTAGGACCCTCTCTCATGATAGTCAGATCAACCTGTGGAAGAGAAGCAGCTTTACTACCCATTAGCCCTTTGTAGAAATTCAGAATCTCCTGTTGGATGTCGTATGGGTTTGTGATTCTGTCCCCATTACTGTTTATCAAGGCTGTAATCTGACTTCTTTGTTTCCTGGAAGCCATAACAGAAAAGAAATATCTAGTATTACTATCTCCCTCCCTGATCCAGTGAGCTTTAGCTTTTTGTCTACAAATCTGCTCCTGAATGTTAGACCATTTCTCCAATTTTTGAGCAATTGTGGCTTCTTGTTCACAAAGGTTCACATCTGTCATATCAACAGCAAGTAAGTCCTGCACATGAGATAGTTGGGCTCGCGAGCTCTCCACCTGTTTGTCAATGCTATTATACTCAATGTGCATTAGTTTTTTCATTGGTTCCCTACAAAGCTTCAGTTTACACCAAAGTCTATACAGAGGACTGCCTGTAATTTTTGTAGACCAAACCTCTTGAACTATGCTCTGAAAATCCTTATGACCAGCCAGGACATTTACAAATCTAAAAGGACTGCCCCTAATCTGCCTAGCAGGATCCATAGAGAAGAAAATAGGGGAATGATCAGAGAAGAGGGGCTCGCGGAAATCAGCAGTAATATGACCATATGTTCCCAGCCAATAAGAGTTGCCAAAAGTTCTATCAATTTTACTGCATATAGTCTTATTAGTCCATGAATAAAACCTTCCCATAAACTTGAGTTCAGCTAGCCCATTATCATCCACAAAAGAATTCAAATCTCTAGTCTCTACACTTGTCACAAGTGCACCATTAATTCTATCAGAGGTGTGCAACACACTATTGAAATCTCCACTCAAACACCATGGTTCAGAGATGGTCTGACCAAGCATAGTCAGGGCATCCCACATATCTTTCCTTTCAAGTAAAGCATTAGACCCATATATCAAAGTAAATATACAAGAGAAAGACGTGAATCTGCTGCTTACCCTACAGTGTATGAACTAAGCATGAGTGTGTAGAATAGTTACCTCCACTTCAGTAGCCCTCCACAAGAGCCATATCCTGCCATTTATTGCCTCAGAATAGTTGTGAATAAATTGCCACCCCTGAGAAACTTTGTGGGCAATATTATTTGCCTTGTGAGCTTTTATTCTTGTTTCTAAAATACCAGCAAGAACAACTTTATTCCTCTTAAGAAATATCCTAAGTTCCTTCTGTTTAAAAGGCTTGTTCAGGCCTCTAACATTTCAAGTTACCCAATTCATGAGGAGGTAGTAGGTGGGGGAAGACTACCCTCCTCAGGGTCAGTCTCCAAGATTTGTTCCAGAATTGGCTCTCCTAGCACACCAAATATGTTGCTAATAATTATTTCTGGCCTGAATCCACTAGATGCACTATATAAAGTACCTTGCCTTGTAACACATGGTCCTGTTGTTATAGTAACAGGTTTGGTATCCCCACCAAGAACTGTAGTGACCGCCTCCAACTCAGTCCCAGCTTTAGCAGCCTGCTGGCTTGTAGAACCTGTCTCAAAACTAGAGACAATAGTATCCTCTTGGGCCTTTGTAGCAGCTTCTGTAGGCTTAGCAACCCAAATCTGTTGAGGTCTAGCCCTTCTCTGTCTAGCACCCTCCCGCTGAGGAACACCAGCACCTCGATTAGGTAGATTCCTGACTTTAGAGCAATCATGACCAACCTTCAAACACGTGGCACAGTAATCAGGTTTCCACTCAAATATGACTCTTTGCTCAAAGTCTCTTCCATCAGGATCAGCAATAGTCACAGTTGTAGGTAGTGGTTGAGTAACATCCACCTCAATTTAGTACACGAGCAAACGAAATTCTGATCTGTTTGCTAGTACATTCATCAGCGTATAAAGGTTTACCAACACTACTTGCAATCCTTCCCAATGAGTCAGAGCTCCAACAATTAAGGGGTAACTTTGGGAATTTGACCCAGAGAGGCAAAAACCCGTAGAAACTCATCCTTAAAATCAAAATCAGCAGACCAAATTCTCAAAATCATAGGATGATTATTCATTGTGTAAGGCCCAGAATATAAAATCTCATCTCTATCTTCATGATTTTGAAATCGTGCAATGAAATAGTCATCCTCATGCAGGTATAGTAATGGTTTTGCAGCTGTGTTCCAATTTTTTGCAATATAATCCTCCATGTAATTGAATGAAGGTGTATCCCCAACCACATAGATAATAAGGGCATTTTTCCAGATCTCAGTTTGTTTATCCACATCCTTTTTATCTAATTGAATAATCAATTTACCATCCTTAATGGTCGGAGGAAAGTAAGAGAGGGCCATACCTCGCGACGCAGCTCGATTCTGTCCAAATAGATCATTCCAAGGCTCCTCCGGAAGAATTGGGTCGATTTGAGGTAGTTCCAGATTTGCATCCAAGCTTAAATCAAGCCGCCGAGCAGCTCAAGGCTGAGCAATCGACGATGAAGACGCACCTGTCCCCGCAGAGTTGGGCTCAGGTAACCCCTTGCTCATCGAGGACGCAGGTATGGGTGCTGTAGCAGGCGAATCATCAGGCGGTGAATCGTCCTGTGGAGGAGAAGCACGAGTACTCACCGAACTTCCCATAGTTAAGATCACTCTTCCTCGTCCTCGGCCACGGCCACGGCCGCGACCGCGACCACACCCCCTCCGACCGCCTGTAGTCATCAACCAACAAGGTGGCGCATGCAAGCAAATCCGCCTTCACGCGCGCTGGGAGCATTTTTTTAGAGAGAGAGTATGACAATTCAATGTTTTAAATTGTTATACATTAAAGGAGTACTTTTCTTTTTAAGGCGGAGGTATAATTATCACGTATGGCAGAACAACTATTTTTCTTTTTTCCTCACAAGCTTATTTCTTTTTCTTTTTCTTTTTTTTTGTTTTGGTGGCAATACAAATCCGATAAAAAAAGGGCATTGATATAGTAAGGGCACTCATTTTTATTTTGCCCTAGGGCCTCTGAAGTGTTAGGGACGGCCCTGGGCATGAGCATGTTTTTCCCTTGTTCCAAATTTAGTTATTTGTTTGCATTGGATGTGGTCATAACTTATCCCCCAAAACTTAAAATTAATGTTTTCTAAAACTTTAAATAAGCTTTGTTTGTCCATTTATTGATATATAAGATTTTCACTTTTTTTTTCTTTTCTCGGTTACCTGATCCAAACAATTTTCAGAACTTTGAGGTTATTTTGTGCAAAGTTTAATAAAAGTGGGTACCCCGTTCAAAAGTGCAAACATTAAGGATACCTCATAAAATTTCCAAAAATATTAAGGTGTTTTTAGTCAAAGGCTTTTAGGTGGCTAGTTCTATTTCCTAACTCTTTCTTCTAATGAATCTAATCCATAGAGGGATGTTATATGCCACCTCACTTTGAGATTGTAATTTGCACTTCCCAATCAAAAGAGGACAAATATGCAACTTGCAAATTGAGAATTGTATTTGTTTTCTAATTTTTCTTTTACAAATGCTCCTAGCCTCCCGTGTCTTGTTTTGATTAGAGGTGCAAATTGCAACCTAAGTTGAGGCTGCACATAATAACCCTCTTCACCTACATAAGAGTACATCCTTTGTTCACTGTTAGTTGTCACATTTTTTTATCGTATTCGATTTTGATCATTAAATAATGAAAAAAAGTACATTTAATTCACAATATGAAAGCCGGTGGTTGGATTCATACAGAAAAATTCTTTCTTGTTGATATTTTTTATTGCCAATATATAATTTGAGAAAAATCAATAGCTAAAGTTTCATATTGAATTAATGACCACAAAATTCATCTGAAGCGGCTTCACACGTAGGGCGTCTCAAATAAGTATAATATCATGCTTGACTATAGATGTAATCTCATGTTAAGACGACCTCATAAGATACATTTTGATTAATGATTGTTAACCGAAACAAGTGGGAGATAGTCACATGCTTGCAAGTTTTAACTCGAATGAAATCCCTACTCTAGTTTATTGTTTGTGTGAGAGGCATGGGAATGTTTTGCCCTTGTCCTAAATTTAGTTTATTTGTTTGCAATGGATGTGGTCATAATAACTTATTCCCCAAAACTTAGAATTAATGTTTTCTACAACTTTATATAAGCTTTCTTTACCCATTTATTGATATATAAGATTTCACTATGTTTTTCTTTTCTCGGTTACCTAATCCAAAATAATTTTAAAATTCATATAAAACTACTAATTCTAAGAGGGTCTATATCAATATATTAATACGGGTTTGTGAAAGGATAACAATTACACCACCATCATATAAGATTTTACTAACATTTTGAATTACCAAATTGGTTCTAAAAATGAACACTCTTGGACAATTTGGTCCTTTTAAAAATGCATGAAACAAGTTAGTCCCTTAAAAATTGATTTTGTGCAGATTCCCTCTCTGAACCGGGTTTAGGGGTTAATCGTGCCATTAATTAAGTTTTTTTAATCTTTATCAATTTTTTTCCTTATTAATCTATTTTCTCCCTTTTTAATTCTTTTCTCTCTTTTTTGTTTATTAATTCTTCTTCCCTCTGCTCCACTCACTTCCTCTCTCTTCCTCCTTCTCTACTCCCCTGTTTTTACATCAAAACATTTGCTTAAAATTTTGGAAGATGTGGAACCTACGAGAAAGTGCAGGGAAATCCCATGAAAATAAATGGGAAACACATGCTCAGAGGTATCGTGAAATAGAGATGTGTACTTTTGCATCTCTTAGTATTTTCCTTACTATATTACAAAGTAAAGGGTTAGGGATTTGATTGCGGCTCCTTGCCATGGCAGCTGGTGGAGATGTTGTTGGTGGGGATGATGAGGATTTGACAGTGAATTTGGGATTGGGGAGAGAGAGGAGGTTGGGAGAAGAGAGAAAATGGGAGTCTTTTTGGGTGGAGGAGAGGGAGGAGAGAGAAAGGGAGGGTTTTGAGAGGGTGGATCTGGAAAGAGAAATGGAGGGTTTAAGGGATGATGAGAGAAAGCGGGATTTGAGGGAAGGCAGGGATCGGAAAAGAGGGGAGAGAGTTACAGGTGGGGGAGGTGAGAGCTATGGAAGCCACTGTTGTGTGCTCTGACTTCCAGTTATTGTTTTGATGTAAAAATAGGGGAGCAAAGAGTAGGAGGAAGAGAGAGAGTGAGTGGAGGACAGAGAAAAAAAATTAATAAGGAAAAAGGAGAGAAAAAAAAAATCAAGAAAAGGGAGAAAATAGATTAATCGGAAACAAATACGAATTTGTTTTTAGAAAACTTAATTAATGACAATATTCCCTTTAAACCCGGTTTAGAGGGGAAATATGCACAAAGTTAAATTTTAAATGACCAATTTGTCCAACACATTTTTAAAAGGATCAAATTGTCCAAAAGTGTTTATTGTTAGGACCAATTTGGTAATTTGGGGAAGCTAAATGTTGGAGATGGTCTTACAGCCACATAATTTCCAATAATTTGATAGATCCAAAGACAGAACCTGAGCACCTGGTTAGGGACATTTTCAGTCTGTCAGTATTGTGCAAATGCCAATCTATGAACAAGATGGAAAGAGACGTATGCAACAATGCAATTTCTATACCTACATATTCTTTCGTGTAACAACACTTAATGCAAAGGACTTGTAAGTTGTATACTCGTATGTAATGTAGGACCGAGGTCACTAGTGTTCTGCAGGGGACTCTCTTTGAGTTTATTTCGGGCTTTCCGTCAAATAATGCTTCATTATTAGCGCTTGCTTGAGACTTGAGAGTAAAGGTGTGTTCTTTTCTAGTGATTTTTATTGATTTGTTAAGGTTTTGTTACTGATTTTTATTGATTAGGTAAGGTTGTATTGTTGATTCTCACTTATTCGGTGAGATACTGTCACTGATTTTTACTGATTAGGTAAGGCCTGCTACTGATCCTGTGAGTAGGAAAATATTCTTTTCTATTGATTCCATTGATTGGGTAAGTTCCTGCCATTGATTCACACTGATTCGGTAAGGTCATGTCACTGATTAGGTAAGGTCCTTCTCCTGATTTTCAACGATTTGATAAGGTCCAATAAGTGGAAAAGAACACACCCTAAGACTATGTTCTCCTCAATTTAAGTTCAGTTCATTTCATTTCACTTCAATTCAGATCATTATATGAGGAATTTATCACTCAGATAATTTATTGTCAAATAAATTAATGATTATACTTAAGTCATTAGATTGATGCTAAAGTATATTTTATATTGAGTTCAATTTTTATTTTTATTTTTTTTGAGGGGAAAATAAATTTCATTAATTGAAAGTCATATGACACTTACAAGAAGGATTGAATTCAACAAGAAATAGATCTAAAACATCAGAATACATTCGAATGGAGAAACTATGTAGCACTACTGCACTAGAGATTCAACAATTCCGACTGGCTTCCATTTAATCGATGTTTTCCATATTACAGCCTCTTCGCGGAAGACTCTGCTATAGCTTTGAATGCTTTGATCCGACATAGTAGACCACCTTTTTATAGAATAGATCCGCCAAAGTACCATACGAACGAGAAAACGAAAAACTAACAATACTCTCAAAAAGTGAGAGACAACCGAACTCAACGAATGGGACAAACTAACCCTCACAGATAGAGAGACTGATATTATTCGACATAATAAAACTTGATAACATAACAAAACAATGAAACAAAAAAATTGGGGCTTACCATTACCAAAGAATCGCTAATGGCAGCCCGTAAACTAAAAGGGGGCTAGAGTTTTTTTAGGGGGAAGGAGAGAGAGAGAAAAAGGGGATACGGCACAAAGCAAAAGGTAGACAACTTGTTTGCTATGGAAAGATATATATTTTGTATATATATTGAGTTCAATATTAAATAGGTTTCGATGATTTTTAGAAGTTAAATTAAAAAAATTAATTCAATTCAACTACGTTTTGTTCACATTTTTTTCTAGGTGAAAAAACCAGCAAATTGCACTTTGTTTTTTTGGCACCAAAAAAGAAAAAAAATCAGCTTGTTGGTTTGTTTTGTTTAAGTAGCTTGACTAAGATGGGGAAAGTAAATTTTTCTAAAAAAAATAAAATTGGGGAAAGTAAACTAGCGAAATATGTGGCATAAATGCTTAACCTGATCAAGAAAACCTGGTTCGCGGGCTTGGCCTGAATCCGCCCATATTTGGGACGGGTTTGGGATGAAGGTCAAACCCGTAAACCCGATCCGAATGGCCCAAAATTTTATTTATTTTGAAAATTTTCATATTTTTCTATTAATTTGCTTGCTGTAATTTTAATTTAAACTTATTCAAAACTATAATTTTGCAAATCTGAGGTTATGGTTGCGTAGATCTCGAAAAGTTATATGGATTCAAAAAAAAAAATCAGCTCAAACGCATTTCGGGATCAAAAGTTATGGTTAAAAAAAGAAAATTTACGATATTGCGGTTTGGCCCAAAAAGCCCGCCCGAAATCCGATAAAGTCGGGTATGGACATGACTTTTTGGCCCGAAACCCGGACGGCCTGGCCCGATGATCAACTGTAATAAATGCATAATGCTCCGATATTAAGCATATTATCAGGCTGAATATGTGATTTGTGTACTGTTAGCTCAAAATGGTGATCTGATAAGCAGCATTACTGAGTCCATCTCTAAGTGCCGCGGCCCAATAATAAATGGATCAAATCATGGCCCATTTTCGTTCGGGTCATGCTAGGCGAGGCCCACTGGAAAATTTTTAGCTCAAAACAGGGAGCATGGGCAAACCTTGTTTAGGAGGAATTATTGTATATTTCAGGAGCACTGCTCTCTTCTCTCATAAAATAGAAAATTATCAATTTGAATTTAGAGTGGGCTCCATATATTTTGTGAGATGAGGGAGCAGCTCCTGGACTATGTAATAATTTCTCCTTGTTTAGAGGTTTGGTTGTTGACTTACTCCATGAATGATGCTATGTTTGTTGTGCTCGTTTGAGGTTTTGTTTTCTTTTCATTTCTTGGAGGAATGGGGGGTAATGAGGATCTCATTGTGTTGAGGATAAGAATTAAATTTGTTTCTAGTATATATGGTGGAACGAGAGTCACTGCTCATAACTCAATTCTCATTCAAAATCGGACATGTACATAATGTGGCTATTACAATTTAAAGATGAGTAAGAAATCTCAATGACTTACCCCATCCCCAAAAAAAGTAAAGCAAACTACTATTTCAATTTCCTACTCCAATATCAATCAGAGTAGGGTCAGAAGAAAATATCTACCCTTGTGAGTGTACATAAAAAATCTGTTAAATTCCTAAATGAGTTGTGTATTTTTTATTTTTTTTTTGAAAAGGTAAGGAAGTCAGGATAGGGCTTAAGGGTCTTCCCTCTCACCTATGATGTAAAGGCCTATGGGTCGTCTTCGTCTATCTTGCCTTATCACAAAAGAAAAGAAAAAAAAAATAAATAAACTCTATTTTATATATATAATTGAGTTCTCACCAAGGTGACATTAAATAGGTAATAAATAGTAATAAATATATGGGTGATTAAAAAAAAATTAAAAATAGTTTGATTTTATTTTAATAAAAATAAGTAACATAAGTATTATATATTCACTAAAAATAAAATTTCTTTGTTAAATGTGTATTTTTTATTGATAAAAAAATTATTATTGTTCATTGCTACTCCTATTATTCAAACTTATATATCGATATAATTTAAAAAAAATTATTATATTGATTCTAATAACGAAGGATGATAAATAAGAACCCGTGCATCGCATGGGCACGAAATCTAGTATATATGTATAATTGAGTTCTCACCAAGGTGGCATTGAATAAATAATAAATAGTTATAAAGGTATGGGTGATTAAAAAGAAATCAAAAATACTTTTATTTTGTTTTAATAAAAAAAGTAACATAAGTATTATATTTATTATCGTAAAAAAGGTAGATTGTTTATTCACTAAAAATGTAATTTCTTTGTTAAATGTGCGAAAAAGATTATTATTGTTCCTTGCTACTCCTATTATTCAACTTTATATATTGATGTGATTAAATTTTTTTTATTATATTGATTCTAATAACAGAGGATGATGAATAAGAACGTGAGCATCACACGGGCACAAAATCTAGTATATATATGTATAATTGAGTTCTCACCAAGGTGACATTGAATAAATAATAAATAGTCATAAATGCATGGGTGATTAAAAAGAAATCAAAAATATATTTTATTTTTAATAAAAAAGTAACATAAGTATTATATTTATTATCCTAAAAAAGGTATATTATTTATGGAAAATATTTGGTTGACCCAGTGGGTGGGTAACCCATATTCTCTTTATATATCTCTCTCTCTTACCTTGAATGCCATTTCTTACCTTTCTTGGAAATAGAGGAGAGAGAAATTGAAAATAGAGGATAGAGATAGAAACAAATGGGAGGTGAGTTGCCAACCCAGTGGGTGGATGTATCATTCACTAAAAATGTAATTTCTTTGTTAAATGTGTGAAAAAGATTATTATTGTTCCTTGCTACTCCTATTATTCATCTTTATATATTGATGTGATTAATTTTATTTTATTTTTATATTAATTCTAAGCACAGAGGATGATGAACAAGAACTCGTGCATCGCACGGGCACGAAATCTATCTATCTATCTATATATATATATATATATATATATATATATATATATATATATATATATATATATATATATATATATATATATATATAACTGGATCATACACCTTGCTGCATCGACACGTGGCATCCACATAGGCGCCACATTGGCTGCCACGTTATTTCGGTCAAATAATTAATGCAACATTGATTTACTTTTTTTTTTTTTGGAAAAATGGTAAGTATATTCCATTCCACCAAAGGGATGCCGGAAAAGCACCCTCTAGAAAGTACACTTAGAAGGAATACCAGAAAGATACCCTATATACCCACTAATGTCCATTACAGATCATAGAAACTATATCAGACTATACCTATAAGCCTATGGTAATGGTATGTATATTTGTAATCTCAGCTTTACAATCCATCATTCTAGTACTAACTACAAATTTGATGCTCTGTACAATGTGTTCAATGTCCTGTACATGAACTCTGAAAACACGAGCATTTCTTTCCTTCCATAACTCGTAAATGGCAGCCGCAAGAGTACATCTGCGTCTGCGTTTCTCCCAGCTTCTACCTCTATTATTCTTCTAGTACCATCGCATCTCATGGTTAAGGCTCAACACACCTCGTCTGATGCCCATCCAAATCAAAAGTCGTTGCCAAACTTCCTTACTAAACTGACACTCAAAAAACAGATGCTTACATGTTTCAGCAGCAACACAACACAGGTAGCACCTGTTCACCAACAGCAGCCCCCTCTTGCAGATGTTATCGGTAGTTGCGAGAGCATTATTAACAGCCATACACGCCACAACTCGATGCTTAGGGACAACTGAGGGTTCCCACACTGTTCTATACCAACAACATGCTTGAGACTCACCATAAAAAAACTCATACGCCAAAGAAACTTTGAATTTACCTCCCTTATACCAAGAAGCAATCAAAGATTGGGCCTGCTCAATTCCACCAGCTTTTTGAACAATTAAATCTCTAAGTTGCAGCAATCATTTCCAGGCCCACGAGTCAATTTGCCTTGGATGCACCTCCCACATAGTTTGATTTTTAAGATAATGCTGAGAAATCTAGGCCACCCAAATTGAATCAGACTGGTTATGTATTCTAAAAGCCACTTAAGCGCTAATGCTCTATTCCAGCTAAGTGCTTCCTTAATACTAAACCCACCATCCTTCTTCTTGATTTACTTTTTTGATGTTCCATTAATAATGCTTTTAAATTAAATAAATACTCTTTATGCTTAATTAATAATAATGCTTTTAAATTCAATGTACATTACACATTTATTTTAAGTGTCGTTTTCGACCTTTGAGATCGAACTTTAATCACTATTTTCTCATAAAATTGAAGACTTAAATTATATATAATAAAAATACTTTTTAACACGAACCCAATAAATATTTTTTATTTATTTTGAATCTAATTAGTTTTTTCACAAATCGACGGTCAAATTTAAACACGAACATCTAAAACAACACTTAAAAAAGGACAGACACTTCACTAACAAACTTGACATCGCAGGGGACATACATCTGCTGCATACAATAAATTGGTTGCCATGTCATTCGTGTCAAAACATTAAATGCAACATTCATTCAATTTTCTTAATTACACTCATTGACTTTTTAGTCCTTATTCAATAATGTTTTAAGTTCAATATATACTCTCTTAGTATATATGAAGTGTCGTTTTCGATTTTTGGGGTCGATCTTTGACCACTATTTTCTCACAAATTAGAGTACGTAAAAACTATGAAAATTATATATAGTGAGAAATACTTTCCAATACGAACCCAACGGATATTTATTCATTTTTTGAATCTAAATAGTTTTTCGTTTTTGATTCACATGGTCGAACTTTGACCACTATTTTCTCATAAATCGGAGTACGTAAAAATTATGAAAATTATATATAGTGAAAATATTTTTCAATACAAACCCAACAAATATCCTTTCATATTTTGAATATAAATAATTTTTTCACAAATTGAGGTCAAAAATAAGAACATCTAAAACGATACTTAAAAAATGACTGGATAACTATAATCCATGATGTACTAATAAGCACGAGCATCATACGAGATATAAAAGTGAATCATGATAATCATTGTATTGACACGTGGCATCCATGTCATTGCATACATAGACGTCATATGATTCGATGTATTTTAATTATTATTTACCTTAAAAAGTGTTCCAGGTGTAGTTATTTTGTTTCACTAGCCATTAAAACTATATCATTAGTTTTTATAAAATTTAGCGAAAATTTAGTTTCACTAGCAGAGGTCATTGAAAATCATTTCATTCTTTAATGACTTAAAATTCATATACCATAAAAATTTCATATTCCATTCTTTAACGTCAATAGGCTCATTTCAACAAGTAAGTATGAACTCATTCAAAATTTTCAAAAAAACAGTATAGTGTAAAATGAATCTAACGTCTATTGATACCCACGCGTCCTATATAAAAGTGGATCATATACGTTGTATTTATAGATGTTCTTCCATATCACCATGTCCAATTATTTTCATATCTTTAAGTTAATGCCAAATTAACCATTTAATGAGGATACATGAACCATATTGTCGAAGTAAATTAGAATACATGAACATAAATTTGATTTTTATAATTGAAGGATATATGGACATAATTGAACTTAAACTAAACTATATATACTAAAAATTAGATACAACGAATTTAATAAAAGAAGTAGTCACAAGTAATAAATGCATAGAGATGGTTATACGAATAAATTCAATCTCAATCTTCAAAGTGATTCCATACCCCAATAACTATACATGATTTATGGAGATGGAGCAATAAGGTAGAATGGTAAAACAATGTGAATAAGATAGGTTTAAACACTATTTTCTTCGATACATTATTATAAGTATAAAAAAAAGAAAATTAATTTATCCACATGGATCAAAAGAACCTAAATATATCGGTTGATAGAGTATATATCAAGATGGTATCATATATCTAACTTTTTTGATTTTTTTTAAGTATGAAAAGATATAAAATGAACTTATACATTTAAATCCGAACAATTGTTATTGCATGTTACATAAGCAACTTTAAACTACACATAACACAACTTTGGTTTTTTCACGGGTAATTCCATATTAGTTATTATATACAATATTGATAAATTGTTAACCTATTTTCTTGATAGCATTCAAAATATATATTTTAATGATAAGCTAAAAGCCCGTATATCACACAGGGCATACACCTAGTAATAGTGAAAATGGATGAAACTAATACACCAACAACATAACAAGAAAGAAAAAAAAGGGCTAAAGTTGAGTTGTGAATAAAACACAAGTCATTATCTTACTAGCCACTTGACTTTTGAGTTTTGACTACGACAAAACAATAAAGCATGAAGAGTAGTGTAATGCAAAAGACTTCCAAACTTGTTTGCCCTATACATATATAATTAGTTGCAAAGACCAAGTTGAAAAGTACACAATTGACTGGTTGACAAAGTAGGATGTGGAATACTATGACTTAAAGAAAGCTTCTCTTTTTTTTTGCCAGTTGTCCTATTTTTTAAGGTGCCTACTAATCAGCGCGGGAAATAGTCACTGTAATCGACGGTGGATACCCTTGGTATGAAACAAAACAAAAAAAAAAAAAAAAAAAAAATTGTTTTTCCTTTTTGGAAAAGAAAATTTTACGTTTTCTAAAATACACAGAGTTATTTGCCTAAATACTTCCAGTTTAAGTATCCTAAAAGATAAAAAAATAAAAACTCTTAGGTGGTGTTTACTTGCTTGCAATCAAATGCAATGCAATACAATCATTTTATAGGATAAATGTGAAGTGGAAAAAGAAGGAGGGGGAGGAAGGAGATGGGGAAAAGTGAGATTGATTACACCCTCTTAAGTAATCATCATTACATGGAAATAGTTGAGCAATTGTGATTACCTTGGATAATACAATCAACCCCACTTTTTTCATCCCTCTCATTCTACTCATTCAGTTTTCACCCTATATCTACTCTATAAAACGATCGCTTTGATTGTAAGTAAGTAAACGAGCCCTAGTTATGTGACATAATTTTTTTTGGGTCTTTGCCAAGGGTATCCACCGTCGACCACAGTGACTAACCCCCTCGCCCCAACTGTCAGCGCACTAAGCGGTAGGAGGCTGGCCAAGGGATTTTTTCCATTCGCAAGAGTTGGGATTCGAACCCCCAACCACTTGTTTAAGGGATGAAGTGCTGAACTACTACACCAACCCATCTTGGTTTATGTGACATAATTTAAGAAGTTCTATTTTGTTGTTATCAACACACACTTGACACTTTTGGTCATTTCATAATAGGTTTTAATTGATGATAAATAACTTAGAGCTTGTTCTCCTTAACTTCTCCCTGAAGTATTCAGTAAAATTCAGTTCAGTTCAGTAAAATTCAGTTCAGTTCAGTAAAAAGAAGTCCAGTTCAGAAAAATTTAGTAGAGTTCGGTAAAATAAAGAAAAAATTTACTCTTATAATTGTAGATTTAGTAAAAATAAGTTTAGTTCAGCTAAATTCAATTCAGTTTAGTAAATTTCAGTTCAGTTCAGTATTGTGCAGATAAGTTCAATAAAAAAAAGGTGATGAGAACAGGCCCTTACTAGATCAACTTCACTCTCTCAGAAATGATTTACACGAGTTTTTCTTTTCTTTTCTGAGTGAATATAAACGAGTTCTTATCTGTTTCTTTTAAAATCTCACACATATACTATAGGTAAAGATTACACAATAAAATTTTAGAGTAGTGTTTTGGTGCCCAGTACATACATTTTTAGAAAGTACTCCCTAGTATAAGGGTTGTTGGGGAATTTTACGATAGTCTATCACTCTATCCACCAAGTTCGAGATAAATAATTAAAGCAATAAGTAAGAAAAAAAACACAACAATTTAACGTGATTTGGCCCCAACTCAATCGCGTACATCCATGTCCCTCATATATTTGTATGATTAATTAATTAACCACATAACTAATGATACAACCCTCGTGAGATGCATAAAGTGTCTCCCTCCCATCTTAAGCATTATGTGTTTCCCTTGACATCCCTCTCAATGGGATGCGTTCCCTATGGTGTCTTTGCCCATTAAATGATGACTCTCTTTCTTTCTTCCTTAGAATATGAGTATACATTTGTGATATCCAATCCTAGCTTATAACCCTCTTTACATAGGGAAAATATTCCTAACCTTAGAACCACTATAATAGGTGAGAATTACACCTTTATGGGATACTAGTTTCCTACTACATAATAGTTTCCAGATTTTATCCCACACAAATAGGTAATTACGTAATATTATCCCAACAAAAATATGAAACAAATCCCGCAAGAAGCAAAGGGCCGCGTCAATCCCTCGAACATGCTAACAGTATTGCCCGGTCGTGCGGGTTCCAAGCACAAATCTGTTGTAACATTTTCTGATTTTTTTTATAGTCGTCAATTACCCGGTCGCACCCTTTCAATTCCTCTCGGCTGTCACCCTCGCGCGCCCACACATTCCCTTATTGTTATATCTGCGTTGCCATGTTCTTTTCCTCCTTGCTTGCGGTGTTCTTCCTATTGTTCCCGAACCTTTCTCAACACCCCTTGGGACCCAGAATCATGTTGGCCTTGCTCCAATAATGGTGTGTTCTTTTTCACTTATTGGACCTTACCCAATCCGTAAAAATCAGTGACAAAATCTTATTGAATCATTGAGAATTGGTGACTTCACCTTACCAAATTAATGGAAATTAGTGGGAAAACTAATACTCAACCAATGGAGATCCATGGAAAATAATACATCCCTACTTACCAAATCAGTGGCAAAACCTTACGCAATCAAATGACAGAATCTTATCCATTCAGTAAAAATTAGTGACATAATCTTACCCAATCAATAAGAATCGACGATAGCAGAAGTTTTAACTGATCGGTAATAATCCGTAGAAAAGAAATCATCCTAAGTTTTTGTCTTGGGATATACTAACTTCTTTCGATAGAACAAATATAGATTCGTGGTATCTACCCATTGCCTTGCCCCTGTCCTTCCCACGTTCCCAATTAATTTGACCCAATAAAATGGGATCCAACAAAAAATATAAAAAAAACCCCAAAGTCAAGTACTCACATTGGAAAGAAAAGAGGAAAAATGAAAGAAAACGGCCAAACACAGTAGTATACCTTCCAAATTTCCAAACTGCAGTGCGGAGATAACCAACCTGTGGCATCTGATTGACATATATATCATATGATTTATCTTCCATTACATTTCATGCCCCCTCCCCCATTTTATTTGTCTTGACATCCCAAAATTTAGGCACCCTATAAATTTTCCGTTTTGTATTCATTTTTACTAACTCTATCTTCACTCCATTCAAGTTTAGACTTTAGTTGGGTAAGCTCATCAAAACCCAGAATTTTCATTGAATTTTAGATACCCATTTGCTCTTTTTTTATCATGTTTGATCTATTTCTTTGTCCCTTTTTTCTTTGCAGTTAATGGAGATCGATAAAGCAATTAGAGGCTGTGATGATCGGAGACTAAAGACTAAGTACAATAACGCAGTCTATGTCATTCAGAGAGCTTTGGCTCTTTACAAGTATGATCTTTTTCAGATTTTGGGTTTTCTAATCTTTCATTTGGGTTGTCTAAAGTGTCTTTATTTGGATTTAGTATGTGATCTTACAAGGTGGGTAAATTTTTGGGTGTTGTAATTTGGTGCTCCAATGGGTTTTTGGTGCTAGATTCAAAGTATGCATGCCCATTTCGGTTGACTGAATTGCATTGATCAAGCTCATTCTAGTGCAATAACAGCATTCATGTGGGTTGATGTTGTAAATTCAACTTGTTCTTGATTCGGAGGTTGTTGAATCTCCATATTACTCTTGCTGATTTTCTATGAGGATAGGGTGATTTGGTTGAATTTGTAATGTTGGTTTATGTAAATTTTTTTGCTGGGTTATTGGAAAATTTACTCGGCTGATACTGAGAAAATGGAATATGTTAGGATATGGGGATGAAGATCCTTACTTGGATAGCAATTAATTTCTTAAAGTTGTCACCTATTTACTGGACAAATGTTGTATGTGCTAATAAGGGACTAGATCAAAATGGTTCATCAAATTGTCTGCACTATTTTATTGTGAAGTTGCCAATGGTCATGTTCGTCGGATCAAAGGTCATATGGAAACAACCTCTCTTAATTCATAGGGGTAACATTGCATACATTTTGCCCCCCTCCTACCAGGTTTGGGCAGAGCCTCTATGGGGGGCAGTGGGGAATGGTGATGTTGATGTTGTATATTTATCTTCTTCAGGCAAAAAACATCCTAGTTCATGTCACTGTCATATTGAGGATCTAAAACTGTTTTATTTTGTGGGTTATTATGAATATGGTTGCTGTCAGCAAGATGAGAGGGTGGGGATGGGGGATGGGGGAGAGCTAGCGGTAAGGCAATTTGAACAGCTTCCATCACAAATTGTGGTCAAGGTTACCTAAGGTTAAAAAGATTAAAGGAGCATCATTTAGTATTCTTTTTGCCACTTTAAACAACCTAATTGTCAACTAACTCTTAATTTTTCACAATTTGGTGATTACAAAATAGTTATTTTGAATGGTCAAGATCGACAAGTTTAGTTCGATATCTTAATCCAAAAAATTTAACGGCGGAGAGAACATGTCAGTATGATTTCAGTTTTCCAAGTTTTAAAGAATCATTTGGTTTATTGACATTTTGGGTTTCCTCAATTTAGAAGCAAGAGATTTCTTTATCATGTTGTCATCTTAACTCTAAGTGGGGTCTATTATTTGATTTCTAGGAAAATAAGGTAATCATGTAGCTCAGGTTGTACTTGTAGCATTGAAGCTTGGTATGATTATCAATGCCTCCATTAAGATGGCCCACATTGTCAAATCCGATAGAAAATCTTGCTTGCAAGGTTAAAATTGGTCATTTGAAAGCCCTAATAAATTGAAGATTGCAATGCTGTGGAGTTTTTAATGTCTTCATGTAGAACAAAGTTTACAGGTTGGATCAAGACTCAAGAGTCAAGACTCGAAGACTCGAGGGAGAGGAAAATAATAGAAATAGAAGCACGGTAGGAAGGAGATCAAAAGAAGGAAAGGGATTGGAAAATGGAAACAAAATCTGATAATGATGCCCGGTATTGCAAAAGACCCAAATGGTTGATCTGAATCTTAATTTGAATAATCAAACACTAAGTAAGAGTCATAAATAAAGATGGGTATTGAACAAATCTTCCAAAAATGAGTGGGCTAGGGACCCCAAGACCCTGGTCTGGATCTGCCTATTCACTTTGAAACAGATAGGCTGCTTTTGTTTGACCCTTGATCTGATGCTTGACGACCATTGACAACTTCATGATAAATAACAAATGCAGATAATATGCTTAAGAGAAAGGAAAATTTTCTGCTTATCTGTAGGAGACTAGGTCTAGCGACTTGCAGAACATCCTCATAACTTCAGTAACTACATCAAATGCTATAGCTGTTCTGTGAATGATATGTATCTTCAGTAATTTTGTTTTGAACAAGATCACCTAGGAAGTGATCACAGTTCTTTTTTTATATAAAGAAACCAGATGGTCCTGTGATGCACTCTGGTGGCAATGGGGTTTTCTTCAAGACACATGGTCCTCCAGGTGTCTCAGTCTCCACTTTGAGAGAAATTATGAGATTTCTCTTTAATGATATAGCTAGCTAGCGGGCTAGAATCCACTAGTTTTGTTTTGACCTAATTCGTGGTGGTTGGTAAAATGTTATAATTTATTATCAATGAGCCCACCAGGACAAAGGCTCCTAGTCTGTGACAGAACAACCCAACACGAAGAGAGGGAACCCCAGGGGTTTGAGGGCAGGGTTTTTCATCTCGGTGATACTACTCATTTGCAGAAACACAAAGCTGTCTTTTTCTGCTGAAGTGCTTAGCTCTGCTTAATGTTTATGTATGGCGATGTTAGTGGGACACTTTTTTACGTTGGGAACTGGCTGTTAGCTTTTCTCTCACTGTTACGTGTGCTTCTATCATGTGTCTGTTACCTGTTTTGCCATGTGTCTGTTACCTAAACAGATAAATTCTTGGATCAGGCCTACTTTCTATGTAGAATAAACCTGAGCAATGATTCTATTTTTTCTTTTGAAATATTATCATTTCTGCCTTGTTAACATGAAGTAGTTCAAGTGACAAGTGTATTCTATTGATTAGGACTGTTTACATGGTTCTTATCTAAAAACAAGGGAACTGGTTTCATTGTAAAATATATTCTCATATTTTTTTCTATCAATAAGAAAGAGGGTTAGTGGATGATATATAGGTCAACTGCATGGATTGGAACTCCCAACAAAAGATTATGCATTACTTTATGATTTCTTTATTATTGAGTGATCTTGCATGTTCATAGGTGTTTGCCTTTGAGGGGTTTCTAGCCCTTTCCAATAAATCTTGATCATACGTGCTTTATCTCTATAAATTTTGATTCCATTTCCATAATGCTGTTTGTGAGCTTGTATCAATTGCTAACAAAATTATCTGGTAACCTGTCCTCCTTGACAGCATTGAAGAGGTAGCTTTCAGCTTCAATGGAGGGAAGGATTCAACTGTACGTTCTCATAAACTTAAAAACAAACTCTAATTGTACCTTCCCCATCGATGTTAATACTGCATTCAATCGCAGGTATTGTTCCACCTACTAAGAGCTGGTTACTATCTGTACAAGAAGGACCAGCTTAATTGTGACAAGGATCTTGAACAGGAGCAATGCAAATTTCCAATAAGGACAATATATTTTGAGAGCCCTTGTGTGTTTCCTGAAATTAATTCGTTCACTTATGAAACAGCCACAGCGTAAGAGAAGCTTGATTCATTTAAGACTTATCATTTGCCTTAAAGTTTTGTAGCCTTAAAGATGCCTTTCAGCAAAGAGGAATCTGCAAGTTTCTGGCTATTGTATTTTGATTAGGCATCTGCTTATTTTTCTCTCTGGTCTGCTGAGCAGATATAATGTGCAACTGGACATCATTCGCCAAGATTTTAAGTCTGGTCTGGAAGGTTTACTGAAGACTAGCCCTATTAGAGCAATTTTTCTTGGTGTTCGTATAGGTGATCCTACAGCGGTACGAGATCCTTCATGTGAATTTTCTCTTTTGCTTTAAGTTGACTTGGGTTCTAGCCTTTTGACGTGGTCATTTTGTAGAATTGGGTATTTAATAGTTCTCAGCATTCCATTTGAATCTCAAATGTTCTCAGCATTCCATTTGAATCTCAAATGTTAAAGATGGATTCTTTATCCTGTTCCTGTTATGTTGCAGGTAGGTCAAGAGCAGTTCTCCCCTAGTTCTCCTGGATGGCCCCCCTTTATGAGAGTGAACCCCATCTTGGATTGGTCATATAGGTATGATTGTATGAACATATTCAACTGTTAGTGCATATATTGTTTTTGTCTAAAACTCTGCATATCAGAATAATGTTTCTTGCATCATCTCTGGAATTTCTACGAGTGTATATACTTTCGGTCGTACTGCCTTGACTTCCTTACGTAAGATTATGTTTGGTAGATTTTAAATTTTGTTTTCTTAAATCTGACGCACTTGATAATTCTGTGACAGAGATGTCTGGGCATTCCTATTAAGTTCCAAGGTTTCTTACTGCAGTCTCTATGATCAAGGGTAAACATTCCATTCCTATAGTGTACTTTATGGATTCTGGTTGATATTGTTTGTCACATATCTATTGTGACTGCCTTCCCATAATGTTCGTCATGCTTTGGAAATGGAAACAAATAAGAACATGTATTCAATGCAAGTAGAACTTGTATTTATAGCTGACACGTCTATTCTTTGTTCATGCTTCTAAAGCTACTTTGACTATATTATAGGATGCTAGTTGCTAATAATAGAAGTTTCATCTAACTTTAGTGACAGAGGAAGTACCATCGTTACAAAGAAAGCACAATTGTGATAATTTTTGTTGTTGTTTCTTTTCTAGCTCACAATAGTGATCAATTTGGAATATCTATGTAGTTTTT
Source organism: Tetragonia tetragonoides (assembly GCA_038025085.1). NCBI lineage: Eukaryota > Viridiplantae > Streptophyta > Magnoliopsida > Caryophyllales > Aizoaceae > Tetragonia > Tetragonia tetragonoides. The sequence goes on from CM076139.1 coordinate 12,670,550, forward strand.
CTGATAAAAGATAAAAGTGGAATTCAAAGCATAAAGTGTTGGAATTCATTGCTCTTTCCTTCTCATTTCACAGTTATACTTCTATTGGGAGTACATACGATACAGTTCCAAATTCGCTGCTGTGTGTTAACGATCCCTCAAGCAGCAAAGAGGAATATAGGCCAGCATACATGCTTTCAGATGGAAGACTAGAAAGGGCTGGAAGAGTAAAGAAGTCTTCTCATGGAACTGATAGAGATATTTCTCTCAGCAATGGTGTAAGCAATGTGGAATCGCAACAAACTTGTGCTCCAACAGCCTCAGTAATTGGTATTGGGGATGAGATTCTGTGAGTCTGTTGTTTTGCATTGCTCAATCACATGTGTTGGTGCTGTTAAAGTATTTGCTATTATCTGTCTAATATCCATGTTTTTGGCCAAAAGCTGTGGCGCAGTGGACAGTGGTATGTCATATCCTGTCTAAATTTTCTGACTTGTCCTAAATAACGTTTTCCTGAGGACCTGTGCAGACTGATCTTTAGTCTACATTCCTTTGTTTCACAACATTAATGTGACCCAGTAATCCCGCTTCAGTGCTTTATGATTCACATATGATCTCTGTACCAGCACTTTGAGAATTCTTTTCAAGTTGCTGTCGTCTGTTCTAGAGCCTGTGGATGAAGAAATCTGTTTTCAACTTTTCAGCCATAATGTGTTAATTTTTATCACTAAGAGATTTGGGATAGTTGTTTGTGCATGAAATAGCACATACAACATTGGGGATCTTCCTCTTCTTTCATTTAATTTTTTTTTTTTTGTTTTCTTTCCCTTCGTCTGTACTCTGTAGAGGGTCTACTTCCCTTCATTTTTGGTGTTTGATCAATATCATAGATGTTTCTGTAAGGAAATCTTTAATTAAGGATAGATGTATGATGATCTTGCTTCGACTAATAATTCAGAAAGACTTCTATTGCTAGTATAGTTCCAAGTTTCTGATATTGTACAATATTTTGATAGTGCAGATTTGGCATTGTTGAGGATCTTGTGGGACCATCACTATGCAAAAAACTCCATTCTATTGGTTGGACAGTGACACAATTTGATGTCCTTCGCAATGATGTAAGTTGGTTCTTTTTTTTCTTTCTTTTATTGTTCTTTGGAAGGGATGGGGTGGAGGGGCGTGGAACTGAACTTCCCATAAATACTCTATATTCAACAAATTATTATTCCTTGTGGAGATAACCAGCCAACTGTATTTGCTTCATCCATGGACAGAGGTTGGGGGTTTCTATCCTTTTGTGGAAGGTCGAGATTGAGGGAGTGTAAGATAGGGATATCTTTCCTTTTTGTGTATCTGTATCCCATGGCCATATCATTGACTTAAGATTATTACTGCTAATGAAGGTTGCTGTACTAGATTCTTTGAAAGTTAACCCTTTTGCGTATCTGTATCCCATGGCCATAGAATTGACTAAAGTGAGTCAGGTCGAGAGTTCGAAATCCATTTATAGGGCTGTTTTTAGTTTCAGACATTTTAATGTTTAATCAACATTGACATGAATAAGAAAACGACCTGATGCAACCTACAAGCCAGCCCTACTTGTTCGTTTTAGCTTAGAGATATGCATTGTTATATGAGTTATTACTATTGGCATTGAAATTATTCCGTTTCAGTTACGCATCTTGGCTGATTGTTTTTGCTGTAGGTTTTGTCATTTATATATTTTTATTTAAGTTTGATCATTGTTCATTAAATAAGTAAATATTACATCTTTTTGAAAAGCAGATAGATTCTGTCGCTGAAGCTGTTGAACGGCAAAAATCTACTAATGATATGGTAATGAAGTTATTTTTCTTCAAGAACTATGAATGGTATCTTCAGTCCTAGTGTCCTACACTAGAATCTAAAGTGAGGCTTCTAACTTGTATTTAAACTTGGCTGGTTCTTGTAGGTATTTATCTATGGTGGGGTTGGCCCTTTGCATTCAGATGCTACTCTCACAGGAACTGCAAAAGCTTTTGGTGTCCGCCTGGTGTGTTGAGTTACTTGAGAATATATTGCTTTTGTTGATTGGTGTCTTAGTTTTCAAGCTTGCACCCATTTGTTTTGAATTAGGCTCCTGATGAAGAATTTGAACAATACCTTATGCGTATTGTGGGCTATCAATGCACTGGTGACCGAAATGAGGTTAGAATCCAGGATCTCTTGTATTGTCGTTTTGATATATTACACACAGTAGTATTTGAAATGTAAAGGGTGTCAATTTGGTTAATAGGCTTCATATATGTCGTAGCTGTGAGTGGAGGGATTTATGTTTTGATCCAAAAATACACTGGAACAATAATTTTCTTATAATACTCCAGATATACAAAAATGAACAACATATCGCACTACAAGATTACTCACTCACACTCTTATATTGTGGGATTACGTCACCTACTATACATGAGATAATTTGTGCAGCGGTCACACACAAAATGATAGTTCACAAAGTCCTTTACACAAAATCTAAGTTGGCAACTCACCGTCGTCACTCCTCAGGTAGGAAATAACTCTAGATCTTCCTAATTTAAAAGATTACCAAATAAGCTTCATTTAATGGTTGGCCAAAAGTGCATTAGGTGGCAAGTTAAAATGCTCCAACACTGAGTATATCTAAAGGATGACTCCAATATAGCGGTGCATCTTTTTTCTGAGTATAAGAGATTGCTAAGTATCTAGATCTCGCCTTTGTAATCCACGGTAGAACATTGAGATTTACCCAAGGACAAGATTTAGCGGAACTTCTGACATCTCAGTAAAAAAAGTGTGTATCTGGAAATATTGCTCGGAGCATTAACGGTCAGTGACGATATAAGGAGTACTATTTTCTAATTTGGGAGCAAAAATTGATATTATGTTGATATTTGAAGGGTCGCCTGGCCTGTCACTTGCCATCCATCTTGCTATTAAGAATTATGTTATAGAGAGGAGTGCAGTAATTTGCTCAGCTTTTTTTTTTATATCAGAAACTCTTTTGGTACTTCTAGCTTTGATATCTTGGCAGAAGATATTCTGTTCTGTTTCATTAACGGTGACGTGCGTCGTGCAGCTAGGAATTTTGTGGTTGGCTTAGGATGAAGTGTTGATCAATAGTCAATACCCTATTGATTTGTGTTTGAGCATCATGTGACATGTGATTATTGTTTGCCTTCAGATGGCTCAACTGCCGGAGGGAATCACAGAGCTTCTGCATCATAAAAATCTACCTGTGCCATTGGTATGTCCTGACACTACATATTTTGGTAATTTCTGATTGTGCAATTCTGTGTCTGTGCTATGTTCTAGATGGAGATTACTTTTTTTGTCGTTTGATGTGCATGTACTGACATAGGCATAAAGTTCATAACTACTGTCATTAAGATACAATACCTTCCCCTCGCTTCTTTGTTCATGTATGGAATAAATTCACTAGAGGTTTTCCTGGTCGGTAACTTCAGGGCCCATGGGATTTTCAAGCAAAGCTTGGATACCCATGTTACCTAAAATAAAAAAAAATAAAAAAGTATGAATAATTTCCAGAAACAGGATGCTAATGAATAGTAGGATTTCTCAATTAGGATCTAATGAATAGTAGAATCTTGAGTTGGAAAACAAGTTGTAGGCTTTAATACCTCGACATTGTAGCAAGTTGTCTTTTGAGGTGGTCAGTTAAATTGTCAAAGGTATCATGTTTCTGTCTAGGGTTATTATGAAAATATGAGTCATTGAAGACTTCACATACTTCTGGTTTTAACATTTTGCTTAGTTTCTTTTTAGATGACCTTGAATCCAGCTCTTATACACTCATGTGCTTGTCTTGTCACAAAATAAACAATTTGACTTTGAGATAATATCTTCATTTCATGTTGGTTGCTTAGGATAGTCAGATATTGTTAGATAATTTCAACATCTAAAACATGCGAGCAGTGGCGGATCTAGGAAACTAATAATATGGGTGCCAAACCAAAATTTCTAAATAATATGGGTGCCAAAACTAAATTGTTAGGGTATTTTACCAATAATTTTCAAAAAAATCCCCAAAAGTAGGGTATTTTAGCAAAATTTTCCCAAAAAACTGGGTGCCTGGGACCCTGGTGCCCCATACTACATACGCCCCTGCATGCGAGAATATTTCAAATGCGCTTTGATGGTTTTTGTCAACAAATGTTCATTGTTTGTTGCTTTAAAGTAGGGTTAATGCATATAGCTATTCCCTCTCCCCGATATCTTGGATTTGTATGCACTCTGAGTTGAACATAAATAAGCTTACAAATGAGCTGATAATTGGGTGGCTCAGGAGCATAACCTAACTGATTTACCTCCCGCCTCTCACTAAATTTCTTTCATTAGTCGAGCTCAAACAAACTCTGCCCATTTTAATCCTGAAACGAACAAGATTGTTCTCTAGTCCAAGCTTGAACTGCTGATCGGGTGCGTTGTTCATTTTTGACCCTAAGTTTTGTATCTCCTCCACTTTCATGAGTCTTCTGATAGTGTTGTCTCTCTATTGACATTGCAGTAAATAATAAAAATCAAGCATCACCATTTCCATTGGAGCCAAAAGCTTCACTACTTTTTGGCTTTAGAATATAATGGACTAAAGCAAAATGGCTCATAAAAATTGTCAGCACTTCTTATTTATTGTGAAGTTGCCAATGGTCGTCGCACTTCGGATCTCGGGTCAAATGGAAACAGCCTCTCTGTGAGACTCTCACAGGGGTAAGGCTGCGTACAACCGACCCCCCCTTACCCTGCCTAGGCGGGAGCCTCTTTGGAGGCACTGGGGTTATGTTGTTGTTGTTGTAAGCATGCTACACATTCTGACCATCAAGGGCTTGTCTGCAGAATATGTTCTAAGCTTGAGGCTTGTTCATATCTTATAACACTAATATTCTCTGCTACAATTGGTGAATAACATTTTTTTTGGTCTCTCTGTGTCTTTTCCATGCCAATAATCACATATTCAGATGAAAATTTTGTTATTCAGATATTTGCTGAAACAAACTTTGATCCTCTGAAACATCTACTTTGATTTCTGTGTTGATGTTCCTGCACTTCATTTGTACCTAAGATGAATAACTACATAGATCTTTCTCCCATGGGATCTTGTGAATCGTTAAGATCATGTAAATAAAAATTCTTCAAGCTATATATTTTTACTTCAAGTTCAAATTGAGATTCCAGGTCACTTGAGATAATGCACAAGGGGACTCTGAATATACTAATGTTTTTGTTGCATCATAGTTAGTACTCTCTGCCATCTTTACAATGTTTTTCGTGTGTTCAAATTGAAGTAATCTTATTTGTTTACCAAGCCAGATATTGAATAAGGTGGTGATTTGTATAATTATGCTTATACTAGTTTTCTTTCGTAGATGAAGTGTCAGAATGTGATTGTTTTTATGGCAACAAATCTTTTGGAGCTGGACGTGGAATGGAACTGCCTGATTGAGCTTGCCAGTTCAAGTGGGCTCCTAATGGTGGCAAAGCCATTTACCTCAAAGTATTTGTCGACAACCCTTTCAGATGTATGTATCAAGAATCCCATCTCTTTCCTCTTTTTGGGAATAGATTTTCCATGCTATGAGTGGTTAATCCTCCGTGAAGTTCTTTTGTATATAGAAACACAACAGAATGTTGAAATTTTTTAACATGCAACTAAATATAGGATCTGTTTTGAGTTTCATAAAACAACAGTAGCCGAGTCTTTAGAGTATTTACCCTTGTTGTGTGCCACTATAAACATATAATGGACTAAATCTATATGGTTCATAAAACATTTGCTTTTTTAATTTATTATGAAGTTGCCCATGGTTTTTGCGCTTCAGATCAAGGGTCAAACGGACATCGCCTCTCTGTTTTCCAGGGCTGCCGCTGCGTATACCTGACCCCCCCCCCCCAACCCAGCTTGGGTGGGAGCCTCCTTGGAGGCGCTGAGCTAATGTTATTGTTGTTGATTATTAAAGGGCAGTTATGATTTCTCTATGTTCATTTGGAAATTTATCATTTCAATTCAGCTTTATTGTTAAGGATTTGGTCTTTCCTCTTTGCAGTTAAATCTCAGATCACTTGTTCCTTAGTAGTTTTGCTTTACTGTTTTACATCATGCAGTGACTTATTACCGTATTATAAGTGAGTGCAAAGTAAAATGATATGAAAATAAAATAACAGCCCGTCAGATTTTTCTTAAGTACATGTAAGATGAAAAACTTATCAGGATAGCGATTACTTTACCAAATGTTGATGTTTTAGGACTGATATTTGGGACAACTAGAAGGCCTTGTATACACTATCGTTTATTAGCTAACCCAGTTTGAACTTTGATTTTGATGGATGCTTTATTCATTGACATAATTCTCATGCAGGTAGAAGCTGCTCAGCCGTTGTCAGCACTTCGCATTGGCTTCCCAGATCTATATATTGGTAAGAGTAGGTTGAACTGAATTTTTGTGAAATCATTTGGTTGATCACTACTTTACCATACTTTTTCTTGTTGGATGTAAAGGGTGTTATCGGAAGTCCAGGTGTGGTCCTCTTGTTATAACTTTAGAAGGAAAGGTATGTATTAAAGGTTTTTGATGATTGCAAGCCTCTGACAAAGCATTTGATTGATTGAAGTTGTGCTAATGATGTGCTTTTGTTTGTTGTAGGACCAAGCTAGAATAGAGTTGGCGACAGAAGCACTTACTAAGAAGTTTCAGCCAGGAGCTCTCTCTGAAATCAACTAGAAAGATTATACAAATATCCATCAGCTTAAGAAATTCATGGAATTCCTATTTTTACAATGTCGGCTGCATAAACTGCGTGTGGCCAGAATTTGCGACACCTATCAAGCAACTCTACTGATCCTGTTAGTGTAATCCCCTGGAAAAACAATGAAAGAAAAAAGAGGAAATGACAGTGGGAAGGAAAGGTTAGTAATAGAAAAAACCCTATTGCAGAAAGGTTAGCTTTATTCTAGATTTCGCAGAACATATATTTATCTGACATGATTACAGAGATTCCTACTTGGGATGGTTTTCTAGTTGAGATGTTTCCTATTACTCTCTCCTGGACTCGTAAGAGTCTGGACCCAATCATGGACAACTAGCATAATTCTCATGACAAGTTGCGCCATACTGCTAATTTGCATTTTTCATCTGTATGGTAAGCACACTGGTACACTGAATGTTTTGTGATGTCGATGCAAGCAGCCGGTATAACAATAGCATTTGCTTTCATTGTTGCTCAGAACTTCAGTTGTAACGAGCTCTACTGTACAAGCAGGCTTCTTTTCTGACTGATATGGTAACAAGGAAGTTTTTTTAACTAAGCAGATGGCAATAGTCACTGGTGTCCTTCCAATTGTTTTGATCTTTTTATTTTTTATTTTTTATCTTTTATCCTTCCAATTCGTTTGTACTTTGTAGCAAAGTCTGGTAATTCTTGGCATTAACAAATGGAAGATTCCGGTGACCTAAAAGATGAGATTGTGAAACTCCTAAAAGATTGGCAGAAGTTTACGTGTTGTACAATTGGTCGAGATGAGCAAGAATAAGCTTGGTTTCAAGCTTGGATGCTTATAAACCAAGCATGGACTTTGTGAGAGAATATAAACTGTAGTGTAATATCAACAATTTCAACAACTAAAAGAGATGAACTACAGTATTAATCAACACAAAATTTTGAGATTTCCATTCATTATTCTGAAGGTCTATTCGAAGCCGAGGATATGAGACAACTATTACAAGTATAAGGTATAGATTAAGCTGTACTGAACCTAAATCACCTCTGAGGCTTGAGCAATTATTGACTTTTGATCCTGAATAACATTGAAGAACCCAACAATTAACCATAAGAAATCTATCTCTTGCACCCACATCTTTAGTAGCTCAAGCCAAGTTGAAGTCCAAAGGCGGCGTGGACAAGAAACAGTGTCATGATACCGCTACCTAAGATGCCGTGGACATTCCTTAGCCCAGGCTTTCCCTGCACAATTGGACAGCAAACCAGATTGCTCAAATACTCGAACTAGTACGGAAATCTATCTTAGTTACTCTCTTACAGATATCGAGTTTTCATAAACGATGTCAAGGAGATTCATGCCGCGAAGTTAGATTCAAACTCATTTTAACAAGAGCTTTGTTCCACCACTTTTCTTGCAAGAACAAACCCAAACAATTACCTCAAATAATGCTGGCAAACTAGCCTGTAATGTCAAAAGAGCTAAGCCAATAAAACCTGTAACGGCATGAGGGCTGCAAGCAAAAACAAACGGGATTTACATGCTTATACTGCAATTCAATTTACATGTTCAACAATCAGTGAAAAAGTTCTATGAACTCCAATGCATCACTTGATCCTCACAACTTCAGCTAACAATGAATATTGCAATGTACCTCTCAAAGATCGGTCTATCAGAAGTAAGCAAAGATATGATGCCACCAGTTGCGCCAAGAGCAAAGAAGAAAAACATCCCTCCCAACAGCTTTGGGTGCAAATCTTTAGCTTTAGCCTTTTCTTCCTGCACTCAATAACAAATATGATCACATACAACAAGCTTAAGTCCTTACTGTATAACTATGTAGATAGCTTGATCACTACAACTGCAACTTAAACATCCTTGTAATCAATTACCTACCAAATCATCTGAAAACTTTATGCGAAAACCCAGATATGTGCCATAGCCACCCATAGCGAAAAGAACCACAGCCTGTAATCGAATCGCAACATGAACAATGAGTGTCCAAAATACACACAGTTACCGAATGAGTTACAAGGCAGGATGAATATTTGTACCATGTTGCCAGGATGACCCCAGTGAACAAGCCAACCAGGAAGGTTCAATGACTGGACTATCTCCACAATTGGGCTAAACAAAGATCTCACAGTAGAAGCTGAAACATATAAAGTTTCATAACCTTGAGATTCACATAAAAACTCTGTACTTGTGTATGCATTTAAGAACAGCAATTCAACAATAAAGACTTGTGCTTTGAATGTAAGTCACCATATTTTCCAAAAAATTATTCTAGTTCATCCCAGAAAACTATATTTAAAAAAGTGAATTGCTAAATACCGCCCCTTTTTACTAGCTACCGCCCCCCCAATTTCCAATTTTACCCTCCCCCCTTTTCCTCACTCACTCTCACTCATCCTCTCTTCCTCACTCACTCTCACTCATCCTCTCTTCCTCACTCACTCTCACTCATCCTCACCACCACACCATCACACCGGCAACCACCACCACTCACGGCACAACCACCACCGGTAAATTTTTTTTTGCGCATTTTTTTTGCACAGTCGTCTGCAATTTTCGACTCACCCTTGGGTGAGTCGAAAATTGCAGACGACTGTGCAAAAAAAAAATTATTATTATTATTTATTATTATTATTATTATTTATTGTTATTATTATTATTATTATTTATTGTTATTATTATTAATATTATTATTATTATTGCACAGTCGTCTGCAATTTTCGACTCACCCTTGGGTGAGTCGTCTGCTAGAGGCGACTGAACTTTGGGTGAGTTGGAAATCTCAGACGACTCACCCTTGGGTGAGTCGAAAATTGCAGACGACTGTGCAAAAAAAATGCGCAAAAAAAAATTTACCGGTGGTGGTTGTGCCGTGAGTGGTGGTGGTTGCCGGTGTGATGGTGTGGTGGTGAGGATGAGTGAGAGTGAGTGAGGAAGAGAGGATGAGTGAGAGTGAGTGAGGAAAAGAGGATGAGTGAGAGTGAGTGAGGAAAAGGGGGGAGGGTAAAATTGGAAATTGGGGGGGCGGTAGCTAGTAAAAAGGGGGCGGTATTTAGTAACACCCATTAAAAAAAAAGAAAAGGGAAAGACATGTAAAATATGATTATTCAATCAAGTGATCAAGTCAATGAAAACGGGGATTAGAAATGAGTACCTCCTGGAAGTGCAGCCAACATAAGCAATGGCAAAGGGCTGAAAGAGTACAATATTGTTTCTCTCTCCAAACCCAACTCATCTTCATCAACATGAAATTCTTCAACCCCATTAATGTCAATAAGCTCGTTATTCTTCTCAACAGCTAAGCAAACAATGGTATTTTTGGACCTAATACTTTTACTAGTTCTAAAAGAGAGTAAATTGGAAGAGCAAGTAAAATAATTAGAATGTAACAGTGAAGGAAGATGGGTTTTTACTGGATTTGCCAGTCTTAGTGCTGTAGAGGCATTCACCATTGCTGCCATTTCTTTGGAGCAAACTGTGATTGGCAAATGGGTGCTGCCAGTGACAGTGCCAATGTAAGAGATAGAGTGGGAGGAGAGAGAAAGAGAGTGGAGGAAAGGCAAAGAAGTTGACACGCCACACGCCTTTTTGGCCTACCAAAAAGTGATACGGAGCAATCAACTGATATGTACGTAATGTTCCTTTGTTGTTTTTCTTAAGTGTGGACATAATTTTGAAAACTATTGGGAATGTGCTTTGCACGGATTCCTCTACATTGTTCTCATCAAAAAAAATTAATTGATTATTTGTTGTATATTTTTGAAGTCAGTTTCAATGGAGTTGAAAGAGTTAGTATTGTCAATAATTCTACCTTGAACTATAATGGACAAAAATCAAATTAACCTATTTCTATGTAGAGGAAGATAAAGTGTAATGTTGTGTACAAAAACCCCTCAGTGCTTAAACAGTATGTTGGGCAATGGAAGTGAACAAGGTTTAATATACTCGATCTCGGCCACGGCCAGTATGTAATACTACTGGGAAAGAGTTGCTTTTTCAATGAACTGCTTTCTCAATATAGCTTTGTGGGATAAGATGAAACATGAAAAGGTTGATATTTTGAATGCAGGATTGGCAATAATGAGAAAGGAGTAGGGGTGGCATAAGGCATCCAATCCCTTAAAACATTCAGAGCTTAATATCTGATACAATCCCCAGCATAAGCTGTACATATATTTCAGTATAACAAATCTATTTGCTTCCAGTACAACAGAAACAAAAAACACGGGTGGACCGTGGGAAGGGGGGGGGGGGGGGGCTAAAACTATAGTGATCAACTAAACTCGGTCGATTCCAGGCTAGGTTTTATGATCCATTGCATGCTGGACAAGTTCACAACGAGAAAGCTCCGTATACCATGTGCGCAGTTTCTCTAGCGATCTATCAGTTATCTTCATGCCTTACATCCTCTGCACCAGCTTGCGGAAGTTTAAACACGACAGTACTGATGACCAAACAATAAGCGACATAATGAAGCCAGGCATGAAATACAAGGAAGCTGCAAAAGAGAGTCTGAGTCAGCTATCTAAATAAGGACGGAAAAAGATAAAGGGGGAAATGGGGAAATTTTCATTTTAACACTTCCATTAATCATTATGCATACAAATTCTATACAGATGGGCATCAGAAACAAACCTTTTTACCACTGGCAGGAAGAGAACATATCAAATCAGTAAAAGCCAAACTATCTTTCAACTCGAAGAAGGTTGTTCTCCAACCCGCCCTTGTGTGTTGATTCTCTGTTGGGATCAGTTAGCCACTGTCCATCAACAACGAACTTTATCTGCAAATAGATAAGGTTACACACGAAGGACATAATCCAGCAGTCATGCCACAAAAGGCAAATATAATCAAATCCAGGAAGGAATGGGATCATGCAAAGAAGTGTTTTTTTAATAATATTTTTCACTCATATTCCAGTGGAGTATGTTTAGGACTAACTGAAAAAAGGTGGGTAGATCACTAAAAGCAAATCTCTAGCAAATTGGTGGAACGTCAGGAATGGGGAATTATTTCCTACAATTAGATTTTGATTCAAAAAATCATATTTCAAGGGGTAGACATTTGCACCTCATACACGCCGGGATAAAGCCACAAAGTTGTCGACCAAAGCGTAGACTTCCTGTCAAAATTATCATCAACGTCAACTCTTTGTTTCATAATGGTTCTCGAGTGATGATAGAAAAACTGCAATAATGCTATGTGAATGTCAAGATAAAAGAAGAAAGCAGAAAAAGTCAGCAGAAGCATGAAAACAGAATAGAAATTTATAACCTTCACCAAGAGCATCATTCTATTTTTATACTTGGCGAAAATTCAGAATCAGAAACAGCAGCAGCAATGAGCACTGAAGGTCAATGGACCACCAAAGCCATTCAAATTTCCTCAGAGCATATGAGCAGAACAGATAACTCTTATGGTTCAAAGCGTACAAAAGCAATAACTTCATGTATGATTCACCAAGAATCTCCAGGTAAAATTTCTTAACAAGCCCAATGATTCGCAAAATACCATTGTAGCAGCATTTATCCCAACACATGCACTGCAGATCAAAAGTTGCATCTTTGTCTTATGGACTTCTGCTTTTTTCATTTGCTCATCATTCTGGATTTCTGGTTAAACAACCATCCAGCACTCCAAAACAGACCAGAGAACCTACTTGTATACCAAATTGTCCAACCAGAAGTTAAGTGAAAAATCTTGTCTTGTTTACATGTCAGTTGTCGTTGTCTTGGGCATTGAACCAATAATTTATAGTGATACACTAAGAAATCATCATATAGGTTAGAACTACAGACCACTATGACTACAAAAACAGTTCATCCTACAAATCGGAACATTAAGATTTTCAGGAAAGTTCATCCTACAAAAACAGTTCATCCTACAAATCGGAAGACCCTTCTCCAATGGCGCCCAGCGAGCGCGCCCATGTCCCATGTCCCCGCGCCCAGCAAGCGCGACACTCCATGTTCCAGCGCCCAGCGAGCGCCATGTCCCATGTCCATGGGTGAAATCGGAGTTCGCGGACTCGGATGACCGTCCAGGGGCACCAAACGTTCTCTAGGGTGATGATAACCGGGGCCCAGGAAGCTGAAAATCAAAGGCTATACGTTTTTTGGGCTTCCGGGAAGCCCCGGAACGAAGGTGGATATTTTCGCACCACATCGCAAGGGACACCCCTAGGGAACATAGGAGGCCCCCAGGGTCCGTTATCGGGTCCCCAATAGGCTTGTAAGGGCATTTTTATGGAACACCAATGTAAGGGCCCGAACACAGAACGCATGGGTGACATCAAAGTTCGGGGATCCTAATGACTCTCCTGGGGTATCGATGGTCTTCTAAGGTCATGATAGACCCACTGGAGAAGTTTGGGCAAAAATGACACCCGGGCATCGGGAAGCCTAAATCGTAGGCTATAATCCACGTTTTTTGGGCTTCCGAGAGGGCCCGGAACGAAGGTGGATATTTTTCGCACCATATCGCAAGGGACACCCCGAGGGAACATGGGAGGCCCCTAGGGTCCGTTATCGGGTCCCCAATAGGCTTGTAAAGGCGTTTTTATGGAACACCAATGTAAGGACCGAACACCGAACGCATGGGTGATATCAATGTTCGGGGATCCTGTTGACCCTCCGGGGGTACCGAGGGTCTTCTAAGGTCATGATAGACCCCCCGGAGAAGTTTGGGCATAAATGATACCCGAGCATTAGGAAGCCAAAAACGTAGGCAATATCCACGTTTATCGGGCTTCCGGGAGGCCCGGAATGACGGTAGATATATTCGCACCACATCGCAAGAGAAACCCCTAGGGGACATGGTAGGCCCCCGGGGTCCGTTATCGAATACCCGATAGGCTTGTAAGGGCGTTTTTATGGAACACCTATGTAAGAGCCAAAACACTGAACGCATGGGTGATTTCGAAGTTCACGAATCCTGATGACCCTCCTGGGGTACCGAGGGTCGTGTAAGGTCATGATAGACCTCCAGGAGAAGTTTGGGCAAAAATAACATTGGAGCACCGGGAAGCCGAAATCGTAGGCTAAATCCACGATTTTTTGGGCTTCCGGGAGGCCTGGGATTGAAGGTGTATATTTTCGCACCACATCGCAAGGGACACCACTAGGGAACAGGGGAGGCCCCCAGGGTCCGCTATCTGGTCCCCAATAGGCTTATAAAGGCGTTTTTATGGAACACCAAAGTAAGGGCCCGAACACCGAACACATGGGTGATATCAAAGTTCAGTGCTTCCGATGACTCTCCTGAGTATCGATGGTCATCTAAGGTCATGAAAGACACCCTGGAGAAGTTTGGGCAAAAATGACACACCCGGGTCCTGGGAAGTTGAAAACGTAGGCTATATCCACGTTTTTTGGGCTCCCAGGAGGCCCCGAAACGAAGGTGGATATTTTCGTACCACATCGCAAGGGAAACCCCAAGGGAAATGGGAGGCTCCCGGGGTCCGTTATCGAGTCCCTGATATGCTTGTAAGGGCAATTTTATGGAACTCCAATGTAAGGGCCCGAACAATGAAGGCATGGGTAATATCGAAGTTCACGTCCTGATGACCCTCTTGGGGTACCCAGGTCCTCCAAGGTCATGATAGTCCTCCCGGAGATGTTTGGGGAAAAATAACACCCAGGGGAAGCTGAAAACGTAGGCTAATCCATGATTTTTGAGATTTCGGGAGGCCCCGGAACCAAGGTGTTTATTTTCGCACCATATCGCAAGGGATACTCCTAAGGAACATGGGAGGCCCCTCTGTTATCGGGTCCCCAATAGGCTTGTTGGGACGTTTTTATGGAACACCAACGTAAGGGCCCGAACACCGAACGCATGGGTATTATCAAAGTTCAGGGATCCTGATGACTTTCCTGGGGTACCGAGGGTCCTCTAAGGTCATGATAAACGCCCAGAGAAGATTGGGCAAAAATGTCACTCGGGGCCCGCTAAGCCGAAAATGTAGGCTATTATCCACGTTTTTTGGGCTTCCGGGAGGCCCTGGAACGTAAGGTGCATATTTTCGCACCACATCGCAAGGGACACCCCTAGGGAACATGGGAGGCCCCCAGGGTCCGTTATCGGAGACCCGATAGGCATACCCGATAGGCTTGTAAGCGCGTTTTTAAGGAACACCAATGTAAAGGCCCGAACACTAAACGCATGGGTAATTTTGAAGTTCGCGGATCCTGATGACCCTCCTGGGGTACCGAGGGTCTTCTAAGGTCATGATTGACGTCCCGGACAAGTTTGGGCAAAATGACACCCGAGCCCCGGAAAGCAGAAAACGTAGGCTAATCCACGTTTTTTGGGATTCTGGGAGGCCCCGGAACGAAGGTGTTTATTTTCGCACCATAACGCAAGGGACACCCCTAAGGAACATGAGAGGCCCCTGTTATCGGGTCCCCAATAGGCTTGTAGGGACAATTTTATGGAACACCAACGTAAGGGCCCGGACACCGAACGCATGGGTAATATCAAAGTTGACTTTCCTGGGGTACGGAGGATCCTCTAAGGTCGTGATAGACCCCCATGAGAAGTTTGGGCAAAAATGACACCCTGGCCCTGGGAAGCCGAAAACGTAGGCAATTATCCACGTTTTTTGGGGCTTCCGAAGGCCTAGGGACGAAGGTGGATATCTTCGCACCACATCGCAAGGGAAACCCCAGGGAACATGGGAGGCCCCCTATGTCTGTTATCAGGTGCCCAATAGAATTGTAAAGGCGTTTTTACGAAACTCCAATGTAAGGGCCCGAACACCGAACTCAAGAGTGATATCAAAGTTCGGGGATCCTGATAACTTTTCTGGGGTACCGAGAGTCCTCTAAGTCATGATAGACCCCCCTGGGCAAAAATGACACTCGTGCCCGAAGAAGCCGAAAACGTAGGCTATTATCCACGATTTTTGGGCTTCCGAGAGGCTCGGGAACGAAGGTGGATATTTTCGTACCGCATCGCAAGATACACCCCTAGGGAACATGGGAGGGCCTGGGGGTCCGTTATCGGATCCCCAATAGGCTTGTAAGGCGTTTTTATAGAACACCAATGTTAGAGCCCGAACACTGAAAACATGGGTGATTTCGAAGTTCGCGGATCCTGTTGACCCTTCTGGGGTACAGAGGGTCCTCTAAGGTCATGATAGACCTCCTGGAGAAGTTTTGGCATAAATGACACCCGTGCTCCAAGAAGCCGAAAACTTAGGCTATAATCCACGATTTTTGGGCTTCCGGGAGGCCGGGGAACTATGGTGTATATTTTCGCACCACATCGCAAGGGACACCCCTAGGGAACATGGAGGCCCCAGGGTCCGTTATCGTATACCCGAAAGGCTTGTAAGGGCGTTTTTATGGAACACTAATGTAGGGTCCTAACACTGAACGCATGGGTGATATCGTCGGGGATTCTGATGACTTTCCTGGGGTACCGAGGGTCCACTAAGTTCATGATAGACCTCGAGAAGTTTGGGCAAAAATGACTCCCGGGCCCCGCGATGCCGAAAACGTAGGCTAATCCACGGTTTTCTGGTTCCGGGAGGCCCCGGAACGAAGGTGTATATTTTCGTACTACATCGCAAAGGACACCCCTAGGGAACATGGGAGGCCCTCTATGTCCGTTATCGGTTCCCCAATAGGATTGTAAGGGCGTTTTTACGGAACATCAATGTAAGGGCCCGAACGCATGGGTGATATCAAAGTTCGGGGATCCTGATAACTCTCCCGAGGTACCGAGGGTCCTCTAAGTCATGATAGACCCCCCGGAGAAGTTTGGGCAAAAATGACACACGTGCACTGCGAAGCCGAAAACGTAGGCTATTATCCACGTTTTTTGGGCTTCCAGGAGGCCCCGGAACGAAGGTGGATATTTTCGCACATGGCAAGGGACACCCCTAGGTAATATGGGAGGCCCCCAGGGTCAGCTATCGGATACCCGATAGGCTTGTAAGGGCGTTTTTATGGAACACCAATGTAATGGCCCGAACACTGAACGCATGGGTGATTTCGAAGTTCGCAGATCTGATGTCCCTCCTGGGGTACCGAGGGTCTTTTAAGGTCATGATAGACACCCCTGGATAAGTTTGGGCAAAAATGACACCCGGGCCATCGGAAGCCGAAAACGTAGGCTATTATCCACGTTTTTTGGGTTTCTGGGAGGCCCCGGAACAAAAGTTGATATTTTCGCATCACCTCGCAAGGGACACCATTAGGGAACATGAAAGGCCCCCGGGGACCGTTATCGGATCCCCGATAGGCTTGTAAGGGCGTTTTTATGAAACACCAATGTAAGGGCCCGAACATTGAACGCATGGGTGATTTCGAAGTTTGCGGATCCTGATGACCCTCCTGGGGTACCGAGGGTCTTTTAAGGTCATAAGAGACCTTCCGGAGAAGTGTGGGCAAAAATGACACCCGGGCCGCACGAAGCAGAAAATGTAGGCTATTAATATCCACGTATTTTGGCTTCCGAGAAGCCCCTGATCGAAGCTGTATATTTTCGCACTACATCGCAAAGGACACCCCTAGGGAACATGGGAGTCCCCCAGGGTCCGTTATTGGGTCCCCAATAGGCTTGTAAGGGTGTTTTTATGGAACACCAATGTAAGGGCCCGAACACTGAACGTATGGGTGATATTGAAGTTCGCGGATCCTGATGACCCTCCTGTGGTACCGAGGGTCCTCTAAGGTCATGATAGACCTCTCGGAAAAGTTAGGGCAAAAATGACACCCTTGCCCCGGGAAGCCGAAAACATAGACTATATCTACATTTTTTTGGCTTCCAGGAGGGAACGAAGATGTATATTATCGCACCACATCGCAAGGGACACCCCTAGGGAACAGGGGAGGCCTCCAGGGTTCGTTATCGGGTCCCCAATAGGCTTGTAAGGGCGTTTTTATGGATCACCAAAGTAACGGCCCGAACACCGAACGCATGGGTGATATCAATGTTCGGGGATCCTGATGACTCTCCTAGGGTACAGAGTGTCCTCTAAGGTCATGATAGACCCCCCTGAGAAGTTTGGGCAAAAATGACACCCGGGCCCCAAGAAGCCGAAAAAGTAGGCTATTATCCACCTTTTTTGGGCTTCTGGTTGGCCTCGGAACGAAGGTGGTTATTTTCGCACCACGTCGCAAGAGACACCTCTAGGGAACACGGGAGGCCCCCGGGGTCCGTTATCATGTCCCCGATAGGCTTGTAAGGGCCTTTTTACGGAACACCAACGTAAGGGCCCGAACACCGAACGCATGGGTGATATCGAAGTTCGAGGATTCTGATGACCCTCCCTAGACACACCGAGTCCTTTAAGGTCATGATGGTGGTTTTGATGATGGTATGGGTATCATTGGTTGTGGTGGTGGTAATAGTGATGCAAGGAGTAGTAGAAGGTTGAGAACCAAGGACAAAGAATGGAGTTAAACTTTAAGATTTTTCTCCTGAACAGAAGAGGTTTGCATTTAAGGGTGGACAATAATTGGGGATTGAGTTGGAGGGCTAAGAGGGGTAATAAGACATCAATTTTATTTTCAATAGGGGTAAATCAACTATCCAGGAGAAATGGACTCTTGTCAGATGATAAAGAGTCTAAGGGAGTCTTTTCACATAGGGGGCAGTTTTCTTTGAAATTTATGGTGTGTTATTTTGGCGTAGTTGTTTGATAAGGAGATTTTCTTGTAGCGTATTAATTATGGTGTCTTATGTACCCTGTACAATGCTTATATTAATTAATAAAATTGCTTACCTTTTAATTAAAAAAGATGTCAGGAAAGAATGAATATCAAATTTAGATACATAGAAAAAGAACCACGACAACCATTTCAGAAATCTGTGTTTAAAAAAGCACGAGGCGCTCCGAGGCGATAGGGTCCAAAAACCCGAGGCGCGATGCGAGAGGCGAAGGCGCACGCATCTCGGACGCGAGGCGCACTTTTTTCACAAAAACACTTCTAAATTGGTTTTAAATCATTTTTCATAAACAAAACACTGAAATACTAAGTTTAAGTGCTAAAACAGAGAAGAAGAGGGAAGAAGCACGAAAATATGCAAAAAAAACAGAGAAGAGGGAAGACAGAAGAAGAAATCGAAGACAGAGTGAGAGAAGAAGAAATCGAAGACAGAGGGAGAGAGAGAGAAAGAGGAGATCGAAGAGAGAGAGAGAGAGAGAAAGAGGAGATCGAAGAGAGAGAGAGAGAGAGAGAGAGAGAGAGAAGACATACTTGTTGAAGGAAAATCCGGCGAGCACCTTCGGTGGTGCTCCGGAGAAACTAGGGTTTCCAATTTTGGGGGAAAATAAAAATGAAGAGAAGAAGAACATCGTGTTTTTTTTTAGAAGAGAAGAGAAGCGTTTGTTAAGACTAGTCTCTCAGTAAAAATAAAAAATAATAAAAAAAAAAAAAACAGAAGCCACGTGTACCATTTTAAGTTAATTGTCCATGATGCGACCGAGGCGCCTCAGGCTCGCATCGCTTCACCTAACTGATGCGATGGTCTTGCGTCTCGCCTCGCCTCTCGCCTCAGGCGCACCTCAGGCGCGCTTTTTAAAACACAGACAAAGATTACAATTAGGTAGGCTATCTATACTAAGAAGAAGTTTGAGTAGATAGGCAAAAGGATACTCTTTTCAGTGTTTTCAGCCAATCCTGAATGCCAAAAACTCCTATATGGATTCGGGGTTCATGTTCTTGATGAGCTCCTCTTACGTCCTCTTCACCTCTTATATTTCATCAAAATGGACCTCCCTACCTCCTCATTGGGGTTGGGTGTGGGTGGGGATCCGGTTGTCTCTTTTCGACAAGTTGACATGTTCAAACCATCCTAACCTCACTTTATGCATCTTGTCCTCAAGTCACTCCCATCTAGTCCCATATCACTTATCTTCATTTAAAGTTTGGCCACATCCAATGCAGCATGTCCTTGATTGGTGAGTACCTTGAAACACATACCAGAGCCTATGTGCGGTAGATTTCCCTTGAGGTTGGGATCTTCTCCTCACATAACATAACTCACATGCTCCCATTTTTTCAACCAGCCCTTATACAATTAATGATGTGGTCATTGATCCCCCCCCCCCCCTTTTTCCTTGGTCAACCAATTTACTGATTTGTTCTCAATCTAAAACACTATATAAGCAAAGCATACACCAAGGCACAGACTACATAGTTTTAGCAAGCTCATCCATAACAATTGTAGAAAAATGGATTTAAGGTATAGTAGTAATGACTGTAAGTATCCAGTACTTGATCGCCATTATTAGAAGGTATTACAAACCTTGTTCCGATAGGGTCCAAGAAAGTAGAAGATGGTTGAGGCTCCATTTTAATTCTTTGATGCCACCCATTGAAGCTACCCGCTACCTCTACCATCTGACCTTCTCCGGAGTACTGAATCTTGGCCTAATACATTGAGGAAAAGCATACACATGAGACTGACCTCAAAAACAGTTCCAGAAAGCCAACATTATTGTGTCTGTCATGGTACAAATCCATGAAGAGCAAGTAATATTTTATCTAAATCCTCAAGCATAAGGAACAAGAAAAATGATAATAATATATGGAGCGGAGCACAACTCACAACGCACAATAATATGCTAAATGTGGTTATAAGAGGTATCAAGGGCAATTTTACCTCGACAAGTCCAGAAAGACTTTCTTCAGCAACATGTAATTCTGCATCCTTTTCCGATATAAGCTTTTGAGCTTTGGTAATCTCACTCTCCGCCTTTGTTTGCAAAATTAACAGATCTTGCTGTGTTGGAGAAAAAAGTCTCACATAAATTTCAAGGACAGTTGAAAGATACATTACTACGTGCTCCTGTACTACACGACTTCTGTTATCATGGTCATAGAGATCCCATAACATTCCCAGAGCACCGTTTAATGGACCCGTTTATGATCCTCACTGGGGAATTATTCTGTTCCATATTTCAATAGAGTCATGTATGGCCCTAAGAGAGGATTTCTCCAGGTCCCCATTATGGTGGAATGATGCTACAGCTTTTACCTATACTGTGATGTGGATTGACTTTGTACCCCCACTTTGGCTTTGGCTATTCCTATATGAAAAAATGAATTGTTACATATAATTTATATGGATTTGAATCATTTTAGTACTACTCATGACATTAGCTGTGATTTCCAAGTACAAACCCATGATATGGCATACAAGTTTGCCTACCATTTTATTAAGCTTAAATATACGATTAAATCCTCATGATTTCGTAAAAATTGTGTTTTCGACAAGTATATTTTCAGTCAGATTAATGCTCTACTGTAGTTGGATTGGCATCCAAACCAGCAGCTCACCCATTCTCTTACCATTTCAAATGGCAAGGTAGATTGCTTTGAAATTATGAAGGTTAACAAGGGAAAAAGAAAAAAGAAAAACAGGGGGGCGGAAAGCGAATTCTATATGGCCCCCTATATTTAAAACTTCTGCTGAAGAGGACAAACTGTCCTCCATGAAGAAACAAATTATACATTAGCCCAATTGTGTGGGAACATAGTAATAGGATAACCCTAAAAGCCACTGCAGCTCTAGCCCAAAAAGACGCTGACCCTATCCTACAGCATATCCATCGAGACAGCCGCCCTACTGAAGACCCGGGCATTTCTTTCTAGCCAAAGACACAAACCCCTCTTTTTTTCTCAACTTTCTAATAATAAAACATTACTAATCATCAATCTGGTCAGTAATCACTCTTGCCACCCCCCCCCCCCAACCCCTCTGTCTTTCTCTAAGACAATATGTTCCAAATTCAATGGAGAGAGTAATCTAGTGGTCCTTTTGACTGTAGGCCCATTGATGGTCAACAAAGAAAACACTAAAAGATATTCTACCTTCTCCTTCTCAATCTCTTCCTTCAACCGAGACAATTCCAACTCCTTCTGATGCTGCATAGAACATACACGAAATGAGAAAACAACAATGGGCGAGGGGGGGGGGGGGAAGAAAAAAAGCAAAGAATCATTGATTGGCGATTAAAAATAATCCTCAAATGCATCACCAATGTTTATCTCTACAAACAATTTGCATGAGATAATATAAATAGTGAATTAGTGATTACCAGCATTTGTTTGAGACGATTGATCTCAACTTCGTTTTCGATTTCGGTATCCTGTATAGAATATAGCAGATTTGAAGTGCTTGCCATGTGTTACACATGATATATGACAAGAGGAAATTTTGGCAAGAGAAAAATACATGAAATCCAACCTCGATATTCACATCCTTCTCAAAGCTAGCATCTGACTGTCCTTGAGCAGATAAATGAATATCCCTACAACATCAAAAGAAGACAAAAAGAACATAACCATGCTGTTTCTTGATTCTTAGCAGACACTGGAAGTGAAGAAGCCGCATAGAACGACTAAAAAGAAAAAAATGTATCATGTGGGTTCCTCTTTTGCTTCTTAATATGAAGACGAGATGGAAAACAGCACTACTCAGCTACTAAAGAAAAGAAAGCAAATAGCCCAAAGTGAGAGAGAAACTTTTTAACAACTTAAATGAGAATAAGTAGCACAGTGGCAAAAGGCTCTGAACTTTTTCACCCTCGTTTGTCACTTGGACACTGATATATAACAAATTACTAGAACTCGTGGAAGAAAAAATATTCCTAAAACATCAAAAGAAGACAAAAAGATTATAACCATGCTGTTTCTTGATTCTTAGCAGACACTGGAAGTAAAGACGCCGCATAGATTGACTAAAAAGAAAAAAATGTATCAGGTGGGTTCCTCTTTTGCTTCTTAATATGAAGACAAGAGATGGAAAACAGCATTACTCAGCTACTAAAGAAAAGAAAACAATTAGCCCAAAGTGAGATAGGAACTTTTTAACAACTTAAATGAGAATAAATAGCACAGTGGCAAAAGGCTCTGAACTTTTTCACCCTCATTTTGTTACTTGGACACTGATATATAACAAATTACTAGAACTCGTGGAAGAAAACTGATGCTGCAGCAATATAGTAGATCTCAGAAAAGTGCTTTATCAGCATAGAGTAGAAAAGGCAAAACCTTGCAACATTGTCCTCCATTGCGAGAGAAGCAGGCAACCTTTCTAACATCAGGGTACCATTTAATCCTGTATTGTTGCTCACACTGACCAAATGTCTTCTATCCACTTCACGATGGATCACTGCTTCTCTTTCGTCTAAATTCTCCCCACTACTTGAATGTTTGCCTTCGTTTTCACTATTCAAATTTACATCACCACACCATTCATCTGAGAAGCCGAATGAAGACATGCAAAAAGTCAGTGCAAAAAGAATAATCATTGTGGAAGTCACATGGCTTTCTTCAATAAATTTACTCCTTTATGTAAAAAGTTGAAAGAAAAATGGAGCGGAAACGGCAAGGCCAATTTCTATGTATAATAATCCTACATTCCTGAGCAAATACCGTCTCAATGAGATGAGTTCTAAGAAATAGCCTTGGGTGAAGGTTAGTATAAAGAAGTCAAATCATCCCAAAAGGCCTCTGAACAGAAAGTGACATGAGATGGCAGAACATTTTGTACAATTTAAATCTGAGTTCTGATACTAGAGAATATACTTTCTGCATCAGATGTGATTTGTATAACTTGCCTTCTTCAACTGTATCCAACTGTCCATATTTCATAAAATTTTCCACTTTTTCCTGTAGGGAAGATGGTGAATCTACTGACATGTGACTTTGATCATCCAGGCTGACAGTTGAGTCATTCATCGTCACAAAGCTATCAACGTGAGCAGAATTGTCGTTCATCAAGGTAATATTTGCGGACTCTTCAATCAAATCATTCACCTTCTCCTCCTGACCTTTTCAATTTCATAGAACAATCAATAAATATTCCAAAAGGTATTTATTTTAAAAGGACAATCCATAAATCAGAAAACAATATTAACCTGTTTCTTCATGAACATAAATATTAGTCTGTTCGTCATTTAAATTCTCCTGTGAATCAGACCCATCAGTCATTGCTTCTGATGCGTTAGAAAGGAGCTCCTTGATAAGCTTGTGTCCTCTCCTTCTAACAATGTTTGCAAGGTCTTTTCTGTAGCAATGAAACAAAAGGTACAATAAATAAAGATATCAGACTCTTCATGATCAGCATGCTATCTACAGAAACTGACATAATATTCCAGTGCAGAGCATTTTAACCGAACAAGAAAGTAGTCAGCACCAGAATCATCAGCACTGTACAAGAACGCTGATATTCACATTAAATTGATTGGCCTTTGAGTCTTAAAATATTACACTGATACACTCCCTCTATAGAAAATGTTCAACAGACCAACCACGTCAGCAAGCCAAAGATAATCTCTCCCAAGCAGTGCCTGGTGATGGAGAGTACAGAATAACAGAAAAGTGATGAGATATTATACCGAGGCATCTGGAGTTCTGGACCTTAAACCCTAAAAATTGGCACTAAACTATGTCCAAATTACTTAGACAACTGTAAACTAAGATGTTTGTCAAATTCATGATAATACTAAGAACTTTGATAGCAATTTTTGGCAATAGTACTTTGAGTCGCCATCTTGAAAGGGCAAAAAGTAACAGCTAGTCGCAGCAAACAAGATGTGAGACTGTGAGAGGGGAAATTAGTGTTGTGGCACAATAGCTGGCTTCCATAGACTCCAGAAAAACACTCATTAAAATTTTCTCAGGCTTTTGGAGGCCTCCACTTACAGACATTAACTTTTGGGAAAGCTCCTCGTATATGCATTACCATAAACCACTCTAAAATCATGAAATCATACGGGGAAATGAAAGAGGGGGGGGGGGGGGGGGAGTGGGACAAATACCCAGTTTTTTTGAGAGGGTTCTAACTAAGGATCTCACTCACAAACCTATAGGTCCAACATCCATGCTGTTATGGGGGCATTGTGACGAACCAGAGCAGGCAAATGTGGCTACAACCCTTTTACACAAAATCAATAATTATGTCCTTGCAATATCCCAAGTAGAAGATAGTAAATGCATTATAGCTACAATTTCGGTTTTATATTTTCTTGAACCATGTTAGAAATAGCCCGTCCAACTAACTCCCTGAAAAGTCCCTTGGGCCAAGCTCTTCGGACAGACATGCAGCCAATAACCCTTATGTGAAACAAATTCTGAATCAAGTGCTTCAAAAAGGCTCTCTTTGTTTACCATTAGCCATTTCCTACCCAAATTGCCCTCTCTTAGCTTACTCACTTTAGTCAAGAGCTCCTCATCTCCTTTCAACTTAAAATCATTAATTTGTCCCCTTGAAAGCATGCCTAGTATCCATCTTAAGCAAATAAATAAACTTTTCCAACAACAACGACAACAACAACAACAACAACATTGGGGAGGCCCAGATGTACAGTGTCACAACTCACAGCATCACCTCTAGATAGCCGCCTGGTAGATAGGATGCTTCAAATAGAGCCACAAAAACAGTTTCGAGTTTTTTAACACTTTTAAACAGTTGATAAAGTTTTGAATACAGGAGGAATGATAACATGAGTGCAAGGATGAAAGAATATTTAAATGAATATGTAAAATATATCTGCATAAACTAATATACGCAGAAGGGGCAAAGAATAACATGAGGCAAATGTTCCCTTTTTTTAGATAACAGATAACATGGGTGTCCAAGCTTTGCTTGACTAATCCCACGGGCATTGAAGTTAACGACCAGGAAAACCTCCAGTGTTCCTAAGCAAAGAATCTGACTGAATAAAAAGCTAATAGAACATGCAAATGTTCATAAGCAAAGTAAAACTCCCCTCTAACTCGGATCCACCAAATGTATCCTACTGTACCATAGTTTCATATCCAGGGGCACATCCTAGGTAAGCTTTAAACGGGTCAAGTCCTGCTCCTGCCTAACCACCTCTCCCCAATTATTTTGCGTCCTTCCTCTTCTCCTTCTACCATCCCTAAGTATAATCTTCTCGCGCCTCGTCACTGAGGCGTTTGGATACGGTGAACTATATCGCCATTAATCTCACTGTTACCTTGTATGATAGATCCCTAAGACTTGAAACAATCTTTGGTTGGTATATCTTTGGTACCAATTTTACACTCCAGGTCACGTTCCCTATGAAGCTACATTCTAAATACTTCGTCTTTCTCCTGCTCAATCTAAAGCCTTTCGGCTCTAGTGTATCATGTATCCCTCCAAAGTTCTAACTTGAATTTAACGCATTCTTCAGTTACGTCCACCAAAACAATACAACAACAACAACAACAACAACAACAACCCAGTAAGTGTCCCGCCTAGGGCGGGGTCTGGGGAGGTCCAGATGTACGCAGTCTTACCCCTAACTAGTTGCCTAGAAGAGAGACTGTTTCCGAAAGACCCACAAAAACCTTTTTTTTTTTTTTTTTTTAAATGCATTTCAAAACGTTTTTTTTTTTTTTTTAAAGCAGTGAAGAATGATCAAAAGGGCAAGGAAAGTAAATCAGTACACATACTAACACAAGATTCTACTTACTAAGCAACCTAAAGTGAAGGAGACGCTACAGGCTATAAACAAAATGAATCAACCTCTAGTACTAGCCAATGCACAACCCTAATCTAACGCGGATCCTTTGCACGGATCCTGCTACGCCATAATCTCCTATCTAGGACCAAATCCTCCGTAAGATCTAGACGGGTCAAATCCTGCCTGATTACCTCTCCCCAAGTCTTCTTCGGGCGTCCTCTTCTTCGCTTACAATCTCTAAGTGTAATTCTCTCACACCTTCTCACCGGTGCATCACGATGTCTCCTCCTCACATGCCCAAGCCACCTAAGCCTTGTTTCTCGCATCTTGTTGTCGATATCGGTCACTCCCACCTTGCCTCTCAACACTTCGTTCCTAATTCTATCTCTTCTTGTAGAGTTGCACATCCAACGAAGCATCCTCATCTCGGTCACCCGCATCTTCTGCACATGCACCTGCCTCACCGGCCAACACTCCGCCCCATATAGCATAGCTGGCCTGATGGCTGTACAATAAAACTTACCTTTAAGTTTTAGTGGAATTTTTCTGTCACATAGAACTCCCGTTGCACTCCTCCACTTTAGCCACCCTGTTCTGATACGATGAGTCACGTCATCGTCAATCTCGCTGTTGTCCTGTATGATTGAACCGAGATATTTGAAACAATCCCTCTTCGGTACCACCTCCGTACCAATCTTAATCTCCATATCCGAGGCAACCCCATCTCTTGTGAATTTGCCTTCCAAGTACTCGGTCTTTGTCCTACTTAGCTTGAATCCCTTTGCCTCTAGTGTGTCCCGCCAAAGTTCCAATTTGGCGTTAACACCTTCTCTAGTCTCGTCTATCAGAACAATGTCGTCGGCAAACAACATACACCAAGGCACATCCCCCTGGATAGTCTTAGTGAGCTCATCCATAACGGTTGCGAATAAGAAGGGACTCAACGATGACCCTTGATGTAACCCAATATCTATAGAAAATTGCTCAGTTTCCCCTCCTGTAGTAACCCTAGTCCTCACTCCTTCATACATATCCTTAATCACTCGGATATAGGCGACTGGAACCCCCTTGGATTCCAAGCACCTCCACAGAACTTCTCTGGGTACCCTGTCATACGCCTTCTCCAAATCAATGAAAACCATGTGCAAGTCCCTTTGTCTCTCTCTGTAGTACTCCATAGAACGTCTAATCAGATGAATCGCTTCCGTTGTTGACCTCCCTGGCATGAAACCGAATTGGTTCTCCGAGATTAGAGTACTCTTCCTTAGTCTCTTCTCAATCACTCTCTCCCATAGCTTCATGGTGTGACTGAGTAGCTTAATACCCCAATAGTTGTTGCAGCTTTGGATATCTCCTTTGTTCTTGTATAGGGGAATCAATGTGCTGAGTCGCAACTCCTCCGGCATCCTTGCGGATTTGAGGATCACGTTGAAAAGCCTAACTAACCACAATAGACCTTCTTCCCCCAAACTCTTCCATACCTCTATGGGTATCTCATCTGGTCCTACTGCCTTCCCACTCTTCATCGTCCGCATGGCCCCTTTGATTTCTTCCTTCGTAATGCGACGACAAAAGCTGTAGTTGCGGTGTTGCTCGGCTGTGGTAAGGTCTCCCAACGAAATGGCTACGTCTCCAACATTGTTAAAGAGCTCATTGAAATACCCATGCCACCTCCTCTTGATGTTCGCGTCGTCCACAAGAACTCTTCCCGCCTCATCCTTAATACAACGAACTTGATCCAGGTCTCTAGTCTTCCTCTCCCTAACTCTCGCCAACCTGTACACGTCCTGTTCTCCCTCCTTAGTGGCCAATTTTTGGTACAAGCTCTCATATGCTTTACTTTTGGCTTCTGCTACTGATTTCTTTGCCTCCTTCTTTGCCGCTCTGTAGACTTCCCGCTTCTCCACCATTTCCTCATCTATAGTGCTATCCATTAGGGCTTTATAGGCAACCTTCTTAGCCTTCACCCTGTTTTGAATGTCCTCACTCCACCACCAGGATTCCTTCTTGCTACTTCCTATCCTTCTTGCAACTCCTAAAGTCTCCTTTGCCGCATTCCTAATGAGATCCGCCACCCCTGCCCACATTTGACTCGCGTTGCCTTCTCTTCTCCAGATGCTATCCGACTCAACATTTGCCTTAAATTGACTCCCCACAATTCCTCTAAGATTCCACCACTTGATTTTGGTGCCATTGTGTGCACTTCTCTTCCTCTTCCACCCCTTCATCTTAAGGTCCAAAACGACCATCCTATGTTGGGTCGACACACACGCACCTGGTAAAACCTTGCAATCCATGCACAAACCTCGGTCGCCACGTCTAACAAAAATGTAATCTATTTGGGTCTTAGCGGTGCTGTTTCTGAAAGTAACTAGGTGCTCCTCTCTTTTGTTGTAGAAGGAGTTGGTTACCATTAGGTCATACGCAGTCGAAAAATCTAAGACCGACGTGCCACCATCGTTCCTAACTCCATACCCGAAACCTCCATGAGCACCAGCATACCCATCCGACGTGGCCCCTATGTGTCCATTGAAGTCTCCTCCTACAAGGAGTTTCTCACTAGGAGGAACTTGCTGAATAACCTCATCTAACTCCTCCCAGAAGCGATGCCTAAGTTGCATATCCAACCCTGCTTGCGATGCATAAGCACAAATGACATTGAAGGTCTCCTCCTTCACCACCACCTTGATAGACATAATCCTATCATTGGTTCTCTTTACCTCTACATGTTGTTTAAGCTCCTTATCAACTAAGATCCCGACCCCATTCCGTTGACTCGCACACCCTGAATACCAAAGTTTGAATCCATTGATCTCCTTTGCCTTGGCCCCTGACCACCTCGTCTCCTGAACACACACGATATTAACCTTATATTTTTCTAAAACCTCCACTAACTCTAGAGTTCTTCCCGTGAGTGTCCCTACATTCCATGTGCCGAACCTCAATCTATTTGCCCCAACTCTCCCCTTTCGAGACCCAGAGCTCACCGGAGGACTGGCCCTAACTCTACCACTAGAGGTCAAAGATGCCACACCGACCGAAGCAATGGTCAGACAGTTAACTCAAAATAAGAACTAGAAAAGCCATGAAACTAGGTAAGTACTGGCGCACCAAAAGGTTAGGTGACGCAAATCGTAACTATATAACAATCAACGTCTATGCTTGCAAACAAGATTTACAACAACAACAATAGTAATAGTACTAATACAACACAATGATAATAATAGTAATAATGACGATAATAATAATAATAATAATAATAATAATAATAATAATAATAATAATAATAATAATAATAATAATAATAATAATAATAATAATAATAATAAAAATAGTAATAGTACTAATAATAATAATACGAATAATAATAATAATAGTGATAGTAATATTGATAATAATACTACTATTAATGGTAATAATAACAATAGTAACAAATACCACAACAAAGGCCACAACAAACAATAATACTATTACATATAATAACAACCGAAACAATGGTACAAGTACTTAATATTAGCAGTCGCAAGACTATTAGAATAATACTACGACTACTATTATAGTAATAATAGTACTAATAACAGTAATAATAATAATATTAATAATAATAATAATAATAATAATTATACTAATAGTAATAATAATACTAAAAAGGCTAGAGATACCAACAAAAACAAGCACAGAAACCAACAGAAATGTTACTAGGTTCCACTTAAGAGACAGAGTAGCACACAAAACTAGTTTCCAAAAATCAGTACCAAACAACAAACTACACGTGCTAGGGTCAGAGAAGTCAACAACAAGAATAATAAATAATAAAGTAAACAAAAGTGAGCAGTCAACACACGCGCTAGGGGCTTCGGATCTGGTGGATAGAGGTACGCCGGTGCTTACCACGGCGCTACTACCTGTCTCCGGCGGGGGTTGTTCCGGGCAAAGGGCGGTGGTGCTGTTCGTGGTCGGCAATTACCGACAGCTTCCCGACTGGCGAGGTGGTGTTACTCCAGCCTCCCGTCTAGCGGGGTGGTCCACTGCGGTGGTGGGATTTCGCCGGCGAGCACTTTCAGGCCTCACAGCGACGCCGGGCTGGAATTCTCCGGCCGATCGCTGTTCCTCCACGGCGATTAAGTTTCGCCGATGTTCAGCTGGGGCCTCCGGCGAATGATCGGAGGTCTACTCAAACCCCTAGTGGGTCGGCGGTCACCGACCTCTGTAGATCGGCCGGCGATCACCGACCTGGGGGGGGGGGTTGGGGGGGAGGAGAGAGAGAGAGAGCGGGAGCTAGAGAGCTAGAGCGAAGGAGATGAGAGAGAGATCGAGAGAGAGAGAGAGAGAGAGAGAGAAGAGAGAGAGAGCTAGAGAGCTAGAGAGAGAAAGTTGAAAGCGGGATCGAGAGAGAGAGAGAGAGAGAGGGAGAGAGGGAGCTAGAGAGGGGGGGGTGGGGGGGTGGTGGTGGGAGGAGAGAGAAAGTTAGAGAGAGAGAGAGAGAGAGAGAGACAGAAATGTTCACAGCTACTACAGTACATGCTAAACAATCACAAATACCATGGCATATCCCCTTCAATAGTCTTATTGAGCTCATCTATCACTATTGCAAACAGTAAAGGACTCAATGCGATGTAGCCCTATTAGTAAACTGCCCTGTATCTCCCTCAGTCACCCTTATTCTAGTCTTCACACCTACATACATATCCTTAATTAAACGTATATAGGCAACTGGGACCCCCTGGCTTTCCACAAGACTTCTCTGAACCCAGTCATAGGCCTTCTCTAAATCATTGAATATCATGAGAAAGTCCCTATGTCTGTGTAATACTTCATTGAACGTCTAAGTAGATGTATTGCTTCTGTTATATATCTCCATGGCATGAATCAAAATTGGTTCTCCAAGATAAGAGCTCCCTTCCTCATTCGCTACTCAATCACCCTCTCCCATAACTTATCATGGTGTGGTTGAGTAGTGTAATACTTCTATATTCACTAAAACTTGGTACATCTTCTTTAATCTTGTAGAGAGGAACCACTATGCTGAGTCTCCATTCCTCCGGCACCTTAGCCAACTTGAGGATCACATCAAAAAGATTAACTAACCGGTTCAGGTCTCCTCCAAAAATGGAAAAAATAATATACATCTTAATCTCAGACAAGCTGCCTTTTAACAATCTCACAAACTATTGTCCCCCTCCCCCTCTTTCACATAGCTTTTTTTTATCTTGTTTTGGGTCCTCAACACCACAATTTGTCATAAGTACATACACTCACTAACCATTGTTCGAAACCCCGCCCCCCAACTCCTATCTTTCACACAGATAATGATTTTGTTTTCAGTTTGCTGACCACATTTAGTACATTGAAAAAACTCATCTTAAACTTAGTTTATGCCTATATAGTATATCAGACATCTTATCCTCAAAATTCCAGACAACTCATACCTATAAAAATATTACGAACTCCGCACACTTAGCATACACCATTGAATCACATTGTGCAACATCTCTTAAAGTATATTACGGATTGCTCCACAAAAAAGGGGTATTTAAAAGAAATGAAACTAAAATTCTCAAATAAAACCTTCCATGCTTGGAGAGATCCTTGGTGCAGGGAACATGACCCTCAGGAAGTCCAACTGAAGCCACAAATTCACGGAGAACATTGCAGAGATCCTCATCACTCATAAGCTTCCTGCTTGGCCTGTCACTCAACCAAAAAATTCCCACAAAAACAAAAGTAAAAAAACACAAACTTTTTGAAGAAACACAAATTACCCAGAAATTGAACATTGGATAGGAAGATAAAACATGCATGAAAATTATCAATACCTGGATTTCTTAGTGG
This sequence comes from Tetragonia tetragonoides, assembly GCA_038025085.1. Classification (NCBI taxonomy): domain Eukaryota; kingdom Viridiplantae; phylum Streptophyta; class Magnoliopsida; order Caryophyllales; family Aizoaceae; genus Tetragonia; species Tetragonia tetragonoides. The sequence goes on from CM076139.1 coordinate 12,702,553, forward strand.
AAGCAAGACATACTATGGATTGTCTCCTATAACATCCACGGTGGGGGTTTAAGAGAAAACAAGAACGATAGAAGGTGGAAGATGAGGAATTGGGTTGTTGATAATGAGAAGAGGAGAGAGAGAGAATTTGAGGGTGTAAGTGATAGAGGGTCGCCATTGAAGGGGAAGAGAGAGAGAAGCATTTCAGTTTGCGGGCATTTTTGGAATGGAGATTGAGGCACTGACACCAAGAACACTAGTGTTGCGCTGTTGCTTTAAACTATGTCGTTTTAGAAAGTTATTTCTGCCTTTTAATTTGATACGAGTCTACTCTTTCAAAAAAAAAATTGATCTAAGATCAAAAAAAAAAAAAATTGATCCGAGTCTCTCTTTTTTTTTCCTTTTGGAGGTGAGGAGTTAAGTACACTTCTTTTCTTTTCCTTTTTACTCCCTCCGTATCAATTTAATTATCCACTTTGAAATTTGTGACTCATAAATTTGTGACTCGCAATGTTGTTTTCTCTGTTTTCTCTATGCATAGGCAAGATTTTTTTTTTTTTTTGAGGATTTAGGACACCTTTTCTCTGTTTTTCGCTTCGTGAGGGTCTCTTGGTTCCTGTTTTAGTGTCAAATATCCGTCATTTCTGCTTACCCTTAGTGGCCCTAGATAAGCGCACCTTGTTTTTAAAGCGAGGAAGTGAATCCGAAGGTCATCTTCAAGAAATTGGGTCTTCTTCAGTACTTTCGTAAGTCATTTCTTACATCACAACTCACAACGCACAATTCTGAAAAAGGGTACAGACACACTATCTGTAAAAAAACATCTTGTACACTAGCCAATAAAATTTGAGATAAATAATTTTTAAAATATATATTTACAAAAGATATAGAATCGTTTTTAAACAGATTTAAAATTTTAAGGTTTAAAATTCAAAATAGGTTTATTTTTGAATTTTAAAATCTGGTTCCATAAGGTAACAACTAACTAATCTCCTTCGTTACTTTTTTCTCTTTTTTTTTTTTAATTCAAGCCCCCCCCCCCCTCCCTCCCTCCCTCCCTTCTTTGATCGTCCACCCCCTCCCCCCCCCCCAAATTCTTAACAAGTTTTCTCTTTTTGTTACAATTTTTTTATTGATATCATATACTCAATATATTAAGTAGCTTTATTTTTATTTTTATTTTGGTGTAGCTATTAAGTAGCTTTATTGAGTTATGAGTATATATAGGCACACGCTAACGCAAAGAATATAATGCAACGAATCATGATAAACGACATTGAGGATTGCGATAAATGCATCTCAATTTTTTTTTTATTTCTTTTTAGATTTGGTGCTTTGTGTCACAGTTCGCCTTTTCTAGTTGCGGGACGTGCGGCGCGCTCTTGTCTCCTAGCGGCAAGAGTGCCAGCCGTACACAAGGAACGTCTTTGATGTGTCCGTGGACACAAGAGAGTGAGGGAGGGACGGAGTTTGAGAGAGGGGTTGGATGATGCACGCAATCAACACAGTTTAACAACAACAAGCATTGACATCAATGCATCGATATGGAGGACTACTTCCCCCATAAAGAGTCTTAAAAGGTTTATTCATTCTGACAGGAGTATACATCAAGAGTGCATAACTTTCATACTCGACATCTACTCCTCTAGAAAGCTTAAAGACATGTCCAAGGGTCGACACGCAGGAAGTGCCTTAGAGACATGTTACTAGGGAACTAGAAAGCGTAAAGACATGTCCAAGGGTCAACACGCAGGAAGCGCCTTAGAGACATGTTACATTGCAAGGAAAGTAAAGGAAAGCTGTAAATTACAAGGTGTGAGGGGCGGAACCTAACATTCTCCCCCACTAAAGTTGTCGACGTCCTCGGCGACGTGATTCAGTCATCAAGTGTCGGGGACGGCTTGGTGCGGATGTTGGCCCGAGTAGACTTGTTGCGGGTGGAATCTTCTGGGTCTGGATGATACGGCTTCAAGCGACTCACATGAAAGACAGGGTGTACTTTCATCCAACTCGGGGGTTCCACTTTGTAAGCCGTACTTTCCACCTTTTTGGTGATAAGGATGGGGCCTTCATATTTGCGAACTAACCGCTTGTCGCTTCCTCTCAGGAATCTCATCTGCTCTGGGAGGATCTTCACCATCACTAGGTCTCCCACTTTGAACTCCAGTGGCCTTCTCTTCTGATCGGCCCATTTCTTCATGTGCTTCGAAGCCTTTTCTAGGTAACTCCGAGCAATGTCAGTGTTTTGCTTCCATTCTCTGGTGAACTCATATGCCTTCTTGTTTCGGCCCTTGTAATGATCATCCACAGTATGCGGTAAGAGAGGTTGTTGTCCCGTGACAACTTCGAAAGGACTCCTGTTGGACGAGGAGCTCTTCTGAGAATTGAAGCAGAGTTGGGCTACATCTAGTAGTCTCACCCACCCTCTCTGGTTGGCGCACACAAAGTGTCGAAGGTATATTTCGAGGAGCCCGTTGAATCTTTCTCTTTGTCCGTCTGTCTGGGGATGGTATGCTGAAGACATGCTCACCTCTGACCCAAGAAGCTTGAAGAGTTCACCCCAAAAGATACCTGTGAACCGAGGGTCTCGGTCACTCACAATGCTCCTAGGTAGCCCCCAGTACTTGACAATGTATTTGAAGAAGAGGACGGCTGTCTCTTCTGCTCCAGTAGCGTTTGGCATAGGGATGAACGTGGCATACTTCGAGAATCGATCCACTATCACCATAATAGCGGACAAGGGTCCGACCTTTGGTAACTTGTTGATGAAGTACATGGAGACACTCTCCCATGGTCTCGTCGGCACTGCAAGTGGACTTAGTAGGCCGCCCTGCTTGAGTCGATCCGGCTTGTCTTGCTGACACACGAGACACATCCGAGTGTAGCTCATTACGTCGTCCTTCATCTGGGGCCAGAAGTACCCTTGTTTTAGCAAGCTCAAGGTTCGCTGCCACCCCGGATGTCCTGCCCAAAGGGTGTCATGACATTCACTCAGCAATTTCCTCCAAATGCCCTCAGCCCTGGGAACATACAACGTATGTCCCTTTGTGAAGATAAGGCCATCTTCTACCCAGAACCGTCTCGTTTTCCCTTCTTTAATGAGCTGTTGGATGGTCTTCGCCATCGCATATTGACCTAGGTGTTGCTTGATCTGGTCGCGGATCGTAGTGGTCACTAGACTTGTTGATAAGTGAGCCAATTGCTTCAAGGCAGCAAGGTCAGCCCGACGACTGAGAGCATCCGCGACCTTGTTGTTGACCTCAGGTCTGTATGTAAACTCCACATCAAATTCCGCCAAGGATTCCTGCCACCGAGCTTGTCGAACAGTGAGTCTTGGTTGGGTTAAGAAGTGGCTCGCCGCAGTGTTGTTTGTGCGAACGAGGAACTTCAAACCCAAAAGGTAGTGTCTCCAGACCCTTAAGCAATGTACAATTGCTAGTAACTCCTTCTCTTGGGCGGCATACCGCCTCTCGGCCCCATTTAGCTTGCGGCTCTCAAAAGAAACCGGGTGGCCTTCTTGAAGTAGTACTCCTCCGAGGGTGAAGTCTGAGGCATCCGTCTCGACTTCAAAGGGTTTTGTGACAACGGGGAGAGCCAATACCGGTTCTTTGGTTACCAACTTCTTCAACTTTTCAAACGCCTCCATCTGTGATTCGACCCAATTCCAACCTTCACACTTCTTAAGCAAGTCTGTGAGGGGAGCCACAATACCAGAATACCCTGCAATGAAGCGCCGGTTGTAATTAGCAAGGCCAAGGAAGGAACGGAGCTCAGAGACATTCTTTGGAGGCTTCCACTCCTTGATGGCAGAGACTTTCTTCGGATCCATGCGCATCTTCCCCGTTCCTAAAAAGTGGCCAAGGAAACTAATTTCCTCTTGTGCAAACGAGCACTTCTCTGGCTTCAGGAAGAGGTGGTGCTCGCGTAACTTCTCGAACACCAGTCTTAAGTGTTTGCTCATGGCCTTGCTATAGATCACAATATCATCAAGGTATACCACCACGAACTTATCCAAGTACCCGTGGAAGACATGATTCATCAAGGTGCAGAATATTGCCGGAGCATTCGTTAGCCCAAAAGGGCATCACTAACCATTCAAAAGCTCCATATCTCGTCACACAAGATGTCTTCGGCTCGTCCCCTTTCGATATATGAACTTGATGGTATCCCGACCTCAAATCAAGCTTCGTGAAGTATACCGCATCGCCGAGCTGATCGAACAAGTCAGCAATCAACGGAATAGGATAGTGATTCCTCACCGTCAACTTGTTGAGTGCCCGATAGTCAATACACAGCCGGAGAGTCCCATCTTGCTTTTTCTGGAACCACACCGGAGCTCCGTAGGGCACTTTGGACGGTCGGATGAATCCTCCTTTCAAGAGCCCATCCAACTGTTTTCTCAGTTCAGCCAGTTCGGGAGGTGCCATCCTGTAAGGACTACGATCGGGTGGCACGGCTCCCGGGATCAACTCGATCTGATGATCGACGAATCGGCGAGGAGGGAGGACTTGAGGTAGGTCATTAGGCAAGATGTCCTTGAATCCCTCAAGCAGTCTCGCTACTTCCGGAGGAATGGTCTCATCTTTACAATCTTCCTTCATTGACAAAGTAGCCAGAAACGACGATTCACATCTTCGAAGTCCCTTCTCAAATTGCATCGACGAGAGCATCTGTCCCCATTTACTCTCAACCTTCACGTTCGACGCTTTCACCAGACACGGGTTATCACCCATCAACAATAAGGAACTCAAATGTGGCATGGGTGTCGCTTTAGACGTGCGGAGGAAGTCCATACCCAGTACCATCTTAAAATCATCTAGTGGAGTCACCGTAAGGTCCAATCGACCACTCCACTCCCCTATCTGAGTGAGGACTCCCTTGGAAATCCCATGGATAGGTCTTGCTGCCGAGTTCACGGCCTTCATGCTACCGCCTGTGCAGTCTAGCTTCAGTCCCAATCTCTCTGCTTTGGTGCCGGCCACAAAGTTATGGGTGGCACCGGTGTCAACCATTGCTCGAGCACTACGTCCATTGATCACTACGTCGACGTACATGAGCTCCGTCGACTTGGATTTTAGGGATGTCTCATCACCCCTCAGGGCGCCCAGTAAATGAACAGCTCCCATATGTGGTATTTCATCATCATCCATTTCATTGTTCCTTCTTGTCTCTCCTTCGTTGGTGCCATCAGACTCCACAGACATCTTAGATAGATTCTGCTGGAGGGCACTCAAGTCTCGATGAGGGCACTCGGTGTGTTTGTGTGTCCCTTTGCAGTTGAAGCAACTTAACTTCGACGACCATCTTGCTGTGGACGACTCTGTCCGATTGAACGATGAGGTCGCACCTGGGGGCCGGTAAGGTACCGGTCTTGGGGCTCCACCTCCACCATTCCCATATCTACTATTGCTACCGTTGTAGTTACCCCCGTTGTGGTTTCGAGAGTTGTTCGAGCTTGTCTGAGAGCCAGACGGCCCTGCTCGGTTCGCAACTAAACTTGGCCCTGTTGGCCCTTTCCTTGGTGGGGTCTCTTTCCCTAGCTGGTTGTCGAAGAGCTGTTCAGCCACGCTTATAGCAGCCGACAAGGTATCTAGCTTTTGTATGTTCAACTCACGTTGAGCCCACTCTTTCAGCCCATCGATGAAATTGAACATACGATCCTTGTCGCTCATGTCCCTGATCTCCAGCATGCACGCCGAGTACCCTTCACATAGTCTCGGATGGTCCCCGTGTGCTTGATGGTCTTTAACTTCCTTCGGGCAATGAACTCAGTGTTCTCCGGGTAGAACTGGTCGTTGAGTTCCTTCTTGAACTCTTCCCATGTGTCTATTTTCAGAGTTTTGGCTTCGATCTCGGCATACTTCGAATGCCACCACAATTTCGCGTCATCCACTAGGTACATGACGGCGGTGTCGACCTTCTGGTCCTCTTCCAGTCCACTGACTCGGAAGTATTGTTCTAGGTCGAAGACAAAATTGTCTACTTCTTTGGAGTCTCTGGCTCCACTGTAGGTCCGGGGCTGAGGGGGCTTCACCCGTCTCGACCCTAATCCACCACTACCGCTAGCAACGGCCCGGTTGATCGTAGCACACTGATCCCATAACGCTTGGAGTTGATTGTGGATGTGGTCAAGCTCCTCCCGCAAGCTTGCGGAGGATATATCATGCACTTAGGCCTCCAATGCATCGATCCGGGCATCCGACCCGATCACAAGTTTCTCTAGCTCTTCCATGGTCACCATGGTTTCGAATTCAATCTAGCAACCTTTCACTGAGCGTCCTTCTCTCGCTGCGCTCTGATACCAACTGTCACGGTCCGCTTTTCTAGTTGCGGGACGTGCGGCGGGCTCTTGTCTCCTAGCGGCAAGAGTGCCAGCCGTACACAAGGAACGTCTTTGACGTGTCCGTGGACACAAGAGAGTGAGGGAGGGTTGGATGATGCACGCAATCAACACAGTTTAACAACAACAAGCATTGACATCAATACATCGATATGGAGGACTACTTCCCCCATAAAGAGTCTTAAAAAGTTTATTCATTCTGACAGGAGTATACATCAAGAGTGCATAATTTTCATACTCGACATCTACTCCTAAAAGTAAAAGAACTAGAAATCTTAAAGACATGTTTAAGGGTCGACACGCAGGAAGTGCCTTAGAGACATGTTACTAGGGAACTAGAAAGCGTAAAGACATGTCCAAGGGTCAACACGCAAGAAGCGCCTTAGAGACATGTTACATTGCAAGGAAAGTAAAGGAAAGCTGTAAATTACAAGGTGTGAGGGGCGGAACCTAACACTTTGCCTCTAAATTAATTGATGTATCATATTCACTCTTTTGTATTTGGCTCTAAATGCTTAATAGGTGACTAGGTCCAATATGAATGCAGAATGCAGAATGCATGTAAATTTAAATATATGAAGTGGATTAAAATGGTAAACAAATGTTAATTACTAGTATTTTACTAAATGATGCATTTGAAAAAACTTTAAAGATGCAACGACAAATTTCTAAAAAAAAAACCCAAAAAAAAGTGCAAAGTTAAAAGAAGATGAACAACTACAAAACCGCACCGTTACTTTTGCAAAAACAAACTCTACGTAATTGTATAATGGACTTTTCCCCTTGATATAACTTTATTTTTTGCTTTTGGCTGTAACAATCTAACAGACGTGCCATTAATCAATATATAAAGCTATTTTTTTAAAATAAATTTTCCTCCTCGTTAGTTTGGGTATGTATAACTACCAATTTCACTCTTTCCCTCCTAACCCAATATTCCCTTCTAACTAAAAATGTTTACCTCCTAAAATTTTCTCAAAGGTAAAATATTTCCTCCTAGAAAGATTCTTTTATTTACTATGTGTCACGTTTTTATTTGCCGGTGTGACATTTTAGTTTTACACATTGTGTGGCTAGAAAAGGGTCTCACAATTCTTATCTTGCCACATTTGATAATTATCAAGCAACCAAAATTGGAGAAAGAAAGTTGGAATCTCCTTTTATATTTATTGCATTTTCAGAAGTTGCATACGACATAACATGACTTTTAGCGGAGGTGATTGGAACTCTATCTCTGGCTATCAGTCTACCATATATCAGAGCACAACATAATATTACATGGCCAAGCATTTGGAGAGGGGACGGGTGGAGGAGAACCTTCTTCTAACTAGAAAAGTCAACAATATATCGGAATCAAACTTCTCACAAATTGCCCCCCTAGTTCTTCTTTGTCGTTCTACTTAATTATATGGAGCCTTAGCTCCATTTACTCCGCAATTTAGATAAAAATAAAATTGTGAGACGATTGAAATCATGGATAGAAACAAGTGATTATTTAGAATCAGATTAGCTACCATGAAAGGAGTAGAGTTATCCAATGTGATAACTTGCTTTTACGAATATCTGTGAACAATATTGGAAGAATAAAAATATAGGTGTCGTAAAACTCAAAGTGTTTTGCTTTAGTAGGAATAGGGTTGGTGGTGTAAGATACATACTTAACCACCAACCAATAAGATATTATTTTCTATCATACGTAAAATAATTTGAAAACTCATGAAAATAGGAAGACATCCACATATGTAGAAAATATAACATCTTGCGCTCTAAAATAAGATACTAAAAGATTAAACCAACCCTCACAAATTAAATTAAATGGTTTTGTGATCTTATGACATTGATCGTCTCATAGAATAATTATAGAATCATAACTCGGATTCAATTTGAGATTCATGTATATTCGTTTACATAGTCATCTCTCCACCCTTTAGATAAGCTGGGGGCTTTAGATAAGTTCAAAGAACGGTCGAGTTAGAAAAGCTTTTGAAAAGACTTGAATTGAATAAAAACCATGAAGAGGTCACAAATCTGCTATTGGCGTTTTATCGAAGGGACAATCCGAAGGGACAACCCAATAGCGCGGTAAGTAAACTAATCATGTTGTTAGAAAGACTCCCTCTCATATAAAACATATGAGTACCCAAGAATAAAGGGTTCGGGGGCGAAAGTACAAGGTGGGAAGGTGTTAGGCACCCAACTCGCCCGTTTTATGACGGCCTCTACTAACTCAAGTTTGCTTAATAATTTAAAGACATGATTCCCACACAAACCAGATTAACAACCTAGATTTAGACTATTAATTGGTTCATCACAAGCATCACAACATTTGTTAATGACCCTTGTTTAGACATGCATTCGATTGGCAAGTTGAGCATTACAACGACTAGACATGCTTGGAATTGAAAGACAATATTTGGGAAGCAATAAAAGACATGATTAGCATGATATCTACATTGTGACTACTAGAAAATAAACAGTTAAGCAATTAATTTAATTTGAGCCCTCAGGAGTTAGTACCTGAACTATAGGCTATTTAGCAAATGAATAGTAAAGACAAGATCTCAAGTAAAGAATAAATTTGTAAGAAAGAGGGAGAAGCTCGGGAGTACTCAAGCGAGAATAGAGGTTGTCAACTGTAGAATGTGTATTTTGGAGTGAGGGTCGAGGGTCATATTTATAGGCGAGGGAGTAGGGTTGGACGGGTGGAGAAATGGCCGAAATCGGGGATTGGGCTTAAAAAAAGACGGGTTTGGAGGACCCAGTGAGCACCGCTAGCGGCGCTGGTGGGAGCGCCACTGGCCGCTAGCAACCCTGGGATATCACCCAGCGCCGCTGGCTTAAAATCCAGCGCCACTGACGGCTGTCAGCATGCTAGCTGGATGTCGTCATAATGACGACATCCAGTCTATTTTAATTTTCGGAGGAACTTTAGTGTTCCGAAAATGTGAAAAGACCGTTTTACCCTTATGTGGTAAAAGACGATTTTACCCTCGGTTAGCAACTTGGCAATCGGGAGTCGGAAAAAGACACGAGAGGTGTCGTTGGAAAGCTCTTGAATGGGGCTTTTGAATGTGATCGAAATGAAGGAGTGATCGTGGAAAAACCCGAGACCAAATTTTACCTATCAAAGCAAAAATAGCATTCAAGTTTATAAATTACTCCTTTCATCATCGGGCTTTTGCAGAGAAATCCGAAGACGCTTTTTTGGTGTCTACACAATTTTAAAATAATGCTTTATTGTTAAGTAAGTATTGTGTGAAACCCACTTACAGAAAAATGGGGTTACTATTTAGAAACTAGTATGCATGCCCGTGCGATGCACGGGATGTTTCAGCTCTTTTTCGATTTTTTTTTAAAACTTAATGTTTTCTGATGGGTTGCCTTGCTTCTAACTTTGTTGTAATAATTTTCTTTTTCTTTTTTGGTGCTAATTCTCTGAGTAACTAGTAAATAAAACATAAACAACACCAAGACGGGATTTGGAGAGGTTCATTCGCAGCCTGACACTTAATTTGTTTAGGGCAAATATTAAAATGTTGGGGGGAGGGATGCCCTCAAGTCATGGTAATAGTTATTTACTAGCCGTGTATTAGCCTTTGACGAAAAGAAAAAAAAAAGTCATTCATTGGCTTCTGGTGCCTCTATAAAAGTTAGAGATATGTACCCCTAAATGACATTGTTTGTAAGCATTATACTTCTACTTTGATCTATATGGCATAATAGTTATTATGGTTAATCATACTGTAAACTTTGATCTACATTTGATCGAGTGCTTAGGAAACGATTATTAGCATTTCATTAACAAACTTGAGAATACTCTATTATAAAGTTCTTATACCAAAGATTATCATAATAGACAATGGATCAAAATGGACTAAGTACATCAAAAATTTATTGAAACAAAATCTGGGTGGCCAATGTCCCGTGTCCTAGCGTCCAACGAGCGCCATGTCTCATGTCCCCACGCCCATGTCCTATGTCCCAAGGGTGAAATCGGAGTTCAGGACCCGAATAACCGTCCCGAGGCATCGAAGGTCCTCTAGGGTGAAGATAGACCCCCCGGAGAAGTTTGGGCAAAAACAGAAATCGGGCCCCGGGAAGCCGAAAGGCAAAGGCTATAATACACTTTTTTGGGCTTCCGGGAGTCCCCGGAACGAAGGTAGATATTTTCGCACCACATCGCACGAAACACTCCTAGGGGACATGAGGGGTCCTTAACGTCGCTTATCAATTCCCTGATAGGCTTGGAAGGGCCTTTTACGAGGCATTGGTGTAAGAGTCGGAATACCAAAGGCATGGGTGATATCAAAGTTCGAGGATCCGGACGACCCTCCCGGGGCACCGAGGGTCCTCTAGGGTCATGATAGACCCCCCTGAGAATTTTGGGCAAAAATGATACCCAGGCCCCGAGAAGCCGAAAATGAAGGCTATATAATCCATCATTTTTGAGTTTCCGAAACGCCCCGCAACGAAGGTGGATATTTTCGCTCCACGTCTCACGAGACACCCCTAGGGGACATGGGAGGTCCTCAAGGTAGGTTATCGGGTCCTTCGTAGGCTTGAAGGGCCTCTTACTGGACATCGGAGACTAACCCCCGATTTTTGGGTATCGAGCATGGCTCCCCACCACCCCGTGCCGCCAAACCTACCCCCCAAGCCTTCTATACTATTATAGTGAGGTCTCATAATTTTTCCCAATTTTTTTGAATTGATTTCTAATTATTATTTTTTTGAATTTTTTTTTTCTAGTTTTCAGCGTATTTTGTTAATTAAATAGTTTAAAACCATTCAAGTTGGTATAATAGTTCAGAGAAAACAATGTAAAGCAATATATGGTAGTAAGTTTAATGAAGTTGGAAGAGTTATCTTGCAAAAAGAGAATGTGTAGATACCAAATGTCTATTAGCAATCGCAAACACAATACGAAGAATCTTATCAAAATGGGTTTGCAATTGTACACGATGCATGCATGAAAGATGGTGGAAGACGGCGATGAGATTTAGAAACAAACATTGAACATATGGGAGGGTAGGAGATGAATTGATGGTGTGTGGTTCCATCATCTATTCATGAGAGAGGAATTAGTTGTTGTTTTTTTTGGCTCATCAATATGTGAGAGAATTTAGCTACTACTCAATTTCTTGGATTTGTAACGTCTGACAAATTGTGAGAATGAAGGGAATGGGATGAATGAGTCATTAAACTCAATTTTGTTTTTGTAACGTCTGATTGTTGCTATTTTCTCTCTCTCTCTCTCTCTCTCTCTCTCTCTCTCTCTCTCTCTCTCTCTCTCTCTCTCTCTCTCTCTCTCTCTCTCTCTCTCTCTCTTTTTCTTTTTTACTGGCATAAGTCACATGACCCGACATAAGTAAATTGACATGTCATTCGGCAATTTAGCTGTTGATGTGTGGCGATCTTTGGTTTAATCATTGCGTTTTAATCTAATTATATAGATGTAGGGGTCACTTATTATGACCCTGGAGTCCGTGACCCATATTCTACTAAAAAGTGATCCTCCTTTTACCAAAAGTTACGATAACATTGTTTTAACCATGTTTCAGGGGTGAGCATGGGTCCTGGATTCCTGGGTCTGGTACTGGAATTGGTGGGTCTGTACTGAAATTGGTTTGGACTTGGTGGGTCTGTACCTGGAACTGCTATTGCCAATACCAATTCTGGGTCCCAAGATTTGCAATTGGTTGCAACCAATTCCAATTCTGGGTATCATTTTTTCGGACCCAGTACCCAGTGAGTACCTGGCTGGAATAATGTAGGGTACCTCCCGAACATCGAATTGGTATTCGAATTGGCCCCAATACTATTAACATTACTGCTAGCTTACCTTTTGATATCACATAGGTTACAATTTCTGTATTTTAATACTGTTTACTAATTTCGAAGAATAGTAATTAGATGATATTTGTATTCATTCAAAGAGACCATTTTCAATTTTATAGGGGGATGGGTACATGGTCCTGGAATTGGACCTGCCAATTCTAAATCTGTGTATCAATTTCGAGGAACTGCTTCAACCAATTCCAATACTGGGTCCCAATTTTGAGGAACCGGTCTAACCAATTCCAATACCAAATCCAAAAATTTTAGGTGAATACCTGCTTTCGCTCACTCCTAATTGTGTAGTCAAGAATAGAGTTCAAGGTTTATGTTATATATGTACTAGAGACACAGGCGTTGAAACTCCAAAAATTATCACTACCAGTAAGCTAGCTACCGTGGAAATTCCTTCTAATGGTGGCCTACGCAATGTAGGTTTGCTTAATTTCAAAAGGAGGTGCCGCCTTAGACCATTATTAGTAATAGGGTACTAGCTATAGTAATTAAGATGTTTAGCTTCGAATATTGACTTAATTCTTTGCATATGATCTATCCTTGTGTATAACTCTAAACTACACCTAATTAAAAAAAATTTAACTCTATCCAAAAGGTGTTGGCTCACTGGTAAATAAGTTGCAACTTGTACACCAGGTCATGAGTTCAAACCTCCTGAGGAGCACATACACGAATTAATTCGTGAAATACCCGTGGTCGTGAGTTAGGAGGTGCCCTTTAGCCACGCCCAAAAAGAAAGGAAGTCCCTCTTTGCCAAACCAAAAAAAAATAATAAATAATAAAAAAATTAACTCTAAGCTAAAGATTCCTAGACAATCAAATGAAACCACAAGAAAACAGCCGAATGCACATAATTGACATTAAAATTAAACCTAACTTCTAGCTTTGATGATCGAAGATTTCATAACCGTATAAGTTCAAATGAATTTAGAAGAAGAAATTAGAAAATTTTGGACCAACAATCGATCTCACGCATGCCTCGTGGCCACATCGCTCTTTAGTTACAATATCTTACTGCATTTTATTATTGTGTAACAAGAATAAGAATAAGAATAACATAAGATACGTCTGATGCCCTTTCTGGTTGATCCAATTTAGGTGCATCTTTGTCCTGTGAGGCTGTGATAATGTGTTGTTTATTTCATGGTGTATGCATGAGCTATGAATATTATCCACAAATGTTAACGGTGAAGGAACCAACTCAACCAAAAGTTAATAATTGAAGGCTCAATCGATAAAAGATCGGATGTAGGCAATAATTGGATTAGCGATCGATCTTAGCCTTATAACAGTCGAAATGCTCGGTCACTGATCCGCGAAATTCTTGTAGTGTGACAAAACTAGTTGTAGTAGTTGAACTAGGTGTTAGATGTGAGGTGTAGTTATGAATAACTTAAAGTTTTGGTTGAAATCTACCCAAAGTAGCTTTTGATAAAAAGTTTTGACCTTCAAACGAAAGTTCAAACTCTTCACATGAATACCCCATCCACATACCTTGTGTTGAAAATTTCAGTTTAGGAAATGAGCGCTTCCAGGATTCGAATATAAGATTTTTGGGTAATTTGACTCTGATACCATGTGTTGTAACCAATTTAATAACAAAAGTTTAAACGGATGGTTGTATGCCCAAGTAATGTTTTATTCCTTATTACTTTTTTATCCAAATAGTCAAAGGTAGAACAAGTCAAATCTTCTTAAACGAACAACCATTAGACGTAAAGATTATTAGCATACATGTCTTATATATGTATACTCCTACTTTTATTTACTTACTTTGACTAACCTATGTACCTAACACAATATAACATGGGAATCAGACACAATAACTAGATATCCAAATGATAATGACACAACAACACACACCAAAAACCATAAAGATAAAGGAAAACACAATGTAAACAATTTTTTAAAATTATGCGCAAAACATTATACTATGTGACTCATTCAACTCCATTGCTATTGTTACAGAGTCTGGATCATCTCCGTTTTTATTACTTACTCCCATTGCTATTGTATCGGTATCAGGGGCAAAACAATAGAAGCATCAAAGTAGGCCACAAATACTTCCATATACAAAAACCAGTAATAATAAACATAATTTTTATATAAAACCGCCTCAACGTAAGGCCACTGCAAACAACATATAATTTCATGCTGATATCGGGCTTGGCTATAAGCCTTACGTTGACCATGCAATAATCTCTTAGAAGGAGCGAGGCGTTGATGGCAAAAGCAAACACTCATTAAAGATACCAAAATCAAGGTGTTCAAAGATAAGAGGTCATCTGTTGTTAGGTAAGCAAACAAACTTATATTAGTTGCACCCAAAAAAAATTTATTATTTTTAATTCCGTGGCAACTATACTTTGGTATGGTGTAAAATGTGTACGATCCATCAGTGGTAGACTGGTAGGTGTACGCTTTTCAAATGTTCAACTATATAAGCAGTTTTTAGTGCATTGTTTATCTTAGAGAAAAATTCAATCTTCTTGACTTTTATATATTGCGTTAACTTAAATCGATCGAGTATTTCACAAAACATCTCGATCAATAATAAACTAAATTTTGACCGGATTACAAACATATATACTGGAAAACGCGATCAACATTCATCTACTCTTTTTTTTTTTTCTTTTTTATAATGTTAATCAATCTTCAGAGTTAGTAGCATAATGATCAGATGCATAACCGGTTGAGCATGCATATCACTATAATAGTGGGTTTTATATATGAGTATATATTTGATACGAAAGCTCACAATCACTACTTTTAATTAAATTGTATACTAGATAAATTTCGGATGTACTTATACGAAAGCCTAAAAACTAGATATACTTATATGTATGTGGCTAACTAACTATATATGAATAGTTGTACTTGTGTTAGCAATCATTATGTAATGGAAAAAATATGTAAATTCTACATGTTGGATTTCACCTCTCAAAGTTTTCCTATTATGAAAAGAAAGTTTGCTTCACATTTTAAGTTAGCCTGAGTATTAGGTGCCACACCTTTTGACCTTCTTACACTGCACTAGAAATGACATTCTCTTGCCAGAAAATCGATGTTCCATATATATAGACCATAAGCTTAAGACAAGTACAATAATATTAAACTAATTCTAACAACAATAATTAAATTTTGCTGTAGTTATCAAACACTATTAACACTATTAACATAATATGACTCACAGAAGCAAACAAAGTGAGTAAATTAAGAGGTCAATGCAAAATCATATTTTTCAACATCATGGCATATACTTATTCGATCTTATGGTTGTGAAAGAAGAGAGAAAATAATTCACCACCTTTAGGTCCAAAACTGAACAGCAAAGTGAGCTAAGGATATCAGCATATTATCTGCCCAACAAGCCATCACATAACTCAGATCACGCAGATTTTTGGACCCTTTTGGATGGTTCCCGAGGAGGATTCTATTAAATTACAGTAGTATTTGGGTATTGACTTATAGCATAAGGCTTTTTTTAATTTTTTTTTTTTAATTTCCGCGAACTTATACAAGACCGTCCCAGGCTCCCAACATATTATGGGGTGGCTTTTATGAAAAACATAGATAATTTGTAGATAAATATAATGAACAAGTTAAGAAGTCATCCTTAATTATTCTTTATAAAAGTCATCCCGTCTCACTCTAAGATAGTTTTAGAGAAAATTTTTGTTGCTATTTGAGCCCGAATGAGTTCTCTTAATTTTTCAAATAATACTTTTTCTTCTAATAATGAAAGCCCTTTTGCCCCTTCAAACCCCACATGCATCTTTATCATGTTCCATTAGTGATCAATATAAACCTGGATCACATTTGTCTTTGATTATTAGTGACTCCGCCCTGTAAATCAAATCTTGGCAAACTTTTTGCACTCCACTTTCAAATGTTTAGATTGTGTACTGTTCATCCTCAATTGTAAATGATAACATGAGTAGCAAGTCAATTTAACATGGTTTGTCTTTTAGTACTACGGTAAGATGTAAAGAGGTCGTCTGAACAATGCCACTACAATTTAATTTTTAATTTATATTTCTTGTATTGAATTATTTGTATTCCTTGTATTGTGTGTTAATGTGTTATACATACTACATAATACATGTGCCCTCATCCAAAAATGTATAAAAAATTACTCCACATACAACTGTACTCTTTTACATCTTATTAATTTAAGTTTCCTGAATAAAAATTTTATTTTCTAATTAATGTATTAATTATTATAAAAAAGGTGATGTGATAATAACAACCTAATATTATTATTTTCATTATATATATTTTTATTTTTTTTATGATAGTAAGATGATCCCAATAATTTGGGGTGAGGATAAAGAGGATTCTAAACTGTTGGGGTGAGAGTTCAAGACCCCGTTTTAGACTGAAATATGAGTCAGTGTTTTCAACCCCAATTTTCGTTATTTTTCTTATTTGCGATCTTTATTAATCCACAATAACGTGATTGCAAACTCCATAATTAAGACAAAGGGGACTACTAGACGCAATAATATAATCATAAAACCATTACCACAAAATCTCATTAAGGCGAGGACCTACAAAACAAATAGATGAGCAACCCTTTTACAAAAATAAATGAACCCAAAACGAAAAAATAGTAAAAATCGGTAGAATCAACAAAATTTAAGGAAAATAAACCTAAATCAAAAAATTTCAACAAATCAAAAAGTTATAAAAATAACTTGAATCAACAAAGTTTTAACGAAAATTAACAAAGCTCAACAATGATCAAGAAAAATCAGTACAATTAACGTAACAAAAATCAATAAATTTCAACCAAATCCGTAAAACTAAAAATACAAATAATAAAATAATATTAAACACAAATCAACGAAATTAAATAATAAAAAATAACTATCAACACAAATAACTTGAGAAGAACAAACCCTATAATTCCTCTATTTTGTTTTTTTTAATATGAAGTGATTTATTTTAATATGCTTACGATTTAGGGCAATTCATTATATTTAAATCAAAAATAATATTATTATAGAATTATTTGCACCAAATATAAGTATCGTAAGTGGTAACCTTGTTATTACAAACCTAATTACGCATTTCTATTCCACCAGTTGTGGATGTTGATCGCATTTCATTTGCAGTGTTTGACTTTGTGAGATCAATATAATGCTGCTAATTTTGATCACCCATCAAAAAACAATTATTGTAATGTTGAATTGATTATTTTTGCTAGATTCATGCATCTATAAAATAATATTTATAAGATTATCATTTTATATTTTTTACTAAATAAGGACAATAGAAAAAAAAAATAGTCAAAGTTCAACCTAAAAAGTTGCTAAAAGTCAAAAGATAAAGGATTAAAATGTCAGGTTGAGACAATATGAAATTATGAATTAGTACTCCACCTTCTGTTAATTGATTAGTGAATGCAACCTCACTTATACTACTCTCTCCTCCATGGGTATTTTCTGGTTCAAATGATGGGACATATAAACAAATTCCAATCCCTTGGTCTCAAATATAATCCTTAATAAATTATACTAGCTAAGCTATCTAATATAGTATCCAGGGTCTCAATTTTAACAATTAGGCCAAGACCTCATTGGCATATACTGTACAACTACATATGAGTAGTTCACCTTAATCATAAATGGATGTCCATCGCAAAGCAATCCAATTATATCATCAAACTTAGACAAGACTTAAATATATAAAATGTTCAACGACAAATTAACATACATTATAAATATACGAGGGATCACTCACTTGTCTGTTTTTGAGGAGCTTATGGGATAAATTATCTACAATTTGCATATATAATAATAATCAGTGAGTTCTGGATTAGCCCAACCTATTAGACAATACCAAGTTTTAGACCTTAGCTTGTAGAATAACAGCCAAGATTCTCAATGCAAGAGAGAATAAGCATTAGAAACAAAATGGAAAGAGAAAATTAAGTGTAAACAGTACTGTTAGCGGACTTTTTTTTAGGTAAGATAAGATTGGAGTATATGCAAGTGCAAATAAACCAATAGACATATATATGACCCGCGGCTATGTAAATAAGTCAGGACTATAAGTTTATCTTATTGGCTTGTCTGGTGGATGTAATTTGCAGACTATCGCAAACACTTGTAGCTTATTCAGCGGACACTCTAAGAGTAGTAATTGTGGGTTTTCTACACTAACAGTACTGACTAATGACTATAACACCAAGTTAAAAATTTCTAGAGAGCACTACAGTAGTCCTCTTCTTGTTGTTGATGAAATCTAGATGATGGATTTGGGGGCAACAATAATTACTGAATTCTGGTTGTTTTTCAACTGATGAAACTGAGAAAACTGTACAAATCCATATATACATATCATTTCCCAAGAAGAAAATGTACAGTAGTAAGGCAAAACCAGAACTGAACTGGAACTGGAAGTTAGCTAGTCCCTGCCTTTAGTTTAGTTTTGTTTTCTTTTACCATGTACTGTCAAATACTAATATATATTCCCATCATTCATTATCAGTACTTGGTAAGAAAATTTTACATATCAACAACAAACAACATCCCTTTTTGATGATCTTCTCCATTTTCTTGGTCTAAATTTCTGAATTCTGATATTTCTGCAGAATCATGGCAGAGATAACAAGGGAGACCTTACCTTACAGCTCTTTTAAAATCTGAATTTTTTTCTGATGATTTGCTGATTTTGCATTGACTGTCAGTAAGAATAGTACATGACCTTGGAGCTTTCTTCAGCCTTGTTTTCATCAAAATAATTGAAGCTGTTGATCCCAACATTAATATTAGTGCTTATCAGCTGCTTAATTTCTTCTAGACCATAGTCTAATACTGATGAACTCTGACTAATTTGACTGTTTTGCCCCCATAACCCTGCATTATTACAACTGCTGCCACTGCTGATCTTCCCTTCTTGCCCTTGATCTTGATTGTAAACACTGGCATCATAATTAATATTGGCCACTTGATCTTCACATTTGATCACTTGATTATGACTGTTATTATTATTAACAGCAGCCCTATTATTAATAGTGCTATAGCAGCTACCATCAGAAGAACTACAACTAGCAGCAGCTGCCTGATGATCTCCAAACATGAGAAGGGTATTATTGTCTTTTGCTTGGTGTTGATAATTTTGCATGGTGATTAACCCCTCATTGGTAGTATTATTATTACTTGATGGGGTGGTTGCTGGGTTATTTGAGTCAAATAAGCCTGTGAAAGACATGGTCATGGAAGGGGAGTTATAATATGTGGTGCTGGTGCACTGATGGTAAGGTGAGGAAGATGAGAGAGAAGGTGATGAAGGGTTGTGATGGATCATAGAATGATGATGATACTGATGATGATGATGATAAGTGTAAAGTGATGGTGCTGAAGATGATTTCTTGTTGCTGTTGTTGTTTGTGATGCCCATAAGCTTCTTCTTAAGCTTAGTATTCCAGTAGTTCTTGATATCATTATCTGTTCTTCCTGGTAGCTGAGCTGCTATTATTGACCACCTTCAATATCAACACCCATTTTGTCATAAATACTTTAATTTTATTCATCCTCTAACTCAACCCACCCACAAAAAAAAAAAAAAAAAAAAAAAAAGAAAAGAAGAAAGTGGGGTGGCTAATAAAAAGAGCATAAACCATGAAATAGTCTTTTCATGGCATGCATGAAATCAACCCCTTTTAGGGAATGAAAGGGGTTGATTTCATTGTTTAATCTTCTACTATAAAGGAAGACTAAACAAATTTGCAAATTTAAACTTGAAATTTTGTTATTGTTACAGTTTGAGATATATATATATGTACCTGCTTCCTATGTTAGCATATAGGCTACAAATGACCCTGTCTTCTTCATCAGAAAACTCTCCATGCTTAATATTGGGTCTTAGGTAGTTCAACCATCTTAATCTGCAGCTTTTTCCACATCTCTTTAAACCTAATAATTATCATAAAATTCATGTACTCAAGCTTAATTATGAGATACCGAATAAAAGTGGAAAACAAGTTTGCAACAAAATAAATTAAATGATCTGAATTACCAGCTTTTTGTGGAAGGGCAATCCAATTGCCACCAGTGCCAAATTTCTCTATGTACTCTTTCAGCTTAGCATCTTCTTCAGGTGACCATGGCCCTTTCTTCACATTCGCCTTGTCGCAACATGGCGCTCTTCCCATCTTTCTCTCCTCTTCTTCTTCTTCTGCTACTTCTTCTTCTTGATCTTCTTCTAGTGAGATTGTTTGAATTTATGAGAGACAGAGAGAAATTTATAGAAGGGTATACAAAACAGTATGTTGGTAAAATAGAAGACTTTGGGGCTTCTAGACAAAAGGGGGGTGTATTGTGTGTATATATATATATATATACTATTAATTGGAGAGAGAGAAAGAGAAGAAAAAAAAAAAGGATAGAGAAGTCAGAGGGGGAGCAATAGACACACATGGATTGGCAAAAATTCAATCATCAGTTCTAAAAGGTCATTCACTGATTAGCTAAAAAAGGAGAGAACTTTCCATCATTATTATGAATATGAATATCTAATATGGTAGTCTAATTATAACCATATATGTATATCAACTATCAAGTGTATATGATTATATGATTCTGCTGTCTAGCTAGCTACAACAGAACAGTAAACTTCCACAGGTTTAGCTTTGGCTTGTTTCTCTTAGACAAGAATCCAAAGTGTTTCCCACTGTTTTAGTCTGTTTTTATTTCTGCCTTTCTTTCTGTTCTTTTTGTCCACTATATACATGGTTATATATGCCATTTTGTAGTAGACTTTTATGTCTAATGCAGATTGATTAGGCTGGTTTTATACATTTCATAAGAAGTATTGATGTATTATGGGTTTCCACGCACTCACTTTAGTTCAGTCCGATTTGGTGAAAAAAGAACATACTCTTATGTAAAACATGAGAAATTTAAATCATTTATGGGTTGTATGTAGTCAAAGCTGTCAAAATCTAACCCAACTTGCAGGATCATGACACAATTTTTTCGATCAAATTCCATATACAATCCGGAAAAAATGAATTAAAAGTTAAATTTGACCAAAAAAACAACAAATAACTTACCCAATCTGTAACCCGATGGATCGACCTATTTGACAAATCTATATATAGCATTCCTTTTTGCCAAAGAAACACGAAAAAAAAAATCATGGGTGAATTTGGGTTGAGTGTATTGTCCTTCAAACATGGCGATGTATTCACCATCTTATAATTACACAAGATTAGTGAGTTCTGTGTTTGACTCATAGAGACTTGTTTGTCTACGTGTCCATTTCGGAATTATTATTTGATTAGCAATGGACAAATATAATTAAACAACAAGGGTATAGAGTTAAATGGTTGGTATTATTTAAAATCCAGCCCTATGCATAGGGTGTCCATGTTCAACCTTACAACAAGCGATGAGTCACAAAATAAAATCCGTGTGGAGTGACCTATTATGCACTATAGTATATATAAGCATTTTATATCATTAAAATTTTAAAACTGTTGAATGTTGGCTTTAAGCCTGTTGGTTATTGGCTTTAAGTTACTCATAATAATGGTGATTCATTTTTTGCTGTTTTTCTCCCCTTAGATATGTTGGAAATTTGTGGTGTTAAAACTGGGATTTACTTTGATTCATATCAGATCCATATAATGTTTAGTGTTACTATGTTGATATTGTTTTAGGTTATAATGTAGAAGTTTTACTTGCGATAGCTCAATATAAATGTATTAGGTTATGTTGGGATTCCTCCTAATTTGAGGATAACAGTAAATAGAAATATTAAAGTAGGAGAGAGAAAGAGAGAAAGAGAAGATTAAGGAGAGAGAGAAGAAATAAATGGTTAAAAACCGATTAACTATTTATTTCACAGGTTTAAGATTGAAGAGATGATAATCTCTCACAATTTAGTATGTAAAAGTATTATAAATACTTGTAAATGTAAATGTTAAATTCAAATCATCAATTCAGAAATTCAGAATATAAACAAAGCATTTAGTTTATATTATATTGAAATCCTCTAGTTTTTCTAGAGAAGTATTGTTAGCCTATTTTGTTTCTACATAGAGGGAAAACATATATTATTCCGCTGCTAGCTTTGTAAGTTTTCCCAACAAAGTGGTATCAGAGTAAGGTTCATACGAAAAATCGTGTAGAACAAAATGGAAGATACGATGACCCTCTCGGGCATGATAATATTGACATCCTCCAACTACTCAATCTGGAAGTCTAGAATGGAAGATATCCTTTATTGTAAGGATTTGTATATTCCCATCGAAAAAGAGATGAAACCAGAAGATAAAATCGAAGATGTTTGGAAGTTGGAGAATAGAAAAACTGTTGGTTTAATCCGACAATATATTGATCAAAGCGTGTTTCAACACGTGGCGACTGACACCAATGCGTATAAGCTTTGGAAAAAGTTAGAGGCAATGTACGGAAGAAAGACAGCTTTAAGTAAAGCTACATTGGTAAGAAGGTTGGTCCGACTATTGTACAAAAAAGGTAAAAATATGGCAGAACACCTGAATGAATTTCAGGGCATTGTTAATCAGTTAACTGGTGTCGGCATGAATATTGATGATGAAGTTCAAGCCTTGCTTCTTCTCAGCTCGTTGCCTGATAGTTGGGAAACACTTGTTATCTCGTTGAGCAATTCTGCTCCGAACGGTTCCCTTACACTGGAGATGGTGAAGGACGGCTTATTCAATGAAGAAGCAAGAAGAAAGGAATTTACCTCTACGAATCATTCAGAGGCAAACATAATTGAAAGTAGGGGGAGACCTAGGCAGAGAGGCTCCCAATACCAAGAGAAGCCAAGAGGCAGATCGAAATCAAGAAAAGGATTCACTTGCTTTTATTGTCACAAGCCAGGACACAAGCAAAGTGAATGCAGAATGTGGAAACGTGACATGAGAGCCAAGAATGGAAAAGAAGGCGAAAATGACGATAAAAGAGATGTTACTGCAATAGTGGTCAGTGATGATGTGTACTTTGCCGGTGATGATTCCTGTTACAACCTTCGAAGCGAAGAATGCAATTGGGTGGTTGATACAGGAGCATCATATCATATAATGGCACATAAAGAACATTTCTCATACCAGTGATGATTCTGGCTACGTTAAGATGGAAAATGATGGATCTTCCAAAATTGTTGGTATTGGAGATATTTACGTGGAAACCAACACCAGCTGTAAATTAACACTCAAAGATGTGAGACATGTCCCAGATATTCAGCTAAATTTGATCTCAGCAGGAAAGCTTGATGATGAGAGATATGCAAACCATTTCGCCAATGGAAAATGGAAACTATCTAAAGGCTCGTTGATTGTTGCACACGGGAAAAAGCAACATAGCCTTTATGTCACACAAGTGAAGCTCAGGAAAGCGGAGATAAACGTAGCTGAAAAAGACTCTTCTGCCGAGCTATGGCATAAGCGGCTCGGGCATATGAGTGAGAAGGGCTTGCAGATCCTCACTCGAAAGCAGCTACTTCCGAACCTAAAAGATGTGCATTTGAAATCTTGTGTTGATTGTTTAGCTGGAAAACAACACAGAGTCTCATTTCAAAGAAATCACTCTTATAGAAGACCAGGTATTTTAAATTTGGTCCATACAGATGTTTGCTCCATGACAGAAAAATCGCTTGGTGGAGCATTGTATTTTGTCACTTTCATTGATGATCATTCCAGGAAAGTGTGGGTCTTTACGTTAAAAACTAAAGACCAAGTGCTTGATACATTCAAGGAGTACCATGCCAAGGTTGAACGGGAAACAGGCATGAAGTTGAAATGTGTTCGAGCTGATAATGGTGGTGAATATAGAGGCCCATTGGAATATTATTGTAGAATCTACGGAATCAAGCTTGAGAAGACAGTTCCAAAGACTCCTCAACAAAACGGAGTTGCAGAAAGAATGAACCGGACAATCTCAGAAAGAGTTCGATGCATGTTATCTCATGCGAAGTTACCCAGCTCTTTTTGGGGTGAGGCTGTGAAGACTGCGGTTCACCTGATTAATCTTTCCCCTTTAGTTCCCCTTGATGGTGATATACCACACAAGGTATGGACAGGGAAAAATGTGAACTATGAAAATTTGAGGGTATTTGGATGTAGAGCATTTGTCCACATTCCAAAGGATGAAAGGTCCAAGCTTGATAGTAAAACAAAGCAGTGCATCTTTGTTGGTCATCCAGATGATGAATTTGGATATAGATTGTGGGATCCAATGCATAAGAAGATTATTCGAAGCAGAGATGTTGTCTTCTTTGAAGATCAAACCATCGAAGACATACTAAAACCTGCAAGGAAAACATCGAATACGGAGGTACCAGTAGTCTTGGATCCAGTTCTTCCTCCAACTGAAACAGAAGATAACAGGGAAGAAATTCAAGAAGAACAAAGTGTTGAAGATAATGATGCTAGGAACTCATCTCAACACTTGAATGAGCCACCACCAGTACCAATATTGAGAAGGGGTACCAGAAAACGTCGACCGACAACACGGTACCTATCCAGTGAATATTTGTTACTCACTGATGGGGGAGAGCCAGAGTTCTTTGAGGAAGCTATATCAGATGTGCACCAGAGTAAGTGGCATGAAGCCATGCAAGAAGAGATGAAATCCTTGCATGAGAACCACACTTATGACTTGGTAGACTTACCACCAGGTCGGAAGGCATTGAAAAATAAGTGGGTGTACAATATCAAGTCTGAAGGCATGAACTCACAACCACGATATAAAGCTAGACTAGTTGTGAAAGGATTTAACCAAAGAAAAGGCATAGATTTTGAAGAGATATTCTCGCATGTGGTTAAGATGTCTTCTATTTGAGTTATTCTTGGTTTGGCTGCTACTATAAATTTAGAAGTTGAGCAGCTTGATGTGAAAACTGCATTTCTCCATGGTGATCTGGAAGAAGAAATTTATATGGAGCAGCCAGAAGGTTTTCGACCTCAAGGTCAAGAGCACCTTGTATGTAGACTACAGAAGAGTTTGTATGGCCTAAAGCAAGCACCTAGGTAGTGGTACAAGAAGTTTGAATCTTTTATGATCAACCATGGATATATGAAGACAATAGCTGATCATTGTGTGTTCATTAAAAGGTTCAGCGAAGAAGACTTCATTATTCTATTACTGTATGTAGATGATATGTTGATAATTGGCCGTGACACACAGAAGATTGCTGATCTGAAAGCAACAATGAGCGAATATTTTGCGATGAAGGATTTGGGCTCATCAAAGCAGATACTAGGTATGAAAATCCAACGTGACAGGGAAAATAGAAAGTTATGGTTGTCATAAGAAAACTATATAAAGAAACTACTTGAAAGATTCAACATGCAAAATGCAAAGCCGGTCAAATCTCCACTTGCAGGTCACTTCAAGTTGAGTTCTCAACAAAATCCTAAAAGTGAGAAAGATAGAGAAGAAATGAGGAAAATTCCATATGCATCTGCAGTTGGCAGTTTGATGTATGCTATGGTATGTACGAGACCGGATATTACTTATGCAGTTGGTGTAGTGAGCCGTTTTCTATCAAATCCACGAAAAGAATATTGGGAGGCCGTAAAATGGATTTTGAGATACTTACATGGGACTACCAATGTCAGCTTGTGCTACGGACAAGGAGAACCTGTGTTAGAAGGATACACAGATGCAGATATGGCAAATGATGTTGATTCGCGAAAGTCTGTATCAGGATACATGATGACTTTTGCAGGGGGAGCTGTGTCATGGCAATCCAAACTTCAGAAGTGTGTTGCTTTATCCACCACTGAAGCTGAGTATATTGCGACAACTGAAGATTGCAAATAATTGGTGTGGATGAAGAAATTTCTCCAAGAGTTGGGGATAGAGCAAGATGAATACGTACTTTATTGTGATAATCAAAGTGCTATTCACTTGGCTAAGAATCCTACCTTCCATGCACGATCCAAGCATATAGATGTGAGATATCATTGAATACGTGATGTTTTGACTGGCAGGCTATTACAGTTAGAAAAGATCCATACTGATCACAACGGTTCAGATATGATAACGAAGACTTTAACTACTGAAAAACTTGACACATGTCAAAAGATAGCTGGTATGTCAAGATCCTCAGCATAAGTCGGAAGGGGGAGATTTGTTGGGATTCCTCCTAATTTGAGGATAACAGTAAATAGAAATATTAAAGTAGGAGAGATAAAGAGAGAAAGAGAGAAAGAGAAGATTAAGGAGAGAGAGAAGAAATAAATGGTTAAAAACCGATTAACTATTTATTTCACAGGTTTAAGATTGAAGATATGATAATCTCTCACAATTTAGTATGCAAAAGTATTATAAATACTTGTAAATGTAAATGTTAAATTCAAATCATCAATTCAGAAATTTAGAATATAAATAAAGCATTTAGTTTATATTATATTGAAATCCTCTAGTTTTTCTAGAGAAGTATTGTTAGCCTATTTTGCTTCTACATAGAGGGAAAACATATATTATTCCGCTGCTAGCTTTGTAAGTTTTCCCAACAGGTTATGCATTAGTCCTATAACAATTACTCTCTCTGTTTCGGTGAAACCTTAACATTATTATTTTTTTGTCGTGATCGAGACTCTCTCATATAATTAGTTTTTGTGTTCTCCTCTAATATTTCTTCCATATTACACACCAACAACCCCCCCTCTCTCTCCCTTTTGATAGGTTCAAATGCTATTATTTTTTTCAGCAAGTCTTGTGTGAGACCAACTCACAAATGTGGTCACTTTTTAGAAATGTAGGGGTCACTTATATATGGTGAGCAGTAACCCTTGTTTCATTGAAAAATGATCTCTGTCTCACCAAAAGTTACAAAAAGACCGTCTTATAGAAGTTTTTGTGTTATATCATTACCAATATATTCTACAATAAAGAAAATTAATAACCCGTATGCTAATTGACTTCTAAAGGTATGGAATAGCAGGAGTACACCCTTAACTGTCGTCACTTTTATAATCTAAACACTGTCTACTTGATCTGATTAAGCCAGGCTTAGATCATTTCATCTCCCACAAAGAAAGGGGGAGGGGGCATGAGTCCATTCTACAATGAAACATAAAAATATTGTCAATAGTCATAAAAGGCGAAGGGATACTATCAATAGGAGTACAAGGGGTACTACACTACTACCCTTGCTTGTACCCAAGACGGGAGTTCATTTCACTGAAGTGCACTTAATTCAATGCAGTTCAGTTCAGTGATGTGATCGATCTATTTTTACTCTCACAAAGTATTTTGTTCAGTTTAATTCAGTGAAATAGAATACACCCTTAGATGCTCACTTCTTAGATTCATGCCTCCTTGGTATAATAAGCAAAGGGTTCTGTTAATCAACTGATTGACTTTAATTACTAGTTTTCTGCTTTCTTAGATTGTATTTGGGGCACGCAAAAAGTATAGATTGGTTGTTTCTAGCTCAATATCCGTCGACATCATTGTCTTGAGGAATGAAACGCTGTAGATTGACCGTTGTACTGGCCCTTGTGGGTACTAGCTAGCTAGAGTTCAAAGCAATAATGTCTTGAAATATACAGGGATTAAAATTGAGGTGCTGAGTGCATTATATATATATATACTTCATGTGAATCAAAAAAAAAAAAAAATCAAAGTAGCAAATTGAGGCGGGCTAATTATACCTGAAAATTCTCATTAATAACGTGTTGTATTCCTATTAGAAAAAAAGGGTGTTGCATTGTGTGTTCAAAATTCTATCTAATTTAGTATGATCACTTAATCATAATTGTTGGCGAATTTCACGATGGTCCATCTATTCAAATTAGAGTTAAATAATTAAAGCAATAGGCAAGAAAGATCAACACCGCAATTTAACGTGATTCGACCCAATTTAATGGCCTACGTCCACTATCCTCATATTATTAATTAATCAACCACATAATTAACAACACATTACTCATGGATACGCAAAGTGACTTCCTCTTTCTTAAGCATACTATGTGTTTTCCTTGACGTCCCCCTCCATGGGTTCGCCCCCCAACGGTGCCCTCTTGCCCCGTTACATGGTGACTCTCTTCCTCTCCCTTCTGAGTATGAGCACATCCTTCTAATGCACTATACCTCTTAGCACACCGTCCTCTAAGGCATTAAACCACTGATTATATAGACCAAAGATACTAGCAGAGTCCTATTCCATTCTAAATAGGAAACTAACCTCATCCTACAAAAGATACGATAACATACAAGATAAGATAATATCTATCTAATAGGAAACTACCACCCATCTCAATATTAACTAATATAATAAAGGAATATAATTAGATTCCTAATAGAAATCCTATTCTTATCTTGATCCACAAAAGAGTTCCAACCTCTTTGGAAGACTCATCATCATATTCGGCTCGATCCCTAACAAAGCTCCCCTCGAGCTAATATGCCACAATCTTGATCAATAAGCCATAGATGTGCATCGTCCCTCACTCAACGACACCTCCCCTTGAACTCGAACCCTTCTTCTCCTTTAACATCGAGCATGAAGTGATCCCTCTCGTTCCTTTGACTTTTCCACAATGTAGTTTTTGAGGACAAAACCACAAACCCTCCTCTAGTTGTCTTCGAACTATTGCTCCCACAAAACCAACTTCATTGGTCTTTCGAACTTGCCATCATAAAAACCCTTCCTCCAAGGAACGAATTTCGAACATCACGAACTCATCAATGGATCCTACAAAGCGGCCAACTTCCATAGGCATATTAGATCACCAAAGGTGTCCCTACTCGATGCAGTTCTCCACCACGTCCAAAATCGATCTTCCACAGGATCTTCACCAAGATCGTAACCTCGCTCTGATACCACTTGTTGGGGAATTTCACGATGGTCCCTCTATTCAAGTTAGAGTTAAATAATTATAGCAATACGCAAGAAAGAACAACACCACAATTTAACGTGGTTCGGCCCCAATTCAATGGTCAACGTCCACGATCCTCATATTATTAATTAATCAACCACATAATTAACAACGCATTCCTCATGGATACTTAAAGTGACTTTCTCTTTCTTAAGCACATTATGCGTTTTCCTTGACGTCCCCCTTCATGGGGTTCGCCCCCCAACGGTGCCCTCTTGCCCCATTACATGGTGACTCACTTTCTCTCCCTTCTGAGTATGAGCACACCCCTCTAATGCACTATACCTCTTAGCACACTGTCCTCTAAAACCACTGTCATCTGTCTAAGGCATTAAAACCACTCATTATATAGGCCAAAGATACTAGCAGAGTCCTATTCCATTCCAAATAGAAAACTAACCTCATCAAAAGACTACAAAAGATAGGATAAAATACAAGATAAGATAATATCTATCTAAGAGAAAAAATAAAGAAATATAATTAGATTTCTAATAGAAATCCTATTCTTATCTTGATCCACAAAAGAGTTTCAACCTCTTTGGAAAACTCATCATCATATTCGGCTCGATCCCTAACAATAATTAATTAGGCTTTTAGATCGATTAGCAAGGCGATGGTGATGATCAACGCACATAGAAAATCGTGGAGGGAAATTAATCATATGGGCATGTTGTATGCATCATAATAATCTGCGTCAAATTACTGTGTCGTCTCTATGTTGTATTCCGTTACGTTTCAATTCGTTACGGACCGTTCATTCGTTCCGCATTCTGTGCTTCATTTTGTCTCACATTTTATTTCATAATTTGCGACCGATTAGCTCTGTAGCAAAATCGCGTATTTCTTGTAGTGTATTATTTGCGCCGTTCCGTTCCTTACCGTCCTGCACCAGAGAACAAAACTTAAGCCTTCCTTCAATTTCTCAAACCAAAATGATGAATCCAAGGAAATGAATATCACCATCAAATTTGCCTAAGTAGTTGAAATTGTTTCTCATAATGACTAGCTTTTCATATTGACTTTTGGAACAAAATATTATGTAAGGTAACTAACATTCAGGACCTAAAACTCTAAAAGCGGTGTACCCAAAGTTGGGCACCATACAGTGAACTCCATCCTGTCCTAATACAAGATTTTGCTTTCAACAGAGAAGAAATTAAAGGGCAAATAGAGGAAATAAATGAAATCTAGTGTGGAGAGATTGAGAGAGTACTCTAAAACTTAGTGTGGCCCCAAACCCTAACCGTGTTGAACACTCAATCAAGGTTACAAGAAGAGTAACGATTAATATACCCAAAAAGAAAATTTGCAACCAAAAAAATATGGTTTTTGAGGCTACAATTGATAGGTGCACGTAAATTATTCGCCATTTGATGCGAAAGGCCCGCGCATGAAAAATTTAAAGAAAAGAAACATGAATTTGTTATGTGATGTAAATTTGAATTGAACTGAACTGAATAATTATGTGATCTTTCTGTTGAACTGAACTGAACATCATTAAAAGGAATAGAATTCTAGTAAACTAAACACCACTATAATTGAACTTAAACCACTAAACTAAACTAACTCGTTTATTGGATAAGTGGAAAAAAACACACCTAACATGATAACCTAAGCATGGAGTACAAGGTGTGATTTTAATTGGCAAACCTTCCATAGCTCCACGTCTCCAATTTCAAGGTTGGAGGTTCCCGATAACTAAAGGCAGGGGTCTTCTGTTTATTTGCAATTAGCCTTCACTATGGCTTTGAGCAAGTCGTAGTCAAGACTAAAATTAATTTAGTAATTCTAGTTTTAATAATGCTTTAAATGAATCAAGTAGGGAGTCTCGCATGTTTATTTGATTGGTGATTATATGTTTTGAATTTTGTTGATTGTTTAGTAGTGTCTCGTGGTTATTTATTGTAACAGTAATAGATTGAATTAACCCATTGCGCATGTGCAGCCATAAGTAACAACGGAGTAGATTTAGTGTTTGGGTTATTGAACAATATTAGTGTAATGGATGATTTGGAGAAATGAATGAGAAATCTGATGACGGTTGATCAATCTTTCACTTTTAAGAAAAATAGTATAAAAAGGGACGAGTTGCAACGCAAGGAACGAATATCATTAGATGAAGAATCAAGCGCGTTCATAACGTTAGGAAGAAAAACTGAAGATGGAACTTTGTGTGTTTTTGAGGGGTCCCATGGGATTAATATTTGTTATTGTTATCATGACTTGTACGTTGTAGTGTAAAGGAACCTTGATGTAAGTTAAGTTATTTGAAAAATCAAAATCAAAATCAAAATGAAAATGGAATTTGGTGCTTTGCTGTCTTTCTGATTTTCTTCCATACTGGCGGACAGAAAGTGTTGACCTCTGTCCCCTCAAACGTCCTTGGAGATTTTTCACTTCAACTTGTAACTTGTAATTCAATTCGGTGGCTTTTATTATTATTATTATTTTATTTATTTATTTTTTGCGTTTGTTTATTTCTTGTGTTTGGTGAGAAAGTGAACCACGTTAAGATCATCTTAAAAAGCAATTGAGGCAGTGGATTTTTGACCATTAGATAGAGGGGGTGGATTTTTTAAAATTTAAAAAGTTGGAAGAGAAAGATAGAGAGGGAAAAGAACACTAGATGATCTAATTTCCTTAAAAAGGGATGGCAATTAACTTTTTTAAGGGCAAATTTGTAATATTGTAACGGTGTGTTATTTTCACTTATATATATATATATATATATATATATATATATATATATATATATATATATATATATATATATATATATATATATATATATATATATATATATATATATATATATATATATATATATATATATAGTAATATATATATATATAGTAATATATATATATATATATATAGTAATCTGTTCAGTTCATTATTCCACATAATTATTATTCAGTTCAATTCATTTCAATCAAATTAAATTTAGCATAAAAGAATATAATCATCAATATACATATTTCGGGCACAATAAGGCGTGCCACATAGGCGAGAATTTTAATAGCGCTCCACCTAAGTGAGGATAAAAACAAAAAAAAGGTTTGGTGTAAAACGCTTAGGAGTCTAAGCATCCTTACCGATGTAAAATTTTAAAAGGTTTATAACTGATCTTCAACAAATATTCAAAATCATATATAATATTTTCTAGACATTTCAAAAAATCATAAAAATTACACCATCAGATTCGGGTTGAAAAACACTTCAGTTGGAGATGCATTTATAATATATAGAACGTATATATAAAGAAGACATTTTTTTGGGAGTATTGAAGCATGCCGTATCAGCGAAATCAATATATATATATATATATAATATATAAAGGAGGCATATTTCGGGAGCAATGAAGCATGCCACGTAGGCAAGAATTTTAAGAGCGCGCCACCTAAGCGAAGATAAAGACAAAAAAAAATGGTGTAAAATCTTTAGGAGTCTTACATAGTGACAAAAATAACAAGCCTAAAGCGTTTAAGAGTTTTAGTATCCTTACTGTTTAGGATTCTTAAGAGGTTAATCTTCGTCAAATATTTAAATCAGATATAACATTTTATATACATTTTGAAAAATAATAAAAATTACACCATCAGATTTGGACCGAAGAATACTTTAGAACGAGATGCATATACAATATGTTTATAACATATAAGTAAGATTGTTTATGTATAAAGTTGACATTTTTTATGAGTTTTGAGACATGCCGTATTATTAAATGTATTATTAGAATAAAAATAAAAAAATAATTCTGTCCAAATAAATTGGAGAACATAGTAATATAATATTTGAATAGAGTTGGAATGCTAATAAATAGAACGCCTAAAAAATATGGTAGTGTATTCTATGTAACAATATGTCTGGAGCAAAATTGTAGTTCTAATAGGACACTATAATTACCTATTGTATCTTTTAATATATACCTAAAAATAGGACACTCTCCTCTTGAACTTCTTCATCACGCTTTCTTTCTGTGTTTTATTTTTTTGGTTTGGTTTCCTTTCTCCATAGTCAAAATTTCTTTTTAGTTTTTGTTATTTATTAGTAAGCTATACAGTAACTTTGATTAAGAAAACTATTGACTTGAAATTCATCTTTTGCATGTGTTGGGGATTATTAAATTGTTGAATAATGGCCTTGGTCGTATGAACTATGGTGAGGGTGAGTTCCTATTCGTTGGTCTTTGTATTACAAATTTATTTATATATATCTTTTACTGCTTTGCATTATTAACACTAAAGCACGCTAACTATTGATCTTCTTAGCAATTTCTATGATTTTGTTGATAAGTTTTAGCAATTTTCTCCTCTCTTTGCTAATCCAGATTCCAGTATATAGACTCTCGGCTTTTAACCTTTGTATCTTTATTGGATTGTTTCTATAGTTTTTGATAATGTTTTCTTTCAACAGCGACACACTAAATTAAACTAACAGAAATAAGTGTTGAACAGTGAGATTACTTGAAAAGAATATATTCAACTTAATTAGTTATGTCATATGGCAATTGTATGTTGCTCCCGGCTCAACAACAACTATACTCCCATCTGGTACTATTAATTAGATTGATCATTTAGTGTTTGGTTTGAAATAGGACTACAAGAGTGTTGTGTGTATATATATATATATATACACATTTGCACCAAAAAAATAAAAGTCCTACACTAAAAAGA
The DNA here is from genome assembly GCA_038025085.1 of Tetragonia tetragonoides. Classification (NCBI taxonomy): domain Eukaryota; kingdom Viridiplantae; phylum Streptophyta; class Magnoliopsida; order Caryophyllales; family Aizoaceae; genus Tetragonia; species Tetragonia tetragonoides. The sequence continues at coordinate 12,736,265 of CM076139.1, forward strand.
TACTTTCTATAAATAAAAAAGATAAATTGGTAAACTAATCCCCACATATCCTCTGCTATGCCTTCTTGCTTGCTCCCAAACTTTTTTTTGGAGCAATAAGAAAGAGAGCTAAATCGGGCTTTAACATATTTGTTAAAACATGTTAATAATCACTTGAAATATGCCTCCTTTATATATATATATATATATATATATATATATATATATATATATATATATATATATATATATATATATATATATATATATATATATATATATATATATATATATATATATATATATATATAGATAGATAGATAGATAGATAGATGTTCCTCTTAGTTTACTAATTGAGATTTTATAGTCGACTTTTATTTTAACATAGATAAAGCTTTGAAATTATCGGTACCTTCACAGGTATGGAGGAACCTAAGCAAAAATATTTTTTATTTAAAATTCAAAGTATTTGATAAGCGAATCTAATCTTTCTTTGTTGGGGAGGAATCTGCAAATCTAATCTAATTTAATGTTTATTTATAAAGTATTAAGACATGCCACATAAAAGAAGTAGACATTCTACTTAACCCGTGCATCGCACGGGCTTTAAAACTAGTATATATATTAGTGAGGCATTTTTCAGGCGTTTTGAGACGTGTCACCTAAGCAAAGGTCATAGGACGCCCCACCTCATCAAGCAATTAAAAATCAGAAGAAACAAAAAGATAAATTTTGGAAAAAAATAATAAAGTTTAACAAAGAAATTTTATCCCAATTTTTGTTAGGATAAGCGTCTAAAGGCTGAATTGCTAAAATCAGAGCCGGCCCAAGGGGGTGGCCAGAGGGGCGACCGCCTAGGGCCTCAATTTGAGTAGGGCCCAAACAACAATGAAAAATTAAGTTAAATAAAAAAACTTGCAAACACTAAACATGAAAAAGGGGGTGGTTCCTTGGTTGGAAAAGAGTTGTGTTGCTCCATATGTACATTGGGTCCTGAGTTCAAATCTCTTTGGCCTCTATTTTTTTTTTTTTTTTTTGCGATAAAACAAGTTATTCATATATCAGGGGCCCTCACTTTTATCCCGCCCCGGGGCCTCTAAAACCTTAGGGACGGCCCTGGCTAAAATTTGTATAAGTTAGAACTTAGCTAATACCTAAACACAACTAATGATAAGATTTGGGTCAGAAAGATAATATCTTATCTTCAACATATATTTGTCAAAGAATGTAATTTGTTGATAAAATTACTAACTTTTTTTGGTTTCTCTTCCCTTCTTTTGGTTTGACTGTGAATTTCTTTTACGTTTTTCTGTCTTTTATTAACTACCTCCTAACCTCAAACTTGAGTATTAGTTTTCTTATTATCATCTTCATCTCATAGAGCTTCTAATATTAGTTTGCTAACTAACCATCATCATCTTATACAGGTTTTAATATAAGATCATTATTGGGTATTATCTTAAGTGTGTAACAATAAATTTTAATTGAATTCCACCGATTCAACTTAGATTAAGATATAAGTTTCATAATCCATCATTAAAATGTGTATTTAACATAGGATTGATAACGAAACCGTGTAACGCACGGGCTTTAAAATTAGTTATATTAATATGATAAGCCATCGCTATAATGTTAGATTGTTCTCTACCCCTAGTTTCTACAAAAGAATTTTAAAAGACAAAGGTTTTGAAATTAGTTTTCCTTGCCTTCAGACTTCATAAATTGGTATTGTTTAGTATTTTGTCTGATTAATATGAAAAATATGCAAAGAGTATAACTGTTAAGAAATTAGTAACTTAATTTTTGTTTATCTTACAAAAAAAAATATTTATTTTGTGAAACGGAGATGTTATTGGAATAGCTTTTATTGAGAAGTTCTCATACTTTTTCACAAAATATGAAAAGTAATTCATTTAAACCCCGCCCTTAATATTACAAGTCCAATAAACCCTACTACCATCAAACCATTTAAGTTATTCTCAACCATGAAATTTAGAAGTATTACAATAATATATTTAAGTTGGTCTTGGGTGAGGTCATCTCAGTAATTGTATAGAAAAGTGTATAAAATTCCCTTTGCTTTAATAAAAATAGCCAACCTAATTAATGAAGATGTGACGAATCATTAGTCTCACTTATCGCATGTAGTTTCCGTCTGGGTATGCGACCTTGGATTGATGTTGCATATTCAGCTCCGGTTGCAGCGGCTATTATTGTTGTTTTCTTGATCTACCCGACCAATTGGTTAAGGAAGCTTTTCTGATGGTATGCCTGATAATTCCTTCTCGGAAAAACACTAGTCATTTTTCTTAATGACCTTAATAACCATTTTGATTATATATTGTATTTGGTTGGTTTGGGTGAGCTCGCCTTAGTTACTGTATAATTGTATAAAAATCACTTAGTTTAGTAAGAAGACATCCTAAAATTGATTTGATAAACGAGTCTTACCCGTCCCTAAGTTTTTACTTTATACGGACTATATTTTACAGATACCTTATTTTCACCATATTACTCTTATATTACTCTTACAACTATAGTGAGTTGTATCTTATCAAAAAAAAAAACTATAGTGAGTTGTACCTAACTACAAAGAAGTAGATGATGATTCAATTGGATCGTGTTGATTTTAGTAACTCTACAGAAAAGTTTAGACTAAAGAGTTAGTGACCAATGAATAGTTATATGATAGTAGCCCGCTGCGCAAATGCATGTGTTTGAGGTGGATGATGCACAAGGTTGGAAAAAAAATGTTTGGGGGAGTGTTCTTCTTCACTTATTTAAAATCATATTAAATCAGTGAATGTTATTTACCCAATTTGATCACATCAATGGAAGCCATTTACACATGTTTTAGAACAGTGAAGAATCACACACATTGACAAGTACCATTCATTTAGCTGGTCATATGAGTTCAGTACATGCCACTTAACCGGTCAAATCAAATCAGTTAAGGTTCGTGGGCACATAAGATCAAATAAATAGATGATACTTACATGATCATATTAGGTTACTTGAATCAGTAAAAAAGACCATACCCTAATAGATTTGACTATCAATAACTTTAACGACTCTCTTTGAAATTTTGAAAATCTTAATTAATATGATTTTTTCTTCAAATCAAATTTCTGAATATAATTTGAAACACCCCTAATAAATTACTACAATTTACAACCACTACTAAAGGTTCGACTTCGACATCATTAAGACGTTGTTACTACGTGTGATGGTGAAACCATTCAAGTAAGTTCATTATATTAATCCGTGGGAACTCGTGAAAGTCATGGTCAGGCAATCTAATCAAACAATGATAGATGGACGATGGTCAATTAGTGGGTAACTTTTCTGAATACATAATTGTCAAGTGCCTATCGCCTTCTATCACAATCCAGCTAAGGTCCTCTCCAAGGGGTTTCATTTCCTAAATAAAAAATTGGATCTTTTTCTTTCTTGTATAAAATACAAACAAACAAAAGAGAGATGAAGATCTAACCCTTAATTTAGGAAATAAAAGCTTCCATTTCTAGTATAAAATGGAGAGGGTCCTTGCTCTTCTGAACAATGTTCGTCATTTTGGTATTGTTTTTACTTGTTTTATTCAAAATCTGTTTTCCTGTGGGCCGTAAGCCCGTGACTAGACAACTCAAAACAAAACACATTTCTCGTGGCCATGGAAGGAAAAAGATGAGAAATGTCGGATTTTATTACATTTTTTTTTGGTCTTTATCAAGGGTATACACCGTCGACCACAATAACTAATCCTTTCGCCTCAACTGTGAGATTTTTTTCATTCGCAAGAGTTGAGATTCGAACCCCCAACGACTTGTTTAAGGGATAAAGTGTTGAACCACTACACCAACCCATCTTAGTTGGATTTGATTACATTATCACTTGTAATGTTGGTTAAAGTTGAACAATAAAAAAGAAAAAAGAAAAAAGAAAAAAGAAAAAAGAAAAAAAAAAGAGTAAAGTTTTGTCAATTGTTTTTTATTTTGGTGCAAAGGAGGGCAAGCCCAACTCCTATACCATACAAGACTTGTCCATCTCCCATACTCTTTGCTTACTGTATACACCTTCGTGGTTCCCTTCACTAAAGAATGTAACTTGTCTTGTGTAGATTTGGTCCACCATGAAAAAGACAATAATGCAAATATTTTGCAACATAAAGGGTATATTTTTAAAAAAATTAGTCATTTTTCATCTCCAACATTGAATATAAAAAAACGCAAGAAGGATGAGATTGACACCTGATGAAACCAAGCCATGGCTCCATGCCCAGTTGCCCACTTACCCTAACGGAAAGATCAGGCATTTATAATCATCAAATGAACCAATGAATTTTGTTAATATCAAAGGTTACAGTGTTGGTTTATTTCCTGAATGTACAATACAGTGTGCAACTATAACATCAATATACATGTTGACCTATGTACAGGCTACAGAATGCACAACAGATGGGTCAGACCAACTTAATTTTTAGCCAGATTATTTACAAGAAGTGCCATTGCCAAAATACCTTCTCCACAATCCCGCCACCGCTCCTAACAGCCAGGTGAAGTGTTTCGGAAGCAGGAGGAACACCCCAAAGTAGTGGAACTGCAACAGTCATACTTAGCTTCTCATGCAATCCACTCGTGGTAGCTTTTTCTGCAGTAACAACCTGTTCATCCCATTGGAACACAAGCTTACGGTTTACGCTTGTAAAGATTTATGTTCATAATTTGTTCTAGCTTTTGCCAGACATAACAAGACTGGGCAGCACATGATTTAAGCTAGGTTAGGCTGAAGTTTTATGTACTTTAAGCCAAAACTATCAGCTAGCCTCAAAGCCAACCACTACGCTTAGCTTACCCACTGAAGGCTACTTCAATTATTTGTCAAAGCCACTCTAAGCCATAAGAGCACAGGCTAATGAGACATTAACTTTTCTGATCAAATCGTTTCTGTAAGGTGTTGGGATCCCAAAATAAGTATGCTTAGTTGTATATGCACATCAGGTGGGATCCCTAAGTGAGTATGTTTTGATGTATATGCACATTAGGGTGCATAGTGGCCAGTTGCTAAATGCTGGTCACAAAGTGCCAAAGGCTATGATCTGCCACAAAAAGTGAAATACTGAAGGTACTATGAATTTAAAAGAATAGTAACAGCGGTAGAGGGTAAGTGGTTCAGGGAGTCAACCCAATGAGTACACAACCCAACCCATTAAGAGCAGGCAAGAAACACAATCACAAATCCCAGATCACAGCCTCCTATGTGCAGGACATGCACGTTAATCAACAAATATGCTTCTTGTAAACAGTAAGTGCCAGACACATCATACATCTACGTCATTATGGATTATCATTAATCATTAGAAGTTCCATATTGACGATAACTAATTTTTTAGGATCAACATCTACGTTGTTATGGATTATCATTAATCATTAGAAGTGGGTGTTCCCTGGTACTATGGTAGAGTTCTTAAAGATTCATTTTCTGGGTTTTGGGTGAGGGAAGGAGAGGAGGCTGCTGTGGCGATGTGCTGTATTTGCTGTTATATGGTGCCGTTGGGTGGAGAGAATGACAGTTGTGTTAAACGAGTTACTGTTTCACTTGGGATGCTTTGGGATAGACTATAGAGTTGCGTATCTAGCATCCGGGCTTGGGCAGCAGGAGCATTTCGGATCTACAGAATCACTAAGATTCAGTAGAATTAGGCTAACTTGTAAATGTTTTTGAGAGGCTGCCTTATCCTCTTACGTTGTACAATTGACATTTTGAATATAAATCTATAAACTGTCTTTCTCTACAAAAAACATAGTCAAAGGCTGAATAAAAAGTTCCTAGTAATCAGATTAGTTTTTCCTTGAAGGCTGGATGTAATTTAATTGTTTTCTTAGCTTTTCAAAGTCCAACTGCCTTCCAATACTCTAGATTAAATATATTATTTAGGCGAAATGTACCAGCTCTCTATATAAGGTCTCATATGTTGTAAGGACAAATCAGATTTGATGATTGAAAGTTACAACACATCAGTAGGAAATTTATTTTCAATTGTCTTTGAGATGCATGCCTTGTCTTTGTGCTTCGCTTTAACTTTTTATGTTTTAAATTTTATTTTAGATAACAAGTGTATCCAAACTTTGCTTGACTAATCCCATGAACCCATTTTGTGTGAGCTTCAAATTAGTAATTATCCTTTTAATTTCAGGAATATAAACAAAAATCCACAAAGAATAAAACCCTTTAGCCGTACACATCAGGTCCATACATCTTAAAGCGTTCACACCAAGCCATTGATACCAGAACTCTACATGCTTTCTTGTGCTAGAGTCTTTTATTCATATAGGTGATGAGCAACGATGAATAACTTCCTTTTTGATGGGAAATTATGAATAACTGTTATCATGCTTTCAATATGGGTTACAGCGTAATATCCAATGAAGCACCGAAACGTGATTCAGGTCGCGTTTCGCGTTTCCGAAACGTTTCGAAACGCGAAACGCGATCGAAACGCTTTCGAAACGCCCGAAACGTCAGACATTTAGCGAAACGCAAGGGAAACTCTCGATTGACGAAGAAACGCGCGTGAAACGCTAAGAGAAACGTTTCGAAACGTTTCGAAACTTTAATTTCCAAAAATATATATATATATATATATATATATATATATATATATATATATATATATATATATATATATATATATATATATATATATATATAAAACCATTTTTTTTCTTCTAAACCCTAACCCGACACTCTCTTCTCTCGCCTTCTCTCTCTTCTCTCTCTTCTCTCCAACGGCTGTGCCTGAGAGCGGTTCTACTCAAGCTTCTTCTCCGGCGACTCTGAAGGTTCTTCTCCGGCGATTCTCAAGCTTCTTCTCCGGCGACTAGTGGTTCTTCTCAAGTAATTTTATTTTTTGATTTCTTCATCTCCTCTCTTTTCTCATTCCTTCCTCTCCTCTCTTTTCTTTTTATTTTCTGTTTAATTTCGTTTTTTTATGCTCTTTGCTTTCTGTTTATGTTTTGTTTGATTTCATTTATGTTATTTCACTTATTTGCTTTCTGTTTCTCTCTTTTCTTCATGTTCTTTTTAATTTCTGTTAATTTCCTCTCATCTCTTTTCTTTTTATTTTCTGTTTAATTTCGTTTTTTATGCTATTTGCTTTCTGTTTATGTTTTGTTTGATTTCGTTTATGTTATTTCACTTATTTGCTTTCTGTTTCTCTCTTTTCTTCATGTTCTTCCTCTCCTCTCTTTTCGTTTTTAATTTCTGTTTATGCTTGATGCTAAATTGCTAATTAACCTATGTAGTTGTTTTCATTTCTATTTGCGTTTGTAGTGTTTTTTTTTTTAAACTTGAACTATGTATTTGTCTTCGTTTCATTAAAAGAATCGTTGTTATCTTGATGGAATAATTATTTTCTGTTTTTTTAATATATTTTTTTAATATATTTTTTGTGGGGACGTTTCCGCGTTTCCGGCATTTTTGAGAATTGACGTTTCACGTTTCACGTTTCGCGTTTCCGCGTTTCACGTTTCCGTGCAACCTTGGTAATATCAAACTCTCCAAGCCAAAACAGAAACAATTTCTAGCTACAAAGAATCACGCGTATATGAAGGGGAAAAAAATAATGACACAGAGGATCAAGTAGAAACATAATTATCAAAATAAGTAATGAAGTAGAAACATCTAATGTGTATAAAACCCTTCAAGGCTTCTACAAAATGTTAAGCTTAGCTTAGATATTATCACAGGAAAGACTAGTCAATGAAAAACGAAAGTAATCATGCACAACGAAGCATGTTGTGGTCGTTATCAGATGCCAACACAATAAGGTATCACTGACACATTTGACAGTGAACACAATTTCAAGATTTTCTTTCTTTTGCTTATATTTACCCTCAACCCCGCACCCGGAAGAAAACATATGGGAGAAAAAGGCCGAACAAAAACAAACTAAACAAAGCAAGCAAACAATCAAGGTCAATTGACACAAACCTCTCCACCATGCTCCAACACAGTGTCCTCCACAACATCACTGAGCATCTCAATTGAACGACAGAAGCCAATGATGCAAAGCTTTCTACCCATATCAAGCCCCTGCAATCACCAACTTCAAATGCATGAGTCAACATGAAACCTCACAAAAGGTTAAAGATGAGGTCAGAGTTCAAAATTAAACTCTGAAAATTGCTCACATTTGTTGCTGCGATGTCAAAAAGTGCACCCAAACAAAGGCTCTGCTTTGGATCCATATAATCTCTCTCCTGGAAACGTTGATACCTCTGAAAGGTTTTTAATTTACCCTGCTGCTTCTGCATTAAGAAAAAGCAAAACAAGCTACCTTAGAAGTAGGAATTGCTAGCGATCTAATAGAGGAAGAGGTGAGCATGGAAACTGGAGAAAGAAGTAGCTCCAATCAAGAACAAGATTGCCTCATTTCCACTTTTTGAGTTATCATGTGAAAAACATATCGTTAGATACACCTCCAAAATTACTACTAAAAGATACCATTTTCTATAATCTTCACCTGTATATAGGTTCATTAAATCCATGGTCACAACTAATATTATAAAAAGAGTATTGAGTTATCAAGTCAAAAATATATCGTTAGATATGTCTACAAAAATACTTCCTAAAGATACCACTTTCAGTAATTTTTACCTGTATATAGCTTCATTAAATCCATGGTCAAACTCAATTACAAAAGCCAATAAGAACAAATATTCTAGGACAGAGGGAGTACCAAATTATCCCGGACGATGTGGTGGTCAGGTGGGATAATATCCACCATCGTTCCGGGGCTCCTGGAAGCCCAAAAAACGTGGATTATAGTCTCTCATTTTCGGCTTCCCGGGGTCCGTTGTGATTTTTGCCCAAACTTCTCCTCTGGGTCCATCGTGACCGAGAAGGAACCCCAGTGAAGGTTATCCGCGTCCCCAAGCTCCGATTTCACCCATCCTTTCGATGTTCTGGCATTTAGAGTGGTGTCCCGTAAAACAGCCATTCAAGCCTACCAAGGACCCAATAATCGACCCCAGGGCCCCCCTGTCCCCAAGGAATGTCCCGTGCGAGGTGGTGCGAAAATATCCACTGTTGTTCCGGGGCCTCCCCTGGAAGCCCAAAAAACGTGGATTATAGGCCTTGATTTTCGACTTCCCGGGGGCAGGTTGTGTTTTTTGTCCAAACTTCTATGAGGGGTCCATGATGTCGCAAGAGGACCCCCGGTGCCCCGGGAAGGTCATCTGGGTCCCCAAACTTTGATTTCATCTATCCTCAAGGTGTCAGTAAAACAACCGTCCAAGCCTACCAGCAACTTGTTTACCGACCCTGGAAACCTCCCATTTCCCATTAGGGGTGTCCCATGCGATGTAATTTCCTCTCTTCTTCCCACATTCTTTCAAGAAGCTTGGTTCTACAACGCATCAATGGAGATCCATTCTACCATTAAAATTCAGTATTTTAGAAACAATTGATGCTCAAAATAATAGCTTACATGTCCTAAATTATCTCACGAATTTTGGTCTTTGAGGTTCACCATTACTCTATGTCCTAATTAGACCTGGCCAATGGGCGGTCCAAGCCGGGGTTGGGCCGGGTATTTAGTGGGCCAAACTCCCTGAGACAGAAGCACCAATTGGCACTACGAAGACACGGGCCGTGCTTGGCCGTGCCTACGGGCCTGGCTAGGGACACACCCGTGGTTGGACCGTGGGTGGCTCTGGTGGTGGGCTAGTGCTCATCAAGTAGTTGGCGTTTTCAGGCGATATCGACGGTGCTATGAACCCAATAAAATTAATGCAAATCAAGCAAATAACCGTCAACAAGTAACTTGTTCATTGAGATTTTCAGAGAAGGGGGAGAGATAGTACTAGCATAATTTGGATGTGAACTGATGAATTAATCATGAAAGAGAGAGATGAAGGTAAAAAAAAGGAACTGAAGAAGACAATAAATGGAGGAACTGATGGGAAAGAACAAATTTGTAGCAAATCGAGGGATTGAGATGCTTTACTACATTTATTTATTATTTTGTTGGGTTTTGAGCCTTGTGTAATGTATAACTTTTACTTAAAATAAGTCCACTAGGCTAGTCAATCAAGTGTAGGCTAAGTCTCACATGCATGCCCACAAGTGAAATGTAGCGGTCCTGGGCTTGTATCAGGTTTTTATTATTTAAGGCCCATGCCCGCACTATGTAGAACAGGGCTTATATCAGGGCTGGGCTGGGCCTCTGGTCATCAGGCACGAGAAGGCCCAGACACGGGCCGGTCCACTACGTGCTTGGGCCAAGCCCGGCACAGTGGCCAGGTCTAGTCCTAATTGATACCCATACCTCACAAAAAGAAATTCTTTATTGACTTTTCCGGATCAACTTTGACAACTAATATTTTAAAGTATATTGAGTTATCATGTGAAAAATATATTGTTAGATATGCCTACAAAAATACATCTAAAAGATACCACTTCTTATAATTCTCACCTATATATAGATTCAATAAATCCACGGTCACAACTAAAGAACTAATATTATAAAGAGTATGAGTTATCAAGTCAAAAATATGTAGTTAGATATGTCTACAAAAATATATCATCAGATATGTCTACAAAAATACTTCTAAAAGATACCACTTTCTATAATTTTCACTCGTATATAGCTTCATTAAATCCAAGGTCAAACTTTATTTCAAAAGCCAATCAGAAAAAATATTCTATGACAGATTGATTCGCATTTAAAATCTTTTAAAAAATAAAGCCACTCTTGGCAGGGGTGGGGTGGCAGTGGAGGGGAGCGAACTGCGAACACATGAATAGGTTAGGGAGGGGTGAGGGGAACCCGAAACCAGGGTTGCCAAATACGACAACCGTCCCGACCGAGGGTGGTGGGTGGCAAGGGTGCAGCTTGGGAGGAGAGAGGGTTACGAAGAGAGATGCTGGGGAGGGTCAAGGAGGGGGCCGGTGGGCCGTGGGTCAGAGAGGTCACGGTTGTGGTAGTCAAACAGAAAGGACCACGCAAGGCAATTGAGGGTTATGGCTACTGGTGGAGGCAGTGGTGAGGAGAGATTTTATAATTTTGTTTGAAAATAAAATTCAAATATTAGCTATAAAAATTAATGAAATGACCACCTTGACCCCTTTAAAAGGAAGAATTGAGATTGGATTTTACCTAAACCGCAACACCACTTTATCTAAATCAACAAGTAGCTAGTTGCGTCTCTTTTTCTTAAAAGCCAAGCAAAGTATGTAGATCGAAAAGAAAGTACTATCCATTGTCGTTACGACATCCTAGTAAAAAAAACTCGCCCCGCAGCAGCGGTGGTGAGGCCATATTAGGCCTTGTAGACACCTTAATCGGTTCTCATCCCCTTGCACCGCAAAAGCCCGATGATGATGGTAATGGATTAATATGAACGTAGGTAGAAAGAACAATGATCGGAAGTCTAGACCAATTTCCTTTAAACCTCTGGAATAACCCTTGTTATAAGGATTCCAACGCATTCCCTTCATATAAAGATATCGCGTCATGAAGATTTGGGTCAAAACCGCTTGATCCCGACCCCCTGGGTCTGCCCAAGGGCAATTTCGTAATTTACAGAGCACAAAAAATCAAAAAACCCTAGTCGCGCGTGCCTCCAAGTCCAGCGGTTAACCCGAAGGACCCAGCGGGACATGCGTGACAGCGGAGCTAAAAAGCCCCAGTGATGTACAGCTGAGCTCCAACGGTCCAACCGTTGAGCCTCAGCGGTAGCCGCTGGCCAGAGGGCTTCCGCATAGCCGTTGGTCCAGGTTTTTGGCTGGCTGAGTTTTGGCGTCAGGAATTGACCCTAGGCCCTAAATTTCGTCCCCTAACTCTATAACTACCCCTTTGGACGGCCAGTTCAAGAGCACTTTTGAGAGCCCAAAAACCCTAAATCATTGAGAATTCTGAATTTTGAAGATTCAAGCATTGTCTTTGCATTCAACCAAGCACCCAAGACTAAGAGCAAAGTCCAATCTAATAGTCTCGTTCTATTAGAACGTCCAGGTTAACTATCCTGAGGGCCTAAATTAGTTATTTCACTTCTTATTTCAATTATTGTAAATCATATTTTATTGCTGCTAGTTGTGTTACCAGGACTCGACACTTAGTGCCATTGTACCCGTGTCGACACGACACGACACGGGTGCTGGTACGAAATCCGTGTCAGACACGGATTTTTTCAGTGCGACACAGCGACGTGGCTGTTTAAGAGGGAAGAGAAGAAAGAGTTAAAGTGGACAGAGGAGAGAAAGATGACAAACAGGAGAGATATGCTACCCACACAGAGAAGAAGAGAGATAGATGACAGAGAAGAGAGAGGAGAGAGAAAGATGATAGAGATGAACTTCTTCCTCGCATACAGATCTGCGTTCAACATTCTCCTCTCTCCCTCCCTCCCTCTCTCTCTCTCTCTCTCTCTCTCTTCTGGGCGGCGCTTAGTCGCTTACTGAAGTAGGGTTTTGGTCCTAGGTTGCTGACAAATACGAGTAAGAGTCTAAGTTATCACGTGCATTGTAGAAGTACTCACTTGGGCAGTTGGGCTGGACGCAAATAATAATAATAATAACAAACATTCAATTTAATATTCACATGGACCCAGAGTCCAAAGATTGTGTTTCAACTTACAACTTATTTCCAGAATGGCCAAAACTCTTCCTATAATATTCCTTATTTAATGAATATAATTTCCATCCAAAATTATTTCGAACTTAAAAATAAAAATCCTAATTTTAAATATCTAGTTTCTAATAAAAATATATATAATTTTGAAAAAGCTGTACCCCCGCACCCGCGTCCAAATTTAGGACAAGGTCCCCACACCCGTGTCCCGAATTTAGGACAACGTCCCCGTGTCCTCAAATTTTGAACCATGACGTACCCGACACTTGGACCCGTACCCATACTCGACACCCACACGGGCCTTGCTGGGGGCTGGACAAGGGCCACTGAACCTCGCCTAGTTCATTGCTGCTAGACTCGGTGGAGAGAGAAGAATGGAACAGAGAGGGAGAGGAGGTGGCAAAGAGAAGACGCGGGGACAAGTGTCGAGGACGTAGTTAACCTTCATATGGAAACAACAGGGAACTGGTGCCAGTTGAGAAAGAGAGGTTGAATGAGAGAGATTGAGCGAGGGAAGAGTGACAAAGTTGGCAGCAAGGACAGTGAGTTAGAAGGCAGGGTAAATTACTACTCAGCCGTTTTACATGCCTTATTTGCTTGTTCTTTTATTTCTGATCTTTCCTTCACAAGCCTAAAAAGAGCGCGCATGTTCATCCACTAGATCTAAGATATAACGGCTTTAATTTGTTCTCACATTCTCATTTAAGAAGGTGTTCTCACATAAACTTGATTAGAACGTGAAAACTCAACCTCAGCAAATCTATTTCAGGTATATTCATTCCTTAAGGAGATAAGCCACATTTCCGCATGATTGTAAAACCAATAAAATAAAAACTCCTTCAAAAAAAAAATTTTTAAAAATGCAACACCTTCAAAAGAAAAGAACTCAAAGAACTTGCAAAAGAGTAAAATACCTCTGATGGAGAAATGCGACGAGGTACCAAGGAACCTCCAAGTTGAACGAGGCCGTCAGCAGTGAATAACGTGATTCTGTCTTCAGAAACCCACTGAATACCTATATGATCATTTAACAGCCAGACACTTGATCAGGGGAGTCTCTAGAGTACTTCACAGTTACTATATTATCTGCGAAAACATGAAAAACACCAATAGAATGCGGCATATTTTTTTTATTGGGTAATTAGATAAGAAATTGAATGATCAAAACAAAAAATTTGGATGCTGAAATTGTCAATTTTTTGAAGTTCTGAAACATAAAAGAGAATAGGAACAAATGGGAAATGGGAACATGCTGGCATATATTATGCTAGTGCTAAGGAATTTACAGTCTAGGAGGATAAGAGATCATCAGAAAAAGTGACACCCCGCCCACTGCGAAGGCAAATACAGCACCCGATCACAAACTAGTTCCTCCAAATGGGACACCGTAGAAAAAACGAGGGTGCTCATTCAAGCCAAAGACACCAAAAGTTGGCCATGAAAACACAACTCCACAGTTCCAAGAAACAACAACCAAACTTACTGCACAGCAAAGCTATTCTTTCTTTTTTTTTTGGGGGGGGGGGGGGAATGCAACCAAACATAAGCTGTTTCATCCAACTTGCTGCTACTTTTGTTATTACGACCACATTGAAGAACCATTATATGCAGAATCCAGAATGAAACAAAAGATTTAAAATCATCCTCAAAAGATTTGATTTTCAAACAAACATAAAAGATAATAAGGCTTTATTTTAGTTTAAAATACAAATACAAAATAAATTCTAAAATGTAAGGATTTTGAAGTGGTGATTTTATATGATCTTGGAATTCTGCATTTTCAGTATACCTCACACAAAGACTGAGTTAATAAACTGCTAGTTCGGTGTTTTTTGTGTTAGTTGTTGGAAATCCATTTAGCAGATTGGTCCCAGCTCATTACTTTAGAAAAGAGCTTCTTGCTTGAAGCATGTGTGAATAATGTTTAGAAAGCATCATAAATTACCTCTTTCTATGACTGATATTGGTGATGTTTAGAAATCAATCAAAAAACACCCCCCTCAAAACATTTTTCATTAGTGGACTCAAAAAAATGCCCACCAAAACAAAGTCATTTGGCACAAAATTAACATTATTACAACTGATGTAGTAAGTAGGTGGCATTGAGCTTACATAATTGCAGTTACTTACGATAGGCCTCGAAAAGACTTGGTAAACTGCAGGTGGTTTAAGAATAGGAAGTCCCTTACCACTCACATGTATCTAAAGCTGGATTTCATGCTCATTGTCGTGCTGAACAAGGATATACTCTAATGATATGTCGACCCATTGAGGCTACCCTGGAAATTAAAGTGTATTAATTGGAGTCCAAGTAAACACCCATCCTAACAAAACTTCTCGAGATGATGAATAACCCTTTTAAAACACAAACCTTTGATTGTCAAATTTCCTTAACTTACAAACACGAACTAAAAGGTTGGACCATATATACTGTATGCAGATGTGGAGTCCTGCATTGTTAATGTGGAGTGTGAGCAACTATTTCTTTTTTTAGATAACATGGGTGTCCAAGCTTCGCTTGACTTATCCCATGGGCCCTGCATTGTTGATAGTGTGAGCAACTATTTCAACTTTTTGTTGGAATACATATGAAGTCATTGTTCTTGTGTTTTGGATTCCGTAAAGAAGTATATTCCTGGATAACTAGTACTACTTTGGAGAGTTGTGGGCATAAGTCTTCTGGCACTAGATGTCTTCTTGTATGTTGATGGACTTGAGAAAGGAAAATTGGGTTCCTCATGCTTCTGACAAAAGATATTCCAAGTGGAAACTCAAACTTAAGAATCCCAGAGCTGCCTTACAACATCTAAGCAGCAGAGGACAATGGAAGTATATCTAGAGAAGGACAAGGTTTATAATATAACCTCAAAGTGCAAATGTCCTGGATACTGGTGCAATTCTCTTCCACCTCCATCTCCAACCCCCCATCCCCCCGCCTCCCTCCGACAAGACTATCATTGTTAAAGCATCAACACCCCACTCCTCAACCCAAAATATCTAGGAGAAGAGGTATTTTGAGCCTCAAAGCAGTTAGATTACAATCTTATATTCTAAACCAAACCTTTAGAAGTAGCCAGCAAAAAGGGTGATACATGTTCCCAGAAAGTGCCATATTTGCCTGAAGTGATGCTATTTTGGTTCAATAACAAATCAAGGAAAGGCCCTCCTACAACTCCCATCTATAGCGCTCCGACCACCAAAGAAGAAAACTCTTAGGTTTAGGTTCGTTAAATTGACGATGGGAGGACCATTACCATTAAAACATCTTCCCTTTGAGCACCCTCGAGAAACTTTTGGATGTTACCTTCCCAATCCGCAGCTCCATTTCTATTTTCCTACATATAAACATTATTTTTGGAAGTTGAAAACATGTATACCCAAAATGAGGACTTCAATCAATTGAAACTATGTGGGAAATTTCTGAACAATCTTGCTCATACCTATTCTGTTCAAAAATATATACTCAGGTCCCAGCTTGTAGTCGTTGCTATAAAATATTGAACTTTCCATGTACACAATTAGATAACCTTGACCCCACGATTGTCCTTAAAACAAACTTGATCCCAAGTAAATTACGCCACAACTTGGAACTTGGAGGACTTCCTTTGGGTTTCTGACTTCGAATGTCAGTAAGGCATATGATTACTCCTTTGTCCAAAATTAAGTACACTACTTGCTCTTGTTCATTAGATGTGTTGAATTAAAGAAACAAGATTCACAAATACCTTTATATACTTTCCCATATTTGCAAGGAACTCCCTCCCCTGTGTACATTCAGAGGTTTGCCAACAAGTGATGCTCACTCTCTAGAGGTAGATAGGGGATGCAGATGTTAGTTGAGTGAGGCAGAAATGAAATTGCAGAGAGAACCTTGAGAGAGAGAAAGAGACAGGCCGAGAGAATCACTAGTCCCATTCTGACGCAAATCAGAATGCCTGGAAGCCTCCATAAGTCTCCAGTTTATGATTCCTCAACAAAGACGAACAGACTCATTGGCTCATGGGATTAGTCAGGCAAAACCCAGATACCATGTTATCTAAAAAAAAAAAAAAAGATTAACAGACTCATTACAAGAGCCCCTATGACCCCCTAATAACAACCTAACTCTAACAAACTTTGATCGAGTCTCTGTCAGCTCAGTTAACTACTATAGCCCCCATGGACAAATTCTAACTTTATGTAGGCAATACGATAAGTACGGAAAATCCTTGAATACTTCGCATTCTAACAGCTAACAAGTTACATTGTTACCTCTTTACTGATCAAGACAATCCTTTGCAAGTCAATGTAAAGGCAACATTTAGATCAAGTCTACTTTCTCAACAGTAATTAGATACTCATTTCAAAGTTCTCAATGCAAAACGTGTGATCTACTCACAACATCCTACACTGCCTACCAAAAAAATAATATGAAAAATGATTAAATCAATCAATCTGCTTCAAACAGAACCAGCAAACAGCATCATATTCATTTCCACCGCAAGAGCACAACACATTCACTCAGTGTACAACATTTAACTAACTATTTAACCGAATAAAACCTAATGTCAGCCAACTATAACTATAAAATCATCATACATTTAATCACATCCAGTTTTGCACCACAAATCCACAATTCAATCAAAAACCACAAACGAAAACATGATTGGTAAAAATAAAAAAGGCGAAGAATTAGAATTAAGTACCAGAATCGCCATCGGAAGAGTGAGGATCCCAAGGAAACGAGCCATAAGCATCTTGATAATCATCGTTCCCAAATAAATTACCAGAATCAGAAGAATGTTTAGCGGAGATACGGAAAATACGAGGTCGAAGCGAAGAGGTGCGAAGGAATTGGGAGGGGGAGAATGAGGAGAGAGAATGAGAGAAATCTCGGCATCGAGAAATGGTGGATGGTGAAGATGCGTATGAGGTGAAGCACATAGTGTAGGTTTCCGCCATTCAAGAGAGAGAAAATAAGGATTTGGAGAATTTACAGGGGAAATGGAAATATCAGGGAATCTGGGGAGATTTTGAGGAGAAAAGGAAGCGATGGAGGATTGAAGCCACACAAGGCGGGGAAGGGAAAGGCCACGTTGTGGGGGACTAGTTTGAGTTTGACCATTTCATCTTCATCCATTTATCTTCCTTGAGGCAATGAGGCATTGACCGCTATTTTGAATTTTATTTATTGAAAGAAAAAAAAATCATGAGATGTTGTAAGGTTTAAATGAATATCCATTTAGAGTTTTTGACATTAGCAAAAATAAATGATAACTTATTGTTTTGAGGGAGATTGTTAGATAATAATAATAATAATAATAATAATAATAATAATAATAATAATAATAATAATAATAATAATAATAATAATAATAATAATAATAATAATAATAATAAGGCAACAATCAAATTAATCAAAACATGTATAACAGTTCTTAATAAGATTTGTAATTGTTCTGGAAAACGATCTGCAATGAGGGATGAAATCATAGTAGTATCGGAGTTTGGGTTTAAAAGTATTTGTGCCAGGTGACAACACAATAGTTCAATTGTATAAAGGAGATGTTATCTATTTTGAAGATACGCAATCTAGTCATTAAAATTTGAAAATGCTTAGATATTTGCAATCTATTTATTGTTGGATTATCGTGAAGGCAAACTTAGTTGCATACTAGTTGGAAATTTCGGGATACTTCACTTCAGGGTCACGAAAATGGCATAACTCATGGTCGTAGTTGAAATTTGATTAGGAGTTGTTTTCTTCAACAGTTTTCAGTTTTCTGAAAAACTTTTCATGAAAAATATAGAGGCACTGAAAATATGTTCAAAACTTCAACTTTTTTAAAAAATCTCTAATAATACCATTTTTCTTTGCTTACCAAAACTACAGAGGAATTTGGGAAAGTAAGAAAATATTGTGGTGTTTTCCAACATTTTCTTTACAAGAATTCCAACTCCCACAATCTCTTCGCCCACTGCCTCTCCAAAAATTGGTTCCTGACATGTTGGCTTGGCCACCACTATTAGGCAAACACCACCAATTGTGTTCGTCCATCACAAGCAAAAGTTGCTGATGGTGGACGAAAATCTCATTGTCGAGGTATTGATCGTCGTAAACTACGATTGGGGTGATTGCGTGACTACGTATTCACAATAGAAACTAGCTAAGTAATTCTTTTACTTACTAGAACCTGTAAATTGGTATACAAATAACTTATGCAATAAAAATTAGAAATTTAATGATAAAAAATACTCCTAATAGACGCCCCAAAAGTAAATACTAAATCATACTAAATTTTCACCGTTTAAAAAAATCATACTAAATTTTTCAAGATAGACTAATTAACCTCACCTAACAAGTAACCATACCCCAAAAGAAAAGGAAAAAAAGAGAGACAAAAGTAGCAAAAGGAGGGACCTATTTCCACATGATGATCATGAAGTTATAGGCAATAGTGGATATAACGTCCAAGAAAGAGTTCAAAGTTGAGATGGGGTACGTACGTTCAAAATTTAAGTGCCTAAAAACTACTACCCTTTTCCCACTTCTCTGTGACATTCATAAGTATAGCTATATATACTGTACAATGTGTACATGGAATTGCTATTGCTAGCTAAAAACATTAGCAATAAAAACAAGTTACAATAATTTAGTCGCACATGCATATGCATCGATCCAAGGCACCCACCCACCGTGCGTCGCCATTGGTGTTTGTTGCTTTCGTCCTTGATCGTTGACAAATGACAATCCCTTGTGTGGTTTGAGAGCAACATATGATATATCCAATGCTGTCCCTACAAGCTATGTAAAAACCCATCCACTTTTCTCTTCATTTGACTCTCTAGTACTTGTAGCTTAGGTTATTAGGAATTATTTAAATTCACTTTGCTTTTCATTTTTTGTTTGTAACTCAGTAACTCACTATTGCGTGCCAGCCATACACGCAGTTTGTGTTACAATGTTACTGGGAGTAGTTTTAACTTTCAAGTGTTCTTCTTGCCCAAAATAAAGAAAAAAAAAAACTTTCATGGTTCTTAGTAAACTGGTCAAATCTGATCCGACTCGAATCTGTTCAAGATCTTACATGATCTGACCTAATAGTAATTCGACTCGATAATAACTATCCGACTTGATAGTGATCTGATCTGATAATGAACCAACTTGCTAATGGCGCGAACCCGAAACTCGAAGTTTGTGAGTAAAGAGCTGTTTTGACCCGAACAGAACCCGACTTGCTCAATACCTGACATGACCTTACCCAATAGTGATCCGACTTGATGATAACCTGACCTACTAATGTCCCAAACCCGGAGAAATTCGAATCCGACCCGTTTGCCAGGTCTAGTTCTTAGACTACTACGTGGTTAACGAGGTTTGCCAATGAAATTTGAAGAATTAGGCTTTGGCAAAGAGTTTCTGAAAGTTTTTTTTAAGGAAGTTTTAACTTTTAGGTTAGAAAAAAATTGAAGAAGCTTTGTCTGCATAGACAAGTTTTTAGGGAAAGCTTGAGCAATTTTGGTTGCCAAAGTTCATTTTGTGAAAGATATTTAAAAAGCTTAAACTACTCATATCTACCACTCGCAACTAGCAACTACAACTTAGAGCTATAACTAGACCTATTTGTATTGGCGTTTGAGCCTCCTTATAAGGGGCGGCCAAAAAAGAAGAAGGGGAAACAGGCTTTGGAAAATTGTTCCCTTTCTCACATGAAACCAGGACGTATGTAGAACTCAGAATAACCAGGACCGACCTCATATAACGTTCGCACTACGAAAGCAGAGGAGGGTTGGATGAAACAAATTTTGATTTAAAGAAAATAAATACTACTAGTTCGTAGATCAGAAAAAGTGGATGCCAAAAAAAAAAAATTGGAGGAAAAGGAAAACAAAAAGAACATAACGAGTACCCGTCCCACGCTAACTCATGATTGTGGCTACATGATGATCACATGAATACCAATTGCTTAAGTCCAAACTTTGAAATTCTTCATGCAATATGCATGTCAGCATATTATTTTACTCAAAAACTTTTTTCATGGAATTTAGTTTCTCTGTTTCGAAGATTGATATCATATATTTACAAACCTCAACCCAGTCACGTAGATACTCCTAGTTGGAATCTACAAACGTTTTATGAGATGAGATAATCTTCAATCAATTCCTAAAACAAATACCTTTAATATACTAAAGTAAAAATGGGGAAAAAAAAAAAAAGTTTTCTAATGTATTGTGAGTTATAATTGGATAAATTTAGTGGGAGATTAATTGGAGAGGATCTCATCTCTTAATGTTACAGTATTACTCTTTCACAATCATTTAAAGATTTATTCTATTTTTTTATTTTTTATTTTTTGGATTTATTCTATTATTTTAGGGGAAAGAGAGTTTTTGTATATACTCAATGCTTATAGTCTTTTGTTTCATGCTTCCTTTATCTCTATTTTTTTATAATAATTATTGGAAATTTTTAAAGTAATATTGTACTGTATTTCTTTATAAAAAGGAAAAAAAACCCTGTTGTTCCATCCATTTAATTTCCAATTCCCCATTTTCTTTTTACATTTCCCCTTTAAAGCAAATAGTACTAGTACAACCTTGCATTACCTGAAAATTGAAATCACCTGATTTGCTTTTTAGAACAAAAGAATATATAGATCGATCACATCAATTATAAAGTGATGATGATTTATGTTCAAATCCAAAAAGTTAGTATTAGCTAGATATGCACTATTATTACATACATCATGAACTTAAAATACTCTGATCTTAAACCTTATACAATACATAAACAATGCAAGTACGCTGAAAAGAAGAAGCCCACAGTACTAAACCATGTGAAATTTGGAAACACTTAGTTGTTTCTACGAAATCTCCAGCTAATTAAAGTAAATTAGCAAAAACTTTTGTGCAAAAACTTCTGTACAAAAACTTCTATTATCTATTGTTACACTATTTTTAATATTTTGGTCATTTCATGTGACACAGTGTGTCTACATTAATGTAAGGTTTAATGCTACCGTTAAGGATACCTACATAAATTATGGGAGAAAATAAAAAAAGAAAAAGAAACTTCTTAAGTGGTATTTCTGGTGGGATTCGCTGTCCCACTGAATGAGTGAAGTGTACCAATTGAAGTGGAGTTTGTTTAGTTAATGTGATTATTAATTTATTATAGTGTAAGAATCTTCAATTTTTCAAAGGGGTTTATTGTTAATGAAAGCAACCTTAATTAGTTAAGAGTGTTATCTGGCATCATATACTATGACTAATTGACTACAGCCACTTTCAAAGAAATTAAGCTGGATGGTGATTTCTGGAGTATGTGCACGTTCTGTATGTAGTAGCACCTCATATATGAATATGATAGATATGCTGTAACAGTTCTAGTTTCGTGCTTCTCAACTACACAACTAAAGACAACACTAGACAAAACTATATATGTAGCCATTATTAGGATTAGAACACGTACACGGTGCACGTCTATCCTGGCCTTGTTAACTAGTGTGCGTAGCACATATATAATCACCCAATAAAATTGTGCAGTTTGCTAATCCACATAGTCAACACGAACTTTCCCATACGAGTATATACCCTAAACTCAAAAGCGCAAAATCTCTTTTCTTAAATTATCCACGCTTTCCAATTTTAAATATGATTAATTTAGTGTGTAAATCCTAAAACTATAGTGTCACTTTGCTCTCTTGTTGTCAACTCCTCTAATTAAATGTATACATCCTAAGCTATAAATCCCCTTTAACTCTTACAGTACATTTTCCTCGTTCAAAAAAAAAAAAAAAACTCTTACATGTTACATTTTGCTAGTAAATTGCTTTGTTCCTCCAATGAATTTTTGAAAATTGAAATTTTGTTGATCTTTTTTTTTTTTTTTTTCTACAAGGACTCTGTTAACATTTATGTTAAATAGTGAAATGATGATTTTTTTTTAGATAAGACCCTCCCTTATTATTGTTTGTCTCACCCATAAATCCAATTAATCCTGCTATAAAATAATACTAAAATGTTGTTCTCTCTAGCTAGCTCTCTAAGTAGTCCAACTAATGGGGATCAGTAGAGCCTTCTAATGATACCACAAAGTATACAATTATCCACACTACTAGCTAGTACTAATAATATCATTCTTTGGGGTCTAATTATAAAAAACAAAAAAACAAAAAAAAAACAAATACATATATAAAGATGTAATTGCTTTACTTGGCACATCAGATATCTGTTAGATATACCATGGTAACCATCATCAAATTAAAGGTTTGTACTAATATATTCTGTAATCTAGAGCTCAAAGAATCATATATTAGCTTTTAATAAACTAATTAATTAAGGCTGCATCATTTTATTATTTTTTTTTATACTGTATCATACTTCGATCTCAATATTCCAATTGTTTGTAATAAAATAGTACTAATTCAAATAACTAATCACCCAATGGGCAATGCACAAGAAAGACAATGGAAGAGCATAATGAGGGGTCACATGCACCACTTTTTGAGTGGCCATTTGAGTGCAGCATCTCTAACTTTAAGACTTTTAATTTATTAATTCTCTTTCCCCCATCCCTCAGGAACAAAAAGGAGGAATGTTAATAATGGTGCACAACCCTGCATAATTAACATAATGACAACAACTCTCATAATTACCTATCAGTAACAGAGAGTGAGGTTTTCCTCTATACGTCATCTAAACTACACCTCTCCATTCCAATTTTCATATTAAGCTTTTCATTTGATTTTGCACGGAGCAAGTCTTAACTCACAAAAAACAGGATTACTAATAAAAAGTAACTCTCGTCTCATCATAAGTTACAAAAAATCCGTTTCAAACAAATTTTTGTATTTTTACGTATTATTATAAATTCTTATATTTTTTTCACACATTAATAACTGTTAAAATTTATGAAAGTTTGACTTCCAAAATCACATGAGAAGTCGAAGTTAATATATAATCTTCTCTCTGATATATATCTCAATCCTCATCACTTGATAAATTTTGTACGTTTTTTAGGTGGTATGAAGAAATTTAAGTCCCCGGACTTTAATTATCCTACTATATGGAGTCAGAATATAATTGTATAATGTGGTTAATAAGGTTCCCTCCAATACATGAGCATGAGCTTATATATACACTCTAGAAATTACCTCAGGTAGAGATCACCCGATGGTAATGTAAAGCTACTAATAGTCTAATGCTATATAAAAGGAGTAGACTAGCAGGTCAAGCATGCTTAAGAAATTAATTACTTGTTTTTTTGTTTGTTTATTCAGTGAAAGTTTGATTACCAAACCCTTGTACTTTACACCTAATATATATCTAACGACCTAATTGGATACGTTTTAATTAATGTTTTTACCCTCTTGCTCTATTTGGGATATTTCATATAATCAACGCTCATGCCATAATAATGGAGCCTTGCATTGATCTTCGCCCTTAATGCTGACCATAGCAAACTGAACTAACGACTGCGTATAACAAGTAAAATGACACAAGAAAATATTTTGTTGACCCAAAATGGATTGGTGATCCATTAGTTTGGTCATTATTGTCTTGTACCTGTAACACCTAAGTTGCTCCACATATCACTCGTGTCCTTCAAATCACCGTGTTGGAGTTATTGTACAAGGTCCACCATAAAAGTTTAATTTCATGTAGAAGTATCTATGCAAATTAAGGGATACTTCATACTTATGTGGTTAAAAACCATTTGCAAACTTTCTGATTGATGGTTCCGTGCTATAAACTTTGTATCTCCTCCCGAACCCAAAAACAAACAAACAAACAAACAAACGAACAAAAAATTGAACTTTGATGTGTCCAAGTTCTAGCCACTGTGTTTTATAAGCCTTTGTGTGTTTGTCTATTTATGCATACATCAAAAGGAACAAAACCTAGCACCAAAAAAAAAAGCAAGAAAACTAACTAATCCCCCGTAATTAAGAGCCTAAATTTGTACGATATTTGGAAGCTACTATTATCCAATTTGAAGCATGACTAGAGATTCCATGAACTTTGAGAGTTTGCGGTTCAAGTAGATTAAAAATTGTAACACCTTTCCCTGATTCACTTGATTGGTTGTTAGTTTATTCAGCTCATGAGAGTGATAGCAATCAAGCATATTCCAAATTGTAACCATCCTTCTCCTAGTACAACCTATGCATATTATTTGACCAACAATCTAATTGACCAAAAATTTAAGTAACCTACATTGTACATTTGTATAATGAGAACTCATTAGAACACTTGTCAACCTTTCCCCTTGTTTTCGGTTTAGGCGTTACAAAACCCTCAGGAACGGTAGAGTATGGATAATGAAACAAAATGTGAGACAAAATGAAGTACAAAATGCGAAACAAAATTGTTTCTATTTCGGTGCAATGCCGTCCCCCTCCCTCCTCTCTCCTCTCTCTAAAAAACTCTAACCCTATTTTTGTGATCTAGGGGCTGCCATCAGTGAATCGCTGATGATAAGCCCCAATTCTTCTAGTTTCTTCGTCTTGTTTAGTTTTTCAGTTTCGTTGTTGGGAATAAAATCAGTCTCTCCTCTCGTGAGAGTTTGTTTGTCCCAATTTTTGGGTATGACTGTCTCTCCTTTTGTGAGAGTACTGTTTATTTTCTATTTCGTTATTCATATGGCGGTACTTCAGATCATCTTCTTCAAGAGGCTTTCTACGATGTCAGATTTGTACATTCAACAAAGCTATGGCGATAGGGCCCTCCGCGAAAAGGCTGTAATATGGAAAACAATGATTGAAAGGAAACCGTTCGGATTCGTCGAATCTACCATGCTAAATAGCTTTATTACTCGAATGTTATTTGATGTTTTAGAATTGCATCTTGTTGTTTCTGATTTTGTTTGTAAATGCCATATGGCTTATTATTATGAATGAATTTAATTTTCTCCTCAAAAAAAAAAAAAAAAGCGAAACTAAACAGTGCGGAATAAAATACAGCATGAAAACGATGAAAAGATCGAACATGGTCTTAATTTGGGGTCATCAACATCCGAGTGGTGTATCAACATCCACATATCTATCACCTGCCTAAACAACAAGGTTGGCAAATCCATAAGGACGAATTTGGTATGTGAGTGTGGGAGTACGACACAAGTGGGCGTGGAAGTTAGAAAAACTGAAGTTTCTTCTTGACAATTTGTAGCGACAGACAATAAGCCATGGAAAATTCGTAATTGAAGAGATAGAAAATGACATCTTCTTTTCAAAAACACAGAAAACAACATCTTAACTACTTTTTCCATCACTACTTCTCTGTAAATTACTGAATAATTACATTAATGGATTGATATAAAATAATAAATTTTCCCCCAAAACCTGTCTTAGATTCTCCAAAAAAAAAAAATCTTATTTAAAAAATGGGGGTTCGTGGTTTACATTTCATTTTCGTTACAAAGGAATTTTTTTATTTTTTATTATTAATGATTAGCTGTTACTTTCACAGCCCTTATTAATCTCACTTTTTTGGTCATTAAGTCCTCTCTCTTTGTGAATAAACACCAGTTATTGTTAAAAGAGGTCAGGGAAACATGATCAAAGTACTTCAATTTCAGAGTCCTCTGAAAAGGGCAGAGTTATTAAACAAAAATTACAACTAATTTGTGGTAAAAAAAAAAAAAAAAAAAAAAAACTCTAACTCTGGTACTCTGACGCAGATTAATTAATCAGAAACAGTAAACTTCTAGTAAGAGAAAAACAGTAAACTAAAGTTGAGTGCTTAGCATAATTTTTTTTATTTTTTTTGGGTGCTATGAGTGCTTAGCATAATTGACATAACAAAATGGACTAACTTGCTGTCCGTATGAATCAGCAGATTTAGCCAAAGATTTGCTGATAACAAGATGAAGGGATATCACCCGGAACTAGCTGGTGTTTTTTCATAGACTTGTTAGTTGTTATACCCTTTTTTCATATTTTATCCTTGGTAATAATTTGTCAACCGAAAAACATTGAGTTGGGCTAAATTTAACCAAACTCTCTTGAAAAAGAAGAAGACAAACTTAACTAAACTGAATTATCGGTGATATTCTTCATATAAGAAGTTAGAAAGAACAAATCCCTAGTTACTTGCTTACTTTTCTCATGACTATGACGTGTATTCTTAGAAGGGCGAGTAGAGTACGTGTTTGAACGAGGGTGCTCCTTGATTATATTTTGTGTTTGGTTGTAAGACCATATGCCACACTTGCTAACTTTAAACGAGAGGGTCAAACTATGTTTGTAACCTGTTATATATCTATGGAGGAATTGATTGATGTCCCTCACTTTCATAAATAAATCTCCTAATTTGGAGCGAATATTCTCTTCAACGAAATGGTAGTGCAAGACGGTGAGAAACGAAATTGAACGGCGCGGATAATGAAACAAAATTTGAGACAAAATGATGTACCAAATGCAGGGGTGCAGAACAGAATATATTGTAGTATGGTGACGACGGAAAGAATCGGGCCTTCCTAGTTACTAATATAGTGTTACTTACCATAGAAATTAGAATTTGGACTTGATCTCTATTGCGTTACAAACAGCTCTTTATTTTTTTTGATTAATGTGTTTTTACAAACATTTAAGCAGTACTCTTCTGCCAATAGAAATCTGTTTTTTGGTGTTTCAGGATGGGATTGTTTGAGGTTGTGGCCCGTGGGACATTAGGTAGTTAAATTATGCCAGCAACATTGTTGGATGTGCAATTAGTGTTTAAGCGATTAGAGACAAAAGACTTGTTTGTTGCTTAGTGGTGTGGTTTTTCTGAATTTCAGACATAAAAAAAACCATGAGCTTACCGAGTACGTTAATGGTCGGTCAAATTCGGAATATGCTTCAAAGTAGTGGTTCATAGTTTATAGTAGTAGTTAATATACTATTAGTGGGAGTGTAATGATAAAGCTTAGAATTGCCAAGTGTTACCTAGTATTTGGAATTTGGAGTAGTATTTACCAACTCATGGGGATCCAAACACTATTGCGGTAATAGAAGAACATTCCAATAATTTTTTTATATGAGTGCAATTTTATTTTATTTTTCTTCCTATAAGAACACCTGTAATAGTCCGCAAACTACACATATCTGGCAAACTAATTCATGTTTTATGGATTGGCGGACTCAAATAGAGGAGCATATTTTCTCTGCAAATAAAAGTAGAAGAGGATTTTAACCCCCTACACGGATAAAGCTTTATCATTTGTGCTCCCACCTAATCATCATATGAGTGCACTTTTTGAATAAGCAAAACAAAACCCTTATTTTGAGTGTAAAGCTTGCAAAAATACAACAAAAAGAGAAAAAGGCTAACCTAGGTGCTTGTTTAGTTAAACCATTGAAAATAAGTTTTTATGGTACAATGGAGAGATGGCCCAAATTCTCCATTCAATATCGGGCGAGGAGTGCAAATGCGATAGCGGATGGGTTAGCAAAGCAGGGGTTGTTTAGAAAAGATAATTTTGTGGCGTGGTTTTAATTATTTTAATTATTTGCTTGTTTTGTTCTTGGCTGTTCTTTTGCTTGGCCATGATAAGTGATCTTAATGCTATGCCAAACCCTTCCTAGAAGGTTGGGGTGTCGCATTTTTTGATATTATGGCGAAACATTGCTTGCATTCTTTGTAATGATCCTTTCATTAATAAAAGAATGCTTATTTATCAAAAAAAAAAAGTTTTTATGGTACGATGCTAATTCATGAGAAATATAAATATTTAGAAAGTGTCTATTCTTATTTAGTTGAACAAAAAAATTATAATTTCATGAAAATTGATGTGAAATGTGTTACTTATGAACCGAGATTTGCTAAACAACTTCCTTCATCTTGTAGCATTATACATTCATAGTCCATAGTTTGCTGGTTTTTTTGACGTGTTGCATACTTGTATAGTTGCATTACAAATTTACAATAGTTGGGACTAAATTTCAAATGGTCAAGACCAAATGAGTACATGTTTGTTAGAGACGGAAAGGCGGACAAATAAATGCAAAGGCATGGCTTTGTCAATAAAGTAAGGCCAAGGTCCCCATGTTGTCTAATACTTCAAGCAAGAAAGCGCCGGGTTTAAAGGGAAAGAAATTGGTATTCCCTTGCTTGCACATAGCTAGAGGGAGGGCCATGAATGCATTGCCCATGGCTACAAAATTTGACTATTTATCTCACACAAAAGGGTAAAAATTTCACACCTTGAGCAAACATTTTTTGATTTGTTTTAAAAAAAGTTTATGGACATAAAGATGGAGGAGAGAAAAGAGATCATAAAAAAGTTATATTGTTTTAACACAATTTGTGTGATTTATGTCTTCTTAGAAGATGGATAAGAACGTTCTTTGCAGTATAAAAAATAGAAACTGTAGTAAAAATGTGTATTAATAATATTTTTGTAGTAAGGAGACGCCCACTTATAGTGAAAATGGGTATGCCACGTAAGACTAGAAAATGGATAAAAATATCTTTTCAAAAGACATATATCATTACTCATAAATGTATCTTCATTGAATTGCTCGTTTTATAATACGTGATGATGATAGATACAATGTAACTTGGTTATTATTTTAATTTTTGTACTTTCATCTCCGGCTTTTATCGGTTATCTTTTTTCTAGTTAAAACACGAGTTTTAATTTCATGTTACCAAAAGTTTTCAACAAGTTCCAATTCCAACATTAAAATTCAAGTGGAAAACAACATGCTCAAAAAGATTAACTACAAAGGTAAATGTTTTTCATTAAGGGATAGTATATCACCTCTATTGAAAGAAAATATAGCATAGACAAAGTTTCAACACAATTTATGGGGTGACATTGTATATAAATGATATATTTATTGAATTGCTCGTTTTATAACACATGATGACATGATGGATATAAACCATGTAACTGAATTATTTTTTTAGTTTTTGTAATTTCATCATCATCTTTTTTATTTTTTCTGATTAAAATATGAGTTAATTTCATGTTACCAACAATTTTTAACAAGTTTCAATTCCAACACTCAAAATCAAGTTGAAAAGAACATGCTCAAAAAGATTAACTACAAATGTAAATGTTCTTCATTACCTAATAGTAGAACTATTCACCTCAAGAGTTCCCTTATTTAGAGTTTTTATGCATTTCCTTCAGTATTATCTCAATCTCTCTCCTCTAACTACCCAACTTGGGTTCAAATCTCATTTCCAACGAAGTTGAAAGTTACTTTACCGCTAAAAGAAAAACTACCCCTTTTCCAAAAATACCTTCATATAATCCAACGATTCCAAAACCCACTTCTAATCCAGTGGTGAGAGAGAGAGTAAAAGTATTAGTTCCCCAATATTCTAAGTTACAAATACAAATACGGATTGAGGATAATTATTCTATTTTATAAATCTTGAACAAAAATTATTTTCCTTGTGGGAAAAGGAAAAAAAATATATTTTTGCATTGTAAAAAAACAGTTTAATGTAATAATGCTGATGGTAAGTCCCAATCTTCTAGTTTTGCTAGTTTTTATCATTTTTCTATTCCTAGGTTTTTGAATAACTTTAGTCTCTCCATTAGTCATCAGAGTTAGCTTGTTCCATTTATTGGGTGTGACTGTCTCTTCTTTTGTGAGCGTACGCACTCCTAGTAGTTTTAAATTTTTTTGGTTTATCATTTCATCAGTTATATCTTATATGACACTACCAGTTACCACGGATCTTATTATGCAACCTGTACTATGGATCCGGAAAATAGCGATACAAAAGAAGCCATTTTGTAGCGTCAAATCTATTCGACTAGTTAGCTTTGTTACAACAATGATTTCTGATATTGCTTTTGATTTGTCTTTACCTTGTTAAATTCGATATCATTTACTTTGTAACAATGAAATTTTTACTTCCTTTAAAGACAAAAAATCGAACTAAATACTAAGAACTTATTGACCTGAAAGTCTGAAACTACTGAACTAGGGATGAGAATGTAAAAAGTAAGAAAATAAAATAAAAAATCGAACTAAATACTAAGAACTTGTTGACCTGAAAGTCTGAAACTACTAGGGATGAGAATGTAAAAAGTAAGAAAATAAAATAAAATGCAGCTAAAGTCGTCCACATAAAATCTGGCTTTGGTCAAAAACCAATTCTCAAGTTTTCACACAGTGTCGTTTGTCGGAGGTTTAAATGATATACCCAGGGCCGAGGCCCCTCCTATTCTCTCTAGTCATTCTCTCTCTCTCTCTCTTCCTTTCATCAAGCTCATCATCTGTCACTTTCTGTTTTTTCACAGAACAAGCAAACTCAAACTCACTGAGCAAAAAGAGCAACATCCCTCACTTGCTCTCTGAAGCAAAAACACAGAAACAGATGTAATAAATTCTTATTACTGCTAGTACTTGTTTGCTTTGCTCTTACAATAGATGCTAGAGAGAGAAATGGTGTTTTTTGAACAAGGATTGATGCATTAAATTTAAAAAATAAAAAACAAAAAAACCCACCTTGGAGAGAGTGAGAAACAAGGAAGGAGAAGGGGGGCAGAGGTGTTTTTATTTTAATTGTTTTTTATTTAGTTTATCTTCCCTCCTTTAATTTCTCTTTCTCTCTCTCTCCTCATTTTAGCTTATAAAAGAAGCCCCCAAATTTGCTGCAACAAATAATAATGTCACAAGATTCTAATAAGGAGCAGTGGAGATGGTCTGAAATGCAAGGCTTTGAGCTGAACTCTACTTCTCCTAACACCAACAACAATAACAACTCTAATTTAGAGAGAGAAACAACAGCAGCAGGAGGAGGAAGTGGTGGAGAGAGAAAAGAAATGGATGCTACTGCTTCTGGTTCTACTGAAGGGAAAGTGAAAGATGGAGGTGAAGAAAAGCCTAAAGAGGCACAACCAATAGTTGGGTTTAAGGAATTGTTCAGATTTGCTGATGGGTTAGATTGTATTTTGATGGTGATTGGCTCTCTTGGAGCTTTTGTTCATGGCTGTGCTTTACCTCTATTCCTTAGATTCTTTGCTGATCTTGTTAATTCTTTTGGGTCTTATGCTACTAACCCTGATAAAATGATGCAAGAAGTTCTCAAGGTGAGATTTTGCACATTTTTCTGGGAACTATTTGTAGATTTCTTAACTGGGTTTTTACTAACTTTTTTGTTTTTGAACTTAATTTTTGGTTGCAGTATGCATTTTACTTCCTTATTGTTGGAGCAGCAATTTGGGCATCTTCATGGGCAGGTGAAATTTTTGTTATTTTTAGAAATTTTGGTGGGTTTGGGTTTTGATTTTCACTGATGTGTTGTGATTAAATGGGGGTGAATTTGGTTTGCAGAAATTGCTTGCTGGATGTGGACAGGAGAGAGACAATCAACAAGAATGAGAATCAAGTATTTGGAATCAGCATTGAATCAGGACATTCAGTATTTTGATACTGAAGTTAGAACCTCTGACATAGTTTTTGCCATTAACACTGATGCTGCACTGGTCCAAGATGCCATTAGTGAGAAGGTTGAAGATTACCCATATTTCATTCCTTAATTTCTTTCTAATTTGGGGTTTAGATATGCTGAATAAATATGGTTTTGTTTTGTTTAACAGTTGGGTAGTTTTATTCACTACATGGCAACATTTGCTACTGGATTTATTGTGGGATTCACAGCTGTGTGGCAATTGGCTTTAGTCACTCTAGCTGTGGTTCCTCTAATTGCAATTATTGGAGGAATTCATGCTACCACATTAGCAAAGCTCTCCAGCAAAAGCCAAGGAGCTCTTTCACAAGCTGGGAATATCGTTGAACAGGTACAATACAAAGGGAGTGTCCCAAATTTTGTTAAACTTATTGCAAAGATTGCTCCTTTCTAGTTTGCACTGTTCTTTTTGATGATTTTAGGCATTTGGGTATTTCTGATTTGGTGCTAAATTTGCAGACAATTCTTCAAATTCGGGTAGTTTTCTCGTATGTGGGCGAATCGAGAGCACTACAAGGGTACTCAGCAGCATTGAAGACAGCTCAAAGGCTTGGTTACAAGAGTGGATTTTCAAAGGGTTTGGGTTTAGGAGCAACATATTTCACTGTGTTTTGCTGTTATGCCCTTCTTCTTTGGTATGGAGGTTATCTTGTTAGGCATCATTACACAAATGGAGGCCTTGCCATTGCCACTATGTTCTCTGTCATGATTGGTGGCCTGTAAGTGCATCCCTACCATTATCCATCTTTATTTTAAAGGATTTGTTTATGTATTTATGTTGTTGTAATTGGGTCTTTTTCTTTATATTGCAATGTTTGATTAATCAGGGGTCTGGGGCAATCAGCTCCAAGTATTAGTGCATTTGCCAAGGCAAAAGTTGCAGCTGCTAAGATTTTTAAGGTAATTGATCACAAGCCGAACATTGATCGGAACAGCGAATCAGGAACAGAATTAGACTCAGTGACAGGGCAAATAGAACTGAAAGATGTCGATTTCGCATACCCATCTCGGCTAGATGTGAAAATTCTTAACAATTTCTCACTCACTGTACCTGCTGGAAAAACTATAGCTTTGGTTGGAAGCAGTGGATCTGGGAAAAGCACTGTGGTGTCACTGATTGAGAGATTCTACGATCCTGCTGCAGGTATAATGTTAAATTAAATGAGAAATAAGATAACTACAATGGAACAAATTGGCCTTGATATTTTCTGTTTGTTAGTAATTCTAATGTTTGAGATAATAGTACCCCATTTTATAGTTCTTTCTTTGTGAGCTTGAGCATGTTTATATGGGTTTGCTAATATTGAAGTAAATTAAATCTTTGGTAATTTTAAAAATCTGTTACAGGGCAAGTTCTTCTAGATGGGCATGACATAAAAACATTGAAGCTCAGATGGCTAAGGCAGCAAATAGGGCTGGTAAGCCAAGAGCCTACTTTGTTTGCCACCAGCATCAAAGAGAACATACTTCTCGGTAGGCCAGATGCTACCCTGGTCGAGGTTGAAGAGGCTGCTAGAGTGGCGAATGCCCATTCGTTTATCGTTAAGCTTCCTGATGGCTATGACACTCAGGTATTTGTTCTCCTCATTTTTCATATCTATAAGACTGTAACTGATATCTTCTGCATACATGCATATAGAGTTGAAAATCGTCCAAGTCCCATATATGCGTAGTATGTTATAACTTAAGACTCAAATAAAGCTCTAGTACAGGCATGGATTTAAGGTCTGAATTAGCTGTTTTCAGTGAGTTCGATTTTGTTTCTGGTCTAAGTTCGTAGTGTCTTGTATATGAAATGAAGAATGGTAAATAGCAAATAACCATATACTAGTGGATATTGTTAAAAAATAACCATTTGAATAGTTTGGATACTGTGAGTTTGATTGGTAGACATGTTATTCTAAACATGATGGGCATGGATTTGGTGTCCTTGCACTTGAAGAAGAGATATTAAATGTGACTCTTTTTTATATATCCTTATTCTTCATTTTTATGTTCTTCACTGCATTTATGTTCATATTGCTCAGTTAAGTGTGTAGGTTGAGTTTTTCTTTTGATATGGTCAACAAACAAAGGCTAAACCTTCATTTCTTTCCAAAAGTCAAATGCCATAGAAGGTGTTTGGTCATGCATTTAAAGAAAGGGTAACATGCTTCCAGTCAACAATGCATGTGCAGATATTAATACCATACTCTTCTTCCTCTTCAGAAACAAGAACCCTTTGGACTGGAGCATTTGGCAGTGTTTACAGGGCCGTGCCATTTTTTTTAAAAAAAATAAATTCATCTTGGTTTATTGGTCAATTATTTCCGGTCCTCGGCACGGATTTATAATTTTCATTTTCTTTGTTTTCTTTTCTGTTTTTCTCTTTTGGTCTGGGAAGTGGGGGAGCATAGGAACGGAGAGGGTAGTGAATGCAATATAAAAATGAAGTGCATGTCGGTCCATTAGTTGTTTTGACTACAATATATCTTGTTCTGGTGGACAACTCCCTGGGATTTGTGGGATTCTGAGGACTTCAAAACACTTCCAAAACTTTTTTAATGTAAAATAAGAATATTAAGATGTGGGAATCAGACAAGATTCTTTGTTATTTATGCTTTCTTAAGAAATAGAATAAGTTCTTGTTCAAATGTATTGACCAAGATATGTATCAAAAGAAGTCACCGTTTAGCTTACGTACCAGCTAACTTCTGGAAATAATATGTGATACAACATGGAACCGGAGTATCTTTCAAGTTTCATTTTCATATTGTTGATTTGAGTTTGATATCCACTTATCATCAATGCACACATTCTGTTTCTTAAATCAATTTGTAAACATATTTACGAGTAATTAATAAAAAATTAAGGATTGCAACTGAAAAGTTAACTTGTTTGCCTGAATATGGCAGGTAGGGGAGAGAGGGTTGCAACTTTCCGGAGGACAGAAACAGAGGATTGCTATTGCCAGGGCAATGCTTAAGAACCCAGCAATACTGCTCTTAGATGAGGCCACCAGTGCATTGGACTCTGAATCAGAAAAGCTTGTCCAGGAGGCCCTTGATCGGTTTATGATTGGCAGGACAACTCTTGTTATCGCCCACCGTCTCTCCACAATCCGCAAAGCTGATCTTGTGGCCGTACTTCAACAAGGGAGTGTATCGGAGATTGGAACCCATGAGGAGCTTATGGCCAAAGGGGACAATAGTGTCTATGGTAAGCTCATCCGCATGCAAGAGGCAGCACATGAAACGGCCATGAATAATCCTAGAAAGAGTAGTGCCAGGTACATTCCACTTAACATTTGTCGAATTCAGTATAGCCAAGCAAACTAGTTTTTGCTTTTTTCTATATTTATTCATTAATGAATTTGTTTATTTGGTTTACTTTTTTTTAAACTTGTGTGTTTTCCCACTCTAAATATAGTTCTTTCTCGAGCCGATTATCTTATTTTAAACTTTATTGAAGCTAAAGAAAGATTGTAAAGAAGTCTGAATTGCCTGGTAGTCAATTTTCCGTGCCAAATCCATCAAAGAAACATCTGACCAGTTGAATGTGACTTTTTATTTGTTGCAGGCCTTCCAGTGCCAGAAACTCTGTTAGCTCGCCAATTATTGCACGGAACTCTTCTTATGGCCGCTCACCTTATTCGCGTCGATTGTCCGACTTCTCCACTTCTGATTTTAGTCTCTCTCTTGACGCCACACATGCAAATTACAGGCTTGAGAAGTTGGCATTCAAGGAGCAAGCGAGCTCCTTCTGTCGTCTTGCTAAGATGAACGTGCCTGAATGGCCTTATGCGTTGGTCGGTTCTGTAGGCTCTGTCATCTGTGGTTCACTCAGCGCCTTCTTTGCATATGTTCTCAGTGCTGTTCTTAGTGTCTACTATAACCCTAATCATGCTTACATGATCAAAGAAATTGCAAAGTACTGCTATCTTTTGATCGGGCTTTCATCAACTGCACTTATCTTCAATACCCTACAGCATTTCTTCTGGGATGTGGTCGGTGAGAATCTAACCAAAAGGGTGAGAGAGAAAATGCTCGCAGCTGTGATGAAGAATGAGATGGCATGGTTTGACCAGGAAGAAAATGAGAGTGCAAGAATTGCTGCTAGGCTAGCCCTTGATGCCAATAATGTTAGATCTGCTATCGGGGACCGGATTTCTGTTATCATGCAAAACTCTGCTCTCATGCTTGTCGCTTGTACTGCTGGTTTTGTTTTGCAGTGGCGCCTTGCCCTTGTACTTATAGCCGTCTTTCCCGTCGTGGTTGCTGCCACTGTTTTACAGGTTTGTTACGTCAACCTCATATTTTTACACATTGTCTGCCGTTTCAGTAAAGAAAAAATAGAAAAAGATAAGAGAAACCTGCATTTGGTCTGTTTTTCCAGAGTAGTTTACATTAGTGACCAAGTATGGATGCAAAGAAATGACACTCTTGGAACGATATAGGATGACAACCAAAACATGATATTTTGATGTTTCGACTAAAAACAACAGCGCATTCATATGTTCAATCTATTCGTAACCATGTAGATTTTTGTTCATGGTTTGTGTTGTGATTCCTTGACAGAAAATGTTCCTGAAAGGTTTCTCCGGTGACCTAGAGGCTTCTCATGCCAAGGCCACACAATTGGCAGGGGAGGCTGTGTCAAATGTAAGAACTGTAGCTGCCTTCAACTCAGAAGCAAAAATCGTGGGCCTTTTCACTGCCAACCTTGAAGCACCACTTCGACATTGCTTCTGGAAGGGACAAATTGCTGGAAGCGGATATGGAATAGCTCAGTTTGCCCTTTATGCTTCCTATGCTCTCGGTCTTTGGTATGCTGCTTGGCTTGTGAAGCACGGAATTTCTGATTTCTCAAAGACAATTAGGGTTTTCATGGTCCTCATGGTCTCCGCCAATGGGGCTGCTGAGACCTTGACCTTGGCTCCAGACTTCATCAAGGGTGGTCGTGCGATGAAGTCAGTATTTGAGCTCCTTGACCGAAAAACTGAGATTGAACCAGACGACTCTGATGCCACCCCAGTTCCAGAACGGTTCCGTGGGGAAGTGGAACTCAAACATGTTGACTTCTCATACCCAACTCGCCCTGACATATCCATATTCTCTGACCTCAACTTGCGGGCCCGAGCAGGGAAGACCCTCGCCCTGGTGGGTCCGAGCGGGTGTGGTAAGAGCTCAGTCATCGCCCTCGTTCTGAGATTTTACGACCCATCATCCGGAAGAGTCATGATTGACGGGAAGGACATCCGGAAGTACAACCTCAAGTCCCTGAGGCAACATATGGCATTGGTCCCTCAAGAGCCATGCCTCTTTGGCACCTCTATTTATGATAACATAAGGTATGGCAATGAAAATGCAACCGAAGCTGAGATAATTGAGGCAGCGACCTTAGCCAATGCCCACAAGTTCATATCTGCCATGCCTGATGGCTACAAGACATTTGTAGGGGAGAGAGGAGTTCAGATGTCAGGGGGCCAAAAGCAAAGGATTGCACTTGCTAGGGCTTTTG
The DNA here is from genome assembly GCA_038025085.1 of Tetragonia tetragonoides. Classification (NCBI taxonomy): domain Eukaryota; kingdom Viridiplantae; phylum Streptophyta; class Magnoliopsida; order Caryophyllales; family Aizoaceae; genus Tetragonia; species Tetragonia tetragonoides. The sequence continues at coordinate 12,773,772 of CM076139.1, forward strand.
TCAGGAAAGCAGAGATAATGTTGCTAGATGAAGCAACCAGTGCCCTCGATGCAGAGTCCGAGAGACCTGTCCAGGAGGCCCTGGACCGTGCATGCTCTGGGAAGACCACCATTGTAGTCGCCCACAGACTATCAACCATTAGAAATGCTCATGTCATCGCTGTTATAGATGATGGAAAGGTAGCCGAACAAGGGTCACACTCTCATCTATTGAAGAACTATCCAGATGGATGTTATGCGCGAATGATACAGTTGCAAAGGTTCACACACGGACAGGCTGTAGGGATGTCGTCGGGATCAACCTCTTCAGCCCGACCGCGTGAAGACGAGGGACGAGAAACTTGATCAAAAAGACGGGTAAAGTTCCAAATTCAGTAAAAAGGAAAGGAAAAGAGCAAAGAGAACGAAAAAAGAAAGGAGAATATACCCACTTTCTCATCATTTTGGAATTCTTGATTTTTGTTGTTATATAATAGCATCATGTGTATGTCATCTAATTTAGCTTAATGAAATATAGTTCTTATTGCAAATGATGTTGCCAGGATTTGATTTTCTTTACCCATTTGAAGTAGGAAGGACCTACATATCCAAAATGTATATAGTGAGCTCTCCTTCAAGAATTAGCTGTTACAAAGAGTAACTTTTTAAAATTAACGATTTTTTTTTTTGGCTTAAATCAATATATCAATTGATCACAAATTACCTTTCATAGTTTTTTTTTTGAAGGAAAAGATAATTCATTCATTCATAAAAAGCCATCCGGCATCTATAATGATAAATATCTCTAAACAAAAATAGATCTAATAGAACATAGTATAAATCTACCATAACAAGATGAATATGACTCCCACCATCACTGCTAGAAACCGGTGTCTTGATCAGCTCCGTCGATAATAAGTGACTATCAATCCAAACATCACGGTTAGAAATCGGCATTTTGATCGGCTTCGTCGATGATTGACAATGCCCTGATATAGCAAAAAAAATGCTATACAGAAAACGGGAGGTCACCACCTTTTTTTCCCTACGATCGGAGATAAGCACGAAACGTGCTGCAGTTATTTGGAAGTACAAAATCCTCTTGGCACAGTAAATTGAACTTGTCTTTTTGATTCATGAAATCTACCCGAATCACACAAATTCTAAAAGACTCCGACGAACGTGGAGGATTCGATAATCTGACATCAAAAGAGAGTTTATTCCTAATCATATTGAAAAACAAACTAAAAAACTAGATCAAATGCAAAAAAAAACAACAACGAATTGGCTAACTACCGACTATTTTGTCGGTGATAGCCTCTAGATGAGTCAAAAGAAGAGTGGGGCTAGAGTTTTTTTTTTCTGGAGAGAGAGAGGAGGAGGAAAAACTAGTTTTACACAATAGTTAATTAATTACCTTTCATAGTTAGTTGCATAAATTAAATTACCTTTCATAGTTAGTTGCATAAATTAATGGAAAGTGGAGTGATATTTAAACATACCACAATAGTATTTTAACAGCCACTATTATATATTGACCAAAGGTGTATAATATAGAAGTTGACTTACAGAACAGATAGTGTCAAGAATAGGCTTGCACTGGGAGAATAAAGTCACATCCAAGATTGAGAAAGGATAAGCATTTGCTTCAGTGAAATTTGGGCCCCTTTGTTTAATGAATTGTGAGAGGATATTTTTCATTATCTATATTTCTGCATATATGTGTATTACGCACAAATTCAAAGTAAAGGTAAAAACAATCATAGATAATTTGAGTGGTTTTATACTCTTAGGGTGCGTTCTTTTCCACTGATTTCCACTGATTTTTACTGATTCTCACTGATTGAGTAAGGTCTTGTTACTGATTCTCACTGATTGAGTAAGGTCCTGCCACTGATTTCCACTGATTCGGTAAGGTCCTGCCACTGATTTCCACTGATTCAATAAGGTCCTGACACTGATTCTGTGAGAAGAAATGTGGGTCCTGCCACTAATTTCCACTGATTGAGTAAGGTCCTGCCACTGATTCTCACTGATTTAGTAAGGTCTAGCCATTGATTTCCACTGATTGAGTAAGGTCTTACCCCTTATTTCCACTGTTTAAGTAAGGTCCAATAAGTGAAAAAGAACACACCCTTATTCCTTAAGAAAGAATGTGAGTCCGATTATTTGCTATGAGCATTTTTGCCTTAGTAAATGATCTCGTGCAAACAAAGCTTGTCCGAATTGAATGCGTTCAAAAATACCAAAGAAAAAAGCAGATAAAAACATTACCATCATCATTTTAGCATTGACAGCTAAAAATGCAGAAAATAAAAACAAAATGGAGTGGATTTTTTAGGTTCTGAATTTTGTACTTCAAATATAAGTGACAGAGCATGCGGGTAAAAGGATAAACGGGGGAACAACATTATTGAGATTTTTGGTTTCATTGCGGTGGTTGCACGTTCATAAATCACATATGAAAACTGGAAAGATGTTTGTAAAAGTTACCAAAAATAAAAATAAAACAGAGACAGAAAAAAGTGGGCTCCTAATGGTGGGATGTATGTGCACATGAGAAATTTGGGGGGAGAAAATGACAGTCAAATTATTCTGCTCTTTAAGCATGCATGAGTTATTGGTTGAAGAGTGGTCCCATTTTCTTTATATGTTTTGAATTATTATTATGAAGATGTGAATGTGAATGGCAACAAAAATAAATGGCCATTTATGCTATTCCACTCCTGCCTTTTGCCATTCTTTCCTAATGATTTTCTCTTTTTTTCTTTTTTAATTCAAAAAGTTCTTTCTCCTGAATTGATTGGATTTGTGGCTAACTGGCTAAGTGGCTATGATAGAAGTATTATGGAGTATCATTTAAAGATAATTTCTTCCTTTCTTTTGCTTCCTTTTTTTGGGTTTGTTATTGTGAGAGCATCGAAACATTAGTTGATAAAATACGTTGTGAAAACCAGATAGGTTCTGATTGATTTATCCAAAGTTGATCTGAAAGTTGTTTGGAATCTCGTATTTAGGTTTTGGTCGATATATTCAAAGTTGATCAAAATTGTTTGGCTCGTTGGTATACAAGTTGCAAGCCTATAACTAGTAGTATGGTCTCAACTTCTCGATGCAATTTAGTTTATTACAATTCAACCTAATTATGTTCTACAACAAACTTTTTTCTCTCAAATATTACTACTTAATTCAATTCACTCATCACTCCATGCGTTTTTTGAAAAGGACACTACCTTGAATCAGGTCAGGTGTTTGAGACTCCTACTCCTAATAAACTCCGGGTGCGTTCTTTTCACCTATTCAATAATTGGCTCAATTCGATAACCTGTTTTTTCTGTCACATACTTCAACATTATTCACTTGAGTGCAGTTCAAAATATACTCACCTTCCTTCCTCTGTGAAGCTGAACTTTCCAAGAACAAACACAACAAAGTACGAATGATAAGTTTGAGAGAGGGTGGAAACAACTAGATGTGTCATTCATAGAAAACAAGAACAAATAGACGCACTAGTGGTTGGCACATAAGAGATCATTTATTCAATTGTAAAGCAATAAACCCAAAAAGTGGAGTGGAGGTGAAAAATTATTCTTTTCGTTTTCTTTCTTTTTTTTTTTTTTTTTTTTTTTTTTTTTTTTTTTTTGCTCTTCGGATTATTCTTTTAGTTAAGGACCTTTTAAGAGATCAGGATACTGAACATTCCAAAATATTCGTTGGGAACCATATTGTTCACCAATCTACTTAAACATAAAAGTTCAAGGAAACAAAGACAAAGCATGCAAGAAATGCTCCATAAACACTATACAACAACAAGAAAGAAGAAAAAGAGACAACAAGATAAATTTGGTAGAGCAATAGATCATTCTCACTATGGCATTTTTTCTCATGATTACAAGGTCCTGGAACATTTTCTTGGAAACAGGTATCAGTGCACTAAGGAACAAAAAAGATTTTAACTCCCTCAAAAAACAGATACAAAAGGACGGAAAGGAAAGATTTTACATAGACATCAACTTTGGACCATTATCAGGCATGCCCATTCCACCTGCTAAATCAGCATCAAGTTGGGTGTGTGGCGCAGGTCCTGCCATCTGCTTCAAACTGCATAAGCAAAATCAAATCCAGTTAATATTTCTTCCCTAAGTTTTTTTTACATATTTCGGAAAAAGCAATAGCAGAAGAAACTCGTTAACGTTAAGTGAGAGACGTGATTTGGAGCTGTTAAGAGTCGACAATTCTTTTATCATCAATCTCCAAGAAGCTAGCTTGATCCAATAAGTATTTTAGTTTTCACAGTGAAGCCAAAGTATGCCATGAATAGCTTCTTCCTGGTATCCCAAACTGAGAAGAGTGTCCTATTATCCCGTAGCGCAGAGGGTATCTGGCTATCTGCATAGCAAACCCAAGACTCTACTACCTCAATTCCATGGGTGTACCTCAATTTAAATGGTGAATCAAACAAGACAGTCTTCTGCCATGTTCTTTTGAGTTACTCTGAAACTTATCATTTGCAGTATGTCATTTGTCTGGGTTTCCAGTCTAGGTATTATAGACCACAGCAGCAAGAACTACATTTGCAAAGCTCCATGCTTAATAAATGGACGGGAGCCCTCTGCTTCCAACCAAATGCAAGGAGTAGACATCTGACACATTGATCTACTTTGATGTGACAATGGGCTAGGTTCCTATTGTAAGATACTCAGAGTGTAAAGTCATCACATCAGCCTATATGGATTGTTATTTTTTTATTTATTTTATCATGTCAGCCTATATGCATAATTGGAAAGGGAAAACTACCGCGAAATAGATGACGTGTGATAGGAAGAAAATTAGGTTTCAGTAAATTCTTAACGCATCAGACTTCTGGACCAAAATGCTCATACCCACACTCAAAACAAATTAAGAATTTAAATTTCTTATACAATTCCATCACATTTTGGACAGAAAAAGAGGCTATGATAAACAGATTAAGTACATCACTGACACCCAAAGGCCACATATCATGTCAATAGTCTCCTGGTACCGTGGTACGGGCACAGAAATACCTAAATCTTTTTCAACTCTGGGGACTCCTGGAATCCCATTATCTCCAGATTATCAAATAGACCAACACACCAAGGATTCCTATAACGAGAGAGACAAAAAAGTGAAACAAAACAAGATGCTACTTTATAACCAAAACCTCTAAACTCATGTCAATCATTTTCATACATATTCCCCTTTCTATTCCTCAAATTACCCTTTTACTTTTAGCTAACTACAACTATGCTCAATGAGGCTCAAACGGACCAAACAAAGGAAAGGCGTTATGGGGGTGGGCTTGCTCAATGAAGGTGAGCTACAAGTACAAGGGTGCTTTCCCTTAATAATGGCTGAGAAGGGGTATATTATTAAGCTGCAGAAACAGCTTTTCAAGGCAGTAATAATAAATTGCCCCATTGCCTTCTACATACTTCCTATCAATCTAATAACATCTCCATCAACAAAAAAATTTAACTCCTAATTTAAATGTCATGTGCAAGGTTCTCACTTCTCAGTTATTCCCATTTCCCATACATCATTCACTGTTCGTTCACCTGTTTTAGACGAGATGCTCCACAGCTCAAACATCTTTCAAATACTGCTAGTCAGTCCACAACTTCTTTACTTGCATCTATGATTTTATTGATACCTTTGACTGCAGTATCCATGGCCATCCCTGCCCCCCAAAAGCAAAAAAAAAAGAAAACAAAGGAAAAAGAGATTTCATGTTTGAAGATACAAAGCTCGGTGCTACCTAACCAAGCCAAGCAACAACTTCTCAGGGAAAGGGAACTCCCAAAGCCACTTTTGAGTGCTAACTTAATCAGTTTTCCTATTCTCCAATAATTTACTTTAGCTAGTAAACATGTTTCATTCCCAAGATTTCTTCCCTAATCTAGCTCCTCATTCTGTGACTGTGACTGGAAACACAAACCTCTGAACCATGCAAAAGCATCACTTTTGATGTCTTTCTTGCTTGAATTAAAAATATCAGCATAACTACTCTATTAGCTTGCTGCCCATGACTAGAAGGGATTATGAACAAGCTCAGGACACTCAAGAAACATCTCATGGAGAATGCGAAAACTGTTGACATAGATACAGTTCCTCTCAGAATTCAAGTTCTTTTAATCAATTCCTTAACTGATTAGTCAGGCAAAGTACTATAAATCACACAACTGTTACAGTGTTACTACGATAACTTATATACAGATTGTACATATGGTATCAACACATGCACTCCAAGATTTAGGGTGGCCTACACCAGGGCTTGTCAATAAACACCTCACTGACAGCCCTGTAAATGTACAATCCAAAATTCGACATAAAAGGGCATTGAAAATATCGCTTATTAGCCTTGGACAATTAAGGCCATCATAAATACCCTCCTAAGGAGATTAGCAAATTTGAACGGTCAACAGGCACTAAAAGTTAGCATAAATTATCCAATCTGAAAACCATAAATTGATACTATTCGCAAGGATCCTCTTCAAGTTAGAAATTCTGAAGGAACTTAATCTCACACACTGAAGCTGAGAAAAAAAAAAAGGTTCTTTCTACCCTCAATAGTTCAACAAATATAAGTTCCAAAACAGTAAAATCATATTTCAACTGCATGATTCAAGACAAGATAAAATATAGCATGAAAATAATGCAGCAGCTTAGTAAGCAACAATAGGACATACCAATGCAGCTGATTGTCAAAAGGCAGTTCCAACTTCCAAGTATTCACTTACAATCTAGCTCGACCAAATGCCAGGACAATTATAGAAAAAACAACCACAGAAAACTTCCTACAGGATTCAGCTAACACACACGCGCACAGGAAGGGTGCGGGCACACACATATAAGATCTTCCTCAAGTATAATTACATATAACATATTCAGTATTTATTCTACAACAAAAGAAAAAAAGAATCATACTCCCTCCGTCCCAAATTGAAGTACCCACTTCTAAATGGCACGGTGTTTAAAAGAGGTGTTGGAAATGGTAGGCGCAGGCAAATAAAATGAGGGTACAAGGGACAATTCACAACAAATATGTGTCTCAAAAAAAGAAATGGGTACATCAATTTGAGACAGACCTAAAAGAAAAGTGGTAATTTAATATGGGACAAAGGGAGTACATGAAATTACACTAACATCATTAATCCCCTATTGCACTGCGAATTGTCAAGCAAGGACCATTTAGTGTGTTGGTGCAATCCAGAATATGGGTCCAGCAGACCAGCACCTAAGATAGCAACACAAACCTCCAGTTTCTTTTGACCATGCAACTACGGCCAATTGCACCTCCATGTGAAGATATCAATTTATACCTCAGATCTAAATCTAGGGCTTACATTAGAAAAATCCTAGATGAGCAAATCAAAGCTTAATGACTGTTAGAGACTTAGAGAGACATTTCTCTAGCTTAATCAAAGTAGCTTAATTCTTCAGAGGGATCTCATTTAGTGCAGGTCAATCCTCATCTAAAGTATTTTTCAGTCTTACGCTTCCTAAACTGAAACCCAATCAATATAGCTTGCAAACTAATGCATACTACACCAATTGTTATGCCATAACAATACTGCTAAAGTTCCTTTTTGAATCCCATGTCATTGTCCATGAAAGACATTCCTTTCCAACATCGCAAGCACACAGCCATATTCTTGTGCCCACACATTAAATCATTGTACAAACATTTCATTGTTGCTCATTTGAAATCTCCTCTCCCTTTGCTCTCTTTGTTCACTCACCTCCCCCCCCCCTCTTTCTTCCTTCAATCCAATGGATTCATACAGGAAAGCAAGTAACCCTCAATTCTACCTTCAATACAAAATACTCTATATCTTTTCCCCCTTTCACCTTAATGGGTCAAAGAGAGTACTTGCAACGCACTGTAGACTAATTATCTTTGAATTATCAGCTCTCAACTAAACAGACCACTTAATTAACCAGTTCTCACCCCGCCAATATCTGATTCTCCCAAAACATATATTCCAAAGTCTACAAATTGCCCCACCACAATTCTCCTTTCTTTTCCATACAACAGCAAAAATAACCCACTAAACTCTGCACAACCTCAAAGCCACTAAACATCCAACCACTAATAGAGTGCAACAGCCCTTAATATACAACCAAACTATCACCACCTACGATAAGATTTCCCTTCCTTTTCTTCTTATGCCTGCTTTAGAGTGAAAAGATAGTGCAATTTCCTTCGTACAGCACAGCATGTGCACCTCATTTCTATCACAAATGTAAAAATTCACTTTTCACCTTCATCAATCAAAACTACATGATAGTCACTGTACAAAATTCACAATAATCAGCTCCCAACTTCCAGAAATCCACTTATTGACATATCCTCACCTCACTACAACTAGTTTTCCCAAACAATTATTTCCAACTTCCCACCACAAACCCAAATTTTAACAAATTACAACAACCATCCCAAAAAACAACCAAATTAACACCAACAGTATATTTCCCTTACTTTTCTCATTATGCCTGTTTTAAAGTGAAATACTGCAATTTTCCATCAAAACAAACTAAAACAACGAACAAACAATTAAATTTCAAGTAAAAGTATGTTAAATAGAACTAAATTGGATACCGTTTTTTGTGGCGCTTGCTCTTGAAGTGCTCATCTCTAACACCAACAGTCGCAAAGTAACGGTCGCAATGCAAGCAATAGTACTGTCCCATACCAGGCAAATCTTCATCGAGGGGCAATGGTTTCCTCTCTCCTTCAGGCTTCTGGAGCACATCATAAACAATATCGTCTCCCTTGACCTCGAATTTGGACCGTCGATGGCTTTTGTGAGAGTATCTTCTCTTTGAGACCTTCCTGTGTGGGCACTTTCCTCCCATTTTTCTCTCTCCTAGGGTTCTGGGAGGTTCGTGGTCTGCGAAAAGAAAACCCTAGAAAGTGAGGGTTTAGGTTTTGGTGTTTTAGCGGGCGGGGATTATTAAACCGACCACTAGTAATTTTACTCTTTTTCCTTCGTTTTTGTTTTTCCCCACATGCCCCCGATTAGTTGTAACCTAGGAAGCACCGACACTTCTGTCACCTTCTAATTTTTTAGACTTTAGGAACAATATTGAAGCGTATAAGACTAATATAAGAGTTTCAAATTATGTAAATGCATACTTTTGGAGTAAATATTATGAATCGAATAATTGTGTAAAAAGATTTCTATTTTAATATATATTATGCAAAGTTTAAAATGATAGTGGCGTGTTAATATGTTTGGTCATATTTTCATATTCAATTTGTACCAACATCCGTCTTAATATGCAACCTAGGTGGTAATGTAGTTGTAACTACTAATTAGCTAGCATGTAATATGCACCAACTACACAATATTGCTAATTTGTTTAGGCAACAACACTAAGAGTCTGTTTGGGAGTTTTGGGTGGAAAGAGAAGGGAAGGGAATGAGGGGGAGGGGAAAGGAAGGGAAGAGAAGGGAATAAAGGTGAAATAATTAACCTTGTTTGGGAGTTTAAGTGAGGAGAAGAGAAGGGAATGGAGAGGAACCGACTACTGTCACTTAAAAATTCCCCTTCCCCTCCATTGCCCCCAAATTTGAGGGGGAACAAAAATTGAGTTAATGGAGGGGAATTATTCCCCTTCATTCCCTCCCTTCCCCTCTTTATAAAAACATACAAACAAGGAGAACTTTTTATTTCTCCCTCATTCCCCTCCCTTCCCCTCCATTCTCCAACTCCCACAAACAGGCTCTAATTTAAAAAGTTTAATAAATATGGTAAGTATAAAACAAGACACACAAAATGTTTTTATTACAAAAAGGGCAATAACCGACTCTGGAAACCCCTAATATGTAACATCATAAAGTCAATAATAATTGACATTGACAGACTATTATCCTTACAATTATTCTTGAAATATTACTTTCTCATTTAGAGGTATCACTTTTTTACCTTCATGTATCACTTTTCAATTTGGAGTGTTGTCTGCGTTCTTTTTAATAGGTACACTCATGCGTGTAAAATCACTGTTTAACGCGACATAATTGACATCAAAGCCTTATGACTTCTTTTTACCTTTTTAATGCAAACTTAAGTTAGGTTTTTATTTTTTATTTTTTTTATTTTTTATGTCAATGTTACTAGGCGCGTTTTATAAGATAAAGATAACGCCAAAACTCATTTAAGGCGGGCTCATATATGAGGATCGACGAATATAAGGGATACTTGTGAAAAAAAAGTAATACTTGTATATTTTAGATACCTAGAAAAGCCAGAACTCTAAATGAGTGATACAAAGAAAAAGTGTTACATGTAGGTAACAAATTCACAACTTAGACACAAAATAGATGCTTATGAAGTATGATCGCCCGAAAACAACTTGATTAAATAAAAAGTGCAGATCATTGTTTCCAGAATGATTGAATCAAACAAATATCAATGGCGGCAAGGACTGAACAAAATATAAAAGATGAATATAAGTACTGGTGCAAGCTGGTTCAATATACATACTCATTGATGGATACAATGTCTTCTGGAAATCATATATTCAGCCAAATTTCAATAGACCCTTCCTTACTTCGAAGAAGCTGATGCTCGTTGTTCTAAGCGCATAAGTGAGACAGTAATCAAGATTTGCTTGCAGGAAAGCCGAAATCTAAGACTTGAAGCAGGTCTAAGACACCAAAAAAAAGAGCAGCAAAATGTATAGAACTAACCCACTACGATTCACCGCCCCTCTCCAATCGAAAAGAAAAACTAGCACACTTGTCAGTCTAATTCATCAAACTTCATCTCATATTGTTCACCAGTTGAGAGTATTTTCACAGCCACCATATTTCTCTGCCACTCAGACCTTCCAACCAATAATAACCGTCGAGCATTCACCCGTGCAGCCCGCTTAAATACCCTGCAAAGGCCACCATAGACTGAGTCAATAAAGCTGCATTTGAATCTAAGATATTCCAAGTTTTTTTGTTGCTTCCTGGTAAATTAAATCCTTCCAACAATGTTGACATAAATATGACTACATACCACTTCATGGGCTTGTTCTCCAATACCAAATCAACACTTTGACCTTTCCCTCGAAGTTTGGAAGCAACTAAAGCAGCTGCACCTCGAAGATCAGGGTCAAGCGGGCAGACAACGTTCTCAACCTCAAGGCTAAGTTCTGGAAGTAGGCTCTTCTCCTTTAGTAGCTGAATTTCACAGAGGAGTGGAGGCAGAAAGAAAGCAAAACAATGGTTAGTGGATAAGAGGATACTGTGGAAAGAAGACAAGCTACAAGGATGGGGAGGGATATGAGAATTTAAGTTTTCTTTACAGAAAAAATAATATTTGCAAAACATTATTGCAGACATACATGAATTTAACGGCAGTGAACCATTTCGTTTATCCTTTCCTATAGGGGTTCGGGGGGATCTTTAGTTGGCGAATTGTTAATAGAATAGTAGTCCAGAATACAAGTTTTTTGCTACTATGTGTGGCTCTTTATATGTGCCAATTATTGCGACCAAGTTTGCTGATTTCAAATAAAATTCACAAATAAGCTGCATGAAATGTTAGAAATAGTTATGGGATAAAGCGAGAATGATTGGCGTGAGATTATCATTGCCTTTAAGGTTTATTAGCCCCAACTACCTTTATTGTTGTTGGAAATACGGCTAATTATCCCCAGGATATCCCTAATCTACTTAGAATATGTAGACAACAATCCTACAATATTCTCCTATGAACACCATCATGACAGAATAGTTTGGGAAGAAGGGATGGAGAAGTTAACCAAATCATCAGGCCTCTATCCCTATATATAAGCCTCCAAAGTGGTGATTATTAGAAGTTACAATAACTACCAAAAGGATAAATACGAAGATTATAATTAAATAATTGATTTAACTCCGAAAATATAATTAGGTCTAATTAACCTCAATTAGCCACGTGCAAAGTGCTATGTGCTTTTTAATATAAATTTTAAATGACACCTATTACTTGTCCATAGTTCCCTCCATTATCCATTTGGAACCCCAACATTATGAAGTGGTCAAAACTTTCTCTCCCCACAAATGTGAGACTTTTCCCTTAGTTCCTATTGTTATAGACTATAAACCAACAATCCCCCACTTAGTCTTTAACAATAGTCACCTGTAGATTTATACATAAATAGTCACCTGTAGATTTATACTTTAGGGAATCTTTCAAGTCGGACCTTCACTTAGTGTATATTCTTCAAAAATCTAACGAAATCAATGGCGGCTTGGCAGCAACATTTGAGCCATGATTCCTAAATGCTAGAAACGGAAGAATAACACACATAAATTGTTTTATCTAAAGATGTTCATAGACATGGTAGCATAATCATGGCCATGTGCTTATCCTGGATTCATGGACATTTTTACAAAAGTTTTACCTCACTTTTGTTAAGGGCGGCACCACTCCTTATGTCCACATAGGTGAAGACCCTTTATCACACAAGGAAGACTTCATTAAGAGTTATTACTCACCCTACTAATATTTCACATTAGTTTACGACTAAACTAATGTCCAAGTAGGTAATCAGCATGTTGTTGTTACCACATTGAACTTCTCAACTAGGAGTAGCCTAGAGAAAAGTTGAGTTTCCGTTACTGCCAACTTAATCAAATAGGTCTCAATCCCATTTCTCCTCGATGTTCCAAAGACTATGTCCTTTGGAAGTCCCTTAGAAAACGAATCCGCTAAATTATTACAAGACCTGACATCCACAACAGATATTATCTATGATGCTCGGACTCGGGTATGGGTGTCGGACTTGGATACGGATCCAAGAGTCAGACGCTGGAAATTTTAAAACAGAAGATATGGGGACACGATTTGTAAGTGTCCAAATTTAAAATATGGACACGGGGATATGGTACGAAAAGGAAAAAAGAATATGAGAAGGAAAGGAGACTATATTAAAAGAAAAAAAAAGAAGGAAAGGAGAATGTTTTGACCTGAAGTTAAACAATTTGCATGGTCCAAAACTACTATGGACCACTTGTGGAGTTTTTACATTAAATTAAATTAATACTATAGTTGTTTACCTGCATTACTGGGTAGACAACAACTGGCATTATAATGTTTACTGCCTTACTGGGTAGACAACAGCTGGCATGGTACGTTATTAAATATGAATAGGAATAGGAATAGCAAAGTTTACTGAAGACTTTTTGAAAAGGTAAATTTCTTCTCATTCCACTTAAAAGCCCACTTGCCCTCTTTCCTTTCTCTCTCCTCCACATTCTCTCTCTCTCGCGTCTCACTCTGCTAATGCCGGAGAAGCTGGATATCCATGGCCGGAGATTATGGACAGCACTCAGAGCAGCCGCGTCCACTGTTCCACCAGCGCGTCGGACCCATATTCCGTGTCCGCACCCGTGTCGTGTCGTGTCGACACGGGTAAGGCGGGGTATTCTGCCGAGTCCGAGCATCATAGGATATTATCCCATCAAATATTAACTATCTTACATATGCATGTCTTAAACTAATATGTCTAGATTTTCCATTATAAATCTTATTATCTGCTCGCATCGGTTGGCGAAAATATGGCTGGCATTAGTTGTGGCCACAACGCTATATCTAGCCATTCACTGCTGCTGCTGCTAAGGCTAAAAATTCAGCCTACGGGGTGGAATACGTGATACAAGTTTGTTTCTATGAGTCCCAAGAAATTGCTCCACCACCAAGTGTAAATTATCATTTTGCACTATTTATCCAACCAGCATCCGAGTATCCCTCTAACACTGAAGGAAAATTACCATAACACAAAGCAAGATTTTTGGTTCTCTTTAAATAACCAAATATCCTTCCATTAGCTTTCCAGTGTTCAACACTAGGATTACTTATAGTCTATAACAATAGGTAGTAAGGGCAAAGTCCCACATTGGTGGGGCGAGATAGTATTGGCCACTTTATAATGTTTGGGTTCCTTCAAACATTTAAAATGGATAATGGAGGGAACTATGGACAAGTAGTAAGTGTAATTTAATATTTATATTAAAAAGCACTTCGCACTTTGTAGATGTTGCTGGCTAATTGAGGTTAATCGAGCCTAATTATTTTTTCGGAATTAATTATTTATTTTACTAATAAATTTTCGTATTATCCTTTTGGTAGTTATTGTAACTTCCAATAACCACCGCTTTTGAGGCTTATATATAGGGATAAAGGTCTGATGATTTGATTAACTTCTCCATCCCATTATGGTGATTTATGGTGTTCATAGGAGAATATTGTAGGATTGCTGCCTACGTATTCTAAGTAGATTAGGGGGTATCTTGGGGAATTAGCCGCATTCCCAACAACAACAAAGGTAGTGGGGGCTAATAAAACCTTAAAGGACTGATATATCACTCCCTTAATCATTCTCGCTTTATCCATAACTATTTCTAACATGATCTGCATGTGTCAACACAAAGGTGGGGATAAGTTGGGTTCTAGCTGGGTAAAAAACTGTTAGTTCAGCTAAATAATGCTCAAACAGGAAAATATAAGTTTGTGAATAATTGTGTCAAAATGTGCATTAATGGAAGTGCATACTGAAAGCACGGAACCAACTTACTTCAACAATGACTGCATCACCAAATCCAAAACCACAAGCCGGGATATCATCACCTCCAAAAGTAGATAATAACTTGTCATAACGTCCACCACCACATATAGCTCGTAACTTTCCTTCTCTATCAAAACCCTAAAAGAAAAGAAGAAATGAAATCATATCTCAATTTTTTTTCTCTTAAACAATATATAACATTTCTCCAAAATCTTAAGAATGTAAAGAAAAAATAAATGAGATTAGTACCTCAAACACAATTCCCGTATAATAGGCTAGGCCACGTACAACAGAAGCATCAAACTGAATCCATTCAGAATAACCAAAATTCTCAGCGAGCGAGAAGAGTTGTTTTAGCTCGTTAACAGCCTCACCGGCGGTTCCAAGTTTATCTGCATTTAACAGGCAGAACATAAGCAGTTTAGCATTGAGAACAGTTGACATCATGGGTCAAAGCAATTAGGATGCTACTTTCTTCTGGGGAAGGAAAGTTTACTTCCACATACATCATCCTGGAATACCACAAGCAATATATTTAGGATTTTGAAAAATCTTCAACTTAAAAAAAATCCAGAAGGCTCCAATGAAATGTAATTTTCATATCTCATGCATCATTAGTTTGAAAGTAATGATATGAGAAACCATCGAAGTTGGCCAATCCAATATGGTGGAGAAGGCTTTCTCCATCAAATCTGCATTTCATTATTTTACGTTGCCTCACGATACACTTGTTCTGACTGCTGAGTATTTACCTTGCATACTAAAGCCCATTACTTCACTTAAGCCTGTTGTGTTCTTAATCGACATAAACTTCTTCAAACATTTTCCATATAGATTATTGACAATGTTAGATAGTGGAGAATCCTCATAGCCAACCTCATCCCTTGGCAAACGATTGATCTCACTTATTGTTATCCGTGAAAAAATCTTGAAAACTTCTTATTCTCGTAAGCATAATTTAACATGTATATATCTATAATTTTTTTAAAATAAAAGAGAAAGTATTGTTAATACTTAATAGTAATAAAAAGCAGTATTACATCCTAAGAGGACAAGGAGTCCTCCAACCTGTGTAACAGGCTAGCTACGAACACACCCATCAGCCTTAGCCCACAAGGAAGCAAGGTAGACTACCCTATCCCACAACACACTGACTTCATAGAAATACCAGAAAAGACCCTAGCATTCCTCTCTAGCCAGATGTACATATATATAAGATGTATAAAATAAGAAGAAAGTAGTATAAGGAACCCAACCAATGTCTGAAACAAACACATTTGACTTATGGGATTAAATCCAACTCCTACAATCTCGCTAAAGAGACTTAATTTAGGAAAAAGGAAAATGGAAGAAAACTAAAACTTTCCTACTTTTTTCCCTTCAAAACTAAAACTCAAAGAGAGAACAGGATAAAAAGCAAAGGGAAAGACAATGGATATATGGTAAATCACAAGCTAAAAAATCATTCTGAGATCTATTCCAGAGGTCCCTAGTTCGAGCCAGCGAGCCCCCTTAGGGCCACTGAAGGTTTTCTTGATAGTTGACTTCACAGCCCGTGGGATTAGTTGGACAAAAATCATTCTGAGATCTATTACAGAGGTGCCTACTTTCAATTTTTGTGTGTCCCTTGTCCGCCTTCCCGTATCCATGCTACCTTGTGTACCTTCATCAGCATCCGAACTCTATCGAAATAAGAGCAGATCATGATTTTATTTCAGAAGGAAATTCTACTGATACAGACCGCCCCCACCGCCCCCGACAAAAAATAAAGAAAAATAAATGATATGAACGAAAAGTTATTCATAATTGCCAGTTTCTCCATTGTTTTGTCATGCTTTCACCCTTCAGATATAGATCTGCAAGTCTCCTGTCAAGTACTCTTCAATAAAGACGGTTTTTTTAAGTTGATTTACACTTACTCCATAATAATATGAACACCCTTTACAGGTTAGGTACATCATGATATATGTGCAGAATCATGTAGTCGGCATATTTGAGTGAGTGGTATCCACAAAGCTCCAATCTGAGCAAAGATGGACTACTTCTAGTCATCCAAAAGAGATAATCCCTAAACATTTATAATGTGAAAACTAACCTTCCAACTTTGTCAAAGATTTTATAGTAAGGACCTCCAGTAGTTCCTCAATAGCCTCTTCAGACATCCCAGTAGACTTCAATTCTTTCTTAATCTCTTCCAATGGGATCTTTTCAAGCTGTTAAGTATGGCACAATTAAAATTTCACATAAAGATCCCACAATTTCAAAGATACAAATATGGAGATCTTATCAGCCTTCTAGCACCTGTAAGGCCTCGTTTACTTGGTTGCAATCAAATTCAATGCATTGCAATCATTTTATACAGTAAATGTAGGGTGAAAAGTGAAGGAGTGGGAGGAGAAGGATAGGAAAAGTGGGGTTGATTGCATTATCCATTGTAATCACAATTGCTCAACTTTTCCCATGTAATGATAATGATTACTTTGGATGGTATAATCAATCTTACTTTTTCCATCTCCTTCCTCCCCTTTTTCCTTTTCCACTTCCCATTTACCCTATAAAATGATTGCATTGCATTGCATTTGACTGCAATCAAGTAAACACCACCTAAGTCCTTTTTTATAGAAAGACCACTATGGTGCAAAGTCCAGATTACTTTTCTGCAAGTTGATTAGGGGAAATGCAGGGGAAAAAGTTTGAGCAGCATGACTATAGCGTTGACCAAAAACAACATGGTAGAAGTGTTTTCAAACTGTTTCTTAACTTTATATCCTGATTTTGAGTTCCATGCATACATTTTTCGCTTATCACATTAAACTCCAATATATGGGAATTAAGGAAGAAACTTGCCACTATCCTGTCTCCTGTGGGCAGAGGTGTTAAAAATAGAGAGAAAGGAAGAATTAACTTATGGCCATTTTAAGGGATTGGCTATTTATGTGGAAGACGTGAACATGGCAATGAAATTTTCTCAAAAGGAAAGTAGATCAACATGAGGAAAAAAGACAGGAATATCAAAACCATATATGTCACCTAGTCTAAACTAGAGCCAAGAGCCAACTTGTTCAAGAAAGGAAACTATGCCAACGTAAGAAATACACATCCAATTAGGACCAACGACTGACCTTGTCAATAACAACACAAACTCTTCCAAATAAATCTTCAGGTACACTAAAGCGCCTCAAAACTTCCTGTAAAACCTGAAAGGAAGAAAAATAATGGAAACTTAAACAAGACTTCTCAAAATAAAAGTAATCTAGGCATCATTTGTCAATAAAAATAGGAAAATTAGCTCTAAATAATCCCAAGTTTCAACCATGTGCCAAAAATAATCCCAAGTTTGGAAATCTCTATCATTAATCCTAAGTTTCCATTCGTGTGTCCAAACTGATCCGCCACTAACTCTGTTAGACTCCGTTAGTAGTGGGCAATTAAAAAAATTTAAAAAAAAAAGAGCAATTGGCGGCAACAAAGACAACTGCTTCATCGATCCGTTCAAGTATGACCTAGCATAGCGACTCCCTTTCTTCTTCACCCCTGCACCTAACAAAATCAATTGACCACTATCATGGTTATGTGCTTAGGTCAGAATTTTGGTCACTAGCTTGCAATTTTGGACTCTTTTGCATCAAAGGCACGGTTTTTATGTGGGTAAGTATTTATTTACTCCTTTAATTTGTTACAATACTGACATTATTTTGGCTGGACTAAGGAAGAGCTTGTGCGTTTGAGAAAACCATGCTTTTTTCTATGAGATGGAATAGAGAAAGAAACAAAAGTATAGTTTTAGGATTTCTAAAAACAAATTTACTGTCTATGTGTCAATCTATGACAATGTAATTAGGGTTATTCTAATTGTTGTGTAAACTTTATTTTTTCAATAATCATGTGAATTATTTATTGTTCGAACAAATGTGGCAATTGTTTATCCCTGCCTATGCAATATGTTAATTAAAAATTCTTGGTTTTAGGTGTGATGTCTTCTTCTTACGTAAATCTTCAGTTTTGTCATGGGGGTATTTTGAGGAAGGAACCAAACATTGAATATGTCAGGGGGCAATGTCATTCATATGAACACATTGATTTGGAATTGGATTATTTTTGGATGTTTGAGCTAGCTAGAAAATGTGGAGGATACACTAATGTGAAGGAGATATATTACCTCATACCTGGGATGTCTATGAAAACAGGACTACGACAACTAAAAGGTGATGACGAAATTAGAGAAACTATGGATATTGGAAAGAAAGAGGGAAATGTTTTGATGTATGTTATTCATGATTGTGGGGCTTTACAACAAGAAAAGGGGACTGAGACTTCACAACAACAAATTGTGGAGGCTGAAAAAGACATAGGGCTGTCATGGGGGAAAGAAACTTGGCCTAACCCAACATCTAGCATATCCAATCAGAAAAAAATGACAGCTAGAAAATGTGTTGGAAGAAGACCCAATTCAAGGCCCAAACTAATGGAAACAGTTTACCCTCAAACCAACAATATTCCACCATCCAACCCTTTACCTTCCCCAATTGAATCATCAAATCCAAACTCTCAACCCATCAACTCACTTAGTCAGTTTTGGAACATGCTTGAGGACATAACTGACAAGCCATTGCCTTATAATGAGCTTATTGGTGACTATGACTTATCTGATGTTTCCCGGGATAAGCTTTATAGTCCTCATGATGAGTATGCTGTAGCTCAGGGGAAAAAACCTAAGGTTTCACAAACTGACAGAGACAATGAGGCAGAGAATAGTGAGGAAGCAGGTGAGGATAACGAGGAAGAAGGGTTTAAGCCACCAATAGGTGAGGATATTCTAGGGAGTGATTCAGACACAAATGATGATGAAGCAGCTAAATCTAAGCTCAACGTACATGAGTGGAATAAGCAAAAGACCACAGAGTTGAATGAGATAACTGAGAGGGTTATTGGAAGCACAAATTCAGAAGATATAAGAGAAGTAGACAGAATTGCAGAAGAGATTGGTGATGAGGACACAACTAGAATTTTAGAAGAAATAAGGGAAGAAGACACAACCAGATTCGAAGGCAACGTAACAGATACAGGATCTGGTTATGTAAGTGAGTATGAAGATTCTGAAGGGGATGTTGACACTTCAGGTGAGAGCGAAGATGATGACATCCTAGGTAAGAAAAGAAAGAAAAAATGTCGAAGTGGTGAATGAAAGAACTAACTGGCTGGAATTTGAGTGGAAGGTCAGAATAAGGTTTCCAAATAGAAAAGCCTTCAAAGATGTTGTGACAAGATATTCTATAGCTCAGGGTAGGAATCTTCACTATGTTGTTAGTAACAAATTTAAGACAAAATAGACTTGGTGTGAAATGTGTAGATGGTTGTCCGTTTTATTTGTATGCATCTTGGGTTTCAAAGTTGGCTTGCTTTTATGTGAAGACTGCACTCGAGACTTGAAAAAGAATAGGCAGCTCAAGTCTAACTATATGGCAGATGAACTCCTAGAGATCTTCCAGGTAAGGCCACATTGGCCTGCTAAGGAGATAATGGAGGCTGTAAAGAGAAAATTCAGGGTTGTCATAGAGAGGAATAGAGCATACAAGATCAAGCAACATGCTCATAGAAAGCTTCATGGTTCCATGAAGGAACATTATTGGAAGCTAGGCAGTTATGTACATGCTCTTAAGAAGCTTAATCCAAGATCTATGTTTGAAATTCAGACCATTCCCAATTCACAAGAGGATGGACAACCTGTGTTTCAGAGATTTTTTACTTGCTTTGATGGCCTAAGAGATGGATTATTGAATGGTTGTAGGCATGTGCTATGTTTAGATGGCTGCTTTTTGAAAACATTCCTTGGTGGCATGTTGTTGACTGCAATAGGGAGGGATGCCAATGACCAGATGTATCCATTGGCATGGGCAGTAGTTGTGGGAGAGAAAAATGACTCATGGTTGTGGTTCTTAAGACTAGTACGAAGATGCTTGGATGGGACAAGAGGGAAAGGTTGGACCTTAATTTCTGATCAACAAAAGGTACGTATCACTGTGGCATTCGTAGTTAATTTCATTGTCATTTCCGCTATTTAACCCCTCTCCTGCACCACAACCCCCCCCCCCCACCCAAAAAAGAAAAAAACAATGAAAACAAAATGATGTGAATTTGAAAATGTTTGTTTATGATCTTGCACTTACACTTCTTTTTTTTAATCCAATATGTAGGGTAGGGTATTCTAAATGCAGTAAGTGAAGTATTTCCGGAAGCTGAGCACACGACACATCTTTGCTAATTGGCATAAATTGTACAAAGGAGATGACTTGAAGGGCTTATTTTGGAGGGCAACCAGGGCATATTGTGAGGCTGATTTCAATGACGCTATAGAGAAGATGAAAATGGTGTCACCAGAGGCTGCAACTGCATTTCTTGCTCAAAATCCACGCACCTTCTGTAGAGCTTTTATGAAAACCACTACAAAATGTGATGTAGTGGTCAACAATATGGCCGGAACATTCAACGGATACATAATTCAAGCAAGGTCGAAGCATATCATATTTATGCTTGAAGAGATAAAGGGTAAACTAATGGAGAGATTAGTTTTAAAGAGGCAAGAAATGCAAGCATATGATTTTGATGTATGCCCCAGAATAGCAGAGAAACTAGAAAAGAAAAGGAAATGAGTGCTTACTGTAATGTGATT
The DNA here is from genome assembly GCA_038025085.1 of Tetragonia tetragonoides. Classification (NCBI taxonomy): domain Eukaryota; kingdom Viridiplantae; phylum Streptophyta; class Magnoliopsida; order Caryophyllales; family Aizoaceae; genus Tetragonia; species Tetragonia tetragonoides. The sequence goes on from CM076139.1 coordinate 12,794,985, forward strand.
CCATCTTCGGAAACTGTGTTCCAAGTTACTGACGGATTGGAGCAAATGGTGGTTGACATAGTAGCTGGGACTTGTACTTGTAGGAAGTGGGATCTCAGAGGAGTCCCATGCTCCCATGCTTGTGCATGTGCTTTTTTCCTTAACGGAAAAGCTGAGATGTGTGTGCATGACATGTATAAGAAAGCAACCTGGATTAGTGCATATTCAACCAAAATAGCTCCATGTGAGGGTGAAAGGCATTGGGAACATGTGGACTTCCCACTAGACCCTCCTCCAATTAAGATTGGCCCGGGGAGACCTAAGAAAAACAAGAGGAAGGATCCTCATGAAGATCCTAAAAGGCCAGGCAAGCTTACCAGACATGGCTTTCAACTTAGTTGTAGTGTATGTGGCTCCAAAGATCATACTAAGAGATAATGTCAACACAAAGATGATCCTGCATATGAATTTGCGCCAAAGATGCCAAGAGGAAGAGGGAGACCAAGAAAGCAAGCTTCTACGCCTATAAGTAATGACACTGCACATCACTCCTTCACGGCTGAGCCTGCAAATAGGAACAACAGAAACAGAGGGAGAGGGAGAGGTGGAGGTAGAGGCACGGGAAGAGGAAGAGGCAGAGGAAGGGGTACGATACAAAATGTAAGTAACATTGAGAAAGTGTCTCAAGTTTTTGTCGTAGTTGTTGCATATATGTGTCAATTTCATCTTTTTCTTTGTGTTTCTTTGGAAAATGATGCAGATTCCAAGTGGGATTGGTGTATTTGTGAATGAAAGAGATGGGCATAGTTACATATATGTAAGCATTGTATGTTGTTCTTAGTTTGTTTTTTCTTTTCTTATGTATATACTGACTATTGCTTTTGTTTGTAGGCCCCTAATCAACAAGTTTCAGTAACAATTTCTCAAGTAGAAGCAACTCTTCAAAGCCAATGTTCAACTACACTAGAGCAACCAAGAACAAGTCACCCCTCGATTTGATCTGAACACTCGTGTTGATGGAGAAGAGCTATTTCGTTAAGGAGATTTCTTGTATTCGTATAATAGATATGAAATCATTTCTTAGGTGTTCTTTGTTGGATTTTGATGGATTTTGTAACTGTTGGGTTATTTAAAAAATAATAATAATCTTTGTGACGGATTTTGGAACAAGAATATGAAATTTTGTTTCGTACGGACGAGAGCTGCTGGTAGTATTTTTTTTCTCCCCTTCTAGTACAAAGATCTACTGCTCTGCTTGTTGTTCTTACTGTTTACAGGAGCTGGTGTTTTTTTGTTTTTTTTGGGTACCAAGAGTTGCTAGTCTGCTTACTTGCGGTCTGCGAACTGTCTTTACTATCGGCTGCTGCAATGATTGTTAGTGCAAGGTTGTTGCTACACCTACAGGTTTTCCTGCAGGACTGTTAGTGGAAGGTTGTTGCTGCATCTACAGATAGACTTTGTATGTTTCTGATCTTGTAGATGGTGGCTGTTGGTAATTGAACTCCGATTGTTGCTACTTATTTGTTAATGTTACAGGTACAAGAACACAAATTGGCAAGAACAGAAAGTTCATATGCATTTTAATTTGACAAACTACAGTAGTAGATTCCAAGGAGGTACAAACCCTATAAGGTAATGAGAGGAATCCATCTGTATAAACAAAGAGACTTCCTAGCTATCTCACCCCTGCACAAACTACCATACAAACAATGAAACTTGAAACAAAAACAGAATTACATGATTCGATCTAATGTAACCTTATCAGTTCTGGAAAGCTTTGACCAATTCCTACTATTTCTTCCACTCACTACGGTTCTGAAATGATAACCCATTGTTTTGGTCTGTAACTACGGTTCCAGGTGCAGTAAAAAGAGCATAGTTCAGTTTAATCTGATTTCGGTAACCAATGTAGCTAAAGTAAGGGTAAATGTTGGCTAACAAAGGAGATCCATTATCTTTGAGAAAGTTGACAATTGGATTCATATAAGATGCTGATGCAAAAGTGCCAGCTGATGGTGGAAAAGAGTTGGCGATCAGGCAATATTCCTCATAGCCGGGAGGACAGACCCGACTTCAGAATTAGACGGCAGGATGCCCATTTTCCAGACTTCGCAGCAAAGCTTTTTCCATTCTCTCCTTCAACCCATCTTCTCCCTTTTTTGTTCAAACACCCTCTTCCTTCCCAATTCGTCACTTTTGATCACCAATTGCCCAATTTCATATAACAATACTTCATATCCCCACTTGAAACCACAATTTTGGTCTATAACAAATAACTAAATCAATAATACAATTAATTGATGAAATTAATTCAACAGAACATAAATTAAACTGAATTTCACTTTACTTATTTCCACCATAGAATTTCTTCCCCTCATTTTTGCCATTCTTTGACATGTCACTGTTGCATTTGAGAGAACCTATTGATGATGAAGACCCTTTTAACTTAGGGGATTGGATATGGTTTCTGAGAATTTCATTCTTATTTGTAGCTTTGCAGAACCAGTGGAAAAATTTAGGGAGAGAGAGATATGGCTGCTATGGTGTCCAGCCATCAATAGGAGTCAGTAGGAAGCAACGTTCCTTTCAATTTCAACGTCTCCAATCTAACTACTAAACAGGAGTGTAACAGCGTTAGTAGTGGGATATGTTTGGGCACACGGGTGAAAATTTGGGATTAATAATAGAGATTTTTAAACCTGGGATTATTTTTGGCACACCGTTGAAACTTGGGATTCTTTAGAGCTAATTTTCCATAAAAATAAGATAATGAGTTGTGTCAGAGAACAGCTCAAGAAAGATACTCCTATGTTGCAATTAGAGGTGTAATAGAACCAGCGCAATGGACAAACAGATCCTCAAAAAGTTTAGTCAAAGCCTGATTGATATTAGCAGATTAATTAGCAGATCCTCAAAAAGAAAAGGCAGTTCAAACCTTTCTGCTTGAAACCTTGAACCCAACATCGGCTGCAGTGATCCCTAATCTCTTGAAAAATGTGACAATAGCAGAAATAAGCTCTGCTTCACCCTACAGCATGAAAGTTCAATATAAGCACCACCCAACAGGAAACATGAAAACAAGAATTCAAACATCTCTCTGTAAAGATAACAAGGGATCATATTTGATTTGCACCAATACAAGAAAGGGAAAGAGGAGGTATAGAAGGACACATAAACTATTCAAATTTGTAGGCGTTTGGTTCAGCAAAGAAAGGAATTTAAAGGGATATTTCATAGGGAGGGATGACATGTACACATAGGCAGCAGACAAAGAATCCACTTAAAGCATGGGATATAATTAACCGAGAAACCAAAATTACAATTTATTATTATTATAAATTAATTTATTTCAGGCCATAAGGGCTACAGTGAGTATTGGCTAAGTGAAGAAAAACAAAACAGCCGGTTGCCTCACTTTTTTCTCTACTGTCAGTAGGTTTTGCTACTGTCAGTACGTGAGCGGTGGGAAATTTTCGTATAAAGCTTGCATAACTCAGTTGGTGTGGAGGTTATTTACTTTAGTTAATCTATTTAGTTTAGGCAAGATATTGATTGAAGTTTAAATATTGAAGTTTACAAACTGAGTTAGTTTGTGCTGCTGTAATCAGCAAAATTTGACAATTTTATCTCACTGTAATTGAATAGCTACAGCCTACATGTAATCGGCAATATGTATCATTAATTAAAAGTAGGTTAACCTTTTAACCAAACCGAAAACCAGCTTAACCTATTTACTGGTTAACCTTTAAGTTTAGGTTACGGTTCAAGAAAACAGCGAACCGTAATTTCGGTTCACCAAACCGAAACGTCATTTCGGTCAGGTTAACCTACCGTGAACACCCCATGTATGGCCCCACAGATATCTGCCTAGTAGCTAAAATTCCGAATTCTAATGATAATACATAACTCATGTTAAAATTCATTCAAGCAGGTAGCAATAAAATAATAGCATATTCACTTCCAACTATTACATTTGATAAATAGTTAATATTTCAAGGAGTGAAGAACACACCGTAACCTCAGGTACACCAATAATATCCATATTCCACTGGTAGTGTTCACGACGCCTTCCTCTGGTCATTCTTTCATACCGCCAACATTGTCCAATAGCAAACCATTTCAAAGGAAGAGGTACTGATTTTCTGGACAGAAAAAAACATGGGGATCAAATTGTGGCTGGGTACCTGGATACAAAAACCATACATAAACAAGTAAATCAAATAGGTAGAGCTGTACACAGTAGCAAGTTTACATCTCACTACCAAACTAACTACAAGCCAAAATGTGAATAAGAAAATAAAAAGGAAACCACTGCTACAAGAAGAAAGAAAACTGTAGAAAGCTAGAGAAGCAATTAAGTACCCTTTCTGAATCACTAGCCTTGCTAATGATGGAGTGAGTTCCGGCCTCAATGCGACGCGACGATTTCCTCGATCCTCAAAGCAATATAACTGCAAAAATCTAGACTTAAATCACCTTTTTGGGAGTTGTGGGACAAAGTAGGGAACAATCAAATGTGGAACATTTATAGAGATGGTGTGAAAGAGGGAGAAAAGAGGAGGATAGCACACGACAATCAGTTAATCACCCTAAGTATCATCTACTGCCTGCTGCAGTATGGGACCTGTTAAACCCTAGTTTCTGCAAATTACGCATGTTTTGTTTGTAGTTTTTGAAGTCTCAACAAGACTGACCCAAAATATTTTCGGAAAACTAATCTCATGCTCTCCCACTAAAACTAAAGGTGACACGAATAATAGGGGAAACAACGAATTAAAATAGAAGAGGTGTAGGAAAGGCTGTCGCAAGCTCAGGTGCATGTGAAGTGAATCTCTTTAGAGAGTGGGCTACATGACTGCCACTTGCCACTAGCTGAGTTCTGGTACAACACAAGCAACTAGCAATTACAAAATGACTCCTTCTGAAGCATTCTGTGAATCTCCTCCAACCCACTTCTCTTATCTACCCAATGATAATAAGGTGGCTGTTGTTGACAGAATGCTCAGCAATAGAGACGGCATTATTTTGATCTTCAAATGAAACCTCTCTAAAGCAGAATACGGAATGAAGCAGCAAGCTGACCTGCACAGAGGTGAGAGGGTGTTGAGAAGAGGGATTGCGTTTACTTGAAACATCATCCTGATCAACAACAATCAGAGCAGGCCAGGCCAGGTCTTTCCAGAGCAGCTATAACCAAATAATCTGACCCTTACAAGTGAAAGCAAGAGTAGAGCATTTCCAGACACACTTGATCTTTCACCCTCACATGACATACACCCCACCTTCCATGTTTATCTCCAAAAGCATTTTGGGCCACTTCGGATACCCTCAATTTTTGTTTGGGTAATCAAGGAATTTGTATTAATCACCAAGAAAGCCATTACAGCACAGGCTAAAAAAAAAGCCTCTCAGATAGTATCTCACAGAACGACCTCAAGCACCTGCCCTAGAGTAAAAAGTGAGAACAGAGTGCTCACCTTCTATGAAGGGTCTCACTTTGCCCTCTTACAACAATTGCTAGCAGGTAAAGAAAAAACATAAAGCCAAAAAAACAAAGCACATTCAGCAATGTCACAAAAATAAGCGTGAGAGCCACATGCTGTTGTCGATCACAATTCTTCAATAAACTTCCTTATCTTCAAATGTTACTGCCCTTTAACACAAACTTGCAACTGATTTTGTCTGATCACCTCATCTGCAGATGTACTCTTATTCTATACCCTCAGTTATTATGTGACTCTGTGCTTGTAAAAGAACCAGCTGCAGTGCTGTATACAAGAATAGTTAAATGCCACTACGTAGCCCAGGTAGAATGATTGATCCAATGGAAGGTCTGCTCTATGGACAGTGCGACTTTGGAGAATGCTGCTGTTGTGGAGAAGAAATCATCATTTTGATCATTGGGAACAAGAAACCAAAAATCAACTCAAGGAGGGGGAATTTATGATGGTGCAGAAGCTAATGTTAGAACCCACTGTAGCTGAGCACACCAATGCCGACAGAGAATCTATGGGCTCTAAAAATACTGAGGGCAAGAAGGTCATTCAGACATTAGCCGTTATGAAGACTGATGATTCAGCATATCCAAGCTATCAGCTGCTAGATAAACCAGCCTGAATTCAGGGAATGGAGCAGTGCCTCTTTATTTCAGTATGTTGGATTTAAACAATTACAATGCCATTGTAATTTGAGGGAACTATTTATACTGTAATGTGCTACTTTAAAGGCAACTAATGACAATAACCCTCTTTCTTCTCTAAAATCCACTCTCTTTTATTCTCCAATTATTGCGTAACAGTGCTACTCCTCAAACTTATTTGCGTCTCAGGCTCCGATCACTTTAATGTTGCTGATCATCATTAGCTTTAAAGGTGCTTTCTTTGGTTAGCTCTTCATAATTGCAAATGAATTTAGCATTGGAATTGTGTGTGCAACTATCTGGATTATTGGTTTTTTGATTGATTAATTTTAGTCTTCACAGATTACAACAAAAACACATACAAAAAGTCAGCTACCACATTCAAAAATTGCAGCAAAGATTATAGAGGTGAGATAAACTTAACAAACCTGGTCCCTAATTTCCTCCCCAGCTTTCCGAATAAAAAGCGCTTCAGACTCAAGCACCGGATAATCAACCTCTTCAAAACCAAACAATTGCGAAACCTACAAACACATAAACACAATCAACCACCAAAAAAACCCCAAAAACTAAAATTTCATTAAATTTGATATAATGCAAAGCAAATTACCTCTCTAAAATTCTGAAATAGCCAGGACCTCAACCGCATTTCCTCAGGGCCGAAATCCCTAGTCCCTTTGGGGGGATTGACGTCGATTTTCGACGGAGTTTCGATGATCGGAGAGCCTGAGAGCGCCCCTGATCGTCCGGAAGTCGCATTTTGAGAAGAATTAGGGTTTTGAGGTTGAGTTTCTAGAGGGGGAGATGAGAGAGAAGTGAAGGTTCTGGTTGAGGAAAAGGCACGGCGGTGGTGGTGGTGGTGGTGGTGGAGACGAGGGAGGAGAGAGAGAGTAGAGGAGAGAGAGAGTAGAGGAGAGAGAAAGTAGATGGAGAGAGGTTAGGGTTTTGGTGGATAAATTGGGGGTTTTGAGGTAGACGTTGAGGATAAGGCGGGAAGGGTTTGCAGCCATGATAGTTGATGCTGAGAGAGAGAGAGAGAGAGAGAAGAGTTTCAGAAAGATGAGCTACTATTGATTGACTGTTTATGCCGTTGTTCGAGTGTGCTATTGCGCGAGTGCACGGTGTTGTAGCCACTCACACTTATACCTGTCAATGGGATCGACCCAGCGAGTTACGGATCCAGTCGATTACAAATTGGTTGATCGAATTCACTTTTTAGCTCATTTTACCGGATTGTAAACGGGTTCCAGTCGAGAAAATTTTGTTAGGAGCCTAAAAAAACGGGCTTTTGACAGCTCTATCGTGAGTCATCTTTTGTATTTTGTTTTCTTATTTCCCTTGAGTAACGATTTTTTTTTACAATTAATAAACGGAATTGCTTAATATAAATCTTATTTTACTAAGGGAATGGCTATAGTATCCTGTGCACAGGTTAAAGTGCTATAAATACTTTGGCAACCCTTAACTCGATAACTTATTAAGATAAATATAAATAGAAGTCATTTCTTTTTTTTTGAGAGGGGAATAAGAGACTTTCATTCATAGAAAAGCCTTACGGCATCTACAATAAAAATAACCCTAGAATATACTAAATCAATAGAAAGAACAAAAAATCCGCTAACAAGCCAATATACTAGAATACTCAGGTGCGACTCCCAACATGCATAGTAACCATGTGCTTCCTTTGATGTATCTTCATCTTTCACGGAAGTGGAGATCTTCACCACAAGTAACGCAATCGCTTGCCCACAAACCTCTGTATGATTCCGTTGATCGTGTGTATATCCGGTCCCCAAATTCATACTGCTTCTACTAAAAACAATCGCACAATAGGCGAAAATAGAATCCTATAGAAAGGAAGATAAGAAGATCCCTATAAACTCCACAAAGGGAGAGAATTTATTCCACTCAGAAAGAAAAAAAAGCTAGAAATCAAGATTAAACGTGATAAAACTCATCAATAGCAGGCCGGGAATTGCCTAAATCGGCCCTCCCGGCCTGAAAATATGTTGTGCTAAAGGTTAGGGTTCTAGAGAGAAGGAGGAGAAAGAAAGGAGGGAGGCTAGAGTTTGTAAAGCACGCAGTAATATATTTGAGAACTTAGTAACCAAATATCAAGGTGGAAGAAGCATTGCTGCGTAAAGAATACTAGAGACTTTTTTCTCTTTAAATAGAAGTCATTTCTTAGTAGTAGTAGTAGTTCCAATCAAAAAAATAATAATAGTAGTAGTAGTAGCCTAGTAGTAGCCTAGTAGGTGATGTTCAATTCTTGCGCATGCTCGTCCTTTTCCATAACTCAAGAAACACTCCGGGTACCCACGGATTGCTTCATTGCAGTGTCCAAAGTGTCTTAGAAGATGGTCATAATTCCTCTGAACATTGACGCATGGTGCTCTGTTAGCCTGTGCAAACAAAAAGTGAAAAGGGCCAGAGTTGAACCATGCCAAATTGTCAATGTTAATTGTTACTCTCGTTGTGCACCTTGGCTTTCACCAGATAGATCAGATGTGCACTTTGGCATAAGCTCCCATCCCAAGCCATGATGGTGGAATCATTCTCGTCAACGACTCCAGTTAAAATATTGTTCCTGTTAAAAACAAGTCTGGAGCAGAAAATTGGAATATAAGTAGACTGTTTCACAAAATTAAAAGCAATCAAATATACCACTTACAGTATCTCAACTAAAGAGCCATCAACCTAAAATTGGCCAAAATGAATTACTTCCATATGACCTTCTGGAAGAAACACAGAAGCAAAAAAACTACGCACATATCTATGCTTTGCAGCCTCCTTTTGGCATACTCCTCCATCATGCAGGATCCACGAATACCACACTTCTCAGGTAGACACAGATTTAACAAGTAACAATTCCATGTACCAATATCCTTAAAAAAGAACATGTACCTTTAGCAGTATAAAAAAAATAAAAAAAAAAGGAAATCTACCTGTCCAAGTTAATTTTGGTTTTATCCAAATGCCTATGCTTAATTTAATTCTCTGCTACCAAACAGGTGCCCTATTCTATCTGAAAATAAAACCGATGTAGTCTGCCAAAGTTGGAGATAATCCCATTCAAATAAAATGTATGGTCAGTAAGCGACCACAGCAGCAGAAACAAAGCAGTAGCCAAAGTCATTGTCTAATAATGATCGAGATGTAAATTCAACTTTTTGTAACAACTTTTTGTGGTTTTCTGATATTGGTTGCCATTTCTCAAATTAAGAGGACACTTAAAGGCATCCTGCTAGCACTTGGTAGAATGAGAGAGAGAGAGCTCGGTGTTTAGCAGGTCACCGGGGAACCACCTTCCCACCGGCGGTGGGGGGGCTCTGGGAGCCTGCTTAACATCTTAAATTTCAATTTTAAGTTTTATTTTTTAATCTTTTTGGTGTGGTTACTCAATTATGGCTACTCGTTTCGTAGCAGAGAGGAAATCTTTCTTTTTACAGTTCGATGGTTATTATTTTCGTTTTACAGAGGTGGCAAGGACGAAGAGGTTTGAAATCAGGATGAAGAAGGATGAGTTTCAATGGTGGGCGAAGTCAGCACTTTCTCTGTGGAAGGGCGAGGTTCCTGATCTGTGGCTACGGAAGTTTGTGGGTCAGGGGTATATCTTGGTTCTTCGAATTGCGGAAAATAATGGTGGTCGTTTCTTCTTGTTTGAAAGGATACCCTATGATGATCGACCAGTGTCAATTCGAGTTTCGGAGGATAAACAGAGCAAGGGATGGTCGGCTATGATGGATGCCATCCAGAGAGTTCAGGGGATCCGAGAACAGGTACGCCACCAAGGCCATCTACCTTGTGTCCCTCTTAGTGTCCCCTGTTGTCTGAAGTGCGGGTCTACAGAAATAAATTGGAATGGCAGGGAGGGAGGGAGGGTGTGAACGCTGGGGTGACCAGAGGAAAGGGCGTTTCTGGGCAGAGAGGGCCACCGGAGAGGAGGCTTGAGAATGGTGGTCAGGCGACTTTTTCTGATCGGAGGTGGGAGAGCCAGCAGGTGCAGCGCTTGATTCTGGGTAACGGTTGCGATGATCTTGGCAGGCGAGGAGATTTCGTGCGTGATTCTCGCCAAAATAATGAGGGAGTTGACCGATTTAATAGGGGGAATTTTAATTCACGAGGGTCTTCTTATGCTGGAGGCAGACCTGTCTTTAATAGGCTTGGGCCAGGAAATCAGGCCCAAAACACTAGAGTTTATAATAATAGCTCAAGGACTGTTTTTAATAGGCTTGGGCCAGGCTCTACTCGAAATAAGTATAATAATTATTCTCGTAATAATTGTAATACTTTTGTCCAGCCCGGTCCACAAGCGAAGCGTGCTGGGCCATTTGGAATTATTCATGGTCAGCCCAATCAACGTTTAAAAAGGGGTGTTGGGTCAGTGTTCCATCGTTTAGGAGGAGGGCCAAATTCGAAAGGTGGACGAAGAAGCTCGGGGAAGGATTGCGAAGGTTCGACTGCGGTTGGGTCGGCCGGACAGATCGCCGGTGGTCGCCGACCACCGCGACCGGTCTTAGGGTCACGGCAGGTGGCAACGACGGCGGAAAAGACCGGCGAAGCCCGTAGAGGGCCGATCTGGGTTCGGCGAGATCGGGTTAGTGGCGCAGCTAGCTCGGGGGTTGAAGCTGTTGCGGTGGTTTCGACTGACGAGATGCCGGTGGTCGAGGTTGGGTCGGTGGAGGAGGGTGTTGTTGTGGTGGGTCCGACGGCTGAGATGCCGGTGAGTGAGGAGGGTGCTGGACCGAAAATTCCTGCGAATGTCGGCGAGCTGGTGGTGGCTTCTGGGCCCGCCCGCGGGGAGGATACCACTGGGTCGTCGCCTGGTGGCGGGGGTGTGGCTGCTCTTAGGGGGTCAGAGGGGGTGAGGCAGAACAGTGGTTTGGTGGATCGCGGGCAGGTGTCACGGGCTGCTGTAGCCTCTTCTCCGCTATGGAGAGGGGGTTTTCTCAGTGAACTGTGTCAGGTTGGTACCTGGCTTGCGGAGGTTGGGGCACGAGTCCAGCAAGTGAGTCAAGGTGACGGTCCTGTAGCTGAGTCTCAGGCGAGGGTACAAAGGGACTTTTGTGGGGAACCTGTTTTCGATTTTAACCGGACCCAGGGGGGATCTTCCTATTGGGAATCAATTTTGGATGATGATGACGAGGATGATCTTCTTGGGTCTATGGATGGTGACGATGATTTATTTTTGAACAGGTTAAGGGAGTTTGAGGATAAGGAGGTGGAGGAGATTGAGGAGGTAAATTTGTTTTATGCTGAGAAGGATCGGGATGTGACGACGGAACAGAGTTCGGAGCTCCTTCACAGTGTTCCTTTGTCTTGTGCCGAGGATACCAGGGCGCGTGCCCAAGAGGACCTTTCTACTTCCTTTTCCCCTGTACCCTTTTATTCTCTTTTTGTTGCTACTCCCCAAAAAGCTCCTGCTTGTTCTATTGCTGACCAGATGTTATCTGCTAACGTTTTTTCAGGTGCAAGTGGGGGAGATGGAGATGTTAGACTGGGCGTAACGCCAGTTCTGTCGATAGCGCCGGAAGGTTCTGTTGCTCCGATGTGCCATGGGGAGTCAGAGTTCGGGGGGACGGTTGTGACCATTCCACCATTGGCGGGTGGGAGGGACGACCGGGACCCTCAGGCTCTCCTTCGTGATCTTGATTTTCGGGTTGTTGGTAAGTCAGGTCAGGTGGCTAATGTTCAGGTGTCTCCGAGGGGACCTCCTTCTCGGAGAAACAGGGTTGGTGTTAGGGAGCTTCGGGGTCTGGCGACGACCCTTAATTATGGGGAAGGGGGGAGTCGTAGGTTTAGGGGTATTGGTGGTTTTAGATGAAGGTTTTGAGTTGGAATGTCAATGGTCTGGGGATGGTAGGGAAGCGTAGCCTAGTGCAGGAAGTTGTCCGCCGGGCGTCTCCGGATGTGGTAATGTTTCAGGAGACAAAGGTTGAGGGAGTGGATTCTTTTTTTGTTCAAAGCCTATGGGAGGCGGGGTCTAAGGATTGGGTTTGGTTGCCTTCTGTAGGAGCGTCGGGGGGTATTCTTATTGCTTGGGATACCCGTTTTGCGACTCGAGTCGAGTCCCATTTTGGGCTTTTTACTGTGTCGGTCCTGTTGAGTGTTCGGGGGAGGGGTGAATGGTGGGTGCCTTCTGTTTATGGCCCGTGTGGGGTTGCTGACCGGGAGTCGTATTGGGAGGAGTTGGCGGCTCTTGCTGGTCTCTGTTCCCCCATATGGGTTATTGGGGGAGATTTTAATGTGATCCGTCACGCGGGGGAACGACGTGGTAGGGGGTTGACCGGGGGTATGATTGAGTTTGATTCCTTTATCAGGGAGTCTGCCCTTCGCGATTTGCCTCTCGGTAATGCTCAGTTTACTTGGGGTGTGAGCGGGAGGCGGGATGTAGCCTCTCGGATAGATAGGTTCCTTGTTACGAATGAGTTTGAGGATGAGTTTCCATCTTTGGTACAGGAGATCCTGCCCCGTTCGTGTTCGGATCACTTTCCCCTTGTCTTACATTCTGCTCCCATCCAGTGGGGCCCGACCCCTTTCCGCTTTGAGAATATGTGGTGTTCCCATGTGGAGTTTGGGGCTAAGATTCGGGATTGGTGGGCGGAGTGTGAGGTTGAGGGTTGGAGGGGGTACTGTTTCATGAGGAGGTTGAGGTTTGTGAAGGAACGTTTGAAAGTTTGGAATAAGGAGACGTTTGGAGATGTGCGGGTGCGAAAGGGGGAAATTCTCAAGGAGATTTTGGTGACGGATCGGGCCTTGAGCGAGGAGGGCCATGTTGAGGAGTTGTTGAGGAAGAGTGTTGATTTGAAGAATAGTCTAGAGGAGGTTTTGCTTAAGGAGAGGCAGAGTCAGCGTCAGAAGATGAAGGGGAGATGGGCGAAGGAGGGGGATGTGAGTTCTAGGTTGTTCTTTAAAGTGGTTAATGGGAAGCGGAGGAGGAGTTTTATTCGGGAGTTGGAGACTGATGATGGTGAGCGTGTGACTGATGTGAATAGGATTAGTGACGAGATTACAGCTTTCTACAAGGGTCTTTTTGAGGAAGAAGTGATTGATAGACCGATGTTGGAGGGAGTGGAGTGGTCTCCTATTACGCCATTGCTTCGGGATTGGCTTGAGCGCCCTTTTGAGTTAGAGGAGATACGGGCTGCGGTGTTTGGGATGGATCGTGAGAAGTCCCCGGGGCCGGATGGATTCACTATGGCCTATTACCAGGATTGCTGGGAGGTAATCAAGGAGGATTTGCTGGGGGTTTTTACTGAGTTTCATGAAACAGGGGTGGTCGGGAAGAGTATGAACTCTAATTTTATCACCCTTGTCCCTAAGAAGGACAGGTCGATTAAGGTGAGGGACTTTAGGCCTATTAGCTTAGTCACCAGTGTCTATAAGATTTTGACGAAGGTCTTGTCTATTAGACTTGGGGCGGTTTTGACTGGGACTATCTCGGCTGCCCAGAGTGCTTTTGTGGAGGGTCGCCAGATCATTGATGCAGCTTTGGTTGCTAATGAGGTGGTCGATGGTGCTCGCCGGAATAACGACTCGGGGATTGTTTTTAAGTTGGACTTTGAGAAAGCTTATGACCGGGTTAGTTGGGGTTTTTTGGATCGCGTTCTAGATAGGAAGGGCTTTGGGGGGCGGTGGCGCTCCTGGATAAGGGGTTGTTTGTCCAACGCTAGTTTTTCTGTCCTTGTTAATGGGGCGGCTCGTGACTGGTTCACTTCGTCACGTGGTTTGCGCCAGGGGGACCCCCTGTCCCCTTTCCTTTTCACTCTAGTCGTTGATGTCTTTGGCCGAATGTTGGATAGGGGAGTGGAGCGGGGGCTTGTTGAAGGATTCCGGGTGGGTCGGGAACGGGTTTGTGTTTCCCACCTGCAGTTTGCCGATGATACGATCCTCTTCCTTTCGGCCGACGCCGAAGGTTTTAAGAGGGTACTCACGCTCTTACAAGTTTTTGAGGTTGTGTCGGGGATGCGAATTAATTTGTCTAAGTGTAGTTTGGCGGGGGTCAACGTGGGGGAGGTTGTTCTGACTTCCCTGGCGGGTCTAGTGGGTTGTCAGGTTCAGCAGTGGCCGCTTACTTATTTGGGGGTGCCCCTCGGAGGTAATCCCAGGTCGGTTTCCTTTTGGGAACCGGTAGTGTCTAGAGTGGCTAAGCGTCTAGATGGTTGGAAAGGGGTATATTTCTCGTTGGGGGGGAGGATCACTATTTTGCATTCCTGCCTAGCTAGCATCCCTCTTTACTACCTTTCCCTTTTTAAAATTCCTGTTGGGGTAGCGAATAGGATTGAGAGGATGATGAGGGACTTTCTTTGGTCGGGGGTTGGAGAGGGTAAGAGGGATCACTTGGTTAGTTGGGACCAGGTTTGCCGGCCGAAAGTTGAGGGGGGCTTGGGTTTTGGTAGGTTGGTGTCCAAGAACATTTCGCTAGTGGGTAAGTGGTTATGGCGTTTTCCCCTAGAATCTGGCTCCCTATGGCACCGAGTTATCAGAAGCAAGTACGGCCTTCAGCATAATGGGTGGGACATCCGAGCCAGCTCAACTATTTCCCATGCTTGCCCTTGGAAGTTCGTTTCCCAGGTATCGTCCTTATTCTTTCCCCTGGTCAGGTATAATGTGGGTAATGGTCAACGGGTTCGGTTCTGGGAAGATGTGTGGAATGGGGAAACTGCTTTCTCTTCTACATATCCGCGGGTTTTTCGTTTGTCCACTCTTCATGGGGCACCTGTGGCTGATTTTTACTCAGAGGTTGGTGGTTCCTGGAACCTTCACTTTCGGCGACCACCCCGGGATATAGAAATGGAGGAACTCGTTTCCCTCCTGGGTGTCCTCCACTCTAGGCCTCTCGTCCCTAGGGACGATTCTAGGACTTGGATTGGGGACTCCTCTGGGGTTTTTCTTCCAAGTCCTTCCTCCATCATCTTAGCCTTCCGTCTCAATTTCCACATTTTCCCCTTTCCTCTTATATTTGGAAGTCCAAGGTTCCTCTGAAGGTTCGTGCTTTTGTGTGGACTTTGGTGCTAGGTAAGGTGAATACTTGTGATATGGTGCAACGGCGGAGGCCACTTGTTTGTACTGTGTAATTTTGCGAGGGCTCTGTTGGATCGGCTGTTGTGTGGGGAGCCTTTCGTGTGCCCTGCTACTGTGGGGCAATTCCTACAAATGCGTTTTTCTGCTATGCGGAGGGGGAAGGAGGGTAGGATGTTGTGGCGGTGTGCATGTTTAGCTATTCTTTGGTGCACTTGGCTAGAGAGGAACTCGAGGATTTTCTCTGACAAGGCAAAAAGTACCGATATAGTTTGGGAACATATAGTTTATTTGGCATCCCTGTGGGCGAAGGCGGCTGGTGCCTTCAAGGGGGTGCCTCTGACGGTCATTCAACGTCATTGGCATGATTTGTAGATACTTAACTCTTATTCTTGTACTTTGAGGATATCTTATCCTCCATTTTGTATTCTTTCACGATTTGATTAATAAAAAGTTTTTCTTATCTAAAAAAAAATAATGATCGAGATGATCAAATGACAGGGAGGGCAGGTATGAGCTTCAAAGTGTTCAACAAGCACGAGTACAGATCAGCTCAGACATATTATTCAACAAGAGTTACTTGGTCAACATGTTACAACAAATTTTGAAAACAGTTAGGGCAGAGTATATTTTTCTTCCTTAGCCGCCAGAATGAAATCACAAAATAATGTTGCAAGTTGCAACAATTATACATCATGACACATGCAGAAACCAGAGAGAGTGCTCACTGAATTACCTCGAGGCACTGCACCTTTGACCCTATCTGATGAATTAGAAAAGCAAAAGTGAAACAAACAACATATTAGGAGATTGCTAAAATTAATCAAATTTAGTAAAACCGTAAAGTTGAACTGAACTGAAAGTTTAAGCTTATTTACAACCAAAAAAATATAAAAATCCTACATATGCGCACAACAGAGTGAGAGAAGAGAGAATTAGAGCTGCCATTGAAGGGGCACACGGAAAAAAGACAGTAGGTAACCTGAATGGGCGTAACAAAGGAAATTGTTCTTCCTCAAGTCTGATTGCTGAGTGCCAACTGCTGAGAGGAGCAAAGAAACAGTGAGAGAGGGCCTTTTTACTGCGGTGGGCGTTGTGGAAAGTACAAAAAGTTGAGATTGATAAAATGTTCAAAATAAAAAAAAAACCAAGTGAAATGATTTGTGATTACTACGCGCAAAATAAAAAAATTTACCTATGGTGGCATTTGTTTAGCAGCATCTCTATGATCGCTCCCAAGTTATCAATCGTAGCATCGCAGTATTGACATAAAAGCCTGCAAATTATATGCTATGAGACCCAATTCTTTTTCTTTGTTTTAGATAAGAGAATTTTTTATTAAAATCGAAATTATATTACAAAGTAAAGAGGACAAGGAGTCCTCTCAAAGAGATATAACCACAAATCACCTTAACGACGTTGGACGTTAGTAAGGGGCACCACCATAAATGTCTCAGCCGCTCTGATCCAAAGAGACGCCAAAAACACCACACAATCCCATACAAAATCAACTGGCCTAGACGTCTCCGTAAAGCTCCGAGCATTCGCTCCACCCATATGCACTAGAAAATGACTTAAAAAGCGCACCGCCATAATAATCTAGCCTCCTTGCCCCTTTTACCATCCAAGATACTGAGCCTTCAATGCTGCACAAAAGTCGCTAGACAAAACAGCATACTCCCGCCTCATACCAAGAAGTCTCCGACTCTCCGGCAACAGGTCCAAGTGAACTCACACTGCTTTGCAAAGCAGTATGAGTTCACTATCAATAACATCCTCCCCAAGTCAAACACTTCAGCTTTACAGCAACTTTAGTTAAATGTAAACTATAGTATAAACTTACCATATATGTCTCACCAATAGTCACCACAAGTACATGAACCATCTTGAAAATGATGGAATCTGTTTCTATCTCGAATGATGATCTTTCTTCTAGTAACAGAGGACATGAACTTCATAAAAGTGTGACAGTCACCACATATACGAAGGTTCTTCATAATCAGAATTGGTGAACCATTTGGTGTGCTCGAAAGCCCGAAGGCAAGAGCAAGTTTCTCACTGTGGTAAAGAAGTTGATTTTGTTTTTGCTCCTCTTCCACATCATGAAGTACAAAGTCTGTGTCAGGAATATAACCTGTCACCATCAGTTGTCCATAATATTCCCTCAACAATGTGTAAATATCTTCAATAAAATCATGGGCCTTATCAGCTGTATGAAAAGTATAAAGCTTGTTCTTGATCTCAATCCAGCTGATTCCAGGTTCTTTAGACATTCCCTGGGCTTTCATTAGCTCTCGGATTTCTTCTACTTTGTCCCACCTACACTGAGAAGCATACAAATTTGATAACAACACATATGTCCCAGGTTTGTGTGTATCCAGCTGGCAGAGCCTTTTAGCAACTCTCTCAGCAACTTCAATGTTGCGATGGATCCTACAAGCACCAAGAAGGGCCTCCCAGATTACAGAATCAGGTTCTACAGGCATACTTTCAACTAATGCTTCAGCTTCAGAAAGTTGACCAGCCCGACCAAGAAGATCAACCATGCAAGTATAATGATATACAAGTGGCTTGATTCCATAATCTTTACTCATGGAGTCGAAATATGCTCGTCCCTCATCCAGCAAACCTGCACGGCTACAAGCACATAATATACCCAGGAAACTCACTTCGTCAGGCAATACCCTTTCAGCTTCCATCCTTCTGAAAATTTTGATGGCTTCTTTACCCAGTCCATTGTGTCCACAGCCTGCCAAAGCCGCATTCCATGTGAATGTGTCTTTCTCATCCATGTCTTCAAACACAGAAAATCCACCCTCACTCCCAAACTTAAAGTACATAGTTATTAGAGCATTATTAACAAATAAACATGAATCAAATCCAAGCTTGTGCAGCAATGCATGCATCTGCTTCCCAAGTTTAGTAGCAAGCGCATTCCCGCTAGCACTTAGAAGACTGGTAACTGTTAACTCATTAGGTCTAACCCCTCTTGCCAACATCTCACAGAACAGCTGCAGAGCAACATCTACATGCCCTGCTTGAACATAGGATGAGATCATAGCAGTCCATGAAACAACATCACGTTCAGGCATTTTTTCAAATGCGTCACGAGCTTTATCCAGCATGCAATTGTGTGAAAGCCCAGTTATCAGAGAATTCCAGGACACTGTGTCCCTTATTCCCATAGTACTAAACACCTGAGAAACATCTTCTATGTTGTTGCACTTCCCATACATAGAGATCAATGCATTTCCAACATGTGAATTATATTGGCACCGCCTTTTAATAGATAGGGCATGTATCTGTTTTCCCATTTCAACAGCTCCGATATTAGCACAAGCAAATAGAGAACTAGTGAAACAAGAATGAGTTGGAAAGTTCCCAAGCCTAAGAAGCTCAGTCAACAGCTGTAAAGCTTCTTCACATTGTCCAGTTTGCGCAAGCCCAGAAATCATGGCTGCCCAAGAAGCTGAGTTTCTAGTCGGCATGCGCAGAAATATTTGTTTTGCTTCATCAATCATTCCATTCTGGGAATACCCAGCAATCATAGCATTCCATGTAACTATGTTAGGATTTCGAATTTCTTTGAACAAATGCTCTGCCTCCTGGATTCTCCCATTCTGAGCATAGGCAGTCATCATTGCCGTTTGTGAAGAAATAGTATGCTCAGGAATATTCTGGTAGGCAGAAATTGCATCGTGCAATCTTCCACACTGAGAAAGTGCAGCAATCATTGTTGTCCACGAGTATTCATTCCTCATAGGCATTTCATTGTAGAAGTTTGTTGCTAAGTCCAACCTCCCAATTCTTGTATAGGCATTCAAAATTGCAGTCCCGACAACTACATCCCCCTCATACCCAGTCTTGATCACAATGCTGCGCAAACTGTCAATTAAATCCAACACTTTCAAACCTATAATAGCTGATAAAGCAACAACAAATATAGGCTGGTCTGGCATTGCACCATTACAATGCATCCTCCCAAGGAAATTCCAAGCTTCCAAATAATTACCAACCTCGGTATACCCGGATATCATAACCATCCAAGAAACAAGATTCCTCTCAGGCATTTGCTCGAAAAGTACCCTTGCTTCTCTCATCATACGGCCATGACAATACCCAGTAACCATAGAATTCCACGACCCAATATCTCTCTGAGACATAGCATCAAACAACTTCCTAGCACAAACGAAGTTTCCATTCTTCACATACGCACTAATCATGGCATTCCAAGAAATGATGTTCTTCTCCGGCATGGAGTCAAACACACTCCTAGCCTCCTCAATTTGCCCAGCTTTCGCATACCCCGTCAGCATCGCGGTCCAACTTCTCACATTTTTTCCAGGAAAGGAATCCAAAAGATCTCGGGCATCAGTAAACAGATTGTTTTGGGAATACCCAGATATCATGGTGTCCCAACTCACAGAATCTCTTTGAGACATATCATCAAACAATTTGCGAGCTTCGTCAACTCGGCCTAGATTGTTCAGCTCCGCTATTCTTTTGTTGCATTGGAAAAGAAATGATTGTGATGTAGGATGTAGGATTTGTGCAGAGTGAGTAGAGAAAGCACGGCAAAGAGAGAAAAGAAGGCAAGTCATGAATGTGCTCCACACATCAGGTAAATAGGGCAGGCAGATGAACTAGTACGAAGTACATGGCTTGACTTGAAGGTGCAATTTAGCATGTTTTTAACTTCTTATGCACAGTGTCAGATCTTGTTCCTTGCTTTTCCAGATCAAAGTAGGCGAGGATCAAACTTGCTCAAAATATACACCTGATACCCCACCACTATGCACATGGGTGGATCTGCAACAGACAACAAGGCACAAAAGGGTCTCTTCTGCCACCAATGATACTTTTAATGACTCAAATTGCCTCAATAGCATCTTGCATAATGCCTCTTGCCCTGTTTGATCCCCTTAATTCCGTCATCCTGCAGGATGCAGGCAAAATGTAATTGAACATCTTCTTGCAATCTCATAAATGGTGGTCGAAGAAGAGACAGTCACAGTGCTTTTTGCTATTTCAAATGAAATTAATATGTGCAATCCGAAGGAAAGGAAACTGCTAAAAGGCAGTGAATTCAATTAGTGAAAACATAAGATTCTTTAAAATTAGAGCAAGCACCCATTTTAAGTTCACTAGCTTCAACATTTGAATGATCCACCTCAATACACTAAATGGTACAGCAGCCTTACATGCATAGACAATGTCAGGAACCAATGGCGGATCACCCATATTATTGCGCACTTATTCTTCACATAGCTCATTGCCGAAAATTAGCAATGGCACGAATAGGTGTTATCAACCACACCACAACAACTTAAATATTGAACAACAATTGGACAATCGTTCTACAAGTTTTCTGCAATTAGCAGCAATACATTTTAATAGAAGTTCTATCCACTTTAATTATATCAGAATTTAAGCCCTAGCAACAATCTAACTAACTATGAAGTAATATTATTGAACAATTCAAGCAATCAAAACATCATTAGAGCTATAAAAATCCAAGTAAGATTGAATATTTAAAAACACTAAACCTAATTAGCTAATTCAAACATTAAACACTATGAAATTCAAGAACCATTCAAACACGACCCATTAAGCCAGGAGGCAAATTGAACAAAACAAAAATAAGCAAATAGCAATTCAACCAAACCCTAACCTAACTTATATCAGTCTTGAATGAGAAAGAAAACGCAAAAAAGAAAATTTAAAAACCTGGAGTTGAAAATGTAATGTCTAAATGGGAAAGCTTCAAAATTACCTCAAATTAATTGTATGGGTTGCTCTCTGTCTTCACGAGACACACGGTGCTGAATGGCAGTACGATTAAATGATACAGAGACTGAAAGTCGACTGAGACTGAAATAGAGAGAGAAGAAATGGAGTATGGAGGGAGTAGAAACTAGAAAGTAGTACAAGACGAGTTGAGTCGAGTCGAGTTTGGGTTGTGTGTATCATAACGAGTATTTATTTTATTAGTATTCATGTTCGGTTTGTTTACTAATATGTATATTTTGATTATGTTTTGACTATCTATGTTCACGAGTCACTCGCAACTCATAAGTATTTTAATTCTGAAGATACTACTCCCTCCGTTTTATGAAGATGTTTACATTTGTTTTTTTACGGTCTCAAATGCACCACTTTGACCTTAAATAATTATAATTGTATGCATATGTAAATTATAAAATTATAATTTTTCAAAAGTATTCTTTAAAATGAATCTAACAATAGCATTTTTACATTATAAATCTTTGTATTTTTTAACTAATTCATGGTCAAAGTTTCTGAACTTTGACTTTGACAAATGAAGTGTAAACATCTTGGTGAAACGGAGGGAGTATAATTTTCATATTGAAATACCAAATGTCCGGAGTACCGGAATATTCATGTTTGACACATTTATTGAACGAGCATCGAATTGGTGATGATTCTCAACTAGTTTATTATTGAGCAAGTTTTGATCGAGTATGTTCACAAGTCACTTATGGGGTAAAAAAAAAATTATATTGGATTTCAGCTAATTAAGTTGCAATATGTTTATGGGTGGGTATGGTAGAGGTTGGGGCACTAGAAATAGTTTTGTAGTCTGACCCTTGCCAAGCTATATTCGAGCTACAAGTATAACCACGTCTTCGACATGTTTTCCCCCTTAAAAATTTGTTTTCTTTTTCTTTTTTGGGTTTTTTCAATGAAATAGTTTATTAAAAATTTTAATAAAGATGTCCTTGGTAGTAAACAATTCAAAAATATTGCAAACGAGTTTAGTCTTCACCAGGTTACTTGAATTTGAATTGAGATGGATAAAAGAGAGGGGTGATGAAAAAGTTCAACCTAGAATTGAGATGGATAAAAAAAAAAAAGGGAGAAGAAAAGGTCCAAACAAGAGTGAGGGAGTAAGAGTGACTCAAGATTATGTTTTATTGTTGGTACATTGTTGTCTACGAAAATCTAGTCATGTTGATTAGCTGATTCATTCGAAAATGGTCGGAAAAAGAGACAATGCCTATGAAATGGTAGATAACGAAGAAGTGGAGACAAGGCATGGTAGTGTAAAGCTTATTTCTCTACAAAACAAAAATTTTAAAAAAAAACTTTGTTAATAAAAATTAGCAGGCTTGATCTAATTAGATGTTTGTTTAATTTGTTAAATACTTTTTATGTTTTTTTTTTGTTATTATTTCTTTATATATCATAGGTAATTTTATTTTGGAAACAGATCCGTACTCAAATATAATTATTTGAATTCATTTTCTTTGTTGTATTTCAACATGAATCAAGGGAGCATGGTAAAATATGAAAGATAATTTATCTTTAAATCTTCATAATTTTTATGTATTACATGTATATGTCAACAATTCTATAACACTAGAAACATATTACTCTCCTATATTATTCACGTATGTTTGTTTCTCTTTTTATAATACATACGTCACTTATGAGAGTTTTGACAATGACAACTCACAAGTAATCTAATATGAGATTGTTATAATGAAATTTGCTAAAAAAAAAATCGACTTTGAATTGTCACTTGTCACTATAAAATGTTGGCAATATATAAGAGATTGATCATGTCATATTCACAAAAGGAGGAGGAGTTATAGACGAAATTCCATCTAATAATTGTAATCATTGAGTTATCAACAAAACAATGATAATTATATCTATATTCTTAATCTATGAAAAAAAAAGTTTATACTTTTGCATTTCTCTCCAGCAACTACGTATTTATTAAAGAAGAAAAAAAAAGTAGTCCCCCCCAATATTATTGTGAACTCAATATCAATCTTTTTCCTTTTATCCTTTTTTTGGTTGATCCACATATTTCAAATGAGGCCATTTGGCGCCTTGGAAGTTTTGTTCTTTCCTTAGCTAACAGAGAACCATATATTTTTGGTGTTAAATACGTGCCTCAAAAACCAAAAGCACTTTAAGTGACCAATATCATATGGCAATTCCTACCAACCAAGATATAGATAAGTGTCATAATTTGAGACACAATAATGCTCAATAAAAGGATGATCTTGAGGCAAGATAATGAGATAAGTTATTTGATAATTACATCTAAGATTTGACGATTCAAGACTAGCCAAATGTCTAATTTTTAAGCAAAAACTAGCTTGGGATTATCTCGTGATGGGTAAAACTAACTCGGACCTACTGACATTCCAAATAAAGGTGACCGAATCCGAACCAAAATATTTTACTCACATTTTAATAAGATGAGTATTTTGCCAACAAACCTAAACACGGCCCAAACTGAATTAAACCAATCCAAACCACAACCGAGTTAAATATATCAAGAACAAATTATGACCCGATACAAATAAACCCAATTCAGAATTGATCCAAACCACTTTTTTTCCAGGTCTAGATGCAAAGCATCTGGTTTTCATTTTCATAATTATTTTTTTAAAATTTTGATTACCTTGTATATAGTTAATTGTAAATAATTAAAATATGTCATGATATTGGATTTACCTATTAAAATGTGAAAATAATCTTAGACTACATGCATAATAAACAACATTTACTATAGCTCACAACAATGAAAGAAACCAAATATTGGTGAGATAAATAAATAACATGTTGAAAATGAAAAATGTTATCACGTAGGTGACATATTTTATTATATTAAGTAAAATAAAACATATTTTACATGACGCAAACATTCACAAATATAATGTGAAAGTGAAATTTGTATATGGTGGAGTGTTATTGCCATTTTACATACATGAAATCAAATTCAAAGTAGTGAATCTTGAATTGACTTAAAGCCTTCAAAATTCATGTTTTGATGAAGGTTGTGAATTGTCTTAATTGTAATGATAACGATAAAACGAACAAATTCTTAATTAGTTATAAGGGCGTGCAAATTAAGTTTTTCACACAAGGAATTTACTTGTACACGGACTAAATGAGAGAGGCGTGTGTCTACATGCACTGCTCATCATGTTCATACATGAATATCTCTTTATTTGTTTTTATGATTTTTTCCTGCTAAGGCCCTTAATAAATAATATGACGAGTTCAACACTTATTCTCAGCAGCATCAAGTTCCTTTGACATATAACTACCATTTATTCTCATTTATTCTCATTTTCAAAAGGGTAAAATTACGAATTTGAACTCCAAGGAATCAATGAACAAAGTCACTCGAACAAAATCTAAATGCCTCTCCCCATACTATATAATAATATCTAATTATGGGGGAGTAGAAGACACTTCTAAAAGACAATTTTAAACAGTCGTTTTAGAAAACCAAACTCGATCCTAGAGTTCAAGAGCACCAAAGCAAATCATATATACATTATGTAATTATGGGTGACCCCAAGAAAAGGGAGGATTGAACATGATCGAAATATGATGGATTCACAAAGTGCCTAACAATGCCAAAAACTAAAATTAGATAGTTCCTGGGATAAGGTCGTGGAGTTAAATAAGGTCATGATCTCATAGGATAAGCTTCCCATGCCTCTAAAATCTTGACATTTCCTTCATCTACATCCGTACGAGACACTACCAAGTTATTATACAATGCAAAAATGGTGCCCTATGTATAACACGCAAAAGGCACAATTATGCACAAGAACCAAAAGGAATGTCCATTTGTGATTGGCTTTTAGTTATATCTATACACTTATAAGTTATAGGTTTCTTTTTTTATGCTGTCATAATACGTGCGTGTCCTACTGAATTGGGGCAGCTATTATTCAATAGTACAGGGCTTGGCATCAAGAATTTATGGTTGCCTTAGTTTTCTATGTCATTTCCTCGTGGAAAGAAGAAACTGAAATAGAGGGAGAATGAAGAATTTATTGCTTAGTTAAGTCTACATAAGTACATATGCTGTATGCACAACTTGGATTGCCTACCAACTCGCGTAAAAGTAGGTTGATAGATTGAACATTTGAACTCAACTGAATACCACTAAATCGAGATGAACTATTATTGTTATATGAATACTCTTGTTTTGATTCATATATTTTTGATTACTCAAAGTTGCATTTTCTAACTAGAAAAATATCTATGCGACTACTAGATAATGAGTTTTTGAAACAAACGATCATAGGGTTTAATTAGTTATTTTTTTGATGATATCTTAGCCTATTAGGAGTCAATGTTACCTAGCAAGAAAGAGAATTTTATTTGTCAAAACATGCATTTCATATCATATCTTATAGTATACCCTTAAGAGTTAAGAGTTGCGTGTTTCATTGGCAATGCAAAGCTCTTTTGTTCCCATTTGGGGGTGGGGTGGGTTGGGTGGGGTGGGTTAGAACTTAGAAGGGAAGGGCGTTTCTGGTGTTTCTTTTTCAACCGTGGCATTCCACTTTCTAAAGTTGCGTCATGGATATCATCATCATTTTTCATTATGGCTTGCAAGTGTCTTTTTCCACTTTTTAATTTTGGGCTCTTTTGATTTTGATTGTATGGTATCGGTATGTGCAAATGTAATCTATGTTGTCGGACTTGCACCCTTTCAATCTTGCACATTTTAACTATTCAAGCACAACATCATTACTCTTTGCCAATTACTTTGTTTCCCTTTATCCTGCCCTCTTTAAACTAGGCAAAGGTTAGGCCTCAACGCCAATCTACATGCCTTCTGTTAGAGATAGATATCAAATATTATTATATGTTCAGGATATTATAATAGTAATTTAATATATGTACTGATAAGAACTAAGAATTAAGTTGTGCTCGTAAGTGATAAATAAAGGAAGTAGAGATCAATGGCTAGAGTCTAGAGACTAGCAGGTGTTTGCACCAAACTTAGTTGATTGTGTATCGTGGTAAACGATTAATGACTTACTTATGTTGTGGTGAACGATTAACGACCTAGCAGACACAAACAATGCTTTATAGAATTCAAACTCTCAATCTTGAAGTTAAAGAATGATATTCTTTTTTTTTTTTGGTTCGTTAGAGGGGTGATATTCTTATCGTCTGGAACATGTCAATGATTAGTTGTGACATTTTTTTTCTTCCTTAATTGGTCATATGAGATGTGCGCTCTAGTTACTCTCAGACGGTTCTCACCTCTCTAATCCCTACCGGTGTTTGTGGCAAACTGGATTCAAATTATGAAAAGGGTGAAATGAGGGCAAACTACATATATTTTTCGTAGAATATTATCGTGCTTGATTGGACAGAAAATATATATTTTTAAAAATGATTTATATTTAAAGTTGAAAGGTATATTTAAGAAGAAAAAAAAAATTGGAAACATTTTTGCATCCAATCAAACAAATTGTGGCTACCTGCCTACCTCTATGTGTTTGGATGATGAGATCCTAATTCCAAGGATAAAGGGAGTTCTTAACATAGTCATACTAATCAATTGTGAGATTTGTTACCGTATTATATACTTATAGCTATTAATATTTACTATAGTGAATAATGTTCTTATTGTAGCTTAAAAACCATAATAGAAAATGGTAAGGAATTGCTGGGATATCTAATCATTCATTACAAGGTAAATACTCTATTTTTGTGTCATTATTTTTCACGGGTATACTCGAACTTCCTTATTTGATAAGTCTCTATCAAGGATAAAAGATTTTGGTCTCCCTAAACTGTGTCATCAACCATAACCATCTTGATGATAATGTTCTTATATATCGATTGTTAGTTAAAAAATCATAACAGAAATGCAGAGAATTTGCAGTGATATTTAATATGTCGGTCCAAATTAACGATTTCAATGTATTACTTACATTGATGAGACATTAAATTTCATCAAATACGTGGGGAAAAATGGATACATAGCTCGTTAAGGAAGATGGTGATTGAACATGGAATTTGAGGAAGCCAAAGATACCAAGGAAGAATGCCCATCAAAGGAAAAAGGACACACCACGACACCAAACAAATACACTTACTCCGTCCGTTTCAACAAATGAATTTCCCATTTGATTTTAATTTTGAGTCAGCAAATTTCACAGAGATACATATAAAGATTTACAACATAAAAAAATATTCATAGATTCATTTTCAATTCTACTTTCACAATATCAATTTTTTTTATAATTTGATATTCAATATAATTATGATTATTAGTGATCAATTTGTCCTGAAAACTATACAAAATCAGTGAAAAATTTATTTCGAAACAAAGGGAGTACACGTGAAGTCGTTATCAACGGAACCTACAAACACACGTACCCAACACCACAACTCCCCCTTCCTTGTTATTGAGCCACGGATCATAATTATAAATATCTTCCCCAATGACCACGGCAAATTTGCTTTAAAACGCTGATTGAACACTCACCCTCAAGTCACCGGCATGCATGTCTTAGTCTTTAGCAGCTAATCACGAAGCTTAAATGGGTCGTCGTTCGTACGTATATGCCCCTACATTTTAGGACCATCATATTTACAACACTTCTCTTTGTTTTATTGTGCCATTTTCTTCTCTTTTCCCATCACATAAATTGATTCATTGCACGCATATATGGGTCTTATTAGAAAATTGGTCTTTTTCTTGGATTTGTCTTTTCTATTTGTGATAATTTCTTTCTTAGATTTGTCTTTTTCTAATCAATCATATGTTGTTTCTTCTCATGTATAATTTTGGTGTTTTATATGAAATTGCTAGCTATAGTCTATAGAGCACCCAAAAAAAAGAAAATAATAATTAAGCCTAGATAGCTAGGTAGCTATAAGACGATTCTTGCATACGTACGAGATTCCAATGGGATAATCATTATCTCTCCAGTGGGTATAATGTCTTGGTCCAAATATTAGGCTTCATGGTTTCCACTCATTTTAAATCAAATTAATAACGAATTGCATCACCTTTCGTAAATGGTCCTAAAAAGCCACTTTAATTTAATTTGTTTCTTAGTTTTGATGCAAACTAGCTAGCTAACACAATTCCACTTATTGCATGCACTTGCATTGTGATAATTGGATGCAAATAATAAAAGTCATATTCCCAAAATGATAAAACAGAGAGGACAGGAAAGAAAATGAAAGAGGAATTTCTAGTACATGTAAACATTTTTAGTAGGTTTTACTAGAAAGTAAGAT
The DNA here is from genome assembly GCA_038025085.1 of Tetragonia tetragonoides. Taxonomy (NCBI): domain Eukaryota; kingdom Viridiplantae; phylum Streptophyta; class Magnoliopsida; order Caryophyllales; family Aizoaceae; genus Tetragonia; species Tetragonia tetragonoides. The sequence goes on from CM076139.1 coordinate 12,823,174, forward strand.
GTAAGAAGAGAAGTTGGTGTCAAAAAAAAGAAGAGAAGTTAAAACCGTAAACTTGTGGAAATGAAAGCCACAATAAAGTCCTCCACGAGAAGTCGAGATATCAACTACCATTAGAAATAGTTTCAAAAAATTTCAAGTGTTACGGTAATATTGTTCATTACGTGATGTTATCTTTATAGATTTTAATCTTTTATCCAGTAAAACCTCTATTCTAAGTGGTATGTAAAAGAGTAACATATACGGAGTACATGTTTTCTTATTAAAACACTAAAAATATTTTGGTCAGGGCGCGTAGTCGATTTGCCAAAGCCAACATATATAATAATTTTATATGAGATTTGATTTCGCAACTGCCCAATGTTTAGCTTTTGTACATATAGGCCTTGTTTAGTAATTAGCGGATTAGAGTTACTTTAGAGGATTTGACTAGAGAATCAACTAATTTAAGATGTTTGGTTTATAGCGGATTGGATTGAAACCGCTAATTTAAAAAACGCTAAAAAGAGTAGGAGTTTCAAGTTATTGGATTCTGATTTATTAAATAAAGGACATAATTATCCACATTTATACAAACTAGAAAATTTACCAAACACATTTATACAAATCAGCTAATACAATCTTCTGATCAAATCCATTAATATAGTTTTTCAGTCAAATCTGCTAATGCAATACGCTATTCACTATCCGCTAATTGCCAAACAAGACCATGGTCTTCACTCATTTAAATGACATAATATTTAGTATCCATGCACGCACCCTCTACAAGTATACATTTCCCTTTAGAACACGACACTAAACTAATCATATTATGTACTCAAATAACTTTCTAATTCATGGTGATATATAGTATTCAAGATTAGTTGAAAGATTGTTGAACTTTGATGAACTTTTGATTTTTGTGCTACACTACCCATAAGGCCATAACAAATGAACGATGTAGAAATCTACTTATCCAATTCAAGCAAGAAATTACATTAATTAATTGACTACTCCATAATCTTTATAACGAAAAGTAGCACTAATCAAATTTTATAAATCAAATCAATCACACATTAGCTACATCTTTGATATCTAATGGTGCATTGGTCAATGAATTAGCTAATTAATAGATGACATTATCTACTGATAAGTGGCAAACAACATCCATTGGCACATAGTAATAATACAAGTAAAATGACAAAATAGTGAAGCAAAATTTTAGCAAGATAATTATGTAACTAATCAAAATTTTAGCAAAATTATGATATATCCACCTACTGGATTGGCAACCCACCATCCTTATGTATCTATCTCTCTTTACTATTTTCAGATTCTCTCTCCTCTATTCCCAAAAAATGACATTTAAGGTAGGATAGAGATATATACAAAGTAAGTACGGATTGCTTACCCACTGATTCAATCAAACATTTTCCTTATGTAAGTGCTTTTAGGTTCTAACCTTAAAAACTACAGTCGCATTTGTTGGACCCCAAAAATACCTATGGATGCCACATCACCGATAGAAAAGTCAAGGAGGCACGTGGCACATCATCCCACAAACGAGGTTCTCCAATTTTATGTCGTTTTCCATATTCCCCCTAAACTGAAAATGAATGAGCTGAATTGAAATGAATTATATCACTGATTGATTAAATTCAAAGAAGTTAAGAACACACCCTTACTTTCATTAGGCCTATTTTTGGTTTTGTTTCGGTAATCAAAAAAATGGTGCAAGTGGGTGACAATCGATATTTAAAAATGTAAAGATCATTTATTATGAGCAGTGAGAATTGTTGAATCTTCCTCTAATCAAAAGAATGTTACCGTCACATACAAATTTTTGTGTAAAAATTTATATACGTCCATAGACGTTTAATTGGCATATATGTCTTTTATTAGTGCTTTTAACCTTTTTACAAAATATTCAGACTTTGTACATAATAAACTAATAGTAAAAAAGTTAAACTTCAAAATCAGTAGCGAAAAATATCATGCGGAGTATAATTTTAGACCTTAATTGGTTCATGTGAAGAAACTTTCTTTGTAACTGTAAGTTATAATTTTATAAAATTAAAGTTGCATAGATAATTAAGTTGAAATTCCATAAAAATTGTTTGATTGTTAAAATAGACTTCCTCGGAAGTTCTTTAGAATATATGCAAAATGACATAATTATCATTATTCATTTACGTAAGATATGAGGAAATGTGTAATTTGGGTGAGAGATGTATTACGGAAATTTCACTATCCTAGACCCCAGGTAAGTAACTACCTATGTCTCAAGGGAATGAAGTTATATATGAAAGTTTCACTTTCAAGAAAGTCGATCAACCAAACGATGAAATTTGAAAATTTTACTTGGAACTTGCACTTCCGATACTATCTTATATCCAAGCAGACCCCAACCTTAAGGTTGATATAGTACTAATAATACTATAATCCCTAGCTATGACAGAAAAAACATACTCAGTATATGTTAAATAGACGTCTTTCTATCCATACGGGATACGGCCATACATGTATACGATATATCAGCACCCTACTAGTGTAAAATTCAGTGAAGACTTTTGGACAATACATGGAAAACACAAAAACTCATAGCCGCCTCATAAGATATTTTTTGCATAGAAAATACGATGTGCATATCCGTTGTCTAGTGAGGCCCGAACCTTCCTTAGCTATTTCCCAAGCAAAAACTGTAAAGATGAGATGTCAAATTGAAGTTCTCAATCTCAACCATCCTGCAAAACTGATACACTTACAAGAAGTAACAACCTCCACTATTGGCACGCACTATAGACTTTAAACTCTCCCGAAAACCCGTCAAACAAAGGTCCCACGAGTCTTGTTTGGACTTTGGAGATTTCATGAAACATAACTACATAAGCCATGCCGTCAAGCTCTAGCCGCCTGAGCCTAATTAATCGTTTTGGTCTAATTTGACTGCACCCAATAACCCATCCCAAAAATGCTACTAGCAAGTAAATTATGGATGATGTTGTAATTTTTCACATGTTATAAATATGTGAATGGCTCATATTTAACCAATTAAAATCGGAACCGAAAACAACTGTAGAAGAGCAAAGTACAAACGGTACTGATCACTAAATAAAATGTAGAGTGTCAGTAAGTGTTATCAAAGTGAAAAAAAATCATGCACGTGAAATTTATTTGGGATGTGATTTTGGGTAAGAAAATAAAATAAGACCCCACGTTATTAAATGAATGTAGAAAAAGTAAAGTTTGACCAAGAAGTAATCAGTTTACGTATTTGTTACTTTTGGACTATTGACCCACTGTATGGGATTATGCTTATGGAATGAAATTGGACTAATATATTTGTGTACCAATGACGTATTACGTAAAATATTTACTAGTATATTTGATAACTAATATTTGTTCTGCAGGATCTTTTAAGATCAAAGTTTATCTGCTTTATTAGTTGGAATTAACATTTGTTTTGCAGGTTCCAATAAGACAACAAAGAAAATGTTTATTGATTAGCCAATAAACAAGAAAATAAAATTGTTGTTTATTTTATATTTTGTACCGACGGGTTTTCGAACCCCTGACTTTTGACTGAGCGTCAGGAGTCTCGGACCACTACGACTTCATTCCCGTGGTGATATCTAAATGCACAATAATTTATTTATAACAAAATGTGTCTTAAATTTTTATTAACTTTAATAATTTGTTTCTAATCAGAAAAATGGTAAGCATTGCTAAGAGGGAATTTGAAATCCTCGATGTGCCTGGAAAGAACTACTACAAATGAAAGGTTGATGCCCTTGCACACTTGAAAGCTAATGAATTTAGGAAAACCATTGAAGAAGATAATAATGCCTCAGAAGAAGACCAGACTAGGGCCATTATTTTCTTAAAGCACCACCTGCATGAGGACTTGAAAAATGAATACCTCATGGTTGAAGACCCAAAAGAATTGTGGCAAAATCTCCATGAGAGATATGGGCATAGAGAACAAGTTTTATTGCCACAAGCCATGTATCAATGGGCTAATATGAGGTTTCAAGACTACAAGTCTGTTAGCGAATATAATTCTGCTCTATTACGAATAACTTCATCAATGAAGTTATGTGGGCAAAATGTCACTGAGCATGCCATGCTTGAAAAAACATTTTCCACCATGCACGCCTCTAATGTGCTACTTCAGCAGCAATATCGAGAAAGAGGTTTCAAAAAAATACTCTGATCTGATATCTGTGTTATTGGTGGCTGAGCAGAATAATCAATTGCTCTTTCAGAATCATAATATGAGGCCCGCTGGAACTAGTGCAGTACCAGAGGCAAATGCCACCCAAATTGGCAATCAAGGGCGCCAACAGAAAAATAATAAATATCAAGGCAAAGGCTTCAGCAAAGGCCAACGACGCCAATTTAAAAGAAAGGGCAAACAAATAAACCACCAAGGAAGTGGACCAACTGGGAAGCAAAAGGTCACATGTTTTAAATGCGGCATTAAAGGCCATTTCGCGAAAGAATGCCGCACCGCCAAACATTTGGTGGAGTTATATCAAGCTACCCAGAAAAATAAAGGGAAAGATGTTGAAGCCAACTTTGTGGATCATGCGCCACAGAATGCGCCAACCCTTGACATTTCTGATTATTTCATGGATAATAATGAGGAAGACCTTGCCAAACTAAGCATTAAATAAGATGGTCTTAATTAAAATGTAGTATTTTTAACTATGTGTGTTTTGAGTTATTTATCTTAAATAAATGCTTTAAGAAGCATAGAATGTTAATAGATGTAATAGTTTCGTATCTCAAAATAAAATCAATGTGTTTAATTAATCTCTAATCTGATATTTATTTTCTAATGAAGATATGGATTACCAAAATGGAATTGGAGAACAATGTCTAATTGATAGTGTTGCAACACACACAATCCTGAGGAACAAAGTTTACTTCACTCACTTGATACCAATCAAGGCTAATGTTAACACCATTGGCGGTATTGCAAGATTAATTGAAGGATCGGGAAAATCGTGTGTTGTACTCCCAATGGGGACAAAAATTGAGATAAAAGACGCACTATATTCGAGTAAACTCAAAGAAACTTGTTAAGTTTTAAAGATGTGCGTCAAAATGGTTACCACATGGAAACCATGACTGAAAATTATAAGGAGTACATGTCAGCGTACTCCTCAGGACTGTACTACACGTACATTAATGCCATTGAAATTAATGTGGTGTCCAAACAATTGGTGGACAACAAAAAATTATGCTCTCTGAGGCATGACCGTTTAGGTCATCCTGGCACAAGTATGATGAATAAAATAATTAAAAGTTCAATCGGACACCCCCTAAACAATGTCCGGGTACCAAGATTTGGTGAACTCCCTTGCACTGCATGTTCACTTGAAAAATTAATTACGAGACCTTCCAAAAGTAAAATTGGAAGTGAGTCTCCTGCATTCTTGGAAAGAATCCAAGGTGATATTTGCGGGCCAATTCACCTGCCATGCGGACCATTCCGATATTTCATGGTATTAATAGATGCATCAACACGATGGTCACATGTGAGTTTATTATCGACAAGAAATTTCGCATTTTCTAAATTGTTGGCTCAAATAATTCGATTGAAAACTCAATTCCAGATCATTCGATAAAGAAGATCAAGCTGGATAATGCAGGAGAATTTACATCCCAAACATTCAATGACTATTGTATGTCTATCGGGATTTAGGTGGAACACCCAGTTGCTCATGTTCATACCCAAAATGGGCTTGCTGAATCTTTAATCGTTGGGCCATTATTAATGAAATCAAAGTTACCAGCATCTGTTTGGGGACATGCTATATTGCATGCAGCAGAACTAGTACGATTAAGGCCAACTGCGTATCATGAATTCTCCCCTATGCAATTGGTATCTGGGAAAGAGCCAAGTATTGCGCATCTGAAAACATTTGGGTGTTCAGTTTATGTACCAATAGAACCACCTAATCGTACTAAGATGGGTCCGCAAAGAAGGTTGGGAATATATATCGGTTTTGAAACCCCCTCAATTATTAAGTTTTTAGAACCGATGACTAGTGATTTATTCACAGCACGGTTTGCTGACTGTCATTTTGACGAGTCAGTATTCCCAACCTTAGGGGGAGGAAAAGATAAGGCGAACCCAAGTACGACAGAAATAACGTGGAATGCGGCAACATTATCTTATCTTGACCCACGTTCAAATGTGTGTGAACATGAAGTTCAGAAAATAATTCATTTGCAAAATGTTGCAAATCAATTGCCTGATGCATTTACGGATATAAAGAAAGTGACAAAGTCACATATTCCAGCCATGAATGCTCCTGCAAGAATTGAGATTCCCACAGGAAATTCTGATAAACCCTTTGAAAATGATCCTACTATTAAGCGAAAGCGTGGTCGACCAATTGACTCAAAAGATTTGAAGCCAAGAAAATCAAAAAGGTTGGAAAATGTGAATGTCAATGATGTTCAATCTTCTAAGGAAGAACATGAACAAAGGCAGAGCACAGGCAATATCGTCAATCAAAATAAAAATGAAAATGAAATCTCACTTGAAACATTAAGTGAGCATGGAAATATAGACAATTTTGAGATCTCAATAAACTATGTCTATAATGGAAAGAAATGGAATAGAAAAGACATTGAGATTGACGACGTATTTGCATACACAGTTGCCTTAGAGATAGTCATCAATGAGGATGACATTGAACCAAAATCAGTCGATGAATGTCGTCGACGAAGTGATTGGCCAAAATGGAAAGAAGCAATGCAGGCAGAATTAAACTCATTTGAAAAACGACAAGTTTTTGGGCCATTAGTCTAAACCCCAAAGGGGGTAAAGCCCGTCGATACAAATGGGTATTTGTACGAAAAAGAAATGAGAAAAACGAAATTGTAAGATACAAGGCAAGACTTGTAGCTCAAGTTTTTTCTCAAAAGCCAGGACTTGACTATGATGAAACTTACTCTCCAGTTGTTGATGCAACAACGTTGAGATTTCTAATCAGTCTGGCAAATTGTCAAAGGCTACAAATGCGCCTAATGGATGTTGTGACTGCTTCTTTGTATGGGTCACTTGACACTGATATTTACATGAAAGTCCCATAAGGATTTAAACTGCATGAAGCCAATGTTTCAAGAAATCATGATTTGTACTCAATAAAATTGAGTAAATCTTTATATGGCCTAAAGCAGTCAGGACAGATGTGGTATAACCGTTTAAGTGAATATCTTCTAAGGGAAGGTTACAAAAGTGATCAAATCTCCCCATGTGTTTTCATCAAAAGATCTAAATCTGGACTAGCAATCATAGCAATATATGTTGATGATTTGAATATCACCGGAACTCCTGATGAAATCGAAAGAACAGCTCAATACCTGATGAAAGAGTTCGAGATGAAGGATTTAGGAAGAACGAGGTTTTGCCTTGGTTTGCAGATTGAACATCTCAATGATGGAATTTTTGTCCATCAATCAAACTACACCGAGAAGGTATTGAAAAAGTTCTACATGGACAAAGCACATCCACTATGTTCTCCAATGGTCGTACGTTCTCTGAATCCCAAAGATGATCCATTTCGACCACGAGAGGAGAATGAAGACGTTCTTAGACCAGACGTGCCATATTTGAGTGCAATCGGAGCTCTAACGTACCTATCCAACTATACAAGGCCATATATTGCATTCTCGGTGAATCTCTTAGCAAGATACAGTAATGCACCAACAAGGAGACATTGGAATGGGATTAAGCACCTACTTCGTTACCTTCGTGGAACGGTAAACTTGGGATTATTTTATCCCAAAGGTGCAGATCCTATACTTATTGGATATGCAGATGCAGGATACCTGTCAGATCCCGACAAAGCTAAATCTCAGACAGGATACATATTCACTTATGGCGGTACTGCAATCTCATGGAAATCGACCAAGCAAACCTTAACCGCCACTTCATCAAATCAGACCGAATTAATTGCTCTTTATGAAGCAGGAAGAGAGTGTGTATGGTTGAGATCTATGATCCAGCACATACTCAAGGAAAGCGGTTTTAGAACGATTAATGGCATCCCAACTATAATCTACGAAGACAATAGTGCATGTGTGACTCAAATCAAGGATGGCTACATCAAAGGAGACAGAACAAAGCACATTGATCCAAAATTCTTCTCCACCCATGATCTAGAGACAAATGGAACGATAAGCGTTGAGCAAATCAAGTCATGTGAAAATATTGCCGATTTGTTTACAAAAACTTTGCCACCCAAGAAGTTTGAGGAACTTGTGCAAGGAATCGGGATGCGTCGTCGTTGTAACTTATCCTAAATTCAGGGGGAGCATTTACGAGCATTGTACTCTTTTTCCCTTGATCAGGTTTTTATCCCACTGGATTTTTCCTGACAAGGTTTTTAACGAGGCAATGCGCGTATAATGAATTACAATAAACGCTGTACTCTTTTTCCCTTACTTTGGTTTTATCTCACTGGGTTTTCCAAATCAAGTTTTTTTAATGAGGCAGCTAATACCCCTGTAATTACTACTAGTGATCCGTTCAAGGGGGAGTGTTGTAATTTCTCACATGCCATAAATATGTGAATGACTCACATTTAACCAAGTATATGGTTTTACTATGCTTGTATAGTAAGTGTCATACTTACTTGCCTATAAATAGGCCAATGTTGTAATGAGAAATCGCAACTGAGAAAAAAGCAAGTGAATCAGTTAAAACTTTCACTCCTACTTTGAGTCTCCCCTTTTCTGAGCTATCTTTTAACAGATGAATATTATTGTCATTTTATTGGATCATTTAATCTGTTCATGTTATCAAGCTAGAAGAAGATAGATACACAATAGTTAAAGCCCAACAAATGAAATGAAAAGTGCTCATCAATAATTGATGGTGGCTTCTATTTTTAGCAGTGTTCTTAAGCCCAATAACTTGGGGTAACAAATGTTTAATTATCTCCTCTTTAAAGGGGATGAAGTTATGACTTAGGCCCTGTTCTTTTCGTCGATTTCATGTTACATTCCGTTTCGTTTTGTTCCGTTCCGTTCCGCATTCTGTACTTCATTTTGTGTCACATTTTTTTGAATTATTCGTGCCGCGCCGTTTCGTTCCGTTCCGTTCCAATCCGTTCTGTTCCGTTCCTCACCGTCCCGCACCATTCTGTTGAAGAGAACAGGACCTTAATACTTATGAGCTTTGGGTAGATAACACAATGACGCATTTTTTACCCCTCCACGGTAATGGACATGAAACAAATTTTATTACCCACAAATTTCAAGAAAACACACATTTATTGTTATCATTAATTACGTATATTATTATTATTATTATTATTATTATTATTATTATTATTATTATTATTATTATTATTATTATTTTTTATTTTTTATTTATTTATTTTTTTTTTACCGGTAATTGGATCCATCGGTTTCTAACTCTTGAAAATTGACATTAGTTACTAGTGGTTCATATTTTTAAGAATTGTAATTGGATCCAATAGATACCCACCTATTTTTGGGTACTCACATGCATATTTATGTCCAAATTTCTTTTATTTTTAAATCAAATAATTTTATAATTTAATAATAAAAAGTAGGTGGGTACCCAAAAACAAACTTAAAATCAAATACATACATTGTAATTCAATGTTTAAATAACGACAACAATTACTAAATCATTAATACTATTACAAATACAATCAGTTGATCAGTAAAATTACAATATATTTTTTAAATCGCTAATATTTATATAGAAATCACCATTATTTTTTTAACATTGAGAATGTCTTGTAAATTTTTTACTCATCGATTTCAGTTCCGAAAAATCAGAATTCAGAATCGAAATTGGCTTGTTCTTGTTTTTGAGTCCCTAAATTGGTTCCATAAGTATGATTCCGGTTTCGATACCGAGCACCCGATATTTCTGCTTATCCCTAATGTTGATGTTAATTTTTACTTAACACAAAAAATAAATTAATTATAATAAGAATTTTGTTGTTTTTGGCCAAATCAACAACACAAAAACTCCTATTGAACGTTCATAACTTTTGGTGAAACGACGGTCACATTTAAGTGAAATAATGGTCAAGGTTCATTAAAAATGATCCCTGTATTTCTAACTAGTGACCACATTTTATTGTAGGTTGGTATTAGACAAAATTAATCATGAAAAACCAAGATTAACACATTCTTCCCTACCCAAAAATAAATAAATAAAAATCTTCCGGTAAGAGAGATTAATATTGAAATCACCTAACAACAAAGGTAAAACTTACTAGAAATGTAAGGGCAGAGGGAATGTTTACATTCATCACCTTAACAAGCTAACATACATACATGCATCATCACACCCATTAAGAGCATCTAACACATCCATTAACCCAATCCGATTTAAAAAAATTCAACCCACTTGGCCCACAATAAATAAATACTGTATTACTCCCCCCAATTTAATACTCAAAAAAAAAAAAGTGAATACGAAATAAAACTAAAAACAAACGAAATAAATTGACGCGTATTAAAATAACGGAAAATATTCTTCCTTGATTCTTCTATATATATCCAAGCGGTTGGCCTTCTTTCATTTCCTTGTTCTTCAAACAAAAACCCCTTGAAAATTCTAGACCTCCCTTTATATAACGTAACTCCATTAACCCAATTTAGCAACATTCATTCACTCATATCCTTTTACTCACAATATCACACATGGGTGAGGTCAGTTATCATATTTCCACTCTCTCTCCTCAATTAGTCTCTGACTCTGTTTCTTCATCAAAATTCATCCTGAATTTCTTTTTTTGTTTTCTTTGTTCAATGAATTATGAATTTCCCAATTTGATTTTATTTTTCCCTTTTATGATTGTAGCAACAAGACCGAGAGAAGAAGAAGAATGACGGAGGAGAAAAAAAGGGTGACGGCGGTGGTGGTCTCACTACAGTTGTGTTGAAATTGGAAATGCATTGCGATGGTTGTGCGAAGAAAGTCAAGCGATCTATCAAGCATTTTGATGGTAAGAATTAATTTTGATAAATACCCATTTATCTAATTTGTGTTTTCTGCAAAACCCAGAATTTTGTTTTTTTTACTGTATATAGTATTGAGTCAAATCAAGCAAGCATTTTGATGTTAAGAAATAAATTTGACAAATACCCATTAATCATAATTGTGTTTCCTGCAAAACCCAGAATTTTGTTTTTTCTTTACAATTCTAAATTGAATTTTATTGTGAAAAAGTCCATTTTTTCCCCTCGTTGGTGATGGTGGGCAGTTTAAGATCCGAATTAGTCGGTCAAAATCGTGGTTGTATCAATTTATGACCGTTACACTGCCTAACCTTAACTGGGTTGAGCTTAATTTAATTAATTAGTCAATTTTTCATGAACTTGGAGAGCAAAAAAAAAAGAAAAAAAAGTTCATTAATTTTTTTTGTACGTTGTACTATTAAAGTGTACTGTGTATAGAGATAATGAAAAGGAGTTGTTCCTGGAAACATCTAATTTTTGTGTTGTGTTTGGTTGGTGAAATGTTTAGGTGTGGAAAGCGTAAAGGCAGATTGTGTGACCAAAAAATTGACGGTAGTAGGGAAGGTGGACCCCATAAAGGTTAAGGAGAGGGTAGAGGAGAAGACCAAGAAGAAGGTGGAGTTAATTTCCCCTCAACCAAACAAGCCCTCTAAGGAAGGTGGTGGTGGTGGTGACAAGAAACCTGATGAGAAGAAATCAGATGAGAAGAAGTCAGAGGGGAAATCTGATGGTAAAAAGTCAGAAGAGAAAAAGGATAACAAGCCTAAGGAGGTATAAAAAAAAAATTCATTTTTTTTATGTGCCTTATTTTGACTTATTCTATGCTTTTAGTTTACCTGTATTGAAATATGAAAAGAAAAAGAATTGTTAGGATATTGAATGTGTACCTGTTTGTGGTTTGAATTGATGTTTTTGAGTGTGTTACAAATACAAACATGCAATGCCATGAATGGTAGGAAAAGTGACAAATTTATTGTGGCTTTGATGCCTTTGAATTACTACCAATTTTGTGTAGATGAGGCTCATCCAATTTTAGTAGTCACTAGTCAGGTCCCAAATTTGAATCCGTCCTTAATAGTGTATGGATCAGTGGTCGTGATTGCATATGGCAACCATCTTCACTAAAAAGGAATTAGCTTTTTTATTTCATAGCATTGGATTACTAATTACTTGCACCCTTTTTTGGTATGATGTGATACTCATGGGAGCGTGAGTGGCGATTATAGCGAGTATGAGTTCTAATCTTCTATAGATGAACATGATTGTGTAAGTTACAACTTACATTAGTTAATTCCCTATGAATATTACCTATCAGGATAATAGCTTTTGTTCCTACAGAAACTGCTAATGAGAAGTTAAGACCACAAAATTCTGTAAACAAGGTCCAACTCCATTTTTACCGATAGGGTATCCTTATCCACATATATTGATTAGTTAGGTGGCTTGTTTGTTTAGTTCTCTTGTTGATTTGAGGCTAACAATGATTTGCGTACGTAATCAAAATTAATTATAATTTGATTATGTCATTGTGCCATCATCAACCACGGTTTTAGTGAATGGTCCAATATGGGTTAGTTCAGCTGAATTTTGAAATATTGATGTCTGCCCTTAAAAGTGGTTTTAAATGTCTTTTAGTATTTGTTTATGTTGTGTATGATACATGAATACATCATATGTTAGCTCATCTGTGTATGAAATGAGATGATTTATTGGTGAATTAATTAAGTTAGTCGGTAGGTTTTCTTATGATAAAATTAGTCTAAATCATTTGATGCTGATGTATGTCTATTGTCACTGTTAAATTTTATATGCTGATCTTGTTTTCTAATGTTTCTCTATCTGATTCTGCAGCCTCAAGTGAGTACAGTAGTATTGAAGACAAGGGTGCACTGCGAGGGATGTGCTCAGAAGATCAGGAAAATCGTTGGCAAGTATGAAGGTTAGAATTTATAAGACAAAGTCGATGTGATTTACTAGCTAATCAGGAAAATTGTTTTACAGTTTTTTGTTTTGAAACTTCAAGTAAATCGATCCCTTCAGAATGTATGGCTCTTTGTTTTCATTGCCCCTTGGTTCCTGCCAAATGTGTTCGTATGTCCTATCGAAGATAACAGACAATAACTTTTGAAGTTAGAACTTAGGATCATAGAAAGGCAGAGGGTGCTTAATTACTTAATTACTTGTGAGCATGATTTTCATTTGATAATGACTAGATTAATATGAAATAGAATTCTTCCAAGGGGGGATAAGACAAAATTTGAGGTCCATTATCCTTTTTTTGACTTTTCAATTCTTCAAGAAGTAATTTTTAAGCAAAAATAACAGTTAGCTTGTACTTTTGTTTTCTTCTTCATCTTGTAGTCTTGAACATGAAATGGTTTTATTTCCTATACTAGAGTCTTCTGTTCTGATATTAGTTTTATGGGACAGGTGTCCAAGATGTGAAAGTCGACTTACAGAAGGATACCATCACAATTAAGGGGACTATGAACATGAAAAACCTCTTGCCTTACTTGAACGTAAAATTGAAGAGAAGCGTAGAGCTTGCTCAGCCCAAGAAGGATGAAGGAGGCGGAGGAGACAAAAAGTCCAAAGAAGGTGGTGGTGGTGCATCCGAAAAGCCTAAAGAAGGCGGTGGTGGTGGATCCGAAAAGCCCAAAGAAGATGGTGGTGATAAAAAGGAAGGCAGTGGAGATAAGAAAAAAGATGGCGGAGAGAAGAAATCCGGCGGTGGTGAAGGGAGTGTCTCACAGGAAAACACTACCAAAATTGAGGTCAACAAAATGGAGTACGGTGGCTACCCATATGGTGGTGCCAATGGTGGCTATGGGTACGGCTATAATCACACGTATGACCCAAGGCAGCAAGGCGAAGGCTATGATCACCAAGTCGTCGAATATTGGAACACACCAGCGTATCCACAGTATTCACATCCACCGCAAATGTTCAGTGATGAAAATCCTAATGCATGCTCTGTTATGTGAGCTAATTTGTCAACTATTCTCACAACTTGTAAATGATAAATATGTAGTGAGGCAGGACTTTCATATAACATAGTAATATAATTGGTAAGATGAGGACTAGTTAGGCTTTTGATCTTGTTTTTCTCTTAGAAAGCTTTATATGTTTCGGCAAGGGTGGTGAACTGGTGGTTCATTGGCTTTGTTAATATATATACTTGTGCCAATTTTGAGATGAATGAAAGTATGTTTCTTTGTATATATATAATATATATGATTTACTGTAACAGTAGTAGTGATGAATGATTCATTACTTATTCTGGGCCAGAATTGAGACGTGATTTTAATGGAAGAATTTGTTTGATAAAGTTGTAAGCCCCCCCCCCCCCCCCCACATCCCGGTATTGAACAACACATGAGATAATTGAGGGTGTGTTCTTTTTTAGTCAATGACATTGGTACTCCAAGTAATTTATCAGAGAAGTATGTCTATGGATTGAATCGATCTGAATTGAGCTACTCTGTATCGACCAAATAATCAAGTATAAATAAAACGCACCGCAAGAAATTTTACAAAAAATAAAAAAAACACATCGGGGGAAATAAAGGATACTGCTTCCTAACTAACACACTCGTGGGGCAGATCATGGTTGTGACTATTGGAATATCCTCTGTGGGGTGTGTTGACTTAAGAACATACCCTTGCATTATTGGATGCCTTACTTTTTGGTACTAATAAAATTCATCGATTCAGAATCTTGAATTTATTTAATAATGAGGACGAGTGATCGCCCACTTTCCAGTTAATAATTTAGTGTTTCTCCACCTCAAAAAAAAAAAAAAAGGGCTTCTCTTTTCCTTCAGATTTGATTCCGATGCTCATCCAAATAATCAACCACTACTGTTAGACAATAGACCTAGTACATAAGAAGATCTTGATTTTGGTACAGGATAAGATTTCGTGCCACAAATTCGGTTGCTCCAAAATCACACTTGCAATTTCCGGGAAGTAAGATTGCCATGTTATTGAGCTACAATAATACTAATCGGTATACCTTTCATTTTAGCTTATAATTCAATCTATTATCCCCTTAATCATTACCCTCATGCCTGATAAAATTAGCCTTCAAACGAACCAAGTATTAAAAAAAAATATCGAAAGAGTACTTTATACCTCCCATTTTAGCTTATAATTTAATCTATTATCCCCTTAATCATTACCCTCATGCCTGATAAAATTAGCCTTCAAACGAACTGAGTATTTAAAAAAAATATATCGAAAGAGTACTTTTTTTTTCTTTTTTTTTTCCTTTATTAATTTCTTTGAACTTTTTTTTTTGGTAAAAAAGAAGCCTCTTTTATTACCAAAATCATGCTAACAAATTGTCTCATACAAAGCATAAAGGGAGCAAACATGATTTAAGGCACCTTCTAGGAAGGGTACTTAAAGCCATGAATACAAAACCTTTACACTACAAAACTTAACACAACTTTCTAAGGAGATCAAGGTACCCTGTCTTAAATTTTTGAAAACAAATACAACCAAACTTGACTTTCATTACACTTTGAATCTGCGCTATGATAGCAGCAGGACTACAACAAGTATGCTGGAAAATTGCTTTGTTCCTAGCAAGCCATAGGTAGTAAATAGTTGCAGCAGAGAGGATTTAGCGCTGGATGTTGCTTCCCCTCTTCCTCCTCAACTAGTTCGGCCATCTCACATACTCCTTTGGCCAAACCTGTAACCCAATCCAAGATCGTAGACCTTCAATAACCTGACTAGAGACAGTGCAAGGAAAAAATAAGTGTGAAATAGTTTCATCCTCAACCTAGCAAAGCGGACATAGCTTATCCACAATAGTAACATTCATGGAAATGAGTCTATCTTTGGTTAAGAGCTTCTTATGCATAGCCAACCAACATAATATAGCGTGCCTTGGAACCGATAGAGCACCCCAAACAATACCTCTTCTTTAAACCTGGTTTTGGAACCCAAGTACATTTCATATCCCTTTTTCACTGTATAGTTACCAGCAACATTTAGAGGCCAAATATCAAGGGGACTGAGCCCCCCTTCCTCTCCTCGAAGTTTCATTAACTTTCCCCAGTACCAGCTAGCGTCAACTGGTACCTTGTGAACATACAGCCCCTGGCCCTTCAGATATATACCATTAACCCATTTAACCCAGAGGCTATCTTTTTTACTTGCAATAGCCCATAAATGCTTAGACGTAGCAGCTCTATTCCACCAGTAGACATTTTTTATATTCAGCCCACCAAACCTCTTTGGTAAACAAACCTTGTCCCAAGCCAATAAAGGGATTTTAGATCTAGTAGTAGTTTGCCCCCAAAGAAAATTCCTGCATACCTGCTCAATACCCTTTACCACAGATTGAGGCAAGATGAAAATAGATGCCCAGTACACATGTAGAGTATATAGAACTGAATTTACTAATTGTGCTCTTCCAGCAAGAGATAGGTGTCTAGTTGACCAGCAGAGCACTCTTGCAGTAATCTTTTCTATCAAGAAATGACAATCAAGCTTGGAACACTTGGTGGGAGAAAGTGGCATGCCAAGATAACGCATGGGAAAGACTCCTTCTGAGAAGCCAGTAAGAGAAATGATGCGTAGCTTCACACCCTGGGTTACCCCAGCAACATACACCTATGATTTATTTAAATTTGCAGAAAGTCCACTCACAGTAGAAAAATGGTTGAAAGTTTTCATAAGGGAGTCCACAGTAGAAATCTCTCCCTTACAGAAAATTATCAAATCATCAGCAAAAGACAGATTCACAAGCTTGCGCTTCTTACATTGGGGATGAAAGTGAAATCCCTTTATGTCACTTTTCACCTTCAAAGCCCGCGTAAGATACTCCATGGCAATCACTAATAGTATAGGGGATATAGGATCACCTTGTCTCAAACCTTTAACCCCTTGAAAGCTATCATGTAACCTACCATTGATGTTGAGAGTGAAACTAGTAGTGGATATGCATACCATTACCCATCCCACAAACTTAGATGGAAATCCTAATCCTAACATCATATCTCGAACAAAAGTCCAATCCACAGTGTCATAGGCTTTTTTCAGGTCTATCTTCATCAAACACCTAGGTGACACACAAGCTCTTTTGTAAAGTTTGAGAAGATCCTGAGTAATCATGGTATTATGCCCAATATTCCTCCCATGTACAAAAGCTCCCTGATTATCACTAATAATAGTAGGTAGGATCATTTTCATTCTATCACACAACATTTTTGAGATGGCCTTATAAAGTGTATTGCAACATGCTATAGGTCTATACTCACTAGCTTTCATAGGATGATCAACTTTCGGCACTAAAGTGATAACAGTTGCATTAAGCTCTTTAAGCATCTTACCTGAATTGAAGAAATCAAGGACGGCATCAGTTACTTCCTCCCCAATAATCTCCCAGCATGCCTTGAAAAAACCAGACCCATAGCCATCGGGGCCGGGGCATTTTACAGATGGTATGGAGAAAATAGCCTTTCTCACCTCCTCCCTTGTGAAAGGCTGAAGAAGCTTCAATTTCTGCTCAGTTGCAAGAGTGGGACCATAATGAATAATTTGTTGGTCAATATTCTCAGACCTGGTGCTACTACTGCCCTGCATCCCTTTGTAATAATCACTGAAAGTGTTAACAACCTCCTGGTAGTTGGTTATTTCTACTCCAGCTTCATTACAAATGGTTGAGACCCTGTTCTTATGCCTTCTCTTCTTAATAACTGCATGACACTACTTTGTATTTGAGTCTCCCAGTTTTAACCAATTGACCTTACTTTTTTGCCAAAGGAACATCTCATAAGCATGGACACTTTTCCTGTATACAGATACAAGACTTTTTGCCTCTTGCTGCAACTTAACATTTAGAGGATCAAACTGAAGTAGTTGCTGCACCTGTTCCAGTTTAGCTCTATTCTCATCAACCCAAGACTGAATATCACCAAATTGGTGCTTATTTAGTCTTTTAAGAGGCCCCTGAAGCATCTTTAGTTTCCTAACCACAGAATACATTCTGCACCCCTTGACAAAATTACCCCAATTGTTTAGGACAATATTCTGGAAATGATCAGAAGTACTCCACATATCAAAATATTTAAATGGTCGCCTTCCCAATTGAGGGAATTTAAAAAAAGCTTATGATCAGGGGATAATGATCAGAAGTGAGGTCATTAACTACTTGAATAAAAGCATCTGGGAAGCAAGAAAGCCATTCTTCGTTACCAAAACCCCAATCTAGCTTAGAGGAGATTTTGGTATCATCCTCATGTTTATTACACCAGGAATATCTCCCCCCTATCCTCTTCATTGCAATTGACATAACTGAATGCAATCCCTGAAATATTTTATCTCAGCAAATGAAACCTTGTTACCACCCATTCTGTCATCCTCACAAAGAATACTATTGAAATCACCTAAAATGAGCCAAGGGATAACAATAGTACTACTGACATTATTAAGGAAACTCCATAACTCCCTCCTTTCTTCAATGGTATTGTATCCATAAATGAAAGTAGCATAGAATCTTTGTCTAGCAGCTAGGTGAGTAACAGCACAATGTACCACCTGAGCCTGTGAGACCTCAATTACCACATCAAACATAGAAGGATGCCAAACAACCCAAATTCTTCCCTTAGGGTCCTTATCAAGGTTGATATGGGAACCCCAAGCGGAAAATAATTTGTTGCTGCAAAATTGAAAATTATTCTGCCTAATTTTAGTTTCAAGAAGGCCAATCAACCCCAATTTATTCCTCATACAAAAGTGAGTTACCTCACTCTGTTTTGAAGGGTCATTAAGACCCCTCACATTCCAGCTAGCTATATTATCCAGGTCCATTTGCACTATTGAGCAAAGGACTATCACCAAGTTCACCTTCTCCAGGTATACCCTCATTGTGCACCACCTGTACCTCCTCAGCCAAACCACTAAGGGCTTGAAAAGGATTATGAATTTCTGGATTATCGGATTGAGTTCTTACAATCCTTGCTCCTCTACTGGGCGAGGACCAACCAGACGGGTCTTTACCAGGCAGAGCTTGAGATTGTTTAGGAGCAACCTGTACAGGAGCAATCTGTACAGCTACTTGAGCAACATTCGACTGCATATTTGTAGCAGGAACTTCTTGATTTCCAGGTGCCATATGTTGAGCATTCACATGTACTGGCTTGACAGGTTTTGGCCTCCAGACTCTAGGGTGCTTTTTCTTACAAACGTTCTCCTCATGCCCATACCCCTTACAATACCCACACACAACTGGCTTCCAATCGAATATCACCTTCTGCCGAATCATATCGCCCTTGTTGTTCTCAAAGTGCACAAGCTCTGACAAAGTTTCCTGAATATATATATATATCAACCAAAATCCTAGCATAGTTAATGCTAGATTTCTCCTGAGTAGCCTTGTCCGCCATGATTGGGGTACCAAGTAGACTCCCAATTTTACTCAGAGAGCTAGGACTCTAATAACGCCAATGAAGATTTGGCAATTTAACCCATATAGGAGCTGAATTGACATTAAAAGCATCCTCCATGTCCTCAGCCCATGACCTTACAATCACCGATTTTTGATCAAAATGGTATATCTCGGATTGGATTATAGCATCCCTGCTAGCTATAGAATGAAAACGCACAATTACCAATCCATTTTTCATCCTCACAATCTTATCAATCCCTAATTGTCCCCATATTTTCCTGATAAACCCACTGAAAATGGGCAACGGAGGATTCGCACCAAGAACATGACAAACAATTGCAGTTCCCCAATAATCAATTTCAGGTTGTATATCCTCATCATCAATTTTTCCCACAGCAATACCCCCTTTAATCTCAGGACAAACAAAGTCAAGCTTACACCCATCATTCCTTAGTCTAGAAATATCAAAATTCTCCCACGCATTAAATCTAGAACTATTACCTGGATTCCCAGAGGCCTGAGGAGATCGCGAAGCTTGTTCTACTACATCCGCCCATGAATTAGATCGAGCATCAGCAGCACGGTCACAATGATTCCCAGAATGTTGCCATCGCAGCTCTTCAAAGCTAAACCTAATTTCATCCAACGCCTTCTCAGCAGCATCAAGTTCATTACTCAGATTTCGAACAATTCTAGTCTGAGTAGTGGATTTCTCAGTCATCGGGGACGTCGAGATAACCATCGCTTTATGTTTCGGGGGCCGTCCTCTCTTCCCTCATACCATGGCGGCGCAGTTTAAGCAAATCGCCTAAACATGCTCCAGAAGAGAGAACGTCTCTCACAAAACTTTTTTTCAGAATTTCTTTGATCTTGTAAGATGTAAAACTTAGCATTCACGAAAAAAAATTACACGAATCTTTTTTCCCATGCGAACGAATAAGAAGAAACATTATTAAACGCAAAAACTCAATATCTCTCACAATAAGGAGATTTTATCACAATGACAGATAAATGTGAGACTCAACAAACTCTCACAAAAACTTAATATGAGTTAGCATTATGCATGAGGGATGCATGCGTGATATATGTGATGTGAGAAAAAAAGTGATACATTTGCAAACGAAAAGTGATACATTAGGACAAAAAGCAATAGTTTCGGGCCTCATAAAAGAATTTTTAGAATTAAATTGGGAAAATTATCTTGTGTTACCTTCATTGGCAATATTTATGGATATCCTTTAGGCTTTGTTCTTCTTACTTTAATTTTACTTAAATGCATTTCAATTCAATTCATCAATAATTGAATTTATTTAGTTCAATTCAATCATGTATAATTTTATCACTCAAATAAATTTTATTCCGAAATATATTTAAGATGATAACTATGTCATTGGAAAAATTTCAAAGCATATTTTCAAATGAGTGCAAAATTGATCATGTTTGGACGAGTTCTACATAGTCAAAGGACAAATTAAAAAAAAAAAAATTCAATTCTATTTAGTTCAGTTTATTTCACTTCAATTTTTTATTTTTTTTGGTTTGGTTCCTTCCTCTTTGGGCATGGCTAAAGGGCACCTCCTAATGCACAGCTTCGGGTGTTCCACAAATTAATTCGTACAGGTGCTCCCCAGCAGGTTTGAACCTATAACCTGATATACAAGTTGCAACTTATTTATCAGTGAGCTAACACCTCTTGGGTTTTTCACTTCAGTTTAACCAGCTGAAAAAAACGGAGGCTTACCAATTACACTAAATCTTGGACACCCTTTTTGGAATTTTCAGAAAAACAAAAACTGGAATGAAAATGACGAAGAAACTTCTGGTAGTTTGTTTGTTAGGTAGGCGATTGACTAAATCATCCAATAACGATTGTCAAGTGTGCTTGTGAAACTACAGCCATTAACCACAATGAATATTATTTTACACAATTAAAGTTGTTTTCCCTAATTTAATACTTTTTTGCATGCTCAAACCAACAAAAAGTTAAAAATTACGTATCATGTAACCGTCCTTGAAGAAGAAATTGTAAAAATTTGTCCTATTTAAATGTCTTTCAAACCCTTGGAAAGGCTATTTTGGCAAATACCTCAAGTTTTATGGTGTGGCCAAAATTATGTTTATCGAATTGTTTAGTGTAATTAACCATTTTAGTGAAGATTGAAGACAAGTGACTAAATCACATTTCCAAAAGACTTTTGGACATTTATGCTAAAACTCGCCATTGTTAGTAGATCAAATATGTGAACAACAAGCGTATAACGTACATAGGTCACAACTCACACTGCTTTCAGAAGCTCCATATATAGTAGTAGTTTTCTTATATATCCAGGAGTATAATATCATGGTATGAAACTGGCGCTGAGCCCCTATCAAATACCAATGTCAATAAAAAAAAAAAAAAAAACAATAAAAGAATAAGAGATTTAAAATTAAGGCGAATCTTAAATTTTCAATGGGTCTAGACAAGATTCACGTAGGTGATCGAACAACAACATCACGACTATGTTTGGCACAAATAGGTAGCGTTTCAATAAAAGCTATAGCTTGAAACTTGCAGCTAGTATTTTTTAGTCTCGACTAGTAGTACCAAACAGTTTGCCAAATTATTTTCAATTTGTAGCTACAACTAATATTGTGAAACCTATGCATGTAAGCTTTCATCAACAGCTACAACTAGTTTAATAGCATTTCGTAGCAATTTTTAGCAGTTTTCTACTAATTTCTTTCCTTTATTAACATTTGACAGCAACTACATCTAATTTTGCCAAACATGACCCATGTAATATTTAGTGATGGCCATTCTAAAATCAATTGCACTAAATAAAAGAAGTAACCTATTTGACAATTGACATATATATTTTTGGTGTTTCTTCCTCAATTCTTTCAATATATATGACTCTAGTTCATACACGCTTTAACCACGTATAGCCGGATAGCCCCTACCTATTAATTAAACAATTAATAAGTGAAGTACTACTCTTTAATCAAGAAACGTTTATGCTTGGCATAAGCCAGGAGAAACAGCGTTTCAGACAACCATGCATGAAAAAAGAAACGTGGGATCCAAAACGCAAGCAACGTTCTATGTCGAAACCGAAAGATACAAGCGAAGTCAGGTTTATTTGTTTAGAGACCTGATCGAGCATATTGAGTTCTCATTTGCGTCACAATAGTATTAAATTCCTCGAAGAGGTTGTCTAAAAGATTTACTATCCCCTGTATATTAATTATTATATGATCGATAGAAATGGGATGTTAATTATAATTCTATATTTGTTGTCTAGCTACAACTTGATTTAATTTAATTTGACCAATAAATGTCAGCCTATTGTTGAAAAATCCCAATTTGCAATTACATTATTTCATACAATTAAAAGAGATTCTCATGGTTCTCCCCGAAATAGTGGTTCCTTTTTAGTTTATGTAACCAAACACCATATGAATCCACTTCTACTAGCTAGATAGCACATTGATAAACAAAGAGCAAACTATCATTCCCTCCATCTAGTGCAAACAATACGTTGTAATTCGTTGTTTCGGCACTTAGGCAATATTTGGCACAAACAACTAACTTTTCTATAAAAGCTACAATTTGAACTAGTTTTTTTTAACCCCCAACTTCCAAACAACATGCCAAATTATTTTCGATCAATTTGCAGTTACAACTAATTAGCCTAATTTTGTGAAGCTTATCATACTAGCTTTCAACTTACATACAACTAGTTTATACTTTGTTTTAGTAATAACTTTCAACTATTAACTAAGGAGGTGTGGCTGAGTGGTAGGGGCGGCTCATCCATCCTTAACCAAGGTCGATGGTTCGAATCTTGCATTGTGCATGGAGTAACTTTAAATTCCTTGGCCAATTCCACCCTTAAATCAGGTGCATACAAGCCAACGAGAGCAAATGGTTATTGTGGCCGACGGTACGTGGCTACCCTTTGTTATGAACCAAAACAAAATAACTTTCAACAATGTTCTACTAATTTCTTTCCTCTTTAAGCATTATTTTCACAGTAACAGTTACATCTAATTCTCCCAAGCATAGCCTTACATACTTACCATCAAGTACATAAGTTTTCTAAAAGGTGCCCCAGACAATAAATTGGCCTGGTAAAATATATAATTCCAAATATATCACGGGATTTAAGGGACTTACGTTGGAGATATGACCACACTAAACTAGTGCATGCTTATTTGTCCAACCTACCGTGATGAAGAATTGACATCAATGGACATCCACATAAGCTCCAATTATTTCATTAATGAATATTAGGGTGGTGATAACTGATAAGACCTCTAAAAGCATTCAAGAAGCCAGTATTATGCATGCTGTGTGTGTGTGTGTTTTTTTATTTGGCCTATTATTGCATTGGACTATTATGGTTCCATGCATATATTGTCTATTAAACAATAGGAAAGATCACGTTATTAACAAAAGATAAATGATAATGCATGTATACTCGTACGTAAGACCAAAAAATAACAAGACAACACACCCGTCCAAATTTCCTGTGATTAATTATATATGTGGTATTAGTACGACTTAATATTCTAAAATAGTAACCCAATAAGTATTGACTCACTAGTAAACAAGTTGCAACTTGTACACCAAGTCAGGATTCAAACCTTTCGGAGAGCATCTATACGAATCAATTCGTGGAATACCCGAGGCCGTGCGTTAGGAGGTGCCCTTTATTCACGCCCAAAGAGAAAAGAAATTACTCTTTGCCAAATCAAAAAAGAAATTCTAAAATACTGGAAGCTACGTAGTGTAATTACACTGACTATATAAGCTGCTAGCTAGTGAACAAGGTAGCTAGGTTTGTTTGTTTATAATTAGTCTAATATGATGAGACAGCATGCATTGGCCCTGAATGGTTTAAATATAGACGATTTTTAAAAGTGATGATTTATGATTTTATATATGGCTCTTATAGTACACCTTATTTAAATATCGCTTCTAACTTCTAATAATAGTGATGATGCATGGCCAAATTTTTATGTTTCCAAAAAACTTGGATCTAATAATGTAGAAGGATTATTGCATGGTTATATATGTATGTGAATATCATTGCTCTACCCAGTGTTGAAACTTGTTGCAAATAAAGGACGTTGTAAGTAATATTGTTAGGTAATTACGGAGGAAATTAAGTAATACACATAAGCCTCATTCATTATCGACAGACTCTTTGTAATCGAATCTAATGAAATTGGACAACATAAAAGATAACCCTCTATACTGTATGCCACTATTTTTGTTTAGGTTAAAGCAACAGTATAATAGTATTTTGACACATGATCACTTCACCGGCTATGTGATATCCATGTAGATCAGGCGATGATAAGCTAATTAAAATTCACATCGAGATTTGAACCCAATTCTCTCAAACATATATCAAAGTGCTCATGTTTGATAAATTCCCCTTGAGGGTTTACTGTATATTATTAATAATATATATTGAGGGATTACAAAATAGGTTACAGAATAATGGACCTAGATACAAACCTAGGCTAACTAGGAAACTATAAAGTATTTACAATAATAATTTCCTAATAATTACATTATCTATCACACCCCCGCAGTCGCAGCGGGAGAACGATCGATGCTCAGACTGGAGCGAAAGTCATTAAACAGGGTGGAAGGAAGGCCCTTAGTAAAAATGTCAGCATACTGAGAGCTAGAGGGCACATGAAGGACCCGAACATGACCAATAGCAACTTTCTCCCGAACAAAATGGATGTCAATCTCAATGTGCTTGGTGCGCTGATGCCGAACGGGGGTAGTGGAGAGGTGGACTGTACTAACATTGTCACAATAAACCATGGTCGCACGAACGAGAGGACATTGGAGCTCGACAAGAAGGTTGCGGAGCCAGCAGGTCTCGGCCACAGCATTGGCAACGCCACGGTACTCGGCTTCGGCACTGGAGTGGGAGATAGTACCCTGGCGTTTGGAGGACCAGGAGATGAGGTTGTCGCCCAAGAAAACACAGTACCCGGAAGTGGACCGACGGGAATCCGGGCATCCAGCCCAGTCGGCGTCCTAATAAGCGGTGAGCCCAGTAGTGGCGAATGGGTATAGCTGCAAACCATAATCCGGAGTGCCCTGTATGTAGCGCAAGATGCGCTTGAGAGCCTGGAAATGGGGGGGCCCGAGGATCATGCATGTACAAGCAAATCTGCTGCACCCCATAAGTGATGTCTGGGCGAGTGAACGTGAGGTATTGAAGCGCCCCAGCTAAGCTGCGAAAAAGAGAAGGGTCGGCTACGGCGGGGCCGTCGGGACCGAGCTTGGACTTGGTGGCAACAGGAGTGATGCAGGGCTTACAGTCGGACATGTGAGCACGCTCAAGGATCTCAAGAGAATACCTCTGCTAGAAGAGGAACAGCCCAGCGTTGTTACGAGTAGCCGTGATGCCAAGGAAATAGTGAAGAGGACCAAGGTCAGTCATGGCAAACTCAGTGCTGAGGAATGTAATGATCTGCCGAAGGAGAGCATCCGAGGAAGCTGTAAGGACAATGTCATCAACATATAAGAGGAGAAAGGCAACATTATCACCCTGCCTGTATACAAATAGAGAGGTATCAGATTTGTTGTTGCTGAATCCAATACGGCCCATGTACTCTGCAAACCGCTAGTACCAAGCCCGAGGAGCCTGTTTCAATCCATAGAGAGATTTGCGTAACCTGCAAACATAGTCAGGATGAACAGAATCATGAAATCCAGGGGGCTGATGCATAAAGACTGTCTCATGTAGGTTAGCATGGAGGAAGGCATTTTTGAAATCGAGCTGGTGAATGGGCTAGGCTCGAGACAATGCCAAACTGAGGACAGTCCGTATGGCAGCTGGCTTGACCACAAGACTGAAGGTCTCATCACAATCAATACCAGGGCGTTGGGGGATTTTCCCATTAGCCACCACACGAGCCTTGTGGCGTTCTAGGGACCATCTAAGTTGAACTTGTGTTTATACAACCACATTGATCGAACCACATTGACCCCTGGGGGTCGGGGTACCAAGTCCCAAGTATTATTTTTAATAAGAGCATCATATTCAGACCGGATAGCAGCCCGCCCATTTTGGTCATTTAAAGCCTGGACATGTGAGCGGGGAAGAGGGGAAGGAGAGGGGGAGGAGGAGGTAGAGACATGGAGGTCGAAAATTTTATTTGGTTTGAAGACACCGAGTTGACTGCGAGTGGTCACACGGTTTTGGGGGGGAGGTGGGGGGGAGGGGACGGAGTAAGGGGATCGGTGGGGGAGGCCGTGGGTAAGGGGGAGGCCGGGGGGGAGCTCGGGGGAGATGGGGTAGGGGTTGTCACCCCCCTTAGGTGTAGCTGCCATGACGGGGGAGGGAGGTGCGTAGCAGGAGGGCTCGGGGTGGAAGGTGGCGGGGTGGGTGGAGGGTAAGGTGGGGCGTGAGCACTAGCCTGAGGAGGGTCAAGAAGAATGTGGGAGAGAGGGGAAGGGTCCGGGTCGTCTAGGAACTCATAAGAGGATGAAGTGGGAGGGGTGAAAGTGGAGAAAGGGAAAGTGGACTCATCGAAGATCACGTGGCGGGAGATGATGATTTTGCGAGAGGCGAGATCAAGACAACGGTAACCTCGATGATTAGAGGGATAGCTGAGGAACACGCAGGGAGTATATCGAGGGGCTAATTTGTGAGGTGTGGAGGAGGAGAGATTGGGATAGCAAAGGCATCCGAAGACCCGTAAGTGAGTATAGGAGGGATTTTTTTTTGAAAGAGGCGAGTGAAGGGAGTTTGATTGAGATAGCGGTGGAGGGGAGGAGGTTGAGGAGTTGGGCGGCCATATAGAGGGCTTCGACCCAATAGGTTGGAGGAATGTTGGATTGAAAGAGGAGAGTGCGCACAACGTTATTAATGGTGCGTATCATGCGTTCCGACTTCCCATTTTGTTGAGAGGTTCGCGGACAGGAAAAACGGATAACCATACCATGGGTGTCGAACAATTTTAATAGTGGTGTATTATCGAATCCCCCCCCTCCCCATGGTCACATTGGAAGATCTTTATTTCACAGTTAAACTGGGTATGAACATAAGCACGAAAATGAAGAAATTTAGAAAATACTTCACTTTTTCGATAAAGAGGATAAACCCATAAAAATTGTGAATAGTGGTCTAAGAAAATAACATAGTAGCGGATTCCGCTAACACTAGGAATGGGGGAGGTCCAAACATCAGAGTGAACAATGTCAAAAGGGGAGTGAACCACAATCATAGAGGAATAAAACGGAAGCCTAACATGTTTGCCTAATTGACACATATGACACAGAGAAGAAACATTGTCTTTGTTACACTCAATAAAACCGTTTTTAGCTAAGGGTTGAATGATAGAGTCGCCAGGATGCCCTAAACGTTCAGGTGGACCGACTGGAGGTGAGGAGAGCTGTGGGAGATGTGGTGGTGGAGGAGTTGTTGGTGACTGGATAAAGGTCCCCGGTGCTATCACATCGGAGGAGGTGGTGCTTCGTCAGAAAGTCCTTCACAGAAAAGCCAAAAGGCTCAAATTCAATGGCACACCAATTATCGTTAACGAAACGAAGCACATACACAAGGTTTTTAATGATGTGGGGAGCGACAAAGACATTTTGTAGGTGGAAAGGACGGGAAGTGGAGGGAAGATAGGAGTTGCCCATACATGTCACAGGAATTTGAGAACCATCACCAACAGTTACTGAATTAGCAATGCTCGAATTAAAAATAGTACTAAGCATACCTGGTTGGGACTTTAAGTGGGAAGTGGCACCTGTATCCATGTACCAACCAGCTTGGCGGGGATCCTTAAGAGACAAGGTGTTGAAGACCTGTGGCAAGGAGGTAGGCTCCACATTGGTGGAGTAGGCGGAAGATGGCGCCGGGGCAAACCAGGTCCACGGCGGTTGAAGGGTCGGACCGGCTGCTGCGGGGCTGGAGGCATGGCCTTGGGTCAGGTGGGCCGCGGGTGGTCCGGCGGGAGCGGGGCCAAGAATCCCAACGCCGCCGGGAGCAGAGGAAGCAGCGGACTGAGCTGGCGGCGCGGGGGAGGCAGGCGGCTGTTGTGGCCATCCCCCCGGCGAGGCTAGTGACGGCACCCAAAACCCGGGCCAGATGGGCTGCGCGGGCCCGGGTGGGGCCTGCTGGGCGTAGGCGGTGCAGCCCGCCTTGTTCTTGTTATACATGTTGTTATTACGGTTGCCCTTTTGGGTGTTTGTGGTGGTGGACTGGGAGGGGGGAGGAGTGGCAGCAGGGGCAGGGGTTGGGGCAGTGGGGAGGAGAGCGAGGGAGGGCGAGGGAGGTGGGGCAATGGGGTAATAGGGAGGGTAGGTGGGGAAGGGTGACGGGTGGTGAGGAGTGTTGGTGGGATAGGGAGAATGGTGAGTGGGGTAGCCCGGCGGTGGTGGTGGGGGAAAGGCCGCGGGTGGGGGAGGGGATGGGTCCGTGTAGGCGGCGAAAGGGGACGGGTAAGGGTAGGGGTAGGGAGTTGACTTTGTGAGTAAAGGACCATGGAGGAGGAGGAGTGGTCGGTATGACGGGGTTGACTCTTTGGAGTTTTAGCAAGACGTTGTTCTTCTAACATTAGCATAGACCGGCATTGGAGGAAAGTGGGAAACGGTTTGTGGTGATGTATGGCATTAAAAATATTTTCAAAATCATCGTTTAAACCATTAATGGTATGGCTAACAATTTGACACTCGGGAACGGGGCAATCAATGTTTTCAAGCAAATCAGTGATGGTTTTGATTCTGTGGCAATAGTCATGAACGGACATGTCATCCTGTTCTATATTAATAAGTTCATTTTCCAGTTGAAGGGCACGGGCATCTTTGTTATCATGGAACAATTGTTCAAGGTTAAGTCAAATTATTCGGGCCGTAACTTTTGTTTTCAGGACAAGGGTGAGCAGACTGGGTGTTATAGTACCATAGATCCATATTTTAACAAAACCATCCAATTTTTTCCATTCAATATTATTAGGTCCCGAGGGTACAGAGGTTTCATCTATATGTCCCAAAATACCAAAACTCAAGCAATGGGTCTCAAACAATTCCCTCCAAACATCATAATTAAGGTGAGCCAAGTTAAGAGTTAAGGGAATATAAGTTTTAATGTTGTGAATTCCATAAAGTCATTCAGAAGGTGGTCCGGGGGAGGGGGATTGGGGGGCGGGTTGGGTGGTGTTTGTTTGTCTTGATCATCAGCAGCCATATTAACAACAAGAAAACAAAAAACCAAGCAAGCAGCTAATAATCAAAGCAAAAGACAAAAAGATGTGTAAGAGGAAACAATGAAGTAACGTGGATAAAGAAGCAAGTACCACGAGGAGATGAGAGGGAGGCACGACAAATCGCCGTGGACGCGCTGGCGGAAGCATGGGTTGAAGGGGAGATGGGCTCGGCGGAGCAGGGCAGGGTCGACGGCAGTGCACGGCTGCTGCTGGGCGGTGGCGGTCGGCTGTGACGACAGCGGACGGCGACGACGTGAGCAAGGCGGTGCTAGGTCTATTTTTGAGAGAGAGGTAGGGTTTGAGAGGTAGGCTCTGATACCATATTGTTTGGTAAATTTCCCTTGAGAATTTACTGTATATTATTAACAATATATACTGAGGGATTACAGAATAATGGACCTAGATACAAACCTAAGCTAACTAGGAAACTATAAAGTATTTACAATAATAATTTCCTAATAATTACATTATTTATCATGAAAATTTTAACCAGTCAAACACCCCCACAATAAGGCATGTATTGTTGGAAATATGTCACTTTGATGTTATATGTCTAGAAATTTCATTTCATTCCCTTTTTTTCCCCTCAAAAAGATGATATCTTTCTCCCTATTAAAGTGTGCGCGTATCTCTTACAATGAGTTGATTAGTTGGAGAGACTGCCACCTATAGAGCAACATTAATAATAATGGACCATATAAACCTAACACTAAATGCTAAATGGATTTAGAGTCAGAAACTGATTTTCTTAGGTAGCTAGTTAGCTAGCAACTCGTGGCCAGAATATCAAAGATCAGATAATGAAATTAATTAGATGTATGGGTAATGAGTCATCCTCAGCTTTGTTTGACAGCATCACATTTTAGAAAATTTCAAGAACAGGAACTGAGAGCACAAGCATGCACGAGCATGACCCCTGCCAAGAGAGAGAGAGAAAGAGAATTCAATATTTGTGACTCAGCCATGACTTGGACTCACCAAATTTGTCCTTTTCGTCCACACCGTCTAACCCGTCATCATCGTTTATGGTTATAATATTCCACCACGTAATAATGGAATTAGTCACAAGCAAACTCACAACTATATACTCTCATGTCCGCCGTTTAATGAGGTCTTGGCTTATTAGTTAATGATGAGACCCTGAATATCTTAGGTCCAGCTTAGAATCCCCTTCTCCCAATATGTCTATCGTTAAAAAAAAATTAAAATTTACTTTGCACAATCTTTCAGGAAAACGTTTTAACTATCAATAATTATTATAATTGTATAGAAAATATATGCCGTTCAAAAAAAATAACAATCTAACCATCAATCATTAAAATTTTTATAGATATTTAAAAGTTTATGATGTTTATTTGACCTCAAAATTCAAATGAGAAATTCTATTTGGAATGGAGCGAGTAGCTCTGACTAAAGATGGATCCGTGTTGTGTTCGGGTCGTACTCGTGTTGTGCGTGCCTTTGTGTTTTGGAACAATGTTGTGTCGTTTCGTGTTTGTAGTTGTCGTGCTTCGTGTTGTGCCGCCTCATCCAAAAGGTAATTACAGCAGGTTGTGCTCGTGCTCGTGTCATACCTAGGGATTTTTAAAATATTATCTAAATTTTTGTCGTGCCTGGCCGTGCTCGACCGTGCTTTAATTTCAATTAAAAATCTAGGCCCAGACCCGCTCATTCGTGATTGTGCGTGCTCATGCCCGTGTGTGCTTGCTCCATGTCCGTGCCATACGGTGTTAAAGGCGTGCTGGATCGTATCGTGTCTCGTGCTAGCTAACCGTGCCCAATGCCATCTCTAGCTCTGACCTAAAAAAAAAAAGAGTACCTACCCCAATGAATGACACACATACATGCATCATGCATGTTAGCATACATATATGATATATATGTATATATATATGGATGGGGCCATATGGGAAATAATAGCATAGTAATTCTTCCACATTGTCGCATGTGGGAAACGGGTTTCAAGTGTGGAAGAGAGAGAGAGAGAGAGAGAGAGAGAGAGAGAGAGAGAGAGGGAGAATGTTGTGGAGTGAATGATTATACAGGGACGGGGTTTTACAGCCACCAGACACGACGGTGATTTGTGGGGCCCCCCACGACATCAGCTAATTTGTAAACCGTGGCTCACTGTTGGCGTTTAAGACTTGTACGCCACACCCCCATTAATGGATTATTAATGGCCGAGCATTCAAATTTTGAAACCGCAACCCACTTTTTTACATTTACAACACGTAAAAAATTGCAACCTTGCAAATATGGACCAAATGGTACGAAATTTAGAATGTAAGCGACTAGCGAGTGATTACGGTTGTGTTATTTTCCTCTTACTTAATAGTTAGTACTAGTAATTAGTTCAATTTGTTCAATTTATTAATTTATTTTTTCTCTCATATATTATTATGTTGTTTATTTTAGTTGATATTAATAATACACTCAACTCGTTTATGAGTATTCATAGTAGAATAGTACATAGTAGATGATAAGTAGGTGAAAATTTGATTGTGAAATTTGATTGCGACAACTTAATATAAACATATCGATGTTGGGAATTGTTTTTTTTTTTTGTTGTCTTAGTGATTCAAGTTCTTGAATTCTGGGTATGATTAAGATTCCAGTAAAATTGTGTGTATACTTAGTAAATTAGTTTACATTCTATTCAGTATTGTTTAATTCAGTAATCTGATTTTTCTCTTAAATATTATTATTCAACTCAATTTAATTCATTTCAATTTCAATGAAAAAAAATACACTGGGATTTCCCCTTCCTTATAACCAAAAAAGATAAAAAAAATCTTTTAAGTTGACAAAACAACTGAAAAGTGGCATTATATATTAAGTATTTACATTGTAAATGCGTGTCTTACCTATATACTATCATTTTAGTCACTAAAATTAAGAATGAGAAGGATATAACTATATTCGGAAAAGGCTATATGTAAACTAAGTGTATGAAGAGAGATATACACAAATCATCCTAGCCTTACACTTGGCAACTTGCTTGAATATTGAGTGAATCTTATTAAATGTGAGGAAAAATCTTTTTCAAATGAAATTTCCAATTGATCTTGAAATTTGGGATTTGAAATTCAAATGAAAAAGCAAACAAGCATTTAATACTAACAAATTTAATTAATATTTATTTTAGAAATTAGAAAATCAGATGACTCTTCCCCTCCTCTTATAATTTTCCGGCGACCTTGCAACGGTACTCACCCGCCCCCCCCCCCCTCTCTCTCCAACCGACACAACCACTTCAATTATTTTTCCGGTGACATTAAAACGCCGAACTTATTTTCCGGCGAAGATTAGAAATTTCTAAAATCAGTGAAATATAGAATTTCCTAGTTAATTAGACACCCACAAATATTCATATTTCAATGTGTCAAAATAGAACCGATAAACCTTTTTTTTTTTTTTTTGGTTCTGGGTAGCCATTTTTTCCGGCGAGCTTGCGGTCATGTATTAACTTGGAAAGATGTAATTTTGCTACCAAAGTCTTCACTAATGAAAAATCCAAGTACTAACTAATTTTGCAATCAAGTATGCAATTTGCTACCATGGAATTCCCTAATCTAAATACAAGTACAAACCAAATTACAACTATTGCCTTCCAAATGCATATCGTCAATCATAACAATTTTGCTACCATCTACGACATTTATAAGTTCACAAATGAAAATTATTTTGCTACCAATATATACATTAATCACCTGTTTTAATTGTCATACGAAAAAAACTCTTCGATAAACACGAGAAGAAAAACAACCACAACAAAGAACGGACAGACACTCTTCGCCCGAAAATTAATCAGAAAAAATGGTGTAAAGTTTTGCCGGAAAATATGGGTAGAAAAGTATAATCGTAGGAATAAGTCGATAACAACTGGGCTCCTCTTTCGCCAGAAAATTCGCTTTTCGCCGGGACGTCGCCGGAGAGTAATCGGAGAAGTTGGAGATCACCGGAAACAATAAAGCTCGTTTTTTTTTTTTTTTTTCCCTTTATGTTTTCTCTCATCCCTTTTTTTTTGGCCTTTCACATTCCCTTTCCCTCTTTTTTTGTTTGGTTCCAAACCTCATATTTTTTCCTTTCCTTGGCCTCTGATCTTATTTTCCCTCCTTTGGTCTCTTATTTTCACTCCAAAACCTCCTAGTTTTCCTCCACAAGCTTTAAAGCAAGATTCTTAATTAGGGACAAGTGGAGGGTTAAGATTATTTGTGTATATCTCTCCACATACACTTAGTGTATGTGTATCATTGACAATTGTAACAACTTCAAATAAAGACCGTTACTATTTATTTTCGGACTTCAAAAGAGTATAGATTGCACTTCACATCCTCAACTTCTTTTTGGTTCCAAGGATATCCACCGTCGATCACAGTAATTATTTTCCCGCGCTGGTTTGTAGGTAACTCAAAGGGTAAGACAACTGACCAAGAAATTTAAAGTTGCTCCATGTCAAAAGCGAGATTCAAACCCTCGACTTTGGTTAATGATAAATGAGTACCTACCAATCAACCACACTTCCTTCTTTACATCCTTTAACTTCTAAATAGTTCTGATACATGGAACACAGGAAAAACATGACCTTTTACCATGGGCCAAAGGGATGGAGAATTTTATGATTCAATTCATATGTCAAAAAAGGTCAGCTGTTGAATAATGAATATTCATGCATCCACCCTATCCGCTAAACAGCCCACCATAGCCGCAGTCAGACAAACTGGTGACCTTTTAAGCTAGTTTGATGATTTGATGAAAGACTAGGGTACAATACAAACCCACATGTGTGTTTTCAACAATTTTTATTATATTAAGTACTGTAGTTTATATTTGAGTGCTTAGCTTATTCTAAACATAATTTGATTCTTCCTTATCCATCTTTGACTATCATATATTATTGATATCTTAATTTTCCTAACAACCACTTAATGATAATTAATTATTGATGGGGCTAGAAAAAGGCTATTTTGAGTTTTGACTTTCAAGCTAAGGTTACAAAGGTTAGTGTTTTTATTTTTCCTTTTCAATTTGAATTGAAGCCCAAGGTTGGTGTATGTTTTTGTTTTAAGGATAGACAGAATTTTTCTGATCTATCCATCCGATTCATCAACACCTATTAATAGTGTATTCCACGATCACAAGTTCACAACGACGTGAGTTCATCTTAATTAGAGCAATACAATATCAAGCTCAGTCTCCTTCGAATTGAAACATAGATAAGACTATTTTTTTTTTTCAAAATTGCAAGGAAGTCACTCTCGCCACTCTTTTTAAGGATAATGAAACTCAATACCAAATTATTGTTGCAGACGAGTGGCAGTTCGCTATCCACCCAAGCTCACATAGCTAGAATTATAAAATACAAGGGTTGCATTACAATAATGGACATCTCAAAAAAAAAAAAAAAGAGATTCAGATGAGACATAGAAGCCAATACAATATAAATTTATGGAGCACAAGGGATTTGAACTTGGGACATAATGTACCCAACACCTTAGTTTAACCATTAGACCAATATATCCTTGCTTGGTTTGAGTTTACCTTAATAGAGTGATACAATGTCAAGCTCATCCCCCTTCGACTTGAAACATAGCTCGACTAATTTGTTTTGAAATCTCAAGGATGTCACACTCGCCACCTCTTTTATTAAGGGTAATGACTAATGAGACTCAATTTCATTTTATTGTTGGAGACGAGTGTGGAATGCGTCACTGCACTATCCACTCCAAACTCACATAGCTAGATATATAAGGGTTGCATTTTATTTCTCGGTGAAAAAAAAGATCTTTTAAATTAATGGAGAGATAGGGAATATCATCTTAGAAGCACAATGAGAGAATTTGAGTATGAAATCAAGTTTGCTGTCTGCATGTCTGAGAGTAACAAAAAAAAAAGGAATTAGAAAAGAGTTTAGTAGAGCAATAAACCAAATACAAATATTAGACACTACAGGACAAAAAATGAAAGAGGTATAAATAAGCGTAACAAATTAGTGAACACACCACCTCAAACAAAAATTAAAAAAGAACAGTTAAATCATAAATACAATTGGTCAAGTTGGTACAAAAGGAAAAACAGAAAAACATCAAATAACAATAATGGAGATGCCTCATTCGTATATAGCTGTCGTATGTCTTATTATTATGAATGAATTTATCCTAACCAATAAGGTGCGGTTGAGTGGTAGGGACTCATTCATCATTAACCAAGGTTGAGGGTTCGAATATCGCCTTGGACATGGAGCAGCTTTAAAATTCTTGGCCAATTGTCCCACCCTTTAAGGTGCCTACAAGCTAGCGCGGAGAAATAGTCACTGTGATCAACGATTGATACCCTTAATTGTGAATCAAAATGAATGAATTTATCCTTTTCCCTTAAAAATATAAGGAAAGACAGGAAAAAAAAAAGTTTACAATAATGGACATCTCAAAAGGCCTAGAGGTCCAAATAACACTTACAAAAGATCACATGCAATACTAATTTACATTTTTGTAAAGGTGATTACGGGCTTTCAACTCAACTCAACCTATATCCCACCCAGAAACCTAATCTATATCTTGGACTACATTAGAGTTGTGTGTACAAATAAATTATTACTACTTAGTATACAATAGGTTCTCAATTTCTATATCAAAAGCCAATTGAATCACACATATTGTAATAAGGCTCAAAATGAATATAAAATGAATCTTATGTGATAGCAAGCGTGGAAATGCGATCACCGAATCATAGCATTTTAGACCAAGAATTTCAAGTTTACCGTGACCATACTTCGTTAACAAACAATCAGACATTTATACAATTATACGAAATAATATATATTTGTCTTAACTATTCGATAAGTTGTACTATGCATACTAGCGTAGTTAAAAGCAAATTTTTCCATGTTAAGAGAACAAAGAGGTGGAGAAAATTTTTTAAAAAATGCAAAACGATTATTTTATATGGTTTTGAGGATATTTCAGTTGCACTCTTGATTTATATATTTGAAATTGTTATACTTCTCGAGTCAAATCGGTCGACCCATTAACGAATCAAGTTTGACCCAAGAAATACCGAATTAATTGAGTTTGGATCATTCTGGATTTCGGGTTAAAGAATCAGTATCAGGAGAACCCTGGAAAAACGGGTCGGAACGGGTTGGGTCTCGGGTCGGGTCACAATTTGACTGGTCTACTGTGAGTCGGGCCATGTACAACCATTCCATATTTGAGACTAGAGCAATCCACTTAATTTGGCGGATTAGGCCCAGGCCCACTTATTTTTGGAGCCCACAAGGGATTGCACTCCACTCAGCCTGCTGTTCTCTCTCTCTCTGGTGGAGAAGAGGAGCCAGACAGACGGCGGCGAAGAGGAAAAACACGAGGTTCTTGCCGCTTTAACCCAAGTTTCTTCTCTAATCTCTCTCTTAGGTACGTAAATTGCAGAAAATACTCAATGTTTTTAATAATTCTGCAGTTCAATCGAGTTATTTCTCGTTTTTAAGCCCTATAACTTGTTCTGAATCGTTATTGCTTCTGATTTTTCATAATCTGCTGAATTATTTGGAATGTCTCGATTTGATTTTAGAACTTACTTACATTGTATGCATAAGTATTTTGTTTAAGTTCTTTGCTAGGAAAATGAAGCTGATTTCAAGTTTTCTAAGCATTTATTTAACTGATAAATTATTCTCTGCTCTTTCTTTGTCAGTTATATTGTTTTACTTAAATGGGTGATGAGGGTTCACACTTAATTTGTGCAAGACATGATCATGTGATAGTATTTGAAGTGCAGTTTAATGGGTTGATATTGAACATCATAAGCACTTCAAACATTGGAATGCATGAAGATGTTCTATGTAGGAACTTTCAGGGAGATGCATTTATGTCTCTTTGGATGGTTTGTGGAAATGTAATTTCCCGTCGAATTTTGAAAATAAAACATAAGTTCCATACCCATCAATATAGGAGAGCTGAGAAAGTTTGTATTTTTGTCAGACAAATCTAAGAAAACTTTTGAGTTAATGGGGAAGCTGCATAAGTTTAGAAAATACAAAGCTGATGTATTGAATGGTAATTATGGATAGACAATAAGATGATGAAAAAATGTATTTTTGATGAATTCTTGGTGAAAATTTTCTATGGTTTGTGGCTGAGATCTTTATATTTTCCTTTACAGTTTGTGCATGATTTAAACATAGAAGGGCTATCAAGTTTCACTATAAGCAACCCGCCGGTAAGCACCTAACACCTTTAGTGACTCTTTGAACCTAGCTTACTTATAGCACATATTTGTTAATTTGAGTAGTTTTTCGAACTTTTTCTATATTTCATACTCAGTTTAATTTTTATCAATCTCATCTCCATTGGTATTTTTCATCTACCTTCTAAAAATGTAATAGTAAATAACTTTGCTATTCGATATTAAACGTGGATTGACAAGTCTTTACTCTTATACATTGAGGGTAGATTTATCAATGAGTCTTCATGGGATACATCTCCATTTGCCGAAGTTGTCTTATCTCATGTAACCAACCAAAGGGAGAGCTGTGAGTGTTTTTAGGATCATAGTTAAACCATCCAAGAATTTTTGCAGTCATGTTTTTATTATTCCATTCAAATTTAACAATTTTTTTTTTTTTTTGTATTTCTTTGTTTTAGGTGTCTATGGGTTGGTTGTTGCAGAGGCAGCTAGAGCAGCTTTGAATTTATCAAAAAAAAAAGTCAACGAAAGAGTCCCTCCATTATCTGGGCATGCATGATGTGTCCAGTAACATCCCTGGTGAAATGCGTAAAGGGTACTTCGCTTCATGTGGATTTGAATTTATACGTCTTCATGGAATCGCCGAAGAAAAAGACATGGAATTCACTGGAGTGCAATTTGAGACCCCTCCAACTAGGGTATGCAATTAATGATGTCTTGTCTTTAAATTTTTTTATGAAATTAACATATTCATAAGTTCTTAAGCAATTTGCACATGCATGCCATATGCCTTTATTATCTTGTTTAGTTTAGTGGTGTCTATAATATCTAAACTCTGTAGAATCGAGTTTGCATCAAATCGCAAGTTGATGGGAAGATTGGCTTGATCGAATAACACGAACTATACCTCAGTTGCGAATAGCACAAACTAATATGGCTCATTAATATAATAGCACGGTCCCTATTAATTTTGGTCGAAAGATGGGGGAAAACAGGGAAACAAGGGGTTAGGGAGGTTTTCTATAAATAAGCTTATGCATGAACTTGAGGACTTTGGTAGCTCACCTTCACCCTTGTGACGCAAACTAAGGCCTGTGGAATGTAGGAGCATACCCAAAACAAACTGTACGGAATTTGAAAGTGTTAATGTTGTATTGAATTAGTTTTGCCTAGCAAACTTGTAAACATATTAGTCGTAGTAGTAGATACCTGAAAGTGTGATTGTAGAATGCTGTACAAATTTATGAGAATCTCATGAGTTGTTGTCAATGAATTTAATTGTGTAATAAGGCTGTTTGAGCAAGTTTAGATGCTGCAATCTGATTTTGTATTTTAATTTAGTAGTCATCACTATTGAACTATAATTTAATCTATTGATGCAATTTCTATATTGTATAGCCGGAGAAACTCCGTCGTGTCGATGGATGGGAATGTTTGGAGGAGGATGAGGCGATTATCGTATCTGCCCTTTCAAGACAGCCTATTGTTGTTATCAATATGCCCCATGCCCCAGAACTTCAGTCGTACAACGGGGTAAGTATAAAATTAATTTCCATGTGTGTTTACTAGGGCTGTATATAAGCTTAAGCTGAACCAAGTATGATAAGTTATTTATGTTTATATAAAGAATATTATGTTGATGCTACCTGTTTAAACCTAAATAAAATAACAAACAGATTATAATAGCAAAAGGCTTGAAATTTAGCCAATAAACGAGCCTGAACTGAACTGTTACACAAAAACGAGTCTATAATTGAGCATAGAAACGAGTTAATGAACACGAATGAAAGAGCAAACCTTTGTTCGTTCAATCTGGCGATTTATTAAACAAACACGATTTGAATGAGAGTATTTAGTTCATGTACACCGGTAACCATATAAACGAGTTGAGTAGGGGGTGCTCGTTTATTAACTGGGTGTTCAAGAGTCACTCATGTTTGCAGCCCTAGTCGTTTATCAACTGTTTTGCT
The DNA here is from genome assembly GCA_038025085.1 of Tetragonia tetragonoides. NCBI lineage: Eukaryota > Viridiplantae > Streptophyta > Magnoliopsida > Caryophyllales > Aizoaceae > Tetragonia > Tetragonia tetragonoides. Next base: position 12,862,960 of record CM076139.1, read on the forward strand.
TTGAACTTGAAGTTTAATATCCCTTACAACTCTCATGTCTCCAGGAATTGATTAATCTTCACAACTTGAAAAATTTTCAAAAAGGTGATTACCCAGCCTTGTTGGTTGGCTTTGGTTATTACTTGTGTAACGATGGACAAACCATCAATGTTTGGTTTGTGAAAAATATGATGGGAGAAGGGCATGGAAAAAAGGATTATATGCTTATCATTCGCAATTCTTCACTTCCTGTTCATGAATGGGAACCGTTGTTTCCCATAGTTCCGCTTGTGTTTCTTCCGGTGAGTTCATATTGATGTACATTACATATGTAAATTAGTGTGATTTGTGCACTCTATTCTTTTGTACTCTTAACTCGCATCGGTTATAGGGAGACAAAGAGCGCTATGATTCCAAAATAAGGACAGTGGACATGTCACTTGATGGACTGTTTGAGATTGTTTCGGACGTCCATCTGAGCTTCATTGTGCTCTTTTATGACAAAGGGTATTAATATTTGTCCTATTTCATTTCTTATGTTACTCTTACTAGTCTGTTTTTAACATTTTGACCTTATTCATTATATCATTGCAGGTATGCAGAATATAAACGTGTTTTGGAGGTGAGTCTAAACATTTCAGGATCTGATATTCATGTACTATATACATAATAGCAATGTTATCCTCCTTATGTATCTTTTGACTGTTCTAGAGCTTTTTCTGGTTTTCTCTAAAACGACAAATTTAAAAATAAATATATAGATGCAGAGGTTAAGCTAATAAATGTTTTCTTTTTTAGGATTATGATAGAGTTAGTAAACTCTACATACATGACCATCATATTAAGGTGGTGAAGGTGGATGCTACTGATAATTGGAGTGTCTGTTTTAGAAAGTAATTTTCTTGAACTTCTCTTTTGCCTTCTGTTATAAATCATGCCATTCATTTTGCAATTTGTGTGTGCCATCTCCTGTGCTACTTATATATTTGACACATTAGATTTTTAATTTTGTTTTTATTATATTGGGATGCATCACAAGATCACGGACAGTCAATATGTGGTTGGGATAGGGAGTGGTAAAAATGAGACAGTGGATATGTATTGATATTTTAATGCTGGCAAATGGACTTTGATTGATTGTTTTATATAAATTTATAGGTATGCTGTTCAACCTCAGCAAAATGTTCCCTATAGCCCCATTTTGAGAGTGTATAAATGCAAAGAAGATTTATCCGAGAGGGATCTACACAACGAGGGAGCAGTACTCTATGCAACACAAACCAAAAATGGCAGAATGGATTTTTTCTCGATGACAAAATTTTTACTAGAAAGTGGTCGGTGGTGAATCCTTTTGATTAGGGATGTGAATGGATCTCGCATCCGCGGATATCCAATCCAACTATATGAATAAGAACACGTAAATGGATTTTTTTTTTTGTGGGTGACTGATGGTGTCGAATTTCTCATCTGTAACCCGTTATACAAATCTATTTACCATCCATTTAGTATATGTAAATAATTAAAAGCTTATGTATATTTTGCATTTGTAGGCTTTTCATATGTGGTACACTGGTACTTGGATAGTAGTAATTTATTTCGTATTTAGGTTTTATGGAGCTTTTAGGGTGAGATGTGGATCAAATTTATCGATTTAGTAAATATTTTACAAAGTATACATGATCCAAGCAGGGATGAAGCCCGGATTATAGATGGATGGGCGTCAATTTTGGTTAACATATGAAATCTGTCCGCACTTTTGAGCAGGTCTTTTCTGAGTTTAACTCATGTCAAAATGAGGGGTCCTTGTTAAAAATGTAGGAATTATTTATTGTGAACAATCAATCATTTTATAAAAGAATAGAAGCAAAATTATTATAAAAGTAAGTGACACACTCACACCAAGAAGATTTCGGTCCACTGATCACCTTTCATTACCAAAGTGAGTCTGTCTTTATTTACCCAAAAAAAAAAAAAATGAGTACGTCTTTTCCAATTTAATTTGTGTCCCAAGCCTGATATAAGCCATGATATATGTGACCAAATAAGTGTTACTATCGGACATGAAATGTGATGTTTCCAAACACAAAGTATTACTTTTATTCGGCTCATACATGAGACTACCTCTTTTTTTTATAGGTTAAGCTGCCTTATAAGACCTATTTTATATTTAGTAGCAGTGGGTGGCAAAGTAGCTTTGTTACCCATCCCATTAGGAACTACAAATTTTTTTGTTTCATCACACACATGCTTTTACAATTCATATGACAATATCGATACTCTTAAAGATGACGTTCTATTTGCTCATAGCTCTCGTTTGATAAAGCAAATCTTGGGTTTCGTTTCCCTTGTGATGGACCTAAAAGACGGGAAACATGCCAAGTATCCGAATTCACCTATTGTGAGGAGAGTATATGAAGGTTGAGCCAGAATAGAAACGGACAAACATAAAACGAAAAGGTTAAATAAATGAGGTTCCTATGTGACATGACCATGTACAAACAGATGAAAGCTCACGCCAAAAAAAAAAAGAAAGAAAAATGTAAATTGTTGCTAGCCGCCCTTTTATTTTGAAAAGGATGATACGTTAAGAAATAAGTCCAAATAGCAAAAAGAAGGTAGGAGCATAGTTGGTAGTTTTCTTATGCCTCCAACTTTAAAGTTAGGAATTTAAGATTTATTATCCTCAATTTTGCAAGGGGATTACTAAATGTAAATCCCAAATTATTAAACGTAAATTTTTTTTTTCAATATACCCCTCACATTATACACCTAGTTCCCTTTCTTCCCTCCCCCTCCCCTCCCTCTCCTACTTGAAAGCTAATGACAACCACGATTGCTTTTTTTCCCACTTTGCTCGTGACAAATTAATGCAACTGATAGATATCTTCAGTTCTAAATTGTTGAGCATGGCTAATATAACGAATTGAATTTCAACTGGAAAGCTAGAGCAATCACTCATCAAATTACTGTACAAAGCTATCAAGATATCACATCTTTATAAGAAGAATGAGAATAAAAGTTTTAAAATAAACCAAGATTCATCTTGCTAAAGTATCAATACACCGATTTTGAGAACCCCATAACAAAATTCATTAATTAGTTTTAAAGCAAATTATTCTCAACATGGCTTATATCACTAGCAGATGGGAAACGATACAAACAAGGCACTCTTGCGGACATTTATGGTAAGCCTTCACCATGTATTTAGTATTTACCAGCAAGAAATCCAATATCTACTGTGTTGTAAGTTCGATCATTTGGATAACATTCACTGTTCACCATTGGCATCTTTAGGTATGAGATAGAGTGAGGCGGCTGCATCCATAGCCCAGCCACCCAGCCTCCTCCACCCACGAACCCTAACTCAATCTAAAAAAATCTAAATCAAACAAATCCAATAGAAATTGAAAAATAAAAATGGTCATTACTTGAATATCATCATTATTATTGGAGATTATTTTTTCAATAATTCATCATTCTGTTTTGATTTTTAACTTTACATAAACGGAGCAAAGATGACAGAGAGGAAAATGAAGAAAGGGAGAAATTTGTGTTTCAGTTAAAAAGAGCGTTTTGGAAAATATTGAGACATAGAGATTTGCGTTTAGTAATTTGAGATTTACGTTAAGCAGCGGACGCAGTTATAGACTTATAGTTCATGGGATCATTTTTTTAATTAAACAAGAATTTTGGTTCATAATTAGTAACCCTACATTTATAAATAATAACCTTATTTTTCTGTGAGTTTGTATCACACAACTATACAAGACTTTGTCAAGTGTAACAAATTAATGAAATAACCACCTTAGAAAAACAAAAAAAAAAAATAGTGAAATCACAGATACAATTTGTCAAGTTGGTACAAGGGAAAATAAAAAATGCATTACAATGGACATGTCAAAATGCCTTGATTTCCAAATACCAACACTTACAAAGTGGATTCATTATTATAATCATCATCAACAATAATCTTAATCCCATTACTCCTAAGAGCATTAATAACAGCCCATACAATCTTAGAATTACTTTTATAATTTTCAACGCCCTTTTTCTCAATTTCTTTCTCGACATCCGCGTGAATCCCACGCTCCATTCCTTGGTGTTGGTGTAGTCTCTCAACCTCAAGCCGTCTTGCTAGGACTTCACCTACCACAGTCCCGGCCGTGGTGTTGGTGGTCCTCCCTATTTCAAACGCGCGTTTCAGCGCGTGCTCTACAGTCGAGGCTTGTGCCACTAATTTCTGAGTGTTACGATCGATGATGTTGGCTGTTAGGTATTTCATTGATATGAAGAGCCTCAGTTGATACCTCTTCATCAACACCGCCATCTCTCTCTCTCTTAGATTATGAATTTGTTGAATTGTGACTACGGTAGGAGAGAGAAATGAAGCCCCAAAATGTTGGGTTTGGGTGTGGTTTGTGTAGGTTTATTCAGTTTTAGTTTCTTTTGGGCTTTGGCCCAAGAAAAAGAGAAAAAAAAGAGTTGTTTGTTCTGGGTTTAGTAAGTCATTTTTTCCTCGTCTTGACAAATTTGGACGAGTTTTTTTGAACAAAACTGAAGTCAACTCTACTTAATTGAATTGAATTGAATTGAACTGAATTAGCAATCATTATTAGATTGTTTGGTAAATTGAGTCATATCTTTGTCTTTGGACTGTCATTAGATGTATTTATGTACATGATCAAATATTATGGGAAACAGAAAGTGGTTGAGAAAGTAGTTTAAGTTTACCACATTGACAGATTTCCAAATGTATAGAAAAGTTCAGAAGACTTGTGGGATCAACCATCAAAAAGATCGAATCTTAAACATCCAATAAACACAAAAAGAAAGTGACCGAAAAATAGGAAGTCGCAACAACCAAGTATTCATCTGATTGTGGAAAAGATAGGGGATTGTATTGGAAATGGAACGATAATTTAGTTACATGAATTATATATATAAAGAAAAAGATACATGAAGAGAAAGAGTGGGAACTGAATTTCTAGCGCCTAAAGATAGAGAAGCTAATTCCTTTGAACCCTTTGAGAAAGTACTTTGAGAATGAAGGTGATAATAATAGTCCATGGGAAGAGTAGTTATTGTTACTTGAATGCAAAGTGGGACAAGCTATCTTACTTATGTCCCTATTCTCTTCTTCAGGGATTGTATCCAACACATTAAACACTCTATTTCTCATACCATGCACGAATCGTGGAGGTGAAACCTCAGTGGCAAATCTTGCGAAGCGTGAACTACTTGCCATTTTGTTGGAGAAAGAGAGAAAGCTAAGAGAATGTTTGTAGGAGATTGGTGTGAAGAAGAGATGGAAATGTGTACAAGCAGTTCAAGGGGAGTATACATTTATAGGAGCTCTTTCACTTAGGTGGAATTTTTTTTCTTCCTAGCTTTTTGGCAGAAAGTAATATGTGGCATGGTTAATATCAATAATACCATTTACAGTGGAGTCAAAAGTTTCACTACTTTTTGACTTCGGGATATAATGGACTAAAACAAAATGGCTCATAAAACCGTCTGCACTTCTTATTTATTGTGAAGTTGCCGATGGTTGTCGCACTTTAGATCTTGGGTCAAACAAAAACATCCTCTCTGTGAGACTCTCATAGGGATAAGGCTTTGTACAACCGACCTCCCCTTGTTACTTTGTCTACTCGGGAGCTTCTTTAGAAGCTCTGGGGTAATGTTAATGTTAATGTCGATGGTTAATAATGCTTTTTATAGTACTTATTCTTTCTTTGGGTTGAATTTAAAGAGAATAGAACTGATAAACGATTTGTATAAAATCTCAACATAATCTAAATTTTTTTTGGACAGATTAAGTGGTCCTTAAACTAGCTTGCAAGCAATAGTGTACATGCTGCAGTTTAATTAGTCACATGGAGAGCATTTTGTATTCTTGATGACAGAAGAGATCTCTGTCAGACTATCCTCTACTTCTGCCTCTTATCCAAGGTATGAATAGTCGCACCAAGAAGATTTTGGCCCACTGATGACCTTTTACAACCAGAGTGAGTTTGTCTTTTCCACTTCTGTTTGTATCCCAAAAAGAGTTTCTTTGTCTTTTTATATTCACAAAAGACTGGTTCTTTTCCACTTATTAGACCTTATTAAATCAGTGAGAATCAGTGACAATACCTTATTGAATCTTTGAGAATCAGTGGCAGGATCTTACCCAATCAGTGGAAATCAGTGACATGACCCACATTTCTACTCACAGAATTGGTGACATGACATTATTGAATAAGTGAGAATCAGTGGAAGGACTTCACTGAACCACTAGAAATCAGTGACGAGACCTTACCGAATCAATGGGAATCAGTGGAAGGACCTTACACAATCAGTGAGAATCAGTGAAAATAAGTGGAAAAGAACACGCCCTTATAAGGCGGCCTCATATAGAAGGCATGATACATGTGATCAAATAAGTGATACCACCGTACATAAAAAGTGTACTTCTGAACAAAAATAATACTTTTAACCACAAGCGTGAGGTCGCCTCTTATAAGAGTGAAATAAGGTAAGTAACAGATGAGTCAGCAGAATCAACAAAGCTAGCCATACAATAGGTGTAATATACACCCCATTGTCCCCCCTTTATTTGTGTCTATCTCTCTCCTCTTTCTTGGACCCCACATACCCATACTATCCCATGAAATCTAAAAGGCCCCAAAAAAAAGGAGAGAGATAGACACTAGACAATAGGGTGTATAGTACACCCATTGTATAGCTAGCCAAGTCCAGAATTCACCTATTGTTGAAGATGTATCAGGAGTAGCGCACTGGAGAGCATCATTTCACCTCAGACATTCACATCACAGCTTATGCCCTGCTTGCAAGGGTGTATGAAAATTGAAAAGGAACCAAAAAGTGTATAAAAGGGTGAGCCAGAATAGAAACGGACAAACATGAAACGAAAAGGTTAAATGAATGAAGTTGCTGTGTGACATGACCATGTACAAACAGATGAAAGTTCACACCAAAACGAAAAAAAATTGGACATTATTGCTAGCCGCCCTTTTAATTTGAAAGGGATGATACACCAAAGTTAAGAGATAAGTTCAAAGCAGAAAAAGGTGAGAGCACAGTTGGTAGAGTTCCCACGTATCTAACTTTAAGATTATGAATTTAAGATTTATTACTCTCAATTTCATAACTGAGGGTGGTAATGTTGTTATAGCCCCTATGTTACCCACCCACCTTCCTCCCCCATGCAATGAACCTAAAATCCCGACTTCATTACCAATTCATAAAAAAATAAAAAAAAAGTCCAAATTCTCTACTTAATTCGTGGTTATCAAATTCAACAATCATGCTGCTTTCAGTTTGCTTGCTGGTAATCAAGGACAAGATGTTTTTAGAAGCAAAGAGGATACTTGTATACGCAAAATATCAATTGATTCATAAATTAGAAGGTATGCTACAACAGAAAAGAGATCGAACTTCAAACGTATATGGAATATTACTCATGGGTGTAGCTTCGTCTCATTATGTACTTTGTTGTATATCTTGTGAATCTTGAACAAAAGTTTCTCATAATCTGCTCTATTCTAAACTCAGGAAAGTACTTTAGTTTATGATTAGAGATTGAGTTCTTTTGCGTTCAATGTCGATCAAATGTACGTACATCTTATTGGAGCTTCCAACCATGGATCCCTGTCACTATTTGATGGCTAAGAATCATGCAGCCTATACACCTAGTAGATCTATATGTAAATTCCACTTCTTTTCTCCTGAATCACTAAAAATGAGAATTGAATCATTTCTTGGACAAATTAGATAAGAAAACATACATGTACTAGAACGAAGAGAAGGATGACATTTATTTTATGATGTCAGCTTACTGTTGCCGTGAGACACAAATGGATCAAGATCAAAATTTCTCAAAACTGGAGAAATACAATCTCGCAAAAACCATCCTAGGAAATCCTATAGCCCTAGGGTTATTTGTTACAACTTTTACAAGGTTTGTAAAACGCGTAGTTACAAAATTCCACCAGAGGTACTATAATTAACTGCCTAATAGTATGCCAGATGAGTATAACCATCATCTATCGAGGACCTAAAAAGCTGAAGTAAGCTAACTCATGAATTCCCTATTAATCAACTGCGGCATCAGCACGCATTTTCTCATACAGTCGATATATTACAGTGGATTTTGCCATCTGGGGTTCTCTTTCCAGCACAGCAATTACATCCTTGATGTAAATACAACGAGCAACCCTCGGAGGGAGCACAGTGGCTTGGCTTCTACCAAATTGTCTTCCCACTCCTGCAGCTAGAAACAAATTCCATATATTATATCTTTTTCGACGGAGAACGCAGGGATGGAGGGGGGGGGGGGGGGGTTGGCAGGGGTGTTGTTGGAGGGAACAATCACAGCATTTCCTGCCGATAAAGTTTCACCCAGCAATACGGACCTTGTTATGAAGGTTTAGAGGCGGGCTGTAGTTGCCACTAAAGGGCCTTTAAAAAATTCTGCAGGAAACTGTGTGTGTGTGTGTATGTCAAGAATTAGGTTTGTTTGTCAAAGACTAATTGACGGGATCCAGTTAAAAAATAGACCAAGTATTCCCATTTCCCCCTCTCACGCCTCTCATATGTTCTTTCTAAAAGCCACCCACTTTCCTTTCCAATTTCAACTTGGGGAACAGCTTTAAACTTCCCCCCACCAATTGATGGAAGCTGCTTGCACTTTGAATGCTGACAAACCTGTTTGCCTGAACTTCTACAATGGAGGGAAGGTCCGAAACACGATGGGTGAATCACAAAAGAAGAGCTTAGAACGCATTGTTGTTATAAGTTGAATAACAATTTCCAAACTCAAAAATAACATGCGAGAGAGCAAAGCCGGAAACCAAGTCTACTTATAACCAGATTCCGTCAAGAGGTAGTCATAGACAAATAAGAGGGTCACTAAAGCTACTTCGTTACTCAAAAAAACGAAATGTAGTTTCCCACAAAAAGTGATGACCTTAAGGTAGTCTCCTGCAAATTTTTCTATATAAAATTTATGATTCCCCAGTCCAGCCCCTAAACTCGCTAAACAACATCCATCATGGTAAGCAAGTCAAAGGTTAAATCATTTTAATGCCCATTATAGCATTATGAATATAAAGTTGATCAGCTGTAGAGCTAACTCAGTTGCACTAACCTGATGCAGAAGCAGCTGACTGATCCTTTTTTCCAGCACCTCGAACATCCCGTACATTCCCAGATGAGGTCCCTAATGGTTTCTGGCTTGCATCTTTGGTTGCCTGAGAAGTGGATACAGTTTCAGGCCCCCCATCACGCTTCTGGCGTGCTTGCGCCATAAGCTGCCATTTTGATAGCATGTCATCTCCTCCAACAGCAGCTCGGGCAGCTACATTCGCTGCTGTTGTGCGCATTTTGTCATCCTCCTCCTTGTTTACCTGCAGATGTGCAGAGAAGAATTATACATAGTCACAGACATACTATATCTCCTTTGACAATAGCATTATTGAATCTAGTCAGTGATACCTTCAAAGCCTTTCCACGTCCATCATCTTTCTCTTTGTCACCATCAACTCCGGTACTGCTGTCAGGCTGCTTTGGGCACATTGAAACAGCGAACATCAAGCTTGAATTATTAAAATTTTCCATAAATTATCAACAATCTTAAATCTGACGCAAGCTCTAGAATATGCTCACTTCATTACTCTTCCGGAGCTTCTCAGCTTCAGATTGTTTTTTATCCCATTCTTCCCTGGCTTTTTGGTTAACGGCCAAAATTTGCTCTCGAACATCAGAAGTAACAACAGTATTGTGCCTTGACTTTTCAGAATCGACTCTCTGTAGAAACATCATTTAGGAAGGAAGGAAAAAAACAAACACCTATTACAGTCAGCAAAGGGAAGAAAGCACACCTGTTTTGAAACCCTGATCAAACCGCTTATCAGGCCGCGCAATCTTTCCTCTACACACTAAAGTAGAAATGCATAAGAATCCTCAAATCATGGGACAAACGGGAGGTTGAAGCAGCTAAAAAGCTTACTAGTGAGAGGCATCGCTCTACGTCATTGCTTAAATTCTTCAAGCCGCATTTTGTCACTGTCAAACACAGTTTCGACAGATAAGCAGCAGGATATTAGTAGCCTTGCAATATTATTCTATGAAGTTTCAGAAAAAATGAAAATGGAATACTAACTTATTTCTGCCAACTTCTTCTGGAGAGGAACCTTTTGCAGAAGTAGCCTGTCTTCTTCTTCTTGAACAGCCTTACGAGATGCCTCTGAAACTCTACTATCATCCTTGGGCCCAGAAAACAACTGCTCCTCCTCTTCCTATTATTAAACCACAATAGGTTGGAATTCGAATGATTTACAGCTATTCATAAAGAGTCATTGCTAGTTTCAGTTGCATGACAAGTGACAACAAAGCAATGCCGCAAAAAACAAAAGAAAAGAAAAGAAAAGAAAAGAAAAAGAAAGCTCAATACCCTAAGATTAACGCCACTAACTGCAGTAACATCATTAAGATGTTCAATGCTTTGATCTGAGAAACCTCCAGAAACCTTCTGCTTCTTACTGCATAGTATCGTAAATGAAAATAGTTATGAACTCATATTGCATGGTGTCACATGAAACACCAATAAGCTGAAATCAATGTCAAGCTGACCTCGGCAAAGGGGGGGAAGAAGCAAGTGCATCGAGTGGCTTCTTTTGACCACTAGAAGGCTTCTTAGCTGATGCTTTAGCATTACCCCCGCTCCCACCCATAGCGCTAGTAGTTGTACTCTGAGGACCCACCTAAGATGGAATAAATAGCAAGGGTTGTCAAATCATCAGGAATTACAAGTAGGCGATATATCACAAACATGGGACAAGATAAGGGACTATTCGAACATGGGGCAAGACCAGATGTATCCTTATTAATCACACAAACTCTTGTATGAAGCAAGCGAAAACTCAGTTCAATAGATCTTTTGAAGAAACAAAAAGACAAAAGAACATGTTTATAACTTGCCTCATAATTGCTTCTTGTTTCAAAGAAAAATGAAACCGCGCACACGCATGTCAAGCACAAAAGCATAATCAACATAGATCTATGCACCAAATTGAAAAAGAGCATGCTTGATGACTTGATTAATATCTCCTATCTCTTGTTTTGTCATGACCATCATTCAGAACAACAACAATAAAGTTGGCTTCCCATAGGGAAGGAACAGAAAATATGCAGCTGTGGAACCCTATTTAGTTCCAAGATATTAGACATCCTTTTTCACACTGACAACTTAATGTCTTCCCCATCTTTCCCCTGCCCTTGGCTCAATCCTCATCTACCTTCCACCATTATATTCCTTTCCCCCTTCAAGAACAAAAGCTTAATCCCCAGGTTCTTTATGGTATTCACATTGGCCAAATCCATTACCATTACCCCAGTGCCTCCAAAGAGGCTCCCGCCTAGGCAGGGTAAGGGGGGGTCGATTGTACGCAGCCTTACCCCTGTGAGAGTCTCACAGAGAGGCTGTTTCCGTCAAGACAGACTAAGGCAACTACTAGCCAATAAAATAACAATAACACCATAGATACCTGGACATCAGTGTCCGACGATGCTGCCATATGTGATGAAACAGAACTTAAGGGAGCGATAGTTGTGGTCCTTGTCGATGATGGGAAAGTCATTCCAGGATGTTGTCTCTCTATAAGTTCACCATTTGAGTTTCCTTGCACTGCTTTCCCTTGGTCAACCTGTCCAACACCCAAGTATGTTGAACCTGGGGATGAAAAAACTGGGGGCTTTTGTTGTTTGTCATGAACCTGCTCAACAGGCTCCTGCTTTACATAACCCATGGATGGCAAAGCACCAGTTTTTTGCTCTTTGCTAACCATAGGTTGCCAAGGAACAGAATTATGTGGCATTGCAGGGGACATGTTCGGCATACTTGTACCAAGAACTCTCTTCGGGTCATTAAAAGAGTTCTGCCTCTCGATCTTAGGGACATTCATCGGATTCATAGCTTGGGTCACACCATCTGCATGAGTAGAACCAAAACCTTGATGAAGATGAACTTGCCTCATCTGAGGATCATGAGGTTGAGGCTTGACCATTGTTGAGGATGTACCCACATTTGTCCCAGCATAGGGATGATAATTACTGGCTCCATGCATGGGAAATGAACTTTGTGGAAAGTGCAGATGCTGCTGTTGCTGTTTTGTGAGACCGTGTATTGCTGAGCGATCTGACATTTGATTTTGCTGCATTGCATGAGAGTCTGTCAGATGCTCCACCTCTCTTGACTTGAAAGCATCGCTGTCAACAATTTGGGGACCAGAATCTTTCTGTGGTTGCATTATTGAAGCAGTAGTACGAGATGGAAGAGGAACTGTCACAGCGGGAGTGCTTTGACTCTTCTGATGCAGCTGCCCAAATGAGTAAGGATCAGAAAATTGAGCTGCAGTACCAGTTGGAGGCCTCAGGTGGTGCTGCTGCATTGGGCTTTGCGACTGCACCTGAAATTGATTACATCCTGTCTCCGGGGTCTTGTTAGCCTGAATAAAATTAACCTTTTCAGTTGCAGACAAGGAAATGCAAGCCAACAGATTGAGAAAACATCGCTGCTGTAATGATGTCCACATACCTTTGCTTGCATCTTAACCACCGCCAACCTCAGCATCTGGTCCCCTACAAGACTTCTCATAAGCCTAACAAATCCTTCCTTGGGTATCTCATTTCTCTAATATCATCAAAGGAGTTGGAAAATTAGGGCATGCAAAATTAATCAAAACTCGTTGCCTACGATAGGAAAGGAAAGGGACTAAATCCAATGATAGAGGACACACCCGCAACTTGGTGTACAGATTTTGCAGTTGCATGGCCCTATCTTTATCTAATTCGGGTAGGATGATTGGAAGCAAACTGCCAAAAGGTATTTGCTTTGTACGATTAGCTGAGTTGCCGACCTGCTCTGGCACTGGTGCTGGTTGATTACTAAATCTCTGCATGTTGGGAAAATGAGATTCACTACCTGGATGAATCATTCTGTCTGGTTCGTGGCTATGACCATGACTCATCCCAGGTATCATCGCCGCTGAAGTCTGTCTGAACTCCCCCGAATTTTGTTCCAACTGATGTCCTTGACTGTCAGCTTGCACTGGATTATATTGCATTGGAGGTACAGTCGGTGCTTGGGAGCCATTGACTTCTCGCTTAACCTCTACACTAGAACCATGCTCCTTCACGTCCATTTCAGAGGACTGTTTCTCTTGCTGCTCTTGATTTCTCAAATCTTGCTCCTTAATCTGGTTGCTATTGTTCTCATCTTGGCTAGGACATTGCCACTGCGAGTACATCTGACTAGACATTTGGTTATTCTCTTGAGACAATGCAGCTGCAGTTCCAACAAAAGATACACATATGAAGGAAAGATTAGAAGGCACCCAAAAACCAGTAACACAACATCTAAAGTACAAGTTCAATAGAACACAACAGTCTATATAATACCACTATGTTTGGTCACAAGGAAATTATGTAGAACTTCATGAATATGCAAAATTTTCCAAATTTCTATTTTGTTAGCTTATTAAGAAATAGAACTACAAAAGTAAGCCATGCACCTAGAGGTGATTTCCAAAGCAAGAGAGACCTTCGTCAGGGAGACCCCATGTCTCCAAATCTGTTTGTCTTGTGCATGGAATACCTTGCAAGTTGCAAGGGTACTGAAGGGGGTTCCAGAGGATTTGAAGTTTGCATATCATCCTAAATGTGCTAGAATGTGGCTCACTCACTTGGCCTTTGCTCATGATCTATTGACCTTTGCAAGGGGGGATGAAAAGTCTGTAAAAGCAATCATGGGGAAGTTCTATGACTTTTCAGAAATGTAAGGTTTACCAGTTAATTCATCTAAGACATCTATCGTCTTTTGTGGGGTTAATCCTAGTGTCCAGCATTCATCCTGCAGCATACAGGCTTTGTTAAGGGAGTATTTCCAGTCAGATATCTAGGGATCCCATTATCTACATCCAGACTTACCAAGGAGCTGTGCAAGCCACTTATTGATAAATTCAGACAGAAAACTCAACACTGGGCCACTAAGTTTCTTTCATATGCTGGCAAGGTACAGCTTATCAACACAGTTTTGTTTAGCACACAGGCCTACTGGGGGGTAGCTTTTGAGTTCCCTAAAGAAGGTGAAAAAATTGGAAAGCCTATGCAGAAATTTCTTTTGGGGGACTACTGCAACAAAGAAGAAACTCACAATGGTCAGATGGGATAGCATCTGTAGACCTTACTACCAAGGGGGTCTAAACATCAAAGAGGTACTACGCTGGAATAGAGCATGTCTAGCTAAGAGGCTGTGGCTGGTGAGTAGGAAGCATCAGTCAGATTTGGTGGACTGGTTATATTACTATAATCTGAGAAATGATGACGTTGGCATGTTGCAATTAAGCAAAGTGATTCATGGATGTGGAGGAGGCTATTGAACTTGAGAGATAGTTTGAGAACTCAGTGTGGGGTCAAAATGATGCTTTAACGGTCAGTAAAGCCTACTCGTTTTTTAGAGGACCTGCACCCAACGTCAGCTGGAATAAAGTAATCTGGGAGGATACAGGGGTCCCTAGACATAGGGCCATAGCATGGATGGATGCTTCTGACAAGATTGCAATGGTTGACAACCTTGCTAAGAGAGGACTCCAGTTTGATAAGTCCTGCAGACTGTGCCAGCAAGCTGATGAAAACGCCTCACGTCTGTCCTTTCTGTGCCCATTTTCAGCTGGTGCGTGGGTAGATGTGATGCACTGGATAGGTATTACCAGAAGACCTTGGGGCCTAAAGCACGAGAGTGCAATGGTTTTGAAAGAAATGCAGAAGAAAGAATGACTTGAACAGAATCAGAAAGGCAGCCTTGATCTGTACAATTTACATTGTGTGGATAGAAAGCAATAACAGAATTTTTGGCGGGAAGAGTAGAAATGAGGTGAATCTGGTGAAGATGATTCAGTATTTAGTGTATCTTAGAGCTTTTGCTAGTTTCAGTGAGCAAACTGTCCTACATTGTATAGGATGATCAGTACCTCTGTAACTTTGTGTGTTTTATGTATTAGCTGTTTGAGGTACCACATTGGTATGTTCACTAGGTTGTATTACTTCAAAGGGTGCCGCTTTGTCATCCGTTTGGTGAATGGAATAAAGCTAACCATTTTCCAAATAAAAAATTAAGATAAGTAGAAATTTAGGGGTAGTTAACCATTTCAGTTTTCCATAATTTCTACCCCCCCCCCCAAGTAGGAAGAAAGCCCGTGGAAAATTGAGGAAATCTCATTTATCCTGTTTAAGATCAACAGGAACAGAAATCCAAATATTTTCCCAGTTTTGTTCATGTAAATCAAACAAGAACATGTTTAGTATTTTTGTTTATTTCCAGGATTCAGATGATTTAACAACTAACATCTACTTTAGAGACCACTATTTGTGGTTTTCAAATCCCAGTCTTCAGAATTAAAAGGATTAGCAAACAAAAATAATTTAGGTTAACAACTACATACATGCAACTTTTAACATTTCAAAACCAAACAAGCATCACAAAATTTTCCCAGTTTCACTCTCCCATAAAGTTTGCAATAGCTAACTCAAACAAACCCTACAGAAAGACTTAAACATGAGACATCATAACTTACCAGTATCAGATTCAGGCGGCTGAGGACAGGAAGCGCCACCTTCAATATCTCTATTTAGAGCAGCAGTAAATGCCTCAACATCTGCTCCAGAGTGCATCGACTCATCCTAGCATTCCGCAAATAATGTTGTAAGCAACAACGAAACGCAAACCAAAAAGGCAAATATGACTTAGGGAAAGAGACATAAAAAGGTGAAACCTCATCGTCTTCAAGGAGCTTCATGATAGAAGGATCCATTGCACAAGTGAAGATTCAATAAAATTTCTAGGCTTCACTTCAGTTTCAAAGATAAACTCCCATTTGGTGGCGTAATGCTCCTTATTCCAAAACAATCTAATTCTCTACAGTGTTGCATATCAAACAAAATTAAAGGAAGAATCAGCAACTGATGTTGATTTCATGAATTACATCTACCAAACATATATTATACCTAAATAACAAAACTATGCCTAACCAAAAATAATTATAATAATAAAAATGCAATACCCACAAATTCATAGAATATGGGTGTCACTTCTCTTCTCAAACACAAACAGGTACTCCATATGGTGTCTTTGGCCAAGCTTTAGGTACTAACTAAGTAGGCTATAAATAACTAAATAGCTCTGTTTGGGGGGATTTTTCTGTGTTTTATTGGATTTTCCATCTCCAATTTTCTACTGATCTACGAAATTCTCTCTTTAAATTTTTTTTCTTAAAAAAAAAAAAAAACAAACTCAAAAACTAGAACCCTAATACAAAATTACTTCTTTTTCAGTGGAACTCAAATTAATCATTTATGGGTAAGGAAATAAAATAGACAAGGTTGAGAGAAATAGAAGAGAAAAAACATGTCTTTCAACGAAGAAAGGCGATCTTAAGGTTATACAATTAGGTGGGTTGGGAAATAATGTCCTGTAAACACACTATCTGCTATTTTTTCCTCTGTTACAATACAACCCAATAATCAAAATCAAATATTTCTTCGTAATGTTTACAACAAATTGAGAATAGTACAGAATTTTCATACCAACCTGGTTTTGAATTTTGGAAGAAGCTATTCAAGCTGTTGCCAATTAGGATTCGATTTCGAATCTGCCCAGAATGAAATATGCTTTTGTTAGTTTATTGTGGTGATTTGTTGCTTGCTATTGGGTTTTTGTTGAAATATTCAAAGGAGCTCTCAAACCGTTGTTGCTTGGCTTGGCAATGGTTTTTGAGAGAGTAGTGTTTCCCAGTTCAACTTGAAGGGAAAGCTCGTTCGTTTTTTTTTTTTTTGGATCAAAAAGTTTTACTATTTTGGGATTCCGACATAAGCTCGTTCTTTTCTTCCTCTTTTTTTTTTTTTTTCCTTTTTATTTATTTTTTTTTATTAAACATAAACTTGTTCTTAAACTCCAATTTAAATCCCCCATCAAAAAAAATCCCCCTCCAAATAAAAAGAAAAAACCACTTTAAATAGAAAAGAACAAATTATTAGGATGTTTTACAAAGACCAATCTCTAATTATCAATCTAAAGATTAATATAGTCAATCTAAAGAACAAAGTGACTTCCGTCTCACCAAAAATTACAAAAAAACCGTCTTATAGAAGTTTTTGTGTATAGTCATATATATTAGAGTACCTAATATAAAGCATATTTCTTGAATTTTTCTCTTTTTTTTTTATAAATTTAAATTACTTGTTTTGATAGGGCCATAAGTGGCTTATAATTAGGGGGCGGATCTACGTTCAAAACAGGGTGATCGTAAAACCCTGCTTGACTAGCGCAATATAATATAATGATCCTAATTACTACACGATATATAACATAAACTGGAATGTAGTTTAGAGGTGGTAGTTAACTAGATATGAAGGATACCCAAGGAGTCTCTTCTGATCCTCTTTTCATTATCATTAGATGTTCATTTTAAGGTATGTGCTACAAAACCTTTTAATATACTAATGAGGTATTAGTATAATGGTTAAATTTGAAGCATTGAGTATATTAGGTACTAAGAATTTCCCATTTTTCTATTATAGATAAATTTATTGTAATGAACTTTGTGCCTTTTTTATATTGCTATAACTTTATATTAGTCTTAAACTTATGTCATTAGTTTTTATGCAATTATTTTATTCAACTCACATATATTGACATTTCATAAGGTGTAAAGTTCAAATTTTTATTTTTGACGGATCAATTATACGAAAATTAGTAATGGTAAAATTACACAAGATTCATGAGGTTGAAATATTCAAATTGCATCACGTTATATTCGAGAAACATAACAAATGATTGAAGATATTAAAGTTTACATGTATCAATGTGCAAAAGTTCGAGTACATATGATATAGGGAATCGACCAACAAATTGACTAGCTAGATCACAACATCAAGAAACAAATGCATATTTAATGACATAATATGCTATGGGAAAATCTGAGTTATATCTTGTATTCTAATCATGTTGAGATTATTTTATGAGAGGAGGGTTGTATAGTTATCCAATGCTTATTACTCCAGCAAGTCTCGTGAGACAAACTCGTTAAATAATGTGATCACTATTTGGAATTGTTAAGGTCATTTATGGTGA
Organism: Tetragonia tetragonoides; assembly: GCA_038025085.1. Classification (NCBI taxonomy): domain Eukaryota; kingdom Viridiplantae; phylum Streptophyta; class Magnoliopsida; order Caryophyllales; family Aizoaceae; genus Tetragonia; species Tetragonia tetragonoides. The sequence continues at coordinate 12,881,129 of CM076139.1, forward strand.
ATACTTATTTCATTGAAAATTGATCATCATCTCACCAAAAGCTACCGAAAAACCGTTTCGTAATAGTAAAAGAAAAAAAATGGCCACACTCCTGACTCTAGGGATCAATGGCCAGGGTGATATGTCCCATAGACCACAGTCCTCCCCCTATCACAAAATTCAACATTCTGGATTCTTCAAGACTCAACGTTGAAGAGCCCCACGCACCTCATTTTCTAAAATTCCCATCAGCTTAATGGCAAAAACACTAGCCTTGTCACCACAATCACAAAATCTCAAGAACCAAATTCTGGGCACCCAAATATTTCGGGCAACTACCTCATCACCTTGGTCATCAACCCGAATTTTCAGCCCAAGTTTTCATGGTAATGATTCCCATTTTAGTAAACTTTATTGTATAAACAGGAATAAGCTACATGTTGTTAGAGGACTCTCCAGCATTTCTGCTGCTCCACTATCTCCTGTTCTTGATAGTCATCATTCTCTTTGCTCGCATAGCCATAGTTTTCGTTTTCCTTCTCTTTCTTTATTTCCTTTGCAACGATCTTGTTCATCTTCTATTGGGATTTCTATGATGGCATCTCAGTCTCACAGTGATGGCACAAACAACCCCACATATCAAGATTCTACCAAAACGGTGAGAATTTTTAGCCTTTATTTTCTGTTTGTTCTGTTGTTGATTTTTGATTGAATTATTTAGTTCCCTTTTTGTGAGCTCATTATAAATAAAGTTTGCAATTTGGTTGCTATGATTTGAAATTTAGATGGTTTTCTTTCTGGGTTTTTTCTGGAACTTCAGTAAATTGGTAGGGCTTTGGAAATAAGAAAGAAATTTAGGTAAGAAGATAGAATTCATGTTGCCCAATTGGTATTGTGTGAAGTTAATTAGTTTTTGAGATTATCCTTTGCTATAATAATTGGCAAAATTTCATCTTTTGGATTCTGATGTCTCAGTCAGTTGTCTTTTGCTTCTTATTTGTGTGAAGTAGCCAGTCAGTTTATACATTTCTAAACCCCTCATAGTACCGGGCAATGTGTGGGAGGGTGCTTCATGAGAAGCACCAGGGTAATGGTTTTTATGGTAAATTCGCTTATGTTATGTGATCATGTGTTTAGGACTAGAAGTCTAGAACTTTATTTTGTCATGCTGGCAAAATCAATACCAGGGTTTATTGATGGTTTATGATAGAATCCTTTCCATTATGAGAAAGAGAGGTTAGGAGTTACTTTCAGGGAAATGCTCTAATATGGTGACTGCTTATGTTGCGGGGGTCTGATGTGGGTTTTTGGGATAGTTTAATAAATCGATACACAATTAGACATAGTAGAGGAAGAGAAAAAAGCTCAGAATCTGTTTCCACAAAAAAGAAAAACTGTGACTTTACTTGATTCTATTATCTGAAAGTCTGAAACTAATTTGTAGCTCCAAGACCTTGTTGTGAGGTGTCTATTTTCAGCAGCAGCTCGAACAGTCACCATTGGGCAGTTGTTTTGAATTATGCAGCTTACTTTTGCATTATACTGTGTCTCTATTTTTTTGTGTTTTGGTGAAGTAATGTGTCAATTCATACCCTTTTCCTTATTAAGATACCTCAAATCTCCTGTAATCCCCTATATTGGTTGTGAGAGGCAATGCCGTGATGGTTGGTGTGATCTTGTGCCTTGACATGCTCTTGGACACTATCTAGCTGACAAAGTTATGTCATCGTCTGAAAGTAGCTATTATTCTTTGAAGTGCTCCCAACCATTTGAAGTCAGAACATTTCTTATTTGACACTGGTTGGTGATTGCTTAATATGCCAGGTGCGATGTGTTATCAAGGGTAGAGTTCAAGGGGTATGTTACAGGATCTGGACAGTGGAAAATGCAACCCAATTGGGTTTGAAAGGTTGGGTAAGAAATCGGGGAGACGGGTCTGTGGAAGCTTTGTTTTCTGGCAAGGCTGATGTCGTGGATGAGATGCTGCAGAGGTGCCGTAGAGGCCCACCACATGCTATGGTGACCGCTTTTGAAGCTAGTCCCTGCAATGAAGATCCTGGGGCAGGTTTTGAACGAAGATCCACTGTATGAACTTCACTATCTGACTGATAGATTATGTTTTAGGATAAATGCTGATAGTGGTACTCTCATTAATCTGTCTGTTCATGTTAGGTTCTAGACTTGTAGTAGGTTGGTTTACAGATTTAATACCGTTACATGTAATTCTAACTGCCTGAGTGAGTGAGTGCTATTAGTATGTTCGTGTGCAATGAACTTTGATCTGGCTACGCCATAGCAGGAGTGTGTTTATCTCTCACAAGTCACACCCATCCCCATCATGGGAGATTGAGGGAAGACATTGGAAATTAAATCTGAGATCCTGTTATGATGCATGAATACAAGTTTTATCTCCCAAAGGACATTCTGTTGTTTTTGCTTTTAATTTTTCTTACTGTTTACACAAACCACATTATTTGCTAGACTTGTTGCTTTTAGGCTTTAGCCACCTCTCATCTAAACTTTTTATAGACCCTGCTGTATCTAGGGCTGTTCAAAAGAATCCGTATCCGAGCATTCGTTCCGAAAATATCCGAAAAAACGGATATCCGAAATTTCGGATACGGATTCGGATATCAACTTTGAAAATTTCGGATATCCGAAAAATCATAATTTCGGATACGGATATCCGAAATATCCGAAACTATCCGAAAAATATCCATTTTTTTTGGATTTTATGGATAATTTTCGGATACTTTCGGATTCGGATATCCGAAATATCCGACCAAATTGAAGTCAATTAAAATAGAAAAAAAATTAACTTTTTCGGATATCCGAATATCCGAATCCGAAATTTCGGATACGGATTCGGATTTTCGGATATCCGAAATTGAACAACCCTAGCTGTATCTATCCCTGTTTGCAAAGTTCCATCGTAAATTTGCTAGTAAGGAAAGGACTAAAGTTGGCTGACTGTTAATTATATTGTCATTTCAATTCTCACATGGTTCATTAGTGAAAATCTACTTCACGAAGGAAGGTGACTGCAGAGAAACATTACTGTAATTTGCATTTATCTAAGGCTCCGTTTGGTTGGGGTGCAAATTGTTTTCCTGGAAAACTGTTTTTCCATTTTGTTGTTTGGTTTCAAAATAAGGAAAATGAATTTTACGGGGAAAACGATTTTCACCTATTACCTATATGGGTGAAAAAAAAAAAAGACAAAACAGTTTTCCATTTGTGGAACACTATATCCCTGAAACATTAATTGCGGACTTGATCATCGAGTCGGACCGTCGAAACATCACGTTTTAAAATCAGACCCGCACCCGGGCTTTCGGACCTCTTTCTCGATGTTTTTTTTTTTTTTTTTTTTTCAAATATGTATAACTCTTTTTTCTAATATGCTTTTGAGGTGATTTTTTTTTATCCACCCAAGTTAAAAAGTTTATGTATTTTTTTCTTTTAAAAAAATTCAACTTTTATTTTTAAATTTTTCTTATTTTTTCTATCTTTCTTTAATTATAATTATAATTTTTCGTTTTTTTGTTTTAATTTTGAATTTTTAATCTTTAGAAACTATTATGTATTTTTATTATTACATTTTCATTGTTTTTTTAATTTAGTTTTTAATTTTTACATGAGAATTATTAATCTGAAAATGATAGGAAGAAAAAATAGTTTTTCAGTAAAATTATTTCCGTTGCATTGTAACCAAACAACAAAAAATAAGAGGGAAAATACATTTTCAGCTAAAAACGAATTTCTCCAATCAAATCGAACATAAATCTCAACTATGCTTAACTAGTTCACTCTTTCTTTTTGCAGACGGGAGTTGGAGTGGAACCTAATGAATATTATGAAGACGACTTTGGCCCAGATTACACTCTTTACATTGAGCCTAGTAACATGGAAAACCAGAACTCCCCCCAAAGATGTGGAGAAAATTAGGTGACTTGAATTTTGTATTTTACATTTTATAGTTTGTTTCGAGTTACTATGTGGTGTTTCCTAACTAATTTTATATGGTATCAACCGTACCAGCTAACATCAGGTGAACAATGTTGATCTTTTTGTTCAAGTATCGTATTACCTTTAGTCTTCCACTAATTTCTTCTCTTGTTCACAGTTAACACAAAAAACTTTCCCAAATTACACTTGATCCGAGGTGTTTCTATACATTGATAACTTGGAAAACTGATACTTCTGCTTTTGGGAGAGCAGTGTTTTGTTAAAGAAAAGGTTAGTCACACATTTCTGGGACACCAAATCAAATTTGCCTGTGAAGGTGAACAACTTCTCGTATTCTAGATGTTGTATTTCCTCCGTTCCTGAAAAACTTGAAATATATACAGGTTGTACAGTAGCTCACATTTTCTTACAGGTGAATGTTCCAATTTTGATAAATATTTCTTATTTGTAGTGACATTATTTAGTAGGATGATACTTATAGCTAGGTTGCTTTTGTATTAGTATATTTTGTTCCCCTAATAAAAAGTATATTATGTTGAAAACTATTGAAAATATGTATTGAAGGCTTGAAGTAGCGGCCTAATTCATGATCCGATAACTAATGCAATCACGTTGATTAATCTGATATTCAGGTTACATCATACTAATTTTTCTCATAATGAGACTATAAAGACTCATATGGAATGAACCTATAGAATATGACCACTCTCTTGCTCTCATATGCTTCGCGATATAGGTCCACTCCACAAAAAATCTATTGGAATGAGACATCGTAACCGTGTTTATTATAAAGTGGTTGTCTTATTCGTGAGCGTTCGGAGGGTAGGAACTAGTGACTAGTGAGTAGATCGAGTGACCAGTAGGCTGTAATCAAATCAGGTAGAGGAGCTTTTGCTAAAAATTAAACACAAATGCGTTAATCACAACTCAAAGATTCGAGTTTAAAGGGAAACCATGTTCTGGTACAAAATGATTATTAGGAGATCAACAATCAACAGAAATTCAATGATTAATGTAACGTCCTTTCTCCGTACGCGTTCCACTCTGGCGCTGATGCCAATTTTTGTAATTGTGTCTAGTCAACACATACACAACGATCTAATCTTTAAAACCCACAAAAGTCAAGATCAAAGCCTACCAAAATAAATATAGAGTACAAAGGAAAATTAAAATGTGAGTTCACACATCAACTATATCACATATTCACATCTGTTTTCTATTAAATTATTAAAAATATTCACTTTCTTAAAATTCCATCATTAAGAGGAACTATCATTATCATCATTCATGATTCATCACGATCATCATGACTTGAGCCTTAAGTTAATTAATTAATCATCCTTAACACTACTGTCTTTCTCACATATTCTCATTATAATATGGTTTATCTTTTGGGGCTTGGAAACAAAATAATTTGTTTAGGAGATTAATTAAAATAGACAGTTATGCAAGGTATGTAGTACTTGAACTGATCTTAAGGGCAACAATAATGGTTGCAAGACTTGGAGGGCAATTCTTCTAATCAAAAGTATTTTTTAAATAATCAATACAATTCAAAGGAAATTCCGGCGGGAGAGGATGAGTTAGCTTTCTTAAGAGTATGATGCCATTAATGCATAGATTGGAACTGTTTAGGTAACATGGTGGTTGGAATGATCACTTGATTGATTCACAAATTTGGTAATACTGTATAGATTAGTATAAATAATCGTAATTTATCCTATACTTTTGTAAATTTGAATTTTGGACTAACTAAAATTATAAAACTTAAAATGAACAACTCCTCTGCATTTTAATTTTGGTTTGTGAAGCAATGTTCTCGGGAAAATGTTAGCTACTTTCAAAAGAACATGCATATTAATTTTAGATGAGTGTACCGCATGACGGCACGAGTCCTATCTGGATATATGCTGAGATCAAACACATTTGTATTAATAGACTTCCTATCTCTCTTTAAACCCAAAAGCAAAAATATTATACCGAAATGTATTAAGTACAATTTTATGCCCGATCATGTACTTTTGTAGAGTTGTAGTTACACAATAGCTAACAAATTATCACTACTTTGTCAAAATGTAGTAAATCCTTAATTTTACTAGCTTGGTTAAGGAATATTTAGGGATTGGTTAGATTGTGAGCTGATGAAAACATGAATAATTAAAATGCGATACTTTAGCCAAAAGATACCCCTTTTTTTCGGACTATTTTTCCGTCTAAAGAATTAGACTACCTTCTTTGTGCAGATAGGTTAGGAGCCATCCTTGAGAGGACCGAGGAGGGTTCGCCACTGTTTGACAACTCGGAGGGTGCGTGTTGAGCAAATGTCCTGAAGCTCTGAAGCAGTGTGAGGATCAGAGGGACGCTGGGAGCGGTGGGTGACTGTAAGCATTAGCTGCCTATAACAGACCGCGTAAATGAAGACCCTACAAACAAACATGAGACTTCTATCAGACGTACGTTCTTGCATTAAATGTAAATTATATTTAATTATTTTTGAGCCGTATGCAATCATATATCGCCCACAGGACCCCTCATGGAACCTTCATCCACCTCCCTTACTAAATTCACTATAAAACCTTTCAAACTAGAAACCAAAAAACAGCAGATAACTAAACATTCAAACATTATAAACATTCCAAATTCCAACTTTCACCAACAACATCATCAACTTTCAAGAAATAATCTCAAAAAAGAAAGAATAGAAAATGACATCATCAGGAAAGAGGAGTTTAATGAAGCTCAAGAAGTTCATAGTGAAGCTCACAAGATGCATGCAGGTGTTGCGACAAATAACACCGATTTCAAGCAGTGATGATGAGTCGACATCTGCATTGGTTCCAGAAGGGCATTTCGCGGTTCTGGCAGCCAATGGCGAGAAGAGGTTCGTGCTCGAGTTGAAATACCTCAAAAGCCCTGCCCTTTTGAAGTTGCTTAAGGAAGCAGAGGAAGAATATGGTTTCAGACAGGAAGGTGCATTGGTTGTGCCTTGTAGTCCTGAAGAACTACAGAAGGCAGTGAAAGACATGTAGACACAAAAGGGTTTTCTGGTGCATTTGAAGTAGCTAGAGAAACACTAACTCATTTGTCATCAATTGTTCAAGATATTGAGATAGATATACATATTCATATACAGTCCATTCAAAGTCCAAAAAAAAAAAAAAAAAGTTGTATTACATTATACAAGATTTACATTCTTTTAGGGTAGCCTCTCCAAAGCATGAAGCATTACATTTTAAATTGCACTGCTATTTTGGGATGAATTATGCAATGTATATAGAGTATGTTTTTAGTCCAAAATTTTCATTTTCGTGTTGTTTTAGATCTCATGGCTTCATAATCAATCTTTCACAAAACAATAACCCAATACCAGTCTCGATCATTTGACTAGGAATAAGGGCGCGTACATCTTGACATTCCTAAATTCATCTACTCGTAGAAATGGAATCACACTTACTGTTTTTGTGTTGATTATGGCGGTTTAACTCCATATTTGGCAAAGATAAGCTCATTGTGTTACACAAATGGAAACAAAACAATCAATCTAAGACAACCAACTAATGTGTTCCACTTTTGGCAAAGATAAGCTCACTCTTACACAAATGGAGTAGCTCATTTTTACACAAACAAGAACATACCCAAATCAAGAAGACGACCCCCCTCCCCCTTCATTTGGGATCTCAGTGAGAGCGAGGCCGTTAAGGTGTAAGACACCTAAATCAACTTATAATGCAAATTTAACTGTGACATTAGAGGTCGGCGATAATTACTAATGGTCACCCTGGGGGGTCGTTCAGATTCCTAGCAGCAATTTACCAAGGTCACATTAAAATCCTACCTGCTGCATTGCAAGATCTTCATAGATCTGAAACTATGGTGACAATACAGGACATGACCATCACAACGGACTTCGAACCTGACTCATAGACTGATTATGAACTTTTAACATAGTCAATTGCTGGCCAAACAAACTACTATCTGGCATTTGATAGAAAGTTGACCAAATTAGCTCTTTAACTAAAAAAAAAATGCAAATTATTTGTAAGAACAGAGGTTAAAATATTTCCTTTTATTCCAAGTAATAATACATGCCAAAAACTTAGTTACAAAAATTACTCACACATTCCAAAATGGAAGTTCTTCCAATATATGAACAACTTTCAATTGGCATGCTGCAGCAAAATTTGCGCATCAGCATATCAGCCCACATAAGATATATATGACACATGACGTTCTTAGCTTGGCTTCCCAGAAACATTCTTTATTGTACCTCTGAGCAATTATTTGGACCCACAGGTTCTCTTAAGCAATAAGCTATAGCATTTACAGCAGCTTCAACGGATGCGTCTTCTCCCTGGTAAACAAGATTAAAACAAATTATTTGATTCTGTTAGAACGAAGACAAAAGGAGTGCACAGAAAAGAAGTATCATGTCGAGATTCATGGGCTATCACCTTCTCTTTCCAGTAGAAGATGTTTCCGTATTTCCCAGCCAATCGACTCCAGAAACTACGTGGTATGTCGAGATCAACTTGTGCCCCAACATTGAAGTTCAATATATTCCCTGTCAAAGAGATTGACAATCATAAATGCGCCAGAGAGGAATTGGCCTGGATCAGGTGGTTTAGAATGTGAAGCAAATTTACCGAAAGTGGGATCAGCAACAAAGACAATAGTTCTATCATCGACCTGCCAAAAATCTTTAACTGCCAACCCTGCATGGAGATTAGGAATTTACTTTTCTGGAGAGAAGTAGCAAAATTTTCTGACAAAGAAATAAAACTGGAATTGCAAAAGAAAAGAAGTAGAAAGACAGCTCTTGTGTACCAGGTGTATCAGGATAATTCTGTGCTAATAACCTCAACTTGAATCCTGTATCTTTCTCTAGGTCAGCAATCACCTGGGCAAGTCTCTTTTCCTGGGAAATTGGCATTCAACTATGAGTATATCCCTACAGCAAAGGTCTTATGGTTCCCAAATATCTATAAGAGGACCAGATTCTACACATAACATGGCCACAGAACAGCAAAGAAAGTGCCAGTAGAAAATCTTCACTTAACAGCAAGGTGTACATCTCATGATCTCAATGTGAGCAAGTCTTCAAACCCCTTATAATAGTGACATCTGGAAACTTGCAGACAGCTTGATCACAGAAACTACGGATCGAGAAAACTTTTAAAGGTTGTGTTTACATCAGAAGGTGAAAATACTACAAAGGTCACAGAAAATGCCCAAGAAGAGAAGTAAGCTAACACCCCCAAATCCTGAAGGGGCCTTAGAAGTGAAGGTTACAAGAGCTAGTATGTATGGCCCGTATGGGGTAGAACTCCAAGACCGTTGCATCATGGAGTGTGAAAAGCTGGGACAGACAAGGAAATCTCGTCCATAGTGGCTTCAATTTGTCAGAAGAAACAAATTAGATTCATGGGTACGCATGATAGTACCAGTTGCAAACTAGGCATCCAGCCAAATGGCTGCAAATCATACTTTCTCCTGGGACTCAGAGCCATAGACTGTTAGTTTCAAGGGCCAAGTGCCAATAGCCATTTGCTGACAAGAGCGACATGTTAGGTCTATGGTACTCTGACTCTTCATTTTACCTCCGATCCTCCCGTACCAGTGTCGATCCTTGACACTCGGATATGGATATAGACACTTGACTCTCTCATTTTTTGGCCAAGTACTCTCATTATTTTGGGAAAAATTGCCCTGTCTGACATCTGAACATTTACCTCCGACACTTGTAGGATGTAGCTGAGTTCGAGGGAGCATACTTTTTGGTCACTAGCCGACTAAACCCCCTTCCTCCTTGGGGGGACACAACAAATCCCAACTCACCAAGTAATCTTTCTTGTCCCCACTCACTCCAGATCAAAAGACATACTCATCATCTTCTAATTCCAACTAGCCACTACTGCTAGGATTTAAGTAATGAAAGACAATGTAGTGTCATATTGGATAGACAAGAGTATGCAGTGGCGGAGCTAGGACTTTTTCTTTGAGGGGGGGGGGGGGGGGGGAAGTCAAATGTACTATGACTACTCACAAAAAAAAAATCTCAATTTAAATAAGACGTATTTAAATAATACCCATCTAAGTAGAAAACAGTTTGTTATTTGTACTCACAAAAACTTGTATAAGCAATGGAAAAAATTTAGACAAAATCACCCTCATTTTATAAGCAATCTAATATCTAATATCTAATCTAATATATATATATAAAGCTGGATCATGCACGCTGCTGCATTGACACGTGTCATGCCACATCACCATACCCAGTCAACATCATATCCAGTACTTAATGCTATGTCACCTAATTATTGAAATACATGCATGAATCTTATAATCTAATTAAAGTAGGATACATCAACATAACCTACATAAATACGGTTTATGAACTTAACCTAAATTATACTAAAGACTAGGCACATCGAATTTAATAAGGGAGAATAGTCACAAGTAATATTTATTAAAAATAAAAGATAAAAATTATGTATCGATAATTTTTATACATACATCTTGATTTTCTAAGTGAATTTATACCTGAGCAATATATTAGAATGCAAATGTTGGGACATTACATGATTAAACCCTATGGAGATTGAGAAATATTGTATTGGTAGAACGTGAACGTGAATAAGGTAGTCGTAAACATAATTAATTTCTTCAACAATTATTTTAATTTAAAAAAAAGGAGAACACTGATTAATATACTCACATGAAAATTATATAGTAAAAGTACTTTCCAATACGAACCCAATAAATATTCTTTCATACTTTGAATCTAAATAGTTTTTCGTTTTCGATTTTCGATGCTGAACTTTGACCACAATTTTCTCATAAATCGGAGTACGTAAAAATTATGAAAATTATATTTGGTGAAAATACTTTCCAATACGAACCCAACAAATATTCTTTCATATTTTGAATCTAAATAGTTTTTCCACAAATTGAGATCAAATTAAATATGACGAACATCTAAAATGACACTTAAAAAATGACGGGACACTTATAATCCATGATATACTAACAAGGTTGTGCATCGCATGGGATATAAAAGTGAATCATGACAATTGATGTATTGACATGTGGCATCCATGTCATTGCATACATAGGCGACATATCATGATTCGATGTATTTACCTTAAAAAGTAGTCGAAGTTTAGTTACTGACTTACTGCTCTCATTAACCATTAAAATTATATCATTAGTATTTATAAAAGTTAGTGAAAACTTAGTTTTACAAGAGGTCATTGGAAATCATTCCATTCTTTAATGACTTAAATATCATAAACCATAAAAATAATTTCAATATATCACGTCAATCGGCGCATTTCAACAAGTATTAACTCATTAAGAATTTTCAAAAAAAAGAACATACTATAAAATGAATCTAACATGTACTAAAATTGGATCATACACGCTTTTGTATTGGCACGTGTTTTGCATGTTGATCACCATGTCCAATCATCATCATATCCAAAAGTTAATGCCAAATTAATCAATTAATGAGGATACATAAACCATGTTATCTAATTAAATTAGGATACTTAGAACATAAATTTTTTTTTGAGTGAAAGATACATGAACCATAATTAAACTTAAACTAAACTATACTGAAAACTAGATACAACGAATTTAATAAGGGAAAGTAGTCACAAGTAATAGATGCATAAAGTCTTCTAAAAAAAAACATAAAAAACTAATAGATGCATAAAGACTTTAAAACTAACGGATAAATTCACGTATAATGCATCTCAATCTTTAAAGTAATTTCATACCCCAACAAAAATACATGATTCAGGGAGATCGAGCAATATGGTAAATTGGTAAAATAATGCGAATAAGGTATATTTAAACATTATTTTATCCGATAAATTATTTTAAGCTAAGTATAAAAAAAAAAGGAAATTAATTTATCTACATGGATCAAAATAATCATTGCCATAACACATTACATGATACAAAAGTAATTTTATATAAAACAATATTTAAACCAAAGAGAGATAAGAACCAATAGTAGTATATTGACTATTAATAAGCTAGGTAAATAAATTTATGGACTACATAAGTACACAAATGTGTAAATGTGTCGGTTGATAGAGTATATCAAGGTGGTGATTGTTAATATATCATTTAACTATTTTTTTGAATAATTTTTAAAAGTATGAAAAAATATAAATTAATTTATCCATTTAAATCCAAAAAACTGTTATCGCATGTCACATAAACAACTTTATAGTACACATAGCACAACTTTGGTTTTGTACGGGTAACTCCATAATAGTTATTATATACAGTATTGATAAATTATTAACCTATTTTCTTGATAGCATTCAAAATATATTTTCTAATGATAAACTACAAGTCCGTGCATTGCACGGAGCATACACCTAGTGGAAAGTACTAATGAAAAACAAACAAACAAAAGGGGAAAAGAAGGAACAAGAAAAGGGCTGGGTTGGTATTCGAACACGGAACCAGCAAACGAACATGAGACCTCAGCATGAATAGCCAACCAATGTGACAAGTAGTTATGTGGTCTATATTTTGCACGCAAATTATTTATTACTTATCCAGATCATGGGGGCACACACTGGCCTCCCCCTAATTCCGCCATTGAGAGTATGAGAGTAATCTTGCCTCCAAAAAGAAAAATAGATCATCTTCCATCTATCCCACTACTTTGAGACTTGTCGAACCAACGATCCTGAAAAGACTTCGAGTGTGGGTTACCACTAAGCGGCACACTCCAAGTAGGTTAGCAACTAGTGTTGGACCAGCCAAAGTGTGAACATTGCTGGAAATCATATGTGATATAGCTCTAATTACTGTTATTGAAGAGAAACAAGGAATAGGAGTACTGGACTTTGAAACCCTAAAGAGAGTTACAGAATCAGGCAAGTAATAGAAGGTACCTTCATTTGCTATATGATATTAAGCTCTTAACATGAGACACAAAGGTAAATAAAGCCTATAAAACTAAGGAACAGTTCATAAGTTGGTAAACAATTTTCAGATACAAGTTGTGTAAATAAGAGAAGCACCTGTCCAGCAGAGAGGAAGCCAGCAACATCAATAACTGAAGTATATTCTTTAGGGAGCAATTCTGGCTTGTTAACACCCACTTTAGCTTCAGCAAATCCAACTCCTACGAGGGTTAATACATCCCTTGAATTTCAGCTGCTTAGGCCAAAAAGAGGTATCTAGTAGATTGATTAAGAAAATAAATGTTATGACAAATGATAAGCAGGCATGCAGGAATTCATATATCTACAAGCAAGAAATCATGTAGTAATAAAACAATGAAGCTATTGCTTCTTCTTGGAACACGAAGAAAAACTTTCAGTAACTGCATTAGATTATGTCATAAAAAGTGATGCCAATTGATCATAGTAAACAATAGTATACACACAGGAAGTGGAATAAAGGACAGAAAATAACTGAAGAAACTCTAATAAACAATCGACATGGCCAGACCACACAAATGAAGCCTAACAAATAAGTGGGCTTAGGTGCAGTGATTCTTTGTCATCAAAGCACGCAAAAACCAGACCAATAATTTGCACAATAGTGAATATTTCAGTAATCTGAGAGTATAACAAGAAAGTATCACAGCTGTTCTCTTGTGTGGTCGCTTTTCGTATAGAAGTATCACTTTTTCAGTAATCTGAGAGTATCACAAGAAAGTATCACAAGAAAGTATCACTTTTTCGCTAGGATTTATCACTTTTTGTTCACAGCCGCATGCTGCGGCTATGAGTCCAGAAGGAGGGAGCATTAATATCCATCTCTTTCTTTCGGATAAGTATAACAAGCTTTAAGTCCTGATTTTCATGCTCTGGCTTAAATAAATAAAAACAAGGCCCTTTGACTGCTGTAGATCTGTTTCACATTATCTTTTAGATAGGGCGAGCCATTATTCTTCCATTCCAAATTTTCCAAAACAAGAACTTCTTTTTGGCATATGCTAGTAAATTAACCAACAGGTTAGATAACTTTGTGGTGCATTCATAGGATGTACATGTTAAGGTGGCTACTGGCTAGATTGGCCTCACAAGTCACGAGCTTCATCAACAAGCAATGTGTTCCATTTAGAAAGTCAGGACAAGCCTCATTGTCAGTTTTTCACTTCTCTTGAGCCTTACAATGGTGCCTAACACCAACTCCTATATCTATGAAACCAGTTGTTGCTTATAAAAAATATTTTGTAGCTACTTGATTGTAATTGAATTGGCAACAAAAATCCATAGATTGCTCATAGCTAAAAGAAAATGTAATTTTGTACTTCTGATATGATTTGCTTACCAATTGAAATTCATTCCAAAAGAAAAAAAAAAAAACTGATTAGGACTATAATGATCCTATATAACTCCCCTCCCTCACATAACTCATTATTAATTTATTCCCAAACAACAACACCCATATCCTCAAATTCATGTAGATAGCAAAACCAATAGAGTTAATATCCAGCTCAATAATTATAACATTTCTACACCACCACCGTCCATGGTGAAACTCAAGTTGAAAAATGACATTCATAACAGCACTACATTAGACAAAAAGGCAACCAATAAAGCTTAAAATTTACAGAAAAAGCAAAATTAGAGAAGTCTGAAAAGATAATGTTACCAGCAGTGAGAGACACAGCAAGAGCAAGAGAACCCGAGAGAGCAAGATTGAGAGACTTGGACCGAAATTCAGAGACCCAATTCGTAAAGTTGGTTACTTTGGGCAATGGGTTGGTTTTTGGTTCGGTCATTTTAGTGGGTCCTCCGGCATAAACGGGGCACAGAAGATGGCCAACCGCCATTGTTAAACTTGGGTCGAAGGTACCAGTGACTGTGAGTGTCCGAATTGAGAAAGATAGGGACTTGGAGGTAAAGAAGGATAAGAAGATTTATGGGATATCTTTGGGGGAAACACAGCAATATTTTTGATTTTTCGAAAAATAAAAAAGGCAAATGCTAACAAAGGGTTGCCATTTTTTTATTTTTTTTGGGATAAGAACAAAGGGTTTTCATTTAACATTTACTCTAATTAAGAATTGAAATTGGTGGGACAACGCGGTTTTGAAGCTTTCTCTCTCTTCGTGTCTGGTAATTGGAGGAAAACTTCTCTGCTTCTGGTGGAGGGGTCTATGGGAATCACCACGGATCTGAGAGCAAGTTTAGTGTAAACCCTTGCAACTACAATCCTTTCTTTTCAGTGGGATTATGGATCTCATAAAACCTTTTGATCCTGAACAACCCCCTGATCCACAAGTTGACATCACCATGTCTGATTCAAAATCAGATAACATCCTCCTTGCCGCTACTTCGGATAATCAACACAACCCAATTTTACATCCTCGGCCTGACATAATCATGTCGGATCCAAAGAATCACGAGAAAGATGACAATCCGAGGGAGACCTTTGATCATGCAAAGTTCTCCTTCAAAGATGTTGTCACATGATCCACGCTGGTTTCAAGAGGCAACTATCATTGCTGCCTCTGCTTTAGAATGGAATGATGAGAAAATTAATATTCCAAATTCACCTTTGGTGGTTAATTTCTCAAAAGAAACCCTAACCAAGTTAAGGCTTCCATGGAAGGATGCTATCATTGGTCATTTAATGGGCAAAAGCATCTCACTGGATTTCTTGCAACAACGTATTATTCGTATGTGGCAAATAAAAGGACATCTTGAGATTATTGACATTCGTGAAAGTACCTTTCTTTTTAGATTTAGTGATCAATTGGATCTAACAAAGGCTCTTTTTGGAGGGCCATGGTTTATTTTTGATCACTACCTTATGCTTGCAAGATGGAGACCAAATTTCAGACCATCCTCTAATCCTTTTAATTTCGTTTCAATTTGGGTGAGATTTCCAGAACTACCAATTGAATATTTTGATAAGTCTGCCCTGTACGAAATTGCAAAGGTAATAGGTCATCCAATTAAAGTTGATTTTGCAATTGACACCATTGGAAGAAGGAGATACGCAAGAGTTTATATTTAGATTGGTTTATCCAAGCCTTTGATTACGAAGGTTTGGGTAATGAATGACTGGCAAGAGATCACCTATGAAAATATACACTCGCTATGTTTTAATTGCGGGCGAATTGGGCATACTAAGGATTTATGTGCCTCATCATCTACTTCTTCTTTGGGGCCTGTCCATTCTCTGCAATCCAATGATTTCATAGCTACTGCCATGGAGTCTACCTCTACACAAAAACCATCCCAGCATGCAAATATGTCTACACTTCCTTCTGAACAGCACAAAAGCAGAATGACAAGTGTCATGGATAAAAATAAGAAGGTAATGGGTTGTGTTGACTCTTTGGATTTGCAAAATATTTCAAATACAAGCAACTTACCCAAGGTCAGGGCTGTTCATGTTCCGGTCGGGATCGGATTTTTGGACCGGACCGACCCGGCTGAGACCGGTTCTATTTTTAGACCAGTCAGACTGGGTTTCGGTTCGGTCTGGACCGGATGGCAAATTGATGTCAAATGATAAAAAACAGTTATGGGCATTTTTTTTAAAAACCGGACCGGTTCAGAGACAAGTGGTCCGGGCTGGTCCGGGTCGGTCCAGGTCTGGACCGGTAAACAACGCTACCCAAGGTTGAGTATAGGACTTGGCTTACAGTATCCAATAAAAGGGAATCCCAAAGTCAGAAACACCAAGTGGCACCTGCTACTCTTCCTAAACCTACACCTGCTAGAAAATCCAATATGGTTCTCAACAAGAAAAAACAAATTTTGTTGGGCTCAAAGCCATCTAAACAACCCGTTTCTAGGCCTATTCCCTCTTCTAATAGATGGACGCCTTTGCTTAAGGAAGGAAACCAAAGCCAACCTTCTAAGTCTACTGCTGCAGGCTCCTCACGTATACTTGGCATAAAACCCACTCCCATAACCCAAGACAAGGCAAGCAAACTGATTGGTGATGACAAAGGGCCGTCGGCTCAAGACATTTCTTCCCATAGGGCATATAAACCCATCTCTTCACCCAAAATCTCAGCATTAACTCCTCTAGCAGATCAAATAGTTAACTCCAGTGGTTTAGAGATTATTGAATATGAGCAGGCACATTTACAAAAAGAGCTCAGAGTGCCCCTTTGGATTCTTGCCAAAATCAATCTTTGAATCATTCACACAACAGACCCATGAGAAACCACCATTTGAACTCCTCACGAGTTCAATCTCACAACCACCACCCCCCTCTGACTCTCAATCTCTTTCCCTCCTTCCCAACCCCAGATCTTTGGACTGTTCTAGCCCAACCCTTTTGACCCTGGACGAACGATTCATGATCCAGCCAGCCATTGTGAAAACAATGGCAGTGCAACATGTTCGTCCACCAGCTCCTTTCTATCTCCACAAACCACAACCAAGGATGATCAACCCAACTGCAAAAAATCTTCGGATTTTTCGCTTGGGATCAGAAAGAATAGGAGTGAATGCTTCAAAAACGCCAAATCTAGTCACAGTTTTTCATCTCCAAAAAGAAGTGATAAATGTGAGGCTAGAAGTGGACTACCAATTCTTCCATCACTACACGAATGTACAATTTCGAGCAAGCCCCACAGTCTCACAGGGTACTCTTCCCCTGATTGTAAATCATGAGGTGGGTCAGAGTAGCAATCAAGCGAGTATCAGGGACAAGGGGAAGGAGGTCATGAGGGAGACTTCACCCCCACAAGTGATAACTGATATGAAGATCTTAATGTGGAATGTTAGAGGTGCAATTGGTCAGACTTTTCTCAGCCATGTGTAGACGCTGAATTTTGACTTGTAATTACTACTGTTAATATTAGCATTAACTATAAGTACCCTAATTAAATTATTCATATGGGCTAAAAGGGGATTTAGGGTTCATAAGGTGACCCAACCCATTAGCAAAGCAAAGCCCAAAGCCCAAATAGAAAATAAAGCAAAAATCCAAAAAAGAGTATAAAAGACAAAACACAAAAATAAATAAGGAATGGAATTATAATGTCATGCATGACATCATTTCATGACATCACAATATTCCTATGTTCCCATCCAATAGCTAAAGACAAAAGAGAATAATGGTATCAAGTAGAAATATCAAAATACCCTCCCCTTTTCCATAAATTAACCCCCCACCCAAAAAAAAAAAAATAAAAAAAATTACTCTCCTCACAACCGAAAAAGGAGAAGAAAAATAAAAAGAAAAAAAAAGGTTGCCCCCCCCCCACGTTTTTTATTCCTTTTTTTTTATTTAATTTTGTTTTTCCTTATCCTATTTCATCTTCCACCTTATCTCCTCTTTTCTCTTTCCTACTCACTTCCACCTCACAAGATTCCTCTCATCTTCTTCCTTCACCACAAATTTGACATTTGTCACCCTTCTATCCACATTCTCTCAACCCTCATCTCACCATCCACCTACCATCACATCTCACCCTCCATTTTTCCTAACCCTAATTCTCCCCCATCCTTCCCCCCCTTATAAATATACCCTAAAAAGCTATTTGAGGGGCCTTTGATCTCTCTTTCTCTCTCTAGTTTTAAACTTCTTCCTTCTCTAGCATAGAACTTCAATTTTTTAGTGCTAATCACAAATAGAAGGCATTTGTGATTAACCCCACACTTGTGGGTATTCAAGCTTAAGCATTAAAGAAACAAAGCTAAATTGTAAGAAAATATAAGCTTGGCTTTCTAATCTCCCATCTTCTTCTTTTTTTAAAGGTCGATGTGATATGAGGTTGGTTATGTGACCCCTCATTTTTCACACGATCACTAGCTAGGATTAGCCACTCATGGGGGGCTTAGTGGGTATACCACTTATTGACCATTTTTGCGGTGAGGATGAGTTGAGTGATTATTGTGATTGTTTATGTTTGTGCTAATATTTCACCCATGCTTATCATGTAATAATGGAATGAAAGTGGTTCATGTATATAAATAAGTTAACAATGACATTAGGTTGTAGATTTTAGATCTCGGATTATGTTGACAGTTTTATGATGTAACTTGCTCCAGTTGCTCTGGAAGATCTAACGGTCGGATAATGACAAAATTGGTGGCTACAGAAACTTCTGCTTGTTATCTATCCATCCATGTAAAGAACGCCAAGATCTAACGATTGGATCACCAATAGATATCAATCTAAGTTACCTGGTCTAAAATTGACAGTAGAGTCTAGATCTATAAATAACTAATAAACCGTGAATAATTGGACTTAGTTCCTTTCTGGATAAAATTAAGTTGACATAATAAACTTTGTAATGACACTGGTTTCACCCATTTTGGTTAAGAATCGGATTTTTGGTGATTTGTTTAATGTCGAACTGCTGCTGGACAAAAAGGACTTAGATCCGTTTTTATGACATAGAATAAAGGGTTTAATAACACTCCTTAGGATAGTTATTTTATTTTTATAGTTTTACTGTACACTACTTAATATACCTAATAAAATACCTACAAAAATGAAGAACTTTTGTTGATAATAAAAAATGAGATAAATACATTACCGATATTGGACCAGATTTGGGCCCTTTGTAAGATCAGTAAATATCTACCTGATTATGGGCTATAATTGCAAGAGGAATAGAAACTAGACTCAATTTGGACCAATATAGGCTTCGTAATTATACGATTTGGACTTGTGTCCTATTTTTAATGATTAATTGAAAACCGAATTCAAAGCTTTCATTATCAACAATAAACCTTCAAACAAAAAGACAAGAGGATGTGTACAGTACTTTTGTTTTTTTTTTTTTCAATAACTTAAACATATGATAAATTCACACAAATTTGTGTACATACTAATCACTAGTTCTAGTTTAATCCGTGTGAAACTTAGACTTAGATCACTGGTCATTAATTCATAAAAAATCAAAAGCCGCAAGTCTGAAAACCGCTTCCAGTAGGTCGTAATTCACAAACAACTTTCTCATCAGTAATTTACTTGACGTGATATTTTTACATGAGAAAGGGGACTCAAATTACACAAGTTAGGCTTTGGAATCAATCCATTTGCTTACTTGAAGACATAGTTATGATTTATTGAAGTTTCACCCAGACTTGCACAAAAATAGTTTTTGTTTTCTCACTTGAGGATTTTCGTTAATTTATCAAATGAAAAGATAAAAATGTGAGATTTTCCATTCTAGCTCCCCAGAGTGTCTAGTTAGTTTTAAAAATAATTTGGTTAATATATTGATTCATTTGGACCATTCCGTTGTCCATATAATCATTTGTGTCATGTAAAAAACGGTTTTTAGGAATGAAACTAATTAACTAAGTAATGATTTGTCATTGATTTTCCCACCGCTGGAGCCGAAGATCGAGACCGAGCCCCGGAGACCCCACGTCAATGAAGACCGAGACATTTCCCTTATTTGAGATTTTTAGTCTTTTCATTTGTATTGTATTGTGTAACTAATTTGGACTCTTGTAATTTGTTACTTAGAGCCATTGTTAACATGTGTTGTAATCATTTACATTTGCATTTGCATTTCTCTCACCTAATAAACCAACTCGGCTAATACTAAAAAAATAAAAAATTGTTTGCTCAACATGTATGGTTGAATGTATATATAATTGTTGTTTTGTAAAACGGTATGTTCATTTATGTACCAAGCCCGGCCCAGGGCCAAATTCGAGGTTAGAATCAGGAATTTGCTTATACGCGATCGTGGGTGTTCTACCTACCATTCCATCAAACCACCTTCATACAAATTCACATTCCCCAGTGGAATCCATATTTTCCCAGTTACAACCATTTTTCCCAGTGGAATGCCTATGATCGAGTAGAAGCTAATTATTGATCGTCCCCTCTTATTTGGCTTCGGGCCATCCCGGGGGATCCTATCGGAAAGACTCCTTTAAGCCATTACCCACCAATACACATCCATACTCTACACAAATCATCCATTTATCCACCCTCAATGAATGTTATTCCCCAGTGAAGAACGAATATTTTTGAGAAGTCTAATTTTTATACTCAAAGCTATGAATTGGGTTGATCCCCGTATAATACCAAATGTTGTTGGGTTGAACGCCTCGAACGAGTAGGCAAATCTTCCCATTTAAGCTTTTTCCTACTTCTTCGAGGAGAGTAGGGGGTTCCTCGGATCAATTCGACTCTAAGTTGCGAGTCATCCCATAAGTTTCTCAATCATATCCCTCTTTACGGGAAAGAACATCCATACCCGCCTTAGTGGCACCCAAGGAGTCTTACTGACCGGATTTCCCGGTCAGAACTACGTAAGGATTTTGATCCAGGAGTAGATTCAAGACCTATGATGAATGGTACGTAGTGCAGTATTTACAATATCCAAACCCGCCGGTATATAAATGAACATACTGTTCATAAATAAACTCTTTTTCTTATTGTATGAGCCTGTTGTGTGACAATGTGAATATTTATGTGTTCGTTTACTTTTCTAGGCATAATGTAACCAACTCCAAGCTTTCATATGGGATACAACATATTAGTAAAGAGCCCGTACTCAGTACGAAGGAGGAGACGGGTCCGAGGACGTCCG
Organism: Tetragonia tetragonoides; assembly: GCA_038025085.1. Taxonomy (NCBI): domain Eukaryota; kingdom Viridiplantae; phylum Streptophyta; class Magnoliopsida; order Caryophyllales; family Aizoaceae; genus Tetragonia; species Tetragonia tetragonoides. Next base: position 12,902,586 of record CM076139.1, read on the forward strand.
CACCTTCTAACCTAGACCCCGAACCAAGATCTTTGTATTCGCAGACCAGTCAAACAATTTTCGTGCCTTATCGCGATGGAGTCAACTTTTGGATTCATAATTCGTTTTCTTTAAAATCTTTTATAAAACCCTTTCTTTTGTAAAAACCCTTCCTTGTTTGGGTGTTAACAAGGTGGCGACTCTTCTTTTGTAAAAACCCGTCCTTGTTCGGGCTATAACAAGGTGGATACTTCGAATCTTAAGATGATTCCTTGACAATTGGCCTAGTCGATCGGTCGATTTCCGTGGGACGTGCCTCTGGCATGTAACGCGACGATTTCCGGGTCCTAATCTAGGAAAACCCGAGAATCTGGCCCCACACCATGCATGCACCCTAAATGCGATTCATAGACCTTTTGTTTTCATTCTTTTGGAAGCTAAAGGCCCTCTCTCATGTTCAAGACAAGTTAAAGATCGCCTGGGTTTTGATAAGCTTCAGACCATTCATTGCATTGGGGCTAGGGGGAATCTGGCTTCTTTGGAAAGATCCTATCTCTCAGGTTCTTTATGCGAACCCTTTTCAGAGCATGTTTGGCCTAACTTGTGACTATCTTCTCCTTTTTCCCCTATTTTCTCTCACAAACCACCCCATCCACCTCCTCCTCATCCCTATTTTCAACTTCCAAAAAGCTTAAAACACCACATAGGACCCCCTAGAAAGCCCAAAAGTAGAAGCATCAATTTGGAGCTTCTACTTTTGGACCTCCCAAAGGGTGTTTTGAGCTTCTTAGAAGCTGAAAATGGGGGTGAGAAGGAGGTGGGGGAGGAGGTTTGTGAGGGAAAAGTGGGGAAAAAAGAGAAGTTAGTCACAAGTTAGGCCAAACACCACCTCAATACCATTTCCATACGGTTTTTAAATTCAGACCAAGAGAAGTTAGTCACAGGTTTTGATTACTGGCATGCATGCGCCAAGCAACAAACCGGCTCGAGATGCCTACTGAAAGGATTTGAGTATTGACCCTCCTCCAACTTCAACACCATGGATGGTTATTGGTGATCTGAATGAGGTCACTTCACGAGCTGAAAAGATGGGTGGAAGGCCTCTTCGTATCTCCGAAGGCAGTGCCTTTGTAAACTGGACCGATCGTCGTAAGCTGATCGATCTAGGGTTCACTTGGCCTGCTCACACATGGACAAATGGTAGAGAAGGTATCAATCTTATAAAGGAGCGCCTTGATCATGTTCTAGCCAATCCTTCATGGATTGAGCTCTATCCTGAGACGAAGGTATTTCACTTGCCTCGTACTTTCTCTGACCATTGTCCACTACTTATTTCGCTTGAGCAACCTCCCAATATTCATGTTAATCGCCTTTTTCGTTTTCGTGATGCATGGACACTACACTCTGATTTTAAGAATGTAGTAAAAGAAAGTTGGGGTAATAATAGCAACTACCATTTAGCAAGTGATTCTTTCATTTTCAATGCTAAAAAATGGAGTCGAGAGGTTTTTGGTAGCATTCTCCAAAAAAAGAAAAAAATTTTAGCTCGATTGGGAGGAGTTCAAAAGGCTCTATCTTCTAGACCCAATCTTTTTCTGATTAATTTAGAAAAAGAATTAATTGCGGACTATGATCAGATTTTACACATAGAGCGCGTTAATTGGGCACAAACGGCGGGAATTAATAGATTCAAATTTAAAGATGGAAACATAAAATATTTTCATATTTTGGCCAAGATTAAACATTTGAGAGGTGATATCCTTACCTTACAAGATCATGAGGGTACTTGGATTACTGATTAAAAATTACTTAAGGACATGGCCAGAAGTTTTTATAATGATATTTTTGCTTCTCAGCAGACCATGCATGAGAGATTAAATAAATTTGAGAGCCCTAGTGCTCTTAATCATATGGAAAGTTCAAATTTAATTTGTGATTTAACCAAAGACGAGGTTAAAGATGCTCTTTTTCAGATGTCACCTCTTAAATGTCCAGGTCCGAATGGCATCCAATTCTTATTTTTCCAAAAATATTGGGATTCAATGGGTGACCATGTTTTTGAATTTGTTCATAAATGTTTTAAGGAAGGCTTTTTACCTCAGGAGCTAAGTTACTCTTTCCTTACTTTGATTCCTAAGAAGAAAGCACCCACTCTTCTCACTCATTTCCGCCCTATAGGCCTTTGCAATACCATTTATAAAATTGTCACTAAGGTCATCTCTAATAGAATTAAACCTTTCCTTGATAAGATTATTAGCCACTCCCAATCTAGTTTTATCCCTAATCGAAACATTAGTGATAATATCATTATAGCTCAAGAGATGGCTCATACTATCAAAAAGAGCAAAAAAGGGAAAAACTTGATGGCCTTAAAGGTTGATCTTACAAAAGCTTTTGATTCAATTGAATGGGGTTTCAATAGAGACACTTTACTTGGCTTTAATTTTCCATCGATTTTTGTTAAACTCATTATGAGTTGTATTACTAGTGCCTCCATTTCTGTCTTGTGGAATGGGGAGATTACTGAGCCTTTCACTCCCTCACGGGAGATTAGACAAGGTGATCCCTTATCCCCTTATCTTTTTATTCTTTGCATGGAGAGATTATCCCAGAATATCAATCTCAGTGTTGAGGCTAGGGTTTGGAAACCTATTTCTTTAGCAAAGGACTTTAACATCTCTCACGTTTTCTGTGCTGATGACATCTTACTCTTTGGTCATGCTACTCTGGCTAATGCTTGGTTTAAGAACCCTCGCGGGGAATCAACCCCACCGAGCACCTCTCGCGGGCTCTTGGTCGAAAATCAAGTGGATTTTGCATTATTTAGAATTAATGAGGATTTGATTAAGATTACCAGGAAGTCGCCACCAAATTTTAAGGAAAATAGAAAACCAATTTATTGAAAATAATCCAAGTCGAAAGTCTAAAGAGACTCCAACCCGAATTAAGTGCACCCCAATTCCTATTGGGAATATTGACTCGAATAACCCAATGGCCAAAGATTGAGTTCGGGGGTGTAGGTACGAATTGGGAAGGTGTTAGGCACCCAATTGCGCCCGTTTCAATAAACGGCCTTTACTAATTGATCTTGATTAATTAATAATATTGCACGGTTCCATACAAATTTGGTCGTCCAAAGTCCTAGATTTAACTAAGTGGGTTTGAACATCCATTAAATTATATGTTATCACTTTTGCATTCATTTAATCCAATTTACATAAGAACAATAGAAAAAGATCAATTATTGCATGCTAAAATAAATTAAAGCAGCAACAATAATAAAATCCTCCAACCCTACCTTGATTGCTGAACGCGCCAAGTTGCTAAATTTCATTAACAATCAAGTTAGTAACTTCAAGGCAATTAAAACAATGCAATAGAATTAACTATAATCAAATATAAAATAAAACATGATTAGAAATAATATAAAATAGATTTGAAGATTAAATAGAGCCCTCAGGTGGAACCTTGAATGAATTAAAATTGAATGCCAATGCTCTTGAACTTGTACTTGAGAAGGATTGAAGGTTGATTTTTGAGTGGTGGAAATATTGGAGGTTAAATTTTAGGTTGGATGGTAGAGTTTGAATGTATTTTTATGGTGTTTAGGGCTGTTTATTTGATGGTGGAGGATGGAGATGGAGGAATATTGAGAGAATAGGGTTAATTAGAGATCTCTAGGGTTTAATTTGAGTTCACCCTTGTGTCCCTCTTGAAAAAACGGAGGAAAATAGTATATATAGAGGTAGGTTTAGGTCTGGGACGGAACAGACAAAAGGGCCGAACAAAAAGTCCATCAGGCGCCTTTCAATGGGGGCCGCTTGGCATCCAAGCGGATACCGCTCCAACAAGCGGCTAGCCGCTAGGACTAACGGTCTTTCAACTAGGACAAGCGGTTCAGCCGCCCCAGCTAGCGAGTTTCGACTTCAAAGGCCCATAACTTCTTCGTTTGACATTCGATTGACCTGATTCTTTTTGCAGTGGATTTCTTATTCAAAGGGCTTTCGTTGGACATATGACAAGACCAATTCTCATGAGTATTTGGCGAGTTATGGCCCAAACACTTAAGAGGTGCCCATTTCAATATACCTTGCGATAATTGGATCATATCTCATTCGTTTCTTATTGGACTTGGACCCATAATTTGTCATTTTGAAGGTATTTATATGAAAAATCAATGTAAATTAGGCCCACTTGGGATCTCTTCCTCTAATGGATGAAAATCCTATTTGAACCGTGGAGTGCGGTAATTAGAGTATCGTTTTTGTCGCATAATTTTGTCGAATCACATCTTTTGACTCCAGTGTCCGTTTGGGACAGGGTAAGAGGCGTTGGAAAGCTTATGCAATGGGGTATGAAATGGAAGGGATTTGATGCAAGTTACTCGAGCATTGACATAGAATTCATATTCCTAAATGTTGGTTATCGTCATTGGGCATAGAAAAAGGGGTGACACATTTTGGTGTCTATAGAATCCCCCACTTTGGACGAGCTTGAGTAGAGAGAAGGTCAAAGTATGCAAGTTTTGAAAACATGCAAAGCAAACAAACATTGAGACCATCGGTGAAAGTGTCGATACTCTTGAACATTGAAATTGACGGAACTCGCCGGATGGAAGCCGATGAACCCTCTTCTGGATTGAACATTGAACATAGAATATTGAAGTTGACGGAACTTGTCGGATTGAAGCCGATGAACCCTCGTCTACGTTGAACATTGAACATTGAATATTAAAGTTGACGGAACTCGCCGGATTGAAGCCGATGAACCCTCGTCTAGGTTGAACATTGAACATTGAAGATTGAATATTAAACATTAAAATTGACGGAACTCGTCGGATTGAAGCCGATGAACCCTCGTCTAGATCGAACATTGAACATTGAATATTGAAGTTGACGGAACTCTCCGGATTGAAGCCGATGAACCCTCGTCTTGATTGAACATTGAGCGTTTATTGAACATTGAATATTGAATATTGAACATTGAACACTGAATATTGAATATTGAAGTTGACGGAATTCTCCGGATTGAAGTCGATGAACCTTCACCTGATTGATATTTGAACACAAAAAACACAAGAACACACGCACATATAGCAATGCAAACACACATTCGAATAGAAGACACATTGAATATTAACTGAAACTCGACATGGGGATATCAAAGCCCCCAGCACAAAAGCAGATCGAAATAGAATGAAGATTTTGAAAATTACATTTGAAAAGACTTAGGGGTCCAGAGTAAAAACAATCTCCTTGATCGATAGAGAAGTACTAATGGAACCACCACCTTGGATGGGTGGTATAGAGAAACATTGATGGGCCACCACCTTGAATGAGTGGTATTCTTCAGTTGATTCTACCATGTCAGAGTTTGGAGAAAAACACTTATTGGACTAACGTCAAACCTTGAGTGCGGACTTTGAATAATCGAGTATCGAAAGATGTTGCACGAGATAGAGAGATTAGATATAAATGGTGATTGAAAGAAAGGAATGGATCGACAAAGATAAAAAAATTGAATTGTGGACTGGAATTGGAAGGGTTAAAATGGAGGCAATACGTTTGAGGAGAAAAATTGGAGATAGAGATATAGGGGTTCGAAGATCGACGTCCAAGTCCTAAGCTCTAGTGGAAGACCAAGGAACACTTGAGATTATTCTTAGAAAACCAAGTTGTTTTTATAGATTTTGATGCATGAGGGTTTGATGATTGAATATTAAGTATGACCGATCCTCGTTAGAAGCTGCCTACGTATCCTTGCAGAATCAGGCCAAGCATAGTTCGTGGACATTTATTTTTGATTATGCCCTAAATTTTGCCTGGATCATTATCTTGGATGATCGACCCAGCAGGCTTGCCCTAAATTTTGCGTAGGCCATTGAATGAATAGACCTACCGGGCTTTTTGGACTTTGATGCCCTAACTTTTGCCTAGGTCGCCCTTACGGGTTTTCAACCTAGCAGGCTATACATGTTTTTTGAGTGTCGAGTCTCTAAGAGGACTTTTGAGGTTGTATTGTAAGGCTCGGTTTTAGTTACCAAAGAAAGGGATATTAAGGATCAAAAACCCATCAAAAAGCCCCCAGTGTGCTTATTGGTCACTAAATGTTTCGAGATGTGGATTGAACTTGAATCTTTTTTGTTTTTTGCTTTCTCGAATTTTGAACCTTTGAACTCTCTCATTTTCTTCTTTTCTTCTTTTTTTTTTTCTCTTGAACTTTTGAACTTTGAACACTTTCCTCTTTGATTTCCACCTACTCTCATGGATGGTGACCTTATTGTTCGCACACTCAAAGCCCCCAGGTTAAGGATTAATGTGGGTGAGAAATGAATGGCTATGTGTTTGAGGCCCAAATTGGTTGCAAGTGGATATTTGAATGTGGATTGAAAGGATTGATGAAGGGTGTCAAATGAATGCCTCTTGTCCTTAACTCGACTTGTAGACGCATGTTTTATTTATCCTTTTGTCCTGTGAAATAAATTGATCATCTTTACCCTTAGCATTATTAAGATATTTGCAACTTGGATTCATCATTGAATTTTAGTGTTCCATGGATAGAAGATATCACAAATGACAAAGAAATCGATCTCATTGATTGAAAAAGGAATACAAGGCTTAAAGACTTAATGACTCCTAAGTGGACTTGGACTCGAATTGGAAAACAAAGAAAGTGGAGTGACTCCCTGACTCATGCTAATCTTATTGAACTCGAAAATAAAACAAATCCTAAGAGAAGACTAGTCTTGAAGGCGCTTGACATCTTGATGCTTCTCTTGACGCTCTTAGCTTGGACTTCAAAAGGTGGACCTCTAAGGTGGAGGCATTTAGACTTACTCATGTGTGCCCAATGGATTAATGTCGTTGTTGGGCTTCTTGATAACTGGGGTTGTAATGGTCCCATTATCAATGAGATCTTGGATCTTATGCTTCAAAACCCAACAACTATCAGTGTTATGGCCTTTACCTCGATGGAACTTGCAATAAGCCTCTGGATCCCAGGATTTGGATTTCTTCTCGGGTAGTGGGTCCGGAGTTGGTCCTGTGGGATATAGATGTCCATCTTTCTGAAGCCTTTCGAATGCCTTGCTTAAAGTAATCCTTAATGGGGAAAAAATCCTTTAAATGGGCTTGCCATCATTTATAGCACAAACTTCATGACCTTTGAAATTGGAGCCATTACTCTTTTTGTCTTTGGAGTAAAAGCTCTTGCCGTTGGAGGATTGAAGTTCATTGTCAATTTGAATCCCAATCTTATAGAGTCTATCGAAAGTTTCAATGGGTTGAAACCTCATATGGTCTTTGTACTTGGGCTTGAGACTGCGAACAAAGATTCCCACTTGATCCTCTTCAGAAGGGCGATTGATGAGTTGGGCCGCTTTCTCTCTCCAACGGGTCAAGAATGTGATGAAGTCTTCATTTTCATTCTGTATGGTTATATCTAGTTCCTTTAGAGTCATGGGGAGTTCATTGTTGTAGGAGTGTTGCAACACAAACTCGTGTTTGATGGAGACCCATTTGGCCTTGAGTGGGCCTAAGGTGTTGAACCATTTTGTAGTTGGACCTTCAAGTGTCATAGGAAAGATCTTTGCATAGAGACTCGAATCAATCCCTTTGATTTCCATACATGTAGTAAAGTTCCTTATATGACCATATGGGTCTTCCACTCTCTTGAACTTGGGGAGATCGGTCAAGGTGACCTTTTTCGGAAGTTTTGCATGGTAGTCGGCATTGGGCTCTTCTTCTTCTTCTTCCATATAGTAGGTGCTATATGGGGAGTTCTTACGCATTAGTTACTCAAGCTTTTCAAGCCTTCTATCAAGCTTGCTTGGAGGAGTAGGATGCTCTTCATCATCTTCATTAGTATGAGGTTTAGCTTTAACTTCATCTCTTAGCTTCTTGATTTCCTCATCTTGATCTTTGAGACGTGTGTTCATCTCAGTGAGTTTCTCCAGAATGGCTTTTATGTCGTCACTTGGCATGGTAGAAAATGGAGTTGAATCTGAATTTGGACTTGATCTCGAGCTTGGAGGTGGTGAAGGAAATAGTTTCCTAACTAATCTTCCTTTTTGATTTGGACGTTCCCACTTTGTGCTCGACTTTCCTATCCTGGATCAAGGAGAAATAGAAAAATGAATTGAAGAGAAGGAGAGGGAAAATGAAGAAATAAAAGAGTTTATCCAATAATCTAGTCCCTTTATTTATTTATTTTTGTTTTTTTTTTGAATTTTCGTATTTTTTTTTTTGGGAATTTCCGTTTTTTTTATTTTATTTATTTATTTTGGGACCTGAAAAATTGGATATTAAAAAAGGAAGGAGTTTTTATTTAAAAAAAAAAGAAAAGAAACGGGAGGAGAGAAAAAGGAAAGTTTTGAAAATAGGAAAGAGGATTTCGAAAAGCAAAAAGGAATACTCTTGACTATGGAAGGGAATATATACTCTTGACTAGGGATGGAAATATTATCGACTTAATAGAAAATAATACTCTTGACTATGGAAGGGAATATATACTCTTGATTAGGGATATAAATAGATTTTGGAAAATAAAAAAGATCTCCTTCCTGATATGGACCCCTAGTTTATGGATGTTTTGAAATAACGACCAAACATAATAAGAAAAGATCCTAATGGGATCTATCCTAATATTTTATGACCCAAAAACTCTACGCAAAGATTGCGTTCACATTATGGCCAACAAAATAACGACACAAACAATGCAGTAAAAAAGATCTAGCATGGACATGGGACTGAGTTTCGACCTAAAATATTGGTTCTAGTTCATGCAATTGGGTAGGCTTAAGGGTTTTGGTCAAAAGGTACTCATGATCAAGAATGTACAACAATCCGCGGGATGCGCGACAATATGATGCATTCTTGTTATCCTACTCGTCGAATGGACTATTGCATAGGAAGGTACATGAGGTGGGGGGATCCATGTTTCCTGACAAAGAGGAATCGAATGGATTCCCACCAAGGCACTTCACCACACTCCAAGGGCTAATAGAAGGTTATGAACTCGTAAGAACAAGTTCGAAAGTCGTGCAAGCGCATGAAAATGGATGCAATGAATGCAAAAACATTAATTGATAATGAGCAATCACAATAACAATAATCACTCAAGGTCATGAACCATGCAACTTTGACAATTAATCAAGATCAACTTTCAAGTTACACCCTCTTAATTAAATCCCCAGTGAAGTCGCCACTGTATGAACCCTCGCGGGGAATCAACCCCACCGAGCGCCTCTTGCGGGCTCTTGGTCGAAAATCGAGTGGATTTTATATTATTTAGAATTGATGGGGATTTGATTAAGATTACCAGGAAGTCGCCACCAAATTTTAAGGAAAACAAGGAAACCAATTTATTGAAAATAATCCAAGTCGAAAGTCTAAAGAGACTCCAACCCGAATTAAGTGCACCCTCAATTCCTATTGGGAATATTGACTCGAATGACCCAATGGCCAAAGATTGAGTTCCGGGGTGTAGGTACGAATTTGGAAGGTGTTAGGCACCCAATTACGCCCGTTTCAATAAACGGCCTTTACTAATTGATCTTAATTAATTAATAATATTGCACGGTTCCATGCAAATCTGGTCGTCCAAAGTCCTAGATTTAACTAAGTGGGTTTGAACATCCATTAAATTATATGTTATCACTTTTGCATTCATTTAATCCAATTTACATAAGAACAATAGAAAAAGATCAATTATTGCTTGCTAAAATAAATTAAAGCAACAACAATAATAAAATCCTCCAACCTTACTTTGATTGCTAAACGTGCCAAGTTGCTAAATTTTATTAACAAACAAGTTAGTAACTTCAAGGCAATTAAAACAATGCAATAGAATTAACTATAATCAAATATAAAATAAAACATGATTAGAAAAAATATAAAATAGATTTGAAGATTAAATAGAGCCCTCAGGTGGAACCTTGAATGAATTAGAGTTGAATGTCAATGCTCTTGAACTTGTACTTGAGAAGGATTGAAGGTTGATTTTTGAGTGGTGGAAATATTGGAGGTTAAATTTTAGGTTGGATGGTAGAGTTTGAATGTATTTTTATGGTGTTTAGGGCTGTTTATTTGATGGTGGAGGATAGAGATGGAGGAATATTGAGAGAATATGGTTAATTAGAGAGCTCTAGGGTTTAATTTGAGATCACCCTTGTGTCCCTCATGAAAAGACGGAGGAAAATAGTATATATAGAGGTAGGTTTAGGTCTGGGACGGAACAGACAAAAGGGCCGGACAAAAAGTCCATCAGGCGCCTTTCAATGGGGGCCGCTTGGCATCCAAGCGGCTACCGCTCCAACAAGCGGCTAGCCGCTAGGACTAACGGTCTTTCAACTAGGACAAGCGGCTTAGCCGCTAGGGCAAGCGGTTCAGCCGCTTGGGCAAGCGGTTCAGCCGCTCCAGCTAGCGAGCTTCGACTTCAAAGGCCCATTACTTCTTCGTTTGACCTTATATTGACCTGATTTCTTTTGCATTGGATTCCTTATTCAAAGGGATTTATTTCGACATATTACAAGCCCAATGATCACGAGTATTTGGAGAGTTATGGCCTAAACACTTAAGAGGTGCCCATTTCAGTATACCTTGCGGTAATTGGATCATATCTCATTCGTTTCTTATTGGACTTGGACCCATAATATGTCATTTTGAAGGTATTTGTATGATGAATCCATGTCAATTAGCCCCACTTTGGATCTCTCCCTCTAATGGAGGAAAATCCTATTTGAACCGTGGAGTGCGGTAATCAGAGTATCGTTTTTGTCCCATAACTTTGTCGAATCACTTCTTTTGACTTCAGTGTCTGTTTGGGACAGGGTAAGGGGCGTTGGAAAGCTTATGGAATGGGGTATGAAATGAAAGGGGTTTGATGCAAGTTACTCGAGCATTGACATAGAATTTATATTCTTAAATGTTGGTTATCGTCATTGGGCATATAAAAAGGGGTGACACATTTTGGTGTCTACACTTGGTCCATGCTAAAGGTTCTTAAGGTTTTTGGGGATTTTTCTGGCCTTTATCTTAGTAAAGCTAAATCGAAGTTCATTTTCCCATGCAAAATGCATCATAAACTTCGTAGGGTCATTGCTCCCTTTTGCAAGATACAAGACTCGACTTCCTTTGGGACTTATTTGGGTGTTCCAATTGAACCAAATAAACTTAAAATTACTGACTATTATTCCTTACTAGAAAAGGTTAGAAATCGTATCCAAGGGGGGCAAACCAAATTTCTAAATCTTGCTGGTAGATGTACTTTGATCAAGTCAGTTATTAGTGGCTTCCCTGCTCACTTAATGCAAACCACCCTTCTTCGTATTGGTATTATCAAGCCTATGGAAAAGGCCATGAGGAAATTCCTGTAGAACAAGGTGGATCAGACTGATTATCTTCCACGTCTTAGGGCTCGTTCTTTTTAACTGGTAACTGGAAGAAACTGGACAAAATTGGGCAAAACTGGTGAAAACTGGAAAGTCTAACTGGTAACTGGTGAAAACTGGTAGAACTGGGTCAAATAGGTGAAAACTGTGAGAAACCGGAGAAAACTGGGACAAACTGGAAATTTTTTATTTTTGATTGTTTTCTTAATAATAATAATAATAATAATAATAATAATAATAATAATAATAATAATAATAATAATAATAATAATAATAATAATAATAATAATAATAATAATAATAATAATAATAATAATAATAATAATAATAATAACATTATTATTATTATTATTATTATTATTATTATTATTATTATTATTATTATTATTATTATTATGTTTAATAATTTTATGCATATATTTATTTTTATATTTTTATTTAAAATATTTTATATTTAAGTATTATGTTTAATATGTCAAAATATCAAAACTGGACTAAATTGGGAGAAATTGGGAGAAATTGGGAAAAACTGGGTCAAATTGGGTAAAACTGGACAAAACTGTATTTTGTAACTGGTAATTAGTGAAAACTGGAACAAATTGGGAAAAACTGGACAAAACTGGAAACCAGTTGAAAAGAACATGCCCTTAGTTGGAAGAAGGTTTGTTTACCCAGGGATTTCATCACTAACGCTACTACCTTTCAGCTCGATAATACTGTGGTGCAAACTAGGGAGCCACTGATCACCTGGAAGGCACCACCACAGGGTTTCTTCAAGTTAAATGTCGATGGCGCTTTCAAAGGGAACCCATCTGCTGCTGTTGGAGGTGGTGTGATCCGTGATCATTTGGGCTTGTGGAGATTTGGTTTCTTTGTGCATTTTGATGCTTCATCTGCAGCTGCTGCAGAGTTACTCAGCCTAAGGGAGAGGCTACAGTGTGCCTGGAACAGGAGCTACACTAACCTTCTGGTGGAGACTGATGCTCAACTCATCTTGGAACTGATCAAGGATCCATCTGCAGCTACCTTTCATGAATTGGGGAACGTTATTAATGATATTTGCAGGCTTCTTCAAAAGAGCTGGAATGTTAGCTTACATCACACTAAGAGGACTGCAAACATGGTAGCACATACTCTTGCTGTTAGGGCCTTTGAGGAAACAGAGCCAAGGTAAACCTTCATGCTACCTCCCCCTTTTGCCAAAATAGTGTATGATAATGTTGTTACTGGCATGCAGATGGAAAAGCGACGCCAAGGTGTGCAGTTTGGCACCATTCCAATCAATGCCTAGCTTATGCTATAGTTTATGCTTTTGTAATAGTGATGCACTAGTTTACTCTAAGTACCTTAATGATGTACAGTTACTCTTAAAGACCTCCACTAGAAGCATTTTGGGTCTTAGGAAGACTACTATGGTACTATCCGCAAAACATGTATACATTTGCCTTTCTACAAGAAGGTTGTACCTTTTGAAGCTATGAATGAATGATACTATCCTTTGTATGTAAAAAAAAAAAAATTAAAATTTATTAGAAATCCATCGTATTCCCATTTATCAGCTAGTAGGGTGAAAACCCTAAGAAAATAAAAATAGACACATTTTCCAATCGTCCTTAAAAATGATATGAAGAGTGTGTTTGAAAACCTGATGTTAATGAGTAAAAGGAAGCAAAAGTATAGAAAACTATAGAAATCTTAAAAAGGAAAACAGGGGAAAATTAAAAGTATTGAAATCTGTGAAAATCTCCTAGTTATAATTTGCCCAATTAGATTTTCATAATTTTCCCTTGAAAATCGATGGAAAATGTATGAAAATCTGAGGAAATCTAAAAAGAAATCCTTTATTCTAACATAGATTTTCTATAATAACAAACCAAATAAATGAAAACTGTGTAAAACTCCTACATTTCTACATCATTTATAATGATGAAACAAACAAGTAAAAATGATAAGATTTCCACCGTTTTACTTTTATATAGATTTCCACAAATTTACTTTTCTTTAGTTTTACTCGCTTACAAAGTAACCAAACATAGTGGAAATCAAGTTAAATTTCCCCAACCACTATCCTCTTTCCCCATAACCACTCTTCTCTCAGTAGTTATCCACCACTCTTCTTTTCCACCACTCAGTATTGAGTTTAATTCAGTTCAGTAATGTGATCTACCAACAAGTCTTGTGTGAGACCAACTCACAAAAAATTGGGGTCACTTATGGTGAGCACTGACCCTTTTACATTGAAAAGTGACCCCCGTCTCATCAAAAGCTACAAAAAAACCATCTTATAGAAGTTTTTGTGTATTTCTATTCATTTCAGTGGAGTTCGATTCAGATCAGTCCAATTCAGCTTACTGAAAAGGAACATACTCCTGCGCTATACCTTTTCACCCAAAAAAACTGAACATAATTGAATTGATTATTTAAACTTATATACAATCAAGTAAAACTCGTCTGATAAAGATTTAGGAATTTGGAAGGAACAAGCTCTATGGGAAGTTTTGTTGCCTATTGTCGTGGAAGAAATTACTCAAATTCCTTTATGTCAACATTGGCCTGCAGATCAGCTTACTTGGCATTATACGACCAATGGCATTTTCTCTGTTCGCTCGGCTTATTTTATGATTAACAGCTTCAAGCGAAGGGATGAAGCGTCTAGCAGCTCTACAAGGTCGAAAGCTTACTGGAAAATGGTTTGGAATTTGAATATTCCTTCACGGGTTCGATTATTTGGTTGGCAAGCATCACAGAATACTCAGGCGACTAAAAAAAATATAAGTCACAGGTTGCAGGTGGTTGATTGTGGGTGTATTTTGTGTGGGGCTAATACAGATGATGATTATCATGCTACTGTGGAGTGTCCTGTGGCACAGCTCACCTGGATGGCGAGTCCTTGGTCTGAAGTTGCAAGTGGCAGAAGACATCGATCATTCCGAGATTGGTTTGAATGGGCTGTCATGGAAAAGTATGTTGATGATCCGGGTGTGTTCTTAGCTACTGCATGGCTGATTTGGAAGACTAGATGTACACTACTGCATGAGCAAAGGGAGGCGCAATACGAGAAGCTTTATGATGCTGCACTGTCCTTTGTTGCGAAGTATAGAGCAGCACACGAGAAGGTAGAAGTCTGCAGACCATCAGCACAAGGTGTATCTTGGAGACCTGCAAGCATGGGGTGCTGTAAATTAAATACAGATGCAGGCAAACTAGGTGATTGGGGGATTGGGTGGGGCGTGGTGGTTCGCAACGGTGAAGGAGAAATTGTGGCAGCAGCTGTACAACAACGCAGGGGCTATTTTGAAGTTGAATTAGAGGAGGCTCGTGCTCTTTTATTTGGTCTGAAGACGACGTGGGAAGCAGGCTATAGATGGATTGTTGCGGAGAGCGATTGTTCTAGTCTAATCATTAAACTTATTAGGAAGGCAATCCTGAGATCTCCTCTTGGTTTAGTTTTAGATGAAATTTTCTTGTGGGCGGAAAAATTTGATTTGTTAGTATGGTCTTGTGTTTGAAGGGTCGGTAATGTAGTGGCCTATAATTTAGTTATATTACAACCTTATGAGAATTGTGATCGTGTTTAGTTGGAAGAGTGGCCAGAGAAAATTGTTGATTTGGCAAACATTGATATGTGTAATTATTTAGCTAATGAATAAAAATCCCCTTTCTTATCAAAAAAAATAAAATAAATAAAACTCATCTGAACATATTTAATATTGAATTTATTTGAAAGTTCGCTTTAAGTTTTTTTTTGACAAGAGAAAGATCACTTAAGTTGAACAGAAGCTTATTGTGCCCTACCCTGTTTCACTTTATAATTAAAATTCAAATTGCAACCATCCTTCAACATTATTACCAGTTGGTCCCTACTCTGCATGTCACTCCTCATATAAAAAGCCTGATACCCCTACTCTGCAATCTGCATGTCACTCCTCTCTCTCTCTCTCAAGAAAAACATCTATATCCATTGAAAAGAAATTGAAGCATCCATGTCCAACAGTTCAGGTAAGTTTTGAAGTTAAAAATGTGAAATTGAATTGGAAATAATTTCCCATGTTATGTCACTTTTTGCTTTTTTAGTGAGCGTTATATTTAATTCGAAAAAATTCGAACTCCAATGATGAATAAATCGAAGAAGTAAAAAATAGGGTTCAAATGGTGGAACATTAGGGGTATTTTTGTTCATGTGTTTGGAGGATTTTGGAGTAGTTGAAAATTATGGTTTAATTGGTGGTAATTTGAGGTATTTTTGTTCTCTGTTGGAATGAATTTCGATATTGTAAGACCTGATTGAGTTTTTGTGTTTTTTCATTGTCAACTCCAATTAACGCAGCTATTTAATTTGTCATGTTTAAAGTGGGGATCACTAAGTTTGGTATGTGTTCATGAATTGGAGTGAATTAGGGTATAGTGATGTAAAAATGGAGTAAATTTAACATTGAGTGAAACTTTGGTGATTTTGTGTGCTGCTTGATGGATTTGAATTTATGAATTTTGTATGCAGTGTTGATAACTTGATATCGATTAACTCATTACTCATATAATAGTGGACCACTTATACATAATGGTGCACCAATATGAGTGAGTTCAGTAAATTATACTCACTCAGTCCCAATTTAATTGTCCATTTTGAAATATATGACTCACAACATTATAAGTCACAAATTTCAAAGTGGTCAATTAAAGTGGGACGGAGGGAGTAACGAGGTAGATTTGAGTATCTGGTGCACCAATTTATGTGAGTGGTGTTATGGGGTTGTCTTGTTTATATGGTACACGGGTACACCAATTATTGTAACTTTGTAAGTAGTTTTAGGACAATTGCTTTAGTATTGTTGAATCTTGGACTAAAAAGTGATGAGTTGCAACTTTGTGATAACATGCAAGGCTCAATGGCACCAAAAAGAAGTTCGGATAGCATTCAGTTAGGAGATGAATCCGCAAAACAAGAAGAGAGCCGTAAGCGGCTAAAGTCTTCATTTCACCTCTTGATGAATACGTATATGAGGGTAGTTTTGGACAAAATTGACATCCTCGACAAGTTTTGCAAAGAAATGCAACCTGATCTCAAGTACTTGGTTGATTGCCAAGAGTATCTTCAGGGGTGCTCTGAAGAACTAATAAAACACTTTCACTTAAGCATAACCAAACCAGTCCCTTCTCGTACACATGGAGGCACCATAGCTGAAGTCACTCATGGACACATCGATGTACAGAGGGATGTCAAAGGGAGCTTCATGAATACGAGAGTAGTTGTGGACAAAATTGACGTTGTCGACAGGTCTTGCAATGAATTGCAAGCTCAACTCAAGTACTTGGTTAATGGCCAAGAGTATCTTCATGAGTGCTTTGAGAAACTAATGGATCACTTTCACATAAGCATCACCGAATCAGCCCCTTCTCGTACTCATGAAGGCACCATAGCTGGGGTCACTGATGGACACACCGATGTACGGAGCGATGTCATAGGGAGCTTCATGAATACGAGGGTAATTGAGGACAAAATGGACGCTCTCGACAAGTGTTTCAAAGAAATGCAAGCCCAATTCAACTACTTGGTTAATGGCCGAATATATCTTGTGGGGTGCTGCGAAAAACTAATGAACCACTTTCACATAAGCACCAAACCATCCCCTTGCTTGACTCATGGAGGCACCATAGCTGGGGTCACTCATGGACACACCGAAGTTGTGAAATGGTGCACCTTAGAAGTCTAAGGATGATCATACTTGGTTGTGTGTTTAATTTCAGCATTGAATCCAATTCTGACTCAATTGACTGAATTATTTTGATATTTTATCTTTGTTTATATAGTCACACTCACACCAAACAATTGGAGAAACTAAATCAGAAGTCGCACCCAGTGCTGGTGCAGACCTGGCTCAGGACGTTGGGTACAAATTTAGTCATAAGGTGATGTTAGAAGTGTTACAGTGCACCAACTATCAATGCATGACTAGGGTGAATAAACTTGGGTTCTCATTTTTGCACCAAAATAAGGTTTCTTGTTTGACCATTGAAACCATTTCACAGATTATTTGCTCTTATTGACCTACACAATGATCTTTTTAATATTCAATTCACAGCAATTGATTGGTGGGGGATCAGCACCAAATGGAGGATCAACTACTATGGAAGCTGCTCTACATGATGCTCACAACAAACACTCTGGTGATACTGCCAACAAATAATCCTTCTCTCAGTAGAATAGTATTGGAGGTGTAAATTAAAGACAGCTTAAGTATTTTGGCTTCCAGGTATGTCTGGTTTTTTCGGATGTAAACACAACTATTTTGGCTCCCAGGTATGCCTGGGTTTTACGGATGTAAACACGACTATTATGGGTCACGATATGCCTTGGAAGGCTTGTAAACACAACTCTTTAAAAATTTGGCTCCCAGGTATGCTTGGGTTTAGCGTTCTCACTTTAGAACTTTTGATGTCAACTTACAAAACCAGCTAGCTATTAGGCTGGGGCATGCCTAGGATGGAATGTTTATTCGGTATGCATGTTTATGTCTTGGAGGGAATGCTTATTTTTTTCAAAATAGAGAAATTGACCATTTCGCCCCTGTATTTGATGACATTTGTTTGGGGGAAAAAATTTAGGCAGGGGCAAAACAATCATCTTTTTCTAAACTTTGCTCAGAAAGTGGTATAACTTAGTGATTTAAAAGTTGAACCCTCATAAAAGATGGTCATTTGATAAAACTATTGTAACTTGTAAAGTGGTTATTGCAAAACAAATTTGGACAATTTTTCAAAGCACCTTGTATAGTTCTGAATATGAGCTGCGATTATCTTAGTTTCCTTGAATGGGCCCCTTTTTCGCCTTCCTCGTTTTTTCAGGGAAAAAATTATGAATAAATCAAACACTCTTTAAATGCTATGAGGTGCCCGGAAATGGTTTAGTTCAAGAAGGGCAACAGTTCAATATTGCAGGTTAAAATCTACTTGAGTTTTCTTAGAAAATAAGCAACTTATTATAATTCTCAAATCTCAACTACTAACACGGATACTAGGGCTCCACAAATATCAAAGTGAATGAGGCGACAAAAGATAAGTAATCCATATCCATGGTGCAGTGGGGTTACTCTACAAGTTCAAAGATTAAAGAACCACCAAAAACTAACGGAACAGGTCATCTAAGGGAAATACACAGGCCAGTTGTAGTAGTACGAGTCACGGGTTTCTTTGTCCATTTCATTCCACTGCAATAAAGAAGCAAGCAGTTTGAGAGATAGTCTTGCATATTTTAGTATTCGGAGTCAAATAGAGGTAAAAGACATACCTTGAATTTATATGGTTGCTTCTTTTTCATGGCTTTCTTCCAATGGTACTGCTCATGCAGCATAGCTTTGTCATGCCAGCTACAAATTGCAACTTTCGAACATCAAATGATAGGTCCAATGAACTTTTAACTATATAGATTCTTGTAACACAAGGAAAACAAAGAACAGCCAGATGCAGGTTGCATTTCTTAGAATGAAGGACAGGAATAAGGTACAGAAGTTTCAGGATTATGTGGGGGGGGGGGGGGGGGGGGGCTGCAACCAGCCAAAAGCAACATTTCTACTACCACAACTGAAGATTACAAATGGATAGCAGTCATATTTCAGGTCAAGGTTGGTAAAGAACTCAGTACTAGCAAATTTGCACAGTAGAACCTAGGTATTAGTATTATACTCGGTAACAGCTATTTGTTTATGTCACTCAGCACATCAAAATGATGATCCACTTGTCATTTACATGCTATTCATCAGCTACAAAAGCAATATACACAAGCATCAATTTCACTAACAGTTAAAGAGTGGTCGAGAAAGTTTTGAACAGAAGAAAAGACAGAAAGGAACCAAAGGATAATAAAGACAACGCCAATTGTGGTCCAGAGTAATGAAGAAATGCAGAGAAGACAAATATTCTAAGCCTGTTTATGAATTCTATTACGTGTGAAGGTCAAAGCATTAACCTCGTTTGATAGTAGATAGCCAGCTATGAGCATGCACTTCTTTGTAGTGTAATTTAAACGTTCTCCAGGAAAAAGCAATGTGTTTTGTGATTTAGAGCACATCTAGAGATAAAAAGGATGATCCAACAGCTACAATCACACTTCAGCTATGTTGAGGCCAGGCAACCTAAAGGCTATCATTATGCATACAAAATCCCTTTTGTTAATAACAACAAGAGCCACAAATAGATCCGCAACTAGAGTTCTAACAGCTTCATGGGCTCAAACGCCCCCAGGACCCTGCTAATACAGTATCCCTCTTTTTCTAGGTATTGGATAAAATGAAGCTGAATCAAGCCTTCACCACCAGTGCTTCAGGCTATTGGAATAAGAAAAGACACTTCACAAGAGAAACGATCTGCAGCCCTCACAGAAAGAAACTAAAGAAGTTCAAATGAGATCACTCATAGTTCACAAACATTTTAAAAGATATAGAATCAACACATAGTTCTAATAGGTTTTGACAAACAAAATTCTTACCAACCACTAACTTATCCTCCATCTCTTGTATATAAAAATAGGCATTCCTCACTTCAATCAACAAACGGTTACATCTAGATAGGTACTTCAGGAAATTTTTGCTTAGCCCCACTTGGATCGGATTCTATAAAACCCCTTTAATTTGAAGTTCCATGTTATAGTAACCTACTCCAGTGGCTTACACAGAGATTCTCTAAAAGGCAAAAATAGTAGTGTAAAGGCAATTGCTATTCTACGGTTCGTAGAGATGCCAGCCATGCAAAACAAGAGGCTCTTAACAAAAAATCATCATAGGCAGATTTCTTAAATGGCACTTATTTAAAGTGAACTCTTTCTAAATTCTCATTATTTTCAAAGATCCCCCAAACTTTACTATAACCAGAGATTGAGAAAAAAGTTCCCTAATCGCTGACGAAGTGCGACTGTAAACTGGGGATATTAAAGATTCATTGTAGTTTTCTTTCTTTCTTTTGAAAGTTGGGATTCATTTTTGTTGAACGCTCTTATAAGTATAGGGAAATCTTAAAAGTGCCAGACAGTTAGAAAGGGGTATTATTATTTATTATCGTCAGAGTTCCTTACTAATCGACACTAAATATCAGTTGTAATATCATTATACAAAAGCTGTAGAATAGATGACACCAAATGTCATCTGTAATATTATTATATAAAGGACTATGGAAAACCCTCTGCCCCCTCTGCTGAGAAAGAAGGCAACAGCACGGGAACGGAGGAAAGGAAAACGAGATGATCAAGCAGGAGCTTATGAACTGCGCACTCATCAAATTCCTGTCTACTGTCCTATATATACACGAATTTGGCTACCTCTTCATATTTGTGATACAAGTTTACGTTTCTTTCTGACATTTGTTCCTACTTTGGGAAGGTGGATTTAGCCTACAATGCTTGGGTTCATCATCAAGGGAACTACTGGTGGAAAGTGAACAAATGCAGCAACTAGTGATTTAAGCATGAGAAATAAAGGAATTGGGAGTATGAAACGATTGCTTCTACCACGATTAACATGAATTGAAGATAGGTTTAAGGAAACACGATACAGCATTATTTTTGTTGCGTCTTCAGTCTTCAAAATGGGGAGAGAACAGTTCCAGTAGCTATCCAATAAGTGAGCAAGGTTCAACAATTAATGGGTTAGAACCAACAGCATTTTCCAAATGCCTTTCACAAGGCTCCATCTTATGGCGTGGGCTATGGCCGCCTTATATGTACCCAACCTTAACCCTACACTCGCAAAAAGCTAATTCTATGAAACCCTTGAATGGGAATAGTTGGGTGGGCATGGGGCAATCACCAATGAAGCAACCCAAATTGCTCTATCAATACAACCATCGTTAATCCCAATATCTAACTCAATTAACAAAAAGAAAGATATCCATCAAGTTCATCAGCCATAGTTTTTCAAATACATATACCCTTCACCACAAAGTTCTCATCTTTTCGACCTACCAAAACAAACCCAACATACCCCAACTAACAACAAATTGGAGAACCAAACCTCAACCCAAGAATTAGCCCTAGAAATTAAAAACAAAACTCATTCATGCACCAAAGGCCAACCCTTCACCTTACATACAATTCAAGCAGAAAAACAACAATCAAGCAATAAAAGTGAGAATTTTAACACAGATAACATACATCAAAAATCAAAATTCACAATGAAGAAGAAATAAACACACTAAAATTGAATGAAATAGAAAAGGGTTTCTAAAAAAGAAAACAAAAACAAGAAAAAGAAAGGAGAAAAAGAGAGAATGGATAACAAACTTGAATTGATTGGAGAGTTGCCACATGTAAGGGTTGAACCAAGTGAGAGCAGAGAAAGCAGCAGAACCAATCCAGATATTCCAGTAACGATCTGGGTCTGTGTGTGGTACTCCTGGGTCACCTCTGTATGCATTTCCGAAGTATTTCTCCATCTCTCTCTCTCTCTCTCTCTCTCTCTCTCTCTCTGTTGCTACTGTGGGTTATCTATAGACTGTCTATGGCCTTTGCCCCTCGTCGATAAATAGAAGGGAAGGCAAGAGATTGTGTTGTGTGTATCACAGTGTCTGTGTGTGCGCGTGAGTCTTTTAGTAGAAATTGGGAATGTTCTGGACTTTATCTTTCCTTGAGGCGCAAGGAGAAATATACCCCAAAAAAAAAAAAAAAAAAAAAAAAAAAAAAACAAAACGAAAAAAATAATAAATTACGTTTTATCAAAGATAATTCTTGTAAATTAGATCTCATGGAGGATCTCAAGGATATAAAACATGAAATTACCGAGGAGGATAACATTTTATCAAAGATAATTCTTGTAAATTAGATCTTATAGAGGATCTCAAGGATATAAAACATGAAATTACCGAGGAGGATAACATAGCTCTAATAAAAGAAGTTAGTGATGAAGAAGTTAGTGATGCTGTTTTCCTGTTAGCACCTAATAAATCTCCAGGTCCTCATGATTTTCCCGCCGCATTTTTTTCAAACTTACTGGCACATACCTTCTATTTCAAGAGCTATTAGAGCTTTCTTCCATTCAGGCAAAATTTGAAAGAAACTAATCAAACTTTTCTAGCTTTAATTCCAAAAATTGATAATCCTGCTACGGCTAATCATTTTCGACCGATTAGTCTCTGTTCCTCTATATATAAGATTATTTCTAAAATTCTCACGAATCAGCTTAAACATGTTCATGGAAAGCTAATACACCCGCTTCAAGGTGCTTTTGTGGCGGATAGGTGTATTCAAGATAATATTCTTCTGGCTTATGAAATTTTTCATTCCTTCCGTTCGAAACAGGGGAAAAGTGGTTGGTTGGGAATAAAGCTGGATATGGAAAAGGCCTATGATAGATTAGATTGGAATTTTATTTTCCAAGTTTTTAGGAAATTTGGTTTTCATGAAAAATGGATTGGTTGGATCAAGGAATGTATATCTACAGTTTCCTTCTCTGTCCTAGTGAATAATTCACCTAGATCGACTTTTATTCCTTCTAGGGGCATCCGTCAAAGTGACCCTTTATCTCCATATATTTTCATACTTTGTGCTGAAGTACTTGCGCGTAGACTCCAACGGGAAAGTGATACCACTTCAAAAGGTATTGGTATTAAAATTTGCATGGGTGCAGAAAAACTCCAATTTCTCACTTTTGTGGATGATACTATGATTTTTGCTGAGGCATCAAATCAAAGTTGTCATGCTATAAAGAAAGTTTTGGATGACTACTGTGTGATGTCAGGCCAAAAGATAAAATTCGACAAGTCAGCTTTTCAATGTACAAAGAATATCAGTAGAAACATGATTGAGTCCTTTAAAGGAATACTTTTTATGAGCCATTCCTCTAGTTTAGATAAATATCTAGGTTGTCCAATCATTAAAAATAGAGTACACGAGTCTACTTTGAGAGATGTTATTGACCGTACTAAAGATCATCTTTCTAAATGGAAAGCGAATTCATTGTCGCAGGCATGAAGAAGTATCCTTATTCAAGCAAATCTTGCAGCAACACCTATTTATACCATGCAAAGCTTTACTTTACCTCCCTCTTCTTTAGCTAAGCTGGATAAATTAAATAGAAATTTCCTTTGCAATAAAGATCCAGCTAGTAAAATTCCTAATCTTATAGGTTGGGACAAAGTATGTCGTCCAAAGAATTTGGGAGGATTAGGTCTAAAAAAAGGTGGGGCTATTAATAAAGCTATGCAAATGAAACTAATCTGGAAAATTATTTCGGATCCAAATAACAGATGGGTTAAACAGATAAAAGCAAGTATTTAAAAGACCAAACTATTTTTACATATACTAAAGGAAAAAAAGTCTCTTAGCAATGGAAGAACTTACTAGAAGTAAGGGAAGTTTTTAAAGAAGGAATACACTGGCAAGTTGGAGATGGCAAGTCTATTAATTTTTGGAAAGATCGATGGGTATCTCAAGTTCCCCTTCATGACTTGTTCTTTGATATAAATTCTGACGACCCTCTATTTGACATTACTATCCCGATTAGTTGTATTTAAACTTCTAATGGTGGATGGGTGTAGACACCCTAATCGGTTCTCATCCCCTAACACCGCAACGCCCGATGATGATGGTAATGGATTAACATGGACGTAAATAGAAAAGGACATTGCTCGGAAATCTAGACCAAATTTCTTGAAACCTCAGTCTTTGGATAGTCCTTGTTATAAGGATTCCAACGCCTTTGACCTTGCCTCAATCAGGTTCCCGGATCAAGAGATATCGCATCTCGAAAATTTGGGTCAAAGCCGCTCAATCCCGACCCCATGGGTCAGCCCAAGGGCAATTTCGTAATTTATTGAGCACAAAAAGTCAAAAACCCTAGTCGCACGTGCGCCGTCAGGTCCAGCGGCTATCGCTACCTGCCCGGCGGCCAGCGCGTGACAGCGGGGGCCTTCTGGCCAGCCGCTGAGCCCCAGCGGCCCAGCCGCGGGCCCCAGCTGCCCTCCGTGTGGCCGCTGGGCCGGTTTTTTGGCTGGGCCGAGTTGTGGCGCCGGGTTTCTTACCCTAAGCCCCAAAATCCGTCCCCCAACTCTATAAATACTCCTCTTCACCCTCTTTTGCAGGGGGTCAGTCAGTTCATAATTTTGAGAGCATTGAGAGCACATATTTTCCCAAATCAAAGAGAATTCAGAAATCTGAAGATCCAAGCAAGCATTACACCTAGCCCAGCACCCAAGATTGAAGAGCAATTCCAATTCTACTAGTCCCGTTCGAATAGAACGTCCAGGTTAACCATCCTGGAGGGCCTAAACTCTTTATTAAATCTCTTGTTTACTATTTATTAATCATGTTTTATTTAGCTTTTGATTATGGTGTAATAAATTTGCATGCTTTGGGTTTTGTATATAATTATGCATGTTTAGTTTATAAAGTTAGCATCTTTTAATTAGTTTATGCAAGTTTACATCTTTTTGTAGTTTTTGCATGCATATAGTAGCCTCCTAGGTTTATTTTAGCATAAAGTTAATATCTTTGCACTGTTCTTCCTTTGAAGTTACTAACAATTTTATTGATGTGCATATGCAATACTTGGCGCGTTTAGCAAAGTGCCGTAGGTTGGAGCGTTAATTTAATGTTTTATATCTTGTTTATGCTTGTTAATAGTATGCATGTAAATTGGATATAAATTGTGCAAAGTGATAACATAGGTAATTGGTTGTTCAACCCACCTAGTTAATTTGGGATCTTGGACGACCGGATTTGTTTGGAACCTTGCAATATGAATTATGAATCAACATGGATAAGATTAGTAGAGGCCGTTAATTCGGGCGATTTAGATAGGATTCGTTTTATCTTTTTCGTACCCACACCCCCGAACTCAATCTTTGGCCCCTTTTGGGTATGAGTCAATTCTCAATAGGAATTGGGTGCACTTTGATGGTTTCCACTTTTTTCCTTAACAATTAGTGACGACTTCATTGCGTGCTTATTATTTCCCCATCACAATTAATCATGTTGCATATGAAGTATTATTTAAGAACCATTAATTCCAACTAAATATTTCAATTAGCGCAGAAAGGCGATGGTTCTTACAGTGGCGACTTCACTGGGGATTTAATAAGAGGGTGTAATTCGAAAGCTTATCCATGTTGATTATTAATTCATATTTTTGGTTCATGGCCTTTTATATGTTCATTATTGCTTTGCATTCATATCATCCATTTGCATGCGTTATCATCGCAAGATGTCGAAAGACATCACCACACCATAAACAGGAATTACCCTTTGGAGCATTGTCTATGACTTAGGCCGGTGACCCACTCGGTCCGAATTACCTTTGCACATAGTCGTGTTCCGCCCCATGGCATTTACATGTTTCCATTCGAGATATGTAAAACGGTACATTTAGTTTTTCTATGCATCCCATAGATGACGAAACGCATCCGGTCATGGGTTACCATATCCAACCATAGATTGTGTCAAACATTGCATTTAGTCTCATGGTCCATTCAAGGTGCTTAATTGATTTCTTGCCTTTTGTGATTGATTGTTTCCTTGTTATGTGATTTGTTTCCTCAGATCGCTAGATTAGGTCCCCTTTGGGATCATAGTGGTCTAGAGTATGGGAAGTTTCCTATTTGTGATATGACTAACTTTGTAAACTAACTTAAGATCGAGTCTAGGATTTTTTCTTTTTAGGAAGTAGGATCCATGAATCTTCCCGACTATGCTAATAACCATATTAGGGAGACTTATTTTCCAAGAAAAAAATTTCGAGCAAGTAATATATTTCGACCAATGATCTTTCCCAAAAATAAAAAAGAGTCTTATTTCTTTCCTTAAGAAAGTCAAGAGTATATTTTCCTTTTCTTGAGTCTGGAATATATTTTCCATATCTAAGTCAAGAGTCTTATGGCAAGTCAAGAGTAGCGTTTTTATACTTTCCATAGCAAGTCAAGAGTATCTTTCCCCTTTTCCAAAAATTT
This sequence comes from Tetragonia tetragonoides, assembly GCA_038025085.1. Lineage (NCBI taxonomy): Eukaryota > Viridiplantae > Streptophyta > Magnoliopsida > Caryophyllales > Aizoaceae > Tetragonia > Tetragonia tetragonoides. The sequence continues at coordinate 12,928,879 of CM076139.1, forward strand.
AAAAAAAAAAATCTTGTTCCCATAGCAAGTCAAGAGTAATCTTTTGCTTCCCATATTTTGTTTAGGGTCTAGGTTCATCCTTTTTTCCCTTTACTTACTTTGCAAGTCAAGAGTAATATTCTTTCTTTCTTGAGTCAAGAGTATTTTAACCAATGATCTTTCGACGGGGGGGGGGGGGGGGGGCTGCAACCAGCCAAAAGCAACATTTCTACTACCACAACTGAAGATTACAAATGGATAGCAGTCATATTTCAGGTCAAGGTTGGTAAAGAACTCAGTACTAGCAAATTTGCACAGTAGAACCTAGGTATTAGTATTATACTCGGTAACAGCTATTTGTTTATGTCACTCAGCACATCAAAATGATGATCCACTTGTCATTTACATGCTATTCATCAGCTACAAAAGCAATATACACAAGCATCAATTTCACTAACAGTTAAAGAGTGGTCGAGAAAGTTTTGAACAGAAGAAAAGACAGAAAGGAACCAAAGGATAATAAAGACAACGCCAATTGTGGTCCAGAGTAATGAAGAAATGCAGAGAAGACAAATATTCTAAGCCTGTTTATGAATTCTATTACGTGTGAAGGTCAAAGCATTAACCTCGTTTGATAGTAGATAGCCAGCTATGAGCATGCACTTCTTTGTAGTGTAATTTAAACGTTCTCCAGGAAAAAGCAATGTGTTTTGTGATTTAGAGCACATCTAGAGATAAAAAGGATGATCCAACAGCTACAATCACACTTCAGCTATGTTGAGGCCAGGCAACCTAAAGGCTATCATTATGCATACAAAATCCCTTTTGTTAATAACAACAAGAGCCACAAATAGATCCGCAACTAGAGTTCTAACAGCTTCATGGGCTCAAACGCCCCCAGGACCCTGCTAATACAGTATCCCTCTTTTTCTAGGTATTGGATAAAATGAAGCTGAATCAAGCCTTCACCACCAGTGCTTCAGGCTATTGGAATAAGAAAAGACACTTCACAAGAGAAACGATCTGCAGCCCTCACAGAAAGAAACTAAAGAAGTTCAAATGAGATCACTCATAGTTCACAAACATTTTAAAAGATATAGAATCAACACATAGTTCTAATAGGTTTTGACAAACAAAATTCTTACCAACCACTAACTTATCCTCCATCTCTTGTATATAAAAATAGGCATTCCTCACTTCAATCAACAAACGGTTACATCTAGATAGGTACTTCAGGAAATTTTTGCTTAGCCCCACTTGGATCGGATTCTATAAAACCCCTTTAATTTGAAGTTCCATGTTATAGTAACCTACTCCAGTGGCTTACACAGAGATTCTCTAAAAGGCAAAAATAGTAGTGTAAAGGCAATTGCTATTCTACGGTTCGTAGAGATGCCAGCCATGCAAAACAAGAGGCTCTTAACAAAAAATCATCATAGGCAGATTTCTTAAATGGCACTTATTTAAAGTGAACTCTTTCTAAATTCTCATTATTTTCAAAGATCCCCCAAACTTTACTATAACCAGAGATTGAGAAAAAAGTTCCCTAATCGCTGACGAAGTGCGACTGTAAACTGGGGATATTAAAGATTCATTGTAGTTTTCTTTCTTTCTTTTGAAAGTTGGGATTCATTTTTGTTGAACGCTCTTATAAGTATAGGGAAATCTTAAAAGTGCCAGACAGTTAGAAAGGGGTATTATTATTTATTATCGTCAGAGTCCCTTACTAATCGACACTAAATATCAGTTGTAATATCATTATACAAAAGCTGTAGAATAGATGACACCAAATGTCATCTGTAATATTATTATATAAAGGACTATGGAAAACCCTCTGCCCCCTCTGCTGAGAAAGAAGGCAACAGCACGGGAACGGAGGAAAGGAAAACGAGATGATCAAGCAGGAGCTTATGAACTGCGCACTCATCAAATTCCTGTCTACTGTCCTATATATACACGAATTTGGCTACCTCTTCATATTTGTGATACAAGTTTACGTTTCTTTCTGACATTTGTTCCTACTTTGGGAAGGTGGATTTAGCCTACAATGCTTGGGTTCATCATCAAGGGAACTACTGGTGGAAAGTGAACAAATGCAGCAACTAGTGATTTAAGCATGAGAAATAAAGGAATTGGGAGTATGAAACGATTGCTTCTACCACGATTAACATGAATTGAAGATAGGTTTAAGGAAACACGATACAGCATTATTTTTGTTGCGTCTTCAGTCTTCAAAATGGGGAGAGAACAGTTCCAGTAGCTATCCAATAAGTGAGCAAGGTTCAACAATTAATGGGTTAGAACCAACAGCATTTTCCAAATGCCTTTCACAAGGCTCCATCTTATGGCGTGGGCTATGGCCGCCTTATATGTACCCAACCTTAACCCTACACTCGCAAAAAGCTAATTCTATGAAACCCTTGAATGGGAATAGTTGGGTGGGCATGGGGCAATCACCAATGAAGCAACCCAAATTGCTCTATCAATACAACCATCGTTAATCCCAATATCTAACTCAATTAACAAAAAGAAAGATATCCATCAAGTTCATCAGCCATAGTTTTTCAAATACATATACCCTTCACCACAAAGTTCTCATCTTTTCGACCTACCAAAACAAACCCAACATACCCCAACTAACAACAAATTGGAGAACCAAACCTCAACCCAAGAATTAGCCCTAGAAATTAAAAACAAAACTCATTCATGCACCAAAGGCCAACCCTTCACCTTACATACAATTCAAGCAGAAAAACAACAATCAAGCAATAAAAGTGAGAATTTTAACACAGATAACATACATCAAAAATCAAAATTCACAATGAAGAAGAAATAAACACACTAAAATTGAATGAAATAGAAAAGGGTTTCTAAAAAAGAAAACAAAAACAAGAAAAAGAAAGGAGAAAAAGAGAGAATGGATAACAAACTTGAATTGATTGGAGAGTTGCCACATGTAAGGGTTGAACCAAGTGAGAGCAGAGAAAGCAGCAGAACCAATCCAGATATTCCAGTAACGATCTGGGTCTGTGTGTGGTACTCCTGGGTCACCTCTGTATGCATTTCCGAAGTATTTCTCCATCTCTCTCTCTCTCTCTCTCTCTCTCTCTCTCTGTTGCTACTGTGGGTTATCTATAGACTGTCTATGGCCTTTGCCCCTCGTCGATAAATAGAAGGGAAGGCAAGAGATTGTGTTGTGTGTATCACAGTGTCTGTGTGTGCGCGTGAGTCTTTTAGTAGAAATTGGGAATGTTCTGGACTTTATCTTTCCTTGAGGCGCAAGGAGAAATATACCCCAAAAAAAAAAAAAAAAAAAAAAAAAAAACAAAACAAAACGAAAAAAATAATAAATTACGTTTTATCAAAGATAATTCTTGTAAATTAGATCTCATGGAGGATCTCAAGGATATAAAACATGAAATTACCGAGGAGGATAACATTTTATCAAAGATAATTCTTGTAAATTAGATCTTATAGAGGATCTCAAGGATATAAAACATGAAATTACCGAGGAGGATAACATAGCTCTAATAAAAGAAGTTAGTGATGAAGAAGTTAGTGATGCTGTTTTCCTGTTAGCACCTAATAAATCTCCAGGTCCTCATGATTTTCCCGCCGCATTTTTTTCAAACTTACTGGCACATACCTTCTATTTCAAGAGCTATTAGAGCTTTCTTCCATTCAGGCAAAATTTGAAAGAAACTAATCAAACTTTTCTAGCTTTAATTCCAAAAATTGATAATCCTGCTACGGCTAATCATTTTCGACCGATTAGTCTCTGTTCCTCTATATATAAGATTATTTCTAAAATTCTCACGAATCAGCTTAAACATGTTCATGGAAAGCTAATACACCCGCTTCAAGGTGCTTTTGTGGCGGATAGGTGTATTCAAGATAATATTCTTCTGGCTTATGAAATTTTTCATTCCTTCCGTTCGAAACAGGGGAAAAGTGGTTGGTTGGGAATAAAGCTGGATATGGAAAAGGCCTATGATAGATTAGATTGGAATTTTATTTTCCAAGTTTTTAGGAAATTTGGTTTTCATGAAAAATGGATTGGTTGGATCAAGGAATGTATATCTACAGTTTCCTTCTCTGTCCTAGTGAATAATTCACCGAGATCGACTTTTATTCCTTCTAGGGGCATCCGTCAAAGTGACCCTTTATCTCCATATATTTTCATACTTTGTGCTGAAGTACTTGCGCGTAGACTCCAACGGGAAAGTGATACCACTTCAAAAGGTATTGGTATTAAAATTTGCATGGGTGCAGAAAAACTCCAATTTCTCACTTTTGTGGATGATACTATGATTTTTGCTGAGGCATCAAATCAAAGTTGTCATGCTATAAAGAAAGTTTTGGATGACTACTGTGTGATGTCAGGCCAAAAGATAAAATTCGACAAGTCAGCTTTTCAATGTACAAAGAATATCAGTAGAAACATGATTGAGTCCTTTAAAGGAATACTTTTTATGAGCCATTCCTCTAGTTTAGATAAATATCTAGGTTGTCCAATCATTAAAAATAGAGTACACGAGTCTACTTTGAGAGATGTTATTGACCGTACTAAAGATCATCTTTCTAAATGGAAAGCGAATTCATTGTCGCAGGCATGAAGAAGTATCCTTATTCAAGCAAATCTTGCAGCAACACCTATTTATACCATGCAAAGCTTTACTTTACCTCCCTCTTCTTTAGCTAAGCTGGATAAATTAAATAGAAATTTCCTTTGCAATAAAGATCCAGCTAGTAAAATTCCTAATCTTATAGGTTGGGACAAAGTATGTCGTCCAAAGAATTTGGGAGGATTAGGTCTAAAAAAAGGTGGGGCTATTAATAAAGCTATGCAAATGAAACTAATCTGGAAAATTATTTCGGATCCAAATAACAGATGGGTTAAACAGATAAAAGCAAGTATTTAAAAGACCAAACTATTTTTACATATACTAAAGGAAAAAAAGTCTCTTAGCAATGGAAGAACTTACTAGAAGTAAGGGAAGTTTTTAAAGAAGGAATACACTGGCAAGTTGGAGATGGCAAGTCTATTAATTTTTGGAAAGATCGATGGGTATCTCAAGTTCCCCTTCATGACTTGTTCTTTGATATAAATTCTGACGACCCTCTATTTGACATTACTATCCCGATTAGTTGTATTTAAACTTCTAATGGTGGATGGGTGTAGACACCCTAATCGGTTCTCATCCCCTAACACCGCAACGCCCGATGATGATGGTAATGGATTAACATGGACGTAAATAGAAAAGGACATTGCTCGGAAATCTAGACCAAATTTCTTGAAACCTCAGTCTTTGGATAGTCCTTGTTATAAGGATTCCAACGCCTTTGACCTTGCCTCAATCAGGTTCCCGGATCAAGAGATATCGCATCTCGAAAATTTGGGTCAAAGCCGCTCAATCCCGACCCCATGGGTCAGCCCAAGGGCAATTTCGTAATTTATTGAGCACAAAAAGTCAAAAACCCTAGTCGCACGTGCGCCGTCAGGTCCAGCGGCTATCGCTACCTGCCCGGCGGCCAGCGCGTGACAGCGGGGGCCTTCTGGCCAGCCGCTGAGCCCCAGCGGCCCAGCCGCGGGCCCCAGCTGCCCTCCGTGTGGCCGCTGGGCCGGTTTTTTGGCTGGGCCGAGTTGTGGCGCCGGGTTTCTTACCCTAAGCCCCAAAATCCGTCCCCCAACTCTATAAATACTCCTCTTCACCCTCTTTTGCAGGGGGTCAGTCAGTTCATAATTTTGAGAGCATTGAGAGCACATATTTTCCCAAATCAAAGAGAATTCAGAAATCTGAAGATCCAAGCAAGCATTACACCTAGCCCAGCACCCAAGATTGAAGAGCAATTCCAATTCTACTAGTCCCGTTCGAATAGAACGTCCAGGTTAACCATCCTGGAGGGCCTAAACTCTTTATTAAATCTCTTGTTTACTATTTATTAATCATGTTTTATTTAGCTTTTGATTATGGTGTAATAAATTTGCATGCTTTGGGTTTTGTATATAATTATGCATGTTTAGTTTATAAAGTTAGCATCTTTTAATTAGTTTATGCAAGTTTACATCTTTTTGTAGTTTTTGCATGCATATAGTAGCCTCCTAGGTTTATTTTAGCATAAAGTTAATATCTTTGCACTGTTCTTCCTTTGAAGTTACTAACAATTTTATTGATGTGCATATGCAATACTTGGCGCGTTTAGCAAAGTGCCGTAGGTTGGAGCGTTAATTTAATGTTTTATATCTTGTTTATGCTTGTTAATAGTATGCATGTAAATTGGATATAAATTGTGCAAAGTGATAACATAGGTAATTGGTTGTTCAACCCACCTAGTTAATTTGGGATCTTGGACGACCGGATTTGTTTGGAACCTTGCAATATGAATTATGAATCAACATGGATAAGATTAGTAGAGGCCGTTAATTCGGGCGATTTAGATAGGATTCGTTTTATCTTTTTCGTACCCACACCCCCGAACTCAATCTTTGGCCCCTTTTGGGTATGAGTCAATTCTCAATAGGAATTGGGTGCACTTTGATGGTTTCCACTTTTTTCCTTAACAATTAGTGACGACTTCATTGCGTGCTTATTATTTCCCCATCACAATTAATCATGTTGCATATGAAGTATTATTTAAGAACCATTAATTCCAACTAAATATTTCAATTAGCGCAGAAAGGCGATGGTTCTTACAGTGGCGACTTCACTGGGGATTTAATAAGAGGGTGTAATTCGAAAGCTTATCCATGTTGATTATTAATTCATATTTTTGGTTCATGGCCTTTTATATGTTCATTATTGCTTTGCATTCATATCATCCATTTGCATGCGTTATCATCGCAAGATGTCGAAAGACATCACCACACCATAAACAGGAATTACCCTTTGGAGCATTGTCTATGACTTAGGCCGGTGACCCACTCGGTCCGAATTACCTTTGCACATAGTCGTGTTCCGCCCCATGGCATTTACATGTTTCCATTCGAGATATGTAAAACGGTACATTTAGTTTTTCTATGCATCCCATAGATGACGAAACGCATCCGGTCATGGGTTACCATATCCAACCATAGATTGTGTCAAACATTGCATTTAGTCTCATGGTCCATTCAAGGTGCTTAATTGATTTCTTGCCTTTTGTGATTGATTGTTTCCTTGTTATGTGATTTGTTTCCTCAGATCGCTAGATTAGGTCCCCTTTGGGATCATAGTGGTCTAGAGTATGGGAAGTTTCCTATTTGTGATATGACTAACTTTGTAAACTAACTTAAGATCGAGTCTAGGATTTTTTCTTTTTAGGAAGTAGGATCCATGAATCTTCCCGACTATGCTAATAACCATATTAGGGAGACTTATTTTCCAAGAAAAAAATTTCGAGCAAGTAATATATTTCGACCAATGATCTTTCCCAAAAATAAAAAAGAGTCTTATTTCTTTCCTTAAGAAAGTCAAGAGTATATTTTCCTTTTCTTGAGTCTGGAATATATTTTCCATATCTAAGTCAAGAGTCTTATGGCAAGTCAAGAGTAGCGTTTTTATACTTTCCATAGCAAGTCAAGAGTATCTTTCCCCTTTTCCAAAAATTTAAAAAAAAAAATCTTGTTCCCATAGCAAGTCAAGAGTAATCTTTTGCTTCCCATATTTTGTTTAGGGTCTAGGTTCATCCTTTTTTCCCTTTACTTACTTTGCAAGTCAAGAGTAATATTCTTTCTTTCTTGAGTCAAGAGTATTTTTGCTTTTTCCCTTTTTAATAAAAAGTCGAAAGATCATTGGTTAAAATACGTAACTTGCATCGCAAAATTTCCAAAATAAATTCAATCTCCTTGAGAAGTTACCATGTTGAGGGATTATTCTAGATCTTTTCCCATCTTTTTCTAATAAAAAAAATTTAAAAAAAAATTTGCATAGCATTTCATTTTTAGAAGCTCCATGCTAGGACATATAGAATCATTTTAGATTGCATTGCATCGCATATCATTTTTCATCATCTTAGCATCTTGCATACACCCACTTGCCATAGGTGGATAGCTTCATCATGCATCTCATTTTTAGATAATTTGTGCATACATATAGGACATCGCATATAACATTGCATATCATTCTAGGACATTCTAGATTCTCCCATGTCATTTACATGTAAATAATTTTAGGCATGTCTAGGACACTATAGAGTCTTGCATCACAATCGTTCACCTCATATATTTGCATTCAACATCTAGAAAGAGTCTTCATTGCATGTTCGTGTCAAGCTTGCATATAGAGTTATCATCTTTAGACTTCGAGGGTTAATATAAGAGTTTGTCTTCCCCTAAAAAGCATTTTTCAAAATTTCATCTTTAGTGTCCCTTACTAAGTTGAGAATTGCATCCAAGATTGGAAAGCCCAAGTTTACTCGAAGAAGCCTAAGCCCAATATGTCTGGACATACCGAAAAGACTCAAGCCCAAGTGATGGAGGAACTTTTGACCCAAATGACCGCCATGAATGCTAGGTTCGTTAAGTTAGAGGCTAAGATTTCTAAGCTTGATCCTCACACCAAGGATCGTGAAGAGCCCATTCCGAATGATGGCAAGCCCAAACCTCCCACTGAAGAGGTCCAAGAACTCCAAGCTAAGCTAAATAGGCTTGACTCCATCTTAAGCAAGAGTCGCATATTTAACGAAATGATAGTCAATTCTGAAGGCTTTTCTCCCCACATCAAGGGAAAATTGCCCACAAAGTTCTCCATGCCCGAAGTTCCCATCTTCAAAGAAACTGATGATCCACAAGATCACATTAGAGCTTTCACTACTGCATTGGGCCTCAGAGGGATTGAACACGATCTGTATGTTCACCTCTTTCCACAAACCCTGGACCCTGCTGTAAGGGCCTAGTTTTTCAAGTTGCCATCTCAAAAGCTACAAAAGTGGAAAGTGATACGTTTGCAATTACAACCTCAGCAATTTATAAACAAAAACAGAGGATTAAGAGAAGAAAGGATAATGAGTATCACCACCAAAGCTATAAAGGATTAAACCACCAAGCTATGGATAAAGAATACTACTTGCTCACCAAATAACCCTAAGATTATTGTAAAGAACGCAAGATTTGTAAGAAGGCGGCAGCCGTGTATTTTTCATTCATCAACAAGTGCCTTTTACATCAGCTGTTCTTACATATTTATAGGGGTCACAAATGTGCCCTAATAACCTAAGAATACTCTAGAAAGGGTGAGTTGTCCAAGAGTAGTGCCCAAGCAAAATGAAACTTCAGTATTTTGCCCAGAAATGAGCCAAATACGTGCAGTACAATTTGGAGCGCATTTCCTTCCGTTTTGGACCACTTGACAGCTGTTGCTTGTCCTTGCATAAGGACAAACGTGGGTGAGTTGTAAGGAGCCTCATTCTTCATCCTTACCTGCCCCATGTGCTCTTAGGCGCGCCTTACTCAGCAACTACTTAGGGAATTCAAATAACAACTAATTACATTTGTTAATTATGCTAATTACATGCAGGGTGCACTATAACTAACACTAATCACAAATGCTTATTTGTACGGATTAATCTTGTACCGACATAACCTAGATTAAGTGGCCAAAAGGACACTAAAACCTCTAGGACCAGAATCATCACCATTCAAACGTGAGAGAGTCCCAAATGCCATGATTAATGCATTAATGCTCACGCTCGTAACTTGATGACCTGATGCTAACGCATCATCCTCCCCAACTTTTTTTGGATTTGCCCTCAAATCATCAAGGTATTCATCCTCCAAATAAGGCAGCAGATCTCCCACAGTAAAAGTTGCTGAAATTGAACTCTCTCCAGGCAGTTCAAGCTTGTATGCATTGTCGTTGATCTTCTCGATGATTTTAAAAGGGCCTTCTGATCTGGGCATCAACTTGTGCATTCTTGGCCAATAAAAGTGCTCACTTAAGACCTCAAGATTCTTCACAATGCCAAAGTGGCCAGCCAATCCTCCTAAGTGAGCTTCCCTTATAAGTTGGTCTCGAATTGAGCCCTTAGGGATACACAATCTGTTGTGCTTGAAAAGGAACCCTTCATGAATGTGAAAAGGGCCTTTTTCCACCTCCTTGCTGCCATCAAACATGGGAGAGAAATCTGGATCATCTTTGTAAAGTTTCCGTATGAAAGAGAAGCCTAAAACCTTGGCCTCGAGGATAGACAACATAGAATGTCGCCTTGATAAAGCATCGGCTACCACATTGCTTGCACCAGTTTTGTACTTAGATACAAAGGAGAATGATTGAAGATATTCCACCCATTTAGCATGTCTTGAACTCAACTTGTGCTGCCCATTAATATACTTCAACGCTTCATGATCAGAGTGCAAAATGAACTGCCTTGATTTTAAGTAATGAGCCCAATGATCAAGAGCCCTCACAATTGCATAGAACTCTTTGTCATAAGTGCTGTAATTCCCTCTTGAACCATTCAACTTCTCACTGAAATAAGCAATAGGACGCTTATTTTGCACCAAAACAGCTCCAATACCGGTTCCACAAGCATCACATTCCACTTCAAATGGTTGATCAAAGTTAGGCAAAGCTAGTATAGGGGTGGAGCTAAGCCTTTCCTTGATGGCCTCAAAAGCATTTTGAGCCATGGGAGTCCACTCAAAGACACCTTTCTTCGTACAATCCGTAAGTGGTGCTAAAAGAGAGGTGAATTGCTTGATGAATCTTCTGTAAAAAGAAGCTAGCCCATGGAAGCTCCTTACTTGCGTGATGCTAGTAGGAGTAGGCCATGTCTTAATCGCCTCAACCTTGCTGGGATCAACAGTTATACCATCCTTGGACACAATGTAACCAAGAAACGTGACACTAGGAACAAATAAATGACATTTCTCAAGCTTAGCAAACAGCTTGTGTTGCCTTAGAGCCTCAAAAACGCGTGTTAGGTGCTGCACATGCTCAGAATCACTCTTAGAGTATATGAGAATATCATCAAAATACACAACAACAAATTTACCAATAAAGGAACGCAATACCTCATTCATAAGACGCATGAATGTGCTAGGAGCATTGGACAACCCAAATGGCATTACAAGCCATTCATAAAGACCCCCTTTCGTCTTGAAGGCTGTCTTCCATTCATCCCCATCCTTCATTCTAATTTGATGGTAACCACTCCTCAAATCCACTTTAGAGAAGACACAAGAACCAAACAGCTCATCAAGCATATCATCCAAGCGAGGAATTGGATATCTATACTTAATGGTAATGTTGTTAATTGAATGGCTATCAACACACATTCTCATGCTTCCATCCTTTTTTGGCACAAGGAGAGCTGGTACACTACAAGGACTCATGCTCTCTCTAATGTATCCCCTATCAAGTAACTCCTCTACTTGACGTTGTAACTCCTTAGTCTCTTGGGGATTACACCTATAAGCTGCTTTGTTAGGAAGTGAGGCTCCCGGAACAAAGTCTATTTGATGCTCTATGCCCCTAATGGGTGGCAAACCATGGGGTAAATCAGATGGGAACACGTCGACATACTTTTCAAGCAAAGGTTGCATTAACGCATGTAAAGACTTTCCAACAATGTTCTCATTCTCCCCAAGCAACACCAGCATATAAACAACATTTTCATGCACCATTTCATACTCTAAATCAGCACCTTTAACAATCATAGCATGCTTTGATGAGTTAGAAACAGAAGAACCCTCCCCAACTTGCGTTCCCCCACATAAAGACAATTTTGCGGGTTGAAAATTAATTTTCTTTCCCTGAACCTCAAAAGAGTAAACATTTCTAAAGCCATCATGCATTACTCTTCTATCATATAACCAAGGTCTACCTAACAGCAAATGACAAGCATCCATGGGGATCACATCACACAAAATCTCATCATTGTATACTTTTCCAATCGAAAAAGGGATCGTGACTTGTTTTGTTACCTTGGCTTTGCTTCCCTTCTCTAACCATTGCAAGGAATAAGGATAAGGGTATTCTTTGGTGGCCAATCCAAGCTTTTCCACCATGAGAGTAGACGCCACATTGGTGCAAGAACCGCCATCAAAGATTAAAGTGCAAAGCTTTTCTTTCACGGTGCACTTGGTTTGAAATATCTTCTCCCTTTGAGATAGTGTCTCCTCTGCCTCTCTAGCATGAAGGACCCTTTGAACCACCAATAGAGGTGAGCCTTGGTTAGGTTCAATGTCCAATTCATCGTCAATAGATTGCTCTTCATTCTGCTCCTTATCGTCATCCAATTGCCTAAGCTCATCATACTCACGGAGAGATAACACTCTCTTGTTGGGGCACTCAGCTTGAAAGTGTCCATAGCCTTGACACTTGAAGCATTTCCTAGAGAGAGATGGTCTAAGAGCATCCTTGTTGGCCTTAGGATCTCTAGGAAACCTTTTGTCATTTTCGCTCCCTTTAGAAGAACATTCTGCCCGAGGAGTAAAACTCCTAAATGTGGGCTTTGCTGCTGGTTTCTTCGCTTTCTCTTACTTTTCAATCTTCAAAGCCAACTTGTATACATCATCTAGAGACCAAAAAGGCTGTACTTCAACTCTATTACCAACATTGGTGTCTAAACCAGAAATAAAACGCGCAATTGAGAGTTGTGGATCCTCTACAATGCCGGTTCTGATTTGTAGTTTCTCAAAATCTCTAATGTAATCTGCTACACTTAGAGTTCCTTGACTGAAATTTGTGAGCTTGAGGTAGAGATCTTGAGTATAGGAAGGGGGCACAAAGCGTTTGTGCATGATTTTCTTAAGCTTGGGCCATGAACGCACCCTAGATTTACCCTCACGCTCTCTTTGTAGTTTCATGCTTTCATACCACAAAGAAGCATACTTTTTGAGCTTCAAAACAGCAACTTTGAAACTCTTTTCCTCACTATACCCCTTGGTATCAAACAATCTACCCATTTGTTGCTCCCACTCCAAATAGTCATCTGGGTTTGTACCACCATCAAAATCAGGGGGTTCAAACTTTAAATCACCCCATTGCTCATCTTTTCTCCTTGGACTAAGAGAACCATCATCATCACCTCGACCACGAGCTCTACCTCTACCAATGTTGAGAAAATCAGTCATTTGTTGGGTGAGGTTGCTAAGTTGTTCCTTAACCTCACGCATCTCCCTTTCTCTCCTAAGCTCTTTAGCTTGCTCAAGAGTTAAATTTCTGGGTATTTGTTCATCATCCATGGCTGTTTGTGAGTTTGGTTGTGTTTAAGCTAGGAATTGTGTTTGGGCTGTAAATGGGTTCTTTTGTGACTCAAAGATTGGAACTTTGGACGTGATTGAGACAAGAAAGGAGAGAACTTTGATGAGAGAAAATGGTGCTAAGGTTAAACCTATGCTCTGATACCAAATGATACGTTTGCAATTACAACCTCAGCAATTTATAAACAAAAACAGAGGATTAAGAGAAGAAAGGATAATGAGTATCACCACCAAAGCTATAAAGGATTAAACCACCAAGCTATGGATAAAGAATACTACTTGCTCACCAAATAACCCTAAGATTATTGTAAAGAACGCAAGATTTGTAAGAAGGCAGCAGCCGTGTATTTTTCATTCATCAACAAGTGCCTTTTACATCAGCTGTTCTTACATATTTATAGGGGTCACAAATGTGCACTAATAACCTAAGAATACTCTAGAAAGGGTGAGCTGTCCAAGAGTAGTGCCCAAGCAAAATGAAACTTCAGTATTTTGCCCAGAAATGAGCCAAATACGTGCAGTACAATTTGGAGCGCATTTCCTTCCGTTTTGGACCACTTGACAGCTGTTGCTTGTCCTTGCATAAGGACAAACGTGGGTGAGCTGTAAGGAGCCTCATTCTTCATCCTTACCTACCCCATGTGCTCTTAGGCGCGCCTTACTCAGCAACTACTTAGGGAATTCAAATAACAACTAATTACATTTGTTAATTATGCTAATTACATGCAGGGTGCACTATAACTAACACTAATCACAAATGCTTATTTGTACGGATTAATCTTGTACCGACATAACCTAGATTAAGTGGCCAAAAGGACACTAAGACCTCTAGGACCAGAATCATCACCATTCAAACGTGAGAGAGTCCCAAATGCCATGATTAATGCATTAATGCTCACCCTCGTAACTTGATGACCTGATGCTAACGCATCAGAAAGACTTATCCACCTTATTTCTGGAGAGATACCCTGACAATGTCTTGCCTCCCATGACATTGAGAGAGCTAGAGATCACCAAGCAAGGTGATGAGGAAGGATTTACCAACTTCATGAGAAGATGGAGGACCAAGGTCGCCGAAATGATTGATTGCCCATGTGAAAGGGATCAAATTAGAATGCTTGTCCACAACTTGACACCCGAGTATCGTGAGCACAAGAAATTCCAGCCAATCACTACTTATGCCCAACTAGTTGAAGTTGGCATGGCCATTGAAGATGACCACCTCACCCAATTAAGCAACAAGCAAGGCAAGCATGACTCTAATAATGGAGGCTCCTTCGATCAAGGAGATGAAGTCAATGTCATTGTAAGTAGGCATAAAACAGTATACACACCTCTTAGCATGACACAAGATGAAGCTTTTGACAAACTTCTCAAAGAAGGCTATATTTCGGCAATAGGTCCCACACCGGACCCAGAGCCCAACAAGAGAGGCAAGAACTGGAATCCTAATGCATACTGCAAATACCATCAAGGAAATGGTCATAAGACTGAAGAATGCATGTACTTGAAATGCGAGATCCAAGATTTGATCGACGATGAGACCATCCATGCACCATGAACCCAAGAGTTTGAATTGGACGCCTAGCCCAGTCGCGAAGCCCAAGCTCAAATATCATAGAGTCATAGTCTAGTTGGAGAATTCCCTTTCCCCTTTCTTTCTTTGTCGAGTCCAAGTCTTGTCTTAGGATTTCCCTTAAAGCATTGTATTGCTTTCTTTTGATTGAATAAAATAGGCCTGCATTTCTTTTTTCTTCATGGAATATCTCATAATTGTAAACCCAATGATGAATCTGAGTTGCCAAAGTTGATCAATGCAAAGGACCTTAACTATTGAGAAGAGGACCTAAAAAAAGAAAGAAAAAAAAAGAATACCAAAAAGGGACACACATCCTATAAGTCATACCGAGAACATGAGGCATTCATTTGGCACCCTTCATTATTATCCTTTCACCCACAATGCAAATTACCACTTGGAGCCCATTTGAGTCATCAAACACAAGCCACATTCTTTCTTGAACCACATTATCCTAACCCGGGTATGGAAAGTGTGCAACAATTTCTAAGTGTCACCCAATCTCAAGAGAGGCGTGAGAAACTCCAAAACGAGTTCAAAAACGAAAAAAAGCAAATGTCGAAAATTCAAAAAAAAGAAACAAAAGTTTCAAATGCATAAAGAGAGCACCAAAAATCAAGAGAGTTTCTTCAACTCGAAATATCAAGTGACACCCAGCACACTGGGGGCTTTTATGGGAATTTGAGCCTTATTATCCATTCTTTGACAACCCGCACCTTGACCTAACATTATAACCCAAAAGACCTCTTAGAGGTATGAATATTAAAAGACGTGTGTGTACTTGCAAAAAGAAAATTAAAAAAAAGATCCCGCTAGGTTGAAAACCCAAAAAGGGCGGCCTAGGCAAAAGATAGGGCATAATCATTTAAAAGCCCGCTAAGTCTATTCATTCAATGGCTTAGGCAAAAATGGCAAGCCCGCTGGTTCGATCATCCAAGACAATGATCCATGCAAAAGTTAGGGCACTAAAAATCAAAGGTCCTCGAACTACGTTTTGGCCTGATTCCTCTATGGATACGTAGGTAACCTCTTTGAGGCCCGACCGTACTCTAATTTTTCTCAATCTCAAGACCCATTTTGCATTTACACATGGGATTCATTAAAGGTCCAAACTTAATAATATATATCACTTCATTAATGACAACTTAAAATTCTAAGGGTTTCAAAATTTTCGTGATTTTACCCATTTTAGAGCCCGAGACTTGGATTCGAATTTGCTTCCTTGCATCACTCCCTATCTCACAAAATCTCCATATTTTCTATTTTTTGCACCAAGCCCATTTCTTTCATATTCCCACATCTTTACCCTGAAATTCTCCTACTTTACATCGACTCCCTACTCATAGTTTGTGGCTTCCGTAGCCATCTTCTCTTGGATTAATAACTCCAACCGAGCATCCATCACTCATGGCATTTTCATGGATCTCATGTGATCACTTCATGCATACTGGGTCCTTCCATTTCTCCTATTATTGGCGAAAGCTGTTTGAATACTCGAAATCTCATCAGCATGAGCTCATTCGATTTACGGTGCAACCAGTAAACTGGGGGCTTCGCCCTTGCCTCAGAGGCACCAATTAGGCATACATCTCATAGCTTAATAGGGACACTTTTGGAAACAAAAATCCTTTTGCAAATAAAATAAAATCTCTCGTTTATCCCTTGAAGTCCAGTCTTCTAAGCATTGCATATATGTCATAACTATTGAGTCACATGCATCATTTTTCATTACTAGGTTGCATGGAGCTGTAGGCCTATTTAGCATTGCATTTGCACACTTTGAGTGTCATGTCACTCATTTGCACTTACTAAGCACTTTTTGCCTCCGAGGCACCTGCATAGCACACGCACATAGCATTTAAGTTTGAGTATCTTTATCTGGAGTCCGTCTCTAATATTTCTTTTGGGTTTGTCCCGTCGCATTTAGTAAGGTCTGTCCTTTTCGGGTCTGTCCCGTTACATTTAGCAAGGTCCGTCTTTTTGGGTCCGTCCCGTCGCATTTAGCAAGGTCCGTCCTTTTGGGTCCGTCCCATTGCATTGAGAAAGGTCCATCCTTAGGGTCCGTCCCGTAGCATCCCCATACTCTCTATGTCTTCCTATTTGATTGAACTAACATGCAGGTTACAAAGCAAAGTACAAGCATTATTTTAGCAAAGCAAAGCAAGGCACGAGATCGACGGAAAGCTCTCCGACGTTGGGCTATTAAAATTAGCGTCACGTTGGCACCCGCAGAGCAGAGCAACACAACGCTCTTTGACGATGAGGCTATTAAAATTAGCGTCACGTTGGCACCCTTGAAGCAGAGCAACACAACGCTCTTTGACGTTGAGGCAATTAAAATTAGCGTCAAGTTAGCACACGCAAAGCAGAGCAACGCAACGCTATTTGATGACGAAGCTATTAAAATAAGCATCGCGTTGGCAAAAACAAAGCAGGTAACCTTGACCACAGGCGGTCAGGAGTCTATCTTTCCTTTCTTTCTAACATAAAGCATTTTCAAAAAACATTGCAGGCATTTTAAGCAAATACTTTGACCTTCGCTTTTACAAGCTCGGCCAAAGTGGGGGCTTCTGTAGACAACCTAATCGGTTCTCATCCCCTGGCACCGCAACGTCCGATGATGATGGTAATGGATTAACATGGACGTAAGTAGAAAAGGACATTGCTCGAAAATCTAGACCAAATTCCTTGAAACCTCAGTCTTTGGATAGCCCTTGTTATAAGGATTCCAACGCCTTTGACCTTGCCTCAATCAGGTTCCCGGATCAAGAGATATCGCGTCTTGAAGATTTGGGTCAAAACCGCTCAATCCCGACCCCCTGGGTCAGCCCAAGGGCAATTTCGTAATTTACTGAGCACAAAAAGTCAAAAACCCTAGTCACACGCGCGCCGCCAAGTCCAGCGGCTATCGCTACCTGCCCGGCGGCCAGCGCGTGACAGCGGGGGCCTTCTGGCCAGCCGCTAGGCCCGGCGGCCAGCCGCTGAGCCCCAGCGGCAGCCGCGAGCCCCAGCTGCCCTCCGTGTGGCCGCTGGGCCGGTTTTTTGGCTGGGCGGAGTTGTGGCGCCGGGTTTCTTACCCTAAGCCCCAAAATCCGTCCCCCAACTCTATAAATACTCCTCTTCACCCTCTTTTGCAGGGGGTCAGTCAGTTCATAATTTTGAGAGCATTGAGAGCACATGTTTCCCCAAATCAAAGAAAATTCAGAAAACTGAAGATCCAAGCAAGCATTACACCTAACCCAGCACCCAAGATTGAAGAGCAATTCCAATTCCACTAGTCTCGTTCGAATAGAACGTCCAGGTTAACCATCCTGAGGGCCTAAACTCTTTATTAAATCTCTTGTTTACTATTTATTAATCATGTTTTATTTAGCTTTTGATTATGGTGTAATAAATTTGCATGCTTTGGGTTTTGCATATAATTATGCATGTTTAGTTTATAAAGTTAGCATCTTTTAATTAGTTTATGCAAGTTTACATCTTTTTGTAGTTTTTGCATGCATATAGTAGCCTCCTAGGTTTATTTTAGCATAAAGTTAATATCTTTGCACTGTTCTTCCTTTGAAGTTACTAACAATTTTATTGATGTGCATATGCAATACTTGGCGCGTTTAGCAAAGTGCGGTAGGTTGGAGCTTTAATTTAATGTTTTATATCTTTTTTATGCTTGTTAATAGTATGCATGTAAATTGGATATAAATTGTGCAAAGTGATAACATAGGTAATTGGTTGTTCAACCCACCTAGTTAATTTAGGATCTTGGACGACCGGATTTGTTTGGAACCTTGCAATATGAATTATGAATCAACATGGATAAGATTAGTAGAGGCCGTTAATTCGGGCGATTTAGATAGGATTCGTTTTATCTTTTTCGTACCCACACCCCCAAACTCAATCTTTGGCCCCTTTTGGGTATGAGTCAATTCCCAATAGGAATTGGGTGCTTTTTGATGGTTTCCATTTGTTTCCTTAAAAATTGGTGGCGACTTCATTGCGTGCTTATTATTTCCCCATTACTATTAATCATGTTGCATATGACGTATTATTTAAGAACCATTAATTCCAACTAAATATTTCAATTAGCGCCGAAAGGCGAGGGTTCTTACAATGGGACGTCAAGCTCTTGGCGAGGGGAGTCCCTTTAGATACGATTTTGGTTATTCAAGGGATCCCAATCCCGTACAATGATGTACCCGATAAATTCTATTGGGGGTTTACAAGTTCGGGTATTTTTTCTGCTAAATCGGCAACTTGGTTAGCTCAAGGTATTAAGGACGACTTCAAAAAGAAATGTGATTTTAGTTGGATATGGAATATTAATATTCCAAGTAAAATTAAAATGTTTTTGTGGAAGCTTTGTCTAGATGGACTACCTACTAAAGATAGACTCCAGTAAAATAAAATTTTTGTTCCACAAGAATGTGTGTTTTGCAATTATCATTGTGAAGATAAATTCCATCTCTTTTTTGATTGCCCTTTTTTTTTGCCAAGCTTGGGAGGAAGTACAAGGTCTTTGTAATATTAATATTGACACGAGTGTATCGAACACGCTCACTTTCATTGAAAGCCTGAATGTTTTGAAAGAGAAACTTCAAGAATGGGATTTAATCCTTTTAATCACAACTTGGTGGGTATTCTGGTTTGCTAGGAATAAAATTGAATT
The DNA here is from genome assembly GCA_038025085.1 of Tetragonia tetragonoides. Taxonomy (NCBI): domain Eukaryota; kingdom Viridiplantae; phylum Streptophyta; class Magnoliopsida; order Caryophyllales; family Aizoaceae; genus Tetragonia; species Tetragonia tetragonoides. Next base: position 12,948,280 of record CM076139.1, read on the forward strand.
TGATGGATTACTTACTAATCCGTCACAAATAGCCCACTCTGTAAGAATAAGTTTTGAAGAATAGAAATCTCTCTCGTTCAAGCAATGTGATTTTGATACAAGGGTTGCCTTCCCTAAGAAACACATTGTGAAAGCTCCTAGAACTAATGTAAGCTGGACCCCTCCGCGTAGTGATTATGTCAAAATTAATTTTTGACGGTTCGAAAAAGGAGGGAGGGTGCGCTGCAGCTGGTTTTTGCATTAGGGATCATAAAGGTGATATTATCAGGCCGGGTGCAACACCATGTGGACTGAGCTCCATTCTTATGGCAGAGGCTATTGGACTTCGTGAAGGGGTGAGAATGATGGCCAGAGAGATGAGTTTTAACAAGGTAACAATTGAAGGTGATAACTTGACTGTCGTCAAAGCTATCAGGAATGAGTGGCATATTCCTTGGGAGATCGAGAACATCATCATTGATACCAAGAAGGATTTGCATTTCTTCGAGAAGGTGGAAATACTGCATTGTTTCTGTGAAGCCAATTGTGTTGCAAATTTTATGGCCAATCATGGCTATCGAGTTTCTCATTTGTCGGTTTGGTCAAATTGTTTTGACCAGTCTCTTAATAATCTTGTATTAAGAGAATTGTCCTAGAATTCTTGTCTTATCAAAAAAAAAAAATCCAAAAAAAAAAAAAAACAACGGTGCTAAATGCAGTCATAAAAAAAAGAAGGTAAATGGAATATAATCCTTACTTTCCCAAACAACCCTATTTTATCGTGTGAAATCGCCAAAATATACATACTCTTTTTGACCTCTATCTTTTTCTGATGAGAACTTCTCAGTAGCATAAAAAATCATGAAACAAATCAAACTTAGAGAGCATTTCGAGTAGATTCAAAAGATTGAATACAATTTAATGATGGTAACGACATGGTTGGCGATCCGACCAGAAACCCAACCCGAAAATACTGATTCGGTACATAATTTTATAAACCAAGCCTAAAGTGACCATAACCGACCCGACTTGACCTTCTTCTTTGATTCGGATGAGACAAGTTGTAATTTTAGTATATTTCAATGTTCAGTCTACGTTAACTTATGAATTTTGAGTATATGAACTAAATCTTAATTGCCTGTTATTTTATAAAAACTTAATAGGTTGAACAATATAATTGCTTTTGTGAAATGAAGTCAACGGATTTGGACATAGTAATTCGACCAAGTCAATCCACCTTCTCTTTGCAGAGTTTTGGCAATTATTGAGCTGTTAAAGAATGTTACAATCTTGGGTTTCACATGAAGATTTTTCGTGTAGTATAGTTCTTAAGATCAAGGCCCAATGCTTACTTTTCACTCATCTTGACTAAGTTCTGTAAGTGTCAAGGCTTTAATAGATCTTAAAACAAAGGCAAGTACATTGCAAATTCTTATAGAGTACATGAGATGCGCAAGGGCAGAAGCAAAGTCAGACTTCAAAATGGCTTAGTAGAAAAGAAAAAATGAAAAAAAAGCATAGGTGCTTGGAAGTTGATTTCCACAGCATAAGTAATCAAACCAATAGCTTTATTTGCTCATTTTGCATGGAATTCTTATGTAATATGTCAATTGATCAAGCTTAAAATGAATTTATATCAGGTCTTTGGTTTGAATATAAAACCACAGCCTCGACCTGGTATAACAGCGTGACTTCCCGTTTTCTTCCCCCACCAGTCCAACTCTACTGCCTTTCATGCTAGCTCTCTTTTCAGACGGAAACTATGATAAGGCCCATGGATTGTGAGTACGGGTACTCATGATAAGGCCCATGGATTGTGAGTACGGGTACTCATGCTCAATTAACCCCCAAGGAAATGAAAGATTGAGTTTGGTTAACCAAAGTTTCGGTACGGCAATATTCTGAATGGTAGCAAAACCGTGTTAACAAGTTCCCCACTTAATCGGATAGCTGATTTCTCGGTTAACCTAATGATCTGTTCAATAAGGGGCTAACCTAAAACCGTTTCTGTTCAGTAAGTGGTTAACCTAAAACCGTTTCTGTTCAGTATGTGGTTGACCAACAACCCGTTTCTGTTCAGTATGTGGTTAACCGAAAACCGTTTCTTTTCCCACAAAATTTTAAGATTAAGTGCTCTTGTCCCTGTGGTCTTTTGGTGTTTGACTTTGGTAGCCGCTGGTGGACTTGACAGTGGATTTTTAGTTTTTCACTATAGCTAGCTGAAAGGAAAGCATAGGATTATTTTCAAAGTCAGATGCGCTGCTTTTTGTTCTTGTATCTACTACATATGGCTTTGTACGAATGCTCTTATCTTTAATTTGCTGTACAAGTATTAAACACAATCTGAGAATTTGATGGGGCGGCTTTAAACTTGGTGATAAACTGATAATAGGGGATCAGAACCTTGATGAAATTTATACTGTTGGTGAGTAGTTAATGCTGGGAAGTATGTCACTCATTACTTACATAAACACCTTTCAGAGTAATACTAGAATATGAGATTGAAAATGAAAAATTCTTAGATAAGGAATTGGGAGGTCAGAATATGCTAGGTGTAACCTAAGTCCGTGACCAGATTCCAGTTACTTAAAATGGAAAGGCCCATGGATTGTGAGCACGAGTATTCATGCTCGAGTAATCCTACAGATATGAAAGTTCAGTTTGGTTCAGTATGACAATATTCTGAATTGTAACCAAACCGTTTTAACAAGTTAACCGGCCAACAGATTAACCACTTAACTGATTTCTCGGTTAACCTATTGATCTGTTCAGTGAGTAGCTAACCGAAAACCATTTCTGTTCAATAAGTGGTTTACCGAAAACCACTTCCCTGTTAAGTAAGTGGTTAACCGAAAATTGTTTCTGTTCAATATGTGGTTAACCGAAAACCGTTATGTTTTTTCACGGCATTCTAAGATTAAGTACTTTCATCCCTAAGGTCTTTTGGTTTTGACTTTTGGTTGCCGCTTGGTGGACTCACTTGACAGTGGATTGGTGCTAGAACTGTAAGGAAAGCAGAGAGTTATTTCAAAGTCAGTTCTGCTGCTTTTTGACCTCGTATCTACTAAATTTCATATGGCCTTATACGAATGCTGTTATCTCTAAGAACGAGAAACCTGATGGAAAGATTTGATACGCACATATTTAACAGGATAGATTGCAATGGGACGGCTTTAAACTTGGTGATAATTGGGGATCAGAAAACTTGATGAACTTCATACTGTTGGTGAGTAGTACATTTTGGGAAGTACGCCTACTATTACTGACGTAAATGCCTTTCCAGTAATACTAACTGTCACCTTTCTCCAAGAAAAGGTGAAAAAGGGTTTAATCTTCCTGAAGTGAGAATGAGAGAATCATACATATGGAATTGGAAGGTCGGAATATGCTAGGTGTAAGCGTGTAACCCAAGTCACTGAGCAGATTCCAGTTATCTATGATGGTAAGGCCCATGGATTGTGAGCATGGGTATTCATTCACTTAATCCTACCGAAATGAAAGTTCGGTATGGTTAACCAAAGTTTAGTTACAGCAAAATTCTGGATGGTAACCGAACCGTTTAAACAGGCTAACCGGTTAACTGATTTCTCGGTTAACCTATTGATCTGTTCGGGAACTGGTTAACCGAATAATTTTTCCAGGTTAACCTAATTTTCTTCGGTTAACCATACAATTTAAAAGGGTTAACCGTAACCGGTTAACTAAACCGATTAACTAAATTTTCAGTTCAGATAACCTATTTCTAGTTCGACAACCAAAGACCGTTTCTTTTCCTAACTTGCTATTAGTTACTTAAAATTTCTTAGGCCATTTGGTTTTGACTTTTAAGAGGGGTAAAAGAAAAAATAAATAAAATAAATACAAAACGATAATTAGAATATACTTGTGAAGGTATCGACTAGACTCAAGGATTGCTGGCATCAGCTTCACATTCCAAAATGTCTTTTATTGTTTAAATGGGCTTTCACAATAGGCTTCTTACTAAAGAAGTAAAGATGACCTCGTCAAGTTGCACTGATACAGGAGACAAGAAGCAGCTTGTGTAATTTAGATGACGAGGCTAGGGATCATCTCACTATTGAGTGCGGTTTTTCTGCTTCGGTCCGGAAGCCGATTATGGCCTGGGAGGGGTTTGATATATATATTACGACATTTATGGACTAGACAGTAGATTTTTGCTATGGCTGAGAGGAAAGCATACGGTTATTTTCAAGTCAGATCTGCTGCTCTTTGTTCTCGTATACACATGGCTTTACAGAAATGCTGTTATCTTAAATGTGCGATTTTTCTGCTGCTGTCCAAAGCAGATTATGGCCAGGGACTCTGGGAGGGATTTGACTTTGGTTGTCACTGGTGGACTTGACAGTGGGTTTTTGCCTAGCTGAAAGAAAAGCGTAGCTGTGTAGGGTTATTTTCAAAGTCAGATCTGCTGCTTTTTGTTCTTGAATCTACTAAATATGGCTTTATAAGAATGCTGTTATCTTTAAGAATGAGAATCCTGATGTAAAGCTTTGATGTAGATGAATTAAACAGGATCTGAGATTCGATGGGACAGTTTTGAACTTAGTGATAATAGTGGCCTAGTGGATCAGAACCTTCATGAGTAGACTACTAGACTTTAAATTGATGGTGTGTTGTAATTGCTGGGAAGTATGTCTCTCATTAATTATGTACATACCTTGACGAGTAAAACTATTTCCAACTTTCTCCAAGGAAAAAAAATGGTTTGAATCATATGGAAGTGAGAATGAGAAATTCCTACTAAAAGAATTGGCACTCGTACGTCAGAATATGGCAATATGCTACGTGTGAGTTGTGACCCAAGTCCTTGACCGGTTTCCAGTTACCTATGATGGTAAGGCGCATGGATTTTGAGTACAGGTATCCATGTTCGATTGATCCTAGGGAAATAAAAGTTCGGTTTAGTTAACCGAAGTTGCGGTAGGGCAATATTATGAACGGTAACCAAACCGATTTAACAGGTTAACCGCTTAACCGGTTGATAGATTAACAGCTTAACCAGTTGGCTGGTTAACCGCCTAACCAGTCACAGGTTAACCGCCTAACCGGTCACAGGTTAACCGCTTAACTCAATTCTCGGTTAACCTATTGATCTGTTCAGTACTGTCTAACAGGTTAGCGAGCTGATTTCTCGGTTACCTATTGGTCTGTTCACTGTTCAGTAAGGGGCTAACCAGAAATCCTTTCTGTTCAGAAAATGGTTAACCGAATACCATTTCTGGTCAGTAAGTGGTTAACTGAATATTGTTTCTGTTCAGAAGTGGTTCACCCCGTTTTCTTTTCCTACAACATTCCAACATTAAGTACTTTTATACCCGAGGTCTTTTGGATTTTGACTTCTCGTTGTTGCTGGTGGACTTGACCGTGGATTTTTGCTATAGCTGAAAGGATAGAGAAGGATTATTTGCAAAGTCAGATCTGCTACTTTTTGTTCTGGTATCTATTACATCTGGCTTTATACCAATGCTGGTTTTTAGATAAAGAGAAAGCTTTATTAATAGGATGAGAAACAGAATTACTCCCTCCGTGGCTCCGTCCATTCTCTTTAAACTTCCTACTTGTTTTTTTGAGTACATCCTAAGTGGACAAGGAGTCCTCAAAAGGAGGCTACTTAAAAATCAGCCCAATGAAGCATGACCTGTGTAACAGGATATTTACGATAACACCCAGCAGCTTTAGCCCACAACGAAACTAAATAGACTACCCTGTCCCACAACGCGTCCACTGACAGGGAAATACGGCAAATACCAGTAAAGACCCTAGCATTCTTCTCCAGCCAGATGCACCAAAGTATTGAAAAAATAGCACTCTTCCACAACAGCTTCTTCTCCCAATGCCGTTATCTTGCAGAACAAGAGACCTGATGTAAAGCTTTACTGTACACGTATTAAACAGGATCTGAGATTTCGAATGGGGCGGCTTTTTAGTTGGTGGGTTCAAAACCTTGATGAACTTTATACTGTTGGTGAGTAGTAAACCCTGGGAAGTATTCCTCTCATTTTGTACATAAGTACCTGTCCGACTAATACTAACTTTCACCTTCTCCAAGAAAAGGAAAAAAAGAGTTTAAATATTACTGAAGGGCAATGAGACTATGAGAGAATCCTAGATAGGAATTGGGAGGTCCGATTATGCGAAGTGTAACCCAAGTCAGTGACTGCATTCCAATCACCTAGGCCCATGGAATGTGAGTACAGGTATCGATGCAAGATTAATCCTACGGAAATGAAAGTTCGGTTTGGTTAACTGAAGTTTCGGTACGGCAATATTCTGAACAGTAACCGAACCGGTTACAGGGTTAACCGCTTATCCGGTTACAGGTTAACCGCTTAATCGCCAACAGGTTAACCGCTTAACCGCCAACAGGTTAACCGCTTAACCGCCAACAGGTTAACTGCTTACCCGCCAACAAGTTAACCGTCAAACTGCCAACAGGTTAACCGCTTAACCGGTTAACTGAATTCTCGGTTAACCTATTGATCTGTTCAGTACTATCTAACCGGTTAGATAGCTGATTTCTTGTTTAAACTATTGATCTGTTCACGGTTCAGTAAGGGGCTGACCGAAATCCTTTCTGTTCAGTAAATGATTGACCGAATACTGTTTCTGGTCAGGTAGTGGTTAACCGAATATTGTTTCTGTTCAGTAAGTGGCTAACCCCGTTTCTTTTCCTACAACATCCCAACACCAAGTACTTTTACCCCCAAGGTCTTTTGATTTTGACTTTTGGTTGCCGCTGGTGGACTTGACCGTGGATTTTTGCTATAGCTGAAAGGATAGAGAAGGGTTATTTGCAAAGTCAAATCTGCTGCTTTTTGTTCTGGTATCTACTACATCTGGCTTTATACCAATGCTGTTATCTTTCACAACAAGAAACCTGATGTAAAGCTTTGTCTTTCTTTTTAGATGTAAAGCTTTGTTGTACACGTATTAAACAGGATCTGAGATTTCAATGGGGCGGCTATAAAGTTGGTAGGTTCAGAACCTTGATGAACTTTATACTGCTGATGAGTAGTAACGCTGGGAAGTATTCCTCTCATTATGTACGTTAGTACCTGTCCGACTAGTACTAAGTTTCACCTTCTCCAACAAAAGGAAAAATAGGGTTTAAATATTGCTGAAGTGACCATGAGAGAATCCCAAATAGGAATTGGGAGGTCGGATTATGCTAAATGTAACCCAAGTCAGTGACTGAATTCCAGTCACCTAGGCCCATGGATTGTGAGTACAGGTATCCATGCACGATTGATCATACGGAAATGAAAGTTCGGTTTGGTAAACCGAAGTTTCGGTACGGCAGTGTTCTGAAGGGTAACCAAACCGATTTAACAGGTTAACCGCTTAAGCGGTTGGCAGGTTAACCGCTTAAGCGGTTACAAGTTAACCGCTTAACTGGTTGACTGAATTCTCGGTTAACCTACTGTCTAACCAGGTAGCCAGCTGACTTCTCGTTTAACCTATTGATCTGTTCACTGTTCAGTAAGGGGCTAACCGAAAATCCTTTCTGTTCAGTAAATGGTTAACCGAATACCATTTCTGGTCAGTTAGTGGTTAACCGTATATTGTTTCTGTTCAGTGAGTGGCTGACCCCGTTTCTACAACATTGCAACATTAAGTACTTTTATCCCCGAGGTCTTTTGGTTCTGACTTTTGGTTGCTGCTGATGGACTTGACCGTGGATTTTTGCTATAGCTGAAAGGATAGAGAAAGGTTATTTGCAAAGTCAGATCTGCTGCTTTTTGTTCTGGTATCTACTACATCTGGCTTTATACCAATGCTGTTATATTTTGCAACGAGAAACCTGATGTAAAGATATGCTATATACGTATTAAACAGGATCTGAGATTTCGATGGGGCGGCTTTAAAGCTGGTGGGTTCAGAACCTTGATCAACTTTATACTGTTGGTGAGTAGTAAATGCTGGGAAGTATTCCTCTCATTACGTACGCAAGTACCTGTCCGACTAATACTGACTTTCACCTTCTCCAAGAAAAGGAAAAAAAAAAGGTTTAAATATTGCTGAAGTGACAATGAGAGAATCCTAGATAAGGAATTGGGAGGTCGGATTATGCTTAAGTGTAACCCAAGTCAGTGACTGATTTCCAGTCAACTAGCATTGTGAGTACACGTACCAATGCTCCATTAGCATGGATTGTGAGTACATGTACCAATGCTCCATTAGCATTAATCCTACGGCAATGAAAGTTCGGTTTGGTTAACCGAAGTTTCGGTACGGCAATAAGATATGACAGAAGCATCACTCTGTCTGTTGGAGGCCCTATTCCTGAACGATAACTGAACCGATTTAACAGGTTAACCGCTTAACCGGTTGGCAGGTTAACCGCTTAACCGGTTGATCTGTTCAGTACTGTCAAACCAGTTAACCGTTAACCTGTTAGCTAGCTGATTTCTCGGTTAACCTTTTGATCTGTTCACTGTTTAGTAAGGGGCTAACCAAAAATCCTTTCTGTTCAGTAAATGGTTAACCGAATACTGTTTCTGGTCAGTTAGTGGTTAACTGAATATTGTTTCTGTTCACTAAGTGACTAACCCCGTTTCTTTTCCTACAACATTCCAACATTAAGTACTTTTATCCCCGAGGTCTTTTGGTTTTGACTTTTGGTTGCCGCTGGTGGATTTGACCGTGGATTTTTGCTATAGCTGAAAGGATAGAGATGGGTTATTTGCAAAGTCAGATCTGCTGCTTTGAGTTCTAGTATCTACTACATATGGCTTTACAGGAATGCTGTGATTTTTAAGAACAAAAATCATGATGTAAGCTTTGCTGTGCAGGTATTGAAAAGGATACCAGATTTCGGTGAGGAAGCTTCAAAGTTAGTGATAATAGGGGATCGGAACCTTGATAGATAGCCTTAATACTGCTGGTGAGTTGTAAATGATGGTTAGTATGCCTCTCATTACGTTCATAAATACCTTTCGAGTCATTCTATCTTTTACCTTTCTCCAAGAAAAATAGGTTTAAGTCACATGGAAGTGAGAATTAGAGGACCCTAGATAAGGAATTAAGATGTCAGAATATGCTAGGTGTAACCCAAGTCAGTGACAGCCTGACAGGATTCCAGTTACCTATGATGGTAAGGCCCATGGATTAGGACTACGAGTATTCATGGTCGGTTAATCCTACCGAAATGATAGTTCAATTTGGTTAGGCTAAGTTTCAGTACGGCAATATTCTGAATGGTAGCCGAATGGTTTAAACAGGTTAACTGGTTAACTGATTTCTTGGTTAACCTACTGATGTATTAATTCTATTCTGTAAGTGGTTAACTGAAAACCTTCTTCCACAACTCTAAGAATAAGTACTTCTATCCCTGAGCTGAGGTCTTCTAGTTTTGACTTTTGAGGGGATAAATGAAAAGAACAATTATTATTTTGTTAAAAAAAAAAAAAGCAAATCTTAGGAGGAATATAAAAAGCAAGGCAAGGTATCTTGCTAAAGGATTACTTAGTAAAAGTGTTCACATTTTTTTATTCTATCTATGACTTTATTTTAGGCCAAAACAGGCAAAATTCTGTAGAAAATGGCCAAGTCAAATGTCTAAATATGAACTATTATCAAGACACCTTTAATCGAGCAAATAACTCGTGCCACTTACACAACCAGAATTTCCTGAAATGAACTGAATCCCTATATGCGGATTACGGGCCTCCGGCCATGGTTTGGTGAAATTTCAAAAACAGAATAGCATAAAGCAAGTTATAACTAAGCGAACACAAAACACCTTCAAAGAAGATAATACCAACCAAAATATTATAGCTTGTATTCAAACATGTAATTAGGCTGCAATTTAACCAACTTTAGAAAAACTGACCTGACTCAAGTACCCCTCCATGGATCCTCAAAGACTATCGCCACAGAAAATGAACTACAGCAATCCTGAAGATGCAATAACAAAAGAACTCAGACATCTCATTATGTAATTTACAAGAGACAACATGCTGGCTCCAGCAAGATCCCAAACCTTTCCATAATATAAACTACGACCAGGTACACTTCCAAGCCTTGTCACACATAATCACAGTTAACACAAATGGTGAACAATAGTGATAAAAAAAACTTACCCGGGCAAAAGAAAGAAATAAAGCCAAATGAGTAGCAAACACTCCACTGAACTCTTGAGAAGAGTGACCTTCAGCTTTATTCTCCTCTAACTTCAGCAGCTTACCTTCAATAAGCTCAACAAGAGACTTCAAGGGAAAATGCAGCAAAAGAATGCTTGAGACTCATAGTACCCAGACCAAGCAGAATGTTCTAGTTGCCTTGGTTCAAGTTCTTCAAATTGGAAAGGTAAATGATACTCTATGTCTATGAACATGCAAGGGTTAGTTGCCTCACAACTCACAAGGCCAAAAAGCTACCAAGTACTAGAAACAAACCACACTGATAAACGAGAAGGGACGGAAAGATGCCAGAGTAGGCAAGATGAATGGAGGGCGACCAAGATGGCTGACAAATAAACTTTTACTGAACCAATAGAAAAACTCTATAAATGGTAATGAGTGTGTACATTCTTTACTGCAAAATTCAGCTTGTTCGAATTGAAATATGAAGTAGATTTAAGAAGAACTTAAGAAGGAAAAAAATACAAAAGAGGACAAAAGAGAGAATGAAAAAAGAGTATCCCATAAACAAACTTACAAAGATTACAGTTTCAAAGCAGCTATAGCTTCAGGTTTAAAATCAACTCTCAGACCCAGCACTCTCCTCACCTCTGCAGGAGTTAGCCTCCAGGTCATTGGCCCTGAGTTCTCACCCCAGAAATCTAAAATCTCAGAGACCTTTTCCAAATTTAGAATTGTAGCCATCTGGGTAAGGCGAGCAAATTTATCTCTCACAGTTCTCTGAGTCATGCTGGAGAAATGACTCACCAAAGCCCGTGCATCTCTGTCAAGCTGTAAACCCCCAAGTTGACTGAACCTCTTCTGCATCATGATAACTTCAAGCCTCTTGGCAATGAAATCTATGATCAGATGGACAAAGGTATCATAGTTGTTGGAAGTCATAACAGGCTGGAGCCATGCTGCATTATGTTCAACAGCGTGAAGAAGCCTCTGGACCCAAGGATCATTCACCTCATTATCAGCGTATTCAGTCTCAGACAACTCATAGCTGATGGTTGCAACATTATCTAAAATTGGACGGATTCGTGGAGTAACAGTAGCTACAAGCTGCTCCATGCCAGCATTCAATGCCTGCTTAAAGCTGGTGCTCATCTCTCCTAACTCAGATAAACAGGACTTCACTTTCTCTCTATCACTTGGTGCTGGGAATACCTAGCAAAATCGTCACAAGCTCCTCAATAAATGAAACTCATAAAAATGAATCAAAATGGTAAAGCAGCACTAAGACAGCAAATATTTTAAAACCAAATCAATTGAAGACCTTACATGACATAGCTAGAGTACTTAATTAGCATGATAAACAAGGAACAAGCCCAAAACAACAAACGCCCATTGAGATACTCTAATACAGAAAACTTGATTCCAAATCCACAAGACCACTGATTTAGATAAGAGCGATATTCTTCCTTTCAAGATACAAAATTCATCCTAATAAAAACTGAATAGGGCTCATAGCTACTAAGCATCATGGGAGTGGGGGAGGGGGGGAATGTTTTGGTACATTTATATCCTAATACGAACAACAATATTTAAAAAAAAAAAAAAAAAAAAAAAAAAAAAAAAAACACAGGGAACTTTATAGAAGAGTAAAAACTAAACTAAAAAGCATAGAACACAAAATTCTGTAAACAAACTCGTAAGTTAGGATTCTTGGCACAATACTGATTCGAGATCTCTTTTGTGGGACCGAACAAGATCTGGAAGAATGGAATCCACTTGTGAGGGAAAATATGGGTGTTTTGACTTCCACCTTCCTCCAGGTGTACGAGGCTTGTCCTATACGTGGTTTGAGGCTTGTTAGTTCCGGGTGTTTTGAACTCTGTATCTAGGAGTTTGGGGAGCTTTCAGCTCATATGGGTCTTTTGGAGTTCTTTGCTCCTATGGATGTTTTAAACTTTCTACTCTAGGTATTTCAGTATTTTCGGCTCTTACGGGTATATGAGGTTCTATCCTTGAAGTGTCTCTCCTATGTGTGTACAAAGCATTGTACTCTGTCACTAGAACGACAAATATTTCAAAACTGAAATCAAGTTAAAAAAGACCTCACATGACGTAGCTACTTAACTAGCAAAATAATAAACGGACTACCCATAAACAAGGAACACCCATTGAGATAACCTAATTCGGAAAAAGTTGAATCCAAATCCACAGGACCATAGATTCATAAATGGTTATGAATTATCTTTCTCAAAAAATCGGCCCCTCAGTCAGTCAGTCAGTCTTACCAAAGAAGATTGGAATACGTGGTGTTCGTTGTTGTAACTAATGGTAGCATTAGACTTGCCTAAAACATCCAGATTTAATTTTTACTTCTATCCTTTACAGTATCAAGAAGCTCCCTCCTCAGATTTTAAAGTTTTACTTCCAATAAAGTACTACACTCTAATTCATACATGAATAGTAATGCTGAAAACAAAGAGTGAATAGAAGCTCCCTCCTCAGATTTTAAAATTTTACTTCAATAATTTACAGTACCACACTCTAATTCATACATGAATAGTAATGATGAATACAAAGAGCGAATAATGATGCGTGAGTTTAGAGAAAGTTGTATCCAAGTAAGAATTGGTGCGTCAAGAAAGAGTGCTTTTATATATGTTTATAAACTGAGCATCTGAATATACCTCTGTGCATTGCTCCTCAATCTCATGGCGCAGCTTGAGGACATAATCGCTACTCACATCCATATTATTTAAAGCTGTAGCAATCTCTGTTCCTGTTTTCTGAACACCAACACCTCCCAAAAACAGCTTAGCGCCAAGATTTGGCTCTCTCATCTTCTGCTGCAAAGCTTCAAGATACTCATTACTCAACAATTGCACAGCACCACTCAATACAGCAACCACAGAGTTGATGTTGGAAGTGGTTATTGCCCTTCGGCAACAACTTTGCAAGACATAGAAAATATCATCAACCATGGATGTCGTCAAGCTGTCAGGCACAGGTTCATCGATATTAATAGCCTTTCTCACATTCTCCACCATAAAGAACTCCTCCAAGACGACATAAAACCCGGTAATGTCCTGAACAACCTTACTAAAACTTCCACTTCTAAATGCCTTTGTAGCTCGAGGGCCAAGCTCCGGATCGATTGAACTCAGCCCTTTAATCTTCGACACCATATACTCTGTGTAGTCCTCACCCAATTGGGTGAGCGACAAAATCTCCTCCAAATACAACTCCACCTCTCTTGGATCAGGACCCTCCACATTTCCAACAGAGAGCAAATTCTTGCTATACGAATTAATTTCAGAGGCCAATTTCCCCAGTTTCCTGTACTCCATGTATTTCTTCAAAATTGAAGAACCCCTCGAATCACACTCTTCCTGGAGCTCACAGATGGCATAGACTATGGCATCCTCCCCACACAAACTACGTAAAATCTCATCATTTTCCTCAATAGCCAAAACAATATCCTTAAACAAATTCATCAGGCAACCAACAAAATTAACCTGGCTAGTACTGTTATTAGCCCCAGGGCCAGAATAACTATTCTCCATCACATCAACGAGCTGCTCAAACTCCATCCTTGATCTCATAGAAATCACCTTCTTCAAGTAACTCACATACAACTACAACCAGAAAATAAAACCATCAATAAATGTTGACCACCATATTTATTCATGTACCACAGTCAACATAGCAATCAATTTCAATTTTTTGCAGAATTTATCCAAACCAATAATCACACTGATAATACCTCATATAATTGGAAATCAGAAATGCATGACCATCACTTATCACCCCCTATACTATACAGCAAAACATCAGAATTTTTCAGTTGTGTTGAAAAGTACAAGGAATGCAATTGTAATCAAATTATAAACTACTATTATATGATCAAATGAACGCAAAAACCCCATCTAGCTGTCACCATGGTCAATTGGTCATCAACAACAATAACAAGGCCCCAAACTTGATACATTTCAAATTCAAAATCAGAAATGTACTACCACAATTCCACCATTTTGACAATAATCCATATACAAATCATCCACATTATTCAACACAATTAAACACAATGTACTACATTTCCTATTCAAATTCAGAAAATGTACTATCATAATCTACCACCGTATCGATAATCCATATAAAATTATAGAAATTCATCCACATTGCATAAATTGAATAGAATTTCACTAACCTGCAACCCTTCTTCTTCAATTCCCAACAAAGGAAAAAGCCTAACAAACCTAACAACCCCATCATGTTCTCTCTTCTCAACAGCATTAACCAACTTCCTTTTCACAACACCCTCCAACATTTTCCTATACCCAACTAACTCTTCCCTTTGTTTAACCCCATTACTCGAATCATCTCTAAAAGCCCCATCAATCTCAACAAACAACTTCACATTCTCAGCAGCCAATTCATAATCCTCCTTCTCAATCCCAACCTTAACCGCCTCGACCGCACTCGACTTCCTTTCAATGGCGTCGAGCCGCTGTAGCGTAGCCGATACTCGGGACTGAGCGAGGTCTAGCTGTCGTACTTTAGCAGAGACAGAATCGGCGAGAGTGGAGGTAGTAGAGATTGATGAGAGGATGGAGTGGGCATCTGAGAGGATGTGAGGGAGGAGAGTTGAGGATGTTTTTTGAAGAGAGAGAAGATGGGTGTCGAGAGTTGTGCGGTGGGAAAGGAGAGAGGAGAGAGAAAGGTCTGTTGAGCGTTGGTAGGCTATGCATTCATGGAGAAGACGAGTTAGGGATGTTACGTCTGTTAGAGTTGTGATTGTTGAAAGGGCTTCTGGGGTTCCGAATTTGATTGAGAAGGTTTCGTTGTTGTTGGTGTTTGGGGTTGATGGGGTTGTGGGAATGAGATCGGTGGCGGTGGGAGACGCCATTGATGAGATCACAAGGGGAGGAGAGAGAAAATGGAATGAAGTGAGATCTGGATTGTACTTAGCGGGGGTTTTGTTTACTTTCCAGACCGGGTTCATTTTTTTAGACTCCTAAATTAATACTTTATACTCGTATTTTAAAATTTTCAGAAAAAAAGAATTTGAGTCACTCAAAAAAAAAAATTTGAGGATAAGTGTTAAAAAAATAGGAGTTGAATTTTTTATTTTTTCTTGGCGCTAATGTTTGTGTTTATGATGTGTTCTTTTCAACTTAGTGAGTAATAAATTCAGAGTTTTACCTTTCCATTTTGAGAATCATGATTTTTGTACTCTTAAATATTTATTTATTTTTTGCTAATATTTAGATACTAACTCTTTGAAGCAAAATTACACTAGAATCATTCTATACTTAGCAAAATTTACTAGATCCTTAAATAATAAGGCATTATAGCAGGAATTGGAGCGCATCAACCTCACAAAAGAAATCATTATCTAGGGTTTGTTCGGCAATACTTAGTTGTAGCTGTAGTCTTAGCTGTTTTATTAGTGTTTAGCGGTTGAACTAGCTATTAGCTGTCATGAGCGGTACGTAACTGTCAGCGGTTTACTTTGTTGGGTCTTCGGTAAAGTTAGCGGTTTGGTTAGCTGATTGATGTAAAATGACATAAAAGGATATATTATTATTTTTTCTAAATTAAAATAAAGGGATAGAATAGGGATCAAGTGCCTTAATAATTTCAACAGTTAGCCTTTGGAGTTGAAAGGCTAATTTTATTAGCTTTTGTAAAACACTACTCTAACAGCTAACAACTACTACTAAAGGCTAGTTACCGAACACAACAAATTATGATAGGTAGTGGTTTGACTAGTTCAAACCACTAACAGCTACCCAAAAGCTGGTTGCCGAACACACTCCTAATAAAACTAAAATTAGCAAGTCAGTCAGCCGCAGTATTCGGCTCCCAGTAGATGTGCTTGACTTTGATTTTCCATGGTGTGCCATGAATAACTTCCTTGCACTGCTCAATTAAAAAGAAATAAGGACTAAACTGTGGAGATGGATTTTTCAATAAATTGAAAGCCAACTCCGAGTCAATCTCAACGAGCAACAATTTGTGTCCTTTTAGCAAAGCGCAGGCCATGTAAGAGTGCCGTCAACTTGGCCATGAGAGTTGTCCCATGCCCCATCTTTGCAAAAAAAACTCGAATTAATGCATCATTATCTGATCAAAAAACACCACTATCACCTATCAGCCCAGGATTCCCCTTCGCAGCACCATATGTAAGTCCTATGGGTGGTATTTCCCAATTGATGTACGTCTCTGTGCGTGCTCGCTTTGTATTGCTAAAACTAACTTTAGATACAAACTTTGTATTGCTAAAACTAGATGATCTCTTTATGTGTAGTTATGTTTAATGGTGTATCCTTTTCAACCTATTGGTCAATTTTTGGCTCAATTTAGTTGAGAAACATAATTTTCTCTAACATATCATTATAATTTAGTTATAAATTTAGTAGCTTGGCTTGTAAAATATACATAAGAAATCCTTCATAGTATATTTTTGAAAACTTTGGGGTAAAAAAGGATTGCTGTTGAGAAAGTTTTGAGTTAGCATTCGATATATTAGGGTAGAGACAATTACAACATTTTTAGTGGGTCTTCTCTCCAACTGTCACATAATTGACTTACTATTGGATATAGATTGCGATGTCGCGCACACCATTATCTCCGGACGACCAGAGCATTGGGAGCTCCAACAGTGATCGACGAAGCCTACCACTATTGAGTGAGTTTGGATATACTTAGATTTTTCTCCATTGACGTCTAATTATATTCGGTATTGTTACGATCTATTAAATGAACCAATAAGGGCATGTTCTAATACCATATATTTACCATGTGTCATAATATAATCTAATTATATTCACTCGATTTGGTTGCAATTTTGCCTAAATTTTCTTAAATACTCCTTTACTAGTTTTAAAGCCCGTGCGATGCACGGGTCATGGGTTATAACTTAATAGCATGCTTAGGCGCGGAGCAAAATATAATAATAGCATGCTTAGGCGGCTTGTTATATGCTCTTTGCTTAGGTGGCATGTCTCAATACTCCCGAAAAATACCTCTAGTACTCTCGATAGAGATCCACTTTATATTCGAGATAGATGTACAACCGTAAGTCCGTAACCTATGAATCCAAGCATTCTATTAGGGGGTGTTTGTTTGGGCTTCCTGAAGGAGAATGGAATGGGTTTGTATCACTTTTTGTGATACTTGGGACCTGTTCTCTTCACCTTCTTTTTACTGAACTTATCTCCAAAATACTGAACTGAACTGAAATTTACTTAACTGAACTGAATTTTACTGAACTGAACTTATTTTTACTGAATGTACAATTACAAAGAGTAAATTTGTTCTTTGCTTTACCGAACTCTATTGAATTTTTCTGAACTGAACTTCTTTTTACTTAACTGAACTTCTTTTTACTGAGCTGAACTGAATTTTACTAAATACTTTAAGGGGAAATTGAGGAGAACAGACCCTTAGTGTTTGTTTAGAGGTTTTTAGATCTGGAACCTTATACACGCGGGAATCAAGTTGCCCCCAAAACTACACTATCTGAATCCGCCCATCTACCATCGGTATCAAGTTTTCATACCTCTGGTATCAGTTTTTTTTTTTCTTTCCCCTAATCTAATTATCAACAATTTCTTCTTCTCCCCTCCCTCCCACAGTCCCACTTCCACGGTTCCACCCACACAGTCACACCCATGATACACTTGCAATTTTTAGGGATTTTGTTATTTAGGATATATTGAATTAACAGGGCCATACTCAAAGAAATGGAGAAAGAGACAACCGAGAAACTCAATTGAACATGAAATTAACACATGAATTTGAGGAGAGAGAAACAAACATGGGGAAGGGGTAGATAGCCATAGCTAGAGCAGGGAGAAGAACATTTCATATTGATCGACATAATCGTTTCTAACAGAGCTACAGTTGCTTTATATCACTAATGCTTGGGAAAGAAGCTAGAAACAAATAAAAAATATAACAAAAATTACATGGAAAATGTAAATGGGTCATGTAGTTGGGCTCTATTTAACTTGGGCCAATCCAACTTTGGGGTGTATCAATACTGTCCCCTTCAAAGCATCCTTGTTCTCAAGGATGCGGGTAGCAAGTGTTGAGAGGATGAAACTGAGCACCAACTTTGATGGCATAGGGTAGGTGCATGTGCCGAAGCTTCCACCCAGATCAAACACATATATGATGTACACAAAAGATGTAAGAAGGTATTGTAGCATAGTGGGACATCTAGTATTGTTGGATCCACATACCTCCAGAAGCTCATTATATTGATTCATGCTAAGGGCTCTAGCTCTGCTACAAGTGCAATGAATCTGACACCATGAATACCCATGACCATGAGTAATATTATGCAGCCCACCAGGATCATAAATGTTGATAGCCTTCACCTCATCACCTCTTATCTTGGTAAAAAAATAGTAGACAGCCCAAATAACATCAACTATGATAGACAATTGAGCAAGTGCTTTTGTACCAGGAACAAGGAGTAGACTATCAGTGCTTCTTTGATACCGTGATTCCTCATAAGCAATACTACACCACCCAGTGTCACTCTTTACTACAATTTCTTTCATGTGAAATGCATTCTTATGTGCATAATCCCCTTTTGCCATCAGCCAAACAAACACATTAGTCCCATCAAAACATCCCATAACATGAACTGTAGCAAGGTGACCAATAGGAAGCAATAAAGACAAAGGATTACTTCAGGATACCTCATGAAAATTTTTTATAAAACCCACCAGCAGCAAGTACTTCTAGCATTTCCTTAGCTCTTGGACCACTCACTATGGACTTACTTACCAGAACAAAGAACATGTCAAGATGCCAAGCAGTACACCAATGTTGACCCCATAATTCTTTGTGTGGACTATTGCAAAAGCCACCACCAGGATCAAATACATTGATAACCCCTTCATCAATTATGTTGATTGAAAAATAGTAGGCAGCCCCAACCAAATCAAACTGAGCATATTCTTTTTCTAATTCAGCAGGTAGTTTGCTTTCAGTGCTTCTTTGGCAGCATGATTGTTCAAAAGGAATTTTACACTATCCACCTGGATCATAAACTACAGTCTCCCTTCCATCACCCTTTACCCCACCATGAAAATTCTGTGGAATGAAGGTGAATACCTCTGAGATTCGTTCCACATATGGTTGCAGAAAAATCATGTGTGGATTTTGTTGTGGCATTTCATCAAACAGGTTGTGTGCATTGTCAATCATGGGTTCTTTCTCAACAAAAATTGCAGGATATTGAGCATTACTCTCCAGTGGCATCTCAAAGATTGATGGCAAGTCATATAACAAGGTGAGAGAATCATTTGGTAAAGGTTTTGCTTGTGTGTCCACCACTTCCACTGTATTTTCTTCATTTCGAACCTCATAATTTGACTTTTTCAACACTATTTCTAAACCAGAACCACCATCTTCAGTGACCTTCACTGAACTACTATCACCTCTCTTGGATTTCACAACACATTTAGACTCTAAATTGGCTGTTATTTCCTGGAGTTTTGCCAAACAATAAGCTCCATACAAGGTTACAGGCTGGTAAATTTTAACTTGCAACTCAATTTTCTCATCTAGGCCACTTAAGAAGCAATCAATCAAATCTTCTTCAGGTAAATAATCATTGCCAAGCAACAATTCAAAAGCATCATAATAAGCTTGCACGGAGCCAATTTGTCTCAGGGCCTTAAGCTCTGCCATAGGATCCTTTTCTATTTCCCCAAACCTAGCATTTAGAGCCTCCTTATACTCATCCCATTTTAGGGCTGTTTTTTCAACTCTACATTTAATATACGCCTGATGCCACAAAAGAGCCTCAAATTCCAGATGTTGTGCAACCAATTTTACTTTCAACTCATCATTAACATCATCAATGGAAAATAATTGCTCACAACGAAATAACCAAATCTCCAGATCATTACCATCAAATTTTGGGAACTTAATTTTTGATAAAATAGCAGGAATTCGGTGCTGGCTAAACTGCTCAAAGTTTGGAGAATTACCAGAAAATTGAAGGTGAGATGAGTTACCAATACCAGGAAGACGAAGACCTCCATTGCAGTCGGTTGAACTTGAGTGTTCCGAAGCTCCACCTCTTAGCAAATAGTTGTCCAGTTTCACGGCCAATCCCGTCAGCGATTGTTTTAGCTTGGCGATTTCGGTACTGAGGGGTTGATATTCACTCGATCTAAGCTTGTTACGAACATTAATTTCAGCAGCCATGGTCGATTTGCACAGGTCAGAGGATGACTACTCTGATACCAAATGATACACTTGTAATTTTTAGGGATTTTGTTATTTAGGATATATTGAATTAACAGGGCCACACTCAAAGAAATGGAGAAAGAGACAACCGAAAAACTCAATTGAATATGAAATTAACAAATAAATTTGAGGAGAGAGAAACAAACACGGGGAATGGGTAGATAGTCATAGCTAGAGCAGGGAGAATAACATTTCATATTGATCGACATAATCGTTTCTAACAGAGCTACACTTGCTTTAAATTATTAATGCTTGGGAAAGGAGCTAGAAACAAATAAAAATATAACAAAAATGACATGGAAAATGTGAATTGGTCATGTAGCTAGTTAGGCTCTATTTAACTTGGGCCAATCCAACTTTGGGGTGTATCAATTTCTTCTTTGCTTTATCGAACTTTACTGAATTTTTCTAAACTGAATTTCTTTTTACTGAATTGAACTTCTTTTTACTGAACTGAACTGAATTTTACTGAATATTTTAAGAGAAAATTGAGGAGAACAGGCCCTTAATATTTGTTTAGAGGTTTTTCAGATCTGGAGCCTTATACCCGCGGGAATCAAGTTGCCCCCAAAACTACACTATCTGAATCCGCCCATCTACCATCGGTATCAAGTTTTCATACCTCTGGTATCAGTTTTTTTTTTTCCCCTAATCTAATTATCAACAATTTCTTCTTCTCCCCTCCCTCCCACTTCCACGGTTCCACCCACACAGTCACACCCATGATACACTTGTAATTTTTAGGGATTTTGTTATTTAGGATATATTGAATTAACAGGGCCACACTCAAAGAAATGGAGAAAGAGGCAACCGAGAAACTCAATTGAACATGAAATTAACACATGAATTTGAGGAGAGAGAAACAAACATGGGGAAGGGGTAGATAGCCATAGCTAGAGCAGGGAGAAGAACATTTCATATTGATCGACATAATCGTTTCTAACAGAGCTACAGTTGCTTTATATCACTAATTCTCGGGAACTAATGGATTGCATTGCTTTATATCACACCCATCCCCACCATTGTTGCATTGGCACCTTCAACTTGCATTTCAATGGCTATTTTCACCATCCCACCAAAACCGCTAGTCCACTACCACCAACCACCATTTTTATCTCCACGCATAAGAAACACAAAGAAGATGAGAGAGAAAGACACCACCACACAACACCACACCGACCACCCAAATTCGGCGTCCCTGCTCGCAAAATTATAGGTTGGTGTCTTGATGACCATTTATGGACGGTCAAAAAGTCTCGATCTATGGTCTGCAGCCCCCAATTTGTATCGAGTGACCAAAATTGTGTCTTTGAGAGAGAGAGAGAGAGAGAGAGAGAGAGATGAATAGGCCATTGGATGGGAGAAGCAAAGTTGGTTGGAGATTGTAGGTGACAGCCATGGCAAGGTAGTAGAGAGAAAGTTTTGGGCAATTTGCATATGCGTGAAGAACTAATGGAATCATTTGACATTTTTTTAATTTTTTTTTGGTTTTCTTGTTTTATCTTTACTAGCTTTGTATTGCATGCAAATGTGTGCGTTTTGTAATTACTATTTGCGTAATTGTCTAGCTAGCTTTGAATTACATGCAATGCGTGCATATGTTAAAAGGTGAAACAAAATTAGAATAAAAATAATATATGTGAAATGATTTATATATCATATACATGCATACGTTGTTCATTATTGGCTATGTTTGAAATAAATATACGGTACTTCATACAAATACACAGAGATAAGTAAATATAAAAGGTTTAAAAAAATTTGCTAACATGTGAGAACGAGATAAGTTCATAAAGACATGAAATGAGAAAAATAAGAAACATGTATATTGAAGTTACTAAATAACTTTTTCATCCATGTCTTCAATTGCTCGTGCTCATGCGTTGCATCCTAAAAAGAAGATACAAAGACACGTAGATGAGTTATGGATATGTTAAACCAAAAGAAGAAAAAAAACTCTTAACAATTACAAACAACATTATATAAAGAAGTA
The DNA here is from genome assembly GCA_038025085.1 of Tetragonia tetragonoides. Taxonomy (NCBI): domain Eukaryota; kingdom Viridiplantae; phylum Streptophyta; class Magnoliopsida; order Caryophyllales; family Aizoaceae; genus Tetragonia; species Tetragonia tetragonoides. The sequence continues at coordinate 12,970,627 of CM076139.1, forward strand.
TAAAATATAATATACGTAATATTACCATCGCAACTATTCAGAATGAGGCAATGAATACTTCTTTGTAAACCACATTTCTTGTAAACACTTCATCTCTACCCAGTATTTTGCCCTTGATAACCAAAACTTTAGTTGTTTGCTGAAATGTCCCTCTTGAGAGTGCAACATATAATTGACCATGGTTAAAAATAGGTTGTGGAAGATAAATCCCAACATGAGGAATAGTCTAACCTTGGGCTTTATTAATGGTCAAAGCAAAGCATAATTTGACTGGGAACTGTTTCCTGATCATCTCAAAAGGTAATTGTACATCTTCTGCCGTTTTTAAAGGAATACGTGGAATAAATACTCGTGTTCCCTTGCAATGCCCAGTCAAGATTTCAGCCTCGATAACATGCTCTAATAGTTGACCATGGCTAACATAGTATTAAATTCATTTTAGTATTTAACCATGGTTAATAGCATTCGAACATAGTATTAAATACATTTTAGTATTTAATTGCACGCAATGCGTGCATAATTAAATGAATAAAATGTATAGTAATCTATTCTATGCGCGAAATTGAATGACCAAATAATACTTGACAACAAAAAGGTGTATTGTACATATATTAAAAAGGTTCCTATTAAAAAAAAAAGGGTTGGGGTTCAAAATAATATTGCATTTAGGAAAAAAGGATTGTCCGAGTAAATGATTAGTAATAATATGCTGATAAATTACAAACACTATTGTCCCTAAAAAATTCTAAAATCAACATGCTAATCATTAATATACACAAAAGAACCCAAAACATAGATAGTTTATATCAAAAGCGCAACTGATCAGATACATTTACCAACCACTAAAATACATTTACCAACTCCCAAAACAACCCAAAGTGACAACAAAATCTGAATCGTGTGCAAAAACATCTAAAAACAACAAACTCGAATCCCTACAACATCACATGAGTGAAGGCAAACACCAAACAAACTTGCATGAGGGAGCAAGCAAACACCATAACCTTTGGTGTAACTGAAGCACATCTTCCAATTCCAGCCAATGGTGCGAAACAGCTTGCCGCTATGCTAGTCAGCAGAATCATCACACCACACCAGCATCATGTAAACGAAACCACGCAACCCAAAAACCAAAGTAGCAACCACAAAAGATCAGGTAGCAAAGCAGCCTGTAGCACACCAACGCCAAAAGGCAGCAGCAACAACACACCAAAAAAAAGCTACAGCTGGTCAAAATTTCACAGAGCACATATTAAGCCTTTATTCGACATCGGTGGTGAAGAAACTACTCCCTTCGTTTTAGAAAAATCTTAACATTTACTTGTACACGGTCTCCAATGCACCACTTTGACCTTAAATAACTTTATGTTTATAAATATATAAATTATAAAAATATGATTTTCCAAAAGTACTATTCAAAATGAGACTAACTGTAGTATTGTAGTTCAAAAGAAAGTTTACTTATGCATGAACAGAAGGGAATTTAAAAATAACATAAAACACAGAAAAGCTCAAAAGTTAATAAAAGACCACATTTTGACTTCTTCTACCTACAAATTGAGGCTACGGCTAACCATGCTGATGAAGAATGGATACAAATAAAAGGAAGTCTATTCATCTTGTTTCTGGAAAACTTTCATAAAAATGAGAGTGCTATATCTTAGACAAATTCATAAACTATGTAATCAGATTCAATATATAGACTGCATTATCATTTATCCTATTAGACTCAACCAAAGATCTAAAAAGTTAATGAAAATGACATAACATGTTATCAGTAGATAGCTAAAAGTCTGCACATTTATTGATGAGTATTTTTACAGCAATACTGATATGAGAGCAAACAAAAAGAAAAGGGGCAGGAAATAGAGGACAGAGTACATGTAATCAGGGCTCAGGGGACAAAAGTATTCCAGTAAGCAGTGAAGAGTATAGAAATCTGTAATGAGCATATAGATCAATGGGAAGCTAGAATGTTAAAAACCAAAGATCTAGTGGTTTACAAAATCAGTAGCTTTGTCATCTAAGTAAAAAGGGAATGTACATTTGCAATCCTCTATAACTTAACAAAAATGTAAAATCCCACATTCTTTTGCAAGGTTAGTTTTGATCTCTACTCTAATAAGAATCACATTAGGAGACAACAATTACCTTCTTATGCGCGAAACCACATTCTTTCAGAAGAATATAGCTCTAGAAATTCTTCCTACAACTGAAATAATGTTCCAAAACTGGTAGTTTACTGCATCAACAAAGCAAAATATCATAATGACAAACATACACTACAAATTTCCTTATAGACTGAACATGTAAATCATCTGGGAGCATTTTAGTAACAGCCAAGGAAGCAACCATCCAATAATCACAAAACATATATGTCAATGAGACAATGACAATTGACAACCAATGTGAGAGAGAGCATTCTTTGGTGACCTTGTTCAATCAAATGCCAATGTAAAATACCAAATAAGTCACGAAAATAATGTATTCATCGTAGATTTTGTTCAATCAGAGACTCACACATTGCGATGATTGATGAGTCATTCCATAATGATTGAATGCGCGTCCGCCCATTTGGTATCACAATTTCAATGATCTGCAAACAAAAGAAAAGAAAAACACAGATGAAAGCCAATTAGATATGTCAATGATATAATTGCGACTTTTCCTATAATTGTAGTTGAATTTATAGCCAACTATTTTCAATATTACGCGCAATTGACTCAAAAAAATTGTTTTGTTACATGAAATTGACACCAGGAAAAACTACGACTAAGAGTATGAGAGAGGGCACACCTTCAAATTAAATGTATCGTATTAAACAGGAATCGTAAGAAAGGCTAAAATATCAATTTAATCAACATTCAATTGCATCATAGAAATCATTTTAATTGAATCAACAACTACTCTCAATTCACGAAAAGAATCTTTCAAAGTAAAAGTAAGAAATTGAAATTGGCTTCAACGCTAACCTGAAGAGCAATAGAGCCTGCGATCACCCTCAATAGTTTATTTTGTTTCTTCTCCTTGTCTACCTTCATTCGACAGAATCAATAATCATGAAATTGAAAACCTAGGATGAAGAGAAGTAATACTAATCAAATTAGAAACCTACAAACCAAGAGGAAGGGGAGATTGATTGAAGAAGAGAGAGAAACAAACCTGAGAACTGAGAATGAGAAGTGAGAATTAACTGGGATGTAGTTACAGACTTACAGTTGCTCAGAGAGGGTAAAACCGTAAAAGGGAGATCGTGGGTGAGAGGGATAATCGTTTGAGTTCTCAGACTTTTTAGAGCATCTCTAATGCTACAAACCTTGAAGGAACTTTTATCTTTGACACATCATTAAATTTAAAACCTCAATTATACAAACCTCTATGTTGTAATGCTACAAACCTCACATAGGTTTTTTGTATATGACACATCATAGCCTATAAACCAGGTTTTTCTAGACAAACCAATTTGTACAAACCTTAGGTTTATAGGTTTATCACTATGGGGATGAGATTTCTACAAGAGGTTTTTTGCTCATAAGCCTCCCATAAAAACCTTGCATTGGAGATACTCTTAGTTTTTACTACTGAAGTTAGGTTTCTGTATTTTTTTTTATTTTTTTTTTTAAATTGCGTGGGGACTTGTGTGATTGTCTATTATAGCCTCACTATTATAGATGAATAAAGGGTGTTTTGGTCCAAACGAAATTTGGAGTCCCAAAACCCCCTTCTAGCTTTATAGAATAGAGATTTACAATTGAAAAAATAATTAAATATTTGGTTTTGATTCCACAACTTACGTGAACCAAACACCAACAATAGATAAATAATCCATTCCTAGATTGAACCAAACACATGGTTTCAAGTAGGTAGTTTCCATTCCATACCTATAGATATCAAGTTTCATACCCATTCCATTCTCTTGTATTCAAACAAACGGGCCCTTAGTATTGTACAACTAATAAAATCATTATCTTTAAGTCATATATAAGTCCGTAACATGTTGTATATAAGTCATTAAATAAAAACACAGTATATTGCATGAGAACTTACGCATATATTATGACAATGATTTATCAACTTTACCTAAAGTCTCTATTAAAAAACTACTTATCGAACTTTAACTGTTAATGTTTAATGTTTATATTAATTCAATATATTGTGTACCAAAAAGTTATGATTTATATGTGTGCGTTTTTTAGAGCTGAACTTACCAGAATTGAATTGGGAATCGAATTGAATTCAACATCACTGAACTGGACACCACTGAACTGAATTAAACACAACTTGATATGTGAAACAAAAAGTATGTTTCTGAACTGAACATCATTTAATTGAATTTGAAATCACTGAATTGACATCTGATCTGAATTAACCGTGTAAACTCTAAAGAACGCACCCTATGTGTTAGTACCTAGCTAATAAGAGTCTTATTTGCGATCTCCAATTTAAAACTGATATTTATTCCATATTAGGATGGTGTTCCTCTTAACTAATGGCTGATCCATCGTTCATTTCATACGATGAATTTTATTTTTTTAAGAAAATCTAATTTTTTTTTCCTTCAAAATATAGCTAATAAATACAATAGTCTAACTTTTCTCTCTTCCTAATTGTTGAAATAGATGGTATAAAAGTTATTATTTTTGTGACACGTGTAGAGAATTGTTTAATCAATATATACATATTTGATGGAGATATACTATAACTCTTCTAAAATTATAGAGCGAGGTCTATCACAATTCAAACTCTATTTTTCATTATTCTAAATTTTTTTTATTTTTTATTTTACTTGCTTCTCCGGCATTCTTGATTAGGTGGTCTGCCTTAATGCTCTCAAAAAATACCTCCATGATTGATTGTTAAACATAAAACCTGCAAAAGATAATTCAATTGTCAAAAAGATGATTCTCAATAGTGGAGATTTGTGTAGAGGTGATCTTAATAAAACAACTATGTAAGGAGAAGTACGCATATATATAAAGAAGGAGATGAAAGAGATGACTCATACCTCAAAACGATGATACAAATACACTGCACATCAAAATAATTAATTAGGTGAACTTAATGAAACAAATTCCATGAATAGTTTGTATTATCAATCCTGTCAATCTATCACGATTATCATGAAAAAATAAAAGTTCTTTGTGGACATCAATAGAAAAAGATGAATTAAGTGCGTAATAAAGATTTAAGATAAATTACTCTATGGAGCTATAAGCTCTATATATTTGATTTTCTAATTCCTTTGAGTGAATAAAAGGTATAGCTTGTGTTTCATTTTAGTATTTAAAGATTTGATACAGCATGAATATATTATACAAACAATATATAATTAAAATGCATGAATATACTATAGTATAGAAATATCCTTCACGAAATTATCAAACCAAGACATCAAATGATCATTAGACAGAAATAAAGAAGGAAACATATCTAAAAAAAACCTTGAACATATAAGTGTTAAAGAAGTACCTTTAAATTGGAGGAAAACATTGAGGATAGATAGACATCAATTGCTGTATAAAGAAACACACATGTCTGCAAAAATAAAATCATTGATTAGCAACAAAGTGGAAAACGCCACTTAAGAACATTGAGAAAATATCGAATATTGTGAGATTAGGCTAGGCGTACGACTTTTATAGGTATCATTGACACCAGAGTTTGTAGTAGATAGGGAGTTTGTAAACTGTGAAATCTATATCTTGATAAAGTTTGATAGCCTACAAACTTTAATTATGATATTATCCTTAATAATTTATTTGTTACATATTAATTAAATTTAAATATTTTGCTTATGTGGCATACCTCAAAATTCTCGAAAAATGCTTGATTGATTGACTCTTATTTATATGTTCTAACCATATTGTAAATGCATCTCGTTCTGAAGTATTTTTCGATCCGAATCTGATGGTGTAATTTTTGTGATTTTTTGAGATGTATTGAAAATACTATATATGATTTTGAATATATGACGAAAATTAATCTATAAAAATCCTAAACCGCAAGGATGACAAGACTCCTAAACGTTTTACACAACTTATTTTTTCTCATTATCTAAGACTCCTAAACGTTTTAGGCCAACTCTTTTTTGTCTTTATCCTTGCTTAGGTGGCGCGCTCTTAAAATTCTCGCCTATGTGGCATGTTTGATTGCTCCCGAAATATGCCTTCTTTATATATATATATATATATATATATATATATATATATATATATATAGAGAGAGAGAGAGAGAGAGAGAGAGAGAGAGAGAGAGAGAGAGTCCAGATCTGGTGTGAACCATTGTATTTGTGCGAACTATGCGAACTCAGATCACAGCCATCCATTTGTAAACTTTTAATGGTATATATATATATATATATATATATATATATATATATATATATATATATATATATATATATATATATATATATATATATATATATATATATATATAAAATAGAGTTCAGGTGAGATGACAAGCTACAGTGAGATAGTGAGATGTAATTTCATCCCTCAAATCAATTAGATCTGACGGACAAAATCGTGCCCGTATTTTTTTAATTTTTTGGGCTCATTTTCTGTTTTTCTCTCTCCTCTTCAGTAAACAAATTCCATGGGTTCGTTATTTTTCCCCCCTCCTCTCTCTCCTTCCCTCCCCTTCTTTCTTCGTCTCTCTTTCTTTAGATATGGCGATAATCGATATCAATGGTGGAAGATCAACTTTCAGGAAGACGAACTCGCTTCATTGACCACTGGTCCTCATTAGAGCTTCTCGGATTCTCGCCTACGAGATTTGGATCCTCAAGGTTTCTCTTTCTCTCTCTTAATTTTTTCATTGTTCTTAGATTAAAAATTCAAGAAATTTAGGGTTTCGCAGTTTATCGCTGAGGATATCTCAATTCCTAGAATACAGATTGTTGTATTTATCTTCAAATCCATCTATTGAGTATTTGCTTGATCCTCTCAAACCCTAAGGGTGTGTTTACTTCACTCATTTTCCAGAAAACAATTCTTAGAAAACACAGACCTTTTGAAAATGTGTTCCAATCTGGCAAATCTCCCAAATTTTCCAACGAAAATGATTTCCACTTGTTTTCTAAATTAACAAAGGATTTTGGAAAAAAGTGAAAACATCAAAATGATGTTTTCCATGTTTTCTTTCCGAATTCCAACCTATGGCCAATGCAGGAGCACCATCAACGGAGTCCAACCCATGATTGTTGACTACTAAAACATCCATAGGCACCACCACGATTTCATGGTTAGCGGTGGTCGAAGCCACTAGAGGACGGTGACACACGTCGGAGATTCTGTCATTGCTGCCCCACGACAGGGGGCTAGGGGTTTAGATCTAGGATAGAGAGAGGTAGAATTCGAGGCGAAGAAGCTCCGGCATCATCGCTAGCGATATATGACGGTGAAAAAGGAGAGAGAGGTGCCGTCAACACCTTGCTATTGAATGTGACTTGCGCTGTCGGTGTTGACGCGAAGGAGGATGAAGCCAAGACGATGTGGGAATATGTCGGAGGTCGCCGGTGATTGTGGACAAGGCAGAAATGGTAAGGTGGGAGAGATTATGGTGGCAGTTTTGGTGGTGGGTGGAAAGAGGACGGTAGTTAGAAAATGAAGTTAAGGTTTGGGATATGGAACGCAATATTTCACTTGTTTTCTTCTACTAAAAATCAGATTCAAAGAAAACAGATTCGGAGAAAATAATGGAAAATGAAAACGGAATTTTTTTGGTCCAAGTAAACAGGCCCTAAAAATTGGGGCTTTTTTTATTTTTTGTTCACACATTCTCAAACCAACATTATTGAATCATTCAATCATTTTTTTATGTCTGATATGGTTATTGATCGAACTATCTGTCCTAACTTATTAGTTCATCTAAATTCCTGATTAAATCTATTTCAGAAATTGAAGAAAACTGAAAGTTCATCAGATTTTGCATTCTACACCATGTTTACTCAGCTTATCGTCGCTTTTTTTTTTGCGTTGTTGTGGAATTTTGATAATAGGGCTACAAGAATCAAGAATCAAGCGACTATTTGCTGAAATTGTTTTTGTTGGACTATATTCTGTTGGAAATAACTTATGTCTGTTCCTGAGATCAAAAGTGACCTTATCAATTCCTACAAGTGATCGCTTACTCCTATTAAAGTAACCTATCTTATGTTTTGCAATTTACTTGTAGTTTTTTGTTTATTGTCCGTGACATTATTCCTTGTTTCATCTATGGGTATCATTTCTCTCTCTGTTCAATATCAATGAGTTATGTGCCTAGTTGATGTAAGAGAGTACAAAGTAGATATCACATATGTTTCTATTGTACATGTTTGTTTGTTTGTTTGTCTATTGTTGTTGTTGTTGTTGTTGTTGTTGTTGTTGTTGTTGTTGTTGCTGCTGTTAAAGCTCTGTTGTTAGTTTAAATGCATCCCCCTGCTGTTTGTCAACCCTCTATTGTTTGTACAAATGACCTTTTATCCTTCTTTATCCTATAAAGTGACCCATTTATCAGTTTAAAGTGATCCATTTATCAGTTTAAAGTGACCCCTAAGAGCTATTGCAGTTTAGTTTTCAACTTTCTTTTGTTGATGTTTACCATTTTAATTTGTTGCTCTACCCCTAAGTGACTTTAATATGTTCAATAAGTGACCCCTATCTCTTTTTAGAATGCCCCAAAATTGTCTTTTAAGTTTTAAGTCCCTATTTGTTTATATTGTAAATGAACTATTTATCTTTTTAAAGTGACTCCTTAGTTTAAAGTGAATCTGGTTTTAGGGTTCACTAGGTGTAGATTTTAGTTTTTACACAGTATCCCCCTTGCGTTTTAAGTCAATCTATGATTTTAAAGTCTATAAGTGACCCTATGTAGCTTTAAAAGTGACCCCTACCCCCTTTTAAAGCGACCCCTCAATCCTATTTCTTTTTATTTTTTGTTTGCGATCATATTATGTTTTTGTTGCTGTATTAAAGTGACCCCGTTCTTGTGCTTTAGTGACCCTTGCCTTTTAGCTTCGATGAATCTTATATGTGAGTGTCTTCTTACCATACTCATCTGAAATAAACTCTTAGCTTGGATGAATTTTTTTCAGAGCTGCTAGGGGATTGGCATTTGAACTTTAGTGGTTGCTGGTAAATGCAAAGGTAAGACTACTTAAATTCATTGTTTGAAGCTACTGAATACTGAATTCGCTGCACATATATGATGTGAAAAATACTTCATTTTTTGGAAGAAAGCATATGTGGGAACTAGGGGTGAAACTTATTCGGATCAAATCCAAAATCCAATCCAATCCAATCCAAATTAGGTGATTCAGATTGGACTCTTTGGATTTCGGATTGGATTCGGACTCGAAAAAAATATTTTTTGGATTTTTGAATTGGATTCGGACTCACTCTTTCGGAGTCCAATAATCCAATCCAATCCAAATTAGATATAAGTTAATAAATAAAAATACATATAATCCAAAAATGATACTAGCCCAAAATAAAAAGTACTTCTAAACTACAAATTAAAACCTAAGGGATTGAAGGCAATGATAAAATGCATATATAAAGAGAAAAACCCTTTCAGACAACTCACTTAAGTCACACCTTAGTAGCCACTCGTCCACTTGCTATCTCTTTACACATCTGTCTTCTCCATGTACACTAAGCGGACACTACCAAACACCTTTGAAACTACATAATTTGCATTTTTTTTTAATCAATGTTGTAGACTTGTAATTGGCTTCGACATTTGTATTATTATCTTATCGATGAACTTTTTTTAAGTAATGGACATTGTTGTAAAAAAGGTAAGGAGTCAGGAAAAAATTGGATTATTCGGATCAGATTGGATTACGGAAAATAATTCGGATTGGATTCGGACTCAAAAATCAAAGTCCAATATTAGTTTGGATTGGATTTGGACTCAAAATTTCGAGTACAAATTTTTTTGGATTGGATTTGGACTAGGTCATAGTCCAATCCAAAGTCCAAACTTTCACCCCTAGTGGGAACGATTGTGATTATAGTGTTAATGGTGGTTGTTTTTCCGTGCTCTCAATTGTGTTCTCAAGCCTGTTAGCTCAATTGGTAGAGCACCGTGCACTTGCACAGAGATGTAGGTTCGAATCCTACATGGACTATGAAATGATTAATTTTTTTGCATTAGCAATGTGTTGTTTAAGAAAGAAAGTAAAATGGGTTTACCTTTGGTTCAATCAAAGCAGAAGTTTGAGGTAGAAGTTCCCAAAATTGAGTACCTATACACAAACATTGCAAAAATGACAATTTATAACACGAATCTATCAATTTGCTGCATAAGTGTAAATTCGATACCAATTTATAGTTAAAGTGACCACTGTATAGATAACGTGACCCTTACTTAGGTATAAAGTGACCCTTGTTTAATCAAAAAGTGACTCGTGTTTAATCAAAAAGTGACCCAAATTGTTAAGTATGTAGTAGCCTATGTAAGATTCGAACCTACATACATTGTGCAAAGCACATTGCTCTACCAATTGAGCTAATAGGCTTCCATATCAATAGCAATAATACATAATAATGCTTTTCATATATAGGTCAAACTATGGGAAACCAAAATCAAATGAAATACAAAGTGGCCTGATGCTCAACTCTTCAAATGTATAAATAAATTTCTGGTAAATATCTTCCAAATGCTCAACTCTTCCAATGTCGAATTTCTCATAGACTGTTTGGAACTTGGCATACTCCTCCTTCAGTGCAGTTTCACACTAGGTAGAGAACAAAGTCTGACTGTGTTTTGCGTCAAACCTCTTTTGGCTTTGGCAAAAGTTTGCGTGACAAATGTGAAACCATTAGACAACTTTCCTCCACAAACATTAACAATCAGAAATACAAATGACTCCATAGTGCCTTGCGAGTGACCCCAACAACACTTATGAGTGACCCTCAAAATAAAAAAGAAAGAGCAAGCAAAAGCAACTCAAAGTACCAAGACAGTGCTAGATTTAAAAAAAAAAAAAAAAAAATAGACAGCAGACCTATGAAAATTACAAGACTAGAATAAAAATTGCATAAACATGAAACAAACGCATGAACCTAATGATAAGTTACCATAAGATGATGATAAAAAGACCTTAACAACACTTAAGAGTGACCCTCAAAATAAATGGTGACTTGGTAAGAGCTAGCAAAGTAGCGCAAAGTAGCAAGTACACACTTAAGCTCCATTTTCCATTCCTTTTGATTCTTGAATAATAAGAATGCTACATGAACTAGAATAATGTCAATTTCAATAAACAGAAAAATAGAATCAATATGTAATACATAAGATGTTTGCAATCACTTCAATAAGAGGAAGGGGTCACTTGTAAGATTGTACAGGGTCACTTAGTAGAGTACACTAGGTCATTAGTTGAATTAATATTTGTTGAGAGACAAGAGGGCTGTATCTTGCATTAGTATTTGTTGAGAATGTCAATTGTCACACACAACAGATTATTTATCCGTTGAATAAGCAATTGAATTACATAATATGAAAAACAGAGAGTGCTTTAAATTGTCATCTTAATTTCTCTTAAACATGGTCCTATTTTCTCACACAAGTGGCCCTCGATTTTCAGTAACCTCATAACAGCATTTAGACCAATAATTAGAAGGAAGATGGTAAACATGTCAACAACTTATCTGCTTGCAAATTCGAAAACTTTATGTTGCAATTCGCCTTCATATCTCATTCCTTAAGTGAGCAACCAATTTACAAGACAAAACGTACAATCCTAATCTCACTATCAACCATCACAAAACTTCAATTCTACTACTAAAGAGTAAACATGCACAAGCATAGTATGAGAACAAGCGGAGCTATAGTCTCGTACAAAAGCCCTAATTAAAATCCCCAAACTTTTCAATACATTGAATATCTATGAAATTAAAATCAAATTTGGCATAAATCGATCAAAGTGACCACAAATCAATGAAAAACTCACAAAAGCCTCCAAACACAAACACTAAACCCTAATTCAACAAATTACACGCCTAAAAGAATAACAAATCTGACCTCAAATATCGATCGAAACAGTTCGGCTAGTCGATGTTCTTCGATCTGGAACTGCCAAGCATAGACGGAGAAGAAGCCATAGAAGCATATGTCGAGGAGAGAGAAGCGTATGGGTTGAAAGAAGAGAGAGAGGGGGGGAACTTACAGAGTTACAGTACGCGTTTGAGGCTATGAGTAGCTTTCATTTTTTTTTTTGGACGGGGCATTTATCATGCCACAAGTTGGTTGTATTAACGAATCTGCCATTAATGACATAGAACGAATATGGAGCGTTAGATCAGCGCAATTCGACGGCTAGGATCCCTTCTCACCATCTCACCCTAGCCTCCCTTCTCACCAGATCCTTAGTATATATATTGATTGATTTTTTGTCTTTATCTTCACTTAGGTGGCGCGCTCTTAAAATTCTCGCCTACGTGGCACGCTTCATTTCTCCCGATCTATATTCACTAGTTTTAAAGCCCGTGCGATGCACGGGTTACGTTAAATATCATAACTAATACTCCCTCTGTTCCAAACAAATGCTTACAGTTGCTTTTTCATGGTATTCAATGCACCAATTTGACCATATATAATAGTTGAGATGTTGATCATTAGGTTTCCTATAAGCACTAAAGCTCTAACCTCATCAAAAATATTTTACATCAGTTATACGTAAAATAAAGAAACAAAGAAAACATGAGTTATGGAGTTTCCTTTTGATCCTAACTTTATCTAAATTCTATATATAATTATGGAGTAGTTGTCATTGGAAGAGTTTCGGGTAGGTAGGGAGTGTAAGTTATTCTTATTATATGTTTTTTTTTTAAAATATATATTTACGGTTTATATTGATGATTATAACATGATTGATATATTTACAATAATGCTATTATCCCAAATTTATAAGGATATATACCCCATAGTGTGAGATCCACTTCCAATTAATCGCACTAAGCTGGAAGGGGACTAATCATACTATATATATATATATATATATATATATATAAAGTACTTTTCGAGCCAAATCTTATGGTATAAAATTTAAGATTTTTTGAATTGTATAAGCAAAGTTATATTTGATTCAAAATTTTAATAGGAAGATATAGTTTTAGCCCTAAAATACTATTCCAAATCAAACTCTATTTTTTGTCTTTATCTTTGCTTGGGTGCGCGCTCTTAAAATTCTCGCGCCTACGTGTCACGCCTCATTGCTCCCAAAATATGCCTCCTTTACACGATCTTACACGTTTATTGTAAACATTTTATAAATGCATCTCATTTCGAAGTACTTTTCGATACGAATATGATAGTGTAAATATTATTATTTCTAAAGATGTGTAGGATATCGTGTTTGATTAGACAAAGATAAAGTAGTTATGACGCCAATAAAACTCTAACTATTTAGCACAATTCAATCTCTCTTTTTCATTATCCGAAACTTTATTACTATGAAACTTCTATTGAATGATATGTTAAAAATAGTTATATTTGGGAATTGATTTGGGTATACTAATTTATTTATTTTTGATCAAAATTTGGGTATACTAATTACTAAAGTTACTAACATGTGAAAAATCTTCTTTTTCTTTTCTTCTTTCTATTTCTATTTATTTTTATTTTTTTGTTCAAAGTATGTGTTATAAGTCTGTGTTACTTTAATTTTATTGTTTAATATTTTCTTTTATGTGGCATGCTCTTAAAAGTATTGCTTAGGTGGCTAAAGATATTTGCTCATTTTTTTTTTAGCCTAAATTTTATTATTATTATTATTATTATTATTATTATTATTATTATTATTATTATTATTATTATTATTATTATTATTATTATTATTATTATTATTATTATTATTATTATTATTATTATTATTATTATTATTATTATATTTTATTTTTTTATTTTTTTTTACTTATTTACGGGATCCAACATATACCTGCGATGTTACATGTTTCTTATACATATTGTATACGCATCTCGTTCTAAAGTATTTTTCGATGCGAATTTGATGGTATAAAAGTTATTATTTTTTGAGATATGTAGAAAAAGTTATATTTGATTTCAAATATTAGACAGAGTTCTAGTATAAATCTTATAAAACTCTAGAGGTCTACCACAACTCAAGAATCCTAACCAGTAGGGATTCTAAGAGTCCTACACGTTTTACTCTAGTTAATTTTTGTCTTTATCCTCGCTTAGGTGGCGCGCTCCTAAAATTCTCGCCTACGTGGCACGCCTCTTTGCTCCCCGAAAATGCCTCCTATATATATACTAGTGTTTTGACCCGTGTGGTGCACAGATTTAACTAAATTAATTGAACAAATAACATTTATATTGAATATTTATTTCAGCACAAATATTAAACAAATGAAGTACCCTTTTTCCTCGTGATTGGATTTGTGAGTTCAATCATTGAATGTATTTTTTTTTTTTTTTGATTGGTTCGATCATTGAGTTCAATCATTGAATGTATTTATAGTCCTCTGAAGAATTCTAGAATCTTCTATTTTAAATAAAATTGGACCTTGAAAACTATTTTGAAATAAACAAATACAATTTGAATGGAATAATAGAATAGAATCAAAATTCACATATTTGATTATTTATAACAATTACAAATCAAAAAAACTAAACTATAATACTTATATCCTTAATACTATAACTTAACTTGATATACGTATTAATGGGGCTTTGTTATTTTAATGCAAATTTGCTTATTAATTGTCCACAAACATAGTACCGTTTCTGCACCTTAAACAATCGTTTGATTTACTGTCTAATCAATTGGTTAATTTTGAATGTTTGAAATCCTTTTAACTTTATCGTGATATAGTTTTTCGAATGAGAAAATATTTGCTAATGAAGTCTGCCTAACAATTAAGATAGGCCGTGGGATCTATCACAAAAGAATGAGGTACTCGGCACATTAGGTCGTGAGTAATCGTATTCTAATAACCATTGTACCTCCTTTGAATGGAAAAACTTATAGTTGTATACACTAAATTTTATAACTAGTATAAAAAATTATAATTCTTTACAAACATGTTCAATTGTTCAATCATCTAATGGTGAAAATTACAATACAACTTTACTTAATAATGTGTACTCTAATTTTCTACCAGTTCTCTTACTTCCTTTTAAATGTATCTTCTTCATTTTTATCATGATGTTCTCCACTACTTGTACGGCTGTGGACTCATGACTGGTCCTGCAACAAATGAATATGGTTAATATCATTGTTGAATAATTTCTATCTTTAGAGTTGGTTTAGACTTATTTCTCATCTATATTCCCAGCATTTGATAAAAGTTACACTACAAAAAATTGAAAAAGGTTGACCATAAAGTCCCTATTTTAAAATGGGGTAATGCACAACATGAACTAAAATAGAATCAGTGAAAAAATATGACATGCAAATAGACCATATTCATATTAATTCAAATCCAGCTTACCAAGTGTTCCTTTCCATAGCATGTGAAGATGTAACATAAAGCTTTCAAATATCTCAAGCAATAAAAACATAAACCAGAAACTCATAAAGTGCAAAACGACCAAGTCATTAACCGCCGATAATTTTTTTTGTTGATGTGGAATAAACAAAGAAGAGAGACTATGGGACGCTGTGACAATACAGGAGCACATGAATACAATTTGTTTGATCTCCAGTATGCAAGGCTGCTCAAGTTCATGGGAGAAGCCAAAAGTAGACAAACTTGAAGAATCCTCAAGTGTGCATCTTGATAGTAGATAAGAAGGTTAAATTTCAAAAAACCATGGCCATTATTTGGGCAGCAAATGAAATTTCTGAGTTGTAGAACTGACATACATTAGTACAGAAAGGGTCATGTGTGACGGTCGAAAACACTAATGTGTGGCGGTTTTCGACCGCCACATATGCAGGGGTCACACATTCTTTAATGAATGTGTGACGGTTAAACAACCGTCACACAAAAGTTATGTGCGACGGTTCTTTAAAACAACCGTCACACATTCTTGAGGAATGTGCGACGGTTGTCTTGAATAACCGCCACACATTCTTGTTTTGTGTGACGGTTCTTGAAGACAGCCGTCGCACATTCCTCAAGAATGTGTGACGGCTGTTTTAAAGAACCGTCACACATTCTCTCTCTTTCTTTTTTTTTTTTGGTTTTGGGCAGCAAAAAATTTAATTCTCTATTTAAATCAGCCTATGTGAGATTCGAACCCACATCTTTTGTGCAATAGCACAATTGCTCTACCATCTGAGCTAATAAGCTTCAATTATTGAATACAGAAAAAGGTTTTGATACCAATATATAAGCCTATTCATTTGACACTAAAAAGAAGCATTACCGGTTGCTTGTAAGCGCAACAAGCCGTAAGTCCTGCTCCAATTCAGGCATGAAGCGACGTAAAGAACAAGTTGAGAAAGTCAAATGCATGGAACAGAAAATTATGGCAACTAAGGCAATCTGCAAGTACCTGAATCATCTCACCTACAAGCAAGATAGAACTGATACAATAAAAAAAAAACACATAAAGAAGAGGACAGACTGCAAAAGTTTTAGTACTAAATGAAACTCAAGTTGCAGGTGTAGCTTGTAAGCACAACAAGCCCCAAGGGTCTGTTCTCCCCAACTTATTTCTGTTTAATTTTGTTTATTTCAGCAAACTTCAACAAAATTCAGCAAACTTCAGCAAACTTCAACAAAGTTAAATAAAGTTAAATAAAGTTCAACAAAGTTAAACAAACCAATATACAAACTAGTTATAAAAAACACTTGAATCAACAATATTCAACAAAAATAAACAAAGTTCAACGAAGTTCAACAAAGTTAAATAAAGTTAAATAAAGTTCAACAAAGTTCAACAAAAATAAATTTTCAGTAATAAATATAAGCGTTTTTCAGTTGGGGAGAACAGACCCTAAGTCCTGGTCCTGTGCTCCAACTCAGGCAGCATGCCATATAAAGAACAAATTTTGAAAGTCAAATGCATGAAACAGAAAATGACGACAACTAAGGCAATCTGCAAGTACATGAATCATCTCACCTACAAGCAAGTCAGAAATGATACAATAAAAGTAAAGAAGAGGACTGCAATAGTTTTAGTACTAAATGAACTCAAATTGCAGAGGTCTATAGAGAATACAAGCCATCTAAAGTATGCATTTTATCCTCTCTATTCTTTTAACTGCCATTACAACATATATCACTCAAATAAGAATATGTTAACAGGAGAAATTGTAGTAACCTAATGAAAGCATAATTTTACAAATTGGTCATCTATACAGTTAGTTGAATAATGAGCTAGCAATAACAAAGAATAGCACACCCGCAATGGTAAGAAACACGGGACTTGAAAATTCATGGACAGGGGCTAAAAATAATAATCTCATAATCGAGAAGAGCAGAAAACGAGATGCATACTTTCTGCATCTCAGACTTTGACATGAACAAATGAGCAATCTCAACTCATGTAGCCTGTTGAATCTCTGCTAAAAAACATCATTTTACCAAAATCACATATCAACCACAGCAGTTCACTAAGAATCAGGATGTAAGTGTAACTTAGTTACCAAAATAAAAAATTAGAAAAAGATGAATAGAAAAAAGAAACCTGAAGTAAAGGGTGGCGATACTTGGTTCTTGTGGCGGGGTGGTGTGGTCTTCGATTTTCGACCAACAACTAGATCTAAAAACAGCGTAGCTTTAAAACAAATCATTTCAGCAAGCCCTTATTTCAAAATTAGGGCAATTTATCCATCTCAATGCAAAAGTAACGGAATTCCAGATAAATCGAGACATAAATTACAAAATAGTTGGTAGAAAATAAGAGAAAAAAGAAAGAAGCCAATTGTAAGTGTAAATAATGAAGCAAATTCGGAATTAAACCCAAGGCTTTACTGCACAAACCACAATTCCAGCATGAGAATTCCACCCTATAAGTTTAGGCCTTTAGGGTGTACCAGTATGACAGTACCAACTTCTTAATCACCAATGAACTTGAGAGATTAGGGAAGACATTGCAGTAATCCTGATCACTATTCTAAAGACTATAGGAGTATATTCCAGGAAACCTGTGCATTAAGCAGCAAATGTACAGGGCTTTGTTTGCACTTAATTTATTTCTAGATTAATCAGGTATTGTTATTAAATTCCCATAATTCCCCTCCCAGAGATAAAAATGAATGAGTGGTCAAGATCATGCGATATGAGCGCAACACGACCAATCTTGAATCAGTGGTTAATATAAAGCAATGTGTTTTGTACTGGTGAGGCATTTCCAGCACTAGACATGCTGCGAAGTGGGCATAAGAAACTCAGACTACAGTCGTGACAAGGTACTACAGAACTACAGGGCCAACACATTTAATGGCAATTCATTTTTTTGGCGCGTTTGTACCTGGTGGTAAGTGTTAACCAATGTACATGTATAAGGTCAAATTGTATTTTTACTTACTTTCCAGCATGAGAATTCCAAGATGTAGAAACAAAATCAGAACCAACTTCCAGATTTCAGACTATAGTAAATCAAAGGTGTAACTCTCACAGACCACAATTAGTTCCAACTTGTCCACACCCATTGCTTGTATTGTCCCAAACTGTATCGAATGTCTTCTGATTAAGCAATAGAACACTCAACAGGTTCAGAATTATACACAAATCATTAAGATCACAGCAGCTACATACATAGTACCACATACAGAACAAGCACCCAAAATGATTTGCAATTCCTGTATGAGTTCACAAAGTGACTTAAAAACAGCAAGTTTCAGACCTGGCAACTAAAAAAAAAACTCAAAACCCAGCAAAATCAGATGGAGGTAAAATGAATCCAGTAACTCAAAATCCAACACGATAAAGACAAAACATAAAAAATAGCATGAATCTAAAGACTTTACTGAATCATGCAATAAATTGTTTCAATCTCTACCAAGCAACCCTAATACCGAACGTACTTGTTTCATAACCCTAGCCTTATACTCTGTACTAAAGCTTTGTTCAACAAAAGTAGCAAAATTATGTAGAAGTCTACAAGACTAATCCAGCAAGTAATGTAGGCCAGTAAACAAGAATATGTATCAATGTGTCCATAGAAGTAGAAGTAGAAAATAGAACACAGGAGACCATAGCAATTAAAGAAGGCAGGTTCAAGGATATGATATGCTAGTTCATTGTACCAATTTAACAAATTTAGAAATGTGATAAAATTCTTAATTCAACAGCTAGCATATAACAAAACTGGAATGAAAAATGGTGAAAAGGACCTTGATCTTTGTACTTCTCATGTAATTGATTCAGCTCTTCGTAGTTGGAGTTGGTCATTCCACTGCCACAAATCAAACCAACAAAAATCCAATAAACCATCCATCAGTCACACCTCATGACAAATTCTTTCCAACAAAAAGATGTTGACTTATAAGCAGAAACAACTTAGGATTTCAATTTGTACAAGCAATGACATATGGAAATCAGTAGTTTACCATTTGGAAGCAACATTTACAATCAACAAAACTTTGCCCTTATAATCACTTAGCTTAACATAATTTCCCATGGCATCCTATACATGAAAACAAGCTATACAATGACTGATACTTCATCCAAATTAAAAATTTCTACCTATAAACACAAATCTAACACCCTCACATGAACTGAGTTATGTAGCAAAAATCCACTAAACAAACCCCCATTTTGATTTGGAAGGAAAGCTACTGTGCTTGATTTGAACTATTGATCCAAAGACCAAGACTTTATGTTTACTTTTTTTTTTGGGGTATTTACAACTAAAAATTTTAATCGAAATTCAACGAAAAAGGAAAAGAAAGCACAGACCTTGACAGTGAAATCATAGATGGATTGTGGCGGCTCTCCAAAACCCTAGAATTTCGAATACTCACAAAAAATCCCCCAATTTCGGCCGAAAGCTAGGGTTTTGGATCGAATTTCTCAATCTATAACCTAAAATGTAAAACTCCCATAACCAAATATGATGAAAACCCTCGAAATTCAACATCCACAAAAAATACTAACACAAATTCAAATCGAAAAAAAACAAGGAAAACGGGAGACAAAGAAAGCAAAATACGTACCTGGTAAGACTGAATCAAAATCAATCAATCAATCAAACCCTGATCTTTAGTTTCATAATTCTGGGTTGGTACAATTGAATCCAAAGATTGAGGAATTTTTGAAGAAGGGGGCGTACGAGGGAGGAGAGAGAGAGAAAGGGGAAACAGGAGAGATTGAGTGATAACTGATAAGAGGAAAGGCTGAAAGGGAAAAGTTAGAGGAGTGACTGGGTGAGCAAGGGCCGAGATACTCAGAGCGTTAGTTTTTTTTTTTTTTGGGACAATGTGTGACGGTCTATTTTAATGACCGACGCGTATAGTACACTATGTGTGACGGTCCTTCAGATCGACCGTCGCACATTCTCCTCCGCTTTTTTTATTTTTTCAGTTTGAGCTTATGTGCGTCGGTTGTTGAGGAGAGCCGTCACACATTCTCAACTTTTATTTACAAAAATGGCACCGCCTCACTATGTGCAACGATTGTCATGATCGACCATCACATATTTAACGATGCAGATGGTAGTTTTTGTACTAGTGATACTGAATAGTAGCGTGTTCTAAGAAATCAAGATGTAGGTTAGTCAAGAATACATGACCATGGGGAAATCCTTCGGAGCACATTCAGCAACAAAATGAGATGGTATGATTTCAAAAAGGGAGTGTGAGGAATATCACCGAAAGTTTGAAATATCCAAAAATCCAATTAGCTGACCAAATTGAAATAGTTGGTCTAAAACAAATAAGCTGCCAATACCCATTATCAATTGTGAACAAAGCATCACCTTCGGTAGTGGAATGATACTGCCAGCTAAAGTAAGCTGGCGTAGAAGATCAAATTCTTATTTTAACTTGGTCTAAAAAGTAATCCAACCATGTTAATCGTCTAGCCAACCTTAATTCTACAAAAAAAATCCTGCAAAATGATTTGAGTATTAGAGAGCGCCAAAGCTTCGTTTGTTCATTTAGATATGATTGCCACTATATAAGATTAACATTTTCACTATACAATTATTTAAAAGTTTAAACTTAATTAGTTCAAAAGAAAGGAGACAGAATTTGAAAACGATTAAGCAAGAAATATGACAAAGGAGCGAAAATAGGAAGCATACTTTGATTAGCAGATGAAGAAAAAAAGAGGGTACCTTTAGCTTATCATAACACCACCAGAAGTATGCAAAGTACTTTTCTTCACATATTTCAACCCTACATAAATGATCAATGTTTTATCAGTTATATATCATTTTCAATACTAACAGCAAGTACAAAAAGTACTGTTCTTTTATCCTTCAATTCAGAATAGTAAATAGAACTTCATCTGATAAATGAACATGAATAAAAACACAACATAGTAATACAGTAGCTTAACACTCGGGCCAGAAACATACAGTTTTTCAACAAAGATAGAGGCAATCCAAGTGCTCATGTCACAAAGTAAAACAATCATGTATGAAAGGAGAGAACACATTGTGAGCTGCATATGGCAAGAAGGTAAAATTTGACAGAACCCAAATATTACTCACCCATCTAACCGAAATCTTTCCCGGACATCAATGAGGTGAGGAGATGTAAAAAGCCCTATGTGAAAGCCACAATTGCGTAGTATGGACTCTGCGAAAACGCATATAGAACCCTGGAGACAAAGGAGGAGGAAAACATTTGTATAGTATTCATAGGAACAAATTGAATAAGTTATAGTTTCTCCTTAATGGTGAATACTCCATTTGTCCAAATAAGTTGTCACATGGTGGCAAACTTTCAAAGTTAACTTGCTTCATTTCGAACGAAACACATAGTAATCCACCTTCGGTCCTCAGTTGTGTGACCACAAGTGTAAAGGGAGTAGTATCAGTCTATCTGAATACAACCATAATCATATACAATTATAGAAAAGTGACTATTTGGTCTATTTCTTCTGAATATCGTAATCTTAAAATAGAGAATTTCTTGAAAGATGACGTATCTAGTATTAAATACAACTATACAAGTGCCAAATCAGAACATGCCGGTTTAGATTTAACCAAGCACCAAGTTTTGATGAATATATAACTGTTCTTTGTCCTCGTTCCAACATTTGACAAGTTCTGATCAGAGAATGGTAATAAAAATTAATATTGACCAGACTTCACCACATACATAACTGTATACAGGTAAAAAAAAAAAAAGTAACCTAAGTTATATTTAACTCTAAGTCATGTATGTTGGTTTTCAGTAGCCAAAAGGAAAAGGCAAGGGCGTAAACCCATGACACAAAAACAGAGCATATCAAAGCCCCTAAAAAGAAATAAAAGGAACAGTGAAGTGCAAAGTTTAGAGGCTAAAAATGTACCTGAAAAAAGATCATCCTTGTATCATTATAACTCCTTGTGGTTCATCTATTCTCATAATCAACACAGCATAATCAGAATTTGGGTTTGATTGAACAATCATATGAAGAACCTTTGTCATACAAATGAAACTATTAAAATTGGAATATAAATTAAGAAAATAACAAATATATATGCAGCAGATTATCAGAATATACATATGCAGCAAGATTATCAGAAAATATACGTGACAGATTACTTGAGATACAACTTCCATGTACCCAATACCCACAACTTCATACGTTTGAACCAGTTGAGCAAAAAAAACGACAAAAAGTGGGGATTCAACCTTAATTGAGATTAGCAAAAAAGAAAAAAGAAAAAAAAAACTTAATTGAGAGTCGCTTGAAGACTAGATCTTGAAATTTGCCAATTTTCTCGACCGCAAAAATCTTTTTTCCCTCCAACAAATCCTGATTTCATTTTCCCCAAATCATAAAGAAATTGTAGATCTAAAGAAAATTGGACTTACCTCGTCGATTCATTCAACTTCTAAAATCAATGTCTTTTTGTATTTGGAATTCATGCTTGAATTTTAGTGCTTTGTTCACTAATGGAGAAATGAAGAGCATGCTTTGCTCAAAGGCTTTGAATATTATACTGCACTAACAATGTGACTGGGAGGAAGAAATTGAGAATTTTGCTCCATAATTTTCTCCCCATTCCTATACTGGATTAATATTAGACGTGGGTACGCTCATCAGTGTAGTAGTGTATTGTATAGTTTGCTAAACATAAGGAGAAAGTAAAGGAGGTGGGTGTGGGATAGTTTTTTTTTTTTTGTCATTTATTTAGGGCTATGCTGTAAATTTAGTAGTATTAATAGAACTCTTCAGTTTTCTTTTTTTTTGAAGGAAGAACTCTTCCGTTTTTATAGGTTACGTTGAAATTGGTAGTTGGCATTTTCTAGAGGGGGATATTCTTTTTAGGAGTTCTATTTTTTTTTTGTTGAGCGCTGCCACGTGTCAAAATCCTGTATGTTTTCGATAGGAGTTGAGAAAGTGACACATGACTAATCTATTTTCTCTCTCTGGCAGCTTCTTTAGTATTAGTATATAGATAGATAGATAGATATTGATATATTAATTATTATTAAACTCTATATAATTATTTTCAATTTTAAATATATTTGCTTAGGTGGCGTGCCTCAAAACTCTATATGTAAACATTGATGATTGATATAACTTTATCTTTTACCACTAATCATTTATTTCTATTAATTATTTAATTGCTTAGGTGACACATTTCATTATTTTCAATTACTTATTATATGTTCTAAACATATTGTAAATGCATCTCGTTCTGAAGTATTTTTTCGATCCGAATATGATGGTATAATTTTTATTATTTTTTGAGATGTATAAAAAATGTTATATATGATTTTAAATATATGACGAAAATCTGTCATTATAACCCTCATAAAACTCTAGTAGTTTATTAATATCTTATTTTACACCAATAAGGATGCTAAGAGTCCTAAACGTTTTACACCCTTTATTTTTTGTCTTTATCTTCAGTTAGGTGGCGCGCTCTTAAAATTCTCGCCTACATGGCAAGCCTCATTGCTCCCGATATATGTCTCCTTTATATATATACTAGTTTTAAAGCCCGTGCGATGCACGGATTCAGATTAATACACCCGTATATGATACTACCTCCGACCGCATTATTATGTGACGCACTCTATACTCTCAGAAAAATGTATCCTTTAGATATATAAAGGAGTAACAAAGCCCGTGCATACCATAATTATTTTTAAAATTAATTCAAGTATTTTATTTATTATATTCTTTACCTATTAGCATAATCATCACTCACATGTGCATGATTAGTAGTTACATTTTTATTGGAGTATGGTAAAATTTTGTAAGTATGAATTGATAACATATTTAATTTCAGATGTTAACTTTTTCAATGTCCAATGATATAAGTCTATATAATTTCAATTTAAAATGACATCCTCCCTCAAAATATATTTGCATTATAATAATTATAATATTATTGCTCACTTCCAATTTACGTTATATTAAGGGGCGGACCCACACACAGGGTTATGGATTCAATTGAATCCATATTACTTAAAAAATTATTGTGGCTAATATAAAAGTCTGTAGAAAAAATTATTATTCTATTCCCATTGCCCATACTTTTGGTTATGGATTCAATTGAATCCATAAATTAACAAGTAAAGAAGTGTAGATAGTAGAGGACATAATGGGAAAGGAAAATAATACCAAAAAGTGTCTCTCCACATGAAAGCATCTGACAATTTTAGTTTTACACGTTACTTTTACTGGGGATTGGGGAATGCACTCTCTTCACTCAGATTAATATTTTATTTTATAATTCTATCTCTCATTTAGATTACCCCCTCATTGTCTCTTTCTTTCTTCTCCTGTCTCTTACTCTCTTTAAGCTCTCACCACCCAAAGACATAAAAACCAATGAGAAAAATGACATGAAAAAATGGAAGGTTACATCTTTGAACAATTTTAATAAAGATGGGGCTGATGAAGGATTGTTTGGACAATTGAAAGGCTGAATCTTTGAAAATTTTGAAAGATTATTTTTTTAATGCAAAACAAGTTTGAAGCCAAACTCTGGAACTTCATGATGATCAGATGGGTGAATTATTAAAGAATGCAATGAATCTACATTTGTAAATCGAAGGGTCTGCATAAGATTAGAGGATACAGCCAAAGCAAGGGTTTTGTAATTGGGGATTTTGAAAAAAAAAAAAACAAAAACTTGGGAGTTTGAGGGACGAGTTGCACTTGCACAGAGCCTATAGATAAATGAGACAAGGGAAAACTAATTGGCAAGTTTATTTATTTTTGAGGTAAAAAAGAAATTTTGTTTTTTTGTCATTTATACGTGTGAACAAACAAATATAACTCATTCAATATTACCGTGGAAAAATAAGAAAGGCAAACTAAGAATTGTCGTGAAAAAATAAGAAAGGTCTTGCAAGAATCCGCACCCGTAAATGCGTCGAGGTCACTTGATTCATGTGGGAAAATAATTTCTCAATCTCACCCATATTAAAAAGTTTTTGGGTCCGCCACTGTGCTCACTTCCATCCTAGTTAAATAAAAACTACCATATTTATTCTTGAACAGTGTAAACCTGAAATTGAACCAAAAATTGAACAAAGCTATGAACAACTAAAACCACATTAAAAAACTAAAACCCCGGTATAGAGAAACTAAAACCAGAAACTATATAGAGAGAGAACCAAAAAAAGGTTACATACCTAGCTAACTCAGTAATTAAATGATTCGATAACCTGCAAAAGTGGTGAAGATTAGTGTAAAGTTTAATTTAGATTATCAAAATTGGGAGAGAGAAGAAAAAAAACAAAAAAAAAAACATATATATATGAAGGATAATATGAGAGTATGAGTTTTTGAACCTTCCTTCTTTTTTTTTTTGTCTTACTAAATACTAATTTCTCAATTATTTCTATCTTTTTAGAGAAAATCTATTCCTAAGCATGAACCATTTTTGACAATTCAAGACGCATTAAAACCAACAACCAAAACTATTTTTGACAATTATTTCTATCTTTTAAGCACTTTACTTAATTCCAATACCTGCACAAAAATGAATTGAAAGTCAACAATGAAGCTAATGTAAATATAAACTAAATTAGTAATACAAACTAATGAAAAACAGTAAACATGGAGGGGAGGGAAAAACGTGATGTGCTTGGGAGGAGGGGGTTGGGTTGACGACTTCACGTCACATGGTTTGGAGTTTTTTTTTATGTTTTTTTTTTTTTATGAGAGTTTGGAAATTATTTAGTATATATAACAATTAATAATGTTTCCTATTAATAATTTAACACTCTAACTCTAACTCTAACTCTAATTTGTTGAGTTTTCTATTGACACTATAATTTGTATACTTTAACTTTATCTCAATTTCTCAACTTTTTTATTTTAAAACACAAAATAATTAAAAATTAAAATTTATTTGATGATGTGGCATGACTCAAAACTCCCAAAACATGCTTACTTATATATTCGAAACATATTGTAAATGCATCTCGTTCTGAACTATTTTTCGATCCGAATCTGATGGTGTAATTTTTGTGTATTTTTTGAGATGTATAGAAACCGTTATATATGATTTTGACTATTTGACGAAAATATGTTATAACCCTTATAAAATTCTAGTTGACTATTTAAAAATTAGTTTTTAAAGCCCGTGCGATGTCGGGTTGCGTCTTAATAGCATGTTTGATATAATTCTAATAATGCTGCATTAGGCGTTTCTTTTTTTAATTGAATTTTTTTTCTTATTAATATCATATTTTAAAATTAATTCACAAAAACTAACATTGGAAATAATCTTACACGTTTATTGTAAACATCGTGTAGATGCATCTCATTCTGAAATACTTTTCGATGCGAATCTAAATAGTGTAAATACTATTATTTTTGAAGATGTGTATAAGTGTTATAATCGAGTTTAGATATTAGACAAAGATAAAGTTCAAACGTTAATAAAACTCTAGCTATATTGCACAATCCAAACTCTCTTTTTACATTATCCAATACTTTAGATATATCTTTTTACTTGACGGTTCTGTGTGTGTGATGCACGGGTTAAACATATTTGTTTTATATTATTTATTTTTAATTTATATATTTTTTCTATAAAGAACACAAAAGCTAAGTTTCTATTTTTTATTAAGATTTGTACGCATAACGTATTGTATAAACTTTTCACCCCAAAAAAAAAAAATGTATTGTATAAACTTAGTAGCTTGTTATGTTGTTAATAGCTTGTATAGTTGAAACATGGTATTTGATAGCTTGGATTTGTTAAACATAAATCAGCAAGGGATAATTCAAAGCATGCGATAAAAAAAAACTAAATATATAAATAAAGCCGCATCAATAAAGTAAACAAAAATAAAATCTGTATACAGTTTCAATAAAAAATAAACCCTAAAAACAAAAAGTATGAAAATGCTTCTCAATGGTTCCAATTATAAGAGCATACATTAAAAAGTAGAATATATGTAAATACCTAAATCCGAATTATAATATTAGTTTTATAGTATCATATTTTAATTTGCTTATGAAAATTAATATTAGGATACAATCTTATATAGCTCTTCATACTGCATTCCATAAGATATATAATTAGTTAAGTGATTTACAACTATAACCTTATTTCCTGTAAAATATCCAAAGCAACATACATTCGTCACATGTATGTACAAAAATAGAAGCATACACACACCTCGAAAAAATAAAGAAATAGCTTGTATAATCTAATATTCCCACAGCCCACATGCTAGATGGCTTATAACCTTTGATTACTCCACGATTTTCAAACTCTAATCCAATATTGAAGAAATTGTAATATAAAAGAAAATGAAAGGGCCTAGGCTTATATCTGGAAAAAATATCAGACAAATGTTACCATGACTTGTACGCATGAATTGAAGAACAATATTTTTTTTTTTTTGAACGTTACAGTAATCTCTGAAACCTGCAAAAATTAAAGATCATTTAGTGGGAGCATTTTACCCTTTCGTGGGCCAATCCGGTGCGAATAAGATTAGCCTTGGCCTAAAGAGCTTAAATGAACTTGTGGTTAAACCAAAAAAAACCTGCAAAAATTATTTTTTCAAGATTTCTAAATTAGTGTACAGATGATAAATAAAAAAAAGTAATAGAAGTATAAACTAGTAAAGGAGAAGAAGCATTAAACAATTGGGGGGGGGGGGGGGGGAAGAAGTTGTGTGCTAATTGCCGCATTGATGGGCTCATGGGGTTGGAAGGCTATATATATAATGACACACAAGATAATTAAGGGCGTGTTCTCCTCAACTTCCACATGAAGTATTCCGTAAAATTTAGTTCAAATTAGTAAAATTCAGTTCAGTTCAGTAAAAAGAAGTTCAGTTCAGAAAAATTCAGTAGAGTTCGGTAAACCAAAGAACAAATTTACTCATTGTAATTGTAGACTCAGTAAAAAGAAGTTCAGTTCAGAATAATTCAGTTCAGTTCAGTAAATTTCAATTCAGTATTGTGCAGATAAGTTCAGTAAAAAGTCTATCTTAAATCTAATTTAACCTTTTTACTATGATTCTAACTCTATATCAAAGTCTATCTTTTAGTTTTTTTTTTTACCATAGAATCTCAAAAAATATTTTTTTTTTGTTATTTTTTTCCCTATGTTTAATGACTCAAAAATCTTGAAAAATTTAAGGGTTATAGGTAGACAGACATTGATTGATTGGTTTTAACTTAACACTCTTAGTCATATGTTGCAATCATACTCTAATGTATCTCAATCTGAAGTATTTTTCGATCCGAATCTGATGGTGTAACTTTTGTTATTTTTTGAGATGTATATAAAATATTGTAAGATTTTGAAAATTTGACAAAAATTAACCTTTCAAGAATCCTAAACAGTGAGGATGCTAAGACTCCTAATCGTTGTACACCAGTCATTTTTTTTATCATTATCTAAGACTCATAAACGTTCTATACCAATTATTTTTTGTCTTTATCTTCTTACAATTCTCGCCTAGTAATCGATAGTAATTATATTTTCTACTTATATGTTCAAAACATATTGTAAATACATCCCATTCTAATGTAATTTTCGATCCGAATCTGATGGTGTAATTTTTGTTATTTTTTGACATGTATAGAAAACGTTAAATATGATTTTGAACATTTGACGAATATCTATTATAACTCTCATTAAATTCTAGTTGCGTATCAATATCTAATTTTACATCGGTAAGGACACTAAGACTCCTAAACATTTTACACCAGTTATTTTTCGTCCTTATTCACGCTTAGGTGGCGCGCTATTAAAATTCTCGCCTACGTGGCGTATCTCATTGCGCCCGTAATATATTGATATTGATTTCTCAGCCTTCCAAAAATTAATACTAATTAATTCTCAAAATTTAATGTATATTAAGATATTCTCCTCGATGAATTATAATTGTACTGTCCAACAAAATCAAAATAATCCAATTTGTTTGTCCTTCTTCTCCTTTCCTTAAAATTTTGAGTCCACAACATATGTAAGAGGAAAAAGAAGAAGAAAAAAAAGGTAAAAGGATCGGTTCTCTCTCCATGTTCGTTATATATATGGAGATATATTATCGACTCTCCCCGACCCATCCGAACCCGAGCAGCACCCAAAATCGAACCACAAAGCCATCAATTTCAGCTCCTCTCTCTCTCTCTCTCTCTCTCTCTCTCTCTCTCTCTCTCTCTCTCTCCTATAATTTCACTATCTCCCCCAATAATACTCATTCAAAAAAAATCGTGGCGCTACGCTACGTTGATGTGGTTGTTCTTATGGTGGTAATCATGTTTTATTCTCTCTCCTCTCACTCTTTTGATCTCCGATGTTTATTGATTTGCGGAGGTAGTCCTTGAATTTAATAAGGCTGGTTCATGAAGGTGAAGGTGAAGCAGCTAGATCGAATTCGAACCTGCATGTGGTTAAGAAGACTCGTTTGGGTTAAAGCTAGGGTTAGGGTTAGGGTTCGAGCAAAATTGGGCAAAAATCAAAATTCCCATCTTTTAGCTCAGTGAGTCGCTTACGCATTGTAATCGTCGATCGAAGGGTAACGAAACTCTGCTAGATCTTAGGGTTCAATTTTAATGGCGGTTGGACATGGTCAAACCGCCAATTTCCCAAAACCCAACTCACCAATAGGACCAAGCATTTATCAAACAAATTCTAAAACTAGAAGTGAGGTTAAGATTGAGATTGAGGAGCAGCAGGATACATTGCAATTACAAAGAGAGAGAGGAAGTGAAAGAGAGAGAGAAAGAGCTCACCCGGATGATTACGGTCGAGCGGTGTCGAAAATCGCTGTGGCTCAGATTTGCCAAGGGTTCGGGTTCGACGGGCTGAAGCAATCGGCCTTAGAGGCGTTATCCGATGTGGCGGTTCGATACATTTGTGATTTAGGGAAATCAGCTAATTTGTATGCTAGTTTAGCTAGTAGATCAGAGGCTAACGTTTTTGACATTATTAAGGGTTTACAAGATTTAGGGTGCTCTAATTCAACAAGTGTTGATGGTGTTGTGGAAGAAATGGCTGATT
The DNA here is from genome assembly GCA_038025085.1 of Tetragonia tetragonoides. Taxonomy (NCBI): domain Eukaryota; kingdom Viridiplantae; phylum Streptophyta; class Magnoliopsida; order Caryophyllales; family Aizoaceae; genus Tetragonia; species Tetragonia tetragonoides. Next base: position 13,001,131 of record CM076139.1, read on the forward strand.
TTGCGAGTACAGTTGAGGAAATGGAAATCCCATTTGCACAGCCAATACCACAGTTTCCGGTTGCGAAACCTCCAGGAGGAGGATTGATACCGAGCTTTTCGGATATGGGGGAGGTTCCGAGTAGGAAGCATATACCGGATTGGTTGCCTGCGTTTCCGGATACGCATACGTATGTTCATACGCCAATGTGGAACGAACGGAAGACTGATCCTAGGACGGATAAAGTTGAGCAAGTGAGGCAGAGAAGGAAAGCGGAGAGGTCGTTGTTAAGCTTGCAACAAAGGTTGTTGTCTAATGGTTTGGCTGGAAGTTCAGGTTCAGGGCATTGTCATGTTGAGGTTACTACAAATGATTTGGGTGTTAAAATGGTAGACAACCCGTTTCTTGCCCCGCCATTGGCGGCTGGGGAGAGAGATGTTTCGAGTGTGGTTATGCCTGGGAAAGTTGTGAGCAATGAAGAAGAAGAGGATAAGAAGCGGGTTTCTGTTTTTGAGACGTTTGGTCCTGCCATTGATGCCATGAAGGGCGTTGGGGGAGTGTCGGAACCTATGGATGTGGATCGGAGAGTGACACCGGAGAGGAGAAGACCAGTTGTTCATTTTAAGTTGAAGGCTGGGAAGAAAATGTTGGTTGAAGATTTAGATGTAAATCTAAGGAATTGTACCAATGAGAAGAAAGCGTCGTGGGTCGGGAGAGATGATGAGAAGGATGATAAGAAGAGGAGAGCAGAGATGATTCTTAGGCAGTCCATGGAGAATCACCAAGAACTGTCTCAGATGTAAATTTGATAGATCATTTGCTGGCTTTGATATATTCAATTCTTTGTAGTTTGTTATAGGAGAATTGGTAGTTGAAGCCACTATGTTCTTAGTGGTTAGCTTAGGCATTCACAGGTTGCCCTTTTAGCATTGTACCATTAGAATTCAGTACCCCTTCACAATTTATCTTCACACTTGTACTAAAATTCTTTGAGAAAGGAGTTATGTCTGATTATCCTTTTAAACATTTTGGTATCAAATGAACAAATGAGGGTGTTTAATCTGTGTACTTGATTCTGTGTTATAGGAACATATACTTCAAACATTTACTCATTTCGGATGTTATGGTTTATGTTCATGCTGTGAGGCGTTATGTACCATCCAAAGCCAGTAAATGGTTGTTTGACTTGCTGCAACTATGTTGCTTAATTTGATGGCCTTGGTAAAATTGAGTTTGAAGGCAACACTATTACGAATGGAGTGCCATTCATTTGCTGCATTATGCACAAATTATTGCAACAAAACAGGGCCTTTACTGAGTTTCCATGGTTTAAGTCACTGCAATGAGCCCCACGAAAGAATGTACAGTTTGAAGTTTGGACACTTGAGTTGCTTTCCCGAACTTGGCATGGACCGCATGGTTGACGACAAACTTTGTGTGGGGAAGGGGGAGGGGAGGGGGGAGAGAGACCCGTTGAACATTGGAATTGAATTAATAATGTCACCAAAAACACTGGATAGCTGTAAAAACATACTACATCGGGTAAGTTTGCTGCGCTAGGATCAGCATAGATTAGCAGCCAAATATGTTACAAAAAGTAATGTCCCCAGTATTTGCGAAAGCACCATGAGAAACATGGGCAAATAAATAACAGCTTACTATCATAGTATCGTTCCTGCAAACAATCTAAGCAGAAGAGAAGGCACTTGAGATTTAACCAATGAATCCAATCTTCTCGCTGTAACTAGAAAGGGGGCCATTTTGCAACCAACGTTCACAATTTCAGCTTCATATCCGTCTCTGAAAGGGTTATTCTGCCTCGATGGTTGAAGATCATGAAGTCCAAGTTTTCAGGTAAAGAAACTATTCTGCAGTTCAGAGAATATTCACCCATATCAGCAAGATGAAACATCTCTCAAATCTACTATCGTACAGCACTAAGATCAGATTGTAAAATAAGGACCAAGGCCCAGTGAGAAACCAAAAATATGTTTACAAGTATCGCATAATAAGAGTACTGACTAGCATTCAATGTAAATTTGACAAGCGTAGCACACTTAAAATAAGAGCCAAAATGACATCTCTTCAATCTATAAGCTGAGCAGAGATGAAGCAGGTTTGACTGTGAGCTCCAGGAGGTTCAAAGAAAGACAAGAATCTCATATTATACATCATTGAAATGAAACATACTAGCTTCAACATTCAGCTATGATTAAATGCCTCAATCACTCATGACAAGCCAGCATACACATCAATCTACATGTCATCTTTAAATGGGTAGCAATTCAATCAATTAGACAAAGGAAGAAATTTAAACAGAGCTACGAGATGCTGAACTGCTTGAGTTACAAGATACGATGTTACAAATCATCATACATCAGTTTAACAGTGATTCAAGGATGGAAAATAGTTTCCCGCTCAAAGGCATATGTTGGGATAATGTCCCAATTATGTGTGAGTTATCACAATTAATGAGAAGAACAATTAATTGAGGAAGACACGGGATGTGAAATATATCGGGTCGAGTGGGATCCTAATTAAGGGGAGACGTGATCCATCTAATTAGATGTGTGTGTGTGTTGTAATCATTCCTTGTAACTCTTGAGAGAGAGTCTCGGGTTTGTAGGGTGGTTTACACTATTGGGGAGGGTTTGCGGGTTTGTCTGTCCAAAACTTGTATGTGGGAGGGTTTGCAAGTTTACCGTGCAAAACTTGTACATATGTTGGTATAGTGGATGTTGCCCTATGAGAGGGTCGTGGACGTAGGCCAGAGGAGCCGAACCACGTTAAAAATATCGTGTGTCTATTATATCTTTTAAGTTGTGTTTTATTGCTCTACATACACGCGACACAAATTTCCCCAACAGCATATTCACTTTCAAGAAAACAGGTACCATCTTCCATACAACTTTGTGGTGGTCGTGGTCCACAGAGAAAGTAACTCAAGGGAAAACCAGAAGGTGGTTTCCCAAAGCAAGAATTGAAACAGGTTCCTCATTTTCATTATCATGAGTGAATAAGTCCTTGGTTTGCTTTCCCTTTACAATAACATTTATTCCAGGAGCAAACGGGTCAAAGAATTTGGTATATATGCATTAGGCAACACATATTGACAACTCAATGGCATTTAAGCTACAAAAAAATGATTTGGGATTCAGATAAAATGTTTTCTAGACTGAATTGATGTCTCCTCCTATCTAGTTCATGGTGTATTGTCTACAGATGTTTATCCCTCTCTTACGGAAGAGGGAAAATACCGGGCCCTAACTGAAACAGATGTTGAATCTTTAAAATTGACCTATACTTTCAAGAGTATAACATAACTCACATGAGCTAACAAGGTGGGACACAATGGTCAGGATACGGAAAAAAACAAAGGGCATGTTTCTTGACATACAAACATTCATGGGGCAGATACCAGACTTCCCATAAATCCACCTCCAAGTCCCATAAGTCTTGAAGTCTACTTGATATTTTTAACACTTCACATGGATTATGTCCATGGCATTACTCCTGAATCCTGATTGCTCAATTTTCAAGCCTTTAAGCTGAATAGATCTTGTCCAAATTGCCACCTTGCTTAAGTTAGCTATCTTAACTGTTTTTCCTCCTCTTCTTTCTCTTCCTTATTGGCTAGCATGAGGGACCGCCTCTATTCCCAATCGTAAAGGTAACTGCAAGTTTTGCCATCCTACTTCCTACTCCCCATTCTCTCTATCTAAAGACATGGATAACCAATTAATGAAGTGAAGGCAGATCAAGAACTGACAGAAATTACAAGTATCATTTGATGAATATCGAAATATAATGGAAGACTGGAAAACCCACTGGGAAGAACTTTTAACTGAATTATTGAAAGAGGAGAGAGGAGTTCGAGAGACCTAGTGGGTACTGGTAGTGGGTACTGGACTACTGGTAGTGGATACTGCGTAATTGTAACAGCAATAGGTGAAAAGAAGGTTAATTTAGAGAACATTGAGGTAGTTGTCACTCAAGAGATTAAAAAAACAATGTTTTTCCTTTTTGCTTAGTTTACTACACGGGCCAGAGAAAACATTAAGAGAATGGGACGGGTCACTTATAAATTTTGGGCCAGGAGTAGCTAGAATGGGTGCAATATCACATTCAATTGCAAAGTTATGTGAAAGTGTCTAATCGAAGGCCCAAATAAACAACAAACAAAGATTGAAATGTACTTGTTGAGGTAAACTACAACCAAAATGCATCCTAAAATGCAAAAACATAAACCCACTACCTCACTACTTGTTGAGATGAGTCCTAACATGCCAGTCCCACCAACACCAAAATCAATAAGGAAAGAGGTGCCCGTAAGTCATAGGAAGGCAAGTAGCCAAGTACGTAGAAATGGAGTCGCTTTCTTTGACTTTAGGAAGCAATCGAGCAGCACACACATCTGCGTTATCAAGGACCCTCATAGCTATATGTACAACTCCCTAGGGCCTAATTTCAACCTCAACGTCATCTGAATGTTAGGTATTTTGTTTACACTCAAATCTTTAGGTGTTCTGTTTCCCCTTAAATAGAACATTCTTACTCTGTATACTCCTCATATAGCTCAGTAGCTTTCATCATCTTTCCTTTGTTTTCAACCCTCATTCAATATTATTCTCACTCTATCACAATCCTAACTCTTTAGCTCGATACCTTACCATAACTGCCCAATTGCTTCCCAAAGCCAGAGAAAGTAACTTCCTTCGTCTTCCCTTTCCCCATTGATTTGTGGACACTTGCCCCATTGACTTTGATTTTAATTGTGTCCTGCATGTCCCTACAAAGTGCCCACCTCACGTATGTGGAAGCACCACCAGAACCTGAACTTCCTCACTAAGTACTTTTTCCTGTATATCTGGAAGAAGATTGAACCTATTGCCTATTACAGAAACTGGTTTGGACAATCCATAGTAGCTGCCAGCCATTAGTATAAATATTTCATTGTTCTTTTTCCCACTATCACCACAACTCTAACCACCATGTCCCGGAATGCTCTAATACTAGAGACTCACCATCTCTAACTAATCTAGCTGTAGTACCACACTACCACTACCACCTACCAGCCTTGGGACCAAGTTCTAGTATACTTCTTGGTTAATGATCTGATGAGCATAGCCAATAACCATAAAAAGCAATACTGCCAAACCTAGACAATAATTTCATCGTTTGATTGCTAAGATCATGAACCCTGGGAGCTAAATAGCTAAACTTACACCGTTTTACAGCCTAATTACAACCTCGAAGTGATTAGGACACCAAGTTGCTTGTGTTTACACTCAATTAAGTAGGTGTTTTCTATCTGCCTCAAACAGGAGTACTCTCTTTCTCTTGGCTGTTCATCGACTAAATTTTGCACCATGTGTGTGCACACTAAAAACTAATAGGTGGTTCAAGACTAGGGATGGCAGTGGGCGGGTACAGGTGGATACCGCCCCGCATCCGCCCCAATTGGGGCGGGGATGGGGGAGCGCTATGTGGGGATGGTTTTGATAAAGAAAAACCGCCGCGGGGATGGGGCGGAGGTGGTTCGCCTTCTTCCCCCGGTGGATACCCGTTGGAGCCCCGCCCCACCTTATACCCGCCCCGCCTCATACCCACATAAAAATAAAAAAAAATGTAAAATATATATATAAAACATTATTTTACCAAATATATAAAAATTGTCTACTGCTATTGCTTATCAAAAAGCTTAAAATTTTCCTTGCAAATTTATCTTAGGGTGAATTTGATGTAGATCCATAAGTGGGCTTCGTTTGTTTTCGGGCGGGTATAAAGTGAATATGGATACCCTCCCGATAAATGGAGCGGAGGTGGATACCCGCCGGGTAAGTGGGGCGGAGGTGGATTTGGGATCTCCAACCCGTGACGGGGATGGGGCGGGTGGCGGAATCAAAATACCCAGGCGAGTATGGGGATGGATCTACCTATATTTTTCACCGCCCCGCCCCATTGCCATCCCTATTCAAGACCATCATGTTATCCATGATCTTAGTCAATAATGAAGAGCCATCGTCATAGAAAATGATACAATGATAGCCCAAACCCAAACTATCTCATTTACCATTGCATAGTCCATAGGGACCGCGAATAACATGGTGGTCCATTTCCGTGCACGCCAACTTGCATCACCCCCTCATTACACACATGACACAAATGATTATGAGCAACAATGCCACACTAAGAACTCATGAAGTTTACAGTTCCCATCTTTTTTCTTACCTATTTTTGATTGTGTTGTTGCTATGATCCGTCCTAACACTAATTTCATCTTCCTAGCACTAAGTTAGCAGATTTCCACAAAGATACTGTTCCAGTTGAAAATTAAAAGTTTGTAATCTTTCGATTTGGGGCAAAATAATTAAATTGCTGACCTATTCTCTTCTGAATCTGGATGTATAGATAAGAACTTGCCAGGAACATTTAGCCCAGCGTACATACAGAACAGAAACCCTAGAATCAACTCAAGTACAACCTGCAACAAAACCCTAGTTTAGATCCCAAATCAAAACACAAAGCCAATTCACTTTAAATCTAGCTCAGAAAATTCTACTAAGAAACAATAATTATGAAGAAGCTCTCACATTCATAGGAGGTCCAGAAAACTCTTCCTCTGTAATCTTCAACAATCCTCTATCTGCCATTGACGATTGAAGCTCAAAATTCTCAATTCTGGTATCAAATTGAATCAAAATAAAAGAAAAAAGAAATAAAGAAAATATAAGAGTAATTTGAGGAGATTACATAGAATCGTGGAATAAGCGGCATGAGAGAGAATGAGAACTCCGAAAACGCCGATCGTAAACCCTAAACTCATCTCGAAGTTTTGCAAATTCTTCGATTTGATTGGAGCCCTTGTTCAGAGCTGTTGGGCGACTTGGCTGTTTATGATTGAGATTTTCTCTCTCAAAAGTCTCAATAAATTCTAAAGTCTCTCTTTTCACTCAAATTCAAGATAAAACGGCGCTGTTTTATGTCCCTAAGGCCCTAACCCAGTAACCCCTAAGGGCTGCTAAGGCCAATGGTTACCAAGGCACCTTTATTCAAGCCCCAATTAACCAAATTGATATATTTAATAACACCATTTGGACAATTAAGTATATTAAAAATACAGTACGTCATTAAGGTATATTAAAAATCACTTAAACGCAAATTTACCTCCTAAATCGAAATCTAAGAAAATCTCCTTTGTAAACCCCATTTTTTGCCTTTTTTTTAATCGTTTTGTTATTTGATTTCTTTTTGGCCTATTTTCTTCTGGTTTTTCCTTTTTTTCCCTTGTTGACTTCAACTCCCCCAACTACCTTTCATGGCTTTCCAATACCTCACGCCTTCCCTTTTCCCATCTTTATCTCACAATTTCTCCCATAAAAATCAACCTCCTTCAATTTCTTTATCTCGCCGGATTCTGAGCTAATTCCTCTTCTTCTTCGAGTGTTACTCCATTGAAGCAAGATAAAAGGTCATAGTATTATCACATCTCTATGGCGTTTTGAGCCGATTCAAAATTGTGGGTAATAGCTGGCCCCGGTTTCTACGCCTTGCACAGGGCTGCTCTCAATAATCACATTGTTGCTTGCTACATTCTCGAGTTTTTTTTTTCTTTTTCGAAATTTGATTTTAATTGATTTTCTTCTTATGAATTTGCTTAATTTATTGATGTTAATAATGCTCAGTAAGCAAGGTTTAGCTGCGACTTTGAGTATGAATTTGAGTGAGACTTAGGTACTTGGTTGTTGCTAGCATTTGGGTTTGATGATAACTTATATATAGGGAAATGTGATTGATAGGAGGAGAACCAAATGAAGAAGAAGGACCCAACCTTGGATTACCAAACAAACATGAAGAAGAAGGAGAACACAACTGTCCAATACCCAGCCTCGATGGCACGACGAAATGTGATATTTTTGGATATTCACTGTTGTGTACTTGTGTTTGTGCTAATGTGTAGCATGATAGAGATTTGAATGCAGCAGATCACACTTAACAGACCACATTGCATTGGAGTGCAGTACGGGGGTGCAGGTTTCAGAGCTTCTTTTGCAAAAGGGTGCTCGTGTTGCCAATATGGTTGTTGATTTTTGCGCATTAGTTGGAATAATTTGCTGAGTTTCTTACACCTACATTTTTAGTGTCTAAAAATGGGGTTCATAATTTCCAGGGTGTTGGAAGTCATGGAAGGTAGTTGGAGCCTTGGGGGGAATTGAAGTGAATAGGAGGAAAAAAGAAAAATAGAAGAATATAGCCAAAAACATATAAAAAGACGAAAATGATAGAGGAAAAAAAAACGGTTTTATATTTAAGATTTTCTTAGATTTCGGTTTATTAGGTGAATCTGCACTTAAATGGTTTTTAATATACCTTAATGACGCATTGTATTTTAATATACCTGATTGTCTAAAGCATGTCATTAAATATACCATTTTGGTCAATTGGGGTTTATTCAAGTCTTATGAGCTAAATTAAAACAAATACCCAATTTTAATCGTTCGGGCCAGTTATGAAATAATACTAGAATAGCAACATGAATAAGAACAATAGGAAACTAGTTAATGGAGAGAAGGAGATGATATCTTATTCATTCAACTTGTACATGACAATACGATCATAGCTTTATATATACATGAAATTGAGCTAAGGAATTGATTGCTAGGGGAGTTAAACATAGTTCACTTAATGTGAGAATTAAGTGATAAAGGTGAAACGTATTGGGGGTTAGAATATGGACATCCATCTTAATCATAACAGGGTCAACTTTATTAGGCACATCTAATATATATATATATATATATATATATATATATATATATATATATATATATATACTTTTGGGTAAGATCGCAGGTAATGTGACAAGTGTCACCTCCTTAATGACTATTCTTTTTTACTTTATTTTTTCCTTTTTTTATATTGTCGTATGGCCTTTATGGTAATACTTAATGTTAATCTATTAAATGTCATAATAAAAGCCTCTTATTTAATACTTGATGTTTGCTTAATATTATTTGAACCAACAATTTAGTTTCATTTCGTTTATTGATGGGTATGGGTATAAGAGCACGTCATGTGACACGGTGATATTTGGGAGCCGCCCTTTGAGTTTTATAATTTTGGCCATAAGAGCAAGTAATATGACTGTACAATTTCTATCGGCGTAATATTAGGAGACTAAGCGCAACGATCATATTTGTAGTTCCCATTTTTGTATTGAGTTTTATAGTTATAAATATATAAGCAAATAATGTAACGAGACAAGTGATGTTTAACTAATATTTGTCGGATAAGCGCAGGTAATGCTTTCATTATTAAATACTTTATGCATCTACATATGGATAATATGCCATGTTACGTGACAAGTGTCATATGTTGATTGGTTATTATTAAATTGTTTTTCTTTTTGTCTTTTATTATGGTGAGTATGAGTTGGGTAAGAGCGCAGGTAACGTGACAAATGTCATGTATTGATTGGTTGTTCTCTGTTTTTTGATTTTTTTTTTTTTTTTTTGTTATAGGGAGTAATGAGTTGTGATAAATAAATATCCTATAATAATTGATATAGTTTGCTCACATTTATTATTAAATACAATCTAAAATGTGATATGTTCTCAATTGTTAACTGACTAGGTACTAGATTTGACTGTTAGTTGTCTATAATAAATCCTATTTGCATTAAAAAACATAATGAAATAAACTTCTAATTAGGTATTGATGATGATGAATATTTGAGAATAGATGCACGTAATATAACAAGTGTTACATAGTTGTGGATATAATAAGCGCAGGTAACTTCAAGTATCACATATTGATAATTATTTATTTTATTTTTTTAGATGGCATGTCCTCAAATTTTTTATTATTTCTATTTGAAAGAAGTTTAGACTTTTTAACTTTCAAATTCTAATTAGCGAAACACACATTAAGGAACAATCAAATCGGATCAAATTGGTTCGGGGTATAATCACCAATTTGATATGTGCATAAATTTTCCAAGGATATGACCAATCAATAAAGTGATAAGCAGGGTTACATTTAAAGTGATAGTTTGTTAAGTTACATATTTGAGGTACAATGGCAGGTTAGGTGATCAGTAATAGATATTATTTAGTATAATTTTTTGACATGTCAGTGATAAATATTTTGGAGATAAGTCTATTAGGAGTACTAAGAAAACGTATAACATTTTGACCCATCACCATTTTCATTCAAAAATATTTTTGTATTATTAATTTTTTTTCCTAAGCATATTAAAAATATAGTAATAAAAAGATAGCTTGTGCGTAGCACGAGTAACCTCCTAGTTAAGTATAAAAAAAGAGATAAATAAATAGGAGTATCATATTGAGATTTATAAACTCTTAATATAAAGCTTCTACGTTAATAATATATGTCATCATTTGTGTTTCATCTATCTCTCCCTACCTTGTTATGTGAAGGTATACTCACGCAAGTACTATTTTATTCATCCTTCCTCACTTTTCTTTTCCATGCTTTAATTAAATTAATCATGATAATTTCAAAATATGTTGCCTAATATTCCTAATTTTAAATTTGGAAATATTAATATTATTGTTCAAGTTTCTTGCCTTATTTTTTTCTCATATTTTCCCTTCTTACTACAACTTAAAGTCAAATTTCATTGTTGACTATATATTTGAAAAGCTACTTCTTTTCCAAAAAAAAAAATGTTACTTCTTTGTTGAAAATTTTGATCCAAAAATAGTTGTATTACATTCATATATTTTGTCCTCTACCACTTTATACCTTGAGCGGAAAATATTTGTCGACTTCATGACTACTTGTCTCTTTCTTCTTTTTAAAAAAAAAACATCACATGACTTTAGACTAAAAACCAATCTTATTAAAGAAAATTGTTATGTGGTCACAAATTTCAAAAAAGGATAATAGATTTGTCGGATGTGTTTTCTCTATCCCATGATTAAAAAAATTTATACGAACAGGTCACAAAAATAGATATTATACCCAAAATCGTCATAGAACAATATACTTTTGTTCAAGTATTATCCCTCTTTGGAGAATCAAATATGACATCTAATTAGACCAAATCCCTAGCCCCCTTTCTCTCTTAAAAAAAACCCTAGCCCCATTTCTCTTTGACTTATCTTGGGGCTACCACCGGTATTTTTTGCCATGCCAAGGAAATTTGTTCTTCCAAATAGGCCAGGTCTAAAAATATAGGCCGGGTCTAAATTGGAACAAAACACACATTTTCTTTTCCGATTAAAAATGTAGTCTAAATAGGAAGTAATCTTCATAATGTACAAAAATTATGTTTAATAGGAGACCCTTTTCATAATACAATTGTGTTATACTAAAGTATTGATGTGTCATTTTTAATTCATATGTTGGGAGTTCCACATCGAATAGAAGAAGTGAGAAATGAGGTTGATAAGAGATATAAAAATATAGGATTAAGGGCTACAATAAGCATATATTTTTTTGCCTCTATGTATGCATGACGTTGGTCAAGCGAAGTATTTGTTATTATCAAATGTAGTATCATTTGATTATTTAGAATTAGTGGCTGAATTGTTGATAAATCGCCTTCCCTCCTTTTTTTGCTAGGTCATTTTTTGATTTTATATTTGACTTCTATGGAAATCATCATTATTACTTAATTGAAAAACACACACACACACACACAAAAAAAAAAAAAAAAAAAAAAAGAGTGCAAAGAGGGAAGTAAATAGCAACGACATGCCTGCATTGGTATACCTTGCGCCCACATCGAATAATGATGTGAGAGATGAAGTAGATAAGGATGTATAAAACTAGAAAATTTCAGAGTTGCAAGACATACATTTTTAATGAAATGTACATCCAAATATAAACGTCAATTTGCTAATTTTATAATAACATGTAGCATAGGATATGCTTTATAATGGGTCTTTCAAATATCTTAAGAGTATATGAGGAAATTTGGAACACATTCTTTTTGTAAAAAATATATATAAATTTGAGTAAACATATTCAATAAATTCATGACATACATTATCATGAGAAAAAAAAATTATTTTATGACTTTTAAATCTTATTATGATAATTATTTATGTTTTCTCATAATAAATATTGGGAATAGACAATTTTTTTTTTTGGTGAGAAAAAGGGTCGAAGCCCAACTTGTTATAAACATTAAACATTAGTCTATTAGGATCTGTATTTATGCTTCATTTTATTTTTCAAAATTCAACTCTTTTTTAGAAAGAACAATAGCCCGTGCATCGCACGGGCCAAAACTAATATCTGTATAGTGCGTTTGTTCCTATTGTTTGTAGGAGTTATATAATTTTGTCAGCTAAGATTGTTTCCTTTTGTTGTTGTTGTTGTTGTTGTTTAAGGAGGTTTATATGTACTCATATAGGCATATTGCATATATCTTGCTTTATCGCTTTTTGTGTGTTACCTTTTTCCCTCTCTTTTTTCTCCTTTTCTTTTTATTTTTTTAGTGTGAATTAATGGTGTAAAACTCGTAAGAGCCTATGTGAAAAGATTTAATATGAGTCGCCTTCTGTATGAAGAAAATGCATTAAAATTTTAAATATTAATATTTTAATAGTAGATATTATTTTGGCCTATCGACGGACTTACGCCAAGTTAATTCATATCAAAGCTAGTTGATTAACTTTGGTAGGTTAATTGGTTTACATGCTGTCCTTGAGTGTGGGTCTTATTAGTTGGCTGTCATCTAAATTAGGACAAAATCTTGAACTATAAGGTAAAGTAGTCAATTTATCGAGATGGATTATGTTCGAGTTATATTTAAATGAGTTGAAAAATGCTTGACCTACAAACACAGGCTAAATTTTCCAACCTAATCTAACCCAATTAATTATCGGGTTCATTTTCCACTAATTTCTTATTTAGAAAAATGGGTAAAATTTAATATATAAAAGGGAAACATAACTTTAAAATTATCAAATAAGTATTTATTTGTGAAATAATTTATGTCACAAAATGTATTGATTTTCAATTTTCTTTTTTAACAGATTAAATTAAACGGGTTAAATGGGCTATTCTCGGGTTAGGGTTTTTCAACGCTAACCTAACCCATTTATTAAACGGGAACTCATGTCACATCCGTTAAATAAATGGGCTAAAATTTTCAACTCAAATGCACTTAGTTCTAGTTAGGATTGTGTCAGGTTGTCATGTCGGGTCAACTTTTACTAACTCTACCATCAATATGTCATCCCAAGGATCAACGATAGACCTTTATAAAAGTGAGGTCAGTTTGGGTCGGTCTAGTATGATCCTTTTTTTTGTACAAGCGATCTCACACCTAGGATTTCGATTAGTTATTCCAGATTTACAACCAACAAATTAACATATCCAAGACAAGTCTTGAGTAAGTTCTGTCTGAACTGGCATGGGTCATCTTTACAAGAGTTCATCTTGTTAGCATTTATTAAGCTTTGTTGAAATATAATGAACAAAAATAACATGAGGAGAACAAACCCTCGATTTTATTGAAACTAGTTACCGAAAAAAAAGGAAGATAAGAATAATATAATAAGCAATATAGTATCAATAACAAGAATAACAACGACAAAACACATTAATAAAGAAATTTGGTGTAATTTTTGCACAACAAGAGAAATATAAAGACTTATAAATTTCATTAATTTTTTTCATATCAATGGAACTAATAAAAATATTGTTACTCAAATGTAATTCGCAAATATCTAAGTATAACATTGTCCTAATTTTGTACTACTACTATTGATAGAAAAGAGTAAGAGTGATCACAATTAATTACTAAAAACCTAATGTTTTAAAGACAATTGATTAGCAAATGTTATATATAATTTTCATTAGTAAACTATTTTCAAGAGTTACTTACCCTTTTACCAAATAATGAATAGGGAAAATGGTCTGGGTAGATGCCAATAACAGTACTCTGATAGAAAATGATGACGAAAATATTTAAATAAAGAGTCCTCATATATAATTATTAACTTGAAGATTCACATGTCATAGTCATATGTATGTAATAATCTACATGGTATGATTTTATCAACTTTTTATATTTTCATAAGAACATTCATCTAATGCACCACTAAATAATTAAGTCCCTTATTTGAGATGCTTAATAAATGGTATCTAGTGTGGTTGGTCCAATAAAGAATTTTGTATTATATTTGTTTATCTACAAGGATAATTAAGCAAAAAATTAGTGTTTAAATATTTATAAACTCAAGATCCACTCCATAGGAATTTATTCACAAATTGTTGAGTATTATTTTTTTCCTCTTCTCACTTAAGACTATATTAAGTATTAGTAACAAATAAAATTTCATTAACCAAATACATCTATGCACTCTCTTATTTTCATCATTTTTGTCTAATATATCACTTAGTTGACTTTTGATTTTTACTTTTTTTTTTCTTTCCTCAAAAGTATGTATGCGCTAGTCTTTAACTAACGACCTTAGAATGATCGATTGCTTTTCATTTGTCTCTTCATAACTTTTATATATTCTTTTCTTTGAATTCTCATGTATACGCGTGGTAAGTGTATGTGTTGTCTAATTTTATCATGGTACCCCCTCCCCCAGATAGAAAAATAAAAAGTAATTCAACGGTATAAATAATGTCCCTACTTATTTTAACTTCTGTATTTTTTTAAGGATATGTATATTTTATAGTTTCGTCGTGTTGGTTTGTTGAAATTAGTTGTTATCAATGACATATCTTCCTAAAACTCATGCATATATTATATCATCTATTTCTTAAAAAATAAACCTATTAAAGGAAAATGAATAAGTAAGAAGTCACACATATATACTTATTCAAATCTACATCAGACATATGCGCCATATGAAGCGCGCTACTCCACATCGCCTTCACAACAAAAATCACCTCATTCAAGCTACAGACTCTCTCTCTCTCTCTCTCTCTCTCTCTCTCTCTCTCTCTCTCTCTCTCTCTCTCTCTCTCTCTCTCTCTCTCTCCTTTTACCTTTGAGGCACTTTAATAATACATATTCAATCACCGCTTTTTGGAAACATAAATCTCAATCCATATTCATATTCCCTGAGCAAAACAGCAACAAAAAAAAAACATCCTTTTTCATAATCGAGTTACATACATTTATTAAATCATTATCTCCTGACCTGCAAACCCCCCATCCCTCGCCAAAAAAAAAAAAAGTGAGTTTGCATAGCTCTAAGTTGAATTTGTTTTTTTTATTAGATTAGAGTTTTGTACTGTTCTTATTTGTTGGGAAGCACGAACACTCCGTTCACATGTTATTTCACCCTAATTTGTGATTCTTATGGTCTTCATCTCACTTTAAAGAAAGCTTAGGCCTACATTCTCCTGAATTAATTATGTTTCATACACCCTCATGCTAAAAGATGAATAGAGAAATACAAGAGGCCTAATAATGGAATTTTCTTTGAGGAGGTCATCATTCAACAAATCATCCCTTGGCTCCTCCTCTTTGAAACACCATAGCCATGGTCGCAACATCTCATCCCTCGACGACCACCACCCCGACGATGATGACGAAGAGGATGATGAAGAGGAGGAAGCCCACCTTGAAGAACACCACCCTATATTGACCCACCACCGTAGGCAAAGCCACAACACAACCCCCTCCCTTGACATCACCTCCTCTCTTTACCCGGTGAGCCCTCTCGTTGGGGAAGTTATTGTGAAGATCGAGACAACACCATCAGACACCACACCATCAGACACCACCATTGACTTTGACGTCAACAATAATAAAATCAAAAGAAAATCCAAACATAAAAGTAGAAGCAGCTCTAGTGACGCCGCGAGCCCCTCCTTTTGGGGGGTGGGGAGAGAAAACCCTCCTTCATGTGGGGAATTCTCATTTCGAAGACCCGATGATAACATTGTCGAGGATCAAGTTTATGATCATGATCACCATCATCGTCATCAAGAACATGATGAAGCTCGAGGTGTTGCAGTATCGGGCCCAGCAGACCCGACGTCGAAGTTGATAGGCCATTTTTAAGAGCAGCAGAAGGTGACAGGAGAGATGTCATTGGATATGGATTTGGAGATGGATGAACTTCGCCAACATCAACAACAACAACAACAACAACAACAACAACAACAACAACAACAACAACAACAACTACAACAAGATCTTGGCCATCGACATGGACAAGGGCTCCCACCTTTACCTCCTGACTCACTCTCTCGCCAAAGTTGGAGCCGTAACCAGAGTGATGTTCAAAGCCCAGATTTCTCCACCTACAACAACTACAGAAATGTTGCTGCTCATATCATCATTCCTACAACCAATAGCAGCAACACTACCAGCAACAACAACGCTGGTGAGTCAAGGGAGATTCGGGTCTCTTTCCAAGAATCATTCAACTCTGAACAGAATCGACGTCGTACCTCTGCCTATAGCACAGTTGATGGAGGCTCTGGCTCCCCCTCTACATCCAGCACAAGCAACGATGACGGCCATGATGACGAAGAAGATGATGGAGGCGAGTCTACAATTGGACACGGCGGGGTCTATAGTCGGAGAATGTCCACCCGTAACAACAACCATAGTGGGGAGATCCTACGATGCACGTCTGACAACGCTTCACTCCGAAGACTACCGAGCATTTCAGCCACATCCAAGACCCGATCAAGGCTCATGGATCCACCTTTAACCCCAACTGACCAACGGTCTGGCGGGGTCCTTAAGTCAGGCCAGCTAAACATGCGGTCTGGGTTACTCGGGAAGTCAATGATGGATGAGGATGAAGAGGGTCCCTTCTTCGAGGATGATTTCCCTGAGGATTTCAAGAAAGGCAAAGTTAGCACTTTAGTAGTTCTTGAATGGGTTAGCCTCGTCATCCTTGTAGGAGCTCTCATATGTAGCCTTATAATCCCTGTTTTGAAAACCAAAACCCTTCGGAAGATGCGGTTATGGAAATGGGAAGTATTAATTCTAGTCCTCATTTGTGGTCGTTTAGTCTCCGGTTGGGGGATTCGAGTCCTCGTTTTTTTTATTGAGCGAAATTTCCTTCTTCGTAAGCGTGTCCTCTACTTCGTTTACGGACTCAAGAAGGCTGTTCAGAATGTCATATGGTTGGGGCTTGTCTTCTTAACTTGGCATTTTCTATTTGACAAACGAGTAGAGACACAGGCCAAGAGCGAGCCTCTTAGAGTTATCACAAGACTATTGGTTATTGGCGAAGCGTGCACTCTTTTATGGTTGCTTAAGACCTTATTAGTTAAGGTGTGTGCATCCACATTCCACGTTAATGCATTCTTCGACCGAATCCAAGAATCATTATTTAACCAATTCGTGATTGAGACTTTGTCGGGCCCGTCCTTATTTGATTTTCATCAGGCTCAAGAGGAAGAAGATCGCACCATGGCAGAGGTGCAAATATTGCAGAGTGCGGGGGTCAATGTTCCTCCCGACCTTAAAGCTAGCGTATTACCACGCACGAAGAGTGGAAAGAGTGTACAACTCACTCAAAGTGGGAAAATGATAGGAGCCAACGGGACGCCTTCCAACTACAAGAGCCCTATTGGGCAGAGCACGAGATTGTCGGGCCCTATCTCTAAAAAACAAGATGATGGGATTTCCATCGATCACCTTCATAAGCTAAACCAAAAGAATGTGTCTGCTTGGAAAATGAAGAGGTTAATGAGGATTGTTCGACATGGGGCTTTGACCACCTTGGATGAGAATATTGATGTAGATGTGGCACCTCAAGAGGATGAGTCAGCGACTCAAATTCGGAGCGAGGTTAAGGCTAAGGCTGCTGCGAGGAAAATATTCCGCAATGTTGCTAGGCCAAGGTCTAGGTTAGTCCATCTCCCTTCTTTCTGAAATTTTACTAATCTTTTTTATTACAAGTGAAACCATCAATGAGTTCTTTCATTAGTTTATCATACATATCTATTTTGATATCTTACATCTCATTTTGAAGCAAAATCATAATGATTTATATCATGACAGGTACATCTATTTGGATGATCTTATGCGTTTTATGAGAGAAGATGAGGCTTTGAAGACAATGGGTCTCTTCGAAGGAGGTGTGGAAAATGAGAGAATAAGCAAATCAGCACTAAAAAATTGGGTGGTAAATAACTTGTACCTTTTTTTTTATATACAGTCTCTTGATTTCAAACAGGAAAAAAGAAGTAATATAAGCAAACGTCATGACACTAATTAAAAATAAAAATTAACATAAACGTAGGAAAAAGTAAAATAAATATGATATATATTGTTATTTGTGCAATAAATATTCATCTAGTTTTGTGACACATATATCCTATCTTTAATTGTGTTTTTTTATCTTTGATACATTTCAAAACGTAGTTGTTGATTAGTGAGACTATTAAATTGTACTATAAGTCGAGCTTTGTTTAATAATTCATTACAACCACTAATGGATTAAGGTTTGCCAAAATCAAATATTTCTTTTATTTTATTATTGCTATCAGAATTGTACAATATCTACCTGATATCCCTTCTTTTCTTTTCTTTTCGTTGTTTTTTTTTAAAAGGAAAATGTTGTCTTTTTGTTAGAACTTTAGTGAGAAAGTATTAACATTTTCTTGAAGAAGATATCTAATTGTATATTTTAAAATTTTGTTATTCGATTTTAACAATTCATTTTCTTTAGTTATTTTATGGTGCTTCAATTAATATGATTGTCTACACCCTACTATTGATTTTTAGGTTAATGCATTTCGGGAACGAAGAGCAGTTTCCTTGACTCTTAATGACACAAAAACAGCAGTTAACAAGCTTCACAAGATTGTGAATGTTATAGTTAGCGCTATCATTATTCTGATCTTTGCTACCTCACTTAACTTCATCACCTCAAAATCTCTCTTATTCTTAAGCTCTCAAGTTGTTATCGTGGCATTTGTTTTCGAAAATACTTGCAAGAATGTCTTTGAATCCATCATCTTCTTATTTGTTATCCATCCATTTGATGTTGGTGACGGATGCGAGATTGACGGAGTCCAAGTATGTACTACAGATAAAAACACAAATGATTCAAATATTTCTCCAAATATTTATGGTATTTTGTCTAACTGCGCCTCTTATGTTTGTTTTTCAGATGGTAGTGGAAGAGATGAACATCTTAACCACCGTATTTTTAAGATATGACAACTTAAAAATTGTTTTTCCCAATTACATTCTCTTGACAAAGTCCATAAATAACTTCTATCGTAGTCCTGATATGGGAGATTCAATTGAATTCCTTTTCCACATTGCGACTCCAGTCGAAAAGATTACTTTGATAAGGCAAAGGATTTCAAGGTAAGTGATATTTACATGTTGATCTGTACTTTTTTTCAAGATCGATGTGGAGTTTTAAATCTTAGTTTTAAAATTAACTTACCTAGAGGTACTATTTGACAACTCTAGTATAAATGTAAAAAGTTTTATAAGTATAAAGTTTATCTAAATTAAAAGAAATGCATATAAATTTAAAACTAACCTTGACACTAAAGAAATAGATTATATGAAAATGTAAATTTATCTTACTCATTAATCTAATTTACTGTTGCGGTTATATTGAGAATAAAAAAGAGTATTGGTATCCCAACCCAATGGTTATTTTAAAGGATGCAGAGAATTTAAATATGCTAAGGATAGCAGTTTGGATACAACACCGGATGAATCACCAAGACATGGGGGAAAAGTGGATAAGACGAGCAATTTTAGTTGAAGAATGCATAAAAATATTCAGGGAACTCGACATTGAGTACCGTGTCTATCCCTTGAATGTTAATGTTCATTCCATGTTGCCTCTTAATTTTCCCAACACTACTCCCCCAATTGTACTCCTCAAGTATCCGAAGGAAATAAAGAAGTAGTTCATCCATGAGAGTCCCTATAATGCAATTAGCTTGATGATCCTATATTTGTTTTTCTTGCCTATGTACTCATATTTCATTTATTCACTTGTGTACATAAATCATTCATTTTTGTTCCATCCCCTAGCAACACTTCATCATATATTCAGTTAGTGAGCATTGCACAATTTTCTTCATTTTAGAAATATCGAAGTTAATTAATAAAATTTACATGGATAAAAGATACTATGATGAAGCAATAATTTTATTTCAAAAATAAAATCAAATACTGGCACTGTTTTTCACTTATTTGCCCATTCCCCTGAATGGGTACTGTAGACACCAAATTTTAACTTGTATTTTATTTATTTATTTATTTATTTATTATTATTATTATTATTATTATTATTATTATTATTATTATTATTATTATTATTATTATTATTATTATTATTATTATTATTATTATTATTATTATTATTATTATTATTATTAGTGGTAGTAGTAGTATTTTCTTCTATGGATCATAGAATAGTTGGGTAGAGAAGGCTTGACACAAAAATGGGTTAAGTTTAAATCCAAATAAACAAAGTCCAAAGTTACTAAACAAAGAAAAACAAAAAAAAAGGAAAAAGATAAATAAATTCTGATATGTGGGCCCCACGAAATTTTTACAAAAAAATAAAGGTAAAATCCCTTTCCCCCTTCCCCCTTTTCCCATGTTGATCTGATTTTTTTTATTTTTTTATTTTTTTCTCTTTCTTTTCCTTCCTTCTTTCCTAGTCATCTCTCTCTCTCTCTCTCTCTCTCTCTCTCTCTCTCTCTCTCTCTCTCTCTCTCTCTCTCTCTCTTCCCTCTCCGACCCGCCAGCCCCCCTTCCCTCTTCCCAATTTTTTTGTTTTTGTTTTTGTAATTTTCTCATTTAAACAAACCCCTCTTTTTCATTTTTGATTCACTTTGTTTTATTTCCTTAAAACTCACCCCTAATTTTGCCTCCTAAAATCCCTATTTATCCCCTAAATTATTATTTTTTTCTTTTTTTTCCTTTTGACCATTTGACCAGATTTCTTTTAATTTCTTTTATTATTTTCTCTTTTTTTTGTTGTTTTGTTATTTAGTTAACATTTATTTATTTATCCCCTAAACCCTAACACCCCCTGCCCTTGTAGTTTCCTATAAAAATCCCATTTTTCTACTAAGTAAAGGGCCCTTTTTCTACTAAGTAAAGGGCCAATTGTCTAAGTGTTCTTCCGTAGTGAAATTACTCTCAAAAAACCCAAAAAATACCCAAAACCAAAAAAAAAAACTCCTATCATCATCTCATCATGAACACCTAAAAGCTTTTTTTGTTAGTTCATCTCCTTATAATTTCCTCACAAAGAAAAAAAAACACAAAAAACATTTTTTCTTTTAGTTAAGTACAAATTTGAAAGGGCATTTGTACTTAACTAATTTCATTTTCAAGATCCAAAATTGCAAGTTCATCCAACCTCTCAAAAGGGTATTAAAATATCACTTATCACTAATATTTATTATATCCCACCAATCATCAACATTAATTATTAATCTTTCACCTTCATCATAATAATTCCCATTTTATTTCTTTTATTTTCTTAGTTATCCCCCATCCCTTTAATCTCCCTTTTTATTTTTATTTTTGTTTCTTTTATTTTTCCTCTCCCTTAAACTCATATTTTAGATCTAGTCTTTTCTATGTGATTATTTTTGCTAACTCATATTTCCTTAATTCTAACTCTAACATTTTTTATGTGATTATTTTCGCTAACCCTTACTCATTCAATAACTCTAACTTTTTTTTATGTGATTATTTTCACTAACCCATACTTATATTATGCTCTTATTATGTATATATATATATATATATATATATATATATATATATATATATATATATATATATATATATATATATATATATATATATATATATATATATATATATATATATATATATTGCTAGTAAACTTATTATTTCTTTTGGTTGGATTTGATATGCGGAGGTCATGCACCCCTTATTTTTCACGCGGCTACAATTCTTAGGTAAGAGTTCAAGTGTCCACGCGAACTCGTCCTCATGGAGGACATAGATCGAGCCTTTGAGTGTTTTTGCAGTGAGATTGAGTGTTGTTTGATCAAAATAAATGTTTGAACAATGAATGTCACTTCTCCCTCTCATCACCTTTTTTTTATTGTTAATAAAAATGGATAAAAATGATCATTCATGCATGTAGAAGTCTCGGAATTTCTATTGGTTTCAATTTGTAATAACTCGGATTTTTTGGTTTAGAAGACGTAACTTTGTTTGTAGTGTGAGGAAAATCCAACGGTTAGAATTTGATAAAATTGATACCATATGAAAATTCAGCTCAATAGCTTTGAGTAGAGATAAAAATCGTCAAAATCAAACGGTTAGATACTTCCCATTAATTTTTTGAAATCAAACTGTCAATTTTAGACCACCGTAACTAGATCTGTAAATGACTAATGTTTGGTTAATTTTTTGACCTAAGCTATTTCTAAGAAAATTAAATACGATTAAATAAGGGTTCTACAGACACCGGTTTTGTCCAATTCGGTTAAGAAATGAATTTTAATTGATTTTTTTCAAAGGAAAAGTAATTCTGAATTGCTAGATGTTTGTTTAAGTTTAGTACTTGTTAATAATCGGCTAAAAGAAACCACTCATAATAATAATAATTAATTTTTGATAATTTTTGTGTTTGTTCTTTAATGTGTTTAGTTTAATGTTAAGCAAAAAATTAGTGTTTAAATATTTATAAACTCAAGATCCACTCCATAGGAATTTATTCACAAATTGTTGAGTATTATTTTTTTCCTCTTCTCACTTAAGACTATATTAAGTATTAGTAACAAATAAAATTTCATTAACCAAATACATCTATGCACTCTCTTATTTTCATCATTTTTGTCTAATATATCACTTAGTTGACTTTTGATTTTTACTTTTTTTTTTCTTTCCTCAAAAGTATGTATGCGCTAGTCTTTAACTAACGACCTTAGAATGATCGATTGCTTTTCATTTGTCTCTTCATAACTTTTATATATTCTTTTCTTTGAATTCTCATGTATACGCGTGGTAAGTGTATGTGTTGTCTAATTTTATCATGGTACCCCCTCCCCCAGATAGAAAAATAAAAAGTAATTCAACGGTATAAATAATGTCCCTACTTATTTTAACTTCTGTATTTTTTTAAGGATATGTATATTTTATAGTTTCGTCGTGTTGGTTTGTTGAAATTAGTTGTTATCAATGACATATCTTCCTAAAACTCATGCATATATTATATCATCTATTTCTTAAAAAATAAACCTATTAAAGGAAAATGAATAAGTAAGAAGTCACACATATATACTTATTCAAATCTACATCAGACATATGCGCCATATGAAGCGCGCTACTCCACATCGCCTTCACAACAAAAATCACCTCATTCAAGCTACAGACTCTCTCTCTCTCTCTCTCTCTCTCTCTCTCTCTCTCTCTCTCTCTCTCTCTCTCTCTCTCTCTCTCTCTCTCTCCTTTTACCTTTGAGGCACTTTAATAATACATATTCAATCACCGCTTTTTGGAAACATAAATCTCAATCCATATTCATATTCCCTGAGCAAAACAGCAACAAAAAAAAAACATCCTTTTTCATAATCGAGTTACATACATTTATTAAATCATTATCTCCTGACCTGCAAACCCCCCATCCCTCGCCAAAAAAAAAAAAAGTGAGTTTGCATAGCTCTAAGTTGAATTTGTTTTTTTTATTAGATTAGAGTTTTGTACTGTTCTTATTTGTTGGGAAGCACGAACACTCCGTTCACATGTTATTTCACCCTAATTTGTGATTCTTATGGTCTTCATCTCACTTTAAAGAAAGCTTAGGCCTACATTCTCCTGAATTAATTATGTTCATACACCCTCATGCTAAAAGATGAATAGAGAAATACAAGAGGCCTAATAATGGAATTTTCTTTGAGGAGGTCATCATTCAACAAATCATCCCTTGGCTCCTCCTCTTTGAAACACCATAGCCATGGTCGCAACATCTCATCCCTCGACGACCACCACCCCGACGATGATGACGAAGAGGATGATGAAGAGGAGGAAGCCCACCTTGAAGAACACCACCCTATATTGACCCACCACCGTAGGCAAAGCCACAACACAACCCCCTCCCTTGACATCACCTCCTCTCTTTACCCGGTGAGCCCTCTCGTTGGGGAAGTTATTGTGAAGATCGAGACAACACCATCAGACACCACACCATCAGACACCACCATTGACTTTGACGTCAACAATAATAAAATCAAAAGAAAATCCAAACATAAAAGTAGAAGCAGCTCTAGTGACGCCGCGAGCCCCTCCTTTTGGGGGGTGGGGAGAGAAAACCCTCCTTCATGTGGGGAATTCTCATTTCGAAGACCCGATGATAACATTGTCGAGGATCAAGTTTATGATCATGATCACCATCATCGTCATCAAGAACATGATGAAGCTCGAGGTGTTGCAGTATCGGGCCCAGCAGACCCGACGTCGAAGTTGATAGGCCATTTTTAAGAGCAGCAGAAGGTGACAGGAGAGATGTCATTGGATATGGATTTGGAGATGGATGAACTTCGCCAACATCAACAACAACAACAACAACAACAACAACAACAACAACAACAACAACAACAACTACAACAAGATCTTGGCCATCGACATGGACAAGGGCTCCCACCTTTACCTCCTGACTCACTCTCTCGCCAAAGTTGGAGCCGTAACCAGAGTGATGTTCAAAGCCCAGATTTCTCCACCTACAACAACTACAGAAATGTTGCTGCTCATATCATCATTCCTACAACCAATAGCAGCAACACTACCAGCAACAACAACGCTGGTGAGTCAAGGGAGATTCGGGTCTCTTTCCAAGAATCATTCAACTCTGAACAGAATCGACGTCGTACCTCTGCCTATAGCACAGTTGATGGAGGCTCTGGCTCCCCCTCTACATCCAGCACAAGCAACGATGACGGCCATGATGACGAAGAAGATGATGGAGGCGAGTCTACAATTGGACACGGCGGGGTCTATAGTCGGAGAATGTCCACCCGTAACAACAACCATAGTGGGGAGATCCTACGATGCACGTCTGACAACGCTTCACTCCGAAGACTACCGAGCATTTCAGCCACATCCAAGACCCGATCAAGGCTCATGGATCCACCTTTAACCCCAACTGACCAACGGTCTGGCGGGGTCCTTAAGTCAGGCCAGCTAAACATGCGGTCTGGGTTACTCGGGAAGTCAATGATGGATGAGGATGAAGAGGGTCCCTTCTTCGAGGATGATTTCCCTGAGGATTTCAAGAAAGGCAAAGTTAGCACTTTAGTAGTTCTTGAATGGGTTAGCCTCGTCATCCTTGTAGGAGCTCTCATATGTAGCCTTATAATCCCTGTTTTGAAAACCAAAACCCTTCGGAAGATGCGGTTATGGAAATGGGAAGTATTAATTCTAGTCCTCATTTGTGGTCGTTTAGTCTCCGGTTGGGGGATTCGAGTCCTCGTTTTTTTTATTGAGCGAAATTTCCTTCTTCGTAAGCGTGTCCTCTACTTCGTTTACGGACTCAAGAAGGCTGTTCAGAATGTCATATGGTTGGGGCTTGTCTTCTTAACTTGGCATTTTCTATTTGACAAACGAGTAGAGACACAGGCCAAGAGCGAGCCTCTTAGAGTTATCACAAGACTATTGGTTATTGGCGAAGCGTGCACTCTTTTATGGTTGCTTAAGACCTTATTAGTTAAGGTGTGTGCATCCACATTCCACGTTAATGCATTCTTCGACCGAATCCAAGAATCATTATTTAACCAATTCGTGATTGAGACTTTGTCGGGCCCGTCCTTATTTGATTTTCATCAGGCTCAAGAGGAAGAAGATCGCACCATGGCAGAGGTGCAAATATTGCAGAGTGCGGGGGTCAATGTTCCTCCCGACCTTAAAGCTAGCGTATTACCACGCACGAAGAGTGGAAAGAGTGTACAACTCACTCAAAGTGGGAAAATGATAGGAGCCAACGGGACGCCTTCCAACTACAAGAGCCCTATTGGGCAGAGCACGAGATTGTCGGGCCCTATCTCTAAAAAACAAGATGATGGGATTTCCATCGATCACCTTCATAAGCTAAACCAAAAGAATGTGTCTGCTTGGAAAATGAAGAGGTTAATGAGGATTGTTCGACATGGGGCTTTGACCACCTTGGATGAGAATATTGATGTAGATGTGGCACCTCAAGAGGATGAGTCAGCGACTCAAATTCGGAGCGAGGTTAAGGCTAAGGCTGCTGCGAGGAAAATATTCCGCAATGTTGCTAGGCCAAGGTCTAGGTTAGTCCATCTCCCTTCTTTCTGAAATTTTACTAATCTTTTTTATTACAAGTGAAACCATCAATGAGTTCTTTCATTAGTTTATCATACATATCTATTTTGATATCTTACATCTCATTTTGAAGCAAAATCATAATGATTTATATCATGACAGGTACATCTATTTGGATGATCTTATGCGTTTTATGAGAGAAGATGAGGCTTTGAAGACAATGGGTCTCTTCGAAGGAGGTGTGGAAAATGAGAGAATAAGCAAATCAGCACTAAAAAATTGGGTGGTAAATAACTTGTACCTTTTTTTTTATATACAGTCTCTTGATTTCAAACAGGAAAAAAGAAGTAATATAAGCAAACGTCATGACACTAATTAAAAATAAAAATTAACATAAACGTAGGAAAAAGTAAAATAAATATGATATATATTGTTATTTGTGCAATAAATATTCATCTAGTTTTGTGACACATATATCCTATCTTTAATTGTGTTTTTTTATCTTTGATACATTTCAAAACGTAGTTGTTGATTAGTGAGACTATTAAATTGTACTATAAGTCGAGCTTTGTTTAATAATTCATTACAACCACTAATGGATTAAGGTTTGCCAAAATCAAATATTTCTTTTATTTTATTATTGCTATCAGAATTGTACAATATCTACCTGATATCCCTTCTTTTCTTTTCTTTTCGTTGTTTTTTTTTAAAAGGAAAATGTTGTCTTTTTGTTAGAACTTTAGTGAGAAAGTATTAACATTTTCTTGAAGAAGATATCTAATTGTATATTTTAAAATTTTGTTATTCGATTTTAACAATTCATTTTCTTTAGTTATTTTATGGTGCTTCAATTAATATGATTGTCTACACCCTACTATTGATTTTTAGGTTAATGCATTTCGGGAACGAAGAGCAGTTTCCTTGACTCTTAATGACACAAAAACAGCAGTTAACAAGCTTCACAAGATTGTGAATGTTATAGTTAGCGCTATCATTATTCTGATCTTTGCTACCTCACTTAACTTCATCACCTCAAAATCTCTCTTATTCTTAAGCTCTCAAGTTGTTATCGTGGCATTTGTTTTCGAAAATACTTGCAAGAATGTCTTTGAATCCATCATCTTCTTATTTGTTATCCATCCATTTGATGTTGGTGACGGATGCGAGATTGACGGAGTCCAAGTATGTACTACAGATAAAAACACAAATGATTCAAATATTTCTCCAAATATTTATGGTATTTTGTCTAACTGCGCCTCTTATGTTTGTTTTTCAGATGGTAGTGGAAGAGATGAACATCTTAACCACCGTATTTTTAAGATATGACAACTTAAAAATTGTTTTTCCCAATTACATTCTCTTGACAAAGTCCATAAATAACTTCTATCGTAGTCCTGATATGGGAGATTCAATTGAATTCCTTTTCCACATTGCGACTCCAGTCGAAAAGATTACTTTGATAAGGCAAAGGATTTCAAGGTAAGTGATATTTACATGTTGATCTGTACTTTTTTTCAAGATCGATGTGGAGTTTTAAATCTTAGTTTTAAAATTAACTTACCTAGAGGTACTATTTGACAACTCTAGTATAAATGTAAAAAGTTTTATAAGTATAAAGTTTATCTAAATTAAAAGAAATGCATATAAATTTAAAACTAACCTTGACACTAAAGAAATAGATTATATGAAAATGTAAATTTATCTTACTCATTAATCTAATTTACTGTTGCGGTTATATTGAGAATAAAAAAGAGTATTGGTATCCCAACCCAATGGTTATTTTAAAGGATGCAGAGAATTTAAATATGCTAAGGATAGCAGTTTGGATACAACACCGGATGAATCACCAAGACATGGGGGAAAAGTGGATAAGACGAGCAATTTTAGTTGAAGAATGCATAAAAATATTCAGGGAACTCGACATTGAGTACCGTGTCTATCCCTTGAATGTTAATGTTCATTCCATGTTGCCTCTTAATTTTCCCAACACTACTCCCCCAATTGTACTCCTCAAGTATCCGAAGGAAATAAAGAAGTAGTTCATCCATGAGAGTCCCTATAATGCAATTAGCTTGATGATCCTATATTTGTTTTTCTTGCCTATGTACTCATATTTCATTTATTCACTTGTGTACATAAATCATTCATTTTTGTTCCATCCCCTAGCAACACTTCATCATATATTCAGTTAGTGAGCATTGCACAATTTTCTTCATTTTAGAAATATCGAAGTTAATTAATAAAATTTACATGGATAAAAGATACTATGATGAAGCAATAATTTTATTTCAAAAATAAAATCAAATACTGGCACTGTTTTTCACTTATTTGCCCATTCCCCTGAATGGGTACTGTAGACACCAAATTTTAACTTGTATTTTATTTATTTATTTATTTATTTATTATTATTATTATTATTATTATTATTATTATTATTATTATTATTATTATTATTATTATTATTATTATTATTATTATTATTATTATTATTATTATTAGTGGTAGTAGTAGTATTTTCTTCTATGGATCATAGAATAGTTGGGTAGAGAAGGCTTGACACAAAAATGGGTTAAGTTTAAATCCAAATAAACAAAGTCCAAAGTTACTAAACAAAGAAAAACAAAAAAAAAGGAAAAAGATAAATAAATTCTGATATGTGGGCCCCACGAAATTTTTACAAAAAAATAAAGGTAAAATCCCTTTCCCCCTTCCCCCTTTTCCCATGTTGATCTGATTTTTTTTATTTTTTTATTTTTTTCTCTTTCTTTTCCTTCCTTCTTTCCTAGTCATCTCTCTCTCTCTCTCTCTCTCTCTCTCTCTCTCTCTCTCTCTCTCTCTCTCTCTCTCTTCCCTCTCCGACCCGCCAGCCCCCCTTCCCTCTTCCCAATTTTTTTGTTTTTGTTTTTGTAATTTTCTCATTTAAACAAACCCCTCTTTTTCATTTTTGATTCACTTTGTTTTATTTCCTTAAAACTCACCCCTAATTTTGCCTCCTAAAATCCCTATTTATCCCCTAAATTATTATTTTTTTCTTTTTTTTCCTTTTGACCATTTGACCAGATTTCTTTTAATTTCTTTTATTATTTTCTCTTTTTTTTGTTGTTTTGTTATTTAGTTAACATTTATTTATTTATCCCCTAAACCCTAACACCCCCTGCCCTTGTAGTTTCCTATAAAAATCCCATTTTTCTACTAAGTAAAGGGCCCTTTTTCTACTAAGTAAAGGGCCAATTGTCTAAGTGTTCTTCCGTAGTGAAATTACTCTCAAAAAACCCAAAAAATACCCAAAACCAAAAAAAAAAACTCCTATCATCATCTCATCATGAACACCTAAAAGCTTTTTTTGTTAGTTCATCTCCTTATAATTTCCTCACAAAGAAAAAAAAACACAAAAAACATTTTTTCTTTTAGTTAAGTACAAATTTGAAAGGGCATTTGTACTTAACTAATTTCATTTTCAAGATCCAAAATTGCAAGTTCATCCAACCTCTCAAAAGGGTATTAAAATATCACTTATCACTAATATTTATTATATCCCACCAATCATCAACATTAATTATTAATCTTTCACCTTCATCATAATAATTCCCATTTTATTTCTTTTATTTTCTTAGTTATCCCCCATCCCTTTAATCTCCCTTTTTATTTTTATTTTTGTTTCTTTTATTTTTCCTCTCCCTTAAACTCATATTTTAGATCTAGTCTTTTCTATGTGATTATTTTTGCTAACTCATATTTCCTTAATTCTAACTCTAACATTTTTTATGTGATTATTTTCGCTAACCCTTACTCATTCAATAACTCTAACTTTTTTTTATGTGATTATTTTCACTAACCCATACTTATATTATGCTCTTATTATGTATATATATATATATATATATATATATATATATATATATATTGCTAGTAAACTTATTATTTCTTTTGGTTGGATTTGATATGCGGAGGTCATGCACCCCTTATTTTTCACGCGGCTACAATTCTTAGGTAAGAGTTCAAGTGTCCACGCGAACTCGTCCTCATGGAGGACATAGATCGAGCCTTTGAGTGTTTTTGCAGTGAGATTGAGTGTTGTTTGATCAAAATAAATGTTTGAACAATGAATGTCACTTCTCCCTCTCATCACCTTTTTTTTATTGTTAATAAAAATGGATAAAAATGATCATTCATGCATGTAGAAGTCTCGGAATTTCTATTGGTTTCAATTTGTAATAACTCGGATTTTTTGGTTTAGAAGACGTAACTTTGTTTGTAGTGTGAGGAAAATCCAACGGTTAGAATTTGATAAAATTGATACCATATGAAAATTCAGCTCAATAGCTTTGAGTAGAGATAAAAATCGTCAAAATCAAACGGTTAGATACTTCCCATTAATTTTTTGAAATCAAACTGTCAATTTTAGACCACCGTAACTAGATCTGTAAATGACTAATGTTTGGTTAATTTTTTGACCTAAGCTATTTCTAAGAAAATTAAATACGATTAAATAAGGGTTCTACAGACACCGGTTTTGTCCAATTCGGTTAAGAAATGAATTTTAATTGATTTTTTTCAAAGGAAAAGTAATTCTGAATTGCTAGATGTTTGTTTAAGTTTAGTACTTGTTAATAATCGGCTAAAAGAAACCACTCATAATAATAATAATTAATTTTTGATAATTTTTGTGTTTGTTCTTTAATGTGTTTAGTTTAATGTGTATTAACAAGATTGAGTTTGATCATGTACAAATAATGCTAAAATTAACCAACCGAGTTAAGGTCCAGAAACGTCAATGTTCACTAATCTAAATAACTGCAGTGATCCATGCTTACTAAGTGTAAAATAAATTTATAATTGGATACTAGACTCGATTAGGACCAATTTAGACTTTTGAATTACTCAATTTGGGCTTATAATAAATTTTTAATGAATTAATCAAAACCAAGTTCAAGTCTGTCAATATGAGTAATAATTTGTTAACTTAGAATAGTTTAGAACATTAGGTTTGTTGCACAGAACTTTTGTTTATTTTGGTAAAATGACTTAGACTTGTGTAAAAATCTTGATAATTTGTGTATATATCAGTCTTCAAGTCTAGTTTAATTCGTGTAAATATCAGACTTAGATCACTTGTAATTAATTCCCAGTAATTCAAACACCAAAGGTGTGTCAATTGAGTTCTAGAAACTTGTAATTCGCTTATAACTCATCAACCATGAACTTTTTTTACTTGAGTTTTTTACAGTGGATAGAGAATGTAAAATGAACCAATTTAGGCTTTAGAATCACTCAATTTGATTAAGAAATGACCAAGTTATGAATTAAAGAAGTTCTGCCCAGTTTATTGTAGATTCGATTTCTTGCGACTTTGTAAATAAATTATGTTTAATTATCAAATAAAATGATAAAAAGATGAAAATCTCCAGTTTATTATTTGAGTGTGTCCCACTAATTATAAAAATAAATTTGGAGTCGATAAGTTTCGTTTGGATTGACCCCTTGTCGAGTCTTTCACACCGCTCTTGTAAATAACCAATTCTTTTTGTAAATAAATCAATTCATTTGTAAATAAACCAATTCTTGTGACTAAGTCCAATTCTCGAAGACGAAGATCAAGACCGAGCCCCGGAGGCGCCATGTATATGAAGATCAAGTATTTTTCTCTTTTTTAGGACTTTTAGACATTTTTTGTATTTTATTGTAAATACTCAAGTTGTAATTCGTTTATTCCGAGACTTCTTAATTATATTTGCACATTTGCATTCATTTGTTTTTACCTAATAATACAACTCGGAAAGTAAATAAAAAGAACTTCTCTCACTTGTGTGACATACTCAGTTGCTTGTTTTCAATAAAACCAGTATATCTGTTTATGTACAAACCCGACCCGAAATCAAATTCGAGGTTAGAATCAGATATTTGCTTATACGCGATCATGAGTATTCCACCTACCACCACGTCAAATCACCTTCATACAAAATCACATTCCCTAGTGGAATCCACATTTCCCCAGTGATATCATTTTCCCCAATGGAATACCTATGATTGAATAAAAGTAAATAATCGACCGTCCCCTCTTATTTGGCTTCGGGCCATGCCGGGGGATCCTATCGGGAAGACTCTTTTAGGCCATTACCCACCATTACATACCCATACCCTACCCAAAAATCACTCGTTTACTCATCCCTAGTGAATGTTATTCCCCAGTAGAGAATGAATATTTTTGAGAAGCCTATACGTAAACTCAAAGCTAAAAATTGGGTTGATCCCCGTATATCACGGAACGTTGTCGGGTTGAACGCCTCGAATGAGTAGACAAATCTTCCTATTTGAACCTTTTCTTACTTCTTATAGGGAAGTAGGGGGTTCCTCGGATCAATTCGACTCTAAGTCGCGAGTCATCATATAAGTTTCTTAATTATATCCTTCTCACGGGAAAGAACAATCATACCCACCTTCTTGGCATCCAAAAAGTCTTATTGACCGGATCCCCCGGTCAGAACTACGTTAGGGCTTTGATCCAAGAGTAGATTTTAGTCCTACAATGATTGGTACGTAAAGCAATACATGCGTATCCAAGCCCGTTGTACATAAACGAATATACCGGTTCCAAAACCGATTTCTACATGCAAGTGTGTTGTGTGACAATGTGTAAATATATGTGCTTTTCCTTATCATTTTAGGCATTATATAATATAATTCAAAGCTTTCGATTGGGATACAACGTATTAGTAAAGAGCCCGTACTCAGTACGGAGGAGGAGACGGGTCCAACGACGTCCGCACCTTCTAACCTAGACCCCGAACCAAGATCTTTGCGTTCGCAGACCAGTCAAAGAATTTTCGTGCCTTAACGCAATGAAGTCATTTTTTGGGTTTCTTAAATGGTTTTCCTTAAAATCTTTTATAAAACCCTTTCGTTTTGGAACCCGTCCTTGTTTGGGTCATAACAAGGTGGCGACTTCGAACCTTATGATGATTCCTTGACAATTGACCTCTTCAATCGGTCAATTTCCGTGGGATGTGCCCATCGGTACGTAACGCAACGATTCTCGGGTCGCAACTCTGAAAACCTGAAAATCAGGCCCCACAGGTACATATATGTACAAGGGGCTTAATTAGTTGGATTAGGAACGCCTAATAGAGATATCAAATTCATGGGAGGGGTAACAAACTCCTATTTATATGTAATGAAAAAAAATTCAAATAACAATAAATGTAAGTAATCATCTTTACATTATTTACTCACCTTTAATTGTAAGCTAACTTAGGTACGAAATTTAAAAAATTGGCTTCCCTCACCAAAGAAATAATGATTGCCTACGAAAACATAAAAGTGAATGACTCCATGTAATTAACATATTGTAATTATCTTAGTGTACTTCAAGTGAGTCAAGCATTGATCTAGAATTGCTTCACGAAAAGAAAAGAAAAATTATTATTATTATTATTATTATTATTATTATTATTATTATTATTATTATTATTATTATTATTATTATTATTATTATATATTTAGATTAGCACGCATATCTCAATGTGGTATACTATAAAGCTGTCATATAATTCGAGATAATCCACCCCCTTAAAGACATTATTTCTCTAATGATAGGATGTTTTGATATAATCTTAAAAAGGCCAAGATCATCATCCCTTTTTAAGAAGAAAAAGAATCAACATAAAGGAGAGAGAAGGAATCCAATTTCCCTCTCATGGCTATCTTTTAGGTAAATGAAACTAGCCTTATTATTAAACTTTTTACAAAAAAACAATATTTCCACATACAACATGTTGTACTAATGCAATAACTCCTAGATAGATAGAATTTGTAACATTGTTATTAAGCAACTCTATGCGAAGCTATGTTACTCGTTGGAGTTGCTCGAACACCATCTACCAACAATAATAATAGATTCTCATTTTCTTCCATTGTCTCCCTCTCAAACCCCCTGTGTATGTTTACCCCTAAAACATCATAACAAAAACACATAAAAGTAGATGATAACAAACAAAAGCCTACCATATATATATATATC
The DNA here is from genome assembly GCA_038025085.1 of Tetragonia tetragonoides. NCBI lineage: Eukaryota > Viridiplantae > Streptophyta > Magnoliopsida > Caryophyllales > Aizoaceae > Tetragonia > Tetragonia tetragonoides. Next base: position 13,035,342 of record CM076139.1, read on the forward strand.
CCTTATCTTCTCCAACGTTTTGACATCCTATTGATTCAGCAATCGATATTGGATCTATAAACTTCACTATCTACCATTAGCTAATTATTAAATAACCTACACGTCTCAAATCTCATTTTCACATATCTATAAAAAAGATAATTGAATATAAAACTCCTTACTTAGTAGTAGGATCGGGTAGTGATGTCGATTACTCATTAGAAGAGCAAAAAAAACCCATAGAAACCAATTGAGTTAGATTTTATCCTATTCCAACCCACATTAGAACTTCAGAGTTCCGAAATCAAGTTACCTTCGAAAGCAGGAACTCCTAAAATCGTGAAAAATAAAAAATACAAAAAGAAAATGGGTAAGGCTTTTCCCTTTTGATTTTTTTTTTGAATGCATTCCCTTTTGATTTTTTTTTTGAATGCTTTCCCTTTTGATTTTTTTTTTTTTTTTTTTTTTTGAGTGATTGCCCTTTTGAATTTTGATTATTCTTCAGCTATCCTTCCCTTGCCAAAGAAGCCAAGTCCATTATAAATATACTTCTCCCCCAATACACCACATTTCCGATATTGCTTTTATTATTTCTCTCTCCTCTCTCGTCTCTCCTCTCTCCTCTCTCTCTCGTATTTTCTTCTACCGCAGTTCCCTTACTTTCGTCTTCTACATCTACCAATCCAAACCTACCATGGCTGACAAACCTGAAGCTTCAGATTCGTAAGTTCTACTTCTCTATTAACAGATCTCATTACCTTTCATTCAATCAAAAATTACTTGTATAATTTTTTTTGCCCAATTACTTTTTCTTTAGTGAATCGAAAATTTGTTCCGATGAATTGTGTGTTTACCGATTTGGTCTTTTTTGTATTTGTTATGTGATTTTTACAGAAAGGGAGCAGCGAAGAAGGATTTTAGCACTGCGATTCTTGAGCGTAAGAAAGCTGCGAATCGTCTTGTTGTTGATGAGGCTGTTAATGATGATAATTCAGTGGTTTCTATGCATCCTGATACCATGGAGAAGCTTCAACTCTTCCGTGGTGATACAGTTTTAATTAAGGTATAATCGTTGAACATTAGGTTAATTTGTTTGTTTTTGTTTTGGATATTTTGTGTTTTAGGTTTTAAACTGTGAATTGGGTTTGTGAGATTTGCTAGGGTTTTGAGAATTTTCTGATTTTGAAAATTAGGGTTTCTGTTGCTGCCTTTTGATGGGAGTTTATTTGCTATGAATTGAATACTATGGCTTTGTTATAGAGCTTACTTGTAATGTGTAAGTCGTCTTAATTGATTTCATTGTTGCTATACTAAGAAATATGTGTGAACTCTAGTGTAAATTTTAAACTCTTGGTTCATTCAGATAAGATCTGACTTTTGTGTGATTGAACTTTCTGCTTCTTGTGTTTTAGAACCTGGAATATAAGAATTCAGTTTCATCAATTGGTTGACGCTCAGGATTGTTGTCCATTGATGTATGAGGCTTGCTATTTTAGGCTATTGACTTAAACATCATGAGTTTGTCTTCTTTGTGGTTGTGCTAAAAATGGGAAAAGGACATACATTAGAGACTCCTATTTGATTTGTTGTATTACAGCAAGGCCAGTACTTCAGGCATTTGAATAGATTCTTATGTTCTATTTGGTTTTTTGTGTGACAGGGAAAGAAAAGGAAGGATACAATCTGTATTGCTCTAGCTGATGATACATGTGAAGAACCCAAAATTAGGATGAACAAGGTCGTAAGATCGAATTTAAGGGTTAGACTTGGAGATGTGGTTTCTGTACATCAGTGTCCTGATGTGAAATACGGAAAGCGTGTGCACATTCTCCCTGTTGATGATACTGTTGAGGGAGTCACTGGAAATCTCTTTGATGCATACTTGAAACGTAAGTTTGATGTATGCCAGATTTATTTTCTTTCTGTTATCTAGGTTACTAGAGCTATAACAAGGAAAAAATTATACTCTAGAACTACTGCTGAGTAGTATTTGTTGATTTTAGGATTTGTTTGATTTTTGTCTGTCTTTTGCGCATGCCATTTATATGCTAATGTTGTGATAATTTTTCTATTGCTTAATTCTTACAATGTTAAGATGTCATTGTTATGTGAATTTTGACATCATGCTTGAGAGTTTCCTTGACCATACTGTCTTTAGAGTTCTGACTCTTCTTTTTCTTTTTTTCACAGCTTATTTCTTAGAAGCCTACCGCCCTGTGCGAAAAGGCGATTTGTTTCTTGTCAGAGGAGGTATGAGGAGTGTAGAGTTTAAGGTCATTGAGACTGATCCTCCAGAGTACTGTGTTGTTGCCCCTGATACTGAGATCTTCTGTGAGGGGGAGCCTGTTAAGCGAGAAGATGAAGACCGATTGGATGAGGTTGGCTATGATGATGTTGGTGGAGTCCGGAAACAGATGGCACAAATTAGGGAGCTTGTGGAACTGCCGCTTAGACACCCACAGCTGTTCAAATCAATTGGTGTGAAGCCACCAAAAGGAATTTTGCTCTATGGACCTCCAGGTTCAGGAAAGACTTTGATAGCACGGGCTGTTGCTAATGAAACTGGTGCATTTTTCTTCTGTATCAATGGACCAGAGATCATGTCAAAATTGGCTGGAGAAAGTGAAAGCAATCTCAGGAAAGCCTTTGAGGAAGCAGAGAAGAATGCTCCTTCGATTATCTTTATTGATGAAATTGATTCAATTGCTCCCAAAAGAGAAAAAACAAATGGGGAGGTTGAGAGAAGAATTGTTTCCCAGCTTCTGACGCTTATGGATGGACTTAAATCACGTGCACATGTTATTGTCATGGGCGCTACGAACCGTCCAAATAGCATTGATCCTGCATTGAGAAGGTTCGGTAGATTTGACCGGGAAATAGATATTGGTGTTCCAGATGAAGTTGGGCGGCTTGAGATTCTACGTATTCACACAAAGAACATGAAGCTTTCTGACGATGTATGTGTGATCCCACAGCTATGTAACACAAATGTTTTGTTTCCTGATTTGTCATTGGTTGGTTGTTGATTCCTCTCCTCATGTCTTGCAGGTTGATTTGGAAAAAATTTGCAAGGAGACACATGGGTTTGTCGGTGCTGACTTAGCTGCTTTATGTACCGAGGCTGCTCTTCAATGTATCAGAGAAAAGATGGATGTGATTGATTTGGAAGATGAGACAATAGATGCTGAGGTTCTCAATTCCATGGCTGTTTCCAATGAACATTTCCAGACTGCTCTTGGACAGAGTAATCCGTCTGCTCTGCGTGAAACAGTAAGTGGATGGGTTTGATTTCGTAGTGCTAAGTTTTCTTACTAAGTTTGTCGCTAACTCTGGTTCGTGTCTTTTTGCTATAGGTTGTTGAAGTGCCCAATGTCTCTTGGGAAGATATTGGTGGCCTTGAAAATGTCAAGAGAGAGCTTCAAGAGGTACTGAAGTTTGCATATTAGTTTAATATGTGCATATTTTATCGTAGATATCTATGACTTAAATAACTTGTTTATACGTTTTCTTTATGTAGACTGTTCAATACCCAGTGGAGCACCCAGAGAAATTTGAGAAATTCGGAATGTCACCTTCAAAGGGAGTTCTCTTCTATGGCCCTCCTGGTTGTGGTAAAACTTTGTTAGCCAAGGCTATTGCAAACGAATGTCAGGCTAACTTTATTAGTGTGAAAGGTCCTGAACTGCTAACTATGTGGTTTGGAGAGAGTGAGGCAAATGTTAGGGAGATATTTGACAAAGCCCGGCAAGCAGCTCCATGTGTGCTGTTTTTTGATGAGCTTGATTCAATTGCCACCCAGGTATGCTTTTGTTTTATTAGCTCTTTTGTTCTTATTGTGGATATTAGTCATAAAAAAGCATGGGATTTTGTGTTCAATGGGGATAGTGCACTTGCATTGAAGATGCTGTATCTAATGTTTCTGATGAGCTCAGCCATTAGATGTGGGGTCATGCTTGCCATTCGCTGTTGCTCTGTCCCATGTTAGAAATTCCCCTTTGCACCATTAGATGTGGGTTAATTATTTCCTAGACCACAGGGTTCATCTATCTAGATGGAGCCCTGAAAAAGAGGTCATGCATCTGACCTTCTCCATCCCTGCGGCTTGTTCAATTCCCCCTTTTCTCTCTCCTCCCCTGGGTCTAGCCAGCTATATAGATACATGCAATAACCAATGGTTAGATGTGGGTCAGCATGAGATTATGGTTTAAAGGGGAAATCAGTGCACTTGGATGGAACATTCAATATTTGATGTCTGTGATGAGCTCGTAGACGGGCCATTACATGAGGTGTAAAGTTTACCAAATTTTCTCTTCACTGTCTCATTTTAGAAATACCTCTTTGCACCAATGTTAAGTGTTAACTTCCTCATTGCTCCAATATTAAGATCAAACATCTTGACCCAAAATTTACCTGAACACAGTAAGGTTTTAGGATTGATCTAGGGTTTTTGTTGATGACTTGATGCCTCAAGAACCAAGTAAATTAAGAAAATAAAAGAATTGGGAAGAGCTCAAAGATTTGTGGAGAACCACTTAATTTTGAGTGAAAAATCATTAGCAAAGAAGAAGCCACTCCACTAGGACAAGGAGAATAAGGAGAGTTATAGGGAGATAATAATAATATCAAAGCCCTTAATAAGTTTTATAACACTTAAAGCTAAAGAGCCATGTATTGCGCACTGTAGCTGACATATAGCTTCGAAAAAGCTGTGCCCAACGAGAAGGGCCTGTGTTTTAATCTGAGAACAATTTTTCAAAGCTTCTGAGGGCCCTGAGGCACACCTGTAACATGGTCTTGCCTAGTCATGGGCAAGGCTAGTTGCAATCTGCCAGGCTCAAATCGCAGCAAATGAAATCTGCAGCTTATGGATCCTGTGTCCTTTGACACTCCCAGGCTGTGGAAGATTCTGATCAGCTTCAACACTTGCTGAACTGGTCCACAGCCCAAATCAATGAAACAACCCCAAACACATCAAGCAAATGCGACATACCCAATTTGAACAGATCCACCGCACAAGATACAATCACATACTCAACATAAGGCCTGCATACATCTTGGCTCCCCAGACCCGGATGGTGACAGGATCGTGTTGTTTCGGGTTCTTGCATTCATATTAAATTTAGTTCTGCATCATTATATTTTATTCCAGTAATTATGTATTGATCTGTTAATCTATTACTGCAGAGGGGTAGCAGTAGTGGCGATGCTGGTGGTGCTGCTGACAGAGTTTTGAACCAACTTCTGACTGAAATGGATGGCATGTCTGCCAAGAAAACAGTATTCATAATCGGAGCCACTAACAGGCCTGATATTATTGATCCAGCCCTCCTTCGACCTGGTCGTCTTGACCAACTAATTTACATCCCTCTGCCAGATGACGAGTCCCGTCATCAAATTTTCAAGGCTGCCTTGAGGAAGTCTCCTATCGCTAAAGATGTTGATCTTAAGGTCCTTGCCAAGTACACTCAGGGCTTTAGTGGTGCGGATATCACAGAAATATGCCAGCGTGCATGCAAGTATGCTATCCGTGAGAACATTGAGAAGGTAAGTTGCTTTCAGCAGTTTGATGTTAGTGAATATGATTTTTGTTGCATCTTGTGTTCCTTTGAAATTGCTCTATGTTTCTTACTGAATCCTTTCTGAAGCTGAATGGCCCTAGTGTAGATTGTCATGTTTCATTTGAGCAATATCTGTATTTTCTAACTGGGCTTCTTGTTTTCATCCCGAGAATTGTTATAATTATCTTTGCATGAGATAACATGAAATTTGAAGCATCAAGAATATGGATTATAGTCAGTAGGTATCTGTATTTGCTGGACAGTTTTATGTTTCATCTGAGAATTGTTATTTCTTTGCATAAGATAAAATGAAATCTGAAGCATCAATGACAGGGATTTAGTCAGTGGCGCATGTGTACTTGCAAGAAATGTCATGTTCCATCTGAAAAATGTATCATTGTCTTTTAAAATAGAATTTACTGGTTATGTGATCTTGTGAATCTGTAGTATGTCAGGAATATGGACTGACTGGTATTTGGATTTGCAGGACATTGAGAGGGAGAAAAGGAGAGCAGAAAACCCTGAGGCAATGGAAGAGGATGTTGAAGATGAAGTGGCTGAGATAACGGCCGCTCACTTTGAAGAGTCCATGAAGTATGCTCGTAGGAGTGTCAGCAATGCTGATATTCGCAAATACCAGTCATTTGCTCAGACCTTGCAGCAATCCAGAGGGTTTGGCTCCGAGTTCCGTTTTGCCAACAACACCAGCACAGGAGCTACCACTGGATCCGATGCATTTGCTGCCTCGGCTGGTGGAGCTGATGAAGATGACCTCTACAATTAGTATATCTCAGCTGATACCTTCTAATTATGTCTTTTGGCCATTGTAACTTTTTACTTGAATTAAGGGTAGCATGTGCAAAATGGTTTCCTTGATCCTTCACCAGAACACTTGTTTTTCCTGTTGATTAAATTGTCTTTCAATTGGTTACGTTTTCTGGCAGTTCTGCCGGAATTCATGTGAAGGGTTATAGACAGTGTCTTTTTACAGACAATTTCCAATGTGAAGCACACCTTTCCCTTTCTGTCATTCTCTCTCTTAGGGTCTGTTCTCCCCAATTGACGTCATTCTCTCTCTTACTCCCGTCATTCTCTCTCTTACTCCCGTCATTCTCTATTTCTTTGCTGACATTGAAAGAAGAGGAGTAATTTATTTACATAACTCCTCTTGGGCAACAATAATTCTTCTTGAGGTTCATGGCTCATGAGCGTCTGTAAGCACAGCTTTTACGTCGGAGATTGCCCCTGGATATGTGCATTTCCCTAGTTTTCTGCTCATTACATGTTTATATTTATAGAATTAAGAACACTAGCAACGTAGCAGCAACTTGTGCACACGTACATGTTTATCAATGGGAAACCTGGTGCACCATTATTTTTTTTGTCTAATCCTAATCTTTATTGAACATCTTTAAGTAACCATTTTTTTACCAGTTAAAGTCTAATGAAATTGCAAGTAATCAATAGGAAGCCTGGTGCACCATTATTTTTTTACCAGTTATGATCCCTTGAGGATTCTTCATCTGTTCTCAGATAAAATTTTGGATCTTACATTTTAGAATTCTGCTCTACAACCTAGTAACTAGTTTATGGATAGTGAAATTTGATGCTGCTAACAAATTTAACAACATTACTAAAGTTATGTAAAACAAGGGGATGAGGTAGAAATCTCATCCCGAATAGAACTAGTATCTTGGTTCCCCTCAAATATTTCGCTACAAAATGTGAAGCTAAGACCCTGATTGAGGTGTTAGAGATTCAGGTTAGCGTGGATAAAAAACCACTAAGAAATATAATATACAATTAATTTGAGAATTGGGGATAAGAGCAATGACTCTATTCCCACATTTTACCCCAAACGAGAATCAATTAACGTTTCCATCAATTTGGGATCTCTTATGATTTAAGAAACTAAAGTGTTGTGAGCATCGTTAATAAATATATTTCTTGACTGGCGTGAATTATTATATTAAAAGATCTCCTATAAGACAATCTAAAAGTAAGACCCCCTCCATAGCTATAAACTCACAATATTTTGTCAAGTATCATTTTTTTGGTCTACTCCCTGAAGTCTTCTCATAGTTTTTTCTCGATTTCAAATTATAGACCATATAAAAGTTTCAATCCTAACTAAGCTTACTAACATGTACTCGCATTTGTTTCTTGTTTATTTATTTTTTTGAGAAGGATGAACAATTATTATGACAAAAGTTAATATTGTTTCTAAATAATAAAAAAACAAAAACAAAAAACAAAGATGGAAAAGGCATAGAAAAAGTCATTTCTTCCCACACAAGAAAGGAAGACGTACCTACTTAACTTTCCCCACGTACCCCCCTTAACCTTTATAAATATCTTTTCTATATTTCTCTCACTTTCACCTCAACAATCTCCGATATTTCCCCTATATTCTCTCCTCTCTCTCTCTCTAATCGGTGCTCTGCTCTGCTACTTCTCAACACTCAACAAACCATGGCTGATCATGCTGAATCCTCCGAGTAAGTTAATTTCCCCCAATTTCACTCTCACTTCAACCAATTTCCTCAATTATTTTCTCAAAATTTCAACCATTTTCATCTCAATTTTGTCATTTTGTGTTTGTTTTTTATGTGTAATTTTACAGTAAGGGAGCTAAAAGGGATTTTAGCACTGCGATTTTGGAGAGGAAAAAAGCAGCGAATAGATTAGTTGTTGATGAAGCTGTTAATGATGATAATTCTGTTGTTTCTATGCACCCTGATACCATGGAAAAGCTTCAGCTATTTCGGGGTGATACAGTCCTTCTTAAGGTATATATATATATATTTTTCTGTTGTTTTTAGCTGTAATCTGGTTTTTCTAGGGTTTACTGTTGAAAATTTGAGCACGATTAGTTAGGGTTTTGAGAATTCTGTGTCTATTTTTCTTGATTTTGTTGGATATTTGAATTGAGCTTGAACTTGCAGTTATGGACCTTATGGTGGCTTATCGAAACAATTGTTGAACTATGGTTGTTGTTTGGAGAATTTTTATGTATGATACGAGTAATTGTTACTTTTAGAGGGTTTTGGAGGTATGCGTAGAATTATACTCGTTGCTATGAGTAGATACTATGATGGGGTAACAGGGATTCCTATTGTGGGTTTTGATAGCCTGTTTATGGTATATGATTGGAGGGATCATGATCAGTTTGATGTTCAAATGCAACTGCCAGAATGGTAGTTGTCTTTAGAAATCCTCCCTCCCTGGCCCCTCCCATCCATTCAAATAGAGGTTGTTATTAGTTGGTGATTTCGTGGAATTGACCTTGAGGATTTTTGTAGTTCGGGTGGTGCTTGACTACTTGGTAACCAAAGGGGATGACTTGGCATTTTACAATCTGAGGTAGTTTTTGGGTCAAATGTTTGGAGCTCTTCAAGACTCCGTATAATTGGAAACTAAGTTTGAAGTCATCATTTCCTTTTTATGATAATTAGAATAGACACTATTGGTTGAATTTGAGTGAGTAAAATTGTATAACAGAATAGATATGTAGAAGTGTGGAAATATTCCGTGTACAACTTGCGGAAATTTTAATGCTTTTGGTGTCAAATAGGGCTAATTTAAAAAACTTGTATGAAGTCTATTAAATGAGTCACAAGAGAAACTTAAAGAGTCTTTTGCAATTTGCCTACCTTATTTGATGTGTAATTGCAGAAAGCTGTAAGCAAAACATTTTGATATAAAATGTCTCACTTTTGTTTATGTTTTGCTGACTATCTATAGGGAAAGAAAAGAAAAGATACAATCTGCATCGCCCTTGCTGATGATACATGTGAAGAGCCAAAGATTAGGCTGAACAAGGTTGTGAGATCTAATCTGAGGGTCAGACTTGGAGATGTGGTTTCTGTACACCAATGTCCTGATGTCAAATATGGGAAGCGTGTCCATATTCTTCCTATTGATGATACTATAGAGGGTGTCACTGGGAGTCTTTTTGACGCTTTTCTGAAACGTGAGTTTTTGGAATGGTTTAGCTTGTTATTTTTTCGCTTACCAAAGTTAAGCTTTGTGTTATAGACATCATCATTATGCATATGAAATATGTGATTATGATTGTGACATGTAGTGTAAGCTACTATTACCATCTATTGCTTGTTAATTAAATTAATCGTGAACAGTTCACTAGGCTCAACTACTTGTTCACTACAACAACAACAACCGCCCAGTAAGTATCCCGCCGAGGGCGGGGTCTGGGGAGGTGCAGATGTACGCAACCTTACCCCTGACTAGTCGCCTAGTAGAGAGGTTGTTTCCTAAAGACCCACGAAAACAGTTTTGAATTTTAGAAAACAATTTTGAGTTTTAGAAAACAGTTTGCAATCAACTACTTGTTCACCGAATGGTGAAAATAATGAACAAGGATGGAGAACAAAATAACAAATATATGGTGCCTGGAATGGTGGTGAGGTTACAACCTGAGATTGTGATATGGCTCTACGTTTGTGGGTTAAATGGCACAATGTGGAGTTTGTTGATAGGTTATTCTCTCATGCTAGTATCATTTGCCGTTGGGGTCTTCAAGCATTGCTACATTTCCTTACAATTGTAAGCCAAGAAAGTTGCTGTTGTTGTTGTAATAGTATTAGTAGTAGCTTGTACAATGTTAGCTTGTACAATGTTTTCTCTCACCTGCTTTTAGACATGTTGCCATTACCCGTCACTTGTGCTTCATATGGATTTTAACACCCCAAGTATTTGATGGTTAAAGAGCTTAAATGATTTGATTGTACCATATATATTTTACCTAGGTACACCTTAGTTTTCTGGGGAGACAAATCCTAGAGAACTTCATAGTTAAAGCATGCTGACTTATTGGGAACAGAGCATGTGAGTGAGGACCATAGCATGCTGGAAAGACCTATGGTGGTTTATAGGCCTAGTCGTCGGCTCATGAAGCAGTTTGTGGCTGGTGTAGTGCTGGCCTGCTGGGGCCGTGTTACACAGAGTCTTGAGTGATTTTCTTAGGGCTGGAGTGTTACATAAGCACTTGAATAGAGTTTTACTGTCCACAATTCTGGGTGAATAGAGTGGTGTAGATTGTTGACCAACTTTGCTTTTCTTTTGTTTTATAATATCCTAATGAATTGATAGAGGGGAAAGAGAGTAGTTAAAGGTGAAAGTGGTTTTGTGAAATTTTCCCATGTTTATTTTGCGAGCTGTTTTGCTGGCTGCACTTGACAGCAGCTTGTATATATTTGCATATATTAGTGGGTTATACTTGTTACAATGATGCTTGATAAATCTAAGGAAGTTCATGGCGTTAACAGGTTATTTCGTGAATCATGATTATGATACAAGTGTTGTTACAGTTATTGATGTTGTACTCTCCTTTCTATTATCAGAGAATACATTGATCTCAGTTGCTGAATTTGTTTTATGTTCACTTTTCAGCTTATTTCCTTGAAGCGTATCGTCCAGTGAGGAAAGGTGACCTGTTTCTTGTAAGAGGGGGTATGAGAAGTGTGGAATTCAAGGTCATCGAGACCGACCCTTCTGAATACTGTGTTGTTGCTCCAGATACTGAGATTTTCTGTGAGGGAGAGCCGGTTAAACGAGAAGATGAGGATAGATTAGATGAGATTGGCTATGATGATGTTGGTGGCGTTAGGAAACAGATGGCCCAGATTAGGGAGCTGGTGGAACTGCCATTAAGACACCCACAGTTGTTCAAATCAATTGGTGTGAAGCCACCAAAAGGAATTTTGCTCTATGGACCTCCAGGGTCAGGCAAGACTTTGATAGCACGAGCTGTTGCTAATGAAACAGGTGCATTCTTCTTTTGTATTAATGGGCCAGAGATCATGTCAAAGTTGGCTGGAGAAAGTGAAAGCAATCTCAGGAAAGCTTTTGAGGAAGCAGAGAAGAATGCTCCATCCATCATATTCATTGATGAAATTGATTCAATTGCTCCCAAGAGAGAAAAAACACATGGAGAGGTTGAGAGGCGCATAGTTTCCCAGCTCTTGACTCTTATGGATGGGCTGAAATCTCGTGCACATGTTATTGTTATGGGTGCCACTAATCGTCCAAACAGCATTGACCCGGCACTTAGAAGATTTGGTAGATTTGACAGGGAGATAGATATCGGTGTTCCAGATGAAATTGGGCGACTTGAGATCCTGCGCATTCATACGAAGAACATGAAGCTTGCTGAAGATGTATGGATCTCCTTATTTCTTTGTTCTCCTGCTTGACGTACTTCCATGCGCTGTCCACCAATGTTTTGCTTTTATTTCCTCCAACAGGTTGATTTGGAAAAAATTTCCAAAGAGACGCATGGCTTTGTAGGCGCTGACCTGGCGGCTTTATGTACGGAAGGTGCACTCCAGTGTATTAGGGAGAAGATGGATGTAATTGATTTGGAAGATGAGACTATAGATGCTGAGATACTGAATTCCATGGCCGTTACTAATGAACACTTCCAGACTGCCCTTGGGCAGAGCAATCCATCTGCCCTGCGTGAAACAGTAAGTAGTATTGAGTTTTCATTTTTACTTGTTGTTTTTCTTTTTCAAGTCATAGTTTCTAATTACATATGGTTTGTGTATGCCAGGTTGTGGAAGTACCCAATTGCAGTTGGGATGACATTGGTGGGCTTGAAAATGTCAAAAGGGAGCTTCAAGAGGTCCTTTCTTTTGCCTTTAATGTTAATATTATTATGTTTGTTTGTTCAGCCTACTTTGAACTGAATATATTTCTTGTTTTTCTTTTCCGATGCAGACTGTACAATATCCTGTTGAGCATCCTGAGAAATTTGAGAAATTTGGGATGTCACCTTCCAAAGGAGTTCTTTTCTATGGACCTCCTGGATGTGGAAAAACTTTGCTGGCCAAGGCTATTGCAAATGAATGTCAGGCAAACTTTATCAGTGTGAAGGGTCCAGAACTGCTAACAATGTGGTTTGGTGAGAGTGAGGCCAACGTTCGAGAGATCTTCGACAAAGCCCGCCAATCGGCTCCTTGTGTTTTATTCTTTGATGAGCTTGATTCAATTGCAACTCAGGTGTGTACATATGCTGGTCTAGCCCCATTTGCCCCAAGTTTTTCTGTGGGACTCATTGAATATGACTTATTCTTACATTTTAGCATGAGATGTTCTGAGCTTTGATTAGTTATGAGGTCTAGTTCACAACTGAGACGTGAATATCCAGTTATCTGCTTCATACTTCCATTCCTGGGTACATTATCCGTACTAAGCCTCAGATGCATTTATCTGTAATTCTGTATTCAGTTCCGCGTGCAACATCCCAATTCTTTCTGTTAGCTGACTTTTTGATGCTTTGCGGAAAGCCTTCACCATCTTGGCCCATTTATGAGAAAGTGGGCCTTTTAGTCTGGTGGACATTGTATAGCCGGTCACTATCTAGCGATTGATTCCCACCTTAGTTACCAGTTTGTCATCTAGCATGGGCACATGGCTTTTACCCTTCTGTTCCACTTTTTTTCCTGTTTTTAATTTTTCTTTTGGAGTAAAAAATATTTATTTGGCAGACCTCCAAGTAGGAGGGAACTGCCCAACAAGTACAATAAATGAGCAATTTAGGACTCGGTGATTTGCTTGTGTTACATCCTATCTTTGTTTGTCCCCTGCTTGACTGCCCCGAGTAAAGCGGATCTGGTGGCTATGTGCTCCTTGGCTGGTGGTATTATGATGTTCTTTTGTTTTAATTATATCTCTTGTCAAGCAAATTACTTTTTCCAAAAAAGAAAAATCGAAACTTATGTTCGCCCGTTTAATATTGTGTTTGATGCAGAGAGGAAGCAGTGTCGGTGATGCTGGAGGCGCGGCTGACAGGGTTTTGAATCAACTTTTGACTGAAATGGATGGCATGTCTGCTAAGAAAACAGTTTTCATTATTGGAGCCACAAATAGGCCTGATATTATTGATCCAGCACTTCTTCGACCTGGTCGTCTTGATCAACTGATATACATTCCTCTGCCTGATGACGAATCCCGTTATCAGATATTCAAGGCTGCCTTGAGGAAGTCTCCTATTGCCAAAGATGTTGATCTCAAGGCACTTGCAAAGTACACTCAAGGTTTTAGTGGTGCAGATATCACTGAAATATGTCAACGTGCTTGCAAATATGCTATCAGAGAAAATATTGAGAAGGCAAGTATCTTTATTTGCAAGTATCTTTATTTGCAAAGAGTAAATGGGTATCTGTCATAAAAGTCTCTTACGTTTGGCATTCTTTTAGTTTTGAATGATATGATCATGATCTTATTGGAAAAATCCCTTCATGGGTAAGCTTTGATGCCTTTTATCGCACTGATCTTATGGTTGGTATGGTTTAGATGCACGAGGTTTCTGTTCCGTGCAAGTATGAACCATTGATGGGTTGTGCCGAAGCCCTTGGTAGGTTGGTTTGAGTTGTAATGTGAATGTTTTGGTTTTAAGAGAGTATAGAAGGGGTTAAGTAGTCCAGAAGACCCTTTGTTAAGTGAGAGATGCGGTATATAAAGCATGTGACTAGGTCTTCTATTGCCACTAAAAACATACTCACCTTCTCTTTTTCTATAGTTGATAGCCTTTTAAGGTGTCTTTCTTGTTTTCTTTGGAAATTAACAAGAGGGAATGTTGGTAATACAGGATATTGAGAGAGAGCTGAGGAGAAAAGAGAACCCTGAGGCTATGGAGGAGGATGTTGAGGATGAAGTTGCTGAAATTACGGCTGCGCATTTTGAAGAGTCCATGAAATTTGCCCGAAGGAGTGTCAGTGATGCTGATATACGCAAATATCAGGCATTTGCTCAGACTTTGCAGCAGTCAAGAGGGTTCGGCACTGAATTCCGCTTTGCAAATACAGCTGGTGGTGCTGCAACCGGCTCAGATGCATTTGCTGCTCCGGCTGGAGGAGCTGATGAAGATGACCTCTACAATTAGGCTTCACCTGCTTGTTTCTGTTTTTTTTTTTTGTCGTCCGTATGTTTATGAGGACGTGTATAATGTGTTGCTTCTCTAGTAAGGAGATTAAGTTTTAAATTATGTTCACTGTAGCTTTTGCTTGTAGAATCCTCGGTTTCTCTCGATGAAACCTTTGCTCTGGTGTAAACAACACTGGAGATTGAGGAAACCTTTGCACAGGTTGGAAACGAAGCACCAAAGCGTTATGATAGATAATGGCTTTCCTCCTGTTTTTGACCTTGAGGGCTTGAGTACTTGTTGATTCGTTCTGTAGATAAATTTTACTCGAGTGAGCTTGGCTACTCCTGAGAGTACCTAGTTGGTGTACCCCATAAAGGATTTAGTTTCAAGTTGATTTCGTGATGTATGAGATGGTAGTGATTGTTTTCATTATGGATCTACATCTCAACAACAACAAAATGCCATGCCACGGGATACGGCGAGAAACAATTTAAACTACATAGCTAGGGTGTTCATTAAATAGCGAAACTGAAAAACCATAGCGAAACTGAAAAACCGTACCGTAACCGTACCGCAAAACAGGTTACCGTACCGAGTAAAAAAAATATTTCGATACGGTAATTGCACCAATAATAAATTTCTGTTTTTCGGTACTGTTACGGTTCACGTTTTTGGGAAAACGGTTAACTGAAAAACCGAAAGGTAAAAATAAAAGTGCGGCCCAAATGCTAAAAAGCCCAAAAACTCAAGTCAGTTAGAAGAGTTAGGGTGGAGAAGCTTCAATTTTCTCACCAGCCGCTCAAATCTTAATCACTCATCTCTTCTCTATCTTTCTCTCCTCTGATCCAAGTGTTTCAGAGAAGTTACATTCTCCTACTACAGTAGAATACAGTAGAAATGACAAGTTAATCCATAAAGCACACACCTTATGCTCATAAGCATGGAGCCTCTGACTTGCTTTAATCAAAGAAGCTATGACCTTCGATCTTCCCATTTCTAGGAGATCCTTCAATTTTAGACTTTTAGTCCATGTTGCTCACATATAATATCTAACTAAACCATAAGATAAACTTATTATTAAGAGGAAGTTGAAACAATTGTTTTTTGAAATTAAAATTAATAAATGTGAAAATTTATTCGGCTAACCGTTTAACCGTATCGAAAGTACCGTAACTGATTTTCGGTTAACCGGTATTTTTCGGTACGGTTACGGTTCGACTTTTAGCCGAACCGAAATTTTCGATTACCGTATCGAAACATACTTTTGGTACGATTAACCTACCGTGAACACCTCATGCTTTAAATTTTGGTATAATTATGCTTCGAGTTATCAAACATAATGAGCAACATGATGAAGAAGGAATCATAGTGATGAACTAAATCATTTATGACAGTAGTTTATTAAACTAAATTTCTTTTCTCTTTTGCCCTAAAACTTGCGTTTCAATGATGAAGATTGAGGTACAATGTGAATGTGTGACTTTTGTTTCACCCAACTCCTATGTGGAGATTCAATTCTTTTCTTTTCTTAATTCAATTTATAAATCAAAACATGTTGAGTAAAATAGGGGCGAATTTAGTTTTTAAGTCCATTTCACAAATAGAGCATGTGAGTTTAGTTTGTACAAAGTGTTTAAAAAAGTTCAAAAACACATCACTCTAAGGATCAAATTTTATGTTGCAAAATTTTGTTTATTTATTTTAAAAAACGAACTGCTAAACCGTGAATCGTGATAATCTAGCGAAGCTCATAAGAGAAATTCCCTTCCCCCATTGCCCCAACACCACAATTTATGTTTTTTTTGTTTTTGTTTTGTTGCTACAGAGACATAAGCAATAACCCCAAATCACATTTTTCGGACAAATCAACCTATCTTTTGATAAGCTAATAGATTTAAACAAAGGAAGAAATCTTCTTTCCAAGAAATGTAGAAGAGTTTTTTTTACGGAATTGCTTAACGTAAATTCTAAATTACTAAACGCAAATATTTTTTTCTCAATTCTTACCAAAATACCCTTTTATTCTGAAGAACAACTTTCATCCCTTTATTCTTTTTCTTCCCAAATCCCTCGGTTAACTTTGGCTTTGTAATTTTAAGGACCTAAGTTATATCAACATGGATAATAATTTTTCATCCAGAGAAATTTTTTGATACAATTGACCATGAAATTCATCTAACAATTAGAATTTGCTTTTATTTTAATTATTTATTGTTTAGGGTTTACGGGTGGTGAGTGGCGGCTGGCTAGGTTGTTTCAAGGGGATAAGGAAGGACATTATTTGGAGGGGAAATGCACAGCAGCGGCAAATCAGAAGATGGGAAAATCGAATTGGGGAATTAATTCAATTAGGGTTGAGAGGCGAGAGTGTGAGCGTGTGAGGATGTTGTTGACAATGACGATGATGTTCATATTGGTGACAGTAGTGGGGAGCACTGTGAGCCCAAGCCCGAGGCATGGGGCTTGGCCGGAGCAATTCCACGCCATATCTTTTGGAGAGAGAGAGAGAGAGAGAGGCTTTGACAGGGGGGTCGACTTTGACGGAGTTGGGGGCTTTATCGGGTCGAGGGGCTCTGACGGTTGAGGGGGGGGGCTTTGTCGGGGTGGTAGTGGGGTGGGAGGCTCTGTCGGGATGGTGGTGGGCGGTGGATGAAGATGATGTGTGCTTCATTTGCTTCAATGGTGGAAGCCGAGTTGTTGGGTTTCTTTGATTTTTTTTTTTTCAATTGTCTTTTATTCTTTCAAGGTAAATGGAGAATTGATAGGGAGAAAATGAGGGAGGAGAGAGAAAGAGTGAGAAACTTAATAAGGGTATTATGGGAATTGGGGATTTACGTTTAGTAATTTGCGATTTACGTATAGCAACCCCCTTTTTTTATATTCCCTGTATAAACGAGAATTTAAACCTTCACCACTTACTACTTATACTTCCACCTGATCCTAATCCCCACCACCACAAATTGATTTTATGGGGTATCCACCGAAAGAAACACGTATATTAGGGTATGGCTAGTAATGGCCTAACAAAGAAGCAAGGGCGTTTGAAGTTCTGTTAAAATGGGAAACAGGCCCCATTCTATTAACCTTTCAGCGTTGTCAGGGTCGCACGTGTTCCTGCTCAAGTGGACACTTCCTTTTTCCAAAATTTGCCCTTCAATTATTATTATCAGGGCGATTTTTTTCACACAACTACTTGAATAGATGTTTCCACATTCCTGTGCTTTGAATTTGGATTGCCTGCTCTTGTGCTGTGTTGGGGCTAGTACAATAGTACTTTGTCTTGACTTTGATGTACGCAGCGGTAAGTATTTCCTCCGTATCTGTATCAACCCAACAAAAAAAAACTACAGACGAGAAAGAAAAAAAAAAAAAAAAACTGTCAACTGTGTTCTTTAGAACTTACCCGATCGGTTTAGTTCAGTCAAATTCAGATCTCGTGTCAGTTTAGTGATGCTCAGTTCATTTTATTAGTGTTCAGTTAAAAACATATGGTACATTTTTTAGAGCTTACACGGACAATTCAGTTCAGTTCAGGTGTCAATTAAGTGATTTCCAATTCATTTAAGTGATCTTCAGTTCTGTTCAGTTCTGTTCATTGGTGCTGAGTTCAAAAACATACTTTTTGTCTCACATATCAAGTTGTGTTCAATTCAGTTCAATGATGTCCAAATTCAGTTCATTGGCGTCCAAATTCAGTTCAATTAGTTCAGATCAGTTCAGTGGTGTTCGGTTAAGTTCAACACTAAAGAATATACTTGTGTCTCTAACATTTATACATATACCTAAAACCATTTTCCTTCTCATGGTAAACCAAACAACGAGAAATGGAAAAAACTATTTTCCTGGAAAATTGTATTCACCCCAACCAAAAAGAGCCTAAACCAATTACTCAGTACGAGGAATAAACACACCTTATATCACTGAATTGAATTGAACAAAAACACTATTGAAATGAACCGATTATTAAATACTTCAAAAGGTTTCTCTTATGAGACCGCCTCAAGGTCATACCAACTCTATAGTCAAACATGACGTCACCATAACGTCATACTTATTTGAGGCGCCTCACCTTAAGACCGCCTCATATGAATTTTTGTGTAAATACTTCAACATTCATGTTAGTTCATTCATTCTTCTCTTTAACGTCACGTACAAAATAAAAAAAAATGTAAAAGACACTCGAAGTCCTTGTGGAGGCCGGGAGTCAAATCTACAATAAGATAGGTGTACAAAAAAGGTCACACGAGGGGGCAGTCAGACCTCAGTCGTAGCAAAGACCTGCAAATCTAAGTGTACATTTGTCTCCTCAACCACTCTGTCATGACTTATGACCCTCACTTTCAAGTTTCGACGCCCAATTCTTTTTTTTTTTTTTTTTTTCTTTTCTGGGTTGGGTTAGGGGAAGTACCAACCTTATGGCATGTCTAAGCTAAGCCGAGAGAACCAGGCCCCCCCTCCCTTCACAAATTTGGAGCGGCTACACGGTAATAGCAGCAACAGTTTTGAGGTCATTGCATGGACAACGTGATTTGTAATTGTAATACATGGATACATAATTCATGCATGCATGATACATAATTACTAGGCCTGGGCAATGGGCCGGGTCAGTTCGGGTCAATTATGTTTGTGGGTGAGGCGGGTTGTGCACGGGTCGGGCCGGCTCATTTTGGCCCGTTTAAAATTTTAAAATTATTTTTTAAAAAATAAAAATATTAAGTGGGTTGGCCCATTTGTGACCTGATATGACCCGTCTGACTTTAAATTGGCCGGCCCATTTCGATCTGTCCATTTACAAGTGTAAATGGGCCATAACCCGTTGGTGGGTCGGGTCGGGCCGGTTACAGGAGGCCCTCCCACTTGCCGAGGTCTAATAATTACATACATAACTATGCCGAGATTTAATTTAGGTACGTTGTTTTCCACTTAATCAATAATTGGTCCAGTTTAATAGTTTAGTAATGCTTAGTTCAATTCGCTTTGGTAATCTACTTTTTCTCTCATATACTACGTTTATGCCCCGTGCGATGCACGGGCTTGTAGTTTATTATTAGAAAAAATATTTTGAATGCTATATATCAATAAAATAGGGTAATGATTTATCAATACCGTATATAATAACTAGTATGGAGTTACCCGTACAAAACCAATGTTGTGCTATGTGTAGTGTAAAGTTACTTATGTGACATGGCAATAACAATTGTTTGGATTTAAATGGAAAAGTTAATTTTATATATTTTCATCCTTTTAAAAATTATTCAAAAAATAGTTAAATGATAAATTCACAATGGTTCCTATCTCTCTTTGGATTATATATTTTTTAATGTAAAATTACTTATGTGTCATGTAATGTGTTATGGCAACAGTTGTTTTGATACATGTAGATAAATTAATTTCTTATCTTTTTTTATACTTAAAGGAATTTATCGAAAAAATAATGTTTAAATCTACCTTATTCACATTATTTTACCAGTTTACCATATTGTTCCATCTCCATGAATCATGTATTTTTGTTAGTATATGGAATCACTTTGAAGATTGAGATGCATAATACGTGAATTTACCCGTTAGGTTTAAATTCTTTATGCATTTATTACTTGTGACTACTTTCCATTATTAAATTCGTTGTATCTAGTTTATGTTACATTTAATGTTTTGACCCAAATGACATGGCAACCAATGTGGCGCTTATATTGATGTCACGTGTCGATACAGCAGTTGACCCGTGCGATGCACGAATTTGTAGTTTATCATTAGAAATTTTATTTTCAAAGATTATACTTAATGGGAGTATACATGGAGCTTGAAAGCATTATTTTATAAGCATTTAAAAGTCAATAAATATTGCATTTAATGTTTTGACCCAAATGACATGGCAACCAATGTGGCGCTTATGTGGATGTCACGTGTGCGATGCACGAGCTTGTAGTTTATCATTAGAAATTTTATTTTAGATTATTGCTACTTTATTTCATTTTTAATTGGAGATTAATGATTTATCAATATATAAAATATATAGTAAACAATAATGAGTAATACAAAATCAAAGTTGTGTGTATTATTTAAAGTAGCTTACATGACATGCTCAATTGATTGGATCCGAATGGATAATAAATAAATATCATAATGCAAAACAAATTTCAAGAAATAGCTAAGTGATTGATTTATAACTACCATCTTCACACGCTCTACCAATCGCTATATTAAAACCTCCATCTGCTTGTATTCCATAACTTTATAGCCCCTCATAATCAATGTCCATTAGTAAAGATTATTGTCCCTCTTGATTTAAATTGTCTTATGCGTAAAATTATTTATGTTTTATGTCATGCCTTATGCAGCGGTCGTTTGGATCCACATGGACAACTTAATTAATATACTATTTAATTAGAATTTATTGAAAAAAATAGTAATATTTACAGGTACCTTATGGTTACATGTACCTTACTGAAATATTCTAATAATAATCTACTATATTTCTTTGGTATTTATGTCTCTGGCCGTATGTTTTGCTTGGATTTTATGGGTGTATGAATTACGACTCCAATGGGTGTATGAGCTACGACTCTAATGAGTGTTTGAGTTTCTGCTACTTTTATTATACATTTAATAAAATGGACTACTAAGTATAAAAAGAAATCTATTATATTTCTCCATTCCATGGAGGATCACTTAGAAAATTTAAATGTCGAAATTTACCGATACGTGGATTTTATCTGTTAGCTTTGTAGTCTTTATGTTTATGACAATTTTTTCTTACTAATTAAATTCATTGTACTTAGTTTGAGTATTATTTATTTTAAGTCCATGTACCATATTTATGAAATTAATGTTCATGTATTCAAATAATTAAATTCGATGCATCTAATTTTTAGTTTTATTTTAAGTTCATGTATCATATTTATGAAATTAATGTTCATGTATCTTAATTTAATTAGATAAAATAATTCATGTATTCTAATTTAATATAATTAAATTTAAGACTTGGCATTGACTTTTTATATAATGATGACTGGACATGGCGATGTGGCATGACACGTGTCGATGCAGCGATTATCATGATTCAACTTTATATATATATATATATATATATATATATATATATATATATATATATATATATATATATATATATATATATATATATATATATATTTCAGTAGTGGATTAAATAAGATTAGAACACAATCGTTTAAAAAACAAAATCTTTTTTTGGAATGATATTTATGTATTTGGCCGAGCAAAGAATATAGCAACCGAGAGTTGTTCAGTCCGTCGCTATTACTTTATTTATTTTGTACATAAATAATGATATGTATAAAGACTAGAGTACTGATCTCCTTATTATGCTACTAATTAAATAGACCGACGTAAATAGTAGTAAATTTGGCTAGTATATATGGTTATTAGAATTATTGGGCGAAATGTAGGGTCCTAAGAACATTAAACGTCTTTTCAAGCAAGAAAAGCATAATGCTATATATTGGTATTGGCCCTCCATCAAATAGTAATCTTGTTGCACGGAATGAAACATGAACCTCTCACGAATGAGAGAAGGAATTTGATCGAGGACGCACCAACACAACGTAATATTCACACGAGTCACATCATTACTATTCTACACTTTCCGCAATTATTTACTATTGTAGATTGAGAACTTTATTCTTTGCTCTTTCTGTTATCCCTTTAATTAGGTAAAATTTCAATAACTGAGTCGAGCCGATTCGGTGAGCCCTCGGGCTCGGCTCGGTCAAAGCTTATCTCGAGCTAAGGTCAAACCGAGCCCGAGCCTACTCGAATGCTTTCCGAGCCGAGCCCGAGCCTACTATGGCTCGGCTCGGACGGCTCAGTTGGCTCGATTTAGTTAAGTTCTCTCTATTCGAATAAAACCATTAAATATTTTTTCGAGATTTCTTATTTTTTAAGGGTTTTTTTTCTTCATATGAGAACGTGCAAGAGATCATTATAGTCAAATTCAATTGCAATTATTTTTGATCAATTTTTTCTTACGTTTGTAATGATGACTTTGAATTTGAGTCGAGTCAAACCGAGGAGAGCCGAGCCACGAGCCTAAATCGAGCCGAGCCCGAGCTTTGATTTTTCCGGCTCGGCGAGCTTCGAGCCTAGCCCCACCCGAGCCAGGCCTGGCTCGGACTCGACTCGGCTCGTTTACACCCCTAGCCATTGGCATGGCAAGAGATAAGCGGCCAATTATAGACCGACACCTAAATTAATTATATTGCATTTTTTTTCCTGCGGCTGACGTCGTACTTTAAGTTACATAACATTGAACGACAAACAAAATCGAATTCAATAATATGCAAATTTAAAATATTAGAACACGTTACAATGAAAAGGCTATATAGCAAAAGAGATTTAACAATTTTCATTAAATCGTTCATGTTTTCCCCATTATTATAGCCTTTTCACAGAAGATCACGTCATAGTTTTGATGTATGTACATATATGAATTTGTATATCGTCATTGAAAGAAATATTTGGTAGTAGTGAGTTATTAGTGACATACGAACAAATGGGCAAGCTAATTAAAGACAAACATAGGTCTCAAAAAGTAAGAGACAATCATCATAGCTAACAAATAAGACAAAATAACCCTCATAATTGGAGAGATTATAGACCGACACTTAATATATGTAATACATTTTTTTTCCTGCGGCTGACGTCGTACTTTAGGTTATATAACATTGATTGACAAACAAAGTCGATCGAATTCAATAATATGCATATTTTAAGATATCAGAAAACATTACAATGAAAAGGCTATATAGCAAAAGATATATATTTAACGATTTTGAACCACTTTCCTTAAATCGTTAATGTGTTTCCTCATTATTATAGCATTTTTACGGAAAACCCCGTTACGTTATACTCCGTAGTTTTGATGAATGTACACATGATATGAAATTGTATATCGTTTTTGAAAGAAAGATTTGGTTTTTTGCTTGTCAAAAAAAGGGTGCAAGTGAAAAAAAGATTTGGTTAGTAGCAGTGACATACGATACGAACAAACGAGCTGATTAAAGATAAATATAAATTTCAAAAAGTAAGAGACAATCATCACACTCAATGAATGAGACAAAATAACCCTCACAATTAGAGAGATGACTTAGTTTTATTTGAGCAAAAACAACTAAGAAGCCAAATAAAGTTTTAATAATTATCACACCCTAATATAGAAGTGAAACAAACAAAACAATACCCTGGAAATAATTTATATACTCTAAATGATTAACATGAATGACGACCAAGTTAATTAGCATGTCGACACCAAGCCAGCATATGAACATAGTCAACATACTATATAAACACCAACCAATCTTTTCAAACAAAAAAGAAAGAAACACCAACCAATAAACTACTGACATATTGTTGCGTACGGTTATGTTAATAAACAAATGAATAATTAGTAGAACAAAATTTTCAATACCATAATAAAAGCCAATATCAAATCAAAGCTTCAACCATCATAAGGGTGTGTGTGTGTAGCGTAACGAAAAATTTTCAATACCATAATAAAAGCCAATATCAAAAACCATCATAATTTTTATTTTTTGAGTGGGCATAACCATCATAATAGTACTATAAGAAAGTGAACTTACAGATCTGGAAATATATTTGGATTTTTTGCACAAAAGTACTACTCTAATCATCAAACAATTAAATTAATTAAACATTATCAATACCTACATTTTCTTCCATTTTTCGTTTTCTTCACAAAAATGTTACAAAATGAAAAAGGCAAATTACTAGCTCACCCTTCTATATATCTTCTAGCTATCTCTTTCTTCTTTTTCTCTCTCTTTCTCTAAGCTTCAGCATTGTCATGGGAACAAAGCAAAAAGGCTATACAACGGCGAAGAATATAGAACTTTGCTCTCTGCTTCTTCACTACATGACTACACTTCTTACCGAACGACGACGATGCCGGTTTGCACGTGCCTTCCACGTGCTTCTCCCTACTGCTGCTGCTTTCTTCTTGCTGATCTTCTGCCATAGATACCAACCCCAACAATAATATTAAAAATAAATAAAATAAATAAAAAAAATAAAAAATAATGATAATAATAATAAATGGATATGAGAGAACGAAAGAGAAAGAATGTTTATAAGGATGAGTTGATTGAGGTATTGCCCTTCTTGTTGGTGCTACTGAACTAGTGAGCTAGTGTAGTGGCTAGTGGTACAAGAAAATGGAGAGCTAAAAAAATAAATGCAAGGGAGGAGACAAATGAAAAATTGTAACTATACATATATACAGGTTGGTTTATAAAGAATGAGAATGTACCAAATTTACATATACCTATATGGCTATATGGGGTTAAGCTAAAGCTAGCTGTCACAAACAAATGAGCCTCACGTATAAACAGGAAAAAATTGTACCCTCAAAGCGCGTACACACTAGTCACTAGTAATTAGAATGAAATGAATGCTACCACAATTTTTGATTTTAGTGGTTTCCACAAATCCACCTAGATAACTACCCCTACTGTTTTAGGGCCAAAACATTAAAAAAAAATAATAATAATAAAATAATGGGGAGGGGGTAATTAAAGAGATGACACTGGACACGTCACACGGTTAGCACGAAGCATGTCACGATCCGATATGCTATTTACACGGTATGGCACGGCACGGGGCACGAGTATGGGTACAAATAAGCAGGCCTGGGCCCAAATTTTGAGTTAAAAGTACGATCAAACACGATCAGGCATGACACGACACGATAGGGTAAGACAAAAGTTTAGATAATATTTTAAAAAAGCCTAGGCACAACACGATACAGGCACGACCTGGACCTATCTTTTAGATGAGTCGGCACGGTACAACACGAGCACGAAGCACGACCATTATAAGCACGACACGACACGACGCTATTCCAAAGTACGAAGGCACGACACAAGCACGAAGCTGATTTTCATTTGCTTGGCTTAATATCGAAACTTAAACTGTGTTCTTTTTAATCGAACGGATTTGAATAGTAATATGTTAGAGAAAAAGAAGATAAATAAATTAAACTGATCTACAGTGAACTAAAATAGGGAAAAGAACACACCCTTAATATTTGAAAAAGAAAAAATTGGAAAAGGGAATGGTTGTTGCCTTGTTGGCAAACCACTTGATTAGGTGGTTTTGCATTAATATTGTCTCACCAAAAAATAAAAAAAATCCCTTGCATTATTTTTTTTTGTGCGAAGGTTCATTTGTGTGGAATGAGTAACATATGGTTCCATCATTTTCACCCATCTTTCTTTGTTCAAACATGGGACAGAGGAGGGTGGTCAAACATAAACGACAGTGACTGTGAAAGAGTAGCGAGACCGAGACCGAGACCGAGACCAGGTGCACGGATGAGGTTAATTTATTACCCCTATTTAATATGCAGATTCTTCACCTCCCCTTTTATTTTATGTTTGGTTACCCTGTATCTGTTAATATGTATGTCATGGATTTTTGAACTATATATTCCTAATAGGCGCCTAGATTTTAAGAGCCTTTTGACACTTAACTCTACCTAGTATATTCTACTTTGGAATGTTTTTCGTCACAATGTCTATTCATTTCAAAATCAACTATCCACTTTTTTTTAGTATGAAGTTTAATGAGAGTTGATTTTACAACAAATAGTCTTTATTGAGCAATGAGAGAAAGAAACTACTTGGCTTGGGGCCACTATGTTGGAAATCAATGACGACAAGAAAAAGTAAGGGTAAATGAGTCCTTTAATATCCAAAACATTACTAAAAAGTGAAGTGGATAGCTGATTTTGGGACGGGGGAGTAGTATACCTCAAGTTTTTCCATAATGAAAGAATAAGGGTGTGTTCTTTTCCACTTAGTCCCATTGATTCTCACTGATTGGGTAAGGTCCTGCTACTGATTTCAACTGATTGAGTAATGTTTTGCCACTGATTTCCACTGATTCGGTAAGGTATTTTCACTGATTCTCATTGATTCAGTAAGGTTCTAGCCACTGATTTCCACTGATTGGGTAATGATTCAGTAAGGTCTTGCCTCTGATTCTCACTGATTGGGCAATGTCTTGCCATTGATTTTCACTGATTGGGTAAGGTGCAATAAGTGAAAAAGAACACACCCTTGCTAAATGAGCAAGTTCCGAGAGTTAAGAGTTTCAAGCTGACTAATAGGTCCTATGTTCAAATTCTAGGAGCCTAGCTAATTCCTAAGTGAAATATTTCAATACATGATATGAGAAGGGCATGTGCATCATCCACACTTCAAACCCAATGAATATTTGTGTGTGTGTGTAGCGTAACGAAAAATATAACATTAGTTGAGATTACGACCATCAACTTAAACTTTAATGTGTTCTACATAGCTATTGTCCTTTTTCTCTTCACAGCTTATGAGACATAATATACATTGATCAAACGGGACTATTATGGATTAATGTTGTGAATGTACATCATGAGTATCAATATTCTTTAGGCAGATCATATATATAATAGAGGAATGATGATCCTCTCCAATTTCCAATTTCCCGCATTTACGCATTACACTACTCGTAGACAATGTTTGATATATGTTAAATATTTTACTTTAACTTTTTTATTTGTAATCAATTTAACACATGTTAAGTATCCACAAACGCGTAAATACGGAAAATTAGGTATTGGAGAGGATATTAATCCTGTAGATGTTGGAAAAGTAATATATCCCATATACTTTTCAAAGTTTTTATGAGGCTTGTTGTCCAAACTAGCTCCTA
Source organism: Tetragonia tetragonoides (assembly GCA_038025085.1). Lineage (NCBI taxonomy): Eukaryota > Viridiplantae > Streptophyta > Magnoliopsida > Caryophyllales > Aizoaceae > Tetragonia > Tetragonia tetragonoides. The sequence continues at coordinate 13,062,513 of CM076139.1, forward strand.
TTCCTGTATGTACGTGGGAGTGTGTGTGTAAGCCTGTAAGGACAAAAAAAATGATGTGTTCTACTCCAAGCGACCATTGTAGTTGTGATGTAGGAAAGACTGGAAAAGAAGATAGGAAAAGGAGATAAGATGAGGAGCATCAGTGATGGAAGGTGAAGTCACCATAGAAGCAAGTTGCAACATGGGAGATGAACGAGGGGTGGTGGTAAAGATTGTTGTTAGTAGTGGATTAGTTGTCATTGTACCAGATATGAGTGGGCTTAATAAGTATAGGGATGAGACTATGAGAGTAACCCAATTAAGATTATGGAAAGAAGACCACATAGTCGTACAAAGAAAAAGATATTCCCTATATCTAAGACATTTCTTATTTAATAGATGGATGTCTCACAATGATCTTTATATTACCCAAATAGTTTTAAAAAATAAATAAATTAATAGTCAAATAACCAACACGCCATTTCATCACATGTGCATATTTCTCTCTTAGATTCTGTTTGATTCACCTTAATTTTACTTAAATTCAATTCAGTTCAGTCCAGTTCAGTTCAGTTCATGCGTAACTTTAGCACTCATATAACTTTTTATTCCGAAATAATTTCATGATGATAATTACGTCATCGGAAAGATTTCAAAGCATACTTTCAAATGAGTCCAATATTGACTATGTTTGGACAAATTTTAAATGGTTAACGATCAAGTTTGAAAAATTAATTCAGTTCAGTTCAGTTCAGATCAGATCAGTTCAGTTCAGATCAGTTTTATCCAAGTGAATCAAACGGAGCCTTAGCACGTAAACATGTTCCTTTCAACTAGTGTTTTACAAAGTGTACTATATAAAGTAGGGACAAACTTAGGAGTGTTAGATCTTTCCATTAATATATATATTTTTTTTAATATAAAAGGTTACTTCATTCATTCATTAAGCAAATTTACATCCAAAATACAACCTCAAAAAGGCATATTGTTCAAGTAAGCACATCAAAACGCCCTGTGTAAGGGACTTTTTGAGTAACCTATGAAACTGCTCAAACCTAGTAGCATATTTATCAATAGGTATATTACAATAAGTAGTGGCATAGATTATGTTAATTACTGAAACATCAACCATGTTGTTGCCGCATCTTGATCCCCATGATGTTGTTTTCATATGGAACTCTAGCAAAGTAAGGGGGGAACATGAAGCTTCTTCTTGTTTCAGTCTCCTCAAAGGCACGTGCAGCAAGAGTATGTGCAACCATATTTGCAGATCGCTTCGTGTGAAGCAGATTAACCTCCATGCTCTTATGAAGCAGCCTGCCAATATCATTGATCACTCCCCCTAACTCATGAAACTTGCTGGCTGTTGCATGATCCTTGATTAGATCCAAGATCATTTGAGCATCTGTTTCATCATCAATTTGGGTGTAGTTGCGATTGCATGCACACTGCAATCCCTCTCTCAGACTGAGAATTTCTGCAGCTCCTACACTTGAAGCATCATATCGGATGGTGAAACCAAATTTCCAAATACCCAAGTGATCTCGGATAACTCCACCCCCACCTGCAGAAGTAGGATTTCCTGTGAACGCACCGTCCACATTGAGCTTGTAATGACCCATAGCAGGAGCTTTCCAGGTGATCACAGGCTCTGTAGCCTTGATGGTACTATTCCCAATCTGAAAAGCAGTAAGGTTAGTAGTGATGTCCCTACAAATAAAATTGTATAGAACTCGGGTGTACATCACTGCTTGCTCAAAAACCCCTTTGTTTCGTGCGCACCACAAATGCCAAAGAGTAATGGCGAAATTTTCAGGCCATGGACAGGGCAAAGAAAGATTATAATCAAGCCAATCTAGCCAAGTATTATGATAAAAATCATAACTACCAAACTGGAGACCTGAACCACAATTATTAAAAATAAGTGCCCAGATGGCTGAGGCCAGATGGCAGTCCCTAAAAATTTGGATGTGATCTTCAGAGGGCGCATCACATATGACGTATCTGGGGTTGAAGCTGGGAATAATATCCGCAAGCCTGCAAGAAGTAGGTAGAATAGAATGCAAACAGTTCCAAATAAGCATTCTAATCTTATAAGGAACCCTAAGCTTCCAATCCTCTTCCATCTTGGATTGTTACATTGGACACCATGATGTCCCATAGAGAACCTGTATGCAGACTTGATGGAAAAAGCACCTTTGGGATCGAAGGCCCAGTAAAGGGAATCCCTCTCGTGATTATGATAAGAGAGCGGAATGCAATTAATCCTCTTCTGAATATTGTGTGGCAAAAGAGTCCCAATTCTATGAAACACCCAAGAGTGATTATTCATAATATCTGAAACACGGAGGTGAGCAAGAGAGTCAGGGATATTCTTAATTTTTTCATAAATAGGCTCATTCCCAACCCACCAATTGTACCAAAGCGAGGTATCTCTACCATCCCCAATTCTGACTTTAAGACCTTTTAGAAGGAGTTCCTTCCCTTTGAGAATATCATGCCAAATGTGAGATGATGAAGGACTCGGATCAGAGTTAAGGAAAGTAGTTTTTTTGAGGTACTTAGCGAAAAGGACACGAACCCACAGCTGGTGACTATTATGAAGAAACCTCCAACCTAATTTAGCCATAAAAGCTAAATTCCAGTGATATAGATTTTCTAATCCCAAGTCTCCCCATAGCCTTAGGTTGACATACTCTATCCCACCCTAAGCGAGGTAAATAATGAGTTTGATTTACTTTATTCCAAAGAAATTTCCTCATTGCTTTTTCCATAGGCTTAATAATACCCAAGGGGAGGAGGGTAGTTTGCATGATATGAGCAGGGAAACCACTCAGGATAGATTTTATTAGTGTACATCGTCCTTCAAGATTAAGAAATTTTGTCTGCCATCCCTGAATTCTGCTCCGTACTTTTTCTAAGAGGTCATTATAGTCCGAGATTTTCAGTTTATTTGGGGCAATAGGAACCCCCAAATAAGTATCAAAGGAGGTTGAACCCTGTATATGGCAGGAAGAAGCAATAACTCTCCTCAGTCTATGATGCATACTGGTTGGAAAAATAAATTTGGATTTAGCTTTGCTAAGATACAACCCACACTTATCTCCAAATTTATTTAAAACGTTAAGCATAGTCCATGCATTATCAAGGGTAGCACGTCCAAAAGAGTAAAATATCATCTGCATAAAAGATATGCGAAATGTTTAAATCACGTCCCATAACATTGGGAATCCACTTCTTAGATTCAACATCGTGATAGATGTCTTGTGAGAGTCTTTCTTTGCAGAGAATGAAAAGGTATGCAAACAAAGGATCTTCTTGTCGAATTCCATGAGATGGGTTAAAAGAATCAGTAATTTCCCCATTCCATAGCACCAATATTGTAGCACTTGTGATGCAACTCATGATGAGATTCACAAGATGCATAGGGAAATTGAATCCTAATAAAGTCTCTCTAATAAAACCCCACTCAAGAGAATCAAAGGCTTTAGTGAGATCCACCTTCATTGCCATAAGATTTTTCCCTTTTTTACTTTTCTTAATTGTATGTGCCATCTCCTGAGCAATGATAATGTTATCGCTAATATTGCGATTAGGAATAAAGCTTGATTGAGAGTGGCTAATGATTTGATCAAGAAGCGGTTTTATCCTATTGGCAATAACCTTTGTTATGAGCTTATAAATGGTGTTACATAACCTAATTGGACGGAATTGAGTTAAACATGTTGGAGCCTTTTTCTTTGGGATCAAAGTTAAAAAGGAATAGCTCAAAGACTCGGGGATAAAATCTTTTTCAAAGCATTCATTAACAAGGTTGTAAACATGGTTACCTATAGTATCCCAATACTTTTGAAAGAAACAAGGTTGAATCCCATCCGGATAACCCTGGCCACTGGGCCGGGCCAGGCCCAGGCACGTAATGCTTTGGACCGGGTCTGGGCCTAACCGATCTCTAAAGTCTGAAGGATCAGCCCATGACCGGAATTGGCCCGGTTGGAAGTAGTACAATTGCTGGGTTTGAGTTAAATTGAAGTTAAAACAGCTTTGGACCAGCCTAGTTGAACAGACACTGAACCGACCCATTTAAAGCACGTAATGGACCGGCCCATGAAGGCACGTGATGGACCGGCCCAGTTCACCGACCGTTTCAGGCCCATGCATAATACATGGACCGACCCATGAACACTATTCAAGGCCCATTAATAAATGGGCTTTCCAATTGTATTATTCAATTCAAATATTCAATCAATTGTTGTTCAAACATTTAATCTAATTCAAAAAAAAAATCTTTCTCAAAAAAAATAAATAAAATAAAATAAATAAATATGCCTTTGTTCAGCTTTTTACAATCTGAAATTCTGAATTGATTCCTTATCTATCTACTTTATACAATTCAAAGTTTGAATGGAATCAATAATTTTGAGCTTGCGGTTGTGAGTTGTTCTGAGTTGTGCTTGGTATGCAGACTGATTTGAAGAGTCTTGAGGTCTTGCAGGCCTACTCTCACTTTAAACAATTGCAGTTCAGCTTTGTAGAGTTGGTCATTGAAATCAAAACAAGCAAGATCAGCCTACTACTGAACATAAGATAAGCCTACTAAAAATTGTAACGTTACAATGGAAAACAACATACAACTTGCACAAGTGCATGGAAATTCAAAGTGAATTAAATTTCTATAAATACCACCCTTATTCCTCTATTTTCCTTACACCATCTTCTCTTTCACTCTCTCTAAATTTCTAGCTAGATTACAAAACCCACAAATGTCTCTGTTTTAACTTTTAGAAGTATCAAAAAAAAAAAAAAAAAATCCTAGAGCTTTTATTGTTATTGTTCTAATTAGTTACTTAGTTCTTGGTGCGATACTAGTTTTCAAAAAATATATCAATTTCAATGGCTGGTTATCCTAATTGGCACACTTATTTCGGAGATTATACTGGGCTCGACGATACACAAGCAGAAGAAGAAGCTAGACGAGCCAACGATTTCAGAAGGATGCCTCCACCGAGAGCTAATCCAACTCCTCAAGGACAAGATAATCCCAAATTTTAATTTTGTACCACCTAAATTATAACCCATAAACTGATTTACTGTTATCACTATGAACTGATTTACTTTCATCACTTATAAAGTGATTTACTAAACCTATAAACTGATTTCCTAAACCTGTGTTTTATCACTTAAACATCATAAGAAAGACACTATAAACGGATTCACTATTATCATAAACTGATTCACTGTTATCACCTATAAACTAATTTTATGTTATCAACTATAAAGTAACTTACTAAACGTATAAACTGATTTCTTAAACCTCTCTTTATCACTTAATCATCACAAGAAACTATGAAAGACACTTAGACAAGACTTAGACAGACACTTAGTTTAACACCCACCCATTACAGCCACATCAGTTTAACACCCATCCTGCCACCCAATACACCCAAATCAGTACATCCACCTTGCCACCCATACACCCACAAATCAGTTTAATGCCCACCATAAACAAAAACATAATGAGAAACTGGAAACAGAAACAAAAAGTTGGGCCATAACAAAACAAAATTACAAACCATAACTAAAAACAAAATCAATATCTATAGTTAACAGTTTAACCCATATAATATCCACAAAATCATAAGTAAAATCATAAACAGAAACTCATCACCCATAACAAAACAAAATCAGACAAAACCATAACTAGAAACAAAATCATTATTTAGTATACTTAATAATTTAACATCCATATAAGATCCACGAAATCACAAAATCAAAATTTATAAACAATATCACAAAATTATTATTTACAAATAAAATCACAAAATTATTATTTACAAACACTTCAGATCTACAAAGTCACAAAATTAAGGGAAAACAAAATTAAAGAATGAAACAAAATTAACATGAAATTAAGATAAATCAAAATCATAATTCGAACGAAAATCAGAAAATCATTATTTACAAACAAACTCACAAAATCATAATTTACAATCAAAATCAACAGCCACAGTTACAAAATCACAAAATAGTTATGAATTTCAGAAATCATACCCACAAATCGTCTTTTTGCTTCCAAAAATCTTGCATGCAAACCACTTTTCGTGCCTTGTAAGTTGTAAATTGTAATTCTAAACATGAAGCAAACCACACAAACCCTAGAAATAATTACAAACTAATCGGAAAAAAAAAATCGAACAAACCCTAGAAAATCAGAAATTAATTAGTCGACATTGAGAGAGAGAGAGAGAGAGAGAGAGAGAGAGAGAGAGAGAGGTCTCACCTTGTTACAGAGTTGATGAGATTAAACTTGACTGTAAATCTGAGAACCGGTTGATGAGATGAAAACGAGAGAGAAAGTGGAGAGTAGATCTGATTATTTGAGACTTGAGAGTAAATGAGAGAGATTGAGAGAGTGGATTTTAATTTCGTCGAGACAGAGATGTTGAGATGGAGAGGCAGAGAGATTGAGAGTTTGAGACAGAGATGGAGAGGGCGAGAGGCAGAGATGGAGAGGCGATGATGGAGAGGGCGAGAGACAGAGATAGAGAGGAGATCGGTGGAGTGAGGAGGCAGAGATGGAGAGGAGATCGGTGGAGTGAGGAAAGAGAGAGGCAGAGACGGTGGAGTGGAGTGAGGAGAGAGAGAGGCAGAGACGGTGGAGTGGAGTGAGGAGAGAGAGAGGCAGAGACGGTGGAGTGAGGAGTGAGAGTTAGAAAGGAAAATTATGCTATTTATATGTGAGAGTTAAGACTCTCTCTAAACCTAATCTCTTAATTAATGTTGGATCAGGATTAAGGCCTACAATTCCACTTTGAATGGGCTATGAAATGGTAAATCAATGGGCTAAGATATGTTACTTCAATGGGCTACGAATAATCAGTATTGAATTGTATGGCCCAATTGCACACCTAAATTAATTTGTTAATTGATCTCTTGTTTTCTATTATGTTAAATTTATTTTTTGTTATTATTGTCACCTAAAAAATGTTTTGTTTTTTGTTTTTTGTATTATGCTAATTTTATATATTTTTTTTTTTTTATTATGTTAAATTAATTTAATTGTTTATCTCTTGTTATTTTATTATGTTAAATTTATATTTTGTTAATTGTTAGTATTGTTACCTATAATTTTATTTTTTTTGTTAATTATTAGTGATTGTCACCTATAAATTTTTTTTAGGGAATACAATATTATTATTAGTCACTCATTGCACACCTAAATTAATTTAGTTGTGTATCATTTTATTTGCTAACTAATTTGATGTTATTTTTTTTTTTAAGGAACAACGAAGCCGAACCTTCTAATTCATCAGAAAGTTCCAAGAGGCAACCAACTTCATGGGTTTGGGAGCATTTTGAGAAACGCCCTACCCTTGAAAAGGGAAGATACGAACTTTTGTGCAAGCTTTGTGCAACTATGAAAAGAAATCAAGGACCTTTAAAATGGCGAACAGGACAAGGTACAGGAACACCAACCCGTCACTTGCAATCGATTCACCATTTGGGTTGCGACTCAAGTCTTGAACCGGGCCAAACTCAAATTTCCGGGTACGCAAACCAAACACCCGGCGCGGGTATGTTCTCATTTAGTCGTGCTACTATGGTACAAGAGCTTAGTAGATATGTTATAGATGATGAGTTGCCTTTTGGTCATGGTGAAATTCCTTACCTTGAACGTTTTGCTAAAATGAGTTTACAACCTGCATACAAACCCGTGCCTAGAAACAGTATGAAACGTAGTGTTTTTCATGCTTATAGAGAAACTAGAAGGCAAATGGTTGAATTCTTTAAGTCATTTGATGGACATGTTGCTCTTACTAGTGATACATGGACTTCTTCGCAAGGTGAACCATATTTATGTATGACTGTGCATTGGTTAGATCGCAAATATCAACTGCAAAAGCGTATTACTACTTTCGATCTCATGGAAGAAAAGCATTATGGTTTTCATATTAAAGTAAGAATTATGGAGGAATTAAAATTATTTCATTTGGTTGATAAAGTGTTTTCCATTTCATTTGATAATGCAACGACTAATACTAAGGGCTCGTTTACTAGCTTGCAATCAAATGCAATGCAATGTAATCAATTTATAGAGTATATGTGGGGTGAAAAGTGAAGGAGTGGGAGGAGAGGGATGGAAAAGTGGGGTTGATTGCATTATCCAATGTAATCACAAATGCTCAATTTTTCCAATGTAATGGTGATTACTTTGGATGGTGTAATCAAACTCACTTTTCCTATCTCTTTTCACCCCCTTCTTCCTTTTCCACCACACATTTACTCTATAAAATGATTGCATTGCATTAAATTAATTGCAAGCTAGTAAATACCACCTAAATGCATTGATTATCTGAAGCCTGAATTGCCTCTAGTATTGGATAGAGCTTTTTTGCATGTTAGATGTTGTGCACATGTTCTTAATTTATGTGTCCAAGATGGCATCAAACCTTTGTCCGCACTTCTTGATCCAATTAGAAAGGTTGTCAAGTGGATTAGACATTCACACAATGTTAAAGCCTCATTTAAGATGGCATGTAACACACTAAATATGAAGCCCATGCATTTTTCATTGAGCACTCCTACCCATTGGAACTCCACTTATAAGTTTCTAAAGGATACATGTGAATATAGTGTTATATTTTGACCAACCTTTACAATGCTAGTAGGAATGATGATGGTGATATGATTAGCACGGACATTTGGATGTTAGGTGAAAAGCTTTGTAGTGTTCTTGAATGCTTTAATTCCGCTACCAATGTTTTCTCTTTAGTGTATGAGCCTAATGTGCATCGAGTTATAAAAGAATGTGTTAGAATTGTATATGTTCTTGTGGAGCATGTGAGTGATCCTAGCTTAAATGCAATTATTGTGAGTATGCTTCAAAAATGGTTTAATTATTTTATTGAATTTCCTCATTTGTATGCTATTGCTGCTATTCTTGACCCTAGTGTCCGAGTTGACGGACTAACTAATTTGTTGGAGTATTATTATGACACCATCAATAAGGTGTTGTCGTATCCATTTGATGTTGACAAGTATGTTAGTACCGTTGTGAATGAGTTGCATCAATTGTATGCTATTTATTCTGCCAAGTATGGAACCCAACTCCCTGTCAATACGACTCCTGACACATCGGGTAAGCGTGACAGTGACCCTTTTATTTCCAACATATTGACAAAGCGAAGAGAAGATGTTACTAATGTGTCATCTACCATAAATGAATATCTAAATTGGCAATACGAGGTAGGTGATGATTTCAACATTTGTCAGTGGTGGTATAGTCATGTAGATCAACTTCCTATTTTGGCAAGAATTGCGAAAGATATACTCGCAGTTCCTGCCTCCACTGTTGCTTCCGAGTCTGCTTTTAGTGCAGGAAAAAGAGTGTTGGATGATAAGAGGGCAAGCCTACACCCCATGTCAGTTAAAATGTGCGTATGCAAGGAGGACTGGGATGAAGCCGAGATGCGCACACAATCATGGGCAATTGATGATGATGATGATGCTTCCGTAGATGAGTGGATGGCGATGGATGCTGGCTCAGAATCTACATCTTCACAAATATTGTTTGGTGAAGGATTAAGTTATCAACAATAATAAGATCATCGGATTTAGAGATATTCTCAAAGACATTTAAGGATTGTAATGGTTTGTAATAATTAGAACTACTAGTACTTAGACATAGACATTAATGGTTTGTAATAATTAGAACTACGTGGGCCTTGATTCCTTCGGGATACGTAGGCAGCTTAATTATTTTAAAACATAATTAAGTCCAAGCCCTTCAAGCCCCCCTCCCCGTTAGAACTACGTTGGCTTTGATTCCTTCGGGATACGTAGGCATCTTAATTCTTGAGAAATCAAGATTAAGAGCAAGCCTTTTAATTGATGTAATTTATTTTTGTACTTAGACATAGACATAGACATTAATGGTTTGTAATAATTAGAACTATGTGGGCTTTGATTCCTTCGGGATACGTAGGCAGCTTAATTATTTTAAAACATAATTAAGTCCAAGCCCTTCAAGCCCCCCTCCCCATTAGAACTACGTTGTCTTTGATTCATTCGGGATTCGTAGGCATATTAATTGTTGAGAATTCAAGATTAAGAGCAAGCCATTTAGTTAATATAATTTGTTTTTGTTCTTCATTGTATTAGTTTTTGTTAATTATTTGTATTTTTTAGTTAAATGACAAATATCATAATTTTGATCTTTCATAAATATAATGATATATTTTAGAAGTTGTATTAAGAGAAAGTTATAAATATTATATATTTTTAGCTTTCATAAATATAATATTTTTTTTACAAGTTGAATTAATATAAAGACACTTAGTGAATTTTATTTGATGGAAGATATTTAGAATTTAGTTAATAAAGTTCATATTACTAATATGACTAATTCACTAATATAATTTATTTTAAAAGTATTGTGCTAAGAATTTTAATTTATGTTCAACAAATATAAGTTTTTAATAATATTGGGGTTTATAATGCTTGTGGCAAAACATGCTTTTTGTTAAATTATTTATTAAATTAATACTATTTCCAAGCTTAAATAACTATTTAATCAATTACATACTAGTTTGTTGGCTTGTTGCTAATATAGCCCAACATAATCTAATAATATTGTATATTTCGACCCAAACCACAAAAAGGTCCAAACTACAAGAAAGTCCAAAATGTACAAGAAGGTCCAACAAGTACAAGAAGCCTAACAAGGTGAGCAAGGTCCAATGTTTATGTTTTTAATCCGTTTTTTTAATTTTTTCCTCCTTCCTTTTTTTGTTCCTCCTGCTGTCTTCGACTCTTCACTCTTCTAGTCTTCTGACTCTTCTCCATCCCCTTTCCCCTCTTTTTCTCTCAGTCAAAACTCAAAAGACTCAAAACAGAAGAAGAACACTCACCACCATCACCTCCAATCTCCAGTCAAGCAACCTCTGATTCTCTCACTCTCTCACGCGCTCGATCTGTCACCAGTCACCACCATCACCAACTCACCGTCCACGCCTCCTCTCTCTCTCTCTCTCTTCGCCCACTAGGCCACCACCTTCCACGGCTTCCATTTCCAGAGATGGTAATATCTCTCTCTCTCTCTCTCTCTCTCTCTCTCTCTCTCTCTCTCTCTCTCTCTCTCTCCTCTAGTTTTTGCATGTTAAACGTTTAGCTAATCTTCATCTTGTTATCGATTTGGGTTTTGTGTCCACCATTTTTTTTCTCACTCTTTCATCCTCTTTCAGTCTTTTGGTGCTTTTGGAGCTTGAGGCCTTTCATGGCCATTTATGGATGTTTCTGGATTCAACTTTCAAGGGGTATCGATTCAGATTTCAGAGGAGTCTTCAATGTACAAATTTTCTCTTTAATTCAATTATTTGTATAATTGTATATGTATCTTGTATGAATCAATGAATGGGTTGAAATTTTGGAACTGGAATTAATTTGAAACCCTAGGTCTACTGAATTTGGGGTTTTGGAATTGAACTTCAATTGGATTTCCTTTCTTTCTGGTTTTTTTTTAATCGACAATTTCTAGACCGGACCGCCCAAACCGGCCCAACTCCTCACAAACTGGTCCAATACCCAGCCCGTGGCTCGGCACCAGGCCCACCAGCGGTCAAAGCAAGTGTCACCCATAACAAGGCCCGTAGGCCCGCACGGTTATGGACCGTGGATAGTGGTGCCTCCCTTGTTCTGAGCCCGGCCCACCAATAAACCGGCCCCGGGCACTTGAGCGGAGACATTTGAAACAAAGTATACTTAACCTCGTCTTTACTAATGGCACATCTAAGCTGCAATAAGTCCTTAGAGTTAAGGGTAACAGGGCTCTTAAAGTTGCAAAGCCTCGGATGAGAGATGTGTTTGGAACTGAAAATATCATCATAAAATTTCCGAGCCATGTTTTTAAGACAGTCTTGATAAGAAATCCAAGTGCCATTATCATCTTGTAAAGATAATATCTTCCCACTTGAATGCTTGATTTTAGCAAGGATGTGAAAATATTTAGTATTTTCATCTTTAAATTTAAAACGGTCAATTCCCGCCTTTTGGACCCAGTTAGCCCGTTTCATATGCAGGATAGAGTTTTATTCAGCCATAAGAGTCTTTTCAAGAGTGATTAAGAAAGGGGATGAATGCATGCAAAGAGCCTTCTGAACCCCCCCAGACGGGCAACAATTCTTTTTTTCCTATGGTTCAGGCTACCAAAAACCTCATGACTCCATTTTTTGCAATTAGCAATAAAAGAATCACTTGTATGGTGGTAATTTTCACAATTATCCCAACTAGAGGAAACCACCTCTTTAAATTCAGGGTGAAGGGTCCAGGCATCTCTCAATCGAAAAGGACGCCTAACATGATAATTATTTTCGTTTTCAAGACAAATAAGAACCGGGCAATGATCAGAGAAAGTACGTGGTAAATGGTATACCTGTGTTTTAGGGTACATTTCGATCCATGATGGATTTGCAAGAGCCCTGTCGAGTCTTTCCTTGATCAAGTCCACTCCTTCCCTTCCATTAGTCCATGTATAAGCCAGACCTGAGAAACCCAGATCAATCAACTTGCATTTATCTGACCAGTTGAGAAAACCATTGCCTTGAGAAACTCGAAGAGGGCGCCCACCCAGCTTCTCAGTTTTAGAAGTAACTTCATTCAAGTTCCCAATAACCAACCAAGGAGTGGTTGCAAGAGGGGGATCGATACTAAAATCTTTCCAGAAATCATCACGCATAGATTTGGTACTAGGTGCATGAATGGCTGTAACAAGCACTTCGGGATCAGTGGGTTTAAACTTGAAGAGGGTATGAAAATGGTAAGGAGAAGGGTTTGCATAGAGAACTTGAGAGGCTGTGTTTTTCCAAAAAAGGCAAATACCCCCCGAGCCCCAATAGTTTTCGTGATTTGACACTGATCAAATCCAAAACGAGCTTTCAGTTGCCTCGCACGGAAAACATCTCCTTTGGTTTCAAGAAGAATAAAAACTATAGGCTTATGAGTATTTATCAAATTACATGCATGGCTAATAAAAGCTTGACTTTTTGCCCCTCAGACATTCCAGATTAAAATCTTCATATTAGACATAATTTGTGGAGGGCAGTTCGTCATGACACTCTTGCCCTTGTCCCTGCTGCTGGTGGGATTGTTCTCCTGCTCCTGTTGTTGTTGATTCATGATCAAAGACAACGGTCCCTGATCTTTCCATTAATATGTGTATCATTTTGCATTGTCATGTTCTTTTTGGGACGAAAGAAATATTAGATTGAAAAAACGACAAAGGGACAATTAAAATGAGATTAATGCTAACCCAAGAGATGTTTACTCACTGGTAAACAAGTTGCAACTTGTACATCAGGTCATGGGTTCAAACCTCCTGGGGAGCGCACACACACACACACACACACACACACACACACACACACACACACACACACACACACACACACACACACACACACACACACACACACACACACACACACACACACACACACACACACACACACACACACACACACACACACACACACACACACACACACACACACACACACACACACACACACACACACACACACACACACACACACACACACACACACACACACACACACACACACACACACACACACACACACACACACACACACACACACACACACACACACACACACACACACACACACACACATATATACCTCTCAAGTAATAATTTTATGTACCAATCATCCTAAAATATTTTATTAAAACGATATATATCAAAGAACTGCTACGAAATTTATTTATTTATTTTGTTTGGCAAAGAGAAACTTCCTTCTCTTTGGACGTGGCTAAAGGACACCTCCTAATGCACGACCTCGGGTATTCCACGAATTAATTCGTGTAGGTGCTCCCCAGGAGGTTTGAACCCATGACCTGATGTACAAGTTGCAACTTGTTTACCAGTGAGTAAACACCTCTTGGGTTAGCATTAATCTCATTTTAATTGTCCCTTTGTCGTTTTTTCAATCTAATATTCCTTTCGTCCCAAAAAGAACGTGACAATGCAAAATGATACACATATTAATGGAAAGATCAGGGACCATTGTCTTTGATCATGAATCAACAACAACAGGAGCAGGAGAACAATCCCACCAGCAGCAGGGACAAGGGCAAGAGTGTCATGACGAACTGCCCTCCACAAAGCAATGAGGCGTGTCACGTAGGTGAGAATTTTAAGAGCGCGCCACCTAAGCGAGGATAATGACAAAAATTAACTGTTCATATTTAGTGTAAAACGCTTAGGACTCTTAAAATCCCTACTGTTTAGGATTCTTGGGTTGTGATAGACCTCTAAAGTTTTATACGAGTTATACTAGAACTCTGTCAAATATTTGAAATCAAATATAACTTTTTCTACACATCTCAAAAAATAATAACTTTTGTACCATCAAATTCGCATCGAAAAATACTTTAGAACGAGATGCATATACAATATGTATACGAAACATGTAAGATCGCAGGTATATGTTGGTTCCCGTAAATAATTAAAAATAATAATAATATTAACAATAAAATTAAGCTAAAAATAAAAAATGAGCAAATATCTTTAGTCACCTAAGCGGTATCTTTAAGAGCATGCCACATAAAAGAGAATATTAAACAATAAAATTAAAGTAACACATACTCATAAGTCATAAGACTCATAACACATACTTTGAACAAAAAAAAAAATAGAAATAAGAAAAGAAAATAAGATTTTTCACACGTTAGTAACTTAGTAATTAGTATACCTAAATCAATTGCCAAATAAAACTATTTTTAACATATCAATCAATAAATAATATAAAGAAAGCAATGAGGCGTGCCACGTAGGCGAGAATTTTAAAAGCGCGCCACCTAAGCAAAGATAAAGACAAAAATTAACTGGTGTAAAACGTTTAGAACTCTTAGTTTCCCTACTGGTTAGGATTCTTAAGTTGTGATAGACCTCTAGAGTTTTATAAGAGTTATACTAGAACTCTGTCAAATATTTGAAATCAAATATAACTTTTTCTACACATCTCAAAAAATAATAATATTTATACCATCAAATTCGCATCGAAAAATACTTTAGAACGAGATGCATATACAATATGTATAAGAAAAAAGTAATATCACATGTATATGCTGGATCCCGTAAATAAGTAAAAATAATAATAATATTACCCAACAAATCAAGGCTGAAAATAAAAAATGAGCAAATATCTTTAGCCACCTAAGCGATATTTTTAAGAGCATGCCACATAAGAGAGCATATTAAACAATAAAATTAAAGTAACACATACTCATAACACATACTTTAAACAAAGAAATAAAAATAAATAGAAAATAGAAACAATAAAAAAAAAAAGGAGATTTTTGACACGTTAGTAATTTAGTAATTAGTATACTAAAATCAATTGCCAAATAAAACTATTTTTAACATATCAATCAATATATAATACACAAAAACTTATATAAGACGGTCTTTCAATAACTTTTGGTGAGACGGGGGTCACTTTCGATGAAACCCGGGTCACAACTCACTATAAGTGACCTCTACATTTCAAAACTGTGATCCCATTTTTCTGTAAATTCGTCTCACACAAGTGCTACTGTATATAATATAAAGAAGTTTTATAGTAATAATATTTCGGATAATAAAAAAGAGAGATTGAATTGTGCTAAATAGTTAGAGTTTTATTGGCGTCATAACTACTTTATCTTTGTCTAATATTCAAACTCAAAAATAACTATCCTACACATCTTTAAAAATAATAATATTTACACCATCATATTCATACAGAAAAATACTTCGAAATGAGATGCATTTATAATATGTTTACAATAAACGTGTAAGATTGTGTTACAATATTAATTCCAGTAAATAAATTTAAAAATATGATATTTACTAATAAAAGAAAAACGAAAACAACAAAACATATAAATTTGAACGCGTACATCCCACGGGCATCGCGCCACATAAGAATGTCATCTAAGCACGCAATTAAACAAAAAAATAAATAAAGGTTAGGAAATAAAATATAGAGCTTGAGTTGTGATAGATCTCTAGAGTTTTATAGGAGTTATATTAGATCTCTGTCAAATATTTATAAAAATCAAATATAACTTTTTCTACATGTCTAAGAAAATAATCTTTTAAATCATCAGATTCTCATCGAAAAGTACCTTAAAACGATATTCATTTACAATATGTATAAGAAACATGTAAGATTGGCTTAAAAATAAATTTGAGCAAATATATTTTAAGTTCGTGCATAGCACAAATTGGATTACTAAGTTGCATCACCCAAGCAATTAGTCTCAACAAAAAAATTAAAAGCAAGCCACATAAGCCAGAAATATATTTTAGAATATTGGAAGAAAAAAAAAAGTGGAGAATGTGATATATGTCTCTCCTCATGTTCACATTTCACCTTTTATTAATTTGCCTCTCTATTTGCTATCTGCGAGACTAAAAGGCCAAAAGCTGACATGAATGTAACGGGAGACTAATGAAAGTTGAATGTTTCATGAATATCTAAATTTATTGAGAGGTCTGGTATATTGAGAGGTTATCGCATTGATTTAAGGCTCATCCGATATGATATATAATAATTGAACATCGATCTTACAACAATTTTAAAGTAACCATTTTTCGAGGTGCAATTTGGTTAGAACCCTAATTGTATTTAGGAGGATTATGATAACTAATATTTTTTTTTTTTAAACGCCTCACATAATTATTTCTCCATTTTCTCGAACATTTTCTCACCCTTTAACATTTCACTCAACCCGTACAACGCACGGACTTTAAAACTAGTATAGCAATATAGTATGTCACAATAGGTCCATAAGTGCAAGTATTCCCCATTACAAATATATTTTTAGATTTTCATTTTCCAAACAATCAAAAATTATTCTTTTACAAGATAAAAAAAACTAAAATTTTCTTTTACCTTTTATCACCCAAAAAAAAAAAAGTGCACATAAAGATTGAGCAGGTCTCATGTAAAACCAACTCACAGTAAAAAAATAAAGTCACTATTTAAAATTTTAAGGGTCACAACTAGTGACCTCGTCTTATCAGAAGTTACGATAAAATCGTCTCAAACAAATTTTCCACAAGATGTTGTTAATGATCCATGAGATTTCAAACACAAACACAAACACAATTTACTGTGTCAAAGACTCAAAGAGCAGCAAGCACTGCCGTCCTCCCCCCATAGCCCCTGCCGCCACCATCCTCAATCCTCACACCCTCTCTCTCTCCTCTCTCCTCTACCGTCACCGGTAACCCCGCCGGAGGTTCCTTATATCGCATTTACCGCGCCGGAGTTTTTCGCAAGGTCTTTCTCTCTCGCTTTTAAACACTGTATTGCATTTACATTTACATTTTGTTGTCATTTTCCTTTCACCCTAGAATCTTTTGCATTTAGGGTCCTGTAATTGGTATGTTGATGAATGTGCTTTAGTTGCAATTTTGTTTCAATTTCGCAACACTGATTTTGAGCTTTATAAACTTTTGCTTATAGGGTAGAACTAGCTTTTAACAATCTATAACTCCTCAAATGATTTCTGAGTTTGCTTTAATACTGGATTTTGTATTTGTTTATTGCTTTTGGCCGCTGGAATGAAATTTCAGTTCATGATACGTAGGGTAAATTCTTATTAGGGAGACCTGGATTACTCCCAATTCCCAATATTCTAGCCAAAAAATTAGATAAAAAGGTATAAACTTGTTATGATTTACACAATTTTATGAAGCTTAAGAAAATTGATTATTGTAAATGGCAACGTTTGTCGGTGGTATATTTCAGAACTTCTGAATCCAGCTGCTAGCAGTATACATTGGTGGGTTTATGGGGAAATGCAAATGTGGGATCTACAAGTTCCAAATTTGTGTTGTAGTCGACTAATTTTTTGAAAACACTGTTAATACTGATAGCCTTATGCTAAAATACATTGCTAATTTGTAAGGAAAAGAACCTAATGGCTATATAGGGGTCAAATATGTGGTTTACTTTTAGTGTGCCATGTTGTAGTTATTGGATGCTGACCCCTTACTTTGCATTTACAGGGTTTAGGTTTTGTGGGTGCTAAACTTAATCAAATGTCAATATCTCCCAAGATACTAAAAGATATTTTGTCATCTTTTGTTTCCACCCTCCTTTTTTCCTTTGGTTCCTGAAGCCAAAGAAGCCGTGCAATCAATTACATTTATGGTCCAGCCTAATGACCAAACTATTTTGTTCACTGTGTGGACTCCTCTTAATTAAGTCGAATATGCAGGGTTTTGTTACTTTGAGCGACGAGAATGAGCTAAAATACGAGTTGAGATTGTTGCTCTGGCCGCATTTGGATGATTCAACGTTTGGGCTCTAACAGGTATGGTACCCAAACTTCTGACCGACCCTTAAAAGTTTTCAGTTATGGGTTTTCTTTTTTTCTACAAGTCTACATACATTGTCCCGGAATCTATGTGATTGTTGCTAGAAGATGATCTGTTCTTGATGATTGATAAACTGATATGTGGTGTTAGAAGCTTTGTATTGGCTATCATCAATAAAGAAAAAGATGAATGGCTGATATTGGGGATGATTGAAAAATATAGATTGCACGATGATTTCGATTTTTCGTCCTTATTGGCTAATAGTTTTTGCCTATTTTGGACTGCAATACATTTGTAAAATATTACTTTTATTTTACCGTCTTGCATCAAAATTTCTGACTAGTATTCATTTGCCGCAATCCTTATTCTCTCCATTTGCCATCTATCAATGAGTGTCATTTGGCAGTGGATAAATGTGGGATGCACGATTATCACTTGACTGTGGGTCCTTCAGATCCAAACTTGGCTAAGAATTTTGCCAAATCGGACATCTAGTGCTGTCCGCCTGTCCCCAACTTCTCCATATGCCATACATCTTGTTTTGGTATGCATCAGCATATTATATTTGCATTTCTAGTAAATACTAAATTCTTGCTAAAATGTGCTCTAACTTGTGGAAAACTTCATCTTGTCAATTTCTGTTTTGCACTTTACGCCACATTGATTTGTATCTATTTTGCACAATGGCACCACTTCAGTTTTCTTGTCAGAAGACAAACAATTTATGACCCAATTGTTCACTGTTTACTGTCTCTTCATTTTTCTTGTTTGAAGAGGAGCTTGCCGCCAGTTGTACCATTAGCATGCTTTTGGAGTTATCTGCCTGTTTTTAAATTTAAACAGGATGGCTTGTTCCACAATATAGCTTCCTCATGGTCCATATTTGACTTCTTTTTTCCTCTTATTTTTGTTAGAGTTCTGAAGATCAATTATTATGCTCATGAAATAAATTCAAACCAAGTAACCAACCAATTCTTAAACAGCGAAAAAAAGAAAGCTTTCAATCTGAGGTGACGGAAACCAGAAGTAGAGTTGTTCTATTTACAAGTTGGGTTCGACAAAATTCAGGATACGGAGAAGAAAATATTCAACCGATGTATTCAGTGGGATGGATATGTTGGATAGAATGCTACTTAGAAATGCATTATTTGTTAGCTTGGTGTCTATGGATAAGGTGTAATACTATTGGCAGGTTTATTATTGGGAAAATAGCGCCTTTTCTAGCTTCGTCGTGGATGCAAGGCTTTGTTTGTCACAATCTACTCTGTCCGCCCCATAATGACTGTCTTAGTCGGCATTGCACGCAGTTTAACAAAAGCAGAGTTGGTGGCCTAGAATGATTTGGTGAGAGAAAACTGAGGAAGATAATGAATAAAAAGAAAAGAAGACATCCAATGTGGGACATCCTAAATTAGAAAGGTAGATAGTCATTGTGGAACAGAGTTGGAGGGAGTATTATTCTAAAAGTTTCTAGTTTCTTAAAGTTTAAGATAACATGGGCATCCTGGCTTTGCCACACTAATTCCATGGGCCCTGAAGATGAACTGATCTTCATTCTTGAGTAGCTGATAGCTTGATATGTGGCGTTATCTTAAATTATAACGTTTTGATCTACTAGACAAGAATATTTGGGGTTTACATGTTGCTTGTGAATGAGATCACCTTCCCCCTCCCCCTGGTATCGTTTTCTCTCTTTCCTGAGATTTTCTTTGTTATAAGATACAGAAAACATTCCGGGATATGAATGGAAGTAATATCATACATCTGACTTTCATGATGAGGAGATGGGGTATGATGAACTATGAAGCCATCCAGATAGTGGGAAGGTAGTGTGGTGGGTTATGTTACTTCGGAGTTCGGACTCTTCATTTCGCCTATAGTACATGTGTCTAATACTTGACAGCCTGACATGAGCTGGCACTTTAAAATTATTTTTGAGCAAAACTATGCGAACTTTTTTAAAACTTGTCTAGTGTGAAATTTGCATGTACCATGTTGAACATTTAAAACTTAAAAACCTACTTTGAGTAATGTGTGCAAACTTTTTTAAAACTGGCCTAGTTTGAAATTTTCCATGTACCATGTTGAACACTTAAAAGCCTACTATCAGTTGTGAGGGCAAAATGTTGGAACTCCGTCCTCTTGACTCTCACGAGTCCGTAATTTAGCTGCTTTCTTCGATCCTACATGAAGGTTCCCCTGTACTTTACAAAGTACATATTATGTTCCGTTTGCCATGAATATGATGGAGTGCTGACCATGTATATGTTGGGCCCAATTGGAGTTGTCCATAGGATGGACTACAAGTGCGTTAGACTTATATGTTATATCAACCCTAAAACTTGAGCTATTAGGTTGTGGTATTAGTCACACTTATAAACCCACCATTATCCTTTTTTATGTTTCCATGTCGGACTCTTCACAACTTCAACTTCACATGCAGAACATGTGTGAGTTGAATATCTTCGCACATGTTTTTTTCCCACATGTCCATCTTTTGAACACCTTTAACTTCCCTCTTAGTCGTGGCTTCCTACTTGTTATGTCATTCAGGTGGTATTAGGGCAAGAGAGAACGGTTGGATATTTGGGTGTATTTGTTTTTTGTGGGAGTAAAGCGGATGTAGAGAAGGAAGAATTTCAGTGGAGATAATTTTCACTCTACTTCTTAGTTATGTCATTCACTAGTTTGATGACCGTTTATAGTGTACAAAATGTGTGTGACTCACACAAAAATTACTTCTCTAAAAGCTGATCTCATTGAAACTATAACTTCTAAAAATTGCCAAGTTCAAATTACTTGGGCCATTTGTTGAACACCTCGAGCTTAAGCCTCAAGAGCTCAAATCCGGCTTTGGAAAGCACCTTAGCAAAGATGTCTGCTAGCTGACACTAGCTTTACTTCCTTGTCTTGTTCAGGAAACTTTCTTTTAAATATTTTGTTTTGCCCAGAAACAAATTGATTTTTCGCGGAGGCAATAGCTGACTTGTTATCCAGTAGATCATTATTAGCTTGGACTTGTTTATATTTCCTGTCAGCAGCCACAGCAGGTATCTTCATTTGCCATATAGCTTCATTAACTTCCCAAGCCACTGGAGGTATTCCTAGCTGTTAACTTCAAGGCCCATGGGATTAGTCGAAAGCCCAAATACCTATGTAATCTAAAAAAAGAACCTGCAACATAGTCTGCTTCATTTAATTGATGGATCTATGACTTGCTTTTCCGATATCTATGATTATATAAACCAGAGGTACTTTTCTTGTTGTCTACTGAACAGTTGCTGTAATGCAATCAATTTTGCAGACAGACACGGCTCAGTGAACACACCATAATTGGAAGTTCCTCTTAAGTATCTTAGGATGCTCTTGGCATCCTCATTTGAACTTCACTTGATTCATTCATGAACCTTTAAAGGAGACTCGTACATATAGAATGGTCTAATTGCTGATTGTTGGGACTTGGGAGAACACATGTAGAGTTGAAGATGTGAAGAGAGTCCTTTATGGAAAGAAGACAAGCAAAATACAGTGATGGATTATAATTGTGATTAGTACCCCAACCTAATATCTTAAGATTTTGGGTTGATATTAGCCTAGCTCACTTGTAGTCCATCCTTTGGCCAACTCCAATTGGGCCCAATGGTGTTGTACTCAATTACAAGTCCATTCAACTAGGAGTTGCTATTTCTAGACGCCCAGTTAATTTCGTTTGTGATTCATAGTGCTTCATTTTAAACCCTCTTCTGGAGCTTCTATTTCTTGTTTTCAGTTCAAATACTCTAAAAGCAGCTTAGCTGGTTCCTTTGTATATAAGGAAAATAGAAAAAAATAAAATAAAATCAAGTGCTCTAAATATCAGTCCTAACTAATATTTTTCTTTAAACATTTATTTCTCAACTTGTGAGAGGCATAGGGGTATGTAGGGTTTGATCCCATCCTCAGCTGGGTAGGTTTGTTCGGTGTACTATGCAAAATATCTGTTTAATAAAAAACCAACTCCATAACTGGAGAAGATTTAACATACTTATAGTGGTCGCTTTCTGGATATTTTGTGGTTGATGTATGTTTAACGTTTACTTAGATTGTCTGCGGTCTGCCTTTGTGCTATAATCATTGTCTTAGGCTCTTAGCTCTTTCATAATGTTCGCTTTGCTTTGCTGAAATACTTCGTGATGCTTTGAATATAGATTGTTTCTCTAACTTTTTTATTGTAGAAATACTGCACATGTTTTGCATGCCTATGCTTTAAAGTTTGATTGGATGTCGGTAACATTATATGTTTACTGCCTAAGTAAATCTTGCTGTTGTTTATGCAGCTCAGCACCATGTCTGACTAGAACTTGGCTGAGGATTTGGACCCATTGCCAGTCAATATCAACGGGCTCAAGTCATTTGCAACCTTTCTTACATGGCTTTGAGAATGAGAAAAAAGTTGATATTGAACATCTTTTCAAATTCTGCTTCAGTGCACAAGTTCTTAAGAGGGTCCATGCCCTTCTTGTGGTCTCTGGAGCAGCTCAAAGTGTCTATGTCAGCACTAGGCTCATTAATCTTTATGCTCATCTTGGAGACTTGCATTTTGCTCGTAAACTTTTTGATAATATTCCATCAAAAGATGCTTACACTTGGAATTCGATGATAGCTGCATATGTGCGCACTGGGTGTTCTAGAGAAGCTTTGAATTGCTTCAGCAAATTGGTATTGGTTTCCGAGGTTCCACCTGATAACTACACCTTTCCACCAGTCTTGAAGGCTTGTGAGAACCTAATTGATGGAAAGAAAATTCACTGTTGCATTCTCAAACTCGGTCTTTTGTGGGATGTTTTTGTGTCTGCCTCTTTGATTCACATGTATTCCAGATTAGGTTATGTCGCTGATGCACGAAATCTGTTTGAGAGTATGCCATTCAGAGATTCAGCCTCTTGGAATGCCATGATATCTGGATTTTGTCTGAATGGTAATACGGAAGATGCACTGGAGTTTGTTGGCAAAATGAGATTGGAGCGCATAAATCTGGACCCTGTGACTGTTGCTAGTATTCTTCCAGTTTGTGCTCAAGTTGGTGACTTCTTGAGCGGAGTTCTGATCCATTTATATGCCATAAAGCATGGTTTGGAGCATGAAGTATTTGTTTCCAATGCTTTGATAAATATGTACGCAAAATTTGGTTATCTGCAATTCGCTCAGGAGGTTTTTGATAAGATGTTGATTAGAGACTTGGTTTCATGGAACTCAGTTATTGCTGCATATGAGCAGAATAATAACCCACTGACGGCTTTTAAACTTTTCAGAGAGATGCAATGTCATGGATTCCAGCCTGATGTGCTAACAATAGTGAGTCTTGCTTCAAGTGTTGCTCAACTTGGTGATTGTAGAAATAGCAGATTGCTTCATGGGTTTGTTACAAGGAGGGCTTACGTGATGGAGAATGTCGTAATGGGTAATGCTGTTCTTGACATGTATGCAAAATTAGGAATATTAAATTCTGCAAAGAAGGTGTTCCAAGAGATGCCTGTTAAAGATATCATTTCATGGAACACATTGATCACGGGATGCTCTCAAAATGGCTTTGCTAGTGAGGCCATAGATGCATTTCATGAGTTGGAAGCCTGTGAGGAGGTAAGTCCTAACCAGGGGACATGGGTGAGTGTGCTACCATCCTATTCTCATCTAGGAGCCCTGCAACAGGGGATGAAAATTCATGGACGCATCATTAAGACACCTCTTCACTTGGATACTTACGTTGGTACTTGTCTTGTTGACATGTATGGGAAATGTGGCAGACTAGATAATGCATTATCCTTGTTCTATGACATTCCTAGGACGTGTGCTGTACCCTGGAATGCCATTATATCCTGTCATGGGATCCATGGGCATGGTGAGACTTCTCTCAAGCTCTTTCACGAAATGGTGCGGGAAGAAGTGGTTCCAGACCATGTAACTTTCCTATCACTGTTGTCTGCTTGTAGCCATTCAGGACTTATAGATGAAGGTCAATGGTGTTTCCATGTAATGCAGGATGAATATGGAATCAGACCTAGTTTGAAGCATTATGGCTGCATGGTAGACTTGCTTGGGAGAGCTGGGTTGTTAGAGAAGGCTTGTGACTTCATTAAGAATATGATCATGAAGCCAGATGCCTCCATATGGGGTGCTCTTCTTGCTGCTTGTAGAAAACATGGGAATATTGAACTAGCAAAATTTGCTTCTGATCAGTTGTTTGCCATTGATTCAGGAAATGTTGGATACTACGTCTTGATGTCAAATATTTATGCAAATGTTGGGAAATGGGAAGGAGTTAATGAGGTGAGGTCATTAGCTTGGAATAGGGGATTGAAGAAGACTCCCGGGTGGAGTTCAATTGAAGTGAACAACAAGGTTGATGTTTTCTACACTGGTAACAAGTCTCATCCAAGATGTGAAGAAATTTACAAGGAGTTGCATATTCTAACTGAGGAAGTCAAAAACCTTGGGTATTCTTCAGACCTCAGTTTTGTGCTGCAAGATGTTGAAGAGGATGAGAAGGAGCATATTCTGTCTAGCCATAGCGAAAGATTGGCTATAGCATTTGGACTAATTAGCACCCCTCCCAAGAGCACTCTAAGGATTTTCAAGAATTTGAGAGTTTGTGGTGATTGTCACACTTGGACCAAGTTCATTTCTAAACTTACTGAGAGGGAAATTGTTGTGAGGGATTCTAACCGTTTCCATCACTTCAAGGGCGGGACTTGTTCTTGTCGGGATTATTGGTGAGTGATAAGCCCAAAAGATTTGTCATGGCCACTTACTGCTCTGCTGCTCGGTATTTCAGTGTTGGCCTGTTAAGATTTCAAACTGTCTCCTTTCTGAAGTAATGAAATTTAAGGCTCTGGTTGAAGTAGTTTGCCATCATATTGTCGGCAGCTGTGGAAATTAGATATAAGCTCAAGGCACGTTTCTGCTGGCAGGTGAAGCAGCTGGTGCTGTCCGGTTTCGGGTGACATTCATGTTGATTATTTTTATCTGTTCATTATGAGCAAGAGTTGATCATAAAGTACGTTGTCTAACATTAGTGGTACGATACTATTCTCATACTTGATTATACTTTTGTGTCCTTTTCCTGATTTATCTTTTCTAACCTTTATGGCAGCCATGATAGCCTTTCTGGGTCAACGTGCTCCATGGGCTTTTCATACCTCTTCTGCAATTCTTAGCTCAGCTCCTTCTTGAGATCTGCTTACTTGCCCTACTCTTCCATATTATTGCACCAAAACATATGCGGGGTATAGTGGCTAATCTGATGCTTGGTAATTTTCATGATGGATGGAGCTTTGTGCTTTGCATTCGTGCTCAGGTTGTCCCATCATCGCTTCGCTGGTATGTTTGGTTCATTCATGTTGTCTATTGAATTAGCCTTTTCAATAATGAATGCTAGTGTTTAACTGGATATCTGCTAAGGCCATTCACGCTGTCCTTAATTTTGAGAAAAGTGTTGATCGTCGTTCATTCAAGTGCATTTTGGCTGCTTGTCGGTTGAATATTTCTTTTTCAGTTTCTATAGTATAGTTCTACTTCAATGTCATTTCCAGCTATGCTAGTATTCCCCACATAATCAAGCATTCTTAATGATTCCTTATTTTGCGAAAATAACAACTTTTGTTCAAGGCCATATGGAAGCCAAAAAATTGAAAATTAGCCTTCATTTTGGGGTTTCTTGGGGCCGGTTCAGATTTTTGCCCAAACTTTTCTTGTGGGTCCATTGTCGCCCAAGAGTACCCCCTTGTAGAACATTCGGGTCTTCGAACTTCTTACTCAACCATGACTTCGATGTTCAACCCTTTAGAGTGGGTGACCAGGAAAATGGCGTCCAAGCCTAATATGGACTTGATAGCTGACCCCAAGGGCCTCCCATGTCCATTAGGGGTGTCCCGTGCGATATGGTGCGATATTAACAAGCTTTGTTACGGGCCCTCCGGAAGCTCAAAAAGCGTGGATTATAGCATTCATTTCGGCTTCCGGGGCTCTGTTGAGATTTTTGCCCAAACTTCTCAGGGGAACCCATTGTCACTCAAGGGAGCTCCTGGTGCCTCTTATTTGGGTAGCCCAACTTCGTATTCAGCCGTGTTTATAGTGTTCGACCCTTTGGAGTGGGTGACTAGTAAAACAATCGTCCAAGCCTAATAGGGATCCAATAACCGACCATGGGAGGCCTTCCATGTCCCATTGGGGTGTCCCGTGCGATATGTTGCGAAAATAAAATTTTTTGTTTCTGGCCCCTCGGGAAGCCAAAAAAAGTGGATTATTGCCTTTATAATTGGCTTCCCAGGGCACAATTGAACATTTTGCCCAAACTTATCCGGGGGCTCCATGCCCCCCAAGAGGACCCCTGGTAGCCCATTAGGGTCTCCGAACTTCGTATTTACCCATGATTTCGATGTTTCGCCCTTTAAGTGACAAGTAAAACGGTCGTTCAAGTGTCAGAGGGACCTGATAACCGACCCCGACCCTGGGCCTCCCATGTCCTAGGGGTGTCTCGTGCGCTAGGGTACGAAACTAACAAATTTCGTTCCAAGGCCTTCCGAATGCCCAAAAAACGTGGAGTATATTATTTGGCCTTCATTTTCGGCTTTCCGGGGGACAAATGAAATCTTTGCCCAAACTTATTCGGGGGTTCTATTCTCCCAAAAAGGACCCTAGGTGCCCCCGGTATGCCATCAGGGTCTCCAATCTTCCGTATTTATCCATGATTTCGGCCCTTTAAAATTGGTGACTAAGTAAAACTGACCGTCTAAGTCTAGTACGACCCCGAGAACCCACCTCGGGTCTCCCATGTCCCCTAGGTGTGTCTGCTGCTATATGGTGCGAAAATTATAACTTCTGTTCAGGGGCCCTCCGGAAGCTCGAAAAATGTAGATTATAGCCTTCATTTTTCGGCTTCCTGGGGTCGAGTTGAGATTTTTGGCCAATCTTATTCAAGTGGTCCATTGTCACCCAAGACCATCCCTGGTGCCCTCGGTAGGCACTTCGGGTCCACGAACTTCGTATTTACCCATGATTTCGGTGTTTGGTCCTTCAGAGTGGGTGACCATGTTATATGGACTCTTCATTTCACCTCGAGTACCCGTCTCGGACAATCAACATTCGGACATCGGTATGGACACTCGACACTTCATTTTCGGCCAAAAACATGCTAAAGTTTCAAAATATTGATGAGTCTGACACTTGGACCCGTGCCCACTTTGGATACTTCCAACCGAGTCCATGTAACATAGGTGGGTGACTAGTAAAATCGTTGTTCAAGTCTGACAGGGACCCCATAACCAACCCTAGTGGCCTCCCATTAGCCATCCCCATGTGTTTTTGGTTCTGTACCGCAGTAATTTCTAGCAGAAATTCGACTTTGATACTTCCTGATTCTAGAAAAGCTTAAAACATGAAAGTTAGATCCATTTTTGGGCTTTTTGTAGCATTTTGAATCGCCAAAATCTGAGCCCGTATCGAGAAGCTATACTCAAAATACGAACGACAAAAAAATGTTCTCAATTACGGGTTAAGCCCGATTTTATTTGCTCATGTTCCATCCGTATTGCCTACAAAATGAAAATAAAGAAAAATAGGCCCGAAAATGGGAGGATAAGGCATCCTACTGCTATCGTTGTCTTTGAGACGTGTCTGGGATTATGTTCATTCTCATGCATAGATTGATTTGCTAGGTTGCAATACTGCTTAAGTGACATACTAGGATAAACTTGTAAGTAGGATTTCTTCTTCCTTTTTTTTCTTAGTAGCAAGTAAGCCTCCCTCTTTGAGAGAAATGAGCCTGTTCTCTTCAACGGAATGGTGCGGGACTGTGAGGAACGGAACGGATTGGAACGGAACGGATAATTCAAAAAAATGTGAGACAAAATGAAGTACAGAATGCGGAACGGAACGGGTTGGAACAGAACGGCGCGGAACGGAACGGAATGCAGCATGGAATCGACGAAAAGAACAGGGCCTTAATCCGAGGTCTTTGTTGGGGACGAGTGTGGGGGATGCGCCATTGCGCTACCCTCCAAGCTCAACTTTTAAGTGGGTATTGCTAGACAATTGGACAACCTGCTTCAGTAGAGGTTGGATGTGCTACCATGTGTAGCTCACTATGTTAAAGAGGCAATCCTATGGTGGTTGTCTAGGCCTTATTCAGCTAGTCAAGAGTCTTGAGCATCACATAGTGATCTTTATGGCATTGAAGGTGTATTTATCAGCCAACAAGCCTTAAGAACTAGCTTATTTATGATGAAATAACTAAATTCTAAGATCATTCACTTCCCGATAGATCAGTGGATGGAAGTTTTCTGAGTTTTGGGCAACCTTATATCTTTGTATGTGAGAGTAGTTTGGTACTTTATTTGTCAAACCAAAGTGAAGTAAATGCTGCAAATTAATCAGAAAACCCCATTTTGAACCAGGAAAATTCTCCATTGTGGTTGTGCTGCTGACATGAGAGAGTCTAGGCCTTAATTTGTGCGCTGCACATAAAGAAATGCAAAATGTATCAACTATTTCTGATGAATTATCTTCCTTTGCTTTGGTTTATTAAATGGAAGTCTCATTTCTCCTTTCCCTGTGTTTGCAGTCGCAGAACATCATCGGCATGTGGGATATGGGCTGGTGTTTTCAACTAGATGCTCACTAATCGAGCTAACCCTTTCAACTTTGTGCTATTCTTCATTGCTGATGGGCGATGGACATGGCACCACCACGGTACCACTGGTCTACCACCACCACCACGGCACCACCAGTCTACCACCACCACCACCATCCCCACTTAGTATGAGTCCCACTTTTGAGGATGTAGTGGAAAATCATGTGTGCAATGTTACCTTTTTAACAAGCAAAGAGGTGCATAGTCAAATGTGTAGCTATTTATGATAAATTTCGTCATTCTGTTTGATATTTGTTTAGTTTTGTTTTCCTTTGTTGGAAATGAAACATACAAGGGAGTGAAGATGGATGTTGAGTTCAGGTGTATATTAATCTTACCTTTCAGTTGCTAGGTATTTTTGTTTTTTCATAAATTGTCCTCTTTTTAATTCCTAAATATGTCCTACATAAAAAATTTGTGTTCTCACTTTGATTAATAAGGTCCGAGTTAGAATGACTCAACTTGTAGGTATGAAATCTTTATTCAAAATCCTCGATTTGTATTCAAAATTTGAAGCGAATTCTCAATCCATCCGCGTTTTGTGGGAAGTTTGTTGCACATACAATAGAAATAATTGATAATAAAAATGTTGAAATGAAAAATAATTAAGATCCCTCGTAATCTGTGTTACGAGTTACAACTACAACTTTATAATACTAAGAATATGTTCTTTTTCACTTACTCATTAATTGGTTCAGTTTAATGTAGTTTAGTTTAGTTCAGTTGAGTGATCTACTTATTCGGCTTGTTATACCTTCATTCTAATCCTTGATATAGTAGTATTTGAGTAGGAAGATGAAAGGAGAAGAAAGTCAACAACCTAGGGAATTGAAGAACACAATCAAGAAAGGAGGGAGCTAGGTTGAAGAGAGAGAATTGCATGGATCATTGAATGTTGGTGACGTACTTGTTCCATGGTTAGTACCAATACCATGCGTGGTGCCCCCTTCTTTCCCGTGACTTGGATCTCTCAAAGGCCAAAACCCCTCCCACTCCCACCTCTTACGTGCTTTGTCTTCGGTCTTGCCTTGGACCCTTCCATTGGGATTACCATTTTTATTCTCAATTTTCAACACTTTCTTACTCTTATTGCCGTACTTTGTAAGCAAACTTTTATAAAATTGCAATAAAAATATATAGACATTTTTTTAAAAAAAATAAAATAAAAATATAGACATTTGCTCAAACATTAATAGTCCTTAACAATGGGCAATTCCATTTCTTTTCTTTCTTTTGGTTTGTTGTTTAAGAGTTGGGAAGCAAACATTATGTATTCAAATTTAAGAGAGTTATAAGAATTGTGATTGGACAATAGAGGAGCCTGATTGTTGACTACAAACTTACAAAATAAAACAAACCAGAAATCTGTAATTTGTCGGGAAAACTTTGGTTCAATTCTTAAGTAGTAATCACACTAATGTTTCATAAACCTAAGTCTAATGCTTGATTTATTTTGTAGGTCATAATTTGGTAAACTAAACTTCTCCTTCGGCAAAATATCATTTCCCTCGTCTCAAATACCATTGAGACAATTTTAGTTTTTTTTTTATTTTATTTAGAAATGATCAGTAAATTCACAACTCATGGCCACATCATTTGAAATTAATAAGTACATACTAATTTTAACTACTTTTAAAGATTTTTTTTTTATTTATTTTCGAATCTAGGGTCAATATTGGCATATTATGAGGAAAATAATTTTTGGGGCACTGAAAACAGTTAAGAGCAGTAAAACGCAACAACAATGCGTTGGAAATGGCTTTGTCTCCCTATACCCCCCCCCCCCCCCCAAAACACCCTACCTACCTTTTACCTTCTTCGAATTGATGTTTTATTTGATGTGATTTGATTACTAGTAATAAAAGTAATAATTTATTTTGCTATTTACCTACCTGGTCCTTATAATACGGTGTTTTTAGTGTGGCCTTGGTTAAGTACGCATCTTATGGGGCTTGCGCTTGCGTAAAACACACAATTATTCTACATTTTTCATTTTTTATTTGTTTAGGAATACACACAATTTTGTACGTGCAGCACTCAAATGGCGACAGATAAACTTTGCCATGCCATTTTGACACTTTTTGGTTGAAGTGTTATTGCCATGGAAAACAAAACAAGTCATCTCGCTAATATTCACACTTGCACTTTTGTCCTATAATACCACCATTTCTTACTACATATGGGAGCATAGTTTTCGATCAATAATTAATTGTTTAAAGTTTTTTACTACAAGCATACACAACTCACAAGTCACAACTAATATGACCTTACAACTGGAAAATATCATTAAGGATCCTCCCCATCTTGGATTTGTTTTAATTAATTTTCACCGAAAAAACTCATATAAGCTAAGACCATCTTTTATTGTAAAGTGAACTGTTACATTTTAAACAAAAAAAGTTACTATGAGACTTAAAAAAAATACATTTTAATTTATTTCAAAAAATTTTGGGAAAAAAATATATTTATTTTGAATAAAATGTAATATTTTTAACTGTTTTACCGTGAAACGTCTTACACAAGACCTGCTTATGAGATCAGTTATACATTGATTGGTTTGGTACAGCCTTACCATCACCAAACAACCCCAAGCATTATTCTTTCCCACATGATGAGGGCATAATCTTCAACTATTCAATGTTCTCATCACAAGAAAATTGTATATACATACATTACTCTGTCATAGAAGTGCAAGCATCCTCTGATATGATCTCTGATTACTTTCGGAAAACATTAGTTCAGTTTTCTTTTTGACCTCCTAGAATGAATATCTCATTATATATTTAATTCATCAATGTTTTATCTGATTTCAATGTTTGATAAAACAGTAATCTAGTAGTCAAACAAAGAGTGCAGCTGGTTTTACCAAAACTACGTCGTCAATGCTAAGTTTGACTGAGGATAATCTGCACTTGATCCAATATTATTATTCCAGCATTCGATCAACATTGCTTAGGAATTGAATATTAGCACAAACATTAACATAATATCTTTGTTAACTGAGCTCCCTACCGTTGTGAGTCAAACCACATATGGTCTTCCTGATCAACATATTGATGTTTTCTCATGAAATGTGTGTTTTTTTTTTTTGTTTTTTTTTTTTTTTTTTTTTTTTTATGCTTAATTTCCTTGAGTACTTGATAGGCTTTGATATGTATTTTTATCTTTTCTTGTTTGAAGGTGTCTTTTGGAATTCCTATGATGGTGGAATTTGAGCTTGTGTTTTTTTTACCCCCGCTAAAAAAATTGTTTTGAACTTCTTGAAAGTCGAAAATGAGGATGCAAAGGCGTTATAGAGGATAGATTGTAAGGAAAAATAGGGAATAAAGTGAGTAAGTCATCAACATTAAGAAAGATAAGTTCAGCTCACTTCAGGTCAGTTACATTTCATTTAATCCAATCCAGTTCACTTCAGTTTAGTGGTAAAAAAACACACACTATATAGACAATGTTTGCACTATAATCACATAGGATTATGACTAAGTTTAATTAGGCTAAGTGACCCTCAAAAATAATTAGGCTAAGTTGACTTTCAATGATTTAAGCTTCATTGTTTAGGAGTAGAGGTTTTACACGACAAGATATTGTCAAGAATCAGGAAGAACAAATAAACTGGCGACACGTGGGCATAGACAAACCACCAAAACAGACGAAATCTGAAACATAAACTCCTTAATTAGTTTTGAAGGCAACAGTCACACCACATCACATGTTTTAGTCTAACACATCATCTTTGTGAGTATAAAGAAATCATTTACATAAATCCTTAATTAGGGCTAATAAATAATGTCGTCCCTCCCACTAATTAACTTATCTCGGGATTGCTGAATTTGAAGAGCAAAGGAAAGAGGCAGCTCCAAACACAAGGTCAATGAGAGTAATGAAAGCTAATTAAGCAATAAATAAGCACGGAAATTTTCAGTAAGGTGTCCAAACTGTTCTGCTCGATTTATTTACTCCATGTTTATTTTTGTAATTTTGTTGATTTCAATAAAACTCAATAAATTTGATCAAAATTTATAAAAAAAAATAAAAAATAAATAAAGGTTAACAATATTTATCAAGGAAAAAACAGAGAATTAACCTTATGGGTATTTTTTTTAATTTAAAAAAATATTTAATCAACTTACAGTTAAGTTTAGTTCTGATCGTCAACCTACCATATGATTTCTCTCACATATTACTACCAATTTATAAATTTATTTCAATTCAATTTATCTCAATTCGTGTAAGTTGTGGTGAAAAAAATACATCTTTAGTAAGATATAAAAAACCTTTAAAATGGGAGAAAATGTGTGATTTTTCCATTGAATTGAACCGTAGAGAAATATGTGAGTTAATAATCATGTCACAGTACTAAAATAAATTGAAGTAAACTTAATAAATTATTAGATTATTAAACCGAATTGAACTGAACCAATTTTAAATTAACGGAAAAAGAACAGACCTAAGCAAGTTGATGAAAAAAATTACGGAATGTAGTTGAGTGGTAGGGAACTCATCCATTCTATGAGCGGAAGAATAGTCATTTTAATCGATGGTAGAAACCCCAATATGAGGAGAAAAAAAAGCAAGTTGATGAAAAAGAGGTAGGGAGACACAAATGAGTTAAAGAAAAATTAGGAAAATGTTTGGTTAACCCAATGGGTGGATAACCCACTTTCACTTTGTTTCTATCTCGAATATAAAAATAGAGGCGAGAGATATATACAAAGAAGATGTGGATTACCAACTCAGTGGGTGGATGTATAATTCTCCGAAAAATTAAACAAAACACAATCTCTAATCCAGAGGAGGAGCCGCACGTGAGAGTGAGGGAGGGACCCACGTGGGGGCAAGACAAGAGAGAGGACCAATTGGCCGAGGAAAGGGAGAACTTAGAGGAGAGGAGAGGAGAGGAGAGGAGGGAGATAGTGGTCAACAATAATGGGTTCACGTGCGGGGTGACGTCATCATGGAGAAACTAGTTCGAGTGTGTTGCGGCGTTTGGGAGAACGGGCTGTTTGGTAGTTCCTTTATCCCAATGTTTCCACTTTCCAGTTTGACCACTCTATTACTCCTATTTTACCCAAACTCTTCATCTCTCTTCTTTTACTTTCGGAAATATCAAAAACTCGCTCCCCAAACAAGTCCTACCTGTCCCATCAAATTTCATTTTCTGGCTTTAAAAAGGTAATATCAATTTCTCATCTCAATATCTCGCCAAATTCACATACCATGATCCAAGCTTTGAATTGTGTCCTATCTTCCCTTTTTTCACTCCTAGGCTTTTTTATGCTCATTTTATTCCAACTTCCCAAGTGTCCAACTCATTGATTCATTATTTTTTTTTGTTGGGAAGTAAGAAAGAGATCAACATCTAAATAAAGCATAATGTTGATATAAGAACCTCCAAAGGCCATACATGTAAAGAGATTCCAAAAGTTGAAGAAAAAAATTGTATTTGGGGAACCAAATTATATCTCTACAAAACTACAATAATATCAGAGAATCATCTCTTCTCTCTTTTCAAACTGTTTTAATTTTCAAAAAATTACCTCTTTATTTTCAGGGTAAATAAAGGTATTATTATTTACTGTGACAAAAGAGAATTTGACTAGCTATTGAGTAACACTCCAAACAACTAGTAATTATTACATAATTTGAAATCGATCAATTTACCCTTACAAATTTAGGGAGTCTCACCAATTAGATGGAGTCTTTTAGACACTAATCATTTAATCGATGTGATAGTCGAGTGTGTTCTTTTCCATTAAACTGAACTAAATTGAATAGTACTCTTTCCGTTTCTTAAAAATGTTTACATTGTTAAATTGCACAGAATTTTAGGTAGAGTAAAAATGAATAACACTTTCCCATCTTGCCCTTGCTGTTTCTTTGGATTTCTCATTCTCAGTGTCTCACACTCTTCCCTCCAGCCACTAGTACCACGCCTCCAACAAATCTCACTTTCTCTCTCCATCTTTTTTCAAACCCCAACTCTGGCCAAAACATCGCAAGTCCACCAGCAACATTAAATAATTTGTCTCCTCTCACCACACCTCACCATCTATAAGCTTTTCTATTTTTTGATTCTCTCACCAACTGATCACCCATTTACCTGCGGGATTCCATTTTTTTGATTCCCCTACTGCCCAAGATTAGAGGTGAGAGGACGGGATTAATGGAAGGAGAGAGGGATATTGGCAGGAGAGAGAAAAAGGAGGAGAGGAGGAGAGAGGGGGAAAGGAGGTGGGGTAAGGAAAAATCAGGGCATTATAGACATTTAAGTACTTAAAAGTTACTAAATAAAGAACCGTAAACATCAACTAGACACACCCCAAAATAAAAAGGGTAAATATTTTGAGGAAACGGAGGGAGTAATACATAAGAGAAAAAGTAGAACACTGAACTAAACTTAACCAATTAAAAACCTCCAAAAGCCATATGCCCATACATGTAAGAGATCCCCAAAAGAAAAAAAAAAAAATTGTATTTGGGGAACCAAATTGTAACATCAGAGAACCATCTTTTCTCTCTTTTTAAATTGTTTTAATTTTCAAAATCACCTCTTTATTTTCAGGGTAAGTAAGGTACTATTATCTACTCAAAACAACGAGTAATTATTACATAATTTAGGACTATTGGTCTTTACTCTTACAAATTTGTGGAGTCTCACAAATTGGACGAAGTTCTTGGACACTAATCATTTAATGACGTGGCTCGTCGAGTGTGTTCTCACACTCAATGACACAGAATGATTCTAACATGTGATAGTCGAGTATGTTCTTTTTCATTGAATTGGATTGAATAGTAATATATAAGAGAAAATAATAGATAACTAAACTGAACTCAACAAATTATTGAGTAAGGATGCGTTTGTTAGAGCTTACACGGTCAATTCAGTTCAGGTGTCAATTCAGTTCAGGTGTCAATTCAGTGATTTCAAATTCATTTAAATGATATTCAGTTCAGTTTAGTGGTGCTGAGTTCATAAACATACTTTTTGTCTCACATATCAAGTTGTGTTCAATTCAGTTCAATTGTCCAGTTCACTTTAGTAGTGTCCAGTTCACTTCAGTAGTGTTCAGTTTAGTAATGTTGAATTCAGTTCAGTTCTGGTAAGTTCATCTCTAACAAACGCACCCTAAGGGTGTGTTCTTTAGGGCAGAACTGAACTGAATTAAACACCACTGAATTGAAAAGAATACAGCTTAACTGAACTGAATACCACTAATCTGAATTTAACCCACTTTCAATATGAGACACTATGGGTGCGTTTGTTAGAGTTGAACTTACCAGAACTGAACTGAACTGAACTGAATTCAACATCACTAAACTGGACAATACTGAACAGAACTAGACACAACTGAACTGAATTGAACACAACTTGATATGTGAGACAAAAAGTATGTTTCTGAACTTAGCACCACTGAATGAACATTATTTAACTGAATCTGAAATCACTGAATTGACACCTGAACTGAACTAAACTGAACTGACCGTGTAAGCTCTAACAAACGCACCCTATTTATGTTTCTGAACTGAATTCAACACCACTGAACTGAACTGAAATTACTGATCGAACTGACACTAGACCAACAATATGTATGTTTCCAAACTGAATTCATCAACACCACTGAACTGAACTAAAATTACTGATCGAACTGACACTAGATCAACAATATGTATATTTCTGAACTGAATTCAGCACCATTGAAATGAACTGAAATGACTGAAAACTGGCACCAGACCACTCCTAATTATAAACTAAATCAAACTGACCGGATAAGCTATAAATAACACACCCCAAGTGGAAAAGAATACACCATAACATCCTAGTATTATAAGGTGGAATTGGATGGTCTCTTGGCAATCCTAAAGCAGGCATATCTTGATCGGATGACTTCATGTTATGCAGTGATGAATGCATTGGCTAAAACATGCATGTTGGTTTCACGATTCATATATCATCACGGCCCGTGTTATCATGAAATCCTACATTGTTATACTGTGACGAAATTGTAGTTGTCTATATCTATTCTAATATTGTACCCTTTAGCATCCAATACGCAAAACACGTTAAAATTGACACCCCTATGATCTTGTACATCATAAATTGGCTTGCATGAGGGCGTGTTCGATCATACCTTAATATAATGTGGCCGGTGACATCTTTATTAAGGGCTTGCTTTCACAACTTTTTCTTGACTTCTTTTCCAGTTTTATCCTTGGGTCCCTCCAACTCTAACTGCTTTGGTTTGTATAGTAGTATATATGTAAACTCCCATGTACTTGTATGGTTTATATACAAGTATATCTTATTGTCTCCCATATATGATGCACGATAATATGTCGTAGACATCTGTAGCATATTCAGAAATTTGTTAATATAATGCAATATTGAAAAAGGGTCAACATTTTAGATGGAATTACCAAAGGAATTGGACGGCCCATAGCGCTCATCTATCCTGCCGGAAAATTGGCGGGTATAAACGAGATGGATGTGTAATTTATAAGAATCCGACCCGTTAGCACGGTCCAACTCCGCTTGCCAGTCCTATTCAGGTCTTAAAAATCATGTTAAGGTTATCCCACGTCTGGACCAAGTCCGTTCTTTTATCACCTCTACGGCTTTACTTATAGGTGATGTTTTTCCATTTTATTCCGTCTTGCCTTAGTTGTTGGCAGTTTTGTGAAGATAAGAGAACAAAATGGGCAAGGTTTTAAGACCTACTTTAGGACCAAAATGTCAAATGAAAGAAAAAGAACAAAGGGGATAAAAACAAAAGAAACCTAATAATTATGGCGAGAGAGAAAGGGGTTTAAACAACGTTGCGAGGAACGTGGCCAACAAACCAAAGACATGATGTTGAAATCACAACTTCCTCTATATGTCACCAATTGTTAGGGCCGTCACGGTCTTTCTGTGAACAGTTTTCCCTTTCCACGGCTTTGGCTTTGGCTTTCTCCCTCCATTTTGTTTCACCCCTCGCCCATTTTGGCCCTTTTTTGTCTTTTTAATTTTGCCACCCACAATTTCCCAATTTTCCACTCAAGGCGTCTTCTTATTCTGAATTAAGCACCATTGAATTGAGTATCACTGAACTGTCACAAGAGTGTGAACGGTCTTGAAATGGACTAAACTGAACTGACCGGGTAAGTTTTAAAAAATACACCCTAAACTGAACTGAACTGAATTCAACATCACTGAACTGAACACCACTGAATTGACTGGACATCACTGAATTGAATTTAATACAATTTAATATGTGAGACAAAAAGTATGTTTCTGAACTCAGCACCACTGTACTGAACATCACTTAACTAAACTGTAAATTACTGAATTAACACCTGAACTGAGCTGACCGTGTAAGCTTTAAAGAACGCACCCTCAAAATATCAAATACTACTCACCTCAAAAAATAAAAAATACGAGTAGCGTTTTTTTATTTAAAAAAAAAACTTCTTTCCCTGACCAGAAAACAAATAAAATGCACTTATCTTTACGTTAGTTAATCAAGTAATGCCTCATATATGAGACCATCTTATATAAGTTTTGTGTACGAAATAACTTTAAACTGAACCAATTAGTGAATTAGTGGAAAAAACCATACTTGCGGTATTATGGAGTTTTTTGGAAGTGTTTTTTTTTTTTCCTTAAACCAAAAAATAAGCTTGGACCTCGTGGCTAGTGTTGCATAGCAAATACTAGTATGGAGTATATTTTTTTCGTTGAAATAATTAAAATTTTCTGATTAAGAGCACCAAATAGTTGCCACAAGGAAATATCCAATGAGGACCAGACTTTCTTGCAAATCTGACAAGGGAAAGTTGGGCCTGTCAACTTCAATCTATCAGCTGTCATCATTCATAATTCAGCAGTTAATGATTGCCACAACAAAAGACACTGTACCAACGGAATGACATGGTTTATGCTCATTCTCCCATTTGTTTGGATAGAATATTTACCTGTCAGAAACAACACAATTATCCCAACAATAATCTTGGTTCCTAGTTTACTGGTGAGTAAAGGACTACGAATACCATATTTCTGCCACTGGAAAATAGCAAAATTGGAAACAGAAGTGCTCTACAAAGAAAAAAATTGAATCAACATACATGGGACCTGACCTTCACTTGGCCATCAGGCGTTTGTTAATCAAATGGTATAGAAACAGTCGAAGCAACGATTGTCTAGTGCACTTCAAATGGAAGGACATAACGAAATTTCCATTCACATTGTCAAACTAAAAACATGTATGTCTGAGAAATGCATGAGTACAGAAAATTTGGCGGATAGACAGTAATTTTGTGAAGATTCGACATTGGGGGTCCAAAGTTGGTTTGGATTGGTTCCTCCAGTGTCTGCGACAATCACAAAGGGGTCACCTAGAAAAGACCATACGATCTACCTGTACAATTGTG
This sequence comes from Tetragonia tetragonoides, assembly GCA_038025085.1. Classification (NCBI taxonomy): domain Eukaryota; kingdom Viridiplantae; phylum Streptophyta; class Magnoliopsida; order Caryophyllales; family Aizoaceae; genus Tetragonia; species Tetragonia tetragonoides. The sequence continues at coordinate 13,101,956 of CM076139.1, forward strand.
CTCAAATGTTTATTATTTGCTTGCTATGTTGCCTCTATGCTCCTACGTTATCGCTGCTGGAATCCAACAAGATCGTCAGCCTTTTTGCTCTTTTTGCAAATTCACTGCACCACAACAAAGCCACATTGAATGTTAATGCCAGGAAACTATGCATCAGTGTATCATGTCGAACTTAAAACATACAAACATGAACATGTAGTCGAAACATAATTAAGAAGGGGAAGCAGCTCTCACCCGAATGGCTCATCTCCGATTTGCTTGGATGAACCTACACCTTCTCTGTAAAGAACACGGTTCAGCATGTCGGAACTTTCTATGCCGAACATGTTCACTAGCTTGCTGGAAAGTTCTTCATAGGAACTTAGTAATGAAAGATCAAGAGTACGGCCCACGTCCTCTGATTCCATAAAAACTTTACAGTGACCAGTCTCCAACTCCAAGTCCATATCTTGACGGTTGTCCTTTAGCCATGGTAGCTGTTCAGTGGATGAGCGAGCTTGGTTGAGGGCAGATCCAGAACCATCAGAAACGTTACCTGCCTTATCGACATTCCCTTCTGAAGAACTATTACCTGTTGGAACTGTTGAGACTGTATCCGCTGAACAGCTTTGAGACATTTGCTGCTCCGTCAATATTGGTTTGCCAAAAAGCACAAACTGACGTGCCTTTCTTTCATCAGGTTTCTTTGTCGCCTGGTTTGAATATCCCATGGTAAGCAAGCAGGAAATGTTTTCACTGCTGCTGGGTTTCTGAAAACTTACAGAACTGGAGGGTCTACCGGGGAGTGTAATAGTGGGATCGTGTGCTGGAAAACCAGCTGGAATAAAACCCGACTGGAATTTATTCATGTGATCGGACAGTGATAGACTGAATTGAGCATGCCTGGCTCCCTGCATGCCAGCAGGAGAATTGTCGGGTAAACATCCAAAAGGGTTGCTCGGCCCAAGGAAGTTTCCGGGATATGAGGGGACTGGAAGTTGACCATCCATAGGAAAATCTGGGTGGTGTGGAAGCCTGAATTTCTTCCTTGGTGGTGAGAAGGGGGATAAATGAATGGCCGGCATATTGGATACCAATTCTACCAGCCAAGGACTAACACGTTTCACATTTTGTAGCAAATCTGGCTCATCCCATGTTACCTGCAGAGGATAGAATCCAACCATAAGAAAAAACAAGACAATCTAATACCTGTTACCAGTAACAACTAGAAAAAAGGGTAGGAGGAAAGCATCCCAAGGATGATAGATGCCTTCAGCATTCACCTCATGTAAAAAATGGGGAAAATGTTTAACATCTCCAAAGCTGAAAGTAAAGGATCAGATATGGGATACGAACAATTTGAGGGACAAACACGTTACATGTCCCATATGGCTTATTTAACAAAAGTTTTAGACCGAAACTTGAGAGATACCAGAACTCCTGATGGATTATGATGTTTGAACATAAACAATAGGATTACGCAGGAAATGGAGGAATATGCCCAGGTCGAGTAAGTAGTATTGTTACATAGTACTTAGTTTACGTGGCTGCTGTAGTTTGATTGCAATATTCCCCTACAAGAACCAACCTGCCTAGGTATTAAACTAAGAACCGGTTGTTGGCCGAGTCAATCATTGCAAAGTCAACAAAATGCATCTATCAGTTAAACCAAGCACATATCAGAACTAAAACAAAGACCTCCAGCTAGAAGATCAAGTTAATGGAATAATTTATGTACAAGGAATATTGAAGACATTTGTTGGGATGTACACCTCAATAAAAAAAGGTTGATTAATAGAGAATCCAACCAAAAATTTTCTTAAACAGAGAAGAGCATCTATCCAACTATCTACTCAGCTAAGAAGGCATTTCATATCAAATTATCACAGCAGTCATGAGTCATGATGTGTCATTGAAAACGAAGCCACTTAACCTGCAAAGGTCACACCTAGAACTGCCTATTAATGTAATTTTGCAATGCAGAAGAAGTTGGAACACGCATGAAAGTGAATTATAAACAAATTAGAGCAGCAGTCAAACACCACAAAGGCACAAACCTTTTATAATGAAAATGAGATAAATTAAGCACAGTTTAGACGAAGAGAAAAATAGAGCACATCATCATGATTAAGTAGATTACGACCTCCAATAATCTCATCAAATGAAATACTACTACATGAAATTTCTTCAAGGGATTGTGAAACTGTATTTAATTTTTCCCGGTGAAGTTTGTTGCACATGAAAACCTAGCACTTAGCTCCAAATAACACACCCAGAACACGAATAACATTCACATATAAGTACATAAGGAGATGGCAGTACCTGGAGAAGCCTCCAAGGTGAGTCTGACCAGCGCACAGGATCAGAAACCTGAACAGAAGATATAGTGCCCATGAACCAGCTTATCCTTGAAGAGTCCTCGGTTTCAAAGGGCATTTTGAACCGCATTCCTGAACACCAACGGATCTGAAGTGCTGCCTTTACATGACCAGCTTTGACAACAAACTCAGGGGTACCAGCACGAGGGTAGTAAACCACCTCGAAGGGCTGCCCATTAGCAGCATTAGATGCAGCTTCAACAACAGATTCAATCTTCACTTTTCCTTTCCCTGACATATTGCCATTAGAGTTCAATGCGCCACTACCATTTCGTGTGATTCTATTCTCCTCCTCCTTCAGGAATGCCGAGAAACCATACTGCATAACTGTAGATCCAGGATTCCAGCCTGAGGACGAATCACAAACGCCCCCGAGTCCCCTCTTTGCCCGGCGAATCCCAACACACAAGTCCCCATTTTCAGTCCTTAAAAACACGATTGAGTCCCCAGCAATTAGCTTCTTAGCATTCACAAACGTACTCCACCCAGTAGTCAACAAATGACGCCTAGGAGTTCCCCTGTAAATATGCCTAAACTTCCAGGGTTCTCCATGAACATCCTTTGCAAGAATGTTCTGAACAGGTGGATCTGCTGAATAGTCCAACCGCGGAAAGATGGTTTCTGCACAATAGCGCGGAACAGAGAATCCTCCCCCATTATTAGCATCAGATTGAGTCAATGTCTTAGCAAACGACGCAGGCTTATTCTCTGGTACTTCAGCCCCATGAACTCCGCCATCTTCATTACCATAATCAGGCTCATTCGCTACAGGGACCAATCGAATTTTAGCATAAACCTCATCAGTTTCCTGATCAGCCAAGTACTTTATACCCTCAACTCTACACAGAACAAAAGGCGGTATTCTAGGGAAAGTCCTAAAATCCACATTCCCATTGGCATGTTCAATATGACCTTGCACAAAGTAATAAACTTTAGCACTCACTAGTGGCATTTGCACCATACCCCCAGCACAAGCATGCCATAACTGAGAATCTAAACAATTATCAGCCTCTTTTATTTTCTCCTTTGGATCCATAAACGTAATCATGGCACAAAAATTCAATACAAACCAAATACTAATCACAGAAACTCCAACCTATAACACACCTCTCAATTAAAATTTCCTGTTTAACACCCAAAAAAACAACAAAATTTAACAAATGATCAGTATAAGCAAGAAAAGGAAAAATATATATTGACAAAATTCATATAATTACAAGATTTCTTACCTTAGAAGGCATATCATAACAGGAGGAAATTGTTTAGTCTTCTGCCAAGAAATCTTCACTAAATTCCCCTGATTAAGTTCTTCAATTACTGCTCATAAATATGAAACCCAGCAATATAAAATAAAATCCCAAACAATAGCACAGTATCCCTCATAAAATACACATCAAATTCCACCCAATTTTTTCGCATTGCCGACAAATTCAATCAACAAACTTTCAAAACCCACAATTTGAAAGTGTATATTCCACTTCATCAACCTCAGAATTTCACAAAACCCGTCCAAAAAATGAAACCCACAATTTTATTTTTTTTATATATCAGCTAACTAACCCTTAAGAACACCTATATAATAATAAAGTGAATTTCTGAATTCAAGGAGAAAACCTTCAAATTCCATTGAAAGAACACGAAAACTCCAAACAAATTTCACTCGCTGTTTCTCTTCAACATAGCGCAAGATCTGCACATAATTTAGTTTTCCTTTAAACTTTTCACTTCAATGGCAACCTTGTTGAACTTGATAACACATTAAAATCTCCTGAAATCAATAAATGCAAAACCCAACAAAATAAAAAATCGGAACACCGAAAAAACCTCACTCAAATCTTCACTCTCTTTGTTTTCTCTCTCTCTACCGACACGCCTGAAATCGCCGCGAAAAACTCTCACTTTGTTTTCTCTCTCTGTCTCTTAAACTGTATGTATGAGTAAAAGAGGAGTATCTTTTTCTCTCTCTAGATACTGGGTGTTTTTTCTCTCTCCAGAAGAAGTTGAGAAGATTCATTCAAATGGAAGTTTTGGATCATGGGAAAAAAGGAAGACACAACACAACCAACAAAAGAGTCCAAATAGCTGCAGCAACTCCCAGCAAGCACAGTTTGTTATATAAATAAATAAAAGCTTTTCTTATTTTTATTTCTTATTATTATTATCTTTTTCCCTTTACTTTATGGTGATAGTGTAGGAATATACTTCTATAAATTTAAAAAAGACAAAATTAACACACTTAAAAAAAACAAATTAAGAGTTTTTACCCTTATCCATGTACTTTTCAGTTTTCACTCACTTTTTAGTGTTTTCTGTTTCTCTCTTTTTGTCCAAACAAAAAATTATTTTAAAGTTGATTTTTAAGGGGTGGTGTTGTCAGATTTTTAAACACTTTGCCAGCAAGTTTTGGATGAAACACTAATCTCATCAAAAATTACGATAACATCGTCTTAAAAAAGTTTATGTGAACACAATAACTTGTATAAGACAGTTTTAATATACCTTTTAGTGAGACAAATGTTGCGTTTTAGTGAAATAAGGGTTAGGTCATGTTCTTTTCATCGTCTACATATTGCATTCTGTTTCATTTCGTAATTTGTACTTTATTTTGTCTCACATTTTGCTTGATTTTCCGCATCGTTCCGTTCCGCGCTATTTTATTTCATTACTCACCATCTCATATCGTTCCGTCGAAGAGAACATGATCATACTGTTTATTACACGTAAATCCTGCATTTCTAAATAGCGACCCCATTCGATATGGATTCGTCTCACGACTCACTCAAGTCAAAAATAGATATTGAAATTAAATATTTGGTTACATGATCTTGAAGTAACTTTTCATTTCCTATCATTTAATGTTGAAAATTAATTATTAATATCCAGATTTTTCTTTTGGCATCTTTTACTTCGGATCTAACGAAAGCTACTTGCAGGGTAGCTTCAGAGAGCAAGCATAAACCCAACAAAGATCTTTAAACAAACAGTTCCTACAATTTAATAAACAAATGTATGCCATCTTGGACTAGTTTAAATTTAATAATGTACCTTTGAAAAACATTATTATATTCAGTGTGAAAATTTTGGTACAGTACCGTGTCCTGATTAAAATATAAGTACATTAATTCCCTTACCTACTTACAAAAAAGGGAAAATGATAAACTAAAGATAAAAAAGTAAAATAAAAACATTACCTTACTATGATCCAAATGTTGGGGCTACGATATCTCAGGCGATATTTTGGGGGGTAAAAAACATAAAAGTTCGTGAGATTTTGGGAGTCAGTGTTAGCAAAAAGAATAAACGGACTTCACTTAACCATGGTTAGTGCTTAAAAATTGGGGGTTAAATATTTTATTTTATTTTTTCCGCAAAGGAGGTTAGAAATTTTAATTATTTTTTTTTCAGTGGTTTGCTTTTGTTGCCGTTAACTAACAAGAGTACTGTTTTTCCGCTTTTTGTGTGTGTACTCGCATTGTAAGCGCGTGTGATATACGTTGCTAGGGGACACTCCGGTTATTAGACGGTAATGATAGGGGGGACAAACGCGCGCCCCACCGTAGGTAGGGGACCAAAAACAGCCTGAGTGACGAAATAGTTTTGTCTTTCGTGGGTAAATCAGAGGGGATGATAAAAATACAAGCATTAACATTGAATTTACACCCCAAAAAGTGAAAGACAAAATAAAAGATAAAAGGAATTTCGTACACATTGAGATCTTTTGAGAATAAAGGTTTGAAATTATTTTTAAGTATTCTAGGTATGTTTTTTTTCACTTATTCACACTATTTTTATTAATTGGGTAAGGTTTTATAACTGATTTAGAAAAAGGGAGGTGTTCTTTTTCACTGATTGGTTAAGTCCACCACTGATTTTCACTGATTGGGTAAGGTCCAATAAGTAGAAAATAAGGGTGTGTTCTTTTCCACTTATTGGACATTAACCAATCGGTGAAAATCAGTGACAAAATCTTACCCAATCAGTGGCAACACCTTACTAAGTCAGTGAGAATCAGTGGCAGAACTTTACCCAATCGGTGAAAATCAGTGGCAGGACCCACATTCCTACTCACGGAATCAGTGGCAATACCTTACTGAATCAGTGGAAGGACCTTACCGAATCAGTGAAAATCAGTGGCAAGACCTTACTCAATCAATGAAAATCAATTGCAAGACCTTACCCAATCAGTGAAAATAAGTGGAAAATAACGCGCTCTAACACACCATCTTCGGATTTTCTGTCTTGTTTTGTGTACCATTTCCTATCTCAACCATATCTTCGTCGTTCGTGATTTCTTCATGTATCTCTTATTCAATAATAAAAGTATTAGAGATAAAATACCGGAAAATATTATGAGAATATATATTTCATATCTATCTAGGAAACTAGATATTAGAATATATTATTAAGATATTATACGACTAGATTTATACTAGTGATCTAATGTACTTAGGAAACTAGTATATTCAGAATATTAGTTGTGCTTGGAGAATAAGTTAAGTGTAGTCTATAAATATGGTGTCTCCCCTAGATCAGTAATAAGAAGCAATATTATGAGCCTATTATAATTTATCATGGTATCAGAGCTGGTTCGATCATGAGGACCTAACCACAAAAGCTTTCGCTATGCCGGTAGTCCGCCACCGAACAACCCCAAATATACCACGATTAAACTATTTGAATTAGAGTTTTTTTTCCTTTGATATGATGACCCCTCGATTGTTTTTTATTACAGATAAGATATCAAAAAATATTAGGAGAATATATTTTCCATATCTATTTAGGAAACTAGATATTAGAATATATTATTAAGATATTATATGATTAGATTTATACTAGTTATCTAATGTATTTAGAAAACTAGTATATTCAGAATATTAGTTGTGTTGGAGAATAAGTTAGTGTAGTCTATAAATATGGGGTCTCCCCTAGATCAGTAATAAGAAGCAATGTTGAACCTAATATAATTAATCAATTGATCCTCCATTATTTTTATCCCCGTTTTGATGGATCAAGAGTGATACATGACATTAATTAATGGTTATGATGAATGAAGACCAGTAAGTAGTGGACTTCAAAAGATGACGGAGCTACTGCCCGTTTGGCAGCAGCAGATGAAACAAGGTGTTCATGTAGTATACAAGATCACCTAGATGACTATGAATATGATTGACGACCATGGATGGCGCCGATGAAAGTATTGGAGGTCGCGACAAGAAGTTGACATCTCCTTATTTGATGATATGTGAAGATTCTACTGACAGATCGAAGATTCACCGATTAGTTAATGACTCGTGAAGACTCGGCGTGCAGATCGAGTACTCACCGACTAATGAATTGTGAAGACTCGACGTGCAGATCAAGGACTCACCGAAAACAAGGACACTACGTATTGCATTGTTCCAATCATAGCGTTCGTCGATTATCCTGCAGCTACGATTGCGGAAGGGTATTAGAGATAATATATCTATCGGAAAATATTATGAGAATTTATTTTCCATATCTATCTAGGAAACTAGATATTAGTCATTAGAATATATTATTAAGATATTATATGATTAGATTTACACTAGTGATCTAATGTATTTAGGAAACTAGTATATTCAGAATATTAGTTATGCTTGGAGAATAAGTTAAGTGTAGTCTATAAATATGGGGTCTCCCCTAGATTAGTAATAAGAAGCAATATTATGAGCCTATTATAATTTATCAAAAAGAAATTTAAAATCTCATGTATAAGAGGGTGAGATAGAAAATGTTACAAAATGAGACAAAAGAATCCTTACTAATAGCTGTGTGGGCTATGCAAATAAGAAATCTTTCACAGCATTGTTTGGCTCAGTTAATAAGATTGATGTTCTTCTATCAAAAAAAAAAAAAAGAAAAAAAGATTGGTGTTCTAAATACATTAGGCTCAATTTGAAATTCATGTCCATGTAATTTTTTATTGAAGGGATGTCCATGTAATGTAATGTGTGCCCTATCCTTCCTTGCGTATTCCTAGTTTGAACAAATACCGGTCCGTGCTTAAACTATTTAGTTAATATAAATGATTTGATTTACAAAAGTCTAATTTTGATGACTTATATCTTATGCTAATAAATTTGCATCTATACAAGTCAACAAGTGTATAAATGCTTAGGAAAAAAAATACAATTGTACGTATAAATCTTTAACACGCGTTAAATTGATGATTAGGTGTATTTTTTTTAATGATTTGTACTACATAGTTACGGAAAGAAAGTGAATAGACTGCACACAAATTTAATAGGATTTTATCTTAAAATTAATTGATTTTTATGGGAGTAATCACTAATTTATAGACTAGTTTTCTCTCTCCAATTTATTCGATATGGAATATTTACACGTGGGTTATTTTCTTAACAGAGTCATTGGTAATTTGGTGATCAAGGGTGGGTTACTATTCATGCAAATTACTACGAGTGGATGCACCAGTTTATCAATAATGGTCTGACAATATCAATTTAGCAAAGAAAATAGTTATACTTTATTCTGTACTTTCCCTGGCCACTATGAGGATGGAATGATGAATTGAAGATTGGCATTACAGCTAACTGAATTAAATAAGTGTAAGCAACTAACACTTTAATAAAAGGTTGCAATGTCATCAAATTAAAATTATAGCTCATGGGACATTTATCTAGCCTCATGAATCTCTGATTGGATACTTGGAAATCATGGATGGACAGAGAGTAAAAGAATTGGACTTTCCAAAAGAATTGGGCATTCGAAATTGCTAATCAACCCATGAATTTTTGAAGGATGAGGTGGGAATACAAACTTAAGTGTCTCATTTTTACAATTCAGTGGTCAGGGTTTTAAATCTATCTATTAGGAAGAATCATAACTCTTCTATCTTTATTTGTATGGAGTGTCTTCTTCTTTGTTTAAATCTGTTTGCTAGACCTAGCAAACGGGTCGGGTTTGGATCGGGTTAAATACAGGTCGGGTCAAATACGGGTCGAATACATCGGGTCAAATACGGGTTCAGATTCCGGTTACCCAACGGGTTTGACAAATGTTGTCTCCCAACTTTCTGGTTCGGACCGGGTCATTTCGATCTCGGGTTAAAACGGGTCGGGTCATTTCGGGTTTGAAACTTTTCGGATCGGGTTTCATTCGGGTCTGTGGCGGGTCGGGTCAGTTTTTGCCAGCTCTACTGTCAGCCTATATAAAATGGATTGATTTGCCCAACGAATATAGTTTGCAGGCTATTATATGCGTCCATGTAGGCTTGTAGGGAAAAAAAACCCATTAATTTTTAATTGGAAATTATGGATGGACAAATGGTCACTAATGAATAATGATGCAAAAGGACCTGGTCCTTTTATGCGTTGTGAAAAAGTGCAAAATGCTCATGACAAATGGGCTGGGCCGGGGCAATGGTGGAGGTCAAACAGAGTTACACTTACATGAGAGCTGAAAATGTGGCGGATTAGCTAGTTCGTCATTTTTATTTTCTCTGTCTTTTCATTTTTTGCCACCCAAAAGATACTAGTACAGTATTTGGTTAAATATAGAACATATGAATGAGAATGAGTCAATATATAATAAGGACAACACTTTAATTTTGGTAAAAAGGGAGATTAAAGGGCAAATGGTAATGAATTCTCATTCCAAGTCTCTAATACCACCCTCACAAACATTACCAATTGAACTAGCTTATGATATCCTTAGAAAAAGAACCTACAACAATTTAATAGGAATATTAATTACATACCCAAATTTTGATTTAATTAATTAATTTGATAAAAAGTTTTGGGTGCGATTTTTTGATTTAGTCCATTATAATCTGGAATAGAAAACTCATGAAAACAGTAAATCAAATCAGTCGAAAAATTCGCGAAAATTCGCAATCTAATCCAACATGAAGTGGGGTAAGGGGAAGTGAAAGGACAAAGTCATGACATAAACAAAAAACAGTTATTTCATCTCCTAATGTTAAGGTTCTACATCTAGCTGAGTCTTCCTAATAAACCGATTCCTTCTCCCATCTTTTACATCCTCCCCTTTAGATTCGCAACCTACTTCTTTCTCCCTCCATAATTATTTACTTGTAGGAAATTTGGGGCGAAAAGAAGAAAAAAAAAAAAAAAAAAAAAAAGAGAAGAGAAATTAAAAAAACCCTGGTGTTTTTATTTCTAACAACCACTCTCATCACTAAACATATATTTGTGTCTTTGTTTGTTGCTTAAGAGTATTTCTTATTGCTGTCTTACCTTCATGGTTAATGTGTAGTAATAAACCCCCAAATACATTACATGGCATGCATGAGGATAGGCTCTAAATCTGAAGCCTTGCGCCGTGAAGGACAAACATGGTAATGTTTCTAATACCTCCATGGATTGTCTTCTTAGTTATTCGTTAATCTAAGGAACAGAAATGGTTCATATTGTTCATAGGGCCCCCAAGAAGGAGCGTAATCCTTTTTTCTTTTTTTAAATGGTTCATATTGTTCATAGGGGTCCCCAAAGGGAGCGTAATCCTTTTCTTTTTTTTTTTTAAAATGGTTCATATTGTTTCTATAGTATTGGTTCGTACCTTGTCCTCTATATACAGATTAGCCAATATCCATGGGTTTTAACCAGGAAATTTAAACAGTACTTGTTATCTTAGCTTAATACTCATATGAAAGTTGCAAGTAGTATCATAAACGAGCATCATTAGATGGTATAATAACGATGGTTTTCGATTTTGATCAGTTCTTTTTCATACTTTTGGTATGCAATTCAGCATCATTATCCCAATGTGACAATGTCTTTGTGGAGACTTTATAAGCTTAGTCCTGGGTAATACAGGGAGTAAGATTTACTTATAGACGACAGGGACCAATAATTCATTAGATCCATGATTGAAGGTGTAAATCAATGTCTATACTTAACTACACATAATGACATAAAAACACGACAGTTTACTTGTTAGAAAATCCGTGGTGTTACAAAATTAGATCCATGATTGAACGTGTACCTATAGTTAACTACAAAAAAAGGTACTCGACAGTATAGTGAGCTGTTTTGATTTAATGCAGTATAATTCATGGAAATCTTTCCTTATGTTCTGTTTTCAGGGTCTGTTCATCTGGTCTTGCAAGCGATGTTACCATACAAGTTGGAGAAATGTCATTTCAACTGCACAAGGTACAACAAATTTGCCTGCTTTATCAGCTTCTACATCTTAGTTGTGTAATCTTTTTGCAAACCAACTTATTAACTTAATTAAATTTTCCAGTTTCCATTGATATCAAGAAGTGGGCTACTAGAGAAGCGAATAGGAGAATCGACGACAAGTGAAGATGGATCAACCTGCATTGTCAAACTAGATGACATACCAGGAGGATACAAGGCCTTTGAGCTTGTATCGAAATTTTGCTATGGAATAAAATTTGAGCTGACTTCCTCCAATGTAGTCTCCCTTAGATGTGCAGCAGATTTCCTCGAAATGACAGAAGATTATGGGGAAGGAAATCTGATTGCTCAAGCTGAGGCATTCTTCAGTGAGGTCTTTAGTAGCTGGGCAGAATCGATGAAAGCCCTCGAAACGTGTGAAGAAGTTCTCCCTCAGGCAGAGGAAGCTCATGTCGTTTCGAGATGCATAAATTCCTTGGCGATGAAGGCTTGTTCTGATCCTACCTTATTTGGTTGGCCGGTTGTCTCAGGACATAATAATAAGAACTCTAAAGATAGGACATTGTGGAATGGGATTTCATCAGGGAATAAGTCAGATACTATTACTGATGATTGGTGGTATGAGGATGTTTCTTTCCTTAGCTTCCCTCTTTACAAAAGGTTTATCAAGGGGATCGAATCGAGAGGGATGAAACTCGAGAAAGTTTCTGGCTCGATCATGTTCTATGCTAGGAAGAACATTCCTCTGATGACCAAGCCATCGAGCTCCCAAGATCATACCGAGAATGAAGCAAACTCAAGCCAACCCAGCTCGATAACCCCTGAGGCTGATCAAAGGAACCTCTTAGAAGAAATTGTGAATCTACTTCCAAACCAAAAGGGTGTTACACAAACAAAGTTTTTGCTTAGGCTGCTTAAGACAGCTATGAACTTGCACACTAGCCAAGGTTGCATAGAAAATCTAGAGAAAAGGGTGGGTGCACAATTAGACCAAGCCTCATTGGTGGATTTGCTAATTCCCAATATGGGTTATTCATCAGAGACTTTGTATGATGTGGACTGTGTTCAGAGGGTTGTTGATCATTTCATGCAAATTCAGATGAGTTTGTCAGGAACATCTTCTCCTGCTGTAATTGAAGAGGGTGTGCAAACGATAAATGGTTCTCAATCGATTGCTTCGATGACTTTGGTGGCTGATCTCGTGGATTCTTATCTGGCTGAGGTTGCTCCGGATGTTAATGTGAAGCCCCCCAAGTTCCAGTCACTTGCTGCTGTCATTCCGGATTATGCCAGGCCTCGATACGATGGCTTCTATCATGCTGTTGACATCTATCTCAAGGTAATGAATTTTTATTACTTACATTCTCAGCTTTGACAAATAGAAATAGTATTTCAGGAATTCTATTGCTAACTAACATGCATGATATCTATTGGAAAAAAGTTCACCAAGTAGTTTGGTTTGAAGCCATAACTTCGAATTTAGCTCATGGCATGTAATAGTCACAATTTACTGATTTAGTGAAAAGTGCATTTGCATTGTATGAAACTTGACAATTGACATACTGGTTGCTACCATCAACAGACAATTCTTGTTTGGTAAACTTTCCATCTGATATAGGAGTAACTTTGATATCCGAGTAATTATTTTTGGCCATTAAGTTTGGGAATAGTGAGTTTGTTAACTTACCAAAGAAACATTTAAGATTTGACTAACCAAAGAAACATTTATGTGCTACTTCTAGGCACATCCATGGCTGACAGAATCTGAGAGAGAGCAAATATGCAGGCTGATGAACTGCCAAAAGCTTTCACTAGAAGCTAGCACCCATGCAGCACAGAATGAGAGGCTCCCACTTCGTGTGGTAGTTCAAGTCCTTTTCTTCGAACAACTTAGGCTTCGAACTCAAATCTCAGGATGGTTTTTTGTCTCTGATAACCTTGACAGCTCACAAACTACTAGGACCCAAGATGACATTGGACAGGATCGAGCTTTAGTGATTGTCGGTGATGTGAGGGAACGTGTTACTGATCTCGAAAAGGAATGCCTCACCATGAGAAAGGAATTGCAGAAGCTGACTCGGACAAAGAAAAGGTGGAGTATATTTTCCAAAATGTTTGCTAGGCCAAAACCACGACCTCCTACTTTCTTCGAGTCAAAACTGGCTAACCCGAAAGTCCAACAACCATCTTTGGTGAAAAAGCAAGATCAGGGAAACACAGTGGTAACCGATTTAGATATTAAGACAACAAATTAGGATGGTTTTATCTTTCAGTTCTTGTTATTCGCTTAGTCTAGCCAGCTTTAAACTGTGGATGCTACATAGTTTCAATTTTTTTGTTGTTGCACCATTAGACAGTTATGACCACTTCTATTTAGAGCCTGATTGTAATCACTGTTGGTTAATTTACTTATTACATTTCACTCTCCTATCTGTTCTTACAAATTACAATCTTGATATTGAATAAGAGTCGGATAATCTGTAGTTTCAATGTGGTCCCTATGAATTTATATTTTGCCTAGCTCTGAGCCATATTTAATTTATAGTTGTCTTAAGATGTTTAATAACATGATATTAGCATTATAAGTGGCTTGTCAAATGGGTTATGTGGAGTGTAATTTGCCTTTTACTTCAGAAGATAAAACCCCACATGATCTCATAAGTAAGACTTTCTAACTGACAACTGTGACAAGCCAAAAGAGCAGAGTTCTTATGTGCTGAATTATTGTTGTTGGTATACACTAGGCATTATGAGCCATGGTTTTCCTCTCACCATTTTTCTCTTCACTTCATAGTAAAAATTTAATAGAGTATACTTGAACACTGCCAGTTTAAAAACTCTCTTTAGCCAATTGAAATCGATAAATGGAACGCAACGCAAACATTAAGGATCATTAACATTCAGCTGTAATATTGTTTTGAGTAAATGCATTTCAATTTACATCTCATTGCAAAAGAATTGCCTACACTTTTCTTGCAGTAGGAACTATACAACATCAAAGAACAATTAAATTAATTGAACATTGCTAAAGATTGCACTCAAAACAAAGAGCCAATTCCTCTTTTGGAGTGTAATCTCATTAGCAAGGGGGAAGGTCTTTAGGAGGAGGAAGAACAGATTCTTCTGGTGATTTTCCATTTTCTACGACAAACGCCATCTTTAAACCCCACATTGTATGGAGCTCAAGATGACAATGCATAAACCACACACCTGCATCCAAAAACCATATCAAATCACTCTTTAGTTCATCATCAAAACAGTGGTAGTAAATAATTTCTATTTAGTTGATTTCATGAGTCTATTGCTTCAAGTTACCTGGATCATCAGCTCTGAACCTGATAGCAGTCCACCCTCCAGTAGGAACTCCAACTGTATTCCTCTCAGGTGGGTCAACCAAGTTGAACTTAGCACGGTCTTTCTTGGGGTTGAAGTTCCCAATTCCGGTCCCAACAACAAAGAAATTATACCCATGAAGATGAAATGGGTGGGACTCAACAGTTAGGAGATTTGTGTCCAGCAACACTAACTCAACAGTCGTATTGAACGCCAATTTGCTTAGCCTAGTTCCTAGAGAGGTTTCAAGGTTAACTGTCAATGGTGCACCGGTGTAATTGAATGGTTTAGGAGGCCGGTCAGGAAAATCAGTCCTGAAAACACCATGCACATTGAAATAGTGAGCCTGTAGAAGCGCAACCTGTGGCATCACAAACGTGACATTGTTCAAAGACGCAGTTAGTCGAGTCCCGTTTTTGCATGTAGGGCAAGGGTTTGCTCCCAAACCGATAGTATAAAAGAGATGGCGATCAACTTGAAGAGGAACTTTTGCAGGGTACTTGTGTGTGTTTAAGCTCCTAAGTTTTCCGTTATAGTCCATGGCGAATTTGGTGTCATTTGGGGCAGGCAAATGGGGTAATGTAGGTAAGACTGTTTTTGAGATGCCTTTGTACTGCAGAATTGCTGTTACTGTTTTGTTGTCTACAGGGACAGTGATAATGTAAATAATTCAGAATATGTAAATATTCCTCTTTGTATGTAGAGCATTAATTATATTTGTATTTCTCTAGATTATACTTAGAGTATTCTAGATAATACTTAGAGTATTCTAGATACTTAAGAGTATTCTAGATAATACTTAGAGTATTCTAGATATTTAGAGCATTCTAGATTATACTTGCATACTATTGTAATCTTCTGGATTGTTCCATGTAAT
Organism: Tetragonia tetragonoides; assembly: GCA_038025085.1. Taxonomy (NCBI): domain Eukaryota; kingdom Viridiplantae; phylum Streptophyta; class Magnoliopsida; order Caryophyllales; family Aizoaceae; genus Tetragonia; species Tetragonia tetragonoides. The sequence continues at coordinate 13,117,666 of CM076139.1, forward strand.
TACTATATAAAGAGACTAATACAACACTAATCCCTCAAGGGGAATTACACTTATTCTCATGGTATCAGAGCATCCATGAAGGGACGAGCTGCCATGAAGTAACGACCTGCAGTTTGATCGGCCTTCACAAGAACATTTGTGGTTTGGCCTGGTGCAATGAGAATAGCTCGAGTCGTGAAGGGTTTTGTATAGACTGCATCGATTTCCACAACAGTCATGTTGTGTCCAGCTACTGCAAAGAAGAGCTCGTCGTTGAGTGCAGCATTGACAATTCTCAAGAGGTATGTTTTTCCATGTTCAACCTCCATAGCAAATGTGTCTGTTGAAAAGAAACCACATATAAGATAAAATGTATTGCGTCTTCATACGTATCCTATAGCAAATGTGTCTGTTGAAAATAGTTCACAACTCGTATTGCGTCTTCGTATCCTTTATGCCTCCTTTTGCACCCAAAATGTATAGAAATGATAAAAAGAAATTCCTTTTGTTTCGGTGTGGGCTTACGTTTGTCAGAGCAACGGAAAAGGGGCCCTGGTTTCCCATTGATGGTGTGAGCATCTGATGGTGGAGGTGGAAGTCCTAGCTTATTTGCCTGATTGACAATCTTCTCAACATCAGTATTCCACCATTCTCCTGCAATATCCCCAAAAAAGAAAAGAAATTACATAACCAAACTCAACATTACCATATAACAAACAAGATCTTGGAACTTTTGCTACTATGTTAACCCTGACTTAGCTAGCTAGTAGTACCTAGAACAATGTTAGTTTCATGGTGAGGCCGGGGGAAAGGGAATGGTGTTCCGTGCTTAGGCATGATGACAATAGCACCATAAACCATTGCCCTTAACCACAAGATGTGAGCGTGCCACCAAAGCTTTCCTCGTTGCCCTGTAACATTGAAGTCATAGGTGTAGTTGTGTCCTGTCTTGATAGGGCATTGTGTTATATAAGCTGGTCCGTCTGCCCAACCATTGCGAAGTTGTCTTACACCATGCCTATAAATTTAAGACATTTTTAGTTAGTACATTTCTCTTATTTTGCAATAACTTTGATTAAGATAGATTTGTGTATTTGGCTTGTTGCCCATTGCATACCAGTGAATGGACATGTTGTACTTGACATGATTTGTGACATTCACTTGAACGCTATCACCTTCCCGGACATATATTGTTGGACCTGGAAATCGTCCGTTCACTGTAACCATTGGCTTTGTATGGCATAGTCTGCTAACATTCTTCACCTCAATCTGCCTCCAAATAAGTAGAGAAATCAGATTAAAATCAGGAGGATAAATTAGTAGTAGTGATTACATATGTAATCATGTTAATACTTAAAGGATGACCAAACTACAATTACGATAGAGTAACTGTTCGGTTAGGTTGTTATGTTAAATAATGAAACAAACATGCAAAAAGTTTACAGTGATAGCACATATAATGTAGCTCATAGCTTGATGTTTATTGTAAAGTTGTACAAACTCGATGTTTTTCCAACTACATCATGAGCTCAAACAGCCTAATGTTACAGAGATACGCGTTAGTTGTTACATGAACATCTATCAACTGCCTGCTTTGGGCAAAAAATTGTGACAGACACTAAGATGATGATATGTTATATGTCCATATGAAATCAGAAAATAGTACTATAAGCTATCAATTTACTCACATTGAAGTGATACTTCTTTGTGATTGCTTCAGCCATAAAGAGGAGATCAAGTAAGCAGAAGAGAAGCAACAACAACCCTCTAAACAAACTGTCGTGTTGCATAGCCATGATTAGTGACTGCTATTTGCCAAACCTGGAATGCTATTGGTTTCCTTGGCCTGAATTGATGAGGGATGAGAAAGGATTTGGTGCATTTTACATATATATACAGACCGGTGTTCGAATTTGGTGGGAAGGTGACAAGGGTTTGATAAGTTTGTTGCAGAAAGTGCTGCTGGAACGAAGTGTGTAGCTTGGCTAGCTAACTTCATTAGGTGAAGCAAGTGCACAGGGGTTTTACACCAAGATAAGCTTTGAAGCAACACACAGTTAAGTGGACCGTACCACTCACTCATACATCAGTGTAATGTCTAAGTACAAGTTGTCAAAATATAATATTGGAGTATCTTAAAAGGTGATGGTATTATGAACATCTTTACGTCTTTAGCAAAATATTACTAAAATACTAATGTCTATTGTGTACGTATATGGTATATGCTGCTAAAAGGTAGGTTCATCATTTGCTAAACAATTCCCAAGTGCGCCAATTTCACCAGCATTAAGGAAATTGAGTGGCTTTGTTTTTCTTTTTTTTTTCCCCTTGTTTTTTCCTCCTGTTTTTTTTTTTCATATATGAGTGGACTAGGAGAGGTCGGATATTCTGCAATTGTTAAAAAAAGAAGAAGGAAGGATCAGTGAAAATAGCATCGCTTTTCCTCCGAACTCCGGACAAAATAAATTCGTGATAAAAACACAATCGGTTGAAGTTTGTGTTATTAATCGCAACGGAGTGAAAGTTTTCTGTTATTTTCACCAATGTTTACCATAAGAAAAAAAAAGGTTTGAAATGTTCTTTGGTTTTTCCCTTATTATTATTTTTATTCTTATTTATAAATTCCTTATTGATTGCAAAAACCAAAAAAAAAAAAAAAAAAAAAGGCATTTGACAGGGAGGGGTTGCGGGACTATTAATTAATTAAAGAAAGAGAAATTGATAGTTCTAGAGGAAGTGATGATAATAAGAAAGAGGAAATGAAGGCAATCGAAAAGTGAGCAGATCCCCTCCAGTTTATTGCTCCAGCATCCCTGCAGTGTGCTGCTATGATGTTGCCAAGGGATGCTGGAGCAAATTTACTAGAGGGGATCTGCTCTCGAAAAGTGGGTAATGATAGTCACTATTATTGTTGAGAAGCTTAGAGTATCTCCAATGCTACAAACCTTAAAGGAATTTTTTATCTTTGACACATCATTAAATTTAAAACCTCAATTATACAAACCTCTATGTTGTAATGCTACAAACCTCACATAGGTTTTTTGTATGAGACATATCATAGCCTATAAACCAGGTTTGTCTAGACAAACCAATTTGTACAAACCTTAGGTTTATAGGTTTATCACTATGGGGATGAGGTTTCTACAATAAATTTTTGCCCACAAACCTCCCATAAAAACCTTGCATTGGAAATGCTCTGTGGGCATGGTGAATTGGAAGACGAGGGTGGGTAAATGGTGGAATTTATAATGATAGCAATAATGAACAATTTGTTTCTCTTTCTCTCAAACTTACAAATTCCAATACAAAAATGCCTGCAGAAAAGAAACCCAAGAATCAAGCATTGTTGTAGATTGTGATAAATAAATATGGGACGAAACCCATAATTTCAACTTTTTTAGTAAACCATGAATATTTAAATATATACACAAAAAAAAAAAAAAAAAGTGCTAGAAATAACAGGTTCCATGGCGTACATCATTCCCGTATCTTCCCGGTTGAGCTGAAAATTTCCTAACTTTGACAAACATCTCCGTCCCACAAACCAGTATGAACTGCTTTCCATGCAACTATGTTAACATGACAAACAAGAAAATTCATGGACGCACTCCACACTACTACTCGAGTGACTACTTTATAGTGAGCCTTACACCCACGGGTAGTTTCCTATGGAGTTCCATAGCACTTTCACGTGCACTAAGCTCTTTACGCGGGTTGACAATGACAATTACCTCCTGGAGCACAATGGCGTTGTTGAACATATGGATGGCAAGCCCAATGTCAATAGGACATCCCACAAAGCCAAACAGCTCCAGTGTCTTCAAGCACTTGAGGGGCTGTGCATCATGCTTCACAAATTCGTCACGCCTTTTATAAGTTAGGAGACTTCAATCCTCAAACTTCAATGTCAATTTCTGCAGGACCGGACATGCCTCAATCAAGGGAATCCATGCAAGCATGGTTTCACTTTCAGTATCATCACGTACAGAACGAATAGCCAGTTCCAGATGCTTGAGGTTTGCCAAAACTGGAAACTGATTGAAGCCAGAAGCAAACTACATAAATAAAAAACTGATTAGTTACCACGTACACATATGTACGTATATTCCAGCTATAACAATATACAAACCCAAAGAATATAATATGACAACAGATGGATGGCCATATCACACTAACCTCGACAAATGCAAATGTTTCCAATTTTAGATACTCCAACTGTGAATAATATTCCTTGAGGGAGTTAAAAGCATATGCTATGGGTTGATGTACAAACCCCCGAACCGACACCTTAGAAAGCGAGGAGGCATTTCCAATATGCAGCTCTATATTGTTACCTGAATATCTGAATGACAGAAGCTTCGGTGCAGAAATATTTATGGTTTCCAAATTCAAACAATAAGACACATCGAAATTTTTTAATGATAATGACAAACCAGGAGCTCTTATGCTTGTCCAGTATTGTGATCCTTCAATGTACAAGTTCTGAAGGTGCGTGCAGGAACACAGAACACGCTCAATGGCTTGTGCAGTTAAATCCACATATTTAAGAGATAAAGATTCCAGCTTATGTGGCAGCTGCTGCTCAAGAGGAAAGGTATAACGAATCCCCATGGGATTGATCTTATATCTAGAGAGTGGGGGTGAGAAGTCCAGCACAAGCGTTTTGACTTGTTTTGTCGATGCAAAATCCATCCACTTATCAATGTCAGATTGGAAACTGTTCTCCAGATAAAAAGTGGCACTGAATTCATCTATAGTTGGACCCAGATGCTATAACATAATTCACCCACCTTACGAAATCAGATGTTACTTGGCCAAGTAGCTGAGCATCATTCTTCAGCGCGTCATTGTCCAAATAATTGATAACAATCTTTTCCATTGATCTAAGATCTTCAAAGCTCAATATACGACAATATCTCCATAAATGTTTCCATTCTCGGGAAATAATAGTAGTCCTTGCCATTTCCTCCATCGTAAAGGAGGACAAAATTGACAACAGAACATCATCTGGCAAATCACTCAGCCGATCAAGATCATTCAATTTGCATTTGCCATCACTTGGTTTATAAGGCATAGTGCGAAAACAGGCAACTAGACCAGCAATTGCAAAGCTTCTTTGCTGTGTACAAAAAGCTGCAAGGTTTCAAAGAATCAGCCATAAACTAGAATCCTATTAATTTTCATAGACTCGTACACTTGAAGATACAACACTTTTGGAAGTTATTTAAAATAAAATTATGGAAAAATTTCATTTAGGTGCTCTGAGATTTTGTGTATTATTTTTTAGGTTATATGTGGTTTGAATAATTTCACATAGGTGGCACAAGGTTTTGTAAATAATTTCACATAGGTGACAGCTGATAGGTGATGACGGAGGCTAACTTCCGTTAACTTTTGTTGACGTGTGAATGACGGTTATCCTTGATGGCCCCGATTAATATTGATTAACGTACTAAAATATGGTTTTAATTTATTTATTTTTTTACGACAATTCATTTACAAAACACCAGATTTCCGAAAACACAATTTATTTGCAAAAAAATAAATAAATTAAATAATATTTTAGCACGTTAATCAATATTAATCGGGTAGTCAAGGATAATCGCCCTTCACACGTCAGCAAAAGTAAACGGAAGTTAGCCTCCGTCATCACTTGTCACCTATGTGAAATTATTTACAAAACCTCGTGTCACCTAAGTGAAATTATTCAAACCACATGTAACCTAAAAAATAATACGCGAAACCTCATACCACTTAAATGAAAATTTTCCTAAAATTATTCATCATCTATAATTATAATTATAAATACCCCAAACAATCATAGTATTTGTTTGGATATGACCACAGTGTACACAAACACAACTAGGGTAAGAGCTATGCCTGTAATTGGCATATAGATATAGAACTAAAAGTTCTTGCAGAGTAATTTCCCGTGAAAAACCTAGCATCAGCAAGCCCAATATCAATAAAATACCAGACAACTAGCCTAATTTATGAGAAACACAGTCATTTTCCAACAGTATATAGATGTAGAAGCTAAAGATTGTTAGAAAGCTTATCTAATATCAGGTGCTTATAATTGGATTTCTCTGAGATTGGCTATTACTACTTTGTGTAATTACCCTAAAAAGAAAGTTCAGAATCACTAGATATGAATATGACTGGCAATTGGCAAAGGCTTTAGAGGATAATTACACAAAGACCATAAACACTTGTAAATTAGACATGTCGAGCAGAGGATAAAAGAAAGCTAAGAACTTAGCAAATTCAACATTCTAAATCATGAGTAAATGAAATAATAAGAGTATCAATCAGTGCAGAACAGAAAATAAACTGAAAAGTATGGCATTTGTTTTTTTTAGATAAGGAAAAATTTTATTGATCAAATCGTGAAAGAATACAAGAACAGAGGATAAGGTATCCTCAAATATCAAAAAATTAAAAATAAAGTATCTACAAATCACGCCAATGGCGTTGAATGACCGTCAGTGGCACCCCCTTGAAGACACCAGCCGCCTTCACCCAAAGGGATGCCAAATAAACTATATGTTCCCACACTAAATCGATACTCTTTCCCGCGTCAGAGAAAATCCTCGAGTTCCTCTCTAACCAAGTGCACCAAAGAATGGCTAAACAGGCACACCGCCACAACAACCTACCCTCCTTCCCCCTCCGCATAGCAGAAAAACGCATCTGTAGGAATTGCCCCACAGTAGCGGGGCACACAAAAGACTCCCCATACAACAGCCTATCCCACAAGGCCCTCGCAAACTTACACATCACAAACAAATGCAAGCAACTCTCTCCGTCTTGCCGACACATCACACATCACACACATGCTGGGAAGAAGACACATATGTGGCCTCCGCCGTTGCACCATATCACTCGTGTTCACCTTACCAAGCACCAAAGTCCACACAAAAGCACGAACCTTCAGAGGAACCTTTGACTTCCAGATATAAGAGGAAAGTGGAAAATGTGGAAACTGTGACGGAAGGCTAAGTTGGTGGAGGAAGGACTTAGAAGAGAAAACCCCAGAGGTATAACTTGTATTTTGGTTGGGTAATGGGCACTGATCGATGGAGAAGGACCCAGATGGGAGAGAGAAGCTTCCAGTCCCAGGGAGGTGGTGAGAGAAGACAGACACAGAAAGTTTCGGCTAGGGTTTTCAACAAATGTCCCAAAGCCTGCCATTTAAGTTAAGTTTCAGAAAAAAACCCAAATAGGAAATCATCTAAAATTTCCAATGATAGCAACCAAAATGCAGATTAAATGAGGTCACAATTACCCTTCAAGGAAAAACAATTGATTCATTGAAACAACAAAAAAAACTGCACATAAAAGGAAAAGATTTCTCACCTTTTGGTAGAATCTTGAAATGTGGTGTTGTTTGTGCCATCCCTATGAGAGTGAGACGCCATCATAGAAATCCCAAGAGAAGGTGAACAAGATCACGGCTAAGAAAATAAAGAAAGAGAAGGAAAACAAAGACAATGGCTATACGAGCATAGAGAATGATGACTAGTAAGAACAGGAGATAGTGGAGCAGCAGAAAAGCAGAAATGCTGGAGTCCCTTTTTTTGTGTTCTTTTTTGTTTTACGGGTAAACATTAATAGGAATGATTTAGCATGTAGGTACATACAAATAAAATGAAATCTAGAAACTAGAGTAAAAAAAACCCGATGAGAGAGAAAGCTCTCTCAAAAAAGCGTAAGAAGAAACCCACTAAAACCCATTAAGACCCATAGTCCAATTTCAACCAAACTTCTGTTATTCTCCATTAAAAACTCTCATTCTCCTTTGTACTCCCTCCGTTCCGTATTTACGTTTACAGTCCCAAATGACACGGGTTTTAATAAAACTAAACTTTAACATGACTTTGCCACTTATGCCCTCACTCCCTTGGCTTTCTCATTCTCTCTCCTCCCACAACAGACCTTTCTCTCTCCTCTTTCTCTAACCCACCAGCCACAACAACCACCTATCTTTCTCTCTCCTCCCTCACCTCTCTTCCGTCCCCCACCTCCACAAAAGCCCCCACCACCCCTCTCTCTCCCTCAGGTCACTAGATCCACCTAGAGGTGGCCACTGGGCCGGGCTTGGCCCAAGCCTGCATGGACCGGCCCGGGTGTGGGCCAAACTAGTGCCGAGGTGATCGGAGGCCCAGGCCCGACACTGCTACGACCCACGAACAATCAGTGCAGGCTCGGTCTTGCCACGAAAAAAGCCCGGGTACAGCTTCCTCCTTCCTCCTCCCCAAAATTCATTATCTTTCCTTCCTCCTCCCCAAAATACATCCCCAAATTCCCAATAATGGCAACAACTCCACAATCCCCATTATCTCTCCTTCCTCCTCCCCAAAATACATCCCCACGGGCCAAAGCTGGCTAAGGCCCTGCCAGGCCCCGGTGGACGGCCCGGCACGGACCGATACCTATCCATGCGAGTCAGTGCCTAGTTACAACGAAGCCCGGCCCACGACGAAGCCCGGCCCATGAACGGAATGGAACGGCCCGTGGCCACCTCTGGATCCACCACGGCACCACCCCCCGAAACCCCACCCACCACCACCCTTGAAACCCCCAAATCCAAAAACCCCGCCACCATCACGCAAGAAACCCACCCCCAACCAGCCCTCACCCTCGGAAGGTCGAAACCCCAACCAGCACCATCCATGAAACCCCACCTCCAAAAACCCACCCACCACCACCTATGAAACCCCACCCACGAAAATCCACGCAAAACCCCATCCACCACCAGATCCCCATCTACCACCAAACCCTACCACGAAAAGATAAGAGAGGAGAGAGAGAGAGAGAGAGAGAGGAGCAGAAAAAGAGCCCCATAGGAGAGAGAGCCAGCGAGGAGAGAGAAAGTCGCCGGAGTGGCATGGGTAGCCAGCCATCGGAAGTTGCAACCCACCGCCATGAGAGAGAAAGTGTGCCGGAGTGATGTGGGTGGGTAGAGTGAGAAAGTGAGTGGGGAATGGTGAAAGATGACCATTAGAAGCAAGGGGCAAAATGTAATTTCATAAGAAAAACTTTACCGAAAAAGGAACTGTAAGCGTAAATAAGGGACTGACCAAAAAGGAAACTGTAAACGTAAACAGGGGACGGAGGAAGTATTTGCATAGATTTGGTCATGTTGCTCCACGTAAGTGGAGTTTGTTGTCCCAGGTTACCAATTGTTATTGGTTTAAGGCTTGTTTTCGTCTTTTGTGGGAACTTCTAGATTTTCCTTAGCTGGGAAGCAAATTATCTACTCTTATGCTAGTTTCAGGTCTAATTCGGCCATATTTTGGCGATTCAGACAATTGATTTTACAATTCTCTGAGCTCATACGTTTTCCCCTAAAATCCCCAAAAAGAAACCCTAATTTCACCCTTTCTACTACTGAGCCCCATTTCATTAGCTGTTTCCCTCTAATCTCTTGCCTTGATCGTGGTTATCTCGAGATTTGGGGTCCTTTTAGCATGAACTCATCGGATTTGCTATTTAACCTAGGGTTTTTAATCATCAAAAATTTAGGGCATTTAATGCTTCGATTGAAGGTTGTCCTTTCTCCTGGGTTTGGGAGAAATTGGCCTTGCGTATTTCGTCAATAATGGGATGTTATTCTTCATTTATTACCCATTACTCTTTTGGTTGCTGGTTTGTCCTTGGGATCCTCGGGTTTCTCATCATTGCTTGGCACTGTGAAGATCTTTTTTTGTAGGAGCCTCTCTTGCTGTCTTACCTCATATGTTTTCATCTTTTGGTGGAGCTGTGAACTCCGAGCTAATCATAGGGGTTTCTTGCTTTGGACCATTGGATTTCAGCCAAATATTCAGCCCTTTTGGAAGGTTTTACCTCTCAATCTCAGCTATCTTGTTTCCTATTTAAGGGAACTTTTTGTATACTTCCTCTCTACACCTTTTCCCTCTCTTCTCTTCTCTGCTTGTTTTTATTACTTCTTTAGCTGGTTTTTCTGCTGTATTATGGATCCATCTAAGAGTTTCAAAGATGTGGTAGTTGAGGGTAAACCTTCTGATGTTCATCCAAGGAAAACTACCAATGACTCTGATGTTCCTTTTTCTCAGCCTAATAGTAGTCCTATTAATAATGGCCAATCTTCTGCTAGTTTTGTGTTGCCTACTTCTCTTCCTGTGGGTTTTGTGATGGAAGATATACCTCAGGTTAAGGCTGATATGGATGAGCTCTCTAAGCTTGTCTTGTTGGGTAAGTGCTTGGGGGAGCATGTTGAATTTAAGTCTATCATTTCTAAAACAAAAAATGACAGGATATTATTAAAGAGGATGTTGAGTATAATGATTTAGGTAACAAATGGGTGATGTTTAGGTTCTCAAATCCTGGTGACAAACTGAGTGTTTGGATGTCTCTCCCCTGGCATGTTCAGGGGGGAATTGCTTGTCTTGTTCCCTTGGAAGTCTAGGCTTGACCCATTTGAGGAAGATATTTTTAGAGTTGACCTTTGGATCAAAATCCCTAAACTCCCTGCAGAACTTGTTGGCTTGACTTCCATTATGGATGTTTTGCAACTGAATGAGCTAGGAACTTTCATTAGGCTAGAAGATTTTACTTCAATTAAAAGGGAGCTCAAGTTTGCTAGAATTTGTGTGAATATTGATATTACCAAACCTCTTAGGACCTATACTAAGGTTCCTAGGTCTGGGGGGAAAGATTGGTATCTTGCATGGTAAGAAAATTTCTCCAAAGGATGTGCTTGTTGTGGTACTGAAGACCATGCTATTGATAATTGTCCTTTAATGGCTGATGTTAATAAGATTGTGAGTGTTACTCTTGAAAAAAAGCCCTTTTCACCAAGCTCTTATTATAAAAACTCTTAACAAAGCCATGGCGAAAGAAAATTGTGATCCCAGGGTTGAAGAACTAACTGGACACAAGTCACCTCGGCTAAAGCCAAAATGAACCCCCCATCCCCTAAAAAGCAATCTCAGAAGTTCTCTCATGGAAATGGTGGTTCTGGTAAGCCTGGGTTTGTCAAAAGCAACGGTATTATTATCTCTGATGTGCACCCCCCTCCTGCGTTCAATAAGAACAAGGTAAAGCATGTTGCCTATGCTGGTAAAGGCAAAGGGTTGATGTATTCTGTCCCAGCCCCCAATGGTGAGATGATGATTCCTACTCTAGTGAATTCTGATGGTCTAGTTGCCTATGGTGATGAGAGTGCTGATAAGAATGTTGTTGCTTTGGGCCCTGCCTTGAGTACTAACAATATTCATCCTGTTAGTGGTGTTCTCTGTCTGCCTGTGCATGCATGTATTGTTGCTGAGCCTCTGCAAGTCACTTATCCTAGTGATTTAATCTTAGCCGCGCCAATGTATACCAACAATTGGGTGGAGGCATGGGGAACTCTGATGGTTACCCTATTTCCAACCCTAATCTGCAACTAGAAGATTATGGTGATGATGTTGATGATGATCTTCTTGATGAGCCTGAAACCTCTTTCCACTCAATTCATTCTGACAGCACTTTTCTGAAGCAAATTAAACAGCTGGAAATGGATAATAAAGAGATGTCTACTGGCTCTAATCAATCTGATGCATCTAAGAGGAGGGCCCTTAGTGATGCAATAATTGATTCTGCGGGATCCTCTCTTAAGAGGCCAAGAAACTGATCACTAGCCTATTTCAAGTCCCTGGTTATGTTTAATTAATGTTTAATTATAATCTAACTTATTGGAATGTTAGGGGTGTGGGTAGGAAAAATTTGGGAGAAGAAGTTAAGGCCTTTTGTAAGCTTCACTCTGTAAGCATTTTTGCCTTGGCTGAAGTTAAAGTTCAGTCCCCCTCTACATCAGAAATAATTACTCACTTTATTCCTTGTGTTGGCTACTCTGGTGGAATTTGGCTTCTATGGCAGAATTCTTCTTTGAATGTGACTATTCTAGTCAAAGAGGTAAGATTTATTAGTATTTTACTAAAAATTGGTGATGTGGTTTCCCCTATGGTGGTAATTTTTATTTATGCCCCTTCTAAGTCATCTCATAAACAGCAGTTCTGGAGAGATGTACTATCTTATTGGCTCTCTCTTAGTATTCCATATGTTGTGTTTGGGGATTTAAGATAAATTGCATTAGTGATAAATCAGGTGGCTCTATTCCTTGTGCTACTAGATTTGAGAGGCTAAACAAATTTGTTTTTAATGCTAATGTTTTAGATCATCCTGTTCAAGGTAATTTATTTACTTGGCGTAAAAGAAAATCTGGTTTAGATAATGTATGGGAAAGATTAGATCGTGCCTTGTGTAGACACCAAAAATTGTGTTTATGATAAGTCCCCATAAAAATCTGATGATGAAAGGATTGGATTTTGCTCGAACTTGGGTTGCGAGAATAATTGCTCTGATGATTAGCCCAGTGGAAACCTTTTGTACAGGTGATCCAAACCAGTTGGACTCAATTCATTTGGAGTCCAAAACTGAGAGATAGGCCTCTTTGAGCCCAAGGGCCCGAAAGGGAACCCAAATCCTTGAGTCAACCCTTGGTCAAACAAGGGAACTCAGTCAACCCCGCGTGGACCCCCTCGAAAAAGCCTCCCCCGCTCAGAAAGCATGTCAGGCGCCTATACAGGCAAGCCGCTCCAGGTCCAAGCGGCCACGCTTAAGTTCAAGCGGTGGCCGCTAGGACAAGTGGCTATGCCGCTAGGCCAAGCGGCTTGACCGCTTGCCAAGCGGTTCAATCGCTCGGCCTAGTTGCATGGCCGCCTGGACCTTTTCTCGTGGACGGCAAATTCGAGGCCCATTCAATTTCCCTGCCAAACCCTGGCAGCTCCCCCTCTTCTATATAAACAAACCTTAGGGTTCAGTTGAAGAGGTTGGATATTCTCTCTAGAGAGGTTGGCAGTTAGAGACTCCTAGGTTGGAGATTCTCTGTGAAAGGTTGGCGGTTTCTCTCTCATAACAAACCCTAAATTTCTGATTCTACTCCTTCTTTAGGCTAGCCCTAGCACCACAATAATAAACCTTTATACTTCATCAAGAGCAAGAGTTCAAGCATAACAACCCAATAAGTTATTTTTTATTTTATAAATATGTATGCTTATTAGATGAAGATAAGGTCTCAAAAACAAAGGTTCGGAGATATGCGATCTCTCTCTCACCGCTACCTTTCTTCTTCCCTCTTCTCTTCTTCTCTCTCCTCCCATGGCTTCCCCACCTGCTAATGGGTTCTCTACTGCCCACCACAGTTCAGATCGAAGGGAAATCCTTCGATCTGTACGGGAAATCCTTCGATCTGTACCCTGAGAAACTCAGGGAAGGAGGTTTTGTTAAAATCTGGGAGAAAGGTCGCGATAAATGTCGGCGGGTCCACATGACGGCGACGATGGCGAGGTGGTTGGAGGGTCTCATCGGTTCGGATCTGCTAGCCAAGGGTGGTTTCGAAGAGAAGAGGCGGTTCGGGAGAACCCTAGGACGGGTTAAGGTCAAATCGAACTCGAAGGGTTCTTTCCTGGAAATTGGTCTGAGCCGACATGGGAGGTCGACTGCGGTGTTTGTGCCTAGCGGTAAGGATGGCAGGAGGTGGGACGACTTCAAGGAAGCCCTCGCCAAGGTGATCGGGTGCTTTCCCCAGATCTCCTCTGGAAGTCGTTTTCCGAGGTTGAATACTAGATCTGAGACCAATGGAGAGCGTAGCTATCGGGGAGCGGTTGCCGGAGCCACGCACCACCGGTGCTCGGAGTGCGGTCAGGTTAGGTCTTCTAACTCCTTACAGGCACCTCGGCCTCGGGTGTTTCAGTCCGCAGCGCCCGAAGCCCGTGGTGGCACAATGGAGGCGCGTGAGCCCACGCGCCCTGAGCCAACTGAGACGCGTGAGCCCACGCGCCCTGGGACCATTGAGGTGCGTGATCCCACGCGCCCTGAGCCTGTTGAGGCGCGTGGACCCACACGTACTGGACATGGGCCGGCGCGTGATGAAGCTGGGCCCCCTACTTGTGGTGTGAGTACGGCAACAGGTTCGTTTGGAATTGCGGGTGATCCCAAAGTCCAGATTAATATTGATTTGGGACATATTCTTGCTACTCTTCCTCAATGCCCCTCCTCTGCTTTACTCCTGAACGTGGGGGGACTTGAGGTGAGGATATCACTAGAGGGTGGTCAGGTTGGTGGGTCAGCCAATGCTCCGTTAAGTAGTGGCGCACCAGTGCTAGCTTTGGCTGGGTTTTCTGGGTCTTCAGGGCACCAGGAGGATGTTGCTGCACAGACTTTAGATCGAATGAATGTTCCTTTGGCAGTGGACAAAAGGCTGATGAGTTCACAAGAAAGGGAGATGGTTGTTAGCCAACAACCCTTTTTGAGTGGCCCGGTTATGGATATGTCCAATAGGTTTACCCCAATTGTTTCTGCTAAGGGTATTAGGTCTTGGGCGGACGAGGTGAGTACGGAGGATGAGGATGACTATGATTTTGAGGATGATCCGTTTATTACAGGAAACGAGTTGTTGCTGGAGCACCTTAGGAGTAATAGGGACTTGGAGTTTGTGTCGGAAACACCGGGAGATTAGCTAGACGATACTCGGTTATTCGATGAGGAGGGTGGGGTTACGCCTTCTAAGGGGCGAAGAAGTTGCCAAAGAGGGCTCTCCTGCCAATATTAATCTTTTACATGGTCGAAAGGCACTGGATATCTCTAAGGGATTGGAGGTCCTTATTGGGGCTTACCAAGATGATACAATGAAAGAAAGGGAACCTGAGGGTGATGAGATTTTGCCTATCCCGAAACCTTGCATCTCAAGCCGCTATTCCCTAGGTAGCACGGAGGCCGATGATCGTGGTAATGCGATTTTGGATACGGGGGGGATGTTCCTTACTGATGGTACAGGGAAGAAAACGTCTCTCGGTCCTAAGGAGTCTAAGGATAGAGGTTTAAAGGCAGCTCTTGGCTCTAAGGAGGCTGATAGTGTGGGGCGGAGGGCCATTCTCGACTCTAAGGCTAAGAGGATGAACCAGGAGCTGGAAAAGTTAAAGTGCGATGTCAATTATGATGGGCACGGGCTTAAGAGAGGCTTCCTTCATGGAAAGTAGCCTTAGGTTTTGTATTTTCTTCATTAGATTTTAGCTAGGGATTGATTTTGTTTGGAGGATATCTTATCCTCTATGTATTCTGTCTCTTCATCTAATAAAATTTTTCTTATCTAAAAAAAAATCCAACTTGAGGGTTTTCAATAGATTATATATATTGCTTGTTAATTACTAACGAATTTGGTTTATGTGATATGTACATGTATGACGCGTTTTGAGCAAAAGGGCTTTTATTAAACCCAATGGATGAATGAATGAATGTCCTTATTTATTGCTTTCTTATTATGAATTATGCTTGTTTGTGATTGTTGGGATAAATTATCTTGTTTGCCTTCTAATCCGTAGGTTCAGCATATTTATCGTTTTCTAGCATAAAAAAAGGCATGTAATTTGATAAGTTGTTAAAAGTGGTCACATTAGTAAATGTTTGTTCAACCCATTAGTTAAAACTAGGAATTTGGACAAATTGAACCTTGTTTGGAAACGTAGCATTAATAATCGCATTGAATTGATTAGTAAAGGCCGTTGTTGTCAACGGGCGAGTTGGGTGCCTAACACCTTCCTAACTCGTACTCACACCCCCGAACTCGATTGTGAAGTCAAAATCCCCAGTAGGGATTGGGGTGCGCAGGAATTGAGTTGACGTCTTTTTAGACTATCGACTTGATTCCAAGGGTTCCAAATTTCCTTAAATTTGGTGGCGACTTTCGACAATTTTAATCATGTCTTTAGTACGAAAGGAAAATCTTCATGTGCATTCACACTCGAGAGATTCACGAAATCCAAAAGACGCTCTCCCAGGCTATCCCGTCGGCCGCTCGGAAGAAAGGGGAGAAAAATCCGGTAGCCTACAGTGGCGACTTTACTGGGGACATGATTAAGAGGGTGTAACTTGAAAGGCGACTTCACTGGGGACATGATTAAGAGGGTGTAACTTGAAAATCGATTCAATGCTATTATTTTTGCTTGGTTCACTACCTTAAGTGTTCTTATTTATTATTTTGTAACTTGTCATTCATCTTGTTAAATTGCATCCATTGCATTCATGTGCATGCGCTTGCGCGACTTCCGAGCTTGTTTTTACAAGTTCAAACTAGTTTCTTAGCCAATGGAATGTGGTGAAGTGCCTTGGTGAGAATCCACTCGATTCGTCTTTGCAAACAAACATGGATCCCCCCACCTCATGTACCTTCCTACGCATTCGTCCATTCGACGAGTACGATAACAAGAATGCATCACATTGTCGCGCTTCCCGCGGATTGTTGTACATTCTTGATCATGAGTACCTTTTGACCAAAACCCTTAAGCCTATCCCATTGCATGAACTAGAACCAATGTTTTAGGTCGAAACTCGGTCCCATGTCCATGCTAGATTTTCATGATCATGTCACTTTGCGTTGTTGTGCTGTTTGCCCATATGTGAACGCAATCTTTGTGTAGTCGTTTTGGTCGTCATAGAATATTAGGTTAAACCCCAATTAGGATCTTTTCCTTTTTGAGTCTAGATTTTGTCTTATGATTGAGTCTAGAATCTTTATTTTTAGGAAACAATATCCCCGAATGTTCTATATGATGCTTGTTACCTTAGGAAATATTTAAGGTTTTATTCTTTCCCATTATTTAAGTAGTGAGTTTTAGTCAAAGATCTCGATAATATCTCTCCCCTTTCCTTTTAGTCAATAGTAAAATATCTTTTGCTTTTTCCCATATTGAGTCGAGATAATATCTCTCCCCTCTCCTTTTAGTCAAGAGTATAATATTTTTTGCTTTATCCCATATTGAGTCGAGATAATATATCTCCCCTCTCCTTTTAGTCAAGAGTATAACATCTTTTGCTTTTTATCCCGTATCGAGATCTTTTGACCTAAACCCATTACTTAGACCCCAAGGGTAACTATGTTGATATAATATTCTAGATAGAGACTTCCCACTTTTGTTTTAAATCTTTTCTTTTGGGGAACTTGTTAGTCCTTCCTTTTCTAAGACTTATCCGCTGTCCAAGATTGGGAAGAAAATAGTTGGTCCGAAAAGTTGGGAGCGCGATCATAGTAATCAACTTCTGGTTAGGAAGCTCGTATTAGAGTCTCCCCCCTCGAGCAAATCTAGGTCTGACGCAGTATTTGTTACTCCCCCTCCATATCGACCACCTGGTTCTAAGTTGATCGAAATGGCCGAAGATGATATGCCACCTCCACCACCTAAGACTACCGCTGAAATGTTGACTGAAATGATGACAATGTTGGAAGCTATGGCAAACCGAGTGACATGGATAGAAAGCAAGGTTAAGGAAGCTGACCCTTTTAACCATGATGACCCTCCACCTCGAGATGACAAAGTGGAAGAGCTAAGTGCACAAATTAAGAACCTTGAGTTAACTCTGACTCAAAACAAGATCATAAGTGACTACATGATCAATGCTGAAGGATATTCCTCTCACATCAAGGGGAAACTCCCACAAAAATTTTCAATGCCTGAAGTCCCCACCTTCAAAGGGACCGATGATCCAAAAGATCACATAAGGGTTTTCACCACCGCAATGGGCCTAAGAGGAGTGGATCCTGACCTCTATATTCACCTCTTCTCACAAACCTTAGACCCCACTGCTAGGGCATGGTTCTTCAAGCTTGAGCCCAGTTAGATTCAAGAGTGGAACAAGGTGTCTAGTTTGTTCCTCACTAGATATGCCGACAACGTCATCCAACCAACTACCATGAGAGAGCTGCAAGCAACAAAGCAAGGTGAAAATGAAAGCTTCACTGACTTTGTTAAGAAATGGAAAACTAAAGCGGCCAAAATGCTTGACTGTCCATCCAAGGAAGAGCAAATTCGAAAACTCATCAAGAATTTACAACCTCCTTACTTGAATCCTCTCAAATATCAAGCAATTACTTCATACACACAACTCAATAGTGTGGGATTGCTCATAGAGGACGATCAAGCACTTAAAAAGGAGAAAGGTCAGGACTTCTTCAACAAAGGCACTTATAACTCGAATTACAAGAAGAATCCCAACTCGGGAAGCTCTTCCAATAAGGTTAACGAAGTCAATGTCGTCTATGACAACCGCAAAGGCAACACACCCCATTGGGCATGACCTATGCTAAGGGTTTGAAAAAGCTTGTCAAAAATGACTACCTCAGCGTCGTGGGTCCCACTCCGGATCCTGACGTCGAAAAGAGGAGCCCATCATGGAATCCTAATCTTTATTGCAAATTCCATAGAGGAAAAGGACATGATACCGAGAGGTGTTGGACACTCAAAAATAAAATTCAGGATCTATTTGACAATGGGACTATTCCCAAGCCAAAGAATGTTCCCACTCCAAGCAACACCATCAATCCTCTAGGTGCGGTTTTCGTCATTACAAATGAAGAAGAGGAAAAGGACCCCTCTCGTCTGATTGTGCCAATTGGACACTCTATCCCACCATTTAAGCTTGACTCCCTCTATCTAGAGGTAGCCGGATTTTGGGAAAGTGATAGCGACGAGGAAGATGCTACCCTCCAGATTTCTAAAGCATGGTACGACTCTTTTGATGATGAATCTCCTGAAGTTGAACACCTCACGAGGTCGGAAAGGCACTATATACCACCCCATCTCCAGAAAAGGATCCATTACAAAACACAGCTTCAATCATACCACAAGTGAGGGACTCTCCACTAGTCCAAAACAAGGACCAAAACCTTCCAATCGAGGATTATGGAACTACGCTACTTAAACAGCTTCAAAAGACTAAGGCTGATATTTCTATATGGTAACTTTTGACTACATCTCAAGTACATAGGAATGCCTTACTAAAAGCACTTAACTAAACTATGGTTTCCCCCGAAGCTACTCCGGATGACTTGGTCAATCTCCTCACAAAAGGAAACTCTTTGCAAGCAATTGCATTCACTAGTGAATACCTTCCACCCGAAGGAACTCACCACAACAAGGCACTCTACTTGACTTCCATATGTGAGAAGAAACAGGTCCCAATGATCCTAATAGACAATGGATCCGCTGTCAATGTTTGTCCCCTAAGGACCGCCCAATGCTTGGGCATAAATGTTAACAACCTTGCGCATGCCGCACAAGGGTTGAGGGCCTACGACAATTCCAAACAAAACGTCTTAGGCATATTTTCAGTTAACCTTAACACTAGACCAATCGAGAAAATGGTGCAATTCCATGTCATAGCCATTCCAGCTTCATTCAATTTGTTCTTAGGACGCCCATGGCTCCATGGACTAAATGCAATAGCTTCAACATTACACCGAAAGGTCAAGATGATGGTCGGGGGGGTAGTTCTAGAGGTTAAAGCCGATTCTATGATCACTAGCATTGAAGACACGCCAGTTCTTAAGGTCGAGCACACTGCACAGGACGAAGAATTTTGGGGTTTTATGACTGAGGGCGTCACCTTACTTGAGCAAGATATAGCTCCTTTCCCACCATATTCCCATCTAGGAATTAATGCCATCCTAAGGAATCAGGGGCACTTCCCTGTCAATACTCTAGGCAAAGATGTCTCCAAACCACTTCCAGTTTGGTCATCCAAAGCCGGAAATAATCTTTTTGGGCTGGGCTATAATCCTACCAAGCAGAAAATGCGAGAATACATCGCAAAAGAAAAGGCGAACAGAAGGGCCATTAAGGAAAACAAGGCCTATGCCATCCCCATGGCACCATACCCGCACACTCTAAACGGGCAATTCGTCTAGTCTGGAGGTCCATTCCCTTACTATGGCTTTTCCAAGCCTTATGTTCTCCCTGTTTTTGGAATCCAAGTTCCCGGATTCAAAGTCTTCCAAGACTGCTACACGCTGGAAGAAACTTCTTTGCCCGTAAGAAGGAGACTAAACTTTGATTGGGTAGTGGACACACCCAACAATGCTTTGGGTCTACTATTTGGACAAGAGCATCACCATCCAAAAGATGAGGAGTTCCACAATGTTAGTAGTGCAATTCAAGATGCATACTTTGACCCAACTAAGTTGATCACTCCAAACGAGGGTCAACTCACAAAGCAGAAATGCACCATAAGCTGGACGGGAACCAACGGAAAGAAGATCAAGATCACGATCGCCGAAGAGTCCAAGCCTGACACCGACATTGACTCCGACCGGACTGAGTCTGATTCTGAAGATGAGTCTAATATAGTAGAGTCGAGTAGTCCACCCAAATCTATGTTTAATTCTATTTGCAAGTCTAATGATGTTAAAGCTAATAGTAATGGCTCAATTGATGTTCCAACTTCTTCTATCAATGAAATGAATACTGATTCTGCTTACTTCTTGGATTACTTAGTAGCTAATAATTCAAAAGATGAACAAGAATTGCCCAAAGAAGTAACTAAAGCACTATTAGAGCATGAACAAAAGACTTCAATTGTGGAACAAACAGAATTAATTAATCTTGCAAGCGATCAAGAGCCACATCAAGTGCGCATTGGCTTATCGCTAACTCCCAAAAAGCGAGAAAGCTTTGTAAATCTCTTAAAAGAATACATAGACGTTTTCGCTTGGTCCTAGAAAGATATGCCGGGAATAAGTCGTGAGATAGCACAGCATACAATACAGACGTACTGGTGGACAATATCGCAGGACATGCCCTCTTATCATTCATGGACGGCTATGCAGGGTATAACCAAATACAAATGGCCGAAGAAGATATGGAGAAAACCACCTTCATAACCCAATGGGGAACATATTGCTATATTGTCATGCCTTTCGGATTGAAAAATGCGGGGGCAACATATCAAAGAACCGCAACTTCCCTTCTACATGACATGATGCACAAGGAAGCCGAGGTGTATGTAGACGATATGATCATCAAATCTAAGGAGAGAGAAGGGCATATACCCTCTCTAAAGAAATTCTTCGACAGACTTCGGAACTACAACACTAGGTTAAATCCTCAAAAGTATGCATTTGGAGTAACTTCTGGCAAGCTCTTAGGATTTGTCATAAGCACCAGAGGCATTGAAATTGATCCTACCAAAATCAAAGCTATAAGAGATATGCCCTCTCCTAAAAATGAAAAGGAGATAAGGAGATTTTTAGGACGGCTCCAATATACAAGTCGATTCATATCCAAATTGACTATTACATGTGAGCCCCTCTTCAAAAAGCTCAAAAAGGACACCAAATCTACATAGGATAATCAATGCCAATAAGCTTTCGACAACATTAAGGAGTATTTAGCTAATTCACCTGTGTTGGTTCCACCAATTCAGGGAAAACCACTTATGCTATACTTAACAGTCACAGAAACCGCCATGGGGTGCTATGTTGGCCCAAAAGGTGGAGAATGACGAAAAGACAATATACTACCTTAGCAAAAAGCTCTTAGAATATGAAACACATTACTCCACAATAGAGAAGACGTGTCTCGCATTGGTCACTGCAACAAAGAAGCTTCGACACTACATGCTACAACATTCTATCCATACAAAGTCAAGGATGAATCCACTAGAGTACTTGTTCGAGAAACCCATCCTTAGTGGAAGAATAGAAAGGTGGACTGTCATGCTGTCAGAATTCGATCTAACTTTTGAACACCAAAAGGCGATCAAAGGACATGTCATTTCTGAACATCTCGCTGAAAACCCAGTTAGTAGCGAAGATGCCACACATGACTTTCCCGATGAAGGAATAATGAATGTTGAAGAAAACACTTGGCAGTTATACTTTGACGGAGCATCAAACCAAAAAGGTTATGGCGTAGGAGTATTACTAGTCAGCCCAGAAGGCGCACATACTCCCATAGTCGTCAAATTAGACCATGATGTAACTAACAACGGTGCCGAATATGAAGCATGCATCATTGGGTTAAAAGCGGCAATAGAACTACAAATTAAGGACCTAAAGGTATATGGAGACTCAACTCTCATCATAAATCAAGTCTCAGAAAAACGAATCCTTAGCACCTTACCAGGAATATCTTGAAAAGATAGCCAAAATTTTCACTCACGTCTGTTTTACATACCTTCCTATAGAGGACAACCAGTTCGCGGATGGCTTAGCAAAGATGGCCTCCATGATAAATATTCAAGATGATGTAATCACCATGCCCGTTCACATTCAAAGGCGCACTGAGCCCGCCTTTTGCAATGCACTCGAGGTATGCGTCAATGAGGAGGAAGAAGAGGAATGGTTTACTGACATTCTCAATCTATTAGCCGAAGGCAATTACCCTCCACAATCGACACCTAGGGCACAAAGGGCCTTAAGAAGACTAGCCGCACAATACATACATGTGCAAGGAAAACTTTATAAAAAGACACCACAAGGGCTAGGTCTTCTATGTCTAAAGGAACGTGAGGCAAGCAAACTCATGAGCGACATACATAATGGCGTATGTGGTCCCATATGAATGGACTAACTTTAGTCAAGAAAATCCTAATGCAAGGATACTATCGAATACGTGAGAAAGTGCACACGCTGCCAACTCCACGCCAATTTACAACATAGTCCTCCTACTCCTCTGCATACATTCACCTCATCATGGTCGTTCTCTGCATGGGGCATTGACATCCTGGAAAAATCTCCCCTACAGGAAAAGGAGGACATGAATACATACTAGTGGCGATAGATTACTTCACCAAATGGGTCGAAGCTCGGTCATACGCAAGAATAGCGTCAAAGCACGTGGCAAAGTTCATACATGACAACATCATCATCATATATGGAGTACCCCACGAAATCATAAGTGATCACGGGACCCAATTCAAAAAGGATGTTGTAATAACCTGAAAAATCTAAACTTTTAATTAATCTTTAAACTAGCTAATTTAGTCTTAATTATGTGATTATGCATAAATAATTCCTCTTTATATTTTCATTATTATTCTTTGCTTTCTCGATTAAGGCTATGTTACACGAAATCATTAGGATTTCGTTAATACTTGACTAAACTCCTTAAGTATTTAACTAATCATTAATTAAATACTAAAACTCAAATTAAAAATCTCTAAACCATCCTACTAATTCCTAAAATTGTCGTAAGTGTAGAAATGGGAAGTTTTGTAGTGGGAAAATTGCTACTCATTGACTTAATATTTTATGTCTAACATAAAATATGACCTTCCTAATTTGCACAAGTGTCCATATAGGTGGCACTTCCTAAAATGGCAAGGGAAAATCAGAAAATTTAAGGCCATGGTTTTGGATGATGACTCAATGGTTTTGCATGGCCAATTGTGATTTTGCACATGATTGAAGAATATGGAAATAAAATAATGCTTGTGTGAGATAATGAGAGGAACATTAGAGAGAAGCAAAATTCAGCAAAATGCATTATAAAAAGGGGAAGGGAAACCGGGAAGGGGAAGGAAGGAAAAGAGAAGGAAAAACAATGAGAAGTTAAATCACTCATCAAAATTGCCCAATCAAATTTGCTTACCCTATACCTACAACCATCATTGTCCAAACATCATTTTTCTCTTCCCAAGTTCTTGATTAACACTACAAGCAAAAATCTACTCTTTCCCCTACTAACCAACCGTGGCCCTCTAATGCCACTCAACACCACTACTCAATTTATTTCTCTTTTCAAAACCAATCTTTAAAAATCCTTCCAAAATCTCATTTTCAATCTTCCCAAAATCAGAAAGTTTAGAGAAAGAAAACAAAGAAAGAAAAAGAGAGAAAGACGAAAGGAAGAAGAAGAAGAAGAAAGAAAGAAAGAAAAAGCAGGAAAGGTAAAAATCTTTTCAAATTCATCTCTTTAATTAAAATTTCTAGATCTTTTATTAAAGCAAAAATTTACAAACTTCCATCTTCTTACTTCATCCAAAAACTACATAACCAATGCTCAAGGATTCACAAGTTGAAGCTCACCCAAAGGAGCTCAAGAGAGGTAAAGAATTCTTAAACCCTTTTTGTCAAAAATTTATGAAGATGAAATAAAATAAAACAAAACCATGGAAAACCTAAGCAAGAACCTTAATTTTTCGACATTTTGATTAAATCAAGCTTAATCGAGATTATCTAGTTTAATCGTAAGTCTCTACGTACTTGCATGTCGATTTGGACAATTTGTACCTATAATAAAGAATTTTCGAAAATCACTAAGTTAAACTCTAAAATCAGAAAATCCACCTAAAAACCCCAATTATCCGAAAATGATGAGAAAATGGAACTTTATGAAGATTCATTTAATTTGAACAATAAGAATTAAATTTTAGAGAATTAATTTTGATTTTTGAACTTAAAAAAAAAAAATCTCTAGGGAGATTCGATTAAGGAGGAAAGGAAGAAAAAGAGAGACCAAGCTTGTGATTAATCTTCAAAGGTAATTTTTCATGTCCATTATTTTTCCCCTCTAGCTTTCGAAACTTATCTTTGATGATTGATGATTAAATCTTGGTTTATGTATTTCGCTTATATTGATTTCGAAAATATGAAATGATTTAATGATACTTGGATGCTTATATGTACCGAATGATATATGGATGATTGAGGGTTTATTTTCAAAATTTCAAACTTATATGTTTAGAACTTCACTTATAAAGTATGGATACCTCTTTAAATTAAAGGAAAGAAGAATTATATATATATATATATATATATATATATATATATATATATATATATATATATATATATATATATATATATATATATATATATATATATATATATATATATATATATATATATATATATATATATATATATCATGAGTTAATTGATAGAATGATATGTTTATAAGGATTAGATATGTCTTAAGGTCATGGTACAAGGTCATGAGTTAATGACCTATGCTTCAAAATGGACTCAATAAAAGAAAGATTGGATTATAAACTTAATTCAATTCGGTGATTATGTTCAAAGAGAGATTATGTTGAAATACAATTATAAGACTTGTTCATATAGTAAGTAAATATGGACATGCAACTAACCCTAAGTCTTATTCATGTAATTTTACACATATATACATGGATATGCATTTTGTGATATGATTCTAAGAGTAGCGCCCTTAGAATTATGAAGAGCATGTTTTTGAAGTGAGCTCACTATAATATTGATTGGGTAAGGTCTTGCCATTGATTTCTACTGATTGAGTAATGTTCAATAAGTGGAAAAGAAAACACCCTTAGTACTTACAAATGAAACTCTTCATGAGCTTGCAGATTGAGGTATTGGAGTCATTACAAAAAAACGGAGAAATAGTTACGGATTAATTTCCGCAGCTAATTAGCGGCGGATTTGATTCCGCAGCTGATTTTAGTTGCGGATTTTTTAGTTTCCTCAGCTAAATTATTTTTTTTGGGAATTTAACACGTCTTTGATGAATAAATTAAAAGAAATTGAACAAAAAATATAAAATCAGCTGCGGATTATAGTAATTCCGCCGCTGATTTTATTAAAAACAACTTGGCGAGTTATGTTATAAATATATTGTAACCCATATAATATCAAAGACAAGTCATTGGAGCGCTGGTAAGTGTCCTCTTCACCAAAACAAAACAATACAAAAAAGATAAAAATTTATTGGGTGTTTTGGTTCCTCCCAAATACCTAAGATTGCTTCCCATAGGAATATAGGAAATTGCCGACATACTTTTTATTATTTTTTTGGAAAGAAATAATCTTTTAAAGGAGTATTAGATATAAAAAAAGATTTATTTTTTAGGAAATATTTTATATTTTTTAGGAAAGATTTTATTGTTTTAGGAAAGATTTTGAGAACCTAATCCTAATTAGACACGGATGCGTCACCTTCAAGCATCTCATAACATAACCTAATAAATACCTTCAGGCGTTTATCCTCTTTCCACAAACACAAACACAAACACAAACACAAAACAAATACAGCTTGTTTGCATTGCTACAGCTTCAACAGCAAAGTGCTAATTAGGGAATCGAGCATGCATTTAAAATTCCAGAGATTAAGAGAGAAAAGAAAGGGAAAAAAAAAAAAAGAAAGAAGAGTTCCATCTTACCTAAGGCCACCTTGCAGCCGATCTCGGATCAAGGATCCGCTTCCGTCGCCACCTCAAACGCAAATTGAGAATTCACATATGAGAACCTGAGAGGGGGGAGGAGGTGTAAATTGAGAATTTGAGAGGGGGAGGAGAGACAATTTGAGGTTGGGGAAGGGTTAGACAATAGAGTGGGGATACAAATGGTAGAGCCTAGCAAATAAAGAAGCAAAGGGACCTAGTTTTTGGAAATGTAGAATAGATAAAGAAAGTCTAGTAATTGCTAGCTTCTTTTTCCAAGCCTCTGGCATTTTCAAGAGGCTTCTAGAGAAAGCAAAAAAGGAAGCAACCGGCCAGACAACCGCGGAGGAAGAGAATTAAGTTTGGGCGGGAAAAAATAAAATCAGAGGCTGACTCAGCGGTAGCTGTTTTAGTATAAGTTAATTATTATGTCTCCGCATAAAATAAAATATTTACTGTGATGCAAATTAGCAAGGACATGTGGACTGCCGTGAGCTTGGATTTTCCCAACCAGAAAGAGAATAACGCTGCAATCACCAAACATTGTAAAACACTAAAATCAACATTCTTTGTCAAAGAATCCAAAATCCTCTCATAAAACTTTGCTGGGTCAGTTTTTTTACGCCCCATATAACAATCTATAGTTGCACACAAATTAGTGGTATTCTTACCCACCAAGTAAATTTGAGCCAATTCATCATTAATCAAAAGCACAACCAAATCACACCCAGATTTGTTCTTACACCCTTCTCTCAACTCCTCAATTAAATCTTCATCCCAAGATTTTTTCTTTAATTCAAATGCCTTATTTTTCTCAAGTTCTAAAGTATGAAAAGACCGAACATTAATATAAGGATTAGTGGCTGAAATTTTCCCACTTACCCTAATAGATGACGATTTATTATCATAATCAATTCCTGTAATCTTCACCTCTACAAGAAATCTAACACGAACTGGGGTTTTCCCATTACCTCCAAGACCATGAATTTTACGTGATGCTTCAGCCCCAACGATGTCGTTTACATGCATAAGATTAGATAACATCCATAAATCGTCCTGTTCTTTAGGGATTATCTTATAACTTCACCTGCTTGTTGTTTTTGGAGTTTTAATGCTCCAACAATCCTCATGTTTTTTTTTTATATTGGTTGCTGGTTTATCTCTCTCTTTCTTTAGTTCTTTGGTGGTGGATGAATTATGGAGAGAGAAACATGGGAGGTAAGTATTTGTTTTGTGTTTGTGTTTGTGTTTGTGGAAAGGGGATAAACACCTGAAGGTATTTATTAGGTTCTGTTATGAGATGCTTGAAGGTGACGTTTCCGTGTCTAATTAGGATTAGGTTTTCAAAATCTTTCCTAAAACAATAAAATCTTTCCTAAAAAATATAAAATATTTCCTAAAAAATAAATCTTTTTTTATATCTAATACTCCTTTAAAAGATTATTTCTTTCCAAAAAAATAATAAAAAGTATGTCGGCAATTTCCTATAATCCTATGGGAAGCAATCTTAGGTATTTGGGAGGAACCAAAACACCCAATAATTTATTTTTATTTTTTTTTTGTATTGTTTTGTTTTGGTGACAAAAGAAACCATGAGTAATAACTTTACGTATTTTTACACTAGAGGGTTGTTGTTTAGTTGCACATTATTCTTTGGCAAGTTTTATTGTTCTTTTTACCCTTCCTGTATATCAAATTCAACATAAGCACAAATGCACAATCCATAAATAAGACTATAAGAGCACTCAAAAGTATTTTTACTCAACAAATTACCACAGATTAAATTTTTAAATGAAGGAAACATGTTATCAGAAGGCTATTTGATAGGTCAAAGGAACCTTACCCTTTATACCAGAAGAACCATGAACATTTGTAGAACTGATCTTTCCATTCTTCTTGGGTTTGGGTAACATTTGTATAACCTGTATTTTGGTTGGATTATGGGTACTAATCCATGGAGAAAGACCCAGATGGGAGAGAGAAGCTTCCAGTCCCAGAGAGGTGGTGAGAGAAGACAGACAGAGAAAGTTTCGGCTAGGATTTTCGATACATGTCCCAAATCCTGCCATTTAAGTGAAGTTTCAGAAAAACCCAGAAAGGAAATCATCTAAAATTTCCAATCATAGCAACCAAAATACAGATTAAATGAGATCACAATTACCCATTAAGGAAAAACAATTAATTCATTCGATAACAACAGAAAAAAAAAATTCTCACCGTTTTGGTAGAATTCTGAAATGTTTGTGCCATCACTATGAGACTGAGATGTCATCATAGAAATCCCAAAAGAAGGTGAATGGTGGGTGGGGCTCTTCTATATGAGTCTTGAAGAATCAAGAAGGTTGAATTTAATGCCACTGATTTGTTCTTTTGGTCAATTTTGAAGTGTTCGTTTGCGAGGACTGAGGAGGAAGAACAATGGGACATCACCCTAGGCCGGGCCCTAGCCATTGATCCTCAGGAAGTCAGGAGTGAGGACTGTGGCAAGTTTTCTTTGACATTTTTTTTTTTTTTTGGTTTTTGTGTGTGTGTGTGTGTGTTTTTTTCATAGTAAACATTAAACAGTTGTCAGGCCTCAGCTGAAAAGTTATCTCAACGAAATACTAATAAAAAAATTAAGGTTTTCAAGTAGAGCGATCCTAACTTAACTTTAAAGTCGGCAGTTTGAAACTTTTAAGAAGACAACAAATATTAGGGAAGAAAAAAAAATTGCGTAAAATTCCAATTAAATTTCTACAAAGAATTCATAATTTTTCAAATTTTAAAACTTGCAACTCACAATGATTCTAAAGAATCCTAAATGTAAACGAGTTAATGAACGAGATTAGAGGTGCGTATCTTACTTTATGGTAGAGCTGTCAGATATTTCGTGTTGTATCGTGTCCGTGTCAAAGTTAAACGGGTCGAAAATATCTTTACCTACACATAAAACATCTATTAAACGTGTTCGAAACTTTTGATCTGCACCTGTATGATATATAAACTAATGAGTTAATAAATAAACAAGTTAGAATCATAATTATTAACCAATGTAACTTCAAACCCCCTCTGGCCCAAAAAAAAACTTGTTTAGCTTCTTGAACCTTTCAAACAACCTAATCATTTTTCGGTACCATAATTACCCCTAACTTATAAACTACGAAAAGGTTTGTCCAAGCTTATTTGCGCCAGTGAAGAGCCTATTACATCAAATTAGATAATTAGGATTGTTTGTTGAACGCTAGAAGATTAGAGATTAAGAACCCTGGTATTTGTAATCATCCTAAATCCTATGGGTTATCCTACAAACAAGCATTGTTAAGGTTAATGTTCAAGGATTAGTGTATGATTTTCAGCATAATTTGTATTTGTACTTTGAAATTTCAAAGGCTTGCCAATTTATGCAAAAGCTGACAATAAGGAATCCCCTCAATATTGATTGCAAAAGCCACAATAATACGAAAAATGGTATTCGGGAGCCTGTTTCGCGGGGTTATAGACGAATTCAACTAAAATATGATAATCTAGCGTCTTAGTACTTTGAATGATAAACGGGATATCAATGAGTTTTATATTAGACCGCCTCACATGAGGTCACCTCTATAACCAAACCTTATATCAACATGACGCCAGATTTGTTTGAGGTGGTCTCACGTTGAGGCAGTCTCATAAAAAATATTGTGATGAGATGCACCATGGCAGTTACAGAATCTTGTGAATGATGTACGTTTATTTATTCAATACTGAGCATACGTTCGAGCCCATCGTATATATAGGAAAGAAAAATAGACAACCGTTTGGTTATTCAAGAAAGATCAATAAAGATCATATATTCATGTTTATTTGATATTTCTTGTATTCCTACATTATTAGCGTTAATATTGTATCATGATCAAATTGGTGTAACCCTTGTGAATACAGACTACGGTTGCCCAATTTTAATTTACTTACTACAACAAGAAAAAAAAAATCCTCCCGAAATAATAATTGAAAAAATCCTTTTTTTTCTATTTAAAATTTGAGCTTAAGATCAAGCTTATACAATAAAAAAAGAGAACGAGATCACCCCTTAAAAAAAAAGAAAAGAAGATTGGGTCTTTCAAAAACCATTGTCAAGGCCAAACACCATTGCAAGCAAACAGAACAACAGTAGTCCCAGTCCAGAAGTGTTCCACCCAATTTTGACAAAACCCAATTTTGACAAAACCCAATTTTGACAAACAACGAAATCCCCCATTGGCAAGCAACGAAATCAAATCACAACAGGAGCATATTCATTCAGGGCAGATTCCAATTGCCAAATCGATCACAGCAACAACTTCTTGATAATCAACACAAGGTCCGTAAGAAATTTCTGTATTATTTTCGAGTTTGCCTCCAATATTGATAGGGCAACGCCAAATCCATCCATGATTTATTTCCCTTTAAGGTCCGAGCCTTCAAGCTTGTCATCACCATTGCCCATTTTCATTGTACTAAAAGATTTCGTTTTTATCATTCTTGTGAGGTAATTCAAAACCCTAATCATTATCCTTATTCTTGTTCTGAACATTGGTTTGCTAAAGTGGTTTGTACCCTCTTTTGCTTTCAATCCCATTGTTTGGATTTGCATTTGGACTATCTTTCCCAAAGATTGACCCCATTGATTGCCTTTCAAGTTGTTAAAAGGTTGGATAATAATAGTAAAAACCCCAACTTGGCGTTTGGGTTTTTTGAGTTTAGTAGGATTAATTTGAGTTTGAGGCATACTTTTGGGACTTATAATCACTTGTTGAGATCACTTTGCGTAATGGGTATTTATGATTCTGCAAATTTGGTTCTTGATTGGATGATGGTTGATGATGGGTATTCATTGGATTCTTTGGTTTCGGAGTTTTTGGTTAGCTTGTTCGGAGAGGCGGGAAGGTTTGATATAGTGCAGAAACTATTAAACCTTATAATGCCGTTCGTAGATTCTGGCCTCAGTTATTAAACCTTATTATGCCGTTCGTATATTAAACCTTGATTGGAACTCGTTCGTAGTACTGCTTCAGTTATGTCACCACAGAAGGATTCTGGCCACCAAATTGTTGACAGCAATGTTTTCAAGTCAAGAGAGGTGGAGCATCTGACAGATTCTCATGCAATGCAGCAAAATCAGCAATACATGGCCTCACAACACAGCAACAATAGCATTTGCACTTTCCACAAAGTTCATTTCCCATGTATGGAGCCCGTAATTACCACCCCTACGGTAGTACGAATGTGGGTACATCCTCGGCTATGGTCAAGCCTCAACCTCATGATCGTCAAACGAGGCAAGTTCATCTTCATCAAGGATTTGGTTCTACTCATGCAGATGGTGTGAGGCAGGCTATGAACGCTGAGGGGCGGAGCTCCTCTAATGACTCGAAGAGAGTTATTGGTACAAGTATGCCCTAACATATCCCCTTCAATGCCACAAATTCTGTTCCTTGGCAACCTATGGTTAATAAAGAACAGAAAATTGGTGCTTTTTAGTCCAATATGAATACCAGAAAGAATACAAGTTTTACTAAAAATTTCTTTATCTAAAAGAAATAAAAAAAATCCAGAAAGAATTTGTGGATTAAGCTCTTGTTCTTCAAGGGGGATGGGAATATATTAATGGAGGGAAAGTAGATGAGGATTGAGCCAATGGCATAAGAAAGAAGGGGAGGACATTTAGGTTCTAGGTGTGGAATAGGGTGCCTAATACGGTGTTCACTCACTTTCACATCCATACTTTCAGTCCCCATCGCTACCCAAACCCAACCCTCTCTCCCCCCCACCCCAAATGATGGCCATGAAAAGCAAGAGCGATTAGTTGTTAAGCAAGTTATCAAGCGTGCTCTTTGGTTTTCGCTCCATAAATCTATGGCAGATTATGCTTTTGTTCTTGAAGGTGGGCAGGAAATATCTTTATGGAGGGGAGAGTACGTGAGATTTGAACAACGGGCATATGAAAGGAGTACAAGGTTGTTTCTGATTTCCGCAGCTTCTTCTTTCTCTTCCCCCCCCCCCCCCCCCCTAGAAGATCTATTGGGCAGTTGAACTGAGTTTTTGCTTGCTTGATACAAGACACTCTCTTTAATAAGGGTACATCTGCTCTTGTCCAATGTTCAAGTAGTCTCTTCTCTGGTCCCATGTTTGTGAGATCATCTATTTGTAAGTCCTGATGATTTGACGACTCCTGCTATGTATTTCATGTTAGATGGGTCCTCAGAGTACATCTGCCAGCTCTATGACTATGAGTGGGAGCGGGGCTAAATCTAAAACATCAGCGAATAAGCCACTCGATGCTCATACTTCTTCCTCCCTTTTGGGAAGGTCAGCTTGACATTGATTTCGGTTTACTGGGTGTGTCATGTGACACCTTGCAACATGATTTTATAGATTTGTCATTTACGATCTACTTTGCAGTAAGAAGCAGAAGGTTTCCGGGGATTTCTCAGATGGAAGCATTGAACATCTTAATGATGTTACTGCAGTCAGTGGCGTTAATCTTAGGGTATTGACCTTTCCTTTTGTTTTTGTCTTTGGTTTTTAGTTGAATTGCTTTGTTGCCATGCTCCTGAAAATAAATTAGCAATTAGTTCTGCCTCTGAAAATCTTCAATTTTTTTCGAATTTTAAATGCAAAATCTATACACCAAGTTGCTGGTGTGTCCTTGATCATTGGATTTTAGTCCCTTTCCTTTCCTATTGTAGGCAACGAGTTTTGATTTTGCATGCCCTAACTTTCCAACTCCTTTAATGATATGTAGGAGGGATTTGTTAGGCACATGAGAAGTCTTGTAGGGGACCAGATGCTGAAGTTGGCAATGGTTAATTTGCAAGCAAAGGTATGTGGGCAGCATAGCAGCAGCCATGTTTTCTCAATCTGTTGGCTTGTATTTTGTTGTCTGCAACTGAAGAGGTTAATTTTATTCAGGCTACCAAGAACCCACAGACAGGATATAATCAATTTCAGGCACATTCGCAAAGCCCAATGCAGCACCACCACCTGAGGCCTCCAAATGCTACTACAACTCAATTTTTTGATCCTTACTCATTTGGGCAGCTGCATCAGAAGAGTCAAACCAGTCCCGCTGTGACAGTTCCTCTTCCATGTCATAGTACTGCTTCAGTAATGCAACCACAGAAAGACTCTGGTCACCAAATTATTGACAGCAATGCTTTCAAGTCAAGAGTGGTGGAGCCTCTGACGGATACTCATGCAATGCAGCAAAATCAAATGTCAGATCGCTCAGCAATACATGGCCTCACAAAACAGCAACAGCAGCATCTGTACTTTCCACAAAGTCCATTTCCCATGTATGGAGCCGGTAATTATCATCCCTATGCTGGCACAAATATGGGTACATCCTCAACAATGGTCAAGCCTCAACCTCATGATCCTCAACTGAAGCAAGTTCATCTTCATCAAGGTTTTGGTTCTATTCATGCAGATTGTGTCACCCAGGCTATGAATCCGATGAATGTTCCTAGGATTGAGAGGCGGAATTCTTTTAATGACCCGAAGAGAGTTCTTGGTACAAATATGCCTAACATGTCCCCTACAGTGCCACATAATTCTTTTCCTTGGCAACCTATGGCTGGCAAAGAGCAAAAAGTTGGTGCTTTTCCATCCATGGGTCATGTAAAGCAGGAGCCTGTTGAGCAGGTTCATGAGAAGCAACAAAAGCCCTCAGTTTTTTCATCCCCAGGTTCAACATATTTGGGTGTTGGACAGGTTGACCAAGAGAAAGCAGTGCAAATAAACTCAAATGGTGAACATTTAGAGAGACAACATTCTGGAATGAGTTTCCCATCATTGACGAGGACCACAACTATAGCTCCCTTGTGTTCTGTTTCATCACATATGGCAGCATCGACGAACACTGATGTACAGGTATCTTTGGTGTTATTGTGATTTTATTGGCTAGTAGTTGCCTTAGTCTTCAGGTCAATGGTATTTGTTTTAATTGCTGGATTCAGACATTCAGAATGGTTCTTGCATGGGGTAGACGTCCAGTAGCTAAATCAATGGGAATGGATATTTATTTTCTTGTGAAGTCTGTCTTGACTGTATAAATTATGCTTTTAGGTCTCCATTTTACTGCTTCCCTTTTCCGGATGCCCAAAGATTACTGACCACAGTCGAATTCATATTGCTTATAGCCAATATGAATACCAGAAAGAATATGTGAATTAAGCTTTTGTTCTTGAAGGGCGACAGGGATATAATGGAGGAAAGTAGATGAGGATTAAGCCAAGGGCAGGGGAAAGCTGGGGAAGACTTTAAGTTGTCGGTGTGGAAAAGGATGTCTAATATCCTGGAACTACATAGGGTTTCACAGCTGCATATTTTCTGTTCCTTCCCCTAAGATTAATCAAGTCATGAAGCATGTTCTTTTGAATTTGGTGCACAGATCTATGTAGATTATGCTTTTGTTCTTTTGAATTTGGTGCACAAATCTATGTAGATTATGCTTTTGTGCTTGAGGATGGACGGGAAATATATATTTATAGACACACACACACACACACACACACACACACACACACACACACAAAGACAGACCTTTTTTTTTCTTCTTTGAATGAGGCTCATGACGAAACAAGAAGCAGTTATGAGGCAAGGTATCAAGCATGTTATTTTGTCTTTTTCTTTCTTGTAACTTTACTTTGTTACTTCAAAAGATCTATTGAACAGTTGAACTGAGTGTTCGCTTGCTTCATACAAGAGTTTCTCATTAATAAGGATACATCTGGTTTTGTCCCATGTTTGAGTAGTCCCTTATCTTGTCCCATGTTTGTGACTTATCGTCCACATGTAATTCCTGATGATTTGGCGACCCCTGCTTTTTATTCCATCTTAGGTGGGTCCTCAGAGTACAACTACTAGCGCTATGGGTGGGAGCGGGGGTAATGCTAAAGCATCAGCTAAGAAGCCTTCTAGAGGTCAAAAGAAGCCACTCGATGCACTTGCTTCTTCCCCATCTTTGCCGAGGTCAGCTTGACATTGATTTCAGTTTACTGGGTGTTTCATGTGACACTTCGCAAGTTGAGTTCATAATATTTTCATTTATGATATTGTGCAGTAAGAAGCGGAAGGTTTCTGGAGGTTTCTCAGATCAAAGCATTGATCATCTTAATGATGTTACTGCAATTAGCGGCGTTAATCTTAGGGTATTGAGCTTTCTTTTTCTTTTTCTTTTCTTTTTGTTTTCTGCGGCATTGCTTTCTTGTCATGCAACTGAAACTGAATTAGCAATGAGTCCTTATGAATAGCTTCAAATAATTGGAATCCAACCTATTGTGGTTTAATAATAGGAGGAGGAGGAGCTGTTGTTTTCTGGGCCCAAGCATGATAATAGGCATTCAGAGGCATCTCGTAAGGCTGTTCAAGAAGAAGAAGATAGGCTATTTCTGCAGAAGGTTCCTCTCCAGAAGAAGTTGGCGGAAATAAGTTAGTATGCCATTTTCATTTTTTCTGAAACTTTATAAAATAATGTTGGAAGGCTACTAATGTCCTGCTGCTTATCTGTTGACACTGTGTTTGACAGTGACAAAATGTGGCTTGAAGAATTTAAGCAATGATGTAGAGCGCTGCCTCTCACTAGTAAGCTTTTAGCTGCTTCAACCTCCTGTTTGTCCCATGCATGATTTGAGGATTCTTATGCATTTCTACTTTAGTGTGTAGAGAAAAGATTGCGCGGCCTGATAAGCGGTTTGATCAGGGTTTCAAAACAGGTGTGCTTTCTTCCCCTTGCTGACTGCAATAGGTGTTTGTTTTTTCCTCCCTTCCTAAATGATGCTTCTACAGAGAGTCGATTCTGAAAAGTCAAGGCACAATACTGTCGTTACTTCTGATGTTCGAGAACAAATTTTGGCCGTTAACCAAAAAGCCAGGGAAGAATGGGATAAAAAACAATCTGAAGCTGAGAAGCTCCCAAAGAGTAATGAAGTGAGCTTTCTTCATGAGCTTGCATCAGACATAAGATTTGTTGCTGAAATAAGGAAACTTTTAAGAAGTTCAGCTTCATGTTCTCTGTTTCAATGTGCTCAAAGCAGCGCGACAGCAGTGCCGGAGTTGATGGTGACAAAGAGAAAGATGAAGGACGTGGAAAGGCATTGAAGGTATAACTGGAAGGTATAACTAATTAGATTCAATGTTGCTATTGTTAAAGGAGATATGGTATGTATAATTCTTCCCTGCACAACTACAGGTAAACAAAGACGAGGATGACAAAATGCGTACAACAGCAGCAAATGTAGCTGTCCGAGCTGCTGTTGGAGGAGATGACATGCTATCAAAATGGCAGCTTATGGCGCAAGCACGCCAGAAGCGTGATGGGGGACCTGAAACTGTATCCACATCTCAGGCAGACAAAGATGCAAGCCACAAACCATTAGGGACCTCATCTGGGAATGTATGCGATGTTCGAGGTGCTGGAAAAAAGGATCAATCAGCTGCTTCTGTATCAGGTTAGTTCAACTGAGTTAGCTCTATAGTTGATCAACTTTATATTGATAATGCTATAATGGGAATAAAATGACTTAGCCTTTGACTTGCTTACCATGATTGATGTTGTTTGGCGAGCTAAGGGGCTGGGCTTCTCCCCCCTCCCCCCCCCCCCCCCCTCCTACTACCCTAAACTTGGTTATTGTTGGCCATTCTCCTGTCTTGGCTATCCCACCCACTGACACTGGTGTATTGTGGTGATATTTGGTGGAGGGAAGTTTAATGCTATTTCCGAGGTTGATATTAGAAAGGAAAGTGGGTGGCTTTTAGAAAGAACATGTGAGAGGCATGAGAGGTGGAGATGGAAATACCTAGTCTATTTTTTTAACTTGATCCTGCCAAGTAGTCTTTGACAAACAAAACATAATTCGTGACACTCTCTCTCACTCTCCCTCCTGCAATCAAGGTGGTGGTGGTGGTGGGGGGGGGGGGGGGGGAATCAGCCAGTCCAAAAATGCAATAGGATAAGGCCCTATAGTGACAACAACCCACCTCTGAACGTTCATAACAGGGTTCATTATTGCTGGGTGAACTTTTATCGGTAGGAAATGCTGTGATTGTTCCCTTCAACAACACCCCTGCAAACACCCACCCCCTCCCTGCCTTTTCTGTCAATAAAGATATAATATATGGACTTTGTTTCTTGATGCAGGAGTGGGAAGACAATTTGGTAGAAGCCAAGGCACTGTGCTGCCTCCTACGGTTGCTCGTTGTATTTCTATCAAGGATGTAATTGCTGTTCTGGAAAGAGAACCCCAGATGGCAAAATCCACTGTAATATATCGACTATATGAGAAAATACGTGCTGATGCCGCAGTTGACTGATAGGGATTTCATGAGTTAGCTTACTTCAGCTTTTTAGGTCCCTCGATAGATGATGGTTATACTTAGTCAGCTGGCATACTAGTAGTAGACTAGTAGGCAGTTAATGATAGTACCTCTGGTGGAATTTTGTAACTTTTCAGCGTTTTACAAGCCTTGTAAAAGTTGTAACAATAACCCTAGGACTATAGCATTTCCTTGGATGGTTTTTGCACGACTGTTTTCTCCAGTTTTGAGAAATTTTTAACTGACAACAGGGTTAGTATTGAATTCTTTGATCCATTTGTGTCTCACAAGAACAGTTTGGTGACATCATAGAATAAATTGGTTTCTAATACATGTCATCTTTACATGTCATCCTCCTCTGCTTTCTGGTACATGTGTGTTTTCTTATTTGTGCAAGAAATGATTAAATTCTTCTTATTAGTGATAGTGGAAAGAAGAAGAAGAATTTAGATATACAAAGTTACTAATTTGAGGACATGGGCTTCTTCTCTATGGTTGGACTATTGTACCTTATTTGGAACATAGTAGATAGTGGTGTTGGTAACGCGGAAGCATGAGACATGTCCAAGGTATATACAAAGTTACAAAACGAGAAAAAGCTACGCCATTGAGAAATATTCCATATGCGTCTAAACTGCATCAATATTATCCCAATATCTGCCAAAAGATTCCCGTCTAAGAAGGGTAAGAGGGATTGGCTATACACAACCTAACCCTTGTGAGAATAGAGTCTCACAGTGACGTTTTTTCCATTTGACCCTTGATTCGAAGTGAGATGACCATCATCAACTTCACAACAAATAAGAAGTGAAGATAGTTTTATGAGTCATTTTGATTTATTTCTTATACGTGAGAACTCTTTTTCTTTAATGCCCGTCCTATTCACTTAAACGAAATCGTGGCACTAGATAAGCTGTAGCATAGACATGGTCGGACCTATACACAAGGGTATGTGGTCGGCTGTGACCTTTTTTTTAATTTTTTTTCTTCTTATTACTATATGATCTTCCTCACTTTCGTATAACTTTTCATTAGGAAAGAGTATTAAAGTTTCGTACATAACAGAAGTCACATGGGTCATGGAAAAAATTGGTAAATGACGTTTCTTCCGACTTTTAGTCATCACTGCCAAAAAGCAATCAGCTCCTCTATTTCCATCAGTCATCACTGCAAATTGCTAAAGCAATTACAATGGCCAACAACACCCACACCTCCCTAACTTGGTCAACCATGCAATGAACCTGAGAAGCCAAATAGATGCCGACCGTGAGAACTACAAGGACACCGAGAAGAGGCTAATGGACACGGATGAAGCTACATTAGGACCTAGGGGAGTACGGGCCATAGACGCGGTCAACTATACATTATTTGTATGAGAGACTATTAAACATATCTTGGAATCGATTTTCGCATTGCGTATGCTACTAAGGTTTCATGTTAATGAGGGAATCAAAATGAGATACAATTTGCTATCATGTGTTGTTATCTCATTCATAACATACATTGCAGTATTGCACATACGTTGTGTATACATTGCACATATATTGTACATACATTGTACAAAATCTTTTACTTCATTTTGAAATCGTGTTACCATCAAATTTTATAGTAATAAGGAACATATAGTCCCCTACAAAAAAGTGTAGTTACCTGGCTTTGTCTCTGCTACAAGAGAATACCAAAGTCTCAAATACATGAAAAACTTGGACGGGTGATTGAGGTTCGCTCTATTGACCAGTTCAACTATAGGAGCGATAGTGTAAACAAGGGGGTTGGGTTTGAGGGTCCACAACGATTATATACACATGCAACAGTTTCTTGTGTGTTGCTTGAACACTATCCCTGCCTTTAACCACGCGATTGCCAAACTGGTTTTAGAAAGGCAACACTTCTAAGAATGTTGGTTACAAATTAATGGAATCCACTATCTGATATGAGCATTGGAAGCAAAAGCATAATTATTACTTTAAGGTCTCACTATATATACTCAAGGGGAGGGACTTGTTATAGTGAAAACTTTCTTCTAAGGTCGTATTAAGGTACCAAAATTTAGACTCAGTTAGATTTCACATAATAAAAATTACTCACGTACTTGCAAATTCACAACATGTGAAATTACCCTTTGATAGGGTAACATAACCCGGGCAGTGGAGCAACGAATTTTATGTGTACGTTCTTGCTTACAATTTTGAAGACGTCATAATACTAGCTTATGCAGTCAATTTAGTTTCTCACCTCAAGCATGTTTTGTGTAGTACTCACAATCTCACATACATGTTGCAAGTGCATATTCAGACACACTGCAAGTACAAACAAATCATTATTACTCATGTTCTCCTACATGAAGCATTATGTTATCGTTCTTATTTTGAAGTTGATTGGGCTGGAAAATCTAAGAGCATACTATTGTTCATAGAACTTCCTTATGCTCTAATCTCATATCCTACCATAAATACAAAAAAACTCGTGGTGTTTAAGTAATCAATATCGATCACATTATCTATCTATCTAATTAATAGTCTGAATTACTTTAGTATTATGGGTTTATGACAATTACCACTTTACGAGTATGTAACTGGAATTTCCTTTACTAATGGATGAATTGAATGTATTTACTTTATATACAAGTGTTATATATTATTGTTAATGTGTTTGATGATGATCATATCCGTATGATTTTTTTTTTTTTTTTTTTTGAGATCATTACGTATAATTTCAATATTGTTTATCTAATGTTAGTTATACACAAAAAGATGATCACACATACATAAGTATATTGTAATAATAAAGTGCATATTTATCTAATGTTATTAATCCGGGTATGCAGGAAACAAAAGTGTAAAAGGGGACACCGCAAAGTATATTCATAGATGTCATATTGTTTGATGATAAGGGCATTTTACCCAAAATTTATGTATGCAAATTGAAATTTTGGCAAATGCTAACTACAAAATTAATCCTAACTAAAGACATAAAACGGTAAAGACATGCACTGTGAATTGAAGCACTCATTAAGTGGTTAAATTAAAGTTCCAATTTCACGTACAAATAGATAGATAGATCTATGTCACACGATTACTTCTTCATCGAAAAGTAGCCAAGAATATCTTATTACAGTTTACTATGTCCCATTCTAGCATCTACTTCCCTAAACTTCCTCGATTTGTCTTCTCAACATTTTTTCACGCATTTGACTAGATATACTCGTCAATTCAACAATACAAAAAGATTGAGCTATATATTCACCCTGTTTCTTTTCAATGACAAATGCTACTATCCCAAAACCAAGATTGTGCTGCCAAAAAAAATATATATATAGTGCAGGACTTGTCATGTGGCACATTTGAGATTGACACACAGGATGTCACGTAAGCCTCCAAATTCATATGGGAATGACATATTAGCCGCCACGTAAACCGCTCATGCAAGTGCATCAAGCATTTATTTGGCTTAATAAATACAAAACGACATAATTATTATCATATTGTTGAAGTTATAAAATCAGACCTTTTGTTACACAACTATATAAATCATAATTCTTACTTCATTGGACCAGGTTCAGAAAATACTTCAAAATGAGATACATTTGTCCTATATTTGACTCTATAATGTTGGGTAAAAGTTATAAAACATATACACTACACAGTTTCTCCTCACCATGTGGCACTTCTACGATGTATTTGTTATGTTAGTCATTTGGCCTTTATTAATTATATCACCATTGCATTGTCATGTGTTGTTATGTCATTCGTTGCTTTCATTGTATGATTAATCTGTTAGCTAACTTGTCACCAAAATAGATAATTAAGTATCAAAAACTTCTTTAATTAAAACATTTACTTACTATCTTTAAAAAAACAACAGAAGCAAAAATACCCTTAATCACATGACTATACCATCCGTGTAATTAAGACACCTAGTATAACACCTAAAAGAATAGACAACATATAAAAAAAAACTGACCCGAGACATCGCCCGAGACAAAAACTAGTATTAGTTAAAAGAATCAATTCAGTTCAGATTTTTCCAGTTGAAAAGAACAGAGCCTGAAATTGATAGTGTATGTAGAAATTCATGGTTGATTTTGGTGGTTAGTAGTGAGTCTAGTGACCATTGACCAAGGTCTTTGTAATTAATGAACAAGTAATCACCAAGCAAAATGTCTCTTACTATCTTATGAGGCAACCTCAAGATGAGATTCCTCTATGACCAAACATGACATAAGCATGCTTGAGGCCGCCTCATACAAGTTTCATGACCAAGCATAAATCTCTCTATCTCTCTTTTATGATGTCATGCTTGTTAGAGGGGTCTCACCTTGCGACTGCCTCATACGAGTTTTTGTGATCACTGAGGTTTAAGGTGAGTTACAATTACATTACAAGTTTGAAGCAATTAAGATGGGAGAGAAACTCTCTAGAGAGAAAAAGCGTACCAAGCCCCCAAAGAAACCTAAACCCCCAAATCCCTTCCTTTCCTCAAGCCCAGATCAATTAAAAATCACCAAAATTTCCAGCTCTATCCCAGAAATCAAGCTTCTCATTAGATTTTTCAGTATTCAACTGATGTTTCAGTTTCAAGTTTATCCCACTTCTGCATCTAATCAAGTGCGATTTGGGGATTTAGCCAAAATACCTAGCTCAAGCTCAATAACCCCAATTGGTTATCAAAATCACTTCCAGTATCTACCTTATTGTCCTACTTACTTATTCTGGTCTATTTCTCAGCACACAAGACCCAATTCGTGATTTGTTGCGGATTTGGGGGAAAATCGTATTAGCCCTAAAATCTCCTCTCAGCCACAAATTTTACCTAACCTCTCTAATGTCTCTTCATCTGAATTTTTTGGGGGTTGCTACTCTCTAAGATTGAATTGTTATGATCTGACTACTTGTTGGAGGCCTGCGTGGCTCTTTCACAACGAAGAAATTTTTGACCTCGAATTTGGGTTCCCCAATTTGTGTTTCTGGGTGCTTGAAATTGGTCCTAAGAGTGACGTCCACCCCGTATTACGGGTTTGGTGGTGTGGTACTTGGTCCTTGTACTTGGAGGATTTGGTTGAAATCCTGGTTTTTTTTTATTCTTCTTCACTGTTCTCCTTTCTGGGAGACATTAAATGCCACCACTATTCTTTACTCATTTTATGAGTTGAGCAACAGTGATTTGCCCGCTTTCTCTCCTCAGAGGAGCTATAGACCGCTGTGCTGCCTATTACAACTGTCTGCTGAATCTCTGGTTGGTAAGCTTCTCCCCTTGGTCTCAAGTGACTTCCTTTGCCCTCTTGACGGCTATTTAAGGCTTATGCCTAGCAGGTTCTCTTCTGCACCTTTCCTTCCCTTCTCTCTAGCCATTTCTCTCTTATACTTGCATTTTCTTTTATTGCCTTGTGTTATGGAGTCTAGAAGTTTCAAGTCTGTGGTTTTGGAGGAGAATCCTGCTATGGATTCTCCAGTGAACATTACCAATGAAACTGAAAAGATTAGCTTTGCTAACTCACCTGTTCATAATGCTGAATCTAGTATGAATCATTCTAAGATTGATTTTTTTGCTACTACCCTCCCTGATAATTTTGTTGTGGAAGATTTACCTCAAGTAGCTAAGGCCATGGAAACTTTCGCTAGTAACAGTTTGCTAGGAAAAATGTTAGGCAAAAATTCTAATTTTAAGGCTGTTATGTCTAAGACTCAAAATGAGTGGAGTTATGTTAAGGAGGAAGTTTTTTACAAAGATTTAGGGTCTGGCTAGTTCATGTTTAGTTTTACAACTCCACAAGATAGGTAGGCAGTTTGGAGGGAGAGGCCTTATCATGTGGCTACTCAGTTGTTGGTTCTCATCCCTTGGGAGGACAACTTCAATCCTCTCACTAAGAAAATTTCATGTGCTGATTTCTGGATTCGTATTCCTAGGTTTCCTGCTGAGTTATTTAGTATGAAGGCTGTTATGGCTATACTGAAAGTGAATGAATTGGGTACTTTTATTAAGTATGAGGATTTCACCTCAGCTAAAAAAGGACTTAGGTTTGCCAGGATCTGTGTAAACTCTGATGTTACAAAGCCTCTCAAAACTTTTGCTAAAATCCCTAGAAGGTGTGGTACTAAGTGGTACTCGGTTGGGTATGAAAGTTTCTCAGAGGGTTGCATTTGTTGTGGGGCTGGGGACCATAAACGTCTTGACTGTCCTCTTAATGCTGATGCCTCTAGAGTCACTGAGGTTGTTCTCACTCATAGTACTGTGCATCAAAATCTTGTTGAACAAGCTTTGGCTGAAGCTAGAGCCGCTGAAGCCCTGGCTAAGGCTAATGAGTGGACCCCTGTCCCTTCTAAGTTTTCCAGTCCTGCTTCTACTGTCCCTGCTAAGAGGCTTGTTCCCAAAGTTGTGTATGCCAAGGATAGCCTGCGTAATATTAATGCTTATAAAGGCAAGGTTGTTGCAACTCAGGTTACTAGTGCTAAGAAAGTTAGCACTATTATGTTCAAATCTACTCCTGGTTCTGTTGGCTTTTGTAAAGATGCTTCTGGGAAGATAGTGGGTAAAGGAAAAGGGCTTATGATTAAACC
The DNA here is from genome assembly GCA_038025085.1 of Tetragonia tetragonoides. Lineage (NCBI taxonomy): Eukaryota > Viridiplantae > Streptophyta > Magnoliopsida > Caryophyllales > Aizoaceae > Tetragonia > Tetragonia tetragonoides. The sequence goes on from CM076139.1 coordinate 13,161,486, forward strand.
CCCGGGCTTTGATATTCCTTTGACTGGTGATGCTATTGTGCCTGATATTGATCATTGTGCCCTCTCTAATGATGAGAGAACCATGCTGGCTGCCAAGACTGCAGGTCCCCCCCTCTCTAGGTCTGTCTTGAACAGCCACCTCTAGGGTGCTTCTTCTAGCCTGGTTGTTCAACCTCTCCATTCTGTGTTTCCTGCTGAGCTGGCTATTGACAACTCTTTTCAGCAGTTGGATGGAGGCTTAGCTCTCACTTTGGTTGAGACTAATGCCACCCCACTGAAACTCTTGGCTGCCCCTACTGGAGTAGTTGGAAGATGTGTATGAGGATGTTACCCCAGAAGGTTCTTTCCATTCAATGCAATCTAACAACTCCCTACTCAAGCAAATTACTCATTTGGAGGTGACTGTTGCAGACAACTCAGCTAGCTCTGCTCAGTCTGAGACACCTAAGAGAAGGATCTGTGGTGATGCTCATCCTGATTCAGCCTCTAGCTCTCTAAAGAGAGCAAAGAACTGACCCCTAGTTGTCCTGTTTTAGCCTGCTGATGCTGTTTTATTAATTGTTTTATGGATAGAATTGCCTTTTGGAATGTTACAGGGGTAGAAAGGAGAAACGTTGGTGAAGAGGTTAAATTATTTTGCAAGCTTCACCAAGTCCATTTAATTGCACTTGCTGAAACAAAAGTGCAATATGAGCCCTCTATCTCTGTTGTGCATCAGTTTCGTTTCTCTAGCTATGATTTCTTACCTTGTATAGGTTTTTCAGGAGGAATTTGGGTGTTGTGGCAAGCCCAGTATGTTGATGTTGTTGTTGTTTATAAAGACGTGCGTTTTATTGCCTTGATGCTTAAAGATTATGCAAACTCTCACCCTTTAATTGTTATTTTCTGTTATGCACCTGCTAATTCAGCTCACAAAAATCAATTCTGGGCTGACCTGGTTGCTTACTGCAATACTATTACAGTCCCTTATGTTATAATGGGTGACTTAAATGAGATTGGCAAGGTAACAGAAAAACTTGGAGGTGCTACTCCCTCTCAAAGTAGATTTGATAGATTAAATTCTTTTAAATTTAATGCAAATATTCTAGATATTCCTTTTGTTGGTGGTTCTTTTACATGGAGGAAAAAAAGATCTGGTGCTCACAATGTTTTAGAGAGACTTGACAGAGTTTTGGTACCTTCTTCTCCCTTATCATGTTTTCCTTTAATGCATATCTCGCATCATGACTTCAGTACCTCTGACCATGTTTCTATTATCCTCTGTTTAAATTCAAAGTCAAATTTTAACCCTCCCCCTTTTAAATTTGAATTAGCATGGATTAAGCATACAGATTATGATTCCTTGGTAAGAAAAGCCTAGAACTCTAGACACAATGGCTCTCAAATGTATCAATTTTTGCATAAGCTAAAAAACTTGAAATTGCTCTCAAAGAAATGGGCAAAACTCAAGTTTAGTAATGTAACCCGACAACTTAAAGAAGCTGAAGGGAAAATTATCAATGTTCAAAGAAAACTCTGTAGAACTCCTCTAAACTCTAGACTCATTCGTACACAGAATAATCTCATTAAGAAAAAAGCTTGCCTTGTAAATTTTAACCGTACATATTGGTTTCAACGTTCACGTGAAAAAAACCTATTGTTAGGAGACCGTAACACTAAGTACTTCCAAACAAAAGCTACGATTCGAAAAAATAGGAAAAAAATTATTGATTTTCAAAGTAAAGACGGTATTCATTTCACAGATCCGGCTGCTATTACTACGGAAATTACTAAAGAATTTAAGGCTCATTTTGTTAAGGATAACAATTGTTCACTTAACTCGGAAATTGATCTACAAGATATTGGTGTAGAAATAAATGATGATGATAATGCGAGCCTCACTAAAGATGTCACAAATGAAGAAATTAAAGAGGCAGTTTTTCTGTTGGCACCAAACAAGTCTCCGGGACCAGATGGCTTCCCAGCTGCTTTTTTCCAAAACTATTGGGACATAATTGGTTCATCTGTTATCCGTGCGGTAAAGGCCTTTTTCTTTTCAGGGAGGATCTTAAAAGAAATCAATCAGACTTTTATAGCGTTAATACCAAAGATAGACAATCCTATGGCGGGTAATCATTTCAGACCTATTAGCCTCTGTTCATCTATTTACAAAATCATTTCCAAGATTCTGACAACTAGATTAAAAACAGTTTTGAATAAACTAATTCATCCGCTTCAAGGTGCATTTGTGTTAGATAGGTGCATCCAGGATAATATCCTTCTAGCACATGAGGTATTTCATTCTTTTCGGCTGAAAAAGGGTAAAAGTGGTTGGCTGGGTATTAAGCTCGATATGGAAAAAGCTTATGATAGACTAGACTGGCATTTTATTTTTGAAGTCTTTAAGAAATTTGGGTTTAATAATACTTGGATAAATTGGATTAAAGAATGTATTTCTTCTGTCTCTTTTCTGTACTTATTAATAATGCATCGGGTCCTACCTTTGTTTCCTCCCGGGGTATACGACAGGGTGATCCGCTCTCCCCGTATATTTTTATCCTCTGTGCTGAAGTCCTAGCTCGTAGACTTCAGCGCGAATGTGATAGCTCTCCCAAAAGTATCGGGATTAAAATTTGTAGAGGGGCGGAAAAACTTCCCTTCTTAACTTTTGCAGATGATACCATGATTTTTGCAGAAGCTTCAAACCAAAGTTGTCACACTATTAAAAAGATTCTTGATCATTATTGTAAAATCTCGGGTCAGAAAATTAATTTTAATAAATCAGCTTTCCAATGTACCAAAAACGTTTCTCGAAACACAATTGACGTTTTCAAAGGAATTTTGTTAATGAGTCACTCTTCTAGTTTGGATAAATATCTTGGTTGCCCTATTATTAATACGAGGGTCAATGACCAGACTTTTACTGAAGTTCTGGATCGTACACAAGCTCATCTGGCCAAATGGAAAGCAAATTCATTATCTCAAGCAGAGAGGGCAACCCTTATCCAACCAAATCTTGCAGCTTCACCTGTATTTACAATGCAAAGTTTTTCACTACCATCGTCTGCTTTAAAAAAACTAGATAAAGTTAACAGAAACTTTCTATGGAATAAATCTGCTGAAAATAAATCACCTAATCTTATTGGATGGGACAGGGTTTGTCGCCCCAAAAGTATGGGTGGATTGGGTCTTAGGAAAGTTGAGGCAGTTAACCAAGCTATGCAAATGAAACTCATCTGGAAAATAATTAAAGAACCAAAAAGTAAATGGGTACGTCTGATTAACAACAAGTATCTCAAAGGACAACATATTTTAGAATTCAATAAAGGTACCATCAATTCTTGGCAATGGTCTCATTTGTTAGAAGTTCGTTATTTGTTCAGACAAGGTATCCGTTGGCAAATAGGAAATGGCGAAACCGTAAAATTTTGGACCCATATTTGGGTTTCACAAGTTCCTCTTAAAGACATGTTCTACAATAAATTATCGGATGATCCTTTGTATGATCTTGATATTCCGGTTAAATGCTTCTTTTCAAATACTGATGGCTGGGACACTACTATGCTTTCCAAAGTTGTTCCTAATGAAACCATCCAAGCTATTTTAGGTATTCCTATCCCGCATAATGATGTTCTGGACAAGTTCTATTGGGTTTTTTCTAGTAACGGGGAATTTTCCTGCAAACCAGCAACCTAGATTGCTCAAGGGCTTCAAGGTTCTTACAAACAGAAATGTGCTTTCAGCTGGATTTGGGATATTAATATCCCTTCTAAAATTAAATTTTTCCTCTGGAAACTTGTCTTGATGGCTTACCAACAAAACAAAGGCTCCAACAAAGTCATATCTTTATTCCTCAAGAGTGTGTTTTCTGTAATTTCCATAGTGAAGATAAATTTCATTTATTTTTCCATTGCCCTTTCTTTATTCAGACTTTAAAGGAAGTGGAAGCTCTGTACGGAGTATCTTTGCAAGTGGATATTGATCCAGATCTCTCCTTCATAGATAGCCTTAATTTGTTGAAAGAAAAACTTTCAGAATGGAATTTTATACTGCTTATCATGACTTGGTGGTTAATTTGGTTTGTACGCAATAAGATCCAATTTGATAATTTGAATACTATCCCAATTCAAGTAGCAGTGTCGGTCAAAGTTAGCTTTAATGAATGGAAATCACTATTAGGAAAAAGCCTTGACTTCGACACTAGAGGAGTTTTTTCAACTAAGCATGCCAAAAAAGGACCCCGACCTGGTGTTAAATGGTCTCACCCAAGGATAGATTATGTAAAGTTAAATTTTGATGGATCTAAAATAGACAATTTGGCAGCGCCTGCAGGTTTTGTGCTTAGAAACAATGCAGGTGAGGTGATTTCCATGGGGGCTCGACAATGTGGCTCGGCATCTATTCTCATGGCTGAAGCGATTGGATTGCGGGAAGGTGTTAAACTAGCGAGAGCTAAGGGTATTAGGAACATCACCATCGAAGGCGATAATTTAACTGTCATCAAAGCTCTCCGTGCGGAATGGCACATACTGTGGGAGATAGAGAACATCCTCATCGATACTAAGAAGGACCTCCATTACTTTGACAAAGTGGAGGTTTTACATTGTTTCCGAGAGGGAAACACGGTGGCAGATTATCTTCCACACTGCGGTCATTCCTGTGTTACGTTACGGTTTTGGTCATCTCCATTTAACCAGTCCATTACCAATCTTTTGGTAAAGGACGCCTTAGGTTAACCCTTGGTTTACTTGGTTGTATTGCCCAAAAAAAAAAAAAAAAAAAAAAAAAAAAAGTTCGAAGCAATTTGGGCTATTTGTTATAGTCACTCATGAATGAAGCCCGCCAAAATGCGGAAAAACACTCTCGCGCGCGTTTAATGATCTTCTAAATTCTCAACTTCTACTAGTACTACTACCCAGAACAAAAGCTGACACAGTTGCCGTCAGTAAGAGAGAGAGAAATATATAGAGAGAGATTCTTCGAAGCAAAAAAACCCTAAAATTTTCGACGACTTTTCGCTATTTTCTTCATCTTCCTCTTTCCACCGATCAAATTCTTGCTATTTCCTCTCTCAATTCGATTTTTTTTGTAGCGTCTATTTCCGAAATTCGCCGCTAATTTTGCCCTAGACATATCATTCATAGCAATTTCTTCGAAGTAGTTAGCGAATTTAATTTTTGTTCGTGGCGTACTTTGCTTGGGAAAAATGTCGCGGAAAAGGAGGGTTCCAGATAGCAAGATTAAGGAGAAAAGTAAGCTTTTCTTTATGAATGTTGTTCTGTAATTCTTCAAGATTTTTGTGAAATTGTACTGATATTTTGTTATGGTGGATTTTTTTCTTCATTTTCTTGATTTTGTTTATGTTGATATGTTTGTCAGTGTCTACTTACATGATGCTTATGGGTTATAATGGTGGAAAGGACCTTAATCGGCGTGTATGGTTGAGAAAAAGCAAGTTAAGTAGAAAACGGATTAGAAAGCTTTTGTATCTTTTGCATGCTGCTGATAGTTGTAGTTTGTTGTGCTATACTGTTTCTTTGGGGAGGATAATTTGGACTGATCATTTGAGGGCTAAAAGGCGGAAATTTGAGAGGAAATTGGCTGAGAAGATTAAACGGCGGAGTGTTAAGAAGAAATTTAGGAGGGGTAGGGCGGGACCAGTGAGGGCAAGGCGAGGAGGTTCGAGTATTGTGAAGAAGCAGAAAGAAAAGAAACGAAATGCCGAGGTAAAGAATCAGAAAGAAAGGAAAGGGAATGCAGGGGTGAAGAAGTTTTGTAGGGGATATCACATGAGACCGGTTTTGGGTTCAACATTCAGGGTGGTGGTGAGGCATAGGGTGACAACAAGGCGCCATCCTAAATCCGAGTTTGGTAGTCCCATGTATAGGTTTGCAATGGCGATGAGTGTGTTGTCGTATAGGAATGTGTACATCACTTCGGAGTGGGAGTTCTGGGTTATTTGGTTCGTTCAGCAAGTTTGCGGCTTTTGGAGGAGCATTGCTTTTAGGGAGGGATTGAGTGATTCTTTGAGTACCGTAGCGAGGAAGTTTGAACTCCGTGTTGTACCATCGGAGCTTTATGAACGAATGGAGAGCTGTTATGGGTGTTCTTCCTCTGCTGGTTACCTAGGTAATTGCATCATCTCTTGTTTGCTATTTATAAGATAATGTGTAATGAATAGTCATCATATGTCATCTTTTGGCTATTTTTTTCTTGCTTTCATATAGATTAATTGAACCTATATTGCTTAACGTTATTACTTTTATGGATTATTTGGCAGCATAATATAGATTAATTGAAACCCTTAGATGGTATGGATATTTGAGGACCAAATTTAGGCCATAACTTTTAGAAATGGCAAAGTTGAAATCCTGGATTTGTACCATTGGCAATACCTATAGTTGGAGTCCATGTAAGGACGTTTTTACAAAGTTGATTCAAGTAGTTTGATTTTTCTTTTGTACATTTTAGTCTTACCTTAGAGATTCAACATTATGTGGAAGCTTTCTTGTTAGATTGTCTTATTTCAGGGCAAAGTCTGCCTTCTGTGTAACTTTTTGATCCAAGTTCTCAAGCCTTGGTCTTGTTGTCGTACCCCCTAGGGCTTAAATTGATTTCGACTTTTGACAGTAATTTGTGTATGGTGTTGCTATTTTCAGCTTTAGGATATGGCACAGCTAGTGGCAACTCTCCACTAGTTTTTTTCTTTGCATCTTTCCTCTGGCATTTATACCTTTTAAATTGGGTGTATGATACTTGTTCTGTGACGGAGATATTGTCTTATAGGAGTACTCTTATTGTTTTTCACCATAATTGTGATTCCAACTGTTGGATGTGTTGAACTCAGCTTCAACTCTATTTCTGCATACGGATACAGCTAAAAGCCTAAAGTGTTGTACACTGGCTAAAAGTACTCCTAGTTCTTGGATGTATGCAAGCAGTCTCTTTTGATTGCATGTATATATCAATCCCAATCAACAAGGCAGTATTTGGAGGCTGATTGTGGCATTGTGCTGTATTGCTAGCCCCTTTGTTAGTGATCTAGTTCCTCTTGGTGTGCAACTCTTGTATTTCTAGGGTAAATAATGAAATCTTTGCAACCCGAGTCTGTGATATGAGCTTTGCCTCTGGTTCTTGACCTTTTTAAAGATGTCTTTGATGATAGTCCTACTTTTATAAATTCTTGTTGTGCAATTAAGTTAGCATAGGATACACATATGCAGACTGGCCTCTTTAGTGCACCTAGAAGTTATCATAAAATAAAAAATAAAGTGAAAAGACTGTAGGAAAGCAACAAAGAAGGGAGGGGGGTGATGGAATTTTTTTTATGCCTGTCCCCCGTTTCCAGAAAGGACAAGGAACTGAAATAAGTACATCTATTAGACTTCTCTTGCTAAAATGTACATATTAACCACCACCCTCTGTCCCTTCCCTTGAAGTTGGATAGACTTATACTCCCCTTATGACTAAGTCATACAATCAACAAGTAATTTGATTTTCTTTTGTTGCATTATCTTGAATCCTGACCAAATTATGATATGAAGCTTACTTATAGTTCAAATTGGATTTTCTTTCTAATCAAACTATTTATGGTGAACATGTCAGATAGGAAGCTTATATTAGTTCTCCAAAAGAGTTCATATAAGCAACCTTCTTTTTCGGATGCCTTATGTCCTCTTTCAAAATTTTGTGATATGCTGGACTAAACTCAACGGACTAGTGGAAAGAACTGATGTAGTGATGTTTTCATTGCCTGCTTAAACTTGTTGTGCTTGGCACCCTTGATTCTGCAATCAGCTTCCCATCCCCCTCCCCAAAATGAATAACTGTCTAATACTATTAAAAGGGACCTGTAGAAGAGGACCCAACAGAACCAGAAGATTCTGCAATCCACCCTATTTAAAGTTGATGTTTCCCCCACAGTTGTTTTCGATGATATCATGAAATGTGTACCTTCTTTGTGAGGACAAGTTATCCTTTTTTTCTTTTCTGCAGCTTAAATACGATTTTCTTTTATCTGGAAAAAATAGTTTTTAATTTTCTTCATTGATTTATTATTCCCTGTGTGCTTGATGTGACTAATAGAGTAATCAGTAGCTATTCCCGGCCTTCTCTCCCTCCTCTGATGATGGTTAACTTGATTTTTACAGGTTCCTGCCGAGTAGAATAGCATTTGCAGACGTAAATCGAAGATATTATCTTGCGACTGGTTTTGTTTTTTGACTGGATCGAGAATTTAATGAGGAGATGTGATTCTATGTGCTCACTGCTTGTGCATGGCCCTGCTGCGTATTTCTATCTGACTTGGGCATACTAACTCGGATCTATATTCTTTGGGTGGTCGCTGATATAGGGATACAAATAGCTGAAGTAGATAACATACTGAAAAAAAGAGGCTTCTCAGGTCTGTTATTGTAGTTATGTATATAAGGTACTTGAGAGTCTATGATAGAATATGTCAGGCACTGTGGTATCCAAGTACTGTTTCTTAGCCTCCGTTAATATGGATTTGATGATGTGGTCCTGCATATATTTTTGATCTGGGGATAATATGTAGGAATAAGGCATTATCGTTTGAGAATTTACAGATAGATTGGCACAGATATGGATACAACTGGGAATGGAGACCTGCAAAGTTGGTGTCCTCATACAGGATGACACCAGGTGATGAAGGAGAGAAAGGATCAAACTTTGCTACATATAACCTGAACTGTTTGAATGATCCAACTCCTAATTCATGGCTTTTGAAGAGCAATAAAGGTGCGTTTCAAGGTGAATTAAGGGAACATTCTATCTTGATTCTATTATGTTCCTTCATGGAGTATATTTTAGTGATGATGATTACATGGAGTACGTACAAAAGATTAGGATTACAGTTGTTATTATACGATCATGTTCATTGTGCACAATCTCGCAGTTTTGGCAGCTTTCAACAGTAGTTCGTATTTTAGCCATAACTCACTCATACGACATCGTATAATCATGATTCAAAGTGATGCAGAACGATAAAATCGAGATCTCAAACTTTCATGTTTTGAGTATTTCTAGATTCATGACGTAATGTGGTCGAATGTGTGTTTGAAGTTACGGCACAGAGTTGGACAACATTACCTTGGGCTCCAAGGAAACGAGAATACATTAGTTATTCTTTCTTAGTTAGTTTCTACTTAATTTAGGTGTGTCTATAGATGATTTAATTACCTTTTGTGTGTTAAATTCAGTTAGATTAAGTTGTTATTTATTTCCTAATTTCAGTTGGTTTAGTTTCCTAATTGTAATAGGATTCCTACTTGTAATAGGATTGTTTTGATACCAAAATTGATGTATATTAATGGGAAGATGGTTTCTTGATTAAAAGAATGGATCTTGGATGATAAAGATTGATAAAAGATAGGTTCTTGATTCAGAAAACTAGCTAAACCACCAAGGTTTGAAACTAATGAACTGAATTCAAGGTTTGAACCACCAAGGCTCGGGTGTACCACCAAGGCACGAAAGCACTCAAACTCACAAAGAATTTAGAGCAAACAAAGTGTTTATTAATGAATATAAGCTGTCCATGTTACAATAAGAACGTGTACCATATATATAGGCAAGATAATAAGTAAACCTAATCCTAAACTGAGTAGGAAAACCAATCCTATTACAAGTAGGAATCCTATTACAATTAGGAAACTAAACCAACTGAAATTAGGAAATAAATAACAACCTAATCTAACTGAATTTAACACGCAAAAGGTAATTAAATCATCTATAGACACACCTAAATTAAGTAGAAACTAACTAAGAAAGAATAACTAATGTATTCTCGTTTCCTTGGAGCCCAAGGTAATGCTGTTCAACTCTGTGCCGTAACTTCAAACACACATTCGATCACGTTACGTCATGAATCTAGAAATACTGAAAATATGAAAGTTTGAGATCTCGATTTTATCGTTCTGCATCACTTTGAATCATGATTATACGATGTCGTATGAGTGAGTTATGGCTAAAATACGAACTACTGTTGAAAGCTGCCAAAATTGCGAGATTGTGCACAATGAACATGATCGTATAATAACAACTGTAATCCTGATCTTTTGTGCGTACTCCATGTAATCATCATCACTAAAATATACTCCACAAAGGAACATAATAGAATCAAGATAGAATGTTCCCTTAATTCACCTTGAAACGCACCTTTGTTGCTCTTCAAAAGCCATGAATTAGGAGTTGGATCATTCAAACAGTTCAGGTTATATGTAGCAAAATTTGATCATTTCTCTCCTTCATCACCAGGAAGACAGAAACAGCAAGATGCAAGCTATGATATACCACAATAAATCAGAGCGAACTTTTTTTTTTTCCTCGAAAGCCTCAGCATTTCTGAACTTGTTGTACACTTTGTTTCCAGGGTAGCTATCTTTCTCTCAAGTTCAGCTAACCTGTTTCTGACCTGCATCTGCATGGCTGCATTTGCAATCGATTTCCTTGTTGCCTCTCACTCCATGTGCTCTTCAAGTGATAAGGTATATTGACACTTACACTCAAAAATCAAGGTGTTTCTTTATATCTTTGTTTTCTTCCTGAACCTAAAGAAACTTGTTAAAATTCTCATTGTTTTAAAGAGCTCTTGAAAGTTGAAACTGCTTTTGCAAGAGCTTTGCCTATGAAGAGTGGATTTTCGAGGGTAGCAATTTCCTGAAAACTCTTTTGCAAGGTTCTCGCAGTCATTATTTGCATCCCGCTCAATCGCTTACCCTCCGGCTCCCATGCATCAAAACTAAGATGTTTCTCACCTGCATGGCTGCATAGCCTGCATTGGCTTGGTCTTTTCGCTGGGCCAAATGTTTGATACTGATGAATAGTTTGGACTTGGTATTAAGTACTGTATCATATAGCGGCCCTTGGGTCAAAGTGAAACATGGGCTAGTACTGTGTGAGCCACTACATCCTTATAAAGCTATAGAATGTTTATCAACAAAATACAAAGAAATTTAGAATAGTAGTACAACATTAATAAAAAATATAAAAAAAAGGTTTATGTCTCAATTAATTTACTTTATTCTCTTTATCGGTGATCCTTCTAATAAGGGTCACCGTAATAAGTGACATCTTTTACTATGAGTTGTATTATACTAGACTTTCTTTAATCACCGTACATTTTCGTAGATGATCGATAACACCACGACAATGACACCACTTGAATTCTTCAACAACTATTACAGTTTTGCTATAATATTTCTCGCAGCATGTCTTATTTGTACTTAGTTTACCATGGATTAAGTAAATTTAAGGGGTGACTCCAGGTGAAATAAAGGCTGCCTTCACTATTAGAGGGATGGCTCCACTATTAGAGGGGTGGCGGCAAGTATAAATTTGAGGGGTGGCTCCAGGTGAAGTAGGGGGTGACTCCAGGTGAAGTAGGGGGTGGCTCCGTTGTTAGAGGGGTGGCTCCGGGTGAAGTAGGGGGTGACTCCATTGTTAGAGGGGCGGCTCCAGATAAAGTATAGGGTAGCTCCACTATTAAAGGTGACTCCAGGTGAAATATTGATCCACCATAAACTAAATCCACACAAGTTTTTGTGTATTTCTCGAGATCATTTTAGACATTAATTGACAAACTAACCCTTTTTGGAGGTTTCACTCTAAAACTAGTTATAAGCAAAGTGACCACAATAAGCTTATATGTTACTCATTCTCCCTCTTGTTCTTAATTGTGGAATACCTCACATGTGGGTTTGTTGACACTCTCGCTAATGTATTAGTCCTTCCCTTTCCTTTTCTTTTTTTGTGTTTTTAATACCCCACATGAAGAAAAGTTCAAAATATAGCACTGTCTACAATTTTTAGAGAAAATGAGAAAGGCAATACGCTCAGTATCTCCTCTTTATGCTTAGTCTCTTTGAGTGGTGCATTAACTTATCAAATGAAATAGAGAATTTGAAATAGTAACTGTAAATTATTCTAATGTATTGAAAAAGATTAGTCACTTTGACAAGAAAGACATATTTAAATCAAGTAAAGTTGTGGGTTTGATTATTGTGAATGGAGAAAGTGCTTGCTGAGAGCACTTTACCCCTTCGCGGGTAGGCCAACTTGGTGCGAACATACAAAATTAGTTTTGACTCATTTATGAACCTATGGTCAAACCGGAAAAAAAAACATACAAGTATTTCTAAAGGAAAACTAAATGCAAAGGTTGGTTCACTAAATTTTTTTCTAATGGGAACACAAAAGAAGATTTGATCACAATCAACAGGAGGCACCAGATTGCTGCCCTTATCTTATCTTTCCCGAAAATTGCACAACATTCATCAACAAAGTAGACCCAGAAATTATAATTGGGACACATTACATGAAAATCTCAGGCTCCCACTACTTGATGGCTCACCGACCAAACTGAATGTGGGATTGCTTATCCATCTGATAGTAAGAAAGCAATGTACAGTCACTACTTATTTAGTACCATGATACCAACTGTAGATAAAGATATTCATCATTGAGGCCTTATTTTTATTTGTCATGGCCATGGGAATAAGTGTATAAGTACTTACAATATCATGAAAGAATAAGAAATTTTACTCATTATTGGGTTGACCAACTTTCGTGAATGTTAATTTAAGATCCAAAAAAAAAAAATCATGGAAGGTTAAGTTCACTAAATACTTACATAAATAGGTTTTTCATGGGACATCAGAAATAGTTTATTTTAGAAGGTACTTAAGTCCAATTTTTCATACTAATCGTTATTGCACGTAAATATATTTACTCAGAAAAAGTTAGAAAATATTGATGAGATAAATATGTTCTTCTTAATCTATTTCTAAAAAATAAAGGAAGTAATTCACCCTCCAGGAAAAAAAAAAAAAAAAAAAAAAAAAAAACAATGAAGTAATTCAAGCACATTAAAAAGACAAATAAAACTATCTACACAAATCGACAACTTTTACGAGTAAAAGTGAAATTTCATATAGTTCTGACTTACAAATGAACAATTTATTATACCAAATGAGGTGTTAAGAGAACGTATACACAAATTACCCATATTATTTTATCATAGTATTTAAAATTAGATGTAGTAATATATACTCGTAAGTAATAAATAACAAACTCATCATTTTTATTTTTATTTTCCCCATCGAAGATTCATTGAAGAAGAGAAAAACACTGGCAAATTTCATTTTTATTTTTGCTATGCAGACCAAAATAATTGGCCAATATGATTCAATGGTCCAATGTTTCCACTGGCTCTGTTGATCAGTAACAACATGTGGCCCAAAGCATAACACCTTGTTTGTCTGCCTACTGCCGTAATTGTGATGGGGAGAGAGAGAAAAAACGACCAAACTCACGCCATTCCTTTATAATTCAATGCACATCTAATCTTGGCCCAATATTTGTTTTGGTTACAGTCATTGGTTTGTGTTTGGTCTTAAATTAGGCCATTGTCTTTTGTCTCTCTCTATTTACTTTCACAATCTTAACAACCAACAGCAAGTACTTGTGATTGTTGTGAACAACTGATAACAACACCAGTTTGTTGCAAGACCAATGGCCCCCCCATCTCTCTCTCTCTCTCTCTCTCTCTCTCTCTCTCTCTCTCTCTCTCTCTCTCTCTCATACACTTGGAGATGTGTGTGTGTGTGTTTGGTTGGTGATTGTTTGCCTCTAGTTAGGCATGGCTTTTAAACACTGGAAGAGACATAGATAATAGGAGTTCATATAGATTACCTCAATGCTTCTCTACTTCTCATCATTATCTTGTTAGTGTTTAATGTCACCTTTTGGTAGAATCATCAAAATGAGGATGTAATTACTATATAACCTATTAAATAGGAATGAAAACAGATAAATAGGCTAGTGAGAAATTATTACCAGTACTCAGTTGCATAATTTTGCTAACCTATTGTATGGGGGAATTTGGATGTTGGCTTGTAGGATGGCTTTTGGCAAAATTGGATGTTTGACCAGTCCACCATCCAATATTAGCGTTTGGATGTTAGCTTGTGAGATTGGCTTTTGGGTTTCCACAAGCCAACTTTTGAAAAGCCAAGAAGGTTGGCTTATGGGTATTGGCTGGTGGCATTAATGTAGTCTAATGACATAATAGTCCAAGACTTGCAATTATTTACTTCTATGCCATCAAATTCCTCAGTCATATGAATGTCCTTATAGGTCATTTTACATATAATCAGCTAATGTTACCAGCCAATGTTACCAAACATCTATTTCCAGACATCCAATGTTATCAGCCGGTCAAATCAGCTGACAATATCAGCCATCGACCACCAGCCAACAGCTATCAACCAACAACTAATGTCACCAGTCAATTGCCAAACAGGGCCTATAAAATTTTCTTGTAGTCTTTCTCCATTCGATATGGCTGCTACAAATGCCCCAATATCATTTCACTCACAATCACCATGCACCTTGAATAATGTCCCTTCCCAGTTCCCACCCCAATTTCCCTCAACATCCCCTTCACTCACAACTCACAACCTTTCACAAAGTCACCCACTTACCATCACCCACATGTGAATATGTAGGAAACGATCCTGCTCTGACTTGGCAACGAAGTGGTGTTGGGATCCTCTCCATTTTATTTCTCTCCATTTTCAAAATGGAGGGTTAGATCTCTTTCTCTCATTTTGCCTCTTTGAATTTATTTAATTCAAAATTTGGTTAGAGGGAGATCTCACCATTCATTTAGTAAATGGAGACCTCCATTTCTTTTAGCAAAAGGAGAGGATCTCAACTCAACGGAGTGAGAAGTTGAGGGCAATTTACATTTTGCGGGAAATACCTATTATAGATTAATTTAGTACAGATTACCTAAGTATTATTACCAGTTTACTACCCTTACTCCCTTAGTCATTTTTTCGGTCAAATTATGTAATTTCTTTGTCCCGTTCTATATGAGTATGTAACTTTGTATAACCTGCTCAATTTGGTATTTGGAAATAATCAAGTCATAACCTCTTGCTAAAACTTTTCGTTGCTTTTTTTTTTTTTTTTCCTTACTGAAAGGTTCTGAAAGGGCTTCTAGTTGGACAAAACAATGTTTTGGATACAGAAAACAGGTAATCTGATGAAATTAGAGTGGAATTTTTCATTAGCTTTTGATAGTTACAACTTGAAGGGAAATCAAAAATTCAAAGATGCCGAGGAGGGTACATATTTGAAATTGTCTGCAGCAAAATTTACAAAAAAAGAATCCCCTGCAAGAGATTTTTTTGAGTCTATGAAATTAGCCCCTTCCTCCTCTGCCCATCAGTCCACCTATCAGTCTTCTCTAGGCTCTATGCTCATAAGTCTTTCATTATCATCTCGAAACGTCGCACTGTTGACTGTATCCTCCAAGCTGCTCCATCTCCCAGCACAACTTGGTAGCAACTCCTTCATGGCAAGGGCTATATTCCTATAACAAAAATAAACCGACAATTAGATAACGATTAGTCCTTTTCTTCATTTCTTGTACGAAACCGGAGAGTACATGAAGGAAGTGCAAAGTACTCTTGAATTCCAAGTGTTCTTTTTAGGCAAGTGATCTAATAAGTTAGAGGCGTTGGGTCTCTACGTAATCATATGATGAATTGAGCAGTTTTCATTACAAAAAACATGTTCAAATTAATCTGTATGGCTGATGATCTTATTACCTCTAATTTCCTCACCAACTCTTCGGCTGTTGGAGCAGACACTATGATATGGCGTGCACTAGGACTGATGAATCCTTCTTCGACAGCTTGGTCAATGAAAGAGAGAAGTGAATTGTAGTATCCATCCACATTAAGCAAACCTACCTGCAGGAACATTCAAAATATATATCGACAGCAATTAGCATTGCGAATGAGATCTTGAATCTTGAAGCTGTTGCAGTAATCCTATTCTCTAGCATCCTTAAACGATAGAAAGGAGATTTACCGGTTTCTCATGAATGCCAAGTTGAGCCCAGGTGATCACCTCTAGTAGCTCTTCCAGAGTACCGTAACCACCTGCATGAAATGGCACACAAATGTTCTAAATACAGGATAGCTATGAAATTCTTCAAAAGCAAGGTGCTGCTACATATATGATCCTTCTAACTGATGTAGACTAATGATATCATAAAAATGGTAAAGACAGAAAGACTATTTCCATTGTGCATAAAGAAACCTTTTCTTTCCCATTTCTACTTGACCATTTTCTTAGAACATCTTCCTAGCAGGACTATGTAATTCAAATCCAATATCTGACAGATGTATCGAAGCTGAAAGCTTGGTTATAATCGCAAGTCCAAGTTCTTACTCGAAACTTAGTGTCGATCAACATATTAAATTCGTTTTAGAGTATCAATATTACATTGATTAAAGCAAATGCAAGGACCTGATGAGTCTTAAGAAAGGTACTCATGTTAAAAATCCCTAATGGTTGATGCACTGCTAGACTGCTAGTGTGCTGATTCTCCCAAATATCATGATCTCCACACCACAAGCGTGTTTGACCACATGACCTTAGTTTAACCTATATTTGTTTGTACTTATTGCTTCCACTCCTCTCTTTTTTTCTTTATTTTTGTTGCTACAAGGGCCCCTGCTCCTGCCCCTGCCCCAATCCCCCACTACCATTAAAAAAAAAGGAAAAAAAGGGACATTTGTTGAATTATACTATTGTCATTTTAGATGACTGCTAATAATGGCATCATCCACAGGTTTAATTATACTGTGAATCTGTGATACATTGATATGAGGAGAAAGTGTGAAGAACAGGAGAAAAATAGAAAAGGACTAGCTGGTCCCCACAAGTCACACAATAATGTACAGGTTAAACTTCAAAGAGGGATAAATTTTGGAGAAGTGGGAGCATAATTGCCTTGTCAGGTGTACAAGCAGGTTGGCAGGAACCTATTTTGTGGAAATGGCTGGTGAATACACTAATGTTTGCTACCATATATGGGTGAGGCAATTTCAGAACAGTAACATGGCATATCTGAGGTACTATTATGCAACTAAGTTAGCCATACACAAGGTGTATATTACACCTCTTTGTCCCCCTTTTTTTGTGTCTATCTCTCTCATCTTCCCTTTTTCTCTCCTTTTCACCATCCCCATATTACCCCCTGAAATCCCAAGGAGTAAGGGGCAAATTTATCCTCCCACTCACAGGGGACAAGAGAGTGTAATATACACTGGGTGTGTGGGTGTGTGGGTAGCCCTTTCCACTGTTATGGATGAAGTACATTTTTTTTGCTCGTCTATGGATGAAGTACATAAATTGACTTAAGGGGTAGGTTTCACCAGAGAACAATAAATTTCAGTGTGAGATGTTGATGGGTCAAGCAAAGGGGTTTCAACAGTTGCTCTCTAATCATGATTCTTGGGTTGTGTGAGAGTTTACTTCTTGTTTCTGATATAACCTCATCTACATGGACAATGATCTCTAAGAGAATTTTTACATCTTCCCTACCTCTTTAATTTTGAACACATAAGTTCTGATGTTTGATGCCTCAGATCTATCTTTTCATCTCAATACTAGTTTTTCACCCCACTTCTACTTTTTTCATAAAAAAAATAAAGAAGTGATTTCACTACCCCATGTATAACCTCTTTTTATAGTATAAAAGAAAAGTGCAAAGGGAGCATGACATCATCAACACCCAAAATAGGAATGAGAATAATCTTCATTCTTGTGAGCAATAGAGGCCAAAATAGTCATTTCATTCTCACAATCATTCATCCTAATAATCTAGCTCATGAAATATGAGAAACACCAAAACTAATGTTGAAGTCCAAAATGATTTACCAATAGCACTGGAATAAATAATGTAAGAGGAAAAAACATAGACAAACAGGACAAAACCCAAAGATTTTCCAGACTTGAAGGGCAAATTTAGCAACTTTTTCTGATTAGGGACAAATGGATTGGTCAGTATGATTGTCTAGCAATAACACTGCTCTTTTCCTGAGCTGGTTTCTTTAAGTAATAGTAGTGATCTGAGCGAGCTAAAGACTCCCATGCCATAAAGCTGACTAAAACAACTCCTAGATGACTCAGAACAAAAGGATATCATGACAAGTTTTTTGATGCCAAAACTGGAAAAATAGAAGCCCATTGGAGAGGTTTTTAGCATTAATGGAGTAACATGGAAGTGTAGTCTTATATTGACAGAGTGCCAAACACAAACCTGGTAATGCAATAAAAGCATCAGAGTGCCTAGCCATCTCTGCTTTTCTTTGATGCATGTCAGCCACAGCCTTCACTTCCCCTACTGTTACACCAGTTATCTGCCAAAGGCATGCCAAAGTCAAGTCAAAACCCAAAACTTGATAATTAAAGTAATGTTTGATTATAATCATGAGAAAAGCCAGATCAGGTAATTAAAAGAAAAGGAAAAAAGAATGACTTTTTGAGTGATGTTGGGAGTCCTAATAAGCAAAGAAAGGCAATGATGAGGCCTGCAACAAGGGTGAACAATACATGACCTACAAGAAATATCTTAATTTCAGCTATTCCCTAGCCACTACTTGATTCCCTTAACATATGAGTGAATACTTTGGAATTCAGAAAAAGCTAAGGAAGAAAAAGCTCAAAGTGGACAGTGTACTGTAGCTCCAACTGACCATATGAAGATAAAACAGAGTAGAGGGAGAGAAAAGAAAACAAGAACACACAAAAAATATGTGAAGGAAAGGTATCATATGGCAGGAAACAAGTGGGTTTTTATGGATAAGGTGATCAGAATGCATGATATAGACAGTGGAATGCTAACAACATGAACAATGAAAAGAAACATGTAGAAAGTAAAAAAAGAATACTCCTACAATTGAAGAGTAGTAGCGCGGGGTAACGCAATGACGCAGCCTCCACTAATTACTAAGTGGAGACCTCGTGTTTCCATATCCCCTATGCAAGGAGGAAAACCCTACCCTCTCCGGAAAAATAAATAAAAATGTAGCACTAAGGCTGACAACATGATCAATATAAGAGAAGTAGCTTGCAAGCATAAAAGTCTAGGAAACAGTGAAGGAAAGGGGAAGTGCAAAAACATGGATTAGTAACAGGATATATCCAATTTTTTATAAAATTTCAAAAAGGTCATTTTATGATTTTATCACTGTTCTGAAATTTTTATATGAGAAAAAGGTTGGAGACTTTTCTTGAATCATACAAGATACAACAGACATACCTCTCGAGGCATGAGCGTCTTGGGAATAACTCTGCAGACAGACAATAACATGACAAAAAAGAAAAGAAAAAAAATTAGTTGAAATGAAGGCCATAGACCAACAAAAAAAGAGCATGCTTCCCTCACTCATTATGTTTCCTTAATCTTTTTTGTTTGTTTCTTAATTAAGGTTTTTGCAAAGGAATAAAAGGATTTGATATTTGGTAACAAAAAGGACTCACCCAATAACATGTCTGCCTCCACTGTGAACAGCTTGGGAAACCAGACCCATTAATCCTATGCTTCCACCTCCATACACCAGGTCAATGTTCCTTGACACCTACATTACACCAATGTAACTTCAATAGAAGTTCTAACACATTCAAATAAACCAAAGCATTCTTTTTTCATAAAATATACAATTACAAAAGGATCAAAACCATACAACATTATCTAAAGTGTCTCCCTCACAAGGTAAGAGGTTATGTAGTATGAACACAACATTACATCTTTATAGATGCTATTTCTGTTTGACCTTCAATAAATAAATACAATTTAATCTAAACAACATTAGGGAGAAATTTATTGATACTTTGCTCTTTTGTGCTTTTTTTTGTGTGGAACAATGGTCCTTACAACCTAAAAACTGAAATTAACAGAAACAGAATGGGTGATTTTTTCACTCTCTTGATAAGAATGATGAAGGTAGCAAAGGACATTAATCTGCAAAAGTTCTACTGGGAATTGTGTAGAACACCAGGTGGGCACGTATCAACATATAACAACCTCCATAGAATTCCATCAAACCCAAATCACAAATCATTAAAGTAAACAAAACCCAACAACCCAATGTCCCTCCCAAGACACCAACTTTTATACTTCCTGTACCTCAAACATTAAATGTACGAAATGTTATTCTTACAAGGACCCAAAATCACAAATGTCCAAACAATTTCTCTAAAAACCCACAACAAAGATCAAATTTTGGACAAAAACCCATTTGAGAGAAAACCCATTTGAGTTGGTAAAACATGTAGAATTAATGAAAGAATCACAACAAAATAAAAAAAGAAAACCCATTTTTACCAATTCTTTGCCAAGTTCAGTGGCAGCTTCCTGATAGCTAGTCTTCTTGCCTTGACTACTCCCACAGAACACACATATTCTCCCAAACCTTGACTGCTTAATCACATTTTCTCCCTCCATAATTCTTTTTAAAACTCTTTTCTAATCACCAACCAAACCAAATTACAAAATGAAAAATGGGGACTTTCTTCCTTTCTTTTACAATAAATAGAAGAATCAAGAATCTCTTTTCTCTCTCTGTCCCACTTTGTTGTTGTTGTTGTCACCAAATAAGCCCCAAATATGTGTGATTGTCAAACAAACAAAAAAGAAAAACAAACCAAAAAAACCAACTTTGTTTTTGCTCTGTTTGACACTCTCAGTGGTGTTTTTAGTTTTTAAGAGGGGTTTTTGATTTGGTTGATTTGAGGATGCGCCCATTGCTCTCAATGAGTTTATATAAACAAACGGACCCAGCACGTGATTGGGTTTTCGCAATTGGCACGCTTACGTTTCCAACTCACACGCTCATGGCTTATGGTCTTCGTATTTTGCACGCCTACACTCGATGGCATACTATGATGTCAAAGAATATACCACCACCTATTTGGAGTATTTTCACACTATTTTCTTTTTTTTTTAAATCACATTTTCACACTATTTTCAATATTTCATAGTATTTGTGATTCTTTTTTAGTTTAATTTTATATAAGAATAGTATTTGTTGAATTGTGATTCTACTCTTTCCTCTTTGACGAGATTAATTTAAACATCTATGTGTAATGTTAATGTGGCCACCAATATGTTTTGTACTATATAAAGTACTGTTTAGTGTTTACTAGTAGTAGACTAGTAGCATGATGTGGATTAGTTGGAATACCATTGTAGTTATATTATACATCATGGAAGAATGTTTTGACCAAAACATCAAACTTTTTAAAATCAAGGGTTGCCATCATTACTAAGGATCTTTTTATCCGACTTTGTGTACTATTTTCTGCTCACTTTTTTATACGTTTGACACATCAGCTTTGATGAGGCTAATACAATATAGTTTGAATACGGTTGTTATTTTTTCTTTTGTTTCGAAAGCGGAAAGGTCCATAGCTTAATACTATACTCATGAACTTCAAAAAAAACTATCATTTAAATCGGATCGTGTTTTATGGTGGGGTCTTTTCAGATGAACAGAACTGTAATTCAAGTGAATTGAATTTAACTGGCCTAAATTGAACTAGACTAGAAATTGATCAAATAAAGTGAAAAGAACATACTCTTAATTTATTATGTGTAGAGTACATGATAATGTGTATTCGGAATGGTGAATTCATAAACTTACACAAAGTGTGTTCTTTTCAATTTTCTTGATTAGTTTCCGATTCAGTTCAATTCAACTTAGTTTAATTTAGCACAGATTTCAGTTTAATTTAAGAGTTGATCCAACATGTTGGACATAAGCACTTGCTGCTCCAAGGAATGTGGACTTTACCCTGAAAATTTCAGGTATTGTATAGTATAACGGTATAAGTATCACTGTATAGTGTATACTACTTTGGTGAGGTGTCACCTCAACCAACTTTGTGATACATCACTCTGATTTTTATATGTTTATCAATAATTAATGACAAAAGATAAACATAATCCAAAAAACCAAAGTGGGGTTCAGGGTTGGTCATTAGACATTAGGCTTTCACTTGTTGCCTAGTTGCCCTTAATGGTCTTATCCAAGCTCAACGGGAAAGAAGATGAACCATAGAAATTGATGCATTATATTTAGAGTCCAATTAACCACTTTTTCTGCTGCCTAACCTTTTCAAAAAAGAGCTTTCTCTGAATCACTCTTTATTTTGCCACTAATATAATGAGTATGGTATGTACTCAAATTAATATTATTTTCCACCGAAAAGGGTTCAAAGGTGCTACAAATTTAACAATTTTAAGCTCAATTAGATCATCTTTTTGTTTTCTTTTCTATGAGGGAGAAACTTGATCAGTAGATATATCTTCAAATTTTTGACACGTGAAAGCTCTGCTTCAAAAGTAATTTAGAAAGATATCATAAATTTCATTCATGATTTTGAATGTAATTTGCTGCGTTTTACACCTTCCACCATAGGAGAAAAATATATATTTTTTTTTGTATGAAAAAAAGTTATTAGATGGTTAACTAATGACTATAATAATCATACCTATTTGTCATCCTTCTAGAGGCATTCATTAAGGTGATTTATCTTAGTTTGCTTATATCCTATAAATGTGAAGATTTATCGTATGAGAATAGTAGAGTTGGTTAGTATAGTTTAAAACCAGCAAATAGAGTAATAGACCATGGTTTAGCCTACCATCCAATTTAGAAACAATAATAGTTTGTCACTTTACAATTTTTTTAATTTTTTTTTTTTTAATGAAATTGCGAAAGTACTTGTCACTGTCATTGAGAGTAATTAGTTTGGATCCCAATCAGTCTTGTTGAGGGATGAATGAGAGATGCGTCACTTTATTGTTTGACAATTGACAAATCATAGATATTTAGTTTTATCATTTTCTCTCCTCCTTGATGTTGTTTTTGGTTAACTAAAAAAACTCCTATAACATAGTCTTATCATAGCTTTCGGTGAGACGATACTCATTCTATAGTAAAATAATGGTCACTGTTCATATTAAGTGGTCCCTTGGACAATGCTGCATAGTTGTGAAGCATATGGAGTTATCTAAGGTAATGGCTCTGACAAAACACAGTCAAATAAGTCATTATGCTTGTTTTGATATTCTTAACTAGCTCTATTAGTTGGTTCCTTATGACATCTATCTAATCCATGACAACAAGAAATTTACCCATCAGATAAACGAACGACCATATGTATAAATAATGGATATTTAATATATCTTTGGGGGTATCAAGCATTCGAAATAGGGCGAAGGGTGGCATGGGCAGGGGACAAGCCAATTTAGTTTTTCAACAAAAATGCATGCGTTGTATGACCAAATTAAATTAATACCACCCATTTGCTATATACCATATACGTTGCATATTACAAACCCAAAAAAAAAAAAACGTTGCATATTATAACAACATGTTGAGGAAATTTTCTGAGTAAGTTTATATATTTATATGTTTATCCATTAGTTAGTGTGTATAATAGATGGTGGGTTGCTGGCTTGCTGCACATATTTATCATTGTGTGTACAAATTAAAAACCACTAGGGGAGAGTGATTGTAGTGAATAGGCCTAGCTAATGGCCTATGTATGAGGCTTTGCACCCACGACAATGAATTGTTGTTTGCTCAGGAAACATTAAACATTTACCCATTTTAATTTTGTATGTACACTACTCCATGCTCTTACCCATAACTTCCCTCTTACTTCTCAACAAGCATGCTATGTCTCCCCATCCCTACTAATAACTAATTGCCCTTCCTTCCTTGTCCTCCTCCAATTCTATCTTAATTCCTCCAACCCAAACATGCCCATTACCAGTTTTCCCATTAGCTATACAATTTTGTATATAGGTAGACCTAGCAAACAGGTCGGGTTTGGATTATTAACGGGTCGAGTCATTTCGATCGAGTTAATGTTGGATCATTTATCGGATTCGATTTTGGGTTACCCAACGGGTTTGAAAAATTTTATCTGACAACTGTATTTTTGAGTTCAGATCTGATTCGGGTCGGGTCATTTCGGGTCAAACCTTTTCGGGTCAAACCTTTTCGGGTCGGAGTTAGTCAGGTTTGTAGCGGGTCTGTTTTGAATAGGGTCATCTTTTGTCAGCTCTACCTACAGCTGTAATTTTGATTGGTCTTTCTTCATTATGCTAACTCGATTGTTATGGGTAATTAGTTAAAGGGTTGTATATCTTTTGTGCATCTTAAACTCTCTAATTCTCGATCCAATAGGTGATCGGCTCAATAATAAGCAAGTTACAATTTATACACTAGGTCATGAGTTCAAATCACACGAATAGTACCTATTCGTAGAATTTCGCAGACCGTAAGCTAGGAGATACCTTTTAATCACGAGCAAAAACAATGAATTAGCCTTTGCACCCACCTGGGGTTTTTGGATTATGTTTATCTTTTATCATTGTTGTACTAGTAATTGATGAATGAATTGAATATATGTGCAATCAATTCCTACATTAAAAAGTAATCAGATCACTGTTACACAGAGAAAGTGTTCACTAATCTATTACTCCTACAAGTTGTAAGTGGAATGGCTGCAAGGATTGCACCCCATAGGTTCTTAAATAAGTATTATTGGCTGAATTTAAAAATAGAAGCAGTCCATAGTCTAGTGAACAAGCCTCAATCCCAAGATCTGTCTTGCTAGCTGGTTCTTAATTTTTGGAGGTTTCTTTCTGTCTACTTCTGTCCTGACCTCCCAAGCTAATTAACTGGTTTTGAGATTATAAACACATAATTGCTAAACATAGTAATGGGGAATTATCAATTTATCACTCAAGCGTGTGCTTATAAACTAAACGAGTTATTTGCTTCATGCTCGCACGCGCCTTGAAATGCGTTTTCTTGTGTGTAATGCCAGATTGCCAGTGTCTACTACCACTAACCTTTGTGGGTTAGACTCACACTCACTTGATCAGCTCTATCTACCTTAATTTTAGTTTAATTTAGATCACTTTAATCTAATAATCAGTTTAGTTCACTTTAGTTCATTTACGAATTTATTACTTTAATACTGTACATTTTTTGTGGTTAAAAAGTTTCGTTGCAATGATTTAAATATTGAAAGGGGTTTAAAGTTATAAATCTGAACGTCTCTAGCTGAAAAAAGTCAATTCATTTTTATTCAATTGAAATTCAAAGTAAAGAGCCTTTGAACATGGTAAATAAACAACATATTCAAGATAGGATTTAATTTATTTACGCTTAAGTTTATGTATGTGACTCTAGAAAGTCACGATGGTTGTCTAGCTATAAATATTTAGGGTCTGTTCTCCTCAACTTCCCCTTGAAGTATTCAGCAAAATTCAGTTCAGTTCAGTAAAATTCAGTTCAGTTCAGTAAAAAGAAGTTCAGTTCAGAAAAATTCAGTAGAGTTCGGTAAACCAAAGAACAAATTTACTCTTGGTAATTGTAGATTCAGTAAAAATAAGTTCAGTTCAGAAAAATTCAGTTCAGTTCAGTAAATTTCAGTTCACTTCAGTATTGTGCATATAAGATCAGTAAAAAGAAGGTGAAGAGAACAGGCCCTAAGTACCGACATACTTAGCAAAGAGTCCTAGTATATAGGAATTGAATTCATAACCTTTATCATGAAATACAACCACACGACCAACTCCACTCAAACATTTAATCTTAGTATAAACACTTAGGGCATGTTTTTTTCAACTGGTTTTCAGTTTTGTCCTGTTTTCACCAGTTACCAGTTACAAAATACAGTTGTGTTCAGTTTTACCCAGTTTTACCCAGTTTTGCCCAATTTTTTATCCAAATTTGTCAGTTTTAATAATAATAATAATAATAATAATAATAATAATAATAATAATAATAATAATAATAATAATAAATAAAAATAATAACAATAAATAATAATAATATGTATTATTAATTATAACAATAAAAATAATAAAAAAATAGTTTATTATTATTATTGATACTATTATAATTATTTTTTTTGTTAGTATAATTATTATTGTTAGTATTATTATTAATTATTATTATTATTATTATTATTATTATTATTATTATTATTATTATTATTATTATTATTTCTACTATTATTAGTATAATAATAATAATAATAATAATAATAATAATAATAATAATAATAATAATTAATAATAATACTAACAATAATAATTATACTAACAAAAAAAATAATTATAATAGTATCAATAATAATAATAAACTATTTTTTTTATTATTTTTATTGTTATAATTAATAATACATATTATTATTATTTATTGTTATTATTTTTATTTATTATTATTATTATTATTATTATTATTATTATTATTATTATTATTATTATTATTATTATTATTATTATTATTATGATAATAATAAGAATAAAAATAATAATACTAAATATTATTATTTTTATTATTATTATTATTGTTAGTATTATTATTAAATATTAATTTTTTTATTATTATTATTATTATTATTATTATTATTATTATTATTATTATTAATAACCGTAAAAATTAAATAATTTTCAGTTTTCCCAGTTTCTCCCAATTTTTTCCCAGTTACCAGTTAGACTTTCCAATTTTCATCAGTTTTGTCCAATTTCTCCCAATTACCAGTTCCAGTTTCCAGTTGAAAAGAACGAGCCATTAACCTTATAAAAATGAATGCAATCTAATTATTCCTAATAAAAAGGTAGGGCTTCTCGCGTGAATTCCAAAAACATACTCCTTTGTATGCTCCTTGCTTGTGTAGGGGAAAATGAATCTTGTACAATGATTGTACATTACAATTATTTTTGTGTGTCTATCTCTCTCCTTTTCCCTTTTTTACTCTACCACAAATACCCCCCTGAAATCCCAAGTAGTAAGGGTAATTTTGTCACTCATCTCACATAAAAAAAGGTTGTACAGGTTGATTACAACCTGAGTATCATTGTCCTTGTGTAGGTGTACCTCTCTAGTTATCTTGTCCAGAGCCGGCCCAAGGGGGTGGTCAGAGGGGCGACCGCTTAGGGCCCCAGCCTGAGTAGGGCCCAAGCAACAATGAAAAATTAAGTTAAACAAAAAAACTTGCAAACACTAAACATGAAAAAGGGGGGTGGTTCCTTGGTTGGAAATGAGTTGTATTGCTCCTTATGTACATTGGGTCTTGAGTTCAAATCTCTTTGGCCTCAATTTTTTATTTTTATTTTTTTTCGATAAAACAAGTTATTCATACATCAGGGGCCCTCACTTTTATCCCGCTTCAGGGCCTCTAAAATCTTAGGGACGGCCCTGATCTTGTCTACCGCATCAGATTTCCGAAAATGTAAGACATATGTAATACATAGGAGTATTCCACCATCCTGGTCATAGAAAGATGAAACACAAAGGACCCTTCGTTTCCCTTATGAGTTATGAGAAGGCAACACTTGCAACGCTTTTACATGACCAAAACATGCAAAGTGGCCTTTGTGTCAATAAAATGTTTTTGATGTGTTTTGACAAATGAGTATGTAGGTACGTATTTTGCATTTGCAATCTCAAAATACTCCGTCAACTCAAAGACTTCAAGCTAAGGTACTCCGAATATTGTATTTCTTTATTTTAGTACTTAATTAGTGTGCATGTCTGTGCTATACACGGAATGTTTCGACTCTTTTTGATTTTTTTTATTTAAAATTTAATGTTTTCTGGTGGGTTGTCTTGATTCTAACTTTGTCGTAATAATTTTCTTTCTTTTTTTTTTCCTTTTTTGGTAGGTGCTAATTTTTGGAGATTAACTGGTAAATAAAACTACAGCAACACTGAGGCGGGATTTGGAGAGGTTAATCTGCAGCCTGACTCTTAATTTTTTTAGGGCAAATATTAAAATTTTGGGAGGAGGGATGCCCTGAAATCATGGTAATAGTCATTCACTGGCCGTGTATTAGCCTTTAACAAAAATAAATAAATAAAAAAAATCATTCATTGGCTTGTGGTGCCTCTATTCATTGGCATTATAGTTATACTTATTATGATTAGTCATATTGTAAACTTTGATCTATATTTGACAGAGTACTTAGAAAACGATTATTAGGATTTATTAACAAACTTGAGAATACTATGTTATAAAGTTCTTCTACCAAAGATTATCATAGTAAACTATGGATCGAAATGCACTAAGTACATCAAAAATTTATCGAAACAAAATCTGGGTGGCCCATGTCCCAGCACCAATGACCCATATGCATGTCTCAAATCCCGTGTCCCATTGTGAAATCAGAGTTTGGGGACTCGGGTGACCGTCTCGAGCCACCGGAGGTCCTCTAGGGTGACGATAGACCCCATGGAGAAGTTTGGGCAAAAACGAAAACGGGGCCCGGGAAGCCGAAAATCAAAGGCTATAATAATCCACTTTTTTGAGCTTCCGGAAGGCCCTGGAACGAAGGTGGATATTTTTTCACTACATCGCACGGGACACTCTTAGGGAACATAAGAGGCCCTCGGGGTCCATTATCGGGTCCCTGATAGGCTTGCAAGGGCGTTTTTCCGGTACACCAATGTAACGGTCGGAATACCAAATGACTGGGTGATATCAAAGTTCGGGGATCCGGATGACCCTCCCGGGGCACTGAGGATCCTCTAGGGTCATGATAGACCCCAGAGAAGTTTGGGCAAAAATGACACCTAAGCCCCCGGAAGCCGAAAACGAAGGCTATAATCCACTTTTTTGGGTTTCCAGGAGGCCTTAAAACGAAGGTGAATATTTTCGTACCACATCGTATGAAACACCCGTAGGAGACATGGGAAGTCTTTGGGGTCGCTTATCCGGTCTCTGATAGGTTTGGAAGGGCGTTTTATGATACACCGGTGTAAAGGTCGGAACACCAAAGGCATGGGTGATATCAAAGTTTGGGGGATCCAGATGACATTCGCAGGGTATCTAGGGTACTCTAGGGTCATGGTAGACCCCCCGAAGAAGTTTGAGCAAAAATGATACCCGAGCCCCGGGAAGCCGAAAAAGAAGGCTATAATCCACGTTTTTTGAGCTTCCGGAGGCCCCGTAATGAAAGTGGATATTTTTGCACCATATCGCAGGGGACACCCTTAGGTGACATGGGAGCCCCCGGGGTAGGTTATCGGGTCCTTGGTAGACTTGAAAGACCTCTTACTAAACATCGGAAGCTAATCCACGGATTTTGGGTACCGAGCATGGCTCTCCACCACCTCGTGCCGCCAAACCTATCCCTAAGCCCTCTCTACTACTATAATGAGGTCTCATAATTTTCCCCAATTGTTTTGAAGTGATTTCTAAATTTTTTTGATTTTTTTTTCCAGCGTACTATTTAATTAAAAATTATATTAACTAGCTATAATATGTGAAAAATATAATAAAAAAAATTCTGTAACTTAATAATAAGTACTTGAAAAGTTTGAGTTGGAACTTTTGTAAAATAATTCCTCAAACTCTCAAAACCACAATATGAAAGTTATGTATTGGGCATATCTGCTCCTGTTAGAACAACTAAATCTTATAAGACTCTTTAGTGAGTAGTTGCCCGAAATAGGCTTGTGCGCAAAGGGAGGCAAACGACGCGACATGAAGCGCCTACGATTATAAAAGTTATGCACTGGGCATGTCTACTCGACGGTTTTTGGGTACCAAACATGGCTCCCCACCAACACGTGTTACCAAACCTACGCCCAAGCCCTCTCTAATGAGGTCTCATAATTTTTTCCAATTTTTTTGAAACAATTCTTTTTCTTTTTTTTTTTGAAATTTTTCCCATTTTTCGACGTAACTTTTTAAATAAAAATTAAATTAAATAGTTTCAAACATTCATGTTGGTATAACTGTTCAAGGAAAACAATATAAAGCAATATATGATACTAAATTTAATGAAGTTGGAGGGGTTATCTTGCAAAGAGAGGAGGTGTAGATACCAAATGCCTATTAGCAATCGAAAAGAGAAACACGAAGAACCTTATCAAAATGGGGATTAGTTGTACATGATGCCGGAAAGATGAGATCCAGATAGGAACGTTGAACATATGGGAAGCTAGGAGATGAATTGATGCTGTGTGGTTCCATCATCTATGCATGAGAGAGGAATTAGCTTCTTTTTTTTTTTTTTTTTTTTGGCTCATCAATATGTGAGAGAAATTCGTTACTCCCTTCATTTCATAAAAACCTTAACATTTATTTTTTTTTGAAGTTTGACCATGATTTATGAAAAAATATAAGGATTTACAATGTAAAAATACTATTGCTAAATTCATTTTAAATATTACTTTTGTAAAATCATATTTTTTATAATTTATATATTCATTTAAATAGAACTATTTAGGGTCAAAGTGGTAAATTGAAAACCATGAAAAAATAAATGTTAAGGTTTTTCTAAAACGGAGGGAGTACTACTCAATTTCTTGAATTTGTACCGTCTGATAACTTGTGAGAATGACAGGAAGCGGGACAAGGTGTCATTAAACTCCATTATGTTTTTGTAACGTCTGATTGTTGCTAGTTTCTCTGGCTTCTCTCTCTCTCTCCCCTGTCACATGACACGCCAATTGTAAATTGACACGTCCTTCGGCAATTCAACGACTGATATGGCGAGCTATGATTTAATCGTTGCGTTTTAATCTAATTATATAGATTAGTAGGCAAATAGTTAAATAGGAAAAAATGAAGATAGAAAAAATATCACGCTTTGTGGATCGGAGTAACTTAACTTTTATTTAAAGATAATTTGAGGTTTATAACGCAAGAGGCAACACCTTTTAAGCAATTATGTGGGGAAAAATAAGCTAAAATTAATGGAAAATCTCCTAAGGATAGAGAAAAAAGGATAGATAGATTATTGACTCTATAATACCGGCCATTTTCAATGTGCATTAACAATAATTACGTACAAAGAATGGTTAGAAAGCGAATTTTGGACTTAAGATATACTAACTGGATTTCAAACTTTTTTTTGGCACCAATGAAAAAGTCATAAGTAAAGGGCTCCCAACAGAAATTTCCCAAATAAAAAGATGAACCGTGGAGAGCAAGAGCCTCTAGTTTCACTAGCTATCAAACAAATTTTTACAATGGCATATAGATTATATGTTGATTTATTTTTCTTTTTGGAAAATGGTGAATATTATTCCATTTATCAAAGGGATGCTGGAACGACATACATCTTTTAAAATTTACAACAAAATAAGCGTATTAGAGAGGTACCTCTCCTAAACGACTAAGATTATATTTTGATATTCACTAAAAAAAGATTATTTATTGATTTCACTAAACCTATTGGTGGATAATCCAATCCATGATTCCATGTGCCATTATGGATGCAAAAAGTACTAGAATTAGAGAATGAGGAATAATTACGAGGCATGCAATCATGGTTAGCTGACGACATTTAGCTAAGCTGACTTGGGATTTTTAATTACGATTGAGCCCCTTGACCAACTTTTCCCATAAAGGAAAAGTGTAACTTTTATGATACGCAACGAAACTTCGACAGTTACGCATTGTTGTTTAAGGCCAGGGATGATAAGTTCACCGGTAGATTAACGGTTATTCAAAAAGTTTACCATCAAAAAAAAGTTTACTAAAGTTGATTTTTGGGTGTGGGGTTTGATCTTGAATTGATTGGTAGATCAACTTGGATCAACACTACTCGACCTAGCTTAGCTTGGGAGATCTGATCTTCTTCATCAAATCCTCCAATTCCCCCTGCACTGCAATAAGCCACTTAGATCCTGCCACCTCAGCCGCGAATTGAACCGTATTGTACTGAACTAAACACACAAATGTACTCTTTTTTTATTATTTATTTTTAATGAAATGACGCGGAATAGAATGGAGCAAAAAATGACGCTGAACAATAGGATTAATGTAAAATCAACTATTCTGATAAATAGTACTCCCTTGTATTTTGTTACACGGTAGGGAATGTTGTTCAAACACCTTTCTTTCCCTCGTGTACTTGGATGTACACTCTTTCAAAGATTTGGGAATAAGGGGCTCTCACGCTTTGTCCCTTTCCCTATACCACCTACAGGCATGGCTCGACCCTAGCTAAGTCTTTCTTTCCTTTTAAGTCCATTTAATTTTCCACCAATATTTTCTTCATGACTGTGTTCTTTTTCATTGAATTGAATTAGACTAAAATGAATTGAATTACAAATTGAACTCCACTAAATTGAAGTAAACTTATTACTGATCAGTAAGTAGAAAAGAACAGTACACCCTATCTCTCATCTCCTCCTCTTTTCTTCTCTAATTTTATTTTATATTATTCCCCGGTGCTTGACGTAGGTGTGTTCTTTTACATTTACATGGTTCAATTTAATTTGGAAGCATTTTTTTGCTTATTTTTGGTATCGCTTCAATTAAATTCAATTTCATTCGTAAATGTTCAGTTATGTACTGTTGTGTTTAGTGGAAAGAACACACTCCTATACTTCCATGTTTGGTTTTATAAACATAAAAAGACCCGTTGTTATATATAATGACTATGGGTGTGTTCTTCAGAGTTTACCCCGTCAATTCACTGCACTTCACTTCCGTTCAATTAAGTGTGGTTTCGTGTCATTTTGGTGGTTTTCAGTTTAGTTCAGTTCAGAAACATACATTTTGTCTCACATACCAATCAGTGTTTAGTTCAGTTTAGTAGTTCATTTCAGTTCAGTTGTGTTGAATTCAGTTCAATTCAGTTCAATTCAGTTGAATCCACTTCAATTCACTTCATTTTAACCCTAAAGAACACACCTGAATCCTGATATCAGATGTCCCCAAAAAGACATATATCTTGGCTATATGATACGCATAAAAAAATGTTATGGCATGATCAATGATCTTATTATATTAAAGGAGGTATAAGCTAGGTAAACAAGTTTAATTTTCAGATCGTTATGTGGGCAAAAGGATGTTGTACGAAAATGGATTAGAGGAAAGCCTAGATTCAGGGGATATACTATGACCATTGACCAATTTGCTCAAAGAGAAGGCAAGAGACTTCCTTCTTTTTGACTACACATAAACATAATGACATAATTTTGTAGGTGGCTCGTTAAGTCTCATTCCCTTTCGGTGCCAAAAATGAAAGATTTACATGCATTTGAGCGCCAAAGGATGACCGAAAATCTGTTATTAGCTATAGCGATAAAAAAAGACACGGAAGGAGCTCTTTTTTTTTTTTTGGTGGGACATGGAAGGAGCTCTTTAATTGAGTCTTCTATGCCATAAGATCATCAATTGAAGTAAGCTTGGAGCTATGCGAGTAAGACGGGATTTGAAACATTTTTGCCACAAACGATTCGGATAAACATATTGAGAGTGCAAATTGCAACAATAGAAAATTAAACGAACTCGAATATTCAATGTTCGAAAAAGTTATTTTTTTTCCTATTTTAGTTGACTTTAATTTGATTATTTTTTGGATATTTATGATATTTTTGGTATTTCGGATATCTGGATTCGAAATTATCCGAAAAATATTTAAAATTTTCAAAATTCATATACGTATCCGTATCCATATCCGATATTTTGGATATCCACTTTTCGAATATTCGAATTTTTTCAGATCGAATATTCGGATTTTCGGAAATAGATTCCTTTGAACAAAACTAAGACCAACCCTCGATGATTGTATTGAGTGTGGTGACCAGTGATGTACTACAAACTACAAAGTAAGGGCTTCGTACAAATATACGCTAGTTATTTGAGTGGAAGAAAGGGAGAGATAAAGACAGGGTGGTGAGGTGGCACCTTGGGGAATGAGATTGAGAAGAACCTGGGGGTTTGGTATCCATAATCCATTCCCCTGGTAAGAAAAACTCCCAATGTTCCCTGCCGTCTAGACACACTAATAACAACAGAGGCCACTTCCCATAATCAGCTGCTCCCTTTTCTACATTTTATCACTCTTGACTTACGACTATTGTCAGGTCTTCTTATTAATCCATCCCACACCATTTGTTGGAAAAAAAAATCCCATGAAGTCGGAACTTTAATTACCGATTAACTACATATTAATGAAGTAAATCGGCTCATTGGAAGGGATTTCATCTCGACCAATCCATCATACTCGTATAGAGTATAGAATCCGATTGGATAAGAGCATAGTTTATTGTCGTTGCACCCGCTTACCAGTGGCGGATTTAGAAAATTAAAAATATGGGTGCCAAAACTGATTTATTAAATAAAATGGGTGCCAAAACTAAATTGGTAGGGTCTTTTAACAAAAATTTCCAAAAAAGAAAAAATTACGGTATTTTAGCAAAATTTTCCGAAAAAACTGGTTGCCCGAGACCCCGGGCACCTGCACTGAATCCGCCCCTGCCGCTCACTGTGAAAAGTGCATAGTCCAATCGAATCTAGAACGTCCAGCAGCTTGAACAGCGACATTGATACCGTTGAGCTAAATGCTACAACTACAGCTAATTTTGCCAAACGTAGCAAAAAAGTGACAACACGAAAATTTTAATTTCCTACTTCGGCATAGTTTTTTTTTTTTTTTTTTTTGATACGAGGAACCCGCAGCCACTACTCTTAGAGTGTGCACTGGATAAACCCCGAGTGTATGCAATAGCCTGCAAACCACACACACCAGGCAAGCCAACAACATAAATCTTGTAGACAGGCTCAACAAAGAGGGATTAGTGGGATTTGAACCATGGTCATTGCCATAAAATTCAACTTCACAACCAACTCTGCTACCCCTTTTAGGACCAACTTCGGCATAGTTGGCAACTTGGGATAGTACTACAATCACCCTGAGCATCACTCTTGAATCTTGATGGGTAGTCTGAAAACCCAGCAACTTGAAGAAATGGCCATTATATTTGCTTATTTGAGTCACATTTGCATCATAAACTGATACTCATGATATGATCATCAGTGTGTTTTGAAAGTGCTCACATCACATGGGTCGGTCCGTATTTTTGAACAAGTCAGCTTCCAATTTCCACAATAATTCACATGCAGGCAGAGGCACAACAACAAGCACACAATCACAATGCCTTTCTTTCACCTTCTTTTTACCTGGAGAAAATCACGGAGCCAATCTATCTCAATCATGGTAAAAGAAGACTGATGATATCCCCTGAATGAAGAAAGAGACCGAAAGGTGACTTCATTTGCAGATCTAAACTGCCTTACATTTGACAGTTATGCCTGTCCCAGACAAACCATCTATTCTCTTAGTCATATCATATCCCTCGACATCGAAATAAGGAGGTTTATTTGTCGCCCAAAATGTGAGAAAGACGATCCATCCACACTTCTCTTAACAGAATTATTCTCCTTTCTGTTAACACAGAACCTAAGTTCCCACAGCAAGTTGGAACTCTGCAAATTTTGCCGAAAACAAGCTAGTATGTTTGGCTTGCAGGAGGAAACTGAAACACTGCAAGTCTGAGATACTCACATCTTGCCAACAAACGACGTTATGACTTAGGAAGAATCCCATCACTGGTGAAGTCCAGGAAGGTCGAAATGTATGCAACCTTATACTGTACAATATACCTGACAGATTAAAAGGCCAATTAATACGAAAAGATAAATGTCATGTAGAAAACTTAAAACAAGACTATGTAATGTAAGCAATAATTATGTTTAAGTCTCTTCCAAATCCTCAGATTAAATTTGCAATATGTATGTGGAAATAATATAGAGTCAGTGTCATCATTCTCATGCAACGTCCCAATTTGAACAAATGATGGACATGGTTGTTCTACTTAATGACATCCTTTGCACTACCTTTCTTTTCGGCTTCCGAATCACTTGAATACAAACTCATGATAGTGCTGGGACTCTTTACTTACAGGCTAATACTATTTAAAAATCTCACTTCATGTCTTCCCTCCCAAATCAAAAGCTCTTCTAGGATTCCATTCTTTTTTAGTGGCTTCAGAAGCACTTAAAATATATATGCACTCAACAACAGCCTTATCCAATTATAGCACCTTGATGTGCTTTAGTCAGTGGCAATGGCTTCACACACTTCCCAAAGTGTAAATAGTCCAAAAGAAAAGGAAAAGGAAAGAAAAGTAGGCAATTACAGATGGGGCCATGCTTGCCACCCTGCAAGGGAGCTTGATTGAGTGGGCATTCAATCAAAGTTTGAAGTTTAACTGAGTGAGTTGCAGAATCACATCGACACATTCAACAGGCCGATATGAACTCACCTACAGATACACTTGATCACTACTTCCTCAGTCCAGAAATAACAGGCTCTCCTACAGTTTTATGTTACCCGGACTCTTATTTCACCTCGAGTACCCGTATCGGGCACTCTACACTTGGACATGGATAAGGACATGTACAGTAGTAGTACTTTGCTTCCTTAACTAGGATGAGGGATGCTGACTAGAATGAAATTGTACTAGTTGTACACATACATTTGACATGGTTGTTTGATGAAGAATTTATCTTAAATTAAAAGAAACCCAGAGAATTTCATGTAAAAATCAGAATATGACTACAGTCTGAAACTTGAGATCTGAATGGAGAAATACAGAAAGGTAACAACAAAGCTAACAGGAATGCAACTATTCAAGTAGCTCAACTTGTGCCGTCTCTTTTTTATTTTTTATTTCTTTAAAGAGTCTTTAATATAAAATTTTGTCAGGTTTCTAATAGAGTGAAGAAATGCCGTCTAATAAAAGATCACAAGATTCAAAACCTTGCTGACAAGAAACAGGGAGGAGCAACTAGGAAATGTCCTGTCTATTAGGAGTATAAAATTTTTAGCATGGCACCTCTGAAAAAGGAGAATAAGGGTGGAAATTTTTTTAATAAATATGAGATTTCTTGAATTCCACAAAATTCTCAATTATCATCATCAATTGCATTTCAATGCATTGCTTTGCCAAGATATGGCGGGGTTTCAACCATGGTTACTTGCTTTGTCATACACTCGTACACAAGTTATGTGGTCAATAGTACAGGAACATATGATACACCACCTATCCTGGTACAACAACAAAAACCCACCATATTCCGAGGGCAGGGTTACCACCCATCCTAGTTTTTACAACATTATACTCATCATTCTCACGGAATTCGTTAAAGTATTTATGGGACGGAGGGAGTACTTTCAGGGATTTTGGTATATATGCCGTTACGGTACATGTCAAATGTAATGCAGCATGAGGGAGGGCTAGAGGTATCCTGAAATCTTGAATCTAAAAAGATATACTCAACCTTCTCAGGCCAATAGTCAAAGCAGGGCCATGAGTATGAAATTAAAAGCTACCACCAAAAGGCATACCTCCTCAATCCTCATTAGCGACAAAGGGAATGGGACCTGGTGTTTTGGGCAATAGTAGCAGAACTCATAAAAAGGTTGGGCATCAAGCTTTGGGGGCCCGTTATTGGACATTGTGATGCAAAGCAATGTAATAGATGTTGGCAAGATTTTGGGACTGTCATTTTTTCTTGCTTTATTGGTTTTGTCCCTCTTTTTTGAAGCTAGTTCATGTATGTTTACTCTCAGTCAATTGTCTAACAACCATCCTCTTTCTTTTGCACCTGTTAAATTTCTTAAAGTTGTAATAAAAAAAGATATATCAGCACAAAGCAACACAGTTTCATGCTTTTTCTGTCTCAAACTCCTGGGATAAAGATTCCCTAATATGGAAGAAAATACTTATGCATGAGATCAACATATCCGGAATTTTTTTGTTTGCATAGCAAATCATGAAGCAATAAGACCAAATCTGTTGTGTACAAGACATGGAGCATACCTGCACTAACTGTTAGAGCAACAAAGGTTCGGACCAAACCAAGACACGATCTTCTTGCTTACTCTCGCTAGCAAATCATATTGGTCTGCAAGGATAAAATAGCATCTACTTAAGTAATAATGCTTGCAATACATAATTGGCAGACAGGATAAGAACATCAGTAACCAACAGCAGGAAAATGAGTTATGAGTCATGATACAATGTCCTGAAAACACAGCAGATTTGCTGTACCATGAGGTTGAGTTTTTCATTCACATACAGAACCAAAGTAAGGGAGACCTTCTGACTTAATGCCTGAAAATTCAACTCAGCAATTCTAAATCCTTTGCTTTGTTTACTTTTCTTGTGGGGTGCAATGGGGCGGGGCGGGGCGGGGCGGGGCTGGGCTGGTTTGGCCATGTGGATTCTCAATTGGCTAGCAGGCCTACAAGCAAGTTAGCCAATATACAGGCAGCAATCAATCTTTGCAATGTTAAAATGGTTGATTTAAGAAAATCAAGGGTTACGCTTGAAACAACCTTGTAAATTCCTGCTTAACCATATCAGTGTGGTGCATGTCAGCGTGTCGGTATGTTTCATGTGCTCCCAAAGACCAGTTTTCACCCAGGAAAATAGATCTGCATGAGGGAATTTCAAACGCTGATATTGAAAAGGTGAGCACTTTTAAATATAATAGAAAACTTACTAAAAGACGTAATCAAATAGAATGAAAAAGTAAAAGCCCAGTAAAGACAAGAAAAATACCTTTAGACCTAAGAATAGATACAGCAGCTTTAAGACCTTTAAGTTTAGCATAATTGAATATTCCACTCAAATTAAATATAGAATACTACTGCTTCTCTTATGCTTGAAGTCAAAGATTATGAACATGGAAAGCTCATCTTCAATCATCAAGCTCACAAGCTTTTTCTCTCTATTTCATTCAAATCACCACTTTCTAAGAGGTTAAGGGTCAAATTAACTACCACCATAATTGTGTGCCCCCACAAAGTCATGTCTTAACTCTTTAACAAAACTGTTAATCTGTTATTAGGCCTGGGGAATGTCAAGCAAGGTGACCCCTAAAAGGATGAGTTTTTTCAAATATACACCATTTTCTTTCCTAATGGCCATGTGTATTGCATGACTAATCATAAAGCATGTATAAATTATAATAATAAACAGAAATGTTAACATTGTAATACCAATTTCTTCTTGAATCACAATGTTTCTCAACATCTTATGAGATTTGCTTCTTTTTGTTTTGGGTCTCCCAACTACCACCACTTAATCTCTTTTCTGCTAATACTTCAGCTTTAAGCAAGGTATCCAAACATTTTCTTTCCTGCAAGAAATTAAGAAAAAATAAAATAAATAAATAAACATCTTGAGTTGGGAAGACCTGAAAGCCTTTTGCATAGTTTTGGTGACTCCACAAGCACAGTTAGAGGTTTCTACACCAGTCTCACTTCTAATTGCTTCAGTGTGTTTCTGTTAACATCGGAACCAATCCATAAAAGCATTCCAAAACGCGATCTACAAGGAAACAATGTAATATAATAAGTACTCAGTACAAATGGCGTTGTAAATGAATTCTGATCAATTATTCACAGTCGGTATAGACTAGTAAACCCAATAAACAAGAGGATAAAAAAACATGGTTTTCCAGGTATACTGTTATTCACAAATATCTAGAATCTAGATCATGCTTCCATGAACTTGAAAGAAAAAGGGTATATGCTGCCAGGCAATTCTGTTTTGACAATGACACAGTTCTTTGCCCAAATCTTGAATACGTCTCAGAATAGGGTAATACATCGTTGATGGCTTGATGCACCAATTTCTGCATTCATTTTACAGTAGATGGCCTGCAACCCAGTGCTTCTACCACACACATATATACAGCAGGCTCGATTCGTCAACCACAAAACACAAAATTGCCAGTACCCCTGTTAAGTAAGAGCATATATATTGTGAAGCGAGAACCAAAATGCGGAATTTATCCCAGAGTTATCAACTATTATAGTTCTTCCAAGCATCACTACTCAACAGCTGTTGGCACCAATGAAGACAAAACAACATTTTCGTTAAGAAGGAACTCCACTGAATTATTGATGAAGCACATTGTTGCTACATTTGCAAAATTATTGCAATCAAGAATACACATGGCAACATAACTGTATATAACATCTTTGAAATATGAAAATCAATGATGTAGCTGTTTCATCTGAGCATGCATATCCAGGGGGTGAGAAACCCTCCTCCACTCCACAAATACATCCAGGAGTTGTGAAAATGCATGAAGTGAAGCTGCAACCATGGTAACACTAGAGTCGTGCAAAATGTATCAAGAGTTACATCAGCAACTGATAAAACAGAACAAGGTCTACAAAGAGAAGAGAGTGGAGAATTTGTTCTCCTCTAAGAAACACTTCAAATTAAGGGTTGAAGTTTCACTCAACCAAGAGAACACATAGATTCTATATCGCAGTGCTTCAACTCTGATTTTCAATCAAATAGCAAACAGAAGGCATGTCATTAACCATCTGGCTGCCTGCAAAATGACACAAATTTGGGATGGTATTCTAATCTGGATCCCCTGCAACCTCTTACATGTGATGAAGAAGGGAACACCTCAACTGAGTAAGCATTCCGTTGATGCGACGCACAACCAAAATGTCATAGAATCCAAACAAAAAAGGGAAAATGAGAAACACTAGGAAATATTGTCATGAGAGCGGCTGAGCAATAAACCACAGGTGTTAACCTCAAACATCGCTGAACTTGGTTCAATTGAAGGGCGGAGGGCCTATTCCATGAGGCTTGTGATTACGTGTATTTCAATTAAGCATGACATGTCAGGGCATCAAGCTAGGGTACCATAGGTCCATATGTAAAATTCTTTCAGCTTGATTCCCAGTTGTCATTTTAATTTAACTATAATACGGATCATCCTAAAGTCACGAAACAGCTTACCTATTGCGCCCATATAGAGATCTCACTGAAGGATCAAAATAAACAGACAAATTATTAAGGCAATTCCTTGTTACTCATCACTCTCAGATATAAAATTCATAGCAATAGGAAGAAACATATAACCAACCAGTTCAACTCAAAGTCTCAAACAGAAAAACATCTTGGCTATAACGATTAAGGAAATTCCTTGTTACTTACCACTCAGTGACTAAATTCATAGCAATATGAAGAAACATATAACCGACCAAGCTGTTTCATAAGCATATCTTGATTAGGTTGGGCAAGCAATGTCAAAAGGGTTTGGTTACAATTATAACTCAGAGGCCCAAGTCCAATATTTCCAAAGTAGCCTCTCAGATATATTAAATAAAAACATTCACTACATAAACCTAATCCTCCTCAAACAAGAGAAAGAAATATCAAAGAGGATCCTACCATGTTTTACTATTGACCACGTCCACAAGTCTAAACTTGAATACAAAACATTGAAATCCCAGAAAGAGTATGACCTTGTCGGAATCAGAGTATGAAGTACTCCTGGGAAGAGGTTACGCCAGAGACAAATTATAAAGTTTAGTCAAAGTGTCAAACCCAACATGAAACCGCAGGTAAAGTGAAAAAAATATCATACAAAATCCTTCCATGGTGCATTAAAGCATCAGACAAATACAAGGATTGAAGACCCTGGAAGAGAATGACCTTGTGGTGATCGAAATGTGTAGAGGACCGGAGAAAGGTTAACGCCGGAGACGAAATATAAACCTTGAAACTGCATAAAAACAGAAATATGCATATGTTGAATACAGATAGCAGAAGCCCAGAGAATATATAATCCTTTCATGATTGACTATTTATTTGAGATAACATCTAAGCCGAATACAGAAATCAGAACCTGGTAAAAGCAATGACCTTGTGGTGATTAGAGTGTGCATGTCCTCAGAAGAGATAATGCCAGAGATGACTCGCAAAGATTAGAAAAAAAACTGCAAATAGCAACCTGACTAGACACAGCATGGACATCTTTGATGACTCAAGTGAACCAGCAGAAACGTAAGTTTGGTAACTGATACTTGAGCAACCGCCTGGCCCATTAAGTGAAACATAAGTCAATATACTCACGAAGTATGTGAAGAAGCTTAACAAATATGAAGGCTACTTTTCAATAGTCAGTAGACTCAGTAGACATATATACCGCTTGGATTCAGAGTTCTAGCATAACTGAACTATAAAACATATAGAAGATATGAGAATGAGCTGCAAAATCTCATACTCAAGGAGATAATAAATAGTGTCATAAGATTAGGGCTATTCTCAATCAAAAGCTTCCGGTTTTTCCTCTGAATATTTCATTTCGAAAGGACAAACCAAAGAACCAGTCTAGCATCACTCTCTTCATTAATGTCATGAAAATTTAAATTTAGTGTCTGTGAGCTAAGAGATAGTACATGTAAGACAACAACTATCCTGTTCAAGTTTTTTGGCAGGCAGCATAAACCCTAGCGAAGTGTGGCCATATCTATCTCTTTTGAGTGGAATGGCATAAAAGGTTCCCATCAGCCCAATGTGTGTTTCCCCACTAAATCAAGGAAGCAGAAATACCTGAAGTCAGAGAAACTAAATTCAGGAAGAATTGCTCAATCTTCCACCAATTCAAAACGGATATATAGCTCACTGCCAGTCTGTCTAAGTTTCACCATCGCTGAATTCTAAGCTTCAGAAATTAGAACCTTTTCCCTCAAAAATTTGTCAGGCTACGATTACACAAGTAAAACTCATAGTTCATAAGTAATATGATCATGAACCGTAACATGCTCTAGAATTTCATAAAATAACAGCTCAATTGTTTGATAAATTTCATTGGATTTCAAATGGGTTTCATCCCGAGAGGTGAATAAATATGTCCTCCCCTTAATCTCCACCCAACTACAAGCCATCTCCTTTATTGTTTCCTGCTCCTTCACCTGTTTCCTTAAGAAAGGGACATTGTCCAATCTCCCAGCAGAAGCACAAATATCCATGACCATGGGCCAAGTGCTTGATTCATTAGGTGCAAGTTGTAAGAGCTGCTTGGCTGCATAAACCCCCAATTCAAAGCCTCCCCAAATCCTACACCCATTTAGTAGTGACCGCCAAAAAACATGTGTGGGCTCAAAGGGCATTTCCACGATAACCTGATACGCTTCTTTGAGCAATCCAGCACGTGCAAAGAGATCAGTCATGCAGGCATAATGCTCAGGCCGAGGAATAATCCCAAAATCCTTCTCCATACTTTGGAAATATTTCTGTCCTTCTTTCACAAAACCACAGTGGCAACAACCTTCAAGAACTCCCAAAAAGCTGATACGATCAGGCAAAATGTGAGCTTTCTGCATTTGATGAAAAGTCATGATTGCTGCAAAACCATAACCATGGTGCGCATAGCCTGTAATCATCGCATTCCAAGTAACAATATTACGATGAAGCAAATCCACAAAAGTACGCTTAGCGTCATCATAGCTACCACACTTCATGAACATAGAGACAATCGAATTCCCAATGTGGGAGTTATTCTTAAATCCCCTTTTAAGAAGCTGCAAGTATAGCTGTTTACTCATTGATAGCATGGCTAAATCTGCAGAAGCAGCCAAAGCAGTAGTAAACGAATGCGAATTTGGTTCAACTCCAACTGACAACATTTCCTTAAACAAACTCAACGTCTCAGCTGCCAGCCCGTTTTATTGAAAACCCGACATGATAGAAGCCCATGAAACAGCATTACGCTCAGGCATTTCCATGAACAAGCTCCAAGCATCACTAACGCAAGACGCCTTAAGGAGTCCACTGATGATTGCAGTCCAACTAAACACATCTTTACCCGGCATACAAATGAAAAACTTCAACGCCACATGGATCATATTTACTTGACTATACCCAACGATCATGGAATTCCAAGAAACAGTATCTCTGTCAGGCATTTCATCGAACAGTTCTCGTGCATTGTTGATCATGCCATTTTCAACATACCCTTTAATCATCGCATTCCAAGCAACTGTATCCCTGTAAGCCAACCCATCAAAGATCTTCCTTGCATAATCAACTTCTCCCCTTAACGAAAGATTTAATAACCTTTTTGTTAACAAGACTGTATCTTGATTTTGAGCAGAGTTGTTAGCAAATGAATCTTCATTGTGCCCATTATTGGCTTGTGAAATATAAGCCAAGTTTCTAATGTTGAGATATATATTGGGGATAATGCATACTTTATTGCTTGCATTTTTCCTGGTGTTTGATTGATTAAGTATCTTCTTGAAGGCGGCAATGACGCCATTTCTAACGAACATGAACTCTTTACTGTAGATAGGAATAGGATGCTAGAATTTGTTTTTCAGATTTTAATTTGGGAAGAGGAATGATTTATTTGGCGGGCTTCCTTACGCTTAGGCATGGCAATGGGTCGTGGGTATCCACGAACCAGCTCCACCCGCTCTAAATAAATGGGTGAAAATCTGAATAAACGGGTGAATGGACGGATGGTGGATGGATCAAGTAGTGGGTCAGGTGGGATTCGGGTTATGATTTTCCACCCGTGAACCCGACCCAC
Organism: Tetragonia tetragonoides; assembly: GCA_038025085.1. Taxonomy (NCBI): domain Eukaryota; kingdom Viridiplantae; phylum Streptophyta; class Magnoliopsida; order Caryophyllales; family Aizoaceae; genus Tetragonia; species Tetragonia tetragonoides. The sequence goes on from CM076139.1 coordinate 13,205,544, forward strand.
GAATCCACCCATCACCTGTTTAATATTTATTATACATTAAAAAACAAAGAGACCATTAAAAAAAAAATTAAAATAAGACATTTGGGGTTATGTATCTTAGTAATAGTAATAAGATTTCTTTGTAATATGAGACTTTGTTATGGGCTCTTGCACTTTTTCACTCAAGTATGTTGGTTTAATTTTATGACATTTGATTTGTTAAGTTGATTTCTTGTTAAAATCCCTTAATATAGTTCAGCTCTTTATTCACCCGTTTACCACCCGTATCCACCCGTTTACCCGTGGGTGATGGGTGGATTGGATGCGGGTGGAGTATTTCGTGGGTGATGGATGGACGGGTGAAGCTTAAAAATTAAATGGGTGGATGCGGGTGATGCTCCACCCGACCCTAATCCCACCCATTGCCAGGCCTATTAACGCTAGATCAATTCATAAAAGTCATCGATAAGTCTTGTAAGAAACCATCTTATAAAAAAGATTATACTCCAAACCTACCCCTTGTATAGAACTTTTGTTGAACTGTTGTCATCGCAAGAGTAGTTGAGTAGTTTAGGCTCGATTAGATAAACGAGGCTCAAGTCGCTAAACGAGTCGAGTTCGAGTCAAGCTTATTCATCACAAAAATATAATTTTTAAAAATATACTAGTAGATTTTATACAATTATTTATCTGATTAATAAATTAATAGTAAAAATAAAATAATTGATCTTTAAACGAATTTGCACTGTTAGCGAACATAAACGAGCCGAACATAGTCCAGCTCGAGCTCAGCTTGTTTATCAAACGAGCTCGATAATTATGTTCGAGCTCGGCTCATTTACAAATAAACAAGCTTTGACCGAGCTTGTTCATGAATATTCGCGAGCATTGGTTTATTTACAGCCTACCTACGCCATTCAAGACGATTTGTACTTTGTAGTGAGTCGTATCTATTCACTTGGTTGAGCTCTCACACCGGACACCCCCCAACCTCGAGGTTGAGGATTCAAGTCTCATTCCCCTCAATTTTAGAGTTGAGAATGGTACCAGTGGTATGGACCTTAGGTCATCCCCCTCCCTAAATAATGTAATGGGCTAAAGAGCTCGGCTTCCATGTTTATTAAAAAATAATCCACCTAAATCTCACCCACATTTTAATAAATCTCACTCAACTTTAATGATCATTTTACCCTTTTACCCTTATTATAATTTTATTCTCTTCTCTTTCTCTCTCCTCATCCACCACCAACACCACCATCACCACCACTACCACCACTAACACCAGTCCACCACCATCCCCCTCTCTCTCTCTCTTCTCTTTGCTTAGTTCATTCTTTCTCTCTCCTCATTCACCACCACCACCATGCACCCACCCAAAGTTCAAAAACACATTCTCACAAGGATAAAAAAAAAGTGTTGCGTATTAATGACAACGACGATTCTATTTTTTTTAATGGCGGTCTGCAATAGGCTACGCAGTGCCACCGCATTGCGCAGAGCTACACTGCACGATCGCGCTGCGCAGAGCTGCACTGCGCGGTCGCGTTGCGCAAAGCCGCACTATTATTATTTTTTGCGTTTTATTTTTTATTGATATTATTACTACTACTATTGTTTTTATTGTTGTTTTTGTTATTGTTATTAATATTAATATCAATATTAATTTTAATATTATTAATGTTGTTGTTGTTGTTTTTTTTTTGAACGGAATTGATTATTATTATTATTATTATTATTATTATTATTATTATTATTATTATTATTATTATTATTATTAATCAAGATAATAAAGGTGCGCATCGCGTAGACATTGTGTAGAGTTGCGCAGCGCTATCGGGCAGTGCTGTTTTGCGCTACGTGATGACGTTGCGCAAACTTTTTCCCAAATTTTTTTTAAGTAAAAATTATTCGACGAAAAGAATTTATCTTAAAGTAGTCATCTTCAACGCCATTATACTCGCCTTCATTACCCGACGAGTTGTTGGTGGTGTTCTTGGTGATTGTGGTGGATTAGGAGCTCAACTTCAAAGGAGAGATAAGGAGTGAATGAAGAAGAGAGAAGAAAGGAGGGTTAAATTAAAACAATGTTAAAATGGTAAAATATCCACTTAAATTGAATGGAATTCAATAAATGATGGGTAAGATTTAATAATACTCTTAAAAAAAAAAAAAAAAAAGTCTAAAGCCCTCCTACAAGAAAAAAAAAACTTGTATGAATTGCAATTTAGCTAGCAGCCCAAAAGTCCCAGACCCAAGCAGACACATCTCTCTCTCTTCCCTCTGTCCGCCATTGCTGTTTACTCGTAGTATGCTTCTCTCATAAATTCCGTAGACCCTTTCGTGGATCATTCACCAGCATCACAGCACGGATAAAGAAGGAGAGGGAAAATGTCAGACAATCTGCTGCCAGAGCTATGGACAGAAATCATTCTTCGACTTCCAGTAAGAACCCTAATTACTCTCAAGTGTGTTTCCAAAACCTTTTTCTCTCTCATTCAAAACCCTAATTTCGCGTCTCTGCATCTTGCTTGCCGGAACCACTATTCTGATTCACGGCAAGCTTCTAATCTCTTGCTCATAGACACCAATGATTGTTACAATCCGTGTGAATTGCAATTTACAATTTGTCGCAGTGATACATTCGCCAAAACTATGCAACTTTGTAATTTTTATGACAATGGGCGCATATTAAGTATAATGGGTTATGTTAACGGGTTATTATGTATACAAACACGCAGTTCCACATTATGTAGGATGAAAAGGAAGACAATATTGTTGAATCCCTCAATTAGGAAATATTTAGTCATTCCCCAGTCCCCAATCTCTCACCTAAGTAACCCCGACATAGGTTTTGGGTATGATCCTTGCAGTAATGATTATAATGCTGTTGAAGTTGCTTATGATAAGGAAGGAAAATCCTATGCTCAGGTCTATCACCTTAGCACTGGTTCCTGGAAAACTATTGGGGTTGTTAATATACCATTTTATTGGAGATTGACCCAAAAAGTTTATTGTAAAGGAGCCATACATTGGGTAATTAGGGATATTAGGGATAATGTGCCCCGTTGTAGTCTGTTCAGGGAAGGCTGTACCCATATCGTTTCATTTGATTTGGGTACCGAGGATTTTAGCTGTGTTGAGTTGCCCGTGGATGATGAGCATAATCCTATGCATTTTAGGAAAAGAATGCCCTTGGTTTACAATGATGGACTTGCAGTGGTCTATATCTCTAGAATTAAGATATGCCTGTGGTCCATGGGAAACGAAGGTTGGACTCAGCTTTATGTAGCAAAACCCAAATCAGAAGAGTTTTTCAGACTCACTGGGACTCAATTTCCTGTTGTGATTGACAACGTGGTTTGCTCCAAGAATGGCGAGCTGTTGTTTAATGTGAATAGAATAGTGTTATCATACAATCTTGATAGTCAACAGTTCAAACTTGGCATTCGCCCTGCTCGTGTTGTAGATGCTTTTGTGGATAGCTTGCTTTGGAGTGGATTGTTTCCTTCCCATTGCAAAGACGGTAGATTAAGCGAGCTAGGGCTTTGTGATGAGAAGACATGGTAAGCAGAGTGAAGGGCATGCTAGATCTTTTGTGAGGGGACAAAGTAAGCAGAGGGAAGGAGAGATGATCTGGTAATTTTTTTTTATCTATTGACTCTATTTTTCTTTTGTATTTGGAGATTAAGCTTTTGCTAGCATTATCTAAAGATACTCAATGTATCTCATATTGTTATGACTTATGATATGTACCTCAGATTTTAGATGAGGTAGTTTGTAATTGTGATTGGGTGATTGCTATGGCTATGTGGTGTGACTTGCCTGACTTCCTTATATGCATCAATTTTGAAATCATATCCTTGCATTGTTTAGAGCATCAAGTACTTGTTTTTGTAATCACTGATTGGATGCTTAGATGAAGAAGAGTGTGTGTTATTACATTAAATCTCTTATAATTGGGTGTGTGGAAAATGAATGTTGATTTTTATGTTTATGGTAGCATTGGCATCCTTAATTAATCATAAAACACGGAGAAATGGCCTTGCTCACTTACATTCAGGCATTCAGCTAATCTTGTTTCAAGGGTATGTTTAGATGAAACTCATTTTGCAACCTCATTGAGTGAACCTTATTGAGAAAATTATGATGGACTTCAAGGACTCTTTTCTTGATGGTAATTGAATAAACAATAAGTCTTGCATGAGGCCGCCTCAAGGTGAGGCAACCTCTATATACAAGCATGATGTCGGCATTATATCATGTTTGTATGAAAGGCCTCACCTTGAGGCCACGTCATACGAGATTTTGTGTTGAACAAAAATTTATGTACAAATATAGAATCTATTATTATTGTTAATTTATTATGATTGAAACTACATAAATCTGTATCCGTTTTATAGTTTAGGACTAATTCAGTTTGAGTTGGGGAAAATTCTTTGTAGAGGGAAAGTTATCCCAATGCATGTTTTTCCATCGACATGGTTGACTTACCAAATGTATTAGATTACTTTTAAGTGATGGGTTGAGTCATGTTGACCTTCAATTTTGAACTTTATTATTACTAATTGCCAATAATAATGTGTGTCTTTAGAAATGCTTTGTGATTCTTGTCTTACTTTAAAAAAAAAATCCGTTAATCAAGAAATTGAAGGGAAATAAATGTTTGGGAGGAAATAAAAGCGTGTCTCCTATCCTTCCAATTTCTAAAAAAAAACCTCCCAATTCCAATTCCAATTCCTTCCAATTTCAGCTAGGCCCCAGTTTTTAACAACACACACCTCTCTGCCTCTACCTTATATCACAAATGCGTTAGACCTTGAATCATCACAACAGGAATACACAGGAAAAGAGAGAAAATGTCAGACAATTTGCCGCCAGAGCTATGGACGGGAATACTTGTTCGACTGTCAGTAAGAACTCTACTAACTCTGAAATGTGTTTCCAAAACCCTTTTATCTCTCATCCAAAACCCAAATTTCGCTTTTCTGCATCTCACTCGCCATCACAGGAAATGCTTATTTGTTCCCCCTTCCCCTATTTCTCACTTTTCTACTGTCAAAGTGGGTTTTGGCCTTTTGGGTATGACATTTTAAATGATGATTATAAGGCTGTGGAAATTGCATATCGTGGAGGGAATACTTATGCTGAGGTCTATGGCTTAGCACTGGTTGTTGGGGAACTGTGTCAGTTGGGGTAAATGTTATTGCACATTGTGTGGTTAATGGCCCTCAAAGTTTATTGCAAAGGAGCAATACACTGGCAAGCTATTGATAATCAGATCAGATATCGTAATCGAAATCGTTGTAAATTATTGCAAGAACGTATCTCCCATATTGATTCATTTGATTTGGGTACTGAAGAATTTAGCTACATTGAGTTGCCTGTTGATGAGGAGTATGATCCTGAGTATTCTAGGTGTAGACATCCCTTGGTTTACAATGGTGAACTTGCGGTTTTCGATGTCTGTTATGTTAGGATCTGTTTATGATCCAGGCAACAGAATGGTTGGACTCGGGTTTATGCAGCCGAAACCACGCCAGACTTCTGTCAATTTCTAGACGGTAGTGCTACGGGGTCAATTAAAAATGTTCTTTGTTGCTAAGTTGGTGAATTGGTGTTTAATGTGGGACTAAAGGTGGTATGTTTCAATCTTGATAGCCAAGAGTTTGAAATTGTCATTGATCGGGCTTATCTTGTAGATAAGTATGTTGATTGTTTGCTTTGGAATGGATTGTTTCCTCCCCATTGCAGCGAAAGACGAACAGACACACTCCGAGTTTTTGAGGGGACGAAGAAAACTGAGGGAAGGGAATAATAGTTGATCTTCTAATGTTTGTTCTACTTGCTTTCTCTCTCTTTGTTTTCAAGATTAACCTTCTGCTAGCATTGTATTGTATGATATATGTACCTGAGAGGCTGAGATTCACAAGACGTCATTTTATTGTCGTGAACTACTCGTGATTGCTTTGGCTAATTGGTCTTTCCCGCAGCACCTTCTTGTGTATATACAGAAGCTTAATCTAGGTGCATCACTTTTGAAATACTGTGCTTGCATTTTGGAGATTATTATGAGCACCGAGAACGGCACACATGTTTGCTATCACTGATGGGATGCTTAGATGAAGCAGAGTTTATTTCATTGTAAAAAATTGCCTCTGTTTGGCTGCTTAAATTTCTAAATATTTTATATTGTAGAGATTAAGCTTTTGCTAGCATTTGCTGTTATGCTTGATGTATCTCATGATATGGATCCTTTGCAGTTTCTCTTTCCATCCTTTTCTCTCTTTCTCTCTTCTTCCTAAACTCTCTAAACCCCAAACACCCCCCTATTTACAAAGGGAACAACAGGGACTGATCCTCTGCGGTAGCGCATAGAATCCAAGCCTAGACATGTGACTTATTGTCCACGGTAGCCCATAGAATCCAAGTCTAGACATGTGACTTATTGTCCATGATGTTCAAATGAAGTAGGAAGAAAAATATATCCGACATGACCGTGAAATATTTTGTTAACGACACTCTTTCCTATCAAAAAAAAAAAAATATGAGACACTCCAGTTGCGCACTATAATAACACACAAGTTAAGAAAGAGGGAGTGCTCACACTCGACTTGTATATTAAATCAGATTAGTGTTATGATTTGATTGGTTTATTATTGAATGAATTTTAACTTTTGTTTCCAGCTGCTAGCAAGTACACTGTGACTAACACCATTTTGGCCATAGGAGTTAAAAAATTTCTTTGGGATTCTTTGTTTACTCCGTTCTTGAATTTCATTGAATTTGAAAATTTTAAGGGAAATAAATGCGTTTGATAGAGAAGCGTTACAACCCTATCGTATTTAGAGTTGAGCAGAAAATTCAGGTACTCGGATCGAAATCGAAATCGGTGTTTCGTGTCCAAAACACAATACGTGTTCCTGCCTTCTGGAAACGGTACCGATTGGATACCTCGTGAGGTCGTGACCCAAGAGTTCCATTGGTGAAATGACATAAAATGCGAGTTATCAAACCCCATTAAATTTCAAGTTATATAAGCAATCATAGACGTATCATGACCCCATTAAATTTCAAGATATATGAGCAACATAAAATCTCGTATGAGGCGGCCTCAAGGTGAAGCCTCTCATACAAGCATGATATCATGCCGATGCTTATATATAAAGGTAGCCTCACCTTGAGGCCCCCTCAATAAGACTTATTGTATAAACAATTATAGATGAATCATGAAATAATACAACATAAGCCACCCAAAAAGTACGATCAAACAAAATCGATAATACTTGTGAATTTACACATATTTTTTTTTAAAAAAAAGTCTTAAGAGGCGCAAGACTTATCTGGTTCTCATACTTATATTGATTATTATTTTTTTTATAAAAAATACGAAATTTGAATTTTAGCATGTACCTGGATACCCACGAACTAATGAATACTCGGTGGATCTCATTCTAATTCCTCAGACAATGCAACCAATTCCAATTACTAAGAATTAGGAACCGGTGATCCAATTCTAATTTTGAATAGTGCAATATCCATTATCCGGTGATGATGAATACCCGATTGGGCTCACCCTAATTGTGTCCAGTCTGGTGTGTAGCTTGCCGATACCCGAAGTAAAGGCCCGACTAATCTATCATATGGGCTTCAAATCTTCATGACATCAAAATGGGCTTCATATTCAAAACCCTCAACTCTCTCTCATCTTCTTCACACATGAATGAATCTCTCAAAATCTCCACCCGAAAAATCTCCACTTGCATATCCAGTTGTTGTACCACTGGTAACGATAAATATCCTCTCACCTCACCCTCTTCTCCCTTAACGATATCCATAGCTGCCCTTCAATATAAACCTTATCACCTCTCTTCTCTACTTCCTCTCACTCTAAAACCCTTTACTCTCTCCCCTTATCTCTCTCTCTCTCTCTCTCTCTCTCTCTCTCTCCTCTATCTTCTTCTTTTACCAATGGCGGCCACTTCATTTTTCCTAGCTTCATTCACCCCTAAAACCCTTGCTCTTTCTAAACCACAATCTGCTCCTTCAACAACCCCTTTCTTTTCTCTTTCCTCTTCAAAAACCACTTCACCAAACTCCATTTCTTTCCCTTCATCGAAACGTTTTGAGTCTATCTCTTCCCGTTTTGTTAGAAACGTTGCCGTTTCTTCTGAGTATGGCCAGGAAGAAGATACCTTTAGTGATGATGGTGCTGACCGTAGTAATTTCTCTCCTGACTTGAAACTTTTTGTTGGTAATTTGCCTTTTACTGTTGACAGTGCTGACCTAGCTGGCTTGTTTGGTAACGCTGGAACTGTCGAAATGGTTGAGGTATAATGCTTTTCTTTTTTTTCAATTTTGGTTCTTTTTTTGTGTAAAGTTTGATGTTTTATTCTGAATTTGTGGTTGAATTTTGATGGGTTTGTTGTGAAATTTTGTGGGTATTGTGTTCTGTTGGTTGAAAGTGTAGAATTTTGTGGGTGTTTGTGCTAGTAGCTAGTTTAGGCGAGGATTTGATATACATGAGTAACATGACTCAATTTATGGTTGAATTTTGTTGGGTTTGTGGTAAAATTTTGTGGGTCTTGTCATTTGTTGGATTAATGTGCTATTAGCTTATACATGAGTAACATGACTCAATATATGGATAATTTTGATGGGTTAGTTGTAAAATTTGGTGGGTCATATGTTTTGTTGGGTAAAGTGTAGCACTTTGTGAGTTCTGTGGATATTTTGTGCTAATAGCTTGTTTGGTGCAGGAAATGATATACATGACTCAAATTTGGAGGTTATACAATAGAACATGATGTCATTGTTGTAGCATGTGGGCATATTATGTTGCAAACTACATATATTTCATTACTATTGCCATTAATGTGTAGCCTAAAACCAAACTAGCCGTAAATGGCTATAAGTTAGAGCAAGAATTGGTGGTATGAGATGTAATAGATGTATGTGTTATATTCTGATAAGAATAAGTTATTGGTTAATGCAGGTTATATATGACAAGATTACAGGAAGAAGTAGAGGGTTTGGATTTGTGACCATGTCTAGTGTTGAGGAAGTAGAAGCAGCTGCTCAACAATTCAATGGATATGTAAGTTTCTCTAATTAGAAGCAATTGACTTTTTGATAGTATGTTCCAGCAACTGTGTCATATCGTATATATGTGTGCTTTACTGTTATAGAATATGCTTGTTTTGGTGTCATGGTGGAGTTATCTATTTATTTAAGGGTGATGGTGTAGTTTATGTTATTTGTTTAGCTTATTTTGAAATTATTAAACATATATATAAATAAAATCCTAGTCATAATTCCTTTCAGCTAATATGAAAGTTGAAAGAGGAACTGGGTGTCTCCTTTCAGGCAACACCACTATTAGTTATATCTTTCATTAACTGGGTTTTCTGCTTGCAAACTGGACCACATTGTGATTTTCACATTCATGTTATCATGTATTTGGAACTCAATTAAAAATGCAATGTTTTGGCATACTTCAAATTATTTGATTTGTCAAGAGTTTGTTATGTCCTGTACCCTTGTTTGTGTTTCTAGTTCGCATCAGTCATCTGCTTTGGGATTTATTATGATATTCTACTTACAAACTTGGTTGATTTATTCTGTAGTAATTTGTCATTTTCAATCATTTTGACTGAGCGAGAGCTTTGAATGACAGGAACTCGAAGGTAGGCAATTAAGGGTGAATGCAGGTCCCCCACCACCCAAAGACTCAGCCCCTAGAATGATGGGTAGAAGTGGAGGTGGAGGAAGTTTCCAGAGCGGCAACAGGGTTCATGTGGGTAATCTTTCATGGAAGGTTGATGATTCAGCCCTTAAGACTCTGTTTAGTGAAGCAGGAGAGATATTAGAAGCAAAGGTGATTTATGACAGAGACAGCGGTCGATCAAGAGGTTTTGGATTCGTGACTTACGGTTCTGCTGACGATGTTAACAACGCAATTGAGTCCTTGGACGGTGTGGTAAGCTCCTCATATCTTTAATTTTACTGTGTTAAAGATATTACTTTGCTTGGCTTCCTGTGTGTGGAGTCAAGTGAGATTACATCGATTCTTTAGCAAAACCTTGGTGTCTTGAGGTTGTGTTTTTACCCTGTGCTTATGCAGGACTGTTTGCTCTGCAATTTTTCGAACTAATTGATATCTTACCTCTTTCATATAATGCAGGACTTCAATGGAAGGAATATTCGGGTGACTACTGCAGAAGCGAGACAGAGGCGCCAATTTTAAAGTGAAACTTGTGATACCTCTCGCAATCAAGATAGAATTTTGGGTACTGCTTGAATCTTGTTTGCACTTTATTGTGGAGGATGCTTCATTTATTTGATTAAGTGATTAAGTCTATGTATGTGACTTGCACCCGAGGAGCAAATGGGAAGTGACTTAGTTCAGCACTGTTTAGAAGAAGAGACGATTAGCAGGGGTTGTAGTGATTTTAATGTTAGCTATGACTGAGAGGCAGATAAGTAATTACTGGCAGCATGTTGTAAAATACATTTGGATATTGAAAATTGGAGATGATCCACACACCTACATTTAGTCTGTCATTGTTGCATACTTGCTTTATAGAGCTTTCAACTACAGGATTTATACCAATGCAACTATTAAACTTTTAATTAAATCTGAACTCATCTAAAATATTTCATGAGTCATCCTTTTGTGCTGTGGTGTTCCAGGCCTTTACTTATTGTTATTGATTTGATATGAATGTAGAATTATGCACATTTCTTCTGCTTTGTGAAGGAAAAGTTTCTTAAATATAAAAGGAAACTTCTCCAACCCTACTAATTTTCATGTTTATACAACCTTCTATTTTGTGTGATGAATTTTCTTTTTTTGCAATTGCCGGAAGCTTAAGCAAGATAGGGCCGGTTTTCACTGTACTTCTATGCAAAAATTTTTGCAAACATTTATTTGCTTTCAACAAATATTCAAATCTCTGCTAGAATAGTTTTAGTTTCTCTGCCATATTCATCCTTGATTTGACTTTCAAACAAGGAGGTACTGTGTTATTTATTTTGTTGGCTGATGGGTTTATAGATTTTGTTGTGTGTGTGTCAGTGTGTGTGTTAGATTTACTCTTGTCACATGAGCTGCAGTCTAAAACTCGTACTCACTGATGTCTTTAACAGGTTGCTTGGGCAATGCTGCTGCAGCTGAAAGGTGAACTAGCCATTGAAATGCTGTTCTGTGCAGCAGTCTGTTACTGTCTGCTTCCAGGTGCACAGAAAGTTCTCGTACACTGCCCACGCAACCATGACTTTTGGACGTGCTATGGATGCTGCTCACTTTAGATATATGTAATCTGTGTTTAATGGTTTGGTAGAGTAGGTTAGATGGTTAAATTGACACTTTCATACTTGAGGTCATTTCAGTGTAATATTTCTTGCCCCTTGAGAATGCCTAAAGCAGCAGCTGTAGCTGTGCCACATTCTTGAGGAAAGGGCTTTGATGATGCAATATTACAGATTTTGTTCGGGTTGAGTGATTATTTGTAATAGTGCAGCAGTATGTATTGTTACATATTTATGATAGCAGAATCGCATTTCGTAAACTTGTTAATTGCATCCAAACTTGAACTGCTGAATGCTTGCTGGCTTGTGATCCGGTTGTTCTTGCGAAGATCAGTTGGTCTGAAAATAAGATTCAAAGATCTAGAAGATGATTTTGATGCGATTGATTGAATAGCGCATGTAAATTAGTCTTGAATCTTGAAAACCTAATATATAACATGTTTCAGACAGTTCTGATAGCAGCAATTAATTTCCTTGAGTCGCCATCAAATAGTATAGGTGTTTCAAACAAAATGTACAAATGCTGACTGATTTTCTGATTATGCCAACCCTTAAAATCCAGTTCAACTGGTTTATGAACCACAGGAAGCCGCTAAACGCAATTCATTCAATCTCATCATCCAGAAAATCCAGTTCAACTGGCTTATGAAGTGCCGCAAAATCATCAAAATCTTCGCAAGAGCACCACCCTCTTCTATCCATCCGAAGGCTCATTGCTCTTCTAGCAGATTTGGATAAAATGGAGGAATTTTTGGGTAGAAATGGATTAGGTAAATGGTTGATCATGATGAGTTCAGAAGAGGCTCTTCTCTTCTTGTAGCTTCTCCAGGAAGCCTGAACAAAACAAGCAGCCCAAGTCCTCCACTGCTGAGATGAAAACCTGAATGTTGGTCTCAGGTCCTTCCAGTGTAACCTTCTGAACTGCGACGCTACAAATCTCAAGTCATCTGCATTGAGAGCCAGTGCTTCAACTTCAGAGATACATGTCGCAGTCCTGGTAGATGAAGGAAGGATAATGTTTGGGCGTGAGACCATGGCCCATGTCAGCAGTTCCTCGCCACAAAAGTCTCCTGGACCTATGCAGCACGTGTTGAAGAAGCCAGAGCGACCACCATTGGTGGTATAGGAGTCAAGCTGCCCTCTTATTACGAAGAGCATCTCATTCACCGGAGCCCCCTCACAAAGGAGGGAGCTGCCTCGTATGTAAAGTACGTTCTTCACCCTTTCGCATATTGCATCCACCATTTGGTCATCCATCTGATTGAAAAGGGGTACCTGACATATCAGTAGAGTGAGAGTGAAATGTTAACATCTTCAGAAAATCTGGGTTATTGACAGTATCAGTTCATTATAGGCATGTATAAGAATAGTTTCTACATTAATACATTATACATCGGGGGGGATGTTAGATAGTCATGTAAGATTTTTCTTCAAACTATAGAAAATATGCCAATGAAAGCATAAATGTAACTAAATTAAAATAAGAGGTCATACAAGCATACAAAACAAAATCATCATCGAACTCGGAAAGAGAGAGGCCATTTTTAAGATAACTGAAGTCTTTAGACAAGGAAAGAATGAGGTCATTATGCCAAAACTTGTTTCAGATGAAATGTCAAACCTTTACAGACATTATTATTTTCAGCTTACTGATCATCATTAGGTTTTGGAAAGGACCTTTTCTCACAAAAATGTATCAACCTACTAGGATGGCGTGTTAAATGCTATTCTTACCAGGAGTATGTGAAGCGCAAACTTGTGGAAGCACAAATGAACAAATAACTTACATGTCGAACCAAGTCAGAATACAGATGACGTTTGATGTCACGTCGAAGATCTTTGGGCAGATTATCGAGTTGCTGTTCTTCTTGAAATCCTCCTGTGGTTACCCATCTGTAGTGATAGTACCTTCTTACACTCTGCTTCAAATCAGGAGGCAGCTGCCTGTGACCCATCCACACTTCTGCATCAGCTTTCTGAATCCTCCATTCCTCAATTCGCGTGGTAGTTGATTGGAGGTACATCTACAAGCCACAGTAAATTAATGAAAACCTGTGAAAGCAGAATTTCTAACATCCTTTACTGAAGTTGGTCTTGATGATGACATCTACGTAAATACTGCAGAAAGAATATTGTGATCTTGTTCGATACAACTCAAATGATCGCTCTAAGAAATGTTTCTATGAAAAGATTGCTAGATGGCATCAGATAGGATGAGCAGTACTTGCTAACTCACTTGCATATTTCCGATGAGTAAAGCAAACAGCACAAGCCCAAGAATCCCAATGACAAGTGCGAAAATGATTTCTCCAACATATGTGCTAACTTGGAGTCCCTGACCGAGAGAACTGCATAAGACCAGTAAAAACAATTCTGCGATCTTAGAGATAAGCTGCATCAGTGAGCCAAAATGAATTAAGTAGTGCATTCCAAATTTCTTTCAGGAATGAACTTCCTTCCCGTATACCTTAGTTGCTTCATTCCCCACCAGAAGGAGAATATGAACTTCGTCGAAAGATCTGTTTTAGTAATGCCCGAGACCAATGCTTCAGAGTAAATGCCAAACTCATACAATCCACTTTCTGGATCACAGAAAACTGACATATTGGTAAAATGGTACCAAGCTTCTCTCCTCGAGTTGACTGCAGCAGTGCAGTCTGGAAACCCATATGGACAATAATGAATATGGCGACTACAAACTACTATCCAGCAAGCTTCTTGCCTCTCAATGGATAGAAGATACCAGCAGGACCCAATAACCTTGGAAAAAGCAGAAGATATTAGGACTTAAGTTTTTCTGCACACTAATTTAATTTGTATCCTAAATTTACAAATAAATTGCACAAAGGACACCTGAGAGGCTTAGACTGTTTCCCGTTCAACTCTTTTTTCAGAATAAGAAAGGCAATTAACAGAAATTGTTAAGATAACTCACATGACTTGCCAACATATACAGCATAAGATGGTATGCAGCTCCAGTCCATGCTTTCTCCAAAATGCTCCCAGTGGCCTCAATGATTTTAGATGAGAGCGCGAAGGTAAAATACAGCCTCAATAGGAATTGGAATGTGATGATCAATCGAACAGCATGCTTTAACTGCAGCGATGGTATGCTCCCTAAATTTGGGAATGTCATCCAAACCAAAACCTGAAAATGTATTACGCAAGACAACATTATGGCATATACTATGTCAGTATAATGAAGTAGCAGACGATCAGTACATGGAGTACAATGAAAAATATGGACTATAACGGTATATATCATAACCTCACAACTCGTCACACTAATAAGAAAGGTGGTCATGAACAACAAGTACCTGTGGGAGGGGCAACGCTGCCATAAGATCAAACCAAAAACTTCTGCCTATATACCTGCAGATTATCCTTCTCGGGTCTGTAACAAGCTCCCCTGTTCCAAAAACAGTACGCGAGGTAGGAGCAACATAAGCCGTCTTAAACCTAACATAGAGGTGAACAATGTAAAAGGCATCAACCAGTGACCGAATAATGGTTAGAACCAGTTTGAAAGATACAGATTCCTCTATACATATTCCCTTCCTCACTTGAGGAGCATAGAAGAATAAAGGATCCACAAAGAGTGACACCAAACATGCCCCTAGGAACAACTTGCTCCAATGGTTTACTAGAGTTCCTCTAGGATCCAATATCATCTGATTCTCCATCAACTAAAAATCCTTAGTAAACACTACTCAAAACCTATGACATTATCGAGTTAACTTGGTTTTGGCTTCCACAACGTCGTTAAAAACACTTCAATGGAATATCACTGCCATTAATGTAACCAATGTTGTGAGCATTATGAAACCTTAAACACAAAAATTTTAGGCATACGACACCTGGTGATCACGAGTCGTCTTAGCTGGATACAGTAATCACAGATGAAGCAGATTTTAGACCAGTGATTCAAGTTGAATATGATGAATTTGAACTGCAAAGTGACACAAACAGAGTTAAGATCACGGGAACATTACCTTTTCAAAGTCCTGAGAAGCACTAGAAGTAGTGTCATGTGATAATAGTAAAAGATTATTATGATTGGTCAACCAGGTTAACTCCTGTGAATCCTATAGGCTATAGCCATATATATATATATGGTGGTGATTCTTCCACAGATATTCTTATGCTGAGAAAAATTGTGGCCAAGAGAAAAGGTCCAACACAAATACCTGAGAAAAATTGAAATGGTGGTTGGGGAAGAAAGCATGGCAATGATAAATGAGCATCGAAAGCATGTAACCATTGAATGGTTGATGTCACTACTGTACCATATGAGGCAAAAGGAATTAGTCATTCACATGATGTCATTCTCATTCTTGCTCATGCAATGCAATCTTAGGCTGGTGCTTTAAACTTTAAATTATTGCATTGTGACACTAATCGAGTTTAGTTAGTGTCACATACAATTAGATCAGTTGGTTTGTTTAGATATAGTAAGAATAATCGTCGTATATCTCATCTGAAACTAACTTGAGCAAATGATTTTCTGGATTCACCTTCACTAGAAGGTAGTACTACTCGTACTAGTATAAATTAGTTTTCGCCCCTGGTAACAATTTGTTACAAGGTTAAATAAAATTGATTTAAATAATAATAAAAAATAGTAAGAATAATCGAGTTTGAAACTCGACTTTATTGGCCTAATTATCTTCATCAGAATAAAGATAATTTTTTTTTTGAGGTATACTCCTTATGAAGCAAGGACATACAAACAACTGTGTAAGTGTAGGGGTTGGATAAATTGTGTTGTAAAGGTATATATCTAATTATCTATACAAACCACTATAATAAATGTATTAAGCTACTAGGGGGCAAAAACTAAATTATTATGATATTTCAGCAATACTTTCCAAAAAAAAAAAAAAAAAGTAGTTTAGCAAAATTTCCGAAAAAATTAGGTACCCCGAGACCCTCGTGTCCCCTACTAGAACTGCCCTCAGCCAGACATAAGATGAACACATTCTTAACATCAAGATGCAAAATATTAAATCTATTAATTTAACAGTTTGTTTATTGAGTAAAAAGTGGGAGCTTCAGGAGTTAAGGGGCAGAGCACTAAGTTTTAAAACTCCTCAATATCATACAAGTAATTGATAGTGGTAACTATTACTCTGTATATGCATGTGATATGTTTGTTATAACCCTTTAGGTCATGCCTCTTCTCTCGTATAGAGCTATCAAACAGGTCAGGTCGTGTCGTGTTTGTGTTCGTGTCAAGGTTAAACGTGTTGAGAATGTCTTGATCCAAACCTAACCCATTTATTAATCGTGTCGAAAATCCTTGACCTACACCCGACCTGTTTAATAATCGTGTTACCTGTTTAATGACCTGTTAACCCATTTATCTTTACTTATATTTTAAACTAATCAAAATATGAGAAAAAACATAAAAATTTCCCTAAATTAAAAGTTCTAACCATATATAGTGTACATTCAATAGCCTAAAAGTATTAAAATGCTCAAGATAGGTGAGATTCTATTATATTATTTACTTGTTACAAATTATTTGAACTTAAATTTGACAATTCTAATTAAACGGGTCGTAAGCAGGTTGCTTTCGTGTTGGAAATCTCAACCTTAACCTAACCCATTTAATTAAACGGGTCGAAACCTCTCAACACTAACCCGCTACATTTGTGTCCGGTTCGTGTCGTATTGTCGTGTCGTGTCAGCTTTTGACAGCTTTACTCTCATGTACTCCAATAAGCTTAAGAGTCTGACTTTCTTACACATCCTTAAAAGAAAAAAGTGTGATAATTGAATCAATAGTCGGTGAAACAATTAATCCACATGCATTTTTCTGGTTTGTAGCAAAATGGCCAACTATTGGTCGTCGTCAATGTCTTTTTTCTTTTGTTAAAGACTCCAGTTCACAGTTCAACCAAAAAAGATACACACCGTCACAAAATAAATAAATAAATCAATAAATAAAACACGCAAAACGGATTCAAACGCTTTTAAACAACGCAGAGTCCTCTTTGACGTTGTCGTTTCATTTTCCTGGAATTTTTTCGTCTCTCTCTCTCCTCCTGAGCAAGAGGTACGTGACACTTCAACTTTACTTCAACTGAGCATTAGATTCTACTTTAGCATTTTTCATTCAATTTTCATCAACCCTTTTGATTTTGATTATTGATTTTACTTCCTATTATGACTTTGATCCCATTCATCCCCTTTTGATTATGAATTTGGTTGTTTCAGCTGAGAAATTAGGGTTGTATAGTCACCAGAAAATAGAAATGCTTCACTTTCTGTTTTTGCTTGAAATAGTATGAAATTTGGTATCAGAACATTCTTTATCGGTAATTTTGATTGGTACTATTTTGGAATTGTTCTGCCCTTTTGTGCTCTTCACGATCATGTCATTTATGTGGGACTTTCCTATGTTTTCATGTCAATTGCTAGCCCACCATAGTGCCTAGAAAAATCATGTAAACAATATCTAAGCTTAGTGCCTAGAAAGATCTAGATTAATACCTACCTAGACACATCTAGAATAATGTCTACCTAGAAATATCTAGAATAATAGTCTAGGATAATTATGAAGAAGACTCTAGACATAGAAAGATCTAGAGAATTGTCTACCACCCTACACCACTATAAATAGGGGTGATGTAAAGCATTTTGTGTATCAAGCAATACAATCATCTTTCCACATCTCTCTTAGCATTCATCTCTCTTCCTCCAACATACAATTACCTAGCCTAATATCCTACATCAAAAACCTAATAGTGGTATCAGAGCCTACTAAACTCAAGACCTCCACAAACAAATTTACCCCATACCAAATTCTCCCTTACACCACCACAAAAATCTTATGGCATCATCACCATCAACCTCAAACACTACATTTACATATGCTCAAAATAATTGGGTACCAATATTCACCGGGGAGAAATATGATTATTGGAGTATTCAAATGAGGATCTTGCTAATGGCACAAGGCCTCTGGGATTTGGTACAAAATGGGTACCAAGCACCAAAAGATGTTACCGAATTAGCATCTTGGGATGAAAATAAAAGAAAACAATATGAAGAAGATCGAAGGCGGGACTCTGCTGCACTATCGGTCATCCATCGGGGAGTTGCAGAAACAATCTTCCCAAGAATTATGGATGCAACAACGGCCAAGGAGGCTTGGAGTAATCTACAAAAAGAGTTTAAGGGCTCCGATAAGGTAATTGTCATTAAACTTCAATCTCTTTGGAAGGATTTTGATACATTATTAATGTCGGAAGGAGAAACAATTCAAGCATTCTTTACCCGTGTCTCTAATGTCACTAATCAAATTCGTAGCTATGGAGACACCATTCAAGATCTAAAAATCATACAAAAAATATTAAGAAGCCTTCCGGCAAAATTTGATCATGTAGTGGCTGCAATAGAGGAGTCTAAAGATTTATCTACGCTAACCTTAACTGAACTAATGGGTTCACTCCATGCACATGAAGAGAGAATGCGTAGATTTGAAGATGAGCCACTAGAACAGGCTTTCCAAGCCAAATTGAAATTCTCTTATAATAGAGAAAATAAAAATCAATATAGCCACGGTAAAAATTTCCAACAAAAAAGAGGAACATCAAATAACCGTGGTAGGGGGAGAGGTGATTATAGAAATCATGGGGATCGAGAAAACATTCAATCGAGTTCCTATTGCAAATTATGCAAGAAAAATAATCACGACACAAAAGATTGCCGGTTTAAATGCAAAAAATGCAAAAGACACACCCATCTTGAAAAAGATTGTTGGTTCCGACAAAAAGATGAGGCTAATTTCACAGAGAAAAATGACCCTTCTAATCAATTGTTTTATTCTTGTCTAAATGCCCACCAAGAATCCTCTGATATTTGGTATTTAGATAGTGGTTGTTCAAACCACATGACAAGCGATAAAAAAGCGTTTGTCAAATTTGATGAAAATGTTAAATCTCAAATTACTCTTGGTGATGGAAGATCTCAAGATGTAGCAGGGAAAGGGACAATCGCCGTTAAAACTGAAAACGGCTCATCCAAAATCATTGATGATGTTTTATATGTCCCGGGCCTTGCTCAAAATCTACTAAGTGTGGGCCAGTTAGTCCAAAGAGGCTACATGGTTAAATTTGATGAGGATAAATGTATCATATATGACAAGAAAAAGGGTCAATTAGTCACAACAGTAAAAATGGCCTCAAATAAAATATTTCCATTAAGAATGCCACTAAAGCAAAAAGTTGCTTTCAATTGCACAAGTGATGATTCTACATTGTGGCATTGGAGATTCAGGCACTTACACTACAAGAGTCTAAAAGTCTTAAATCAAAAGGAAATGGTGATTGGCCTTCCCCCAATAAATGATGAAAAGAAAATATGTGAAGGTTGTATTTATGGAAAAATGCATAGATTGCCATTTCCTAAGACGTCTTGGAGGGCCAAGGCCGTTAGAGCTTGTTCATGCAGATATTTGGGGCCCAGCCAAGAACAACTCTATTGGCGGTAGAAGATATTTTCTTCTATTTGTGGATGACTACCCGCATGATGTGGGTATATTTCTTAAAGTATAAATCAGAGGCATTCTCATTCTTTGTCCAATTCAAGGCTCTCATGGAAAAACAAAGTGGACATCCTCTTAAAACTCTTAGAACAGATCGTGGAGGAGAATTCACAAGCACTAGATTCCTTAGCTTTTGTAAGAAGCATGGAATCAGAAGAGAATTAACCATAAGACGCACACCTCAAGAAAATGGTGTAGCGGAAAGAAAAAATAGAACAATTGCAGAAATGGCCCGCAGCATGCTACAAGCGAAGAATTTGCCCAAATACTTTTGGGCTGAAGCTGTCCATACAGCTGTTTATATTCTAAACAGATCTCCAACAAAGGCGGTTCAGGATATGACACCCTACGAGGCTTGGTACAAAAGAAAGCCCGTAATTGAGCACCTTAGAATTTTTCGGTGCGTTGCCTATTCCCACATTCCAAAGGAGAACCGAGAAAAAATGGATGAAAAGGGAGAAAAATGTATCTTTATTGGATACAGTGATGAATCAAAAGGATACCAGCCTCTACAAGCCTGAGTCCAAGAAGTTGATCATTTCAAGAGACGTCATATTCGATGAAGTTGCAGAATGGAGATGGACAGAACACGCTCCGCAGCCAGCCATAGAAGAATATTCTCCATCTAGCTCTTCTCAGGGAGTTCGTGATCAAGGAGAAGCACCTTCATCTCCGAGGATTCCAATAGGTCCGAACTCACCAAATTCATCTCCAAGATCAAGTCTCACAAATTCTCCTCAACCAGTGCGCCGCTCACAACGAGAACGTCACCCTCCGACTTACTTGGAAGATTATCAATGCAATCAAACAACCACGGAATTTGCATTATTTGCCAGTGAGCCACAAAACTTCCAAGAAGCAGCAAAAGAAGATAAATGGATCGAAGCCATGACCGAGGAGATCAGAATGATCGAGAAGAATGACACATGGGAGCTCGTAGACAGACCCGAAGGGAAAGACATAATAGGCCTCAAATGGGTTTACAAGATCAAGCACAATGAAGATGGCTCCATCCACAAATTGAAGGCCCGGCTCGTCGCGAAAGGCTACTCACAGCAACCAGGAATTGACTTCAACGAGACATTTGCGCCAGTAGTTCGTATGGAAACTATCAGAACGGTATTGGCTCTTGCAGCTCAAATGAAACTTCAAGTCTTTCAGTTGGTTGAACAACAGGAGATCGAGTTACAATTCTGCAAGACGGGGGAGCAACTCGCAGACATATTTACCAAGGCATTACCACCAAAAAAATTCATGCACTTCAGAGAACAACTTGGAGTTCAAGATTTTTCTAGATTAGGGGGAGTGTTAGAATAATCTAGAAAAATCATGTAAACAATATCTAAGCTTAGTGCCTAGAAAGATCTAGATTAATACCTACCTAGACACATCTAGAATAATGTCTACCTAGAAATATCTAGAATAATAGTCTAGGATAATTATGAAGAAGACTCTAGACATAGAAAGATCTAGAGAATTGTCTACCACCCTACACCACTATAAATAGGGGTGATGTAAAGCATTTTGTGTATCAAGCAATACAATCATCTTTCCACATCTCTCTTAGCATTCATCTCTCTTCCTCCAACATACAATTACCTAGCCTAATATCCTACATCAAAAACCTAACAATCATGTCATTTATGTGGGACTTTCCTATGTTTTCATGTCAATTGCTAGCCCACCATAGTGCTGGTTAGCTTATTGTCTTTGATCCAAAGTTGTGGAGATGTGACCCTAGTGTATGATCTTTGCTTACTTTTTTAAAATTGGAAGAAAAAAGTTAGTGGGTTTTGATCTAAAATGGCAAAATCATGCTTATTTCTCGTTGTGATGAGCTGTTTTCCTTATATGTCTTGCTTTGCTCTTTAATTGTTATTGGCATTTTGAGTTATTGAGCTTGTTGTGTAGTTATTTTTGTGCTTGGGGTATCGATTGCGTTGGCTGAGCTAAGTTATAGACTCATAGCCAACCGTTTGAGGAAAGATCCTTGCTTTGGGTTGTCTTCATTGTTGCCGCTAGAGGTGACAAACTTTGTGAGATGGACGCTTAGTTCTTCTTTAGGTTTTTGTGCGGGATACTCGAAACTTGGACATGGGTGTGGACATTTAGCCAAATCAAGTGAATTGATTGGAGAAGTGTAACATAGGTTAGAAAGAAATTGACGGGTAGCATTTAAGAAAGAAAGAAAGTTGAAGTATATTTGGAACAATTTGATGTGAAGTTTTTTAAGGTTGATCATTCTATTGTGAGCAATTAACTGCGTGCTATTTGAGTCAGTAATTTGCACACTTACAAGATGTCCTCCTGGCGCCTTGGGCTAGTATATATATTATAAATAATGCTGGAAGTTATTTCTGTTTCTAAATTCCTGGGAAGATGAAACTATAGTATGGTGTATTTAGATCTTGGTTGACAACAGATGATACAAGAAGTTCTATGTTGGAAATGAGGTTTGAGATGCACATTTATTTAATTGATTGTAGCTAATATGTGCTACCAGTGGCAAATGCAAAACTGATTTTTGTTGGGGGTGAGGGACAATAGTTGGGGAATAATTGAACTTTCAATAGGAAAAAAATCTCAAGAATCTTTATAATTATCCCTAATTTTGATAAACTTGGTTGGGGGCGTTTGCCCCCCGATCCCGAAGGGCTGGATCCGCCCATGTGTGCTACTACCCTCGACAAAAGGGATTTGAATTGTTTGAATTCTCCTAACTGATATGCAGTGTAATTCTTGAAAACATGCAATTCCTATACTGCTAGAGGTGATTTTGTAAGGCCCTTCGGAGCAAATTTCAATTTGGAACCGCTTTAAGACTTTAAATTCCAGTGTCAGCAAGAGAAACCTCGGTCAAAGTTTGTGATCTTCTGAAACATATTAATAGTTCGGGTCTCTGTGAACAAGGTTATAGGCATCAGAATAATTGCCCACTCAACAGAGTAGTGTGCAGTACATGCATGGTCTGTTTTGGCCCCCATATCGTTAGGACATTTCCCACTCATGTTTCTGTTTTAGGATGTCTTTACTCTTTTGACATTGGCATGTAGGGAAGAAGTGGAGATGTCAAAGAATATCCATCAAAGCCTAAAGTTGGTTTTTTGACTCGATGGAACCTTGCAGTTCATTTCATCGAGAGACGAGTCAATCACTTTCTATATGGTTCTAAATCAAATATTGTCCCTCTTTTGAACCCCTTACTTGACTTTGTTTTCTTAAATGCATAGATAGTTGCAATGTGAAAACTAGCAATGATTCATGAAGTTTATGAGCGTGATGCAAAGTAGGCCTGTTGTTCTCAAATCCTTTGCAGTATTAATTGTTAAGAAATTACCAGCAGATCCATTGCAGTGTTAATTATTTAAGTAATTACCTGCAGTCAGCAGATAGCCTAGCATGTAAAGTAGAAGCCAAGCCATTGATGTGCTGGGGCATAATGGAACTGAATTGTGAGGACTGTTGTTAAGGGGCATAACAACAAGGCCCTTAGTAAATTCATGCAAACCCAACTCTATTTCATCCATCTCTAAATATATTTGAAATGTACATTGCAGGATCAGGGAAACAAGAAGAAATCAGATCAAGAATGGGATTTGTGATTGTGATCTCATTGCCAGTTATATTGTTGTTTCTTATCATAACCTTAGCTGCTTATCTTTTCTTCAGGGCACGTGCCCGTAGACAAGCGGCAGGCCCAACACAGTATAATGGGCCTCCTGTAGGCCCAGCACAGTATTATGGGCCTCCTGCTCCTCCATTCCAAGGCCCGCCACCTTCTGCAATGAAGTGATGAAGTGTAGAAACCCAGTAGTATCATATAGTACTGAATACATTAAAGACGAAAGAGAAGTATAGTGTGGTTGATGCATGATTTCCTTGTATATTGTGTGAATACTATACTGATTTTTATCTATCTTTGTGGAACGATGTTTGTATGTTTGGGTTACTGAAATTCCTGAAGTTTGTAAGTTTATGTGAAAAAAAGGGCTGAGGTTGGACCTGACTTTACCACCAAAGGCTTCTATTTGTTTTCTACAAACTTAATTTATGTATTTTATGATAGTTAGTTGGTGAGAAGTTAGTTAGTTTGATAGTTAGTTAGTTAGAAGCTGCCAGCTCAGCTTGATAGGTGGTTACACTTGGTTAATTAGCTCAGTGTTGCATATAAGCATACCCTGTGAAAATAAGCTACAGTTCACTTCGACTAATTCATTCAATCACTCTGAAATTCCAGAGCTCAGTTCTTGTCTTTCTCTCTCTACAAATTCTCTCTTTGATCAGGCCTGATTTTAACAGTTCTTATCTAAAAGTCTTTAAAAACTAAAACGTAGAAAGGATCAAATCAAACTGAAAAACACGCACAAACGCATTCAAACGCTTATAAACAACCCAGAGTCCTCGTTGATGCTGTCAATTCATTTTCCTGAAGTTTCCTCATCTCTCTCTCTCTCTCTCTCTCTCTCTCTCTCTCTCTCTCTCTCTCTCTGAACAAGAGGTACATGACTCCTGAACTTAATTAGAAACTCAGCATTAGATTCTACATAATGAGTAAATTTGATTGGTACTATTAGAAATTGTGCTTATTTCCTTTGGTGCTCTTCACGATCATGTCATTTTTGTGTGGCTTTTCTAGGTTTCCATGTCAAATGCCAGTGCGTGCACCATATAGTGCTAGTTAGCTAATCAATTTTGATTAAAAGTTGCAGAGATGTGACCCTATACTAGTGTATGATATTTACTTTTTAAATTTTGAAGAAAAATTAAAGTTGGTTTTGTTATTGCCTTATTGAGTTATTGGGCTTGTTGTAAAGTTCTTATTGTGTTTGGGTATCGATTCCATTATATTGCTAATTGCCTGATCTAAGTCATAGACCAACCCTTGTAAGAAAGATCCATGCTTAGGGTTGTTTTCATTGTTCCCGCAATAAGTGGCAAACTTTAATTTGTGAGATAGACACTTAGTTTTATTTTGAATTCTCGGAGGGGTAAGGCTGCGTACAATCGACCCCCTCTTACTCATGCCTAGTTGGGACCCTCTTTTGAGAGTGGGGTAATGTTGATGTATGTTCATGTTGATGCAAAGTTGGCCTGATTATTGGTTGTGATAAATATATTTGAAATGTACATTGCAGGATAATTAGGGAAACGAGAAGAAATCAGATCAAGAATGGGATATGTGGTTATAATTTCATTGCCGTTGCTTATTATCATAGTTGTAGTTGTTTATCTTTGCTTCAGGGCACGTGCCCGTAGACAAGGCACGGCAGGCCTTACACAGTATGATGGGCCTCCTGTAGGCCCAACACAGTATAATGGGCCTCCTGCTCCTCCATTCCAAGGCCCACCGCCTTCTGCAATGAGAAGTCATGAAGTGTAGCAATCCTGAAGTACATTAAAAGATGAAAGACTATGAGAAGTGTAGTGTGTTTGATGCATGATTGATTTCCTTGTATATTGTGTGAATACTATAGTGGTTTTTATCTTTGTGGAAGGATGTTTGTATGTTTGGGTTGCTGAAATTCCTGAAGTTTGTAACTTGTAAATTGTGTGAAAGAAAGGGCTCATGTTAATTAGACCTGACTTTAAAAGTGTTTATTTGTTTCCTGCTACCTTGCACCCTGCCAAGTTTAAGAAAATATATAGTCGGGGAAATGAACGCAAATCGACGTACTTTTAAAAATTACCACTATATTTTTTCGGTTCACAATCAAGGGTATTCACCGTCGAAAATTACCAATATATTGATCAGTAGTTCTCTTATCATGTCGCCTCATATGAATTTTTGTGTATATATTCTATTATTTGTTTGTAGAGGAAAATTTTGAGTTTTTGATGAACATATAAGTAGTATAGTATTCGTAGTCTTAAGTGCTTAATTATAATGACTTCAATTGTACTTCGTTCTAGATAAACACTCATATATATAAGACGGGCTCAACTTGAGGTCACCTCTATAACCAAGCATGACGAGCGGGAAAGAAAAATGCAAGCTTTTAAATCTGGGTTTCCTTGATGTTTTGACGACCATGAGGAAAGTCTTTGCAAACTAATAACAGGGTCCACATATTCAAAATCCTAAACAATAGACCAACATACAACTGGGCATTCGCACCAAAACAAGAAAACCTCGCAACATTTATTTGAGCTTCACTGTATGTACTCCTAGTTTCTGTGTTTCCTTGATGATTTGACCATCAGGAAAGTCTCAGGAAAATAATGATAATAATGCAAACATCTTTGTTGACTAGTTCATAAATTCAAAATCCCTGAAAAAAACAAAAAAAAAAAAAAAACAAAGTTGCAAGCAAGTTGATGGTTAATAAATGCTGATGAATTGATCTGGCCCAGGCCAGGCTAGCTAGGGAGGGGATTAGTAGTAGACTAGTAGTAGTCGTGGTAGCTGGAATACTTTAGCATGGGATTTGAAGTAGATGTGGGCAGTGGCCTCACCAGTGTCCACGAACATGTATTAGAGTACTGGTATCAAGAGAACAACCATTTTACGGTGAGGATTTCTGTAATTAATTCATGCTATATATATGAAGTACTCATAATAAAGAACTATGCTATCAAAGGCCCCCTTCATGCATGAAGATGTTGTAGTCTGTAGCTATCCGCCAGACCACCAATAACAAAGATAAATTGACGATTTGGTAGAACTCGTATAATTAAAAGAACACAAAAACTTAGCTTGTTGACAAGTCTCATTATAACTTTTGTTGAGATGGTTGCCAATTTTTAGTGAGATAAGAGTCACGACTTATAATAACCGTTTAATTATCGAAAAAGTGTAATTTCCAAACGCAATATTTGCTTTGATCTGGGCCCACTTGCAAATTCGTCCGAGTCAACGTACCACGCCCACTAACGACCATTCTCTCTTGTAGAGTCTGCGCAATACCACGTTTTTGCCTATGTACCAAAAGATTGACTTTTTTTTGAGGTTACAAAAAGATAGACTTATATCCTAAATTCCTAACTTGCAGAGCATTTATGGCAAAATTCAATCTCGTTGCATGATTAAAAAAAAAATTAAAAAGACAAATCTTTTTCTTCAATACCTTTTTTTTTTAAATATAAGAAAGACAAAAAATCATTGAGACCAATTTACAATAATTTGGGTTATTATTTAAAAATTCAGGGGTTACTTATTATAATTTATAAATATTGACTCTTATTTTACTAGTTTGAAATGTAGGATCACTTTTTATAAAACGTAACCCTTATTTTACTTAAATATAACTCTTATCTCATCGAAAATTATGGAAATACGGTGTTAAAATGATCTTCGTTTCACCAAAATACAGACACAAAATTGTGGAACAGCCAAAAAGTGAACCTATCGCCAAAGTCCAATAACGATGATATAAGAAGGTGTAAAAGTCCAGATATATAACGTTTGGTGAGTGCGTCGTGGCACTCTGTTGTTTGGATGATTACAGTGAATCGTATTATACATGTCCAAACTCCAAATCAAGGGATGATATCACAGGAAAAGTCTACTGTCACTCAGTTACAAGCACTCTGTTCTTGACAAAGTTAAGGATAAACCCAATGAAAACTAAATTATAATGGCAACATTTGAATCTTTAATTTAAGCATATTATTTTTAGTCAAGCCAAATCCATGTTAAGGATAAAGCCAATAATAAAATTTAATTTACATGGACTTCCACATTTGAATCTTTGCTTTCTAAGTCAGGCCAAATGCAGGTCTATCGCTTGACAATGGATTATTTTTCTCAGCTGATGAATTCGAGTCAGAAACCAAACTATAGTTGATTGGATAACAACCTTAGATAAGAAATATTTAATATTATAATTTGAGCTATTTTTACGCACACTATTATATATACTCACTCAATCCCAACAAATTTTTGTATCAGAAAATCTCATTTATCTATAACTATTTTTAATTTGGTTTGATTTTAAATTCGATCGACATTTAATTGTGAAAAAGTATAAAAATTTACAAATTAAAATATCATTAGATTTCTTCTATACAGTAATACTCAAATATATAATAAATTTATAAATTTTATTGTTAATACTATATGTAATTATAGTGAATTTTTTTTTAACATTAAAAAATGGACATAAGATTTTGGAATGGACTGATGCTATATGAACTTTAATATTTTTAAGAGCCTTTCTCTTACAAATATGATATATGCAAATTAAGAATCTGGCAATTACGTTCATGTGATGAAACTGTTCTAAAATTTAGATGTAGCACTCTAACTTTTATTAACATCTTACAATAATGGAGGAATATATAGCCCATGAGAGAGTAGTGTTAACCGCTTGCCTAGGGATAAACCACCATGGAGCATATAACCGATTTTTGTAATAATAAGTAGGTATTAGAAAAAGTACCCTAATCCCTTATTTATAGTCATAACTTTGTGAATCTTAATAAATACTAACTCTAATATATATGTGATTGAGCTAATTAATAAGTGTATGCGTGTCTAGCCCAAGTACTATCCATATGTCCAATTATTTAAGTGATTGTTATTATTGAGACCTAAATACTCCTAATTGTACTTAATTAACGACCCACATTATTATAAAAATGTATATAATAATCTCTAACAGAAATTGGCTTATTATTGGGTGCATAATTATTGGTTAGTTTCACATGTGCTTAGCTTGAATAATTTGTAGTAGTGTGTTTGAATGATTGCTTATATAATTGAATGAAGAAAATCATTATAATTAAGTATGTCAACTTTGACTAATAACAAAGTACTAATAATGCAATTGATGTACTATATTTTGCATTGTGTTATCTTTATTCTTTAGCTAACGTAAATTGAGTACGTAGTGAAGAACGACTAACTAGTAACATAAATATGGACTTATAGAGTGACTGAGGTCGAGAAAGAATTAAGCTGCTGTTCTACTTGGAAAATAAACATTTATCGCCCACCGGCTAGCTATTTTAATTGTTTACTGCATGCTATGCTTGACCTTTGTGTATTACGTACTACGTAGTCAATTTTGTTGTGCCACATACACGTACATTGGCCGATCATAATGATAATATCTAAGCTATGGCGGGGTTAGTCGTCGTTGGAAGAGTTTGCTGGAATTAATATCGTCCATACATCTATGGTTCAGCTTTCGTAATAATTGCATGGCGTAACAATCAACATACATGTACACATAAGTGGTTAACAAACTCACGTTAAATAAATCAGGCCTGTTGTTTTAGTCGTCTCCGATTCATGATGCCACTTCGTTCCGTTTTGTACGTTCCTCGTCACTCCGCACTATTTTGTTAAAGAGAACAAAACCTTGATATGTTCTATATATATACGAGTATTATGTTACTTTATCCACGGTGTGTTCTTTAGAACTTACACGATCAGTTCAGTTCAGGTGTCAATTCAGTGATTTCCGATTCAGTTTAGTGGTGTTGAGTTTAGAAACATACTTTTTTTGTCACATATATCAAGTTGTGTTGAATTCAGTTCAATAGTGTCCAATTCAGTTCGAGTGTGTTGAATTCAGATCAGTTCAGATAAGTTCAGCCCTATAAAAAAACGCACCCGAGTATATTGTTTTTACAGTAAGTCAGTAACACAATACCATATTATTTTATTTTATTTGTCGAGATGAAACACAAATGTTTTTGTTAAGGGTAGACATACATGATTTTTTCACATGTCCAAACAAGATTAGATACATATGATCGAATTCCAGTAAGATTTTTGTGAACAAATAATATAAGTACTTCGTAGTACTTTGTGTAATGTTAATGAAAATGTTCGTGGAAAATATTTCGTTCATTGTTTTGTTATTTCTTACAAGGTTTTTGTTTTCTAATGAACAATTTCTAAGTCCTAACTCCGGTCTTGAGTCCTAAACCCTCGTAGTCGGCCGGTCTAAACTTAGGTGCGTGGAGTAAAACGTGAAACACAAAAACGTGAAAAAGATATTGAAATTTAATTGCTTAACGTACATATAGCAAAAGACCGAGAGTCCCCAGCTTGACTGAACGAGTGACGAAGGGGAACGGCCTTACGCGGGTACTTCCCAAGTCAAAGGTCAATGCAATCGTTCCCCAATCACAACCCCATCCTTTACTTGTTTTACATTTGACCTTTCCACTTCATTTCTTCTTCTTTATACTTTTGTTTCTTTGCTGCGTATTTTAATCACATGGAGGAGAACTTTATATTTCTACATGTTCATCATAAATAATCCTCTATATATGACTAATTTTATTTGTGTCAGGTTGGCCCACAAAAGATAAAATGTATATCCAATAAACAATTTTTTTAATAAAAAGGAATTCAAGTCTCGATCTTGCTTAATGGATTATAGTTCGTTCAAATCACTCGTAAAGTCATACCAAGCTACCAACCCTTAGTTTGTGCTCTATAGTGCTAACCGAGTAAGCTCAGTTATGGTTTGTTCTCGACTTCACAATTTTATTAGTATTGTCCATTTCTGTTTGATGGCGCTTACTGCTTAATATAATTCGTCACTGCTTAATGCATGTGGGACACAAAACCACTTCAACCACTTTTTAAATATTACCGTGTTAGTTGATATATTGTGAGCCAAATATTATGTTGTTGTCCGAAACAATAATGTATTCACTGAAAGTTATATGAAAAATAATATATTATTGTTGTCCTAAACAAAAATGTATTCACTTCCCACATGGCAAAAACAGAGTTTCATATCATTAACATACTACCAAGTGGCTACAGTACTAGAAGATAGAAACAGTGAAACCAAAAGCAAAAATCTGATACGAAATGAATCACATTTCAAATGCAAATGAAAGAAAGAACAAATAATAAATAATCGAAAAAATTGTCTGAAACCTCTAAAGAAAACAACTCAGAGCGAGCGTACAAAAAAAGTCTATCTGCCATTGAGGTTGATCCAAAGAAACCCTTCATTTTGAGGATTATTAGCTAAAGCCTAAATCTATTAAATCCCTTGTTTACAATTCTTGCACTACTTATTGTTGCTTGAGATACAAATATAGCTGTACAATGTAACTTCGATCTTTTCATGATCACTAATTCTAAAGTTTTCGGAAATCCCAAGTCTTCTTAATCACCTACCAATCACTCTCCAACTCATCATCTTATATTTGGCCAATGTCTTTGAGGATCTTAGATGGAATATTAATATTAATTCGCTTGTTTACTTTTCCACCGAACTAAAGTGAACTATACTTCACTGAACTAAATATATAGTATCCCAACATAATGTGAGATAAAAGCATCTATGTCACTAAACTAATATTTATTGAATTGAACTAAATCTAAAATAGTGGAAAGAACACATCCCTACACATAAACTATTAATAGCTAGTAATATATATGGAGTAATATATGGTCATGTCTTTATTAGATTCAATTTCTGGACCCAATATTGACTTATGGAACTTGACCAAAATATTCTGATGCACTATAGCGACTCTTGATGAGGTGTCTCCTTTTTTAGAATACAAATTCATGTTTTTTTTCATAAAAATTTCTATAAAAAATTTTTTTTTTTTAACTTTTGGTGAGACGAGGGTCACATGTAATTGAAACAAAGGTCACCGTTCATAAAAATTAAATTGGTCCCATTTTATCGTGAGTTGGTCTTACACTATATTTTTTTTTTTCACCATTAAACAAAAATGAAAGAAAAAAAAAAGGTGCATTCACGACTCTCAAGCAAATAGATCTGTTGGATTAGGGACACACTATAATTAGCTGTAGCTAGTTACTGGATCTTCTGGATAAACAGGTATATATTTCTTTTATATTAAGCTATGATTAACAAAAACAGCAAATGTTCTGACTTGATTTTGATGGGAATCGGGAAGCATGTGTATTCACTACTCCGCAAAATCTGGTGTATGGAACGACATCGATATCTCTCCCTTAGTCTCTGTTCTCGTCAACAGAATGATGCGGGACGGTGAGGAACGGAACAGAACGGAACGGAAATTGCAGCGCGGTGTGAAATGGAACGAAAATTGCAGCGCGGAACGGAATGGAATAATAAATATAACTTGTGTGGTACGGAACGGAACGGAAATTACGATACGGTGGAGAACGAAACGGAAAGGAAATTACAGCGCAATGTGTAACGGAACGAAATATAACATAGAAACGACGAAAAGAACAGGACCTTACTACTACTATTTTTGTATTCCTTCCCCCTGCCCATAGTAGAATATGGTTCAGCACATCCGTCGCCATATGTATAAAAAAACGATATATGGTAACGTGGCATTTTACATGGAGGATATTTACTACTTGGTTTTTTGAGAAGAAAATTTAAAAAATAATATGTATAGGCCAAAATATAATAATTAATAAAAGAAGAAGAAATTGGCAATGGTAGAGTAAATGTGTGTTCTTTTGGGATAAAAAAACAAGTGTCTTCTTTTCTACGTATTTGATTTTATTATAATATAAAGACTATTGATTCAATAATAAGGTCGTCGATGACCAACTAATTGGTACTAATCTAATATATAAGTATATACTGATCTGATTATAAGCATATCATGTTCTGGTTCAACAAGTACAAATAAGTATCCTCATGATCTGATTCAATAACTAGCGATAAGTAAACTGACTTGATTATAATAAGTAGGCCTCTATTAATTGGTATTGATTAAATAAGTAGTATCTACTATCTGGAACTTATTATAACATAAGGACTAGTGATTCAATAAGGTACGATAACTGAAAAATAATACACCCTAACTGATCGTTTTACGTATAAACACTAATATCTTTTCTTTTTTTCCATCAATGTGGAATTTTCCATTCAACATAAAATATAAGAATACGTCTTTTTAGCTCCAAGAAACTATATCAGCGGGTTCGTTCAAGTGAAAAAGTCGTCATTCTAAAAAATTAAAAAAAAAAAAAAGGTCTTTCTTCACACTTCTCAGTTTCTTTCATCACCATTATTCCATTAAGATCAATGTGCAATTGTATTTATTTCGGAAAAACTTTAACATTTGTTTGTTGAAGGTTAGAATTTACAAACTTTTGACCATTGATTTATAAAAAAATATAAAGACTTACAATATAAAAATATAATGATTAGACTATTTTAAAATAGTACTTTTAGAAGATTATATTTTTTATAATTTATATAATTATATAAATATAATTATTTAAAATTAAAATAGTGCTATTTGTATTGCACTAGAGCCTCTATAATAGTATAGACACTGAATCGCTGATATTTATCGGGCATTGATTATATATATATATAAGCCGTATTTAAGATATCGGTTTTGCGAATGACAGCTTTAAGAGTTATCGTTAAGGTTCATTTATTGTTAATGTTTGAGCATATTTTCATTAAAACGAAATAGAATACAATTAATATCATTAATAATGTTAAATGATTCATTTGCTGATTTACAAGATAGCCCTTTCCTCCATTTTAGAGTGCTTCAGTAGAAAAGGAAGAAATTAAAAAAAAAAAAAAAAACAAAAAAAAACATCGGAATCCCCCCAAGATCACCCTACTGCCACCCGTTCACCATAAAACCGCAAATATACCCATATCCTCCGGTAGATTCCTCAGTCCTCACCATTGAAAACCTTGAAAACAGGGGTTTAAAATGGGAAGGGTGAACCCTAAACCCTAAAATTAAGGGTTAAATAATCTACCAAACCGTAGCTCAAGGTGGAGGATTGAAAGAGGCAAATCTCATGCCGACGGAAACTTTGGCCGATGGAATCACAGTGAGTGGCATTAAAGAAACTTAAGCCCCCCAAAAAACACTACTGCTCAGCATCTTCATTCTTCAAATTGCATCTATTTTCCTGGGTTTGCATTATTTTGCTTCAATTTTCGAGTTCGTCACCTCTACTAGTACCCCTAAAGCTCTCAGTTCGCCATTTTCGATGGGTCATTTCGTGAATATTGGGTGAAAATTAGTAAACCTAGAATTTTGATTAAGCTTAATTTTCCCTTAGTGTCTCTAAAAGTGCCGATCATGGAGGATATAGGAACTGGACCTCAACTTCAATGGTGGCTGCAAATCTAAGCGGTGTAACCTCGATGACGGCAACAATGGCAAAAGAAACTGAAATGAAGAAGAGAGAGTACTTTGGGAAAAGGTGGAAATGGGACGTGGGAAATGGGAAGTACGAAAGGAGTTGTCAAACTTCTCATTAAATGAAGGGGGTAAAATGGGTATATGAAGTGTGAACACAAGTAAATATGGCCATTAATATTAAAATTTTCAAATTTATTTTATACAATGTTATTAATGCTTAATGACAACCCTAAGGGCTGTCATTAGTATTTGCCTTAAGATATAATCATATATGATTACAGTGAGGAATTTTGTAGCCTAAACGCTTTGAATAATATTTCGGCTCAATTTCATTAACTAGGATATGGAGATTGAAATGTAAAAAGTTACAATGTAGTGCCAGTGTGAAATTTCAAAATAAATAAATAAATAATAATAATAATAATAATAATAATAATAATAGTAATAATAATAATAATAATAATAATAAACAGAGAAAGAGAACACGATTATATATTTGAATAATAATTATATAGTACTAGTGTCAATTGAGAATTGATCTAACTAATAAGTTGACCGCTTCATTCCAAATTATTTGGTATACGATCATTATCAACAATGATAAATCAACCGTGTTAATTGACACATGTAGAAAGACCATGTGTGGAGGATTGGTGGTGATTTCAAGTCACAAATTGGATAGGGTTAGGATATTTTTGAAAGTTTCGGATGCGGATTTGAAAGTGTGATGTGTAACCATAAATGACTCGAACAACGCTCTAGAAATTGAAAATGCAAGTTAGTCGCAAATACTTTGTACAACTATGGCGGACACGTCATGGAGGGGACGAGGTCCATATCTGAGAGGGGTTGAGAGGGGAGGGAGACTAAACATGTAGCAAAAAACACAGGTAAGCTAAGGGTCGAGAGACATTTTCCGGCAACAGGGGTGGCAACCTCTATAACCCTCCTATGTGTCCACCCTTGACAACTAATATCAAGGTATAAGTCACTTATCCGCAATCACAATTCAATTTAAGGTATACAATATTTTTTCAATTAGCAAATGGATCGGATATTGATATTGTCATATTGAATTTTGTTAGCAACAGAATTATCCAAGCACTATCACACATCTACATTAAAACATCTTGACACGATATTTTGAGCCGATGAAAATTTCACAAAAATAAGAGATACACACTTACCAAACAAACAATTCCTCTCTAGTCACTACAAATTTTTCACACTCACCCAAAACAATTTCAACATTCACCAAAAAAGTTGCTACATAAAGCATTAACATACGACCATTTCCCTTTCCCTATCCTTATCCTTGCATAGAAATGTTGTGGCCCCCTTTCTTTGTGGAGACAATAGAAAACACCACTGCCAATTCCTCTTACGTTTAAACAGTTCCCACCTACCAAACCCTCCAAATGCCAAATATTGGTAGACCTGAAAAATCCCAAATCTCATCAAATTGAAATGAAATTCCCCCTATTTTTTCCCATTAATTTCCTCTTAATTAATTAAATAAAATAAATAAAAAATAACCCACGTCTTCATCTTCTTCTTATAGTTATACAATTGGCCTTTGTTTGACTATTACAACAAATCTTTTCAATCAACCGTCCCATATTTAATCTCCACCGTTGGATCATCTCAATAACCAATCAACGTCCACCACTCTCTCCCAACCAACCCCCATTACATAATTAAAAATTAAAAAAATAATAAATTAAATAAAAAAATGGGGTTAACTTCCTTTCGTTTTGGCCCTCGTTGTGTCAATCGGCCCACCATTCTCCTTACCTACCACACCCAACCCCTCTTCTCTCTCTCCTCTTCTCTATTTAAAGCCCAACCGCATTTCTCTCTCCTCAGCAAAACTAAACTTAACCCACTTCCTCTGTCATTCTCTCTATTCTCTCTCTCATCACAACCCATTTTCCCCCACTTTCTCTCTCTAAAAACCCACCTTTCCGTTTCTTTTGATCTTGATCATACAGAGAGAGAGAAAGTGAGAAAAAAAAAATCAAAATCACAAATGGATAGCCACCACCAATACCAAAATGGATCAGAAATGGGCTTGTGTTTGCCTACTCAGCAGCAGCCCAACGGGGTCCCCCTTGTGGGCCCGGACCCACTCAACTGGGGAGCAGCGGCCGAAGCCGTGAAGGGGTCCCACCTAGAAGAGGTGATCAGAATGGTGGCGGAGTATCGGAAACCCGCTGTTCGTCTCGGGGGAGAGACGCTAACGGTGGCTCAGGTGGCGGCTGTATCGGCAGCTGGGACGGTGTCGGTGGAGCTTGCTGAGTCAGCAAGGGCTGGTGTTAAGGCTAGTAGTGATTGGGTTATGGAGAGTATGAGTAAAGGAACTGATAGTTATGGTGTAACCACCGGGTTTGGCGCCACTTCTCATCGGAGAACTAAACAGGGTGGTGCTCTTCAAAAAGAACTTATTAGGTAACCAATCTCAACTATTTACTATTTTTACTTTTTTGGTTCAGTATTTAATATATTCAATATAATATATAATGATATCACCAATTGTATGAATTGTTCATTGTCGTTTTTGTTTTTCATCATCCTAATTATACGAAATAGTTTTAAGTACAGTACTTTTAAAAAATGACAAAAATCATTTGGTTGGTGAGTTGATATATGATAGCTTTTGCCTTGATGTAAGAGAATTTTTTTACGTTAAAGATTAAAAAGTTGTGGGAGTTGTGGGACCCATGTGAAACTTGTGATCACGTCTAAAGAGTGGTAGTTTGTTTTTTTTTTTTTAAATTTTTAAATATAGAAAACAATAATCATTTGGTATTTTTATTTTTTTTCCTACACGGTTGACCTCTGTATTGATCAGTATTCTTGAGAATTGGTCATTTTAATATATAAATCAAAGTAATTTCAAAGATAGAAATTCTCCAATATATAGACATATATGTACGGATAAAATGTGTAATTTACTCTACTAATATAAATAAGGAGAATTTCCGGCAATTTTGTTGAAGAAAATGAAAATTTATTGTTGTCTCGGTAATTGTACATAAGATTAGGTATTTCCGGATATTCCTAGTGTGAACCAAAAAAATCTCCGACTTTGTGTCGAATTTGGAATTTGTTGGTATATCACAAAACTATAGGAATACATAGATCATAGATGCGATGTGCCAGCAGCCACTATGGAAATAGCTGTAACAAGTTTTTGTTGCTCATCATCGACAACAGCAAAGTCAGACCTTATCACATCTAGAATAAATATGTGTAAATTAACACAATTATAATAAATTGTTACAATGCATGTGAATGAATTAACGGTAGATGCAAAAGTACAACGCATAAGTGAATATATAGAGAATCAATTCTATTAGAATAAGGTATAAGAGATACCAAAATTAATCTGATTAGTTGTTGTGTTTGCTTGTGCATGAAATTATTGCCCACCGATATTTGCATATGCAGATATGCTTTATATACCCGAAAAACTCTCTCTCTCTCTCTCCAACTTATTAAAAATTGTTGTCTTGTTGATTGAAAGATAGTATAGTAAATGTCCTAGATCTGCACTGTATTCAATCTAGAGAGAGAGAGAAAAAAAGAAGATAATTGTATCAGAAGAAAACATTGAAAAGTGTCTGTGTGTGTATTATGTATTTTTAATTTGGCAACTACTTATTAACTAACTGTTGGGCCAATATATTAGGGAACTTAAATTTAAGATGAGAAACTTCTCATCATCCTTTACAAACTCTGACATAGTGCTATTTCCAACGGGTGAGTAGTGACACATTTCTTGTGTAATTTAATTTTAAAAGTACAGCTTGGACTCGGTAGCGCAATAACGTAATCCCCATTTAAAATGTAATTTAAAATGAATAATGCTTACTGCTCAACATGTTATGGATATATAGATATTTTTTTGTATACTAATTATTGGCTATTATTGATCTCAAAATGGCTACATTGCATGAATATAAGATGTTGGAATCTTCCACTTTTCTCATCGTTGTCAATTTTTGATTAGACATGTTTAGTTATGTTTCCTATAAACTTGAAATCATTAAAAAATATATTATTGCTAGCAATTCAATAAACACCATATATACTTGCAAATAATAATTGAAGTGTTTTAAGTAACATGCGTTGCGAGTTTGACTACATGTCGGTTCATATAATCTTCCAAGGAATATAAATAAGTAAAACATAAAAATTAAGTTAATTTGAAAAAGTAATTATAAGATACACCGTGTTATTTGGTGTTTATGAAAGTTCCAAAATTAGTTTTCTGTTTTCTATTATTTGTCATTTATTATTATATCATTAGAACTAGTCAACTAGTGTACTAGTCTATATATATATATATATA
Organism: Tetragonia tetragonoides; assembly: GCA_038025085.1. NCBI lineage: Eukaryota > Viridiplantae > Streptophyta > Magnoliopsida > Caryophyllales > Aizoaceae > Tetragonia > Tetragonia tetragonoides. The sequence goes on from CM076139.1 coordinate 13,243,787, forward strand.
TATATATATATATATATATATATATATATATATATATATATATATATAAGAGCTGGATGATTTTGACTTTTTAATACATAAGTTGCCAAAATTGGGTGCTAAATGCTAATCATTCAAATAACATGGTGGACGTTATTTCATCATCTAATGGTCTTAACTTATATCCCTATCAGTAGGCGAATAATGGACTCGCATGTGTCACCCTTAAGTTAGTTGCGCCGACAATATTATGCCGGGCTGTCGGACCGGGTTGGATTGGGTCGGGTGAATCTAGGTAAATACCAAAAAGACAAAATGATAGAAATGGGTAGGTGTGACTAAGGTCCATTTTGGGTTTCAACTTGGGTTGGTAGGTATCTTGATTGGTTGCCAAACAACTTGTAGTAGCTTAATTGCAAAAGAAGAGTAGCTTTCTATAGCAAGAATTTTAGGTTCAATGCAAGGAACTCTACGAGTCAACATCTACTTCCTTTTGGTGTAAGTTGTTGAAGGGTCATGCCTAATTCCATTTCTAACTAGTTGAGGAAGATGGTAGAGGTACTCACTTAACCTATCTCATCTCGGGTCAGTAATTTAACTTATTTTGAATTGGACTAGACTAGGTGGTTAAAGACACCCACCCCAAACCGGGCCAAGGTCCCACCTTATCATGATTGAACATCATATAAATAGCCTACTTAATAACAATAATAATAATTGATTGGGTAAATGAGTTATTATAATGAGTGCCTATGTAAGGAGCACTAATTGACATGGTATGTTTATTAATTTATTTAATAAAGATTCCACGCGTATTACAGAAAAGGCTGTATTGATTTTGAGAATTTAGTGAAAGTTTTCGGCCATTTCCTTGTCCCCGGTTATCAAATTTTGGATGTGTTAGATATACTTATTTAGTTATTATCACATTGATATTGAGATCTAAGCTGTATTATTATGTATAAGAGTTGCCACCTAGTTGAATTGGTATTATATATTTAATATTAAATAAGATCAATCTTGATATGAAATCCCTCTTCATTAAGAAATATGTACTTTATCCCATCAAAAAAAAAAGAAAAAGAAATATGTACTTTAAATGTTATTACTAATGTAATATTTAAAATGAATCTATGATTACTTTTTACAACAACATAAGTTAATGTAATGTTTTCCCATAATCACCGTACACAAACTCTATCCAATCAAAACACCAATCGTATTAAATTGCACATTTAATTCATTATGAGATAATGCCATGTTTGAAAGTTAGTGCCGTTAGTTGATATGTCCCTTGTTCTTCAATCAATTTTACTCATGTGCCCTTTTATCTTCTGCTTTCATACTCACTTACACAATTACACTACTTACGATTCAATCTCCAATTTGTGCTTTGACTAATTCAACAAAAACATGTCAAATTTTCAGATTTTTGAACGCGGGAGTTTTTGGCAACGCAACTGACTCAAGCCACACACTACCTCAGTCAGCAACAAGAGCAGCCATGCTAGTGAGGATCAACACTCTCCTACAGGGCTACTCAGGAATCCGTTTCGAGATCCTCGAAGCGATCACTAGCTTCCTTAACAACAACATCACTCCTTGCCTGCCCCTCCGTGGGACAATCACTGCCTCAGGTGATCTTGTACCGCTGTCCTACATCGCAGGTCTACTCACTGGCCGCCCTAACTCTAAGGCCATTGGGCCCAACGGCGAGGTCCTAAACGCTGAACAGGCTTTCAAAACAGCCAAAATTAGCTTCCCTGGCTTTTTTGAGCTTCAGCCTAAGGAAGGACTTGCTTTGGTTAATGGAACTGCTGTTGGGTCTGGTATGGCTTCGATTGTGCTTTTCGAAGCTAATGTCCTAGCTGTTTTAGCTGAAGTCATTTCAGCTGTTTTTGCTGAAGTCATGAACGGGAAACCTGAGTTTACTGACCACTTGACTCATAAGTTGAAGCATCACCCTGGTCAAATTGAGGCTGCTGCAATAATGGAGCACATTTTAGATGGCAGCTCGTACATGAAATTGGCTAAGGCTTTACACGAGCAGGACCCACTTCAGAAGCCTAAACAAGACAGGTACGCTCTCAGGACATCCCCACAGTGGCTCGGCCCACAGATTGAGGTCATCCGTTGGGCCACCAAGTCGATCGAGAGGGAGATTAACTCTGTCAACGACAACCCCCTTATTGATGTGGCACGTAGCAAGGCTATCCATGGTGGAAACTTCCAGGGGACCCCAATTGGAGTTTCAATGGATAACTCGAGATTGGCTATTGCCTCAATTGGAAAGCTCCTATTTGCACAATTCTCAGAGCTTGTTAATGACTACTACAACAATGGGCTTCCTTCGAACTTGACTGCTAGCAGGGACCCAAGCTTGGACTACGGGTTCAAGGGTGCTGAGATTGCCATGGCTTCTTACTGTTCCGAGCTCCAGTTCTTGGCTAACCCTGTGACTAACCATGTCCAGAGTGCTGAGCAGCACAACCAGGATGTGAACTCCTTAGGACTGATCTCAGCACGCAAGACCGCTGAGGCTGTGGATATCCTGAAGCTCATGTCATCCACATTCCTTGTGGCATTGTGCCAGGCTGTCGATTTGAGGCATGTGGAAGAGAATGTCAGAAGTGCTGTGAAGAACACTGTTAGCCAGGCATGCAGGATGGTGCTCATAACAGGTGCAAACGGGGAGCTTCACCCTGGAAGGTTCTGTGAAAAGGAGCTTATCAGAGTGGTGGAAAGAGAGTATGTCTTTGCATATGCAGATGACTGTTGCAGCTCGACTTACCCATTGATGCAGAAGCTTAGACAAGTGCTCGTCGACCAGGCCTTGGCTAACGGAGAGAATGAGAAGAATGTCAGCAGCTCGATATTCCAGAAGATTGGAGCTTTCGAGGCAGAGCTTAAGACAAGGTTGCCTAAGGAAGTTGAAGCTGCTAGGGCTGCTGTTGAGAGTGGAAACGCAGCTATTCCTAACAGGATTAAGGAGTGTCGGTCTTATCCATTGTACAAGTTTGTGAGGGAGGAACTCAAGACTGATTTGCTCACTGGTGAGAAGGTTACATCTCCTGGAGAGGAGGTTGATAAGGTGTTCGATGCGCTTTGCCAGGGCAAGATTATCGATCCGCTACTTGAATGCTTGAAGGAGTGGAATGGAGCTCCTCTGCCAATTACACCTACCTGTTAGCTTACAATGTGTTATACTAGTGCCACTTAATTATTACTACAAATTATTACTTGTTTTATTTTGTTATAACTAATGTTTTGTTACAGATTTGTTCTGTATTATCGTCAAGATTATGTGTAGGGGTAAAGACACTTTTCTCTTTTACTTACTTTTTACTGTGAATGTAATGATCATATTTCATATTTTTGAGTTTATCTGATTTTGCACTTGCAAATCGAGCATTTGAACGCCAGGAAATAAAATGACATCACTTCATTTGTTATTCTTAATCTCAAATACTCAGTAAGCTGATCAAGAACTGAAGTCAGTCAACTTAAGCATTTGGTTAACATTTGATCCATCGCCCATCTGACTATATCTTTATTACATTCTTACTAGAAGATCAACATAATAACCTTTGTAATGATGAAGACGCATCTATGTTACAGCAAATCATACGCAGATTTGTAGACCAGTAAGAAAACATTTTGAACTTGATTCAATATGTTTTCTTCAGATCAAGCGCGGCCAAACAGAGGCGAATCTTATGGAAAGCACGGCCAAACAGAGGCGACAGTCTTATGGAACACTATGCTTCATAAAAGTGCAAGCACAAGATTGCAAAAGTGATGCATCTAGTGATCTACGTAGGGCTTCAGTAAAAGCATATAAGGTCAAGCAAGATAAACTAAATAGCCAAAGCTATCAGCCTATCACAATTCACAACTTTTATAAAATGCTTCGAGAATCTCAGGTACATATCATAACAGATACATAGAGTATCTTTAGTATAAAAGAAGAAGCTTAAACTCCAAAAATAAGAGAACAGTAGAAGGCTTACAAGATCACATATGTTCTTCCCTCAGCTTAATTACCTTGTCTCCACACAAAATGTTAGCTTGTTAAATCTACTCTCTTCGCAATGAGGAGGAAACAGTCCATTCCAAAGCAAGCTATCAACATAAGTATCTACGAGTACAAGATAAGCATTGTCAATGACAGTTTTCACCTGTTTGCTATCGAGATTGTATGATACCACCTTCAGTTCCACATTAAACACCAATTCACCATTCTTGGAGCAACAAACCTTTGTAATCATACTGTACGTGCTTCTATAAAGTTCACGGAACTCTGGCGTGGTTTCTGTCGCATGAAGCCGAGTCCAACCATTCTGTTGCATGGACCATAGGCAAATTCTAAGATACGAGACATCAAACACTGCAAGTCCACCATTGTAAACCAAGAGATGTCTCCACCTAGTACACTCAGGATCATATTCCTCATCAATAGGCAACTCAATGTAGCTAAATTCTTCGGTACCCAAATCGAATGAAACGATATGGGAAAGACCAGAAGTGATCCCACTATAAGAAGCTATCCAATGTATGGCTCCTTTGCAATAAACATTACAGAACCCTAACCACATATATGGTGCAGTAATATCAACCCCAACAGTCCTCCAATAACCAGTGCTAAGCTGATAGACCTCAACAAAAGTTTTCCCTTTATGACATGCAATTTTCACAGCCTTATAATCATTACTTAAAGGTTCATACCCAAAACCCACTCTGACAATATCTAAGTGACAAACATTAGAGGGGGGAATAATTAAGCATTTCCTAATTGAGTGATTCAACAATATGATCTTTTTCTCTGGAGAAATTTGGTTATAACTGGTTGTGTCAGTTTCCATCCATAAAAACCCATTAACATAACCAATTATGTCAAAATTGTAAAAACTTTTCAAGGCATCAAGTTGCATAGTTTTGGCAAATGTATCGATACGATGTGTAACAAATTGCTTCTCAAAAGTAAAACGTGGGTTGATTTGTAAGAGCAATAGATGAGAAATATTTGGGTCAGAATAGTGGTGATTGCGACTGAGATGCAGAGAAGCGAAATTAGGGTTTTGGATGAGAGAGAAAAGGGTTTTGGAAACACATTTCAGAGTTAGTAGAGTTCTTACTGATAATCGAACGAGGATTTCCGTCCATAGCTCTGGTGGTAGATAGTCTGCCATTTTCTCTCTCCTATCGTCCAACGTACGAAGCAAAAGCTTGGCAGGACGGTGAGTCGGTGACCACCAGTCCACCAGTGGGAGAAAAAACTATTGTTTGGGGTTTATGATGTTCGTAAATTGATGAGGAATTTGTCAATGAGGTCTTGGCTTAGTGACTAGTGATAAGGACGGAGGTCATGACTATATTAGGTCAGATTATGGGTGCATTAGGTCTCACATTTTAATTACCCAACTCATTGTATGTAAATTTATTGTATTGGCCTATGTGTCTTATTGAACAAAAAAAAAAAAAAAAAAAAAAGGGAGTTTGGGAGTTTTTTTTTTCTTTTTTTCTTTCTTGATAGAGGATTTTCCGATTTTTTGATTTATACAAATTAGGATAAATTGATAAATGGAATAGAAAATAGAGTAAACTTAAAAAGCTACTAAAGATTCCCCGCCGACATTGTAAATATGCTTAAATGACCGAGTTAAAAATTAAAAATGCTTAAATATCGTCAAAAAATATTAATATGCCAAGTTGACTCGAAATACCATTTTAAAATGCCAATATGATACTTTGTGGTGAATTTATTATATTGGCCTATGTGCCTCCCTTGAACCCAAAAAAAAAAAAAGGAGTTTGGGAGTTTTTTTTTGTTTTTTTTTTCCTTTCTTGATAGAGGATTTTCCGATTTTGGCTGCCTCATGCCCTCATTTTTGTTTTCTTGTTTTCTTTCTATTTGAGTTGGGATGAGTAAAATCAGGTATAAGTTGATATTGGGTTCAAGTAAACTCGGATCGGATTGCTTTAGGTTAGTTCAATTTTTAGGTCGATCATTTCAAGTTTAATAATATATGTTTTTTTGGGTTAATGGTTTAAGTTTAACAATGTTTTAGAGTATATAGAATCAAAAATAATATGCAAAAGTTTCTGGATATCGGATTGTAATATTGAATTGATCTCGAATACTAATGTCGGTTGTCGAACGAGTTGGATCGGTTTGGCGGGGTTGGGTTTCGCCCAACAATTTCAAACCTACTCTCAGGTTCATTTTACTATACTCATTATAAAAAGTGTGTGGACCTTCTTTTTTTGGTCCAGACACTAATGCTCCTAGGAGCAGGTAAAAATTTGCGGGTTTGGCCAATTCGTGGGGAAGTTTGAAAGGCTACCCAGGCCCATACATGAAACCAACAAAAGTGATTACAAAAATATGTAGTTTTTTTTTTTTTTTTGGACGCATGCAATAGCCCGCAAACCACATGTGTCGGGCAAACTAATTCATCTTTGATGGGATTACGGGCTCAAGTAGAGGAGGAAACCCTCCTTGCAAAGAAAGGTAGAGGAGTTTTATTCTCCCTACATGAATGAGGATTTAAACCCCTAATCAGTGGCAAGACCTTACCTAGTCAGTGAAAATCAGTTGCAAGACCTTACTCAATCAGTGAAAATCAGTGGTAGAACCCACATTTCTAAATTCTACACACAAAATTAGTGACAGGACCTTACTGAATCAGTGAGAATCAGAGGAAGGACTTTACCGAAATCAGTGGCATAGCCTTACCCAGTCAGTGAGAATCAATGGAAATAAGTGGAAAAGAACACACCCTATTCATAGTGTACTTACTAGCGGTTGGAAACAAAGTTAAACTTCAATTGATAATAAACCAATTGAGCAGAACACTAATCTGATTCAATAAATGAGTCAAGTTTGAGCACTCCCTCATCCTATTCAACTTGTAAGTAGTCCTTATTATGGTGTGTGTAACTGGAATGTCTCATCTTTGATCTTCCCAAAGTTCACTAAATATTTCATGGTCATGTAAACACATCCGATACATTTGTCTGCGTATTTCAGTTGAACATAATGTACAAGTATCATGTCCGACATATGTTGGACATGCATGCGAGGGGTAGAAATCCTCTCCATTTACCCAAGTATAAGTAAATAAAGAGGATAACTGAATTTGCTTTTTGCAAGTTGCTTCTTTATACTTAAAAATGTAGAGAAGCAAATCCGAGATATTACCTACCGAAGAGTCCCTACATCATATAGTAGAGCAAACTGACCATAAAAAGGTTTCACCGTCCTGCCTCATAGCCATTGGATTCACTGCCAGTTTGCCACACAACTGATTTGCATAGCCTAAGGCAGAGTCCACAATGTCTACTGTACTTACTTCAATTGAGGCTAAGAGCAACTAAAACTCCTACAAATCTCATTTGCTTTACACAGCTTAACCGCCTAATATATTTTAGCTTGGTTCAGATATCATCACTATACTTCTACGGACTAGTACAATATTTAGAACTTTTAAAACGAAAAAGAAAAAGATATGAATGGATCGTTATATACCCTGAGCTTCATGGCACACCCATTCACATGTCTTTTTTCTCAACTTTACTATTCTAATCTATACACAAATATCAACATACTATCTTAAGAAGGCCAAGTAAGACAGACCGAATAGCCACAGCAATCACAATTCACAACCATAAAAAGGTTCCTCCACAATCTCAAGAACATATCAATGTAATCATAGCAATATGAGATACATCGAGCATAATAGCAAAGGCTAGCAAAAGCTTAATCTCGATCACAATATACAATGTCTACAAATTTAAGCAGCCAAACAGAGGCACATATAAGATGCCTTCTCGAGAATCTCAGCCTCGCAGATACATATATCAAACAATACGATATAAATCGAGCGCCTTTAGCAAATGCTAGCACAAGGTTAATCTTGAAAACAAATAGAAAATATAGCAAGTAGAACAAACATTAGAAGATCGAGTATTGTTTTTGTTTCCTTCCCTGGTGTTTCGGGGGGCTGTATTCTCTCGTAGCCGCCGACACTTCATCTTGAGTGGGGCCTTCAACACCACCTACAAGAGAAGCCAAACTATCCTCGGGGGTGGGTGAGGAATCCCCCATCCGATGGTCAAGTTAGGTCCTTGGACGATGAGACAAAGGTGGATGTGAGAGTGAGAGAAGTTAGTCATTACCTTATCCCAATGGAGGGGGTTTATACAAGTACTCCCTCCGTCCCCTGTTTACGCTTACAGTTTCCTTATTGGTCTGTCCCTCATTTATGCTTACCGTTCTTTTTTTGGTAAAGCTTTTGCTATGAAATTACCCTTAGGCCCTCACTTAAATTTTGTTTATTTTCTTAATTCCTAATCAACTTAAACTAACCCAATCCTTTAACTTAAACTAATCCTACCCATTAACTTAAACTAACCCAGCCGAATTCCATTGAAATCCATTCACTGATCACAGATTCTTTAGTCCCAACCAACCCAATATTACTCCCAATTCATTTACTCTTCATCAAAACCTCGTAATTCTGGATTGTTCTTCCCCATTCAATTCATCCACCCACCCCAAATCAATTCTCAACCACAAAATTAAAGTCTCATCTCCACACACACACACAATCTCTCTCTCTCTCTCTCTCTTCATCTTCACTATTAGGGTTCATCTTCTCCACTCTTTCTTTTGCGCCATTCATTTGTCTCTCTCTCTTCTCTCTCTCTCTCCCTCTCTCTCTCAGTACATCGAACCTTCTGGCTTGCGTTGTCTCTCTCTTAGTACTGTATAATTTCTGGCCTCCTAAACTCCATATATCTTGTTCAAGATTTCGAAAATTAGGGTTTTCTGGGTTTGTTGAGATTTTTGATCTGTAAATTTGGGTTTTCTGGGTTTCGATCTGAAGTTATGGATAAAATTAATGGCGATGAAGATGTTTCTTGCGGATATGATGAAAAATCAGTAGATCCTTATTCTTGCCCTAATTCATTCCCTGATTCGTGCCCCGATGACTGATTGGTTGTGTTCTGTTTATTTGTCAAATTTTATGTTTGCATTGTATTTATTGCTCCCAATCTGAGCCATGTTATGGCCTGATGACAGATTGGTTGATTTTTAACTTTGATAAGTTGTTGGTATGTGTTAAAACATGTTCATTTGGTATGTGAGGGTATGTGGAGGTTGGGATTGGTGTTGGCTTGTTGGTGGTGGTTTGGGGGTGCTGTACATTTGTTTCGTGGTGGTTTTTGACGCCTTCTTGGTTGGTTGTTTTTGTTGTTATTTTTCATTACAAAGATGGCATCCATTGTGTCCCTTATAATGCTTTGAATTTTTTTTTGGCTATTGTTTCTTATTGCCACCTGTTATTGACTTGCTCATGGTAGGCTAAGGATCATAGCTATTATCCCTCGTAATGCTCTAAATTGTCCCTCGTAATGCATGCTCTGAATTCTTATTGCCACCTGACATTAAATTGCTCATGGTAGCAGGCTAAGGATCATAGCTATTGTCCAATAATTTGTAATCTGCCCCTAATTGCTTGATGATGTATTGACCTTAGCTGAGAGCAAATGCACTTTGCTCCATGATGATATGGTCTTTCTTTGTTTGCAACAACTTGATGCCACCATGTTCTAGTATATAATGGGACGGCAACTTGTTGATGCCACCATGTACACTAGATATTGGGATGACAACTTGGTTAATTAGTTGCTAAAACAAAGATATAAATTGAAAGCATGATGCATTGAATTTCAGTAGCTTCCAATGTTCAAGGGTGACTATATAAAGTTGTTTGCTAACTAAAGTGGGCTTTTTGGTGCTTGATTTTATTTTTATTAGCTCTATGATTTAATTCAATGAGAGCTTCTTTTTTTCCCCAATTTGGTTGGATATTTGATGTGCATGGTCTATGATGTGAAGTTGAAATATGTAAATAAATGATGCCACCATTTGCCCATATTTTGAAGCCAAAATGATGAGGCAGTGTGGTAATGATTTGTTGATGTGAAGTATACTAACCTGAGAGCAAAACACTTTGACTGAATGAAACGGAAGCAATATATAATTTCAGTTGATGTGTTCTTCACAATACTTACAAAAGGTGCTTCCTAGATGCACATATATTTCAGTGACTATCCCCAAAATGCATATACTTCAATGACTAACCCCAAAAAGTTGTTGCTGTTGTTTTGTTTCTAAATGCACATATATTCCTTTGACTATCCCAAAAAGTTGCTGCTACTTCACCCAACTTCAGAATTGAAGAAGAATCATTTCTTCTTCACTTATGAACTCAGATTGATCTCCTATTATCTCCCACAAGTTTCCAGTATCATCCAATGACTCTTCAATGTCATCTTCATCAACAACATCCTCATGAATGAAGTTGTTTATATCATCCATATCTTCTTCTGTTATCTCAACTGTTTCTGCATTTGTGGTTGCTGATGTGAACTGAATAGTTGTACCTGTTGGTAGAAACTCACTTGCAATTACCATGCCATTCCTTAACCACTCTCTTGCTGCCAGAACTTGTTCTTCATCGGGATGGACCACCACTGGCAATAAACCTTGTCTTTGGAGCCTGTCCTTACCCACATGAGGGATTTTGTAGTTGTTACCACCCTTAACTTTGATTATTTCACCCATACAATATTGCAAACTCAGCCACACCTTGTTAAGTTGATAGAGATCCAATGATTCAAATGCATGCTCAACGACTTCAACTAACTCAGCTACATTCATGGGACATGATTCATATTGAATTGATTGAATGTGCCTAAAAAAACCCAAATCCAATACATTTGTGTCTGGGCTGTTTGCTGGTTGGTTGCATAATTGTATGTCCCAACCCCCTTCACTAGCTGCTAAATGCCAATCATGGTCTGTTGGTGATATGTGAGGTTTCGCATTATCTTGTTGAACCCAAATGGTCTGATTTTCACCTCTTGGCCATTTTTCGTTGATTGCTGGCAGCAACTTGTTGATGAGAGATTCCTTGATGACAGCTTTTGTTATCGAGGCAATAGGCTTTGTTTCCATTGTTCTTGCTGCTCTATTTTTACTGCTACGCTTTGCTGGTTCAATTACAATGAATGGCCATATACCTATCTTGCCATCGAACAATGATTCCCCATTTGGACCATATCTAGGTCTGGCTAATGCTGATAAGAACATGATTTTGGTTATAAATTTCTTTGATTTACATGTTCTGTGAGGATCAATCTCATTTGGGTGCAAATAATACCTTTGGCTCCCTTTAGACATGAAAAACCATTTCTCATCAATATGTATGGTATCATGAAATGATTCAAAAGTTGGATTTCTATAATCTTGGTCATAATGTAACTTTGACAGACAATATTTGGTGTAAGAAATGGCTTGATGGCATTTGTATGAGTTCGAATCAGCTTCTTCTTAATGAGCCTATGACATGTGGATTTAGACATGTCAAGAAATTTGGCAAGTTGTTTGATTGTGGTCCGCTTCTGTCTATCCATTCCAAGAAGCTTTTCCAATTTCCAGTCTTTGGGTTTTGGTCCCGTGTTGCCCTTGTATTTGCGTTGCACGTTTATAGCTAATGATGACTCCAATTGACCATAAGCACATTTCCAGATTTTATTTATTGTCACCCTTGAACATTGGAAGTCTGAAGCAACTTTTGTTTGAATTCCATATGCTAACTTCCCATCTTTATAGTTCTGTAACAAAACTTGAACAATCTTGGCTCTTTCATTGTTGGTCATTGGGCAATTTCTGTTTTGTTTGTGGATTTTCTTGTCGATTATTCTGATTGTTTTCATATTGTGGTTGTAAAGGTGGAGGAGGATCAGCCATGAAAGTTAAAGGGAAGAGTTCTTAATGAAGTTAATGGAAGATGGAAGGAGAGATGAAGATGAAGAAATAAAGAAAGAGATGACAAGCTTAAAAGCAACCAGCCAACAACTTAGCCCTTTTATAAGGATGTAAAGGGGGAAATGGATAGTTTTGACTTTGCTGTAAATTTTGGTTGTAAAGGGTAGGGAAATGAAAATGTCGATTATTTTGCTGTAAAGTTTGGATTCAAAATTGTTGAAATTTGTAAAGTGGTGCCAAATTTAAATTTAATGAAAATTTGAAATTTTTGAGCCAAATTTTGAAGTTTGGATCCAGAAATACTGGCTTAAGTCTTTCTCGCTCTTCTATACTGAAAGTGGGCGGTCTAGGTTTAATGAAACCCCACAGCACTTCTTTCTCTCTCATTACATCGGAACAGGACCACACTAAGGACCACAACACTCTCTCTCTTACTTAAACAAGGGGCATTTGAGTCCCTTTTGAGCTAAACATCACTCTCATTAAAATCCGTGTCATTTAGAACTATAAACGTAAACAAGGGACGGAGGGAGTATGTTGGTAGTGGAGTTTAGGTCAAGTCTTTCTATTGGGTTAGGCTAAGCTAGCTAAGGCCTAACTCAACTAGGAGCCCAATTACAGCCCCCCAATCATTAGTCCCCAAGCTTACGAAGCTAATAGGTACTATGAGGTTAGTGAGCTTAGTCCAGTGGGCTTGTGAGAGTCCTTTTACATGCCCCCAATCATTAGTCCCCAAACTTACGGAGCTAGTAGGTACTATGAGGTTCGTGAGCTTAGTGGGCTTGTGAGAGTCCTTTTACATGCCCCCAATTATTAGTCCCCAAGCTTACGGAGCTAATAGGTACTAGGAGATTCGTGAGCTTATTTGGATTGTTATCCCAAATTTTTAAGTTATGCGTTGTTACTTGTGTGACCTTGACCGGCAACTTTTAGTGCTCTATGTTCCTTTGAGAAGCTAAATAACGAACTATGTAAAACTTGCTTTATTTTTCTTGCCGCACCTAAAGAAGATAATTTCATTTTGCGGAGCTGATCTTATATAGTCTTCTCTATCTCGCTTTTATTTTTTATCTGCGACATTCTCATAAGTTGTGGAGTTGTTTCTACATTTGCGTTTCCCATACGTTAATTGTTATATAGTCGAGTTTGACCATTTTGACGTCACATGACTTCCTGGAGCTATATGTTGTGTAACTTCCAAAATCGTTTTTTGTTTGACTTTATGAATGACTTGACACAGACATCTTTCACACGGCTATTGGCGAATCTCTTACAACTTGGCAGCGATTTTTTGTACTGAGCCGATTGTCTTTTTTTAGGGCGGTTTCGACTTATGTGCGACTCTTGGTAGTCTTTTATTTAACTTTTGTCTCGTTGTAACTCGTCGGCTTGCCTTTTGGCCGTGACCAACTTTGTTTTAGCCTTATCACTTTTATGGGTCATCTATATTTATCATAAGAGTTATTATCCTCTTTTATTTATAACCGGTCGGTTTATTCTCGAGAATGATATTTTCTCGTATATGCGAAGCCTATTTTTAATATTGCCCCTCTACTGGTTTGGCTTTCTACCCCTGGCGGATCGAAGAATCCACCTTTGTTAAATTGGCTTTTGCTTTCTGCTTCAGCCGGGTCCATGACCCAGCCTGGACTAGACCAGTTTTTGGCTTTTAACCTCTGTCGTCTTTTGGCTTTCCATCAGTTAAACTTTCTTCAGTCCATCCGGATTTTCAGCCTGCTTTGGTGGATCTTAGTCTTTACTGTTTTCGCTAATTATCCGTCGGACGATAGTGGCTCTGGCTCGCCCATTTCATCCATACCCGATAAACTTTTTCGTCTCTCTTAATCCATTTTCGTCTCTGCCAGTTGTATATCGGCTTTCAATATTTAGAACAGATATCCTTTCTATTTATTCCGGGAGATGAACTCTTGCTATATTCGTGATAGCTTGCATCGTCATGGACATTACTTGTTTATTTCTCTTTAGGCCGTTTTTATGCGATTTTTGTTGACTATACGCGACCGTTGAGGGTTGTCCTCTTTTGACCTTTTGGCCGGCATTTTGCGACTCCTAGTCGACTATCCAGACCTTTTGAGAGTTCTACTTTCTTTTGGCCTCTTGGATTATATTTATACGTCTCTTGGTCACCTATCCGCGATCTTTATGAGTTGACTTTGTTTTGGCCTTTCTGACCGCTATTTATGTTTCTCTTAGTCATTTTATATGTTTTCAATCAATTTATATTATTTGCGTACTTTTTAGTACATTTTATGCCTATTACTTTTGTCTTATTATTCGACCTTGGTCGTCATCGTCGACTTTGTCGTCGTCTTTTGCGCGGTCTTTTTTCGGAATTACGCGACCTTGGTCGGACATTCTGCGATTTCTTTTTTCGATCGTCTCTCTTTCGCGACTCTTTTGGGGTTGACTTTCTGCTATTTCTTTTGAGACTAACTATTTTTGCGACCTTCGTAGTCCTTCTGCGACCTCTTGACCGGTAAATTATCGGATTCAATTGTCTTTTCGACCCATTGAGACCACCTCGTCTTTTACCGACAATTTGCGATTCAGGTCGTCTTTGTGATCCCTTTAGGCCACATCGACCTTCACCGACAATTTGTGACCTTTGGTTGTTTTTCTGACCTTTGAAGTTGGCTCGGCCTTAACCGATAATTATTGCTGCCTTAGTCGTTTTTCTGATCCCTTGAGGTCATATCGGCCTTAGCCGGTAATTATTGCGACCTTGGTCGTTTTTCTGACCCCTTGAGGTCATATCGGCCTTAGCCGATAATTATTGCGACCTTGGTTGTCTTTCTGACCCCTTGAGGTCATCTTCGCCTTAACCGATAACTATTGGGACCTTAATCGTTTTTCTGACCTTTTGAGATCAGCTCGGCCTTGACCGATAATTATTGACCGTTTTTCTGACCCTTTGAGGTCATCGCGACCTTGGCCGACAATTTTGCGACCTTCGTTGCGGGTCTTAGACCTATTGAACCTTTTTGCCTATAAGAGAGAAGTAAAATTTTCTCGCATGTTCGAGAGTTTTCATTTCGTTAGGACCTTATGGCTAATGGTGTTTGATTGGGTTTCCGCGACTTTTGTCGCCTTTTCGTGACCTCTTAAGTTGTCTATCTTTTGGCCGGTTTTCATGTGACTTTTTGTTGTCTCTCAGAGATCTTTTGAGGACGTTTTTATTGCGGCCTTGGCCAACTTTTATTTTTCTTTTTTATATTACTATTATTTTTTTTTAAATCGTCCTTCTTGCGGTCTTAGATGACTTTTCAGGTTTTTTTTTTTTTTTTTTTTTTTTTTTTTTTTTTTTTTTTTTTCTCTTTAAGGCGAGCTAAGCCTAATTTATGTATGCTTTTTATCCTTATCTACATAATATTTTGCATGCTGGCGAAATATCACATTTGTATTCCAGTGATCACGCACAATCCCCTTTTATGGAACCTAAATGAGTTAAACCTGCTTAGTTCATCCCTTCAGGAGATAGTTCAACTTAGGTTATTGTGTAATTAAATAATAATTCCACTTTCCGCTCCCGCAAAGTCATATTGTGAGTTTGTGTGTATTTTCTAAGCCTTTATGTTTTTGGCATTTCGTAAGTGTGGCCGCCTTCAAGGTAACAACTGCTTTTAAGCTTAGTCTGTTTTCACCCGTTTGGTGAATACAAGTGTAACCTTTAGCAATCTGTTTTATAGGAAATAGTTGTCGTTTTTAACGAAGTCGAATCTTCTTTTATCGCATTGGTATGTGGTATGACCGCTTTAACTTTTACTGGACTCCTTTATTAGTTGGCGTCAAACTACAATTCTTTGATGGTTCTTTTTATTAGGTGGGATGACTGCAAGTGGGCAGATAAGTTTATTATGTTAAGTTTTCGTGTTCTTTGTGTTGTTCATTTCGCTCTTTTTTTTTTGTGCGGCGATTACCGGCTTTGTATTTGCTTTTTATGCGGCCTTGGCCGGCTTTAATCGATCACTTTCGACCGACTTTCTTGCGGCCTTGGCCGACTTCTTGCGATCACTTTCGATCGTCTTTCTGCGATCACTTTCGACCGACTTTCTGTGATCACTTTCGACCGTCTTTCTGCGATCACTTTCGACCGTCTTTCTGCGATCACTTTCGACCGTCTTTCTGTGACCAATTTCGGTCGTCTTTTCTCCGATCACTTTCGATAGTGTTTCTGCGATCACTTTCGGCCGACTTTCTGCGATAACTTTCGACCGTCTTTCTGCGATCACTTTTGACCGACTTTCTGCGAGCACTTTTGTTCGTCTTTTCTGCGATCACTTTCGATCCTCTTTCTGCGATCACTTTCGACCGTCTTTCTGCGATCACTTTCGACCGACTTTCTGTGACCACTTTCGATCGTCTTTTCTCCGATCACTTTCGATAGTCTTTCTGCGATCACTTTCGACCGACTTTTTGCGATCACTTTCGACCGTCTTTCTGCGATCACTTTTGACCGACTTTCTGCGACCACTTTCGGTCGTCTTTTCTGCGATCACTTTCGATCCTCTTTCTGCGATCACTTTCGACCGACTTTCTGCGATCACTTTTGACCGTCTTTCTGCGATCACTTTCGACCGTCTTTCTGCGATCACTTTCGACCGACTTTCTGCGACCACTTTCGGTCATCTTTTCTGCGATCACTTTCGATCCTCTTTCTACGATCACTTTCGACCGACTTTCTGCGATCACTTTCGATCGTCTTTCTGCGATCACTTTCGACCGACTTTCTGCGACCACTTTCGCTCGTCTTTTCTGCGATCACTTTCGATCGTCTTTTATGTCACAAAGTCACCCTATTCGTGAAGGACAACTGAACTTAGATGGCGGACAACTAGCATAGCGAATCAGCATTTATTTACACGTCACTCTTACTTTTAGTATTTATATAGTTATATTCTAGTATTCTAGTGACTTAATTGATCGGTTTCGATATAGAAACTGTGTATAAGCAGGGAAATATCACTCAAACATTTTATCAAGCATGTGGATATAAATGACATATAAGGTCATAGAGGATAAACAAGACAGAGGAAAATATATTTTCGTGATGTCATTTTTGCTTTTTGGAGGGAATGGTGGCCTTCGGCTGGGAACTCAAATCTTGCTGAATATGTTCATCTCGGCGCCTTGCGTCTCTGCTAGCTCACTCTATGACTTGGTGTGCTTAATAATTTGGGTTTTTGCTAGTTCTGTCAACCCGATGTCTTGGGGCTTCGCTAGCTCGTCCGGCAGCTCCGCTAGCTCGTCCGGCAGCTCCGCTAGCTCACTCTATGACTTCGTGCGCTTGATAATTTGGGTTTTCGCAAGCTCTGTCAACCCGATGTCTTGGGGCTCTGCTAGCTCATCCGGCAGCTCCGCTAGCTCGTCTGAGAACTTTGCTTGGCCGTTAGCTTGTTCGGTAGCTTGTTGCTCTAGCTCCGAGTCTCTTCGATTTCTCAATTTGAGTGCTCGATTATAAATATATACCTTGTTCTTTTATCAATGAATAGCTTCTCAATGGGTTTCTTTTCCCCATTTTGTAATTATACCCAATAATTTTTTCCATAGTTGGCAAACTATGACCTCAAGGCCATTGTCGCAACTTTTCCTTTACTAGGTGAGTGGTTGTCCCCTTTCTTACTCCTTGTATTTTTCTTCTTCCTTTTTATGATAATTGATTAAAAATAAACATACTTATAAGGAATTTACTTGATTAAAATTCAGATTACCTAAGCTTTAGAATTAATCATCCGAGTGTACTGCTCTGTTTATTTATTCGGCTTGGCTTATTGTTTTTACTCCCTCCGTCCCACCTTTACTTGGGCACATTGAAATGGCACGGAGATTAAGAAAAGTTAACTTTGGCATCCATTTTCCAAATATGCCCTTACCCTTCCCTTCTCATTCTCTCTCCTCCCTTTAAAGAAAAGAAACAAAGAAAGTTAAAGTTAGGGCAAACAAGTCATTTCATTAACTTTTTTTTTACCATTTAAGGTAATGCCCAAGTAAAGAGGGGACATCCCATAAAGGAATGTGCCCAATTAAAGATGGGACGGAGGGAGTATTTTTTTTCAAGTCGAAATATGGACCGCGGGGTGCCGGTTGACTTACAAAACTTATTGCACTAGCATATACAGGATAAGAATACTCTTGACTAATATGACTGCGTATTGTTGTAATAATTCTTTTAGAGCACTTCCCCTGTAATGAACACGTCCTTCTCATACGTGACTCGTGTATCTTAACTATCGGTTTGGCATATGTACTTTAATCATTTAATTAACGTCCTGATCACTTGATCTACACAGGATCACTATTGTTGCCAACCAAAGAATATACAAAATTTCATTTTTACTTTGTTAATTCAGAAACACAAAGATTTATGGTTTGACAACCTTTAGGCCGGCTAATTTAGCACATAATAAAATGGAGTAATAGCATTGACTAGTGTACATGTGCCATGCATATAAAGCATTCAACTGTAGCATTTTCATTTTCATGTATCAACTTATTCCTTTTTTTTTTGTTTGTTTTAATTGGTCCAGCTTATGACTCATTGGCCTAGTATATTTAGTTTTTGACATTTACTGACCGGGAACCTATTTCCACTGAGATACCTTTTGCAAACACCCGGTGTGGGCCTTTATCAGCGTCAGTAAAAGCTCCATTTAGACGACTCCAATTGCAGATGAAGTGAAACATAAAGACATGGCAAACTTCATCAGTTAACTCGTCAAATTCTGTCTTTGTTGAAGTTCAAAGTATCGGTTACACATTCATGTGCTAAGTTGCTTTCTAGTTCATGTTATGTGAGACGGAGGAACGCAAAATGTTATTGTCAATGATATGATTTATAAACCAGTTTAATGTTTTAAGACATTATAGGCACACAAATTGGCTTTTCTCTAACCAGTAGCTCCGACAGCTCCCTAAGTTCGTCCGGCAGCTCCGTTAGCTCGTCTGGTGTGGGGTCAGATTTTCGGGTTTTCCTAGATTAGGACCCGGGAATCGTCGCGATACATGCCAGAGACACGTCCCACGGAAATCGACCGATTGAAGAGGCCAATTGTCAAGGAATCATCTTAAGGTTCGAAGTCGCCACCTTGTTATAGCCCGAACAAGGACGGGTTTTTACAAAAGAAGAGTCGCCACCTTGTTATGACCCAAACAATGAAGGATTTTTACAAAAGGAAGGGTATGATAAACGATTTTAAAGAAAACCATTTAATAAACCCAAAAGTTGACTCCATCGCTATAAGGCACGAAAATTATTTGACTGGTCTGCGAATCAGAGATCTTGGTTCGGGGCCTAGGTTAGAAGGTGCGGACGTCCTCGGACCCGTCTCCTCCTCCGTACTGAGTACGACCTCTTTACTAATACGTTGTATCCCATATGAAAGCTTTGATTTGAATTATTTAATGCCTTGAATAATAAAAGAAAAACACATATATGTACACATTGTCACTTAGCACACACAAAAAAAATCGGTTTTGAACCGGTATATTCGTTTATGTACGGCGGATTTGGATATTGCAAATACTGCACTACGTACCATTCATCGTAGGTCTTGAATCTACTCCTAGATCAAAACCCTTACATAGTTCTGACCGGGGGATCCGGTTAGTAAGACTCCTTGGGTGTGACTAATGCGGGTATGAATGTTCTTTCCCGTAAAGAGGGATATGATTGAGAAACTTATGGGATGACTCGCAACTTAGAGTCGAATTGATCCGAGGAACCCCCTACTCTCCTCGAAGAAGTAGGAAAAGGCTCAAATGGGATGATTAGCCTGCTCATTCGAGGCGTTCAACCCAACAACACTTGGTAATATACGGGGATCAACCCAATTCATAGCTTTGACTATAAAGATTAGACTTCTCAAAATTATTTGTTCTTCACTGGGGAATAACATTCATTGGGGGGTGGATAAATGGATGATTTGTGTAGAATATGGATATGTATTGGTGGGTAATGGCTCAAAGGAGTCTTTCCGATAGGATCCCCTGGGATGGCCTGAAGCCAAATAAGAGGGGACGATCAATAATTAGCTTCTATTCGATCATAGGTATTCCACTGGGGAAGATTGTTGTAACTGGGGAAATGTGGATTCCACTGGGAATGTGATTTTATATGAAGGTGATTTGATGGAATGGTAGGTGGAACACCCATGATCGCGTATAAGCAAATTTCTGATTCTAACCTCGAATTTGGCCCCAGGCCGGGTTGTGTACATAAACGAACACACTGGTTTTAAAAATCGTTTTAAGATAATATATATCACACAAGTGAGAGAAGTTCTTTTTATTTTATTTTTTGAGTTGTATTATTAGGTGGAAGCATATGAATGCAAATGTACAAAATGCAATTAAAAGAGGCTTCGGAATAAATGAATTACAAATTGAGTATTTACAATAAAATACAAAAAAAATGTCTAAAAATCCTAAAAAGGAGAAAAATACTTGATCTTCATGTACATGGCGCCTCCGAGGCTCGGTCTTGATCTTCGTCTTCAAAAGTTGAACTTATTCACAAGGGATTGGTTTATTTACAAAAGAATTGATTTATTTACAAAAGAGATTTGAAAGAACCGACAAGGGATTAGTCCAAACGCGACTTATTAACTCCAAATTTATTTTTATAATTAGTGGGACACACTAAAGAAATAAACTGGAGAGTTTTGTATTTTTGTGGGTTCATTTGATGATTAAACGAAAATCGTTCATAGAATCGAACAAAACCGATTTTACAATAATCTGGACAGAACATCTAAAATTCATATCTTGGTCATAACTCAACCAAATCGAGTGCTTCAAAAGCCTAACTTGGTTCATTTTACTTCATATTTCCACTATAAAAATCACAAGTCAAGAAAGTTGACGATCTGTGAGTTATTTATGATTTTCAAGCTTCTAGAAATTATTGGACAGACCATTGGTGTTTAATTTATTGGAAATTATTTACAATTTATCTAGTTCTAATATTTATATGCCTTAGACTAGACATGAAGGTGGATATGTACACAAAAATTCATGAATTTTAGACAAGTCTAAGTCATTTAACGAAAACAAACAAAAGAACTATACAAAAGCCCTAATGTTCTAAACTAACCAATTGTCTTTTATTTTGACAGAACCAAGCTCGGTTTGATTAATTCATTAAAAATATAAAACACATCCAAATGGAGTGATTCCAATGTCTAGATTGGTTCTTATAGAGTCTAATATCCAAATCAAAGTTCATCTTTCATTAAAGAGGTTCTAAACACCGCAGACTTTTCAGTTAAGTGAACGTTATCATTTCTGGACATATACTCGGTTGGTTAATTTTAGAATTAAATCTTCTTCGTTAAACTTGAATTCTTCTTTACAGATTGAAGTAGACACAATAAAGACTTCCTACAACTTATCAAGAAAAACGCACTATCCTAAGTGGTTAAACTGATCCATTTATTTACAAGGTCGAAATCTGAGAAAATCTTCGGAGGGACAACACTACTTTGTTTTTTGAAAATTCATTTGACATTCATTTGGTATCCAAATTGGACGAAATAGGTGGCTGTAGACAGCTAAGGAAGACCTATTCAATTTACTCGGAAATAGACCAAGCTCAAAACTTAATCATTTATTAGTTATTTACAGATCTAAGGACGTTGGTCATGTTTAGACACAGAAACTTCAAAATTCAATTGTGGACGATTTAACCGTTGGATCTAGATAATGTTTATCTCGTTAGAAATTCCTCTGGATAAGATTTTCTATGACACTAATTTCATAAAATTAAAACCGTTGGATCTTCCTAGATCTACAAATGAATTCTGCTCTAAAAACTGTCAATAATCCGAATTATTACAACTTTGTACAAAAAATGAATCCGAGGCCTCTTTATGCAAAATGACCTTTTTTATTTAATTTCAAGTATATAAAAAAATAAAAATGGTGATGAGAAAGAGAGAAACATTCATTGATCACACAATTTTGGCACAAACAACTCTCTTTCTCACCGCAAAAAGCACTCTCTACAAGCTGGATCTAAGTCCCCCATGGAGACGGGTTCGCGTGGGCACTTGAATCCTTGCCTAGGAATTTTGGCCACTCAAAAAATAGGGTGGTTCGTGCCCACACCTATAAAGAGTCCAATCGGTGAAAATGTGATTATTAAGGGGGATAATAGGGTTTAATAACAATTTATATACAAAATAAAATGGTTAGTGAAAACACTTAGATAAAAAATAATTGAAGGAGAGAGATAAAATATTACCCTTGCGTAGATCTAGAAATCTCAATCTTCAAAATTAAGTTAGTTAGTACAAACGCCCTTTAGTTTGCACTAACTAGATAAAAAAAGAAGTTTTAGAAGTTAAAAGAAGTTTTTTTAGAAAAGCTTCAAAAATTGAAGTAAATTAAAAAGATGAGAGGAAAACTAGAGAGAGAAGGAGATTTTTAGAAATAGAGATGAGAAAGAGGCAAGGACCCTCAAAACAACTTTTTGAGGTGTATTTATAAGGGGGGGAAAGATGGGGGAGAATTAGGGTTAGGAGAAATGGAGGGTGGGATTTGATGGGAGGTGGATGGTGATATGAGGGTTAAGAGAATGTGGATGGGAGGGTGACAAATGTCAAATTTGTGGTGATGGAAGAAGATGAGAGGAATCTTGTGAGGTGGAAGTGAGTAGAAAAGAGAAAAGATGAGATAAGGTGGAAGAGGAAATAGAAAAAGGAAAAATTAAATTAAATAAAAAATAATTAAAAAAGGAATAAAAAACGGGGGGGCTTTTTTTTCTTTTTTATTTTTCTTCTCTATTTTCGGTTGGGAGGGTTTATTTTTATTTTTATTTTATTTTTTGGGTGGGGGTCAATTTATGGAAAAGGGGAGGGTATTTTGGTATTTCTACTTGATACCATTATTCCCTTTTCTTTAGCTATTGGATGGGAAGATAGAAATATTGTGATGTCATGCATGACATCATAATTCCATTCCTTATTTATTTTTGTATATTCTCTTTAATACTCTTTTTTGGATTTTTGCTTTATTTTCTTTTTGGGCTTTGGGCTTTGCTTTGCTAATGAGTTGGGTCACCTTATGGACCTTAAATCCCCTTTTAGCCCAAATGACTTATTTAATTAGGGTACTTAAAGTTAATGCTAATATTAACTGTAGTAATTATTTAAAAGAAATACAAGTCAAAATTCGGCGTCTACATCGGGTAGGGCATCCGCTAGCTCGTCCACTAGCTAATCTGGTAGGGCATCTGCTAGCTCTGCCTTGCGTCTCCGCTAGCTCTGCCTTGCGTCTCCGCTAGCTCTGAAAACTCCTTCGGTCAGCTCCGCAAGTTGGTCATTTTTTTGCCAGCCAGACCCGAGGTGCCTTACCAGCTCAACAACTAAAGCATCTAATATATGGCATTTTTACTTTTTTATTTTACTTTTTGTTTTTTGTTTTGTTTTTCTTTTTTATTATTATTTTTATTTATTTATCATTTATTATTTTATCTATATTTTTTATTTTATTTTATTAAATTTTGTCTTTAAAGATGGCTTGAACCTGAGCCTATTCAATCTCATTAAGCCATTTTATCGAACGTTTGTTGTGCGCGTCTACTATAGCCAATTTTAAGCAACTCTACCTAAACCGAGGCAGGCTTGCGGTCAGGATTTGGGGAAGAAATAAATGCGTAACAAGTTTCACATATATTAACCTCATGAAATTCTTACCTTGCTCAAGATCACAGTAGCTAACATGTTATAATAGTTTTGAGGGGTTGCTTTTTGTAATTTAATACTCAAGAGATAACTTAATTGACTTGTTTTGGGGTATACTAATGACGTTATTTGCAATTGAACTTGGAAATATAAATAAGTAATCATACCATGTGCATTCAAAAGCTAAATGAGAATCAGAGTTGCTTACTTATTTGCCAGCCGAGCTATATTTGCTAGCCGGGCGATGAATGCCAACCGAGCTATATTTGCCAGCCGGGCGATGAATGCCAGCCGAGCTATGTTCGCCAACTGAGTTATGTTTGTCAGCCGAGCTTGTTTGCCAGCTGAGCTATATTTGCCAGCCGAGCTATGTTTGCCAGCCGAGCTTGTTGTCCAACTGAGCTATGTTTGTCAGCCAAGCTATGTTTGCCAGCCGAGCTATATTTGCCAGCCGAGCTTGTTGTCCAGCCGAGCTATGTTCGCCAACCGAGCTATGTTTGCCAGCCGAGCTTGTTTGCCAGCCGAGCTATATTTGCCAGCCAAGCTATGTTTGCCAGCCGAGTTTGTTGTCCTCAAGACGATGCCACAAGGTCGGGATTCTCTGTCTCCGCAAGGTCACCAATCTTTCTATCGTCGTTTTCCAGCCTTTGCGGCCTTACCAACCCTTAGCAAGAAAGTTAACTCCGTTCGCCTGAGACTTCCCATCTCCACTAGCTCCGAGCTTTACGTCAGTTCTTTACATGGTATATTAGCACCTTAGCCTCCACCAGTTTTTTTTTTTATTCTTCTGTTGCCTCCTTGAATGCCCAGTAGCTTTCATCCATAAATATTTTGAGCTCCTTGCTTTGGGCTAGGAAATCGAATAGTAGATAAAGGCATTTCTCGGAGCCGATTTCTCACAAAGCCGCCCAACTTAGGGGCTAACCGTGAGCCAGCCTTTGGCTTTCCCACCAGCCTGTCGGCTACACCTCTTTCTCTTCCCCATTGGATGAGAGCACACTTGGACTGTTCACGTCAGGTTCACCATTGTTTCGGGGGGCTGTATTCTCTTGTAGCCGCCGACACTTCATCCTGAGTGGGGCCTTCGACATCACCTGCAAGAGAAGCTAAACTACCCTCGGGGGTGGGTGAGGAATCCCCCCTCCAATGGTCAAGTTAGGTCCTTGGACGATGAGACAAAGGTGGATGTAGAGAAGTAGATGTAGAGAGAGAGTGAGAGAAGTTAGTCATTACCTTATCCCCCCGTCTTATACAAGTATGTTGGTGGTGGAGTTTAGGTCAAACCTTTCTATTGGGCTAGGCCAAAGCTAGCTAAGGCCCAACTCAAGTAGGATCCCAATTACAGCCCCCCAATCATTAGTCCCCAAACTTATGAAGCTAATAGGTACTATGAGGTTCGTGAGCTTAGTCCAGTGGGCTTGTGAGATTCCTTTTACATGCCCCCAATCACTTGGTCTTCTTTGTCCCCTCAAAAAATCGGAGTGTGTCTGTTCCTCTTTTGGTGCAATGGGGAGGAAACAATCCATTCCACAGCAAACTATCAACGGGTATGTTCGGCAAAAGTAGTTGTACTATTAGCGGTTAGCTGTTACGCTAGCTGCTAGCTGTTTTGTTAGTGGTTAGCTGTTAGAGATCAACGACTAGCTGTTAGCGGTTTAGGTAGCTAATGAAAAAATATGTTCGGTAATACTAGTTGTTTGATTAGTCGTTAATTTGTAAAATGACATAAATAGACATGCAATTGATTAAAGTTGTGAAACTCATCAAAGATTCTTTGATCAAAATATGTCCTTTTTTTTCCTCTTTAAAATTAAAGACCTTGCTCATGCAAAAGCCTATATTTCCCTTTAGGCCAAAGGGGCAAAATAATTAAGTTTAGTTTTTACTTTTTTTTTGTCCTTCTTTCCTTTCCACCTTCCATCTTAATTCTTATTCTGGGATACTGAACATAACAACAACAATATAAATATAGGATCACACCAAAAAAAAATGAATATATAAATATAGGAAGCTACGTGGAGTAAGAGATACAATGGGGGAATTGGTTGCCTAGTGTCTACGCGAGTGGTGCATAGAAATAGGGATATACACATACTTTGGAAATCTGAAAAAGTAGAGGATAATATTGGAATAAAACTGTCAAAGGCTACCTACAGCTTGTAAAACGTTAATAATTTTAACGTTTCTCAAACTTCAATTCAACCTCTAGTATCAACTCCCTTTTGATTGGTAACTGAACACTAATAACAATGGTTTGTAGAGGTTTGAATTGGTCAAACCACTGACCACTACTTAAAACGCTATGCCGAACACAGCCAACATAAGTATCTACAAGATAAGCACGATCATTAACAACTTCAAACTGTTGGCTATCAAGATTGAAAGATACCACCTTTAATCCCACATTAAACACCAATTCACCATCCTTGCAACAAAGAACATTCACAATCGACCTTGTAGCACTACTGTCAAGTAGTCTACAGAACTCTGACGTGGTTTCAGCTGCGTAAACCCGTATCCAACGAGTCTGTTGCCTGGACCATAAACAGATCCTAACATAACAGACATCGAAAACCGCAAGTTCACCATTGTAAACCAAGGGATGTCTACACCTAGAATGCTCAGGATCATACTCCTCATCAATTGGCAACTCAATGTAGCTAAATTCTTCGGTACCCAAATCAAATGAAACGATATGGGAAATATGTTCTTGCATTAATTTAACAATATGGTTAACATCCGATTATTCTGTTGCAAAAACGGGCTATTGGGTGTTCGCAACCATAACAATCCGTTAGCATAACCAATTAACTCATATTCGATCAACTTTTCTAAGTCACCGGAAAGTTGCATAGTTTTGGCAAATGTATCTTTGGGTCAGAATAATGGTGATGGCGAGTGAGATGTAGAGAAGCGAAATTTGGGTTTTGGATTAGAGTGAAAAGGGTTTTGGAAACACATTTCAGAGTTAGTAGAGTTCTTACTGACACTCGAACAAGTATTTCTGTCCATAGCTCTGGGGGCAAATTGTCTGACATTTTTTCTCTCTCTTCCTGTATTCTTGTTGTGGTGATCAACTGATCATTCAAGGTTTATGGCATTTGTGAGATGAGAGAGAGAGAGAGAGAGAGCAGAGAGGTGTGGGTTGTTCAAAACTGGGACGTCTGGGCAGCTAGCTAATATGATGAATGGGAATTGGGAGGGGTTTTTCTGGAATTGGGAGGGGTTTTTCTGAAATTGGGAGGATACGAGAGGCTATTACGCTTCTCCACCCAAGCATTTATTTCCCTCAAATTTTCTTGATTAACGATTTTGTTTTAAGTAGGCCAAGAATCACAAAGCATTTCTAAAGACATAGGTTATTATTGACAAGGAAAATGTTTGGTTCACCAAGTGGGTGGTCAATTCACCTTCACTTTGTATCTATTTCTCTCCTACCTTAAATGTATTTTTTGAAAATAGAGGAGAGAGAATCTGAAAATAGAGGAGAGAGATAGATACAAAACATTTGTGAGATGAGAGAGAGAAGGGCAGAGAGGTGTGTATGTTGTTCAAAACTGGGACGTCTGGGCTGCTAACTAATGAGCTAATGAATGGGAATTGGGAGGGCTTTTCTTGAAATTGGGAGGATAAATAGAGCTGGCAAATAGGTCGTGTCGTGTCGTGTCATGTTCGTGTTCGTCTATACAGAATGTTCTTGAAATTGTATCTATCTATCTCTCTCGTCTATACAGATAAGTATATAGTTTCAATGATAGTAAATTAATCAATAAGTCTTGTGTGAGACCAACTCACAGAAATTTAGGGTTACTTTTTCGAAATGTAGTAGTCACTTATGATGAGCATTAATCATTATTTAATTAAAAAGTGACTCCCAACTCACTAAAAATCATGCAAAGACCGTCTTAGAAAAGTTTTAGTGTAAATCAATAGTAATAGTATTATAGTAATATTTGGGTCCGGCTAACCTATGGGCACAGGTGTCTTAATTGAGTTTAATAGTTTACTTTTTCACAAAATTTCATTAAACGTAGAATTGAATAGTTATTGTTACCAAGAAAATTAAATAAATTTATTAAATAAGACATGTCGACTTGACAAAACTGCCCTTCACTCCATTTTCACATCTAATTACAGTTCCCACGTTCCACCATCAAAAATCTTTGAGAACCTAGTAGATGCAATATTACCCAACAATGGTGCCCTGCTACAGATCATTTCATAATTTTCATTGCCAGCGGCGAGAAAAAAAACCCTAAAAGGAAAATTTAATTTAGTTCAATTCAGATCAGTTTTATCGAGGTGAATCAAATGACGCCTTAGAAAAAAAAAATGAATGAGTAAATCAAGAGGACTGCATATAGGCGATGGCGATAGAGGGGTGGCGGCGATCTGGGCGGTGCCAATAGAGCATGGACGGCAGCGATTGAATGTTTCCAATCAGCATAAAAAGAGAAAAATAATGATAATAATGGTGGTTGAGAGGAGAGATAAATTAAAAAGGGAAAGAGGTGAGTGGAGATGAGAAGCAATGGTGGTTGACTGGTTAGGAGGAGAGAGAAAATAAAAGGGAAGGGAAGGGAAGGGAAGGGACGCATAGGGTGCTGGAACTGGAGAAAAGATCTGGAAAATTAAGGAAGTGGGAAGTTAATTATTAGGTTTGTAAGGGGAAGGGTGATTTTGGAATGAAAAAAGGAACCGTGTGAATGCATTAATGAAATTGTTGCTATTTTTTTCTTTTTTCATTATTTATTATTGATAATACACGCTCTTCTTCATCTATGCATCCCATCAGTGATTACAGAAATATGTACTTGATGCTCTAAACAATGCAAGGATAAGATTTCAATAGTGATGCATCTAACTAAAGCTTCTGTAGAAGCATATAAGGAGGTCAGGCAAGTTAGACCAAATAGCCATAGCAATCAGATGGAATCTGAGGTACAACATATCATAAGTCATAACAATGTGAGATACATAGAGCATGCTAGCAAAAGCTTAATCTACAAATACAAGAGAAAAATAGAGTCAGTAGATAAAAAAAAAATACACCAGATCATCTCTCCTTCCCTCTGCTTACTTTGTCCACTCACAAAAGATCTAGCATGCCCTTCCCTCTGCTTACTTTGTCCACTCACAAAAGATCTAGCATGCCCTTCCCTCTGCTTACCATGTCTTCTCATCATCATAAAGCCCTAGCTCGCTTAATCTACCGTCTTTGCAATGGGGAGGAAACAATCCACTCCAAGCAAGCTATCGACGTAAGTATCTACTAGAAAAGCATACCGAATGCAAAGTTTGTATTAAACAACACCTCGCCATTCTTGGAGCAAACCACGTTGTCAATCCCAACAGGAAATTCAGTACTCTTTTGATTTGGGTTTTGCTACATAAAGTTGAGTCCAACCACAGACATATCTTAATCATTGTAAAACAAGGGAATTCTATGCCTATAATGCATAGGATTATGCTCATTATCAACGAGCAACTCAACATAACTAAATTCCTCCGTACCCAAATCAAATGAAACTATATGGGTGAAGTGTTCCCTAAATAGACTACGATTATCAATATTTACCCAATGTATGGCTCCTTTACAATAATCTTTCTGGGCAAATAATGTGGTATATTATCAACCCCAATGGTTTTCCAGGAATTAGTGCTGATAGACCTCACCATAGGGTTTTCCTTCCTTATCATATGCAAGTTGAACAGCCTTATAATCATTACTGCAAGGATCATACCCAAAACCTATTTTGGGCTTATTTAGGTGAGAGATTGGGGACTGGGGAATGATTAAATATCTCCTAATCGAGGGATTCAACAATATTGTCTTCCTTAGCCTCCCTCTTGCCCTGAATAATTTGATAGTGGGTGTTTGCATCCATAATAACCCGTTATCCATTTCCGTTACAAGAAATATGAGCTCGTTGTCACAGAAAATGCAAAGTTGCATAGTTTTGGTGAATGTATCGCTACGATAAACAAAAAATTGCAATTCACAAGGAAATGTATTTGTAGACAACAAATTTAATGCGTAGGCAAAAATAAGTTGAACAAATATAAATTTGTATTGATTTGAATGTATGGGTTACAATCTCTGTATTTTCTATCTGTTACAATGAACAAATAATATAAATCCTCTGATTCTGTCTCTCAATTTGAATGTTCTTGAGCAAGGGTCTTCAAAGACTTAAATCTTGATCAAGGTAACAAGGTTGATGGAGGAAATGCTCTGGCAGGGCTTTCTACTTGTAGATTTTCCAACCTCTCGAATGAAGTGAGACTTCAATATTTATAGAGAGGAACATAGAGCTCCGATTCCCCAACGGGCTTGGTAGTCATGGACTAGCCCAATTTCTTGACTTGGTAGTCTTTTCTTGTGGGTTTGGTCGATTTAACTGTTTATTTGGCCCAACAGGTGTGGGTTGGCCCAAGGGTTAAATATAAGCCCATTTTGATGACTTTTGGCCCATATTAATTTTCGGGGTTAATTAATAAAATTAAGCTAAATATATTTTAACCCAAAATAATTAATTAAATTCAATTAAGGCATTTAATAAATTTTTAGTGCCTACAAATTGCCCCCTCGAGACCAAGTCACATACACGACGTCGTCGTGTTTCATCGGGATAGGGTGTCGAACTGGATTTGACGTATCAGTCTACCATGTAGTTGACTCCATTATAAGGGAGCGGGGATATGTTTAGATTCAAGGGCTTGTGAGCTTTTTCTTGAATCTAGCAGAACGAGGGTCTTGTCGACTTGTTCCCGAACTGTGGACCTACTATTTGTGGTAGGGAGGTGACGGGGCCTTTGTTTTGTGGCTTAATCCATTGTGTCTGACGAGGCCTTTGTGGCTTGATCCGTCTCGCCCTATCAACGTCAACATGGTGCTACCATTTTATTGAACTTTTGACTTACTAGCAGGTAGACGAACTAATTTGTAGCGTGTAACAAATGCTTTCGGTCGTCACCTTGTAAAAATATGACTTGAGCGTCTCATGGTAGCGCTGGTCAACGTTGATAATAGTAATTTAATTTTGGTTTTTTTTAACCCAATATTAAATTAAAATGACTACTCATCTTTTGGATACTGATACGCTTGACGTTGAGTCCATATGAATTTTGGTGACTGTGAAAGATAGTTTTATTTGGACTCGAACTTGGTTTCCAAATCCTACTGGAATAAGGACAGGCTAACCTATATAAAGGGATGCACGGGCTGCTGTTCTTCTTCCCTTTTAATCTTGTATTATGAGCTTCAACCGGAGATCGCACCGAATTTCATTAAACCGCTAGGTAAGTGATCAACTTCCAATTTGTTTAATTCCTCCATGCTCCCAGAGCCCTTTTCTTTCATTATTAATTCCTGGCTTTATCATTATATATGCAGTAGTATTGTTTGGACTCCTGGTTTCAGAAAGTGTGAAACCGTTGCTTGGAATTTATTGGCGTCAATCCTCGACCGAACTAGGTAAGTTGGCGCAAGCTTTATGGAATTCAAAATTCTTTGTCGTGGTTTGTTTTTGCTAGTTTTGATCAAATATTGTAGGAAGAAACCATGAAATTTGTCTTACTTGCTTTTCTTAATTTCTATATGACAAAATCATAGCATACACATGATTTGCATCAGTTAACAGCAAATAGATGGAATTGCTTCATGCTGCCCCTTGTTTGTTTCTTTTAATTCTTCCATA
The DNA here is from genome assembly GCA_038025085.1 of Tetragonia tetragonoides. Taxonomy (NCBI): domain Eukaryota; kingdom Viridiplantae; phylum Streptophyta; class Magnoliopsida; order Caryophyllales; family Aizoaceae; genus Tetragonia; species Tetragonia tetragonoides. The sequence goes on from CM076139.1 coordinate 13,275,004, forward strand.
GCCTATTTTTGTCATCTAGCATTAATTGGCTTGATTTCTACTCCACTGAACTTGCTCATGGTGGGGAAAAATAAATAAATCCCAATCTTGCATCTATTTATCTTGCCCATTAAGTATAGCTTGCCATGGTGGCATCCCCCTCCTTTTAAGAAGTTGTTTGTAGCCTAAAGACAAGAATTCCAGTTTGGTCTTGTGATTTTCTTGATTGATAGACATCAAGTACCGACACAACCTTGAGACTTGTCATGCTAGACTTTATATCATGCATCATATTGAATCTGTGGCATAAGTGACATGTAATAAAGAAACATATCCCATAGTTTCAATAATTACTTGCTCTAATATTCTTTGTTTGTCCCGTAGCAATTATAAACACCCGATTCTTATCCTTTCTCTATCTTTTTTTAAATTTGCTGTGACTATCGGTACTGTAGGTTACCCACAATCCCAATTCTAATCACATGCCAACTTGTGACCAGGTTATACTGCAGGCTTCCAGTTGAGTTGTCTACTCCCGAACTAGCACCAACGCAAGGTGAAGTCTTCTGACATAATTTTTTATGCCGAGATTTAACCCTTGTTACATGTGTATATATGTACTGTGTTGTTGCATGTTTTGTACTTGGTATTTCTCGCATGTATATTTTTTTAGGTTACCAAATATGACAATCCGGAGTGCAAGACATAATATATGGGATCATCTCGGATTTGTGAACTCATGCGTTGTAACCGTTAGAGGCCATCTCGGATTCACATCTCCATGCGTTGTACCCCATGTATTTGAAAACCAAGACATAGTGCATAGAATCATCTCGGATTTGTGAACTCATGCGTTGTAACTGTTAGAAGCCATCTAGGGTTCACATCTCCATGCGTTGTACCCTATGTGCTTGAAGACCAAGACATAGTGCATAGAATCATCTTGGATTTGTGAACTCATGCGTTGTAACCGTTAGAGGCCATCTCAGGTTCACATCTCCATGCGTTGTAACCGTTAGAGGCCATCTCAGGTTCACATCTCCATGCGTTGTACCCTATGTGCTTGAAGACCAAGATTCGCCGCCGTACCCTAAGTCATCTCGGATTTGTGAACTCATGCGTTGTAACCGTTAGAGGTCATCTCGGGTTCACATCTCCATGCGCTGCACTTAGGTACCAGATGAAAACAACACACATGATCCTGAAGGCAACAACGAGTCCTCTAAAAGTGCAACCACAATACGCATGTAGAGTCATTAGTGCAACAATGATTCCTTTGGTATGTGCAATCTAAAAGATTATAAGAGTGCTGACACCCTTTCTTTTTCTTTTTATTTTTTTCTAGGGTATAACCATGATACGATTCAAGGAGCATACGCAAGACGGTCATCTTTACCTCTTAGCAACTATATCTGAAGGTGGCAAGGCTAAGAAGGATGTAACTTTTCGTGTGCGTCACTCTCTCTTGCGACCTCGGGGACCAGCACTACAAATCGATCGCTCACTTGTTCAACTGGAGATGTCAACCATGATTGAACAAGGGGCGCATGACGGAACCACTGCTCATATCCTGAAAGCCCTAATCATGATTGTTTACCTTCGAATGATACTTTTCCTTTACTTGGTCGCAATATCATCTCTGGCTCATCCAAGTGGAGTTCTCATGTTTGAAGATTTTGGGAGAGTTTAATTATATTCCAAAGTATTGGGAGTGGACTGAAGATATTCTTTCTCGCTTTGGAAAAATCATGGCAAAGTGTTCCCTCCGCAGTGCTGTATATGCTTCCCTTTATACCTTAACCGAGAGCCTAGTGTTTTCCGTGCATTTTGTGAGGGGTGGTGCCCTACTACTAATACCCTCCACACTTTGGCAGGCGACGTATCCATTTTTCTATGGGATCTATATAAGATTGCTGGTTTACCTACTTCTGGCTTACCTTATGATGAGAGAGTCCCTAGTTGCAGCACATTGCAAGGGAAAGATAACGATGGCCAAAGACTAGTCCCGCAAACTTGTGAGTACTTATTTGCTGCGTACCATCACCTGGGAAATCACTCTTTCCATGGAGTTTCTGCTGAGAGATGGATTGATTTTTGGTGTAAGAAGAAGTTATTCTACAAAGCCCCAACTACATGCCGACGCCGACGACAGGCCGCGGGTGCTCCGAAACTTACTCACAATCCAGATGGCAATTTCCAACTTCAGTCGAGGGAGTGGAGTGAAAAGGAACTTAAGATTTTTAATGCTCTTGGGATTGTAAAGACAGAGGTACAAGAGAAAGTGTAATTGGCAACATTTCTTTCTTGTTGGTTATGCACCTTTGTTTTACCGGACACTAAAGACAAGTTAATTAGACCTAAAACTTTTGAGATTGCGGCAAAAGAAATTTAGTCTCGCAGTCCCAGTATTGGCTAGCATCTATCGTGGTTTGAATGCAAGAGCCAACTCTGCCAAACCATCATTTAGCAACTGTCTTTTTCCTGCCCACTATGTTTATGCTTGGCTTGCTTGTTATTTTGACACACATTACTCTCTTGATCCATCTCCTACTGGTCCTGGAATGACACAATATTCAGGCGCCCAATCTGCCAGATTTAAGGAAGATGCGGAGGCTCGAAAGCTTATTCATGTGGGGGGGGGGGGAATCATTAAATGGAAATGTAATATCTTCAACAAGAATCGGAATGAGGTGTTATGCGATGATGGTAATTTGGAAGCCTCGAGGCATGATTACATGGTGTTCCTTTGTGTTGCCTATTTACCTTTGCGCGACGGAGATTTCTTTCATGTTGAACCTTACAGTCCTCTTCGGTTCAGTAGACAGTTTGGTTTTTGTCAAGATATTCCTGGCAAGCTCCTGGATAATCCTGTTCCCAATGAGGTATTTTATAGAAAAGCGTTGACATATTGGGATACGCTACTATTCATGAATAGCAAGTCCAATGTCTTTCTACCTTGCCCTTCTTTAAACCTATCGCAATTTGTCACTAGTCAATTTAAGGATTGGTGGACCAAGATGAATATTCACGACCTTAGGGACAATGTTGCTATCTTTCAGAGAGGACTTGAACCTGATATGTCTCGACCGCAGAAGGATCAGAAGGATAAAACATCAAAAGAAAGGTATAGGACGCGACATCGTGGTCATAAATGGTGACAAATGAGACTTCAAGCGTTGTTGCTCCTACGCGAGATGCCTCTTCCTAGTCACGATCACATTCCAGGCATATGACAGATGTTGATAATGAGAGTAGTGATAAGGAGTCTGAAACTAACTTTAAACATCATAGAAGGAAGCGAAAGTCCCGAGCTGACGATGTGGAGGATACCAAGACAAGTTGTGCTGATAACGTTTTTGATAACATTCCCGATTTTTCGACCACACCAAACGACCTTGTATTGGTATGATTTTCTTCTTATCCGTTCTATTCATCTTATTTCTCTTTCTTTGTTTACTCATTATTCTTATCTATTTTATGCAGACAGGGGATTTTGATCTTGACAAAGAGGTACCAAATGCAATCAATGAGCCCCTTCTTAATGAGATGAAATATGGAGCGAAGACTTATGGGCCCCATTGTCGACTTGGGAAAGACTACAACTTTGTGAAGGGATTGACCGGTAAAGTCGCCGAAGGAAATGAAGAGGATGCAGAATCTCAATCCACCCATAGCCAAGCTTCCATTGAGGGACCTCATTCTTTGGAGACAGCAAGCAAGAAGCTTGTAGATGTTCCAAAAAACAACTCCACAGTTGAATTGTCTCCCGCAAAGAAGAAGTTTCTTCCTTCATATTCAGTTACTTTCTTTCGACCTGGTTCTCATTCAAGAAATATATTTGCAGAAGCCATACGCGACATTGGAGCAAAATATTTAGCGAGCTTACGCGATGCTCCTTTCATTGAGGTTGAGAAGAGGTATCGGAGGCTTCCGCGGCATATAAGGGCATTGCAAACCTTAAAGGAGATACTATCTCACTAAAGCGTAAAGTGGACTCATACGTGGCTTCTGTCAGATCTTACCTTGCACTGGAACATGCTGTTGCGCAACGCAAGTGGCATGTCGACTTAGAGCGAGAAGTGGCAATACATACAGTAAAGGTCACTGAAGTAGAATTAAGCCTCAATACTGTGCACGGTGAGCATGGTGACTTAGTTAGGAGACGCTCGAGAGTCGAACAAAAGGTTGTGAATCTAGAGGAGGAGCTACGCAATGCTCGACAAGAAGGACGTCAATTGACAAGTAACCTGGAGGCTGAAACAACTTTGGTGAGCCAAGTCGAAGCACACGTCGTAGAGATGCGACGGGTTCTAGCTGAGATAGAGGCGAGCCAAACTTTAACACCTGAGGAAGGTGCCCAATTCTAGGAGCACAGAAAGAGCCTTTTGGAGCTTCAGTCATCACTTAAACCCGAAGAGTGGATGGACTCAGAATGATTGCTCTTATGCTTATTTCTTGTTTATTTATTTTACTCACCTGCGAACATAGACTTCCCTTATGTATTGTCGACTCCATTCTTTTATGAATAAAGAATATTTTTTGTTTATTTGTTTGACTGTACTTAGTTTTATGTTTCCAAGTTGCCTACGTACTTATAAGAGCATGCAATCTCTAAATAAGATCAAGTCATAACGTAGTTCAAGAAAAGAAATTATTTTATTTAATTTTTTCACCGTTCACAGTTTATACTCTTGTGGGCCAGGAGTAATAAATGTTTTTTTGTTTAGCTGTTCACAGTTTATACTCTTGCGGGCCAGGAGTAGTACAATGTTTGTTTTCTTTTTTTTTTGTTTTTTAATTTTTTTTTTTTTTTTTTGGGTGTGCAGTTTAGGCTCTTGCTTAGGAGCATTGTAGATGCACTCTTCAAGGATAGTAACGCTTCAAGAACTTGCCGTTGATAGGGCCAATTCTAAGTCCTTCACCATCAACTATCTTATAAGCACCATTTGTGTAGACCTCTTGAATGACATATTGACCATCCCATTTAGAAGTAAACTTGCTTTTAATTTTGCGTGAGACGATGATAGGCCTTCTGACTGCAAGGACCATATCCCCAACTTGGAAAGAGTGAGGACGAACTTTCTTATTGAAGGCACGTGTTAATCATGCTTGATAACATTGCAACTTTTGTTGTGCCTCGATCCTTTTCTCGTCAAAGGCCTCCAACTCTGTTAGGCGAAGCTTATCTTTTTCACCATCCGGGAGACCTTCCTGTACAGCGACGCGCAAGGATGGGATTTCAAGCTCCAAAGGCAAGACAGCCTCCATACCGTACACAAGAGCATAAGGAGTTGATTGAGTTGGCGTTTTGTAAGTAGTGCGTTATGCCCACATGGCTTCGTCAAGCCTTTCATGCCAATCTTTCTTTTTGGGCTTCGAGACTATCTTGCTTAACAAGTTGCAAAGCGTCTTGTTGAAAGCTTCAGCCAAACCATTTGCAGGGGCATTGTACATCGAGGAGTTGTGTTGGGTAAACTTGAATTTCACACACAAACTCGTCACCAACTTGTTGACGAATGACTTACCATTATCAGTGATAATGTATCGTTGTACGCCATATCGATATATGATGTGTGTTCGGATAAACTCGACGACATTCTCCTTTTTAACTTCACGGAGAGGGAATGCTTCTGCCCATTTAGAAAAGTAATCAGTTGCAGCCAGGATGTATAATTGACCAGCTGAAGACTTAGGTGTGATGGGTCCTACTACATCGAGTCCCCAAGCTTCAAAAGACCAAGATGCCACAGTTGGATGCAATGGTTCAGGAGGTTGATGAATGAAGTTTGCATGGAATTGACAAGCATCACATTTTTTTGCATAGTCCATGCAGTCTTGTACCATGGTTGCCCAGTAATACCCCATTCTCTTGACACTGTCATAGAGTTTTGGACCGGATTGGTGGGCACCACATATTCCTGAGTGAGCATCTTTTACTGCTTGAGTCGCCTCTTCTTCTCCTAGGCATCTCATCCAAATTCCAAGGAATGATTGATCGACGATAAAGTGTTTCTTTGTAGTATATGAAGCGAGCAACCCGTCAACGAATTTCTGTTTTGTGCCTTGGGTCATTTGGTAATCTTGCGTGATCCAAGAAGTGGATTAATGGTTGACTCCAATCCTCTTTGTCAATTTGATAGAAAGAGATGAGATTGACTTCTCCATCAATTGTTTCTTCAAGTGGGGCTACAACCCACTCTTTGCATATAGGAATGGACATGTTATCCTTTGCAAGTGAGTCGACTTTCTTATTGAAGGCACGTGAGATTGGCAAGCGCGTCGGCCATCTTGTTGGCACTCCTAGGAACGTGTCCCAACTTGACTGTGTTGAGCCTATCCAACAATTGCGAGGCGTATTGGTGATATGGGATCAAGTCTTCCTTCTTGACTTCATAGTCATTGAGAAGTTGGTTAATCACCAATTGCGAATCACCATATATGTCACAATCACTCCTATTTCCAGTGTCATTTGAAGACCCAAAATGAGAGCTTGATACTCGGCCACATTGTTGGAACATAATTGAGTAAGCGTAAAGGAGTATGGCAATACATGTTTTTCTGGAGATATGAAGACTACGCCCGCTCTAGCACCGTCTTGGCGTGCAGCCCCATCAAAATACATTTCCCACGGAGGTACTATTTCAATAAGGAACACTTCTTCACCAGGCAAGACGACTGTAAGTTCCCATTCTGCAGGGATGGGGTGATCGGCTAGAATGTCGGCCAATGCTTGGCCTTTGATGGCCTTTTGAGACACATACTCGATGTCGTGTTGCTTAATCAGTCCTGCCCATTTGGCAAGTTGCCCTGACAAGACCGGCCTTGACAATATGTACTTGATAGGGTCGGCTTTGGATATGATCCTCACTGTATGTGCTTGCATGTAGTGCTTTAACTTTTGGATTGCAAAAATGAGCACCAAGCACATCTTTTCAATTGGTGAGTAGTTCAACTCTGCGCCTACCAAAGTGCGACTCAAGTAGTATAGAGCTCTTTCCTTACCCTCTTCATTTTCTTGTGCACATATTTCCCCCAAGGATCGTTCTTGTGTTGCGATGTAGAGGATAAGTGGTTTTCCATGAATTGGTGCGCCCAAAACTGGCGGTGTAGACAGATACTTCTTGATGCTATCGAAGGCGGCACGACACGATTCATCCCAATTAAATGGAGCATCCGTTTTCATGAGATGACTGAATGGATAACACCGTCCTGCGAGGTTGGAGATGAACCTTCGAATGTATGCAAGACGACCTTGAAGGCTCCGAAGATCTTTAAGATTCTTTGGTTCGGGCATGTCTTGGTTCGCCTTGATTTTAGACTGGTCAATTTCAATTCCTCTATGTCTGACAATAAAGCCATGGAATTTTCCCGAAGTAACTCTGAATGCACATTTAAGTGGGTTCATCTTCAATTGACATCTTCGGAGTTTTTCGAAGATTTGGCGAAGGTCTTGCAAATGGTTCGCTCATTTCTTGGACTTGACCACGAGATCATCGACACAACACTCAACTGTTTTATGCATCATGTCTTCAAAAATATGCTGCATGGCTCGTTGATAAGTGGCTCCAGCATTTTTTAAGCCAAACGGCATCACCTTGTAGCAAAATATTCCCTTCGGAGTACGAAAGGCTGTGGCTTCCTGATCTTGTGGCGCCATATGTATTTGGTTGTAACCAGCGGTGCAATCCATAAAGGATAAGGCTTCATGACCAGTAGTAGCGTCGATCATTATCTCTGTCATAGGAAGGGGAAAGTCATCCTTTGGACATGCTTCATTTAAATCCCGAAAGTCAACACAGATTCGAAGTTTGCCATTTTTCTTCCTAACAAGAACAATGTTTGCAATCCATGTAGGATACAAACCTCGCAAACGAAGCCGGCTTCGATGAGCCTTTTAACTTCTTTCTCAATTTCAGGAAGTAACTCTGGTCGAAAGCGACAAAATGATTGCTTTCTTGGGGATACTCCCTTTTTGATTTCCAAGTGATGAACTACGACTTTTGGGTCAAGTCCGGGTATCTCTTCATAACTCCAAGCAAATACGTCTTTGTACTCCGAGAGAAGCTTGACATATTCCTCTTCTTCTTCAGGCGTAAGTAAAGCACTTACGAAACTGGGGCGTGGTTCTTCTAGAGTTCCAAGATTTAACTCTTTTAGATCATCCACTGTAGCTTGCCCCCCCATCCTCAAGAGTTTCAGGAGCTTCTTCGGTCTCTATCTCATTTGCAGAGTCCACATTTACCACTTCTTGCACAGAGATATATATGACAAGATGTGACGATATCCTCTTCAAGTTTCACACCTTGTTGAGATGACTCTTGTTCGTTGGTATGGACCACTGTACGTCTCCTTATCTTTAGTGCACCATTTGTGTGTACTTTCAATGTTGAGAGGCGTTTCATGCGAGAAGGGACGACGCTATTGACATCTTTGTCGGACGCGACATCTTCTTTCACCCTCTCAGTGTGACCTCGTTGTCGTCGCCATTGCTTGGCAGGAGCACTTGCAGCGCCGATGAGACTAAAGACAAAACATTTTTCCTTTGTAGGTTTATGATCATGTGACACTTTATCGTTTGAATCATCGTGTTGGTCACTTAACCTACTAAACACAGATGGGCGCACTATAGATGGTGGGCGCAACCTGTTGAACACTGAGGTTCTTGTACTTGGCTTGGTCCTTTCACTTTCATCACTGGTAACCTCCTCTACAATAATGTATTGAGAGGTTGACCTTTCTGTCTTGCGGTGGCCAGAGATCTTAATTGGTTCAGGGGGAGTGTATCCTAAACCAACTTTAGGGACCCAAACGCGTCCTCCTTGTTGCTGCAACTTTGTTTGCGTTTTGTTAAGCCCATAAGGTTTAGCTTCAATAACCTTTTCCAAAAGCGGAGGATTATCAAAGTTATAGTCCAAAATCTCCATAAGTTTGTATGCCATAGGATCAAAGTTTTCGCTTGTAGAGGCTTCCTCGTCATTCAACAATTTAGAGGAGGAAACAAATCCAAGCGTAGAAGGCTTCTTCACTTGAGTTTGTTTTGGATCAGTCAAGGGAATGGTCGCATTGGCTTTTAAAAGTTTGACACTTTCTTCACTCATTTTCAGATTAGCTTTCTGTTATTTTTTTATTTTTTTTTGACAATTAGGCATTCTGTTATTAATAATCAAAATTCAAGGGCATAATACAAGAACGCCAAAAGCACGAGGCAATATGAAATAGCCAGGGCAAAAACATCCACCAAAAAACACCAAAAAATAAGAGACTCCTAGAACCAAGCTACAAAATCATCAACTCTACCAATTCCTTGTCTCGCAAGACCATCCGCAACCGCGTTGGCACTCCTGAGCCTATGAGAAATGGAAAATTTTGGCCACCACCTCATAGCACGTCAAATGAAATTCAGCTCAAACCTTAAGTTCCACGGGCCACCTTCATTTGCATTACACCATCGCACAGCGTTAGCGGAGTCTGACTCAATGATCAAGTCGAAATGGGAGCTTTCTGTTCATACCCTTTACCTTTGCATTTTGAAAAAGGTGATTCTCCCTCTTTGCGACGCGACTTTGGGATGTATCGCAATAGAGGGGTTAACAAGGGTGAAGGTGTTGAAGTGGTCTTCTTTTCGAGAGGGTTGGGGCTTTGCCTTTGATTCTCTTCCTTTTTGATTTCCTTCTTCTCGCTCTTTGGTGTTAGTACAACACTTGGAAGAGAAGGGGTATCCTCTTTCTCTTTGACACTTCGTTTACCTGTCGAGGAGATTGATTGTGGCAAAACCTCACTCAAGACATCATTTTCTTGGTAGAATTTTGCATCAGTGAAATGTGACTCCGCCTTGGTGTATGGCTTGACCTCACCCAATATCTTTTTCTCGCCTTCCCTATAATACTTAAGGCATTGGTGAAGGGTGGATGCGACAACACCATTTTCATGAAGCCAAGGACGTCCAAGGAGTATCTTGTAGGATGTCTTTGAATCTATGACGTGGAACAAGGTAGTAGAGGATATGTCACCTGTAGCGAGGTCCACTCGAATCATGCCAATTGCACGTTGACTATCGAGGTTAAAATCCTGAATCACAAGTTGGCTAGTCATAAGTTCTCCCATAGAAATGCCAAGCTCCAACATGGTTGTCTTGGGCATAATGTTGACGGCTAATCCTCCATCAATCAAGATGCGCTTAACTTTTTGCCCCCGGATGTATCCAGAGATGAACAATGGACGATTATGGGGCTTTGACCCCAACAACAAATCCTCATCTGTAAAAGCCAACATGGTACTGCATGAAGAGCACTTATTGGAGATTTCAGAAGATTCTCCGAAGTCTTTCATTTTGTCAGCGTAAAGCTCTGGATGACTTAGAGCTAACGCTAGCAGCTGGCGCATCTCTTCGGGTAAGTGGAAGGTTTGTCTCCACCCCATGCGTGAAGGAAGAGCTTCTAACACAGAAAGGATTTTGGCATCTCTCTCAGGATTTGGGCAATGTGAGGACCTTTTAACATGTGTTTCATTTTCCTTTTCCCCTTTTTCTTGCTCGTCGTCTATTGTGTAGCACGAAACCACATGCACAGCATTAGAGGTTCTTGCTCGTCATCTCCACCCCATGCGTGAAGTGAAGAATTTTTTTGGGAAGAACTCTTCCAATGTTACAGGCTTTAGAGGTTCTTGCTCGAGAAAATCAATGGGCAATGTGTGTGGCTTGATGCCTGCCTTTGAATTTTTCTTTCCTTTGAAGCGACGAGGGTTCTTCCCCTTATTTTGCCTTTTCTGATGACGAGGTGGGGGTGGTTGTGCTCACACTTGCTTCCTTGGCCTTCTTCTCGTCACAAGGGTCCAACCTTCGTCGTCATCATCATGATGAGAATGCTCAACAAGGTTGTTAGACTCGACTTGTGGGAGTTGCTTCGTTACAGACACGACAACAGGTTCTAGACTCCCAAACTAAATCAAGCATAGTTGAGAAGACTCAAGGATCCAAGTGTCGCTGAGGCATGGCTAGATTCCACAGTCTCATCAACATCTAACAGGATCTTTCCTTCCTTAACTAACCTCATGATACGTTCCTTGAGCGTTATGCATTTCTCAAGAGGGTGACCAAGGACCCTGTGGTACCGACAGTAGTTTGGGTCTGTAGTCTTTTGAGCTTCCTCTGGTCGCTTGGATTCTGGTAACTCGATGACCTTCTTCTCTAACAAATTGTCTAGCATACCAGACACGTCAAAGTCCGGAAAAGGATACTTTTTTTCTTGCAGCTCCTTAAGTGTGGGACGGTTATTTTCAATGTCCCTTGAGTATGAGCTTGCTCCCTTTTCGAACTTTAGCTTGGCAGAGATTTTCACAGGCATGGTGGAGATGCTCATGGATTCTTTAGTAGAACTTTTCAAAGACTTGTCGTTCTTCTTATAGTCATTTTTCTCTTTCCTTGGCTCGGGGGAAGGAATGAGTTTGCCCCCATGACTGGCGATGGTAATCTCCATGTCATGTGCCCGTGTTGCCAACTCTTGAAAAGTTTTAGGCTTGATACCTTGCAAAATGTAGAGCAAGTTCCACTCCATTCCTTGGATGCACATCTCAACCGCTGAGGTCTCGGTGAGGCGATCCTTGCATTCTCGACTTAGTGCTCGCCACCGATTGATGTAATCGACGACAGGATCTTCTTTCCATTGCTTTGTGTTAGTCAGCTCAGTCATGCTGACAATACGCCTCGTGCTGTAGAAGCGATTCAAAAACTCTCCTTCCATTTGCTCCCAACTGTCAATGGATTCAGGAGACAAGTTTGTGTACCAATCGAAAGCGATACCTTTGAGAGAGCGAACAAACTTCTTGACTAAGCGGTCACCGGCAGTTCCAGCATTATTGCATGTCTCTATGAAGTGCGCAACATGCTGTTTAGGATTACCCTTCCCGTCAAACTGCTGAAATTTGGGAGGTTGGTAACCAACGGGCATCTTCAGAATGTCGATCCGCTTGGTGTACGGCTTAGTGTAATGATGGAAAGCTTGAGAACCTCCACCAAATTGCACCTTAACTGCACTTGCTATCATATCCTGAATCTGTTGGACAGTCAGCGAGCTGGTGTGGGATTCAGGATTTTCCTTTTCACTGTGCGTGGAATACACAGACTCGTCGCCTTCGCTGTCGTCCCCGTCAGACTTAATAACTGGTTTCTTTTCCAGTTTCTTGGTCAAGGCAGCGATGTGCTCGCTCTGACGCTTAATTTCAGCATTCTTCTCCTCGCTTTCCTTAGAAAGCTTTGCAAGTAGCTCCTGCATGTCTTTCAATTGTTCTTCCACAGTTTTGGCTTCCATCGCCATAACAGAAGCGACGTTAGACTGAGGAGGTTCAACAGTTTCTCGAGGCGGTGTGACTTCACCTGAGGAATTAGTTGAAGAATCGTTACTAGTAAAATGATCCTGTACCTGGGGTGATGATTGATACGTCGGATTGATGTAGGTAAGGATTTTCTCTGCCACATCCTTTGGGTTTTGCTTCTATGTTGAGGAAGCGGTAGTTCGTTCGGCTTCAGCTGAATGTTTGGAACCTAACACAGGGGTTTCACGAGACCTTGTAGGGCCTAACGAGAGTGCCTGAAAGGCAGTGAAGCAAGCAGCTTTCGCCATACTCCTGGTTAGCCTTCCTGACTGCGCACTAGAGGCGGCAGCACTTGTGGATCGCGCAGCAGCGGATCCAGATGATTTCTTGAGTGATCCAGCAACGGACCCAGATGATTTCTTCAGAGAGGCACTTCCTTTTGAGGCCATGTCAACTGCAGCGAAGTTGATGTTGATGATTTGATGAAGAGACAGAGATGAGAGGCAGAGATGTCCCACCGGGCGTGCCAAAATTTGTAGACAACAAATTTAATGCGTAGGCAAAAATAAGTTGAACAAATATAAATTTGTATTGATTTGAATGTATGGGTTACAATCTCTGTATTTTCTATCTGTTACAATGAACAAATAATATAAATCCTCTAATTCTGTGTCTCAATTTGAATGTTCTTGAGCAAGGGTCTTCAAAGACTTAAATCTTGATCAAGGTAACAAGGTTGATGGAGGAAATGCTCTAGCAGGGCTTTCTGCTTGTAGATTTTCCAACCTCTCGAATGAAGTGAGACTTCGATATTTATAGAGAGGAACAGGGAGCTCCGATTCTCCAACGGGCTTGGTAGTCATGGACTGGCCCAATTTCTTGACTTGGTAGTCTTTTCTTGTGGGTTTGGCCGATTTTACTGTTTATTTGGCCCAACAGGTGTGGGTTGGCCCAAGGGTTAAATATAAGCCCATTTTGATGGCTTTTGGCCCATATTAATTTTCGTGGTTAATTAATTAAATTAAGCTAAATATATTTTAACCCAAATTAATTAATTAAATTCAATTAAGGCACTTAATAAATATTTAGTGCCTACAGTATCATTGTTGTCTATGAGCAATAGATTAGAAACTTGTCGTGAATCAGAATAGTGGTTCTGGCGAGCAAGATGCAGAGAAGCGAAATTAGGGTTTTGAATGAGAGAGAAAAGGGTTTTGGAAACACATTTGAGAGTAATTAGGATTTTTACTAGGAGTCGATCAAGGATTTCTATCCATAGCTCTGGCAGTAGATTGTATGACATTTTCTCTCTCCTCTTCTATTCGTGCTGTGATGATTCAAGATTTGGAGTAACGATCCGTCAAAATGATCTACGACATTTGTGAGAGAAGCATTTCAGGCAGCTCAATGGTAGGAGAAGGAATTTGGAGGGGTTTGGAGCGAGCCGATATGTATTAAAGTTTTTTATATTTTTGAATTTATATTTTTGAATTTAAATTTTTTAACTATATTTGAAAAGTTTTTCACGTAGCTTGCAAGCTTATCAAGTCAAAGTTATGACTTGCTCAACTCGGCTCAATTAGGTTTAGAGATGAGCTCGAGTTTAATAGAGTAGTTTGTGAGTTGATTTCGCTCAATTAGCAATTCTTTGCATGTCATTGATTGGTGTTGATGAGACACAATGTGAAGAGCCCTTTTAGTCGTGCTTTTATTGAGGGCCAATGCTCTATGAAGTTTCTAGTGTATAAGTTACTAGTTACGAATCACCCAAATCATGAGTTGTAGTTGTTTTTGGTACTTTTTGGGGGGTCGACTATGAAGTGTCGATCTGAGGGAGCTTCAAGTCAAAGGTTTTACTGGGCGACCTGTGTAGATGAACAAACGTGACTGTGCCGGGGGGTTTTCCCGGGAGGGGGCCCCTCCAACGGTCCAGTCAGGTATTTGCAGGAAGGAGAGAGAAAGTCCAGAGAGAATATCTGGGAAAGAGTGCTAGAGAGAGAAATTAATTACCAGAAATAAATAACTGACCGTCTATTTATAGGAGCTCCAGTGGCAGGGGGTGTAATTTTCCACCCTGTCAGATGTCAGACGTCAGCCTTCCGTCTTTCCTTTTTGGGCCTGCCATGTATAGGTTTCTGGGCCTTATTGGACCAGCTGACGCATCAGAGAATATTTCCGGATTTCTCGCGGGCCTTGGTGACTCCTTGATTGCCATGTGTAACCTTCTGATTGGTTGATTGACTTGTTGACTTTCTTGATGATGTGGCACTGGCGGTCAAGAGTATTAAAGATGGATATTTTGGGTCCCAACAGTAGTTAATTACAAAATACGAGAATTTTTAAGGACACACGATGTTGTTGGAGATTAAAAAGCAATAACACAAGATTAGTCCTAATTCGTAAAACGGATACGAATACATATACATATCAGTATGTCTTGTGTGGACTTAGTCCACTGTGGGGTGAAGCCACTATTAGAGGGGTGGTTCCAGGTGAAGTATGGGGTGACTCCACTATTAGAGGGGTGATTCCAGGTGAAGTATTGGTCAACCATGAACTAAGTCGACACAAGTTTTTGTATATATACATATATAGTAATATACATATTATTTCACAAAAGAAGAAAATGAATCCTTGAAGCCCATCTTTAGAATTTTCTTAAAGAACATAAGAAGGTCATAAACGAGCTTCATCCAAACATACTCCTAGAACAAGATTTGACTGATGTAAGTAAATAAAACCATTTCTACGTTCAATGACTAGTTAAGGTGGTCAATTCAATCACCAATCTTTGTAAACCCAATTTTAAGGAAAAGTAAGATAGTCATTGCATTTAATTTAAAGTTATGATTGGAAAACTGATCTTTTTTCTGCATTGATATGACATCTTTTAGATATATTTGTTTCATCCCTAAAACGACATTCATCTAGAAACATAGAAAGTAATCAAAATATTTTCACACATCCCCATATCATCTGTAGTGATGAAACTAGTCAATAACTAAGAAGTTCATATTAGCTTGCAATTAAGATTTTGTTCGGCTCTTGTGCTATATTTCAATTTTTGTCATCGACAAAAACTTCTACGAGATAATATTTCCGTAACTTTTGTTAGTTTCTTTGGAAAAGCTAGCTAAAATTAAACAATTTTTGCATTTACCTTTGGAGGTCCAACCCAACCCAGCAGAAAAGAATAAAAAAAGGTCAATAAACGAAAACAACAAGTCTCTCTCCTCTTTTCTTTTCCGTCCTCTCCTCTCATTTCATTTTTCTTTACCGCAATTCGATCGATCGTGCTTTTCTCTCTCTTTCTCTCGCTTCACACTATCAATGGCTTCACAGATCCTCAGACGAGTCCTTCGAAGCCACACTTCTCTATCAAGTGCCCCTACTTTCCTCGCAAACCCTAATTTCCGATACCTCTCATCGTCATCGACAACTCCGATCACCGCCACTCTCTTTCCCGGCGATGGTATTGGCCCTGAGATCGCTGATGCTGTCAAACAGGTCCATTTATCTAATCTCTTTCGCAATTTCTCTTATTTTATTTGGTTCAATTTTGACTATATTAGATTGAAATTGATTTTCTTTATTTTTTTCGAATTTTGATTGTTTCCATTGATATGTATTGGATTTCGTTTTTCATATTATACGGTTGTGAATTTGTGGATTTATGTTGGAATTGAGGTTTTTTTTGTGTTTTCAACGCTTAATTATGGATTTTATATGGGATATATATAGTGGTATTAGACGAGTAGTTACGTGGTTGACAATTATTGGCACGTATATAGGGTAGATGTTACTAATTAGCAAAAACAATTCTGCACTGGGTACAGAAATAGGATGTTATTGCACAGATATAGTTTATGTTGAGTGAATGATGATTGCTAGCACACTTCCAAAGGTTCCGATGAGAAAATTTATTTTATATGGGCAATACTATGTAGAATGTATACTGCATCACGAATTGTGGTTGTGTAGCATCACTTGGATGAGAGCACGGACATTGCCTTTGCGAGGAATGGATGGTAATGAAGTTTGAGCCAGTTTTCTTAAACATACATGGTAGTTTGGAAAATGCAAGCTTGTGTAGGTGCATCGTGTAGAGTATAGACTAGGTATGTACCACCTTTCATGATGTTGAGGGCTTACTATTAAATACAATGGGGGCACGGGAGACAATGTGTGGTTTTCTTGCATATTTTGTGGGAGGGTGTACACAATTTATAGATGTGTTGGTAATATATAACAATTGGAAGTATTCACCACTTTTCAGCTGGTTTTCTGTGGCATCTTGCTGATCATTGTAGTTTATGAAGAAAGAAATAATTTAAGATGAGATAGAAAACCGTGCTTAGTATGGTATCGGCCTGGGCTATTTGGTAAAATTAGTGAGCTGGGTTAATAGTCAATGCTTATAGTATGCCTGTTTTGATGTTGTCTATAGAGCATGTTTGTCGCCTTATTCTTTAAGGCTTTATTAATTTTGCTAGCTGGGATGGTATCAAGTGATTAAAATAAACCTCTATAGCATAGGGCTAAACTTGGTGAAGCTTTTTGAAAGTCCTTTTTACCCAATAATGTAATGTCTTTGGTGGGACCCGGGATGAAGAAGAAACGTATAACCTCTCTGTTGCGTAATTGCAGATCTTTAGAGTAGCTGAAGTACCTATTGAATGGGAGGAGCACTATGTTGGCAAAGAAATAGATCCTAGAACCCAGAGTTTTCTGACATGGGAAAGTCTAGAATCAGTACGTCGTAATAAGGTGGGTCTAAAAGGTCCTATGGCAACACCAATTGGGAAAGGACATCGTTCGCTGAACCTTACCTTGAGAAAAGAACTTAATTTATATGCCAATGTCAGACCTTGTTTCAGTCTTCCTGGATATAAGACCAGGTATGATGATGTGGATCTCATCACCATTCGTGAGAACACTGAAGGGGAGTACAGTGGACTTGAACATCAAGTAAGTTGTCTTCATCAAAATACAGATAGATGCGAATGCTCAAGAATGTCCCTTTCTTTATATTTTCTATTGTTGATTTGTTGCCAATGGTACTAGGTGGTTAGGGGTGTGGTTGAAAGCCTCAAGATCATTACTCGTCAAGCAAGTTTGAGGGTTGCCGAGTACGCCTTTCAGTATGCAAAGGCTCATGGAAGACAGAGGGTGTCTGCAATACACAAAGCAAACATCATGCAGAAAACTGATGGTCTTTTTCTGAAGGTTTATTATGTCAAATTTTGATTCATAGTTGATAATTCACCTTGATTCTGCTGCTTATTTATTGATGTATTTATGTGTTTTTTCTGCTGCTCGCAGTGCTGCAGGGAAGTTGCAGAGAAGTACCCGGAGATAAAATACGAGGAAGTTGTCATTGACAATGCCTGTATGATGGTATAGTTGAATATTCTTTCATGCTACCATTTATTTTATCATTGTGAAAGGAACGAATAAAGGAACTTTGAGAGAAAATTTTAAATTCAGTAGACTAGTCAATGGAATAAAAATGTACTTAAAAGAATATATTTAATTTTTTTCTGTTCAAATATCTGAGGTTTAGGTAATCCAGCAAAGCGTAGTATTGTGTGGGTGCTTCATCGGGTTTCTCCATATGCCCTTTTTTTGCAACTTGCAAGAGTACAAAAGAGAAATTGTAGACGCTTTTTCATTAGGAGTTTTTGGGGTCGTCGTGGGGATTGAGTGTTTCCTTCTTGTCGTTGTTGGAGGGGTGTCATCATTATGTGGGATGCTACGGTTGCTACTAAGAGGGATGTTCTAGTTGTCTCTTTCTCTCTTTCTGCTTTGAGATTTGGAAGGTAAGGGGTGCTGTGGGTTTGTGGCAGTTTACGGGCCTCATCGCTAGGGGTGCACACCGGTCCAAACCCGGACCGAACCGGCCCGACCCAAACCGGACCGAGAACCGGGAAAATGAAGAGGGCGGACCGGTGACCGGACCGGCCAGCTCCGGTCAATTATCCGAACCGGACCGGTCTAAACCCGGACCTACCCGGCTAGGACCGTTCTTCATTTATTTATTTATTTATTTTTTTTATTTTTTATTTTTTTTCCCTTTAATGTTGAAGAAGCATAAGGCTCTTATGATTGCTGTACATAATATATACCTCACTCATCTTTCTCTTTCCTTTTAATTAAGATGCCAGACAACACCAAAGACACTCCCTCATCTTTCTCTCTCCTCTTACATCAACTTCTACCCATCCCAAATGAAATTAAACCAAAATTCCCCTAATTTCCAGTCACAACCATCAGAGAAGAAGAAATATGAGTAATCTAAAAAACAAGCAAGCCAAAATTCGAAGATCTATGGGTAATATGAAGACCAAAGAAGTCGACTTTTCGGTATTCCTCCACCTTCACCCACACAAATTAGGTACCATCATCTTCTTCACATACTCAAAATTAACGTGTCCACCATTGTTAACTTCAAATGCTTGAGTAATTTTCTTTACCCAAAACATGGAGAACTTGGATCTGAGAGGAGATGCATGTTTTGTGGGAAAAGTCCAATTATTCTTGTGGTTTAGATTTGGAAAGCAGTTTTTGGGGTGTCATGGGTGTTTTAACGGGAGCTTTTTGTAAACAAAAATAGAGAGAAAGATGGAGGAGGAGAGAGAAAGATGGAGGAGGAGAGAGAAAGAGATGGAGGCAGAGAGCAAAGCAAGGAAACTCAGGAGGCAACTTAACTCACAACAATGACCCACAGAACCCTAGAATACTTTATATACTTCAGCAAAAAAAAAAAAAAAAAAAAAAATACTTTGCTTCCTGTCCAGTCCGGTCAAAGACCGAAGACCCCAGTTTTTTGACCGGTTGAACCGGAGACCCGGACTAAAGGAAAATCAGAATCGGAGACCGGACCGGTCACCCTCGGTCCGGCCTTGACCGGTCCGGGTCGGTCCGGTCCGGTCAAAAAACCGGACTGGACCGACTTTTGCACAGCCCTACTCATTGCCCTCTCCCCATCATTACTTGTTGGAGGAGTTGTCTTATATGGTTATGTCTTAGGGTTACATAAGGGGAAGCCTTCTTGCTTGGAATTTTATTGTTGTTAGGTACTCTAGTGAGAAGTTAGGGTTTTCTAGGTAATCTTCTAGCATGACAGATTTTTATGATTTCATCCTTCACTGTGCTCAAAGTGCTCTTTCCAATCCGCCTCCCTTTGATGGTCAGTTTACTTGGTTTACCCCAATATGAATAATTTTGCATCCCTAATTGATAGCTTTTTTCGCAGCCCACACATTGAAGTTTTCTTCCTTAATTTAGTTCATGTTTTCTCTGGGTGGCTTCTAATATTGTCTATTGGTTCTTTAGTCTAACAAAGTTCCTGTGATCCCACTCCATTTCGCTTTGAGAATATGTGGCTGTTTTATGTTGGGTTTACGAACATTGTTAATCAATGGTGGTTCAAATGCTCTTATCAGAGGTGGATAGGCTCTGTTTTTATGTATAAATTGAGATGTGTTAAAGATAAGCTGAAGGAGTGGAATCGACATACTATTGGCGATCTTAGGTATAAGAAGGAGGTTTGGGGGAAACTTAGTTCTTTAGATTGTGGAATCGGCTTCTATGGTCTCTTTGGAGGAGTTTGAGGATATTTTGTTGCGGTTTGAATTAAAAGGTCATACCTGAATGGGTGAAGAAGGGGGACTTTAATCAATAAAATTTCCATAGGTTGGCGAGTGTTTATAGGAATTTTATCCTAGAGGTGGAGAGGGAATGTGAGGAAGAGCTTAGTGGCATTGTTCTTATTGGGGAGAAGATTATAGGTGTTTACTTTGAAGTGTGCTTTTTTCGCCCTGTGAAGGGTTAGAGTGGGATTTGCTTAGTGTTTCTGACGCAATGTGGTTGGAGCGTAAATTTGAGATGGAAAACATTCGTCTGGCTATTGGTGAGGTGGAAGGGACAAGAGGGTATTTGTGAGATGGAGAGGGACAAGAATCTTGGTCTTGATGGTTTCACTAACGCATTTGTTCGGAGTTGCTGGGTGTGATTAGTGTGAATCTTGGTAGGGTTTTTGTTGGGTTCTATGAATTGGAGGTTCTTTGCAAAAGTTATGACTCCACTTTTATTGCCCTTGCGTCTAAGAAAGATTGCTTTTTGAAGATAAAGGATTTTAGGGTAATTAGCCTATTTACTAGTGTGTATAAGATCAATACTAAGATATTGGCTGATTGGCATGGGGGTTACCTTGTCACCTTCTCAGTTTACCTTTAGAGGGTTACCTTGTCACCCTCTCAGTTTACCTTTAGAGGGCTGGGAAATTTTGGACACAGTTTAATTGCTATTGAAATAGTGGAGGACGTCAAGATGTCCAAGGATAGTGGTTTGGTTTTTAAGCTTGGTTTTGGAATGATCTACGCCAGGTTTTGTTGGATATTTTGAAAGGTGATGGAGCAGAAAGGTTTCTTGCTTAGGTGACGGGATGGCCCTGGTGGATAGTGAATGTTCTAGTACAGGTTCTATTTTCAGTCATTGCTGATGGGAGACCTCAGTCTTCGTTTGGTTTGTGCGTTTGGTGCCTTTTGCTTATTACTCTAGTTGTTAATGTGCTTAGTAGGATGATCCAGAGAGGAGTGGAGAGCTACGCAACTATGGTTGTACGCGTTGGGAGGACGTAGGTTTCATTCCCTCTTTTGCAGTTTGTGAACCACACTATTTTCTACTTTGAGGATGAAATCACCTCATTTAAGAATACTTTGACCATTATGTAGGTGTTTGAGACTATATTGGGCCTTAAGATTATTCTTCTAAGAGTGGTATTTCTGGGATTCATTTGGGCACAGCAGAGTTAGGTCAGTATGCTTGAGTAGGTGTTTGACCCTTAGCTGGCCTTCTACATACTTGGGTATACCCCTGGGTGGCAAACCTAATTCTCTTTTTTCTTTTTTTCGTTTTTTTTTGTTGTTGTGACCCGGTAGTTGATAAAGTTTTCAAACTACTGGATGGTTGGAAGGTGTTTATTATCTCTTTTGGGCGTAGGTTGACCCTTATCCAGCCTTGTCTGTCTCCTAGTCCATTGTATTTTTTGTCTTGTTACGGATACCTATGGGGTGGCTAGGAAGCTTGAGAGAATTATGACAGATATATTGTAGTCGGCGACGGAGGAGAGGTCTTGGGATCATCTGGTGCCACATGGAATAATGTGTACAGTTAATAAAACTAGGGGGGGTGTCAAGAGTGCCTAAGTACATTTTACTTTTGCTAGCCCCTGGATGTTTATTGCTTTGGTGTATTGTCTTATCTTCCAAATGTCAATCTAAGAATTGGGCTGGTGGATAGGGTTCTTTCTTGGGAGGCAAAATGTTCCTTTCTCGGTGGCTTTTCTTCATCTTTGTAGTCTCTCCTCATTACGTAATATGCCTATTCACATTTTTATTCTCTTAAAGGGGATTCTGCCTCTTAGCCATGAGACACATGAGCATTTGTTCCTGCACTGAGTTCATGTGGAAAGTTTGTGTAAGACTCTTTGGGTTAGTTGTGGCGGATTGGGTATGTGCTCTCAGTAGAGGTGGCCACTGGGCCGGGCTTGGCCCGAGCCCGCATGGACCGGCCCGGGTGTGGGCCAAACTAGTGTAGAGGTGATCGGAGGCTCGGGCCCGGCACTGCTACGGCTCACAAACTACCAGTGCGGGCTCGATCTTGCCACGAAAAAAGCCCGGGTACAGCTTCCTCCTTCATTCTCCCCAAAATCCATTATCTCTCCTTCCTCCTCCCCAAAATACATCCCCAAATCCCCAACAATGGCAACAACTCCCCAATCCACATTATCTCTCCTTCCTGCTCTCCAAAATACATCCCCACGGGCCAAAGCTGGCTAAGGCCCTGCCAGGCCCGGGTGGACGGCCCGGCACGGACCGGTACCTATCCATGCGGGTCAGTGCCTAGTTATTACGAAGCCCGGCCCACGATGAAGCCCGGCCCACGAACGGAATGGACCGGCCCGTGGCCACCTCTAGGCCTCTGTATCTGTTTGCCACGTTTCAGATCTAGTACAGGGATTTTGGTTCTAAGAAGGTGATTAAGGTGCTCTGGGGAGGTGCAATTTTACTATGATATGATTTGTATGAAAATAGCATAGTGAGTGTATTTTTTCCGGTCTCAATCATTGTCAGATTTGCTAGTCTTGGATGAGGTGTTTCTTACTTCTCTTTGGATGTTCGCTCATAAAGTTTATCCTGGTTTATCTTTAGCGAATATTCAAAGGGATTGGGGAGTTTGTATTGTTCAGGAGATTTCTTGTCCTGTCCTCCTTGTGTATCTGTATTATTCAATTATTAATGTACTTCTTTTATAAACAAAATTAATAAAACATACTTGTAAACAAGAATGTTAAGGGTGATGGGAGAAGTACATGCGCATGTCACGAGTCCACCACCTACCCATGACTTCAACTACAACCCCACACCTAAACATGAGCGCCACCTGATTATGAACATTTGTGTGCAATGGTCCTCCTACTGAATCTAAATTAGATATGTGCTCATTTTGCAATACTTAGAACAAGCAATGGTAAATGTTGATGCAACACATGTGCGATATTTCACCATGTAGGCCATATTTCATTAAAATGTCAGGAGGGATAGGTATTTCAGCTAAACAGAGCTTGTTACAAACATGTCTTCCAAATTTATGCTGAATTTAAATGACAAGGTCTAGTGTGAACTTTGAAGGAGATATGGGTGGGGTCTTCTATCTAATATGAAGCCCTACTATTCCAATCTGGATTTATTGGTTGAGAGATGGAATGCAGGCCACCTCCTCAGTGTTTAGTTTCTTGTACGACAGAATATTTATTATTGAATTTCTATTATGATATCTGTGAGCTTCTAAAAATGTTTAGTGCTCTAGGGTAGGGTGAATGTAGCTGTTTCATCCCCCCCCCCCCCCGGAAGGCTTATTGTTCTTTGATGTTGATCTTGTTTCTTTATTATCTAATAAATTTTGTCTTTCTTGCGAAGAATGAAAATTATGCAAATGGTAGACCTACTATGATAATAGAAATGCAGTATCTTTGCTTACCATATTTCTCTTGAACAGCTTGTGAAGAATCCTGCACTCTTTGACGTATTGGTTATGCCTAATCTTTATGGTGATATTATCAGCGACCTTTGCGCTGGCTTGATTGGGGGCCTGGGTTTAACACCAAGGTAAGGATATTCATAGTCCTTATTGAATTTCCTCCTCATAAGTTAGCTGCTAGATTCAGTTTGAGTTAAGTTCTTAGCCAGTAGTTGACGTCTAACTCCTTCTGACATCTCATATAGCTGCAACATTGGGGAGGGAGGTATTGCTATTGCTGAAGCTGTGCATGGCTCGGCTCCTGATATTGCTGGAAAGGTTAGCACTTAGAAAATTAGAATACCTCCTTCCTGTATATGAAGCATCCAGAAATCAATCATGTTGCTTCTCGTTCTACTCTTTTCTTTAAAACTTTTCTTAAAAAAAAGAAGAAGAGAGAGAGAGAGATAGCTGTGGCTGGAAGTTTTGTGAAAGTGGAAGTAAAGCTCATCCTCCCAATTGCTGATTGCCATAAGCAAAGGCGGTGGAAGAGTTCTTAGATATGTTTGCAATTCTATATGCCCGTTCTGATGTTTTTATTTGTTTGTTTTGTATGCTGTGCTTTTTTTAAATAAACTTATGGCATCTATACTGATTAAGTTTTCTGTGCATCTGCCCTACGTGCAATTCTGAAAATTTAGTATGCTATCAGTGTCGAAGCAAGAAGGTGATTTTGCAAGTCTTGTTTCTTCTACTGCTGAGCCGATTAAAACTTTGTCTAGGAATGGGGATACTCATTTTTTTTTTCCCCATCGTTTATTTGGGGTGGAGTTTTGTAAGGTAAGTACAAGGAGCGGGAAAAAATAATATTGTTGCTAATCAATTGAGTTACTGCAATTCAATAGTCTTTAGTGCACATTCCTATAAACCAATTCGTACTTCTCTTGATAGAAGTGCTACCTTGGACTGTTGGACTGCATCATTTACTTCAGATAAGGACTAGTGAATACTTGACCTCAGATAGTGTGCAAAGTATGAGTGTGAATACCCACATTCCCACAACTCTCCTATCCATTCGAGGCTTGAACTGGAATTTTGAATTGAAACTGCTATTCTTGCTAATACATATTGGTGGAACAAATGACAATCCAGAATTTTAAAGAACTTATGATAGTATAGAATTTCGCCTTAGATAATTAAGTAATGTTATTTTCAATAATAGGATCAACATTTGATCTGAATCTTGGGCTTTTAGCTCCATGTCACAAGGGTATTGTGCTTCGCATAATATAAATATCCCCAATCCATTTTAACACCTGCAGGACTACCCTGTTCTTCTGCAAATCAGAGTCATTGTAATTTCTTGTGCTGCAAAAAACATTTCTTGGATGATTAGCATTGAACTCCCTACAATTCTTAGTGAGACGAGCAAATACTAGACGAATACTGAGGCAGTGTGCCTTCTGATGACTGAAGGACATTGCGAGGATCAGAGAATCAAAAGTTTTGAGTTTTTGTTGGCTAGTTCAATTTGACTTTATTTGGTACGAGAATACTAGGCTGATTGAGTTTGGCAGTGCCACTTCTCTCTCGTCCCATTCCTTTATTTTTCATGCAAAGCTGCTTCTTCGATGTCTCATTTTATTTGCTGATGTGATTCCTGTTTCAGTTTCTTTGTTTGCCTAAACTTCATTAGCATGACAACTAATCCCCTCCATTGAATATGGAACAAGTGTTGTATCTTTCAGCATCTATACTGTTCGTTCAAACATCTTTGACAGACCTAACATTGCAGTTTTTGTATTTACAGAACATGGCAAATCCAACCGCTTTGCTTTTGAGTGCTGTGACAATGCTGCGGCACTTGGAGCTACATGACAAGGCTGATCGAATTCAGAATGCTGTTCTAAACACAATAGCAGAGGGAGAATTTAGAACCATTGACCTTGGTGGCAAAGCATCCACATCCGACTTCACGAAGGCAGTTTGTGATCATCTCTGAACA
The DNA here is from genome assembly GCA_038025085.1 of Tetragonia tetragonoides. NCBI lineage: Eukaryota > Viridiplantae > Streptophyta > Magnoliopsida > Caryophyllales > Aizoaceae > Tetragonia > Tetragonia tetragonoides. The sequence goes on from CM076139.1 coordinate 13,300,319, forward strand.
GTGCTTCTGCACAAGGGTTAAGCCCTAGTGTATTTGTTGTGAAGTTCCTAACTGGAACTAATGTTTAAAACCACATTTCTAGTTGTCTTTCAAAGGGATGCCTGCATCACCTTGATGATTCAAAAAAGACCTTGCAGCTCATTCATGTTCTTCCATGAAGAGGCGGTAAATCAGCATTTTTCCGAGGAGTAAGCAACATGCCTCATTTCTTTTGATAATTCTTTTCAGCATTTTCCAGTATATGAGAAGACCCAACGCATAACGCTTTTTAGGATAGTTCTGTAGCAACATCCTTGAGCTCCTTCTAACTTTCACTAGGTACACAATAAACAGCGCATGTTGTTTTTGGCTTTCATCTTAAATTCATATGTTCCATGTTAATAATCTATTTATTTTCCTGGTAATTTTTTGCGGACTACTCTTGAACACGTAGCACTAATATTGAAGTGCTAGAGATAATCAGATGTTGGCTTCGGTTTAAACTATTAAAGCCTATACGCATGAGTGAACTGTCTATGACTCTCATGGTTAAACTCTCGTAATACTTGTGTTCGTGTTGCTTGCATTGTCAGTAACTTGCATCCTTTAGTCTTCTAAACCCTAATTCTACCTTTGCGGTTTTTATTTGTATTTGCTAGTTGCCACTGTACCAGCTTGAGTGTAGCTAGTGCCTATTGGACAGTGGTAGAGAGTCTTGGGCAGCTGGGTTGGCCTGAAGTTCCCTCCTTGTGCATGGCAATCGCACTTGCTAATTTTTGTAAGGTTAGGAGCATCTCCAATGCTACGAACTTGAAGGTTTTTTCTTATACCATGTCATAATTCACAAATCTCACCTATGTAAACATCTTGCTCTCAATGCTATAAACCTCTAATAGGTTTGCTGTCTATGCCACATCACATTCAAAAAAGAGTTCGTCTAGACAATACGGTTTGTGTAAAAAATGGGTTTGTAGGTTTATAATCATGAGAAGAAGATTTATTTGGAGGGTTTTTTTTCCACAAACTTTGATAAAAAGCTTGCATTGAAGATGATCTTAGGGAAAGTATCTTACAACTTGAAAAATGTCTTATGACTAAGAAAATGTCCCGTATGACTCACTAGTGTGTGACCATTTTTATGCTGTGACTTATGAGCTACTGAAAAAATTACTAATAAAACTAAAACAAAACAATTATACTTTAATTAATGTGCATTTCCTAACTCAGCTGACATAAATTTAATTTTTGTTTTTTGGTAATCTGCGAACATAAATTTAATTACATGAGAAAAAAGTTACCCATATGGGTCCAAAACAGGACCCCCTAATTTCATGAGTATTACGTAATTACGCAGTGGGCTATTAGCAAAAAAATAAAAAAAAATAAAAAAATAATAATAATAATTACGCAGTGGGCTACTGTGCTGGCCTGTCTCGTAGGTGCACTTGATAGGCCATTTGGATTTTATCAATGAGAAAAAGGGGGAAAAAAAAAAGAAGTGAATTTTCGATTTACGACTTTCCGCAGCCAGTTTGTCGTTTTTGTCTAAACTTCTCTTAGACGGTCTATTATGACACTAGAGGAGCCTCGGTGCCCAAGGAGGATCATCCGAATCAACGAACTTTGATATTACCCATGCTTTCGGTGTTCAGGCTCTTACACTAGTGTCCAGTAAAACGCCCTTCACAACCTATCAGGGATCGGATAAGCGACCCCGGGGGCCTCTCATGTCCAGTGGCATGTGGTGCCAAAATATCAACTTTTGTTCCGGGACCTCCCGGGACCAAGAAACACGTGAATTAGCCTACGTGTTCGGCTTCCCGGAGCCCGGGTGTCATTTTTGCCCAAACTTCTCTAGGTGATCTATCATGACCTTAGAGGACCCTCGATTCCCATCATGATCCCCGAACTTCGATATCACCCATGGATTCGGTAAAAACGCCCTTACAAGTCTACTCTGGGGGGTCTCCCATATTCCGTAGTGGTGTTTTTTGCGATGTGGTGCGAAAATATCAATTTTTGTTCCGAGGCCTCTTGGGAGCTAAAAAAAACGTGGATTAGCCAAAGTTTTCGGCTTACTGGGGCTCGGGTGTCATTTTTGCCCGAGCTTCTCCTGTGGATCTATCATGACCTTAGAAGGACCCTCGATGCCTCGGGAGGGGCATCAGGATCCCTAAACATTGATATCACACATGCATTCGGTGCTCAGGCCCTAATCCTTGTGTTCCGTAAAGAGGCTCTTACAAGCCTTATATGGACCCAATAACGGACCCCGTAGGCCTCTCATGTTCCCTAGGGGTGTCCCTTGCGATGTGGTGCGAAAATATCATCTTTTGTTCCGCGACCTCCCGGACCTAGAAAAACGTGGATTATAGCCTACATTTTCGACTTTGTGGAGACCTGGTGTTTTGCCCAAACTTCTCCGAGCGGTCTATCATGACCTTAGAGCACCCTCGGTGGCACGGGAGGGGCATCAGGAATCCCTAACTTCGATATCACCTATGCTTTCAGTGTTTGGACACTAATCCAAGTGTTCTGTAAAACTGCCTTTACAAGCCTATCAAGTACCCGATAACGGACTCCGGGGGCCTCTCATATTCTCTAGGAGTGTCCTTTGCTATGTGGTGCGAAAACATCAACCTTTGTTACAAGGCCTCTCGGGAGCGAAAAAAACGTTGATTATAGCCTACGTTTTCGGCTTCCTGGGGCTCGGATGTCATTTTTGCCCAAACTATTCCTGGGGGTCTATCATGACCTTAGAGGATCCTCGATGCCCCGTGAGAGTCATTAGGATCCCAACACTTTGATATCACCCATGTATTAGGTGTTTGGGGCATAATCCTTGTGTTCCGTAAAAACGCTCTTACAAGCCTTACAAGGACCTAATAACGGACCCCGGGGCCTCCCATGTTCCCTACGGGTGTCCTTTTCGATGTGGTGCGAAAATATCAACTTTTTTCCGGGGATCTCTCGGGACCTAGAAAAACGTGGATTATAACCTACGTTTTCGGCTTCCCAGGGACCAAGTGTCATTTTTGCCCAAACTTCTCCGCACGGTCTATCACGACGTTAGAGGACCCTCGATTTTCCGAGAGTATCATCAAGATCCCCAAATTTTGATATCAACCATGAATTAGATGTTCGGGCCCTAATCCCTGTGTTCCATAAAAACGCTCGTACAAGCCTTACAGGGAGCAAATAACGGACCCCGAGGGCCCTCATGTTCCCTAGGGGTGTCCTTTGCGATGTGTTGCGAAAATATCCACTTTTGTTTCGCGACCTCACGGGATCCAGAAAACGTGGATAGCCTACGATTTCGGCTTCCCGGGGACCAGGTGTCATTTTAGCCCAAACTTCTACGAGCGGTCTATCATGACCTTAGAGGACCCTCAAGGGCCCATGAGGGTCATCAGGTCCCCGAACTTCGACATCATCCATGGTTTCAGTGTTCGGGCCCTAATCTTGGTGTTCTGTGAAAACGCTCTTATAAGCCTATTATGAACCCGATAACGGACTACGGGGGCCTCCCATGTTCCCTAGGGCTGTCCTTTACGATGTGTGGCGAAACATCAACCTTTGTTCCGAGGCCTCCCGGGAGCCAAAAATCGTGGATAGCCTACGTTTTCGACGTCATGGGGCTCGAGTGTCATTTTATCCCAAACATTTCCCGAGGGTCTATCATGACCTTAGACGGACCTCGGTGACCCGTGAGTGTCATCAGGATCCCCAAACTTTGATATCACCCATGCATTCGGTGTTCGAGCCCTAATCCTTGTGTTCCGTAAAAACGCTCTTATAAGCCTTACAGGGACCCAATAACGAACCCCGTGACCTCTCATGTTCCCTAAGGGTGTCCCTTGTAATGTGGTGCGAAAATATCAACTTTTGTTCCGCGATCTTCCAGACCCAGAAAAACGTGGATTATAACCTACGTTTTCGGCTTTACGTGGCCCGAGTGTTTAGCCCAAACTTCTCCGGGCGGTGTATCATGACCTTAGAGGACCCTCGGTGTCCCGGAAAGGTCATGAAAAATCCCTAACTTTGATATCACCCATGCTTTCAGTGTCCGGACACTAATCCTGGTGTTCTGTAAAAATGCCTTTACAAGCCTATCAAGGACCCGATAACAGACTCTGGGGGTCTCCCATGTTTTCTAGGGGTGTCCTTTGCGATGTGGTGCGAAAATGTCAACCTTTCTTCCGTGGCCTCCTGGGAGCGAAAAAAGTGGATTACAGCCTACGTTTTTGACTTATTGGGGCTCGGGTGTCATTTGTGCCCAAACTTCTCCTGGGGGTTTATCATGACCTTAGAGCACCCTCGGTGCACCGGGAGGGTCATCAGAATCCCGAACTTTGATATCACCCATGCATTAGGTGTTCGTGCCCTAATGGCCTTATCCTTGTGTTCCGTAAAAAATGCTCTTACAAGCCTTACAGGGACCCAAACAACGGACCCCGCGGGCCTCTCATATTCCCTATGGGTGTCCTTTGCATATAGTGCGAAAATATCGACTTTTGTTCCGAGACCTCCCGAGACCTAGAAAAACGTGGATTATAGCCTACAGTTTCAGCTTCTCGGGGCCCGGATGTAATTTTTCTCAAACTTCTCTAGGCGGTCTATCATGACATTAGAGGACCCTCGATGCCCTGGGGGTTATCAGGATCCCCGAGCAGCGATATCACCCATATTTTGGTGTCGGGCCCACTGTTCCGTAAAAACACCCTTACAAGCCTATTAGGGACCCGATAACGGACTACAAGGGGTATCCCTGTTCCGTAGGGGTGTTCTTTGCGATGTAGTGCGAAAATATCAACCTTTGTTCGGGGGCCTTCTGGGAGCCAAAAAGGTGGATTATAGCCTATGTTTTCGGGTTTCTGGGGCTCGGGTGTCATTTTTGCCCAAACTTGTCATGGGCATCTATCATGACCTTAAAAGGACCCTCGATGCTCCGGGAGAGTCATCAGGATCCCCAAACTTTGACATCACCCATGCATTCGCCGTTCGGGCCCTAATCCTTGTGTTCCCTAAAAACGCTATTACAAGCCTTACAAGGACCAAATAAAGGACCCTGGGGGCCTCTCATGTTCCGTAGGAGTGTCCCTTGCGATGTGGTGCGAAAATATCAACTTTTGTTCCGCGACATCCCGGACCTAGAAAAACGTGTATTAGCCTATGTTTTCGGCTTTCCGAGAAGCGTGTGTTTTGCCCAAACTTATTCGGGCGGTCTATCATGAACTTAGAGGACCCTTGGTACCCTAGGAAGATCATCAGGCATCCCTAACTTCAATATCAGCCATACTTTCAGTGTTCGGACACTAATCCTGGTATTCTGTAAAAATGTCTTTACAAGCCTATCAAGTACCCGATGACGGACTCCGAGGGCCTCCCTTGTTCTCTGGGAGTGTCCTTTGCGATGTGGATTATAGCCTACGTTTTCGGCTTCCTGGGGCTCAAGTGTCATTTTTGCCCAAAGTTCTCCTGTGGGTCTATCATGACCTTAGAGTATCCTCGTTGCCCCAAGAGGGTCATCAGGATCTTCAAACTTTGATATCACCCATGCATTAGGTATTCAGGCCCTAATTATTGTGTTCCATAAAAACGCCCTTACAAGCCTTAGAGGGACCCAATAACGGACCCCGGGGGTCTCCCATGTTCTCTAGGGGTGTCTTTTACGATGTGGTGCGAATATATTAACTTTTGTTGCGGGACCTCTCGGGACCCAAAAAAACGTGGATTACAGCCTACGTTTTCGGCTTCTCGGGGCCCGGGTGTCATTTTTGACAGAACTTCCCCGGACGGTCTACCATGACCTTAGAGGACTCTCGCTGCCTCGGGAGGGTCATCAGGATACTCGAACTTCGATATCACCCATAGTTTCGGTGTTCGAGCCCTAATCTTGGTGTTCCGTAAAAACGCCCTTACTAGGGACCCGATAACGGACTCCGGGGGCCTCCCATGTTCCCTAGGGGTGTCCTTTGCGATGTGGTGCGAAAACATCAACATTTGTTCTGGGGCCTCCTAGGGGCCAAAAACGTGGATTATAGCCTACGTTTTCGGCTTCTTGGCTCGTGTGTCATTTTTTCTCAAACATCTCTTGGGGGTGTATCATGACCTTAGAAGGACCCTCGGTGCCCCGGGAGAGTCATCAGATTCCCAAACTTTGATGTCACCCATGCATTCGGTTTTCGGGCCTTAATCCTTGTGTTCCATAAAAACGCTGTTACAAGCCTTACGGGGACCCAATAACGGACCCCGCGGGCCTCTCATGTTTCCTAGGGGGGTTTTCCTTGCAAAATGTGGTGCGAAAATATCAACTTTTGCTCCGCGGCCTCCAGGGCCCAGAAAACGTGGATTATACAATGTACATTTTCGGCTTCAAGGCCCGGGTGTTTTGCCCAAACTTTTCCGAGCGATCTATCATGAGTCATGACCTTAGGGGACCCTCGTTACCCCGGTCATCAGTAATCTCTAACTTTGATATTATTCATGCTTTCAGTGTTCAGACACTAATCCTCTCTGTAAAAATGCCTTTACAAGCCTATCAAGGACCCGATAACGGACTCCAATGGCCTCCCATGTTCTCTGGGGATGTCCTTTGCGATGTGGTGCGAAATTATCAACCTTTGTTTCTGGGCCTTCTGGGAGCGAAAAAACGTGGATTATAGCCTACGTTTTCGGCCTCATAGGGCTCGGGTGTCATTTTTGCCCAAACTTCTCCTGTGGGTCTACCATGACCTTAGAGCACCCTCGATGCCCCGGGAGAGTCATCAGAATCCCCAAACTTGATATCAACAATGCATTAGGTGTTCCAGCCCTAATCCTTGTGTTCCGTAAAAACGCTCTTACAAGCCTTACAAGGGCCCAATAACAGACCTCAGGGGCCTCCCATATTCCTTTGGGTTGTCCTTTGCGATGTGGTGCGAAAATATCAACTTTTGTTCCGGAACCTCGCGGAACCCAGAAAAACATGAATTTATAGCTTGCGTTTTCGGGTTCCCTGCACCCGAATGTCATTTTTGCCCAAATTTCTCCGGTCGGTCTATCATGACCTTAGAGGACCCTCGGTGCTCTAAGAGGGTCATCAGGAATCCCTAACTTCGATATCACCCATGCTTTCAGTGTTCAGACATTAATCCTGGTATTCTGTAAAAATGCCTTTACAAGCCTACCAAGGACCCGATAACGACTCCTAAGGCCTCCCATGTTCCTTTGTGGTGCCCTTTGTGATGTGCTGCAAAAATATCAACTTTTGTTCCGGGCCTCCCGGGAGCCAAAAAAACTGTGGATTATAACCTATGTTTTCGGCTTCTAGAGCCCGGGTGTCACTTTTGCCCAAATTTCTCCGGGGGTTGTCTATCAATGACATTAGAGGGCCCTCAGTGCCCCGGAAAGGTTATCAGGATCCTCGAAGTTCGATATAAGTCATGCACTCGGTGTTCAGACTGTTACATTGGTGTTCCATAAAAACGTCGTTATAAGCCTATCAAGGACCCGTTAACGGATCCCATGACCTCCCATGTTCCCTAGAGGTGTCCCTTGCGATGTGGTGCGAAAATATCCATCTTCATTTCTGAGCCTTAAGAAAGCCTAAAAAAACGTGGATTATATCGCTTAACTCTAAAGTTTCGGACATTTTTACAGGTTGGTTACGACTATCAAGGAAATCATATGAGAACATTAATTTAACAGTCATATTTTATCATAACCCCGCACAATTAAGTTTCAAAAGACTTCTAAGCCTTCGACTTAAAATTGGGATTCCCTTTTTCTGCTTGAGCATCCCACCCCGCATGAAAGTATCAGCTCATCGGATCACACATCACAGGACCGGTACTTGGAGTGTGCCCCTCAGAATTAGGGATGGCAGTCGGATCTGGGTTGAGTTCACCTAGATCTAAATCCAACCCGCACTTTTTAAAGTGGACCCAGATCCACATGGTCTGGAAATTTCAGATCCAGACCCAGATCCAATAGGTCTGGGACGGGTCTGGGGCTTTAACGGGTCTAAAGGTAAATTGCCTTGTTTTCCAATATTTCTTCCAGACATGTTCAATTTTTTCTCCATAAATTACTTCATAGTTTACAATCTTCACACAAATTGAAAATATTACACAATTAAATATCCAAAAGTATCCAAATCTTCTCATAAAACCACCAAACATAGATAATACTATGCACTACATGGTTTTGAGAGTTGAGTGAGAGAGTGTCTGATTCTAATTTCTAGTGTTATTATTATATTTACACCTTTTTTTTTAGTGTTTTTAACCTATTTTATTAGACTCGGGTTCATGGGTTGGATTTGGGTCGGGTCTGGGTCTGACTTTATCAGACCCGGACCCAGATCCGACCCATCGCTAGTAGACCCAGATCCACTGGGTCTAGAAAAAGAGGATCCGGATCCTTAAAAATGGGTCTGGGTACACCGGGTCTGGGTCGGGTCCGGGACCCATTACCAACCTTACTCAGAATACTTAAAACACTTCATACATTTCATTGACATCTTTAATCCCCGTATGCTATACAAAATATCCACAAGCCATAGAGTTTGAGCGTTCCAAAATGGGTATACTACGGCATAATAACGCATTTACAGTATACACAAAACTTCAGAATGCGCCAAGGGACGTTTTACCTATCATCATCAAGTGCACAATTGAGGACCATATGTAGAAAAACCATTTCCTGTGGGAAATCAGATCTCAATTGCCCTGAACTGTCAAAAATCTCCAGAGTGCAGTTGGATCAGGAAGCTAGAGGAAAACAGGGTTCTGTTGTGTGCCCTCAAGCTGACCCCTAAATACTGAAGCAGGGTCCAGCTGACGCGAACCAGTCAACAATCCATACGGGTCCACAAAGGTTTGCTGACTTGGCATCCCATATGATGGCATGAACATATTGGAAATGGGCATAGATAGGTTCGGTCTGGTTGAACGGAGGTGTGGAGCGGGAGCACAATGATTTCCTGAGGTATGTAATGCAGAGCCATATTGTGGTGTAACTGGATCAACAGATATTAGTTCAGATAACTGGTGAACCACCTGGGCTCGTGATGCACTGGGCTCAGCACTCGGCAAAATCCGCTGTTCGGGTGTCTGATGCTGTGGCGTAGACAGATGGAGAAGTGCAGTCAACAGGTCTTCTGCATGGACAACGATACAGTTATGATCTCCACAGAACGAGAGTAAAGGCATTTATGCGCAGATGAGTAAGCTACCTCTTTCAAAAACAGCAGCAACGGTGCTGTTGTTACTGCTACTTTTAGTAGCTATTTAATATCACCACAACTGGTAGTCAAGGCTTTAACCACTCACCAGATCCAGGGTTCAAACACTTGATCCAGCCATGACAACAAATAAAATATCAAAACTACTTTCTAAAATTACTCCCCCTGTCCATTTCTAAGTGTTGTCTTAAGGTTATGCAACAATGTATTAAGGAGTTCAACAGAAGAATACTCCTATGCAATTATTATCGAACTAAATTAATGCATTTAATATTAAGGGAATCAAAGAAAAATAAAAGTTACACATTGGAATTCTACAAGAGCACTTATTCAAAACACCTTTTTTTTCTTTCTAAAACAACACTTGAAATGGAGTATGAAACAAGTGACGGGTGAGAGATCTATAAGACGAAGATGTTAGAGCAAAAAGATAAACAAGGCCCCTATGTAGAGTAAGCAACAGTAAACCTAGAAGGCTGATACGTAACATACTCCTATCGTGGCCAGCAAGCCAAGTCCTCAGAAAAATGTAGACATGCTTATTCTGGTTACGTTACAAACCCCCATTCTTCATAGAGCTTCTTCCACTTTTAGATTCCATTAACTTGGTTCTCTAACACCTCCTCAAAGGGGCATCTCTAAACATGTCCAAACCATCTTTAGTCTCACTTCATACATCTTACCTTCAATGAGGGACACTCCTACATTACCACGGATCATTCCATGTTTGACATTAGTATGGCCACACATCTAAAGAAGCATCCTCATCTTAACTACCATTAACTTTTGAATGCGAGCTCACTTTGCTAACACTCTTTATCATAAAGAAGAGCGGATCTGATAGCCATTTGAGGTTAAGTGGAAACAATATGACAGAATATGGGAGGAAACTTTCAGTATAAGAAATGGAAGCAGAAATGGGCAGCATTAATGACAATTGCATAAGTTTTTGGACCATTTTGTGAATCCCCTACATACTCATGAAAGAGCGTAAAAGCATTCATAAAGCCACAGCGCTACAAGAGACTAATGAAGCAAACATACAGCAGAAAGTTCCAACTTCCAACTACTACAAGTTGGCTACACTAACCTAAATGGCCATACAAATTCGAGCTGTATTAAGCTTGATTTTCGGTAGGCTCGTATTATGAGTTCTGTACACAGGTGAAAGACTTGAGATATATGAAAGGCAGCTTCTGTTATTCGAACATATCAAACAGGTAAGAGATAGTGGGGAGAGAGGTAATAGTGCTAGAATGCATACCTGGTGATACTGCAGAGGGTGCTTGCTTCTGAAAATGGTACTGCACAGTATCAGCCAGTGCCTTGTTGGCACTAACTTTTGTGTAACGGGCTTTAACCTCTGCTTTCTTGAGTAGCAATGCATTCTCAGCTTCCCGAGACAATAGATCATACTTCTGCCGAATCTCCTGTATCTCCTTCTCGCAGGCAGATTTAAGGTACATAATCTGTTCACAAAATTTAAATGAATCCACAAGGTGTATCATGAAAACTGGACTGGGAAGAGCAGCAAATTGAGGAAGAGGACACTTCAAGGGAAATACAGAAGTAAGAGCGAACACCTTATCTTCATAATTCTTGTTAGCCACACCAACCTCCTCCTGCATTTCTACTAGCTCGTTGAAGAGTGGATCCTTCGATGGAGGTATGTTGGCCCTCAAAGACGAGGTTTGTTGGAAATAACTATTGGCTGGTCGTAAATTTGTTGTGCCACCAATATAGGGAATATGTAGTTGGTCAGGGCCAAAAGCTGACTGCAATGGTGAGCTTGTGATAGCTGTAGGTTGCACCACAGGGAAATCATATGACCCTCTGTTTCCCAATGGACCTTGAATTTGATGTGGCTGACACAAGGTATGAGTTCCAGTGGTTGGACAGTTAGGTACAGCAAAGGTTCCAGCAGTAGGCCTGATCTGATTGCAGGACAAATGAGCAGACAAGATTGGCTGCAAAAACAGAACTATAATAATGAGCAAGCAAGATTTAGGGTAAAGAGAAAGAGAAAACTGCAGGATAGCCTGCTCACATCTTCTCTTACTTGATTAGCAACCTCTCAAGCTCATGACGATAAAGTATTTAACCATTTACCTTTTTATGCCATTTTTCTTTGAAAGCATTTCCTCAAAATAACGTGCCACTCAGAAGTTACACAACTATTTGCGTATTGGTACAATTTTCTATTATACTCCTTACCGGATTAGTTGTCACTTTTGCTATTTTTGGATGTCTGGAATTGCCAAAAGTAGTAGGTTACAAGTTTTAGATTTAAGAATAGATATACTGTAGCAATTGAATCCCGAGGCCGAACAAAGGTAGTACTAAATGCAAAACAAATTAATGAAACATAAAAATAATAAATTATGCACATTCTGCAAAGATGCCAACTACGTAGAATCGAGGCAGTATTTTACATTCTTAGTAAAAACCTACAAAAGCTAGAACGCTGGAAGTTTCAATGTATATCCCACAACCAATCTCTCTTCTTTACAGCAATCCCTGCCTACTGTGTATGAATGTTCTCCTCTTATGAGTGTTCTCCCCCCCCCCCCCCACCCCCAACCCCCCTCTCAGAATTTCAAGATTGATAGGGAAGTCCTCCTAGTCTACCATAGCAGGCAGTGGCCAGGAATTGGTGCTATAAGAAGAAAAAAAAAAATGCAATTAAGAGCATGCTTGGAATGGGGATAATGATTAAGGGAGTAATAGATTGAATTATAGGCTAAAATGGGAGGTGTGTGAGGTGGTGAGTGTTAGATTTTGTGAAGAGGAGGGTAATCATTCCATTCTTCCCATTTGGGGGGTAAAAGTTCCCCGCCCTCCCCCTAGGGTAATGCATTCCCCTTTTTCTCCCTTTATTTTCTCCATTACCCCCTTAATCATTACCCCCACCACCACCTCCACCTTCCTATTTTACCCTTTAATATGCCCTATTACCCTCTTAATCATTACCCCCAATCCAAGCATTGCATAATCCATGGTGAACCAGTGACTCGCAATAAATATTGCTGATCCAATCTTCAAAGTTCAAAATATTCTCAATTGTGTGAGACCAACTCACAAATTGAAAAGTGACTCCTGTCTCACCAAAAGTTACGGAAACACCGTCTTATAGAAGTTTTTGTGTAGTGGGCGTAATGTCTTACATGTCCACATATTCACTTGATTTGAAAAGGAAAGCCACAGCAGATACAAGTGGATTGGGTTTTGTGGAGTCAAAAAGGTGAATCGAAAGGCTTGTGTGAGACCAACTCACAAAACAATGGGGTCACTATTTAGAAATGTAGGGGTCACTTATGGTGAGCAGTGACCCTTGTTTTATTGAAAAGTGACCCTGTCTCACCTGGAAAGACCGTCTTATAGATGTTTTTGTGTAATACCTACATGTTACATGAGTAACACGACTTCATTAAGACGCGACAGAAATCTGTCAGAGTTGTTAAACTATACAGCAATATCTATAGGATTCACATCTTATGAACAGTTTCTTTAAATCTTCAGAATAGTAAGCTTAGGAAATAAAAGGTCATCAACGACATTCCTTAATCACTATACAGCATGTCTATCAGGACATGTATTCATCAATCCCCGCCCCCTCTTCTTCCCTTTTAGGATTTTGAAGAGATCAAGGAAAGATATTGTGGCCCTAAACCCCCTGTAAGCTTTGCTACGTACCACACAGACCACCACGGTATAATATCCAGTTAGAAACCCTATACAAACCAGCACAAGAAGTTGAAACTATACCTGTTCCAGTAGTGAAAATTTTCCTGATGTCGTACATGTTTGTGGCTGCAACGAGGCACAGCAGCTCGTAGCTAATCTGGATAAATGTAACTCTGACACATCTTCTGTGTGCTGTTGAGTGGCTACCGTAGAAGTGGTACCCATGTCTGCAGCACCTCTACCCTCGGTCTCTCCATTACATTCCCCTGCCTGGGGCTCCATGTTATACTCCCTATCATGCACCTCCCTATTTGGCAAGTTTAACGAAGGCTCCAAGCAATTCTCCCCAGAAAATGCACATGGTTGAAGTTCATTTGAAGTGTGCAATACATTATTGGGTGGCTCCATGCTATTGTCAGCTGCTTCTCCACACGCCATTACTCCTACATTATTTTCACCATCAAACTCCAAAGATCTGCTCACTAATTCCGCAGAAAAAATGTTTGGGCAAACACCAAAATTGCTATGGGACTCCGCATTTTCTGTCACTGCCTGCAAAGTTGAACCTTGGTCATGATGGTGGAAGGTGATACACTTAATTTATTCACTAGTATTCAATCTATTTCCGAGATTACACAGCTTAAAATGACGTGAAAATGAAAACAGAACCCATAGGATAACGAGCACCAACCTACACATTTTCTAAATCAGAACAGACTGTAAGAGACACTCCAGCAGGAGGTTTCCTTTAATTCAGTTTTGTTCTTCTGCTGGGATGGGGGACGGGACAGTGTGTTTTAAATTGTTGATCCTTTTTTCAGGTAGGTGAGCAATTGGAAGATAAAAGAGGTAAAATTCAAGAATAAATATGATGTAACTTGAGAACCACGCACAAACATTAAACAACGATTTGATTTTATACCACTTCAAATGTAGTTGCTGGATTTTCGATGGTCTCCAAGTTGGCACCTCCACTCATACTCTCTACATTAGATGCCCCAAAGGGAGTTTCATTCCCAATCTGCACCTCTCTGTTTGGTAAACTAGACAAAGATTCCATATCTTTCTGCCTAAATATTAGTTGATTATCACTTGATGTGTGCAGATTAGATACATCTTTGACTGGTTCAGTGCTGATGTCATGTGCTTCTGCAGAATCCATTAGCATAACATCATTTGCGCCATCAGACTCCAAAGATTTGCTGATGGACCCCTGAAAAGTTTCCTCAGTAAGTCTGATGTTTGTGGAGCCATCTCCCTCTACTTCTCTGCTCAGTGTATGCTGGAGGTCATGAGATTGTTTTTCACAAAGAGATGTTTCAGAGACAACAGCTAGATCATTGTGATCTGCATTTTTTGATACAACAGTTAGATCAATGTCATCTGCATTTTTTGATACAGCTGCTCTTGGTGTGGAAGCAGCATCATTTTCGCCATCAGATTCTAGTGGTAAAATCTCTGTCAACTGATCAGGAGGCAACCCAATATTACCATCTTGACAAGATCCATCCATCGAGCCTTGATCAATCCCTCTGGAATGTTGGCTTTCTGATAGTTGGGCAGTATTGGAGATCACAGGTGGGGAATGAATAAGACTGTTAACCAATTCAGCAGTTTGAAATCCCACTTCAAAGTCAACTGATGGGGCACTGATCGGCGATAAGAATTGCTCCCTCAATTTTTCCTTCAGCTGTTTTTCCTTTATCCTTCTAGCTTTCTGTACATTGTCCAACTCTTTCCTTTTTGTGTCCATTAGATGATTGTGTTCGTCAACTTTTTCTTTGAAGATGACATTCAACTTCTTTACCTCCTCTAGCTTTAAATCTGTTTCTATGCATCTTTGACGGATAAGATCCAGCTCCAAATGGTGCTCTTTTTCCAATTTAACCCTTTCCTCCCTCTTAGTCCTGTAAAATTCACGAATCTCCTTCTTTTGCTTTATAAGTAGTATTTTCATCCGCCTATTCCAAACTTCCTCTACGTTGTTAGTGCTATTATAATTTCCACATGGGAACACATTAACTACGTTACCATCAGATTTCGGGTTACCTGCAAAAACAAGAGATGTCCCAAAAGGGATGGGAGAGGAGGTCAAGGATACATCCTTTCATGCTTAATAAAGCAAAATTTCCAAAAAGAAACAAGCCAACATATACAGCTAGACAACACTGCACATACCAGCTACTTTGCCAGCTTTTCGCCTAGGGGCTGGTGAGCGTGTTTTTCTTGATATTGGATTCAAACATGGAAATTCACCTGTTGAGTGTAAAGCCTTATTGCGCATTGTCGGTTGTTTTTTAGTTTCACGTTCAGTGTAGTGACACAAGCTGTCCAAGATTTGGCCTCTTTTTCTCTTCCTCTGGGAGGATCCCGGCAATAGTTTCCATTGAGGATTCCTCCCTTCAAGTAAACTTTTCCATATGGAAAACTGCGGTACATCATCATCTATACATGATGCATCTTTTTCACCGTATAGAGATATACTTGCAGAATAATCTTCTTTGGCCTCCGGAACTTTTGTAACAAGTGAGCAGCTACTCTTGTTGCTGTCTTGATATGACAACAACGCTGACAACTCCTGGAGGACATCATTTACCAACTCCTGCTCAGACAAGCTCTTTAAATTGGCAATTGATGAGGAATGGCTATGAAAATTGTCAAGCTTGTTGAACAAATATGAAGTACCCCACAGAAGCAGCATATGACTAATACTACAGTTAAAATTGCGCAAGCTGCTGTCAAGAACAGTGCCTTCCTTTGCTAAAATCAGAGACTTCTCTTCCACACTGTTTGATGAGTAGAGGCGAAATACTTTCAAGTTATCAGATTGTGATTGAATTGACATTTTCTGCAAGGACCTCATGTCATTAATCGGGCACCAATCACTATTAAATAGAATGACCAAGTCCACTGATGAAAGTTTGATGCTTGGTTGACAAGAACTCTTTTCAATTAAGATCACAAATTTCCCACTCTCTTTATCATTAAAAAGATCGAGTTCGGCTCGTTTCTTCGCATGATCAAATTCTTTATAGATGTGTACATAAGACTCTTCACCGAATCTTTGACGTATGAAATCATCCAGAACATGCCGAAGATTAACCAACCGCGAATTTGAGTGATTTGACTGCAATAAAGTTATGATAAGTTGACGGGCTCTATAGTTACAAATATTATATATTTATATTTATAAAATAATACAGCACAAGTAGCAATTAATGCAAGTAGACTGAATAATAATAATTCAATAAACAGGCCACTTTGGAATTCCTGGAGGACAATACAAGATTTTCGGGACATAATTGCTTATCCAGCACGTAAACAAATTCTAACAAATGATGTATGCACATGGCAAACTCAATCACCGTAAAACAGGAGAGAATACAACAATGAAACCAAGAGCAAAAGAATACAAGTCTGAAGAGAGAGAGGGGGGGGGGAGGATTCAAAGGTTCAAGCAGCCTCAAAACTTTTCACAAGAATGAGCACACTGCAAGTGAATGCCGTGGAAGTTGTAAAAGTTCATCACATTTCTTTTTAAACTCAGAAAAGAATTAAAAGAACACAAGACATTTTGTTAAAAACAGAATAACATTAATCCTCGCATATCCGGGAAGCTTCTATTGCAATACAAACAGAAGACATAAGATGGTGATCATACAGGTATAATTTGACAATAACATGTTTATACACCTCAGATAAACATATAAAATGACAATTATGTCTATCAAGGAGCATTAAGCACGATATAAGTACAATTAACAGTTTTAACACTGCCAGTATTCATCATCCTTATCCATATAAGGCACATTTAAATCCAATCTGGTTATGACCATTCCAAGAATACCAAGGTAACCATCAACAACGACTAGTACTAACCACTTTTGCTACACAAGTACACAACAGGAATACAGGATTACACTGACTAGAGAAATCGATTAAGACAAAGGATCCAAGTTCCCAGCACAAACTAAATCTATAAAAGAATTGAAAGTCATGAAACAGCAGATAGCCTACATTGTAATATTGATATATGTGGTACCAGCAGAGTTCATGTTGTTTAAAACTTTTATGATCGACTGCTAGGGATTGTTTCAAAAATAAAGATAAAATCCATGGTAGAATACCTTACAGTAAGTAGTCACCATGGACAAAAAGTGTATACTTAATGTTATGGGAACACTAATTAAGTTCACTCTTCGGATGACAATTTTTTAACGGAAATTAAGCTGCAAAAATTGCAACTCTGACATGATGACATGATCAGATTATCATAGAGACTCTCCTTTCAACAATCACTGTCCCTTTTCAACAACCATGGGTACACAAATTTTGATCATAAACCAAAAACATGATAGCTGATACATTCTGTTGCACAAATTCAAGCTAGCATCAAAATCCAAGAGCATAAAATTGAAAGGAGCTTGGAAAAGGGAAATTTAGCACATAAGAAATACAGAGTGAAGGTCTGGAACACTAAAGCATCACATCACAATAACAGAAAGCACCTTCAGCATTCACAACAAAGTTAGAATATGCTTATAGCATCAGCAATCAGCCGGCACTCAAAGGCAGTCCACAAAAGAAAGGATGCCATAAAAGCAGATCACAGAATCGCATAATAATAACACTCAACCACAAACCAACAATATTGTGTTAAGGGATCGAAATAACATATGATTGCACATCACACACCTGAAAAACAATTAGTACTCTTAAATGTTTTTCCTTCACTTCTTTGAGGAATTTGTCTAGTAGTAACAGCTTCCCACTAGCTTCTATTCCAGTACTCAATAAATCACTTGCTGGGCGTCCTTCATTGACAAATTTTTCCAAAGATTGATCCACCAGGTACGGGTGGTCACAACACTGAAAAGGAAAACCATACGGGACATTTCAAAACCAGCCACAATAAATAGGAGAACATTAATAATATCAATGATATTAGACAAAATATAAGAAGACAAAGCCAACCTGTTTAATAGTACTGAGTACATCATGCAGACCATCAAGTATATCGTTCTTCGAACTTGAGCAAAGGAACATCAAGTTTTTTACCAATGTCTCACAATACTTTTCAAGCTGTACATGAGAAAAACCAACAGGGACCCAATACTCAATTAAACGTGGGGAGCTCGGCTTGCAGTCAGATAGTTCTTCTGATTTGTGAACAGTAGATTCACCTTCCATCTCATTTTTATTTGTCCCCTCAGATCCCGCCTCCACGTGCGAAAGGATCTTCTCATGATTAACTGAGTGGACCTGAGACATAGGCAGCACATAATTAAGACTGTAAAGTGCATATCATTATCATCTTCTAGTGAACATTATGTACCAAGGCTACTGACAGATTAAACTGAAAGCTAAGCGGAGCAGAAATGCAGAAACAGATATGAATCCAATTTCAAGTTTTATACAGCCCTTAGAGTTTACGTCATTTGATGCCAAAATTGATCAAAATCTGAAACATCAATAATGTTCTGCAAATGACAAGTCTAACCTTTCCGAGTCACTGAAAGATGAGGATTATGATGATAATGAAATATGCACAAGATTTGTGAAATACAGAAAGGATAAAGTTGTTTAACCGTAAATAAGTAGAAAGCTAAGCACAAAGTTAATAGTATTCCCTTCATTTTTCATCCTATGTCCACCTAATCTACAACAGTTTGTGTGAATATCATTGTAAATTTGTAACACCTTCTACAATAGTTAATCGAGGAAGGGCAGCCACTTGTAATATCTCGTAATTTCACATAAAGAAACACATGTCTAGATACAGCATCCTCCCAATTTACCATTCAAGAAGAGGGACAAAATTACACTGCAGAAATTAGAAATGGAACGAGGAGAGGTGCGAAAAGGACCATGATAGCTCCCAAATTAAGCATGCACAAGCCTAATGAACACAGTCAAACATCAACCTAGAATGAAGGCTCAATCATCAAAAGCACAATGAGCAAAAATATTACTCCCTCCATGTCAAAATATCTGTCAGTTTAACTAACTTTTTTGTCTCATAATATCTGACACTTCAGAATTCCAATACTACATTATTTGCTAGTTTTCTATACCCTTGCTTTATTACTCCTAGTTTCACTTTACAATGCATTTATGTCAAACTAACTAAAGGGTATTTTCACCAAACTATTCTAATATTTCTAGATTTAAGGGACACCTTATTATGTGCTCATTAACCTTAAACGGCATATTTTTAGACGGAAGGAGTAACCAACAATCGTCAAAATTTTGCTAGATCTAAACAACTGAAAGAACAACCATTAGAGCAAAAAATCTGAACACAAAATCCCTAGTCCAAGTTTCGAGAAAATTTCATTAAAAAAGAGAATAAACCTACGTCTTTAGAGTCAAGATTTTCACCCTCTATCATTTCATCAAGTGTTTTCTCATGCAGCTGCACATTAGTTGACAAGGATTGATCACCACCCTGACATAAAGGCAGCAAAATTTGTCAGAAGTGTGATAATCAAATTGGTATAAGTGGAGTCTCTAAGATGTATTTCCAGAATGAGGGCAAAAAATTGAGCATCCAAAGTACAAACAGGACTGCTGATACATAGCAAGAGGCCAGGAATGCTGTGCAGCAATCCCGAAACTTAGCAAGCATGATACACGAGCAATTTACATGTTTAGAGCTCCTCCCAAGTCAGAACCAGTGACCATACATCTCAACAACCTCATGGCAAAAATAAAACATAAATAATAGGAAACGAAATTAACAAGCAGATTCATTAGAAAGAAGGGAGAAAAGCAGGAGGAGAACACAAGAGGGAATCAAGTTATAGAGCTTGGGAAGTATATGAATCACTTCTCAAAAATAATCTACGAGAAGCAGTCTTAGTTTGAAAAAGCGCGCCTAAGGCGAGGCGAGGCGACAGCCTCAGTGCCTCAGACTACCTGAGGCGCATCAACGTACGCGAGGAGCACCATATTGCATTGACTACATTTCTTATTATTTGTGAAAAGTTAACTAAAACAGGCACTCTGAAAGAGACGTGTGGCAACCATATACTATTTCAAAATACACAAAAAAAAATTAGGGTACAAAAAGAACATTTGATACTTAGACAGCAAAGTAGGTAGTGGAATAGAAGTTCATACTTCAGAGACACCAGAACCATATCGCTCAAGTGTTGTTTCTCCAATGCAAGGCTGTACTTTTACTTCAGAATCTATCCTGGAGAGGGGGTGGAGAAAAAGGAAATAATAGGAAAAAAAATCCCATGAGTTATGGATTAATATCAAAATTTGATGCTTGGTCTAATGGAGAATCAAGAAGAACAGTTACATACTTAGATACAGGAAGTTAGAGGATCTTCATGTATTCAAAGACTTGTTTTTTTTTCTAATTTTAAAGTAATGTTTGTAGGTGTCTTACAAGAGCCATAGTAGAATTGTTGAAAATTACTTGAAACCATTTAGCTTCCTCTTTAATTGAAGACAACTTCAGGAAGTTATTTTCTCATTTTCCACGTATTCTAGGGATATAACTATATAAGTAGCTTAAGTAGCAAGAGAAGAAAAAATATTTCAAAGTAGCAGGAGAATAATAATGCCATGATATGTTTATTAATGTTGAGAATGTATCTTCTTTTGATCCTGTATTTCTCTCTTATTTTCCCTCCAAATCCCTTCTCTATACTTCCTGTCTCATAAATCTCTCTCTTCTCCTTCTCTCTCAAGTCTCAACTCCTCCTTCATCCCAATATCTATCAAGTTGGCAATCAAAGCATCCACAGGTCTCAAGTTCAGTTTTCACCTCTCACTTAAACCATAAAGCCTTCATACACTTAAATATAACCCCCACCCAAAAAAAAAAAAAAAAAAAGAGGTGTTGCCCACAAACGAGTTGCCTAGATGGGAAAAAAAGAAAAAGAACTACGACTACACCTCGGTTTCACGTTGGCTGGCAATCACCGGAGGAGCCGTACATTAATGCTGGAGGAAATCCTCTAGTTGATAAGAAAATAGTTGGTCAGATTTTTTCGTTGGACATTTTGCTGCCCAGATTTGACCCCAAAAGGAAAAGAAGGATTATTTAAAGGGGCTTTGAGTTTCTGTCGAAGTCAATGTCCATCTAGTCAAACAAGTCTCTTTCCTAAAAATGTGTTTAATGTAAACTAACGGCTTTCTGTGTTGCAAGTGGCCTGCTTTAGGTCAGTGTGAGAAGGAGATATATCTCAATCCATGAGTCTCCATAGCACTGACCTACAATCACTTCATGAGCTTAATTCATCACACATCGTATCCTATATCAGAGAGCAGCATATATCAAACCTTTTCACCCTATGGGCAAGTGAAGGAAACTCTTAGGTTCAAGTTTCAACCAATCAATAAATTTTCATCATCGTGTTCAGTTTTACTCGAAGAAAGTTTCTTGTCCGAATGCTTTAAGGTTATAAAGAGATTAGCTATAGCCTATACCTATAGCTAGAAAAATATGCTCCTCTCATATGATTATCAATATTGAGAATATCATTGAGACTCTCTCCTTACTGATTTCTTCGTTGTCTCTCTCTCTCTCTGAATATCCCTCTAAATCCCTTCCCTCTCTCCTAATTTTTCCCTCGTTTCTTTCAATCTCTCCTAATTCCTCCCTCTTTTCTTTCTATCTCTCCTTTTCCTCCGTCCTCAAAACAATCTCTATCAAATTAGCATCAAAGCTTCGCAATCTCAGTCAAAGCAAGAGGCTAATGTATGCAAATGGAAAAGATCATCCATGTATGCAAGAGGCTAATGTACGCAACAACCCTTCTACAAAGGCTACCAGCTAAGCTTAATTACTGGCCGCAAGCAAATGGAAAAGATTATCCATGTATGCAAGAGGCTAATGTACACAACAAGCCAGGTCAATGTGATTTAATGTCGGATGAATTAACCTTGTACGAGAAAATATACTACATTTTTAAATGCAAAAATAAATAAGTATCAGTGTATCACTGAAAATGGTCTAGTTTTAGCAGGGAGTGAGAACTAAGAACCTAACGAATCCATAATGCTGGAAAAACCAACAGCAATGATTGAGGAAGTTATTACTATAAACAAACAACAAACCTTTGCTGCTGAGGTTGTGAATGGCGGGCCTCAGAAGCGCACTCCCCCTCCCTTAAGCTACTAGCTTCAAAATTATCACTACCGTTGGGCAACATTGTGTCCCTTCTCTCAGGTGCATTTTCTCTGACATCTGAGAAGTCAAGGCAATGAAATAATCAAGAACAGTTCCAGAAAAAAATACACTTAAACCACGTCAGAATTCATGCTAGACATAATTGTTTCAATGGAGAAGCACAAATTAACCTGAAAGAATTGCACTGCCGTGTATGCGTAAGGACCGCACTAGAATCTCCTATGGGATAAAGTACTGAGAGCTCATAGTGAATAAGCTATGGTAGTCAGACTCGGCGACATAAGTGTCCAACTGAGATAACTTGAGCCATTTTCTATGACTTAAAAAGTCTTTAGCCTAAAAATGAGATGTTTGGTGCCCATGTCATGTCAGATTGAGGAAGATCCGACACTTTTGTATAAAAGGTGAAATTAAGAGTCTGAGCAGCATAGTGAACAAGTACATAACAATCGAAGTATTTCTCATAATTCAACTACGAAATACTCATGTGCAACAGTGTACATAAACTCTAACACGATGTACAAGCTGCCTGCTTCAACAAGGAGAGGGATGTACAATTGCAAGCAAAGTTTCACAAAAATGTCACAATTAGATTGTTGAGGCCTATTTAAAACATCGAATAATATTAGTAAAGATTTCAAGCTATACATCAGAATTATACAAAGAAGTTCAAGAACTTTCCTTAGCTTCATAAATTGACCATCTTATGCCTGAACCCCAACAGTGAACTACTGCGACCAAAGAGATGCTAGAAAGTATAGAGCACAACTGCACAACCAATTCCTTTCCATTATGATAATTATGGCAGAGGAAGCAAGTGATCAACAAACTTACTGTGACATTTATACACACGTCCTGAACTTGCAAAGGCACTCAAAAAACATCCATTCAAAGTCAAAGGTTCGTCAATGAATGGTCAAAAGACTTACTAGGACTTTTATATTTCTTTGCCTGTGCTATATGCCATTCTCGGAAGGATCGTGCATCTGGTCGCTTTCTCTTAATCATAGTTTTATCTTGTATCAGGCAAATATCTTTTTTGTCCACTGTACTCTAAAGAACTGAATGCTTTAAAGTTATTCCGTCTACTGCTTTGACGTCTTCACGCAAGTAAAACTTACTGTTCCGGCACTTCACTGACCTTCATTTGCCAACAGCTATATCCTGATAAAGTATTTCAATGACTGCAACTCTGCAGATGTCAAGACATATTCAGCAGCAAAACAATGACACGACAAATCTTAACAACCACAGCACAACTAGTAATCATCCAGAAAATAGATGAAAAAACTTGGCTTCAAATAACCCAAAGAGCAGAACAAGCTAGAAAAGGGAAAAACATCAGCCAACAAGAGAAGCAAAATGCAAAGAAATCGCAGACACTTCGTCTGCTCAAAATTTATCTACCAACATCAATCAACAATGTCCAAACGACCAGCTAAAACTTGGCCATATCACATGCTACAAGTAATTGCTTGCTGGCAGAAACACAAGTCATTCCACACACAACGTTGAACAACATCATCAACATCAACTTTACCCCAACCTCCAAAGAGTTCAAATGCTTTAACCATAAAAAGCAATTCTGTGTCACTGTGCAAGAGGACGCTGTAGTGTGCAAAATAACACAGTTTGAGTTCATCACACTTTCAATCCTTTTTTTTCTTCTAGGCCCTTTCTTACAGGTAACATATTGCCATAAGAAGTCAAATTACACAAGGAAAGAAAAAGGAAAAAGAAAAAAAAAAATTGAATATTCAGATTGTCTGCATAGCAACACAAATTGAACTATCACATTTCCTGACTAGCAACAAGTATGTCAATACCCACTCTGGCACTCTTCCAGTTATATCTCATATTTTAATGCTTAAGCTTCGAGAAAGAATCTAAGGAAGGGTGATACATTCTATAACTGGAAATTAGCCAATCACTTAACAGCGTTTTTAATTAAGAAAGGCATTTAATTATCATGACAGTGCAAAAAAGGAATGGCCGAATAGGAAACTAGTTAAGTCAATGAAAGAACAATAAACAATAACGAAGAAACTACTATTATGAAGTTCTCTAAGTTTTCATGACTGGTAACTTTGTGGCGAACGATGGGATGATTAATAAAGATCATCCACAAATTCCAGAAAACAGTCCATGATTGCAAAGACATTTCTACCAAGAGCATCAGCTGTACTACTCAAATTAAGTTTTCCCCTAGGTTTACATTAACACCATAGAACTAAACATCTTATGTCTTCCATAAGGGAATAAAACTCTACAGTGAACAAACAGAAGAGAAGGAAGTGGGAACAAGAAGCACAATTGAAACTAAAAATTATAGCGTCATATTTAACCCAACCCCACCAATCTAGGACCCCCAACCCCCAGCCGAGTGAATCAGCTGGGTATCGAGAGGTCAAAATGTACGCAATCTTTTATTGACAAACGAAAGGACCCTCCAAACAAAAAACGATAAACTGCATATGAGCTTTAAGGTCTACTGAGGTCAAGATGTATGAAACCTTACCTTGAGTAAACAAAAGGTTGGTATGCAAAAAAAATAATAATAATAACATAAAAATAAAGAGAGAGAAAGACAGGGCATACAAGAAATGCTTCAACCGCTAGGACCGGAGATCACCTTTTCTGTTTCCCCAAAATCAGCCTTCAACCTGGCCTACATACTAATTGCTGACATAGTACTTCTAAAATTCCAAATAATTTTAACAGTCTCTTGCTCATAATTGTATGTACCACTGCTGATTTTCTAACCTTCAAGCCATTCTAACAGAGTTCTTAATAATTTAAGTACTCAAACAGCCGCAAACATTAGACAATCATATTATGTCTTTTGGCCATATGGGTTTTGAACTCACTTCTCCCACTCACCATTAAAATACTCCATTTATGAATCTCATCTACCCACAAAACAAAATAAGCTAAAATATAAAACCCACTTTGACCCAACCTTTACTGGGTCACTATCCCACAATAGAAAGAAGAAGAAAAAAAAGGGTCCCCTACCCAGCAATAGGATGAAGAAACAGACACATATTGTCAGAAAAATGTTCAATAATTACTGGGTTTTTTTTCCACATTTTCCCACCTTGATGAACAAACAAGCCTAGAACACAACAATAACATTTACCCACTAACCCATGACTCATCAAAACCCTATGATTGTGGATTAAAAAAACAAAGAATGTCAATATATGAGCAATCTTATTTACATGAAAATAAACCCAACCATACAATGATTCATCAAACTAGCAAAGTGGCAAAACTCAATCATTAAAATTCAGAAAAGAGGTTAATAGTTTACCAAAAAGGCTTTTGAAAGGCAACAATGGGGGACGCTTGGAAAGAACGAACCCAAAATGAGTGACTTTTGGACTTTAAATTTATTTTATTTTTTTTCTTGGGGATGCAAAGAGGCGGTTTGTTGTAAAAACAAAGTCGGTTCGCCAAAGAGTAAAGTTACATTATAAGAGAGAGAAAATCAAAATGGATATAAATGTGTATACAGAGAAAAAGGGTGTGAGTGAGGAACTATATTTGGGTTTTGCCTGCAAGTCTTGCAGCTTTATTTTCCTTTTTCTTGCAGTCACAGTACTACACGGTTTTGTTTTTGTTGATGTAGTTGAGAGTGAGAGAGAGAGAGAGAGCGTTGGTGTGTTAATCAATTCTGCACCTACACCTACGTTAAATTGAATGTTTTTTCTGATTTATTGATCCATTATTATGGATTATGAATGCTATTATTAGCACTTAAAAAATGGCGCTAATACGGATTTTAGACTGTAAAGTACTGTAATTCTTTCCTTAATTTAAAAGCATAGAGAGGGTTTAGTAACGGAAATGTAAAGGAGTGGTGATTATTGGTTAGTTTTTTTTTTCAATTTTTCAAATAGGCGGTAATTGATTTGATAATTAATTAGTTGGTTACTATAGAGATAATCTTCAAGGTTAAGCATTGACCAAAACTACCCCTCGAAAAAGAAAGTATTGACCAGAAACCAAAACTACCCACTTATAATGGGTGGGTAGCTTTTTTTTTGGAATAGAGGAGGGGCAACCCCTAATTAGTAGTTACGTGAAGATAGTACATGGACGTACGCCTAAGCACGTCATGAAGCAACATCGAAACCAAATGTTGTGGTCTTACAGCCAACATATAGGTGGCTAGCTTTGCTAAACAGGTTTTGTGTTGGAATTATCAAAAAAAGTATTGACCAAAACTTGACTTTCATACAATAAAGATTCATGGGAGTGGGTAGCTATGTTAAAGGGTTTTTGTGTTGGAATTATCAAAAAAAGTATTGACCAAAACTTGAATTTCATATGATGAAAATTAATGCGAATATTTTTTGGTGAGAAAATTTATGTGAATTTGAATTTCGTACATCAACAACTATAGTACTCCGTACATAACATAAATAATATTTCTCCAAAATCTAGCCTAAATTTTTTAGGAGAGTGATATTATTGTACTCTCTATATTAATTAATTTCCTTTCTTTTTTTTACCCACGCGGAAGGTTTCTGTCTGACATCTGACAGGGTACGGGAATTATGTACCCTGCTACTGACGTCCTCTATAAATAGACAGTCAGTCATTTATTTCAGGTAACTTTCTCTCTCTTACACAAATCCCGAAATATTCTCTCTCTAGATTTTATCTCTCACCTGCGAGATCTGACTTGACCATTGGAGGGGTCCCTCCCGGAAAAAGGGACAGTCACTTGTTTTCTTTTGCAGGTCCAACAAATACTTAGTGGATATTTACAGCCAGAGCTCCTCACCCTAGACTTGATACTTCACAGTCGACCCTAAAGAACCCGAAAACATATACTTTTTATAACCGTTTGAATTGCAAATTACTTCCTAAATTCAAGGCTCTTAGGAAAAGGTAACATGTTGTAAACTTGTAGCTTTTTTTTTTGGGCAAAAGAGGGGCTAAACCCCAAAATTGAAATAACAAACTAAACAAACAAATTAAGTACGAACTCTACGTTTTTTCTCTCAAAAAAATTCTAGCCTCATTTTCTCTCGCAATATCTTGAAACTCTATAGGGCATGAAATTGGGGCTGTCTTTGGTCATCTACTAGCAATAAGCCCCTCTTTGTACTTTTTTTTCCTTTCTTCCATTGTTATTTAGGTTTTTGTTTGAGTAGGTCAATAAATTTCGCTCCATTGTGAGGTTTTAATCGCTCCTTTTGGTGAGATTTCGATCAAATCAATTGTTAGGTTAATTTGACTCCTTTTGTGAGGTTCATTTTGACTCCTTTTGTGAGGTTTATTTTGACTCCTTTTTGTGAGGATTATCTCTTCATCTTTGGAGTGAGTTTTGGTAGTTTATGGTTTATGGAGTTCAGTGGGGTGCCCTATACTCAGAGGTTTTTCTTCTTGGCTACAGGACATCTTAGTATCTATCTTAATGGATTGGAATTGAAGGTAGAACGTGAAGTTGATAGTCTGCGACTTCGGTTCGTTCGTACGGGTATACTGCGAATCTTATTATTCAAGAGACAGTCTATAATGTCAGAGTGTTGGATTAATTCATCAAAGTTATGGCAAGGCCTTCCGCAAAGAGGCTGTGATATGGAAAATAGTGATAAAAAGGAAGCCGTTCGGAATTGTGAAATCTCAAGTGGTTGATAGTCTTTCTATTAGAATGTTTTCTGATGTTTTAGATCCGTTTATTGTTAAATTTGATATCGTTTGTAGATGCCGTATGGCCTATTATTAATGCAATTCCTATTTTTCCCTCGAAAAAAAAATAAGTACGAATTCTACGTAACCAAGCCACACCTATTACATCTTCTTCCCAAAAGTTTGTATAGCTTCACAAGAGGATCAACATAAAATTGAAGCGATGACGCTTGCTGCACACCACGGTTGGCTAGCCATGTTGTAAACTTGTAAGTGTTACTGTAAACTAGCAAATTTTATATAATGTATGATCACTTATCAAGAATGTGATCAATCTATAAATTAAAAATTTCAATTCGAACATAATTTGTCTTAACAACTCTACATACATGTTATCTTGTTTATTGTGATGCTTGAGCAATTGAGCTTGTATATATTGTCCATAATATTATTATTTTTATTGCACAAAATTAACACACATAAAAGTTTCAAATCCCTCCGTCCCAAAACAAATGTTTAGAATGTTATTTGATTACTCATTTAATGCAAAAGGGGGGGTTGTTTGTTTCCAGGTTTGTACTTGGTAGATAATTGTATCTTTAAAGTGTCAATGAAAAAGTAACCAAAAAAAAAGTGTCAATGAAAATCACTTTTATTTTCTCTGTTTTCACCACACATGGGGTAGTTGGGGATTAAATATTTTAGGGGTAAGAATGACATTGAGATGGAAAAACACTTGACAATATAAACATTTATGTGAAACAAACCAAATTGAACAAAGTAAACATTTATCTAGAATAGATAGAGCATATTGATTAAGGTTGCTAATATCCACGGTAGCTCACAACTGTTGTGGCTAGTTGTGTATTTTTTATTTGTTTTTGAAAAAGCAAGAAATACATACCAAGTTAACTCTCTTAGAATTAACATATACCATCTCTAACCAAGAGATTGGTCAATCCTTGGTCATAAGAGGATGACCAAGTGAAACACGAAGGGCAAAGATGCCCCCAATTAACCATAAAATCAGTTATTGCATTAGCTTCTCTAAAAATGTGTAAGACTTCCACATTTTCAAAAAAATGTAAGTCTTTTTTGATATCTATAATGATATTTTCTATCTCCAAAGGACGTAGGCTGGTTGTGTACATGATTAGAATGGAACATCGTTCACGAGAAGTTGAAACAAGTTCACCAAGCAAAAAACCAAGAAAAAAAAAAACAAGAAAGAAATTGAAGCAAGTTCTTTGTGATATTTTATGGATTGTAGTGTCAAGTTTGACATACTATATATGTTGCACAAATTTAGTGTAGTTGCATATTTTTGTGGTAAGTTGCTTGGTTCTAGTAATACCATATATATAAAATAGTGTTATTAGAATATGTGGAAAAGTTTGATTGATATACCAGTCACCAATTCCTCTCTATCTCTCTTTAAAATGGTGTATCGTCCCCTATTTTTAGAAAAAAATTACATTTAGAAATAAAGGTAAAAAGACAAAAAAGTCACCAATCCACGTGGCCATTCTACATTATTCGAATCAGTGTTTTTAGCTTTTAAGGTAAAACAAACAAAACAAAAAACTACAAAACTTTATGCTTTTCAATTTTTTTCCAAGCTCATTTTGCAAAAGTTACAAAAAAATCAAATTAATGTGGAGTAATATTTACACTTTACCCCCTCTAAAATTTAGTAATTTATAGATATCAATATATTTATGCATTTTCATGTCCTATTATACCAAGTTATACATTTCAGCTCATCGATACAAAATAGTTTTGTCAAATACTTTTATTTTAAATAGTTATGGTTGACAATGCGTGTCGCCAAACATTGTTAAAATAATAACATACACCAAAGAGTTATGAGATTAAGATGTAGCCGCTCTATAATTTATTGTGGGTAGTTTATTGAACTTAAAGCGCCACTTCTAACCCGTTACCATTCTATTTTCAATGGGTGATGAACAAACTACATTCACCATATATAAATTGAATGTCCTTCGCATAGGCACGTGATATGAATCTTCAACAATAAAAATAACAAAAGTTTGACACCAAAACTGTAGCAATTAATAATAAAATGTTCATTCAATTGTTAGCATTTAGGAGCCGTCACATATTCCTCAATCAACATATGAATAATTGGCATGCAAAAATTAATTACATATTTATGTCTATCATTTAAAGAATTTATTAGTTGTTTATTTTTTTTTTCTTCTTTAGTTTCATAATATGGCTCATAAGCCTATAGCTTATAAAGATTACAATGTAGTCACTATATCCTTAAATAGTTTGGGTCCAAATAGGGAATCAAAGAATAGCTTTGCTTCTTATTAACAATAAAAGATGAAGGAAGAGAAAGAACCACAAGGTTTGTAAGGTTGTAAAATATTTTAGAAGAACATTGATTTCAATATTGAACTTTGGCCCAAAGTGGGCATAGTTTGTCATGAATTTTTGGTATGTGGACCAAGTTGATAAGTGGGCTACAATCAATTTTTTGTACGAGTAAATTTACCAAGAGGATTGCTAAACGTAAATCTCAAATTTACTAAACGCAAATCATTTTTTCCAAAATACCCTCCTTATATGCCAAATCCCTAATTTTCATTAACACAACCTTTTCTCCCTCTCTCTCGACATTGGCTACTGGTGCCTTGTTGATTTGCACTCCCCGTAATTAACTTCCCAATTCTTCATCATTCATCGTTCATCAGCATCATCATCATTTATCATCATCATTCATCATTGCATAATTGTTGATGATTTATTCCCAAATCTATGTTTGTAATGGGTTCAGCCTGAGGTTCATGGTTGCTATGACATGAGTAAGGTGTGATTACGTTAGCATATCCTTGTTTATTCTTTTTGATAGGCTTTTTATCTGATGCTATCTCTGTCACTCTATGCAGGAACATGGTTGTAACTTGTAGGTTACTGATAGCCTTAAGAGAAGAAAGCCTGTATTGTTGTAGGTTACTGATAGCCTTAAGGGAAGATAGCCCAGACCAAAACACCGCCATCAGAAGTTCAACAGCCAAGAGGATCGTTTGGCGAGTTAACTCACTAGGTTCGGGATGGGGGGCAACCACAACGCACGAAGTCCACACTCCCGCAACCACCATTGGTCCAAACTCTAGCCGCCACGCCTCGTCGCCGCCCAGCCACCACCTCAGATCATGAAGAATGAATAATTAAGAAAAGTTCAATCATTATTTTTTGTTGTGAAAAGAGAAGTTTCATTACTGTAATTGTGATCTGAACGTTACCTTATTTTGACAAGTTTGAGCCAGAAAAGATGATTTCTATATTGATTTGTATGCAATATATATATATACAGCTCTAGTATCTATACAAATCTTTTGTTATAGGAAACAATCCTAAACAATATCAAACTCTAATATAACCTGTCATAAATGGGCGTAACAGAATATTACAAAGGTCACGCCTGAAATCTCGGTGATCTCGTAACACCCCCCCTCAAGTTGGAGCATGGGGGTTCACAATGCCCAACTTCCTTAATAATAGATCAAACTGCTTCTTGCCTAGAGCCTTTGTAAATAAGTCAGCCAATTGCACTGTCGTAGGAACATACGATGGTTCAATTAGACCTTTGGTAATAGTATCTCGAACAAAGTGACAATCAACTTCAATATGTTTTGTGCGTTCATGATAAATAGGATTGAGGGCAATGTGTAAAGCTGATTGACTATCACAAAACAATGGTATAGCTTTAGGATGATGAACACCCAAACATAATAACAAACCTTTCAACCACTTGAGCTCACAAGTGATGGCAGTCATTGATCGATATACAGCTTCAGCGGAAGACTTTGAGACAGTAGTTTGCTTCTTTGTTTTCCACGAGATAGGTGATTGACCAAGAAAGACCAGCCAACCTGTCAAGGATCGCCGTGTGAGGGGGCATGCAGCCCATTATGAATCACACCATCCGTTTAAAGATAAGTCACTGTCAGCTCGCAATTAAATACCATGACCTGGAGTTCCCTTTAAATAATGCACAACTCGCAGAGTGGCCTCCCAATGCTCTTGCTGAGGTTCTTGCATAAATTGAGATAAAAGATGAGCAGAATATGCCAAGTCAGGTCGTGTGACAGACAAATACACAAGACGACCTAAAAGGCGTCGATAGGATTCCGGATCATCAAGTTTGGCACCAATGGCATGGCCTAACTTGTGATTTTGTTCAATAGGAGTATCTGATGGTTTTGCCCCCAAGAGACCAACCTCAGTAATAATGTCAATAGTATACTTTTTTTGACAAAGAATAAGCCAGCTGAACTCCGAGCTACCTCAATACCAAAAAATATTTAAGTTGACCAAGATCTTTCATATGAAAACAGTCACCCAAATAGGCCTTGAAAGCACTTAAAGCAACAAAATCGTTACCAGAAATAATTAAATCATCAACATACAACAAGACATTGAGCTGCACGCCATCTTTAGTGTAAGTAAATAATGAATAATCAGAGTAAGACTGAAGAAATCAATACCCTTTCAAAGCAGTTACCAGCTTTGCAAACCAACAACGGGGTGCTTGTTTTAAGCCATATAAAGATTTGCGAAGACGACAAACTAGATTTGGCTCCGATGACGTGAAACCAGGAGGTAATTTCATATAAACTTCCTCACCAAGGTCACCATGGAGAAAAGCATTGTGGACATCCATTTGGTAAAGTTCCCAATTTTTGGAAGCGACAATGGCTAAAAAGGCACGAATGGTTGCCATTTTGGCAACGGGAGCAAAGGTCTCAGAGTAATCCAAACCTTCAATTTGATGATTTCCAAAAATAACCAAGCGAGCTTTTAACCACTCAAGATCTCCATTGGAGAGGTATTTCCTCTTATAAACCCATTGATTTCCCAATGCACGCTTGCCAGGTGGAAGGGATTCGAGAGTCCAAGTACCATTATCCTCCAAGGCTTTAATTTCCTCTTGCATAACCTTCTTCCACCCATCATCTTCCATGGCCTCTTTAAAAGACCGAGGTTCCTCTCCTATAATGACAGCTCCAAGAAACTTGCAATATCATAGAAAAATTTTCATAATTAATATAGTGCGCTATAGGAAAAGGAGTACCTGAGGTATGTTGTGGAGGGGAAGTAGCAGTGTTCGATGGACTCTCTTTAACAACGTTGTGAGTGAAAAAATCCTTTAGGAGCATTGAAGGGGTTTTAGTGCGCATTCCACGACCCAAAGCTTCTTCGGAACCCTATTATTTAAGCTTGCATGTTCTACAGTTTTGTCAGACCCAGTTTGGAGAGAGTCGCCTACAACACTAGGCTATTCTATATCCATTGGGCTTGCCGGACTTGTAGTTTGGTCAGACCCAGTATTGACAGTGGCAGAGCAATTAGGGTTATCGGGGATAAGAGGCGCATCTAGATATTCTTCTGTTGTATCCCTAGCATTAGGGACATTGACAACAGTAGAGTTATCCAAAAAATCTGCAAAGTCTAAATCAATATCCACATCCATATCAAAGTGATCCGTTGATCTAATATTGCTAGCTTCCGTCTCAACAAAAGGAAAATCTCTTCAAAAAATTTTACGTCTCTTGACACAAAGAACTCATGTTTATCAAGATTAAAAAGCCTCCATCCCTTTTGACCAAAAGGATACCCAACAAATATGCATTTACGGCTACGACTTGCAAATTTATCCCCCTTTGTCTTTTGGTTGTGGGCAAAACACTCTTCCCCCAAAAGTAAATTGGCAAATTGGCTTGGAAGCGCAAGCCGCGGGCAACATTTAGGATGTGTTTTCTTTCAACTCTCCCATTTTGTTGTGGAGTTCCAGTGCATGAGGTTTGGAATAAGATGCCACAAGCAGTAAAATAATCAAGCAAACATCAAAACTCCGTTCCGTTATCACTCCGAATAATTTTTATGGTTTGAGAAAATTGCCGCTCAACCATAGCAACAAAGGACATAAACTTAGAAAAGACCTTTGTTTTATCATCCATCAAATAAACCCACACAGCTCAAGAAAAATCATCCACAATAGTCAAAAAATATCTAGCACCACAAGAAGATGTATGACGATAGCCGCCCCACGAATCAATATGAATTAATTCAAAAATCCGACTAGCTTTATGGTCACTCAAAGGAATTTTGTCTTTGGGATGTTTAGCTCGAAAACACATTTCACAAGCTTTATTCAAACTACCTTTAGAATTACAAACTGGAGGAAATAACTTTACTACTTTTTCCGAAGGATGCCCCATCCTAGCGTGCCAAAGAGCCAAAGAAGAAGCATCCGCATCCACTGTGACAGCCTGCACTGTATGTGGTCCCTTGAAGTAGTAGAGTCTGTCTTGCTTACTTCCCGTTCCAATCAGCTTTATCGTTTGGTCCTGTATAGCACACATATATCAATTAAAAATGACAATACTATTCAAATCATCACATAATTGTGAAATGGACAACAAGTTGCGATTCAAGAGAGGGACATAAAGAACATGAGTGAGAGTCATAACATCCGACAGGCGCACTGAGCTTTTCTTTGTTGCAAGCACTTCACTGCCATCAGGAAGACCAACGAGACATAGGATGTCTTTCACATTGAATAATAGAGACAGATTACCAGTAACATGATTAGATGCACCTGTATCAATGATCCAAGAATGACCATTCAACTTACCACTCAAACGATTATCGGAAATGACCATATTACTAAAGACACTTGCAAGCGCCTTCCACTAATCAGCGAAAAATATTTGAACAGATGGTGCTTCAATAGGTTCAGAAACAACTGCAGCATTTGCACGGACCCCCCCTCGACCACGCCTGTTGCAAGAAAAGGAGCAGAGGTCGTTGATTTTTTGTTACGGCCAATCATTAGTTTGGTCGTACCCGATCCGCTGTCAGACTTCACACGATCCTCCCACCAGTCTGGATATCCATGGATTTCGAAGCAATTAGTCACTTCATGGCCTGTCTTCTTACAAGAGGTGCAAGAAAGATATGATTTATCAGGTTTCTCTATTTTGCCTCGGTCGCGCCCACTAGTTCGCACAACAAATCCAACTATATCGGATTTCTCCTCGGGTAGAGCCGAAGACGTTCTGAGTCGTTCATCTTGAATAACTAGCTGGTAGGCACGGCTGAGAGAGGGCAGAGGATCTTGAGCAAGAATATTTGATCGCAAAGTACCATAAGATGGGGTATATAAACCCATCAGAAATTCATGAAGCATGTCATTTGCACGACGACGCTCATGTCCAAGGCCTGCAGTACACTTTGTATAGCAAGAACAAGTAATCAAGGATTCATGGTTATGCAATTCCTCCCATAGAGCCGTGAGTTTTCCATAGTAAGAAGCAACCGATATGGATATGGTTTGCTTACAGTCAGAGATGACCACCTTTAATTACTGTATGGGTGGTCCATTCGTAAGAGCGAATCGCTCCTTAAGCGTCTCCCATAGACGCCTGGTGTTAGGTTCCACCTACACCACCTTGTATTTTAATGCTTTCCTTTACTTTCCTTGCATTATAACATGTCTCTAAGGCGCTTCCTGCGTGTTGACCCTTGGACATGTCTTCAAGCTTTCTAGTTCTTTTCTTATAGTACTTTTAGGAGTAGATTTTGAGTATGAAAGTTATGCACTTTTGATGTATACTCTTGTCAGAATGAATAAACCATTTAAGACCCTTCATGGGGGAAGCAGTCCTCCATATCGATGTATTGATGTCATTGCTTGTTGTTGTTAAACTATATTGATTGCTTTCATCATCCAACCCCTCTCACTAACTCCGTCCCTCCCTCTCCCCCTCGTGTCCATGGACACAACATCGACGTTCCTTGTGTACGGCTGTCACTCTTGCCGCTAGGAGACAAGAGAATGCCTCATGTTCCGCAACAGACAAAGGCGGACCATGACATTTGGTATCAGAGCCCAACTTGAGAGAAGCTCGCTCATCGGAAGGTTGCCTAGAGACGGAAGCCATGGTGAACATGGAAGAACTAAAGAAAATTGTGATCGGGCAGGATGCCCGGATCGACGCACTAGAGGCCCAGATGCACGAGATGTCCTCCGCGAGCTTGTGATAGGAGCTTGACCATATCCACAGTCAAGTCCAGTCATTGTGGGATCAGTGTACTACGATCTCGAGAGCCGTTGCTAACGGTGGTGGTGTGTCGGGGTCGAGAAGGATGAAGCCCCCTCAGCCTCGGACATACGGTGGAGCTAGAGACTCCAAGGAAGTAGACAACTTCGTCTTCGACCTAGAACAATACTTCCGAGTCAGTGGACTGGAAGAGGACTAGAAGGTCGACACCGCAGTGATGTACCTTACGAATGATGCTAAGTTGTGGTGGCGTACGAAGTATGCCGAGACTGAGGCAAAAACTCTGGTGATAGATACATAAGAAGACTTTACGAAGGAACTCAAGGATCAGTTCTACCCGGAGAACACTGAATTCATCACTCGGCGAAAGCTGAAGTCGATAAAACACACCGGGTCCATCCAACACTATGTGAAGCAGTACTCGGCGTGCATGCTCGAGATCAAAGACATGAGCGACAAATATCGTTTGTTCAACTTCATTGATGGGTTGAAAGATTGGGCACAACGAGAGTTGACGCGACAAAAGCTAGACACATTGTCCGCGGCCTTGAGCGCGTCTGAATGGCTCATGGACTACCAGACAGGGAAGGATCCCAACACGAAGAAGGGAACACCCCCACCTACCCCGGTAGTAAATCGAGTAGTGGGGACTGGCTCGCAGACTGGTTTGAATAGTAGTGGGAACAACAGGTTCCGCAATGGGGGAAGTGAACCACGGAAGACATGGGCAGGTCCAAGCGCATCATTCAACCGTGACAACAGAACTGAATCTTCCTCCGTGAA
Organism: Tetragonia tetragonoides; assembly: GCA_038025085.1. Lineage (NCBI taxonomy): Eukaryota > Viridiplantae > Streptophyta > Magnoliopsida > Caryophyllales > Aizoaceae > Tetragonia > Tetragonia tetragonoides. Next base: position 13,336,878 of record CM076139.1, read on the forward strand.
GAGATTGATGGCTTGCTTGCTTTGCAAAGGGCCGCATCGGATGGTAGAGTGTCCTCACAAAGGGGACTTGAGCGCACTTCAGTAGAATCTCTCTAAGATGTCTGTGGAGTCCGATAGCGCCAATGAGAATGATGCCTACATAAGCGACGAAATCGAAGAGGAGGATGTGCCCAAGTGGGAGTTGTTCGCATGTTGTGTGCTCTCGGAAAGGGAACCACCCCATCAAAGCCCAAATCAACTGAACTTATGTACGTCGATCTAGCGATCCACGGGCGTAAGACACGGGCGATGGTGGACACAGGTGCGACCCATAACTTTGTGGCTGGAATCGAAGCCAAAAGATTGGGTCTGAAGATAGATCGTGAAGGGGGCAGTATGAAAGCTGTTAACTAGGAATCCAAACCCATCCACGGGATATCTAACGGAGTGCCTGTAAGGATTGGGGAATGGAGTGGCCGACTAGACTTCACGGTAACGCAACTCGATGACTTCTGCCTGGTATTGGGGATGGACTTCCTTCGTGCTACTAAAGCGGCTCCCATGCCCCATCTGAGCTCGTTGTTGTTGATGGGAGAAAGCCCTTGTCTCATTAAGGCATCGGGCCCAAATGCAAAGACTGAGAGTCGAAAGGGACACTTACTCTCAGCGATGCAGCTAGAGAAGGGGTTGAAGAGACAAGAGTTAACTTTCCTCGCGACCTTGTCGATCAAGGAAGAGTGCAAGGGGGAGACTACACCACCCGAAGTGTTGGCCCTCCTCGAGGGATATGGTGACCTTATGCCAAATGATCTACCTCAAGTCCTCCCACCTCGTAGGTCGGTGGACCACCAGATTGAGTTGATCCCGAGAACGACCCTGCCAAAACGAAACCCCTACCGTATGGCAACTCCTGAGTTGGCAGAATTGAGGAAGCAATTGGATAGGCTCTTAGAAGCTGGATTCATATGGCTGTCCAAGGCTCCCTATGGAGCCCCAGTGCTATTTCAGAAGAAACAAGATGGAAGTCTTCGATTGTGTATCGACTACCGGGCGCTGAACAAGGTAACGGTGAGGAATCACTACCCCATTCCGTTGGTTGCGAATTTGTTCGATCAGCTCCGGGGAGTTGTCTACTTCACGAAGTTAGACTTGAGATCGGGGTATCATCAAGTCCGGATTTCAGAGGGAGACGAGCCGGAGACTAATTGTGTCACATGATACGGGGCGTTCGAGTGGTTAGTGATGCCATTCGGATTGACAAATGCTCCCTCTTCTGTACCCTGATGAACCATGTCTTCCACGGTTAGTTAGACAAATTCGTGGTGGTCTATTTGGACGATATTGTGGTTTACAGTAAGACGATGGAAGAACACCTCGAACACTTGGAGGTCATGTTCTGAAAACTGAGGTAACATCACCTGTTTGTGAAGCCAGAGAAATGTTCCTTTGCTCAAGAAGAAATCAGCTTCCTTGGTCACTTTGTGGGAAGGGGAAAAATCATCATGGACCCAAAGAAGATCTGCGCCATCAGAGAATGGCAACCTCGGTGGAACACAACAGAGCTTCGTTCATTCCTTGGCCTTGCTAATTATTATCGGCGATTCATTGCAGGGTACTCTGGTATTGTTGCTCCGCTCACAGACTTACTTAAGAAGAATCAAATTTGGGAATGATCAGAGGACCGTTAGGGAGCGTTCGAGAATTTGAAAGCGGTCGTGACAAAGGAACCATGGATCTTCCAGATATCACCAAACCCTTCGAGGTCAAGACGGATGCTTCAGACTTTGCCCTCAGAGGGGTACTATTGCAAGAGGGACATCCGGTCGCCTATGAGAGTAGGAAGTTGAATGGCGCCGAACGACGGTATGCAGCTTAGGAGAAAGAGTTGGTGGCTATTGTTCATTGCTTGAGGGTATGGAGACACTACTTGTTGGGGTCGAAGTTTTTTGTTCGCACAGATAACACGGTAGCAAGTCACTTTCTAACTCAACCAAAACTGACAGGTCGACAAGCTCGGTGGCAAGAACTGCTTGCAGAGTTTGATGTGGAGTTCATCTATCGACCTGGAGTTAGCAACAAGGTTGCGGATGCTCTCAGTCGGCGAGCTGACCTAGCTGCACTCAAACTCGTGGGACATTGTAGACGCCAAAAAAGCGTCTTCAGATTTCTCCGCAAAAGCCCGATGATGAAAGGAGTAATTTTTAAACTTGAACTGCTATTTTGCTTTAATAGTTAAGATAAGGTCTCAAGTTTTTCCCTCCAAACACTCCTTCATTCCATTCCATTCAGAAGCCCCGTTCAAGAGCTTTCCAACGACACGTCTCATGCCTCATTCCGACTCTCGGTCGCCAAGTTGCGATTTAAGGGTAAAACCGTCTTTTACCGTTCAGGGGTAAAACGGTCTTTTCATGTTTTTCGGAATATTTAAAATCCTCTGGAAAACGAAAATGGGCTGAATGACGTCATCCAGCTGGCTGCTGACAGCCGTCAGCGGCCCTGGGGAAAGTCCCAGGGCCGAGGCCAGGGCCGCTAGCGGCGCTGACCAATTTCCCAGGGCCGCTAGCGGCACTGACTTCCCTTCGGGCCCGACTCATTTTTCAAGCCCGTCTCAATTTTTTAGCTCAAATTCGACCGTACAACCCTACTTTCCCCTTCACCCTCAGTTCAAAACACACAGTCTACAGTTGACAACCTCTATTCTCGAGAGTATTGACACCGAGCTTCCCCCTCTTTCTTCCAAACTTGAGATCTATTTTTACTATTCTTGTCAAATATAGCCTACAGTTCAGGTACAAATTCCTGAGGGCTCAAATTAAATTAATTGCTTAATTGTTTATTTTCTAAGTAGTCATAATGTAGATATCATGCTAGGTCACGTTTTTATTGCTTCCTAACTATTGTCTGTATAATCGTTGTGCTGCCCAACTTGTCAATCAAATGCATGTCTAAAAAAGGGTTAAAAATAAATGCTGTGATGCTTGTGATAAACCAATTAATAGTCTAAGTCTAGGTTGTTAATCCGGTTTTGCATGGGAATTATGTCTTTAAATTATTAAGCAAACTTGAGTTAGTAGAGGCCGTCATAAACGGGCAAGTTGGGTGCCTAACACCTTCCCAACTCGTACCTTCGCCCCCGAACCCTTTATTCTTGGGTACTTATATGTTTTATATAAGTGGGAGTCTTTCTAAAAACATGATTAGTTCACTTATCGTGCTATTGGGTTGTCCCTTCGGTTTGTCCCTTCGATAAAACGCCGATAGCAGATTTGTGACCTCTTTCATGGTTTTTATTCAATTCAAGTCTTTACAAAAGCTTTTCTAACTCGAGGGTCCCTTGAACTTATCTAAGCCCCCAACTGACAAATTTTCTATAAGGGCGCACTCCGTGGAAACAAGGATTGGAAAAATCCCGGGTCCTTACAGTGGCGACTCAACTGGGAACTTATTTAAGAGGGTGAGACTCGAAAGTCAAGTTTGCTTAATTGTTTAATAACATGTTCCATATTTTTGCATCATTTGCATGTGCCTTGGCACAACCTTTTGACCCTTATCGACCCTCGAGGAAGCTTGTGTCGCAACTTGTAGACAACCCGTATATCTAAAGGATTATGCAGTTGTCCTATCGTGCAAATCGACGCTTTCTCACCCATGACTCATCAATCCTTTGTTGATGAAAAGAATTACAATCGATGTGTCGACCATCCGCCGAACGGAAATTGTAATTTATCGCGGTAACCTCACAGGAGCCAAAAGCCTCTAACCCACATTCGTGCATCCGCTTGCTTGTTGTGCATGTGTCGTTGTAATGCCAGTCTGATCACATGTTTGCCTGTAAACTACGTTGTTATTGTGCTTGCATGAATGCATGATTATTGTGATTATGTGCCAATATGTACTTATTACGTGCTAGGAGTCATTTCTTTTTATTTTATCCCATTTTTCATTTTCTTTAAGTCTAAAAAAATAATAATAAAATTAGGATAGTCAGCTTTTTCTACTCTTCTTATTTTCGTTCATTGACTTTGTTTTCCTTGAATATTAGGGAAATATTTGGGCATTTAGGCTTAAGGACTTTCTTTTCCCTTTTAGGACAATGTGTTTTCTACGTGTGGGTCAATTTATCATTAAGTAAGAGTCTCATGGTCTTCTGATCCTAAAAGGTCTTCTACTCGTTCAGATCATGTCAGGGTCTATCAAGCGTTCCTCAGCTGAAGATACACAGAAAGAGTCTCTCCTCATGCCAGGGTCGGAAAGTGGCCAGAATGCTAAGAGGGTCAAAACCTATTTAGTGACCACCACGTATCCAGTTCGCGAAACTATGAGAGAATCGGTGCTAGATACTCAAGATGAATCCCTTGATATGGAAGAACAATTAGATCGATCATTCCGGGAGGCCAAGATCTAAGTGGGCCTTGATCCAGATGAGACACCACGTCTCGTCGAATATAGAAGCGCAGGCAAGCCAATCCAAGCCATTGCTGAATCACAAGACGATATTGAGCACCTAACTCAATATGTAGTGGTCTACCATTCAGAAATTAAAAAGCTGCAGAAAACGGTCTCTGAGTTGGAACAAAGAATTAAGTTTCTAGAAGGTGGCAAGCTGGCTTTAGATCAAGGGTAGCCCCGTTGGCCTCAAGAGCGCATCTTTCAACAAATGAGGGCGTATGGCTACATACATCTGGTAGGACCAACATATGAGCTCATCCCAGAGAATGGAAATCCAAGTGTTTATTGCGAATACTGTTGAGCCTGCGGACATCACACCAATGACTGCAGGGATTTGAGGGGCAGAATCCAAACCTTCATTGATGAAGGAACAATGTGGCCCGCGCATCATTGGTTATAAAGGGAAAGACCAAGTATCCCCATCCATGAGTTCACGCCCCTAACAATGCCAATTTATGACGTCATGACCGCTCTACTTCATCGTGGAGATTTGCAGTTCCTAGAAGGAGTGTGGGTAGAAGGAGAAGAAGATCATTACCTCTATTACCAATACCACAGATGTTTTGGCCATCTCACTGAGCAATGTTATCGTTTGAAATATGACATCCAATCTGTTATCAACTCCGGGACAGTTTCTCCCCCAAAATCCCATGTATTCAAGATCAAAATACGAAGGTATGGACCGCAGTTCGAAGTTAATGTGCTTGAAATGGATCAAACACCTTTCATACCACACTCAAATCCTCATGTTAATGGTTTCCTCAAAAAGTAAGGATATATACCCGGTATGGGTCTGGGAAGAAATGGACAAGGGCCCACTACTTTCAAATTTGAGCCCAAAAACAACTCTTTCGGGCTTGGCTATGAACCTACTAACAAAGAAATCCGAGACCAGGTTCTGAAACAAAGGAAACAATTTAAGGGAAAACATGTCATCTCACCCTATAGCCACACGCTAAATGGCCAGTTCGTCACGGAAGGACATTACTACCCATACTACGGCTTCCCAGAGCCGTACTATGACGAAGAAACCAGGGTCACGCATCCAGGCTTTGAAATATTTCGAGACTGCAATCAGTTGGGCGAGGAGGCACAACACCCCTTAGAGCCAGCAAGCCAAGATTGGGCAAAGCACCAGGTAACCAGCTACTGGGTCTCTTATTTGGCCGAGAAAACAGAACGACCAAAGCTCCTGAAGTAGATGAAGAGGTGATGTCTCTTAGTGATCGCAACTTCAACCCTGCAGACCTGATATATACTACCGAGGATGTCACAATGGGATGGCGCAAAGAAGTAAGCTGGACTGGCCCGAATGGACGAAAGGTCACGATATCCGCTGGAGAAGGACCATTGATGGAAGAACCTGATTCCGAGTCTCAGTCAGAGTCAATGTCTAGCATAGGTCCTAGATATGAGTCAAAATCAGGAAATGTCCCCTTCACTTTTTCTAAGTCTAGTGTCGATGTGAATGGAAATTCAGATCCCTTTCTTGCTGTTTTCAATTCTAATATCAATAAAATAGAAAATCCTTCTGCTTTTGCTGCCTTGTTTAGCTATTGACAAATCCAATGAATACAAAGTTGCACAAATCATTAACTATTAATTTAAGCAATGTAAGTAAACTTCGCAAAAGCAAGAATACAGATTTTCACTTTTACAGGAATTTGAGTAGCTGAACTCCCTCAACGATGACACTTCAAAAAAAAAAAAGGAAGCGAACCAGCCTTTTGCAACAACCTCGACACAGAAGTGACTTTGGCTCCGATCGAAGAAGATCCTTGGTACCAAGACGTCTTCAACTACATCACCAAAGGAGTATACCCTCAAAATGCACCACTAAGAGCTCAACGGGCCATCCGTCTCTTAGCGGTCCAGTACATAGAATACAAGGGGGTTCTGTACAAGAAATCTCACAACGGGGTTAACCTCAGATGTGTGAACGCCGAAGAAGCTGCAGAGATTATGGACGAGGTACAAAATGGGGTGTGCAGACCACACATGAACGGGCGAATGCTCTCCAAGAAGGTTCTACGACTAGGATACTACTGGACTACTATGGAAAAGGATTGTTACGACTATGTTAAGAAGTGTAAGAAGTATCAGATATATGCCAACCTGCAGCATATGCCACCCTCGATGCTCCACAACTTCACCTCTCCTTGGCCATTTTCTGCATGGGGAATAGACATCATTGGAAAGATCACCCCGAAGGGCTCGGGACGACATGAATACATCCTAGTAGCCATAGATTATTTTACCAAGTGGGTTGAAGCCCAGTCCTATGCCATCCTTACCTCTAAACAAGTGTCCAAATTCATAAGGAACAACATCCTTTGTCGATATGGTGTTCCACATGAAATCATAAGTGACCATGGATCCCACTTCAAAGCCGAAACAACCACCCTTCTCAAAAGCTACAAAATCCAGCACCACAAATCATCCCCTTACCGTCCCCAAACCAATGGCGCAGTAGAGGACGCCAACAAAAACCTCAAAACTATCATTGAAAAGATGATAGAAAACTACAAAGATTGGCCCATAAAACTCCCATTTGCACTTTGGGGGTATAGGACATCCATAAGATCCTCTACAGGAGCAACACCTTACTCCCTAGTCTATGGAATGGAAGCAGTTCTACCCATAGAAGTCCAACTACCCTCCATGCGCATAGCCTTAGAAGGAGACATTCCTGAAACCCAATGGTTGCAAGCCCGCTATGAAGAGCTCATGTTCACAGATGAAAGACGCCTACGGGCCCTAAATTTCGACCAAACTGGTCCGGATCATTCATCATCAAAGACATCCTATCAGGAGGCGCCGTCAGACTCATGGATATTGATGGCATCGAGTTCAGCCAGCTCACCAATATGGATCAACTAAAGAAGTGTTATGTCTAAAAAAAAATATAAATTTTGAAAGCTTTTAAAAAAATAAAATAAAATTTCGAAAACTTAAAAAAAAAAAGAAAAAAGCGTACACTATTTGAACGAACTACGCAGGCCTGATTCCACACTGGATACGTAGGTAACCCTTTTAAAGGGGCCCGGCCAAAATCAATCCAAAAATTCCTTTCAACTCATTCAAAAAAGGGACAATCTTTATTCAAACTGAACGAATAAGCTTACATTGCAAGAGTTAAAACTCCCTAAGGAAATAATGCAACTATGAGGGTTTAAGCTACACAAATTCCTATTATTATTTTCCTTTGAAAACTAGACTTGCTTTCCTAGAAAACTACTTTAATCCTTCTTCTCTTTAGAAGGCATCGTTGAAGAGTTCTTCTTTGAAGGACCCAGGCTTGAGGACGATCTGTGATCGCTTCCTTGAGTTGGGGGCTTGCCTCTCTTCAGTACGTGATAGTCTCCCATTTGAGATAGTTCCTTTCTTTTCTTGCCTCCTGTTTGTGAGTCATATCTAGGATTTCGTTGGTCCCACTCCTCATGACGAAGGGCTCGGCTCACTTCTCCATCACTGCAAGAAAGCCAATTTAGGTAGATCTCAGAGACCTGAGTTGGGGCAATCACCCGAGGTACAGTCCAGCGATGTCGGCTACGCCAATACTTTCCCCACTCCGCAGCAAATTCAGTGGTTAAGGCTACGACATTTGGTCTCGTAGTCTCCTGACAAGGGATCACCTGCTTCAAACCGTATTGCCTCATGACCCTAGAGGGAAAGAAGAAAGTGGTCCTGTACAGACCCAGTACGATAGTATGAAGGATCAAGTCATCACAAGCCACTAAAGAAGTCAAGCTCCACCAGGGCACATACCAATGGATGATAGGTCCCACTTGAAAAAAAGGCATCCCATTCAGCAAGGGACTTTTCAGAATATAGTATTTTCCTAACCAGAAAGCTAGCAGCAGTATAGGTTTTCTTTGACCAGGTCCGAGGAACACGAATAATCAGATTATCTGGTGACTCTATCAATCTCGGATGCTCACATAACCAGATCTGAAGCAGCAGGGTGCTGCCCGAGAAAGATTGGTTGAGAGATGTTTTCAACCTGTCAAGCCCAATAATGGTTTCCCCTACGACCAGATGTAAGGGAGAATGTCCTTCAACCATTTGATTAACCACTCGCAGCAACGAGGCTCTACCCAAGTTGGAAGATTCTGCATTAGCAAACAACAGGCGGTTTAACAGGCATAGTACAAAAGCCTGTCGACGGCAACGCCTGAATACAGAAGAAATAGCGAACTTTTCGCAAAGTTGAACAAAGTCCACATCGACACCAAGCACCATCTTTTTGGCTTCTGCAGATGACAAACCCAGGGATTTCCTGTATTCATCCCTAAAACCATCCCTCACATAAGGCACAGCTGGGGGAAGAACATCAGGAATATTAGTGATCGTAGCAAATTCCTCAACCAAAGGGCATAGTTCGGAATTACCAAAACGGAAAACATGCAGGTCATGATCCCAATAATTCAAAGCAGATCGAAGAAGGGGCCACAATATTTTGGTTGGTTTTAAAGTCAGCAAGGTAGAAACGTGAAACGGGGCTAGTTCAAGCTTATCTTGCACGGTCAGATTTTTGCACCAGGCCTCGAACAGATCTTCAAAGAATTTCACCATGGAAGAAAATTGGAGAAGTTTGGGAGAGCTAAGGTATACAAAAAAAAGTGGTAAGACATCAAGCATCCCGAAAATCCTACTTATAGACAGGAACGCGGGTCGAAAAAGCCAGAAATCCGCAAAAAAGAGTCGTCAGCAGCACTGGTCAGCGCCGCTAGCGGCCCAGCCCCTGGCCCGGTCTGAATTTTCCTTTTTCTCCAATTCGCGCTTTTGATCCAGACGACTCGATTTCGGCCCGGTTTTAATACCCGCGCGGAATTACAAAGCTCGAGACTCTCTTAGATTTATCTTTTTCTTTTCTTTTCTTTTTGTCTTTTTCATTTTTTTTAGGGGGTATAATATGTGTAATTTTTGCTTTCTCCTTTGCATTTTTTTTTACCTTTTTACCTTTTTCTTTATTATTATTATTATTATTCCCTAAATTATGGCTTTGGCCTACTGCATAACACGTTGCATAATTAGATCAGACGGGCATAATTGAGTCATCATAGCATATCATACATATCAAAAAAAAATGTGTTGCACCAAAAACAGGAGTTCGATAATCCAAGGCCAATGTTTACAAAAGCGGCCCAACATTGTTCAACTGGAATCATTGCTGTCAGCCTCATTATCAATGGACGGCCCCTGACCATAATTTCCGGTCGAATAGTGGAGAGAAGAGCTATATATGGGCATGCTGTTCTCAAGCCTCATGTCCCGTCCATCATACGCTGGGGCTCGCATAGGGGTACCTGCCGAAAACCCCGAGGCAAAGAAGTTCGTCGTGGCCTGACTGGCGAAATCCATAGCCACATCCTGATGAGAAGGCCCAGCATATGACATATCCCATCCAGGGGCGTTCGCCCAACCTCCAGCCAAGGGCGTAGCAACAGGCAGCCTATCAAGAGAAGGGCGGAAATCAGCAGGAGAGAACATCTCAGGAACATGCGGGACAGAAGCCCCGGGCGCCTCATCAACAGGAGACCTGGTCACCATCACAGGAGGAGAACGAGCAATAGATGGTCTGCTCGCCGAGGAAGCCCTCGCAGCAGAAGAGTGGCGAGGTCCTACCGAAGATGAAGACTGAGACATCTGCAGATAATCAAAGTAAAAATGTTAAGTTAAGCACTTCACTTAGCTAAATAAGAAAAAAGAGAGAAGAGAGTTTGCTTACATCAACGGTCTTAGACCGAAAACTCTTTCCCTCGCCCATCACTCGACCGTAGCCTTTCTTCAACAAATGAATGAGCTTGAAGACTTGAGAGGTCTGCTCCCCGGTTCAGCTACGAAAGAGAGAGAGAGAGAGCCACAAAATAAAGTCAACACTCAAAAGCAAACACAAGTACAAAAGAGAGAGAGAAGAAAGCTTACCCCCGTGCAACCATCAGGCAAGGGCAAGCCCTCCACTGCCTCTCCGTCAGCAATATGGAGAGGGAACTCCTCCACTATGCGTCCCTCACTCTCCCCAATGTACCTCACCTCATTGGTCGGCAAGGTCACACTTAGGGGCTGACCCCGAGAAGCTCTGGAATGAGACCTCCTAGGACCCGGAGGAGCTAGACGATCCGCCTACAAGACACAAGGAGTCAGTATATTACGCGTACAGTTAAAAGATGCAGATAAGTTTCTTACCTCAGAAGTGAGGTCTGGCATCAAGCGGTCCAAGCAATAGGCTAGGTACATAGCGGTTTGGTCTAAGCCAACGACCTCCGGCACGATAAACTCCTGCGCCGCCCTACCACGGATCACGACCCCCAAGTCCCGCACACTTAGACCACGCAGGTAAAACATGGTCAAAGGAGGATCCTCCGGAACCAGATGAGTACCCAAGGAGGGATAGACCAACCGAGTTAAACGATCCCCTAAGTACCATACAAAGCTGAATGGCCCCTCGAAGACCACTCGTAGAGAAGATACCCTAAAAGACTAGGGTAATGTGAGTAGCAACCCCAGGAACATCATCAAAAGCGGACCACAACACCTGCAGATTACCAATTCAAAATTCACACACAGAATGAACAAAAGGGAATGCACAAGTCAACAACCACGTACCGTAGACGCGGCATGACTCTCGAAGGTGGCCCGGAAATGCTCCAGAGAGAAAAATGGATGGGCATCCCTACCAACCCATCGTGAACCTAAAGGGAATATTCTCAAACCAGGACGATGAGGACCAAAAGCTGGAAAATACTCAAAGAACCACAACTGCCACACAAGCAAACACAAAAAATGATTTCCACAATTGAAGACATAGGCAAAAAAAGAGGAGTAAAAAAAAAAGAAGCCTACCTCTAGTATCCTCCATGGGCCCGTGATAGATGTCCTCTCACTCATCTCCTTAGACCTACAGGCCCGACGGCACCACTTCACCAAAGAAGCATAAGCAGCAGCACCAATGTTGTACTCACGCACCTTGGTCAAATCCTCCAAGCATGTTAAGAAACCGACTTGACACACGCTCTTCTTTTGAGCAAAGATCGTCGACCCCAGCAAACAAGCCAGGAAAATACGAGCCCTCTGCTCCTCGGTAAGCCTCTGCGCAGATACGGCCTCCCACAACCGCGCCAAGGAAACCCGATCCTTATCAAAGTGGATGGATACGGGCCCGTAAAGATCCAACAAGGTTTCACTCCGTCGCCAATAGCTCGCGTCGTACTGAATACGACGCCCTCTAAAGGATAACCCCGTTAGCACAGAAAACTGATAAGGGGTAGGAAACATCTCTCCCACAGGTGTATGAAAAGTGTTTCTAGAATCCCAAAACCTCTCCAGTAACCCCCGAGAAACAATCCTAGAATCCCCCGAGTGACAAGCAGGTATACCAGTCAAAAAATCAGCGAGACCCGAGTCCAGTTACAAATTCCTGGCCTCCTCCGAAAGGGTCCCCAATATCATAGCCCAGTGGGAAGTAGTCCCATGAGCCTGCAATTAAACTCCGACACCCTAGCTAACCAACAAAATTTTCTCAATACCCCATATACCACAAATACAGCTAAAATAAATTCCACACAAATTATATACAACTGACCACCAATCCAGTACAAGTCCCAATTTGTTCGTGTGCCGAAGCACTAACAGTTCCAATTTTCAGTTTGAATATACTGAACAGAAAAAAAGAATAGCAGAAAACATACCAGCCTCAAGTCAGACAAATGACTCCGTCTATCCGGCAATAGTACAGTGCGGTTCCAAACACCAGGAGGGCGCCAATCCAACCGCATAAAAGAATCCTGGTACAGTCGAACCCCATCCGCGTGATCGGTCGGAGGCCCTCGGGTAGAAGGTAACCCGGTACGAAAAAGGCTCCGGGCATACTCCCCGTCACTCATAGGACGCTTCCCTATGTCTACAGGGGCCATGGGAACACAATGGAACTTTCTCTCTCAACAAGTGGGAAAATAAAAGTTTCAGATTCGCAAGAAACAAGCACCCATTCAACAATGCAACCCGAAATTCAGCAACTAGACGGAAAAATAAGCAAGTTCAAGACAAAAACAGAAGCAAACGGACAAGAATCGACTTACCTCAAGTGGAGTGAAGCACTCAACAATGGAGGAACTTGCTCTCGACAATGGCTCGGTAAGGAAGAAGACCCAAAACGCGAAAAGAAGAGAGAGAAAGCGCCGAGGCGCTTTTTATTTGGCTCAAGCCCACCGCCGCTAGCGGCGCTGGCCAGAGCCGCTAGCGGCCTCACACCGAGCGGCGCTGGCCTGGGCCGCTAGCGACCCTGCAGACCTGCAGCATGGGCCCTACTGCTGACCCATGGCCCCTTTTTCCAGTTCAGAGTTCGTTATTACAGTTCATTTTGCGGCAATATCAGTACCAAGCGCGCGGGAGCGAAGCCCCTGGCCCACAGATTCAAATTCGACAATTGGCCCATTTTACGGTACCAATTATTTATAGGTAAAACTAACCCGTTTACTTTTGCAGGTCCCAAATATTGAAACCCGAAGCTACACTGCGACGACTCTCACCGCCCGGAGCGCCCAAGTTATTTATGAGCCCGAAAATTTTTATAGGCACTTGCTAAGCAACACAACAGTACAAATTTTGGGCCAGTCACTGATCGCTTAAGCTATTGCGGTTAAACTGTCCTTCTGCGAAACTACAAATTTTGGGCCAGTCAGTGATCGCTTAAGCTATTGCGGTTAAACCGTCCTTCTGCGGAATTACAAATTTTTGGGGTTAGTCAATGATCGCTTAAGCTATTGCGGTTAAAGTATCCTTCTACGAGGTTACTATTTTTTGTGTCAGTCAATGATTGCTTTAACTGTTGCAGTTATACTGTCCATTATTTTTATATGTTTCAATCAATGATTGCTTAAACTATTGCATTTAAACTATTCATATGTCCTAACCACTTTACGGCCGATTATTTTTAATCGCGCTGTCTCGTTGACTTTTTTGTTTCTCGTACAGGGACGGAATCTCGACATCCGCCGAGCGGTGTTTAGTCACTGTTTGTCGAAGCACTCTACGTTGATCATTCTCAAAATTATTACTAACTTTTTCATTCACTCTGAATACAGGTCTCCAGCAGACGTTTAGATCATCTACGGACGGTGTTCTATCCTGCTACTATAACCTTTGTTTTCTCTTGTGTTCACAAAGATGAAATCTTAGCACACGACGAGCGTGTTCCAACTCAGGTTTGTCGTCATATGCATACATACTGTACACTCTCACACACCATGTGCACATCAGCATCCTGCATGTCGCCTTCGGAATACTTTGATCTTCGCTTTTACTCAAGCTCGATCAAAGTGTGGGCTTCTGTAGACGCCAAAAAAGCGTCATCAGATTTCTCTGCAAAAGCCCGATGATGAAAGGAGTAATTTTTAAGCTTGAACTGCTATTTTGCTTTAATAGTTAAGATAAGGTCTCAGTTTTTTCCCTCCAAACACTCCTTCATTCCATTTCATTCAGAAGCCCCCTTCAAGAGCTTTCCAACGACACGTCTCATGCCTCATTCCAACTCTCGGTCGCCAAGTTGCGATTTAAGGGTAAAATCGTCTTTACCATTCAGGGGTAAAACGGTCTTTTCATGTTTTTCGGAATATTTAAAATCCTCCGGAAAATGAAAATGGGCTGGATGACGTCATTATGACATCATCCAGCTGGCTGCTGACAGCCATCAGCGGCCCTGGGGAAAGTCCCAGGGCCGCTAGCGGCGCTGACTTTCCTTCGGGCCCGGCTCATTTTTCAAGCCCGTCTCATTTTTCAGCTCAAATTCGACCAGACAACCCTACTTTTCCACGCCTATATAAACAACCCTTCACCCTCAGTTCAAAACACATATTCTACAGTTGACAACCTCTATTCTTGGGAGTATTGACACCGAGCTTCCCCCTCTTTCTTCCCAACTTGAGATCTATTTTTACTATTCTTGTCAAATATAGCCTACAGTTCAAGTACAAATTCCTGACGGCTCAAATTAAATTAATTGCTTAATTGTTTATTTTCTAAGTAGTCATAATGTAGATATCATGCTAGGTCACGTTTTTATTGCTTCCTAAATATTGTCTGTATAATCGTTGTGCTGCCCAACTTGTCAATCGAATGCATGTCTAAAAAAGGGTTAAAAATAAATATTGTGATGCTTGTGATAAACCAATTAATAGTCTAAGTCTAGGTTGTTAATCCGATTTTGCATGGGAATTATGTCTTTAAATTATTAAGCAAACTTGAGTTAGTAGAGGCCGTCATAAACGGGCGAGTTGGGTGCCTAACACCTTCCCACCTCGTACCTTCGCCCCCGAACCCTTTATTCTTGGGTACTTATATGTTTTATATAAGCGGGAGTCTTTCTAAAAACATGATTAGTTCACTTATCGCGCTATTGGGTTGTCCCTTCGATAAAACGCCGATAGCAGATTTGTGACCTCTTTCATGATTTTTATTCAATTCAAGTCTTTACAAAAGCTTTTCTAACTCGAGTGTCCCTTGAACTTATCTAAGCCCCCAACTGACAAATTTTCTATAAGGACGCACTCCGTGGAAACACGGATTGGAAAAATCTCGGGTCCTTACAGACACTTATCAACAAGCAACGTGACCACGACAGTCCGCGACAAAATCAAGCAGCACTTAGATCAGGATCCGATGGTGAAAACCATCAAACAGCTAGTCCAAGAGGAAAAGACTAGATGATTCTTGATTGAAGAGGGCCTTGTCTTCACTAAGGGCCACAAATTGTTTGTCCCTAGAGTCAGGGGCCTTCGGAAGAAGCTACTTAGTGAGTGTCACGATACCCTCTGGGCGGGACATCCGGGGTGGCAAAGAACGTTGAGTTTATTGAAGCAGGGTTACTACTGGCCGCAGATGAAGGAAGACGTGATGAGTTATACTCGAACATATCTCGTCTGCCAACAAGACAAGGTGGATCGACAAAGGCCGGGTGGCTTGTTAGTCCCCCTCAAAGTCCCGACCCGGCCATGGGAGAGTGTATCCATGGACTTCATCAACGGGTTGCCGAAGGTGGGGCCATTGTCGGCGATTATGGTGATTGTTGACAGGTTCTCGAAGTATGCAACGTTCATTCCCATGCCAAAGGCCACCGGAGGGGAGGAGACAACAGGTCTCTTTTTCAGGCACATTGTCAAGTACTGGGGATTGCCACGAAGCATAGTGAGTGATCGAGACCCTAGCTTCACCAGTATGTTCTGGGGTGAATTGTTCAAGCTCCTTGGTTCGGAACTTAACATCTCTTCAGCCTACGACCCCCAGACAGATGGGCAGACTGAGAGATTCAACTGCCTCCTTGAAGAATATCTTCGGCACTTTGTGAGTGCCAACCAGAAAGAGTGGGTTAGGCTCTTGGATGTAGCCCAACTTTGTTTCAATGCACAGAAGAGCTCTTCTTCTAACACAAGCCCCTTCGAGCTTGTAACGGGACAACAGTCGCTCCTACCACACACTGTGGCCGAGCCGTACAAATGCCAAAGTAGGAAAGCCTATGAATTCACACGAGAATGGAAGCAGAATACCAACATTGCTCGTGGGTACTTGGAGAAAGCTTCCAAACACATGAAGAAGTAGGCAGATCAGAAGAGGAGGCCACTTGAGTTCAAAGTGGGAGATTCAGTTATGGTGAAGATGAACCCGGAACAGATGTGGTTTCTCAGAGGAAGGAACAAGCGACTGGTCCGCAAATATGAAGGCCCCATCCTCATCACAAAAAGGGTGGGAAGAGCTGCTTACAAAATAGAGCCTCTAGCTTGGATGAAAGTGCACCCTGTCTTTCATGTGAGCTGCTTGAAGCCCTACCATCCAGATCTAGATCTAGCAGATCCTGCTCGCAACAAGAACAAACACGGAAACATTAGGACGAAGTCATTGCCAGCGACAACTTCTGCAGATTGAGTCAGCCACAACTAACCTTTTGTTATGTTGACGAGGGCGTCGACAACTCTAGTGGGGGAGAATGTTAGGTTTCACCTACACCATCTTGTATTTTAATGCTTTCCTTTACTTTTTTTGCATTGTAACATGTCTCTAAGGCGCTTCCTGCGTGTTAACCCTTGGACATGTCTTTAAGCTTTCTAGTTATTTTCTTATAGTACTTTTATGAGTAGATTTTGAGTATGAAAGTTATGCACTCTTGATGTATACTCCTGTCAGAATGAATAAACCATTTAAGACTCTTTATGGGGGAAGCAGTCCTCCATATCGATGTATTGATGTCAATGCTTGTTGTTGTTAAACTGTATTAATTGCTTTCATCATCCCCCTCTCACTAACTTCGTCCCTCCCTCTCCCCCTCGTGTCCACGGACACAACATCGACGTTTCTTGTGTACGGATGGCACTCTTGCCGCTAGGAGACAAGAGCGCGCCTCATGTTCCGCAACAGACAAAGGCGGACCGTGACACCTGGCGTCGTTATACTTGGACAAGGTACTCTTCACTTTTGCTATGATGGTATTCATAATCCAAGATACCAACATGGCTAGAATTGTATTCCAATCATCTTGTGTGCAAGGAGGTGTTGGAGATACAATCGTACCATCTAAAAATCCGAACTTTCTTCGAGCTTGAAGGGCCGTCTCAATCTCACCAGCCCAATCATCATAATTTTCTCCATTAAATCTGGCTGCAGTAATAAAATCATCATGTCGATCTTGAGGACCCAGGACATAAGGGGATTTTGAGTCGATTTTATTTGGTGGTGGTGGATCATCTTCCACGGCCATTGTTTAGGGTTTAGGGTTTTTGAGTTTTGGTTTAGGATTTGTTTATGGATCTTTCGTGCTCTGATACCATGACAAGTTTGAGGCAGAAAAGATGATTTCTATATTGATCTGTACACAGTATATATATACAGCCCTAGTATCTATACAAATCTTCTGTTATAGAAAACAATCCTAAACAATATCAAACTCTAATATAACCTGCCATAAATGGGCATAACATAATATTACAAAGGTCACGCCTGAAATCTCGGTGATCTCGTAACATATTTGCACTCAAAATATTGTATTGGTTAAAGGTATAGTTCACGGTGAATTGGTGATTCAATAATGGTCTTTACAATGAATGAGAAAAAAAATAACGATGAAGTAAGTTTCCTTTCAAATAAAAGTGCATTTTGGTAAGTATTGAGACAAAAAGATTTGTGTTTAGTAATACAAGATTTATGTTAAGTAGTTCCGTTTCTGAAAAGTCTTTGTACAAACATATTATTTTTCCAGCTCGTCTTGTGTGAACTTAGTCCACCTGGATCAAAGATATAGTCTAAATCTTTTTGGGACATGGGAAGTATTTTTTGAAAAAATTTGATCTTTAGTCCCCCATAAACTAAGTTCACACTTGTATAATTTTTCAGGGTCAAATATGCCGAATTTATTGGGCCTTTCCGCTTATGAACAACTCTAATCCAAATATGCCAATGTAAAATCTGAGAAGAGCCTTATTTTTTGATTAAAAAAGAACCTATAAAGGGAGAAAGTTAAAAAAACAATCACAAAAAGGTTGGTAAGGTTGGAAAATTCTTTAGAAGAACATTGATTTCATTTTGTAGTTATTTATTCCTTATAATAATGGGTGTAATATTTTGATTGGTTGCTTTTGAAACAAGGGCCCCAAACATCAGGTACAGGGGTTGGTGGGTTAGGGAGAGAGAAAGTGAAAGAAAGCAGCAAATCAATAGCATAGTTGTGTGAGACTGTGAGACCCTCTCACTACGGAGCCAACCTCGCGCCTATAAACACTCACCTCTCTTCACCCTCTCAGATCTGCATCTCTCTCTCTCTCTCCATTTTCCATTTTCCATTTTCCATTTTCCATTTTCTCTCTCTCTCTCTCTCTCTCTCTCTCTCTCTCTCTCTCTCTCTCTCTCTCTCTCTCTCTCTCTCCTTCCTAAGCTAATCAGAAATGGCTGAGCACCAACAGATCCTCTTGGGGATGGGAAATCCTCTATTGGATATCTCAGCTGTTGTTGATGATGAGTTTTTGAACAAGTAAGTTTCTTACCTTGATTGAATATGAGTTTTGATTTGTATCTAAATTTCATGCTGGTTTTGCTATTAGGTGTAAAATATGAGAGCCCTTTTTGTTGATTTTGGAGAAAGTTATTGATGGATCTGTAAATTTGAGATTTTGGTGTTCTGGGTAGTTTTGTCGGTGGGTTATCTGAAGTGGGTTTGGGTGATATGGGTGAAATGAGGGTAGTGAGGAATGTTGGATTTGATGTTTTGGATGATTATAGTCAGTTATTATTGGCAAAGTTTGAAGGAAATATTGGTTGGTCATTTTTGTATGATTGGAATGCATAAATATGGATGAGGTCTTTCCATGTTGGTGATGTAACTAGGAGAATATGATTTTCAAGTTTTCTAGTGAATTTAGCTGCTTGATCATGGATTTGTCATTATAACTAGATTGCGGAACAAAAGTTTGTTTTTAATCTGGGACATCATGAAAATTCAAGGCTTGCTGCTGAATGTTTGGCTGCATCTTGCTGTTTAAACATTAATGTAGTAACTGAATCTTTTGTTGAGTTGTATACTGACCCTTTTATTAATTTGCAATTGTTGAGTTGTATACTGACCCTTTTATTAATTTGCAAGTAAGATATGGACTGCTGTTTGCCATTGAATTGACTTTAAGTGGAGCCAAGATCTAACAATTTTATGCAGTAATCTTATGAAATGATTGTGTTGGGAAAAATTGGAGGACATTGGAGTATAATTGCAACTAGCGGGTAGTTGTGCTATGATTGGTGCGTGACACATGCGCTTGCTTGGATTGGTTGTGTGTGCTTCATGTGCCAATCACGACCCAATTAAACTATTGTGGCAAACTGGCAACTGTACTACACTTCTCGTAAACATGCTAATGTGTGAGAGTAGAGGATATCTGATTAATGTTGCCTCAGTTAGTTCAGGTGTAATTTGTGTGTCACATGACATAGATTGCTGATATGGGGGATCAAGTGATGAATGAGTACTTACTGTTACTCAGTGTATCTACTCTGCGTATAGGGACATCTCAGTACCAAGAACATGATCTCTAGCAGGTGATGTTCTTATACTGGTTCACGAAAATTCAGGTGATAGATGATTAATAGAATAATAGAGCCATCAGGGATGTAGGGCTAGAGCGAGTCTTGGGGTAGCCTACTTAGTGGATCCGCCCAATAGCTATGTTTCATGGACATGGAGATGGACACAGAGATGGACACGGACATGGAAGCACCATTTATAATGGTAAAAACCAAATATGTGTCCAACACTTGTGTCTTGCCGTTGTGTCTGCATGTTCATCACAACACCTTTCTGAAGTATCCGTGCTTCTCACCCCATTAATGCTAACTTCATTCGATTTACATATGCCCACATAGATTAGGTCCTCATTACAGTTATGCCTTGGATTTGAACTTCTTATATGCAAGTATTGGGGTGGGTTTCTATTCGTTAGACAAGCTCAAAGGATTACAAAGAGGAATTTACAGTGTGATATTGAGAATTTTTTTTATTTATTCCACTTATCATATTTTTGTTATTTTTAGTGCAAATTTTATTTCACATTCAAGGAAGTTACCTTTTGTGTTCTTTGTTTTGTCTTTTAATATTTCTTGGGACATACTATTTCATTATGGATATGTCTTATAATGCTAGTATGTTGTAGTGATACATTGCATGCCTTTATTTTTCCGGATTCTTAAATGATGCCTTTGATGACTGACGGTTGTGGTTTGAAGCACGTATCTGAATAATTTTTTTCCTGACATGTAACACAGATTCGACATTAAGCTCAACAATGCCATTCTTGCGGAAGAGAAACACATCCCTATGTAAGTTAGCATTATCTTATTATAATATGAATATAGCTATTGCCCAGAAGTAACTGGTTAAATTTTGTTTATCTGTATGAATCCTATGCCGTTTTAATGGTTGAGCTTTGAGCAAAAAAAATGGATGGAACTTTCAGGGAATTTCAGTGAGCCTCTCATTTAGTCACTTCAAAGATCATCTTTGTCTATGAATATAGGATATGAATCGTAAGAGGATCAGTCAAGATTTATTTTCTGCAAATTGCTATGTGGTTGCTGCTTTAGAGCATCTCTTCGTTCTTTTACCTCATAAGGATTATATAGAGGGCATAACAGTTCCATTTTTGGAGAATGTTAATAAATCCGGAAATCCTTGTTGTTTGGTATCCCTCCCCTTCCTTTATGTAAACACAATTCTTAACGGACATGTTTTCGTCTGTTTTAGGTTGTAATTATTCTTTTCACTCTAATAATCTGGTTCTGTCTTTGAACACGTACGCATCTTTGCTAAATTTGTTTATACCCTTTTATGGTAACACAAATTTGACACATACTTGTATTATAATCCTTTTAGGTATGATGAGATGTCTAGCAAATACAAAGTTGATTACATTGCTGGAGGTAATGTGCAATTGAAATGTCAACAGCCTTTTTGTTGAAAAAGATATTGTATTGTATCCTGGGGCTTGGAACACTTGTTAATGAACAATCTTGTATATTTACACAGGTTCTACTCAAAATACAATCAGAATTGCCCAGGTATATATCATGATCCCTTTGAGCAAGCAGTTATTTTATAATCTGAATTGTAATTTAATGCTCAATCTTCTCTTTTTCAGTGGCTGCTCCAAAAACCTGGTGCCACAAGTTACATTGGTTGTGTTGGCAAAGACAAGTATGCGGAGGAGATGAAGAACAGTGCAACACAGGGTGGTGTTAATGTAAGTTTGCTTATAATTTCTTTGTTCTCATGTCAATTGTTTGTTATATATAAATGTTCTATTCATCACACTGATTGCTTCCTCTTCTGCAAATGCCCGTAATCATCAGGTTCAATATTATGAACATGAGTCTGCACCCACTGGCACTTGTGCTGTTTGTGTTGTCGGTGGTGAAAGGTCAGTTACTCTCAATATTCACTATTGTCTTTATGGCCTAGTTTTTCCTTACTGACTGCTTTTTTTTTCTTCTGTTGCTCAAAAGAAGATATATCTTGGTTCTGTGTAGTGCAAAGTTCTGGTCCCACCTGTTTTTTTATTTTTTATGTGATTGTTGCTTGAATCTATTCAACAGTCTGCAACCAGATCAAACCAAAGGCGCCTTATGCGGCTAGGTGGATCAGCCACATTGATCTTGCATGCTTGATTACTGTTATACAGTTGCTCAATTAATTTAAGATCCGAAATTCCTTTGCCAATCTGGGCATAGTCCAATATAAAAGAGCACACCAAAGAATTTATAGGCAAAAAGGTGACTTAGATTGACCGGCTAGATGGTGATAGCAACTATCAACTATCTGCTGTAGTCAATCAAGGGCCAAACAATGGTCAATTGAGGGGCAATTCAGGTTATTCTGGATGAAAGGATGATTGTAGCATAGCAACTATATTGAAGTAGTGTTTTGCTCGAAATAAGTTCTAAAAGGTGGTAGGCTTAAAAAAAATTGATATGTTGTTTCAGACAAATTATCCAAGAAGCTACTATTGTATGATCGATTGGGGTGGAGTGATCGCTTAGTGTGATATGTTGTTGTCAAGTTATCTATCTTTGATATTACATCTTTTAGTTAGATATTACCACATAGTACACTCTTTGTTGTTAAGGAGTTCTGCTATTCTTCTGTTTATTAAGTGAGAGTGTGTTTCCGTGCTATATATGCAGGTCATTGGTTGCTAATCTGTCTGCTGCTAACTGCTACAAGACTGAGCATTTGAAGAAACCTGAAAACTGGGCATTGGGTATTAACCTACAACAACTGTCCTTTTCCCCTTGTATTTTTCTTGATTAGAAGCTGACTTATTAT
Organism: Tetragonia tetragonoides; assembly: GCA_038025085.1. Lineage (NCBI taxonomy): Eukaryota > Viridiplantae > Streptophyta > Magnoliopsida > Caryophyllales > Aizoaceae > Tetragonia > Tetragonia tetragonoides. Next base: position 13,359,157 of record CM076139.1, read on the forward strand.
ACAATTGGACAGTTGAGAAGGCAAAGTACTACTACATTGCTGGGTTTTTCCTCACTGTATCACCAGAATCTATTCAACTTGTTGCTGAGCATGCAGCTGCAAATGACAAGGTAGTTATTGAGAGTCATTGGAAATTCCTCAATTATCTGCTTTTCAAATGGGTTCTGACGGGTTGCTGTGCTTCACCTGCAGGTTTTCATGATGAATCTCTCTGCTCCATTCATCTGTGAGTTCTTCAAGGATGCTCAGGAGAAAGCTCTACCGTAAGCCTTTTCTTTGCTTCCTTGTATGATTGCTCTGAGAAATGCAAGCTTAGTACCAACTAACTTTTGGTTTTGTGGTTTAGATACGTGGATTATGTGTTTGGCAATGAAACAGAAGCTAGAACCTTCTCGAAGGTTCACGGTTGGGAGGTAATATTTGCTAAAATAGAAGATACACATTTTATTGCAGCAATTCATGTACCTTACACGGCCTGAATCCCATGTTCAGACTGAAAATGTGGAGGAGATAGCTATTAAGATTTCCCGGTGGGCCAAGACATCAGGAGCACACAAGAGAATCACAGTCATCACTCAGGGTTCAGATCCTGTTGTTGTTGCTGAAGATGGTAAAGTGACGACATTCCCAGTACCAGTGTTACCTAAAGAGAAGTTGGTTGACACCAACGGAGCAGGTATAAACCCTCGATTTTGAATGCTGGAAGGGAATTATGGTCGTTGTAACTCTTCTTCATTCATTGTAATCCTATGATGTTTTTTTCTCCCCCTTTTCTCTCAGGTGATGCATTTGTGGGAGGATTTTTGTCTCAGTTGGTTGAAGGGAAGCCTATTGCAGAATGTGTCAGGGCTGGCAACTATGCTGCAGGTGTTATTATCCAAAGGTCAGGATGCACATACCCAGAGAAGCCCGACTTCAACTAAACAAAATCTCATTTCTCAGCGGCTTTGCAGTTTAGTTTTATTGCTTTAGAGTCGATAAGCCCTTTTAGGGGTCAATTCTTATTTTGTAGCGATCCATGTTTGTACTACTGATGTTTTTGTTGGTTGAGAATCGGATTGCTTACTTTTATTCCCGAGTATCAGCATTTAGCTGTAGGTCATTGTTATCACATCATTCAACGTATTAGAGATTGGTTACCCATGAATAAATGGAAATCAAGGTTGCTGCTTTAATTATTGAATGATTTCCTGAAAAAGGGTTAAATGACAAGTATTACCTAGATTAGGTTGGGTTAGAAAATATTTCCTAAGAGGGCGTCCACGTAGGCTCGGGATTTTACGAGTGTCGCATTTTAATTTTTTTCCGTTCGACAGGCATAAGCCGCTGTCCGGGACATCGACTTTCTTCAAGGTAAGTCGCTGTCCACAACAGCAGACTTTAACTAAGCAAAATCTCATTTCTCAGCGGCTTTGCTTTTTAGGTAGTGTAGTTAGTTAGTTTCTATTGTTTGAGAGTCGATAAGCCCTTTTTGGGGCCAGTTCTAGTATTTTGTAGCGATCCATGTTTGATGCTTGTGTTACTGGTGTTTTTGTTGGTGGGAAATCCGTTCATTTTGATTTTAATCAAGAATATGTCTTTCTTTATTGAGGGTCAATCAAGAAGATGTTAATTGTGTAAAAAACGAGTGAAAGAAAATTGAAGTTGAATTCCAACAACGGCAAAAAGATTTCATTCTATTCCAGACCCTGCTCAGGCTCTCCTATTCCGGTATACATATTTGCACTGCACTCGCAGCCCTTCTAAATTGCTTTCTACCTTCCGTTTGGGTTAGCAATTTTGAAAATTAAATATCTCCTAATAAAATATTGTTTAGAGCCTGATTTCTTTTTCATCATAATTATCCATCCACTCAATTTTCGAAACTGGTAACTAAAAACCAAAAACCAAATTTTGTGATTTTCAAAAATTGATTTTTAGTTTAAAATAAAAAATAAAAAACTAAAAACTAAAAACCACCCCGAACTAAACCAAAATACTATATTTGGTGGTGCTTTGTCGAGTTTATTTCTGAGTAATAGAGACAAAATAGAAGGATTTGTGGATTGATCGTATTCAAATTCAAACAATTCCGTAATGAAATAATGATGGAACATTTGGATCTTCAGATCTCCAGAATTTCTTTTTGCACGTTGGTTGAGGTCTTGGTTGAAGACCTTTTAGAAGAGTTAGGGAACTCCTTTTATAGACAGAGAGCTCACCCCTAGGTTTTAAGGGGTGATGGTAGTCACGGGCTTCATTTTTAAGAACTTGGTAGTATCGACCTAATGGCCCAAGACTTATTTCAAGCCTTAAGAAAATTATTTAATTAAAATAGATATTTATTTTGTACCTAAAATAATTAATCAAATATTCTCAAAAAATGCTTATTTATGGGTCGTAATTTGACTTTGACCCATTTAATTTTTATCGTGACACATAAATCTGTCCCCATGAGACTGGATCAATACGAGTGTTTAAGCATGACCGGGTCTTATATGATACCAAAAACATAACTCTCAATATAAATAATTTACAAGAGCACCTCCAATACTACAAAGCGATAGAAAGGCATTTTCTTATACCATATCATAACTTAAAACCCCATTTCTATAAAAGGGAGAAGATATTTGTGGGGAATCAATTAATTCATTCCTTTGCACCATGAATGATGCTAGCTGCAGCCTTACCATGAGGCTGCAAATTGCAGCCTCACTCCCAACACGTGTACAATTTTTTAAAAACTGTTATTTTTAACAATTAATTCACTTTCTCTCTCCTTTTGGGGTTCACTCTTCCCATTTTAGGGTTTTATTTTGGAATTTTTGAGGTTCATGCTTTCCGTTTTAAGTTTTTTTTTTTTTTATTTCGGGGGTTTTGGGGGTTCACCTTTTCCATATTAGGGTTTTTCTTTTGGGTTTTTGGGGTTCACCTTTCCCATCTTAGGGTTTTCATTTTGGGTTTTGGGGTTCACCCTTCTCATCTTAGTGTTTTCTTTTGGTAGAATTTCGATGGCGAAGCCATCGGAATTAATGATAATAGTCGTCGGTAAAATAATAGATCAAATTTCAGTTAAATAAACATGAGTATTGAGGAGAGAGAGAGAGAGTGAATTTACTGTAAAAAATTACAAATTTTAAGAAACTTTACACATGTGAGCGCGAGACAGCCCTCTCGTATCATTAGCTCTACATAAAGGTCATTTACAACAAAATGTACAAGTGTTCCTATTCTAAAGGGAAGTTGACTAATAGTTAGGAGAAACTAGCTCAGAAAATCTAGGAATCATCATCCAGTACTTGTTAGTTACACAAAGATACTGTAACAGCTTAGACATTTTCAGATATCCTTAACATTTTGGGAGAGGTTTTTCTCACAAAACCTTTGTAAAAACTTGCATTAGAGATGCTCTAATTCAGTAATTTCTATTCAAAACCCTGAGAACCTTTCTCTCTGTCTTCTCTCACCACCTTGCCGGGGACTGGAAGCTTCTCGCCGATCTGGGTCCTTCTTCATTGATCAATACCCAACCAAGGTTCCCCACCTTCCAGAAATTTTCGTTTTTTTTTCTTCTGTTTTTGCAGAAATTGATGTAAATTTGCTGCATTTTGTTTATGCTTTTTGTTAAATTTTTGATGAATGTACTTTGTTTTGTGCTTGAGATTGTTGAATTTGCTAAAAGTTCTTAACTTACAAGTAATTATGGACTCGTTAAGGTGTATTAGTTTTTTTTTCTTTTCTTTTCTTTTGAGGGTAATTACATAATTAATTCAAAGAAATCCAATAATAAGCATCTGATGAACTCTCGAACAACTATTATTTCTAAATCTATATGCAGTTGGAAAACTGACAACATTTTTTCTGAATAAAGTTGTCTATTTTACTAATATAGAGAAGGGAATAAACTTGACTTAGATACTTGTATTGATCGCCTCAAAAAAAAAAAAAATGCTTGTATTGATAATTAGGGAAGACCCCTATATATATTGATACAATAGGCTTGGCGTACAAGATATATAACCTTAACCTATTATACTTTCCTAAACATATAAAATATACTACTACCCAAATATAATCTGAAATATATTATCTCGATATATATATATATATATATATATATATATATATATATATATATATATATATATATATATATATATATATATATAATATTTCCATATCTCTAATGTTTCATATCTCTAATAGGCTCGCTAATGTTTTTATGATCTGACTGAAAATTGCTCCTTTTTAACGGGCTATACCCATCCTGCTTGAATTTTCTCATAAAGGTTTTGGTAATTCTGTGTCTGTTTTGTACAGTGTAGTCACCTTCAAACCAATACTGTGGTGGTATTTGTAGATGATGAAGAATTTTAGATAACTTCCAAAAGTGTTGTATCTTCATATATATGCGTTTGTGAAAATTAATATGATTCTTTTTAATAGATTATATGATTATATTTAAGGCTGATTCTTTGAAATCTTGCAGCTTTTTGTACATTCCAAAGGAGCTTTGTTGGTCTAGTTGTCTGTTTTAGTACTATGCCTTATAAACCAAGTGGTAGAAAACTGAATGATCGGCTGACTAATCTGCCAGATGATATTCTGTTGTCAATTCTCTCCTCCTACACCATGAAGGAAATTGCAAGGATTAGTCTTATTTCCCGAAAATGGAAAAATTTGTGGAGATATTCTCGTATATTGAGCTTTGAAGATTTAAGGTCAATGGGTAAGATTGACAAAAGTTTCAGTGATAATTGGAAAAAGTACAAGATTGAGGGCGTGGACGCTCAGTTACTTGGCCAACTACGATCTGATTTCACAAGGTGGGTGAGTCATGTTATGGAGCAGCATTTGGGTTCAACAATAGATGAATTCAGTGTCACATTTGATCTTGACAACAGTTGCCAATCAGACATCAATAAGTGGATGGTTTTTGCATCAGCAAAACAAGTCCAGACGCTTGTGCTCGACTTCTCACCCACATGCTCTTTTCATAAGGCCATTCCAATAGGGTTCCGTTATATTTTTTCGCTTGAGCAGCAACTGCCACATAACCTGAAATCTTTCTCTCTTAAATATGTGGATGTAACTGCACTAGCCATTGAGTGCATTCTGTGTTCCTGCAAGCACCTTCAGAACTTGTGTATTGAAGGATCACGATGTTTGACAAGCATAAGAGCTCCTGGTTGGTCATTATCATTGAAAAATTTCGATGTGTCTTATTGTTTGAATATAAAAACCATAAGTTTTATTTCTGCACCGAAGCTTTTGTCATTCAGATATTCAGGCAACCTTATAGAGCTGCATATTGGAAATGCCTTCTTGCTTTCTAAGGTGTCGGTTGGTGGGTTTAGCGCACATCAACCCATAGCATATGCTTTTAACTCCATCAAGGAATACTATTCACAGTTGGAGTATCTAGAGTTGAGAACATTTGCATTTGAAGAGGTTAGTATGAGTGTTTGACAACTCTGCTGTCAAATTCCTTGGGTTTGTGATAGCTACCTTATTTCTTGTGTGGTTAGTAATGATTTTTCTCATGCAGTTAACTATGGGAATGAGTCGCTTTCCAACTTTGACAAACCTCAAGCATCTGGAACTGGCTATTTTCGGTGTACATACTAATAGTAAATGTGAAACCCTCCTTGGATGGGTTCCCTTGATTGAGGCATGCCCTGTCCTGCAGAAATTGACATTCAAGGCAAGACACCCCTACTTTTAAATATCAGATGCGCTACATTGTGTGTTTCTATTCGTTGTGTTAGCTTGTGCTCTTGTTTAATGCGGTTAGAGGTTGAAGTAATTTTCTAAAATTCGAAATGCGGAAACAATGAATCTTGTTTACTTTCCAATTACCACTACAGTACAGGTTCTTTCATCATCAGAAAACATCAGGTCCTTAAATTGTATTGTCCTGAAAGGCTGAAATAAAAAGTATTGGAAGGTATTGCTGTCTATATAAAAGCTACATGCAGCAGAAAGATGATGGGTTACTTATTAATTGTTTAATATTTTAATCAAACTTTAAAACGATACTCAAGGTAGGTCTTGTTTAAGAATTAAGATCATCACTTTTAATTCAAAATGTAACATCTTTTCACATATTAGTGCAAAACTAACACTTTTTCAAAACATAACAGTCATCTTGCAGTTTGACCGTCTTATATGAAATTTTGTAATCATTTTGTGTGTCTTCTTCTTCTTCTTTTATTTTTTATTTTTACATAACCTGCTGCTTGCTAACTTTCTAAGTCCCAAGCTTTTTCGAGATTGCTGCTTTGTTGTGTACATTCCAGTTTAACATATATCATGCCTTTTTCTTATATGCAGTTTGTGACTCGATGCATCCAGTTTTATTTTGGGCCAAATGAATTTGTCAAGCATGATGCGCAGCCCCTCAAGTGCTTGAAGACACTGGAGCTGGTTGGCTTTGTGGGAAACCCTTTTGACACTGGGCTTGCTATCCATGTGTTCAAGAATGCCATTGTGCTCCAAGAGGTAATTGTTGTTGTCAACCCGCATCCAGAGCTTAGTGCATGGAAACATGCTATGGAACTCCGAAGGAAACTACCCCAGGGTGTAAAGTTCTCTATAAATTAGTCATATAGTAGTGCCGAGTGCGTGGGTTTGTTATATGTCAATGTTGACATAGTTGCATGAAGTTGCAAATGGTCGTCACACATCTTATATTGCTTACTGGTATAAGTTTTGCAAAACAATTTTTTTTTTTTACTTTCTATTATACCAGGGGCGCGGCATTATGTTAAATTCCTGAAATAGAAGCAAATGGACACTCACAGATGATACTGATTGATGGACCCCTACCATGTTTATGATTTGCTTCGTATAGGTTTTGAAATTTGATGTTGGGTACGAGCATGATATTCATATGTTTAACCTCATGGATAATTCTTCCAAGTTTATTTGAATGCTAGTAATGATATACAAATATGTCTAACTCAACCTAAGATATAACATGCAGTTTTTGGTGTGTACACAGTGTGTGTGGATACACAGTTATACCTGAAGCACTTTGAAAGTAAGAGAACAACATAGACCAACACGGGTGGTGATCTAGTGGTTCCAAGCTTACTCCCAGGTGGTTTGGTAAGACAATGTCAAGGGTTCGAATCACCATTTTCCCATGCCATGTGTCTGCTGGCTTCTAGGAACTATACTAGCCCCTTGTTGGGGCTACATTGACGGGATCAGTGCTTAATCACGAACGATCAAGATATAATTGAGACATAGAATGATACATAAAGTGAATTGCTAAATACCACCCCTTTTTACTAGCTACCGCCCCCCCAATTTCCAATTTTACCCTCACCCCTTTTCCTCACTCACTCTCACTCATCCTCTCTTCCTCACTCACTCTCACTCATCCTCACCACCACACCATCACACCGGCAACCACCACCACTCACGGCACAACCACCACCGGTAAAAAATTTTTTTGCGCATTTTATTTTCACAGTCGTCTGAAATTTTCGACTCACCCTTGGGTGAGTCGCCGGTCGCATACGACTCACCCAAGGGTGAGTCGGAAATTTCAGACGACTGTGCAAAAAAAATATTATTATTATTATTATTTATTATTATTATTATTATTATTATTATTATTTATTGTTATTATTATTATTATTTATTGTTATTATTATTAATATTATTATTATTATTATTACTGATTATTGTTTAATTAATTACTGATCATGCCACTGATTTTCACTGATTACGTAAGATCTTGCCGCTGATTGTCACTGATTCAATAAAATCTAACTCCTGATTCGCACTCATCCTTTAAGATTTTACTACTTATTTTCACTGATTAGATAAAACCCAATAAGTGAAAAAGTACATACCTAAACGTCTATTCTTACCGAGACTTATCAGAAACTCCACGTTTTAGATGAATCCTGACATAATTTAGTTTAACTACACAATTTTAATCCCAAAAAAAAAAACGTCTATATTCTTACCAATTTATTTTAGTTCTTATTGAAGTTGCAGTTACCCCCCTACAAAAAATAAAAAATTAGCACTGTGATTTTGTGAAAGACAGGGCAGGGAACTGTCAAATCAAATCTTTCTACCCTCATCGCCTTAAGTCCAACTTAACACTCAATGGCTACTGTGCTAATTAATATCAGTATTATTGCATCGAAACGTCATTCATGTCATGCAGATACTTTTATCATTATTTACCAAACATCTAATTGTATAATTCTTTCCACTCTCCTTCTTTCTCTCTCCTCTAGTTTGATCATTCTTCACAAATCACAACTCACAAGTAACAAGCCTAAAACATACCCAACACAACACACAGCAAAACCGCCTTAATTTTCATAAACATATAAATCAATAAGAACCCAAATGAAGATAGAAATCAACAACGAAAGCAATAAGGTGATGAGTAGTGAAGCAGAGACACCAGCTAATAAAAGATTGACGCCAAGGGAACACATTGAAGAAATAAGAACAAAAAAGTTTTCAATTGGAGCTAAACAACCAAACCCTCTTACCCAAGATCTTCATCATGCGGTTACTAGCCTTTCAGCTGAACTCTATACTAAAGACATCCACTTCTTGATGGAGCTTATTCAGGTATATATCACTATCTTTTTTACACATGTTCTGTTTTTGCTTTTTTAAATTTTTAAAGAAATGTTTTTTGGGTTTTTGCTTTTTGCAAACATTATTGCTCTTCGTTTTTTTTTTTTTTTTTTTTTTTTTTTTTTTTTTTTTTTAAGAAATGTTATGAACCTCTTAAGAGATGGTGTTATGGCTTTTTTTTTTTTTTTTTTTTTTCTTTTTCCTTTTTTTTATATATATTTTGGTTGATAATATGGAGTAGTACTGTAGTAGTTATGTAGAACCCAGTAAGACATGTTAATGATATAGATCCCAAATAATAATGAGCATGCCAAAAAAGACTAGTTATTTTTGGCAAATGTTCAAAGAATGTGGGGGTTGAAGTTCTATATCTATACAATTCATGGTTACCATGTATGATGTATCTAGTGTGTATATCATGTCATTAATTTTATTTAGGAGGTATAAAGGAGTAATGTTTTGGAGGTTTTTTCCCCTTTCTTTGCAGTTTTTGGTTGAAAGTGCACGGGCATGCAAAAATCTAGAATGTTGTAATTGGTTAAATGGTTAATAGATGTGATATATTGTGGTAAAATTCCATGCTGTTTGCTTGCTTTCTCCTGAATAGCGGCCAAGATAGCACATGGCTTTGTTTGTGCCGAAGTCATGTCACGAACGAGTTTCTTTGACCCAGGACTAAGACCACTCATCTGACGATATTCCTCAGGAAACACAGCAAAGTCATGGTTGTGCGTACCCCTAATCCCAGGCAATGTGACAATCATCCAACTATTGGACCCATACACTTGCCGAGCTCTTAACTGGAACGTACATTTACAAGCCTTTGTTTTCGATTTCTTCCGAGCAGCAGTATCTAAGTCTCTTAATTCCCCTCTGTAGCGTTCACCTCGATTGCATTTTAACAATTTTACGCTTCCATTCTTCTCGTGTGACGAAATTATCAACTCAAACCCGATAGTAAGGGCAATTTGTTTTGCCCAATTAATTGCATCTGTATCACTATCAAATAACTCATCAGTGACGAAATGCGTACTGTAATCAACACCATCACCACCGAACCGCTCCAAAGGAACCTAACGAAAACAACGAAAACAATGTTAGCTTAATCTTAAATTCAAACAATATTAATAATAACAATAAATAATAATAATAATAATAATAATAATAATAATAATAATAATAATAATAATAACAATAAATAATAATAATAATAATAATAATAATAATAATAATAATAATAATAATAATAATAAATAATAATAATAATAATTTTTTTTGTGTCTGTCGGTCGTCGATCTCGACTCACCCAAGGGTGAGTCGTCCGCCAACGGCGACTCACCCAAGAGTGAGTCGTCCGCCACCGGCGACCCACCCAAGGGTGAGTCGTCTGTTGATCTCGACTCGCCCAAGGGTGAGTCGCCTGTAGCAGACGACTCACCCTGGGGGAGTCGAGATCGACAGGCGACTCGCCCTTGGGTGGGTCGCCGTTCGCGGACGACTCACCCAAGGGTGAGTCGAAAATCTCAGACGACCGTGCAAAAAAAATGCGCAAAAAAAAATAAATTTACCTCCGCCACCGTCGACGGCACTTCCCGGTCGCCGGCAGACATCCGCGGGTTGCTTGAGTGTTGATGAAGGTTGGGTATGAGAGTGGGTGGTAGAGTGGGAGAAAGAGAGGGAGAATTGGTGTGAGAGTTAGAGAGGGAGAGGATGAGTGAAAAATTAATAAAGGGCAAAATTGGAATTTTGGGGGACGGTAGCTAGTAATTTAGGGGCGGCATTTAGTAACACCCTACATAAAAGGGGACATAAGATCCATGTTGCCCATTTATACCCTGGACTCCTGTCGCTTGGAGATCAAGGGAGCAATGATATCTCGTCAATTCCCTACGCAAATCCAGTGTTTGTTGTGGCTACCTCAAATCGGCCAAAAACATTGGGCCTAATAACTTGACAATCTATTTCCCTTGGCAATAGAACGTATATTTATGTATTTGGCAAACCACCTTACAACTAACAAGAAATACATGAATTGCATTTAGGTCCTATTCTTTTCGGCGTCTTTATGTTGCATTCTTATTCATTCTGTTTCATTTCAATCTGTTTCACCCAGTGCTGTAATTTTTGTTACGCTGCAACTTCAATTCCGTTTTACGCTGCATCCATTATGCATTTTATTTTATGTCACGTTTCGTATCACTTTGCTCTTACTTTCATTGAAAATCACATGACTTTAACACACAAATCAATGCTAATGAATAAGTAGCCTCTATTTTTCTAAAAATAACTCCGTCTCTTCAAGGTTAAAAGGTATATAAAGATGCATTGCTTATTAGTTCCAGTTGAAATGAGGTCAGTAAGACACTGTTCTATTCAATAAAATGGTGCAGGACAGTGAGGAATGAAATGGTTGTAACGGTAAAAAACTGAATGGAAAGAAACAAAGCAAAATAGAACAAAACGGTACTGCGCGGATAATGAAATAGCATGTGAGACAAATGAAGTACATAATACAAAATGGCCGACCAGAGCCGAAGGTAAACTCCCTCCTTGGCTCCCTTGTCACCTAGGTTGCACTGATACCGATACGGATACGGATACGGGTACAGATACGGGTGCGGGATACTGCAATTCTAAATTTCCTAGGATACGGGTATAATAAAAATATAAATTAACATATATAGTATAACAACTTTACAAAAAAAGTAGTGAAGTACAATTCAATTTATGACCTTTACTGACATTGTTAATAGGAGTAAGCATGGGCCCTGGGTACCTGGTTCTGGTACTGGAATTGGTCTGGACCTGGAAGTGCTCTTATCAATACCAATCCTGGGTCTCAAAATTCGGAACTGGTTGCAACCAATTCCAATTCTGAGTATCATTTTTCCGGACCCAATACGCAGTGGGTACCTGCTAGGACTAATATTGGGTATCTCCAAAACATCGAATTGGTATTAAAATTGGTCCTAATACTATTAATACTACTGTTAACTTACCTTTTGATTACACATATGTTACAATTTCTGTGTTTTGATATTGTTTTATTGATTTAGAAGCGAATGTACTATTGTACAAGTGTAAACTCTTAGTAATTAGATAATATTTGCTTTCATTCAAAGAAAAAATATAATTAATTGAAGTGTTTGCTGGTTTGGCGTATCCTTAAAGTATACACCATATATCCGAGAAGTATCCGTAATTATTTTGGGAAAAAACTAATATGAAAAAATAGGATACTTCTCCGATACATATCGGGTGCGTATTCTCAAGTATCGGGTGTGTATCCTGAAAATATCGGTATCCAAATAGTATCGAATACTGCTGTTGGGCCAGATATCGGTACAACCTAGCTTGTCACTCTCTCCTCCTTGCCTGGTCCATCCTTCAACCTTCACTGGACCACCCACCCAGCCCCCTTCCCATCTCTCTCTCTCTCTCTCTCTCTCTCTCTCTTCTCTCTTCCCTCTCTCTCTCTCTGTCTCTCAGTCCCCCCTGTCACCCTCCTTGATTCACAAATTATCACAATTCACACTCCATTCTCTCTCTCTCTCTCTCTCTCTCTCTCTCTCTCTCCCCTCCCACCCAATCAATTCCTCACGCTCCCCCCAGAAAGGCCCCATCTTTTTTTTCTTCCCTTTCTTCATTTCCTACCTGAAATATACCATATCCAAGAAAACCCAAAACCCAGAAAATCATCATTTATCACCCCATTTTTACAATATACAACACTCCAGTACAATCAAGCCAAATTCAATCAAATCACCTAATAATTGAATAAAATAAAATGAACAACACCAATGACGATCCACCACCACCACAAATCCTCTCCCACCGTACAACCACCTCAATCCTTAAACTTTCCTTGACAATCTCATTCTCTCTCCTCCCCACATTCCTCTTTCTCTCTCTTCTACTCTTCTCTTTCCGTACCCTCGTCGAAAATGGCACCGTTTTTGTTACCACCTTCATTGATCATGACCCATCTTTGAAATCCCTTCTCTCTCGCCTTGATTTAGCCGGAAAATCTACCACCGCCTCAAACACAAACAACCCAAATTCAGATTCTCTCTCCTCACCATATGCTGCCACGCGTCATCACTACCGACGTCGCCGCCCTTTTCTCCACCTGACACGTGTCGGAACCCTAGACGAAGATTTCTTCTCCGGGGACGATGACGACAATAACGATCGATCTCTATTCGGGTACTCTCGAAAAACCCGAGTCAATTCTTCGTATCTAAAGATTTCAAATTTTGATAAGAAATTAGGGTTTTCTGGGCTTGTTGTATCTGATAATGGGGTTAAATTTTCTGAAGTTATAAAGCCTGGGGTTTTATTCAAAATTGAGGATGTGGGTTTTAAAATTGAGGATGTGGGTATTGGCAATTCAACAATCGGGGTTCTCGGTATTGAAAAAGAAAAAGAAAAGGAAAGGGAAAATTTTGTAGATTTGAGGTTTTTTGTAGCTGGGTTGGAATTAAGTAAGAGAGATGCTGCTGCTTTCTTTTTTCTTGCTTGTGTTTTATCAGCTGCTTATGGGTGGGTAATTCTTGGGTTTGTGATTACTTATTCATGGGCTCTTGGGATTGTTTTTGTTTCTGTTGTGAATGACTTGTTGGGGAGATATATTTCGTTTGGTTATACTGTTTGGAACGGGTCGAATTTGGGTGTGAAGAGGCTTTCTGGGTTTATATTGATGAGATGGGCAGTTAGAGATGCACTGACACAGATACTGGGGTTGTGGTTTTTTGGTGAAATTGATGATCAGTACTCGTTTTTTAAGCTGTTTTTGAGGTTGAAACTGATGCCGTTTTCGGTTAGTTCGCCTTGGGTATCTGGTTATGAGAAGGAGATTTCTGGTTTTTTGTTTGCTTGGTTCTTGGTGGATACGGTTGTAGCGTTCATATTTGCAGTCGATTCTTGGGTTACTATTGTGAATACGAGGAGGGGTGGAAGAGAAATTGTGAAAGAAGGGTGTTATTTGTTGGCGACAATGATTCACCAGTCGATTCAGCTAAAGTGTTTGGAATTGATTCTGTGTGGGGCTTTTACGCGGTGGGTTTTGGTTCGAGTGTGCGGGAAATCGTTTGCTGTTCTTTTCCAGTCATTGATAGAGGTGTATTTCATGGTGGCTTGGTTAATATTTTACTTTGCTGCAAGGTCAAAAGATGCTAATTTGAGTGGAAGGAGGTTTGGAAGGAGAGAATTGGAGGGATTGATTGATGGCCTCAGATGATATGAAGAGTGATCAGGTGCAAAATAATCACCTGCTTCAGTCTCATTTACATTGGCTAAGCGGCACTGATCTTTGGGGTTTATCAAGCCTGATCCTGTTCCATAACGTGTATTTGAAGCTCCACCATTGGATGATTCAGTGACGAGCAATGTGTTGTATGTATCTACACTCCACGAGGCAACATATTACTTGTGTACGCCAGAGACATGCCCCATGTGTATATTTCTTGCCATAAATTTTTCAGCCTATTGTTAATGTTAACTTGCAAATGATGCTATTTCATAGCAGGGTCCTGATTTGTTCCATTATGATGACACCTTGTTGTCCAGTATATTTTGTATTAGTAGAAGTTTAGTGAAGAAATTACATTAGTTTCTGCAGTGCCTCCATATTACTAGATATTTTGCATAACCATGAAAAACATTTAGCCATAGGTCAAGGCCTCTCTGCATGACATTGTGATCTTCCTCTCAGCCTGTTCAGTGGATGGATTGTCTGCATTAGTTATGTGAAAAAGGTGGAAGGAAATGCAATGCTTTCAAGTAGGAACGTTTGTTAATATTGCTGTTTGCATCTGGACTTAGAGTTGATATTGTATTGTCTCAGTTCTTCTTCGGGGCTTGGGGAGGTTGCATATAGAAAGTTGATGAGCACAAAGACTTTGTATGCACACTACAGAGATCTGTTAATAGGGAGCAACATAGTTTGGGGGAAGGCCAGGAGGGTGTTACTGAGAAATCGTTAATGTTTACTTGCAAATGATGCTATGATATAGCAGGGTCCTGATTTGCTCCATTATGATGACAGCTTGTTGTCCAGTGTATTTTGTATTAGTAGAAGTTTAAAGAACAAATTACATTAGTCTCTGTACTGCCTCCATAGGTCAAGGCTTCTGGATGACAATGCGGTCTTCCTCTCAGATTGTGTTCAATGGATGGATTATCTGCATTAGTTATGTGAAGTAGGGAAAAATGCAATGATTTTAAGTGGGAACGTATATTCAATTTGCATCTGGCACTGAGAGCTCATATTGTTTTCTCTCATTTTCTATATTAATACAATGGAGCTTGGGGAACATTGCATATATAAATTTGATGAGCACAAAGACTTCGTCTCATTTTGCTTTTCTAAGCACTTATTTGCACACTAACACAGGGATCTGTTAATGATTTTACTTGTATAGGGGGCAACACAGTTTGGGGGGAGGGTGGTACTGAAAAAATCGTCCTTGGATGGACTGTTGAGGTGGATGTGGGCAGGAGGTGTAACTATCCTAGCATTAAACCACCCAGGTGATGTTGCCTACATGGATTTATGACGAATAAAGGTCTCAAGAACTTACGCGGTAGCAAGTTGTATGACCAAGGATGACATGACCTTCTCCATAAGGGCTGAGATGAGCTCTACGATGAAGCCTTCTGAATGGTTTAGTGGCATTGCATCCATTTGTGGGAAGACCTTCCTTCTTCTGGTTTGAATTTTTGTCTCATGAACCTCTATGAAATAAAAGTGCAGGATGTTGCTTGTACTGTGCAATGTTACTGTTTCTAAAGTACCTAGATGTTTTCGAGATCATAAAGCTAGTTTTGCCATTTCTCTTCCAGGAGTTTTTATTATTGTGCCTGTATTTTATTCACGAATGTTGTTTCTGGTGTGACTGCCTGGTTTACTTTTGAATTTGCACTCACTAAAGTGGTTCCCAGACCCTGCCCTTGGCGGGAATATCCTCGGTTGTTGTTGTACTCTAAGGTGGTTGAAAATGTTAGTTGGCTGGCTTGGCTTTGTAATTTCTGCTCTAGAACTGGAAGACTGTCATCATTCATTACCAGCTATGGACTTGGGTAAGTTTGCATTTTTCTCCTGCATACTTGGGGAGTTCTGTTTAAATACAATCTAATGTTCAGTTGAGGAAGTCTCTTAGATCTGTCAGCAGTTTCCACAATTTCTGTCCTCTACCAACTCCCACAAGAAATTCGTGGGTTATCATTAGCTTCTTTTTCCCTGATTTAAAACATTTCACCTCCAACCGTCCACCCCATCCGCTTCACTTGGGAACTACATACTTTCTCCTATGTTGCAACGCTTTTTCTCAAGTGACCCTTTCTTCTGTCTCTCTCAAATTGTCACTTGCCTTTTCTCTTTTCTCTTTTCTCTGATATTTAAATTATAGTTCAAGGACGTGCTCACTTTGCTTCAGGTCTCCAGCTGATCACAACTTTTAAGATAAACTTGGGGAATTTTATTGTGGTTGAGATAACGTTTAAGTTCCTATTCTTCAGACTCTTGCTGGCATGGTAAGTTCTGCCAGTTCAGATTAGCTTCTTTATTGTCTTGGGTTTCCACTTTGTTGGAAACCGAAGTTAAATCCGTTGTGGAATCTCATGATGGAGAATATCCTCAATATGTTTGATAGGTTGAAGTAGGAATTACTTTATCCAGATGTGTATCTTCTTGTTGGTACTTGGTTATATTCATGTATGTGTTTTAGGATAATGAAGAGGCTAATGGTGATGGAAGGCTTAGTTTTCGTCATATGGTAATTGGTCACTGAATAGCTATGTTACTTACTTACTTGGACTTGGCTTGAAAATTTTGTGTGCTTTTGGCTTAAGTGAAGTGTCTGTCCCATGTCAGATTCTCGAGTTGCTGTTGAAATAACATGAAGAGTCCATGTAACATAGCTGAAAATTGAAAAGTTTGACTGGTAGGCAAATTTTATTGGCGTGTCTCTTTAGATTTGTTTCATTCTTGTCGCAAGGTTATGAGTAGTATGCGTGCGCCCTTCGCTGTAGGTGTTACTTATTTAAGCATGAACTATACTTCCCTTGGAAATTCGTTGCATATTCCTTTCACCTTTAGGAAAATACAGATTGGGATGGGGCCGCAATTTTGAACACAGCCTTCCCACTTAAAACTTCTTTTGCTTTTGCTGTCTCAAACAAATGTTGCTTATCTTTCCTTTAACAACGCCCCTCCCCCCCTTTTTTTTATTTGGTTAAAGAATTGGAAATATGTTAAGGAGCTTGATGTGAAGGCCGACTTGTTCGGTGTGCTCAGCTCATAATCCCCTAATGACAGGATTTATTGAAACTTCTTCTGGAGTTTCTTCTGAATCCCTTTTGTGATTTTCTGCTTTTCTTTTTCGATATGTCTCTTTTGCGTTTGCCAATTTCTCTTGAAAATCTAAAAATTTCTGAGAAGTATAACTTTTATCTGGGCAATCGCTTTCAACAAGACCGATACTAATGATTGGTTATGGGTCAGGAGCCGCAGCATGGGTATTACACCTCATTTGTGGTCATCTTTTTCCACAACTGCATACATGGCTGCTGAGTGTTTCTGGAGAACGCTTTTGGTGTCAGAAGAAAAGATGCAGTCTGAGTTAGGAATCTTTCACATCTCATTCGCTAATGAGGTATTGAATTTGAGGCTCTGGGAAGACAAACGTTATTGGAATAATGCTTCTTTTACCGTCATACCTTGTTTGGTGAGGGAGCAATGTTTCACTGAAGTTTTTAGTTTCATTAATCAAACTGTTTTTTTTGGTTGGGGATTGGTGAGCTTTGTTGCATTAGCTCTCTTCTCTATCAAGTTAGGACTTTGATGTTGTGGTATTCTTGTTTCTGTTTCTTTTCAATTGTTGGAATTACCAGGCTTGTGGATATTATTTGGAGCAAATTGATTAGAAATTGAGGTTGGTTCATAACATAACACAATGTCTCCAAGAGAAAATAGAGCTGCCTAGGGTAGTAGAATGTTGGGGCAGTGTGAGTGGTAATGTGCATGTCTGATTTCTATGGGAAGGATTGTGTGGTAACTGAGTCATGCCATGATGCCTACAGCTGAGAGATATCCTGAAGGCCGCTAGGGGGCTGCGGGAGGGGAATTGAGGCATAGCCGCATAGGTGATTGTAGTAACATAGAGGTGATGGTGATGACATAGTCGGTTACGAGGGGTGATACAGTGGTTGATGCTGTGATGCAGGTATTGAGCAGTCGCATGCAGTGGTCAGTTTTTACCTGGACTTGCTGCTGAATAAAAGGGCAATTTTGTTTACTAGAATTGGATTGGTCATTTGTCATAGGAGATTATTGAACCTGTCAGAAGTTCTGCACTTGATCAGGAAATTTCTCTTGATGAAGTAAAACCTCTGAATATGTCGCTTGTCTATCTTATGTTATGCCGTGCTTTGGACTGATAATGGCACATGTGCCATGTCCACACTTTTCTGGCATCAAAGCTCATCTATTCGTAGCAAATTGTTTATGGCATCCATTTGGTTGTGCTTGCTTGTGTTATAATGGTGAATTCATGGGATGGAGGTGGCATAGACTATGTTAATGGGGGTTAACTGTTGAAAGTGAAGGTGATGGTTCATCACACTTCCCACTGAAGAGCTTGTGCTAATTCTCTGTGTCCATTGCTTGAGACGTGCTCCAAATTGAGTATTGGAAACTCCATCTTCCCGAGTCGTGAGTCACTGGTCTATTTTATTGTAGTTTGGTCATATACTAGAGTAACTAAACAAGTGCAAGCACTTGAGGAGGTAAATGGAGGCAATTAGAGGGTTAACTTTCATGCTATGGAACACCTGCTGCTTCAGTTCCTTGTTGCACTGGCTTGCCGGCATTAGTCTCTTTTTTTTGGTGCAAAGTCTTTGGTTGTTCTCTTGTTGCTGAATTGCCACTAATGTTGGATGACGTAGACTGCTCTAAACCTTTCCATTTGCCATTATTGCCCTTCTAATTTGGAAGTTTTTGTCATAACTTTGCATTGCACTGTCAGACATCATCATCTCTCTATTACCTGAAGTTGTTTAATAACTTTGCATTGCACTGTTGGACATCAGTCAGTCATCATCTCTCTACTACCTGATGGACAGCAAAAATGTGATAGTATAGGATAAGAACCTCTTGCAGAGCCGTGGAGCTTTTGTATGTTTTCTTTGCTTTTATTTGCTCTTTCTCCCCTCCCTGGTTTTTCTTGGTTCTGTTTTTGAATATCTTCGTAGTGTACATGGGGAAGATAAATTGCGGGTTGTTTGTCTGAGTGCTAATATTGGTTTTGGTGTATGGTAAAGATAATTGAAACACGGTGTAGCAGGTATTAGCATGAACGCAAGCTTCTCATCTTCTTGTAGCAGTGAGCCCTGAAAACTTATCAAGTCTTGATACCGAAGATGTACACGAAATAGTATATTTCAGGTGGATGTTCGAAGGATTTCAGGAGTTTGATGATAAGTTGCAGAACCTTTTAGGAATTCCTACTGCGCATATGAGAAGTCTTGTACTAAAAAGTGAAGTTGTGGAGTTATGTTTTACTTTGTTTGGTGTTGCTCTAAGACGTGAAGTATTTGTATGTGTCATTGGATTGACGAGTAAATATGAGATGCCTGTGCAACTGTCATGTACAGACTATAGTGATTGCTGTAGGAACCACTGAGCACCGGTTGAAAGTAGGTGATTCAGGGAGCAGAATTGGCGATCTGAAAGATCTTAATGACTGAAGCCAATGATCACCAGGTTATTTGGTTAAGAGATTGGAGTTACATGTAGGATTGTTAGTGAGAAGAAATGGCTTTTAGCTCGATTCTTGTTCACTTGCTGCAAATGGAAATTGGGGTTTCCGCGGTGGAGACTTGGTAGAGGCAAGCAACGGAATTAGTATATTTGTGTAGAAAACATTCGATTAATTGGTGCTTTATGCTAAGTTCAGTACTTTGTTTATGACAATCCTGAGAGTGATATGGTATTGCCTGTATTTTACTGACAATGTAGTTAACTGCTGCATTCTGTCTGTTCTGTGAAATTAACCTAACAAAAGTATTATTACATTATAAATCTTTATAATATTTCATAAATTAACGGTTAAAATTTGTGAACTTTAACCTTGAAAAAATTACATAAACTCAGTGATGAGGAGTCATAAAAAGTTCTAGCTACACTCCCTAAGGAATAAAAAAAAACAGAGAAGTTTTAGCCACGCTGCTTATAATAAGCTGAAAAAATGACATCGGATCATAGACGGACATCGATAGTTTGGTAGATGTCCATTGCCTCAAATAAAAATTTTGATTTAGACACCTCACTGGAACTATATGAAACCTAAATATTTAATCCGCGTTATTAAAATGAGCCACATGTCATCATCAACCGATATTGTGTAGATTATACAAATAAACTAGTTACATTCCCGTGCGATGCTCGGTTTGTGTGTTTATAACAACTAAAATATTTTCATTGGTACAAAATTATACAAATATTTCCCCTATATCACATATAGTTACGAAATTCTTAATCTATAGGCATCTCCCTTTCTATACTCAAATCAAATTTCTTACTTTCGTGTTTAATTCTAATTGTATGCTCCTAACGGTACACTATTTTATATAAATCAGTTATATTCCCATGCGATGCACGGTTTGTGTGTTAATATTAAATAAAATATCTTTATTGGTATAAACTTCCAAGACACCTTTGGCATATGCCATATATGGATACAATACTTTTCTATGAACCTCTCAATTCTTTAATATGCACAAACCTATCACATTACACCAATTTTAGGGCAAAATACCAAAATTATACAATATCTCATTCGTTGTTAATCATTATATAAACAACTGGTTTTGTATAGCCAAATTTGTTTATTATTTTTTGTTGCAATTTCCTTCTATATCCGGTCCAAAAGACCACCACCACTACTACTTCCATACTACTACTATTTAATTTTGCTGCATTTTTCTACTGTATCCACTCCAAAAAAGAGGATGCCCTAAGTATCAAAATAGATGCAGTAAAATTATATTTAATTAATTAACAACCCTATATACCATTCATTGAAAGCTAATACATTCTTGTGCCTAGTAAATACCACCATTGTTTTTGTTTAATACCACCCACAATGACACATGTGTTCCATTTTTACCCTTCCTTTAATTTTCTCTTATTTTTTCTCTCCTCTCACTCACCCCCACATCAAGGACATGTCCTTCTCTCTCCTTAGCTTGACCACCCCACCTCACCGCTGGCCACCGACATTCCGATTAATTCAAAAATTTGCAGAAAAAAAAATTAAAAAATAAAAAAAATTCAAAATTCAAAAGGTCTACCTCCACTCCCAGGCGTGGAGTGAGCTCGCTCCGCACCCAGGCGTGGCGTGAGCTCGCTCCGCACCCAGGCGTGGCGTGAGCTCGCTCCACACCTAGGAGTAGAGCGAGGTCTTTGAAATTTATATTTTTTTTTAAGTTTATTTTTTGCATATGCTCGTCAATGTTCATAAATTATTATTATTATTATTATTATTATTATTATTATTATTATTAAAAAAAAAAAACTAGAGTCAAGTCTCGCCCCCAACCAACTAAGGACAAGCACCTACTCCTAACAAGATGAAAAGATCTTCACTCCGCAACAAAGCGAAGCGAGCCAGCCTTTTCAGCTGGCTTAAAATCAATTGACTAATAGGGTAGGGCCCCCTCCGCACCTGGGTGTGGCGCGAGCTTGCTTTGCACCCAAGTGCGGCACGACCTTACTCCGCACCTGGGTGCGGCGCAAGCTGGCTCTGCATCTGGGTGTGGCGCGAGCTCGCTTCACACCCAAGTGCGGCGCGACCTTACTCCGCACCTGGGTGCGGCGCGACCTTACTCCACACCTGGGTGCGGCGCGAGCTGGCTCTGCATCTAGGTATGGCGCGAGAAGCACGTTTATGGTGGTCGGTAGTGAAGGAGAAGGAGAGAGAAAGGATGGTCAGCGGTGGAGTAGGGGGTTGGTGTCGGCCCGGGGGTGGGGGTGGGGGGATGGTAGTGTGGGTGGTCTGAGGTGAGGAGAGAGAGGAGGGGAAATTAAAATAAGGGCAAAAAGGAACATGTGGGTTTTGTTGGGTGGTACTAAATAAAAAGGATGGTGGTATTAAGGTGGAATGTTTATATAAATACATTTGTGATCATATAATTAATGGTAGTAAAATAAGATCAGATACATGCATCTTAAGTATTTGATGACATGTCAATATTTGCATACGTATCGAAGCCTACATGTCAATATGCAATTCTTTATATATTTCTTATATGCCCCATGCGAGGCACAAACTTGTAATCATATTATGAAATATGGAACGTAACTAAAAATAAACCATACAAAAAAAAAATGTGTGGAATAACACTGAACGTAGGATGATACAAATTTTTAAGTTATTATAACGCTCTTTTAATCATACAACAACTCAATTGAGCAAATAGATATTTTTGTGATTATTAATTATATGCATTGAGCAAATAGATATTTTTTGTGATTATTAATTATATGCATGTATTATTATAAAAAAATTTAATGAAATGTATTTGTAAGATACATGTACTTGACTTTTGGAGAGAAAACATTATTTAATAAAAGAAAATATGTATTAATGTAGGTTCATGGATGTTAAATAAAGATGACACGACAAGCTATGTGGATGTGACTTGCTTATGTGGATGCTCACTTGTCCATCAAGCAATTGCGCACCGCTCAATTAATGTACATTAAATAGGCAAATACTCAATCAGTTCATAGCTCTTCATTTGAAAGTGAATAATTCCCTAGCGAGGATTTAGGGTGCGTTCTTTTCCACTTATTTCCACTGATTCTCACTGATTGGGTAAGGTCCTGTCGCTGATTCTCACTGATTGAATAAGGTCCTGCCACTGATTTTCACTGATTCAATAAGGTCCTTCCACTGATTCTCATTGATTCAATAAGGTCCTGCCACTGATTATGTGAGTAGGAATGTGGATCCTGCCACTGATTGAGTTTGGTCCTGTCACTGATTCAATAAGGTCTAGCAACTGATTCCCACTGATTGAATAAGGTTTTGCCACTTAGGATTTGTTTGATTCACCTTAATTTTACTTAAATTCAGTTCAATTCATGTGTAACTTTATAACTCATATAACTTTTTATTCCGAAATAATTTCATGATGATAATTATGTCATCGAAAAGATCTCAAATCATACTTTCAAATGAGTCCAATATTGACTATGTTTGGACGAATTTTAAATGGTTAACGGTTAAGTTTAAAAAATCAATTCAATTCAGTTCAATTCATTTCAGTTCAGTTCAGTTCAGTTCAGATCAGTTTTATCTAGGTGAATCAAACGGAGCCTTATTTCCACTGATTGAGTAAGGTCCAATAAGTGGAAAAGAACACACCATTATCCAATGAGTTTAAGTCCTTCAAGATAAGGGTGGGAAACCTTCATCACCTTTATTTGCATGGAGGGTCTCATTTTCTATTTTTTTTTTGAAAAAGGTAATAATTTTATTTCCAAAATGTATGATCAATACAGCACAAGAGTTCAATCCTCCTGCTCCAGCCAAGATTGAACAATGCTAAACAACATTAAACTCAAGTAACTATTTTCCAGCCCACGCAGGGGAGGAGAAAACAGAGGAGAATACATGGACAGCACAACAGATTACAAAGGAATATGGTTTAAATCATTCTGCATCAGCGAATATATTTTGTGACAACCTGAACTATATGCTCTCGCGTGCAGTTGGTGGATAATATTTTTGCATAGACCTTTGACTGTGCTTATTTCTTGCTTGAAAATTTTTCCATTCCTTGCTTCCCAAATAGCATGACATACATGGCCTTGACCACTTTTTTCCGAGCACTCTTGCCCACAGCAGCTTTGTTAGCCCATACCAGCACCTGATCCCAAGAGTAAGAGGGAAGAGGCACTCCAACCCAATCCATCAAGGACTTCAAGAGCTCCTTGGAGAAGGAGCAGTCAAAAAATAAATGCGCGTGTGATTCAGGAGCTGCATCACACAGTACGCATCCCAGGCTAGTAATGTTACCAATGCCCAATCTCATAAGCCTATCCACAGTTGGTAGGCGTTGCTGACACACTAACCAAAAACAGAAAGCCTGTTTAGGGATACTCACAGGTGCCCAACAGAGTTTAGTCCAGTTTACAGCAGGACTGTCAGGAGCCAATTTCCTGTACGCAGCACTTACAGAATATCTGTTATTGTTCAGAACAACAGGCTTGACCCTTTCCCTATCATCAAACATCTTCCTGACCATCCATGATGCTTGCATGGGACAGTTCATGTCCCAGAAATTCTGCCCCTTGATATAGTAAGAAGAGACCCACTGAATCCAAAGTTTCTCTTTCAATTTGTGTACATCCCGAACAAGCTTGCCAATAGATGCTACATTCCAAATTTGCAGCTGAAACAAACCCAAACCCCCTTTAGACTTGGGTGAGCAGACCTGCTCCCAAGCTACAAGGGTACGCCTAGATGGATTACAAGAACCAGTCCACAAGAAAGAGCGGCATAGTTTCTCAATGTGATTTAACACAGATTGTGGCAAAATAAATACTTGTGACCAATATGATTGCAAAGAGAAAACCACACTCTTGAGCAATTGTAACCGCCCTGCATAAGATAGTAATCTGCTAGTCCACACTGACATTCTAGTAATTACTTTATCAATGATAGGTTGACATTGAGCTATAGAGAGCCTTTTAGAGGATAGAGGCACGCCGAGGTATTTGACAGGTAATGTGCCTCTCACAAAAGAAGTGTGCTGCATAATAAGCTGCTGGCTTTCCTCAGTTAGCCCTCCGAAATAAATCTCTGGCTTGTTGAAATTAGCTTGAAGACCCGAAGTTGCAGAAAACTCATTAAGATAATCCAGAAGGAAGCTAACAGATTGGAGATCACCCCTAGAGAATAACAGAAGATCGTCTACAAATATGATATGGCAGAGTTTGAACTTAGAGCATCTGGGGTGGTACTTGAACTGAGGCTGCTTCTTCAACTGATCCAGGCATCTTGACAAATATTCCATACCCAACACAAAGAGATATGGGGATAATGGATCACATTGTCTTAACCCCTTTTTTGCAGTAAAAGGAGGTAACAAGGAACCATTATAACAAACAGAATAGCTCACAATCGACATACAAGTCATAATCATTTGAACAAATCTAGCAGGAAAATGGAGAGAAAATAACATTTGTTCAAGAAATGACCATTTGATCGAATCATAGGCCTTCCTCAAGTCCACCTTGAGAAGGCATCTAAGAGAAATATGCTTCCGACCATAATGTTTCACAAGTTCATGGGCTAGGATAACATTATCAGTAATTTTTCTCCCCTTCACAAATGCAGATTGCTCCTCATGAATGATCGAATTAAGAACACCACACATTCTATTAGCAAGTACCTTTGAAGCTATCTTGTAGAGCACATTACAACAAGAAATAGGTCTAAACTGACTGACATTTGAGGGATTGTTTACCTTGGGCACCAAAGTAACAGTTGTACAATTTAAACTTGTAATCAGCTTGCTAGTATGTAGCATATTCAGCACATCATCACAGATATCTCCATTTATCACAGACCATGCTTTTCTGTAAAAAGAAGTTGTAAAACCATCAGGCCCAGGGGATTTTTCCTCGTCCATGTCCCAAAGAGCTTTCTTCACCTCCTCCGCTGTATAATCCTTGGCCAGTGCTAGCTGTTGTTCAAAGATTAACACAGGACCCATCTCTACAATTTCACTTCTGACTGCAGGCAATGTGGCAGCACAAGACCCCATCAAACCTTTGAAAAAAGCCAAGAATTCCTGTTATATTGTAGCATGGTCTTCAATCTTAGAACCTTGGGAATCATAAATATATGTGACTTTATTACTAGCTCTCCTTGCTTTAACTGAAGCATGGAAGAACTTAGAATTCCCATCTCCACATTTAATCCAATTGATACCCGACTTCTGTCTCAAAGAGGCCTCCTCAACCTGACACAACTTATCCAGTTTAGCAAATGCAGCCTTTTCAGCATCAATAATGCTTGAATTGAATAGATCATGTTTCAAACTCTCTTGGATGTCTGCTAATTTACTAGTAGCAGCTTGAATTTTTCCAGGAAGTCCCCTGTATTTCTTTGCATAACCTTTTAATGCAAATTTCACATTCTTCAGTTTCTGTAGTACCTTAAACATAGGCACCCCTCTACCTTCAAATTTCTAGTTATCCTTTACTAGCTGCAAGAAGTTCTCATCTGCATCCCAGTGAGAAAAAAACTTGAAGGGTTTGCTCCCAGACACAACACCATGGTGAATTGTAACAATGCCAGCACAGTGGTCAGACAACTTAGTTTGAGTAAAATCCACCTCAGCTAAGGGAAAATCATTAAGCCATACATCATTGCCCACAACTCGATCTAGCTTTGTGTAGACTCTACTAGATAAGCTATGTCTATTACACCAAGTAAATTCCCACCCTTTAGATCTAATATCTGCAAGCTTGAGGTCAAAAAACAGATTCTGTAACTCATTATCACCAGAGTGTCTCCCATTATAGCAAAGTCTCTCATCAGGTTTTAAGGTAGCGTTGAAGTCACCCCCAATCAACCAGGGCCACCCGCCATTATTTTGACTCAGAAAATTCCAGCACCTACTTCTTCCATTGCAATCATTTCGACCATAAACTGCAGTGCACATAATAGTTCTAGTATCCCCAAGCCAACGGACCTCAGCTGAGATACATTGGTCCATTTCAGAAACAACATTGACAGAAACTTTAGTGCAATCCCAAACAAGCATAACTCGGCCATTTGGGGCAGATTGATGATTACAAGCAATTCTCCAATCTACGCCCAAGTTATTCAGTAAACTAGCAACCTTGGGTTCTTTTATTTTTGTCTCAAGTAATCCAGCGATGTCTATTTTATTTTGCTGTAAAAAATACCTGAGACCCCTCTTCTTAGAAGGTTTATTGAGGCCCCTCATGTTCATGAAGAGGCTCTTTATTGAACTGTAGTCTTCAGTGAGGAGGGCTTATCACTTGCCTCCTTCTCAGTAGTAGCTTCAGTTTCATCTTCAATCACTACAATAGAACCATCAGGCATGCTTCATAGATAACGGTTTTGCTACTGCCTGCCAAAGCTGCAAATGGAATAGTTGTGACCACATTTACTTCAGAAATAGCAGGTCTCTTCCCCTTAGACTGAACAGTCTCCCATCCTTCATTTTCAGGTACATCATGACTAGCTGCAGGCACGGGTATAACCTGTTTGGCAACTCATTTGTTCTTCATTTTATTCTTCTTCCTCCTCCTAGCAGCTGGAGGGTTAGCTGCATGGGGCTGCACTTCTCCTTACCACAATCTTCAGCCTTGTGCCCAAATTGTAGACACTTAGAACATAGGAGGGGTTCCCAATCATAGACAACTTGCTGCTTGAACGCAAACCCATCATCATCAGTTAACGTAAGCTCCCTTTCCAGTGGTTTTGTAATGTCTATTTCCACAAGAAGCCTCGCAAAAGAGATTCTCTCTTGCTTAGTTGTGACCTGATCTGCCATTAAAGGCTTCCCCAAGCAACTACCAATCCTACTCAATGAATCAGCAGACCAGCAAGAGAGTGGGAGCTTAGGCAGTTGAACCTAAAAGAGGTAAAATTCTCACAGTTCCAGCATTTATTTGAAAATTTTCCACCCATTGTTTCAAGACAAAGGGCTTGAAATTAAACACATAGGGGCCAGCTTCAATTACCTTTTGCATATCATCTTCAGATTGAAAACGAAATACAAAATACCCATCCTCATGAGGTAAAATTTTAGGTTTTATACCCATCCAAAATGAATCAACATAGTTAACAATTTGTCTCAAATATGGATTTTCTCCCATTACGAACCCAATCAAAGTGAATTTCCATTTCTCAATTTGTCTCATTTTCTATTATTTGAATATGTCAACCTATTAAAGAATTGGTTTGTCTAACGTATATAGTTTGTGGGCTATTGCATTCGTTCTTGTAAGAAGAAAAAAAGTCCTTCAAGACAAGGGTGGGAAAAGCCGAAAGGCTACGGATATGTGCCACTTAAGTGGGTGCAAAAGGTGTGTTGCATAGTTGTGAAGACATGTATCTAGTGCATTGACGCCCATCCTGTGTGCACATGGCTGTATCGTGTTGTGATTTATTATGTGAATGTTGTTCTTGCTTTTCGTCGTTTGTGTGACAGCCTCACAGGAGCAAGGGTCATTTTCTCCTGCACCTTACCTTATTAGTGCCACTTTACAGATCCTTTTCTCTATGAATTGCTTATCACGTACGACCATGTACGATTATTTTGAGGGCCCTTTCTTTTTCTACTTGTAAAGTGGTGGAGAATACAGCAGAGTACAAAACAATACTTATATAGGGGAAATGAATATATGCAATCGACTATGATGTCGAATAACTTTATCTTATACTCCCAATCAAAATACATTTTTTTGATTCGTTTTAGATTATATTTTCACAATATTAACTTTTTAAAATATTAATATTTGTATAATTAAAATTATTAATGCTTAAAGTATCATCTTGGAGACTGTGAAAAGTCAAATAGAAAGATTATTTGAAATGAAGGGAGTACTTATAGTTATAGGTGGTTGATCATTCGTTCTTTATACCGAGCAGAAAATAACCTTATCTTTGATTTGAGAATCTTAGAATGTTGGTAGAACTATTTTATGAAGCATTGAAATATGAAAATAACACTACAAGAGGTTGATAATTAGGATAATAAACTGTTTCATTATTTGTTATATACGAATCGATTTATGAAGTTTTTGAGGAATAGAAATGGACTCAAAATGTCACACTCATAATGTTCGATATAATTTACCACCCATGCTCAAAATTTTTAGACTCATAACTTTCTTCTATTACACTCTTTCTCGGGAACATTTAGCTCCATCATATCTTTAAGCTTTCATATTTTGGTAGGAATATTTGTTTTCGGTCTCCATTCTCCACACATCCTAGTGGGTCGTTTAGTTCATTAATTCGTAGGACAAATGGGATCACAAAATGTTGGGATTGAGAATTGAAACCTCATCTCAGATTCTCGGAAGTAGAAAGTGGGAGTTGAGCCACTGCTCCAAATATTATAATCTCGATATTATCTTAAACCAATATCTAGATATTATCTTAGATATTTTAAGATTAGTCTCCATTATCATAGATATAATCTTGAAGTTAATTATATGAAGGGTACATATCAGATTTTTTAATCATTATTGTGATTGAAGAGATTTCAAATTGAAGATATTAATGACAGTCGTGGTGTTGCTATACCGATGGGATTGATGCTCCTTTAGCCCTAGTGTTGTTATTTCATTTTTTTCAATTTTGTCCTAATATAAGCGATGCTCTTTTTCGATCTGCTCATGTTTAATTTGTTTATGATCTCTGTTGTCCATTATGATGTTTATGTTTTCCGGCTATATATTTTCCTAAACTGGTTTGGCCAATTATTTTGGAATTGTGCGCAATTAGGAACATTGTATGGTCCAAGGTCATGAGAGTGACGAAACGACTCGTGCATTAGTTCTATCACATGAAACGGACTCGTACGGGTGTACGAGTACTAAAGGTCGCAAATCTTGATATTTTTCTCTACCATCCTTGTCACAAGGTAGATATTCAAATGTTGCCAGATAACTAAAGTAAGGATATTAGTACAAAGGTTATGAAGATATCAATTGATAGAAATCGAACTCTAAACCTCTCAGTTGATGACCGATACTACGACATCCCTAACGTTTGAAGTATTCTTTTTGTTCTTTAGATCTAGAGGAATACATAAGAGGTTCTTTTTACTTATTTCTTTTTTCTATGAAGGTCCAAAAAATTGACGTTGTTGTAAATAATGCTAACTTCCGATCCCATGAAAAACATGACTTATTTTTCTTCTTCTCATATGGAAACATCACAAGACGCATTTGAAATTTGTTTGCAAATAAACAAAGGTAGGAACCAACATAATCAAAATTTTAATATATTGAAGACCTGACTAATGGTTCATTTCTTAATACGCCACTTCATACATACATGACTGTATTAGAAGTGTAGAAAATGCATCTCTTGCGCCATATCTTGTATGGAATTTTCCCACTTTGGGAATAAACAGTTCTGTTAGAATTTAAACTCAATACCTCTTGGTCCCTTTTTGATTTGCTTTGATATACCACGTATAAATGAACCAATTCAAAATTTAAGTGGATGGTTGGAGACTCATTTAATGATTGTACTCCTTACTAACATGCATGTTTGTAATGATCGATAAGGAATATAATATTAATTGGGCATACAACCATCAACTTAAACTTTTAGCCAAGTTGGTTCCAACACATATCATCAAAGCCGGATGTCCAAAAGATCATGTATTCGAATCCTGATAGCCCCATTTGAGAGCCCTAACCTGACCCTATACTTAAACAAAAAAAATAGTATTGAAGGATTATAAGAGCGTATGTATGTAGCAATGAGACACTCATACTAAAACGTATAATAATTATGAGAACATGCTTAGAATTACCCAAGAATCAGTATAGATTTAAAAGAGTACTTTTTTTTTGATAATTAGGCTATTTTATTAATGAGCAAAGAGCTTGCTCACAAAACACAAGTGTATCTTGTATGAATACATCAAAGCAAAACAAATTAAGAGGATCAATTTTCTAACCATAGCATCTCATTCTCTTTCAGGACCATGCAATCCATGTCCCTTTATTGCTTGCTCCCAACTTCGCGCAGTAATCTGCTATATCATTTGCCTCCCGGGGTGTGTGCTTAAATTCCACTGTATTCAGGACTTTCAGTAGGTTGTGCAATTTATTCCACATGAAACGCATACTCCATGGACACTCCCCTTTGTTTCGCACCCATATAAGTGCATTTTGCGAATCTGACTCCACTATCATTTTCATATCTATTGTTGCATTCCGTTGGAGGGATGTTTCTAAAGCAAAGACTATAGCCACGAACTCCGTCTCATTTGAGTCCAATATGCCTACTGATACATAGAACACACATTTTATTACTCCATAGCAATCTCGTAGTACACCACCAATCCCTGCTTGCCCCGGATTCCCATATGATGAGCCGTCAACATTCCATTTTAGTACTCCTCGTGATGGTGGATTCCACGTAATGAGTGGCCTTCTAGCCTTATGACTTCTCCATTTTCTGACCCCATCTAGATGACTCGCAATCTGTTGAGGGGAATATGGGAGGTCTGCACACCATCCTTTTGCCCAAAATCCCATTCTCAATTTTTATCATGTCAAAAATATGAATCCAATCCGGCTCAAATTGTTCAAAGATAACTCTGTTTCGAGTGTGCCAAACTGTCCAAATTATCACAAAGAACAAAGAACTCCACAACTTACCTTGAAATCCTCCAGTAATTGTGCTTAGCCACATATCAAAAAGAGCTCTTGGGTTATCTGGCATGACAATGTTGACTCCCCACCAATCACAGGTTCTGCTCCATATGGCCCATGTATATTTGCAATGAAGAAACAGGTGGTTTATACTCTCTGACATGTGTTGGCGAAAAGGACAGGATAGCTCTTGTCCACTTAGGAGCTGTAATCTCATGAGGCGATCTTTTGTGTTCAATCTTTGTAGAATTACAAACCAAGCCAATAACTCCGCTCTAGGTGGTGCTAGCCCTTTCCACAGGCCCTTTGTAAGATTAATACCATCTGGGCTCATCTCCAATTTATCAAAAACTGTGTGTATAAAGGATTTGGTTGTGAATAAACCTCTATTTCCGTATTTCCAGAAAAAGCTATCGTCCACCTTATCACAAAGGTTGACTGCATGTAACAAATCCCATAAATTCTTTATTTGCTGTTGTTCCCAAACAAAAAGAGTCCTTCTCCAACACAAATTCCATCTCCAGGAAATTCCATCCCACAGTCCCATTTGTGATATATACTCCTCTTGTTGTATGGATATAGAAAATAGTCTTGGGAATCTATCTTTTAGTCTAAAGTCACCCAACCACTTATCCCACCAAAATTTCGTTTGCCTTCCATTTCCCACTTTCTTGAGAACACCACTGATGATGACTTCTTTTATTTCTTTTCCCCAATTGATTATTAATGTAATATCTTGCCAAGGCCCTCCATTTCTTCTAACGTTTGCATCCAATAATGTAGTCTCCAAACTATTCCCATGTACTGAGCATACAACTTTCTTCCATAGAGGACATTCTTCTTGGTAGAATCTCCACCACCATTTGAACAGAAGTGAAGCATTCTTAATGATCAAGTCACCGACACCAAGCCCTCCTAATTTCTTCGGCCTTTGTACTATCTCCCATCTTACTAGAGGAATTCCTCTTTTTTCATCATTTCCAGACCAAAAAAAGTTTCTTTGCATTTTCACTATCATCTTCACTACTGCCTTCGGAATTTTGAACAAACCCAGGTAATACAACGGCAAACAATTCAGGACAGATTTTATCAAAGTGAGTCGCCCCGCCCTTGAAAGAACTTTAGCCTTCCATGTTGCCAGTCGTTCCCGTATTTTCTTCAGTACTGGTTCCCACGTTGTCACTTCTCTTGGATTTGAGCCCAGAGGAATACCCAAATATGTAATTGGCAGGCTAGCAATTTTACAACCTAACTTCTCTGATATCATCTGCACCCACGCTTCTGACTTCCCCATTGGAATACATGCTGACTTTTCATAATTTATACTCAACCCTGATAAGACATGGAAGCAATCCATCACCCTTCTTATGTTTGTGAGCATCTGTTTCTTTGCCGGGCAGAATAATAATGTGTCATCTGCGAACTGAAGGTGGGATACAACTACTTCTCCTTCTCCTACTCGAAGACCTTGCACAAAGCCTCGTTCCATAGCCCTTTGCATCAACTGATTAAACGCCTCTGATATCAATACAAAAAGAAAAGGTGATATTGGGTCACCCTGGCGTAGACCACGCTCCATCCTAAAAGGAGCCGTAGGAGAACCATTTACCAGCACAGATAATGTCGGAGTTGAAATGCACTGTTGAATCCATAGTCTCCACTTCCTGCCAAAACCCATTATTTCAAGAACTTGATCCACAAAAGCCCATTTTACTGAATCATAGGCTTTATGAAAGTCTAACTTCAATAAAATCCCCTCCTTTTTATTTTTCTTCATCCAGTGCACCAGTTCACTAGCAATAAGAGCCCCATCCAGTATTTGCCTCTCTTTGACAAAAGCTCTGACAAGGTATTGTGCTCGGCCTTCTGATCCAGCTCTTTTAACTCAGCTTCTAATTTCATAATAGTTGCATCAATATCACCAAAAGTTTCCTTATTCCACCGAGAAATGGGTTTTTTTAGTGCCTTGAGCTTCTCCGGGACAGGTAAGCTGCATAACGACTTCCATTCCCCCTCTACAAATTTTGTGAAGCCTGTGTGTGAGAACCAACAGTCCAAGCTTCTAAAAGGTTTTGGACCCCAATTATAACCTTCCAGCTCTACCATGAGAGGACAATGGTCAGATACCGAATACGGGAGACCGATAAACTTTAGGTCCGAGAAGGTCATACTCCATTCTGGATCAATAAACGCACGATCAATGCGACTTAATGAATTATTCCTCATCCATGTATATTTCCTCTCTGTCAAACTGAGGTCCATGATGTTCATATCCTCGACCCACTCACGAAAATCGGTCATACTAGCGGAAACAGTCGTGCCACCTTTTCTTTCACTTGGCTCTAGAGTTTCATTAAAATCACCCATAATAATAATGAGCATGGGATATTGCAAAATTTGTTTCAGCTGGATGAGTGACGCTCACAAGTTTTTCCTCCCTTCTCTGTCATTTGGAGCATACACATAACACAACAGTGATAGCACATTTGAATCCATTCTCTCGTATTGTTCCTTCCAAACAAATCCATCTTTCCCCTTTTTCTTCTTTTTTGAACTTCAAAAGCATTATTTATCCATTATTATTAAATAAGGCCTCTTCATTGTGTCTCTGCTCAATTTGAAAATCATCTTCAATATTGGCTGACGTTTCCACTTCAACCTGGGAAGATGGGTTTTTCCCATCCAGATTCATCTCATCCTCAATTCTCTCCTCTGCCTCTTCCCCTCCCAACTTCAAAGTATCTGCCACATCATCATACTGACCCACCAATATGGGACTGTGCGTGGGAATAGATAAAACAGGTAAGATGATTGATTATTAGATAAGATTATATTTGATGGGAACAAAATGAAATTATTATTAAATTATCAAGGGAGCCATACATGTGTATATTTTGATAAGCATCTTGGAGCAAGTGCTCTGCCCATTTGGCTCTCTACACTGCTACTATACTAATACTCTTTTTTAATATTTTGTTGACTCAGTGGGTGACCAACCCACTATAAAATTGTATCTATCTTTTTTCTACTTTAATTACTATTTTGAAAATAGATGAGAGAGAATTGTGAAAATAGAGGAGAAAAATAGATACAATAAGGTATTGGGTTATCAACCCAGTAAATGAATGTATCATTATTTTGAAAAGACTATTAGGTAATTAATGTGGGTTCAATCACGAGGGTAAGACATTAGAGGGAGATAAAATCCTGCTTATAACCATGAGAATCAATCCTAAATCTTATCGATAAGAGAGAAGGATGTCATTGTGCAACTCAACGATTCTCACCGTGTTATACAAATTATTCATGAGAAAGTCTTATCTAAAACTAATCCATAGTAAAATGGGATCACTAAGTAGAGTTCATTTTTACAGGTATTTTGCAGGAGTTCGAAAGTCAAGATATAAGGAGATTTCGACAATGATAGACATTTAGCTTGCAATTACAGTCAACATAGGCTGATTAACAGAATTAGTTAATTAAGGCAGCCGTCATAATTTCATCCATGCATGTGCCGAATTATGTATCGAGAACATACTGTATATACAAGTGTATTTTATTTGTTGGAATTCTATTTTGCTTTCCATAATCAGTTGGTTAACAATAATTAGTAATTAATTAATCATTTGGCATCTAGCTAGCAAGCACCGTCAGCGATCAAACTAGGCATACTGAAAAGCAGATTTGCATATCATTAGATAGTTATCTACTCAATTCAAAATTCCGAACCAAACCTAATTACTCAAGAATGGTATAATTGGACCAGGAGCAAAAGTTATAATGTTCTAGAGCGATGCCCACAAGCCACAACTTAATTAATTAAGCAGTGGATGATGCTCTGTTTGCCATCTTTTTAGTGGTACTATTTCATGGGATTATACGTTGGTGGGGGAGTTTTCCTAGATCCCAAACTAGTTTCGGATAAATAGTCTCAACCTACATTATAATATTGATTTGTATTCAGCTGGACACAAAAAGTTCGAAATATGGGCAGGATATTTGAATGTTGGGTAGCGTATGGGGCAAAGCAAAAAGAAGTTGCCCCAGTGTATGAATACAACACTATACAGCACTGTGTATAACTTTTTTTTCTCTCTCCTCTCTTAGTATACATCACTCCAAACTATTCCCTCTCTCTCTCTCTCCTCTTTCAATGCCGTTATTTTAGTGAGGTCAGATCGCCATTGGAGCTCGAAATCCATCGCCATCGGAGCTGGAGAACGCAATTGGAACGTTTTAAACATCGTTTTTCCTGAAATTTTGGAAAACTCGATTTACAAAACAACTCCTAAGAGGCTGATTTTCCGGTTAGAGTTTCGGGCAATTGAGCTGCATT
The DNA here is from genome assembly GCA_038025085.1 of Tetragonia tetragonoides. Lineage (NCBI taxonomy): Eukaryota > Viridiplantae > Streptophyta > Magnoliopsida > Caryophyllales > Aizoaceae > Tetragonia > Tetragonia tetragonoides. Next base: position 13,394,538 of record CM076139.1, read on the forward strand.
TCATTTCCGGCGTTCAATTGGGAAGCAACTCTGGCCGAATAGAAGCGGTGGAATGGTATGCGTTTTGCGTTGCAATGTCGATGTCTCTCAATAATTTCATTAATATTACATTTGGTAATGGTATTACATTTTTATATTTGAGTTCAATATGTTTGACCTACATTTGTATCTTTGAGCTGGATTGTGGAGTGATTTGAGTTATTGAGTTAGGGTTATTGATTGAATTGTCGAATCACGAAATTTATACATACTCAATCATCAATCATGTGTGTTAGTTGCTTATGTGTGTTAAAATTGTTGCATATGAATATAAATATATGTGTTAGTTGCATATGTGTGTTAAAATAAAATTGTTGTTAACAGGATAATCGGATGGCAATTGACGATGTCAAGGAACAGTCGGGCGACTCAGCAGATGCACATTATTCAGATTCTTCAGGGGACATAGAAGCTGTAGTGGAAGGAAGTGTAAACCACTGATGTTGGGATCAGGGCGATTCAGATTCAGATTCGGCAGAGGGCGAAGAAACTGCAGAAGAAACTGGAGTTGTGGACGAGTGTTATTGCGTAAAAGGGGTTTCACAAACTGATGGCCAATGTCTTTAAAGGCTTTGACTATTGCTATATATTTCCAATGTTGTTGATATTTTTTTATAAACCACTTTGGTTGATAATAAACCGACAAAAACGTGTTTATTAGCGTGCCACTTTAATATATCTTCCCAATGGTATACTAAACCAATAGAAACCGACCAACCGATAAAACCTATCTCTTGAAAACGCACTTAGGTTTTTTGAAAAGGCACTTAGGATTTTTGAAAAGGCACCTAGGTTTTTTTGAAAAGAAACTATACGTTCACCCTACATGGCATTATAAATTGACCCCCTTTGATCCACATTTTCTTACCCCTCAACATATTACCCAAAAATTCAGTTGTTCTATTCATATAAATCTTTGTTAAGAATTCAGATAATAGTATCCCAAAAATGGATCCCAACAACTTTAACGGTGACAACAGTGTAGATGGGTTAACCAAATTGGACGCGTTAATGGCAGAGTATAAAAGAGTCACAGAAGCGCAAGCAAAGAGTATATGCTTTTAGTCTTTATGTTTATATTGATATGTTTAATAAGTTGCATGTTATATGTTATGTGGCTTACATATTGTTTTTCTTCATTTTGCTATGATAACACTACAACAAATCATCACTTGTGCCACAGTTAAACCCGTGGCACAAGATTAAAATTTTTGTGACTAGACTATCTAGTCACGGGAAAACTAGGTGTTTGCTCCCGTGACATAAGTGAGGGTGGTAAGGAAATTGCCACGGAAAAATAGGTTTTGTGGCACAAATGAATTTTCTACTAGCCACTAGTACTAACGTGACAAGATCGATGTATCTATGATTAGTAGCTCATCTAGCCACGCAATAAGCCATGGAAAAGAAAAAAGGTGCCACGAAGTGTAATGTGGCTAATCTGTTACGCTAACAATTGACTTTCCGTGGCAAAAGTTTCTAGCCAAGTTGATTAGTGGCTATTTGTAATATTTTTTGATAGCCTTATTAACATGACACATATGTGTACAAGTATAAGAAAATAACCCAAGGGGGCATACTTGATCTCTCACAAATAACTTTAATTTCAACCAAAAATGATGTATACAAAATAATATACGTTTCATAGTAAACCATCCAATATTCAGTGGATACATTATATACCCAAAAAAACCTACCAAAAATCGAATCTGAATCCAGATGTTATAGTGACATGTGTTTTTATAACTACCTATATCTAAAGCTAGTAAATAAAACGTCAATTACAAGGAGGGTCATCCGGATGCCCGAACTTCGATATCACTCGTGCCTTCAGTGTTCCATTCCTTACATTGGTGTCCCATAAAAACGTCCTTACAAGCCTATCAAGGACCCGATAACGAATCCTGGGGCCCTCTTATGTTCCCCAAAGTTGTCCCGTACTATGTGGTGCAAAAATATTCACCTTCGTCTTGGGGCCTCCCACAAGCCCAAAAAGCGTGGATTATAGCTTTGATTTTCTGCTTCCGCGGACCCGATTTTCGTTTTTGCCCAAACTTCTCCGCCGGGGAGGTGTTTATCGTCACCCTAGAGGACCTCAAGTGTCTCGGGAGAATCATTCGGGTCCCTGAAATCCGATTTTACCCATTGGACATGTTACTTGGGATATGGGACGTGGGCGCTGGGACATGGGACATGGGAACGTGGGGCATGGCACTCGTTGGGCGTTGGAACATTGGACAAGGGACATGGGAAATGGGAAACCCAGATTTTGTTTAAATAAATTTTTGATGTACTTAGTTCATTTTGATCCATTGTCTACCCCAGGTGAAGTATGGGGTGGCTCCACTATTAGAGGGGTGGCTACAAGTGAAGTATTGGTCTACCATGGACTAAAGTCCACACAAGTTTTTGTAGTAACGTGTTAACTTTACTATAGAACTTTTTTTGGTTTGGACCACAAGTTCACCCTAGATATTTTGGGTGAGGATTAATCTTGTTCGAGTCGACCCACAAAGGGGTAAATTGCTCCCTGTAAATCGTGTTTTCATTTCAAAGATTCGAACCCTTAATATTACTTAAGAGATAAGTGTGTTAAACTACTCAGGCCAACCACGTGTTAGTACATATTTTAATATATAGACCTTTAGTAAGTGTTTTAAACTGAATCGCTCTCCCGTCTATATTGGAAAACATTCGCCGCATGTGTAATGTTAATTAGGTCTTGTTTGGTAAAGAGAGGAGGGATGGTGATTTGGGATATTGAGAAGGTTCTTTCTTTTCCTTACTTAACGTAAATCCCATTTTACTAAACGTAAATATTTTTTTTTCAATACTTCCCACAATACCCTTTACATTTGTAAAGCACCTTTCTTCTTGTTTTTTTTTTTTCCTCTCAATCCTCCCTAATATCATCCCCTCAAATTATTATAAAGAAACGTAAATTACATTAATATGGATATTCCTTTGATGGAAACAATATTTTGGACCAAATTAATGATAATATATTCAGATAAACTTTAGAATTAGAATGAAATTTTTTAAATTATTAATTAGGGTTATTTAATAATTGTTTAGGCTAGGGTTTTATGGTAGGGTGGCTGAGTAGTTGTGGACTTGCGGTGGGTGGGTGAAGATTGGAGTTCGGCGGCATGTGGGTGGCGGAGGCGGCACGAAGTAGTGCAGGTGGAGACGAAGAGAGAGAGCGGCACAGGACGACAGACGGCGGGGCACGGGCCGGGGTGGCTGTCAGGCAGCCGACGCCCACTAATTTAGTGAATCAATTGCCTTTAATCCACGTGCTACCATCTCGCAAATTCTTTTTGGAGCTTGCAGTATCCATGGTGAATTTGGTGATGATGAACTAGCAGAAGACTAAAACTGTAAACAGGAATTGAACCCCCCCCCTCGTATTTGGTTTCACTCTTCTTTTTTTCTTTTTTTGCCATCGTATGTGGTTGTGGTTTGTGATGTTGGTGACTTGCTGGTGGTGATTTGATGATGATGATCGATGTTGTTGATGATGATGATGATGATGATGATGATGATGATAATGATAATGATGATGTTGAACTGAAGGTGCAGATGACGATGTTATGATGATCGATGATGATGATGTTTAATAGCACCCACAGAAGAAAAAAAAAAAAAAAAATACAAGGGGAGAGAGAGTGAAAATTGATTGAGAGAAAAGGAAGGAAGAGAGAGAAAGACCTGAAAATGACTTAGGGGTATTGTGGGAAATGGGGATTTACGTTTAGTAATTTGCGATTTACGTATAGCAACCCCCTTCTTTTTTTGTTTGTTTTGACAATGTGGAACTTCTTCCTCTTTTGTGTCTAAGGGGAAGGTTTAAGAAGATTATTTCCCATGAACGTGGCTAAGGAGAACTTCTCAAGGTACGACCTTGGATACTTGGAAAATAATAAATTCTATGCTCCGGCTAAGAAGTTTGATCAATTCAGATCCTATTCTGGTGTGCAAATTGTAATTTGTTTTTAGTGACCATACACCTATGACCTATGAATACGTTTGAAAATGTTAATCCTTTGAGGGGGTGAACCGCTTGCAGCCTTGAAAATGTTAATCCTGTTTAAAAATGTTAATCATATCCTTTGAGGGACTGGACCTGATTTAACCCCAAAAAATTCTAGAGTTTGGTCATAATTTTTTGAGAGGGGAATAGGAGACTTTCATTCATAGAAAAGCCATACGGCATCTACAATAAAAATAACCCTAGAATATACTAAATCAATAGAAAGAACAAAAAATCCGCTAACAAGCCAATATACTAGAATACTCAGGTGCGACTCCCAACATGCATAGTAACCATGTGCTTCCTTTGATGTATTTTCATCTTTCACGGAAGTTGAGATCTTCACCACAAGTAACGCAATCGCTTGCCCACAAACCTCTGTATGATTCCGTTGATCGTGTGTATATCCGGTCCCCAAATTCATACTGCTTCTACTAAAAACAATCGCGCAATAGGAAAAAATAGAATCCTATAGAAAGGAAGATAAGAAAATCCCTATAAACTCCACAAAGGGAGAGAATTTATTCCACTCAGATAGAAAAAAAGCTAGAAATCAAGATTAAACGTGATAAAACTCATCAATAGCAGGCCGGGAATGGCCTAAATCGGCCTCCCGACCTGAAAATATGCTATGCTAAAGGTTAGGGTTCTAGAGAAAAGGAGGAGAAAGAAAGGAGGGAGGCTAGGGTTTGTAAAGCACGCCTCAACAGATAATTTTTTGGGTTTTGGGTGAATTGGTTTATTTGCTCAGATTTTGGATGGAATTTGGGTTATTTTTTCTGAGTTTGAATTTGTCCATGGGGGCTGAGATACAGAGATTAATGGGGTTAGGTTTTTATCACAGTATGTTAGGGTTTGATTGATTTGTTGTTTTTCTTAACAATTAGGGATATTTGATAATTTAGTTGTTGGGTTTCATTGTCTTGGACTTGCGTAAGTTTGTTTTTTTTTTTTTATGGGAATTTGTTAATCTATTTCATGCGAATTGGGTGTAAAATTCTGTTCAAAATCTTCAATTTATTGTTGGTTGTCAATGTTGGTCTATCATCTCTTTCTTCTGTTCAGAATTGTAGAAGCCCATGTGGATCTTCTCCATGTGTAATTAACACAACTTTCACTGGCCTTTAATTGGAGGGTAATAAGGGAAAAAAGGAACCAAAAATTACTTTTATTAAACACTGTGCCCAAAAGAAACAAAAAACTCATTTTGGAATGAAGGGAGTAATAATCTGTCGTCCTTACATGTTTCAAATTTGCTATTTTGCCTTTTTCCATACACTAGTAGGTTGGCCCGTGCGTATACGCACGGGTCTTGTTATACGACAATCAATTACAGCCTTGCAGGGTCTTCTTCATCAGTCATCACTGATATACATCTAATATTCCCCTCAACATGAAGCAATATTTACTCTATACATTACTAATTTCAGTTTTACTACTACTTCTGATGCAATTGAAGAGAGTAGTTACAAGCCTTGCAGGTCTTCTTCACTATGGGTTTTGGCCTCCGATTTCAAACATAGGCATAATCGTTTGTTGGGTGAAAATAACACATAAGTGGTATGTGATTATTTATGAGTTTAATTCTGTGTCTTGGGTTTCAAGGGTTCCTATTTTGGGAATTAGTGGAACTGGGAACTCTTGTTCAATGAACCAAACAAAATTTGAATCTGGTGTTTTTATTTTTGCCAATTTAGAATACAGCTTTTATCTCACTTTGAAAAAGGATAGCAGAAGAATGAAGATGAAGAGAAAGATAGAATAAATGGCGAGGACGGAACTCGGAAGCCATGGAGAAAATCAGAAGACTGAACAAAGTTTGTGGGCCTCAAATGTTTCTTGGACACGTTAACATTTACGTGTAAGGCGGAAGGATCTTAATTCCAAAGTTATTAGGTCGTTTGGTTTAAAATCGGGTATGGGTATGGAATGAGGAATGAAATCTGGTTGGTATGGACACCAAACCCAAAACCTGATAACAGTTGTTTGGTTTTCTAGATGAATTCCTCAGCCGTAGTTCGTCGTATGTGCTTCGAATTTTATGGCGAAATACGGAGGAGACATGCACCAGGCCAGGTGGTGGTGATGGTGGCGAAATACGGAGGAGACATGCACCAGGCCAGGTGGTGGTAGTCGATGGTGAAATGGCGGTTGTATAGGGAGGATGCAATGTCTTCCTTATTGCTTTATTCAAACATGGATCAACAATGAGGCGAACAGTTTTAATTTCCCCATACCCGGCCTATCTCTATAAATGGTTGTTTCTGCATGCATGTAGGTGCTCGTGCGTAATATAAATTCGAGGTCATTTGATACAAAGAGGATCTTTTTGATGAGATAGAAGCTAAGCTGAGCCAACACATACATAATTCAAGAGATCGATCATCTTTATTTCTGAACATTTCTTTTCTTTTTTTTTTTTTGATAGGATATTTCTGAACATTTCGGCTTCCAATAAAATTCAATCAGTGGTTATGGGTTTTCCACTTTGATCCCATGCAACATGTCATTACCTTTAAGTTCGCTCATTTCCTTACAGACCACAAACCTATTTTGTGATAGATGTAGAAGGTTTATAATAGTGGAGTAAAGTACTTGTTGCATATTTTCTTACCTCTTATTTCCAGATTCGATATTTATAGACTATCGTTAATAATTAATATGCAGAATATATGTTCTTACTATTATGGGATTCATTTTCCTTTATTAATAAGGTTTTTCACCCAATGGATTATAATATGAGTAATTTGTACCGTGGTTTCTTAGCCACCCATGGGAAACAATTAATAGTTAGAATACCCGTCATTACAAATAAGTCGTTTGAGACACACATAGAAGTAACTGAAGTTGTTTATTGAGATGTTAATAATAACATCCTTAACGACCCATGTGTTATTTGTGTGTGTGGACTAGCTAGCTACTTATTAGCTAGAGTCCCATATCTGAAGAATTGAGGAATAAATATCAACATATATATTAAGTGTGCTACTCTTGCTACTATTAATTGGTTTTACGATGGACTCGCCCTTACTTGAGTTGTATGTGATGTTGCTCTCCTTTATATTATGATGAGTACTTATGAACTAAGTTGGATTTAAATAAAATTAAGTTGAAGAGAACGAAACCTAATTATTGGAGTTCTGTTTGTGGTAGATCAATTACATCCAACTAGAAATATAATATGCAACTCTAACTAACATTATCAAACTGTCAATGCAACAACCTCGGCCCTCTTTTGCCTCGATTCTATAATCCTTTCAATGAAACTAGGTTCCATCTGACATTCAGCTTCCCTAATGAACATGGTAGCTGGTGCAAAGGAACTGATATCGATGGACAGACAAAGAGGAGGGAAGGAGATAAGGGAGTGAAATTTAAGAAGCTAAGGCCGCACAAACGTTACACACTAGACATGACAGATGGGTCGATTCGGGTCAGGTCACTTTGGGTAAATGGGTCGGTTCGGGTCAGGTTACTTTGGATTCGGGTCATTATTAGGGCGAACCACTATCAGATCGGTCATTTTGGGTTTTTAGCGAGTTGATTTTTTGGGTTAGACAACTCTTGTCTCACAAACTCGGATCTCAAGTCGGATCGTTTTAATTTCGGATCTTTATTAGGTCGGGTCACTAGCAGGTCAAACCTTTTTAAATCGAATTTCGATCCAAGTTTTAGACAAGTCAGGTTTGGGGTCGGTCAGATTTTGCAGCTCTAACACACACATTGAAAGATCAAGATCGATGCAACGGCCGCTTGGGGAATTACAAAGAGGTGCACGTGGGGAAGCTTAATAAAGAGCAAATAGTCCAATGAGAAATCCCAATAATTTATCGGGAAAAACATTGCATGCAACGATCTTCAGTCTTATTCTTATTACTGGTATTAACTATTAAGCAGCGCATATGCCCAATAATTGTGAAATGATTGGCTCTCAGCAACTATTGCTGCGGAGTTGGGATCCTCTTTATTTTCTTTCTCTCTATTTCCTGAATAGAGGGTTAGATCTTCTTCTCCCGTTTTGCTTTTTTGAATTTTTTTTAATTTAAAATTTGGTTAAAAGGAGATCTCACCCTTTATTTGCTAAATAAAGACCTCCATTTCTTTTAGCAAATGAAAAGAATCCCAACTCGTTTGGTAGGGGGCGGATTTTTGGAATTGCATGGCCCCAATTCACATGTTATCCCACGTTAGTACAATACTACTAGTCTACTATATACTCTACTACCACACTAGCTAGTGTTGTTCTCTCCCCCCCCCCCCCCCAAATAACCCTAGTTTCTGAATTTGCACAATATAATGTGGTTGCTAAGTGAATTAAGCATCTCAAGTTTATCTAATATGTAATGTTGATCGAGACAATGTGACATTTTATTCAGTACAGTACAAAGGATTAAGGGTTTAATCTTCTCTTAGAATAACAGGAACTGGCATGTGGTAAATTTTTGTATGTACTTGGGTGTATTTAGCACGATATACCACACTTATCTAGATTATATTTTATTCAGATTAAACCCAACATCATTAATGATGTGTCACTTATGGATACATTGTGCTCAATGTGCCTGATTGTATAACTTAGACATTGCAACCTAATTATACAAGCATGTATGCATGTAACACTTGAGCAAGCTATACGTGTGAAACTTTCATTCAATACGACACGCCCTATCTCTTGAACCCTAAGCCATTAATTAAGCTAGGTTGAATCATTATGCTAGGACATAAGATTTTGGTTTAAGCACAAAATATGAAACCAACCCTTTCAAATCAAGTAATGACAAACAAAAAGAAAAAACGTTGAAACTTCTAATGCTATTCCAATCCATGATTCACATGTACTCTAAACCGTACACAATAATATACATAAGTCTTAACAAAAGTAAGCCAATAAGTACATACTAAAATTACCATTTACCTACTGCTATCATCCGTTTTAAATTAGATAAACATATCCCCCAAGAAAAGGTCATAAAATTCACATGTTATAGCTAGTTCCGCTTTGATGAATGTGTCAATTGAAGGTGTTTGTTTGGCTTAACATCACCACTAAACAACTTATTAGTCAATGTCAAACAAAGGTATGTCAAACAAAGGTATGTAATTTTTAGCTACCTATGTTCCAATCATGATATTGTAATGAAAAAATTACTTAAATTACGTAAATGCAAAATAATGGTATGTAATGCTCAGAATAAAAGAAAAATATGCGATCTTTCGGATCGCTCCTTATCCTTTTTCTACTCGCACATTTCCCTGTAGACTTGTGTCCCACTGGAAATAGTAAGTTTTCAACACTCATATTTTGTTTTTATTCTCCTATCAAAGTATCTTTATAATTAGAAGATCATATTTGAAACCACTAAACTATCACCTAGTAAGTTAGGTTGAGTGAGGTTATGTTACGTTAGAAATCAAAGAGCTATGTGATCATGAGAGCTTTTCCTTACATGTAAAGCTTGTTAACTTAACAATTTTTTGCAGGGGTAGATTTAGATTTTTTTTGCTTCTAAGGTTGGTAGTACCCTTGTCGTCAAGCAGGCTGATAAAGTCTTTTGAAATGCCAAATCATTCATGTACAACCCTCTTATCCTATTTACTTACTTGTATATGAATTATTTAAACAAAAGTTATCCCTCAGTAGATCGGAAATCAATATTGTACTTTGTCTTAGAGGTAATGCTAAGACGTCATTCGGGTTACGATGAATTTTTTGATAATCATTACATGTATTTGATTCAGCATATGATGCATATCGAACAAAGCGTGTTTGGTAATAAAATGAGCTCATGAATTATGAAGCATCATAGGTTATTGTTTGATATTGAACTCCTTGATGGAGATTGCATTACACGACTTGCAAGATGATTTAGCGTTTGTTTTACTTTCAACTCCCTGAATCGACTTTTTATGCATAATGAAATGTTATCTTAGTGATTGATGATACTAACTGATTAAATATAATCTTGTTGGTGGATTGGCAAATCATTCTAGTTTGTAAGTGGTAATTTCTTAGGGTAATGTTATGGTGGTAACTTCTTTAATAAACTGTCACTTGATTGTCTGTAGTGGTATATCATAAAGCTTCCTAGAAACACATCTGAGTGTTTGATTTTGAAACAGGCACTCGAATATATCATGGGGGCAAAATATTTTCTTAATGGTGAACTATTTGAGGGAAATTTTGTTTTCCTTCCAAATTTTGTTTCTCAACTTTTGTAGGTTATCTAAGTTTCCAAATTCCTTTATTCACTCATTATGCCGGTGTTCGGTCCTTTGAAGTGATTGTTAGGTAAAACGGTCGTACAAGCCATCAATAATCGACTTCGATGCCCTCTTATGTCCCTTAAGAGTATCCGGTGTGATATGATGCGAAAATTTCAAATATTATTCTGAGGCCTCCAGGAGCCCAAAAAACGTGCTTCTCGGGCCCCGAATGTGATTTTTGACCAAACTTCTTTTGGGGGTCTATTATGGCCCCAGAGATCCCTAGTGCCCATGGTAGGCCATCCGTGCCTCCGAACTCTGTATTCATGCATGATTTCGGTGTCCAACCCTTTAAAGTGAGTGTTAGTAAGCCATTGTCCAAGCCGAACATGGACCCGATGATAATCGACCCCAAGACTGGCATGACCAATAGGGGGTGTTCAGTGCGATATGGTGTGAAAATAACAACTTTTGTTTTGAGCCCTTTCGGAGCTCAAAAGAGTGGATTATAGACTTTAATTTTCGTGTTTTCGGGTCCGATTGTAATTCTTGTCCAAATTTCTCGAGGGGTAATTGTAACTCAAGAGGATCCCCAGTGTCTTTGTAGGCCATCCGAACCTCCGATCTCCATATTAACCCATGATATATCGATATTTGGCCCGTTAAAGTGGGTGTCTAGTAAAATGACCATCCAAACCCAACAATGACCCAATAGTCGACCTTAGGCATTCCCATGTCCCCTAGATATGTCCCATGCGAGATAGTAGAAAAATAACAACTTTAAAGGTGCACAGAGAAATTGAAGAAATTGGTCCACTAATCTTAAGAAGATGATTCAATTTTAAAGAACTTCTAATCATAATATCTATATATTAGAGGCATTTTCTGACAGCATTGGAGGCGTCCACCTAAGCGAGTCATTGTAATAAAATTTTAAAATAAATATAAAATAGAAATATATGTTTTGGTATAGAATAAATATTAAAGTTGTACTTTCCTAAATCCTTAAAGAGTACACTATTAATTAGAGGTTTTAGAATATGTACTAAAGTTAACTTTCCTAAATCAACAAAAAAAAAAAGTTGTACTTTTCTAAATCATTAAAGAGTAGTCTATTAGATTTTAAAAAGCATATAACTTTAGTTTTACCGCTTAAGAAATTAAATTTCTTACACCATTGGAATGAGTACGAAATATCCTTTAAAATGAGACTCATTTGTAGTATATATGTTCTATTGATTTACAATATTAGATGCGTCCATCTAAAAAGGTAATCAGTAATTAGCTTGACAAGCTCACACAACTAAGAAGTTGCATGTAAAAATAAGAGAAAAGATATGTATACTAGTTATAAAAATTTAAAAAGCAATCTCAAGGTATAATATAATAAAAAGAGTATGTGTAGAATAAAGAAATAAACGATGAATCTAATTTAAAATGATTCTAGGTCCAATCTTTAATAGGAAACTTTATCATTATCACGTATAATTTTATAACTGTATGTAATATACTGATCCCCCATGTTATTTTAGGGTCCCAATTTATGTTCCCTTCAACTTTATAGGAGTAATTATTAATGTACTCCCTCCGAACAAATAATATTATATTGGACTTTTTGCATTCTTCAAGGCAGAACTTTGACAGCATATAACTTTGAAAAAATAAGCTATCATTGAAATATGTTTTGCTATTCTAAGGTTTACGTCTAAAACTTCTTTATTTTTTGAAAGGTAGTTATGTATACATTAGACATTTAAATTGATTTTACCATAAAAGAAGGATCATATCTTTGGAATGTTAGTTATACACTTATATCAACATAAGAGTATTGGCGTACCAACATCAAGTATAGAAATACTTTTTTTTGGTGCAAAGTATAGAAAGACTTTGAAACTATTAGCTCTTGGATCATGTAACATATGGGATGAGTTAATTAATAGTTAATTGAAATTGATGATAAGAGTTTAAATTAGATAAGTTGTCCTATAAAGTCATAGTAATCTTATTATATGGCATTCATGATATTAAATTGATTATATAAATATTTATCCATATATTACTAATAGTTTTTCATTAGTGACAATTACACATTGATTTTTCGATGATATTAATAATCACGTTATATTAGTTTTATTATATATTCACAGTCTGTGCAACGCAACGCACGGGCATCCACCTAGTATCTATATATTAGAGGCATTTTCTGACAGCATTGGAGGCGTCTACCTAAGCGAGCCATTGTTATAAAGTTTTAATGTAAATATAAAATATATATATATATATATTTATATATATATATATATATATATATATATATATATATATATATATATATATATATATATATATATATATATATATATATATATATATATATATATATATATATTGGTATAGAATATATATACTAAAGTTGTATACTTTCCTAAATCGTTAAAAAGTACACTATTAATTAGAGGTTTCCGTATATATATATATATATATATATATATATATATCACATCATCATAATATAAAATGCATTAACCTACATTAATGCATGAATTTAAATTAATTTTTGCTCTCCAAAGGTAATATGCATGTATCTTGCATATACATTTTCTTTAAGTTTCTTTGATATACATGCATATAATAATAAAAACAAAATTATTTTGCTTTTCATACTAATCTTTTTCCTTTTTTTTTGTGCGGATTCATGCATGTTTTAACAACAGAGCTCGCTATATTCGATCAAATCAAAGTGTACATCGTTACTATTTCAATTCTTACATTATTTTTTTAATGGTAATATATATACTAGAAATGATGAGTGTATTAATAATGTTCAATGACGGGTATTGTAATATCCCGTAATTTTTATTCATTTTAGAAAATTAATTACTTAAAAAGAAAATGTGATTTCATATTTAAAGTAATTAATTGGGCTCATAAATATTTTTGAGTGCCTAATTAATACTGAGTTTTAATTTTGGACCTAATTAAATTAATTGGGCCAAATTAAAAGAAAGGAAATTGGGCTTAATTAATTCGGATTGGCCGAAAATAATTAAGACCCAAATTGGGCCATTATTTTCGGCCAAGAGCCGAAATTATGGGGCATCAAATCAGTTTTTATTTTTCAAAATTTGGTTTCCTAAATATTTGGTAAGTGGAGGGAAGTTAGGAGAGTTTTTAGGAAAGAATAAGTTTAGTTAAGGAAGGAGTGTATTTGGGCTCCTAACTACACTCAGCTTCCTCACATAACTGATTCTTTACCAAACAAAAAAAAAAATGTCTCTCTCTCTTCACTCACACGGCCGAAATTCTTAGAGAAAAAAGAAGGAGAAAGTTCATCACTTTTCACAATCCATCTTGCTCAGTTTCAATCCCTTGAATTTTCAAGTAAGTGTTCTAAATTGGTTTCCTTTATTTATTTAAAGATTTTTGATTCAATTCAAGTATGATTTCGTGAACCTTAGTTTTTGTATGATAAATCCTAAATTAGTTTTATCTAGGGTTTGTTAAATTCTATTAATTTTGCATGATAGGATCATGATTAGGGTTTTGGTTTGTGGTTTTTATTTAATTGGATAAAGTTTGAATGAAAAAGGTTAGATCTTTGTAATCTAATTAAAATCTGAAAATTTATTAAATTATGGATTTGATTAGATTAGGGTTTTATAAATTTTTTAAACTAAAAAAACAAAAAAGAGAGAGAGAGAGAAATTGTGGGGCACACGGCTGTGCCGTGCGCAGCCGATGTGCGGATGTCGCGGCCGCCTGCCGTGGCTGCTGGTGGTGGTGGTGATGGTTTTTGATGTTGACTTGCTTTGACTAGTTGACTTGTTTAGGGTTTTGAAAAGTTTCCTATTTTGTTCTACGCAAATTCATTTTTGGAAACTTTGAGCATGCATGAGTAACTGAAATTCTCAGCAACTTAGTTAATTAAATTAAGGGTACTAAATCATCTTTAAAGTTTAATAAAGTGGTTTAGAAGTCAAGGTGCTGACTATTGTTATGTTCTGGATTTGTTAGGACCCGTGGACCGCGCGTAAACGTAGGGAGCTTACGTTATTTGTTTGTCGTAATTGCCTTAGTTGGAAGGTAATTCATGTCTCTATGAATTATGTAATCTCTTTGTCATAATTCATATCGTTTGGGATTTCTATTCATTTGTCTAGTAATGAATTAGGAATGTGAATTCATATTTGGACTTGTGAATATTTGAAAAGGAATAATTGATGTTTATTTCCTTGTGATAATTCGTATAGAATTATATGTTAGTGAATGCATGTATAATGTTGGAAATTCACTTGTGTAGCAATGTCTACTTGATTAGTATTTATGTGAGGAGATGCATGCTTTATTATTGGTTATTGAACGAAAATTATGTTAATAATTGTTCAATTGGATATAGCTCGAATTTGCTATTTTTGTATCATGTTAGTAAGCATGTGGATTCATGTTAGAAGCATGTTACTACAATAAGTTGAAATGAACTTTGACTATTGAATTAGGTGGTTTTGAAATGAGGCCTAGATGCCATTCATGTAAAATGCCATCGGAAATTGTAACCATATTGTGTTACTTGAGTGCCAAGATTATATGTATTACTTGTTATGTAATCACCATATTAAATTGAATTGAGAGTTAAAACTTCTTTGGTAATGGATCCACCGAAGGAGGCGAATGGGAATTTGTCATTTGGTATGTTGAGTGGTTCCATTGGTTATGGCCTCAATGTATTTAGTTAAAGCTTGTATCCATACAAAGAGCAATTGGGCATGTGAAGTTTTGTGGATGAAACTGTTCTTCTTGTAAACCTAAGGGTTGAGAGAGGGTATGCATACTTAGGAACATCTAGAACTACTTCGGGAGTCATCTTACTTCGGGACGGTTGATCCCTCTTTTGCCACCGTGCACGGGACTAAGATGTTATTGAATCGACTGCGGTTGGTTTGACAATTCATGCGATTCTCTTCTCTCTAATGAACTTGGCTAATTGGATAATAATAAATAATGAGATTTATTATTTGGTGGTTGTTGTGTCTTTACTTTTAAAGCATGTTGTCTTTATTTCTTAAAGCATGACTATCTTATTTGATTAAGCATGTGGACTTAATTTTGGAGATTGAAATGGATTATGTGGTTATGAATTACTCAGCATCGCTGATTAGTTATTTTTCTTTTTACTTGTGTTTGTTGTCCATTTCTCATCAATGGTGGGCCTATGATGAACGTATATGGAATTTGTCTATATGGGTGAGTAGATTGACAGGATTGTAACTCGAGGAGTTGAGCTAGGGAAGGCGTGCCAAGAAGACAGTATATCTTCTAAAAACATTTATTTTATTGTTTAGTTTGGAACTTCTATTATTGGGATTTTTATTATTGTAATGAGATTAATTCTCTTGCATGAGAATTAATAAGTTTAATACTTTTACTTCAATTGGATTATCTGTTTTAAGTTAGTTAGAAGATAGTTATTATTTAATTATCTATTACGTTGTTTGGGGATTCTAGCATTTGCTTTTCTTTCTAGCTTTGTATTTGATTTGAACATTAAATACGGCGGTAACGCTTCGGATTTCCAGAGTTTTTCCGCTGCAACTCGTGATTTTAAATGGTTTTAAATTGGACGAAAATTCGGGGTGTTACAAGTTGGTATCAAAGCCAAGGTTAGAAGCCTATGTTAGGAGTTTTGACCTAAGAGTATGAATGACATATTGGGAAAAGTATATCATTATGATGTGCTCATAGCCAAAAATTTAAATAGACTTAAGTTATGTGAATAAAAGCTTTATAAAGCCGAGATGAGTTGTCTGGTTATTTTACTTGTTTTGGTATTATATGAAGTACTCGAGTGAAGTACTAACGTGTTGCTTCCCGTTTGCAGATGAGTCGTTCACCTAGAGACCCACGTACTCTACAATGGAAGGGGGACAAGCGCCTATACGAGTTCGAGGACGAGGCGCGTACGACCTTCAAGAAGTAAATGACTACCATGGAGACAAGTCTACCTTGAGGTCACAACGCCTGAAGGCGTATGTTATGTACAAGGCTTTTGGACATAACCAAATTTGGGAGGCTTTCAGAGATAAGATCCATGACGAGTGGGAGTAATCCTACGACGCGGGAAAACCGTTCAAGGAGAGCTTCGACTCTATCTTTAGTCGCGCTATGCTTTGGCCGCAGAAGTATTTCACGAAGCATCCTGGCATCATTGACAAGATTAACGAGATGAGGGAGCTTGCGTTAGTTGAGATACAGCGTAAGTTTAGATTTCTGCCATATCATGCGAATGAGGATAAGGAGAAAGTGGTCGATGAGGCCAAGGAGCTCGAAAAGGATTTGTTCAACGAGATGGACCAAAGTCTCGATGAAATCTATCAAGAGGCGCTCCAAAAGAAAAGCGCAAAGAAGCGCAAGACCACGAAGGAGCGTAGTTCTTAGTTTTATTTAGCTTTGATGGAGTAAAACTATTTGAGACTTTATTTGGGCCTGTGAGCCAATTGTTTTTGACATTATTTTAGAATGTTATTGTTTTTACTTACTTCATGCTATTGAGGCTTGGTATGACAAGTCCTCATTTTTGGAACAAATACTATGACTATTTGATTTATGAGATTGACTTTTGCAAGAAATGTGTTAATTACTTGCTATTTGGAGCATGAGTATTGTGAAAGCGCCTATGAAAGAGGCATGGATGTTTCATTTTGATTGTTATTTATTTATTTTGAGAAAGAACAAAGTCAATTGAAACTTGAACTTGCTAGTATGCAAGAGTGTGATAAGGCCATGCTTGAACGCAATAAGAGCCTAGAGCCCTAGTTGACTAGTGAACATATATATGAGTTAAGTGTATATGTTAGTTGTGATTATCGCACCTGAGTTTGATATGGGTAGCTAATACCCTTTTCTTTTGCTTTTGTGATCCTTTAGGCTGCTAGATGCCACCTAGACGAAACAGGCAAAGAGTCAAAAATTCGAACAGTTCAATGGGAGATAATAACGACAACGGAGGTGTCGGAAATGGGGAACAAATGGCGCAAGCCTTACTAGCGCAACTTGCTCAGTCGCAGCAAGCTTTGGCGCAGTCCAATGCATTCATCGCGCAGATGATGCAAAGGGAGGACACAAGGGTTACTGGGGGTGACGATTTTGCCGCCGTATCCAAGAATATCAAAGGGCATAACTTGCCTATTTTTGAGGGGCACGAGGACCCTGTGCTACTTGACGACTGGACACGAGACCTAGAGAAGATCTTCGCGATAACGGGATGCCCAGAGGAACTCAAGGTAGATGGTGATATCTATCTGTTCTGAAAGAAGGCTGATCGATGGTGGACAACCAACGGTACCTCAATTAGAGCTCGACCGGGTTTTAATTGGGAGATGTTCAAAACGGCTCTTCGAGAGGAATTCTACCCAGAATATCTCCAGGACCAGAAATATAACGAGTTTTTGAACCTTATCCAGGGAAGGATGACTGTCCAAGAATACACTGAAAAGTTTGACGACCTTGCTCGTTTTGCTGGAGAGTTAGTCTCCACAGAAGAGAAAAGGGCCCGTAGATTCCAGAATGGATTGTACTGGACCATTCGCGAGTCTTTTGGAGGTTTTAAGTGTCGAACTGTGCAAGTGGCTTACAATCGGGCTACGAATCAAGCTGCAATTTATAAGCAACGAGAGGAGGTGACTGGAAAGAAGAGAAAGTTTGAGGACCATCAGGGTAGTGGTGGTGAGAAGAAGGAAAAGTTCCGGGGAAGGAACAACCAGAATGGTAACAACAACAACAACAACAACAACAACAACAACAACAACAACAACAACAACAACAACAACAACAACAACAACAACAAGGGGAATAACCACAATGAGGGTGGGAATTCCAAGAATGGAAATGGTAAGAATGGCAATGGAAACGGCCATAAGAGTAACGGGGGTTGGAAGGGCAAACCCTACATTTGCAAGAGATGCAATAAGAATCACCCATGGCTTGATTGTGCTGGAAATAAGGTGAGGTGATACACTTGTCAAGAGTTGGGAAATCGTTCTTTTGATTGTCCTCAGAAGGGCAAGACCGTGAATAATGGTGGGGGCAACAACAATGTTCAAGCTCCTGCAGCTCAAGGTCAGAATGGAAACAACCAGGGTGGTAATCAGCAGAATGGGCTGAATGGACAGGCTGGAGATGTTCAGAACAATAATGGCAACCAGAAAAGAAATGGAGGTCGTTTGTTTGTGATGAATCAAGCACAGGCTAATGCGGCAAACAATGTGGTGACTGGTACGTTTCTTGTAAATTTTTTGCCCGCCTATGTGTTATTTGATTCTGGAGCATCACATTCATTCATATCTAAACACCTTGTTAAGAAACATGGGGAATTTCAAGACTCAACTGTCACAGAACCTTTAGAGACTAGTATAACCACTCCTACTGGGAAGGTGGTATTGCGTAGAGTGATACATCCCAATGTTCAACTGAATGTTGCAGGGTCTGAACTGCCTACAGACCTGATTGAGTTTCAATTGGAAGATTTTGATGTTATTTTAGGTATGAACTGGCTTAGCAAGTATAAAGCGAGAATCGATTGTAGTGAACAAAAAATATCGCTGAAAGGGCCTAGAGGTAATAGAATCTCTTATAAAGGAATTGTCACTAAGGGAGGAATTGGGATTATTTCAATGTTAGTGGCGAAAAAGCACTTAGAGAAAGGATGTGAGGGATTTTTGTGTCACATTCAGAATGTAGAGGGAGTAGACGAGGAAATCTCAAAGATTGACGTGGTCAATGAGTTTCCAGATGTATTCCCCAAAGGAGATTCCTGGTATGCCACCAGTGAGGGATAATGTGTTTCAGATTGACCTAGTTCTTGGAACAGGTCCGATTTCGAGGGCACCGTATAGAATGGCACCTTTAGAGATGAAAGAACTGAAGGAGCAATTGGAGGAGTTACTAGAGAAAGGGTACATTAGTCCTAGTGTGTCACCTTGGGGCACACCAGTTCTATTTGTGCGTAAGAAGGATGGTAGTCTGTGCCTCTGCATTGACTATCGTGAGTTGAATAAAGTCACTGTCGAGAATAGGTATCCCCTACCTAGAATTGAAGACCTGTTCGACCAACTCCAAGGAGCTGGAGTGTTTTTGAAGGTGGATTTGCGGTCTGGTTATCATCAGCTGAGAATTGATGAGGTCGACATTGTGAAAACTGCCTTTAGGACAAGGTATGGGCATTATGAGTTTACTGTTATGCCATTTGGGTTAACTAATGCACCTGCTAAGTTTATGGAGATGATGAATAACACATTTAGACCATATCTGGATAGTTTTGTGGTCGTGTTTATCGATGACATTTTGGTGTATTCGAACGACGAGGAGGAACACGCAAGACATTTGAGGACTGTTTTGGAGGTGTTGCGAAATGAGAAATTGCACGCTAAGCTCTCAAAGTGTGAGTTTTGGCTAGAGAGTGTTGCTTTTCTTGAGCACATTATCTCTAAAGAAGGAGTCTCTGTTGATCCTTCTAATATTCGAGCTGTCATTGATTGGCATGCTCCGAAAAGTGTGACTGAGGTGAGAAGTTTCCTCGGGTTGGCTGGCTATTATCGGAGATTTGTGCAAGACTTCTCCAAGGTAGCTAGACCTATCACAAATTTGATGAAAAAGGAGATGAAGTACAAGTGGATTGAACAATGTGAAGAAGCTTTCCAAAAGCTTGAGAAGAGGTTGACAACGGCACCAGTTTTGACTATACCGTATGGAATGGAAGGATTTGATGTCTATAGTGACGCTTCAAAGAATGGGTTGGGGTGTGTGCTTATGAAAAATGGCAAGATGGTTGCTTATGCCTCTCGCCAGTTGAAAGTGCATGAGAAGAACTACCCTACTCATGACATGGAGTTAGCCGCTGTGATTTTTGCCCTGAAAATCTGGAGGCATTACTTGTATGGAGCTCGTTGCAAGATCTTTATGGATCACAAGAGTTTGAAGTATATCTGCACTCAAAAGGAGTTAAACATGAGGCAACGAAGGTGGCTCGAGTTGATATCTGAGCACGATCTGGATATTCAGTATCGCGAGGGAAAGGCTAATGTAGTGGCTGATGGGTTGAGTAGGAAGACTTCACACACTGTGAATAGCATGATGGTGTTACCGAACGACTTGTGTGAGGAATTCAGAAAGTTGGACCTAGAAGTCGTTCAACAAGGTGAGACTGCAGTGTTGCTGAATGCACTTGTAGTGCGACCGTCGATCTATGATGAGATCTGATAGTTGCAAGTTCATGACCCGTTCTAGAGGAAGTACGTGTCAAGATAAAGGATGGCAAGCATCCTGATTTTGAGATCCTTGATGATGGTACGATCAAGATGAAGGGGCGTTGGTGTGTACCCGACAATGACGAGCTGAAGAGAACAATTCTTGATGAGGCATATGGAACTGCATATTCTGTTCACCCAGGAGGTGATAAGCTGTACAAAGACTTGAAACTCCAGTTTTGGTGGATGAACATGAAGAGAGAATGTGCTGAATATGTGGTAAAATGTCTTACTTGTCAATAAGTGAAGATCGAACATAGGAGGCCTAAGGTCTTGTTCAATCGCTAGAAATTCCTGGATGGAAGTGGGATTCAATCTCGATGAATTTCATGACTGGATTACCAAAGACGAGGTCTGGCAAAGACCCACTATTTGGGTTATTGTCGACCGACTGACGAAAACGGCGAGATTCATTGCAATGAAGAAGACTTGGTTAATGGACCAACTAGCTGCAGCTTATGTGAAAGAGGTCTTGAGGTTACATGGAGTACCTAAAGACATTGTGTCAGACAGGATACGAGATTCTTGTCAAACTTCTAGGACTAATTACAAGAGGCCTTTGGTACGAAGTTGAAATTTAGTACGACATTTCATCCCGCGACAGATGGTCAAACGGAGCGTACTATTCAGACATTGGAGGACATGTTGCGAGCTTGTGCTCTAGAGATGAAGGACTCTTGGGAGAAGAGTTTGCCTTTGATTGAGTTCTCCTACAACAATAGCTACCATGCGAGCATTGGTAGGGCACCTTACGAGGCGTTGTATGGGAGAAAGTGTCGATCTCCTACGTGTTGGAACGACATAAGTGAAACCTTTGTTTTGGGTCCGGAGTTTATCCAAGAGATTGTGGATCAAGTGAAACTTGTCCAAGAGAAGATGAAAGCTGCACAAGATAGACAGAAAGCCTATGCAGATCAACATCGACGAATGGAAGAATTCCAAATTGGTGAGAAGGTACTTCTCAAAGTTTCGCCTACTCGTGGAGTTATGAGATTTGGGCGTAAAGGAAAGCTTAGCCCAAAGTACATTGAACCTTACGAGATTCTTGAAAGAGTTGGAGAGGTCGCTTATAGGCTTGCTATGCCTATGGATTTGGAGCAAGTGCACGATGTGTTCCACGTGTCACAACTCAAAAGATATCACCATGATCCGAGTCATGTGTTGAACTCAGAAAAGGTAGTGTTAGACGACACACTTACCTATGAAGAGCAACCAGTTCGAGTCCTTGAGGAGCGAACTAAACCTGTGAGGATCCTAGACGAGAAAACGAAGAAAACTCGTGCGTCTACGATCAATCTTGTGAAAGTGTTGTGGGCTAACCACAAAGTCGAAGAGGCGACTTAGGAAACTGAGGTTGATATGCGCAAACGTTATCCTCAATTGTTCGAACAAGGTACTTAACCTTGGTTTCGAGGTCGAAACCTTTTTAAGGGGGGAAGGGTGGAACAATCCACAAAAAGAAAAAAAAAACAAAGACTGGAAACTCATTGCATCGCATTGCATCATGCTCATTTTGTTATTTGGAAAAGTTGTGAAAACTTTTAAAACTTTCGAGTTACATGTGTGTATTGAACTTTGAAAGTGTGGTGGAAAAACTTCGCATTATGGAACTAGCTTCACTTTGGTGGTGATCCTAAGTTTCGAAGACGAAACTTCTTTTAAGGGGGTAAGGATGTAATACCCCGTAATTTTTATTCATTTTAGAATAATAATTACTTAAAAAGAAAATGTGATTTCATATTTAAAATAATTAATTGGGCTCATAAATATTTTTTGAGTGCTTAATTAATATTGGGTTTTAGTTTTGGACCGAATTAAATTAATTGAGCCAAATTAAAAGAAAGGAAATGGGGCTTAATTAATTCGGATTGGCCGAAAATAATTAAGACCCAAATTGGGCCATTATTTTCGGCCAAGAGCCGAAATTATGGGGCATCAAATCAGTTTTTATTTTTCAAAATTTGGTTTCCTAAATATTTTGTAAGTGGAGGGAAGTTAGGAGAGTTTTTAGGAAAGAATAAGTTTAGTTAAGGAAGGAGAGTATTTGGGCTCCTAAATACACTCAGCTTCCTCACATAACTGATTCTTTACCAAACAAAAGAAAAAAGTCTCTCTCTCTTCACTCACACGGCCGAAATTCCTAGAGCAAAAAGAAGGAGAAAGTTCATCACTTTTCACAATCCATCTTGCTCGGTTTTAATCCCTTGAATAAGTGTTCTAAATTGGTTTCCTTTGTTTATTAAAAGCTTTTTCTATTCAATTCAAGTATGATTTCATGAACCCTAGTTTTTGTATGATAAACCCTAAATTAGTTTTATCTAGGGTTTGTTAAATTCTATTAATTTTGCATGATAGGATCATGATTAGGGTTTGGTTTGTGGTTCTTATTGAATTGGATCAAGTTTGAATGAAAAAGGTTAGATCTTTGTAATCTAACAAAATCTGGAAATTTATTAAATTATGGATTTGATTATATTAGGGTTTTATAAATTTGTTAAACAAAAAAAAAAAAAAAAAAGGAGAAACCGTGTGGCACACGGTTGTACCGTGCGCAGCCGATGTGCGGATGTCGCGGCCGCCTGCCGTAGCTGCCACCGGCGGCCAGCCACCAGCGGGTCTGCTGGTGGTGGTGATGGTGATGGTGTTTGATGTTGACTTGCTTTGACTAGTTGACTTGTTTAGGGTTTTGGAAAGTTTCCTATTTTGTTCTACGCAAATTCGTTTTTGGAAACTTTGAGCATGCATGAGTAACTGAAATTTCCAGCAACTTAATTAATTAAATTAAGGGTACTAAATCATCTTTAAAGTTTAATAAAGTGGTTTAGAAGTCAAGGTGTTGACTATTGTTATGTTGTGGATTTGTTAGGACCCGTGGACCGCGCGTAAACATAAGGAGCTTACGTTATTTGTTTGTCGTGATTGCCTTAGTTGGAAGGTAATTCATGTCTCTATGAATTATGTAATCTCTTTGTCATAATTCATATCGTTTGGGATTTCTATTCATTTGTCTAGTATTGAATTAGGAATGTGAATTCATATTTAGACTTGTGAATATTTGAAAAGGGATAATTGATGTTTATTTCCTTGTGATAATTCGTATAGAATTATATGTTAGTGAATGCATGTATAATGTTGGAAATTCACTTGTGTAGCAATGTCTACTTGATTCATATTCATGTGAGGAGATGCATGCTTTATTATTGGTTATTGAACGAAAATTATGTTAATAATTGTTCAATTGGATATTGCTCGAATTTGCTATTTTTGTATCATGTTAGTAAGCATGTGGATTCATGTTAGAAGCATGTTACTACAATAAGTTGAAATGAACTTTGACTATTGAATTAGGTGGTTTTGAATTGAGGCCTAGATGCCATTCATGTAAAATGCCATCGGAAATTGTAACCATATTGTGTTACTTGAGTGCCAAGATTATGTGTATTACTTGTTATGTGATCACCATATTAAATTGAATTGAGAGTTAAGACTTCTTTGGTAATGGATCCACCGAAGGAGGCGAATGGGAATTTGTCATTTGGTATGTTGAGTGGTTCCATTGGTTATGGCCTCAATGTATTTAGTTAAAGCTTGTATCCATACAAAGAGCAATTGGGCAAGTGAAGTTTTGTGGATGAAACTGTTCTTCTTGTAAACCTAAGGGTTGAGAGGGTATGCATACTTAGGAACATCTAGAACTACTTCGGGAGTCATCTTACTCCGGGACGGTTGATCCCTCTTTTGCCACCGTGCACGGGACTAAGATGCTATTGAATCGACTGCGGTTGGTTTGACAATTCATGCGATTCTCTTCTCTCTAATTAACTTGGCTAATGGATAATAATAAATAATGAGATTTATTATTTGGTGGTTGTTGTGTCTTTACTTTTAAAGCATGTTGTCTTTATTTCTTAAAGCATGACTATCTTATTTGATTAAGCATGTGGACTTAAGTTTGGAGATTGAAATGGATTATGTGGCTATGAATTACTCAGCATCGCTAATTAGTTGTTTTTCTTTTTACTTGTGTTTGTTGTCCATTTCTCTTCAATGGTGGGCCTATGATGAACCTATATGGAATTTGTCTATATGGGGGAGTAGATTGACAGGATTGTAGCTCGAGGAGTTGAGCTAGGGAAGGAGTGCCAAAAAGATAGTATATCTTCTAAAAACATTTATTTTATTGTTTAGTTTGGAACTTCTATTATTAGGATTTTTATTATTGTAATGAGATTAATTCTCTTGCATGAGAATTAATAAGTTTAATACTTTTACTTCAATTGGATTATCTGTTTTAAGTTAGTTGGAAGATAGTTATTATTTAATTATCTATTACGTTGTTTGGGGATTCTAGCATTTGTTTTTCTTTCTAACCTTGTATTTGATTTGAACATTAAATACGGCGGTAACGCTTCGGATTTCCAGAGTTTTACCGCTACAACTCGTGATTTAAATGGTTTTAAATTGGACGAAAATTCGGGGTGTTACAGGTATACTATATACATTGTTATTAACGAATTAGACATAGTTTAAATGCATCCATTTGATAATTAGGATTTTTTTTTGGATTGCATATTGGAGTAAACTGCAGGAAAAGTAGTAGTAGTGGTGATGATGGTCTTGTAGACTGGATATTGAACACTAGAAAAATGTGTAAATTGCAACAAAAATAATAAACAAGTTTGACTATACAAACAAGGTTTATATCATGATTAACAATGAATAAAATATTATATATTTTGATATTCTACACTACAATTGATGCAATTTTGTAGGTTTGATCGGGACAATATTAAAGGAGAGATTCATATAATAGGATTTTGTATCCATAAATGACATATGCGAAAAATTATTTTTGAAATCTGTAGGAATGAAACTATTTTATTTAATATTAACACACAAACCGTGCATCGCACGAGAATATAACTAGTATATACTAAAGTTGTACTTTCCTAAATCATTACAGAGTAGCCTATTAAACTTTCAAAAGCATATAACTTTTTTTCACCGCTTAAAAAAAAAAAATTCTTACACCATTGGAACGAGTACGAAATATCCTTTAAAATGAGACTCATTTGTAGTATGTTCTATTGATTTACAATATAAGATGCGTCCACCTAAAAAGGTAATTAGTAATTAGCTTGACAAGCTGACACGACTAAAGAGTTGCAATGTAAAAATAAGAGGAAAAATACCTATATTAGTTATAAAAATTTAAAAAACAATCTCAAGGTAAAATATAATAAAAACGGTATGTGTAGAATAAAGAAATAAACGATGAATCTAAAATTATTCTAGGTCCAATCTTTAATAAGAAACTTTACCATTATCACGTATAATTTTATAACTGTACGTATAATTTATTGATCCTCGTGTTATTTTAGTGCTCCAATTTATGTTCCCTTCAACTTTATAATTATTAATGTACTCCTTTCGGAGCACAAATAAAATTACATTGGACTTTTTGCGTTCTTCAATGCAGTACTTTGACCGCATATAACTTTGAAAAAACAAGCAAGCATTAAAATATGTTTGGCTATTCTAAGGTTTACGCCTAAAACATCTCTATTTTTTGAAAAGTAGTTATGTATACATTAGACATTTAAACTGATTTTACAATAAAAGAAGGATCATATATCTTTGGAAGGTTAGTTGTACACTTATATCAACATAAGAGCATTGGTGTATCAACATCAAGCATAGAAAGACTTTGAAACTATTACCTCTTGGATCATGTAACATATGGGATGAATTAATTAATAGTTCACAAAAACTTTTATAAGACGGTTTTTCTATAACTTTTGGTAAGACGGGGGTCACTTTTCAATGAAACAAAGGTCACTGCTCACCATAAGTGACCCCTACAATTCTAAATAGTGACCCCATTTTTTTGTAAGTTGGTCTCACACAAGACTCACTATTAATAGTTAATTGAAATTGATGATAAGAGTTTAAATTAGATAAGATGCCCTATAAAGTCATAGTAATCTTATTATATGACATTCATGATATTAAATGGATTATATAAATATTTATTAATATATTACTAATAGTTTTTCATAATTGACAATTACACTTTGATTTTTCGATGAGATTAATATTACTTTATATTAATTTTATTATATAATCATAGTCCGTGCAACACACGGGTATACTCACGGGCATCCACCTAGTTATGTCTTATATTTAGGTTTCTTATTTATATTGTTCTATCTTGGTTCTAATTGTTTCTTCAGTTCTTCACCATCCTGTTGGTGAAGAACATTTAGGATCATCTCTAGAATAGAGATCATCTTGGACTTGCCTTTTCATAAATATAATCTTGCTTTAAATCTTTTGCGTAATTGAAAGTTATGGCTGAATGGCAGGTTAATCTTGCAACATTGAATGTAATAGAGCAAGTATACCATTTGGATTTACAAAAGAATGAAGCATCAGCAAACTGAATGTCACAGCCATACACCCGAAGTTTTAGTTCCTGCTGCCTAGGAAGAGCAAGAAGCTCCAGCTGACTATAATTATGTACACAACTAGATATGAAAGGAAGCTCTATCGTCTTTGGCTTCCAACGTTTGGCAAGTTTGTAATGCCGCATCAGCAAATTCATCATGCTTCACTCCCAAACTGCAGAATGCCGCGAAAGTCCCTACATTTTTCAAGCCATAAGGGCTGAACCATCCACAATTCTTCACGAAGATATCCAACTGCACAAAGAAAGTGCAAAAATATTAAAAAGCTTACTTTGAACATCATACAACACGAGAATAATCTTACAGATGTTTTCAATCATAATTGGAACAGTAAATTTGTAAAGGGAGGCACGCATAGTAGCATATGAAACTTTAAATTGCAACATGCAACTGCAAGAAATGCAATAAGCCCAACGCCAGAAAAGACCATGTTGTGAACATAATGTAGAGTGATAGGAATAGACCACTTTTTCCTAATAAGTTGTTTTCCAAGAACTGTAGTCACACATATCCAACATTGAGAGCGAAATACAAAGAAGGAAACCACAGTGGAACCATAACTACTTACAGCAAAACTATAAAGAAGACAATAGTACTAGGAATTCTTAAAGATTGAATGAGCTCCTAGGATTGTCTTGACAATATAGCATCCTAAAGAACTAATTCATATATTGACTAAATTGCTACAGATGACGCAACTAACCATGTAAAAAAACAATGCATATAAGCTATGAACTCAGTGAAAACAGCCAGCAAGCCAGCAATCCATAAGCTGCCACTTCTCAATTCCAGTTTAACCTCAATAACTATCGACCAAGTCACAACAAATCTATGTGTGCCATCAGTTCTAATAGGAATACATTTTAATATGAAAACAAATGAATCATGTAAGACGAAAATAACATGGGAGAAAAACGAGGTAGATCATCCATACCAGTCGCTCAACACAATTAACCTCGTGAAGGTCACTTTTTAACAATACTCTTGGGGGATTCATCATCCAGGAACCCATTTCATCGCCAAATAGAATTTTTGAAATATGATAAACTCGTAGGTCTGAGTACATCTTCTGATTAATTGTTCGAGTTAAGTTTCTCCAAGGTGCAATACCTTTTTGAGGACCTTCGGCATGACACACCTGAAGACCAAGAAAATCAATTATGAGTAAGAAAGCTGGATCCTAATAAAACTTGAATAACAAACCAAATGGTTTACAATTTACAAAAACCTCAATCCAATGCTTGAACAGATTAGCAGCAAGCTCATGAAAACCAGAACCAGTTTTCAGCATAACATCCAAAGCAGGATCAGGTGTTGGTTTAGAATGAACAAACTTATGGTTCTTATTATGACAGTCAATGCCCATGTAGGAGAATAGAATATCAAGGCGCTCACAAGCATGAAGTGATGCTTTTGACAGTTCTGTGAATCTGCCAAAGGATAAGAGAACCAGCATCACAAGCAATGGACCAACTAAGGACCTGTAAAACGAAATGCAATCTTCAATAGCAAAACAATCAGATTAACAGAAAAGACATCATTTACAGTGAGTATGATGAGAACTATAAGGATGGTGATGATAGATGATTATGGTCATTATCGCATTATGCTAATAATTATGACAATGACATTGATGATGATCATGGCAATAACTATAAAAAATAGACTTTGTGATAGTAGACATATAGTCAATAAACCTAGGGTCTTGCTTTTAGTTACTCTGATCCTAAGAAGACTTGATGATGGGAAACTAGCTAACCCTAGGGTCTGTCAAACTCTGTTACTCCGACAAAGAAAAAATAAGGATGCCCTTTTGACTCCATTCAACTAGCTAGGATCTACAATATCTGTCAATCCCTTCAATATGACCTCCAAGGACTCTTCTGTCCACATGAAATTGGCCAGTTCCCCTAGAGGCACCCAAAATAGCAATTGATTCTAATTAGAAGGTCAAAGCGACAAACTGAGAAGCCTAAACCAAAGGAGTTCGGGTTGGAACGAAGGATGTAAAACTAAAGACCCAATGCTTTTCTACCACCAGGCCATGCCTACCCATTTATTTTAAGCTCACACAAAAATAGAAATTTCAGAAATTCTTGACCAAATCATTAATTATTGTATCCTTGATATAGAGGTCAGGCAATCAGGTATAACATTACAAATGCACAATCAAATAACTACATTGAAATCATACAGAACCAAGAAGAAAAACTCACCACCTCATCCTGCCCTTTCAACAAACAGCAATTGTTCCAAACTTCCAATCCCACAAGAGAACCTACATCATCAAACCAATATGCAAATAAAAATTTGGGTTAATTCTCTTAAATTGATCACCCCACATAAAATACAAACCAATATACAAATAAAATTTGGGTTAATTCTCTTAAATTGATCACCCCACATAAAACACAAATTATACTTCGTCTGCTAAATAATTTCCTTCCAATGTATCAAAACAGAGAGCACATATATTCACTTTTACCAAGTTGCAAAACCAAAGACAACAATCCATTCCAACTCTAATACTTCTAGCGACCAAAAAAGGACATTTAAAAATATAAAATAAAAATATAGAGCTACAAATTTGAGGAGCATCAATTCAATTGACGAAGGGGTTCCTGGAACTTTCTGGAATAATAGAACACGGAAACATGCAAAATAAAACACTGTGCTTTACCAATTAACAGCAAAGTGGAGTACTCTCGGCCTTGACCCAGCGAACGAAAGAGAAATAGAAAGAGGAGAGAGAATAATTGGGTAGTTTTCTGGAGATAAATTGGTTTGGTATTTTGGGGCGATTTGATCAAATGTAATCCACTGAAACAATTAGGGGTTTAGGGTTTTGATCGGCCATGAGAAAACGGAGAGGGAGAGGGAGAGAGAGAGAGAAGAAACAGTGTATTCTTCTTTGCTCGGAGATGTCGTAGATATGTACGTAGAAAAGTAAAGAAAAACCAGATATTTTGTTAATGTACTGTACGAGTTTTTTTTTTGGTAACTTGTTATGTACTGTACTAGTTATACCTTTGATACAACGTTTAATTAGGATATCTCGCAAAAATCAATTTTGAGGACGAGGTTTAAGATTTCAATCTCATGATCGAGGTTTGCGTTTTTTTCCTCTCTCGATAGTTATAGAGTTTAACGTTGTCTTACTTATTTATTCTGTTAAAGTAAAATAAACGCATAGAGACATTGCCAAAATACTTGAGCGTAGATGTACAAATTTCGGAATTTAAAGCTAATGGTCCAAAAGTATGAGCATCTTGTCATATAGAATACTCCATATTCAACAGGGAAAAAATAAAACCCTAGCTAATCATATAAAATGTTATACATCTCAACCTAAGTTATCTTCATTTATGTAAGTTTTGAGATATATCGATTCACAATTTATTAATTTATTGTTGAAAAGTGGTCAAGTTAGTTATCATTTTGAAGTAAATTTCCTTAATGTTTTACCAATTCATGTTATTAAAATATGAATTTTATTAATAGATATTATGAGAACTTCAGTTGAACCCTTCAAGTCACCTCAAATAGGCTATAGGTATTATGACATTTTTATTTTTTTTGATAGGAAGATGGGGTTTTAATTAATAATAAAGGAGTTATAATAGTCAGCCGCTATTATATTCATAATTCCTTCCGGATCCCCATCTATCCAAACTCTAGTCGAAAAAGAAACCGCGTACAAATGATATTTAAATCTTACTTTTATGTGGATTTCGGCAAAATGTAATCTAATAAAAAAGAAACAGGAAACAAAATGGGACTAATCCCTAATTCTTAAATTACATGTGGCTTGAACGTTTGTGTTATATTATTTGTCACATTAAAATTACTCTTTTTTTTCACAACATTGCTTGCTTATTCTACAAACTAGTTTTAAAGCCCGTGCGTTGTACGGGTTGACTGAAATATACGTATTAATATTCATTTGGTGAAATATGCATACTAACATGTCTATTTAAAAAAAAAATCATAAATAATTTCTAATTGATTATAATTATGCATGCTATATAGTAATGCTAGTTTTATGCTATCCTTAGTGATTTAGGTCGATCTCTCTTTTATTTTTCACGCCCCTCGGATCATCAAAATTCGCTAGAATAAATAAGAAAACTTGAAAACAAAGAGATGTAGGGAGAATAAAGGGTGAGAAAATGTTCAAAAAAATGGAGAAGTGATTATGTGAGGCGTTTAATAAAAAAAGATATTAGTTATCATAACCCTCCTAAAATACAATTAGGGTTCTAACGAAAATGCACCTCCAAAAACGGTTACTTTAAAATTGTTGTTAGATCGATGTTATTCAAACACTATATATCATATCGAATGAGCCTTGAATCGATGCGATGACCTCTCAATAAATTTAGATATACATGAAGCATTCAACTTTCATTAGTCTCCCATTACATTCATGTCAACTTTTGGCCTTGTAGTATCGTCGCAGATAGCAAATAGATAGGCAAATTAATAAAAGGTGAAATGTGAACACGAGGGAGAGACATATATCACTTTCTCCCAAAAAAATTCTTTCAACATTCTATATATTTCTGGCTTATGTGGCTTGCTTTTCATTTTTTTTTTTGTTGAGACTAATTGCTTAAGTGATGTAACTTAGTAATCAAACTTGTGCTATGCACGGACTTAAAATATATTTGCTCAAATTTATTTTCAAGTCAATCTTACATGTTTCTTATACATATTGAAAATGAATATCGTCTTAAGGTACTTTTCGATGCGAATCTGATGATTTAAAAGATTACTTTTTTAGACATGTAGAAAAAGTTATATTTGATTTTATAAATATTTGACAGAGATCTAATATAGCTCCTATAAAACTCTACAGGTCTATCACAACTCATGCTCTATATTTCATTTCCTAACCTTTATTTATTTTTTGTTTAATTGCTTGCTTAGATGACATTCTTATGTGGTGCGATGCCCGTGCGATGCACGCATACAAATTTATATGTTTTGTTGTTTTCATTTTTCTTTTATTAGTAAATATCATATTTTAATATTTATTTACTGAAATTAACATTGTAACACAATCTTACAAGTTTATTGTAAACATATTATAAATGCATCTCATTTCGAAGTACTTTTCGATACGAATATGATGTTGTAAATATTATTATTTTTAAATATGTGTGGGATAGTTATATTCGAGTTTGAATATTAGACAAAGATAAAGTAGTTATGACGCCAATAAAACTCTAACTATTTAGCACAATTCAATCTCTCTTTTTCATTATCCGAAACTTTATTACTATGAAACTTCTTTATATTATATATTGATTGATATGTTAAAATAGTTTTATTTGGCAATTTATTTGGGTATACTAAATACTAAGTTACTAACGTGTGAAAAATTTTCCTTCTCTTTTCATAGTTACTTTAACTTTATTGTTTAATATTCTCTCTTATGTGGCATTCTCTTAAAAATATCGCTAAGGTGGCTAAATATATTTGCTCTTTTTTTCCAGCCTTAATTTTATTGCTAATATTATTATTGTTTTTACTTATTTACGGGAATCAGCATATACATGCGATCTTACATGTTTTTGATACATATTGTATATGCATCTTGTTCTAAAGTACTTTTCGATGCGAATTTGATGGTATAAAAGTTATTATTTTTTGAGATGCGTAGAAAAAGTTATATTTTATTTCAAATATTTGACAGAGTTCTAGTATAACTCTTATAAAACTCTAGAGGTCTATCACAACTCAAAAATCCTAAACAGTAGGGTATCTAAGAGTCCTAAACATTTACACCAATTAATTTTTAACTTTATCTTCGCTTAGGTGGCGCGTTCTTAAAATTCTCGCCTACATGGCACGCCTCATTGCTCCCCGAATATATATATATATATATATATATATATATATATATATATATATATATATATATATATATATATATATATATATATATATTGATTGATTTACCAATGATTTATTAGTAGTAGACTAATAGTTTAAGATTAGTAATAATTAAGATAAAGATTGAAGGATATTCTTTATACATGTACAAGGCGGTCGGTCTACTCCTTTTCTAACACGATTACATACTTAAGCACGGGAAAAGGAGTTTGGAAACAAAAGATAAAAACAACAAATACAGATAGTCATCTTTATTCTATTTCGAGAGGGGCGATTTAAAAACAAAAAGAAAAGCTTATTTCGAGCGGGCTGTGAGGCGCGAAAAGACCGTCGCCGGAGAAGACTGTTCAGGAATTTGGTACGTTCTCTCTCTCTCTCCCTCTCCTCTCTCCCTCTCTGTGTCCCCCTATTAATGGCGCGTATAATCGTCGATTGAATTGATGCTTTAATTTATTAGGGTTAGGGTTTTTCGATGTTAACCCTAGCTCCGAAATTGAAAGGGCAATGAGTTAAAATTGATAACTTTTTTCAAATACAGATAGTCACTAGCTCTAGCGTAGCAATTTACCTACTGAAGTTATGGATTTTTCTTTGTGGATTGATTGAATTAAAGTGGATACTTTTCTAATTCCGTTTCCGTTCTTTTGCAGACTCTCAACCGTTGGAGTTTGCTGATAATCAATATGAAGTGGTAAGTCACTGCTCAATCTTCTCTACATTAACTTATTATTGATCAAATATTTTTTTAAATTGATCTTATGTTCAAATTTTTGATACTAACCTAGGTTTAATTTTATGATTGTTGCTGTTGTTGTTATCATGTTGTTAGTTTTATGATTGTTGCTGTTGTTTTTATATGTTGTTAATTTTATGATTGTTGCTACGTTTCACATGCTTATCTATCATTGTTGTTAACAACTTTTTGCAGGTCTGGCTTTAGATTTTTGCTTTTGATGGTGGTACTCTTGTTGTCTGGGATGCTGATAGAATCTCTTGAAACGCCTCCTAATGATTCATGTTACAACACTGACCTCCTATGGAACTATTTGGATATTGATAATTTGAACAAGAGCTATCCCTCGGTTGATCATAAGTCAATACTGAATCCTGTTTTGAATGCGATGTTGAAACGTCTGTCTGGCTACAGTGAAGCATTTGATACTCTTTATATGTATTGGACTCAGGTTTGCCCAACTCGCTTTGATTCTACTATCCAATTTAATTTCTTATGACAAAAGTGATTGTATACTTAACAAATTTTTTGTTTACTTTCAGATCTGTTTGGCGAAAAACCCTACAGAAGAGAACATCGCATTTAGGAACCTTGCTTCCGAGATTGAGCATATGATGCATATCGAGCAGAGCATATTTGATATTTCAAAGAAGTTGTTTGGTGATAGACTGAGCCCTTGGGTAATGGATCCTCCTAGGTCATTATTTGAGGTTGAGCTTCTTGATGGGGATTGTATTACGCGATTGGTAAGATGATCCTATTTCTTTCAACTTGGTCTCTTCTCTCGTTCCTTTCTCACATGCAATTTTCTCTGCACTCTCTACTTCTGCTCTTACTATCTCGCCTCTTCCTTTTGCTTTCTCACTGTCCACTGTTTAACTTTTCTTAAATTTTCGAAAACAGCATACTTTTGAGGGAACTGATTTTCTTGGAGCCATAGATATGAGCTTGTTTTTCTCTGTTCTTACTTCTTCATGAGCTTAAGCAACTCTTTGTCTCTCTTATGCTTGGGTTTGATGTGAAGATAACGATAAGCATGGCTGTGTATGGAACCAAGTTAACGTCCAAGAGCTAGAAAATCATGGCTGTTGTCTCATATATGTTTATTATATACATGTCATTATTATTTCTTATTGAATTCAAATATCTCATATCTGTTTGTTCAATATCAGATCCTCTATATGTTAGTATGGGGTGGTCAATATATAGGCAAACATATCCAAACTGTGTTTGATATAAACTTACAATAACCAGATTAAAATGGAGAAGTGCCTGAGCTTTTTTATGTGTCAAAAAAATACCACCCAAACCAAAGGGTAGATTCTACCGTGCAACTATTAGCCCTGACATGCTCTATGGGGCAGAGTGTTGGCCTATTAAGCAACTCATGTTCGTAAACTGACGGTGACTGAGATAAGGATGCTACGTTGGATGCACAACTCTACAAGAAGAGAAGTTTAGGGATGAGTGGGGTGACCGACATGGAGAGTAGGATGCGAGAGGCGAGACTTATGTGGGTGCAAGAATATTATATTTAAGGGACCGTGAGAGAAGAAGAGTTCAGGGAGGTGGATATGACACTTCCAGATCCTAGTTGGTGGGGCCTTTTTCTTTTCTTTTTTTATTCTATTGCCTATGATATTTGGCATTTAATCTTTTTTAGAGTTCCTACTAGTCTAATAGGTATGAGAATGGTGCAAAAGAGGTGGAACAAGGACGAAGTTCCAGCAGAATTTGTTTGCAGGTAGTGGAAATGGGTACAGATAGAAGATACTAGTACGGAGATTGAGGGTAGCTCTCTTTACAAATAAGAATTTGGTTTAGATTGAGGATTTGTGACCATGGGAAGCTAATGTGGAGGCAGAGCCTCCTGTTTCAGGGACACCTACTTCGTGTCTGCATGAACCAATCTTTTTAAAGAGGATGCTGAAAATAGCTTGAGACAGCAGGGTGAATGTAACCAAGAGAATAGTTGTGGTGGTGGGTCATGACTAGCATATGAGAGTTCTCTCAGCTCCGTCAATGCTTTATCTCTCTTGAATGTTATGGTTTGTGAACAATTGCGTGTGTATTAATCTACCACCACTGCACCATGTGTATAGTTCTGGTAATGAGTGTTTAATCTATCTGCAGAGTTTTCCAGTACAAGCATATGAGAGTTCTCTCAGCGTCCTATGTGGAGTTGTACTCCAATCAGTTGCTGATGCTTGTTAAACTTTGTTAGTTTTTCAGTTAAAAGGACCAAAGTAGCTGGAAGTTGTTCACTCCTTAATGTGTTGCCAATGGGGCCCAAACTTACCTTAAAATAGCATTCAAATTGAGCTTTTGTTATCTTTTGTGGGCAGCAACGTTTGCCAATCTAGCATGCACACATAAGAACCAATTTTTATTTGGTTTTTCTTTTTCCTTCTTTCTTTCCTATTTTGTTTGCATATAACTTCACTGTGTAGATGCTGATTTTCTTTTCTCGTGTTTGGCAGTTTAAGACCTTCAAGAAGCACTGTGGGCAAGTTAGCACATATGGTGAGAAACATATGAAGACTTTTGTTGCCATGTGTATGTTGGGAGTGGAGGAGGATAAATTCGCCGATGCAGCATTACAAACCTGCAAAGACTACGTTTACATTCCGAATCCACCTTATTAGGCTTCAAGAATCAGGCATATCTAATATATGCTCGTAGTCTCGTGCTTCGCTTAGCTCCAGAGAATCCTTGTCAATTGAAGTGCTTGCTTCTCTTAAGTCCGTTGAAGTGCTTGCTTCGCTCAAGTCAACTGAAATTGTTTGCTTCGCTCAAGTCAACTGAAGTTGTTTGCTTCGCATAACACTACTAATTGATGTGCATATGGAACATGTTAGCTAGTATCAAAAGAAGGATGCCCTGATATGGGACCGGGCTGTTATGCCTTTTACATTTCATACACGTTTGGATGTATATGTAGGTATCTTTTGTCTTGTGTAGTTTCCAGTAAGACTAGGAAAACTTGACATGTCAAGATTATGATTGGCCCGACGTAAATGGTTGTTTTACGTAGCAAAGATGAAATTAAAAAGATGGTAGTATACAAGATTACGATTGGCCCGGCGTAAATAGTTGTTTTACGATTGGCCAGACACTTCTCAAAATGCTTCAGCGCCTGTTTAACTCTCTTGACATGGTTTCAAAATTCCTTCACAAATTAGAGGAAGTGTAATAGCCACAATTGTTGCTCCATAAGCTGACAGAAATCCACTGTCAAATCCAACCTTAGCTACTGCAATACTATCTACTACTAATTCGGTAGCACAAGGTAAATACAATCATGATACTAGCCAATTTGAACTCACAAACTGGATTAAGATATGCAACGTGAATAAAATTTAATTTTCTTCCACAAACTAACACACACAATAAAGTTTCAAGGAATCCAGGGGAATCTGTCTCCTTAGGTCAGCCTTGAAGGCTGTCATTACAGTATACATAGTACTTCAAGGTAGATGATAAACATTGTCTTTGAGCGATACAAGCTTCCAATAATTTGCTTCATTCCCTAGGAGGCTAGGACTGTGTTCAACCACCACTTAGCCAGCAACTCCCTGCACGAGTTCACGATGCTTGTGAGCTTATAAGGATGTGCACACTACAGTTGTTGAGTCCATGTCCCAAAATGGAAGTTATAAGGAGCTAAGTGCCTGAGCCTATCTTTACCCAACATGAAACTGGCTTTTTTTTTTCCAAGGCAATGGGTTACTGAATTGGAACTTTGAAGATGTGAACTCACCGGCTTAAGAGGTCGTGGTCCAATATAGCTAGAGAGTTTTTCTCTAGCAAGTGCAAGGTTTCCATGTTGTTCGACACGGGAAGCCAAAACACGTCGCTTCAGCTCCTTGTATTGCTGTTGCAAAGTTGTCTTTGTGGGAGTGGGATCTATCTCCTCACTGTTAGTAGCAATAATTTTAAAAAAAAACGACCTTTTATACTCATAATAGACAAAGAGGTACAAAAACTAGCTCTAAACAGAAAATGTTTAATTAATGACAAAAGTAGATTGGTTTTTGTAGCTACCTATGTTCCATCCATGCTGCGCCAAATTCGGAACCAACACAAAGGTTATATTCCGGTGGAGCATAAGGTGGTGGACGGCTCACCATATGTCTAGCACAATAAGCAGTGTAGCTATACTCGTCGTAGCCGCTTGAAGTGACCATGTAAATGTTAAGCGACGAGGGGAAAGATTGTCCAATAGCTCCACTGAAACATGCATTTATGTATATCACCTGGATCCAATTAAATTGTTAAAACACTAACTATTTATGAAAATTCAAATTTCAGTTTGGATTATATACAAACCATGCTGTGGTATCCTTGTAATGCATGCTTTGCCTTAAGAACATCAATAAGAGCTTTCTTGTCAATGTGTTCATCTATTCCCATTTCTGAAGACAAATAAGAAAGAAAAGAAAATGTAATATAAACATGATTACCACAAATATGATACATATTACAAAAACATCATCAATTTGTAAAAGCTAATTGCCAAATATGGGAGGAAGTAATATCAATAGCTTGAACAATGAATACATTCATTATTAATCAAAACCAGTTTAAGGTTAGTACCTATTTTTATACTTACTAACCAAAATTTGAACTCACTAACTTTCCTTCTATTTAAATAAATTGTTAGATAAACCAATTTTATTGTCGTAACTTACTGCTCAAACATTTGACTTGGTGCATTTCTTGCAGCTTAGACGACTAATTCATACTTTGGACTTGTATTGCTCGAGCAAAAACATTTACTATTTACTGTGTTCAATCAGTATCATTTTCTCTTAACCTTGAAATCCACCATTTTCTTCAATAACATTTAGAGAAAGCAATCAACAATTAGTACAATCAAATTAACCACATGCTCAATTTGAATTGTTCAGCCTGTCTTGTTGTAATAGTATCCCATGACAAGCAAAAAGAAGGTCCTTTCAGTTGGTTTAACACATGTTAACCATATACCAAAGTCGGCATATATAGTTCTATATGTTCTTAATGTTCGGTTGTTCACCTGTTTCCTCTAGGCTTGTTCCTTCGTTGTACTCAATGCCATACGAAGTTTCCACATTCAATTTCATATTCTTTACGCACTCCTATTATGAGTTATTTAGACAGAGATTTCAAGCTTTTAGCAAGCTTATTCATTTCAAAATCAAAATACAAAGTACACATTGAGAAGAAAGTATAGAATTCTTGCAACATTCATGATCGATAAAAAGAAATGGAAGGTGGAGAGAAACAGAGTCAATTGCATCTCCTATCCTAGCACCTAAGAACAAAATGGAGTTTACATGCATTGATATCAAATTGACATACTCAAGGACATAAAAATGAGAGAAATTAAAACCAAAACATCACGGCGAGCTCAAATGACGTCTAAATTATATAGTAAAGGAAGATAGAATACTACTTACGTAAAGCATATTCATTGCCATGATCTGAATAGAAGAAGAATATACGATCATTGGGACCGCTGCTTATCACTTTTCCGCTCCCCCCTTTCAATTTAGACTTGTCTCCCAGTAAGACGGCAAATAAGTTTCCCTTAGTCATATTCTTCCCTGTATAATCCTATCAAAGTAAATACAAATCAATCGAGCATACAATTTTTTCAATAAAATTATACTAATCAAGCATGCATCTTACCTTATGCAGAATTGTCGATCACAGCAATGCACACAATAAAAAGTTACGAGAAGTTGTGGCTCTATGCATTGTATTAAGGATATCCGATCCCCTGAATCAACTCAATGAGATTAATGAAGAGCAAACCTATAGGCTATATACATTTTAGTGGTAATACCTCAACATATCTACATGATTTTGGAGCATTTCAATGTTAAGTTAAAACACGGGTAAGCCTTAACACCTGGTATTCGTTTGAAGTTTGAAGCCTTATATATGGGATTAGCAAATATTAAAAGCTAAATTATCAACCACAAGAAAGATCTCTCTAATGGATGACATCAATATGTTCTACTTACACCATTAGTGTGCCCCAACTCCTTGGTTTATTATACAGTGAGTTGGATAAGCTCATGTATACCTATAGGAACTTATGACAATGATGTAGCTAGCAAGGTCACTCAAGATGCAATTAAGCAAATTTAGGTACTAATATAAAGAATCTTTCAAAGCCCATAAATATTGAATATTTTTTTTTCCACGAAATTGATATATAAATTACCTTAGGAACTCCTTCATAGTAATCTATGGCTTTGTCATTGTTGATCAATGTGCCTCTTCTAGGATTGTTCCAATTATTAGCAACATCATCCATCATAAACACAATTATATTTGAATCTTTAAAGCCATTTTTTTTCAAAATTTGAAATGCGTGACAAACATCTGCCTGCACATTATTACAAATGTTAAACCATGGTAAGAAAACAAATGCAAGATAGAGCGAGGGCATAATAATACATACCTGGTGCCTGTAAATTGTAATTCATATAACCCCAAGAACCAGCCACCAAAAGCGCCCAATTCTCCCCTTCTACATTAATTAAGACAAATCACGTCAATTAACACGAGTATAATATAATATAAGTATTATTTCAGTAAACTAATCGGAAAACTTTAAAATCTAAATCTGATTATACATAACTGTTTGAGCCCATTATTATATCTCCTCTAATCTAGAGTGTGAAATATGGAAATGATGTTTGAAGAACGTCCCATTCCCATACATAACCAGTCTATTAATTACAACTCCTCTACAACCTTCGAAATTTCTGATGTTAAAACAACTCTACATCTAGCATTCGGTTTCTCTTTTTCCAAAATTAGTTCTTTATCCTTTTTTGTTTGTTCCTAGGAAGGAATCAAATACTTCTAAAGCTTTGATTTTTTTTATTTTTTTTTGAAGGGAAATACTCCTAAAGCTTAGCTAAACAAGTTATGAGACAATCAAATTTAAACAACATAACCCATAGAAAATAAAATAAAAACTATAAGTAAAAGCTTAAACCTGGTTCTTGAACTTGAAGCATCCAAGTATGTGCAAAGAAACCTAGCACAACCACCATCAATGACACACAGACAAGTTTCATCATCTTGTAAGGAAAGAGAAAGCTAATGGAAATGGAGATGAAAAGCTTTTCTTCTTTTTTTATTTTTTTTGGCTTCTTTTTAGCTACGTACAGCCTACTGTAATACTGCTGCTCCTATAAGAAAAGAAAGGGCAATGCAGAGTACGTGCTACAGTGCTTTTATAATAAACTCTGTGGTTCAAATCTACTCTTTTGTCCTTTTGTGGACATATCTCGCGTTGCTTTATTCAAACATGGATCAACTATGAGGCCGCGAGCAATGTTCCGGTGGAGATCAGCGTTTTTTTTTTTTTTTTTACAAAAATTTCCACCGGGCAGCCGGGGTGGGTATCAAGTTTTGGGATGATGAGCAAGTCTTGAGTTAAATCAACTCATAGACAATCGAGGTCACTATTTAGAAATGTATAGGTCAAGTATTATGAGTCGTAATCCTTGTTCCATTTAAAAAATGATACTCGTCTTTCCACTAAAAAACGATACTCGTCTTT
This sequence comes from Tetragonia tetragonoides, assembly GCA_038025085.1. Lineage (NCBI taxonomy): Eukaryota > Viridiplantae > Streptophyta > Magnoliopsida > Caryophyllales > Aizoaceae > Tetragonia > Tetragonia tetragonoides. The sequence goes on from CM076139.1 coordinate 13,435,777, forward strand.
CCAGAAGTTAGAATAAGGGCATGTTTTTTTAGACTGGAAACGACAACAAACTGGAAAAAATCTGGAACACTTGGAGAGAACTGAAACTTTTAACTGGAAAATGGAACAAATTAAAAAAAAAACTAGAACAAACTGGAGAAAACTAAAACTTACTGAAAAAACCGGAGAAAACTGGAACTTACTAGAAGAAATTAAAATTTTCATATTGTGAAAAATATAAACTAGAGAAAATTAGAAGAAATTGGAGAAGATTAGAACAAACTGGAACTTTTAACTGGAAACAGGAAAAAATTGGAACAAATTGGAAAAAAATGGAGAAAACTGAAACTTATTAAAATGTAGTCTAAAAAAACATGCTCTAAGATTATCTTATTTTTGCATATACTTTAGATTGCCCAATTGTTGTTCGATTAGGGTTTTAGCAAATGGTAAGTAATTTATTGCAACAAAAAAAAAATTGGGATTTTAAAATGAAACTAGGTATTGGATAATCACTGGATCTAATAATGGAACCTAACAAGAACGGATAACAATCGGGTCAAATTCCATATTCCAAAATTAAATTAGTAACTGGATCAACTATAGAAGCTAGATATCTGACCAGGTGGTCATGCACTCATGCTCATCCTTTGTTTGGTAAATAGCGGAGCAGAGAAAAAATAACAGATTTGCAAGATATTAAAAGTTTGATCACCTCAAATCGTTAATATTGGTGTTTGGTACGGTCTAGATCCGCTAATTACAAAAAGGCAATGAGGTTCGCTTTTTCACTTAGCGGATTGCAATTTAAAATAAAATACCATGCAATGTTGCCAATCATAAAAGTAACAATGTTTTTTTTCTTCAATATGACGTCTCCAAACAGTTAACACACAAGACCTATTGTCATATGACCGATACAAAAGCTTGTTTATTAGGAGAAATTATTGCATAGTTCAGGAGCATTGCTCCCTTATCTCACAAAATAGGTAAAGCCCACTCTAAATTCAAAATGGTAATTTTCTATTTTGTGAGAGGAGGAAGCAGTGCTCCTGGACTACATAATAATTTCTTGTTTATTAGGGCGTGCCTATGTAATAGGACCTCTCACATTTCTCCCATAATACACACAAACTTATTTATGAAGAAAAAAAATGAGTAAGTGGCTTAAGAGATGTATAGGGGGCATACTTTTTGCCTTGCACAAGCACAACAAATTAGGAATTACCAATCTTACGTTGACAAAAAGTTGACCTCCCCTGGCGGGACTAGGTGGGTAAGCACCTTTAACCACCCGAAGCAACTGCTTCCTACGTAAACCAAACGAGCACTTATCAAATATCGTCGCGTCATTGACAATGGGAAGCTAGAAATTCTTGATGAAGTTGTGTACTGGATTCAGCAACTCTTAGGATTTCAATTTCAGGGGGTATGTGCAGTCTCACCTCAGCGCAAATTGCACCTCCAAATAAAAGCAGGGGTAGACTTGCAAAAAACAACCATTTTATTTCGTTACAAATGCAAACATGTTGTTGGGATTGAGAAATTCTCTAGAGGTTAGGAGTATTATCCCCCCAATCGTGAAGTTGACGGTCGGTTTGATCCAATCTTGGCCTTTGTGCCTCCACAATACCCAAAAAAACCAAAAATATGTGCACGCGTAACGTGTTTTTATGGTGGCACATTTGACTCCTCTTTCGAATTTGTGGTAAGATGTAAATATCTGCCTTTAAGGACATGTTGCTATGGCAAGTGAAGTGGCTACGGACAGAAGCAACTCTAAGTCACATTAAGCATTCATCTCAACAGCACTGACTTAAAAATCCTATCAAAAACTTCAAGATCGAAACTTCAATTGCACTAGAAAGCCAAAAACAATCATATAAAGGTATAACGGAAATTGCAAAAAAGATGTACAAGTAAAAGGTGCTTTTTGAGTTGAAACATGATCAGAACTTGATTAAAAGCAGCACATTGATAGTGGCGATCACACATTTCTGCACAGTACATCACCATTAGAAACTGCAAAGCTGCCCATAACTCAATTTCAAGCCTGATTAAATTCATGTCAAAAAAACAGCTGTGAAGATATAGGTACTTCAGCTTCTTCTCTCGACTTTACATGTAGAGTTTAGACGTCTATTGGCAGATGGTTGGACACCACACATCACAATGTGCAGCCATGACTCTTCATAAGTTTTGTACATATCCTTTCTCTGTGTATAACTCAAGGACTTTGGTTTTTCACTTTTCCCTCACAAGAATGAGGAAAATTGGTTTGAGGGTAAAACTTCTACAGACTAGTTCCAATTGTACCAGGCAAAACGATTTCTCATCTCACAAATCAAAAGCTACATTTCTCCTATGTAAGTACAAAGCTCTGAATACAGCAACGGCAATTAGAACACCTTAATCATGCGAAGAGCCGGATACCTCATGACGTCTCGAGCGTAAAAGCTTTGCTCCAGCTCTTGATGCTGATGCATGCTTCGGAAGGGGTTGAGCAATGTTAAGTTCTCTTACACGTTCTATTACAGCGTTCGGCAAAGGTTGTGTGCCATTCCTCTGCTGATGATAATCCTAAACATCGATTTATATAAGCTATAGTAATTATCCACGTCAGCATGTTTAACAAAACAAACTAAAAAAAAAAAAAACGTAACATCATTGCATTTACCCACCATTCAAAAGTTCTTCCTGATATGTTTGTTCATCAACATATATAGCCAGAGAAAGAGGCGAACAAGATGTTCTATAGATATAGGGGACTCAAAAGTTACAATTACATATCTGTAAGAAAGATGTAATGACCTTACTAGATGTAATGGATCACAAAGAGAAACACATAAATAGGATCAGACAGAATAAATAGTGCATCCAACAGGATGAATACTTGGGTCATTACTGTCTTCAAGAAACACCAACAGGTAAAACCAATCCAGAACAGGGTTACATTATTTCCTCTTCCGGTGTGTAACACGTTTTAATACTTGTGTACAGGATTACAACAGTTTCAGATACAATTTTGCCAGAAAAGGTTAACCATATAAATATAAGAATTGGGCAAATTAACAGAAAAATATACAGAAATTTGAACTGAAATTTTTTAAACTGCTGACAAACTCACAGATTAGGCCTCAATTGCACTAGATAGTTTGCTATTTAGTTTTAGGTATTTCACTGTTAGTACAAACTAGACTTTTTTCTATATTAGCTAGATGTGCTACCAGTCCCGTTAGTTGTCGAAGAAATTATGTCCACTCAACTTTTATATTTTTGTTGACTAGAAGTATCAATCATGATTCAAATAGTTAAGAATTTGATTAACATACCACGGTCACAATATGCATCCCACTAAACATATGACTATGAACCATAAATTGACAAAGCAACAAAGACGCTCCCATACCCGTTCAAGGACTAGACTGTACTGCATTCTAGGTGACATACATTCAAAACCATTGCTTGATTATGGGCCTTCTTTAAGAAACACAAATATATGGATCTTGTCCGTACATAATAATCAATTAATAATTACATAAGGAATATTCACTTTCTGCAATAGGACATGCATGCAATTAAGCAACGACATAAGCAGTGTCCTAGACGTGGGAAATGTGATGATAAAGTAGTGATCGCTTTCTTCTAGTCTGACAAATGTGACAATGGTTGATGGGGAATATCAAATAAACAGAATTATCTACAAGTAGAATATATGGATATTGTTCATGCAGACTATCATACAGGCTAACTAAGCATCAGGTTACGACAGGAACATTCCACTTTAAGACGAGATAAGCAAGAAGCACCTCTACATGACAGGAATGTGATTATACAGCCAAGAATAATTTATCTTGGCCTAGGTTATATCATGTAAGGAGCATATATATATAGGCACAAGCTTATTAATAACCTAATATCAAGTCCTACATCAACAGATGATGCAGGAACAAGTGCTCTAGGTTGCCCTAGCACGACAGATATAAAGGAATGTCATTTATAGAGGATGAATTGCCTGATATGCGTTGGGCACGTGTTTCATGCCATGTAGTGTCTCCATGTCCGCATGCAGAACACACAACACAGCACTTATCCGTAGTTTTCATGCATTATAGCAATATCTAAATAGTACAGCCATGAAACATTCAACAAACAGCTGAAGCATGATATGCAATTCTTAGCATATTTGTATGCAAATCACTTTTCATTTCTGGGCAAAAAACAACGAATAGGCAAGGGAAAGCAAACCTCTCTTTTACTCCTTAAGTTTCTACAGTTAGTCTTCACGAGGTTTCTCCACTTATCCTGCGCAGGTCACACCACCAACAATTAATAGAATGCAAGCTCAAGAAAGATCCAGTGGCAGAAAAGAAAAGCCTAGACCAAGAGGTATGGATTACCCTGACATCAGTAGGTGTACGGCGCGTAGATGAGAAGAAAGCCCTTTGTATAGCAGTCCATTGTCCTACACCAAATTGACCAATTCCATCAACCAATTTTACTACCTCATCCAATGTCCAAAGATTGTTAGCCTTCTTTCGGTAACTCTTCTTTTTGGGTTTCCAATGATCAAATTCTTCATCTGAGTCAAGTTCCTGCACCAAAACTCATCTGTTAACTTATAAGTGGTCAACATAAACCAAAAAAAAAAATCAATAACCGTTCTGAGTACCAAAGTCGGAATTCCCTATTCAGAAAGGGTGAGGTTGCAGTACAGCTACTGTTGTTATATTTGAAAAAGTTAGAATATTGGTTAGATGTAGTGATGTACATAATTTTTTTTGGAAATCCAGATATTCCACTCTTACCAAAGCGCAAATTAATATAATCATTGTGATTCAAACATATGATCATACGAGCAATTTCTGAGACATGAATAAAAGAAAATCCAATTTGGCCAGTCATGTTCCTGTCTTCAAGAACTTCCCCATTCCACTGTTTCTCAGTTTATTGTTGGTCTGATATTTGTTTTTCATGCTTGGATCTACAAACAATAAGAGTATTTGCAGGCACATCTTTCAAATTTTTAGATACCAAAATCTCTCCAAATGATCTAGCATAATATGATTTGCCTCTCCAGTTCATGGTCAGAGGGTAATCTGTAGCAAATCACATTGCCCGTGTCATTTTGTAAGTTTCAACTGTTAAAAGAGAAGTTCAGTGAAAATAAGCTGAATGAATTCAGGTTTGGAGGGAAATAGACATTAGACCATCAAATTTTGGGAGAGGGGGGGGGGGGGGGGAGTATTGATTCATACCAAATCGCGTTTGATGACCTCTGGAGCTTTTGTTTTTCTGTGAAGCTTCTTCCTCTGAGAACGAACTCCAAGCTCTTTATCCTTTGATGAGCTTGTAGAACATCTCCTTGTGTTGCCATGTCTTGACTTGGTCCATGAAGAGCCCTCACTATACCTCTGAGGAGGTTTACACAATCTCCTTTGTCTAGCAATGACTACTTTCACTTCAGAAGAGCTGTCAGTTGACAGGTCATCCATGAACACGTCTCTTTCCCCATCTTCACTTACAGGGCAAAGTTCACCATGCAGCATGGATGGAGAAGTGCATGACGCTTTAGTGGATCCTAGTGCAAAACAAGTGGTCTCTAAGTTATCATCCAAAGAGCTTCCAGGTTCATATACACTTTGAACTTCATTTGTTTCATGAACATTTTGTAAACCACATGTAAGCGAACATTTCAAAGTCATATCATCTTCAACTAGAATCTCACACCCACATTTGCTCTCAGAGACATTATGCGACCCTTCTGAAGTAGTTTTTTCAAACTGGAGGCATTTAGGTGCTGGAATGGATAACTCAGATACTGCAAGAGCTTCATTGCTAGTTACCGGAGAGTGAATATCCGAGCCTGAGTTTCCAAAGCTCAACTCCTCACAGAATTGAAAATCCAGCTCAGGGACCTTTTTAGAAAAATCAACATCTGAATTTACAAAACAAGGAAATTTTGAGTGATCCCCCTGTAGCCCTTGTGAGTATTTCAAACGAAAATCCCCAAAACACCTACCCAAGATATCAGATGCATTTCTGAGACAGATTGTTGGATGTAGGTTGGCTATTTTATCTTCATTCAGCATTCCACACAAATCCTACATGTACACTTTCGTTAACAAACAAAATCACATGATCCATGAAAATATACAATAGTAACCTCAACGTTAAACAAAGGTATCAAGTGGAAACTCATTAAGAAGTAAGAATTGCGGAACTAAGGCTCCTAGCTTTTCAGAAGGATGATAGACTTGATTCTATAGACAAGAAGAACTTGTACTGGGAACAAAGAAAACAAATATCAACTTTCAACCTCTTAAGCAATAGCATTTATACAATGCATTCAAACTTTTTTTTTTTTTTTGGGGGGGAGGGGGGAGAGAAAACGGTAAATCCACTTAGAAGTAATAACGTAAGGCATGTAGTGCGCTCAGGAGACTTAACATGAGGGACCACAAGCAATATTTCAAAAACATATTCGTTGATGGAGGGAAACACTGTCAGGTACAAAGACAATTCAACAATAACTTTCACATAGCATGTAATAACCAGTAAGAGGGAAATGAGAGACGTACTCCACATCTTAAATCGCCTTTCCCATCTCCCGTCGCATAGGAACTCAGCCCCCCTTAAACAAAACAAAAAAAAAAAAAAAAAAAAATCAATGTGCAAGTTTTGAAATATAATACTTATTAGATTGACATTCAAGATTTACACAGCTTATCGGCAGTTCTCAAAAATGGAGGACTAAAAAACGAACATTGATTACTAATCAGGCATCAAATTACTACAAGGAATCAAATAGCAGTAGCCATCATAATTGCCCCAGTGGAAGGTTTAAGGCTGTCGTAGCGTGATTTTGTGGTGCTAAGACCCACCCAAGTCGTGGCAGACTTGCCGCTATTGATTCCATGTAGTAGTAAGCTGCGATCTTAGAAATCACATGTAAGAATGGGTCAAAGAAGAACACTTGAAGGAATAAGCACATATTTGTCAGCTAATATAACAAGTCTTGACAAATATGTCAAGAATTGAAGAGAATAAGCAGCAATCTCGGGACTAATCCAGAGTTGCAACTTGCAAGTCAAACTCCTACTCCAGAGGCAGACTCCATGGGCCTGCACCTTCTTCTCCCCACAGCACGCAAAGACCTCTTTTGTATAACATCCATGCTATGTTTACAATGTCATAAATGATAAGGCACGGAATTATGGTGGTCAAATGAGAAAATGATTACTTTACATTCGAGAACCCCAGGAATGTTCATGTGTAGTATCAGAAATAAACAGACCATTTGTTCATTACACCCAACTAGTAGATTCTACCATACCGCTGCCCTTATTTCCCCTCCTCCCCCCAAAAAAAAAAAGGAAAGAAAATAGGGGGACTAGAAATGACAACGAAAGCAGATGCACTTTTCTTCCATGCTTCAGCAGAGCCTAGACACAGGTGGGTGTTCCTCTCAATAATCAATCCCGAACAAAGCAGTAACTAGCAACAATTTTTTTTAGATAACATGGGTGTCCAAGCTTTGTTTGACTAATCCCATGGACCCTGAAGTTAAGTAACTAGCAACAATTATCAGGCATTTCTAAGCTTCCTTTATGTTACTCAAGCCCAAGCCCTTGGTTTCTTATAAGATAAAGAGATGAGAGGACAATGAATAAAGTGCTTTCTATTACCAATATCATCAATTAGCTCGTAATGAAATACTGAAGAAATGTCATCAATTTTGAACGCCTTCTCAAAGTTCGCATCAAGATATAACGCAGAAGCTTGATCATGCTTAGATTCAGCCCACATATGTTTGGCTTCAATACCTCCAAATTTAAAGTCAAAAATATGAGGTTCTTCCTTAACCTATGCAAAAAGAACGGACAATTGCATGTCAAACACCCCTGTAAGGTTAACAAATTTGGGTAAAGTCTGAAGCAGAAAAAATTCCTATTGTGTTGTATCAATTTTGTGTTCACCTTTACAGAGGCTAAACTAGAAAACTCTTCAAGTGAACATATCAATAGAACTATTTGGTCTAAAGAGGAATATCCTCTCAACATATCCAACACACACGACAAAACAAAACAAAAACAAAAACAAAAACAAAAGAAGAAGTCGGGATAGCATTGCATACTTACGATAATAAATATATAAATAAATAAATATAAAAAAAGGCCAAAGTGAGTTCGGAAACATTACCAATTGGCAGGATATAAAAGTATCAATGATTAGTAATAAAGATCAAATGTTTTATTAGGTAAAGAAACGTGCAATAATCTTGAAAGTTTAGTATCTTATTTATTTTCCTCGAGCAACATTTCATTTTTCTTTTTTCAAATAAGGTAACAAAGATATCGCGAGGCCCCATCTTGGGGAGACTATCATAACCCTAATGCTAAAACAGCAAGAGCCATAGAAGGGAGGAAACCAGTTTCAAAAAACAAAGAAACCAGGAAAACTACCCTGCTCGGGCAGTCAAAAGGCCTTACCCCAAGGCCCAGACTACAGAGTAGTTCATCATAGGGAAGCCGATGCACTTCTAAAAAGCTATTTTTAGCACCCTTTTACAAATAGAAAACTCCAGAACCCAAGAAACAAAGGCTAAATGTTGAGAACCCAAAATATAAGGAGGGAAGTGCAGAACGTGGGATCTTGGTGTATCCGAACAAGAAAGGTAATGACTCAGATATCACCATGTCAGTTAAGACTATTGAGTAGTCCGTTACCGTTTATAATTCAAAGTGAGTCTGAATTGTTGCTCTGCGTAAGATACTAGTTCCACCACTCCTCACTGGTGGTGATGGTAGTTTGCTGCTCCGTACTAGATTTTTTTCTTAGTAGTTGATTCAGTATATCAATCCTTTATATAAATATAGACTAGTATAGTTGATTATGAAGCTTACTAGAGCGGAAGATCACTCTACTATCGGGCACTTATTTAAAGTTTCTACTGGTAAGCAAGACAGGAAGATCACTCTATTCCTCTCCGATTCCAAACAGCTTCATATTATACAGGTTGCAAACTTGCAATGTCCCATCTAGTAAATAATACCCAATCTGTCAGATGGATTCACACAGCCTTCAGTCACCAAAGAGTTTCGCACCCTTGATTTAACACTCCAGCAGGATACAAAATATATGCCATTCATTCTGGACAGTTTTATAGGGAAAGTACTCCTATGTTCTCAAGCACCACGTGATATAGCTAATACTTGAGCTTACTGTTAAAATTTAAACTAGTTAATGACTAAAGGCAAGAATTAGCGCAAATTTTGCCAGTTAATTTCACAGTATCTTCATCAGCTCCACCTCCTATGTAGAAAAGGCCACAAACTCAGCCAGCTAAATCCAACACAATATTCCTGCATTTTTTAAGATTTAACATGACTATAGTTCCTCTGAATCTTGACTTTATTTTCTCTTTGACAACTTGTCCTCACCCTTGTCAAACCTTTCAGACTTGCAGATCCCATAATCCATAGCATATGCCTGCCCCAATGTCAGGCCTATACCATTTAGAATTTTTACTTCTCATCCAGAACATCAAGCGTTAGATCTTGACATAACTCCAAATAAAAGTTAAGAAGATTAAATCATGTTTTGTACAGACTAATCAATATATGAGTTAAAATGGCGATGCTATTTAGTTTATCAACGCCACTATTACGGACACGATGAACTGTGCCCTCGATATGAGTTAACTCATAGAAACTTCTTCTTGTAGTTTACATATCTTAGAAATGTTTCTTATAGCCTATCCTGGCTGTTGAGGCTTATTTTGGCCTAGGAAGGTGATTACTGTTTTTTTTTTTTTTTTTGCCATTTCTAACATGCATTAAAATCCAGTACATCAACAAAACAACCATAGAGATCCATCTATTAAATTAAATGCATGTCTTATTTGATTGGAGCATTACAGAATTCAGATTCAAAGAAACTGAAGGCAGGATGCATTCAGTGTAATATTTTCTCTACATCCAACAAGCTCTAAAATTAGTATTATGACACACTAAATATAAAAATTTCCAAAAGTACCATAATATGATACCTTCAAAAAGGAAGCGCAATGGAGAGCAACACATGATTGGAAGCACATAAAAATCATTTACGTTTCCCATTATTGAATGCATTATGTTGCAAATCCTTCCTTCCTTGAAGGAAAAGGCTATGGCCTATGGCCTATGGCTCATGTCAACTACGCTTCTAATTTCTCCCTAATAACAATCGAATCTACCTTAGACAAGACAACTAGCCCTCAACCTTGTTACCGGGACTCTTCATTCACCTCAAGTACCAATGTCGATACTTGACACTCCAAGTCTGACATGTGTATGAACACTGGAGTACTGGACACTTTATTTTAAGCCAAAACATGCAGAATCTTCATTAAATGGTCGAGTCAAACATAGGTAAGGGCACTAGACACTCCTACTTTTAGCCAAGTCCAAGTAACATAGCCCTCAACATGAATTTCGAACAGCTATAAAACTACATCTAGTGTCGATCCAATTCCAACCGCTGTAAGAAGGTCAAGACGTACACAACCTCATTTTTTCTCTAGCACTCTGATTTGTTCCATCTTCCATATAGAAGTCAGAACACAAAAACTAGCAAGAGATGCAAAATTGCGACCTCACGACAAACTTCATCTTGAGAAATCATTGAATTGAACACATGCAACCCAATGCAAACATTTTCAGTAGAAATTTGAAAATTCTTGTTCTCCTATAATTTAAAATTTTGAGTAAAACACCACAGCATGTTTTCCGAACCCTAAGAATGCAACACTCAAACAAACTACCACCGGCAAAAAAAAAAAAAAAAAAACACACACACACACAAAATCCGCGGAAAACGCACATGCATGAAGAATCAACACCTCGAAACCACAAAATTCGGCCACCGCATAAAGCATTCAATCGTAACAAAACTAACAGGGCAGAAAACGAAATACATACATTGACGAAACAAAATGCGGATATTGTAAGCAAAAAAATAAAGGTGAACCTTAATAAACACAGAAGCAAACAATCGTTAAGATTAATCCAAAAACAATTATCAAACTTAATAAAATTCTAAACAAAATTGCAACAACTTGAAATTCAGCAAAAAAAAAAAAAGAAAAAAAAAGAAAACATCAACTGTTTAATCGGCAAAAAAAGCGAGAGAGAAGCAAAAGCAGTAGCTAAGAAAGCTTACGAAGCAGCATTAATCATTAAATTAAATTAAAATTAAAATTAAACCTCATTCATTGTGAGCAGCGAAGTTGAAAGCAGAGGTAGAACGAGAACGACCGCCAATCCAGTGAGAGTTGAAGAGAGAGGAGAGAGAGAGGGGGGGGGAATATGAAAGGGCTTAGGAAATGACGGATATGTATGTAAATGCTGAGCGAATGTTCGAAACGGAAAAAGGCTTCAGACGGCTAGAAAGCGACACGGAGGAGAGAGAAAGTGGATACTCAAGTTGAGAAGAGAGAGACAAAGGAAGGAGGGAAAAACTGCCGCAGATTTTATGTTGGGTTTTTTATATTTTTTTACTGAAGAGAAGAGTTATCGTCAAGTTTGACCTAGTGGCCCTAGTGGAAATCGGTACACAATTTATTTTTCCTTTTTTTTTTAAGAAGAAAAATGTTCTTTTTTTGGGAGGGAGTTGAGGTGAGATTAAAAAAATTTATATAGTAAAAATTTCCAAAATGGTACCTGAGGTTTGAGTTAATGGTAAAAAAGGGTGCATGTGTTTTTACCAATCTCAATTAAGGTACTTGTAATTTCAAACTTGTCTCATTAAGACATTAACCATCTTTTGTTTTGACGTGCATTTTGAGATTTTTGGATGGAAAACTTAACTCCGTCTGTCAAAACTCAAAAGTCTGGTAATTAGATATGTTTGAAATCACATGTATCTTAATTGAGATTAGTAAAAATACAGTACTCTTTTTGCAATTAGGTCAAATCTTAGATACCATTTTGACAATTATTTGATTTCCTCCCCTCCGAAAAAAAAATTATTTGATTTCCTTCATTCCGTAATGTTTGGACTTTAAGAAAAATAATTGGATGTTAATTTTTGATAATTTTATTGTACTACTTATAATTCACTAACAAAAATAAATGATAAATTAACAAAAACCGCTAACAAAATTAACATGAAAAAATAGCCCTAAATATATGGTCTCTTATTAATTGTTTGTTCTTTTTTGGAGTAAATTTAATACCTCTCAACAAATTATGGAGTTGTTTCTTAAATTTTCATCCATTACTTGACTCCCTTTGAGTTCCAAGGCAAATTTATTGACTTCACCAGTCAAAGCTAGTTGTACTAGTACTACTCAACCAAGGTGCTTCTGAAGCTTCTTTTGGCCAATGGATGTCCTAAGTCGTAGCACTAGACAGCGCTCAACCAATGTCTGATCAGCCCTTGTCTAAATCACAACACATTTAGTGCTCGACTCACAACCATCCATACATGATAACTAGCAGTCTTCCAGCGTCGTGGAATTCCCCTGGGGCTGGGGCATGGGTTTAATGTTAACTTGAACGAACTTGGTTGCTAGTTTATGTGAATATGTATGCCATAGTAACAGCTCTTCGTGTTAAACTAATTTGTGCGTGTGCGATGCATGTGGTCAAGATACAGTATTTGCTTGAACGTTTTGTAGACTCGACGTACATGAACTACCCCTCTTTGTGGCATTTCTAAACCACACCAACTTCCTACAATTGACCTAGAATTGACAGCCTTGCCTGTAAAGTATTAGCACCTGCATATCGGGGATTCAGATTCTGTCATATCTCACACAGAATCTTAATGACTTCAAATAAACAAACAGGTAAACTTGCAGCTCAACCCACATCTTCAAGGGTATAATTAAATTCTGACTGGTATAATGTCAGGGTAGCCATCTGTTACACCCTTTTCTTGTGCTGCATTCTACACAGGCAACTGGAAAAACCATGTCCACTGATGCGTAATTACACCTCTCAGCCGCTCATCCTTAACACTAGAAAAATCTACCAGACAACTTTTCTCTACATCTTCACCATCTAAAATTTGAATCCACGTTTTTATGTTAACTTGTTTCGCAGCAGGTGGTGCTGATATTAGACAACATGCAACACAGCTACCACTTCCATTCATAACTTACGCTTGTCCTTGAACTCCTTGATCTCCCTTTGATTCCCCGTTTTCTGTCAAGCCTCGAATCTTCACATCATAGTAAACCTCTTCAACTCTTTTTAGGTCATATTTCATACCTGCGGAGAGGAAAATTGGGCAAAGACATTGTAAGACCAGAAGGTCGAAAGTTGTTTTGACATTTAATGAATAAGCAATAAATAAAATAACCTACCATCAAACTTCTTGCGCAAAAAGTCATTACGAAGATTTAGCATCCTGAAGGCTGCGTGAAGATCAGTTATAAAGTTCAACACCTTCCGTGGAGAATCATAATCTCCATAGGTCACCCTATTTACCACATACCAAGGCTGCAGCAAGAGAATAAGATCAACGGCCAACCATGTCCATGTTACAATAAAAATATAAAAAATAAAATAAAAAGAGCATCAGAGTTTGGACAACTATAGCCGCCACTTCAAACGCAGATGCATCTGACAACAAACAAGACTCGAGGACACACATATTCACTAATAGAGTAATAGGCGAGCTGACATAACAGTGTTCAACACAATGATAATAAGCAGTGATTAATGGTTACAAAGCAAAATTACCAAAAACCAACACCGCAGAAGTCATGAAGGACAATCAGCAAAAAAACAATTATTTTGTACTTGTCTGACATAATTTATTCACCAACTCTACTTTGATTATCCACCATCATGTAAATGAATACAAGAATGAAATTCTCACAATGGAGAGAAAGTATTACCAGTTCATTGGACATGAAGCAAATTCCTGCAGAAATGAAATATATTTTATCAAGTATACATAAAACCAATGCCAACAAGGCAACAACTTCAAAAAGCTTGGCCATATATTACTAAGTGTACACATCCATTCGAGCATGAATAGTATTTGATGCTCATGTGTCCAACTATTCCGGGAGGGAGGGAGGTGGATTCTTGCAAAGAACCGCTTTTATTTCTCAATTTTTTGTTTTTTGATACATAGTTACCGAGCACACATACATCTGAACTGCCACATGAAGTGTCACCTTCTACTTGGATTAAAGCTAAAAGAGCTTTCTTCACCTCTTTTAGGGAATCAAATAGTTAACCAGGATCCTCCTTAGTAACCGGAGAGGTCCAGCTTTTTTCTTTTTTCTTTTTTTGGTGAGAGGTATTTTACTGCATGCAGTCTGGACCTTACCACACATGGCTGCTACCCGTGTCACGGCTGCAAAATTGCACTGTGATAACCGCAAACCTTTACGGATCACCCGCGGAAGTACCCTTTCGCAACAGTGAGAGCTATTTGATTCCCTACTCCTCTCAATTCCCATGGCAGTGGCTTCAGTAACACCATAAATCAAAGCATGCCCAGATTAAAGAGGCACCGAGGCGGCAATAACAAGATTACTAATACCCTTAACACAACCATCTAGGACTATATACCATCTAAACCAAGATGTGCTAGTAACTAGTTGCCTATACAGCTTCAAGAAGGATCCTAGTCAGCATTGATTTTCCTGGCTGCACCAGAACTGTTGGGGTTACACACTTAATTCCTAGAAACTACACCATTTTGCTCCTTCTAGATAATCCAAACCAGGACGATAACTAGGATTATAGCTTCATTAGCTGAAGCATTCCTATCGCAAAGCGTCTTACGCCCCCACATGGCTGCCAAGCAGTGAAATTTATGCAATTACCACCTCTCTTTCGCTTTCGACCGAGTTCTTAAAATAAAGGAACAAGTGTGTTTTCAACCCCCCACGCGTACACTATGACAATAGCAGGTAGATGTGAGTAAACCCTGGCACCAACTCCCATTTGTCCGACACTCTGACCCAGGATAAGGTCCCTCTCCAGCCTCACCAAGTCACCATCACACCCCAACCCAAAAACAAAGAAAACAAAAGGCCAAACTCGGTTATGCGCCTAGTCCTAAGAAATAATATGGACAAGAAAATGTTGCATCCAAACCTAACCATTCATAGATAAAAGAAGTTTTGTTTGAGGGGCACCAAGTCCATCACCAAGTAGAAGACAAGAAAGGATTATAAGCAATTCGCATCTTCTATCTGAGAAGTGTCACGTAAAGACAGTTTCCCACAGCATTTACGTATATATGTGAGGCAAAGTCTTAATTACTCACCTACAAGATAATCTTCAACGTCCAGACCAAAATCAGGTGTATTCACTGCATAATCAGCAAAACACAAGTGCAAGAATGAGCATCCAAAAGCTTACTGGCTGAAATATTGCATGATATTATGACCTTTAGACCCTTTAAACACAATTCTGTAACAACAAAGCATGTTGAAAAAACTAATAATAGTGACAACGAAGCAAATAAAATAATATCACTGACATGCAATTGCAATAGGATTACTGAAGTATATAAAAGGCCACGCCAGCTTGTTTTGCTGGCAATAGTGTGCAAATCACTCGAACTCAATTGTTCTCGAAGTTGAAGAATAAATATTTCCTGATGTCTGACATCCATCTAGATCAGACTGATCTTATTGAGTTTGCTACTTTAGTCAATTGTCAAATTCAATATTGGCCGCTTAGTACGTGTCCAGCTCAAAAGGAAACTTCTGTGACCATTTGCAGATAAGAATGATGGTCTCAGATACCAACCACCCAACAACCACAGCAAACCCCCCACTTTCCGCCTTAGGCAATACACACTAAACTATAGCTTACTAAATGGTCCCTTTGTCTCCACTAAGGGCATGCCAAAGCCCCTCATCATCTTCTCAATCCTCTTGGTCACTATCATCAAGCTTCAAGCAAATACAGGTAATATAAAGGGATATTCCGATGGAGTGTCTCGCCCCCTCCTTTTTAAGAGAAAAAAACCCTCTTCCACTCATCTAGACGCTTCACAACTAGAATTGATCAGAAAATAGTGTTTTTCCCCCAAAACCCCCAAAAGAGCTATCCCCAAAAATCCTTTTCATAAAATTCTAATGGCATACTGGTAGCCTTCCAATACTACGCTTAACATTCATCCCAACTAGGCTACCAAAATTTTCATTGCCACTTGCCTAAACACAAATTGAAGACAACTCCAACCTAAACCCAAATCAACATTGGAACAGGAGGTTGTACTCTAAGCAAAAACTAGAATCAAGATAGCATTAACATAGCTACATATCATAACTTAAAAGCTGAGCACAAGACATACATCCAAGCTTCTCCTGGGCTTCAGGATGCAAAAGTAGATTCCCAGTCTCCAACCAGTGCATAAAGGCGAGCAACGAAACCACAGTCTGAGTTTCACTCTTCCAATCATTATGATACCTACATATAAACAAAAACCATTCAGAACCACAAACCATGCCAGAACCTGACCTGACAAAGACCGTCATTCTAAATGCATTTCCGCTTTACCTATAGTACTGGCCAGGCCGCTCTCGAACAATCTCTGCAAGCTTACTAAACAGCTCCTTGAGTACACCAATTTGTGATTTTGCCTTCTCTAGAACCTCTATTTCAAACATTAACAATAATCCACAGTAAGAAGCTAAGAACTAAAATTAACCTCAATATGAACCCAACTTAAAGGTTCATGAATCAATTGCATACAAAGTCAAAAAACTAAAATGATGCATTAGTGAAATAAAGAGAATTAGAGTACCAGCAATAGGGCGAGACTGATGAACGCGAAGAAGGTTGGCGTGCATAATTCGGGTGGCAGACTCAATCTCCATGGAGACATTTCGAATTCTCTCTTAGGGTTCCAGAATCGTCTAATTGAGACCGAAAGCTCTCGAACTGTGTCTCTATTGCACCGTCTAAAGGAGAGACTGCCATTGTTGAAGATTGGAACCGAAATGTGAGGTTTCTGGTGCGAAGAGGAGAGAGAAAATGGTGGGGAGCGAAAGGAATGGCAAGGGGTTTAGGGAGAGAGAGAAGGCAATTCGGGGAAGAGTTAGGGTTTAAGGTTACTGAACGAGATATTGTGGCGTATGCGTTTCGAAATGCCTTCATTTTGGTAATTTTGGCCTAGCCATTGGAACTTGGATGAGTACTATTAATCCAAAGTTGCAAAAACCACTTTCCCCACATTTTATCAAGGGGTCGTGCTAGAGACATAAACACACCATATTGCTAAATACCGCCCCTTTTTACTAGCTACCGCCCCCCCAAATTCCAATTTTACCCTCACCCCTCTTCCTCACTCACTCTCACTCATCCTCTCTTCCTCACTCATCCTCTCTTCCTCACTCATCCTCACCACCACACCATCACACCGGCAACCACCACCACCACCACCACCACCACCACCACCATGTCAGGGGCTAGCGGCAGCGGCGGCAGAGGTTTCGACGGCGAGGGAGGCGGCGACCGACGGCGCGGGGGG
Organism: Tetragonia tetragonoides; assembly: GCA_038025085.1. NCBI lineage: Eukaryota > Viridiplantae > Streptophyta > Magnoliopsida > Caryophyllales > Aizoaceae > Tetragonia > Tetragonia tetragonoides. The sequence continues at coordinate 13,453,249 of CM076139.1, forward strand.
GTAAGTTTTCAAAATAATTTTTTTTTTTTCTTTGAATTGAATTTTTTTTGCCTTGAATTGAATCGTGAAGTTATGAATTGAAGTTGTGTTGAATATTTTTTGCCTTGAATTGCATCGTGAACTTATGAATTGAAGTTGTGTTGAAATTTTTTTTTTTTTGCGTCGATCGTCTGCCGATCTCGACTGACCCAAGGGTGAGTCGTCTGAGACCGGCGACTCACCCAAGGGGGAGTCGTCTGAGATAGGCGACTCACCCAAGGGTGAGTCGTCTGAGACCGGCGACTCACCCAAGGGGGAGTCGTCTGAGATAGGCGACTCACCCAAGGGTGAGTCGTCTGAGACCGGCGACTCACCCAAAGGTGAGTCATCTGCCGATCTGGACTCGCCCAAGGGTGAGTCGCCGGTCGCAGACGACTCCCCTTGGGTGAGTCGAGAACGGCCGACGACTCACCCTTGGGTGAGTCGCCGGTCTCAGACGACTCACCATTGGGTGAGTCGCCGGCCTCAGACGACTCACCCTTGGGTGAGTCGCCTGTGTCAGACGACCGACACAAAAAAAAATTAATTTTTTTTATTATTTTATTATTATTATTATTATTATTATTATTGTTATTATTATTATTATTATTATTATTATTATTAGTATTTATTGTTATTATTATTATTATTATTATTATTATTATTATTATTATTATTATTATTATTTATTGTTATTATTATTATTATTATTGATTATTGTTTAATTAATTAAAAATGTGAAATGATAGATGGGAGGAGCCGGTAAATCGGTGCCTCGGTTATTTAGTGAACTAGATGGTTCAGGACCGCATCACACGAGGACGCGCGGGATTGATGCCTCTGTACGGAGACAGAGAGAGGCAGTTCGGATGAGGGAGATGACTGCTGAGCAAGACGATTACGCAACTAGCGAGTTCTACTCCGGGGATCAGTCCATGGACGATGATCAGATTGGCGTCGAATTATCCTCAGATTGGCGCGTGGTGAAGGGCAGAGGCGGTAGGTTTGTTAGTACTGGGTCGTCCAGTACTGGCAAACGATCTAGAGCGGAGGACGACACTACGTGGCTTGTTACAGAGCCTGTGCCCGGTGGGCCGGCGGATGATAGCGTCATACCGAGCTTCCTGGGCCACGTAGCGTCTCGTATGTGGAATGGAGAGATGAGGGGTCTCTTGAAGTGTCAGAACCGATGGAATGTCTGTCAGCGGCTGAGTCAGTGGCGAGCGGAGATGTCGGCCGAGATGAGGGCCCAGATCGAGGGGACTGGGTTATCACACCTGTCAGACATTATGTTCAGACATATTGACTTCCCCCTGATATCTGCATTCGTGGAAAGGTGGCAGCCGGATACGAACTCGTTCCACATGCCGTTCGGAGAGATAACGATCATGTTGCACGATGTATGGCATATTCTTCGGATTCCTGTAGACGGAGAGCTCGTTTCGAATGAGGGACGGGATGGGCAGCTGCAGACGGCGGCCATGGAGGTTCTCAGGGTCAGCCCAGAAGAACTGATGTGTAGCCACTGGCAGGGCGGTGCGGTCCTCACGGAGTCGGTTTTTGAGCTTTGCCGTGAGCAAATAGATGACATCCAGGCGACAGCTTGGATGTGGTTACTTATTGGATCCACCTTGTTTGTCGACAAGAGTGGTAACCGTATTAGACCCTCCTGCGTGATGGAGGTGATGGACGACGGTGTCGATACGGTGCATGACTTCTCTTGGGGATCTGCTGCCCTCGCCTTCCTATATCGTCAGCTCGGTATAGCTAGTCGCGGGGATTCTCAGGGCATCTGCGGATGCCTAACTCTCCTGCAGGCATGGATATACGAGTACTTTCCCTGCTTCCGACCTCATCGGGAGCGGATGGTTGTCGGGGACGACGAGGCTCCCCGTGCGTCCGTATGGAGTGCCCAGGCTGAGGGCAAGGACGTGGTTCGACTGGACTCCTTACGTAGACGCTTGGATCATCTGGGAGCGACAGAGGTACGTCATTTAGTTATCGGTGTTCATGATTTATTTCGTCGTTTGCTATGTTTTTTTACTTCACCGTAACTTTCAACATTTCTACGTAGGTGGTGTGGCTGCCGTACGGTTCTAACCCGGCAGTATCTGTACCGAGGACTGTATTCATGGGGTGGCTACAGTATCGGGATATTATCAAACCGTACATGCCTGGTCGTTGTTTACGACAAATCGGGTACGTACAGAGTATCCCAACCCCGATCTTTAGGCCAGTCAAAGCGATCAGGTCATGGAGCAGTCGTTCGTACAAGGTTGTCTTCCCCGAACGGATCTCATCTGATGCTTGGCGTATGTTCCCGGGATTTTACATTCTTGGTCTCCATGGGTTTCAGGCATCCACGTCAGATCCCACAGCATGTACGGATGACTACCTCGCATGGTACTACCTTCACTCCCACCCTCGGCTGATACGTGACGCTGCAGCACCTGTGATTCCTCCACGATCCAACAGCCATTATGTAAGTGATTAACTAAAATATATTTTTTTTTTACGTATTACATATCTCTGAACTCACACTGATTGTTACTTTTTTGCAGTGGGTGAATCGTATAGCCGTCGGATTTGAGTCTTGCATTACTTTGGTTCCTCCGGAGCAAGCGGAAGGTCCTCGATCATTTTTGGACGAGTTTATGAGAGATTGGCGGGCTACCAAATGATGTATTGACCCTAGATGAATTTGTTATATATTTATATAAGAGTTTCATTGTTATTGTTATTTATTTGTGTTATTGTAATTTGTTGTTTCTTATTTACATTTTTTGTTTTATTGTAATTTGTTGTTTTATTTATTTACCTCCAATAATTACGACCACTCTCCACATGCAAAATATAACAATCACACAAAAATGTGACAATGATATAAGTATAACAATCACGCAAAACATTCAATTACGTCGACCTCGCTAAACGATCCCAATGTGCTCTTCGCGTAACATACATTTGCTCCCAACCAGCGACACTATCAGAACGTAAAGTAAACCATGCTTCGCATATCGGAGGAACAGGGAAATCTGAGGCTAAATCCAGACGGATATAATGCTGGTACGAATCACCTAAATGACACATGACAATTGCCCTACTTGGACGTGTAGCAGTCGAAGGTGCTTGGAACGGTAGCACTATGTAACAAGAATATAACCCCCTTCCGGACCCGTATCCGAATAACATAATCGCTGCATTGAAGAGGTTGGCAATCGGGAACAAATCCTCAATTACTATCATCCAGTGATCATCGTTACACGCACCTCCGTCCCACATAATACGACGGTAACCAGCGTCGACCCCTTCAACGTATAAGTTTTCGTACAATGCTCGGTTAGCTAAGAGTTCGTGTGCAATGCAAACTCTCGCCACTCGCCATTTCTCTTGGTCTCCGAAAATGTAGTCCGCAATGACACGAAAACCGCAATTACCATCCCCAAGCACATCGAGATATCCTTCAATGAAAGGTATGATGATTCCCGGAATTCTGTTAACATGATAGTATTCAGTGATATCTATTGCGTGTCCAGCTGCAAGACAATATAATAGAAAGTCATTAATAGTACTTATCAAAAAGTAATTAACAACATTATGTACATGTTAATAAATTATGGGTTTTCATACCAGTACTCCGCACGACGTTACTCGATGAGGATGAGGTACGACCACGCCCGCGGCTCGAACTGGATGACCTAGGGCGACCACGACCCCTCTGGGAGTACTCCCATGAACTAGGATCACGTCTGGTAGAAGAACTCCCTCTCGGTCGACCTCTGACTGTCGTGTTCGCTTCCGGCTCGACGTAACTCGCTTCCTCAGGATGAAGCTGCTCATTCATAATGAGAGATATGTTGCGCACAACTGCCCGGTCGCTTGAGTTAACCTCGTCGACCAGAGAGTGAAAGTATCGATGGTCCTCAGATGGATGCTCAGTCATGTCAAGCGTAGATATCTCCACTGCATCATCACTAATAACGAGTGTTCGCCAAAATATGTGGACACTATTCAAGCTAATTGGCGTGTCCATATCCGTGGCCATTTTCAACTCACACGCACACGGGATCTGATGAGTGGATCTCAATACACAACCGCAACGATCAAATACTTGGTCACTCAATTCTCTCATCCTCTTCAGCTCATTCGATAATATTTGTAAGCAGTAATGGGAAACATACCCGGTCAGATAGTTGAATGGGAAACCCGAGTACATCACACTTCTTCGTCTTCTGCACTCTTCAAGTGTGTACTTGATCTCAGTTATTTGTGACTCGATTGACTTGTTGACCTTGTTCCAAACATTGTCCAAAGCTCCAGTTGAGGAGTTCAACCACTGTTTTAGCGCGGCATGTGCACTCTCCACCCTGCAAGTCGTAGTGTTGCCAAGGTGTAGCACCTTATTCGTCCACGCAGCCACAAACATCTCTTTGTGTCTCAGCCAGGTCTCCTCTACATAGGATATCACGTGAGGGTAAGTCCTCCAACTAACCTTCATCGTACGCACTGCTCTATCGTACGCAGCTTCTGTGGAAGCTTCCATGATAATTTTCCACCTCCCATTCTTGAACCTCTGCGCGATGGCCTTATCTTTTCCACAAAGTCTGTACACTTTGTCTTCAACGACTTTGTTAATGTGCCATGTACAGAGCAAATGGGCACTCTCGGGAAATATCTCTCTAATAGGTGTCATCAACCCTAGCTCACGATCGGTCACAATTGCTGTTGGGTGTACATCATTTCCAATAAGCATCCTCAACCTATCTAAGACCCACGCATAGCTTGCCTGAGTCTCATCCTTCATAATGGCATAAGCTATGAGGAAGTTCTTATTGGTTGGAGTCATCCCCACTATCTCAAGAAACGGCATCTTATACTTGTTTGTTTTGTACGTGGAATCTAAGCCAATCAACCAACGAAAAGACCGAAGTAACTGAATTGATGTAGGGTGTGCCATGAACATGTGAGTTACCTCATTAGTAGCTCGGTCGGCTCTTGTCCAATGTACATACTTATTCTCCACAGCTAAATGATGAAACTGACCAATCACATCTCTCTCTTCAAAGTCAAGTTTCCTTATACGATCTCTGTGGTTGTACACATGCCGTCTAGTTGCATTGTCCTCGGGAAATTTTTCCTGAATAGCGGCCAAGATAGCACATGGCTTTGTTTGTGCCGAAGTCATGTCACGAACGAGTTTCTTTGAGCTAGGACTAAGACCACTCATCTGACGATATCCCTCAGGATACACAGCAAAGTCATGGTTGTGCGTACCCCTAGTCCCAGGCAATGTGACAATCATCCAACTACTGGACCCATACACTTGCCGAGCTCTTAACTGGAACGTACATTTACAAGCCTTTGTTTTCGTCTTCTTCCGAGCAGCAGTATCTAAGTCTCTTAATTCCCCTCTGTAGCGTTCACCTCGATTGCATTTTAACAATTTTACGCTTCCACTCTTCTTGTGTGACGAAATTATCAACTCAAACCCGATAGTAAGGGCAATTTATTTTGCCCAATTAATTGCATCTGTATCACTATCAAATAACTCTTCAGTGACGAAATGCGTACTGTAATCAACACCATCACCACCGAACCGCTCCAAAGGAACCTAACGAAAACAACGAAAACAATGTTAGCTTAATCTTAAATTCAAACAATAAATAATAATAATAATAATAATAATAATAACAATAAATAATAATAATAATAATAAATAATAATAATAATAATAAATAATAATAATAATAATAACAATAAATAATAATAATAACAATAAATAATAATAATAATAATAATAATAATAATAATAACAATAAATAATAATAATAATAATAATAACAATAAATAATAATAATAATAACAATAAATAATAATAATAATAATAATAATAATAAAAAATAATAATAATATTTTTTTTTTTTGTGTCTGTCGGTCGTCGATCTCGACTCACCCAAGGGTGAGTCGTCTGCTACAGGCGACCAACCCAAGGGCGAGTCGTCTGTTGATCTCGACTCGCCCAAGGGTGAGTCGCCTGTAGCAGACGACTCACCCTTGGGGAGTCGACATCGCCAGACGACTCCCCTTGGGTGGGTCGCTTGTAGCGGACGACTAACCCAAGGGTTAGTCGCCTGTAGCAGACGACTCACCCAAGGGTGAGTCGTAAATCTCAGACGACAGTGCAAAAAAAATGCGCAAAAAAAAAAATTTTACCTCCGCCACCGTCGACGGCACTTCCTGGTCGCCGGCAGACATCCGCGGGTTGCTTGAGTGAATGTTGATGAAGGTTGGGTATGAGAGTGGGTGGTAGAGTGGGAGAGAAGTGGTGTGAGAGTTAGAGAGGGAGAGAGGGAGAGGATGAGTGAAAAATTAAAAAAGGGCAAAATTGGAATTTTGGGGGGCGGTACCTAGTAATTTAGGGGCGGCATTTAGTAAGAAAAGGCAAACAAGTAGGACTGTGTTTGTTTTGAATTATAGAAACTGTTTTTCTATTTAAAAACAGCAAATTTGGTTGTTTTTTTTTTTGTTAGAAAATGGTGTTTGGTTAAACAGCAAGTCTTGTATGAGACCAACTCATAAGGTAAAAAAAATTGATGTTAAGATAAACAAAAATAGAAAAACAAGAAATAATATTTTTTCACTTCTAAAAAACAAAAGAATCGTTTTTCTTAGATTAACCAAAATCCTAAACTGAATTAAGAGAGGAGGAGAGAGAATAAAATAGGGAGGATGGAGATAAATTAGGAGGAGGGTTATGTTCACAGTTGCACAATGGCACATGAGTAAACAAAAATTCATTTTGGAAAGCTTTGGCTACTAAATTTAAAAGTGAGTTTTTGTGTTATCCTATACTGGTGAAGATGGACGATATTTGCCCTGTTCGACTACTCATATCATATGGTGGTACTTAATTAATAACATCAGGAGTTTTCAATTGTGGGAATTGGAGATGTTCAACAGTTTAAGCTTTCAATGAGTATATTTTTACTTACTATTCTGTTTTCTTTTTCGTGGTGAGGACTAGATTTGTTTTCAAAGTTATTAGTAGACAAAGAATTCTAACTTCTAACTATTTTGATTGTTCATATAAAAAAAAATTATAATTGATTGTGAAGGTATAGCATAGGTGTATTGCATAATTGTAGTGTAAAGTTAAATACAACACGTTAAGAAAAAGAGTAAATACAAAAATCTTATTAATATACATGTATCATCCCATCCAAACATTTTTTTTTTTATTAATGTCTTTGACTAGTAATGTAACTAAGCAATATTGTTTTATGAAAACTATTTTTTAAAACTAAAAATAAAAAAATAAAAAAAATAATTTTAATCAATTAAAAATTAAAACAGTAAAAACGTTACCAAACACTAGGTTTGTCATCCGCTCAATTAACAATTATTTCGTAAATTTATAGAAAGAAAAATCAAAAGGGGAAATTTTTTGGTCTAGAATAAAACTTATCCATAAATGTTAGTATTTACATTGTACATTCATTTTCATATGTTTGAAATGGTTAGCGATTTAGTTCCTATAATTAAGTTAGTTTTGATTGAGCACATCATATACTTGGTCTCTATGTGAGAAAAAGGAAATGGAAATAAAAAGTGAGAATTAGGCACACTAAAACTATTATACACTAACATTACAAAGCCATTATCATTCTCACTTCTTTTGGAATATTAACATAAAAATGAAAGCTACGATACGACTAGAAATGCCTCCTAAAATAAGAAAGATTACACAACGAGTCCAATCATCAAGATTATAGCCGCTTTGCATTAAAGACCCACAACGAGTTATCAACCATACTCCATAATACCTGCATGCAAGACAAATAATTATTAAAATATTATTCAATATAGAATTTAAACAACAACAACAACAACAACAACAACAACAACAGCAACAACAACGATAACAACGATAATAATAATAATTATTATTATTATTATTATTATTATTATTATTATTATTATTAATAAACAATAATAATAATAACAACAACAAAAAAAATAATAATAAATAACAAAAAAAATAAAATAATAATAATAATAATAATAATAATAATAATAATAATAATAATAATAATAATAATAATGCCTTATAGACTGGCATATCTCTTTTCTTTTTTGATGGATTTAGGTATTTTAATTTCACAGATGAATTATGAATATGCAAAAATACTTTGATATACTAAGATTAATTATTTCTATAAATACAAACTAAACAATTTTGAGATAATCAATCCCTTAAATGATTTGACATGTTGTACATGTTAATGAATTTGAAGTATTGTGAGAAAATGAAACTCGTCAAGACATGGTTACCTTTTAGCATTTGCAATGACAAAAGCCTCCAATGCCCACTTTGTATAGGTAAATTTGCCCACTTCATACATAACTTTACTATCTTTCTCTTGACTTGCAATGAGTGACAACACGACCGGAAGAAGCACACTCCACTACAACATACAAAAAATTGCATGTTTGTCAATCAAATAGTAATGGAAGACAAATCCAATTCTTAAACTTAGGGTGCTACTATCTCATATTTAGAGCATTAGGTAACATTCGGTAACTTGGGTTCTCACGCAATTAAAAAGTTAGCTTATAATTTTTTCCGTAAATGAGTACCTCTGGAAATCCAGAACAAGTAGCTAGTTGTTTTGCAATAGTTTAAGAGAATTGTTGAATTACCTTTTATATTTGATTTTCACGAATACACTTTTCTCAAGAAGTTGTAAGCTAGATTGATAGATGCACCACACAAATGTAGTATATAAAAGTTTTAAAAACGGTTAATGTACCAGTTGAGCTGGGCCGGCCTCGAGAAAGATAGCAAGCCCATAAGCTATCCCAGTCACGCAGTAAACAAGACAAACCAAGACAACGTAATTTGCTCCAAAGCTTGATCTTGGGTTGTTGAAAAAATAAAACATGGAGAGATAAACTAAGGGTTTTATGATGGTGTTGAAATGATCAATTGTGTCTTTAGCGAGAAAATATGCCAAGCTACTCATCCCAGATGCACTCTCTCTCCAATATTGTAATCTATCCAGAGTGAATGATCTCAAAGCTGCAATCTTAGTCAAAAGAGCTGCATTCAAGAAATAGTACATGATAAGATAATGTGAATAAACAAAGTTGAATGCATGAGTTATGCCTCTCAATATGTAAGTAATCTAATGTCTCGAGGTTGAATTAGGATGTGTGTCTCTTTCTCTGTGACATAATAAGGTACGAGGGTCACAAACTCACACTATCTTAGTTTTGACCCACAACGCGATGTTAGGGAATGTGTGTACGGTGTACCGATCTGCTAGGCTTAATTAAATATCGGTATATCTAGAGGTGCATTCTAACCACTAAAAGACAAAAACACGAAGATAGTTATCACTTTATCAAATATGATAAAGTGAATTCCTTATTGTACAACCATAACAAAAAAATGATCATTTGAGGCCAAAAGGGGAAGATATTATCGCTTTCATATGGATATAGAACCACTTAAATATAAACACACCACAATTCTTATAATCTCCTTATGTGGGACTTGGGGTGTTATACTAACAACTATTTAAACTAGTGGTATGACGTATGATTATGGAATGAAGGAGTATATTTTTATATACATTCAAACGATGAAATTAAATTATTATGTGATTTTCCTCAAGAAAATTGTTATGAAAGTAATACTGCTATTATATTGTATAGTTTAGTACTTACATACAGTAATTACTGTATAATTGTAACCTAGTGCACCAAATGTTTCATTGCTCACTTTTGCAAGAGTCCCTAAGCAAGCTCCAGCAAGCAATAGAATTAAATAATCCACAGCTTGTATCTTAGCTTCCCGAAGTCTTTGTTTACCAAGTCTGGGAAAAAAGCAAATAATAATAAATTCATAAAGTAATATCAAATCATTTGAGCCATACAATGTTAGTAGTCTTAAGCATTTATGGCTTATTAGAAATTTTTGCTCTTATGACATGCAATTAAAAAAAATAAAAATATATTTTACGCTTTAAAATATTTTAGAAACTGGAAAGTAGATCACTAGGTCGCAAACAATAACTTGTTCAATAATAGCAAAGTCTTTTTTTCATTTAGAATCTTAACGACATCATGAATATTAGTGATCATATATTACTTCTTTTTTTTTTTTTTGAGAGGGTGTCATTTCTCATTTATGGTGTTGCTATAAAAGAATACAATATACCTTCCAAGAAAATATCTATATTGTCGTGACACTCCAGGGGTGATCCTATTTGATAGGTCTTTCTCCCTCACAAAATTATGCATAAGATGATCTCGCCTCACTACGAAAGTCCACTTCATATCTTGCCAAAGATCTCCGGCGAAGGTTCTCTCGGAGGCCTTACTCATGCTACGTTTTGTAGAGCCGTCGGGAGAAGTTGAGATTTGATCACAAAGATGCAACATATCTTGCGGAACTGGATACCCATTGTGTAGCATCCATCTCACCGGAAGTTGTTCCCGGGTAATATTAGCCCCAGGCTTAACTATGCCTTCTAAAATATCGATATAATGATCGGGAGGAGTGACATGTTCGGGTACAGTAATTCCAAGGTTTGTAAAATACTCTTCAACTTTCTTGACTGATCCGTGGTACACAGTAAGACCTCCTTTTGCGAGTAGTATGAAATCATTAAACATCTTGAATAGAGCATAACTATAGAAAAAAGATGTGAGGAAAGACAATGAAATGATTAAACTCTTAACTAGACCATTTTAAAACCGTATTATGAATTGCTCAACACAATATTACCTTGGTTGATGAATAACCATGCAAACATTAACTCCTTCAAGAGCTTCTCGCCTAAGTGCCCTTAAAAGTAATAGAGATGATGAACTATCTAGCCCAGAAGTGGGTTCATCCAAAATTAGAAGTGAAGGTTCCATGACCATTTCTAAGCCTACATTTACTCGTTTTCTTTGGCCTCCAGAAATTCCTCGTTTCTCCACAGTCCCAACTAATGAATCTCGTATGGCTTGTAATCCTAATGCTTCAATAACTCTTTCGACTACAAGGACCTTATCCGATTTTGGAAGATCAGCTGCCAACCTATAGACAAAGCTTTGAACAATGTATTAATTTCTTATAACAACATAGATATCAATACTATAATGAACATAAAACTTATGAATAGCTAAAAAAAACAATAAAAACTCAAGTAAGTGCATCATCTTCTACAAACTGAAGTTCTTAAAAATACTGTAAAGAGTAATGTAACTTTAGTAGTTTGGTTTGTACAAGATGATTCAATCAATATAATATTCATGCTAGACGAATTAGGATAATCGTTGTAAAATGATATGTACATTTATCTCCTAAATACTTACTCTATAAAAAATTTAAGCTAATTGAGTGCTTATAATTGTAACAAAAGATGTTTAATGATGCTTATTAGTCATCAAGCTAAGTAACATCCTTAACTGGTAATTTCATTCTTGATTAGTTGTTAAGTAAAAACAAATGTAGAGGACTCGTATTCACTTATTAATTGTCATTATTCTTATTCAATGGATTTGTAAAGTGTTCTATAAACATCATTATATTATTACTAAGAGCAAAGATAAATTTCAACCAAGTCAAAATAGCAAATATATAAATTGCAAAATTTTGTATTTTATTTGGCTGACAAAATCTTTTATGAGAAGAATCTTGACTTTAAGGCATAATCAAAACCATTTGTACATACCTGCATCGAGCACTAAATCTCAAATTTTCTTCTACCGTAAGGTTACCATGCACAATATCATCTTGTGGGACAAAACCAATAATCTTTTTATATGAGTGAATCGACTCTTTCTTCCCATTGATCAGAATTGATCCAGTAACATAACATCCAGTTGCCTTTCCAGTTACAGCTGAAAGAAATGTAGTTTTTCCAGGCCCTGATGGCCCCATGACGGCAGAAACTCGACCAGGCATAAGCTTTCCAGTAATACTTCTCATCAAGTGTTTGTTTTTCCCTTTTAAGGTAAGGGTTATATCTTTAAATGCAATTTCTAATAATGGTCGTTTTCGGACTTCAGTATCAGTAGCCATAGAAATAATACCAGAAAACGTCAAATTCTTGTTCTGTTGTTGCATCGCCTTCTCCTTCTCAAGTTGCCCATAAGCATACTTAAATATTTGACTTCGAGTATGCAACTCTTTAGGCTTGAATTGCTTCTTTATATTTTTATCCCCTATCTCCGCATTGAAGCCATCGGGATCATCTGGATTATCCTCTATTTGTTGCATCATTTTTGTTAGATTGCTTGGCTCTTTTTTTTTTGCTTTTAAATCGGAGCTGGAAGTCGAAGATCCAGTAGCAGTATTCATTGGCAATGGTGGGAGCGAAGCATCATCTGTTATAGTTTTAGATTGACCAAAAATCTTTAATGGGTGATCTTGCCTGACAGATTTCTTCTTAGAAAATGTACGTGATAGTTGTTGTTGCAACCCGATTGCACGCTTTCGAGCATTATCTTTTGCTGATTTCCATCTTTCGCGAGCTTGTGCCGTTTCTCTAGCACTTCTGATGGCTCGTTCCCTCGATTGAGCCAATCTTCCTTCTCGAGTAGTGAGCACTTGATCTGAATAATTGTAGACGAGAAGTAGACTTGTACTTAATATAGCCTACACTTATCAATCAAGATGTCAACTTGAATGCGTCTATAAAGTCTAGTTATGGAAGGAAAGTATAAGTTTAATTCATAAAAATTCACCTAAGCATTGATATGAAAAAATATTTCCTACTCATAAGTTGTCTTATGTTTATTTTTCATTGGTTCTCTTATAGAAGTAAAACTGAAACTAATTACGTCTTAACTAAAGGAGAAACAACTGCGACTTTCAAATGTTTGAGAGAAAGTTGAGCACTTACAATGAGTAGTATACCATAAGCATGAATATTCTGATTTATGGTTTTTGGATTACAACTAGCCAGTTGGAAGCATGCTGCAAAAAACAAGAATTAGGGAATCTGAAACGCTTACTTTGCAAACAAAAGTATGCTATTATATTTTTGTATTTGAAGTATAAGGTTCTTGACCATGACTAAGGTCTAGGGAGCACCTCGCATGTCAAATACTAATGTATACAAGAATTCATGTTGGTGATCCCCAGCCTGCAAGGCGTTTGAATTCTTAAACCTAATGTTATAAGTTGCAGTTTACTTACTAGTGTGTCAAATATCTCTTGAATAATACAAATTTAGCTAACCATTTTTTCCCTATAACCAAAACTATTGTATTTCGCAAATGCAAATATCATGATGAACATGTAGAGAAGCAAATTTTACCTAATTCCGATGTAGAGCCTTTTCTGCAATAATGTCTGAGATTAAGGATATTTAGGTTAATAAGCAAATAAATATTGTCAAGTTGCAATAATATAAACAATACACTTGCACATGATTATTTAAAGAAGATCAAGACAATAAGATACAATATGAAAATAGGAAGAAAATATCGTAGATGAATCATATATGAATATATAGCCAAGTTTTAGGAATAAAATCAATACCCACTACTGCACGAAATTTTTTGGGTGGTAGATGGACAATATGAACCCGGTGAACAAAATATTTGACTACTTGTAACAACATCAGCCCATACATCAGCTCCCCCACACGTATGGTTAGATTTTTCGGGCGATATCTGGTATGTATATCTGCAAAATATTTTAGATATTAATATATACTAGTTTTTAAGCATGTGCAACTCACATGCTACTCGAAAATAGTACAGGAAAAAGTACGATATTTTAATTTATAAAAATTCAGCAAAACACTTATCGATTTAACTTCAGCTTAATCAATAATAATTTCACTCAAAATTGATAATGTTTCATTTTAATTACAATTTATTTATACATAATGAATATAGAAAGAAAAAAAGATAAAGTTTGTCATTTTTCCTTGGGAAATATTGAAAATTTCAAAAAGTTCAATAATTTTTAAAATAATATTGATTCTAAAAAATATTGCATTTAATATTAATTGATGTCGTCTTCTAATAAATTAACCTATAAGAAAAAAAAAGTAATTATTTGAACCATTCACTTCATAGTAAATCTGAAGCAAGAAAACATACATCACATGTGTTTTATTGTAGTTTTGTTTGAAATAATATGGTCCCACGCACATTAAGGATTGAAGTAATTTAGCGTGGCTTTGTAAAATAATTAATAAGTGAAAAAAGCTACTGGTTAATAAAAACTGCAATAAATGAAGGTTACTAAATAATACTAATAAGTAAAGGTTATTCACAAAAATTTAAAAAAGTAAAATTACACAAAGTATGATTTTTTTTAATATATAAATTTTAGGAAAACTAGCTTTTGATTCAAAGGAGGAAACGACATGGAGGTTTAATTTTTACTATCGACGATGATTGTCAAGGAGTTTATTTACGACAATTGTTTTATAAATAAGCATAGAAAACAAAGATGTGTTTACTCTGCTCAAAACAACAACTACAACAAAAATAACAAAACTAATATGTTTAATTTATTACTTACGGATCACATGTGCCCGTTGTTTTATTAAGTGTTGCAGATGGGCAATAAGCACCTAGTGGACAAGCTACACAAAATGAAAACAAATAACAACATTAGTGTAAGAATTTACAAAACAAATTAAAATTACACATAAAATACAATTAATACTTCATTGTTAATTTAAAAAAGGAAAGCTAGTAGTTGTCTGATTCTTTGTATAAGACTCTGTAGTATCAATCGAAAAGACCATATTTGACAATAACGTTTTATTTGAAAAAGAAGAATAATATATCAGCGAAATGGTATCAACTAACTTACGGATCATGCAAGTAATACCCTTTGGACAAAAGAAGCCCTCACAACAAGGTTGACAATTTTCAGTTCTAGCAGGAATATCCTTTGTGTTCTTCATGTCCACTTTCTTGTCTTTAGCAACACTGCATGCCCAACCTGGCTCACATCCATCGATCCATGAAGTTAAATTACAATTTTGATTAGGCTTCAAGTAGTTAGAGCTCAACCTACTTCCGTCCAAAAAACTAGTAAAGTATATCTTCACTTCTGCTGCTGTACATACTCGTTTTGGAACATCTCCTACTCATAAAAAGAAAAATTAAACATAAGCTTGTTATATAATTGGTGAAAATCATTTTGGTAGGTTAACAAGAGTAGCTAATCTATCCCGACTTGCACAGATTTCGTGTAACTAACATCACGAGGAAAGAAGAAAATACCTAGGGGAAGATAATCTCTCGTGCACAAGATGGTCACATTATGACACTGAATGTGAGATAGAGAAAAGATGATAAGAGCTTGACTCCCATCACCACTACCTTCCTTACGAGGATCCAATTATTAAACTACCTAACCCGTAACTAAGTGAGGTTATGACACATAGTCGTACCTAAGACTTTCGGGATAGAGATTTCATAAACAAAAATTAAGTTCATTTTGTAATTGATATTTATACTAAAAAGTCAAGCATCTAACTGAGACTTCCTCGAAAATCACACTTTTAACCATTGCGTGTCATTAACAAAATGCATGCTCCTCTATGTTTTTGATAATTATAATAACTACAAATAAATGTACACGATAAGCAATTAGCATGATACTTGTAAGAGTAGTAACGTCTATAATTTTGACAATTGTCGGAACATATCATTATGGGCACAATGACACATTATACAATAGCTTTTGAGACGAGCCATTTATATAATCCATTATTTTGTGTTAGGAAAAAAGAAAGAAAGAAAGAAAGAAGAACAATAGGTGAACTTAGATATACCTTTCATTTTTTGCATGCAAGCCGTCAAAAATCCAAGGTCACTTGAAAAGTTGAATGCCTTGTTCCAATCATCGTTCCTAAAATTGAACTTCTAAATTCGGTAAAGAAAGCTCTATAAAAAAAAGTTAAAAGACTGTCCTAAACAACCATGCCTACAAATGAAAAATATGGTATTACATACACGTCTTGTATGCAAAATCCTAGATGTTTTTTTATATCTGGCTCGAACACATGGGTGATATTAGCTATTTGTTTATATAGCAGTTGCGCAACCACTTGAAGTGCCGCTGGGCTTTTAGGCTGACTACTTGAGAATTCTTCATTTTCGTCTTGAGCATAACATATGCACGTTGATAAACTCAACACAAGAATTAGAAGCAAAATAAATCGCATAATCCAATAAGGATTGATCCTCAATCCACTCATCTAATCACTTAAAGTTATGCAATGTATGCCAATGGTAAACGTATATGGCATTGGTAAGAGCGACACCACATTTGATTGAAATGTATAACTCTCATAGGTATGAACATTCTTATGATTAAACTATTTCATTATAGGGTAAAACAATCCATAATGATGTCAGTTTTGGAAGAATTTTTTGCGAGGATTTATGGATAATAGTAGAACAATTAAAAAAATAGATCAAATATGAAGAATCAAAACTTTTTAATGTTTTTTTGGTGTTTGTGTGTATAGGTTCAAGACAACTTCCTATTTTTCCGAGATGAGAATTGGTAGGGAGCAATGAATGCCTATATTTGAGGATGCTATATAGGGACATGTACTATGGATGGATATTAGGCAATATCCCATAAACAAATGGATGCCTCATATATGTGTACGTATGTCTCGCACCCCAACGCGTAAAATTGCATTGTCTTATGCGAACTCAATAATCATTATTTTTATTATATTTTAAGTATTTATAATCGATTATTATTTATTTTTTCTTCAGTCCCATAGACTTTGTTTTTTATATTTACATGTAGGGGAGTTCGTTTACTCCATAAATTGTTCGAAGTTTTATTTTCCCATTTTAACAAAAAAAGAAATTATTGTTGTTTCAGAAATCGATATTTATTTCAATCATTGATGAAATAAATTACCTTCTACATTCCATGTTTAACAAAAAAAGAAATTATTTTTGCTCTAAATTCTATGTTTAATAATACAAAAATAAATATGAGGAAAAAGTCCAAAAAAATCAAAATTAATGGAAAAAACATAAGAGGTGTAATTAGGAGTACCTACTTAAAAGTTAAACCATAAATTTGGTTAGGAAAGCGCATAGGACAAGAAAAATAATAAAGTTTTTTTTTTTTTTGGAGCAAAGAAAAATAAATTTTGGAGAGCATTAATTGTTTCAGACCACTTTTTTTTTTCTTTTCCCAGAAATCTCACACACACATATGTGTTTTTTTTTTTTTTCTTTTTGAAAAAAGTTTTCATGGACTTTTTAGGCTAATGTCATTATGATCGAAAATGCTAGAGGTCATCAATAGTCAAGCCAAAACCATGGAACTAATGCTTGTGGTTGTGGCTCATGTATTAAAGGGACTTGCAGTAATTTAAGCAAGCCTTGGGTTTAGTCATTGTCCACAAACAAAGCACATATATTATGACAAATAAAAAGGGTTTTTGAGAGATCTTAATATTCTCAAGGAGTACACGAATAAGAGTAGTCTTAGACCGTAAAATAAATGCGAATGATTATAACTTCACCAAAGGGGCAAAAGGGGAAAAAAAATACAAGGCCGTGAACTTAGCACATATTTTAATAAATTTGTAAAAATAGACCAATATAAGCTTATAATGAATTTATCGGGTATGAGAACATTCATCTATTGATAACTTTCCTAGAAAAATGGTGACTTTTAGTTGAGTCGCGTTTTTAGTTTTACTTTGGTAACAGCGCCTCACATTGAGTGGACTAATGATGTAAGTTTCTTAACGTGCTCGTTCCTGCTAATCGTACTTTGAAATAATGTCGTGTTGTGTCGTGCCCCTTCATCCCAAGAGCTAGCCAAAGCACAACCCGAGGCTCACGACCCATCATGTCATACACTCATACCCATGCTTTTTCAAATTTTTATTTAATTTTTTCACGGATCAAGTCGTGTTCTATCGTGTCCGGTCGTGTTTGAGAGCAATGCTTTTTAGCCATGTGTATTAGTGTATCGGATAAAAGGAGTGCCGAATTATGCAATGACTCGGGTTAATCTACTCCGGAGCATCTTTAGCTATCCCACATCTCATATCTCATATTAGTAAATGTGATTTGATAGTAAAGGTGCATCAAATTAGGGTTCGTTTACTTGCTTGCAATCAAATGTAATACAATGCAATCATTTTATAGAGTACATGTGGGGTGAAAAGTAAAAAGGTGGGAAGAGAGGGATGAGAAAAGTGAAGTTGATTGCATCATTCAATGTAATCACAATTGCTCAACTTTTCCCAGGTAATAATGATTACTTTGGATGTTTTAATCAATCTCACTTTTTCCATCTCTTTTCTCCCCCGTCCTTCATTTTCCGACTCATATCTACCCTATAAAATGATTGTATTGCATTATATTTGATTGCAAGCAAGTAAACGCCACCCTAGTGTTTTCTCAAATTAATCTCTCTCCATTTGGTCTTGCTTGGGACCCCATGAATACTACTAGTAGGGGTGAGCATGGTCGGGTACCCGCCTAAAATACCTGGAACTGGTACTGGTACTGGAACTGGTTACCACGGATCCTAAAATCTGGGAACTGGTACTGGAACTGGTTACAACGAATCCTGAAACCTGAGAACTGGTACTAAAACTGGCGGGTACCTGTTCCGAGACCAAGTACCCATTTCCACTTTTTCATAGATTTTTTTGTTCTCTTTTTCCCCAAAACTTAATATTATTTTATACAACTTTCTTTAATAAACCATTTATTACTAAATTTTACCTAATATCATAATATTATAAACCAAAAACGAAAATACAAAAACAATAATTAATAAAACTCAATGCCACGTCAAAGTATGAAACTCATAAACTAATTTTTGAAATTGGTCCTGCCGGGTACCCGAAACTGGTACTGATTCTAACTAGTTCCGAAATTCTGGAACCAAAACTGGTCCCGATGAAACTGGTTCCAAGTCTGAACCCGCCGGGTCCTGACCGATTCCAGTCTTCCTGATCCAGAATCACGTACTTGATCCCATTGCTCACCCCTTGAATAGTGACCATTCATGGTCATGGTGGAAAGATTTGTCAACCTTCAAAGAGAGAGAAACAGGGGTCGAGTGAATAAAAGAAGGAAGAGTTTGTCAACAGACCCCTTTAACCTCTAGAAGACTTGAACTTATAATACTCCTTTGCTTTAAACCAAAAAATAGTGATACAGAGCAAAATGCCCTTTTCAATTGAGAGTTTCTTTTGGGTTGGTATGCTTAAGCTGACTTCCAGCTTGCCGTGTGACGACTTTCCCATATGACTTATCTTTTTCTCAAGTCTTTCCTCGTAATGGGTTTTCTCCAAATTTGCTTCATTCACACCATGAGATGATCTCATTTTCTCTCTCCTTCTCTCTCTCTTTCCTTGCCATTTCAATTTGCTTGATCTAGCATAGCAGTCTTCATATTCAAGGTTTGTTCTCGATACCCAATATTGTTTCTTTTTCTGGGTTATAAAGATTCATTTTTGTTTTGTGTTCAAAAATAGAAAGCTTTTGGGTCTCAATTTGAGATGTAAGTCTGATCTTTTGCTTTTTATGCTGTCATAACTGATAACTGTATTAGTTATTTTAGGGAAATTATTAATTGCAATTATATGAGTCTCCTTATTTCTGGGCAGGTCTATAATCCCATTACTCAATAGTTTGGGCGTACAATTGATGGATAAATGGATTGAGCTATGCCTTAAAACTAATTCATATGTCTGAAAAATTCTTTATCTATGTGGCTCACTACTTATGTAAGTTCAGCTAGTGGAAACTGGTAATTGTTTAAATGTGGTTATGTGTCCTTTCATTTGGTTTTGTTTTGCTTTGCATTGGTCAAATGATTACTAGCTCCTGGTTACACTTCAGTTGGTTGTTAGTATTGTGATTTAGTTTCTTGGCTTTATTTGGAAGTGTTACTTCTAGATACGATTCTTTAAGTCATGTTTTGAATTGTGGGTTTGTCATTCTAAGTTAAAGTTTCCTCCTTTGCTGTTTCTGATTTTATGTGTAATAATTGCTGTATATTCTAGGTTATTAGGAGCCATGGGATGTTTCCCTTTCTCAGATGTAGCCAAGGATGGTGAACCAAGAGCTACCAAGTCTATATCTAATTTGTCATCAAATTCTGGCCTTGGTGATAATGAAGTAAACAGATCAGGCTCTGATCTCAATTCACAAGAAATATCGGATACAAGCGCGGAGTCCATGAGGAAGAACTCATTTTTTAGCATGTCTCAAAGAGCCAGCAATCTTAGGGTATTCACATTTCCAGAGCTAAAAACGGCCTCAAAAAATTTCAGCCGGTCTGTCAGGATTGGAGAGGGAGGGTTTGGGTGTGTGTATAGAGGGGTTGTAAAGAGTTTAGAAGATCCATCTATAAAGACAACTGTTGCCATAAAACAGCTGGGCAAAAGAGGGTTGCAGGCAAGTACTTCTTTTCACCATTCACTTATGCTGTTCAGATTCTTCTCGTGTTGAATCATATGACTTAGTTTCTGTGTTTATAAAGTTTTCATGTCTGGATATGGGGTTGGCCCAATGGTAAGTACTAAGGGCAACCCCTCTCCAACCATGAGGGTGAAGGTTTGATTCCCTCGCTCTCCCATCTTTAGCAGGGGGTGGTAGTTGTGCTTTTCCCCTATCCTCTTCGGCCGTTGGAGGCTTTGGTTGATGAGTGGAAGTCTTGCCAGTTTCTACTTGCTACTCCTAAAAACTTTCATATTGTAAGACCAAGGGCTTAGTCATTTGTGTTTGAGTCTGTTATCGTGTAAGCCTCCTGGAGTTGCTTATTGGTGTATCCAAACGAAGGAAAAGGGGTACTCTCATCTTGAACTATTAGTACCTTTGGCCCTTTGCTTGCCAGCACATAGAACTCATGTCACCTCATTTGGTGTTTCTTTTCAGAATCATTTCTATCGTGTTGTTGATGTGAAACTCCCGTTTCCTGTACATTTACATTAATGAGCAAAAAGATCCAACATAAAACTGAATTTTTGAAGATTTTGTCATTCAGAATACTACTCTTTCGTGGACTTGGAGCTAAGTTTTGCATCTGGGAGTGTTTAGCCCCATATGTGGTCTATTCCGTTACAAATGTTGGCAGTGGTACTGGTCTACATGAACTTGGCATGCTGGTTTGATCTCCTTCTTTTCTTGCTGACCCTCCTCCGGCCAGTAAGAATAACACTACAAATACTAGACGGGACATGCCCTTTTGATAAGGAATATGTGAGAAAAGAAAGCACCAATTACTTGAACCTGAGCACAGTCAGTGAAACTGAGAAGGAAGTAGCTCTTGGAAACGTGGGTTTTGATCCAATCTTTAATAGTGTAAATCTTTTCCACAAGTTCCCCAAATCACGTTTGGTTTCTTACCTTTTGAATCATCAACTTGATGGAAGTGGATTTATTGCTTAAATTCCAGACCTTTCATTTCTAAACCCCTTCATCAACTGACCTTACGGTAGGAGATGGCTGAACCTAGTGAGCTGTGAGCCCCTTTAGCTGGATCTTCTAAACCACTGAGATTGGCTATGTGCAATAGCTTAATTAGCAGTCTTGTCTGCTGGTTGCAAACAGCGCCTCAATTAATAGTACTAGTAATTCGACCTCCTTTTGAAGTTAGTTCTTGCACAGACTGCATTGCAATGAGTAAAACTAACTGTGAAGTGTGAACAGGTATACTTCTGCTTTATAGTCTCCTACAGAAATTGTGTTCTCCTTATAACACTTGTTCAGTATAATTTTCTAGTATACCCCTTTCCAATTAACTTGTCAAACCATCTGGAACTAGCGTTCAACCTTTATAACTTCAAATAGTAGTGGACTAAGTCAAAATGACCCCTAAATTGTTTCGTGCTTCTGGTTTGTTGTGAAGTAGCAAACAGTCAATGCATTTCCATACATGTTCAAGCTAAACATCTGTTCCCCCTTCCTACCCTAGTCAAAGGTGGGAGCTTTGTGAGAGACACTCAGTTAATGATATGATATGGTAGCTCTGCTCATCGGTCATCCATACAATTATCAAGCTGTTGCTTGTGGTGTTTCGAAGATGCTTAGCTTCTCTTAAGATAAGATGAACTATTCCATTTATTGGACATTCATATCACTTGCCTATTGTAAATTAAGTTTCTTTACCATTGAAGACAGCTTCGGAGCGGTGATTAGTTAGTTTCCTTGAGAGCAATGTAGCAGTGTGGTTCCATTGATTCTTAGACTACCTCTCGTGGTCCCATTCCCGCATGTACTTTTAGTCTTTTACTTACCCTTCTTCTTTCATTTCAACCCGCTGTCCCCTTCTGTGTTTTTATGTGTTATTCTCCTTCTTCACCTTCTCTATAGGATCCTTCCCATCTTTGACCAGAATGGCTTCGATGTGGCTTGAATCCTCACCAAGCAGATACCTGTTAAACAAACTGTGTTTACAAGGCTTACAAGCATCATGAATTGGTCCAAGTTGAAATCTTATTTTTATTTGTGATTATAAGTTGATCTTGAGATGTGTAATTAGGACATGGGATTAAGGATAGTTGGGTATTTGTTGAATGATTGCGATTCTGTACCATAAATTAAAAAAGAAATGGGGAGAGGAAGCACGCACTAATATTACATAAGTTAAATCTTGAGGACGACATGGAAGTATTCTTGCTGTAAGGTTCTACTGTTCAAGCTCAGAGTTTGACCTGATCAAGGACTAGGTGAATTGCTCTTATAATTTTCACTTGTGGTCTCTGTACAAGTACAGCAGTGAGGATAATCAAGAACTTCAGTGAGTGAAGGCATGCACCATCTTAAGACTGCTTACCTGCATTCAAGGTCTGTATCCTTATACTAGCCATTGCATGCTTTGATTTGCACAAGATTCTGCTCAAAAGAATCATAAAGCAAATTGTTCTCTTTCAAATCTTAGGAAAGCTCCTGGTAGTTAGTCTAGTTACAGTCATAGTAGGCAACAAAGTGATGTAGAAGAAATAGAGAAATGGGAATTTCTACCTTATAATCTAGAAAGTTAAAAGAAAATTGAAAACTAAATCTGGACAATGTTGTAATATTGTAAAGTAGCCCCATACTTGCAATCTTGTTTGCTTTCTGTCTTATTAGGAGCTATTGTAGTTATTTTGTCAGCATGTTGCTTTCTAGATTCTGGAATACATAGTGCATTTATAAGATGTTTATGGCATTGTTGGTTAGAGTAGAACTCGCCGATTTTTCCGCGATTTCACACTTACTTGGGTATGTATGGGGCAGGGTGGTGTTTCTGGCCTCCTTATGGGCCAAGACAGAGAGGGCTTTAGAAAGGGGTGTCCCTCATGGACATCCAACATCACTGAGGTGACTTATAAGTAAATGGTGTTTGAGGACTCCTTGTCCTTCTAAGCTGAAATTATTCCTTCTTCAAGGGACGCAGGGAGTACAAATTTTCTTATCTAGAAATAGATGTTTATGTTAATGAATCTTCTTACATGGATGATTTGTATATACTTGGTAACAAACATGTCTGGTTTATGCATGAATCTATAAATTTGTAAATAGCTTCATATTTTTAAATGCCAATATTTACCATTTTGTATGTGTGTCTTTTAGGGTCATAAAGAATGGGTTACAGAGGTAAATGTCCTAGGGGTGGTTGAGCATGCAAACCTGGTCAAGCTGCTGGGTTATTGTGCGGATGATGACGAAAGAGGAATCCAACGGCTTCTGGTTTATGAATACATGCTTAATGGTAGTGTGGAGGATCATTTATCGTCTCGATCACGGACAATTCTCCCGTGGCCAATGAGACTGAGAATAGCACGGGATGCTGCTCGTGGTCTAACATACCTTCACGAAGAAATGGAGTTTCAGGTATAGCTGTTATCTCCAGAATTTCCCAAAACTAAGCTAGTGTAACTTCCTTCTTAATTACCATTTTTGAACTGATTGAGCTCAATATCGGGAATTGTTTTCATTCAGACTTGAATGAAAAAAAGGTTATCCTGATTGCTTTGTGTAGTACCAGCTTTAGTTGCTTATATTAATCGTCTACTATCCAAAATTTTAAATCTATTTTGCTTTCCACAGATTATATTTAGGGACTTCAAATCCTCGAATATATTACTGGATGAGCAGTGGAATGCAAAATTGTCAGATTTCGGGCTTGCAAGGCTGGGGCCTCAAGAAGGGCTGACTCATGTCTCAACTGCGGTATGTAGTATAATTGATAATGTCTCATAAGTTGGTATTTTTGAGAGTTCGAATTTTCTTTAACAAATTGAGCATATCAATATTCAATATATGTCATTGACTGTAATATGATTGGAACTGGACAGCATGTTGTGCTATCTGTAGAATTTCTTAGATGCCTGAATCTATTTATGGTGACTGCTTACTGCTTGCTTCATCCTTCGCAGTCACTTGTTTCCCCTGCTCCACTCCCCTTGGCCTAAAATGAAAACAAAAAAAAAAGAAAAAAAAAAGAAAAGAAAAAAACAAAGAAATGATAGACATCGATTTATGAAGCAGTTCTTGATATAATGAGGATTCATTAAACTGGTCTTTGTTTGAACCATGAAAATATGTAAGTATCTGTGTCATCTAATAATTTGCTGAAGAAGATGGCATATTAGCAAATTAGCTAATTTGCTTGCAACTACAGTTTGACCACTTGAAGTGGATTGTTTTATCTGATGAAAATATCACCAGGTGACCAGCAGTAAAGTCTGCAAATTCATTTTAGGTTTATTACTTGGCAAGTAAAACTAATGGGTAACTGATGTATCAATGGGCTTAGCGTTCCTGTAGAAAGGCAACACCATGGACGTACTTTCTGATGTAAGAAAGATTGAAGCATATCTAATATATAAACCCAAGCTGGAATAACCCAATTACTTGGTTTCCAGTTTGATTAGCGTAGACGTGTGTGTCTTGGGTATGTTAGCCTCTGTACTGTCTACACACTATTTTGCATGTTCCCATGACATTCTAGTGCTTAAATTTGCATCTGTCTATAAAGTGACCATGATGTTCGTGTGGTTGATGACTCAAGGTTTTAACTGTTTAGGGTTGCAAATGACGATTAACCAGTATTCGAGCTAAGTCTGCAGCTAAGTCACTCATCTTAGTCCTTATACTGTTCCAAGCTTCATACAAGGACAAGCTAGCGATCCTCTTATTTGACCTTTTTAGCTTATGGTTATACTCATAGAAAGTTGCTATGACATTCCTTTCGTATTATGACCTGCATGTTTATCCAACCGAATGGGCTTTGCGTCAGAAATGTTAGAATATCTAAAATTGCTATATTAGCATATTCAAAGATAAGGTTTAGTAGCTCTTTGTATGCTAATCAATTTTATTGTTAATAGTCATGCTTGTACACATTGGTCTTTTAGAACAGCTCTTATGCTACTTTAACTATTCAGTGGCAAGTCTCTTGACCTCCCCAAAAGGGGGGATTGCATCAGGTTGCTGTGTTCTGATTTGTGCACTTGAGCTGTGGTAGCTGTTAAATTGGATCAACTGTCATTGTGACCCATATGGAGTAAGATTTTTGTTTCTTCTACAGATTGTAGGAACACTGGGATACGCTGCACCTGAATACATCAGAACAGGACGTCTCACATGCAAGAATGACGTGTGGAGTTACGGAATTTTCCTTTATGAACTTATCACAGGCCGGCGACCTATTGACAAAAACCGCCCAAAGTGCGAGCAACGGCTCATAGATTGGGTGAAACCATACCTCTCAGACGTGAGAAGGTTCGAACAGATTGTGGACCCAAGGCTTGGTAAAAGTTATCCTCTCAAGTCCATACATAAGCTTTCAGTTATTGCCAACAGATGCCTAGTTAGACAAGCAAAATCACGCCCTAAGATGAGCGAAGTCCTGGAAATGGTGAATAATATTGTAGGGGCATCAGCTGAGCTAGGGATGGTTCCACTACCCCTTCCGCAGGCAGCTGAAAGTTCTGAGGAGAATAAAGGAAAGAGAAAAACGAAAGGCTCAAACACAAGAGAGAATAATTGGTTTGCCCGTTTATGGAGACCAAAATTATTGAAGATACGTTGATTTCAGCAGACTTCAGTAGATTGAGAGGATTCTCTAGTGACCAGTGGGAAGTAGAAGAGGGTAAATGTTGTATGTAATGTGCAATTTGACGAACTAACAATATATTTCTGAAGGTAAATAGTATATTGCTGTGGTATAAGCTATAGTGGAGTGATCAATTCCGTCCTTTGCTGCTGTATTATACCGACAAGCGTATTATGGATTGGAAATTATGACATGATATAGCTAGTAAATGGATTAGCTGTTTCAAGTGAAAAAGACTTCAGGTGTCATAGATAACCAGTTTAGGAGGTTTTGCAAGTACCTTCAAGTTGTGCCATAGAAACTTTTGTGAAGAGGAATGAGTAACTATTATATACAGTAATACTTTTGGGAGTATATAGATATGTGTAAAATCTGTTTTATTATACTTGTTTTCAACTATTTCCTCTTCTGTGAATGCCACTTGATTCTCACCCTGTTGATAAGCATATGCTTTTTACTTATTATTAGGAGGTAAAACTGTACGCAATCTTTTCACCAAGTTTCGGAAGCAATTCGTTACAAAAGAATGCTCATTACGACTTTACCTCTTGCAGAATGCTCATCAATGGCGGTTTTTTTCCTGTCCCCCCGTTCTTACGGCGACGGAGATGATGACTCGGTTCTAACACACTGATCAGATTGCTAACAACTAAAACATTCAGAAATTACCTCTTAATCATCTTGGTTTCCGACGAAGTTAGTCAAGAAAGAAGGCATCTATCTAACAATAGTCCTTAGAAGACCTAGATGGAAGCACATTGCGCATAGGACATTGCATATGGTTGTACTTCTACTGAGTGCTCGCAATTGACAGGATGCTGGTGATTCTTTACAGGGTCAGGGTGTAACCTAAACTATGGAGTTTTGTTTTATGTGTAGTGTGCAGCAGATGAGACATTGCGACACGTATTGTTTCAATCTGACAGCATCTTAAGAACATAACTGCATGGGTAAGGATCAGGAATCTACAGCTGAACTGGAGATTCCATTCAGTTTTGTTTCTAAACACTTCTGAAACGGTGTATAGATAGCCACTTTCCTTATGAAGTATCGGCCTATTAGGAAAGTTCTGGGTTACATGTTCTGTACTTGCCAAACATGACTAGGTATCTTTAATATAAATATTTCTAACATTTGTTAGTTACTTTCTCAAATATAGAAGTTGATTTACATTGAAGGTCTCTTATGATGCCGTTTTAAGATGAGAACACCAAGCTTAAAACCGCCTCATACGAGTTTTTTTTACCCTGAAATGTTAACTTTTGATAGCAATTGATTGATTAAATCAAAAGTAACCAATGTACATATTGATGATAGACCCCACAAAAAATACCAAAACTACACACACTTGACTACACTAATCCATAATAATTAGTAATCCAGTAGTTTATATTGTACTTTACTTACTTGCCCAAACATGTACATCTCCCTTTCCTTACAAAAAATTTCCCACTCTAAAAAACCACCAAAATTGTCCCCATAACTTCACAAATCACAACACAGGGATCACCTAAAAGAGAGAGACAATACTCACTTTAGTCATCACTTACTAAATACTTAATCCCTAAACTAATCCCTACAACACAAACACATCCATTAATAACATTAGTTAGCAATATATAAATAATATTAGTACCACTTCCACTAATTACTAAAGCCCAATTTCTCTCTCCTGTTTAGTGAATGACATTATACTCCCCTCTTATTCCTGCTCTTGCTCCTCTTCTCTCTCCATCACCACCATCTCTTTCCTCTCTTCCATCCCCGCCGTCGACTGCAACAACAACGTTGTAAACGGCATATGCCGATAACCACCATTATTCCCATTCCCTGGATACTCTAACCCTAACCCCAAGTGAAAACTCAGTGGAGACACTACTCTCGTCATCCCACCATCGGCGGTGACACACCACGCGCCACTATCCACCACCGTACTCGCCGGAACCGATTTCGTCGCGGTCATCGACGACGATGACGACCCCATGGAAGTGACTTCACTTGCGGCGGGAATAGTACCGGACCCGGTGGCGGCGATAATGGATGGCTCGGCGTGACGGAGAAGCCACTCGATTGTCTCGCCGTCGGTGCGGTGGCCGAGCTCGCGAGTTCGTTGGAAGACACGTGCGGCGCATAAGGCCGGCATACGGACACGGCGACCACGGCCATTTACTTTTGTGTGGCGGTCTTTTGTGGAGCGTGCGACGGTGAGACGGCGGGTTTTGGGGGTGGTTGTTGTTGTTGTGAGTTGGAGGTTGGAGGTGTCGGTTAGGGTTGACGGGACGGTGGAGAGAGAGTGGTGGAAGGAGGGTTGTTGTGGTGGTGGTTGTTGAGAAAGGATGGTGGTTTCTGAGACTGAGGTCATGGTTGACGAGGGTGGTGGGTGAGGAGAGAGAGAGAGAGATTTTAGGGTTTTTGAAGGTTAATTTGGGATTTGGATGACCCCACAAGTAGGAGAGAGAAAAGGAAGGCTTTATAGTAGTGGATTACGTGGGGTTACTGTGGGCCAATTTTGATGAGTTGGCCCACTCACTCGTTGTTTGGATTTAGATTGAGAAGGAAAGTATCTATGTTTTCCAAAGTCACTACTCTGAGTACTGAATTTAAACAAGTACAGCAATCAAATACAAAGTTTCGTTACTGCTGTAAAAAAACAAAAATTAAAATCCAGAGTTAGACTATTTTTTTCGTGCGGATATTTTAGAAATAACCTTTCGAGAGCCGGAGTTCCTAACTTTATTCTCCTCCTTGGCATTTAAAAAAAGAAAAAAAATACCTCACAAGTCACAATTCAGAACAAGTATAAGAGTCGATGTCATTTATGATTATGTTGTACCACAAAAATTCATATGAATTTTTCTTAGTTTTTTTTTTTTTTTTTTTTTGCTTGTTAATACGAAAATTTCTTAATTGTTTGGTGTTAAAGTGTACAAATTTGTAACAAATTCTAATTACGTATTGCATTTGTCACTAACCTGGTCACTCTTATCCTCTCTCTAATTCATTGCGAAGAAGGTTTTAGTGTTGAGTCCAATAAGACTTGAAAATATGATGTACTAGAAATGAGATATGTCCATACTAAATCAAAAGTCTAGTTATTTCGTTGTAGTACTAGTAACACACATAAATCCCTTCAATTTCATTCTAATCTTTTCAATTAAGATTATATCCACATTCAACTATGCATGTGGAACTTCCACTAATCTCTTCCTCACATGTGTGAGTTGAAATCACCTCCACAAATGAGTCCATCATTAAGCACCTTCAACTTTTCCTTAGCCATGACTATGTGACACTTGATTTCAATCTCAACCTTACACAACTTTCCTTCTTAGTCATTGGTCTTCCCTTGAGTCATTGGTTCTTACTCTCAAGTGGTACCTTCGCAATTGTGGTGCAGCCCATAAACTTCTCAACAAGTCATTCTACCTCTTCCATCATGACTAGCCATAACTCCAAGAACTTGCACATCAGCTCAATCCAAGCATAAAGTCATTTCGGGGCTCACAAGGTCAAATCTTTATATGGAAACGCAAGTTAGTAATGACTAAACCACAACATTAAATCATGAACTTTCCTTTGTTTTTTTCCCTTCCTATTTTCTTATGGTCCAAGTTCTAATTGTTTTGGACTACGGTGTATCCAATCTCCCAGCCAAATCGTAAACCAAAAGTAACTAAATTTTAAGGATAGATCATACCCTATATATGAATTTGGATTGTCGAAAGCCTATTTGTTCTAGTCTTATAGGCCCAGAGGCCAAACCAAAGTATGATCCAATCGAGACGTTTGAAAATTATTATGGCTGAGCTCAAGAATCTCATTGTGTCTTCACCTTTTCCCCCCTAAATGATTCTCCTAGAACACAGTAGACTACGACCTTTGCCATCAGATCTGCTCTTATTTTTCGTAAATAGGTGGTATTCCGATCGGTCCAACTCGAAAGGGTGTCAAGTTTTTGATAGAAGTAGGCTTCTCATTAGCGGGGATGACTTGTGTCTAGGGGTGAAAGGCCAAACAAGATCAGATATGGCCGATTTTCCGCGAAACCTACTTCAGTAGAGCGTATGATATCGATGACCCGAGATAGAGCACTCAATGGGCTAGGTTAGCCCCAACATAACTACCACCCATAATATTAAATTAAGGGCAATGAGATTTGAACCGCCAATTTTAAAATTAAAGGTATAGATACTCTATCACTTGAGCTCCCAACTTATTCTCTTTGGGAATTCATTTATCTTGTACAAATCCAACCTAAGTGGGTTAAAAAAAATCTTAATGAAATATCTTATTTAGTTGGCTCACCAGAAAAAGGCAAAACATGAACAAAGCAGACAAGCAGTAACTAAGAAGAGGTAAAAACTAAAACAAAAATCCAATCTGATCCGCTTCCCAAATTGGATTTGAGGCTGAAAAATGAACAAAGAAAAGAGGACCTCGTGAAACCGTTGCTATTTTTCTTTCTATCTCTTGCATTTTTTTCTTTTTTCTTTTTTTTTTGTTTATCTTCAAAACTTGCGATGCCATAACCACCCAAGCCCTTCTCTTCACTGGGACAAACATCAATGGAAGCTGCCATGAATTTACTTTCTTCATCTTCTCCATTTCCTTCGAGGACCCACCTCAGAAACAGTCCTTCTTCTTCTCTATCAGGTACTATGCCTAAACTTACTGTCATTTTAGTACCTGAGCAATTGAATTCTATAATGTGGTTTTTCTTTGATTATGTTTGTTTTCTTAATCATGGGCTGCTCTTCATTTAGTTCAAGTATGGGGTTTTCTGCAATTGTAGTATGGATGATTATGGACTTTTATTGAAATGTGGGCAATGCTTGTTTTCTGGTAATTTTGGGAAATCAATTAGTGGAGATGGTAATTTCATGTTGATAGAACTTAGAAGTAGCCTTTGGTATTGAAATGGATGTTATTCTCATGGATGTAAGAAAACCAATTTATATACTTTATGAGCTTTTTTAGCTTATGCATGCCTTGGACACTTGAGAAAGAATTTGTAGAAATTCATGCCAGGCATTCCATTGTGAATTACATATTGACCATTCCCAATTTGTTAGTATCTCAAAATCAACTTATGGGCATTTTCAATACTTTTATTTTATACTGGTTGTGATTGTGAGACAGTTAAAAATCCCCACAAATTAATGGACTTGTGAAATTAAGTATTACTATGATTTTACTGAAATGGCAAGGAATCCTCCCCTTTTATCGGAGGAAATGGACTCAAACGAGTCAAACCTAGGCCAAACTTGGGAGCAAGTGGCTTGTGCTTTGATATGGAACTATGTTTAACATGTGAGATAAATTTGTTTTTCTGCCATGTTTTAGCTTCCATAAGATGTATTGTGTATAGCTGAAAGATGATGCGTTATCTAGCATCTATTGTCTCTATCGTTTCACTAATCAGCATTAGTTGTCCACTTGCAGTGTCCATGCTTCATGAGCAAACATCTACCATTCCTTCCATGCCGACTACCTCCTTATGGAGACAATATCGCACTTCTGTTCTTTCACACGAGCAACGTGAGGAGTGCAGGCCTTCCTTGCCTATTGTCAGGGAGGATACAATATCTCAGGTTACTTTACTACTTACTTTTTGTCCTATTATCTCTTATTCTTGCCAAATTATTGCCAAATGATTCCTACAAAAATGTCTGCTTAACCCACTATTTTGATCCAGTTTGTTGTGTGAGGAATATGTTACTGGACTCTGACCAACTTGTATAATTGACTCTGAGGTTTAATGAGTGTTGTGTTTGATTTCTCCTTATTTACAGTCCTTGGACAGAGAGAAGATAGAACCTGGTGCATTCATCCATGAACACATGGGGACTTCTGGTCAGCACCCAGGTGATTTGGAGGTTCAGCTGTCTCACTGGTCTGGTTTATCATATTTGTAAGTTCCTTTTCATAATATTCCTTCAATCAGAAGGAATTTCTTACATCATATGAGTAAAGGTTCAGATGTACTATGCTCATGATTGTCACCGAATACGTGAATAACAGGCATATCAACTCCATCTTTAGTGTTAATGACCTGTATATCTGCTGCAGATTGTCATCCTTGGAAAATGAGGAACATCCATCCATAGCTGCAATGGACAATCACATGCCTATGGATGTGGAATCATCTGATGTGATTTCCCTCGCTAAGGAAGCTCTTTCAGCCTCGAAACTAGCACTGTCGTTAGCTGAGAGCTCAGATATACTTGATGCAGATTTTAATGGACCCCTTTCTCCAAGGTGAAATTTTAGCTTGTGTCAGAAATAATAATAATGAACAAGGGGAAGAAGAGAGTGAATGGAAATGGGAACAGAAACAGACTGCCCTTGAAATCTATGAACTGGAATTTAATTAAGAATTATGAGGATTATGGAGCCTTCCATTCCCTTCTACAACTTCAATTAGGGAATAACGGAAGTTAGGTCTCTCCTGTTTCCTCAGAGTTGCGCTATTCAAACAATGCATGCTGCTATTTGATATTTAATAGCAGATGTCATATTTATTTGAAGCGTATAGCTCTAATGTTCCTCAAATTCAGGTTAGATGATACATCGACAGTGAGCCAGAAAAGAGTAATGTCTACGAGGCTTCAAGAAAGGAGAAGTAAAAAAAGGAGATCCTCAAAGCCTAAAATAATTCATAAGACTGGTAGCCCTGAAAAGGCAGAATCAAGAAGGTCAAGTGAAGGGTATGATCCTAATGATCCCCTTCGATTGTTTTTATTGGGTCCGGAGACGAGGCAATTGTTGACATTACAAGAAGAAAAAGAATTAATTAGGGAGATACAGGTATAGTTTTGCGTTTGGTCAGCCAATATTTTCACCTGTTGATTATCAAAGTTTGTTTTAGTCGACTTATGATTGATTCTTAATCAGGACTATAGTAAATTGGTTGACGTGAAAATGACGCTTGAATCTCAATTCGAACGTGAACCAACATTTGCTGAGTGGGCTGATGCTGTTGGGATAAGTTCTAGTGCCCTGCGCTTAAAGGTTCACTCTTGGAAGATAAGTAGAGAAAAGTTGATTTGTGCTAATTTCCGTATGGTGGTTCACATAGCTAAACAGTATCAGGGTCGTGGCCTCAATCTTCAGGATTTAATGCAGGTGACATCTGCTACTCTAGCATTCTGACGAATCTTCCTACTACATGTTGCATTCTGTTGCCTGTATGCCTATGATATTGATCCTGCAGTCTTGTATGTATCATAAAACCTTTACTGGCTAAAGAAATGAGTCAATTGATGTTTTTTGTGATCTGCTACAGGAAGGAAGCATGGGTCTAATGAAGAGTGTGGAGAAGTTCAAGCCCCAGGCTGGTTGCCGATTTCCTAGTTATGCCTATTGGTGGATAAGGCAGTCGATTAGGAAGGCCATATTCCAACATTCAAGGACAATTCGTCTGCCAGTATGAACTCGAAACTGCCTTTATATTGTAGTTTTTATTCTCTGTGTTTCAGTATTGCTGCGTTCCCAAAAGAATTGTCTCATTAACCAGTTTGGAAGTTACAGAATTGCTGATCAGTTTTGTCCTATGATGAATTACTCTCTTTTACATTCTCACACTTATTTTATGCCTGCCTAGTATAAAATTGTGTAGATCTTGACCTCCTAAACCCAATTAGTTGCGGGATCCACACTGTTTTTCTTGCTGCCCTTGTACATTCTCGCACTTAGTTTCTATGGATGTTTTAACTATTGCCTAAAATACTTATTTAGCACTGAGACAATTCATTTGGTCACATAAAAGTTGGCCATGTCTGCCTCTTTTAACAATGGAATGTTCGTGGATCTTCTGCAGGAGAACATGTACAGCCTTCTCGGCAAGGTCCTGGAAGCTAAAAAATCATACATCCAAGAAGGACACCATAATCCAACAACAGAGGAACTGGCACAGCGTGTTGGAATTACAGTCGAGAAGCTGCGGAGCTTGCTAACTTTGATGAGACATCCTCTTTCGATGCAACAACCTATATGGGCTGATCAGGATACTACTTTTCAGGTGATTCTTTCTTGTCCCCTAACCTGATATTTTTTTGCACAACATAACTCTCCCAAATGTTGCTGTAAACCGAATAGGATTTTTTGCTGGATCCAACTCATCCATCCAGTAGAAGAACTGTGTGGAGCTTTATTATTATGTCTCTGCACAATTTTGAGAAATCTCCTGGGCTCTGGGCCCTATGTCTTGGATCTGGGACCCCCCCCCCCCCAAATTCCTTGTCACTACATCTATCCTTGTAGTGAGCTGGGCTATGAAGCCTTAGACAGAAAGAAAAGAAAAATTTGAGGGTATTTAATTGATGATAGAAAAAGGATGTATGGCAGTATGGCTACTGATTTTTGGTGAATGTCTTAATATTATTATTTGTCAACCTTGGGAAACCACCAATCACTTTGCTATCAATCTGGGGTGAGTAGCGTATCTGTATCGTCATGTGTAGACATTAATTTAAAGATAAGGGTGATAGTGGTGGACTGGATCCTGGAGGTCATAAATTGAAAGCAAGCTTCTTCATAATGATTTGAACTTGTTTGCTACCATTTTGAACTATGCTAGTTGAGCTCTCAGCTTTTGACATACCATTGTGAATAGAGTGAAAATCTATTTAGAATAATGGCATGTCCTCCACCAAATTATAAAGAAGTGTTTCACTTTTTCAAGCATCCATGCGTTGCTTCAGCTGTCATGCGCATTATTCACCCTGTGCTTCTTTTCTTTGTCCCTGCCGCCCTCATCTGTTGGCGCAATTTTCTTGTGCAGGAGGTGACTGCAGACACCAGGATAGATAGCCCGGATATATGCGTGGAAAGGCAACTGATGAGGAAGTATATACGTAACCTGCTTGGTACTCTCGCCCCCAGAGAACATCAAATAATAAAGATGAGATACGGTATTGGATCCGAGTCTGAAAAGCGATTTTCTTTATCTGAGATTGGGACCATGTTTGGGCTATCAAAGGAGAGGGTCCGGCAGATAGAAAGTCGAGCACTGAACAAGCTTAAGCAATCTCTCAGCAGCCATGGGTTAAAAGCATATACAGATTTACTAATGTAAAGCAATGTTCCTCCCTTTATATTCATTCCAATTCTTTCACTTGTTGATTTTCATGTAAAAATGATAGTAGTTCTGTACGTTATCCCTCCCTAACATGTAAATATCACATAATGAAACTCAGCCCACCCTCCCCTTTTCAGCAGGAGGGGTATAGAGATCTTTTTGTCATCAATGATCGTCTCCAATAAATTAGTACTGAAACTTGAGAGATGTTGTATGTGCAGTCCCACATTGCAGAAATCTCATATTCCATGGAAAATTCAAATCCAAGAAGATTCATATCTCACTGCCACCAAGCACTTGCAAGTCAAAACTGAAATTTCGTAGTTGATGGAAACGTCAGCAAAATATTAATGACACTAAAACCGCCATATCTCACCTAGGTTGCATGGACATAGATACGGACAACAACATGATAAAGACACAAGAAAGCGTCATTCAAAGGGAAAATAAAGCCTAATACATATCGTGTCCTGGTGTTGATATTATGTCGTGTTTGAATGTCCGACATGTGACACGACACCTAACCAATGTGCCTGTGCGTGTTTTTCGTCTTTTTATGAACTAGACTTCTGATAACATTGTGTGTGAGAGAGAGATTGTTTGTTGATGCATTAAAAATGTATCTCAAAGGGAGATCGTTTTCCTAATCCAAATTACATACTTTCTTTTTTTTTAATAGATAGAAATAGAAAACAAAACCCAGGTGGGAACTGGGGAGTAAAAAAAAACACAAAATCTTATTATTACACTCTCTTTCTCATTTTCTCTCTCTTGTGACTTGTGAGTGTGACCCCAGACCAGTTGTGTTTGCCGGGCACATCCGAATAAAAAACCCACTCTCTCACTTCTTACAGGTCGCCATTGTTGCCCGACTTCCTCAACGCTTCTTTCTCCCCTCGCCATCTTCCAATTTTCTCTCTCTCTCTCTCTCTCTCTCTCTTCGGGTGCGACGGTCGGAAGAATTATTCTCTCCTTCTTTGCAGGTATTCTGTTACCCCCTTCTCTCATTCAATTATTGGATATCAAATTGTACAATCTACTTCTGATTTATGAAAATTTCGGTATTTGTAATCTTAATATATTGTAGAATTGTTCTCTTTATACTTGATTTTGCCTCATTTTAATTTCTATTGTGTAAATGCAACTTTGTATGAATGAAATTTTGAGGTGACGAACTCCATATATTTTGTTCATGAAATTTGATGATTGAGGAATTCATGATATGCAAAATTGATGGGAAGACTGGTTAGTTTTCTTTTTTTTTTTTTTTTTTTTTGATAATTGGGGAGAGTGGTTAGTTTGTGTTTGTAGTTGTAGTTCTGATGATGTATGAAGAACAAATTTGTGCACAATTGTCATTTACCAGAAACATATCATTGGCATTGACCTCTTATTGTTGTGGACTTTGCATATGCACTAATTCTGTTAACTGATTTCATTATCTGGCTATCTATTGTTTAGTCAGTCAAACAGATAGAGATGTGTGTGCGTGTATAATGGCAAGAATGCTACCTTGTACTCCTTTTTTCGATAAAGTGCCCGTGAGAATAGTTATGAATTGAAGAGTTAAATTTTAGTTTCTGTGAAATCATATATATTGATTGTGGAGAAGAGAATAAGTTCTGATGGTTTTGCAAGGTTCTGCAAGGTTCCAGTCTACACATAATATGGATTGTAGCAGAGATACAGGAGGTAGAGTATATCGAAACAAGGAGCGGGCATCCTATGCTCCATACCAAAAGGATCGCCGGAGTTTCAGGTATTTTATTACCATTTGGGACTCACTCTTACTCTTTCTGTTTCTCTGACATCGTGCCTCTCTTCTTGCCCAAAATTGTGGTTGCTTGGTAGTTGGGGGTATTGTAAGTTACAGTGTCATATGTGTTGATGAAAATTAATTTTTTAAATATTGAAATAGCAGTATGTTTGAAGTTATATTTGCTTGTATATTAAAGGACTTGAAATTGCCATCAGTAATTTATCTCATGTAGATGCTACCTTTAAACCGGTTTTGCCTTCTACCCCTATTTGGTCTTGTCCTGAGGCGGCCTGGGAGTTGTGATAATTCTCATGTATGAGTAGTATTTTCTTGGATAAAAGCAACATGATTAGGGTGGAATTCTTTGTGTGCCAGATTTTATAATTATTTGGGGTTAATTGACTTCCAACAGGCTCATTCCCCTTATATTTCCCCCGCAAAAGACATATTGATGTAGAAATGTTTCATTTGATGGTGCAGACAAGATATAGCCAGTTATTGTTAAGAAATGAGACATTTTATGCCAAATGTAACCACAACAGAATTGAACAAATATTCAGATTTCAATACACAGATTTGTCACCTCTCGTATTTTATTTTTCTGGCACTACTTAGTTCTGACCATTCCGCAACTAAAACACAAACTCAGATTCCCACAGTTTTGTTACTTGGATAGTTGGACTTGCCCAAAGTAACTGTTTTTTGTAGAGTGAAGTGTTTGGCATTGGTACATCGAGTTTTCCTTGGTTTCGAATTTTATATAAAGGATCATACCCAAGCTCCCATGTCTGTTGAAGGTGAATAATGCATGTCTAACACAGGTGGACCAAACAAGTCAAGAGTTGGAGATTTAAAGTTTTTTTTAGATAAAGAACAAGTATATTGATAAGAATTCAAATGTACAGCAGAATAGAGGATAAGGTATCCTCTATATAAAACATTTACAGATTACCCCAATTCCTCTGAATATCAGTAATAGTATAATCCCAGCAGCCCTAGCCCATAAAGAAGCTAAATGGGTGATTCTCTCCCAAAGCATCGCAGGAGTTGCTGATATCCCCTTAAACACTCGTGCATTCCGCTCTAACCAGATGCACCACAAAATCGCAAAATAGGCATTGCGCCACAACAACTTCCTCTCCTTCCCACCTCCAAAGCCACGAAAACGCATCTGCAGAAATGCCTCAACAGTAGAAGGATAAATCCACACCTCGTCCGGAATCAACCGATGCCAAAGACTATTTGCCGCATCACACCATAGAAAAAGATGTGCAGACGTCTCACAACTAGACCGGCATAACAAACAGATATCAAGCGACAGAGGCACCCCGGGTCTCCTCCGCTGCCTTAGGTCATTTGTGTTAACCCTATCAAGCACCAAAGTCCACACAAATGCCTTCACCTTCATGGGTACCTTCGCTTTCCAAATAAAGTCTGCTAGAGGAAACCGAGGGAAAGGTGTCCCCAAATCCCGGAAGAAGGACCTGCAAGAGAACTTCCATGAAGAATCTCCAACCCATCTCCTAGAATCATCCAAACCCGAAAGTTGAATGGGATCCAGAAGTTCTCAGTGAAGTGAGCTCCTCCATCTCCCTATCATGAGGTGGACATCGGAGATGTAAATTCCAGGAACCACTCTGCATCAAGAAGAAATCTGCCACTACACCATCACGAAGAGCAGATAACTGAAACAACCTAGGGAACCTTGTGCAAAAAGGCTGATCCTCCCTCCAAATATCCTCCAAGAATCTAATTCGTGCACCGTTCCCAAATCCCAAGTTCGAACTCAACACGTGAAAGGAAGTGGGAAGAGACCTGCGAAATGAATTTCCACGGGCTAGCATGTGTATAGGTCCCAGTAAACTGTGCATCCCACCCATTTTGTTGCATCCCATACCTACTCCGAATGACCCGATGCCAAAGACTATCCGGCTCTTGTGGAAAGCGCCAAAGCCATTTCCCCACAAGGGCAATATTCTTTGCTACCAGCCTTCCTATACTCAAGCCACCTTCCTCCTTTGGACGGCACACCTTATCCCAACACACCAAATGGTCCTTTCTCTCCCCATCCACACCTGACCACAGGAAGTCTTTCATGAGCCTCTCGATCCTTTGAGCTACACCTGCTGGAATCCGAAATAAAGTGAGGTAGTATAGTGGAGTACTGGAAAGGCAAGACTGGATTAACGTAATCCTACCCCCCAATGAAAAATATACCCGTTTTCATCCATCCAAACGCTTGGACACCCGAGGGACAACCGGCTCCCAGAAAGCCTCCGAACGTGGGTTACCACCTAAAGGCACTCCCAGATAGGTAAGTGGCCAGCCTTGTATCTGACAGCCCGCCAAACCCGCTGTCGTCGCTAAAAAGTCATCATCCACATTTATCCCAGCCAGACTAAAGAGTTGGAGCTTTAAAGTTCACAAGAGGATATTTGGTTTTGGGGGGGATTGTCACCATGATGAGTCATGGAAGATGATAAGGAAACGATGATGGTGATTGTCATCTCATTTATGCATAGCGAGGTTGTAAGGTGCTGAGCCTTGCTGTGAGAAGTGAGGCATTAATAATTGCCATGCTGATGATAAACAATGCAGGGCACGTATAGTCTTTTTGGTAACCATCACCTCCTTCTTTAAGTTGAACCCTTAAGAATTTTCGTCCATTTTGCAAGGCAATCAAATTTTTAGCCACAGGGGACTATTTCCATGTGAATCTGTCCCATTAGACTTTTTTATCTATTATCTCTAGCCATTTGTATCCACTACTTACCAGAGTAAGCTCTATAGACCTTGCTAGTGTACCCAGCAGCCATCTTTCCCTTTTCTATGCTAAGCTTACTCCTATTCCCGTCAGGTTTGGGGCTTATAGTCAGCTATGTTCCATTATATTCTGTTCACCCCTTTCACATATAGTCATCAACATCTGAAGCTTCTGCCCATGCATGTTTAGCCGGAAGCTGCGAATTCGATATTGCTCAAATTGAGAGAACTAAGACTGAAACCCTATAAATTTACATAGAATGATAGAAAGGGAGGCTGACTGCTGAGTTGATCAGTTGGTTCCTACCAGAAGAGGTAGAGAAGACTGAAGGTCGTGAAGGATCAAATGTATGTGCTGAGGACTGACAATTCATCTGAATGGGTTTTGAAGGATATAAAGTAGCAAGAACGTAACTTAAAGAGAAATCCTGCATGGAAAACCAGTCAAGACCAACAATCTGATTCTTCATACTGGGAATATCATCTCCAATATTAATGAGCTTTAGAAATATATCTTAAAGCACTAAAGCCTCTGAGAATGATGTAAACATTCCAACAGCCTTATGCTTCTTATGGAAACGGAAAAGAAGTCATGAGCATACCAAGATGACTCAGTTTTAAGCTACAGGTGTGAAACCTGAAATCCTTCATCTTCCAAACCATTTTTAAAATTCAATCTGCAGAGAGATGCTTCATAAAAGAGCAATATTAGTGGTTCTGAAAAAGTTGCTAGTTTGAGGATTTTACTGAAGTGACTTTTCTTGTACAGAATAAATTCCAGTAGATTTACTGTGGTTGTTAATTCATACTCACTAACTATTGCGACGAATTTCTGTTTCCCAGGCAAAGCTATTTGTGCAAGAACTGCAAGCGCCCTGGGCATATTGCTAGGGAGTGTCCAAATGATTCTGTCTGCAACAATTGTGGACAAGCTGGGTAAGTATGCACCGTTGATGCATATCAGTTCTTTTTTTATCTTATTTGGCAAGGCTGCTGTGCTGCCATGCCATTCCGACTGAATGATGGTGAAGTCTTCTTCTAGAAAAACATCTTTGAGAGTATTATTTTATAGCTTTCTGTTCTTTGGTTCTTCTAAGCTTTGATATTTATGTAGGATTACTAAGACCTATGTGCATGCATTCTACTCCTGGTAGTTTCTTGGTGATAATTCGGTGTATGGCTTGTGCTTTTCTGTAGTACTTGGGCCTCTTTGTAGACACTTTCTGATGAGATTCCTATTTATTATGTATTCTTGTCAAGAAAAAGAACCATAGTTCAAATATGCAAGGTACTGGACTTGGCCATTAGTGTAACCTACTAGACACAATACGAGATTTATGTATGTGCATCTTTAGTGAGCAAACTTTTAGTAGAATATTCCTACTTGTGCGCCTATCTTTTGCTACTGTGGCTAACCTTGTTCACTACAAAACGGATTGCATGTCATGATCCTCCCTTTTTTTTGTCTCTCTTCCTCTGTCCATGTGGGTTCTATACTTTTTTAAGGATGGACCCTCCATCTTCTTAGGTTGTGGATACACTTTGAGGTGTCCAACAGGGGGGATGAGTCTATTGTATTTCCTTGGTAATGTGCCTCAATAGGTTGACATCCACGCACAATGTGTAGTGTATGATGCCTCAAGCAGTGGAATTGAAGGATACCAGCTATCCTTTCCCATCTCTTTGAAGTGTTTTGCATCTGTCGCAACAGGGTTGAACTTATGAGCTGCCAATTGGAATTAGGCAAAGCTCAAACTTTTGGCATGTATCTGCAGAGGCTAGTTTGGGGTGTGTGTGGTGGCCAATGGTCACATCACATACCTCCATTAGTGGTACTGAGCTTCAAGACAGATCCCCTCCCCAGCCCTACTATCCTTCTAACCCTTTCCAGCAATGTTGTGTACCCATGGCAATTAGTTGGTAGAGTTGAAACATGAAGATGTCCCAAATCAGACTGGTATGTGGTATCTTTGATTGTTTCAGTAGGCTTTAGTTCTTGTGTAAGTGTCACAGGGTAATAATGAGAAAATTTAGAAAGTTCAGACATTTGTGTATTTGTTAGTGCTGACCCATTTACTTCCCCTCCCCTTCCCATTCTTTGGTAATTGGTTGTCCTGCCTGAAAATGTAAACTTTGTCGCTCATAATTTTATCACCAGTAATATTATATATGGATGTAATTACAGAAAATGATTGTGTTGCATGTGATTCAGTTCAGCATAGTGGTCTGATGAGGACTCTTGTGTTTTTCTTGTTCACATGAGTGAGTGGGGAAGCTTACCGAAGTGTTGAAACTGGGGGCAACCCTTTGAGAAACCGGAAAACAGCTCACTTACTCGTACAATGTTTGATGCTTAAGGAATTGTGTTTAGATGGAACTTGGTTAGATGTACTAATATTTGTACAACTTCTATGGCTTTTAGGCACATGGCTGCAGACTGTAACTCAAAAACGATGTGTTGGAATTGCAAAGAACCTGGGCATCTATCAACAGAATGCAAGAACCAGCCTATTTGCCACTCATGTGGGAAGATGGGGCATCTGGCCCGTGAATGTCCACAATCAAGCGACCCAAGAGTTTGCAGCAACTGTTTCCAGCCTGGCCATTTGGCAGCAGAGTGCATCAACGAAAAGGCATGCAACAAGTGCCGGAAGCCTGGCCACCTTGCTCGTGACTGTCTCAATGACCCAATATGTAATATATGCAATATTACAGGACATGTAGCCCGTCAATGTCGAAACTCAGCTCTCCCACCACCATTTGCACCACCGCCTATGCTTGGAGGCCCACCACATCTTCCACCCCCAATGATTGGGGGCCCTTATCCAGATATGTTCTGCCGAAACTGCGGTCGTCTAGGTCATATGAGTCATCAATGCATGTACATGGTGATGTGCAGTAGTTGTGGTGGTCGCGGTCATCAGGCATTTGAGTGCCCCTCTGGCCCTATGCTTGATATGGTCTATCGACGATTTTGACAATTTACTATAATTTGAATGGTGAATTTAGTGCATTTCTTCTTCCCCTCAAAATAGTAATACAGGTACTCGGATGTTAACTTTGTTATTTGAAATGAGGATGTGCTATATTGTGTCCCAGAACTTAACAACTTCTCCGGTAGCAACAAAGTGATTGACATCTCTCTGACCTTTGTTACTGGTTTCTCTCCTGATTTGTTATTGTCTCTTTTGAGGA
This sequence comes from Tetragonia tetragonoides, assembly GCA_038025085.1. Lineage (NCBI taxonomy): Eukaryota > Viridiplantae > Streptophyta > Magnoliopsida > Caryophyllales > Aizoaceae > Tetragonia > Tetragonia tetragonoides. Next base: position 13,496,140 of record CM076139.1, read on the forward strand.
ACAGTGGGCAGTGGCTGATTCCTAAATTTCCATACGTTGTTTGAGTCCATTCAATCTCTCGTTAGCTTCCTGTGATACCCGGCGATTAAACTACATTTCTAGCAATACCGTTCCAGTTCCAAAGCATTTTTCTTTGATTAATAGACTAACAAAGCATCCCAGAAACTACAGTAAATCTGTGTCATAAATAATGACCTTTTATATTAGAAGAGGGAACAAACCCTGCAGCCGCAATTAACTGTTTATGTATACAACATTTATATGACAAATTTTTCATGGTCAAAAACCACACTTCGGTCAAGCAATTAGCAACTATCATGTTAGTAGGAGTTGGATTGAAGCAATCTTTCTACTTAGGGCTTGTTTACTTGCATGCAATCAAATGTAATGTAATGCAATCATTTTATAGAGTAAATGTGGGGTGAAAAATGAAAGAATTGGAGGAGAGAGATGGGAAAAGTGGGGTTAATTACATGATCCAATGTAATCACAATTGCTCAATTTTTCTCATGTAATGATGATTACTTTGGATGGTGTAATCAAACTTACTTTTCTCATCCCTTTCCTCCCCCTCCTTCCTTTTTCATCTCATATTTACCCTTTAAAATAATTGCATTGCATTACATTTGATTGCAATCAAGTAAACACCACCTTAGAATACCAGGCTGACTTGTAATTCATGTAACCTGAAATTTCTGGTGAGTCTTCGGTCCAAGTATTAGCTCTGGGTGATGCAATATATCTACTGTGACTTGCACTTCAACTTCTCAGTTTCAAGTTCTTGCTTTAAGGATTTTAATCTTTCAAGCAAGTCTACGTTCTCCTGTAAATAAACAAATGATACACATGAGGTAGACATAGACCTGTTTATGCTAAGTTTGGGAGACTGGCAAACATAATAGTCAGCTGGTCATCACGCTGAGAAGAGGCAAAAGTTCCTTAAGGTGGTGAAATTTATACTAGTTCATCCACGGTTACCTTTTGCAACACTTCCAACCTTTCATGAACTGTAGGTCTATCTTCCGCTTGCTTACCGAGAGACTCCTTTACCTGAAACAGAGATGCATATCACAGTATAACCGATGCTAGTTCGTCGTGAAGTTTACAAAGTATGACTTAATGTTTAACAACCAAAGGATTTCATTGTTTTACATGACAGTTGCAAATGGAACACATAATGATCCCATTTTAACCAGCACGTTTGTTGCACTAGAAACTATCACAATGAGATCCGAGTTGGAAATGAAACACAAAGTCAATATTGGAAATTAGAGAACCCCTTTGCTAGTATCGTCTTTCATAGAACAATTATATACAGAATCAGCAACTTCTACTGATCCCATATTAACCAGCATGTTTGTTGCACCAGAAGCTTTCTTCGAGAGAAATTCAAGATATGTAATTGATGTTCAGAGCTTCAATTTCTATTCTAAACACTAAGATCAGCCCAAAAACAAAAGCGGAATGAGCTCTGATAACAGAATAAAACACCACCCCAGTCCGCACTAGAAGCTTTCTTCGAGAGAAATTCAAGATATGTAATTGATGTTCAGAGCTTCAATTTCTATTCTAAACACTAAGATCAGCACAAAAACAAAGGTGGAATGAGCTCTGATAACAGAACAAAACACCATCCCAGTCCACTCTACTCCAGCAACAAAGTTCTGGAATAGTATATGAAAGTTCAAGCCGTCAGGTTCTAGGCCTCAACCCATGTTTTATATTAGTGACTTTCTTTGCTCATCTAAACAATAGCAATAAGAGCTGCACTTAACGATTATACTATGTGAGTCCCTCCATCAAATCCAAAAGATCTCACACCTGCCACGGCTGCACCAGAATCAGAAACCCAGAAAATGTTTAGTTTGGTGGTGATTGAATGTCCAGCAGGCATTATTTCTTTCGAATGATGACGACAACACATCCCCATAAATCGAGACCAGCAAATTCACCAGGAATGTTAGACATGGGCCGCTTCCTTTTTTAGATAGCATGGGTATCCAAGCTTTGCTGGACTAATTCCATAGGCCCTGAAGTGAATGACTAAGAAAACCTCCGGTGGCCCTGAGGAGACTGGAACTTGGGACCTCTAGAATAAATCTCAGAAGTAGCTGAGCTAACCCCTCAGGGTTAGCACCCACTAGAAGTCTGGAATAGTATATCGAGTAAGTCTACATATATAATTAAAATTTGATAACTCAAAACCAGCAAAGCCGGAGTTTAGTACCCTCTCATTCTATGGTTGACCAGAAGTCTGACATTACTGTACCAAACAATACAGGATAAACTAGACACATAGCAGGCTACTGAACACACACCAAGGCCTCGTTTACTAGGTTGCAATCAAATGCAATGCAATGCAATGCAATCATTTAATAGGGTAAATGCGAGGTGAAAAGTGAAGGAGTGGGAGGAGAAGGATATAAAAAGTGGGGTTGATTGCATTATCCATTGTAATCACAATTGCTCAACTTTTCCCATGTAATGATGATTACTTTGGATGGTGTAATCAATCTTACTTTTTCCATCTCCTTCCTCCCCTTTTTCCTTTTCCACTTTCCATTTACCCTATAAAATGATTGCATTGCATTTAGAGCTGTAAAAAGCTGACCCGACCCGACCCCTTTTTTAGGGTCCTGAAAAAACATTTTCGACCCGAACCCGTTTACATCCCGGTAAAATAAACTAAAAATTGGATTCGACCCAAAAACCAACCCGTAACTGACCCGACCCGAACACGAAGTGACCCGACCCGTAACCCCGCTGGGTTGACCCGTTTTACAGGTCTAATTGCATTGCATTTGATTGCAACCTAGTAAACACCACCCAAGTGTCATCCACCTAACTCAAACCATCAGCAATCTATGCTTCACTTGATTTCTACGGGGCCCAGGTAAATAGAAGATAATACTGCCTCAGGCCCCAACTGGGGATTTCGTGCTTATGCTATTAGCATGAACAAATTTAAGGAAGGTTTTTCGTTGCAGAAAAGCCTCAAATCACAATTTGCTATTCAGGATACCCCAAATTTCTTGTCAAATTTCTATAGTGGTGATTGGGTAAAAGTTGGAAAAAGCAAGAAGTTGAAGATAAACTTGGAGGTTTTACCCAATCACCATTGAGACTATAGGCCCTTCATAGAAATTTGAAAGTCTATAAAAAATAATGTAGCAAGTAAAGTGGTATCATGTTGGAAAAAAGTGCAGCAGGAAAACTATTAAGTTGTTTATTCTTTCATTGAACCCCATGGTCACTCCAATATTCATTCTTGGGCTACCTTGATCCAAGTAGTTAGACTGTTGGATGATGTAGCAAGTCAAGTAGTATCATGCTTTCATACTCATTATGTCACTAAACTAATCTGCAATCCAGGCAACTCATTAAAATCGTTTGCGAAGTCGTCATCAGTGTTAAATTTTTAATTTTATCAACAATTGTAAAAATGAGTAATTGCTTTCTGCATCTTTCTGCCAATCGTATCACACTATCTGAAACTCAAGTTACATACATTCTTTCATTCCATCTTCCCAAACATCAAACTGGCTCACTAAATAATGCTAGCTCGTTGTGGCAAAAATCAAAGAGTTTAACATAATGTCATCTTAATACAACTACCTTGAGGGCATTGGTGCCTCTACATTATCAAGCAGCACCATTTTCAAACCCACAAATGTGCGTAAGCGTAACTGCAAATAATTTCTACCTTATGAAGGAGATAACACCTTCAGCATAAATCATATCAACTTACCATAGGAAATATATGAGATAAAATAAAAAATAATGACACATACATTTACTGACTTATAGAAGACAACATACCTCAGTCAGCTCGTTCATACATTTACTGACTCTTTCCCTTTCTTCATCAAATCTTAATCTCCACTCTGCTGATTCATCTACTGCTTCTCTATGGGCAAGATCAAACTGTCTCCTGCATAATATGAGTGAAGCAAACAACATTGTGAAGTTGAGAGTACTACTATACACTTCATGTTTCTTTAAACAAACTTACAAAAAAATCAAATATTATATATATATATATATATATATATATATATATATACAGCACATCTAGCATAGCAAGAGGCAACTTAACTGTTACTATAGTTGGAATATCTAATGAAAATAACAAACTGAATAATTGAATAAATAACTATTTAAATGTTCACTTCAGTAACAAATTCTGAACCTACACCCATTTCACAACTACAGTTCCCCGCTATGAAGTCAAAAGAAAATCAGTTTCTCGCACCAACTTTCTAAGGATGCTATTAGAGTTTCTGTAAATAGGGGAACTAAACATTACCTACAAGCATATTGAATGAAACAAAGAGCAAGTATTCCTTCATTCTCTGTCTCTCTAGCAAGTTTATCAGCTCAACCAAATCACCACAATCGAAACAATTTAGAAACAAAATTTGACTCCTTAAAGCTTCTCCTATGAAGGAATAGCAAAAAGAACTGAAACCTAATGGGACTCTAGGAAACACAGTTAAGGAAGATCATTTACATTTAATCGAGTTATTAGCCAATAAAATACCAAAAGTAGAAGCCAGACTTCTAAATGCAACCCGTCTGCTGCAGGAGAATTCGCGATTGGTGATTGCTCTCACCTTATGATTCCACAGCCCAACTCAAAGTTCTTATAGCTAATTTGATTTCGGCTAGTAAAATTTTGGGCAATAAGCATGTATCAATGTGTCATAAAGCACCTATGGTGTGATCAAAAAACATAAAGCACCTTGGTAATGCAACTCTATAAGCAATGCCATTGTTCTTCTTTCCTCAATTTGATTAGCAAATATTGTATCAATCTCTCTCCGTAGTATCAAAAACATGGGGTTGGAAATCTTATTCAATACCAAAAAGCTAGCAATTCCAACTTTCCAACTTTCCAACTAATTCATTTCAGCATACCAAATGAGTCAAAATAAATTCAATCATAGTAGCTTAGAGCTTCTACCAGAAATTGAACAAGGGTTTAAACTAAATGGGCATCAAAAGCACAAAACCCATAACAAATTTGACACCCCATTTTCTATCTTACATGTTTCTATGATCCCATGATCTAAAGTAAACGGATTTGAACTACAAATGACAAAATTGAAGAAAACAAAATAAAGGGTTTAAGAATGAAACCTTAACAATTCAGAATCACCAGCAGACATTTTATAATCAATGACCCAGAGTCTGAAGTAAACTGCAATGCCCAAAACCATGACTAAAGCCAAGGCAATCAGGAGAGGTCTGTTTGCTATGCCCATTTTCTCTCTGCTTTTCATTCTCTCTCCTCTCAAATGGGTCCTGTTGGTGTTCATCATCTTGTGGGTTTGGGCTTTCCTTGCCAAAGGGTGAACACTAGGCTAATTGCATCTGTGGTAACGGCTTCTCAATTCTTAGATAATACTCGCCAGATTGATGGGCGGAGAAAAGCCCACTGTTTGCCCACAACAAACAAGTCTTGAAGACATGGAGGCCCAATTTTAATACTACTGTTCTCACTTTTTCTTTTTTTAATTTTTTAACCAAGGTTAGTTAGTTAGTAGAGGTGTACAAAGATAGATTTTGAACTTAAGTCATTGACTCATTGGTAACATCTCAAAAAAGTTTACGAGTTAAGCTGGGTGTTTATTAATCTTCAACTTTGTTGGACATGACTTGAATCCAGGTCATTGTTATCCACTCAAGCTCATCTACTAACTAGTTGGTGCAAAGAAAGAGATGATGATCGAGATTGTCGAAGTAACATATATTACTTTACGAAGAAATGACTTCCCTTCATAAATCAAAGGGAAAGTACAAGCCGTCCTTAAAAGAGGCGAAAAACCTAAGCTACAATGGAACTATGAAAGGAAAATTCAAGCATTTTAGCTTAGGTTCCAACCTTGCTTAATTATAGAACCACCTTTATAGTACTATCGCTTCAAAGAAATGAAATTCAAATATGTTGGAAATGAAAAGGGTTATTGGATCAAAATTGGTTTTTGGATTTATATTAGCAACAATACAAAAGGTAACTTGCTAGGCTGTTACGGTTTGAACATTGCTATTTGGATTCACATTTTACATAACCAGCGAGTTTATCTACAAATTAAATACAAGTAACTCTCTTAAAGGATGTTGTAATCTCAAATAATAACCAGAACTACACATTTAAATCAAGATTAATGCAAGAAAGCTTCAAAAGATAAACTATACTATTGCTTGCGTTTTCCTAGGGAAAGCTCAAACAAAGCCTATCCAATTACTATTGCGTTCCCATTGGTGAAAAAGTAACTAACGTGTGCTCTACAGGAATGACCAATAATGCATAATAAGCTGTTGATAATAACGTATTAGTATGAATCAAACACACTTAGGGTGCGTTTTTAGAGTTTTTCCGGTCAGTTCAGTTCAGTTCAGTTCAGGGGTGGTCACACATAAGTACGGCTCGGTGCAGTATTGTTCATTTCAGTTCAATGGTGTTCAAATCAATTCAGTTCAGTGGTGTTCAATTCAGTTTTTATTATTATCATGTTCCAGGGCAGTTCAGTGGTGTTCAATTCAGTTCAGTGGTATCCAATTCAGTTCAGTACAATTTAGTGGTGCTCGGTTAAGTTCAGTTCAGTTCAGTTCATTTCAATTCAGGTAAGTTCAACTCTAACAAACGTACCCTTATTGTTATATTACGTGAAGGGCGAAAGTTTTTTGCAAGACAGATAAAGCCAATAACGTTGATTCATTGAGGCATTGATACCTTATCTTTTTTCTTCTTTTTTTTTTTTTGGATAGAAATTGATACATTAGCTTATCTTAACATAGGAAACTAGATAAGCCAGTCACATTTTTCACAGTTCGTTTTTTTAAAGGTACAATAAATAAATTTAGAAGGATTCCTGAGTGAGTTCTCTATTTGATTGGTTCTTATAATAGATATCAGAAAATACGTAGTCATTTTTCTTTAAAACAGGCCAGAAGGATAATTCAAGTATATCATGACTTACTTAAATGGGTTATATAAACAAGACAACATTATCACAATGAAGCATAATTTATATAGTTAAATGCAACTTTTAGATCTCCTTAACTAGTTTAATTTGAAGTGCAAATTTAATTGCTCAACTTTGATAATTTTTCCTCTTTACAATTACTAATATTCAATTGATAAATGGAATATTTTATTGAGGAAAAAATCAAGGGGGTGTAATTGAGTGGATAGAGAGGTATCCATTCTTTACAGATTTAGTGGGGTGTAATTGAGTGTAATTGAGTCGATAGTTTGATCATTATTTTGGGCATGAAACAGATTTAAATTTCTTGGTCAACGGTTTTACCTTTTGAGGTACCGACACCTACAGGCCAGCACTGTGAATAATCATGATCTATGGTAGATATTTGGATTTTAAAAAAAAGAAAAAAAAAAGAGGATAAAGACAAATAGCTAGATAAGAATTACACAAGAGCACGTGGATTTAACTTGAAGCTGTGAATTGTGATGGTTGTTGTAGCTGGCGTGGAGTTTTCTCTCACCTAACTACCAATTTCCATCCAATTATTGTTGTCCCAACCCCTTCAACCACGTATCCAATCCAAGCATCACATTTATCATTTATGTCACGGAATTCACACGTAAATCACAGGCAACAAAGCACAAATCTTCTTCAGTGAGATCTCCCATCACAGGAGAACAACAAGGTCCAAGAACTTTACTCAACAACCAAACATTAATCCAAAAGAAATAAGGTTTACTTTAATTTTGACCATCCAATCATAATCAAGATTGGAATCCCAATTAGATAGGGCCTAACATCTAAACAAGATAAGATAATTACGGCTTAATTAGATAATTGATCTATCTTTATATATAGTATTAGCTAGAGATATTAAACTCCGTAATTGTAGCATAGATAATATATATCAATATAAGATTACAAGGTACGGAGTATCAATTAACAACTTAAAACAAAAAACAAAAAAAAAAGTATCAATTATTGATCTTGCCGACATTTAAAATATATGTGACAATTGAAAAGCGAAAAAGACCTACAAACCATTGTTAAATTAATCTAAATTAACATCCGCAAAAGATATTAAAAATACCCCCATGAAAAACTATGGAGGTCTCAAATGTTGAGAAAAACAACAACATATAAAATTGTATACTACCCACTAGCTAAGAGGATCTCCACTCATGATCCTGTTAATTAAATAATTTATTAATTCACCCCGCTAATTATTTGCTGATCTAATCTTCAAACCCGGTTTGTTTCCAAACCGCATTTCTAACACGGCTCAAGTCTCTACCCTTTAGAGTCCTCCCTACACCTTCATGCACCGAAAATGACACAATCCTACTCCTTGCTAACTTCCTCGCTACGTACTCATGCGGGGGGATCCGATCCTCCAACCCGTTTTCGTCGTTGTCGTCGTCGTCATCCTCGTCGTTGTCCGTGCCATTATTATTGTATCTTCCTCCCATGATTTTTGACCAATCGGGTATGTTCACGGGCAATGACGAGGCCTGATCCGATTGCCTGTTTACCGAAAACCCGTCCAATTTACGCGGTTTCCTCGGTATCCGTGATGCCGGGTTTAGATTCGGATTCTTGGTCTCTAATGAAGAAGGTGGTGGTGAAGAGCTCCATAAGTCTGCTTCCTCGAATTCGAAATTAGGATTATTATTGTTGCTGTTAGAGGGGTGATGATGATAAAGGGGAGTAAGGTAGTTCTTGGTTTTTCTTGAGGCCGCCATTGGGTTTAAACTTTTGTGATCGCTTTGGGGATATATTTTTGGGTTATTGGATTTAGATGGAATGGCGTTATCTTGGTTGGTTCATTTGGTGTTCTTTGCATATTTATAAGGTCCAAGGAGCTAGTGTAATGGATAAGCATCACTATCATTGTTTCGTATGTACCACAAATTAATGAGTATAATTTATTAAGATAATAATGAAATAATTGATGAAAGGCTCATTTATATTATTGCCTAAGTTTGACAAGAATGGGGAGTATAATAGTATAATTTATTCATGGCTTATTTGATTGGTTCTAGTCTATAGGTATTAGCGCGCAATTGGTGAAATAATCTTCACTATCCAACCTTCGTCCTACAATTTTTTATTACATAACCAAATATTTTTATATAGCGTTAGAGTATAACTACTAGCTGGTCCAAGATTTATAAATAGGGTATCCACAATATATAATACTATAAGAGAAATACGATATTTTCAAGACGATACACAATAATAAATAATACCAATATGAAATAAGTGAAACACAAAATCCCTTTGAATATGTATAGTGAAAATATACGCACAATGTTGGATTTTAAAACATTGTTACGAGGAAACCTTAAAATACGAATTTATGAGGAAAAAAATACTTATAAGACATGTAGTGATTTTTTATATATAAGTTTTTTATTTTGACAATTTATATAAATTAAACTTAAATAACTAGTTTTTTTTATCACAATAATAACTATTACGAGTAGTATATTCTAATCGATAGAATTCAAGTTTTATTTAAATATATACAAACATTTAAGATTGTTGATTTTACAAATCATTAACAAATTATTAACGTATCAAAAATAAATTTACAAAAGAGGAATGAGTTAGAATTCAGGAGTGGGCTGCTGTGTGGCTCGCGTCAAAGGCAAAAAAAAATAGCAATTGAAACAAAAGGGAAAAAAATGGCAATTGTCACACTTGTGTATGACTAGCAAATGATTACAAATAATTTTGGACAACTGTCACATTTGTGTATGAAAATTGATAAATTTTATTTATTTATGGGTATGCACTCGTGCACTCTTATACAAATATAAATCCGCCTCTGAATAGAACCTTAAGTTACATTTCCATCTCATTTTTCAAAATTCAAATGTATCTCTTCGTAAATATCACTTGATTTTTTTTTAAACCTTAACTCCTCTCTATTTTTATTCAAGTATTCTTGCTTCATGAGTTAGGTTGATGCCGTAGGTTAGATTATTTTGCGCTACATTGTGTTATGGGAGGTTACATTATGTTATTTTGTATTCTATATGGACTCTTCAATAGCTCATTACAGATACTTCTATTTAATATACGGTGGTGAAAATAAACGAAAAAGAAAAGTAATAAAACAAACTTAGTACTCTTAAAAAATGGGGAATCTTGGTATAAGGATAGAGAAAATGTGTTATGTGTTGTTTCCATAGAGACTCAAGCTCACTCCTTATATTGACGAGAATGAAAATCCGGTTTATGAATGTCAAGGAGTAAGTGTATTTGTTTCACCTAAAGATCACATATAAACTTTGTCTCACATTTTTTAAGATGACGAAAATGCTGAAGTGCGAGTGATTATGTACTAACAAAAAAAAAAAAAAAACCAAAAAAAAAAAGAAAAAATGGGGAAGATTAGTTTTGTGGCCGGCAAAGCCACCTTGCACAACATTAATAAAGAAGGTGATAAGATATGATCAAAAGCAAATGATTTTGATCAAAAGTAAGAGATTGTGATGTTAGCCACAATTCTTTGCTTAGCAAATTCCCTATAAATAGCATAGAACATTTGGTTCAGAGGAAGCAAGAAGAGGAATTGAAGTGGAAGTGGAGGCTGTGAATACTGGTGTAGTTTTGTCAATGTTACATACAACTTACACGCTAAGGTAAGTGGTTTCTCTCAATTTAGCTTGTTTTTATAATAAAGCTAATATTGCTAGTAGACATTTCCGAACCAGAAATTCGATCTCGTACCCGAATAATTATTTATTATATACGTTTTAGAAAATTGGATCAAGCATGACTATTACAAATATTTGATTACTGAACCTTGTGAAAGTGGAAAATATTGTCTTATGATTATTTTAAAGAGAATTTGTGAACATCGAATTGAACTATTATTTTGTGGGTTAGTTGTATTCTTGTACTATGTGTGATATCTGAACTTATGGGGACACTCATATCTGGCCCTTCCCAGAGGATTAAACGGGAACCTTCTGTGATATCTGAACTTATGGGGACACCCATATCTGGCCCTTCCCAGGGATTAAATGGGAACTATCACTGATATTTGAACTTATGGGGACACCCATATCTGGCACTTCCCAAGGATTAGACGGGAACCTTCTGTGATATATGAACTTATGGGGACACCCATATCTGGCCCTTCCCAGGGATTAAATGGGAACTATCACTGATATCTGAACTTATGGAGACGTCCATATCTGGCCCTTCCCAGGGATTAAATGGGAGTATTGAATTTGGATTCCTACGGGAATATCTGGCACATTAACGAACTTGAATTACATCTGCCCACACCTTTTACTAAGATTGGAGATTTATCATTATTTTATTGTATTTGGATTAACTTCCTGTACTTTGAAACTTGCTTGATCCGGTTAGATTGGGTTAAATTACTTACTGGGTTGTTGAGCTCACTCTTTTATATATAACATTTTCAGGTACCACTGAAGTCAATTTCAACTAGGGGTACATGGCAGTGTGAGATCTTAGGGACCCTAGACCGCAATAGGAAATCTTTTCTTTCAGAAATTACTGTCCGTGTGTTTCCTTTTAATAATGGCCTTGTGTCAATTAGAGGATAATGGTTTTTAATTCTGTATTTTCCTTAAATGTTGTGTGAGTATGTTTTGTATTGGTTTGTAAGAAAGGCTTAGCTCGTCTACGGAAATGTCGTAGCCGAGTTGCCGTTTGTCATGTCTTTTACCCGACGTACGGGGCGTGACAGATTTTATGGTATCATTTTTGATTATTTCTTTTTGTTATACTCTCTGATAAGTTGCGTTTACTATAAGAAGGAATGACTGATTTTATTGAACAAATGGAAATAGTCGACCGACCTTCGGAGAACGAGGCCGAGAGAAATAATGTGGCTAGGAATATCGAAGATGTCGAAGCAAAGCAAAGTGATGCACAAATTCAAGAAAGGGGTGTTCAGAATCATCCTAACTTGCAACATAAGTTACTTGAAGGGTTGTTGGAACAACAACGATTGTTGCATGATCAAATGATTCAATCATTTTAACAGTTCCAAGAAACAACCGGAGGAAAATAATTCCATGAGAAATTTCAGGAATTTGAACCCTTTGACCTTTGCGGGAATGATAGATCTTGCTGAGGCACAAGGGTGGGCTTATGATTGACTTTCAGAGTCTTTAAATATTCTGAAGAAGAAAAGGTACAATATGCAGTATACCAACTCGAAGGTAGAGCTTATGATTGGTGGTTATCTGAAGAAGGTCTCCTTACAAGCGGAGAAAACCCTTAACCACTCACGTGGGCAAAATTTAAGGAAGTATTTGATAAAAAGTACTTCCCTAAAAGTCTTCGTGACAAGGCTCTTGAAGAGTTTATATCGCTAAAACAAGAAGAAGACACGTCCATTAACAAATATCAAGATAAGTTTGAGGGGTTATGCAAGTATGCCCCTCAATTTGTATCTACTGAGGCTGATAAAGCCTCAAGATTTGTTTATGGACTGCTGCCCGACATAAAGGAAAGAGTCAGGATCTTTAAGCTACAGACTTATGCAGCAGTGGTTGATAAGGCAAAGATAGTTGAGATAAGCCGTGCGAAAGTAAAGCGAGACAAAAACGAGAAGAAAAAGAGATAAGGCTCAGTTGGGGTTCAAAGCATTAGTAACAATGTGAAGAGACAACAAAGTCAACCTCTTGGGGCTTTACTTGCCTCGTCACTCAGGAGATTCTCATATCTCTGTCGGCAGTAAGGCGAATAGTGGAGCACAACCTTCACAGAGTATGGCTTTTTCATCTAAAGCTCCTGGCATCCTATGTACAAGGTGTTCGAGGCTATACTATGGGAGTGAATGCAGATGGTGTCATGGATCGTGCTTTAGGTGTGGTGAAAAAGGGCATCTAATCGTAAACTGCCCCCAGGAGGATGAAACCAACCGGGGTCGTACAATTCAACAATTCCAGAAGACCCAAGTATCATCTGCAAAACCATCCCACTCATTTAGCCATCAAAAGAGTGGAAACATGAAGACACAAGCACGCGGACAAATTTATGCCCTTACTCAGAATAACCCTCAAGCATCCAACACTGTGGTGACAGGTACTATCCCTATTCAAAATACATACGGATATGTCTTGTTCGACTCTGGTGCTACCCATTCTTTCGTGTCCATTGAATTTTCTAAGAGATGCAAATTACCATTTGAACCCTTGGGTACCCACTTATGTGTGAGTACTCCAGCTGGTGACACCTTAGTGGCTCAGAAGATTGCTAGATTTTGCCCAATTAACATAGGTGATAAAGAGCCCCGTAAACCTTATATTATTAGACATGACTGACTTTGATGTCATTTTGGGAATGGACTGGTTATCTACTCACCATGCAAATATAGATTGTTCCCGAAAGATCATTGAATTTCAAATTCCCAACCAACCAATTTTTATATTCGTTGGTAGCCCAAATCGTTCACCCCTTAGGGTAATCTATGATTTTCAAACACAAAAGTTACTTGAAAAGGGTCGTACGGGATACTTAGTATATACAGTGGATACTATTAAACTGGAAAAGACATTAGAAGATATTCCTGTCGTAAGGGAGTTTCCAGATGTGTTCTCCGATGACCTATCAGGTTTACCACCCGATAGAGAAATAGAATTTACAATCGACATAGTTTCCGATACAAGACCAATTTCGAAAGCCCCGTATTGCATGGCCCCAACAGAGTTGAGAGAACTAAAGGAGCAATTACAAGAATTATTAGATAAAGGATATATCAGACCTAGTGTATCACCCTGGGGTGCTCTTGTGTTATTTGTGAAAAAGAAGGATGGAAGCATGAGGATGTGTATTGATTACAGAGAATTGAACAAAGTAACTATCCGGAACAAATACCCTTTACCTCGAATAGACGATTTGTTTGATCAGTTAGAGGGTGCTAAGGTGTTCTCAAAAATAGATCTTCGTTCTGGGTACCATCAATTAAAAGTAAAAACACAAGATGTACCTAAGACAGCCTTTGAAACTCGTTATGGGCATTACGAGTTTTTGGTAATGTCGTTTGGGTTAACTAACGCACCTGCAGCCTTTATGGACCTGATGAATAGGGTGTTCAAGCCATTTCTAGATAAATTTGTGATCGTATTTATTGATGATATACTGGTGTATTCGAAGAGTCGCAAAGAGCATGAACAACACTTAAGGATGGTGCTAGAAATCTTGAGACAAAAGGAATTATATGCTAAATTCAAAAAATGTGAGTTTTGGCTGGAAAGTGTAGCATTCCTTGGGCATATAGTATCTGGAAAGGGAGTATCAGTAGATCCAATGAAAATTCAAGCAGTTGTCAATTGGAGCAGACCGACAACTGTGACGGAAGCCAGAAGTTTCTTGGGTTTAGTTGGATACTATCGAAAGTTTGTAGAAGACTTTTCACGAATAGCTTTACCCCTCACTCAACTGACACACAAGGGCACTAAGTTCTTGTGGACAGAAGAATGTGAAAAGAGCTTCCAAGAATTGAAGAAACGATTAACAACAACCCAAGTACTTACCATTCCATCCGGTAATGGGGGATTCACTGTTTACAGTGATGCCTCCAAGAACGGTTTGGGGTGTGTCCTGATGCAGCACAGAAGAGTAGTGGCTTATGCGTCGAGGCAACTGAAACCATACGAGCAGAACTATCCTACACATGATTTGGAATTGGCATCCGTGGTTTTTGCTTTAATGATATGGAGACACTATCTTTGCGGTGAAAAGTGTGAAATATTCACTGATCACAAAAGTTTGAAATACATATTTACGCAGAAAGAATTGAACATGCGACAGAGGAGATGGCTGGAGCTATTAAAAGATTACGACTTGGAAATTACCTATCATCCAGGAAAAGCAAATGTGGTGGCTGACGCCTTGAGCCGGAAGTCACAGGGCAATTTAGCTACCCTTATTACTAAACAAAAGCCTCTTGTGGAAGAAATGAGAAGATTAGGGTTATGGGTGAAAAAGCACGATCCACAATGTATGATGGACACTTTCACAGTTCAACCCACCTTAATCGAGAAAATCAAGAATAGTCAAAGCGAAGACATTTTCCTACAAAAACTTCACAACAGAATTGGATCAGGTCCCTTCAAAAAGAATTCCATGTATTGGAATTTACGGATCCATCAAGACGGTTCAGTGCGACTGGGAAGCCGATTATGTGTCCCTGATAATATGGAGCTGAAGAGGGAGATTATGAATTAGGCACATAATAGTGGTTATGCGATTCATCCAGGCAGTACAAAGATGTACAGAGATTTGAAGGATCATTATTGGTGGAAAAATATGAAGAGAGATATTGCAAAATTTGTGTCTCAATGCATAGTATGTCAGCAAGTAAAAGCAGAACACCAAGGACCTGCAGGGAAGTTACACCCATTGCCAATTCCCAAATGGAAATGGGAAGATATACCGATAGATTTTGTATCAGGTTTGCCAAGAACAAGAGATGGATATGAATCGATTTGGGTTATTGTTGATCATCTAACAAAATCAGCACACTTCATACCCATCAAAGTAGGTTATACCACGGAAATACTATCTCGGCTCTACGTAAAGGAGATAGTCAGATTACATGGAGTTTTGGTGTCTATCGTATCCGACAGGGACACGCGATTCGTGGCTCGGTTTTGGGAGAGTCTTCATGAAGCATTGGGCACACATTTAAAGTTTAGTACTGCTTTTCATCCACAAACCGACGACCAATCAGAAAAAACCATTCAAATTCTTGAAGACATGCTTAGGGCATGTGCTATAGACTTTGGTGGCTCTTGGGATGAATGGCTACATTTGGTAGAGTTCTCTTACAACAACAGCTATCAGTCAACCATTGAAAGAGCACCGTACGAAGATTTGTATGGTCGAAAGTAGGTCACCTATATGTTGGGATGATGTAGGTGAAAAACAATTCCTAGAACCAGAGCTAGTACAACAAACTGCTGAAAAAGTACAAGCTATCAGAGAGAAAATAAAGACAGCTCAAAGCAGACATAAAAGTTATGCAGACAAGAAAAGAATAGATTTGGAGTTCCAGGAAGGAGATCACGTATTCTTGAAAATATCACCGACAAAAGGAGTATTTAGATTTGGAATGCGAGGTAAACTGAATCCGAGATTTATTGGGCCATTTGAGATCCTGGAGAGGGTTGGTAAAGTAGCCTACAGGGTGGCACTGCCCCCATCATTGGCTGGAGTTCACAATGTTTTCCATATATCCATGTTAAAGAAATTTGTCCCTCCCGAGGAACAAGTGGTCGAACTAACTCGTCTAGAGCTTAAGGCAGATTTAAGTAACGAAGAACAACCAATCAAGATTCTTGGCCGAGAAGTGAAAGCATTGCGAAATAAGAAAATTTCATTTGTCAAGGTACAATGGAGAAATCAAGAAGAGAGAGAGGCTACCTGAGAGAAAGAAAGTATAATGAAAGAAAGATACCCTTTCTTGTTCGCCGAAGAGCCAAAATGAGTTTCGAGGACGAAACTCTTTTTAAGGAGGGGTGGATGCAAAAAAAAAAAAAAGAAAAAAAAAGGAAGATTAGTTTTGTTGCCGGCAAAGCCACCTTGCACAACATTAATAAAGAAGGTGATAACATATGATCAAAAGCAAGAGATTGTGATGTCGGCCACAATTCTTTACTTAGCAAATTCCCTATAAATAGCATAGAACATTTGGTTCAGAGGAGGCAAGAAGAGTAATTGAAGTGGAAGTGGAGGCTGTGAATACTGGTGTAGTTTTGTCAAGGTTACATACGACTTACACGCTAAGGTAAGTGGTTTCTCCCAATTTAGCTTGTTTTTATAATAAAGCTAATATTGCCAGTAGACATTTCCGAACCAGAAATTCGATCTCCTACCCGAATAATTATTTATTATATATGTTTTAGAAAATTGGATCAAGCATAACTATTACAAATATTTGATTACTGAACCTTGTGAAAGTGGAAAATATTGTCTTATGATTATTTTAAAGAGAATTTGTGAACATCGAATTGAACTATTATTTTGTGGGCTAGTTGTATTCTTGTATTATGTGTGATATCTGAACTTATGGGGACACCCATATCTGGCCCTTCCCAGGGATTAAACGGGAACCTTCTGTGATATCTGAACTTATAGGGACACCTATATCTGGCCCTTCCCAGGGATTAAATGGGAACTATCACTGATATCTGAACTTATGGGGACACCCATATCTGGCACTTCCCAAGGATTAAACGGGAACCTTCTGTGATATCTGAACTTATGGGGACACCCATATCTGGCCTTTCCCAGGGATTAAATGGGAACTATCACTGATATCTGAACTTATGGAGACGTCCATATCTGGCCCTTCCCAGGGATTAAATGGGAGTATTGAATTTGGATTCCTACGGGAATATCTGGCACACTAGCAAACTTGAATTACATCTGCCCACTCCTTTTACTAAGATTGGAGATTTATCATTATTTTATTGTATTGGGATTAACTTCCTGTACTTTGAAACTTGCTTGATCTGGTTAGATTGGGTTAAATTACTTACTGGGCAGTTGAGCTCACCCTTTTATATATAACATTTTCAGGTACCACTAAAGTCAATTTCAAAGAGGGGTACATGGGAGTGTGAGATCTTAGGGTGTAGACGCCAAAAAAGCGCCTTCAGATTTCTCCGCAAAAGTCCGATGATGAAAGGAGTAATTTATAAACTTGAACGCTATTTTTGATTCAATAGTTAAGATAAGGTCTCAGGTTTTCCTCCGAACACTCCTTTATTCCAGTCCCATTCAAAAGCCCCGTTCAAGAGCTTTACAACGACACCTCTCATGCCCCTTTCCGATTCCCGGTCGCCAAGTTGCGATTCAGGGGTAGAACCGTCTTTTACCGCCCAAGGGTAAAACGGTCTTTTCATATTTTTCGGAATACTAAAATTCCTCCGGAAAATAAAAATAGATGACGACATCCAGCTGGCAGCTGACAGCCGTCAGCGGCCTTGGGATAAAACCCAGGGCCGCTAGCAGCGTTGACGTGGCTTCTGGCCCGACTCATTTTTCAAGCCCAATTCGATTTTTGGCTCCTTTTCAACCGTCCAACCCTACTCCTCCACTCCTATAAATACAACCCTCCTCCCTCAGTTCAAAACACGCAGTCTACAGTTGACAACCTCTATTCTCAGTAGTATTGACTCTGAGCTTCTCCCTCTTTCTTCCAAATTTATTCTTGAGATCTTGTCTTTTACTATTCTTGTCAAATATAGCCTACAGTTCAGGTACTAACTCTTGAGGGCTCAAATTAAAATACTTGCCTAATTGTTTATTTTCAAGTAGTCATAATGTAGATATCATGCTAAGTAACGTCTTTTATTGCCTCCTAAATATTGTCCTTCCAAGCATGTCTAGTCGTTGTAATGCTCAACTTGTCAATCAAATGCGTGTCTAAACAAGGGTTAAAATAAATGTTTTGATGCTTGCGGTGAACCAATTAATAGTCTAAGTCTAGGTTGTTAATCCGGTTTTGCATGGGAATTATGTCTTTAAATTATTAAGCAAACTTGAGTTAGTAGAGGCCGTCATAATACGGTCGAGTTGGGTGCCTAACACCTTCCCACCTCGTACCTTCGCCCCCGAACCCTTTATTCTTGGGTACTCATATGTTCTATATGAGCCGGAATCTTTCAAAAAACATGACCAGTTCACTTATCGCGCTATTGGGTTGTCCCTTTGGATTGTCCCTTTGGTTTGTCCCTTCGATAAAACGCTGATAGCAGATTTGTGACCTCTTTCATGGTTTTTATTCAATTCAAGTCGTTACAAAGTTTTTCTAACTCGATGGTCCCTTAAACTTATCTAAACCCCCAACTTACAAATTTTCTATAAGGACATACTCCGTGGAAACCAATAACATTGGATTGGACGAAAATTCCGGGTCCTTACAGTGGCGACTTCACTGGGGATTTATTTAAAAGGGTGAGACTCAAAAGTCAAGTTTGCGTAATTGTTTAATAATGTGTTTCATATTTTTGCACCATTTGCACCATTTGCATGTGCTTTGGCACAATCTTTTGACCCTTATCGACCATCGAGGAAGTTTGTGTCGCAACTCGTAGACAACCCGTATATCTAAACGAATATACAATTGTCCTATCGTGCAAACCGACGCTTCCTCACCCATGACTCATCAATCCTTGTTGATGAAAAAGAATTACAATTGATGTGTCGACCATCCGCTGAACGGAAATTGTAATTTGTCGTGGTAACCTCACAGGAGCCAAAAAACCCCTAGCCCACATTCGTGCATTCGCTTGCTTGTTGTGCATGTGTCATTGTAATGCCCGTCTGATCACATGTTTGCATGTAATTATGTCGTTGTAATGCTTGCCTGAATGCATGAATGTCGTGACTATGTGACAACATGTACTTACGTGCTAGGAGTCTTTTCTTTTATTTTTAGCTAGTTCCTAATGCCCAAAGATAGTGCGAGAATTCAATTCAATGAGCACTCGTTTCCCCAATGATATATTTTCATATAGCGTCGAAGTCATGAACAATTTTCAAGGACCTTTTTAGCACAAAAAAAGAGTTAGTCTCTCCAATTCTCCTCTTCCACTTTTTTATATTTTTCTTTTTTTTTTTTTGTTTTGATGTAATTCAGATTCGGCAAAAAAAAAAAAGGAAAAGCAAAAAATGGCTCTAAAAAAAGGCCAAAAAAAAAATTTAAAAAATTGAAAAATAAAAAAAAATGCCGAAATTTTCTTTTTTTTTTTTAAATTTATTTATCCCATTTTCCATTTTCTTTGAGTCTAGAAAAATCAAAAAAATAAATTTGGATGGTCCTTCTTTTTCTATTTTTCTCATTTTCGTTCATCGACTTCATTTTTTTCCTTTGATATGAGGGAAAATAATCGGGCATTTAGGCTTAGGTTTTTATTTTCTTTTTTTTTTTTTCCATTTCTTTGCATTGCATTGCATTGTACGTATTAGACGCTCCATGCTAGGATTCATAAATAATCGTCAAGCATACATTGTCGTCATTTTGCATCTGCATTTGTACAAAAATCCAAGTCTTGCATTCATCAATGTCTCCATTTGTTCACTACGTCTCATGCATTAGAAGTCTAGACGAGTCGATCATATTAAGTCTTCTAGGGTCATTTTGCGTCAATTCATTGTCATACATGTCAATAAGGTCAGTCCGTCATGCATCTTGCATATTGTTGTCGTAACTCTGTCATTGCATTGTCATCATCATGCATTCGAGTTCATATAGACGTCCTTAGATTCATTCACCTTAGGGGCTATCGAGGGTCTTCTAAAAATCATGAGTCTTTGTTTTCAAGTCCTTTCTTTGGCGTCTATCTAAGTTGAGAATTCTGTTCAGGATTGGGGGCTCGAGGAAGAATTACGGAGACAAAGGTTGGGCTCGATCATCCGGAAGATTGGTTCGTATACAAGCTACCTCCAAGACACCACCACATTCCAAAAGGCCATCACCCCACAATCCCTCACCACCACAAAGCTCGCCACCACTCAATATATCCCTTACCTCACCAATCACACCCCCAAACTTCACAATGGTCAAAACCACAGACGAGAGGCTTGATGAGCTCATGAGTGAGTTGGAAAGGGTGCGACTCAAGGTTGAAGATTTGGAAAAGAAGAAAGATTGATGAAGCAAGAATCCTCTCTGACTCCGACTCTGAGGAAGAAAGACCAAATGCCAAGCTGGCTAAGACTAATTCTGTGCTCGAAACCAGCGGCCTGTTTGTCAACTACCATGGTAATGTTGGTAAAGTCAATCCCAAAGTCAAGGGCAAGCTTCCAGCCAATTTCTCCATGCCCGAAGTTCCGACATTCACTGGCACTGATAATCCACAAGACCACCTCAAAGCCTTCACTACTGCCATGGGTTTAAAAGGAGTTGACAAAAATATCTACATTCACTTGTTACCACAGACTCTTGATGCCCCAACTCGTCATTGGTTCTACACCTTGAATTAGGAGGACTACCTCACTTGGTCAGATTTCACTACTGTCTTCCTTGCACGCTACAAGGAAAATGTTGCTCTACATATGACCCTTCGAGAGTTAGAGATCGCCAAACAAGAAGACGATGAGGGATTCACTGCCTTCCTTAGGCGTTGGAGGTTAAAGATAGCCGAACTGTTTGAGCGACCTTCGCAAACTGATCAAATCCGCCAACTCATCAAGAATCTGCAACCTGCTTACAAGGAACCCCTCCAGTATCAAGCAATTGACTCCTACAACCGGCTCCATGCTGTGGGCATCCTAATTGAAGATAACCTTCTTAAAAATTCCACTTAAGTCGTGAACAATGCGAGTATCTACAAGGGGTTGTCCTCCATATCCCTGTCAAACAGCCCGTGCTTGAGAAGTTGAAGAGAGTCGAAGTCTTCTAGTGTGCAAGTCTAGTTGAGTCCAGTCAAGTCTAATGATGTCTAGTCTGTCTTTTCAATTCGTCCATAGAGTCTAGCTTACTTCTCGTGTAATGCTTTTCTTCGATTCAATAAAGTTTGCATTTTGATTCCCATCATTGTCTTTGTTCAATCCTATGACGAACTTAAGTTGCCTATGACGGAACAAAAAAAAAATCAAAAAAAAAAAAATAGTTCAAAAGAAAGCCTTCATTGTGATAAACATCAAACAAAAACTCCCTAATGATCATCTCCATAGAGGACATACAGTTGAATCGTCCGTGCCGAGGACAGGAGGCATTTATTTGGCACCTCATATCAATATCCTTTACTACCCAATACATCATTACCACTTACAACCCATTGAGCCTTAAACACATAGCCAATCATTTGTTAACCACATCATCCTTACCCGGGGAATGGGTGTGTGCGATATGGGAATAGAAGCAACCTTCTAGGCAATGTGGACCGACCTACAAAAGAGCCACCGAGAGAAATACAAAAAAAACAAGAGAGAACTCGAAAGTTCAAGAGCAAAAAAAAAAAAAAACAAAAGAGAAAAAAATTCGAGAGCGATCAAAGATCCAAAAGAGTGCAAACACTTCAAGCACAACCAAACGGTGGCCTTACCTAAACATTGGTCCCTAAGCCACCTTGCCTAGATCAAAAACTTCTATACCATCTAGCATACTTTGTAAAGGGATTTACATTGGGTTTCTTTAAGGCTTTATCCTTTCTTTGACACCTTAACCAAGCCTGACATTACAACCCAAAAGCCCTCCGAGAGGTACGACCATTCAATTGTATAGTCCTGAACTACGTTGGCCTGATTCCACACACTGGATACATAGAAAACCTCAAAGAGGTCCGGCCACGACAATCACTTTGTCACATGATCATAAGGAGTTCTCCCATTCCGCCATTCTCATCTAAGGCTAAAAAAAAAAATGAGCCCGGTAGGTTGAAAACCCGAAAGGGCGGCCTAGGCAAAAGTTAGGGCAACCAAAAAAAAATATAAAACAAATTCAACATCTTGAGGCAACTTAAATTTCCGAGGATTTAGAACATTGTTTTTCATTTAAGAACTCTTTGGTCAGTTATCTAGATTCATACTCATCACCTTTCTCGTAGGCTTGCACATAGACTTCCCAACTGGGGGCTTTTTCAGAATGAGTCGGTTCTTTGTCCGCTACATTCCAATTTGTCCATTTCGTCTCCATACCTTAAGTTAGGATATTTTGTATCGCTGCATCAACATCCTAGCTCCTCGAGTAGGTCATAATTATCAAGAACCGCACATCAAACTGGGGGCTGATTCTCCCTTGACTGCACCCAGTCTTGTCCACTAGTCTCTTACTCTGTCAAGATCACCACAAGAATGAAATTCTTGATCACAAAAACTTTTCTCATATGAAGACCCTCTTCAGACCCTATAGGAGAGTCGTGCATGTTAGGCTAGGTCGCATGGAGCTGTGAGTCAATAGAGTCTGCATACATCATATTCGCATAAGTACTAGAGTCGCCTTCAAAGTCATGCATGTGTACATAATTTCTCAGTGTCTTGAGTCCCTGCGTGTTTACATGTCAATTCCCCTTTGCCCCGTGCATATTACTATGTCATGTCTTGTGTATCTTGTCATGGTCGGTCGGGCATGTCTATTGCTTCTTTTCCCTATGTGCATATTTCCCCTGCAGGTTTGAGTCTACCCACTCTCCATCGAAACCAGCAAGTCCGGAACTCATGATCAAGCCCAGAAGAGACATTCCGACTACAACCAAAAATGGAAATAACCTTCCAACAACAGCCAAGCCCGCGGACCCCCTACTGTCCCACGACTTTTTCCAGCCCAGAAGCCGTTACTCCAGTTCGTTTCGCGGCAAATATCAATACCAAGCACGCAAGAGCAAGACTCTTTGGCCCACAAATTCAAATTCGACAGTTGGCCCATTTTACGGTACCAACTACTTTCAGGTAAAACTAACCCAATTATATTTTGCAGGTCTAAAATACTGAAACTCGGATACATGCAGCGACGACCCTTACCGCCCAGAGTGCCCAAAAATATTTTAAGTCCGGAAAGTCTATCGGCCTTACCAAATATCCCAATGTCACAAATTTTGGGGTCAGTCAATGATCGCTTAAGCTATTGCGGTTAAACTGTCCTTCTGCGCGATTACTTATTTTGTGTCAGTCAATGATTGCTTAAACTGTTGCAGTTATACTGTCCATTTATTTTTTATTTGTTTCAGTCAATGATTGCTTAAGCTATTGCATTTAAATTGTTCATATGTTTTAACCATTTTACAGCCGTCATTTTGATCGCGCTGTCTCGTCGACCTGTTCGTTTCTTGTGCAGGGACGGAATCTCGGCATCCGCCGAATGGTGTTTAGTCACTATTTGCTCGATAAAGCATTTATACTATTCACTCTCACGTTACTTCCCATTTACAGCCGTTATTTTTAATCGCGCTGTCTCGTTGACTTTTTCGTTTCTCGTATAGGGACGGAATCTCAACACCCGCCGAGTGGTGTTTAGTCACTGTTTGTCGAAGCACTCCACGTTGATCATTCTCAAAGTATTACTAATTTTTTCATTCACTCTGAATACAGGTCCCCAGCAGACGTTTAGATCATGAACGAGCGGTGTTCTATCCTGCTACCATAACTTTTATTTTCTCTTGTGTTCATAGAGATGAAATCTTAGCACGTTACGAGCATGTCCCAACTCAGGTTTGTCTTCATATGCATACGTACTGTACACTCTCACACACCATGTGCACATCAGCATCCTGCATTTCGCCTTCGGAATACTTTGATTTTCACTTTTACTCAAGCTCGATCAAAGTGGGGGCTTCTGTAGACGCCAAAAAAGCGCATTCAGATTTCTCCGCAAAAGCCCAATGATGAAAGGAGTAATTATCTAACTCGATGATGAAAGCCCAACGACATGCATAGCGGACTAGCCGTGCATGTGTCAATATTGCCAAACAGCCATTAAGACTTTTAAGTGTCGAAGTTAGAAATTTGATGGACATGAGCTAAAATGGAAATCATGGTTCAAGCATCTGCACGCATAGCATACCATGTCATCTTGTATGTTTTCCCCACATTAGTTATTTCATACTATTCTTTCAACCCGTTTGTAGATGTATTTGTGATACTAACACATATGTAAACTAAGCTTCTCAAATCAGTCAGAAAGATAGCATCCAAAAAAAAAAAAAAATCAGTCACAAAGATTGGGTATTGTCAAAACAAATGCAAGGACATGTCTCTTGATGATGGCCTTAAGCACTAAATGGAGTGATCCTGCATTCATCCTACTTGGATGAGATACAAAATTGCTCTCTCTCAACCTATCGTATTGTTTTCTACTTGGTTCCTCGTTGTGTTGTTGGTGCAAGCCGCTTCATGAGAACTTTCATTGTATCCCAAAGATAGAGTTGGCCTGGTGTTCATGGTTCTTGCACATAAGGGTCAATTCTTGTCTTTATGACATTATCGCAATAGTGCATGCTCTTGCTCATGATCTAGCCGTCTCAAAAGTGTCTCCTCGACCTCAATGTTAGCCTTACAGAACCCTCAAAATATCGACATTATCTTTGCATTATGCACGATCTGCAAGAATGCAACGCCAAGGATTAAATTAACAAAAACAACAATCGATTAAGGCAAACGAAACCATTTGTTTGATAATAATTTAACTACACAAATGAAAGAAGAGATGAGTAGACTTGCTAGAATAATTCTCTTGGCACATTCTATATAAAGTACTCGTAGCTTTTACTACTCTCAAACTTCAAGGTCTCAGTTTGAAACTGATCCGCATTTGTGTAAGATGTAATTAGATATAAACAGATATAAACTTTGACTAAAGATGAACTCTTGACAACTGAGATGACAATTTCTTCTATCACCATACTTCAATGGAGTGACACCGTACCAATACCAATTGTAGTATAATTCCTATTTCCTACTACTAAAATGTTGCAGAACGAACTTCTATCCAAACTAACTCTGATCTTCAAAGGCGTTAGGATTCTTAATAGTGACATATATACCAAACACAAAATCATATTAAACTCTACTAGGCAATATTTCCACAGCGCATCACATTTTTATCACATTTGACAGGAAACAGAATAAAATCGAAACATGAAGCTGAAACTTGCATATCAAAATCATCCGATGTCACAATTTTCATGTAGCTTTATGACAAAACCAGACACACAACGCATCATGAAAGAAGAACCTAATTATTATTAGCATTTGGAAAAGCCATATGGTAAAGATTGGAAATATAGGGTTTTATTTTAATCAAGCAAAATCGAAAAAAGGAATGACTATCCACAGCAGAATTCCAAGCCAAAAGATGCAGATATCACAATATTCAAACAGTAGCGCGATTGTTAGACTAAGAAAGAAACATGGATGAATGACAAACATGGATTTGGTAGATGAGTTGAAGCCACAAATTCCTTCACTTTTGACGGATGCACAAATAAGTCCATCCTCATATGACCAAAAGAATAGATTCCAACTATGAAACCTTGGGAGTCAAAAACAGGAACACCTGTGAACAACCAGGGACACCATGCAGATTGTGGACTTGTACAAATAGTATGTCATCACGAATAAAACCAATAGCTTTCCTATTATTAATATCAGCACATCTTCTCCTCTCAAAAGCAACATTTCCAGTCGTATATTCTAAATGTCTACCATCATTCGATGAAATCACATGCACCTTTTGTCCAATTGTAACACCATCTCCAATAATAGCATAATCGAAGTTCCAATTTACAGCCTTCTTTTGTTTCTTTTTTTGACTTGAACTTTGATCACCTCTATCAGAATTCTCACCAACTATTTTTGCAACATACCTCCTCCTGATCGAATGCATGTCGTGACACTCAACAACCACTTCAGAATTAGGAGGAGGAGGTTTTAAAATGTGATTTGCCGTTACAATGAGACCATTGGGACGAATCAGCACACCATGTCCAATAACACAAGATTGATTGTCGTCAAAAACTAAAACCACTTTCGTCTGCATACGACTAGTAAACAGTTCTCTTTGTGCAGTATTGAACACTGCCCCTACAAGTATAAACATTATTTAAGTAGTAGTAATAATCTAGTATTCAAAAAAAATCATGTTTCAATGATAAAATTTATACAATGACCCAAAAGTTATAATATGATACTAGTATATGAATATGGCATGCTAAACCTATAACATAAGTCAATATACTCTCCTTTAACTTTTTTGTTTTGAAATGACATGGTAATGGGAATTATCAAATACAAAGGGTCTTTGAGGCGGCCTCACCTCCTCTATAGCCAAGCATGACATAAGCGTGACGTCATATTTATTAGACGAGGTTTCACCACGCCGACTCATACGAGTTTTTGTGTATCAAATATGATTGAACTAAACTCAATTATGCATACTTCCAATCACTATACTACTACAAACAACAAAAGACTGTCAAACTAAAGGAACCTATTAGACATCTCTTTCAATAAGCCAAACGACCAATAGCCTATCCAGAGCTATTTATTACTCTCTCTCTCTCTCCTTCATCAACAAACCAATTTCATTGCATAGGCGAATTTACCTTTGTTTCTGGGCGAACACACGAATCTAGTATCCCAATAAGTATTCCAAATATTTTCTCTCCAATTATCATCAACCAATTGCTTCTAATATTTTTGCAATCTGGAAAAGAACAAAGTTACCAAAAAATGCAACTAATTGGTTAGTTATTCTGGGTTGGAAATATTAATAACAAATTAGTTTGCACACATATTTATCACGTGAAAAAAAATACCATATATATAGAATGTAGAAGTTTTGGTCCCCATAAATTGGATTTATCCAATAGTTTATTATCAACTGATGACTACATGGTATTAAAAATTAAAAAAAAAAAAATCGCCCCGCTTTTCAAAAAACTATGATAAAAAGCAGAAGATTCTTCGAACAAAATTGATTTTTCTACCTACCAGGAAATTACAATGCATATAAATAAAGGGTGATCGAAAAGGTTAAGTATGAGACAATTAGCAAAGGAAATGGTACAAAACGACATGGTTGAACTTATTAGGTGCTATAGCATCATGTTAACAGGAATGTCAACCACAAAATAGAAAAAAACATGGTAGAAATTGAAATATATATGTGAGTGTTGAGAATTTGAAAAGAACAAATTAGGAATCACTTACCAATGATTATCAAAAAAAAAAAAGGAATCACTTACCAAAGCAACCACTCCACGGAAGGCTGGTGGTGGGACAAGCCGGTGGCAAGAGAGTGAAAGAGTGTGGACCAAAGAGAGAGAAAATCTAGGGCATTGGAAAGACTGTAAAAGAGTGAATGCCATATTTTATTTTATTTTTAAGTTTTGTTGAGTAACCCTAGGAAATTTAAAATTCAATTGAGTTTTTTTTTTTCCAATAAATTAAACTGAATTGTACTGAATTTATTGAAATGAATAGTATTAGGTGAGAGAGAAAATAAATCATTAAAGTGAAACTGAACGGATCGGATCTGAACTTCCTAATTACTAAGTAAATAGAAGAAAAACACCCTTAATCCTTTTTTTGACCAAAATTATGTTACTGGGAATACTCTCACCAGTCACGTCATATGTGAGTCGCTCGCTAAAAGATTACCCATTTTCTCATTGCCTAGTTTTAACTTTCCTAACTAGTACTAGTACCAACAAGGGTGGTGGTATAGTGGTTCCAAGTTTACTCCTAAGTGTTTGGTAAGACAAAGCTATGGGTTAGAGTCTCCATCCCCCCATTCCTTGTGTCTACTTGTAACTAGAAACTATACTAGCCCCATTGTTTGTGCTACGTTAACGAGGCCAATGACTGAATAACTGAGCCGCATGAGACTCTATCATCTCCTCAACTTACTTTTCGTTCAATTCAATTCAACATAATCATCTCCTCCACTTACTTTTCGTTCAATTCAATTCAATATAATTAGTTCATGTGTAAACATATTACTTAAATAATTGTTATTCTGAAATATTTTGACACTAATATTTGCATCAATAAAAAAAATTCACACATTATTTCAAATGAGTACAATATTGAATAGTTTGGACGAGTTTTAAATGATGGTGAAAAAAGCGTACACTGTTTGGAAGTTTTAGAGATGAAGGAAATTAGAGGGCAAGGAAAGATACGAGATCAGAGAGATGGGTAACGAGGGGGGAATATTTTAATGCATTTGGTAGATTCCCTTCTCCCCCATTATGCCCCCATTTTGGGAACAAAAACAGGGTTAATAAAATTCTTCTCACTTCCCCTCTTTTTAGAACTCACAACTAAGAATAATTTTATACTTTATATTTATCGCCCATTTAACTTGCTTGTCCTCCATTTTTCAATTCCCAAACATACTCTAAATCCGGCTAAGATTAATGTCACTTGAATTACTAATCGCCAATCTGTACTACATATCATACATTGTGATTCACTACTAACCAAATTGAAATGGGACAATCACGAAAGCTCCCATATCAACGCATACATGTGCAAAAGAGGAAGGGCCATGTCGCCAAAAGTGGCTAGTCAACCTCTGTTTGGCTGATCCATCATTACATCATAGGCAATGGCAATGGCAAAAAGCTTATAACCGGAAGCTTACACCGGTCCATGTAAACCCACCCCTAGGCCATTGTATGAGAATTAATCGCGAGAGGACTCAACTGTCTCATACACTGAGGCAGGCCAGAGGGGGAAGGGGATGCTTCGAGCAAGTCTCGAACCCCTGACCTTTGGGCAATTATTGGCAAAGCCCTTAACCCCAATGGTGTTACCATTGAGCCACGACCCCGGGTACCACCATTACATTGTAACCAAGAAAGAAATTAAATATCTACAAAACAGAGCAATCATCCTACATAAACATTATAACTCATTTCATAGAGGTTGTGTTTATGGTTGTGTGGCTCTCCAAGCACAAATGTAACGTATTAGGAAACTACGAATCCTGACCATTCCTCTGGTACTGGCCACCTGAAGAGAGGAACAATGGTATAAATGGTTAGTATTTGGCTCACTGCTCAGTGATCACCATGGACAGTCAACACATTGCCAGAATTGAATTTGAAAATTGTTCCAAAATATGAATATAGATACCGATTCATTTTTCTGGGAGACTCTTCGTGTAGGGTGAGTGTCAAAGGTGCAATGCTACCCACTCTCTCTACGATCAGCTCTAAGGGCCCCTGGGCCTTGTCCAATATTGTACCAATAAACTGTACCACCACCAACAAATTGAAAAATACAAATAAATTAGGCAATGTCAACATAATGTGTAATACGAAACAACTCATAGGTGACATAATATCTCATTTCATGCACTGACCGAGAAAATTTTTCTATCATGACCATAGGGGGATCTTTATAACAGACAATTAAAGTACCCAAGATCACTCATTTTTTAAGAAATGCTAAGCAGACTCTAATTGATGAACTTGAGACATATACATGGCAACTATTTTTTATTTTTTTTTTGGGTATTCTCCCTCTTTTCTATTTGATCTTGTGAGATAAAGGAAATTTCATAAACATGACATAACTTAATGACAGCTTTTCAATAGAAAAAGAAAAAAAAAAATAACAAAAGTGACACCTCCAGGGAATTCCGAACAAGCTTTCCATTGGACTGAACGATGACATCATTCGTGCATATTCCAGCACGAGAAGCAGGTGACTCTGGTTCTACCTGGTGGATACATAGCACGAACAAAGTTTTTAAGGATTTAGATACAGAATGCATAACATGAAATGACTGACACTAACTAAAACTGATTGTATCAAAATTATAACCACTTCACCCTGCCTACACACCCAAAAACACATGACTACATTCAACTAGTCCTCTAATATATCAAAATCTCACCATTACATATGGATTGTTCTTTGCTTCATTTCCAATGAAGTAGAGATCACCATATAGGGGTATACTGCCTATACATGACCTTTAACTCTACCATCATGACAAGAGTCTTGCTTATGTATTGACTTGTTTGGAATGGGCTTCAGTTTACTTGAAAATATAGCAAAATGAACAGAAAAAATTGCCCTATTAGGGATAGCTTTGATAAGTCACCCACTAACATTATTGAACCAACTAATCTTTGTTTTTGTTCTAGATAAGAATATATTTCATTAAAACTGACTTTGTGTTATTGAGCCCAGTTCTGAAACAATATGATACCTCATTTAACAAACCCCAGTCAATGGGAATTGCAGTCTACGAATTTGCACTCTGCAAATTTTTATTTGTTCGAATGCTAAAACAAAATTCGAGCTCTGTTTGTTAGATGGATAATGGGATACTCCAACTCATCTAAGTACTAATTGTTATCTAGGCGCCTTCGATCCTAGAGGTCCTAAGTTCAAGCTTTCAAACTCCCAATATTTCCTTGTGAAGAAAATTGAGAGGGGGTGGGGGGAGGAGTTGGGAGTCATTTGTCTAGGTTGGGATAGCCCAGCCAACTCAAATGGGTCAGGTTTGGAGTGGTGGAGGTCGCCTTTACGTTGGGAGGGGGGGGGGGAAGGGGAGCTGAAACCTTGCCTCGTCAAACAAGGAATGTATTGGGTGTTGCCGTGAGCGGGTACGGGATACAACCCCTAACATAGGTCCAAAAAGGGGGTAGGAAAATGAGTTCCACGACCAATTGCACCTTCATGTGAAGAAATCAAAGGTTAGTGAGATCTATGATGATTTGTAAACTAAAGCAGGGGATGAAGGGCATCATGTTCAGTGCATATATTTACCATCTCTGTTTCTGTTTTTAGAAAAAAGGTGTTCAAAACACAAAATCTTCCAAATAAATTCGGAGAAACCAATTTTCCAAGTTTTTGAGTTACCGAACATTTTGGAGGACATCAAATTGATTTTTTCCAAAATTTCATATAGAATGGAGAGGGTGCTTTTCCATGGTTTCCATCCTATGCCCCCACTTAGCCTACATGTCCCTTCCCCTATACAGCCATACCCACCCCACCCTCAGACCTCGTCCTTCCATGCTTATCACCATGGACAACCACCCCCGGCGGTGATCGGAGACCACCGCTCAATGTGGTGTTTGGCAACCACTACTTGTGCCAACGGTGTGGTGGATAAAAATCCCATTGTTGACTTCATCTTTCACCTATAACCACCAGGGTGGTGGTCTAGTGGCAGATCGCAATTAGATATTATAGCTATAACCAAGGAAGCACGGACACTCCATATGGGTGCCGTGTCCCGTGTCCATAACGTATTGGATAGTTTGACACAACTTGGGCACTTGGGACACTTCGTCTGGTTCTCTCTCTCTAAAAATTTTTCTAAACCCTAAAAATTCTTCCATTATGCCGACGCTTCTTCTAGTTCTCTCTCTATCTTCATTGTTCACTCTTTTTCAAGGCACAATTACTACATGTGGGAATATCATTTCCTGTTTTCTTTAATATATTTTTTATTTAGTGTTTTCTTTGACGTGTCCGTGTATCCAGGATTTTGAGAATTGCCATGTCCCGTGTCCGCGTACCCGTACTCGTGCTACCTTGGCTATAAGAGGTGGAAACGGTGAAATAGAGACGGACAATACGCCACTGTCATTGGCTAGTCAGCCTTGGTCAGTTTTGCTCCCCAAACGCCCTATAGCTGGCTGTCAACAAGGAGCAAGGTTTAGGTCAGTGATGGTAAGGGATATGATAGGCTAGCAGTGAGATAGTTGAGGGAGAGAGAAACATGCTACTTTTGAACACAAACATGTTTCACATCTGCAAAAATTTATAGTCTGTTGTTTTCATTTTCCAAGGAAATTTGAATGAGAAATTGTTTTCCTTTTCCAAGAGTAAACAGACACTTGGGGATTTCATTCGGCAAGGAGTTGGCAGTCGACGGGTTAAGCGGCTTCCAATAGCAGGCTACTGGTCAATGCAAGGAGAAAACTCCCGCTGTGTATTGTTCTCAGGGAGTGGGGGTACACGGTTAGGGGTTAGGGGTTAGGGGCTCGGGGCTAGGTTAAAACTCATAAAATTGTTTGTCCCTTATATGACCTTCATTTTCTTGGTCTTGGGAACTTTGTTGGGTTCATATCTATATAGACAAGCCTATTATGAACATGTTGAAAATAATCCAATTTAAGAAGCATAAAATTTGTTTCTCTTTTTTTTTTGGAGGGGGGAGGGGGGGATTTAACAATTAACAGACTAAAGCGCACCTTTCATTTTTGTAACACGTACTTTATGTAATACATTTTTTTGCAATTATAGCCATAAATTGACCAAATTCGCACATTAGTTTGACTTTATTTCCACATTACACAACAGCAACAATACGCCAAGTGTAATTACATCCTGCCTCAGACCATGTCTAGGGAGGTCAGATGTATGCAACCTTACTCCTCACTTGTGAATACTGGCTGGATGATCCACACCCAAATCTAATAATTATCTTATCTCTGGATTGAGTAACATTGAATAATGCATATTATTCGCTTAGGACAATTGAAATTCCTGCCAAACAACTGAGGAATTCATGCATACTTCTAGTCAAATGAAAATCTATAGGGGTTTCATAAATTTAATTCATAATCCCTTAACCATAAAAAGTACATTATCTAGACTTTGTGAGTTGGTGGTCAGTAGCCATAAATCATAATGATGTCTACATGACAATCTATCATGAGAGATCGAGACACAGAGAGATGAATGTTTTTTTTGGATAAAACAGACAACAAAGATCAATGTTGTGGATGAAAAGTAATAGAGCAAACATCTTCTTGGCACTTCAATCACTTTCCTGCGGAATTATAAATTTATCCCTAACAGGGTTATATTACATCATCTTCAGAAAAGTAAAGTATGGATGTGTCACTAACATACTTGCAAGACCAAAGGAATGATTATGAAAAAAAAAACAAAAGGAAGAACAATAGTATTGTGTTTCGAAATATCATACGAGAATCAAACTGCTTACAGGAGCACCTAAATTTGGAACATATCTGCAATTCTGCAAGTGCTCTAAGCATTTAGAAGCTATGTTGATTGGTAAGAAAGGAGTCCAGTCCGTCGTGTAAAAATTTATTCCAATCACACGTCCACTGTAATTGATAAGTGGTCCTCCAATACCATTCTGGAAAACAGATACATTTAGAGAAAGACATTGCACAAAGTCTTGATTCCTAGAGTCAACAAACAACCTATCACAGTATTACATAACTATACACATGACACTTGCATGTCTCCATCATGCTCGGTAATATATACCCAGGGCTCCTATTGTGTTACACCAACACCCAAATATCATTCCCAGAACGAGCAAGTGAGAGATCACTTAGTCACACTTATTTTTGTTAGTGAAATGTTCCACCCTTAAGTAACTTTATGCTCTTTGCTTCCCAATCGACAAACGTTGTTATATGAAGATTTGCAAGGACATACAGTCAAGTAACAATCATTAATCAGAATCTTCAATCTTTGAATCCCACTGTAAGCATTCAAATTCTCAAACGCCCATCCGGACAATGTTAAAGATAACCCTCTAGCTCATAAAACTGACAATGACTTGTCATATAATTCAATAAACCAAGGCTTGGTGGATAATTAAACTGATACATAGTTTATTCACCTCACCAAATTCATCTTGTTCAATGCTCATATTCCTTTTCCATGTTTCAACTTACTAATCCTGTTCCTAATCTTTCAGATCTTGGTTTATATCTAGGCTCGAAGATATACCCTTCCTGCCCCTTCAGACAAATTAAGTCCTTTCCCAAAAACAAATAACAGAGAACAGATATATTCTTGCATATCTTTCTAATTTCATCTTTTATACTAACACAGTAGATACTTAAGCTTCCACATATTAGCACACGTCATCAAGGCAAGTTGCTAAATAGAATGCAAAATTTTATTCCAAATTATGACTACAGTATCCAAATTTAGTACTTACAGGAAGGGGAACCAAATAATAATCATTTTTGTCTCTATGATAGGCAAGGATCAACATTAGAAGAAAAGCTGAAAACCCTCTCGAGAATTTAAAAGGGCCAACTTCTCCCTTACTTGCGTAGGAGAAGGATTACTCTATCAGGGAGAGGACTGAAATTCTTCTGGACCATATGAAAATAGAATGGGATCATCAGAACTCTCATGTGCAGAAGAAGAAAAGTTCCCAAGACTAGCTTAAGTTTCAAATTGTGACCTTAAAGAAGAAAAACTCCATCGTGAGGGAAATTAGCAGAATGACTTGGGCGGTTGAGCCCTTACACTTGGGCCTAATTAATTAGCGGAGCAAGAGTTCATAAAATCCAGAGAAGCTTTGAGAGAGAGAGAGAGAGAGAGAGAGAGAGAGAGAGAGAGAGAGAGAGAGAGAGGTCCTCAAAAAGAATTGTTTTATTTAGTAAAATCAGCCAACCCAGCCCTGCACGTTTTGAATTTTGTATCTAGTATCTTCACCATCCGGCGGATATGTTTGCACCTGTGCTACATCATAAACACCAAAAGACAGTACGCAAGAAAGCCTTTATCCTCCTTTTTTCTGGGTGTAGACCTTTAGCATTTTTAGATTGATATATAAGAGCAGATAACAGACATTCTACAGAGCCATTTCTGAATCAGGTGAGATTCCAACACAGTAGGAGACTTTACCACTTATAGACCGAGTGGACTATTTGAGGGTCTATGGGAAACAACATCTCTACTAATTGTAGAGGTAAGGCTGCATGCATCTAATTTTTCAGATACCCCACTATCAGAATGAGAGCCTTCTGCATTAGGTTTACCCACAACTTAGCTTAGTACCTCCTACGATGCTTTGGGAGAAGATTACCTACCTAGCGTCTTTATGGACTAGGGCTAGGGCTAGGGCTTCGGGGCATTTCGGGATAATACTTTCACTGATATTCAGCATAATTGGGACCACCTGTAAATGATTTATGTAGAGGATACCTTATCCTCTCTTTTGATGTACATTTGATATCTTATCAATATACTTTTTCTTTATCTACAAAAAAACAATTTAGCTTAATATACCCACCAGACGGGAATAGTACCACAGCAGGTAGCATACCTCCAAAATATTTGTAGATTCATTTCTTTGTATCAATGAACGCAATTAGATAAGCAACCAAAGTAAAAATAATCCATGATAAAAAGAGCACTCCAATCCCGCTGGAAATATAAAAATGAAAAGAAAAAAAAGAAGAAGATATGGTGTGCCAAAGAACATTCGAATGCCACTAAATATCCCTTGTGCTAACACCCCTTGAAGTTCTAGCAGCATGCACCCAAAGTGATGTATTATCAATGAAAGAGACCTAACTTCAAAGTGAAAGAAAAGGGAAAACAAGCCAGGTGTAAGCCAAGTATCTCAGCTGAACCATAGACAAATTTCTGGATGCACTTGATAAAGATCATGTAAGAGGTCTTTCTTTAGGTTATACATTCCTATAATCCTATGCAACAATAATCACAAGCTAGCTATCAACTGATATTGACTTCTTACTCATAGATACTCTGCGACTTCATTATGTTTAATCTATATCTTTCACCTATATGGTACTCAGGCCAAATTTGATGTTTTAACCAAACAGTCAATAGACATCCATTAAACTTGCAAGGTTAGATTATCATGCAACTAAAATCCAAGCATTGACTGAGATAAACCATTTTAAGAAAGTTTTACAAGAAAAAAACGCTTTAACTTGTTACTCTTCAGTTATGTTATTCCCCTCCCAACACCTTGTGGTAAAGCTAACTTTTACTCACTCGCAAGGTCTAGCAGGTTTTTAGGATTTCTTTTGTCCTTCCTTGATATAATCAATCTAAATAAATTGATCTTCTCTAAACCAAAATTGGCTCTTTCTCATTTTGGATGAAGGGCCATCTAATTTTACCCACCTTTCCTGCAATTAATGCAAATTGCCACTAAACTACACCAGGGCACCTTTTGTTTTCTCCACATAAGAGATGTAACAATTTATCAAGTAATATGACATTGTTTGTCCATTTCAAATTCCATTCGTGAAAAGTGCAGCTAGATAACAGTAAACACCCTAAAGGCAATGTGTCAGTCTCAAAAACAAACGTAAGATTAAGTTTATGGTATTTTATTTTTTTTCAAGAAAAACACGAATTTGGAACCATCCATTTTTAGCATGTCAAATATGAGGCATGTATGTGTAGGGTGAGCAATAGTAGAAGGGAACAATTTGCTCTTACCTTCGTGGTGTCACAGCTTGCCATGCGCAGCTCGTCACAATCAAGACTACAGCTCCTCGATCTGGCCAAGGGAAAAAGCAAAGAAAAAAGGACCAGAAGTAATTAATTACACAATGTCATAATTATGATGGAGCACAACAGTACTTCCTAAGCAACACCACTTACTTCTAGAACAAAATGGCAAGTATAACTGTGGCTAAACCAGAAACCATATACATCTAATACATTCTAGACAGATCAACATGCTATTAACTTTCCTTGAATTTACAGATATAACTCTTGTTTACGATACATAGAGCATTAAGATATGAGACGGATAAAATACCCAATTACCTTAGTTTACCAGGAGCTGCCATAATTTGATATGGATAATTATGATATCGACCCAAAGCTATCACCGGAATTCCAGGAAACAGTTTAATTGCAGCTTTCTTCGCTGCTGTATCACGGTGGGGAACAAGTTCAAATGATGTTGACTCGCCCTTGGGAACATGCCGCTCAGTAGAAACATCAACATCTTCGAGAACGGCAACTTGCAATTGAGCACCAGATTTAACTTTGATGGCCGCAAGATTATAGTGGAAGTCATAGCCTAATATCTCACCCTCATATAGACTACCATCATATAAATACACATCCACCTGCAATAGTTGGTTAATTTGTGAGCTCAAAATCACTTTCACAAACTTCCGTAAACATATAAGAATACAAGCATGGTGACTCGAGCGATATTATAAAATAGTGCAAACCTGTCTGGTATAGCATCTTCAGCACTGGGACATCTAAGAAGGGTAGCTGAAGTCAAAATGATACTGCAAAATTCACCATCTACTCCATATGAATTCATGATTGTCCCAGAACATACAAAGGGTCGCTGACTGCCTGGAAACAACAATAGAAAGTCAAAACGAGTAACTTTGACATTAAAATTAAGAACACTATTGCAAAAAGCTTGTTGTTAAAAGGTAGGACAAACACATGCAGCACAACAAGAATAACAACAACCAAGGAAGTACCCTGCCAAGGGCTGGGTATGGGGACATCCAGATGTACACAGGCTTACCCCTAGCCAGTCGCCTAGTAGAGACTCTAGAGAGGTTGTTTCTGATCAAACCATGAAAGACGTGTTGAATTTTTAAAAACAATTGCATGAATGACTAAAGGGACGAATGAATGAGTGAATGGATTACAAGATGAATGAATGAATGGATTACTAGATGAATGAATATTAGAAAATACATACATAAGTAAATAAATAAATAACTTAAACAATTGACCAAAAAGGAGCAATGAATAGTTGAATACAGCAAGTAAACGAAAGGGGTTACCAGTGTAACTCGAAACTTAAATGCAAAAGGCAAACATCACAAGCAAAAGACAAGTAATAACATTCTTTCGGAAGTGTATCACTCCTTTCTTTGGTGTTTTGGTGTGTAATAGGGAGTCAAACTTGAGAACAAAAGACTTGTAACCACGCAAGTATTGATATCAAGGGACAAGTTGCTGTAGCAGTTTACTTGAACCACTTTTTTGCCCATCAAAATGTCTTGAGCCAAATATCAATATGAACACCTCATGCTCCCCACTCCTCCCCCTCAAAGATGTGACGCCTCCATGCAAAGGTTTGCTTGAGGGTGGGGTGGAGCAAACTTCATTTCAGTTATAGTGGCCTTTCTATGAATTGTGCTAACTGCTAGGTTCCCATAATAATTTTTTTTCTCCTGCTCCTGTGATTGCTACGATGCTTCACAGAATCTTGTATACAAGTAGAGGCCTTATAAATTGCTCTCTCATTGCATTTGTAGTTTTTGTGTTTTGCCAAGGCAACAGTGGGGTGAACAAATGCTTCCTCGTCCTATTGTTGGACTGTTTGGATTAGGTCATTTGTTTTGTTTGGGGGAGATTTGGTTCTGACTGTTGAAACCGGATATTATGCAGAAAATTAGAGATGTTTGGTGGATGGAGGGTGAGGAGTCCTTGCTAGAGGTGTGTACTCTTTTGTGTTGTCTGGTGCTTCTTTATTGTGCAGATGCTAGGATCCTTAGAGGCAAAGGCCTGTATGAAGTGCTATCTGGACGAGTGTTACTTATGAGTTTATGACCTTTGTTCGTTGGGTTTCAGGATCTATATAGGCTTGGCCTTCACAGATATTCTACAGGATTTAGTTTTTTTTTTTCTTTTTTCTTTTTTTCTCTTTTCCTTTTCTTTTTCTTTAAAGTTTGTATTCGTGAACACACCTTGTCCAACAACTTTGTATATTTACTCTCTCAGTGATTTTCCCTTTGTATCCGAAAATACGAACTTTCGATGGCCACAGCAAAGGGAAAGGGTAATTGATGCTCTTATCCTTGAAAAACAACGGAGAAGGAAGGGTGAAAGAAAAGAATGGGTATACACAAGGCAAAGTATATTGCATGTTCAGACAGTCTACAGCTAGTTTCAAGTGCCCGTTGTCGCTATCGCAGAGACCAAGTATCATAACTAAGCATCTATTGCCAGTCTTTATAGATTCTATACACAAAGGAGTATTCTGATTCCAGAAACCACAAAACCAGCTGTAGAATCTCCTAAGGGCATGTTCTTTTTGTCTGGAATTTTGGGTGGGGGAACTGAGGAGTTTGCTGGAACTTGCTGAAATTTGTTAATTTTGTGTGATGATATTGATATTTGTTGGAAAATGCTGGAATTTGCTGGACCTTGTTGGGAATTGCTAGAACTTTTTAAGAATTGCGGGAGTTTGCTAGAACTTGCTAGAATAAAACAAAATTCAGACCAAAAGAACATACCCTAAATGTGACCTTTGTTTGTATTTGTATAGTGGAAACTTGTAAGCTTTTTTCCTTTTTGATACTGATACTCCTTTTTAAAAAAATATGGAGATTAGCCTCATCGCCAAAAAGGAAAATACCTTAACAGGAGAATGGCTCATGCATTCATTAGAGCCAGAGCTCAAAGGCATGTTAGTTTGATAGATGTTTCTTTGTTACAGTGTGGCATCTTGAGCCCTTACATTTTAATTTCTCAACTAGGAGAGAAGTTAGTTTTCTTCCAGTTTTGCTCTTCCTATGGCTATTAATCTAGCCAAAGTTGACATTGATGCACGCTTTTATGATCTTTTATCCTTTCGCGTCAGTATTGGCTTTGCACCAAATGTTTTTCTTCCCTTATTTCCCCCTCCGGGAGCTTTTGCATGGGTATCCAGATCTAAAAGAACAAAAGAAGGAAAAGTGATTAGCTATTTGAGCTGTTTGTGAATGACCTGGTTGGTTTATCTGCCTTGTTCTAGGTGACAAACTGGTATTTATTGGCTTTGGAACTATCATAGAGTGTGAGGAGCAGGATGGCAGTTTCTTTGGTACTATTTTAACTTCTGCGACTCTCCTGCGAGGTCCTAGTGGTGTAGCTTCTGTACCTTCTAATATTGAGGTGAGCAATATTGCTTGGCTTGTCTTCTTCTCCCACCTCCCCCCCCCCCCCCCTCCCCCCTCTTCTCCCCCCCCCCCCTCCCTTGTCCTGATAGACTATGAATGTTTGCTCATCTTTTTCTAGTGTATATAACTTGAAACATGTAAAAGTAATTCCAAGCACCCTGCTAGCCCATTTTCTTTGCCATTGAGTCGGTTCAGCTACAGTATAATAGTCTTGTAAGCCCATATCTACTGACTGTGAGGTATGAGCTCAATAAAACAATATTCATTTTATGTAATGGTTTTCATCTAGCTCTTATCTATGATTGTGAGCTTTAATGTTTACATGTCCATTGTGGTGCATCAAACATTTCTGATTCACAAGGCCAACCTGGCCTAAGTCCCTAAATTTGTGTGGTAAACTATCTTACCTAAGTCACATCTCAACACAAAAAAAGGAAAAAAGAGAACTTTCCTGGAATTATCAAACATCACTGGCCTACGTTTTGTGTCGGTGCTTGGGATCTACATTTACGGAGAGCTCCTTGTGATTGGGAATTGGGGAAACTTTCTTCTTTGCTTAAGTGTCCTAGACACCATTCATTTTGTCCCCACTGGTGACTCTCGGGTTTGGACTGAAGATCCTTTGGGGGTCTTCTCTTGCAAATCCTTCTTATGTCACCTTAGCCTCCCCTCACAGTCTCACACCATTTCCCTTTCCCATTAGCCAATTTCATTTGGAAGACGAAGGCTTCCCTCAAGTTTTGTGCTTTTGCTTGGTGGGTGTAGGTAAGGTGAACACTCATGCTATGCTTCAGCGGAGGAGGTCTGGGTGGTCTCTTTAGATGGATGTGTGTGTGCTTTGTAATCAAAGTAGCGTGAACAATTTTATTTCCATAAACTGGTGTGAACAATCTTTTTTTTAGATAAAGAAAAAGATTATATTAATAAGAATCAATGTCCAGCAAATTAAGGATAAGTTATCCTCTATCTAGAAAAACATTTACAAATTGCCCCACATCCGTTGGATCTCCGAAATTGTATAATCCTGAAATGCCCCTGCAGCTTTCGCCCATAAAGAAGCTAAGTAGGTTGTGTTCTCCCACAGCATCATTGGAGAAACAGAAATCTCATTCAACACCCGGGCATGCCTCTCCAACCAAATGCGCAATAATATTGCAAAAGACGCATTACTCCATAAAAGCTTCTTCTCCTTCCCACCCTTAATACCCAGGAACCGCTTTTCCAAAAACGCCTCAACTCAGAAACTTGTTTTCCGGTGGTTCTTGGCTTTTGGTTTCGCTTTGTCCCTCGATTGACCTATTTTTAAGTACATAGTATGCTTGCACAGTCTGAAGCGATCATTTTTTTATTGCAGATTGATGTATATTTATCCGACGGTAAATTATATGAAGGGCAAGTGTTCACATATGATTTTCATTATAATATTGCAATTATCAAGATCAAGTCAGTTGCACCTCTGTCAACAGCAAGTATCAGATACATTGATGATTCCATGGGCATGGATCTGACAAAGTCTGCGGTAATGGGTTCCAAATCATTCCAGCATGAGGAGGCAGAAGCTGCTTCAAGTAGGTTCAACCTTTGTCCGGGCAAAATCGTAATAGCTTTAGGCCGGTACTTCAAGGACCCTTATGAGATTATGGCTTCACCGGGCGTATTCAGGTGGGTCTTAAAGTTAGTTTTTGGAGACATTAGTCCGTCAGATGCATGATATATTCAGCTCGCATTTGAAGTCTCGATGTTTGGCTAATACTCTATGCTCAAGAGTCTGAGCATGGTGGCCTTAAGTGATTGTTGTGTTGCATCATTGGTATATCTGTTTGTGTGCAAACGTATGTCTAATATTGCATGGTGTCCTTTCCATGTCTCGCTTATGTTATACATTTTTTCTGTTCTTTATGATTCGATGCTCATGATTTTTTGCTGTGCCTTTCTGATTCAGTGCTTTCAATTGCTGTAGTGACTGCAAAGAACTTTTCTCGACAAGTTGCACGGTCACTAAGGTAAACTCCTCTTCTCTTCCCATCCCCTCTCTGAGGCACCCTGGAACCAAAACATAAACAATAGAAATAAGGAAGCAGAGAGCATGTACATACACACTATATTCTTACCCTTAAGTTAGCCATACAAATGTATGTCCATCAAGCCATGTAATGGTAGTTCACAACTTCATATCGCTATATTTGCAGTATGTTACAATGCATTTGTGTTTCATTATTTTGACAATTATGGACATGTGTCAGGTTGCTGTTGGGGGACCCCTTCTCAATTGTCATGGAGAAGTCAATGGGATCAACTTCTATGCTTGCCCGTTTAGTGCATTTTTACCTATCAATGTAGCTTCTAAATGTTTGGAGGACTTGAAGAGAAACGGGTAATACTAGATTTCCTCACCCTCCTGCTTCACATGTCATTAGTGTCCTTTAGTATGATTAAACATTCTTCTGATCATTTGTGATGTTTCTAAGACAGTTATAGAGACTCAAATATGGAAATTACAAATAGTAATTGAGGGAAAAATGAGACATGAAACTGAATGGTTATATAGACTTAAATATGTAAATGACAAAAAACTACTTTTCAAATTCAGTATAAGTTTTCTTCATCTATAAAAAATGGAGTAAATATGGAGCGTGTCAAAACGAGTAGGAAACTCAGGCGGTTAAAGGAGCTACACATGTGCTACAAACACCTGGCCATGGAAGTTTATATTCCAGTTGTTTCTTGTTAATCTTTCTCTTGTTCGGTTTAGCCTTGGGAATAGGTCGAGGATCTGGTTTTGGGAGGATGGTTGGGGATCATTAGCCCTTGTGTTTGCGTTTTCCTAGGGTATACCATCTCTCAAAAACTTGATGAAGCTAATTTTTTGGAGTTTTACCACCTCAGGAGTGGGAGATGGAGGAAGTTGCCTCTTTGCTTGAGTTAGTGCAGCTTCAGGATAGCGATGACTCTAGGAGATAGATTGGTGATTTTCTGGGGTATTCTCATGCAGGTCTTAGTTCTAACTTCCCTATTGCAAGGTGGTTGTGGAAGGTGGAAATTCCTGCTAAGGTACGGACTTTTGTGTGGAGGTTGGTGCTTGACAGGATTAATACTAATGATCTGCATCAACAACAGAGGCCTAACTCAGCCTTGTCACCTGATATTTGTTTGCTTTGTCGGGCTAGTAGTGAGTCCTGTTCACAGTGGCGGATGCAAAGGGGGACAGGAGGGGACAGTGGTCACCCCTTTTTTGAAAAAAAAAATCTATGACTTTTCTTTTTCTTTTTTTTTTTAAAAAAAAAAATAATTTGCAAGTGAGACTTACTGACTTAGGTCCTCAAACAAATCAGTAGACTAAAGCAAACCCATTACCCATGACATAACTCTTTCTCTCTCATCCCC
Source organism: Tetragonia tetragonoides (assembly GCA_038025085.1). Classification (NCBI taxonomy): domain Eukaryota; kingdom Viridiplantae; phylum Streptophyta; class Magnoliopsida; order Caryophyllales; family Aizoaceae; genus Tetragonia; species Tetragonia tetragonoides. Next base: position 13,539,614 of record CM076139.1, read on the forward strand.
TCACCATCTCAAGTTCTCAACTCTCGCAGTCTCGCCTGGCCCCTCGACAGTCGACAGTACCGGACTACTGGGCTACCGCCTACCGGCGCCGGAGTTTTGGCTTGACGAGTTGACGGCGAAGCTTGACGGTGACGGCGACGCCAAGGCTATTGCAATTCTGCAAAAGTGCGAATCAATTCTTTTGTTTGTTGAGGTACACCTCCTTAGTTCTTTCTCTCAATCCCTCTCTCCATAGCTAGTATAGATTATAACTTGTGGGTTTTGAGTTAGAACTTAAAAATTGAATGAATTTGAGTAATTGGGGTTATTTGAATCAAATAAGTTGAAATTAGGGTTTGAAAACTGATATGAAAACAGTTGATTTGTTTCTAGAACTTCTAGCTACAAATTCACAGAAGTACAACATAGGCTTGATAGGAATCCTACTGACTTTGGCAGTAAGAACAATATCTTTTATAGGTTTCCAAGTGGTCAGAATTGACCAAAAGCTATTCAAACTTATGGTGGTTGTGTAACTTAGAACTGAATGTATAAGGCTGTAAGAAGAGAAAATATGTGTAAATACCTGGCGTTTGCTTTTGTCACTTAGTTTCCAATTGGTAGAACTTGCATTTGGAATCTTAATCCTGGAATGTATGAGCAGGTTTTATAGACATGTAGAAGGAGAATTTCGTAATTAGTATTAATTGCTAATTGGTAATAAATTTTCAGTTACTGAGAAGTAATTGATATAGGTATACCAAAGAGCAATTGTTGCATGAAACAAAAGTAACTGATAAAGTGATAGGGGGATGTGTAATTGCTTCCATCATTATAATGTGTCTTTATTGTTTTGCTGCAAGTCCCTTCATTTGGTAGGGTGTGTTTTGTGAGAGCATTGAGGAGTCTGCGATTATAGTGTTACTGGTATAGGATTTTATTCATTTTTTGTTTTCTCTATTTCATTCCTTGAGCATAATTCATATAATTAAATTCAAATTTATGTATATGTTAATTCAGTTTGTAGATGATGGGTGACCAATCAAAAAAGAAGTTGGGTGATGAAAATTTAGAAAGCTTTTGGAGCAAAGTAAAGTCTCACAAGACTTCTTCCCCTTCGGTAAATCAACCTCCAACTCAAAATGAAACTCAAACTGAATTTGATGTTAATAATAGTGAAGAGAAAATTGAATATGATGTTGATAGACTTCCACATGATCCTGCATTAAGAAAAAGTATCATGGAGTATCCTCCTAAAGATCGAGATGTGGTGAGGAGAGCATATATATCTAGAGGTCCTTGTAGACCGGTGGGTCATGATTTTCCGCAAAGAATAGTTGGGAGTTTGCGTCGTTTTAGTAAATCTTGGTTTGAACAATATGATTGGCTTGAGTATAGTGTTCAAAATGATGCTGCGTTTTGTTTTGTTTGCTACTTATTTAAGAACGAAACCGCAACTCATGCCGCGGGGGGAGAGGCCTTTGTTAGTGGAGGATTTAGGACTTGGAATAAACCCAAACGACTTGATACTCATGTTGGGTTGGTTAAGAGTGCTCATAATCTAGCTATGGAGAAATATTTAGCACTAAAGAACTCTAAAGCATCCATCATAACCCATTTTGATAAACAATCGATTGAGATCAAAAGTGCATATAAAGCTCGCTTGCTTGCTTCTCTTAAATGTTTGAGATGGCTTTTGCGCCAAGGGTTGGCATCTCGTGGCCATAATGAAAGTGAAGATTCAAGCAATAGAGGAAACTTTCTAGAACTTTTGATGTGGTTTGCCGAGAATAATGAAGATGTGGCAAATGTTGTATTGAAAAATGCTCCTAAAAATAATCAAATGATTGCTCCATCTATTCAAAAGGAATTAATAAATGCGTGTGCCAATGAAACAACTAAGCGCATTGTAGAAGAAGTTGTTGGTTTATTTGGAATTTTAGCCGACGAGTCTAGTGATGTATCTCACAAGGAACAATTGGCTCTTTGTTTGCGTTTTGTTAATAAGGAGGGGAAAACAATGGAGCGATTTATTGGTATTTTGCATGTTAGTGATACTACCTCTTTGACACTCAAAAGTGCAATAGACTCATTACTTATGGAGCATTCATTGAGTCCTTCTAGGATTCGTGGGCAAGGTTATGATGGGGCTAGCAACATGAAGGGTAAAATCAATGGTCTTAAGACTTTGTTCATGAAAGATACCCCTTCTGCATACTACATTCATTGTTTTGCTCATCAACTTCAATTGACACTTGTTGCCGTTGCTAAAAATAACAATGATTGTGGTTGGCTATTTGACATACTTGTCATTTTGTTGAATGTAATTGGAGTTTCTTGTAAGAGAAGAGATATGATTCGAGTGAAACAAGCTCAGTTGATTGTGCAGAAATTAGAATTGGGTGAAATTGAAACTGGAAAGGGTCAAAATCAAGAACTTGGGTTGAAAAGGCCTTGTGATACCCGTTGGGGAACACATTTTGATACACTTGCAAATGTGATTGATTTGTATCCTACCATTCTTAGTGTGCTTGAACAAGTGGGGAAGACTGGTTCACATCCAGAAGATCGAGTGAAAGCACAGTCCATTGTGTTTTCGTTAGAATCTTATGAGTTCATTTTCATGGCACACTTGATGTTGACTATATTTGGATATACAAATGACTTGAGTGTTGCTTTGCAAAGGAAGGATCAAGATATTGTTAATGCAATGATGCTAGTTCGTATTACTAAGGAGCGATTGCAAAACCTAAGACTAAGTGAGGATGGATGGAAAGATTTTAAAATTGAGGTTGATGCATTTTGTGGTAAACATGACATTGAAATTCCAGATATGGTTGCTCCATTTGTTGCTCGGGGAAGAGCAAAGCGTTTTTTCAGTGACATCTCAAATGAACATCATTATCATATTGATGTCTTCAATAGAGTGATTGATCACCAACTTCAAGAGCTTAATAACCGATTTGACGAGGTAAACATGGAATTGCTTGTTTGTATGGCTTGTTTAAGTCCTCTTGATTCTTTTTCATCTTTTGATAAGAAAAAATTGGTTAGACTTGCCGAGTTTTATCCTAACGAATTTTCAAGTGTTGCTTTGATGAAACTTGGATTTCAACTTGAGAATTACATTGTGGATATGAGGAATGATGAGAAATTTGATGAATTGAAAAACCTTAACGAGCTTTCCATAAAGCTTGTTGAGACAAAGAAGGATGTGGTGTATGATCAAGTCTATTTGCTTCTAACACTAGTGTTGATTCTCCCGGTGGCAACGGCAAGTGTGGAGAGAGTATTCTCTTCAATGAAATATGTCAAGAATAAAGTGCGGAATAGTATGGGCGATCAATTATTGAATGATTGTTTGGTCACTTTCGTAGAGAAGGATGTCTTTAATGAAGTAACCAATGATGAGGTGCTCCATCGGTTCCAAAATATGAAGACTCGTCGAGGACAAATGTAATTTTTATTTGGTTATTTTGTTTTTTTTCTTCTTCTACCCGCATTAGTTGTAATGTGGAATTGTATGACGGTTTGATATTGAACTTTTTTTGATGTAATATGTATCGATGATTTTTACTTGATTTTGTCACCCTATTTTCCGAATCCTGGATACGCCACTGCCTGTTCACATGTCTTTCTGAGTTGTAAAGTTTGTGAAGTGACGCAGACTCTTTGGATTAGATTGTCAGTTATCATAGGTGATGTTATAGAGTTTACGGAAGCGAGGTGTGTGGGGCTTGAGTGGAGAAAGGAGATGAAGCTGCTGTGAAAGAGGGCTATATTTGCAGTACTTTGGTGCAAATGGTTAGAGGAATCCGAGGTCTTTCCTGGAATTTTCATGTCAGTTGATGTGTTGTGGGGTACGGTAGTTTATTTAGCCTCTTTGTGAACTAAGGTTACTTTGTGTTTCCGTGTGCTATCCCGTTACACAAGTCATGATTTATTGGGTATATTTGTAGTAGACCCCTTTTGAGGACTCCTTGTCCTCTTTAGATGTTATTCTGTTTCCACTACTATTAATAATACTTTATCTTCATCTAAAAACAGAAATTGACCAGCCGTAGCAAGGCAAGCAAAACACTCCCCATGAAACAGCCTATCCCACAATGAGTGGCTTTAAATACTAGAGTGGAAAAAAAGTGGGTCTTGACTTCAATCTTTCATTCCTTCGATATTTGTTGCTTTTTTCCTTGTAAAGTCGCATCTCCTTTGTTCATTTTCTTCCCAGGCATTAAGTTGAACATTGAGGTAACAAACTTCAAAATTATTTTCTTCGAGCACTGTCACTCATTTTATTAACTTGAACTTACTAAACTAATTGCACCTCAAATCACCTTGGCATGCGCCTGCCTCTTGCGCATAGAGACTTCCATCGTTTTGGTGTGTCGACCTATGATCAGTGATCACCGCGGTTTCCTACATGTGGGTAATGATGTTACTAACATCATTGTAACAGGTGGTTAGAAAGGTAATTCATCGGACATGTTATGAATCATGGAGAGTAATATGAGTGGGCAACAAAGAATTATTTCCCTTTCATATAACGAGAGAATTTTTTTCGTTAAGTTATATAACGAGAGAAAGTTAACAAAGTTATCTCTGATCCCTTTGATGAATGAGTGCTCAAAATGAGTTGATAGTTCGTTTGTTTGGCAATCCAAACTTGGGCATCCGGAAATGAGTGATTGAACTGTATAAGGATGATGCAATGCCCACGCTTGTTCAATTGAGACATCGTTTGATAAGAGGGACTGAAATATATAATGTTATCGATGGTGATTCAGGTTATGTCAGGCGTCTGATTCTTATGCAATTTTGGTAGGTATAATGTCTTGTTAGGCTAGTAGGCTGCTTGTGATTTGTGGGCTACAAAATACTTTCAGCCTATTACCAGCACTGGGTGAGCCTATAGCCTGGATTAATGATTTTGATTGGAGTAGGATTTGATTGAACCTTTGTTAAATTTATTAAATGCTTAACCCAGTTAGGTTTTCTTTTATATCTGAAGGTATCTCATTCTTTCAGTGTGCTATGCGGAAAAAGGATATCTTGCAAAAACACATTTTCAAATGTTCAGTGAGAGAGACGCGAATTGGTGCTAGCACACAATAGCGCAGTACTTTACTTGCGTTTCTGTGAATACTGATAGAACTGTGGTCGCTTGGGTGCTCTTTCTGACATGGAAAAGTTGATCTGAGCTACAAGAGGGATCAAATTATAGGATGTTTTCACTTTTGATAGATGCAAGAATCCTGTTGGGATAAAAAAAAATTATAGAATAATTCTCGCGCTACTTGATTTGAATCCAACAGTCAGCGAACAATATAGAAAAGTTGACAAGGGATATTGTGGTCTAGGGTTCTGGGAGCACGAGGGATCAGCTTGCTAAGTGGGATTAGTCTGTAGGCCCGGAGGGTGTTTTGTACAACATCTCTTTGTTGGTAAGCGATTGTAGCGTTTACCGTTGGAGCTGGGACTCTATGGGACCGAGTTATCAGGAGCCAATATGGTCTTCATCTGATTGGGTGGGACACCCTTACTATTGCATTTATCTCCCATGCTTTCCCTTGGATTTTCATATCCCAAATGGTGTCTTTCTTCTCTCCTTCGGTCATGTATAAAGTGGGAAATGATCTTCAGGTAGGATTTTGGGAGGATGCTTAGAAGGGGGATAACTCCTCTTCAAAATGTTATCAATCTACTTTGAATATTCTCCGATCTTTGCCTTCTATCCAGTGTTGGCGGTTCATATGCTCCGATCTATGAGAAAAACCTTGCTTTTTGGGAACAGGAGGAGCTTTTCCTTCTTAGTGTTCTGCTCAGCATTCATCCTACTTCTAGTGATGACTCCAGCTGAGGTCATTATTCTCCAAGTCTTTTCTTCTTCATCTCAGTTTACCCCCACAAAAGCTTCTTGTTGTTACCTTTTATTTGGAATTCAAAGGATTCCCTGAAGGTGTGAGCCTTTGCTGACCTTGGTGCTAGATAGGACCAACACTCATGATGTGCTAAGAAGATGAATGTATTTCTCTGGATGTGTAGGTCTTGCACCTTCGGGATAGCGGGACTCTCTTACCATTATTCTTGCATTGTGATGTGGACAGACTATATGGAGGCAATTTTTTGGTGTCATGGGGAAGTTATGGGTGTGTCCTGCAGGCTGCAACTGTCAGCCAACATTTGCAGGCTATACATGTTGGCTTCGGAAGGGGTAAGAAGAAAAGGTGCTTAGGCATTGTGCTTCTATGGCTATTTTCGTCCATTTGGCTAGAGGAGAGCTCCTGTATATTCCAGGAAATATTTGCTGTCTTACTACTGGTGTTTGGGGTCATGTGATGTATTTAGACTCTAACCTCAAACAGGCTGGGGCTTTTAAGGCAGTGTCTATCGCTGATATCCAACGGCAATTGGGTGATTTGTAAGTTGTGTGTTCTTTTGAGGATTCTTTGTCTCTTAGTTTGTACTGACTGCTTCTTTTCTTTGAATATGTTGCTGGGATGGGAAGCTATTGAGGATTTAGCTGTTTCCTGAAGTACTTTAAGCCCTAAGGTTTCAGGTCTAAACATTTTAACCATCCTTGGTTTATCTGCGCCTCTAATTGCTTTGCCATTCCTATTCTTATTTCTGGATGCTTCTAGAGTTCAAGGACCGCAGGACCATAATGTTTGTTGAAATGCTTCTTTTTGCTCTTTTGACAAATATTTTCAAGACGTTCATGTCAACTTTCTGTTAGGGATTTAGGTTGAAACTTCATTTTTGTTTTCAAGTACTGCTGTGTGCTTTTGCTCATTGTGTTGCACTAAATTATAGCTCAGAGAAAAAAGAGTGCTAGAGAAAATGAAGACGAGAAGAGTTTATGGAAAAAAATGAGCATTATGGAGGAGATGCTTCTGGATGACACTTCTATTTTTAGTTCATGTTATCTTGTTTAAGGCATGTGTGCATATGCATCTGAAGCTGTTGTTTTGATGGGAGTTATTTATTGTGTGGCTGAGTTGACTTATCTCATTTACTACGTCTCACAGGCAAGTTCCACGGCCTTGGCTTGGGGCAGGCGTTACTAATCTTTATATGGCTAATTTGGGCATATTGGAGAAACTGAAAGAAAAGTTCCCTCAAGTAATCAAAGGAGTGATTGTTGAAGAGGTTTGATTCTTCTCCATGACAAGTCAAATATATCTTGCTTGATGTTGCAACTAAGTAATTCAGCAGATTCATTGTTGTTGCTGACCATGCAAATACCTTTGATGTCATAGAGAATGTAATATCCATGAAACAGTAGTGAAAATTGTTAAGAGTCTTCGAATGTGGTGTTTTGAGTTTGACTTTATTTATATCAGCCAACTTGAAATGATGATCTGTCCAAGTTGTTTCTGACTATGATTTATTGATGGCATGTGGGGCATTAGAGGATGTCACACAACACTCTTTTCATTTAGGATTGCAACTTCTGGGACTGGAAATCTCTGAAAGGGTAAGCTCAGTCAGAAGCGGGGACGCTCGATGCCTTAGACCTTCAATCCGATCTAGGTTGGACCAAGTTCAGTAGAATTCAAAGTTACAGAGAAAGTTCAGTTTTGGGCTAATTTTTCTCTGCTGGAAGGGTCCGCCCACTAAACGTCTTAGTTACTTATTTGTTCACTATTTCACCATCCTTCCCATCCCTACCTCCCTCCTCTTTAGGTCCACAAACCAAAATCTTTAAAAGACGAGACAATCCTTCTTGTCCCAGCTACCCCTTGGCCATAAGAAATCCGGCGTTACCTTTTCAATCTTATGAGCAATTCCATTGGGATCTTGAAAAGGGACAAAAAGTGCAGCATAATACTAGATATGCAAGACCGCAGAATACATGATCCGACTACCTAGAGGAAACCTGCCCTTTATGCCCAGTTCATATCGCCTTAATAATTCAAATTTCCAATCACAATATTCTTGATTTACACGTCCTATGTTCTCTTATGCAAAGTAAATTCTAACTTCTTATCCCCGTGTCCCCCCTGACAGTGTGAATTCTTCACATTGTTAAACTTGCTCCATGAAAAGTACTTTAAAAATCATGTCGTTTAAGTTCTACACTGAGACTACAGAGCTTTCTAGTGCTGTATTACGTTCGTCTGGGATATACACTCCCCTTGTCCCAAGATTCTCGGCAGATTCCTTCTTGGATGTCCAGAAGTACCTGTTAAGCTTCTATCTACCAGTACGTTTGTGATTGGGTGAATGTCAAAGAGATAGTGCGAGACAACATAATTGATGGTGTACCCTAAACTGACAAGGATTAGGGATGGAGGGAATAAATAATTGTTTCAGGCCATTTTCCAATATTATTATTTTGTATAGAATCATCAGCTCCAAGTTTTAGAAATGTACAGTTTTTGTCAAAATTCAAATGGGAAGCAGCATTCTATTATCTACGAGATTAGAATTGGAAACCCCTAATGAGAGCATACATTTAAATCTAGCCTATTTGCAGTCGAATTTTGCTTTTTTCCAATGTCTGAGTTTGTCTAAGTAACTTGTGTCCACGTGTTTTGAACCTACCCCCCTCCATTCTTTTCTTGTTTTGCAGGTCCAGAAGAGTAGGAGCATTAGTTCTAGGGTGGAAAGGAAGAAGGTAGCGTGCAGCATCACCTTAATTCTGCTACACCTTTTAATAAAATTGATCTTTACCTGTTTGTTAAGATGTTCGTCTTTCTTCTATCACTATTACTTGTTGCTATCAAGTTGTTTATTTGCAATATAAAGCTGCTAATTTAAGTTAAGCCTAGAACAGTCGCTGGCACATTTGTACAGTTTTTGCAGATTTTCTTTGTTGGTTCTGGAAGGGGATAGGAGATTAAGTTGGTATTGGCGGTGCGCCTTCATGTCTATTCTTTGATGCCTTTGGGTGGAGAAATTGTAGGAACTCTACCGGTATTGGCAAGCCGGTGGAGTTTGTTTGGGATAGAGTTGTGTATTTGGCTTCGTTGTTGGCCAAAGCGGCTAGGGTTTTTTAAATGGTCTAGACATTCAGTGCCATTGGGTGATTTTTAACTAATTTATCTTCTCTCTTTCGGAGCCCTCCTCCTCTTACTTTGTAATTATTTACTTTCTCCTCATTGATAAAGTTCTCTTACCTCAAAAGTAAGTCTAAATATATTAGCCATGGCTGACTCCCAATGAGAATGTAATACTCTATGCCCTTATGATTTTACACCGCTTTAATGCTTAAGATTTTCCATACAAGTCTTCTTGCTTTGAATGCAAGTGAGGAAGGTTTGGGATTGAGGTGTCACAATCTTTTGACAAGGTGGTTTTTATTCCTCAAATTTCAACAGCATTTCAACAGCTCTTTTTTAAAAAAATTCATTTTCAGCAAGTTAATCATTACCCCCCCCCCCCTTCCGAAATTAAAAAATTCATCTCGTCACATTTGAATTGTTAGAAAATGCAAATATGTTAGTATTATGTGTTGATATAGGTGATAATTTCATGTGCAGGTTGGGAAGAAAAAGAGCATCAAATCAAGGATGAAGAGGATAAAGGTATGTTGAATGTGTTCCATAACATAATATACTAATCTGAATTGGAGAAAATAAGGGTAAGGACGGGTAATAATAGGGAAGGTAATTTGTATTGTCTACAACAAGAGGCAGCGATATTGATGATTTTTGTCTATCTTTGCAACCTATTTTCTTTATGCCACCTAAATCAAATGAGAGCTAAATGATTGGAAGGGTAAAAGAGCCGTTCTATTGTCAAGCTTAGCCATATCTGAATCTCCTCAAGCTCCCCTTTCAATGTGGTTCAAATATAATTGGCAAATTCTTGGCTACTCCTGAAAATAGCTAGTTGGCTTACTCCCTGGTCTATTCTTCATAAAGATTGGCTATAAAGCCGCTTACTTTTATCCCACGCCGGTCAGGTCCATAAAATTTAAGTGAGGGAGTATAGCTGGCTACTTCCCTGAGTAGCCAAGCCACATTGATATCATTTATGAGTTATGACCGCATAAATTAGTTTAATACCGTCTGAATAGTAAATTCAAAATCTCAAGATAAAGCCTATCGTGATTGCTTGCACTTTGTTACCATATTATAATCGACTTTATTCACATCTTCTAATGTCTTTTGATTCTAGCATCACAAATTCACAATGCTCATATTCATATGAGAAAGATGTGTCATGGTGATGTGGAACAAAGTATAATAAAAGATGTTAGTAAGCGTGCATTAATGGAAAGGATGTCTTAGATTATGGTAATCGGTTGGTCATCCATTTATACTTCTCTTCTGGCTATTTTAGGGTCCAGTATTTGTATTAATGCCAGCAATACCATTTTTTTCAGCATCTCTTCTTGCAGTGTTGTGTTAGAATTCCTAGTGATTAAATTGAATCACTGCTGTATTTGATGGTTAAACACGTAACAAAGATAACTCTTATCATAAATCTGGGAACCAGTGACACTTCAGATTTTTCAGGGATTATTTGTTGGATTCTAATGAAGGGATTTATGGCGTGGATTCTAATAAAGAAGTTAGCAGTCATGAGACGATATTCTACACCTGTAGTAATAGAGATTTAGTTCATTGCAGACAACAGATTGAACTGGGTGAAGACTGCTATTGATGTATGACTTTGTTCGTATAACAGTGGGGAAGCTCACCTTTACACTTTATGGTCCACGTTAGCACATAATTCCCAATATAGTAAGCTGCCATGGAACAATATATTCCCAAAGCAGAAGATATGGTTTTTTCCTTTTTTAAATTTATAAAATTGATCATCCCACTGTAGTAAGCTGTATTTGCAAACTTTGGACCTGTGAAACAATACTATGTTGGGAGAACTTCACATAGGTATTTCACTATAACCACGATCTTAACCCTTTTTGGTTTAGATGAGGGTGGTGGCTGGAAGGAGAGTAATTTGGGGGGTGGCGGTAGTTTGCGATTCCAAACTTCATTTGTTCTTTCCTGAATTTCTTTTGCGTGGATTTCATTATACTCCTGTTCAGTTGTCATTGTGATGTCCAATTCTTCTTTCATATTTGAGTTATTTTTGAGTCTTAATTGCCTGGTCTCACTCATTGAGGTTTCCTCATTATCAAACAGCGAGAACAAAAGTCTCCTGCCAGTCGTGCTGGCCTATGTACTGGTGATATTATTGTCAGATGTGATGGAAAGCCTGTTGGGAGCCACCTTGAGGTCTGTTGTCTGCCCTTCCATGGATGTAATTATTCGTTTCCTTTATGTATGCTTGTGTGTGATATGCTTACCCGCACGCGGTGCAGTCAGGCAGGCGGCAATGTTGTCTTGGGTATTCTTTAACCTTTCATTTCCAAGGTGCCTGAGATGAAGTCTATCCTTTTCGGAATTTCTTTGTTGTATGAAAGTATAAAACAGTAAAACACTATTGGAATAGATACCATCTTCCATATAGATATTGATGTATCATGAGTATTTTCAATGTTGCTGTTATGTTACCTCAGCTTATGAATCTTGCATATGTGTACCCAATAGTGCACAGGAAAGTGTTAGAAATCGTTTAGTCTGTCCATGTACGCTTAACCTCCTTATTGTTGGAAAGTTTGTTTTGAAAATATTGGAACACTTAACCGCCTCATATTTCCTGTTTGAAACAGCTCACTGACGCGTTGTGGGAGAAGGAAGGGAAACCTGTGGAGCTGGTTGTGCTAAGGCCAAGTGTTGGTGAACAATTAAATCTGACTGTTACGATCGAGACTAGCCCACATGAGAACAGGTAAGATTCTGGACGCACTTGGTTACATGACAGCTTACCCTGTTCCTAAAAAAGAATTGACTATATACATCAACAGGCAATAGCAGATTTGGTATGAATAAATTAGGGGTGATGGTAATGATTTTACTAAAACGGGGGAATATTTGACAATCATGTCAATGTAAGTAGCATATTTCATGATAAGATATTAAGATTGCACATGTTTCCTTACCATTCCGATTAATTATTACCTTAAACCAAATGAGCTACAACATAGTACATTCTTGCAATTTGCCCTTTCTATTGGAAGAGTTGTGGAATGAGGTATATTGGGAGCATGGCCTAAAAAGAAAAAGGAGAACATATTGGGTTATTAACCATACTGTTTCAGTCCAGTTTGTTCATTTCACTTTAGGTCATCAACTAACTCTTTCTCTCACGTATCACTATTCATTCAGTAATTGTGCAAATTCAGTTGAGTCCAGTGAAGAGAGCCTTAGTCTTTTGCCTCATGCATAGTTCGGACCGTGACACATAATTACTATATCTTTTCATTCCGTTTGCAGGTGGCTTGTCCCAGACAACGGCAATGGAGTGATATTGTCGTTTCCTTATCACTTCTGATGATAGACAAACTTTGTTTTTTGATTTATCTCTCACGTAGAGAAATTATTACATGGTCCCAGACCATTGGTTACACCTCTCACAAAGCTTATACTTTTTTGTAGTTGAGAGAGGTTGAACCACTAGTCCTTGAGGGTCTTTTTTGGTAGGCATATCTCTAAAAAACATAAATTTTTGATACTTGTAGGCCATTTTGATACGTGTAGGCAGCTGTATGATATGGTGGCCACACAAACACAAACTATGGTTCACCTTGATATCGTAATTTATAATTTCAAATGATTTATATTGCTTTCGTCATCAGTGTTTTGTATATGTTTTTGTGAGGGTTTATCGTATCTTTATAGAGATATGTTTACTGCAAAAATTTTAACTATGGACACACTACAAGAAAAGGTGACATCTGCGTCCAATTTTTGCATCCAACATTAATGTTAGTTGCAAATCAGAGTATTTGCGTCCAAATCCCCAATCTGGATGCAATTTGGTTGCAAATTTACATCCACCGGGCCATTTGGTTGCTAGTTGGATGCAAATTCCATTTAAAAAAAAGGTAAAACGTTAAAATAACTCCCAAAAATAAAAGTAAAACGTTAAAATAGAACCAAAAAAGAAAAGAAAACAGACCCTTTACTATTTTCTCACGAACAAAACTCTGAACACAAATTCTCTCTCCTCTCGCATCTCCTCTCTCCTCTCACAGTCGACATAGAATTCTCGCATCTCCTCTCGCATCTCCTCTCATCTCAACTGGAAATTTCTCTTCCTCTGACGATGTAGATCTCGACAATGGGGCGATTCAAGCTACAAAATCGACATTAATTCAAGCTTTGAATCATTTTAGGGTTTTAGCTCGATTACTTGAAAGTGAGGTAAATCCTTAACCCTAAACTTCTCTTTCCCCCTCTTAATTTTCTTGCTATAAACTTGTTGTTTAGTTTTCAAATTTGCTGTTTAATTTCATTGCTGTTTAATTAGTAATCATTTTATGTTAGGTTTTTTTGATGCAATTTGTTCGAAATCTAATTGACTGCATTTTAATTTTGAAATATTTGAGATGGGATGGGATTGGTAAGTTTTTAGCAGCTGAGAGGAAGGTGTAAAGAGAGAAAGGGGAGCTTGCTAGGTATGTGCAGAAGTGGGGGAGTTTGAGCCATGTTGTGGTTTTGTGAAATTAACAACTAAACTTTTTAGATTAAGTTGTTATATGTGCAATTTGATAGTTGCGCTACTTGTACTTTGAAAAGCTCATTGAGTTTGATTCACTTGCTGTGCTTCAAGTCCTCTGACCTAATGCACTGTTTGTATTTTTAATTTGTTACTGGTATTTATTTTAATTTGAGAGGTTCTGTGATACTGATTTATTAGGGAAGGTAAAGGTTGGACTAATGGGTGTCCTTGACGTAAACCACGCGCGGGAGACTGGTACTTATTGTCAAATCATGAATTCTGAACTGAATTCTTTCATTATTTCTTCAAAAAGTTTTAACCAGTCCCTTGAAGTTGAAATTGCCTCTCTGGACTCTGGCTCTCTCTTCACGTATGTGGCCACTTGTGTTTTTGTTTTTCTCTTTTTTGATTGGATAATCAGACAAAAACAGCACCTCATTTACACTTATAATTTTTAAATATCATCAATTGTCATAAATTGTTGCCGCTGGAGTATTACAGTGGAATACTTGTTTTGTGCATCTTAGGAGTATGTATGAGTACATTTATTTGATTCCGTTACGATGAGGTGATGTGGTCATGGTGTCTTCGAACAACACTGTCAAAGTGAGCAAATTAAAGGATACCTTATTTCAGTAGAGCAAACAGAACCTCTCAAACAGACAAACTCACTTTACGAAATCCTCACTACCTCTTATAAATCAGTATCACAAAGGCAAAGGCGCCCACACCTTCTAAGTGCTATAGTAGCTTAGGGTTCTTCTGTAATGAATGTGAATTATCATAGAACAGACAAGCATCTCTAAACTCTGATTTGGGTCTGTTTTTGGTCATCTGGTTCCAGCAATAAGCATATTGAAAATGTCTTCATCATAGCAAAGAGGTAGTAGCTATGAAACATACTTCAAAGTTACACATGCACAAGGTAGCTAAATGGTTGAAGGAGGTCATTTTACAGGTCATTTTAAGGAACTTGCGTTATTTAATTAGGTTCTAATTCTCCTAATACGTGCCTGCCTAACTTTATGCTTATTTTCCTTTCATTGTTGCATAATGATTGAGTGAAATGCACTGTTGTGGTTGAATAATTAGGTTCTTTGTCTTTATTTGAATAATAAGATTGTGGATAATTTAAGTCTTAATTTGCTTTACATACCGTGCTTGATTATGCCATGTCCTAGTGCAGCAATTATGAGAGAGGAACGTAAGTGGATGTATGAGAGGTGTGATAGGCAATGGCTTAAGGAAGAGTTTGTTAAAGGGGTGTCAGAATTTATAGAGTTTGCCAAACAACAACAAAGTTACCAGGACACTTTAGAACTAAGATGTCCGTGTTCTAAGTGTCAAAATAAGCGATATTTAGATGTTGATGGTGTTAGAGAACATCTTTTTAGAAGAGGATTTGTTGAAAAATATTATGAATGGGTGTGTCATGGAGAGCATTATCCAGATTTGGGTCCTCCTAGTGCCACATCTAACCCATTTCGGGAGATGGTGAATGATGCATTTGGACCTAGAGATGATGTTGGGAATGATATGTCAGATGGCGCTGTTGGGAATGATGTGTCAGATGAACTTGAAGAAGATCCACACCCTAATGCACAAAAGTTCTATGAAATGCTAAAGGCCGCCGAGGAGCCTTTGTTTCCAGGGAGCAAGCTGTCGGTGTTGGAGATGGCTTCTAGAATAACAAACTTGAAGTGAGTATAACTTGGCTCATCGATGTGTCGATGGGTTTGCTTCTTTGCTCAAGGATGCTATTCCTAATCAAAATTTGATGACCCGAACCTTCTACGACACCAATAAGGTAATTCAAGGTCTAGAGCTCCCGCATCAGAAGATTCATGCATGCCCTAAGGGGTGTGTGTTGTTTTGATCAAATATGTTGAAAGGTCATTTATCATCTAGAAGGCTTTAATAGTTTGCACAATAGTAGTTCTTTGCTGTACTATTTTGGGTTACTGAGTTCTTCTGACTGCTACAAATAGACTGCTAGGATGGGAGGTTTTGTGGAGAGTTCTCAGTTTGCTATTGGTTTAAATAGCAAACCAATAGCAAACTGAGAATGCATATCCTTTACAATCTATTGCTCATCCTTTTGCTATCCAGTTCTTTAGATTTTGTTCTTCCCTAGATTTACACGTTCTGGCTCTTAAAACTACAGATTTTGAAAAGCTGTGAAAATAAACAACAGAACATCTAGGAAAGACTTCCACATTTTTACAGGAAAAACCATGCATAAACTCCATATCTTTATTATTATACTAGTTACAGCAAACATTACAACATTTCAACTCCATAGCCTTCCAAAAAGACCATACCAAAGTACTTACAAACTCACAAAATAGAGCAGTAACTGCATTTCTCCCTATTCTCACAGTCCTTAGCTATCCTGATGATATGATACTTCTGTCACTGAACATAGTCTTGTATATTTTCTGTTTTCTTGTCCACTATTGCAGAGCAAATTCACATGGAAGCCCAACTTTGAACAAGATGTTAGGTCAACGTATGAGATAAAGGGACGGATCCGCCTCAAAGACATGGTCAACAAAGCTAGCAAAGTCCCCGTTGTGCAACGTATTCCTTGGATGTCAGAGAAAGTCCGTAAAGAAATGAAAGCAAAGAGGGAGGACCCGACATTCAAGAAGAAATCTGACAGAGGCTTAAAAAACAGAAAATCTGGTTTGAAGGGCCCTAACTTACCTGCTGCACATAATCTTGGTTCAGTATCATGCATTGAGTTTACCGAGCGTTTAGTAAGTACCTTGTGGTTATGTCGTTATTGATATTTTCCCTTTCAATTGTGTTCAATAGTTACTTATGGGTAATGAACCAATCTTGACAGGTTGCTCAGAATAAAGGGAAGCAAATTAAAGCGGCTGATGTTTATTGGCATTCACATGTTCGGAAAGAGGGCACTCAGAAGGTTTTGTCCAGTGACAAGGCTAGGAAAACCATGGTAAGTAGTTTGCTTGTAATTCTTATCGAGTATAACACTTTCCCTACCCTGCTGCTTCATTCTCTCTAGCACCAAAACAGCTTTCTGTCTGGGATACTCCTACGTTACATGTTCTATAGCCGCTGTTATTGTGATGTCTTAAGCACCTTATTTTGTACTGCTTGAGCACGAGAAACAGATAAAGATACATGCCACGGGTCTCAGTCAGCCTAGGTTTCACTGTGCACAATAAAAAAAAAAAAAAAAAAAAAAAAAAAAAAAAAGAACCAGTTTGACAACAGGTCACAAGTTTAATTCATGGAAATATATCTCCACCAAAAGTGGAAGTAGCATACAGTATACTACGCACTGGGGTGAGCTTGTAAATAATCATATACTAGTACTTTTCATTTTTGTCTTTGTATTAAGTAGGTAATGAATGTAGCTCGGAAAGCATTGCGGCACTAGGCTTAGTTTTATTTGAAATGGCTTAGATTCCTATCATCATGGTGGCTTGGTCTGAATCTCAATGAAGGATGCTTTGTCTTGTAGGAACACTTGTTTATTGGTTAGCTGTGACAAGGATATCCTTCCACTCGCTTGACCACTGATTTTCCACGAGATCTGAAGAACTATTGAAGCACTTTTGCTTCTATAGTTCTATCTTAACATGCTTGTGAAAGACATTTATTGTTATTCAATCAGTTTGAACTAATCAGTTCAATTGAATCTTTAAAACATCCAGAAGAAAAAAAAAAGGAAAAAGGCAATAATAATAAAATTAAAACAAAAAAAAAATGTACACTAAGAACTCTACAAGAGATCACTTTGTATTGCAGTAGCATGATGCCATCAGCTGTCACCCTGTCAGACGAACCAACAGCATCCTCCTCAAATTAGCTACATTTTGGATTTTGATATTTCTTTTGTACTCTTGTGAAGGCTGCTGGTATATTGGCTTAGGGTTGTGTTGCGTAGACGCTGTCCTGCAGCCTGGCATCTGAGAAAAGCAAAACTTGATTAGCAGTGTTAGATTCCAGAAATGCAATTCAGTGCTTAGCAAACTTAATAGCTTTCCTATAATGTAAGACTGCTGTGACTTCTGGATGACAGGAACTAGCTTGTAACATTTGTTTAATGCAGGACGCATATGAATCACGTATCAAGTACTATGAGCAGGAAGGCATACAAAAGGATCCGGACGAAGTGTATTATGAAGTGGTTGGCGGACACAAGAGGAGTGCAGTTTATGGATTGGGTACGAGTACACATTTGTTCTAAGAAAAAACTTCAAGTCGTTCATCTCAGTCCACCGCCTCCTGTTCTTACGCACCTTCAATCATCTCCCAGCTGGAGTCTCGTATTCACCAACAATCCTTGGAGGTGGAAGAAGCAAAGAGGATGTTTGAAGAACAAAGGCACCATTATGATATGGAAAGGGCTGAAAGGGAGAACGAAAGGGAGAACGAAAGGGCTGAGAGAGAAAGGGAAAGGGCGGAGGAGCGGGAACGGTTTGAGGCAATGCAGACCCAGTGGAGTGAGCTCTCCCAGATGCTTCATAACCGATGTGGCAGCATGTTTGTTCCAAGCCATTCTTATCCCCGTGACCCTCCTAATTCAGGCTCTGGTGCTCCTTGTGCTGCTTAGTAAATCTGGTAAGCATCCTCTGTTTTACTCAGTCAAGTCTCACTGTCAACAACTTAACAGGGTGTGCAAAGTTTCAGCAACAACTTAACAGGGTGTGCATAGTTTCAGCTCTAACATAGTTGAACTGATTTTTCTGTAGGTTCAGGATTGAAGAGTATGACCACTACAACATATAGCTAGCCTTCAAGAATTTGTACTCATTTTGGACATCCGGATTGAAGAGTTATATTGAATTGTAAAGCTTTAAAATGTGGTATTTAAATTCGTTATTTTGTCAAAATTTGATTTATTGCCTACAGATTATTCGAGCTTCCACAGGGGAAGATGTTTGGATACCACAAACATTTTGCGTCCACTGAATATGGTTGCAAAACCAAATTTGCGACCACTAGTAATGGTTGCAAAACCGAAATTTGATGTCCGTTGGTAGGTTTGAATGAATAAGTTAGCAACCACCTTTGCGACCACTAAGGTGGTTGCAAAATGTTTTGCGTCCAACTTCTAATTGGATGCGAAGTGGAAGCAAAATTTTGCAACCATCATTTTCGGACGCGAAATTTGTTTAGCGACCAGGTATTCTGAATCCAACTCAAGTTGGATGCAGGTGGTCGCAAAGTGGAATCTGCAACCAAGGATAGCAGTTTTGCGTCCAATTTTGGTGGACGCAAAGTCCCTTTTTTCTTGTAGTGACATGTTCTGTTATTTCAAGGATGAAGTTTGTGTAATGAGGATTTCGTGAACTTTTGGATTCTTATATGAGAGTTAAATCTGACTTGTATGTTTCGAAATGTAGTACTGTCGCGTTAATAGTGCTTTTATCATCACTAAGATATGATGATTGTGAATTGTAATGCATAATGGGGCTGTAATTGTAGTATTCGACCGAGCTGGCATAGTAAGAAGATTCAGCAAAGCTTGTTATAAGTTGGTCAAATTCAATCTGAAAAAGAGCCCAAGTAGTATGTTCATGAATTACGTAATTGGGATTATTAGTCCAACAAAATAATGCATTAGTAGCTTATTGCCTCATATGATTTGTAATGCTATGAATGAATGATTATCTTGCAAAACATTCTCACTCTCTTTGCGTTTGCTTCAATTACACATAACAAAATGTCTTGCCTTGCAAAACCTTGTCAAATTACAATTGTCTTTACTGTCACTCACAAAATAGTCAAAGAGAAAAAGGGAGCTAATTTAGAGGGAATTAGGATGAAATGTTTTCTTCAATGTAAGTGATAAAAACAAAATGGGACAAAAATAAAAGGGGCACGTGATTCACATATATATATAGGCATACAGGAGGGGATACCGAGCATTTTTTTTTATAGATATTGGGTTACATTAAGGTTCATCGTTAAGCTCTTTTTTGTTTGCAATAGTTTGGACGAGGTTACGAAGAGTCGAAGATTATTCAAGAGGATGTTCCTTGGTGCATGTTATTTGTCGATGACATTTTTATGATTGACGAGACACGAGAAGGTGTTAATGCCAAATTGGAACTTTGGCGGGATAAATTAGAGTCAAAGGGCTTTAAACTGAGTCGAACAAAGATTGAGTACTTAGATTGCAACTTCATGAGAGATAGGGTTGCCTCGGATGTGGAGATTAAGATTGGTAGTGAAGTTGTACCAAAGAGGATTGTTTCAGTATCTTGGTTCAGTTATCCAAGGCAACGGCGAGATAGATGACGACATGACCCATCGTATCAAAGCGGGGTGGCTAAAGTGGAGGAGTGCGACAGGGATTCTATGTGATAGGAAAATTCCATTAAAATTGAAAGGTAAATTCTATTGTACAACCATTAGGCCAACTATGATATATAGGGCAGAGTGTTGGTCGGTGAAGCAGGTGCATGTGCAGAAGATGCAGGTGGCCGAGATGAGGATGCTTCGTTGGATGTGTCACTTTACAAGAAGAGACAAAATTAGGAATAAAGTGATAAGAGGCAAGGTGGGAGTGACCGACATTGACAACAAGATGCGAGAGACGAGGCTCAAGTGGTTTGGGCATGTTAGGAGGAGACATCAAGATGCTCCATTGAGAAGGTGCGAGAGGATTATACTTAGGGATTGCAAAAGAGGAAGAGGCGTCCGAAAAAGAGTTGGGGAGAGGTAATCAAGTAGAATTTGACTCTTCTAGAACTCACTGAGGACTTGGTCCTAGATAGGAAAATTTGGCGTAGTAGGATCCGTGTAGAGGATCCTCGATAGAGTGTGTGATCTTGTTTTAAAAAAAAAATCTTTTTGCAAATATTTAAAAAAAATAAATAATAAAAAAAGTTATTGTGGATCTTTTGGAAACCGACTCTCTACTAGGTGACTAGTTAGGAGTAAGGTTGCGTACATATAGACTTTCCCAAACCCCGTCCTAAGGAATATGTACTGAGTCGTTGTTGTTGTTGTTGTTGTTATTGTTGTTGTAGTATCAGTCCTCAAACTACATTTTTGGTCGGAAAAGTAGTTTTGTTGTGTCCCCATTAGTGATTTTTTTATTAGGTGTTTGTACCAAAATTATTTTATTAGGTGTATACCACAAAATTGTTAAACTTATAAAATTTATTCCAGCCAATTTTACTACTTTTTTTTCATGATAAGCATAAATCTAACTTAGCTATTGCCAATATACATGTATTTAAATTGAGATTACACTATATAATGATCTTATTTTTAAGCTTTCAAATTGATTCCTTACCTCCTCTAAGTTTCATTTTACATTTATTTGCTACCTTGAATTAACGGGGTTGCATAATAAAACTGAATAGCGAATTTCGTCTTGGGTATGAAGCAGTTTTAAATTCTTTGCCCAGCTGTCCTATTCTTTGAGGTGCTTATAAGTCATCGCGACGAAATAATCACTGTGATCGACGGAGAATACCCTTGATTGTGAAAAAAAATAAAAATAAATAAAAAATGAAACCGGACAAAGACCAAGGATGCAATTTTTGTTGGTAAAATTATTATTATTACCCACACGCTTTTTGCCCATTTTAACCTTGCTCTAAAGAACTCCGATGCTACATCAATTATTCACCTGCCCACCACATCAACTTTTCACTCACTCACTCACTCACTTTACAACCTGCACCTCCATAGCCATAATCTTCATCAAGCTCACACATTTCATTCAAGCATCTAAACTCAAGTAAGATTTTCATCTCCTCCCCTTTTTATTTTTTTATATTTTTTTTTGCTGATTAAACTACTAAGAAAACAGATTTTACATATATGTTTATTTTCCAAAGTAGTTTGTAAAAATGCTAACTTTCTGAAATTACTTAAATTATGCCTAAGGTCTTAATCAGGAGTGTTTGGGACGCACTTGGTGGTGAATTGGTGATTCTTCTGCTTCAGCTGGTAAACCCCATGTAAGAAAACAAAACCCTTTAATTTTCTTGTAAAATCAATTCCATTTGATGTTTTGTTATGGATCTTCGCTTTAATTGAAACTTTAAAGTACAGGAGCTTTCATTTCTCTGTACTCTTTGTGGCTTATAAATTTTACAAAGTTTTATGAATTTCATATGTATATCTAAGGTAGGTTTCATGTTTAGATTTGTTTGCAATATGAGGCTTGAGGCAAATTTTAGTATTGACACAAGTCATAGCCACTTTGAACTTGTTGCATCTCAAACTTCTATTCTGCGTCATCCAATCTAGTTTTGAAACAAAGGTGGCAGAAATGGAACCACCATTTCACCATATAAAATAGTAAAAACTGCCTGACAATGTGGAAGGTGCTTAAAATGTTGTTTCGTTGGTTAATTTTATTATTTTGCTTCACCAACCCTTTAATAACAAAATGAGGTAAATGTGTGACGAAATGGATAAAGATCGCTGAGATGAGTTTCTTACCAGTAGCTGTGTGTTATGCGGTTGTTTGGTTGACAATGAGTAATGTGGGAAGTTGAACCTAGGAAGTAGAATAGACTAATAGTGCAAAATTGTTTGGTTGACAAAATTGTGGGAAAATGGAGGAAGTCACTTACCTTGTTCCCCCTAGGTAAGTGGGACTTCTTGCGGGTAGTTCTACTTCCCATTGTCAACCAAACAATTTCGCCCATTTCTCAGGAAGTTCTATTTCATGGGAATACCAGTTCCTTTCTTTGATAGGCTTGATTTATATAACAACCACCACCCTGTGAGTTTGCTTCTTTGTTTTGCTGCTCCACTTTGACGTGAAACTGAAACTTTAGCAACTCCTTTAATATTCAGCAAATTACAGTCTGAATTATTGTCTTGAATGCGAATCATTGTTTGTCATGTGCTCATGTCCATATATCTTTTGGCATGTGGCATTTTTGTTGTGTTTTCCATAGTTGGTTGATTGCTATGTATGGTGAATGGTGTGACATTAGTAATATATAGTATTTAGTTATATTATTGAAATCATTCACTAGGCATTCCATTACTGACGTCTTCATGATCTAACACAATCTTTTCACGATTTCCATGTGTCAGATCATATTGTGAAATGGAGAAAAAGGACTTGAGTGTAGGAGGAAGACGTCGATTTTATGATAGGGTACGTGATAGTATAGTTGGTGTTAGGGGACCAAATAATTTTCTAGGTGGAGGAGTTTTTATTGAGGTTGGTTCGAGTCAATTAGTACTCACTGCTGCTCATGTTGTATTGGGTAGTGCCAACAATTTCGTAATATTTTGTGTTAATGGGACATCATTCCAGGCTCGTAGAGTGTATACTAAACGTGAGTCAGAATTGGCACTATTGGAGGTTTTAGACAAACCTGAAGGTGGTTTTAAGTGTCTTGAATTGTATGACGGGCCGTTGTCTAGGTGTGCTGAAATCCATTTTGTAGGTCATCCAGGAAGACAAACGTATTCATACAATATTGGTATGATTGCTTGTGTCACTAGAACATGTGAGGACATATACAGAGTTGTTGCCTACGGCCCCTGGGTTTCCCACAGTTGATTATCCTGACTTCATTGATGATTTTCGAGGGCTTGCATCAACATTGAGATTTGTTTCAGGCAAGAATGTGCATGGTGGTGGTAGGTTTCGTGGAACTGGAGCACCATTCTTGGATGGTAAAATGGTGAAGGGAGCTTTGTTTATATTTTTGTTCTTTATGTCTACTCACTAATGCATGGTGACTTGGTTCATATGTTCTGATTCACAACCTGCGCTGCGAAACTCCTACTTCATGCACTACTAGCTACTGGACTACAAGTGCCCAGTTTAGTTTCTACTGTTGGTTCTTTCTATTTAGTTTTTATGGCTGCCTTGCATTTTTGGGGTATGGAAACATTGATCAGATGTTGAATTTTTGTACCTTTCGGGTGGTACGTGGTAGCCTGGTGAATGAATATTTAATTGCAGAACAACAAAACTACTCTGAACAACATAGATAATACAGATTACAGAGTATGCAGGTGTAGTAAAAGTTATCCACAGATACCAAATAGAGAATGATGGTGGAGCGAAAAGTTTTTCAGTATTACTCATATTGAACAAAAGTAGTCAGCAAAACTCACCTGTAATTTGTGTACAAATGCAAAGATCATTGGTAGAATGTTGAAGCAAAACTCAACTAGCATTTGCGCAAGTGTCAACTTCTTCATCATAGGCTTGCATTTTTCCATGAAGATCGCTCCTAGTAGAATGTTGAAATCTAACTCAAGTATGATCCGCAAACTCAAATAAGCAACAAATAAAAACATATACATTACCCTTGCAAAACCAAAACGCAGTCCGCAATTTCCAGATCTCTGCTCTACCTTAAAACAACTTAACAAACTCGACTAGTAACCACTATATGTTCAGAATTTTCTAGCTCTCGTTCCAACCATTGTTAGACAATTTAACAACTACACCTACCAAATACTACAAATTAGCTCCAATTTGCTGAAGAACCAACCACTTATCTACTCCAAACAGTTTCCACATTTACATCTACAATAAAGGTCTAACAATAAACTTGTGTACTAAGATTTCAATATCCTCTTCATAGTCTTCAACATGATACAAAAACATAACTTTCATCCACATAATGTTACCATTGACTGTAAGATTTAAAAAA
The DNA here is from genome assembly GCA_038025085.1 of Tetragonia tetragonoides. Lineage (NCBI taxonomy): Eukaryota > Viridiplantae > Streptophyta > Magnoliopsida > Caryophyllales > Aizoaceae > Tetragonia > Tetragonia tetragonoides. The sequence goes on from CM076139.1 coordinate 13,563,742, forward strand.
CAACAACTAAAAGTACCAGAATAACATATCATATACAGTAAGTTACAACGCAAATTCATTCATTACAAGCTAGTTCGTAGATTCTTCTTTTCTTTCTTTCTATTCGATGACAGTTGATGAATAAAAAGATCTTAGTGCTTTGGCGTGCATATACTTGATCATGTGCTTGAAAGAGATACAAGCCTATAATAGATCCTTGGCGACTGAATAAAGGTGTTCCACTGGAGCCCTCCATACTGTCACCATGCACATTGTTCACTTGAACTAATGGCAGAGATCCAGAAAACTCACGATTTTCGGGCTCTTCAACATAAGTTACAGGTCTTCGTCTTTATTTTTAGAACTGCCAACCCCCCAATAGTTTCTCATTTGCTTATTCCTCGTCTCCATGTATTTCTTTGATTCTTCCAATGATTCCCGAACATCATTATACTCCCGACAGCCAAATGAAACCTGACCCACAGGAAAAGAGAAATCCAAATACCCGGGATGCCCAATAGGATAAACTTCTACCCCAACCAGAAAATCTGTTTTCTGAGAAATAGCAGCAAAGGGAAATACAAGTTTTGAGTTTGAGGGGTCAACTTTTAGAATAGCTAATCCTAAATAGGGGTTTACTGATAAAATGACAACATGAAAAATTTCACCCGTAGATGTTTTCACTTGTACGTCAGTATTTTGGTCATTCTTGACAATATGCGACAAAGTTAGTATACGACCCTTAGCTGAAACAAAAACACCTACCCCTTGACAATCATAAACCTTTTCCCCCTTCGAATATTTCAAAAATGTCTCAATAGAAACAACGCAATTTACCCTTCTCTCATACAAAACTCGCTTCTGTTCTTCGGAGAGCTTTCCACCAATATATTCTTCTTCAAATCTGAGTCGTCCCTCCATTTCCTAAGAAACCTCCCTAATAAGAAAATATCAATTTATCAGTATTGAAAGATAACCATGATATATATAAATATAAGCTCAGAAATATATGTTCAAAACTACACATTTGGTAGTTTGATTTTAGCGCTGAGACAATTTAATGTGTTTAAGCTATCAAAAAATAAGTCAATTGACAGGGAAAATAGATGTACAGAGGTACTGGGTTTAATTATGTTTCCACTTCTGATTACAGAAAAGAGAACTGCATGCTGCAGCTTATCAACAAAGAAGATTTAGCTGCTAAATAAGGTCTTCACATACCATAGTATAACTACATCATCTAAGGTAAATCACAAGCTAATGACTGCAGGACAAAATATGCAGAAAATTGAAACAGCACTGCACCCTCGAACTCATAAGAAGAACACAAATTATTTAGCATCCCAAGAACTAAACTTAAGCCATTACGATTAGCTCATTTTCAGATTACTAAAGACTTAGTTTGCCAAACGACATAAGGGCTTCAATACTCTTTGCTGGGTAAGTTCCAATGACATACACAGAGTGTTGCATCCATGCATTGCTGATTGAAAACTGGGATACAATGTTGTGGAGAAGGTTCACAGTTGAATATGCTCCTAAAGTAAACTTCTTGAAGTTCTTAACATTTATTACAAACAAAGTCTTTAAATCAACTGAGCACGTGGTTGTTTCCTAGATTTCTTTGTCCAATCATTAGATTAAAGACCGCTTGAAGAAACATTTAGTAGAAGAAATGTAAACAGACAAATCTCAAGATGCAATCTTTAAATGTAGCGATAAAGTCATGAACATTAACAATAGAAATATGGTGATACAAGTTATATTGTACAGCTAAAAATGGTAATATCTACAAACTCCTGAAAACGATGCAAATTATTTAACATCACCAAGGGTAAGACATCATAGATCTCTCAGTTTAAAATTACTAAAGACTAGATATAACTAGTTCATCGAGTGGCAGTACGACTTCAATTATCTTTGTGGGTTAGTTTCACCAGTACACAGCTGCATCCAAGCAGTACTGGTTAAAAATTGGGGATGAACATAACCGCTTCTTAGTAGTGACAAATCACAAATGTTGATGGAAAGAGAGCGCATTGGAACCTGCTCATAACATGAATTATTATTGTTTTGGGCAAGTATTTTTAGCATGAACTTGTTTCCTATACTCCCTTGTCGAAGAAAAAACCTAAAAGCCTAACATTCAGCTAATATTTCCAAATTAAGAAATCTCACTGCTTCGCACGTTAGGAAATACCAATTCTTATCAACAAGTAGTCATGATTTTGAATTTACAATAGAAGTAGCAACCTCAATTCCACGTCCAGTCATGTATACTACAACCCAGCCACCAGACAAAGCTAAAATGTAGAGTGCTAAACAGAAGCACTAAGGTAAAGTAATGAGGCCACTAACAGACCCAGCATAACCAACCTAAAGGCAGGAGTAATAATTATCACAGAGAAGGGAGGATTAGCCAGAAATAATGGAACTGGTCGAGAAATCTTCCAGCAACAACAATGAAATAATAATAATAATAATAATAATAATAATAATAATAATAATAATAATAATAATAATAATAAATCGAAGGTAAATTATTTTTTAGCAAGAGAGACATCTAAACGAGTATAAGTGGATATCACTCATGTCACAAATCCAAGTATAGACACCTCTGCTTGACCAGATGGAAGGAGTACTAGTGACAGAGGAGTGATACTTGTGTATGGCCGGGAAGGAGGAGTGTTGGTGACTAGTGATGGGCGGACAGCCAGTAATCTCAACAGAGCCATCTTCCCACTTTGCCATAGTTCTTGAGCCATCATATCCTCCATTGCTAACACTCTTCCGTCCCCCTACTTTTACCAAGAAATTATTAGATGGTCCTAGACCATGCTCTCTCCTCTCACAACTATCACGTTTTTAAGAGGTTGATTTGAGTGGGGTCCACTTACTTTGTGAGAGGAGGGAACATTGGTCCTGGACCATGTAATAATTTCTCACTTTTACCTCTTACCCTATTATGGATTTTGGACATTAAACTGTTTGTGACATCTCGGTTTCCAAGGGCCAAACTTTGTAAGCGGTAAAACCCCCTCCCTCTAGTTAAATATATCCATTATCCACATCCACCACTTCTTCACTTGTCTCAGAACAATAAGGTTGATTACTTTTTTTTTTCTAGATAACATGGGTGTCTAAGATTTGCTTGACTAATTCCATGAGCCCTGAAGTTAACGACCAGGAACACCTCCAGTGCCCTTGAGGAGACTCAAACCTGGGACCTATGGAATACATCTCAGATGTCTTACAATAAGGTTGATTACTTCTTACAGCATCAAACCTACAAGGGTGCAACATTACAACAAATTACGTCATATCAGCATATGTACTAACACATGGAGTGACCTGTACAACATAAAGCATATACTTGGGCAATTCAACTATACGCCTCTAACATCTTGTTTCAAATCAAAATGCTCGGGATTGTAATGATAAGGTAGGCTCTTAGCCCCCCACCCCCCACCCCTCTCGGCCTCTCCCCACAAACACACAAAAAAAAAAAAAGAATTCAAAAGGCATCCTCCTTGCACTTGGATTTGAGATCATGGAGACTAAGCAATAAAAATGCAATTGCGATGGTAGTTTGCCTAGACCTACAATTCTGAATCACAAAGAAGTCAAAAAGAAATACCATCACCCACATTGAAATGATGAGGCAACATAGTCCAGATATGAAGGCATGTGTCCCCTATTCTAATAAATAAAGGTTTTTCCCTGTTGGATTTAAGTGATCCCATATAGCCAGGCCCATTTAGCTTACCGTAACTACTATTACAAAGGTTCTATGCTCTTGTCATTCTATGGAGAGTCATGTTCATTCAACACTGAGTGGCATCACATATTCAGTCCCAAGAACAAAACCACAATAAGATTTTCAGAAAAATAAAATAACTCGCCATTACAATCAAATTAAAGACTAGATATAACCTATCGCTATCAGCAAATGAAACCAAACAAAACTACTAAAAGATAACACAAACTTCATCACAGCAATCATGATTTCCAATACTACAAGAAAAAAAGTTTTGAGCAACTGATAAACTGTAGCCCAATGCTCCATTTTTATCGCTAAACATTGGGCAACTTTTTTTTTTTTTCTCTTTTTGCCCCATCCGTTGCCCTATCCTTGGGCAACGAAAATAAGGAAGTTGTCGCACTAACCTGTGAGATTGAGCTGCCTACTGCAGGACTTTGAGCGACAAACTTATTTTGTGGCCCAAAGGTGGCCACTTGGGCAACAAAATTCCAATTTTTGTGGCTAAGTGTGGCTTAGTGGGTGGTGAAATTCCAATTTTTTGGCCTCAAGTGGACAATATGACACTTTAATTTCTTTACCAAAAAAAATAAAAAATAAAAAAGAGATTATCTGATCATGCATATAATCAGGCAGCAACTAGCAAATGTTACCTTGTACAAAAAATATTGATATGGAGTTACACAACCAAATACAAAAGATTGGAGCTACATAAGCAAACTCCGCCATAGCAGAACTGATTCTAGTAGAAACAAAACTCCATGTTTCACAGTTTTTAAGCAGCAAATACATAACCAATAGTAAACCAGAACATGACACTGGAGAGTGGAGAATATAATTCATAATCATTCAAGAGAGCCCCTCATTTAAGACAGGCCGAGAAAACAGTAATCTAATTATGAGGAGAAGGCATCAAAGCTCCGTTAACTGAAAGAGAAAATTGGAGAAGGCATCCAATTCATAATCAAGATCAAAGCAGGGGGATATCCTTAATCATCTAATCTCAAATACTATTATGCAGGGGTGTCTAAGAAGATAGCAGTTCAAAGAAGAGTAAAGGATTTGCCGAGGATGAAGAATCAAATATCACAACAAAATAGCCAAACCACCAATAGTTGCCAGAGCAACCAAAAAGAAGCCACAGCAAAATAGTGAGGAGCTTCAGGGTGCGCATCTAAGGAAAACTTAAGTGTAAATTTTGAAATGCAAAAAATGAAACAAACTACAAATAAATACTAAATCCATTCAATATTTATAGCAAAACACTCCTCAATTATTTCTATACTGTTTCTGGTTGATCGTAGAAGCAGCTCTTCTAGTGACAAACAAAGAACCTGCCACAATTGATCCAAGTCGTTACGGGGTAGAATTTTTTATAATTATAGGAGCAACATATCTTAAGAACTGAGGAAAAAAAGCACCTGTTTTAAATTCCAGACACAAAAAGACTGAAAGAAGCAACCAAAAGTATACTACTACAGTACTTCTACTAGTGCAGAGAGCAAAAACGTGTCCAAAAAACCTAAATTTGAATGTACAAGCCACGCAACACATTACACAAAGCCAACAAAGAACTGGAAAGAAGCAACCAAAAGTATACTACTACAGTACTTCTACTGGTCCAGATAGCAAAAACGTGTTCAAAAAACCTAAATTTGAATGTACAAGCCACGCAACACATTACACAAAGCCAACAATAGGGGGACTTGAACATATTGAGGGGGTCCTTTGAGTATAAACTGCAATGTATAGATTGCTGAGTTCAATGACCCCTACCTCCAAGGAAACAAACTGGGACAAGGATTCTACACAATAACACATATACCATATATATAAGATAGAAAAGTATACTTTTATGCAACGTAATACCAAAATAATGAAGATCAAATATAATGAACCATGAAAAATATAAATGCGTACATGCTTGACCTCTAAAATTACAATGTGGAGTACAAAAATGGTAGCTATGCAAACAGGTAGCTTCCCATCAATCAAGTGAGATGCACAGTCAAGAATGCAGTTACACTTACACATATTGGAATCAATCTATTTCTCACAACTCCAATGAACCAATTTAACAGCAGGATGCAATCATGACCTAAAATTATTCTGAAAATAGCTAACATAGCTGATACAGAGTACAGAGTATGGTGTAGTAAAAATCATCCACATGGTGCCAAATAGAGAATGATGGTGGAGCGAAAAGTCTTTCAGTATTATAAATTTAGTATAACAAGCATAATTGAATAAAAATAGTCAGCAAAACTCAACTATAATTTGTGTATAAATGCAAAGATCGCCCGTAGAATGTTAAAGCAAAACTCAACTAGCATTTGCGCAAGTGTCCAACTTCTTCATCATGGGTTTGCATTTTCATACAGATAACTCCTAGTAGAATGTTGAAATCTAACTCAAGTATAATCTCAATCCACAAACTTGAATCTCATCCCTTTGACCAAGGCCACATCAGAAGCATGCACTACCTTTCTGTTTAACCAAAAGGCAGTCCACATTTCTAGATTTTCAGCTCTACCTTAAAACAACGTAACAAACTCGTTTCGTCCCTTAACCACTATCAAGAAGTTTTAAACTCTCATTCCAATCATTGTTCAATATTGACAACTACCTACACCTATCATATCAATGAACTTATAAAAGATAAACCAAAAGGAATAAAAACAAAACAAATGAACCAAAAGTGAAAGCAAAGAATCTTTACGAAGCACATTCAAACCCTGATGAAAATTTGCCTATACCCCCCCCCCCCCGCCCAAAATCGAACGGTCATCACATTAATTTACCCTTCAATTGCAAAACCCTAAGGTAAAGGTAGAAACTTGGAACTCAATCACACAGTTCTATTGCGACTCAGGAGCTTAAAAATGATAGAAATAAATTAGCAATGAAAAATAACAAAATGAGAAAACTCTAATTTTACTAACCGACTAATTGTAAGCTCCTGCAATTTCCGGCTATGGCGAGAATTCCAGCGGAATAATAGAGGAAATGAGGGGGTTTGAGTTCTTTTGCTTCTTCATCTTAGCCTCTTCTCTCTCTCTCTAAATTAATGCTTCTTTCTTGTTTGAAAAGGTGTTCTCTCTCAGTTGGGGAAGGAGAGAGAAACCTGATGAAATTGAATGAATATTCAGTTTCTGGTGCTGAATTTTCTGGAATGATGGCTTGTGAAGTTGTGCCCGATGAGAATAAGAACAAGATGATGTAGACGGTAGAGTGAGATGAAAATAGTGGAAGATGGCGATTAGGTCTTGGTCTTGGTCTTGGTCTTGGTCTTGGTCTTAGTCTTGGTTATGGTTATGGTTATGGTTATGGTTATGGTCATGGATCATGATCATGGCCATGGTCATGGACTCATGAATCTAGTCTTTTTTTTTCTTCGTCAAAAAGAGGATGTAAGTAAATGCGATCGAGACATCCTGCTACGTAATGTTCGGACTTTCGTGTTGAACTGTAAATATATCAGACTAAGGGTAAGTATTGACTTTGTCAACAAAGCACTAATAAAGGGTTAGTAAAATTCATAAAAGCCTGCAAAGGCATGGGAGAATGGGGATTCGAATATATGACCTTATCTTATCAAACCAGTAGGATAGTGTTGGCTGTGGGGCGGACCAAATGGGTTTCGCCTAGACCTGTAAAAATGGTTCGACCCAACGGGTTACGGGTCGGGTTGGTTACGGGTAATTTTTGGGTCGAATTCAATTTTTAGTTCATTTTACCGGGCTGTAAACGGGTTCGAGTTGAGAATGTATTGTCAGGCCCCTAAAAAAATGGGTCGGGTCAGCTTTTTACAGCTATAGTTTCGCCCCACATCCACCCCAATTGGGGCGGGGAGAGCGCCAGATGGGGATAGTTTTGAAAAAGCAAAATCGCCATGGGGATGGAACAGGGATGGTTTATGATGTTCTCCAGTTGGATACCTGCCTCATACCCACCTAAAAATATAAAAAGTGTAAAAATTCTAAATATAAAATATATTGACACAATTTGTTCAAATGTATCTTAGTCTTGTTGTTTGCAATAATGACCCAATTTGTACGTTTATTGGGTTTGCTTGCTATATATACTACAATTGCTTTTATGCAGGTATCATGTGGATTTAAGGCGGATACCAGGTGGATTTGGGGATGATATTAGGTGACAATGTATACCCGCTGGGTAATTAGGGCGGGTTGACCGTAGCAAGGTGGATATGGGTATGGATATACCGATATCCACTCTTACCCCACCCCATTATCATTCCTACACATGGAAGTATGTTTGGAAGCACTAGACCACTACCCATCTAGTCAACCTTTTTCTTTTGAGGAAACTCATCTAGTCAACCTATGAAGTTGCTATTTTTTTTAGTTGTTACTCAAATTTTAGCTTTTTTCTTGATGGTAGGTGGGTGATTCGGAGGTCGTGTGGCTTGAGCTTGAGAGTTAATTACTTAGGGGATGTTCTTTTCAACTGGTTATCAGTTTTGTCCAGTTTTAACCAGTTTTTTTTCCAATTACCAGTTATAAAATACAGTTTCTCCCAATTTTGTCCATTTTCTCCCAGTTTGACCCAATTTTGCCCAATTTTAATATTTATACATATTAAACATAATAATTAAATATACAATATGTTATATCAAAATATACGCATTGAGTAATATTCAAACATGACTAAAAAGTCCTTATAATAATAATAATGACGACGACGATGATGATGATGATGATGATGATGATGATAATAATAATAATAATAATAATAATAATAATATCATCGTCGTCGTTACTACTACTACTACTACTACTATTATTATTATTATTATTATTATTATTATTATTATTATTATTATTATTATTATTATTATTATTATTATTATTATTATTATTATTATTATTATTATTATTATTATCAAGTCTTGTGTGAGACCAACTCACAAAAAATTGGGGTCATTTTTCATCAATGAATGGGTCACTTATGATGAGCAGTGACCCTGTTTTCATTGAAAAGTGACCCCCGTCTCACAAAAAGTTACAAAAAGATCGTCTTATAATTTTTTTTGCCTATTATTATTATTATTATTATTATTATTATTATTATTATTATTATTATTAAACACTCAAAAATATAAAATTTTCAGTTTGTCTCAATTTTTTCCAATTTTGTCCAATTTGACCCAGTTTTCACCAGTTACCAGTTAGACTTATCAGTTTTCACCAATTTTACCTAATTTCTCCCAATTTCTCCCACTTACCAGTCAGGCAGTCACCGGTTTCCAGTCGAAAAGAATGAGCCCTTAGGGTTTGTTCTCCCCAACTGAAAAACATTTATATTTATTACTGAAAATTTATTTTTGTTGAACTTTGTTCAACTTCGTTGAACTTTGTTGAACTTTATTGAACTTTGTTTAACTTCGTTGACCTTTGTTTATTTTTGTTGAATCTTGTTGATTCAAGTATTTTTTATAACTAATTTATATATTAGTTTGTTTAACTTTATTTAACAAAGTTTGCTGAAGTTTGGTGAAATAAACACAAATAACCGGAAATAAGTTGGGGACAACATAACCTTACTTGTTAGTTCTGGTTGCGGTCTCCTAGTGTATGATTAAGGCGTTGTTGTCTCTCCAGTCTCCTCTCTCTCTCTCTCCCCAACTACTCGGCACTGGTTGCGGTCTATCGCCGTCTGCTGCGCCACTCTCTGATCAGGTAGCCAAACAGGTCCCACCCCGCTCTCTCTCTCGTTTTAGTCCTACTTTCGTTTTTCTGTGAGATTGTGTGTGTGTGTGTGTTTGTGAGTGTGAATAAAAAAAAATTTGAAGACTAAAAAATAAAATTATCCTTGTTCTTTATGCTGTAATTTTTAGCTGTTAATCATGGAAGGCTAAAGGATGAGTTCTGTTGGTGGTTTAGTAAGTACTTCAATCACTCAATTTTAGGCCAGGTTTCAGGGAACAGTATGTTTTTGAGGTCAGGGAACAGTACTAAATTATCCTATATTGAGATGCTAAATTGCTAATGATTATAAATTTGCAACTTTTGTGCAATGTGTTTGTTTTTTTTTGGGATGTGGGTAATTTGTTGTGAGTAGATTCTGTGGATTTCTTAGTTTATTCTCAGTTCTTTTGGGGTATATTATTTAATATAAGCTCTATTAGTTTGGAATTTGGATGGGTTGGGTAGCATTAGCATATAGCATATGTCAGTTTCCCTTTATCAATTACTAGTCTTTAAGACCTCTCTCTTTCCTCCTTATTCACCTTGTATCTTATTTACATACGTTATGTAGTTGTTCTTGTTTTCCCTTTTTTGTCTTTTCTTTTTCAAGAAGGATAGTTGTTGAATTGAAGTATTAATTCATTTAAACTATAGTTATTTTCTTGTTCAATAAAATATTTTCATTGCATAGGAGGTTAAGTTCTGTTTTCTACCCAGTTACCTTTTTTTTTTAAATGTGGAAAGCCTTTGGCAGATGTCTCTGCTTAAGGATCTTGGTTTTTTTACATCTTATGTCTTTGGTGCACTTAAGTTTCTATTTTGTCAAATACAGAATTTGAGCCAATAGAAGGTATTTATATTTGGTTTAATTGATACAAGCCATTTCTCCAACCAGTGGTTATGTCATGAATGGTGTTCAGTACATCTAGATTGTCTGAGGATCAGGATGTTGACATATTACTATGTTTGTCAAATCCCACTCTTGGAGGGAGGAGGAGGAGGAGCAGAGGGAAGACATTGACGAACCAGGACAATAGATGGCGCATCAACCATTAAGTGTCTGGTATTTGATGTTTTTTCATTTGGGAAAAGACTTCTGGAATTTCTCTTACAATATGAATGTTTTGTCCCCCAAGGAGCGTAAACAGGAGAATGGGAAAAAAGGTCTTTGTTGTCAAATCTTGGCATGAAATGTTCAGATTTTTTTATATCTAATTTCTGAGAATTCAGTGATGAATATTGAATGTTCTCGTCTCAATTTCTGTGGTTAGTGCAAAATGCTGGTTCTTCTTTCTTGCTTTTACATGTCTCCTATTTATATCTCAAGTTGTGTATAAGGAAAATAGGGATAATTCTCCTATACAAATCATTTGCTTTGTAACATGTGGATCTTATGGATGAGACTTACGTATCGGTTTTCTCTTTCAAGGACAAATTCTATTTTTTTTTGCTGAAGATGGAGCAGACACCTTCTCGCAAAGGTTGGACCCCCAGATGTTATCCATGGCATTGCTCTTCTTTGAGTCTTTCTTATGAATTATTGCCTTCCTTTTGATATTTAATTTTTACTTCTGGCAAAATTGGCAGGCCGCAAGATTTGGTTAAACACTTGCTCGAGGTTCCGTACTACTGTGGAACATACTGCTAAATTGGACCTAGATACCCGTGAAGCTGCTCTTAGAGCTGCGTCAAGTGTTGTATGTCTACAATCCTACACGGGTACATTTCTCTCTGACTTTTGCTGTGTTTTCTTTTTCGTCATTTCCCAATCTGGATACTTCGGTATTTACTTTGGTTAGATATAGCAATTTATGGATCCTGATTTGTACTTTTACCAATGTTTTTAAATCCGGACCAGCTGGTTGAACCGAGGGGACTCAAACCTAGGACCTTTAGAATAGATCTCAGTTGAGCTCCCCCCTCATGGGTTAGATAGAGAAGAATATTAATCACATTAACTGTGTACTGTGAGCGATCTAGGGTAGTATGTTATAGGGAGTTTCAATATAGAGAAGAATATTGATCACACTAGTTGTGTACTGTGAGCTATGTAGGGGTAGTATACTATAGGCGTTTTAATATTAGTGATAAGATGTATCTCAACTGGTAAGACCTCTGAAATTTGTTCCAGAGGTCCCAAGTTCGAGTCTTCTCAGGGCCACTAGAGCTTTTCGTGGCCGTTAACTTCAGGGCACATGGGATTAGTCGTGCAAAGTCCGAATACCCATATTATTTAAAAATATTGTGATAAAAAGTGTATGTTCTGGTCTTAATTTGCCTTAATTGCGTCTTATTTTATTGAAAAAATAAACAATTTGATTTCATCTACTAACATCCTGAACTGTTAAGGAAACAAAAGAACTATTTTTCCGGCTGTTAATAAGTGGGTATCCAATGTTTCTTGTCAAATCAGGTGATAAACAGTCATTATCTATCTGCTCTGGGATCATTATGGAGTGTGACAGTGAGTCTGACTCTTTTCTTGGTACAATTTGGACATCTGCTACCCTCTTGCGATGTGAGAGTGGTTCAGCTACGGTTGCTGATGATGTCAAGGTTAGTATTTACCCATATGGTTGTATCTCTTTACTGAAGATGCATGTAGAAAAGCTAGTCTCCCCTTAGTGTCTCATCATTTTATTTTATTTTCTTGCATGGTTATTTGTTGAAGTTTGATACCTTCTTGTTCCTTTGGCGCAAAGGATGGATGATTACTGTGGCGTTTTTGACTTTTTGTATGCTCATATATTTGCAGATGATGTGTATCTGGGAGGTGGTAAAGTATTTGAGGGTCGAGTCATATCATTTGACTTCCATTACAACATTGCTGTTGTAAAGATCAAGTCAGATGTACTACTATCGACGGCTTCCATTAGACATGTAGATGTTTCAGTGCCGATTGAACCTGGTAACCAATCATTTCAGTTGCTTCGTCATCAGGACTCGTTCAGCCTTTATCCCGGTGAACCAATTTTAGCATTAGGTCGCTATTTTAAGGACCCTTATGATATTATGGTTGCACCTGGTGTATTCAGGTACTTGTTATTCCGGGGCTTGTTATTAAATGCATATGTTATTTTTTAGCGGAGTGTGTGTGTATACATTTATCTTAGCCAAAGACAACTAACTTAGTACTTGTTAGGGGTGATTTCTTATTGTGAACTAGAAATAAATAATAATAAAACAAAAATATGAATTACGTTGATTTCATGATAGTTTTGCATTGTGTGGATTTATTACCTGTGTGGATATATTATCGCATGACAATAAAATATGTACCTCAAATGGTGTTTGAGATGCTGCCTATCTTTCTGATGCTAGTTTGGTCTCCATCTTTCATCCAGGTCTGGTGGCTGCAAATTTGACTGTAAAGAGCTTCTGAAAGCAAGTTGCAAAATTACTAAGGTGATGTTTGTTTTTCTTTTCAAAACATTCTATTCAGCTTTTTAAAACCTTGTCCTCAATGTTGAACATGGAAGTGGAAAACTTGTGGTGCATGAAGTCTATATCCTCCCAAGTGAGTGAATGTTTCTGACTTGATCAAAAGTTGTTAACCTGTTGACTTTGCAGTAGTCCTATTTCCACTGCACACTCATACGTAGTAGCAGGCACAGCGGTTAACATTTGTCTGTCATCCCTAACCTTCTTCGTCAGAGAGAGAAATGAAACACTGGGTGAGTGAGGCGGTCATCTCTAAAGCTTAAGTTTATGCTTAGTTACTGAAAACCTTTCCAGTTTTCATCTTCGAAAACACAAACATAATCTCCAGTTCTCCACCATCACTCTCTCACTGCACATTCTCTCTCCTCCGTCTATTATTTATCCAGTCCTCCACCGCCAGCCACAATGAATTGAATGCCATGTTTGGTGACGTTTCTTGCAAAGCTGTTTTTTGCAAGCCAAAGGAGTAAATACTATTGCTATGTTATTGTGGCTCTCTCTCGTGGAATTGCAGGCTATCAATAGTAAATTTGTCCAAATAGTAAAGAATCTATCGGGGTCAGCATAGTGCATGCATAGTGTTTCATCCTTGCTGGAGCATGTTGGAGATTTGTCAACTGCAACATATTCTTCTTCTGGTTCAACCACGCTTCAACAGATGGCACAGGAGAAGAAGCGGCTATCTCTGGACCATGCCGGGGAGATGGATACCCACACAGCCAAAAAGGATTTATTTTCTGAAAAGAGTGACGATTACTGTTATACCACCACTCAGCCACGTTCATCCTATGATGCCACTGTATAGGCTTAGAAGAAGTCATGCACCTCAAGTAGGTGTCAACGTACCTAATTGATGCTTTCTGTTTGGCCATCTATATCCGGATGGTAAGCAGCACCCAAATGCAATCCTGTACCCAGCAGCTTGAGGAACTCATGCCAGAGGTTGCTGATCTTGTCCTGTCAGAGATTAGGCCCTGATGTTGACCAACGTAGCTTGCAGTTATGTTCCAATTACAACGAGCCACCTTGCTAGTAGTAAAAGGGTGACTAAAGGAAAGAATGAGCATATTTACAGACTGTCCACCACCAAAAAGACTTTGGAAGGCGCTGTACAAAATCTATACTAATCTGACTCGGAAATTTGGTGGGAACTGGGAAGGGTAAAGCATTAAGGAGACCTAGATAGGGCTAGTTATCATGTTTGTTTAATGGACACACAGGTCACATTATTTAACCGTGTCTTCTACATTCTGCTTGATGCCCGGCCAATAGAATAACTGCCTTGCCTTCTGATAGGTTCCACGGATACCAGAATGACCTCCCGATGGAGAACCATGGCAAGAGTTAAAAATATTAGACCTCGGCTTGGCCTATGTAGAGCTTGCCTCTGTACTTGAGTAGTCCCTTGAATCTTTATACAAGAGTAATCTGGGCAGCTGAAAGCTTTCCTGAAGCTAAGCTATGCCCTTATAAGAATGGAGTACATCTTACTCACCAGAGAGTATGCATTAGCAGCGCATTGTGAGAGGATTCTGCGTGCCCATGATCTCTTCTTGATAGCATCTGCAACGCTATTCTCAATTGTATAGCTCAACCCAATTTGTCCATCACATGCCTTTCTGTTGAAAGTGGGGAGGTCCTCCATGAACTGAAGGGCTTCATGATACTCTGGTATTATTAAGGGGAAAATTCTGGTAGTATGCCTCCATTTGGTAGAGCCATATATATCTCTATTTTCATAAGTGGACATCTCCAAATTTCTATGACCAAAATCCCTACTGAGAGATAGCCAAAGGTCTACTTGCTGCATCATATTTCCACCCATGCCTTCGTAAGAAGCGTCCATTTCCAGAATGAAAGACTTACTCCATTCTGGAAGAGCCAAAACAGGGATTGAGTCATAGCCAGTTTCAGTTGTTCAAATGCCTCCTCAGCCTCTGGAGACCACTGGAAACTAGTTTTCTTCAATAATACACTCAGGGACTTGCTTATAGAGCCATAGTGCGGTTATTTACTGAAAAACTTCATGGTGCATACTCAATTACACATGCATGGATTCATGACTATGATGTTGCATGCAATAGTAACATTATCTTATTTATTTTTACTTGTACATCAATATTATAAGATAGTTGTGCTTGATAAACATCATTTTTTATATTTTATTTCATTAATCACATAGGTATTGGGGGACCTGTAATAAATTGTTCTGGAGAAGTTATCGGAATCAACTTCTATGATCCCATGTATACTCCATTTCTTCCAATCAACATAGCCTCTAAATGCTTTGAGGACCTGAAGAAATATGGGTAATTGCTGTAATTCCTCCTTTGAGAATAATATCTTGGACTGTGAACTGACTTTGTAAATTGTCATCTCTCCAGCCAGATATCACGTCCTTGGCTTGGATTGGATGCGATAGATCTTTATGCCGCAAAGTTAGTCACGCTAGAAAAACTGAATCTCATGTTCCCGCATGTTGTGAAAGGTGCTATCATAAAAAAGGTGAGTCTTCCACATGATCTTTTATAATATGTTCTGATTGCTCCAATATCTGCTCTTTCTGTGTG
Organism: Tetragonia tetragonoides; assembly: GCA_038025085.1. Taxonomy (NCBI): domain Eukaryota; kingdom Viridiplantae; phylum Streptophyta; class Magnoliopsida; order Caryophyllales; family Aizoaceae; genus Tetragonia; species Tetragonia tetragonoides. The sequence continues at coordinate 13,579,203 of CM076139.1, forward strand.
GTCTAATCTGCAGTAATTTATTGTTGTTAATGCACAAAGAGCAGCTTGTGGCTTGTGTGCTAACTGTAGTGGAGATGGAAATTTATGGAAGTAATGCTGTAACTCCTTCAAATTTCCCTACTTATTGTCTAATGCTTCAAAAGCTACAGACATTATTTAAAAGCGGAGATATCAAGTTTCAAGGCGCTAAAGCCATACTTTCCGATAATTTATTAAAAATTTTAAACTAATAAAAAAGAAGTTAACTAAATATATTCCGTTAGTACTAGACTATTTCTAAATTCAGTCTTTTTTAGAAAACCAACATACATAGTATCTTAAATCTCAATACATTTATTTTTAATTCACTCTAGAAACTTGGAATTGGAGTATGAAAAATAGTTGTATCAATTTTAGTCTATGGAGCCTCTCTGCTCTCAGCCTCTAACTGGAGCCGAAATGATAATTAGAAATTAAATTTACATAAGCTCATCACTTCATGGTAACAATAGGGCATTACCATTTTCATATAAAGCATTTTAGTATTTTATCTGGCCAAGGTTGGTTTCGCTGATTTTTCACAAAAGCAGCACAGTGAGGTGGGTAGTACAATTGTCTCTGAGCTTGCGTAGACTTCTCCTTGATTTCCAGCTCTACATCTTATCTTCTTATGTGGATAATAGCTAATATTTGCCAGATCAAGGGTCACTTTTCTAACATCAATCTGTTAACTTTTATGTTATTTGGTGACAAGTACTAGTACTAATTAACTTTTTTGCATACTACAGTTCACCACAACTAACGAAGGTAAACAAGAGATAAAAGAAAAAGAGAAATTAATCATGAAAGTCTCATGGTGGAGAACTGGAATATATTGTCACTACATACATTAACGGCTGTTTTACTATGAGCTTTTAGAGTCTGTTCACAAGCAGTTTCAGGCTAGAAGGTCTAAGCTTATATTACTTTGGGGGTACACCATACAATAGATATGCTTGAAGGTGATTCTCTCATCTTCACATAGCTGAAAACAGACATGTTTGTGCATTCACATGCCCAGGGGGTTTGTGGTAGGGATGGGGATACTGTGAGCATCTTCATATGAAAAACTCACAAACATGGGATCTGAACCAACAGAAGATAAGAAATTGCAGAAAATCAAATAATGAGAGGATATTCTGCTACCCCGCCTACCGATGAGTATAATACACATGGCAGGGTGGTGAGCTATTTTATGCTTCAGAGCTTCTAAAACATTTTGAACATCTGTCTCCTCTAAATCTGGGGCGTCTGAGTTCTGAGGGATGCCGAATTTAAATAAAATCACATGTGATTAGAATCCTATTAATGATTTGTATGATAATGTCAGCAACAGAGAACTCACTGTCTAAATTTCTTTCAGGGATGACATATCCATCTTCACCTAGTGTCACAATCACAAACTTAATGCATTTTTATCTCAATAGCATCGCAAGAGGCGCTGTTGAAACTGATGAAGCTTCTGTCCATTGCTCTGAAATGGAATGCAGGAAATAACCAGATAAATCATTATAAACCTTCACATGTGGATGCCAAGGGGCATTCAAAACACAATATAGAAGAGCTAAACCTCAAAGATAATAAAAGAATAAGTAATTAACAAATTAAGCACACACAAGCTAACCTGTGGAAATTTGGCTGAGCACACCACAGCGGTGGCAAAATTTAGGAGCTCAAGCCAATGCTTACTCTTTTTTTTCAGCATCTATTAGCATAGGGGTTCTTTTATGAGTTGCCTGCCTCTTTTGCAGCAACTACATCAATTTCATGTCAGACATCAAAATATACAAGTCTTGCTCCATTCTGAGCGGATTCTAATCTTGACTGGGACAACGGGTACCCTAAGTGGATACCCCTCTTTCACGGTCACCAACCGAGCTTCTCCTTGCCTAGAGAAGCAAGGGCATTCAGAAGTTATGCTGGGCCAACTTGTAAATTAGCCTCATCTCTAGAGGACACGTAGTCCTCTTTGTTGTACCTTTGACATTCATTTTTATATTTTACCATTGACATTCATATCTAATATAAGTATTTATGTAATGACCATGAAAGAGGAGTATGTGAAGGGGTGAAATTGAATACTCCTCTGATGTGCCCCGTGCACCCTATTTATATCTAATATAAGTACTTACACTCTCCTTATGTTCGAGTGATGGGTAAAACAGAAGTGTGTGACATATGTGCATGTAGTCAGCTTGTTTGGTGGTATTTAGGCGGATTAGCAGTTTTACATGATAGGCACGCTTAATATTCATGGCTGGACAAAAATTTGAATATGGTGTGATAGAAGTAGCTACTATTCTCAAGTATGGTATGGTCTTACTGGTTGAATTATGGGCATGGCAATTAACAGTCGTACTATATGAAACAGGTGTTACCAGATTCTCCAGCTGATATTGCTGGATTATGTACTGATGATATCATTACTTCTTGTGGTGGAAATTTGGTTGGTAGCTGCTTGGGGGTATGTTTCTATTGTTTATAACATATGATTTTTTTTTTTGTCGTCTGATGTACAACCAATGTCACATTTAGTGCGTAGGTAGTACTGAATCTACTTATCCAGTAAACTATTTATCTATTAATCGACCATTTTGTGCTACTCCCTCTGTTCAAAGTGGTGAAGTGGCTTGCCCTAGTTGACTTTTAAGGGTCAAATGAAGAATTTTTTTGACCATATACATGTGAATAATTTTGAGGTCTTATTATCTGATCGTTGCTTGACAACCTATAAAGGGATACCTGATACCTCTTGAGAGAATCTATGGTCAACTTGGATCCGAGAATCTATGGTCAACTTGGATCCTTGAAGACTGTAAAAAGTCAACGAAGACCATCCATCTGGAATGGAGGTAGTATTTTGAACTTAGAATACTGATCTGTTAAGCCCCATAAATAGTAGAGGTATGGTCTTTTCCATAAGTAAATTACCTTAAGTAGCAGTTGGTATTTCCTTTAGTTAGTATTAGCTTTAGACAATTTGCTAACCTTGAGGGGATAGCTCACTTGGTAAGACATCTAAAATCTATTCTAGATTTCCCAAGTTTGAGTCCCATCAGCGATAATGGAGGTTTTCCTGGTCATTAACTTCGTGACCCATGGGATTAGACAAAGCTTAAATACTCGTGTTATAAATATATTAAAAAAAAAAAAAGGCTCTTTCAACAGTTTTGAAAATTACAATTGTTTTGCGGGTCTATAGGAAACAACTTCTCTGCTAGGTGACTAGATAGGGGTCAGGCTGCGTACGTTTGGACCTCCCGCCCTCTGCGAGATATTCACTCTGAAAGACTCATGAAAGACCTCCTAAATTGTTGTATATCTGCAGGTGTTGTTGTATTGTGAACATAAAAAAAGACACATGAAAGAACTCCTATATTGTTGTATGTCTGCAGGTGATGCCTTTCTTGCACACCAGTGGCAGGCAGAAACAGTTTTGTCTTTAATATTATTGTTAATATTATTATTAAGGCAAGCTCCCTCTATGATCCTCTCCACTACCCCAGTAATCATTACCCTTAATCCAAGCATGTCCTTCAAGGGGTTATGCCTTGGATGGCTTGGACATGGGTGGTTTCAGAAAGAGTGTTTGAAGTAGTATGAATTGTTTAGCTAGCTTACATTTCCATGGACATGGATGGCTTACATTTCCAAGCCAGCCCTCTCTTTCAACAATTTTCGAAATTTTTGCGGATCTATCGGAAACACTAAAACAATCTCTCTACCGAGTGACTAGATAGGGGTAAGGTTGCGTATGTCTGGACTTTCCCAGACCCCGCCCTTGGGGATTGTTGTTAGCACAATTAGAGTGAAGTGGCCGAGATAATCCAGCAAAATTTATGAGGAAACCTTGACAGTGAAGCGTATGATTATAATCGTATCTATGATTATTGTGGTGTCTAGAGCTTATTATGATTATGATTATGATTATGATTGTTTGAAACGTAACTTTTTGAGCAGTTTCTAGAAACTAAATTTCGGAGAAGTTGGATGGTGATTGATGGTATGGTAGAGGAAACAGAAATAGATTGTATATATGATTCGTTTTCTCAGAGCTCCTTCCTTTTTGGTATCATGTATAGATTTAATTATGTAAAGATAACTGGCAAAATGAGCATATTACTCATGTTGCTTATACCACTAAGTGCAATTTACACCTACTTCAGCATTATCGTTTACTCTCTATTTTAATCATGTCTTCTCTTTGTTCCCTTCATCCGTTACATTGCCTCTTCTTCAATTTGCTTTGAACAACAATGAAATCAATCTCTATTTAGACTCTCTCTTCAGTCTCTCTCTCTCTATATATCTTCTCAAACTATCAAAATTGAAAACCACTCCCTATTTTCAGGATAAATTAATGTATTATTCTCTGCTATGACGAGTGACGACAGAAGATCCCAATGGAAGAGAAGATCCTTTGTCTCCCTTTGTATCTCATCTACAATCTCACTTTCTTGTACATTTGAGGGCCTATTTGTTTAAGGTTCAGGGAATGGAATGGAATGGAATTAGAAAATCTCGAGAACTTGATACTTCATGTTTGGTTTGACACTTTTGGCTTGGAACTTGATACGTCTAGGATTCAAGTTCCCCCAAAAATGGCACCACCTTATTCCCCCCTCTTCCCACCGGTTTCTGATTCTGATACCTCCAGGTATCAACTTTTATTATTATTATTATTTTTTTTTTCCGTTCAACATTTCTTCTCTACCCCAACCCTCTGCCACTAGAACTAGCCACCACTACACCACCACTCTCAACCATTACCGCCACCCCGTTCAACCACCCCAAATCAACACCGGTAGAAGAGAGAGAAATCTGAAAAGAGTGATAGTGGTCAGTGGTCGCCGACACAAAATCAGTGGTCGATGGCTATAGATCGGGGTCCCCGACCGTGGAGGCTTGGATCTGGTATCAATGTCCGCAATGGACTATACAGGAGGCCGGGGCGAGTGGCCGATGGCTTGTGGGTACGGGTTCAGGCGGGGGAGATTGTGCTTGGGGCCGGAGGGGAAGGTCGTGGCTGGTGGTCGGAGAGAGAAGAGATGATGATAGGTGGGTAATTGGGTATTCGATGTATTGAATAAAAAAAAAAATGATATATGTGGGCAATGCGTGATTGATAATTGATGATGGGGGTGGGAGAATTTATTTATTTATTTGCTATTTCTCTGTTACATTTTTTATACTCCTATTCCATAATTCCATATCTTGGGTGAACCAAACACTAGAATGAATATCAAACTCATTCCTTGAGTGAAACAAACATATGATATCAAGTTTGGAGTTTCCATTCCATACCTTAGGTATTAAGTTTCATACTCATTCCATTTCATATTGCTGAACCAAACGAGCCTTGAGTATTTGACACATCACATTTTATTAAATTACTCCATCTGTCCCAAATAAGTTTTGTAATTTGTTTTTTCACGGTCTTCAAAACACCCGTTTGATCATAAATAATTGAAAAATATATGGGTAAGAAAATTATAAAAATATGATTTTTGATAAGTACTACAATTTAAAAAATGAATATTCTAAATAGAAATCTTTATAATTGTTGACAAATTAAAGGCCAAAGTTTATAAAGTTCGACATACACAAAACAAATGACAAGATTTATTTAGAACGGATGGCATAAAGATAAAATGCATAATAAAATCACATGCGACCAAGATATGTTTGGGATAGGGTGATACAATGTGGAACCAAAAATCCGGATTGAAGCCATTGTGAAGTGAAACCGGTTATGTGCTGTAAATCGAGTTCATAGTCCTCCAAAAAGCCCAGACCCAACCCTCACATTCAAATTTCAAACCCTACAACAAGCTCAAAGGCCCACAAACCCAAACCCATTAACCTAAATCCTATCTCCCTTTCATCATAAACCCTAACCCTATAAACACTCTCTCTCTTCACAAACCCTAACCCCCCTTTTCACAGTTCACACCCTCACTCTACCCTTCTTCTCGCCGCACACCTCCTCCATTTTCTCTCTCCTCACTCTCTCTCTCCTCAACCATGCCGCCCAAATTCGACCCATCTCAAGTAATCGACGTCTACGTCCGAGTCACCGGAGGTGAAGTTGGAGCAGCTTCCTCACTCGCTCCCAAAATCGGACCACTCGGTCTCTCTCCTAAGAAGATCGGTGAAGACATTGCCAAAGAGACAGCCAAAGACTGGAAGGGTCTCCGTGTGACCGTCAAGCTAACCGTCCAAAACCGTCAAGCTAAAGTTACCGTTGTGCCATCAGCTGCTGCTCTTGTGATTAAGGCTTTGAAGGAACCAGAAAGAGATAGGAAGAAGACTAAGAATATTAAACATACTGGTAATATCTCTCTTGATGATGTTATTGAAATTGCTAAAATTATGAGGCCTAGATCTATGGCTAAGGAACTTAAGGGTTGTGTTAAGGAGATTTTGGGTACTTGTGTTAGTGTTGGGTGTACTGTTGATGGCAAAGATCCTAAGGATTTGCAGCAAGAGGTTGAAGATGGTGATGTTGAGATTGCTGATAATTAAGGATATTGAGAAAGAGTTCTGATTTGAAGATTTGTAGGGTTTTATTATTGTTAAGTTGATGAATGAATCATCATGATGATGAATTTTTGGGGCCCTCGAAAAAATGTTCTATTTGGATATGTATGTTTCTTCTAATCTTTTCCCTTATATGCCCAAATGCGATGGATAATTTTATAGTTTACTCAGTTTTTATAATTGAAGTTAAATGCATTGCATTTTCTTTATGCAGTGATCTTTACTAGTGTTATTTTAGTGTTGTTAATTTAATATGGTTCCCATCAATGTTAATGGTTGTACTTGCGTTTAATTCTGAGGTTATGATGTTATGACTGATTGAGTTCGTTTGCTTATGCTTTGGAAATTCTGGGTGTAGTAATGTTCACCATAGATGTTGCTATGATTCTTAGTATTAAGTCTTTGAAATATTTTGTTGGTAGGGGTTGAGTTGAACTTATGGCATTGAAAGGCTCATTGGGGTTGTTAAGTTAACTAGGCAGTGATCACTTCCTTTGGAAATGATTTGCTTAGGTTTTGCAGTGATCGTAACGAGCGTTGTCTTAAAATTGTTATGTGTTGCTGGGTACATATATCGATATTGATTTTCTGCTTGCATTTAAGTCTGAGGTTATGATGTTTTTATTTGATTGAGATTGTTTGCTTATGCTTTTGAACATATGGTCTACATAGGATGTTGATATGATTCGAGTCAAATGTCTTTGAAATATTTTGTTGGTTGGGATTGAATTTGTGGCATTGGGAAGCTCATTTGGGTTGTTGTGTTAACTAGGCAGTGATCACATTCGTTAGAAATGCTTTGCTTAGTTATTTTGCCCCCAGTATAATCAGGGTCCTGTTTAGTGGTTCGTGATTTGTTGAAATGTGGGTAAACAACTGATGCTGGTTTTGGGTGTGGTGATTGTGATGAGAAGTGTTGTTTGTGCTTATTGTGTTGCATAAATGTAGCAACAGAGTTGTTTGTAAGGGGGACATTAATGTGAGGTATTGAACATATTTGCCTAGTGCTTTCTAGGCTCTGATGAATTTTACATTAATAGTTGTTGTATTGAACATATGGCTTAATGTTATTGTAGTATGTTTATTGGATCATGTATTTGACGTGTTGTGGCTTTGGTATCAATTTTGTCGCATTGATAAGGCTCTGTGGTTGTCTTGTTCTTGAATATACTGATACCTTAACTAGGCCATCTTGCCTTAGTAATGCTTTTGCTTTGTTATCTGCTCTTAATATAATCTGGTTCATGAGCTTGTTTGTCTTTTCTGATTTTCTTATGGAACTCATTTTGTTGAAATGTGGTTTTAGAAAGCAAATGAAATTTGTTATTGATAATTAGAATCGTTGTTTGTGCTTCTTCTCTTCTTTATGTGTAGACTGTAGCTATTGAATTGTTTGCTCGTAGAGATTTGATATGTGATGTACTCTGCTAGATGTTGCAATTAGACTCTGAATGATTTTTACACTCAGTTGCTTTTCAAGCTTAAACATTGATTGATAGGAGTAAGCTGTTTCGCGTTTCTTGTGTTGAATGTCATCTGTTTCACTCTGTTTTAGTATTTTTTCCGGCCATCCTGTTTTTTGTAGTTTTTGTTTTTGATCTTGTATGCTAATCTTCTAAACATGGACACTCTTGGAAACCATATTTGGCACATATTAGGCCTTTTCGCTATTCTATGAATAGATTCTGTGTTCGATGCCTATGTAACCTAGTGCATTTGCAGTTTTGCACTGCTTGTGTGAATTTGTTCTGTATTCTTTGTAGATAATGTAGGATTCCTTTGTTATACGTTTCCCAACTAAGTTTCTTCAAGCCTCTACAAGGTTTTTAAGTGGTTGAGAAGCTGTTGTGTCCGCAGACTGTTTTAGGTAGGTTGGGAATAGATTGTGTTTTGCCTCCTGTATTGGTGTATCATTGTTGGAAAATGTTGCATAATGTGATTAATTTTTGCACCTGCGGATCTACTTGTTCATTGCCAAATGACTGGCGATTTCCTACATTTTTGTTGCTATAATTTAGGGGTTCTAACTTCTAGGGAAGCAGAGAGATCCACAATTTTTTTGCTAAGTTTTGCCTCCTATTTTTTCTCCCTGGTAAATTTTAGAGTTTTGCGGGTGTTTGCAAAGCTGTTCTTCTAGACACCACTCTTTTTCTGTCGGGTGACAACGCATTTATCCTTGGGTTGGAAATATGTGTACCCTTTTTGGAAGAGCCCATACATATACATATAAAAAGGCAACTCACCTTGATAGTCCCTTCATTAAATCTGGTTCCTCCTTTCTCCCGGTTTCATACAAAAACACCAAGTTGTCTTGAATAGCAATTCTCCATCTCTCTTCTTTCTTGCAATCCAAGAGGAAGAGAGAATCATAATAAAAGCCGCACTCTTGTCGAGCATTGTCGAGTCGTGGAACTCGAGTAGAGGGATTCGATCTCAACCAAACCTAATCTGCCAAGTAAAGGATTCATTGTTGTTTTCTCAACACCAAGGGAAGAATTTCGTAGTTTGTCTTGTTTAAAACAATGGCTAGGAAGAACATGAAGGTGAGTTTCGTAACTGAGGTTGCTCCCTCTCCCATATTATATCCTCGTAAGCCTTCTTCCTCTCCTCGTCTTGAGACGATTAGGGAAGGGACAGCTGAAGGTTATGAGGATGATTAGAAATCTCTAACGTTCCTTCAAAAAAAAGAAATCTCTAACGTTGGTCCGAAGTCTATTTTATTGGCTTTGGGCTAATGATTTCGCTGTAAATGACAATTTTAGAGACTAGAAGTTAGCCACCTCCATGCAGAATGGTCACAGAGGACATGAGCCGTTGCTATATTTCCTCGCGAGTGTTAATTGTATATTTACTCCATACGTAGTTGTGTTGGTCTTAATGACATGAATATTATGTAAATGATACAAATAGAAAGGTGAATTAAATTTATATTTGCACTAAATTTGCCACTCTTCTCTTTATTTTATTTTATTTTATTTTTTTTTAAATCTTTTCTCTTTGTGGGGTTAGTCCTAAGCTCTTTGGTCAATATTTGAAAACATTTTTTTCATTCTAGGACATTAGTTTGCGTTAACTTTGATTAGCATTAACTTTTTGTTCTTTTTTTATAAATACGCAAATGAGTGATATTATAAGTTTATAACAGAAAATCTCGTATAGGACGGACTTATGATAGAGGAATATAAATAAGAGCAGCATACGTCAAAACCTAATACAAACTTAAATGGATTGTATCTTGATAAGGGCCTTAAAGAGCCATAAAAGACGAATGAAGTTTCAATCTTATCACATAAAGCCAGCTACACTATTACAACCATTCACATAATAACATACCCATACATTTCTTGTTGTAAACACTGGACGGGGAATTCTGTGGAGCGGCCCCAGAGGCTGTCTCACGACGACGGCATATCTCATTATCAGAAAGCCCCATATGAGCCAACCGAGCGTTGGTTACAACTTACAAGTGTTTGATAGAATTGGAATTCCATATTATTACTAAAAGTTTTACACATATTTTTGCATCAAGATAAATGCAAGTACCAAAACTCTCGTTGATGTTGAACCATTAGATTCATTACCTAGATTTCTTATATAAGCTTTAAGAGTTAGGATATGACTAGTATCTCTGTATATGAGTAAATTGTTTTCCTTTTTTGTTGGTGGGTTCTTGTCATGTATGGCATGTGTTTGTGTCACATCCTTTAACAAGCTGATTCAAAATGATGAATAAAAACATTACTCACTTACCATTGTGTTACCAAACTTTGCCCCATTCTCATTTATTAGCTGCTCCATTAATGTACTTCGAAATAGAAACTGCATGTTACGTTAGTTGCTAGCTATTGTTTCATTTCTATCATCTCATGTAATGCAGTAATATGAGTATGATATTTCCTTAGTTCCTCACATATTTTAGGGGGTGTGGTTCAGTGGTAAGGAGACTGACTCATCCACCATCAACTAAGGTCAAGGGTTCGGTCGATATCCCTGATGCCTAGTCACTTAAATGTGTCTCCAATTTCCTCTTTTTGATACCTCCTCTTTTGTTCTTGTTTTCAAAGATCGCTCTTTAATAAGTGATGACCAAAAAACTATGTCACTAGTGGAGACCTATGTAATTACTCGATCTAATTTGACCTCTCTAGCCGAGCTAGAATTTATAATAAAGGGTAAGTGGGGAATAATAGATCATAGATTCATAGTCCTAACTCCTTAACTATTGTTTGTTCTAAAAAGAAAACTATAACAAGTAACTAATGGTAATAAATGAAGATAATGACATGACGATGGGTAGTGATGTATATAATAGTACTACATCAAGCATGTGCGTGAAAACATAATAGTAATGGGACTGATTGGCCAACTTGAACTGTCATTACGTATTGCCAAATTCGTTTGAGACCGAAAACATTTAACCTCAATATATGTATCCATCCCTAACTTGATAAACCGACCACTAAGAAGTCAAAAATGGTGGCAAAACACATCTCTAGTCTCTAGTGACTTAAAAACAAAAAGAGACCAAAAATATATTCTTTCTCCAATTATGGAATCATATCATCACAACGTGGCAAAATCCTAGCCACTAGCCTACACCACAAGGGAATGCCAATGGTGGTTAGTGATTGCAACTTCAAGATAATCTATTAATAATCATTGATGATGATCCACGATTGTGATTGATTATATTTTCAATATACTGTATAAGCAATCACAAATATAATTAATTACAAATATAAGCAATCACAATCTTGATTCATCATTGATTATTGATAATAATACTCATAATTTGATGCAATTTGTGTACTCCATCCGCCCATTTTGTTTGTTTCGTTTGACATTTTGCGATCTTGTAAGTCGAACTTTATTTCATAACACTTTTTTATTGTTAATATTACTAAAAATTACAAAATCATAATCTTATAAGGATGCTTTACAAAAATGCATTTACCAATAATTATATCGTATAATTTTTTATACAGGTTTTAGTTTAAAAGATGGTCAAAATTGACAAAATTTAATCTTAAAAATCAAAATTTTGCAAACAAAATACGGAGTAATAGATATGAAAATTTACTCTATAACTCCAATACATTATACTAACTTACATTTCCGCTTCAATAATAAATTGAATGGTGAGGTCCAACTGTTAATTACTCCTTTACTCCCATAATAAATACTCCAATTAGTTTTTGAAATCCAACCTAAAACCTCACAATTGGAAGACAATAGAAAGCTCTTTGAGCTAAATGCTAATTAGCAATTATGACAAATGCTTAAACTAATGAAAGTCTAATGCTTTTGTTAAGAACTTTTGAGCTTAAAGCAAATGATTAAGAGAGGGATAAGGAATAGGGGTTGAGGATAACGTGGCTAGAAATGAGTGGTTGAGAGAATAAGGGGATGATGAGTTGGCATTTGGCCGGTGCTTAGCTGGGCGGTGCCTCACTAACCTCATGTGACTGGGACAGCTTCAAGAGAACGAGAGGTGGTCCGGAAGACTTGGAGTTACTATTGTGGTCTTATAGAGAAAAAGGAATCCAAATATTAACAAAATACACTCACTGGTTAGTTGTAGCTGCGTTGGATTTGTCTATTTCTTATACTTCCACTACAATTGAAGATGAAGTAAGAAAAAGGTGCCACTGCTAATTAGTATTTTTTTATATGGGAAATTTGTAGTTATTACTCTAAATTTTGCATATAGGTTCAGTAAAGAGTTTTATAAGAAATTGAATCCACGATCTTTATCATGAAATTCAACACCACAGTTAACTTTCTACGTCTTTTAAGACGCCACTAATAATTAGTTAAAGAGCATTGCCTGCACTGGAGTGGTCGGTACTCAAAAACAGTGGATTAGCCTCTAATATTTAGTAAGAGCCCTTCAAGCCTACCAAAGATCTGATAACCTACCCTCGCGGGCCTTCCATGTCTCCTAGGCATGTCCCATGCGATGTGATGAAAATATTCACCTTTGTTCCGGAGCCTCCTGAAAGCTCAAAGAACGTGGATTATTATAGCCTTCATTTTCGGCTTCACGGGGCTCGGGTGTCATTTTAGCCAAACTTCTTTGGAGGTTCTACAATGACCCTAGAGGACCCTTGGCGCCCTAGGAGGGTCATACAGATCCGAACTTGGAAGTATCACTCATGCCTTTCGTGTTCCGACTCTTACACCAGTGTCCCGTAAAATGCCCTTCCAAGCCTATCAAGGACCGGATAAGCAACACCAAGGGCCTCCCATTTTCCCTATAGGTGTTTCGCGCGATTTGGTGCAAAAATATACACCTTCGTTTGTGGGCCTCCTGAAAGCCCAAAAAACGTGGATTATAGCATTCGTTTTTGGCTTCCCGGGGTCCGTGTGTCATTTTTGCCCAAACTTTTTTGTGGGGTCTATCATGACCCTAGAATACCCTGGGTACCTCGGGAGTGTCATCCGGATCACCGAACTTTGATATCACCCACGCATTTGGTGTTTCAACTATTACACCAGTGTGTCGTAGGACGCCCTTCCAAGCCTATCAGGGACCGGATAAGCGACCCCAAGGGCCTCCCATATCGCCTAGGGGTGTTCTGTGCGATGTATTGCAAAAATATACACCTTCGTTCCGGGTTAGCCCGGAGCCAAAAAACGTGGATTATAACCTTCGTTTTCGGCTTCCGGGGGCACTGGTGCCATTTTTGTCCAAACTTATCTGGGGGATCTATCATGACCCTAGAGGACCCTCAGTACCCCAGGAGGGTCATATGGATCCTCGAACTTCGATATCACCCATGTCTTCGGTGTTTCAGCCCTTAAATCGGTGTCTCGTAAAAATGCCCTTACAAGCCTATCAGGGATTCGATAATGGACCTCGAGGGCCTCTTATGCTCCCTAAGGATGTCTTGTGTGATGTGGTGCGAAAATATCCACCTTCGTTTCGTAGCCTCCTGAAAGCGCAAAAACGTAGATTAAGCCTTTGATTTTTGACTTTACGGGGCCTGGTTTCCGTTTTTGCCAAACTTTTTTGGGGGGTCTATCGTCACCCTAGAGAATCTCCGGTACCTCAGGATGGTTATACGGGTCCCCGAATTTTCGTTTTCACCCATGGGACATGGGACATGGAACATGGGCGTTGGGACATGAGACAGAGCGCTCGCTGAGCGCTGGGACATGGGACACCGAGATTTTGTTTCAATAAATTTTTGATGTACTTAGTTCATTTTGATCTAGTGTCTAATATGATAATCTTTGGTAGAAAAACTTTATAATAGAGTATTTTCAAATTTGTTAATAAAAGGCTAATAATTGTTTCTTAAGCACTCGGTCAAATATAGATCAATGTTTACAATATGACTAATCATAATAAGTAGAGCTATACTGTAACAACCAATGTCATTTAGGGGTAGATAACTCTAACTTTTATACAGGCACCACAAGCCAATGAATGACCCTTTTTTTTGTTATTATTATCAAAGGCTAATACACGACTAGTGGATGACTATTAACATAACTTGAAGACATCCTTCCCCCAACATTATAATATTTTTCCTAACCAAATTAAGAGTCAGACTGCAGATGAAGCTCTCAAAATCCCACCTTGGTGTTGTTTTAGTTTTATTTACCAGTTGATTAGAATATTAGTACCAAAAAGAAAAAAGAAAATTATTACAAGAAAGTTAGAAGCAAGACAACCCATCTGAAAACTTTAAATTAAAAAAAAAAAAAAAGAGTTGAAACATCCCATATATTGCACGGGCATTTACGCTAGTTGATCATATTATATTGACCATGCCAATTGAGAAAGTTATCCACCATTTTCAATGTAGTCAAAAGTTATATTACTTTTTTGCTTTAAAATATAATGGACTAAATCAACATGACTCATGAAACTATCAACACTTCTTATTTGTTGTGAAGTTGTCGATGGTGATCACACTTCGGATCAATGATCAAACAGAAATAACCTTTCTGTGAGACTTTACTCTCACAAACGTAAGATTGCGTATAACCGACTTTTCCTTATCCTATTTAAGCGGAAGTCTCTTGAAAAGCATTGGGTAATGTTAACTCTAAAGGTATCATCTTAATTGGAATCTGATAATTGAATCAACCTTGAGGATAAGATAAAGTAAGGTCATTTATGAAAGAATATATTCAGTAACAATGCATAACATGTAAAGGCCACATTGGTCTAGTTAGGAGCACATTGAAACTCGAAACATTAAGATATAACTTTGGATCCCAAATTAACATATAGTGAAAAAAAACAAAAGCCAAAAAAGAACAACCACAAACCAAACCCATGAATGATGAGATCACCCCACTAACTTATCACTACTACCATAGAAGAAGATACTACGGAGTAACATAAAACCTAAAGGACTAAATTATGTGGTGGATAAGAATAGGGAGGCAAATAAAGCAAAGAATTTGTGGGCTCCTATGTCACACTTGAAAATGATAGCCCTACTTATGTAAATGGGGCGGCCAATTCACAATTTATTTATTTATTTTTCTTAATTTTTTTTTTAATTTTTTAATTAAATCAACCTACCAAAAACCCAATTTTATGGACCCATAAATACCCTTTACCCATCCACACCACTCAACAAAAACCATCCACTTCACTCTTAAGTAGCTAAAGAGCAAACAAGCTAAACAGCAATTCAACAAGAGGGAATTTTGAGGAGAGAGAAAGATGGGAAAGGATTTTGAGGCAGGAGAGGCAAGAGACATATCAAAGGACTACCAAGACCCACCACCATCACCTCTTTTCGACACCGAAGAGCTGACAAAATGGTCGTTCTATAGGGCTGTGATTGCTGAGTTTGTTGCAACTTTGTTGTTTTTGTACATCACTGTGTTGACTGTGATTGGGTACAAGAGTCAGTCTGATCCTATCAATGGACCTGATGCTGGTTGTGGTGGTGTTGGTATCCTTGGAATTGCTTGGGCTTTTGGTGGCATGATTTTCATCCTTGTTTACTGCACCGCTGGTATCTCTGGTGAGTTATTTCTTACTTACTCGCTGTTTTACTAGTTATTAGCTGTTTTACTGATATGGGTTAAAGTTATATGATTATATGTTACACGGGTTATTAAGGACCAATTAGATCGGACTAACTTTTAATTTGATTTGTGATTGGGAGAATATATGAGTAGTAATTAGTTTATAAATTTAATTTGTTCTTATATTAATTTGTGATTAGAAGGAAAATTGTAGACAAATTGGCAATAGTTAGGAAAACTGAAGCACCAATAGTATGGAAAAATTAAAATTACCCCCGAAAAAGTGGAATGCCTAACGCAAAAAGAATGTTTTGTCATTAAGAATGTTACATTGTTTAGTTGGTAAAGTCGGTAAACGGTTACATCTCTAATTTGAGTTCGAACATCATTTTTTCTTTACACAATAAAGAAAATAAAAATAATATAAAAATAGAAATGTCACCTAACTTTTATTTGAAATAAGTTTTTCTTGACTTAAGGGACACATATTGTATTTACTGATACAGACGGATATTAAGCTCAAATAATATTCTAGTTAATTTAACAGGACATCTACTAAACTTTATTTATTTAATTTTGCTATTCTCACTTATTTATCTTAAAATTGCAAATTTTGATGATGGGCTGGTGAAATGGAGCAGGTGGACACATAAACCCAGCAGTGACATTCGGGTTGTTCTTGGCCCGAAAACTATCACTTACGCGGGCCTTACTGTACATGATAGCCCAATGCTTGGGTGCAATCTGCGGTGTTGGGCTAGTGAAGGCTTTCCAAAGTGCACACTATGACAGGTACGGTGGTGGAGCCAACTCGCTAGCCGTTGGCTACAGCAAGGGAACAGGGCTGGCTGCTGAGATTATTGGCACTTTTGTTCTTGTCTACACCGTTTTCTCTGCTACTGACCCTAAACGCAGTGCTAGGGACTCTCATGTTCCCGTAAGTTTTCATTCTCTCTCCTAAACTTTTATTTGGCAATCACAATCTTGATTTAGAATTTGGTATTGGTTCACACAAAAACTTGTCTAAGATGGTGTTATTGTAGCTTTTGGTGGGTCGATAGTCACCTTTAAGTGAAATAAGGGTCACGAGTCTCACGACCCGTAATAAGTAACCCTTACATTTCTAAAATGTGACCCCAATTTTTTATGAATTGGTATTATACAAGACTTAATACTTTGTTTATTGTAATTACAAATGGATATGCTTTAAAAGTTCAAATGGAAACATAGCTATGGAACTTGTTTATGATGTATTATGTATATTAAAATGTCAAGTAGCTTGTATGTTTGATCATATTTTGAGGAAGTCAATACATATCACCTATTTTCAAGCAACTGGCTTACTTATTAAAAAAAAGAAGAAAAAAAAAGGTTTACGCTCCGTCTGGGCGCTCCATGAACCTTGACATGGGCTCATTATTTATATAAGTTTCCGATATGATTTTCTTGGACCAAATACTGATTCATGAATTGTTTACCAAATTGAAGGTATTGGCACCTCTCCCAATTGGATTCGCCGTGTTCATGGTTCACTTGGCCACCATCCCAATCACCGGCACTGGTATTAACCCGGCTCGTAGTTTCGGCGCTGCTGTGATCTACAACAACAACAAATCCTGGGATGACCACGTATGTTAACACAGCAAAAACCTTAATGCATGTTTTTACCATATACTCATTTGCTTAACGCCATATATAATAAACCATTTAGCATAACGCATACTAATTAATACTAAGAAATTCTAATTTCAATTATCTTTTGTGTTACAATGTAGTGGATTTTCTGGGTCGGACCATTCATCGGAGCCGCCATCGCCGCCATCTACCACCAATACATCTTGAGAGCTGGCCTTGTTAAGGCTCTTGGGTCCTTCAGGAGCTCTGCAAATGTATGATCACCAAATTTCCGAGTGATCCATTTATTTCTATAAAAGCAATGGTTTTGGTTACATGGATTGATGGTTGTTGTTGCATTGTATTTGTCAAAATGTGCCTGCCTAAATAAGAGGCATTGAGGCTTTATTATTTACAAAGTTGTATATAAGATTTTAGTTGTCAATTGGATGGGAAGGGTTTGGTGTACCAAAGTCATTGTTGGTGTGTCATGGGCACTTGTTTTCATTATGTGCCTAGTGTGAGTTTCAGATTCTAGTTGCTTCTTCTCTTTTTCTTTTGTTTTTGTTCTTTTGTTGTACTTTTCTCTAAGCCTAATGAATAAAAGTCGAATTGATTTAAATTTGCTTTTGTCTTCTTCATAAATGGATATCTCCCTTGCATATTTTTCACAATTATGTATTATATATGTGAATCAAACATTGTGACTTGTTTATCAGCTTATCGCTGAATAGTGAATACTGATCGAATTTACTATCATGTTTCACAATTGTAAATTTGGAATCATATGTTCAAGGACGATGATAATAAGGATTTTGATTTGGTCAATCACTCATCAATTAAGGCCACTATGAAAATTACTCCAATGAAATGGCTCGTTTCTGTTGACAACTTGTTTTCAAATGGCCATTGTCACCCAATTTTTTTTTACTTTTTATTTATCAACATTATTGTCAGTTGTCACCCAAATTAAGTGAGCACGACTTTCTTAGAGTTTTTTTTTTTTTTTTTTTTTTTGAATGGAACTTAGAAAGATTTAACAAAAGCCTACAAAGACATTATGTGGTGGATAAATAGGGGGAAGCAAAATTGGCAAATAACATCAACAAACTTTTATTTCTTTTTGGAACTTAGTTCGATTTTTAGTAATTTTTTTTATGTTTACGTTCGATATTCTGTATTGAGTCTAATGACTCTTGAGTCTTGGTCATTCGTGATCGATTTTCTTGCATTTTCAAACAAAAAAAATCAACAAAAATTTGGGCTTTATTATTGTCAGTTGTCACACATGAAAATGACAGTCTAATGAAAATGGGTTGGCCAATTGTAGCAAAGTTTAATTCCCTAAACTCATCCAACCTCCTTTTATGCCCCCATGAAAATACCCTTTACCCATCAGTGTCACTCATTGAGTCCACTCCCTTAAGACTCACAAATGGGTAAAGCCCAGTACAACTGAAAATGAAAGACTAAAAGTTGGGCTAAAAGCCAAGTACAACTGAAAATCAAAAAATTGGGCTAAAAGCCCAATTTAACTAAGACGCCACTCCTAACACTGAAATGCACCTTAGGCAATGGCCTATACAATTTGCCGTTCATTTTGCAGATATTCATAACTTGTGCATCAAATTGAAAGGTACTGGCAACTCTCGGAATTGGATTTGTTGTGTTCATGGTTCACTTGCCAACCATCCCAATTACCTATTGATAACGGCCAACAAAAGTTCAGAAGAATGGAACCAAGTTTTGCACATTGATGTTGATTTTGATACTAGAGAGGCAACAGTCAACAGTGTGTAGTCAAGAGTAAGACAAGGAAATAAAAATGCCACACAATTTTTTTTTTTGGGAGTCCCTTTGATCTGATTATGTCAAATTTAATTTTGATGGGTCGACAAAACATGATGGTTTAGCTGCATTTGCATTTAGTATTAGGGATAGGATGGTGAAGTTATTTTCCTTGGTGCAAGGTCATGTGGGGTGAACTCTATTTTATTAGCGGAAGCAATTGGTTTTAGAGAAGGTGTTTATTTTTTGGTTTAACCACAGGTTCACCTAAGTTATTTTGGTCAAGGCTAATCTTGTTCGCACCGGGTTGACCCACGAAGGAGTAAAGTGCTCCCACTAAATACTTTCTCCATTAACAAGATTCGAACCCTCCATCTTGCTTAAGGGATGAGAGTGACGAACTACTCACATCAACCACTTATTGGTTAGAAAAGGTGTTTATGAAGCTAAGAAATTAGAATTTAAAACATTACTATTGAAGGAGATAACCTCATAGTCATTAAGTCAATCCAAGGGGAATGTCATATTCTGTAGAAAATAGAGAGCATTATTATTGACACAATAAAAGACCTCCACATTTTTAATAAGGTCGAAGTACTTCATATCTTTTGAGAAGCAAAATTTGTATCTGATTTATCTTGGTCACCTTCTTCAATCAAGAGCTACTCAATTTGCTGGTTAGAGACGAGGTAGATTAATCCTTTAGGAGGATTAACTAGGTATTTCTTGTTTGTTGGAAAGAAAAAAGTTATTGTTGAAAGAATATTTTTGGTGTGTTAAGTAGACGTAATCATTTGCGTGCTCAGGCTGAACATGGGCTGAGTTGTTGATGAAAAAATTGTCCAACGAGCCTAAAAACGACTAATATCCTTGTTCGCCCAGGCCATCAGGGCTCGAAATTGTTGCCACGGCCCACCCTATTAACGGGTTGGAATTGCCCGTGGGATACCTTTATTATTACTATTATTATTTTCCCATTAAATTTAAGAACTTTTTTTTTATTTATAATAAGTAATTTTACTATTAATGTGTAACCTAACTCCAATATCAACCGTAATTCTTAATATAATTATGATTTTGATATTTTCTCACCTAAAAATATGTCTTAACAACAATACACAAACAAACAATTAAAAAGATTCACAATTTTTTAAGTAAAAAGTAAAACAGGTCGGACGAGCCTGTCTATGGGTCATTTTTGTTGTCCTTATCCGTCCATTTATTTAAACAGATCGGGTTCATTAATTTTTTTCAAAAAACATTGTCTATATTCGCTCAAATTACTCGCCGAAAGGACCGAACTTTTCGAATTGTCTTGTCCATAATGAGCACTAGTGTTAAGCATGCTACAGCAAATGTAGCTAGTGTTGTGCAAGTTAATATAAGAATGTGAACACGACCCACGACAATCTAGACATCCAGTAGTGTAGCTAGAGTTGATTTATTTTGTGATTTTGTCGCGACTAAGGAGTAGTTTGGTTGTGGTCAGCAACGGGAACAGATGATAATTTGTCAGTACCTAATTATATGGAAGGTGAACCATTTTGGTTCACTTCTTGCATAGTTGCATGCAATAAAGCCAATAATTGTCGATCATCAGCTTAAATACTTCGCAGTCGGCAGCTCTTTGGCAGATACAGTATCGATTTTTAATTATAGTGGTTTTGTTAGATATGCAAAGTCGATGGTTCGAATCTCGCATTAGGCATGGAGCAGCTTTAAATTCTTTGGCCAGCTGTCCCACTCTTTAAGGTGTTTACAAGTCAGCGCGGAAAAATAGTCATTGTGGTCGATGGTGAATATCCTTGGTCGTGAAAAAAAAAATAGAAAAATCACAATGTCTCTTATGATGAGGTTATTAATTATTTTGGTAGTATGCGATGTATGACTTCTTGTATGCGGTAATAAATAAAAGCAAAATGTCGCTTATAAGGTCATTATTGGTTTTGGTAGATATGCGGTGGTGACTTCATGTATGCGGTAATAAATAAAAAGAAAAATGTCTCTTTTGAGGTTGCTTCAACATAATGTCGTTCAATATGAGGCCATCTCTATAGCCAACTATAATGTCAGCATGATGTCATGCTTGTTTAAGTCGCTTCACGTTAAGGCCGTCTCATATGAGTTTTTAGGACTAAAAGTTATATTTTTAATGAGCAAAATTGTGATATTTTCGGCCCAACATTATTGATGCTTAGCTTGTTTTTTTTTTCTTCTTAAATATCCAGATGCCAGAACACTAAAAGTATACTCACTTTTATCTGTTACCGCATACATACATGCATGCATATCCAGCATTGCATGATTTTTTTCCTAGTTATTGTAGAGGGATTCCCTAGTTAAATATTGTGCGTATGCGCATAATTATCTTGTATAAATTATTGTTTGTTATACTTCCGTTACGTTATTAGTAGTATTTTAGAGACTAGCTAGAGGATAATTTCACACGGTCACACCATATTTCATACAAGGAATCTGACCATTGTTAAAGCATCTAATAGTAGGCTTGCAATCAAAGAATTCAGTTACAAGTAATTACAATAATAATGCATATATAACGGGTAAAGGCTACATGATTGGGCGACATCTAGCTAAGACAACATTAAACTTAAACAAACAAAAACATAAGGATATTATATTTTTGGGGGATCGGGGACCCCGATGACTGTCACGAGGCAACGGAGTTCCATAGGGTGATCGACGATAACTTTTTCTAGAAGTTTGGGCAAAAATGAAAATCGGGTATCTGTAAGCTGAAAATCAAGGCTATAATCTACGCTTTTTAGGCTTCCGGGAGGCCCCGGAATGAAGGTGGATATATTTTTGCACCACATCGCACGTGAGTCCTTTGGGACACATAAGAGACCCCCGGGGTCTGTTATCGGGTCCCTAATAGGCTTGTAAGGGTGTTTTTAAGGGACACCATTGAGGATGAGGTAAAGCGATAAGAGTATCTAATAGGCTTGCAATCAAAGAATTTAATTAGTTACAAATTTACGCTGCATATATTATATTCCCTCTGTTTTACAAAAAAATTACTCCCTCCGTTTTATGAAGATGTTTACATTTGTTTTTTCGCGGTCTCCAATGCACCACTTTGACCGTAGATAATTGTAATTATATGCATATATAGATTATAAAATTATAATTTTCCAAAAGTATTCTTTAAAATGAATCTAACAATACCATTTTTATATTATAGATATTTGTATTTTTTCACTAATTCATGGTCAAAGTTTGTGAACTTTGACCTTGAAAAATGAAGTGGAAACATCTTGGTGAAACAAATTAAGTAACATTTACTTTTTTACGGTCTCTAATGCACCATTTTGACCTTAAATAATTATATTTAAATAAATATATAAATTAAAAAAAATAATTTTCCGAAAGTACTATTTTCAACGAATCTAACAATAGTATTTTCATATTGTAAATATTTATATTTTTTCATAAACCAATGATTAAAGTTTGTAAACTTTGACATTCGAAAAACAAAGGTACAACAACAACAACAACAACAACCCAATAAGTATCCCGCCTAGGGCGGGGTCTGGGGAGGTTTAGATGTATGCAGTCTTACCCCTTCTAGTCGCCTAGAAGAGAGACTGTTTCCGAAAGACCCACAAAAACTTTTTATTTTTATTTTTTTAAATACATTTTCAAAACCCTTTTTTTTTTAAAAAAAAAAAACAGCAATAAAGAATGATGAAAAGGGATTTAAAAAAAAAAAAAAAAAGGGTAGTAACATGTAAAGGCTACATGATTGGCCGACATCTTAGCTTAGACAACATTGAAAATTAACTATCCAGAAAACATCAGGATATTATATTGGACCCCAAATTAAAATTTTGTTCCAAAAAAACGATAAAAAGACAACAAAGAACAGCCACGCACAAACCAATCCAAGATCACTGGCAAACTTATCACTATTAACGCATAGTCCATAGAGCAAAATTTTAACATAAGCCTAGGACTAAATTTTGTGGTGGATATATAACAAAGCTAAGGGCCTGGAGAGGCAAATACAGCAAATAAATTAAATGTGGGCTCCTCATATATGTCACGCATGAAAATGAAATGACTAGCTAGCTATTTATGATATGGGGTGCCCAAGTTCTCAAGTTAAATTAATTACTTAATTAATAATATCTTTAGGGTCCCATAAATATCCATATATACACCACTCACCCCCCAAAAAACATATAACTTCATTCACTCTCTCTAAGAAGCTAATAAGTTGAATCGAACAAGAGAGAGAAAAATGGGAGATCAGGAGGACATGGAGGAGTATGTAGCACCAGGACAGCTACCGAAGAACTACCACGACCCACCGCCGTCGCCGTTTTTCAACATTGAGGAGCTGACAAAGTGGTCGTTTTATAGGGCATTGATAGCTGAGTTCGTTGCTACTATGTTGTTCTTGTACATCGCTGTCTTGACTGTCATTGGCTACAAGAGCCAGTCCGACACCACCGTCGTCGCCAACGGACCCAATGCTGGGTGTGGTGGCGTAGGCATCCTTGGGATTGCTTGGTCATTTGGTGGCATGATCTTTGTTCTTGTTTACTGCACTGCTGGTATCTCTGGTAAGTTATTTAATTTTTCTCTCCCCCCCTAGCGATTTGCTGGTTTTAGTACGGCTCTGTTCTCTTCAACTTATTATTTTAGCAATTTACTTATCTCTGGTAAGTTATTTTTCTCCCCCCACCCCTCTCCCCTCTTGTGTACTCTACTAGCTATTTGTGAATATTATCGCGCACTAAAAAAAAGAAGTTGTAGGCCTATGGATTACCTAAAAGAGCAATCAAATCGGATTTTTATTTTTTTATTTTTATAAAGGAATGTTTTTGATGCTATATTCTATTTAATTAGCAACTCGTTAGCCAAAAATCAACCGAAAACAAAAATAGATTTTTTGTGTTCACACAAGGGTATCCATCGTCGATTACAGTGGCTATCTCTTTAATTTGCGCTAGCTTGTAAAGTTGTAGGCACCTCAAAGGCCCGGGTGGGACAACTGGCCAAGGGATTTAAAGCTGCTCCATGCTCAATACAAGATTTGAATCCTCGATCTTGGTTAAGAATAGATGAGTCCATACCACTCAACCAAACCTCATTGGTTATCGAAAAAGAAATAGATGCCCAACCATGTTATATATAATGAGGTCACATAGTTATGTCACAAAAAGATATCAAGTTTTTGTTTGGGACAATACATCTCAAAGAATCTACAGGCTAGTTATTAGTAATTTTACCTAATAATGACATCTACTATGCTGTAACATTGGAAAAATTAGTTCCAATAACGTCTGTCTTTGTCAATTTTTTAATTTTTTGTTTACGCATAAGAATACATTTTCATATTTATTTATCCATAAAAATAAATATCACTTTTTATGTTAGAATTAGATTGATTGGTTTTTGGTGAAATGGGGCAGGTGGGCACATAAACCCAGCAGTGACATTTGGGTTGTTCTTGGCTCGAAAGCTATCGGTTATACGAGCCATATTGTACATGATAGCCCAATGCTTGGGTGCAATCTGCGGTGTTGGGTTAGTGAAGGCCTTCCAAAAGGCGGACTATCAGAAGTACGGCGGTGGAGCCAACGAGCTAGCCACTGGCTACAGCATGGGAACAGGCTTGGGTGCTGAAATTCTTGGCACTTTTGTTCTTGTTTACACCGTTTTCTCCGCGACTGACCCCAAACGCAGCGCTAGGGACTCCAGTGTGCCTGTAAGTATTCCTTAAATTCTCTTCAACATGGAGATCACTTATTATGAGTTACTGACATAAAAAGTAAGTTCCTCTCAGTTATAATAATAATAAGCGCATATATCTGTCTTATACAAATTTTTTGACGTTCTTCAGATTAAAAAAAATGATTGGAATAAAACCTAATAAACCTAATAATATGCAAACAAATATCAGCGCATATAGCAATAATTTGTATATTAGGGAGATCATTCGGAGAACGCCCGGCCTATTAGGGTTTGGGGCACTTAATATTATTCATTCTAATTAAAGTAAATGCTAAATTTATGATTACTTGTTGCATGAAATTGAAGATATTGGCGCCACTTCCAATAGGATTTTCAGTGTTTATGGTTCACTTAGCCACCATTCCAATTACTGGCACTGGTATTAACCCGGCTCGTAGTTTTGGCGCTGCTCTGATCTTCAACGAAAAGAAAGCCTGGGATGACCAAGTAAGTAAATTAAACTTATATAAAGTTAATTTACATAACACCAAAAATAATCTTTTTGGCATATGATTATTAAAACTAATACAAAGACGACATGCTTATTTATTTATACTTCCCTTTTATTTTTTTAATGTGATGTAGTGGATATTCTGGGTTGGACCATTCATTGGGGCTGCATTTGCTGCAATCTACCACCAATACATATTGAGAGCCGGCTTTGCTAAGGCTGTTGGGTCCTACATGAGCTCCCACAACATGTGATTGAACTTGAACGCCAAATAATGTTTAAATTGATGATTCTTCATTTCTATGAAAACAACGGTTTATTTTGTTTGTAAGGATTATTATTATTGGTTGTTGCAATGTCCAAATCTGCCTAAAGGAGAGGCTTTGAAGCTTTGCGATGCAAATCAAGTTGTATTTTAAGGTTTTAGCTCGATCTAATTTTGGGAGAAGCTAAGGGTTTCTCTAGCCAAGTCATTGTTAGTGTGTGATGGACTCATGGGCACGTACTTGTTTTCATTGTATGCCTAACGTGGGTGTCATTTTCTGGTTGCTTCCGTTTTCTTTCTTCCGTTATTCTACTTTTCCCTAAACTTGATCTATGAATAAATTTATGTCAGAATATTTTAGTTTTACTCTTTCTATTTTTCTGCGAGTTGGTGTCATATAAGACTTGTTTTATCTCAATAGTTCTAATGGCTGATATGAAAAAGCCTCATGATCGCTCAGTTGATTGACCATTTGAATATGTTGCCATACATTATTGTCACTTCATCTTCTCTATTGTCACAATTATAAAAAAAATGTGGCTTGCCAAACGTTTGTTCTTCCAATTGAACAATAGAATTGGTATTATCACAAATAAAGATCTAGTTCGGTGGCCTTGAGCTAAACGTAAATTGTAATGTACACTACTTGATCATTGCTTGATATATACATGAGATGAGTTCCTACAAGAAGTTAGAATCCATGTAATTGCAAACAAGGAAAATTAACTTCACGTAATAAATTTTACTTATCTAGAGATGTTAGGTTAGTTATGTCCAGAAAGTAGAACCTATATTATTAACACAAATTTCTTATTCTCCAATCTTATTTTGTCGACTATTTGTCAACCAAACTATCCAACAAATTACTTATTTCTACCATTTTTTGAACTATATAAATCAAGTAAACACTATAAGAAAATTGTGTTTCTACGACCGACATAATCGTTCGCTACTACAAGTAATATTTCGGTCGCTACACCATGATAGCGACCGATTAGGCGTCCAAAAGAAATGGACGGACGACAAAACCCTGGACGCTAATTTATTTGGCGTTGGATGCTGAATCGCGGAGTCCGACATTAGCGTCCGATTTAGCGTTGGTTGCTGCCCAGGTCACACTTAAAACATGTAGCGTCCGATATCAGCTGGTGATATGTCATGACTCTTCTGATGATTGAGCTCTCAAGTTTGCAGTGTGAAAATCTTCTATATACAGAGTTACAGAGTTACAGACTGACACAAGCAGCTCTTGCAGCTAATTTCTACATACTACATCATATGGCAAGACATTAAAACTCAGAATTTTCAACTGTTTAACCAGATATACGGCCTGCGAGTCCATTATTAACTGCTAAGTTTATTTGTGTTTTGTTTTATTCTTGCTGTGTGCTTGTTTTGTTGTAATTAAGGTGTACTGTGTGAGCTTGTTTTTTAGTATTTGAGCTGTAACTGTCTATTGATAGGTCTTTTGTACTCATTAAACTATCCTATTGGAAGGAAGACAATAATTCATCACTCGATACTGTATTACTTTCTGCAAAACAAGAAACATAGTCCAAAGTAAAGTAATATCTCTTTCCCTTTCATGATTAGATACTCGATAGATAGTACCAGCATAGATATCGATGTCCAGTTGTCCACCAAAATGGACATAACACTTTGCTAGTACATAAAAAGTCATGCCATCATTCTTAAATGATGAGAACTAAAGTAGTCAAGTAATAATGCAAATTATAACAGAATATTTTACGAGTAAATATGTCATAATATATATAAGAAAATTCATTCACAATTGTTTTTCATATACAGTAGAACCCTATAAATTAATAATCGATAAATTAATAATCTCTCTAAGATAATAATTTTGCTCGGTCCCAACTCGAGCCTAGGATCTAAATTACTAATTTCGATAAAATAAAAAGATAATAATTTTCCGGCAACCCTCATATAAATTTAAGGTCCCATTGAAATTATAAATTAAAATTTATAAAAAAATAAAAATATAACTAGAACAACTTAGTAAAATATGACTCTATTGTTGTTTGCTTTTTTCTTAACGTTTAAATCTAGTTGCATTTCATCTCTAACTATCCTTACTGCATCCACAAGTTTCGGTGTTGCGTTATCTTATACTCACGTAGTGCTTTACGTATTTGATCTGTCATTGTTGATTTTTGGACACTTTTTAGATGTGAAGCCATGGTTGGTTGGCTTTGATTTGGACTGACTAATTAGGAATGTTTGATGTTGCTTATATAGTGGTTGATTTTCATACCATACGCGAACTTGCATTAAGTTTTAACTAGTACTACGACAATAATGAATATTGTATATTTGTTTTTTAGGGGATTTAATATATTAATTAGTCATATTGTACATGACCATCATTTATATAGTCAATACAAAGCACCTTATTACGGAGTATATGTTTTAAGTATTAAGAATAATGCAGGTTCGTTGAATCGAGAAATCTCTCTTTAAATTAATATATTATTAATTTATTGATTAAATAATATCTCTCTAAATTAATAAAATTACGCGGTCCCAATATTATTAATTTATAGAGATTTTACTGTACATTTATTTTCATTGATCGCTTGATTTATACTAGTTACTGAAAGAAATGCTTAGTTAATAATAATAATAATAATAATAATAATAATAATAATAATAATAATAATAATAATAATAATAATAATAATAATAATAATAATAATAATAAAGAAGAAGAAGAAGAAGTGTAAAAAGTCGTAATTATTGACAAATTTTCCTCGTAAAAGAGGGGGCATACCAATTGGCAATTGGCAACTCACATGACTTGTAGAGTAGGGCAAGCTTGTAAAAAGAAAACAGACAGTTTTAAGGGGGAAGTTGTGGAGCCAGTCTTTGAAAGTGTGTCATGAAATCACTCAAAAAAAAAAAAAAAAAAAAAGCGTCATGAAATTTTTTTTCTTTTTATTTCCGTGTTTCGCATGGGTTCGTAAAATAATTTTACAAATATATAAAGTTTAATACTTTTATCCAAATATATCATGAGAATGATGCTAAGCAGAGCACATTCCATATTCGAATAAAGCCACGAACTCGATTAAATAGAGAGAATAATTTTGGTGTTAAGGATACCTATACAAACTTTATCAATAGTAGAAAGGAAAGAGTCATTCTGAAACTTAAATTATTTTTCTATACTTTGCAATTAAGTATATTAGTTGTGTTTTTAGGATAGTGAATGCTTCAATTAGTAAATTCGATCAATCTAGCTACTATTCATTTATTTTATTCTCTCTCAACAAAATGTCTGAGTGCCCAAAAATAACTTGAAAAAATTGAAATAATTTAACCAATAAAATTACAGACTTGACATATCCACACAATATGCACACCAATCATAGAAATATTCATGTGTGATTTTGTATAATAAATAACGAATATGATTGTGTCTTATACACTTAGTTTATACCGAACTTTGTGGGACAAATATGGGACATATGTATCTCATTTTGAAATATTTTTAAAATCAGTTGGACCCTATGATTTTTTGATGATGATTAAGACTAAATATACCTATGCTAATTAATTTACTAATGCCTTAAATCTAATTGTGATATTAGTCGCATATACTCAACGAAAGGAAAGCTCAAGAAGATGAACATATTGTGTACATGAAGAACAAGGTAGAAGATTGGTATAATTTTATTTTAGATTCATGTATTAAGTTGAGAATTAATTTTACAGAGTTGGAACTAAAGGAACTAATGGGCGAAATTAATTGAAGGTAAAACTGGAATTAGGAACCTGAGCTGGAACCTTGGTCCCACGGTTAGGTCCCACTTCCAGTCCAGATTTAACAAATGAATTTCGAAAATAAAATATCTTCAACATTGCTTAGTACACTAGTATTATCCAAGAGATCTTTTAAAGACCATTCCGTTTTACTAAAGCATGTTGTGCTCAAAAAGGGAACTTGCTTTTTAGAACTTTGTGCACCAAATTGTCAAACAAGCAAGCCCTCCATTGGGATTCGACTGCTGTGATTTCAGAGACAACAATGAGGCTCCTTGTACCTCTTTGACTGAGTTTTAAGGTTTGCATTTGTAAAATAAAACATGTGACTTGATTTGACATATTCCGCCTCATGACTTAAGATATTTTCGAAACTCTTAACCACTAAGCAAAGGGCTTCAAGCTCTCTATAAGAGTTGAGCTGAGGTAGTGCAAGAGTTAAGAGAGGACATTCAGATTTATCAAAACCTTTTACAAAAATTGGTTCTTCACTTTGCTCATAAATTGCCTTCATATATATCCAACGTAACTAAGCCCAGTAACTGTTCTACAGTTAGTTCCTTCTCTTAGTTAGTCTCAACACTTAGGAAAATATTGTAACCTTACTTGCTTATCTTAGAAGCACCAAAAAGGTTGTGTTACTCAATTGCTTAGACAAATCTTGTGAGCTAGTGATAGCTTGTGTATTTGCTCAAGGCCGAGTGTTGGCTTGTGAGTCTTGGCAACTTGTAGGGAAGTTGTGTTCTTGACAACTTGAGTGAAGTTGTGCCTAACTGCTTGTTTGATAGAGTTAGGTGGACTTGGCAACAGAAGTTTAAAGTTGTGATTGTAGCAAATTAGGAATGAGCTTGTACAATGATTTGGCTTGGAAATACAACAAGTAGTTGTGAAATCCTAATAGAAAGAGTAGGTCGTGGTTTTTACACCCAAAGGACCCTTGGGTGGTTTTCCACGTATAAAACGCCTTGTGTTCTTTATTGCTTAATTATCTAGCTTTCGCACTTAATCTCTGTTAGAGGGAACAACCTAAGGACCTCAGTTCCATAGGTAGGTCCATCTGTTCATTAAGCGAAAATTAGGCGAAACTTACCAACACAATTCAACCCCCCTACTTGTGTGTTAGGGTAGTGTATTCTAACAAAATCCAATTCAATGAAGTAAGAATTATAATATTCCAAGGTGCGTAACCAAAGTTATGTTGTTTTATAATTTGAGGCAATATGCTAATAATTATAAATGTGATAATTAATTTGATGCATTAATGAGTGATGACATGTTGGATGGCTTGCTTGTATGACAACTTATGTGTCAACCTTACACGATTATGTGTCGCCTACGTGGCGTCCTATGTGTCGGCACTACACGATATATATATATATATATATATATATATATATATATATATATATATATATATATATATATATATATATATGTGAGCTTGTCACATCAGCCGCTGAATTGGCGAATGATGTGGTCAATTTATTCATGGCGTGTCATATGACTCAGAGCAAGTAAAAAAAAAAAAGAAAAAGAGAAAGTAGCAACAATCGGACGTTACAAAAACATAATGAAGTTTAATGACTCTCAATATTGATAAGCCAAACAAAAAAAGAAGCTAATTCCTCTCTCGTGAATAGTTGATTGGATCAGTTGCGGATCCACTCTTCACTGAATGGATTCCGCCGAACCCGCTAGAATTTTTTTTTTTATTAAAAAATCCTTTATAAATTAAAATTTTTCAATACAATAATTAAGAATTGTCCTATGTATTACAAAGGGTGAACCCACTTGACTTGATTTCTGCATCCGCCACTGGATGGAACCACACACCATCAATTCATCTTCTATCTTCCCATATGTTCAACGTTCGTATATGGATCTCATCGCCATCATCCGCCATCTTTCCGGCATCGTGTACAACCAATTTCCATTTTGGTAAGTCTAGAGAGAGAAAGTCTAGAGAGAGAAAGTCTCTCCCTAGACATGTCAAGTGAGGAATCAGATCAACTGCATCGTTCAATTAGGAGGAACGATCATCCGCCGTCAAATGACGTTCACATGGCTATAATTTCCCCCTCTGTAGGGATTAATCCTCCAAATGGAGATCAAAGCACTCGCGCTTTATCATCTCCCAGTGCATCTAACTCCTACAGGGACAGAATACTGAGCATCTCTCAACCCCTTGGAGACGCTAATGGAGCTATAATCCAAGGAAGAAATGATGAAGATGATGATGTCTCTGATGATGATATCCCTCCGGAAGTGGAAGATCCTCGATGCCCAACCATTCTTCTCACCAGGGAGGAGAAGATCCGTCTTAAAAAACTGTGGCGTCAATCCCTTATTGTCAAAATGTTTGACAAAAATTTAGGATATTGGCAGATGAGCAAGAGCCTTAGAAGCAAATGGCACCTTAAAGGGGATATCTCACTGGTGGATATTGATTGTGGTTATTATGTGGTCAAATTTACTAACACAAATGATCTTAATCATGTTCTCACGCAAGGTCCATGGATGTTTGGTGACCATTACCTTACCATTCGAAAATGGATTCTAGATTTTGTAGCTGATGACAAGCCTATTCGATTCCTCACCACTTGGGTTAGAATTCCCTGGATTTCTGTGGAATATTTTGATAGAAATTTTCTCCACAGAATTGGCAAAAAAGTGGGTAAAATCATTCGTATTGATCGCACCACTGAAGCCGCGGAAAGAGGAAAATTTACAAGACTATGTGTTGAGGTAGATTTAACGAAACCTCTCATTTCCCAATTTACTCTTCATGGTAAAGTTTGGATAATTCAATATGAAGGCCTTCGCATGATTTGTTTAACCTGTGGTACATATGGTCATAAGAAAGAAAATTGCAAACATTTTCCAGAAAGCAACGAGATTCAACAAGATCTTGCTTGCCCAACCAGGGAACTACCTCGTCAAATGATTCCTTCTCTGCAGACAAGGCTGGTTCAACAACCACGAGCTACAGAGTTATACGGTGAGTGGATGGTGGTCAGAAAACCCCCTCGCCGCAAACAACCAAACGCTGGATCAAGGTCAGGTGCTCAGCCACATACTCAAACCCAGTCTAGGACTGGAGCAGGGTCGGGTACCCAGCAACCCGGTCACACTAGGTCGGATGCTCAGCAGTCAAGCCAGCCAGCAATTCAAATTCAAAATCCCGCGTTAACAAGCTCCTATTCCAGTAAGTACGCATATTCAGGGATCTCGTTTTGCTGCACTGGAAGTTGAAGAATTAGTGGTCAATTCAAACTCTACTGCTGGCCAAGTCAATCCCCAGGAAATTAGGGATGCAGACCACGAGTCTCACTCGCATTCTGTTCAACACCAATCTCGTGATGCTATATCTTAGCCAGGAATCTCGCTGGCAGATACTGTTGCACAAAATAATGGGGTTGTTATGCAACCCAATTTAGAGATAAGTGAGGAGCCTACGTGGGAAATTACTGAGCAAAATAATTTGGATATTATTGAGCAACCTTTTATGGAAATAAATGAGGATTCTAACGTGGAAAATATAGAAGTTGTAGAGGACGCTGACTTTATGGAGGATATTACTCATGATATGGAAACATATTGCCAAATCTCTTGCTCGCAAGAAGCGGACCAGAAGCAAAACACTCGTATTATCCGCAGTAAAAGGAAATCACCCTCACAGAAGGTGTCGCCTTATGAACTAAATATAAGACACCATTCAGGTCAAGAGAATTCAATTCATACCACAAAAAGGCTTCTTCAAGCGTTCCATCTAATACTCCCCTCTCTGAGATTTCCTTAAACAGAAACCATGTCGTACCCACATCTTCTCCATTCCCCAATCACCATGGAAGCTAATATCCCCCCGGAAGGGACATGGTT
This sequence comes from Tetragonia tetragonoides, assembly GCA_038025085.1. Lineage (NCBI taxonomy): Eukaryota > Viridiplantae > Streptophyta > Magnoliopsida > Caryophyllales > Aizoaceae > Tetragonia > Tetragonia tetragonoides. The sequence continues at coordinate 13,612,298 of CM076139.1, forward strand.
TGTGGGGAACCCAATGGTAGGCCCCCGAATGGGGATCACTCGCCTAATGAGTCACAAGTTGGAGGTATGGTTTCAGGCTTATCTACCCCCAACTCACAATCCGCATGAGCTAGTTCTCACTATGAAGCTGCCCAATCAAGTGGGTCGGCTCATGAGGGAAATTAGGGATGTTTTTCCTATCTTTCCTCCCTTTCATCCCCTTTGAGGATCAAGAATTTTTTCCCAACTTACCAAGTGTTAATATGTCAATCAATTTTTTAGTTTGGAATGTTCAAGGGGCAGGGAGTCGTGCCTTTCTGACCACTCTCAAAGAAATAATTCGCATCAATAAGCCAACGATGTTAGCTCTGCTAGAGACTCACATTAGTGGGGATAATGCTGAAATAATTTGCCAACAGATTGGTTTCTCTGGCCGTACTCGTGTTGAAGCGGTAGGTTGTAGTGGAGGGATTTGGTTATTTTGGAAACCTGAACTTGTGACTGTCCTTCCCTCCACTCTCCATGCGCAATTTATTCAGGTAGAAATCACCAAGGTGGGAGAGGAACCCTGGTATTTTTCTGCAATATATGGAAGTCCTGATAGCACAAAGAGAGAAGAACTTTGGCACATCTTGGAAGGTATGGCACCCAACTTGTCACGTCCTTGGCTTCTTGCTGGGGATTTCAATGAAATCAGATCGATGGAAGAAAGAAACGGGGGTTGTAACGAGGTGGTTAGGAGGACTGCACATTTCAATAATTGGATAGAAAATAACCACCTCGTTGACCTTGGCTTTTCTGGTCAGAAATTTACATGGGCAAGAGGTAACTCTCCTGAGACTCGTAAATGTGCAAGATTAGTCCGTGGTCTTGCTAATGCTGCATAGATTGAAAAATTTGAAGAGGCGGCAGTTAAACACCATCCAGCCATCCAATCTGACCACTGCCCTTTGCTTATCAGTACTAATGGTTTTGTGCCTCTACCTTCAAGTATCAAGCCCTTTCACTTCCAAGCCGCTTAACTTGCTCATGAAGGTTTTGATTATGTTCTTAAGGAGGCTTGGTCCCCCCCCTGTACCGCTGGTTCCTTGTCTTAAAAATGTGGCCACGGCTTTAAACACTTGGAATAAAGAAATTTTTGGCAACATTTTTAGACGTAAACGTCATCTTTTGGCACGCCTGGAGGGAACACAGAGAGCTCTTGCCTCTCATTGTTCGCGAAATCTTCTTCAACGTGAATCTGACCTGCGCAAAGAGCTTGAAGAAGTGCTGGAATAGGAGCAAGCTCTTTGGTTTCAAAAGTCTCGTTTGGAGGCAATTCGAGATGGAGATCGCAATACGAGGTATTTTCATCTTAGCACTATTTTGAGACGTAAGTTCAATAGAATTGTCTCACTTCAAGATGCAACTGGAGAATGGATATCAGAGCCAAGTGAAGTGAAAAAAATGGTACGGGATTATTTCATAGATTTATTTTCTGACTCGCAACCTGGAGTAGATTTAAATGATTGACCTCGTAATCATTTCCCGCCCCTCTCAAGTAATGAATGGAACAATCTCGCCCGCCCTTTTATTGCAGCTGAGATTGGGGCCACAATAAATAAATAAATAAAAGAAAAGAAAAGAAAAGAAAAATGAAGTAGTGAATATTAGTGGTGTTAAATGCATCATTAAGCTTATATTCTTGGTAACTAGAAGCTACAAATTGTCTATGGAGCAGTTTTTGTGGAAGAAGTTATTATACTTGGCCATTTGTTTATCTCTCCAGGAGTTTCGCATATTAAATGGAGAAGAAACCTTCAAATAATGAATGGCTAGAGTTACGTAAGGGAGGTATACATGTTTACCTATAAATACCATTGTTTGGAGGAGGCTAAGATAATCAATCAAATTGTGAAGTGTTCACAACAAGAGAGAGAGAGAGAGAGAGAGAGAGAGAGAGAGAGAGAGAGAGAGAGAGTAATCCACTTCTAGTGTAAGTGTGAGAGAGCCACAAACGTGAGGAACTTGAGATTATCAACAGTTCTAAAGTTGTTTGAGTGTTCCACCATATTTGGTGGGAGTGAATCATTGTAATCCATCCTTTTGTGGGTGAGGTATTTTTGTGAGATATCCTCTAGTTTTTACTAGAGACAACTACTTTGTAATCCTACTATATTACAGTGGAAGTTTTCTGGACTCTACGTCCCGTGGTTTTTACCTTCACATTGGAGGCTTTTCCACGTAAAAATATTGGTGTCCTCATCTATTTATTTTTCCGCAATTTCATTAATCCTATTTTAAACACACAAAGAGGGAAGAAGAATTTCCGCAATTATCTGTCTTTTCCCAACATTTGTGTTCCGTAAAACCGCCCTTACAAGATTATCACGGACCTGATAACTGACCATGTGCGCCTCTTATGTTCCCTACGAGTGTCCCCTGGTACGTGGTGCGAAAATATCCACCTTTGTTCTGGGGCCTTTCGGAAGCCCAAAATACGTGGATTTTGTTTTCCGCTTCTGTGGGCTCAGCTGTCATTTTTCCCCAAACTTCTCCAAGGGGTCTATCATGACCCTAATGGACCCTCGGTGTCTCGGGAGGGTCATCTGTATCCCCTAACTTCGATATTATCACCCATGTTTTCGGTGTTTCGACCGTTACATTGGAGTTCCGTAAAAACGCGCTTACAAAACCTATCAGGGACCTGATAATGGACCCCGGGGGCCTCTTATGGTCCCTAAGGGTATCTCGTACGATGTTAGTGCGGAAATATCTACCTTCGTTCCGGGGCCTCCTGGAAGCCCAAAGAACGTGGATTATTGCTTCCGGTGGCCCAAGTGTCATTTTTGTCCAAATTTCTCCGGGGGTGTATCATGACCCTAGAGGATCCTCGGTGCCCTGGGAGGGTCATTCGGATCTCCGAACTTTGATATCACCCATGTATTCGGTGTTTCGACCCTTACATTGGTGTTCTGTAAAAACGCCCTTGCAAGCCTATCAGGGACCTGATAACAGACCCCCGGGGCCTCTTATACTCCCTAAGGGTGTCCTGTGCAATTTGGTGCGAAAATATCCACTTTCGTTCCGGGGCATCCCGGAAGCGCAAAAAAGTGGATTATAGCCTTTGATTTTCGGCTTCTCGGGGCCCGGTTTCCGTTGTTGCCAAACTTCTCCGGGGGTATATCGTCACCTTAGAGGACCTCCGGCGCCTCAGGACTGTCATTCGGGTCGGCGAACTCCGATTTCACCCAAGGGACATGGGACATAAGCGCTGGGAAAATAGGACATGGGCCACCCAGATTTTGTTTCAATAAATTTTTGATGTACTTAATTCATTTCGATCATTGTATACTATGATAATCTTTGATGGAAGAACTTATAACAGAGTGTTCTCAAACTTGTTAATAAAAGGCTAATGATCGTTTTCAATCACTCGGTCAAATATAAATCAATGTTTACAATATAACTAATCATAATAAGTAGAACTATAATGCAACAAACAAAATCAGGTAGATACCTCTAACTTTTATAGAGGCACCACAAGTCAATGAATGACTTCTTCATTTGTCAGAGGCTAATACACGGCCAGTGGATGACAACTACCATGACTTGAGGGCATCCCTCCCCTAACATATTAATATTTGCCTTAAACAAATTAAGAGTCAGGCTACGGATTAACCTCTCCAAATCTCGCCTTGATGTTGTTATAGTTTTATTTAGCAGTTAATTTCAAAATTAACACCAAAAGAAAAAGAAAATTATTACAACAAATTAAGAAGAAAGACAACCCATCATAAAACATTAAATTAAAAAAAAATCAAAAAAACTGAAACACAACTAGTTAATCATTTATAAATCTTTCCCAAGCAAGAAGGTAGGGAGCTCAACTGGTAGAGCTCTCACCACTCTAACCTGTAGGTTGGGGGTCTAGGGCCATTGCCTTCAATTTTGGATAGAGGGTATTGGGCAAAAAGTGATACTCGGTACATTTTAACAACTGTACCGCGTGGCAGCCACGTAAAAAATGACTATGCTGTATCAGTTTCAAGAAAGGATGACCTGCCAAATATCCCTTTATTTCACATTCTGAAGCTTCTAACCCACTAACAGGACCAAGAAACTGGGGTGTGACTGTGTGTCACTGCCAGAGTTCTTTACCGGAGAAACATTGCTAAAATTACCGTAACCTCATTCACCTACTGGCTAACTACTGATAATAGACAAGAATTTCTGCAGATAAATAAATGTAGTAGCATCATATGGTCTAGACTCTAGCCTTCTACCCACGTGAATCAATGGTAGTTCTGAAAGCAATAATTATCATACACATGAACAAAGGTCCAATGGCCTTGCCTGCAATTTCATACAAATGATGTCAGTCAGTGTAATTGAGTAAAACACGACAGAAAGTTCGACAGAAACACAGAGTAGAAGCAACAATGTAAATTGGTTGTGTATTAGCACTAAAGGTTTCTCAAATGAAAAAGGTGTACTCTGTCATCTGGTGAAATTGTGGCCATTGCATACACAGCACAGGTATGCACAAATGTGTACGCATCAAACTCGGAGAATAAGAACGGTTCCTCGTAACACAGTCACTGGGAGTTGGATAAATATAGGGTGTTACTAAATACCGCCCCCAAATTACTACCTACCGCCTCCCCAAATTCCAATTTTGCCATTTTTTAAATTTTCACTCATCCTCTCCCTCTCTACCACCCACTCTCATACCCAACCTTCATCAACATTCACTCAAGCAACGGCCGCGGATGTCTGCCGGCGACCAGGAAGTGCCGTCGACGGTGGCGGAGGTAAATTTTTTTTTTGCGCATTTTTTTTGCACAGTCGTCTGCTACAGGCGACTCATCCTTGGGTGCGTCGTCTGCTACAGACGACTCACCCAAGGGTGAGTCGGAAATTTCAGACGACTGTGCAAAAAAAATATTATTATTATTATTATTTATTATTATTATTATTATTATTTATTGTTATTATTATTATTATTAATATTATTATTATTATTATTACTGATTATTGTTTAATTAATTAAAAATGAAATTATTATTATTATTTATTATTATTATTTTTCATTATTATTATTATTATTATTATTATTATTATTATTTATTGTTATTATTATTATTATTATTATTATTATTTATTGTTATTATTAATATTGTTTCTTCCATGGTCCAAACGGAAATTTCAGACGCCTGTCCCTTGGTTCAGTCGGTTTTGATAGACGTTTGAATTTAAGATTAAGCTAACATTGTTTTCATTGTTTTCGTTAGGTTCCTTTGGAGCGGTTCGGTGGTGATGGTGTTGATTACAGTACGCATTTCGTCACTGATGAGTTATTTGATAGTGATACAGATGCAATTAATTGGGCAAAACAAATTGCCCTTACTATCGGGTTATTCTATTCCACCTCTTAGAAAGAAAAGAACTTAAATCAAAATACTTAATAGCATGGCGATACATTTATACAAAACTTCTACCCCGAGCACACGCAATGGAGCCGTAGACAATCAAGTGAAATCCAATCCACGAAATAATTTGATCTATGGACAGCGTCATTGTGGTAAAGGCCGTAATGCCAGAGGAATCATTACCGCAAGGCATAGAGGGGGAGGTCATAAGCGTCTATACCGTAAAATCGATTTTCGACGGAATGAAAAAGACATATATGGTAGAATCGTAACCATAGAATACGACCCTAATCGAAATGCATACATTTGTCTCATACACTATGGGGATGGTGAGAAGAGATATATTTTACACCCCAAAGGGGCTATAATTGGAGATACCATTGTTTCTGGTACAGAAGTTCCTATAAAAATGGGAAATGCCCTACCTTTGTCATCCTTACATAGAATTACCCGCTCTTTCGACACTTGCGGATTACCTTGTTCTATTCTATATCCTCATTCGAGATATCTTAGTTCGTTCTGCTCTTGAAAGGGTGGTCGTAGATCACCTAACGAGTCCAAACAAATTGGGCTATTTAAGGTGCCTACCTTGGTCATCATCGCGGTTGCTCCCCTGGAGGGAACTCTGTAGCAAGGTTTGAAGGCACTCGGCCTTATCCATAGCTCATTTAGGTGATTCGTACATGCATTATATCCGTCTGAATTTAGCCTCAGATTTCCCTGTTCCTCCGATATGCGCAGCATGGTTTACTTCCCGTTCTGATAGTGTCGCTGGTTGGGAGCAAATGTATGTTAGGCGAAGAGCACATTGGGATCGTTTAGCGAGGTCGACGTAATTGAATGTTTTGCGTGATTGTTATATTTTTCTACTTATATCATTGTCACATTTTTGTGTGATTGTTATATTTTGCATGTTATATTTTTTTCGTGATTATTGGAGGTAAATAAAACAACAAATTACAATAAAACAAAAAAGATAAATAAGAAACAACAAATTACAATAACACAAATAAATAACAATAACAATGAAACTCTTATATAAATATATAACAAAGTCATCTAGGGTCAATACATCATTTGGCAGCCCGCCAATCTCTCATATACTCCTCCATAATCGATCGAAAACCTTCCGCTTGCTCCGGAGGAATCAAACTAATGAAAGACTCAGCTGCGACGGCTAGACGATAAATAATAATATTAATAATTATAATAATAAATAATAATAACAATAATAATATTAATAATAATAACAATAAATAATAATAATAATAATAATTATTATTATTATTATAATAATAATAAATAATAATAATAATAATAATAAATAATAATAATAACAATAATTATATTAATAATAATAACAATAAATAATAATAATAATAATAATTATAATAAATAATAATAATAATAATAATAATAATATTAATAATAATAACAATAAATAATAATAATAATAATAATTATAATAAATAATAATAATAATAATAATAATAATAATAATAAATAATTTTATTTTTTTTTTTTTTGTGTTGGTCGTCTGCCGATCTTGACTCACCCAAGGGTGAGTCGTCTGCGACTGGCGACTCACCCAAGGGAAAATAAAGCAAAAAAAATTAGAACTCGAAAATAAGTAAATTAGAGTAAATAAAGCAAAAAAAATTCGAATCCGTGAGTGGTGGTGGTGAGTGGTGGTTTTGCTTTGAGTGAGGATGAGTTTGAGTGGTGGTGAGTGGTTTTTCGAGTGGTGGTGAGTGGTGGTGGTGGTGGTGGTGGTGGTAGTGGTTTTTCGAGTGGTGGTGAGTGGTGGTGGTGGTGGTGCTTTGAGTGAGGATGAGTTTGAGGGAGGATGAGTGATGAGTGAGGATGAGTGAAGGGCAAAGAGGGAATTTGGGGGGCGGTAGGTAGTAATTTGGGGCGGTATTTAGCAATTCACTAAATATAATGTTAAGCTACCAATACCAACCACTGTTAGTTATCCGAATTCAAAGATACCATTACACATTAGCAACAAAACACCATACACCAAACGTGCAAGCAACCAGAAGTTCTTGTCACTGGTGAGCCCACCCCAATGTATTTTAGGAGACAGTTGGTGTCGATTGTCACAAGGTCTCGTCCCTGTTCCCCAATTTGCATGTAACTGATCCCACTAGCTGCTGGGGGCACACTCTACCTCTCTAAAGATGGCTTCGTGCCGTGCTCGTGTCGTGGCTTCGTGCTTTGGAACAATGTCGTGGCGTGTCGTGCTTATAGTTGTCGTGCTTCGTGCCGTGCCGCGCCGTGCCTGCTCTTTTAAAAGGTAGGCCCAGGTCGTGCCCGTGCGCTTTTGTCGTGCCTTGCTCGTGCCATGCCCATGCTTTTTTCAAATAATATTAAAATTTTCGACATATCGTGCCGTGCCGTGCCCCACCGTGCTTTCTTTTCAAAATCCAGGCCTGGGCTCAGGCCCAGTTATTCGTGCCCGTGCTTCCTCTGTGCCCGTGCCGTGTCGTGTAAAAAGCGTGATCGATCGTGCCGTGCCTCGTGCTAACCGTGCCCAGTGCCATCTCTATTCTCTCTAAAGCAAACTGCAATATACAAAGTAATTAGGAGCATATACTCGCATCTCTTTCTTCATTGTGATTTGGCATGGTTCCTTTGGGAAAAACTGTTTGGTGTCAGGTGAGAACATTGGGTCTAACATTGGGTCTGCTCAGCCACTGTTCTGGATTTTTTACAAGTTCGGTAGTAGGTGAGTCCGATGACTATTTAGTCTGTCAGATATGTATTTCATGTCCAGATCTGGGTCCTATTGTGTGAATTTAGAAATAGGTATGACTAGGGGTGTAACTAAGTCGAGCCAACTCGGTGAGCCCTCGGGCTCGGCTTGGTCAAAGCTCGGCTCGAGCTCGGGTCAAACCTATGGCTCGGCTCGGTTGGCTCGATTTAGTTGATTTTCTTTTCTATTCGAATAAAACCATGAAATATTTTTAGAAATTTCTTATTTTTTAAGGGTTTTTCTCAATATGAGAACGTGCAAGTGATCACTTATAGTCAAATTCAATTGCAATTATTTTAAATCAATTATATCTAACGTTTGTAATCATGAGTTTGAAATCGAGCCGAGCCGAGCCACAAGCCTAAATCGAGCTGAGCCTTGATTTTTTCGGCTCAGCGAGCTTCGAGCCGAGTCAAAACAAACCGAGCCGAGCCCGAGCCAGGGCTGGTTCGGGCTCGACTCGGCTCGTTTACACCCCTAGCGCCCTCGGTATGACAGGACCGAAGAACCAAGACATGCATTTCACTTCCATCTTTCTCCTCTATCCTCTTATGCAAATTCTGATTCCTGATTTCCTGTACCCCCAAATTCTAGTTCCTGAACCTTCAATAAGATCTAAAGTCAACACTACACGGAAAACAATACAGTGCAATTGAAACTGGAGCTACAAATCTAGAGCTACAGGTGTGTATTAGCATTGAGATTGAACAGAAAATACAATTCATCACAACATTAACAAATTTGAACACAATAGAACATTAGGATGATACTTTGCGGTGAAACAAACACCTGAGCAACAGGGTAGGTACCTTAAAGCTTATGGAATTTCTTCACATATTTAGTTAATTCATGTTCAGAAAACCACAAACTTCTTCTAGTAATCATAGAAATCTTACTCACTAATGAAAGACAAGGTGCTTACCAGGGTGATTCCATCTCCACCAACCAATATAATACTGGTGCTGCTTTCATTTGTAGCCAACCTCCTTTCTAGCACCAAAATCCATCATAGTCCTGAGCCAAGAGAAGCCCAAAATATTCAATGCTATGATAAGTACACTTGACCACATAATCTGAAAAAGGCAATAAGGCCAATAACTGCGAAAATTCTAGCAAAGAACCACCATATAAAAGACTATAATAATATAGAAGGTAGGGATCAGTAGGCCGAAGTATGAATTAAAACTTTATTGCTCCCAAGACTGATGGACATTCTCGAAAAATGGACTCTACAAAAACAAATTGAAAAAGAAACGGAAAAACACAAAAAAGACAGTATTCAGAATAAGACGAGAAAGTTGAATGACTCAAACATAATTGTAGTACAACTGCATCACATTTCTAAACCAGCGAAAGCCAGAATGAATTAAAGAGCTATAAACATAATACAGATTACCAAAATAAAGAGATATAAGCATGGAATTTTAAAGATGACTGGATAAAACACTTTGTTGAAGTAGTAAAGACTCAAGTAAATTGCAGTGTCTATATAAATATCCATGAACAGAATGCTCATTGAACCTCAATAGCTGAGTTTATTTGACAACATTTAAGTGTTTAGACATTAAAGCAGTTCCCAGAGGAAGAAGAAGACTCCAGAGATTTCAAACATCAGATACTGCAAGTTGAATTCATCAACCTAGGTCAAGAAACAAATAACATACACTACGAGTAAACAAATGATAGATGAAGCCATTACATGGAACCATAGGTACAAGAGGGAACCAAATGAAAGAAAAACCTTCTACAAGATTAAGCTAAAGTAATATTGAGAACTCAAGAATCAGTCGACAATGGGTGCATAGAAATTAGAAAAGGAAAAATGAATTTCATTATAGGCAGCATTAACTTAACCAAGAACGCACACAGGCGTGCACACACAAACTAGAATCAAACACTTAAGAAGCAAATGAAGATTGGTCAAGATTGATTGAAGACGAGTGTATTACATAAGAGAGAGAAAAAGAGATACCTGAGCCACCTGACTAAGGCAATCATGGAAGATCAGGAACAAAAGTTCCATGGGAGCAATTTAGGAGACAGAAATTGTATTTTCAGATCCTGTTTCGTCACCATGGCCCACGCTCCAGTATAATATGTCCATGCGAAGCAAAGGGGCAGAATGACTGAGGGAGTACACAGCGAATGGTGAGCTTACACCAAAATGAGAAGTTATATAGATAGATACAAGGTGGCCAATTGAACCTTCAGCTTGTTTCAGCATTAAGGAACCTTTCTTTCTTGCACTCATCACTCGTACATCTTCAAATTTTTGCTCTTAGTTTCAAGATTCATTAACAAAGTGCTTCCCTACACTTCCATGTAATTTGTCAAGAATCCTCCATGACACAGCATCTGGGGTTAGTCCATTCTTCCTCATCTCTCCAACAATTTGGTAAGCTTGTTTCTTCAAACCCAACTTGCAAGCACTGTCAATCAGAATGTTATAGTTGACAATATTTGGGGAGGTGCCGCAATCTACTAGCTCATATAAGAAATCGCAAGCCTCATCCAACCTACCTGACAGGGAAAGTCCTTTCAAAATGGATGCATAAACAAAATTGTCATGAACCTTGGAGGGCCATATTATTTCATCCCAAAACCTTTTGGCTTCATCTATTCGGTCAGCCTCAAATAGCCCATCAATAACTATAGTATATGTGGTGCTGTCAGCACTTACACCTTGGGTTACCATGGTTCTGTAGACTGCCATGGCTTCATCAGCCTTCCGAAGCTTGAATAATCCTCGAAGAACTGCATTATAAGTCACCACACCAGACTTTAGCCCTCTTTCAGGCATTTTCTCGTGCCACAAGACAAGAGCTTCTTTGACTTGTCCAGCATTCAACAACCCACCAATTACAGTAGTAAAAGTCACAGAATCAGGTGCACAAAAGTCACCCATCATCATGTCGTTGAATACTTTCATTGCATCTTCAATCCTCCCCATCTTGCACAACCCATTGATAACTGTATTAAGAGTGATCACGTCAGGTTTACAATGTGCCTGGAGCATTGAAACAAGGGTATTTAGGAGTTCTGTTGCATTGTTAATATGACAAAGAGCCCTAAGATATATATTATAAAGTCTAGTTCGGTTAACAGCTCTCCGTTTTATGATGAATTGTAGAATCTCTTTTGCCTTGGGTATATCACCTTCTTGGCAAAGACTTTCAACCAAGATTTTGTACGTGAATTCAGATGGCACATAACCAAATTCTATTCCTTCTTGAAACAGTTGAAAAGCCCGCATACAGCCACCCTCCTTGCTCAATCCATGAACAATAGAATTGTACGACACCATGCTTGGTGTAAACCCTCTCTTTCTCATTATATACACTATCCTCGATGCCCCATGATGCCTACCAGCTCTACAAAGCGAATCAATCATGTCAGCATAGGCAAATTCCTCTGGAACACTTGTTCCTTGAGGCATATCTTCAGCAATTTGGAACACTTCATGGAAGAATCCTTCCCTACAGAAACTGTCAATAAGGTTGGAAAATGCTGCAGATTTAACAGATGGATCATTATCCTTTCTCATCTTATCCCAAAGCTGATTCATGAGCTCCACTCCACGCAGAGCATCATGGTCCCTCAAAACCCCACCAACCAACACACTATAAGTCAATGAATTAGGCACTACACCCCTCTTCGACATATCACCAAACAGCTTAAGTGCACACCCCACTTCACCAAAATTACAGTACCCACTGATCAGTGTAGTGTAGGTAATAACACTTGGACAATGCCCCCTATTCATCATGTCCAGAAACACCGTATGCGCTACATGAGGCTCCGATGATTTGCAGAACTCATCAATTAAACGGTTATAATTCATCAAAGAAGGCACAAACTCGGGGATCACATTGATCAAACTGCGAACCAAATGAAATGTAGCATGTGGGGTTTGAGAATCAAGCAAACGGGCAATAAGAACATTGCAAGTGCGCTCATCTGGGACACATTGAGAGGCAATGGAGAAGAACAAACGCTGGTGGGCCTCAGCATACCGGCGTGCCCCACAAAGGGCATGTATTATACTGCTGAGGTTTAGAGAATCAGGGCGGTACCCTCGGAGGCGTAGTCTGTCCAAGAGACGGAGGGCCTCGTCTACATTTCCATCTATGACACATAGCTTGTGAATCTTCCTAGTCCAATATGACCTATTAGCTATGCTTTCATGCTCTAAGTTATCTTCCTCAACATGTTCTCGCTCGATTTGGGTTGGTTTGCAACTTAATGAAGGTGGGCAAGATTGGAACTGTATTTGTGAAGTTATTGTTTTTGTATAAAACCAACAAAAAAGGGATTTCCTTGTGACATTTCTCAAGTATGAATGCTTAGCAGACAACAAACAACGAATGAACATTCTAGTCCAGCAGCATAATTTTCAGGTTTCTAGCCTTTCTCTCAACTATATGTATAAAAATCAGATCTTTTAGGCAATAAATCAAAACCCTTCAAGTGTATAATTCACAAAGATGAGAGAGAAAAAAGAATTTATTTCTCTGATAGTCTGAATTTAGTTGCTTGCCTACAAAATAGAAAAACTTAATAAATTTGTAAAGGGATGGTAAAGAAGAAGCTTACGCAAGAATATAAGTCATGGGAAATCGAATACAGAGTCATGCTCCCGGAATTTTTGTCCAATTTGCAGCCAAAATAAATGCGCTTTGTTCTTCGTTTTCTGCGAAACAGAAACTAGTAAAATGGGAAGAAGAGAGGGGAAGAAAAATGTAAATTGGGAAATGAAATTGAATATGTTGGTGTCTGGAAATTGAAGGAACTTGAAGAGAAGACACAATATGTGGGATTCAGTTTGGTGTTTGAATTTGAACCCAAGAATGGAGAGGGAGGGTTTAAGCCTTAAGGCTTAAGAAGAGAGAAGACTCTAGGAGGGTTTAACTGAGTTGGAGAAGGGAAAAGGCAAAGGACCCAAAAAAAAAGTAAAAAATAAAATTAAAAAATAATAATAATTAAAAAAGAAATGAAACGGTCTTGCTCTTGCATAATGCGTACTACCGTTTGCATTTGAAAAATTAAGGACTAGATGAAAATAAAATTATGCTAAATTCATGTACAAATTTCACTGCGGAAAATTCACAAGTAGTATGGAAGTTTAAGAGTGCACAAAAACTTGTTTAAAATCGTTTTATCGTAATTTGAGGGTTATTTTTAGTTAAACAAGGATCACAAATCATATTAAGTGACTCTTACTGTTATACTTGAAAATAATCTATCAGGATATTTCGAATAGACCGATACTCGAATAAATAATATATTATGAAAAATATATTATGCTTATAAAATAAAGGTAGTGGTTAAATTTGATAACTTTCATTATCTCCTACACCTAGACTTGTCAATTGGGTCACCAGCGGGTCGAGTCATTTCGGGTTCGGGTTGAGAAATGCTCGACCCTGACCCAATGTTGTCAGGTTCGGGTCGACCCACCGGATCGAGTGACCCAATAATTTATTTATTTTTCTTCTTTAATGTAGCCAATTTAAGCTTTCAAATGGTATATCTACCAATTTATAACTTGTATTAACTACGTACGTATATTTTTACAGGTTTTGGTATGTATATACGACTATATGATATTCTTTATACTTCTTTTTAATTATTCGATGAGTTGTGCTTTATATTTCCGTCCATTTTAGCGTAGTTAAAAGCAAAATTTCTTATTTTGAGAGAACAAATAGAAAGAAAAAAAGTTAAATGAAAGAAGAAAAAAAAAGATTTTATTTGTTTTTTAGGATATTTTAGTCGGACTTTTTGTTTATAATTTCAAATTGTTCTATTTTTCGGGTCAAACGGGTCGGGTTTGACCCAAAAAACACCGGATTAATTGGATTCGGGTCAAACCGGGTTTCGGGTCGAAAAATCAGTGTCAGGACCCTGAAAAAACGGGTCGGATCGGATTTTCGGGTCGGGTAGGGAATTGACAGGACTACCTACACACTACCCATGGTAGTTATTTCCTACAAAAACTACCCAATTAAACACTACCCATGGTAGTTGTTTCCTACAAAAACTACCCAATTAAACACTACCCATGAAGTGATAGTGGTTGACTACATTCCACTCATGATTAAATAATGGGTGGTTACTAGAGGACCAAGGACTCTCCTATTTTCCTATAAATAGGATCGACGGAGCAAGGAAGAGGACAGATTGAATCTCACCGCAAAGATGCATTTCCTTAGTTAGGAGTAGAGTTATGTCGTCTCTAGTGTAGTTGCAGTGTTCTAGGAGTAGATTAAATGTAATTTAGTGTATCATATTCCGTTAAATCCTCTCGTTTGTACTTTGTTTACATCAATCAAATGAATGTCTTTTTTCCGAATTAATAGTGTTCAAATTCCCCTCGCACCCTTCTCGTTACAGTAAAGGTATCCACGATCCCAACACAACGCCAAAAGACCTTGTCGAATAGCAAGGTTATCAACGTGATAGTCAAATTGATCACGCAATGAAAAGCACTACCAACTCCCCGAAAAGGTCAAACAGTTGGTCGAATTGTGTATAGGTATGGAATTCTATCATGTGACTAGTAACCGACTATCACCATTGATCGTGTCCACCGTCAACCCGGAGTTGGGGGTAGAAGGGTAGGTTCGAATAGGGAACGACCTGCTCTAAGATAGTACTCGACCTTATTTTGGACCTTTTTAAGGGTCGTAGGACTGCCCCTCACGGTTGCTTGTGACCCCTAAATACCAAGCATAGCAACACCTACATTTCTAAACAGTGATCCCATTTTTCTGTGAGTTGGTCACAGTCACTCTCACACAAGACTTGCTGGAGTAGGATTGAGTATGGTTAGAAAAGAATTATAAAAAGAAAAAATGTTTCAAAGTTTGTAGGTGGTATCATTCTTCTTAAGCCAAGATACCACCCTTAACATTTAAAGAGGAGTTCTTGTTAAAATCACTTGATTATTTA
The DNA here is from genome assembly GCA_038025085.1 of Tetragonia tetragonoides. Lineage (NCBI taxonomy): Eukaryota > Viridiplantae > Streptophyta > Magnoliopsida > Caryophyllales > Aizoaceae > Tetragonia > Tetragonia tetragonoides. The sequence continues at coordinate 13,627,397 of CM076139.1, forward strand.
GTGACGTACCAAAACTTGCTAACTCTTTTGTCCCCAAAAAAATATATAAACTAGCTAACTCTTTGGCATATTTCTTATACCACATGGGCAACCTCTTCAAATTTCGTTGGAGCTGTGTACCCATGAAGTGGTCATCAGACTGTATGCTTGTTTTTTGGTTTATTTGAGTACAACTAATACAACTGACTCTGCACATACAAGTATACAACTATACCACTCCATACAAATAAGAATCTGACTGTTTCTGCACATACTATCATTCCTCGTATCTGCGATACAGAAGACTGTTCAACATCGAACAAAGCTTGCTTATACTAGGCAATGGATGGTACTATATCCTCATTTCAACAATTGGCACCTCAGTACAGTATATTTGGCCAAGAGAAATTGTACAGATTTTTAATTTTCTATGTAACACTCATTTTAATTACAGGAAATGCAAAGCGCAAATTCTCGACCAGTTGATCCCTCTTTTCACAGTCCAAAACTCCAATGTTAGCCCAAAGAGCTCAGTCAATATCTACAATTTACCTCCTGAGTGGCAACTGAGAACTGCACTAGACAGTGGAAAACTCAGCACACATCTGATGATGCAGTTTAGCTAGACATCTGCTTATATGAGCAGTAACGGATGATTAATTGCTGTTTGGGAGAGAGCAATTGGTTCGAACCTCCCCTTGAGAACCAGTGAGAGCACCAAGGTTTGACATTTTCAGCATTGCCTTGGCGAATTCCCGCCTGAAGGTTAACCCATCATCTGATGCAAACACTGCCACCAATCTAGCAGTCCTGGGGTCTGCCATCAGTTGCTGGTCTGAATATAGTAAACCTCGTCCCATGACCAAACTCTTGTAATAGTGTGTATCAAAACCAGAGCCCGAGAAAAAGAATGGTGCCAGGGACTGATAATATGACAGGCCTGTAGCAGACTCTATCAAGGTCCTAATTCTAGAAGGAGAAGGACTAGGAGATCCATTGGTATTGCAACTTGTTTTCAGCTGAAGCATGAAATCTGGAGGAATGGAGGGATCAGCCTGTCCAGTGCCCATGAAATTGGAGAGTCTTCTTTGAATGAACTCGCAACCAATTTTTCCTATGTTATGTGCCCCTTCAAGATTACAGAAAAGATCAGTTCAATGAAAGAAAACAAACTCCATAAAGGACACTGTAAAACAGATGGGTATAGGTGAGAAGGTACCCAAGAGGCTGACAGTTTCTTTCTCATTGAAACCTCTCTGAGAAAACAACGCAAGTGTCTGAGTTATGTTAGTGTCAGGTCTTGGTATCTGCATAAGAGCTTCAATGAAGTACGACTCCTGGCTGTCCCTTCTTCCAGTGAGGATGGGGAAGAATGGTCCCCCAGACTGTGATTAAAACAAAACAATAAGCAAACGAACTTTTCAATGTTTTTCAGCAACTAACCTGTTAAAAGCATGTCTACAGTAAAGATTCTAGATAGTTTCAAGAGGATATATAGCTCTTTGTTAAAGAAAAAAATTAGCAAAGGGAAAGAGGATTAACAGGGAGCACTAATGAGAATTTCAAGTATAAGTGTATAACCTTCCTTTCAGATGCTGTAAATTGTTGTCTTGCATCAGCAGAAAAACACACAAGAAAATTCAAGTACAACCAACTTCAATTCACTTGATGCATGATAATACCAGTATTGACTTTGGATCACAAAATCAGAGATACACAATGCAGAAGACCTCAATAAGACTGATTATGAAACCTCCACAAAGCAACTCAAGAGATTTAATACCTAAGCAGGCATAAAAGTATGAGACAGAGCACTGTTGAGTTAATTACAACAGTTCAACAGTCCAAGAACTATAGCACAACATTAGATCCATGTGCAAGGTAAATGTCTTGGTAATATAAAATGTTATCATATTTGATTTCTAAGAGAGATATATAAATGCTTAAGCTTATGCATCTTCATCTCACAAAACATCAGAAGAGCCAGATCAATGTTCAATAGAGATTTGTATGTTGCAGACAATTTGAACTTGGGAGGTAGCATACCAAGTAATCCTATGCTATATTTATACACGATGACAGCAAAATGACAGCAATGACAAAGAACAGCAGATGGTTACCAAGATAATTCCATCTCTAGTGGCCAGAGATACAATGTCTGAACATGAAACAACACCAGGGCACTCTTTCTCTAAGGCTTGTTTGATCCTATCAATGAGCTCAAACCCCTTTAAGGTGTGATTTGGGATGGCATCTCTCTCAGTCGATTGGTTTCCTTGACTGACATTTAGAAGCACAGATGCATCGCAGCCCTAAGACAATCAAACCCAACAATATCAGTTGCTGGACATGTATAGTTAGCTTTACATACCAGAATTAAATGGTCAGAAGGAAAATACAATTAAAGGAACAAGAGCTTGTTGCAAAAACAACTCTTACACCTCATTTTGAACAAGGAATTTGCACTCCACTTACAACACCTTATTCAAAGAATTTATCAACATACATAACATCAACTGGTAATAAAATTGATTCCAATCCCATGCTTTTACTACCACTCGAGAGAGGTTGCTTATGGGAACGCACTATCATCAACAATTAAAGCACTATCATCAACACATAAAAGACACTTGTGTACATCATCAACACTTGTGTTCTAAACCTATATATTCTTTACTGCTGATTAAAAATTAACTTCATACATCAAATCAAACACACAATTCAGAGAATTACCGAACCCTAAAACAAAGTCGACAGTAAAAGTAATTAACACCGACAGGCTAACAGCTGGTCAGAAATTGAACAAACAGAACTTATTCCCCCCAGAAATTTCACATACAATTCTCAAAATTCAGAAACTAACAAAATGAAATAAAACAACAAATACAATCAGAATCTGAGGCTAGTTATCAAAAGAGAAATCGTCACATTCTTGAAAAACTACATGAAATGCAATTTGCAAATTACATAAGAAATTCAAGCATTTTTCGACTGAAAAAATTGCAAAACGATTCTCAAATTCCCGTCAACTGGAACACCCAACGAACATCGGCAATTGCTCATTCAACAATTGACAATACACATTTCAATAAATCAGAAAACCCTAGATTAAACGAAACACATTTCAATAAATCAGAGAAGCCCTAGATTAAACGAAAATCATCAAGAATTAAATAAGAAAATGAAAATTAGTAAATAGGAGAGAGAGAGAGAGAGAGAGAGAGAGAGAGAGAGAGACCTGAATAAAGCAATCATGAAACATGAGGCGCAGAAGCTGTGCAGTAACCTTGCTATCTTGGCCTATAGCATCACTCATAGCTTGGAAAACAATGCTCTCAGCGTTAGGGCAAGAAAATCGATAGAAATCGTAGAGAAGGTGCTGTTCCCCGTTGTCCGTCGCTTGAGCAAAGCGCCGATTGTTGAAATCCGATTGAGGTGAGGGAGAAGGATCGACGTAAACATCAAATGCGAAAGAAAAGAAGAGAGAGAAAACAATAACAAGAAAAAACCAGTAGGAGTGTGCTGAAACCGCCATTGTTGAGTTCTCGAGATCTTGAATTTCAAGAGAGAAGACAAACGGGGTGTTACTGTTATGTTATTTGCAGCTGCTGCCGCCTTTTCCCTTTTGGGTGTGTTGTTCAGGCGGGCTTTTTGGTTTTTGATACTCGGATTTTCAATTTCCCCCTTGACCAGGTGAAGACTGAAAGATATTTTAGGAAAATTATACTCACTTGTAGTTATTTTTTAATTCACGAAAACCTCTACGAAGTACAAAACTGTCTATTCGTAACTATTGGTGAATTAATGGTCACTATTCAATAAAACTAGTATCACGGCACACCACAAATGAGAAATGACCTTTACAATTCAAAAAAAATGACCTCATTTTTCTAAGAGTTGGTCTTCTAGGTTGCACAGATACGAATACGGATGCGGAGACGGATAGAGACGGAGCTACTAGAGGGCCTAGAGGGGCCATGGCCCTTGTCAAGTTTTGTTTAATATAGTAAATCTGCGCAGCATTACCTTTATTTATATGTAGCTTAGTTGGTGCATTTCATAGATATTGTGCGCAGGATTCAGGATCGACACCTTTTTTTTCCTTTATTTCGTGGCTGGCCCACATAAATATCCATATATTTACCTCAAGCAAATAAAATTTTCTAATTGTTAGGTATATCTTAGAATTGGCCCCCCCTCCATCTTAATTCATGGCTTCGTCCCTAGAGACGGGTACGGATACGGATACAGGATACTGCAACTCAAAAAAAATAGGATACGGATACGTGTAATGATTAAACAATATAAAATGTAAAAATAAAATTTTTCATAAACCTAGGCTCTAAGTCTTAATATTATGAAAATAAGTAATAAAATGTGTATAAAAAACAATTCAAACATCTTTTTATAGGCCTATTTTACTATTTTTAGGATAAAAAATAGATAAGCAATGTAAACATCTCTAATAATTACCAGTCAAGTATCCTCAAGTATCGGACAAGTATCCTACAAGTATCGAATACAAGATACTATACCTTTGAGAAGTATCGGTGCAACCGAGTTGGTCTTACACAAGACTTACTGTTTTTAATTTCCCCCTTAAACTCTTTTTTGTATCTGCTTTTTTAATTTGTCATTTTGTGTGGATTTAGGGAAAGCAAAAATGTCAACAAACATTTAACATCAACTTAACGGGGGCGATATTTCTTACCAATAGCCATTAACCACTAACGTATGATAAAAACACACTTTCAAATGCATTAAGGTGGTGTTTACTACCTTGCAATCATTTTATAGAGTAAATGTGTGGTGAAAAAGGAATAAGGGGGTGAAAAGATATAGAAAAAGTGAGTTTGATTACACCATTCAAAGTAATTCCCATTACATTGGAAAAATTGAGCAATTGTGATTACATTAGATAATGCAATCAACCCCATTTTTTCCATCCCTCCTCCCACTCTTTCACTTTTCACTCCACATATACTCTATAAATTAATTACATTGCATTGCATTTTGATTACAAGGTAGTAAACGAACCCTAAATGTATTAATGTTCATATGTATCGATATTATATCCAGATATAACTTATTTAAAAAGTAGAAGCTTAATGATTGATGTAAAATGCAATAAGCGATATCAAGATGAGTACCATTAAAATAACCATCCTATAACAAAGTTTGAGGATCTAGTAAAAAAAAAAATAATTTTCAAAGTTGAAAAAAAAGCCCTTAGTGGATGGATCCCAATACTCTCATACATGGATACACCTAGTTCGAGCATCACCAACGGGAATTTGAGTTAGCAGATTAGTTTTAATACTGATATCCTCACATGATATCTGACCCAATGTGAGGAGTATCAGTTTGGATGAGTTTTGAAACGCATGAATATAGCCAACGTTTGAGATTGTGAGCCATGGGTCATCATTTCATATAATTTAATAGCAAAAACAAAAAAAAAATGATCGTTCGATGTTAGTTTTTAGGAGTATGAGAACTGAAACTACCATCGTAAAATAAAGTTTTAATTCAAATTTGAGTTTGAGAATTGGATAAAGTGATGAGTTGACACGATATGAAAATTGAAATTCATACGGTCATACCTACAATTGTAAATGCTCTTATGGCCCATGGGATGAGACAATGAGTATTGTTTTAAGCCGACCTAACACGCTAAAGTTTAGTATCTGATCAGGTCCAGCCTGACCCAATACCAATGGTAACCCGGTCCGTTGCCCATGTTCTATCACGTCACTCACTCAACCCCTCACTCCAGTACTGTGTTTGTAGTGACCTGATAGTCGATACAGAAAACTGGAAAAACTGGAAAGAAAAAGGGAAAGACAAAAGACTAAGAGACATAGAAAGACCCTTATCCTGAAAACTTGAAAGAGCAAAAGGAAAGAGAAGGGCAGCAAACTAACTCCATTTGGCTTCACAAATTATGCTTCAATTCAAATTTGCTGCAAATTTGAAGCACCCTTTTTTACCTTCTGTGAGATTTCTCTCTCCCTTTTATCTCTCTATACTTTGCTTTCTTTTTAATTCCAAGAATTCTGAATTTGTTGCTTATGTTCTGATTTGATGCTTAGCCTTCCTAGTTACTTCTCTTCAATTTTTGTCTTCGAATTATTTTATTTTATTTGGTTGTGTGTTGGGGGGATGGGTTTGCTGACCTCGCTATTTGCATAAATTTGTGGGTTGGCTGTTCGGTTTTTGCTGTTCCAAATTATACTCTTATGGTTTGTAGTGGGGGAAGTTCTTTTTTTTTTTTTTTGGGGGGGGGGGGGAAATTTTGAATGAGTGGAACAAAACCCCAATGAGTAGAAAAAACAGTTTTCCCTCATAGAAGTATCATGCTATTTAGGTGTAGCCTGGATATACCAAGATTAGTTAACCAATATGTATCTTCATGAGTAAACTTTTTAGCAAATTGTTGTTCACAAGTGTATGGCCTTCCTTTTTGACTACCATAATTTGAAAGCCTGTGGCTACTATCCTTGGTAAGTCGGTAGCCCCAGGTTGGCTTGGTGTTCCTTGTCGATTGACATTCACAATACCTAATATGGACTTGCTACTATGAGGTTTGTGGAGGTCAAGATGTATGCAGCCTTACCTCGGATGAATAACTCAGATAGAAGGACAATGTGTGTAGTTTAGTATTTGTGTAGGTTAAATCCCGAGTGAATCTGTAGTTGTTCTCTAAAGCATGGCATATCTGATATGTTTATCCATGCATCCTTACAACCTTCATCTGATCTGAACATGCTAAGTGAACTGCTAATATTCTCATTGACATTATGTTTTAGGTGCATTTGTCAAAGTTTGGTTGCTCCATCTTACGGAGCTCTCCTTGTAGGCAATGTGTTGCTTTTTTTTAATTTGTGTGGCATCTAGATTACATGGTGAAACTCATACTGTCAAAGAAAAAAGAAACTCATACTATCAAAATACTTGGTTTCGTATTTGATTGATCAATGACCTCTAGAAGCATCTGTGTCTCACCTTTGGTCTCATGGATGTTGTTAGTATTGTGAGAAAGTATGAGCTCCATATTAAGGTAGTTTCCTTTTAGGAAATTCTTTGTTATGTGATCGATGTGGTGTCTAGAGTACATGGGGAAACTCACTACTAATCAAAATGCTTAGTTTCATACTTAGAATGATCATTGATTGGTGATGTTTAGAAACAATGTCCCATGACCCTTTTTTCCTCATGGATGTTTGATTGCGAGGAAGCATGATTGTATTAGAGAAGCTTACTTTAGAGTTTCCTTTTAATCTATTGCACACTGTTTTGGGTAGAAGTACTTTGTGAGTGTAGGTTTATAGTGCGAATAATATTAGTAACCTTTTGTGCTAATAACTGCCTGGGATCAGAGCTATTGTCTTCTGCTGTTGTATTATCTGACTATTTATCAATTAAGGGAAGAATGTGACTCTATTGAACTGTTAGCTTCTTGATTGGTAATTCTGTAAACTACGAAAGACTTGTTGATGATGACAATAACTAGCAGTGTACTACTTGCCAATGCCAAACCAAAACCAGAAATTGCTCCGTCTTGTTCCTTTTGTGTGAGTGGAAAAGGGGGTTGTAAGGAAAGAAGCTGAAGTTTATTGCTCAAAAGTGAATGGGTAGAGCTGTCTCTTGGACTGATTTGTCCTTCTCCTCACCCCCACCTCCTTGTTGCATTTTGGCATTTACAATTTTTTTTTTTTTTTTTTGGGGGGTGTGGGGGGGGGGGGGGGGGAGCATGGGAGTTTTAATTTGTATGCTGAGGATCATGCCTGGAGTGATACATCATATGATCCCCTTTCCCAGAATCACTACTAATAGGATAGAACTGATAAAATCCATCCAATTTTGTCATCTGCGCCATATAAACATCAAGGCTACTTGTATTTTTGTTGCTTTACTGTGGTTATATTTAAGTAGTAATAAGAGTTTATAGGACAAAATTGTTACAAAGTTGGCAACTAATTGTTTCGGGCTCTCTTTTCCTATGAATTCACATATTGAAACAACCTCAAAATTCTGTTGCAGGTAAATTCAGTGATAGAAAGTCAAGGTAAAGTGTGCAGTGATGGCCAGTTTTATGGCGGCACCTGCCTTTCACTGTTCAATCAGCAGTATAGGAAAAGAATCAAGGTCTAGTCGTAATCTTGGCAGATATCTGGGTGTAAAAGCTATGAGGGTCGAAAAATCTTTGGAAGAGCTTTACAATGTCAGGGTAGAAAGGAAGGTGTCCCCTGAGCGGTTGAATGAGCTTGGTGTCTCAAGATGGTCGATGTGGAAGACTGGCAAGTGCAGATTGCCTTGGGACTGGCATGTGGATCAACTGGTTTACATTGAGGAGGGAGAAGTTAGAGTCGTTCCAGAAGGGAGCAAAGGCTATATGAGTTTCAAGGCTGGCGATCTTGTGCGCTACCCTAGATGGTTTGAGGCTGACCTCTGGTTTAATGACTTTTACCAAGAGCGTTACAACTTTAGAGCATATGGGGATGATTAGCTTTTGTGAAAGTCCCAAAAACCTGTGCTCTTTCGACCTTGCCCCCTCGGCCTCTCCATCATTCACTTTTCACTAGGATGTGTAGCAAAATCAAGTGCTGTCATATAAATTTCTTGTCCTGGTAGTTTGAGATGTGAAAGCAATTAGATACTTGAAAGCTATGTTTCATAGAAATAAATTTTGGAATACGAACCAATTAGTTTCTTCAGAGTCTCCTGTCGCCAGTCTACATTATGGCAACCGCATTCTACCATTTATGCTATTTACCAGTAACCCACCAACGGTCATCAAGATGAATCAATGATTGAACCAAGTTGTTCTTTTCTTTCTCTGCATCTACTATATTGCAACTTCGTAAAGCTTATTATCAAGTAGTTTACCATATATGGCAGCTATCAGTTGAGATGGACTTTTAAGAAACTCTTCCTGTAATAACAAAGCTTTACGAAGAAGTTCCCACATACAGTTTCCATTTCGGAAAGGCATTGAGACACTTCAATCACAGTAGAATGGATACTTACTCAAAGTGGGTAAGAATATAACCTACAAATTCAAGACCATTCATTATTCATTTTCAAGCACTTGCACATTTATTAGATCGAAAACCAGAATTTTTTTGCAAGGACGACAGACAAAATCACAACTCTATTCCACAACTTCTATATGCCAAATCTGTACCTCTTATGCCACTTGGTACAATATGCATCTCTATAATGTTAATATTGTTCATCACCTCTCCTTGAAATATTTACCAGTCTTGAACATTTTATGCTCTAAAATTTGGACGCCGGTTGTGTACAAACATGTCGATCCATAACTTCATAATATAACACTAGCAGCATCATTTTCCCCTTCAGAAGCTTGCACCTCCGACAAAAAGTTCAGGTGTTCCTGGCCGTGTGCCATGACTGAGGATGAAATAAGCTTCGATAGAATTGCCCAGTCAAGATCTTTGGAGAAATTTGTCCAGTGATGATGTATCCAAGGCTGGGAACTCTTTGACGACTTCATGCACAGCAAGTGCAAGTTTCACAGCATCATCATCGGTTGTTGCCTACAACAACTCATAATTATCGACCAAATAGTCAACAATTCACTATGCATTGGACTTGTCAGAGATATATTAGTTACCTCAATGTTAAGTGGTAGGACGGGATCGTGGAGGGAGAGTCGTAGGAGGAACCAACCACCAAAGCCAGAAACCCTCACCTATTAGATCAAATAACAAACATATGTTAGTAAATATCTTACTAGATTGCTTCCTTTGCATATGGCAATAAAAGAGTTGACGGAGAAGGAAAAGGCAGCAAAAAGGAGAGAGGTGGAAAGAAAACGGAAAGCAGGAAGCAAATGCAGGTTGTTTGTAAACTAGTTTTCAAAGCATTGTGTCAATAACCTACAGGAAGAAGACCGCAAATCACTAGAGGTCCTACTCTGAAGATCTTTTTTTTCGTTTTCTTTTTTGGCTAGTCAAAAGGAAGGAGCTAATTTCATAATTGTGTAAGAACCTCCAAACTTTTGATCAAGATATTCATTTTTAGGCTACATCCAGCAAAATGGGAGACATTAGCATTACTGGAGGTACTAAACTGGGAGAAATGCTCAGAATCCAAGTATACCTATATAAATATTTCATGACATGTTTTAATTTTGAAGTTCACAATACAATGTTCAGCAATCAATAGGCCTCCATTGAAGTCTCCTCTAGGATAATCACCTCTCAGACATCCTCCGTTCCATTTGGTGAGTAATATCAAGTTGCTCCCCATAGACATTTGGATGTCAGATCCTTGAAGGGAATCAATCAGGACAAAGCTCACAAAACTGTAGCACTGCTATGAAAAGCAACATGCACAACCAGAATTATTATTATTTTTTTTTTTTTTTTTTTTTTTTTTTTTTTGAGAGGGAACAAGAAATGACTTTGTTCCTCTTCTTTGAGTTTATTTATAATAATAGCTACAACTAGTAATGAAGCAACTCTAAAACAGTAAATCCTATTAGTTTTCACCATGAAATATATTGGTTGTCCTTTCATCTTGAAAAATGCTCAGTCACAAGGTAAAACCACGAGGCATAGGTCCCGTCCAATTTGAATTAGAACAAACAAAAAAATTTTAGGATCCTAAGCTAGAACAAATTACAAATGATTACAAATTATCACAGTTGATGCAAGAATGGGTGAATAGACAAAAGGTACACTTTGTTAACTAAGTAAAATACCACATAAGAAATGTGGCACCCTGTGTCAGCACTCAGCACTACTTGGCTATTTGAGAGTTCTGATTCTTTCATAAGCCTTAGAATGTGCTTTTGGGCTTTGAATGAGGACAGGTGCCCAAAACCCTTGGTTGATATGAAGCCAATGGTTAGAGTTTCTGGGGCTTAGACAGGAGAAGCACTTAAGTTTTTGAAGTTATAGTGCAGCCAGTGGCGGAACCAGAAATTTTTTATTAGGGGGGCCAGAACTTGTATTGGAATTTGCTTATAAAATTCGGGAAGCGAGGAAGCTAGCCTAAAACTTATCCTATTGAGTCATTCAGAAATGTAATGCCAAAGGACAGGGTAAAAAAGAGTTTGACCAAAATTGAGGAAGAGGACACGAGTGTCTCGTATTAGCCAATTTGCTTCAGGATGACAATACAGGACCCATAAAAAAAAATCAAGCTCCTTATAAGACAATTAAAAAGCATGAAAAAAAGAGAGTTAAGTTTTAGAAAAGACTTCAATATAAAAGACAGTAAGTTTAAGAAGAAAACAAAAGGAATGGAAATGTTAAAAGAAATAAGAAAAGTCACGCAAAAGAGAAAGTGAAAGCGGACGCACGGAGTCGAGCCCATTACTACTTACAAGGCCTGCCTTTTTGTCTTGTCCCAACCACCAGAGCAACATTCATTTTATGTTAAACCGTTACCTTGTCTTTTATGTATAGCATTTCAGAATCATGGGGGAGGCCATGGCCTACACCAGCCCCCCCTTGATTCCGCCCCTGAGTGCAGCCAACATACCAAAGATTCAACTTGATCTTTACTATGAGAACAGTGCATTATATTGAATGCTATAGTAAAAAACAGACCAGAAATAGACCATACACAGTCAAGGATAGACTTGGGAAACAACTGCCAAATTTTCATTTGTACACCAAGAGGCAGCTAGAAGCTAGATAAACATATTAGCTGCAGCTTGATGATATATATGCAAACTTCTATCGACCACCCAAAATCAAGTTAAATAATGTCCCTCTCCCTTGGGTTGTAAAGGGTGAGGGCCTGAGGGGTCAAGGTCCCCAAGTCATGGGCCTGGGTATCATCCCCAATTCTCCATCCCAACTTAGCTCGTAGCTCCAGGCCCAGTAGAGGGCAGCGCTAGGAGACCCTCCTCCACAATTAAAACAGAAAATAAGAAGTCACAGGTCTTACGCCTTCATAATTTACAGGAGCTTTCACAAGCTTAGCATCTGAATCTACTATATGCTCCAAGTGCTTCAACACAGCCTCTCCATATTCCCGGAAGGATCTGAGTAAGTCCATTACAATTATTAGTTCATGAGAAATTACCAAATAAAGAATGGAAATCAAGCAAGGTATTTGCATACCCTCCTTTGAGATCTGCATGATTCTGATCAATTTTTAGTCTTAGTTCAACAGCGACAGCTGCATCTTGCAAACCTTCCAACAAATCAGTCAAAACTTGACTACCAATACCTACTCCTGATGCCCTGGCGGAAGCAAGCTTATTTAGGACTTTGACCTGCACGTGCCAGAGACAGGAAGAGAATTAATGACGAGATGCATGGATGTTTTGATTGTTTTCCACTGTAAACTATATAGTAGCAAACAACATTTCGTAATTTGGCAATACCAAGAGAAAGTGATTACCATGAGGTATGCCCCATCATCAAGCCAGTGATTCTCTTTGAGGGCGCCATGGCCACTTGTTTCAATAGCCAAATGTGACTCTTCACCAATAGAGTTCTATCATCATGCATGAATTTGATACAATGGGGGAAAAACAAGCGGAATGAGGATGAGGAGAAAAAATTTCTGATCCATATTCAAGTAAACATTTCAATCCATACATGAAAACAACACATTCAAAGATAAAATCTTACCAGACGTATAGCTTCATCAATGACATTCTTGTACCCTCTTTTGAATCTGTGGTGCTTCCCTCCTACTAGATAGTGGTAAAGATAAGTATGCATGGAAACAAATAGAAGATTACGGAAGTTTTTAAGCTAGCTTCTCTTATTTGTTTCTAAAATGCCTATTCCAAGTTAAGCTATAAGTCATGTGTACTTTTGCGGCAAACAGAGCCCAAGTCCTGATAGCTTCTAATAGGGGGGCATACTAGTTCAGAATTATACGTGGACCATCAACCAGATCATATAGTTGGACTTACAACTTACCGAGTTTCTTTTCAATAAATTCAGTCAGACCCTCCGAAGTTACACTGTCAGTAACGATAGTTGTCCCTGGATGCTGGTACAGAAAAAAAAATTAACATATATAATCAGCTAGAAGTTCATGCAATGAATGAGCAACAAGAAACAGCACTTCCAATAGCCAAAGATCATCTTACCTCTTCAAGGATAATAGCAGACATTAGAGTGATCAAACGGTTTCGATTTAACTCACGGCCAGTAGAATCCACTGCAGCAGATCTATGAGTGGGGAAGTATCAGAGATCGACATATTCATACAACATAAATATGTCAACTACAAAACCATTACCTGTCTACATCAGTATCAAAGATGATGCCCAAATCAGCTTTATTATTAAGAACTGCCTGAGTGATTGCTTTCATTGCTGCCTTATCCTCCGGGTTAGGAATATGGTTTGGAAACATACCTAAAGCAAAGGACATTGATTCAGCAATCACAAAGTATTGGCCTAATAACTCAAATACTGTCTCAATAAATCCAGCACATACCATCTGGCTCCAAGAATTGACTGCCCGTAGTGACAGCACCTAGAGGCTCAAGCACATTTGCCTAAAACCAAAGCAAACAAAGAGAAATTCAATAAACAATGCAACTCAAATCTGTAATTGTTATTTCTTTGTTCCCTTCTAGATACACACTTGGAACAATCGAAATGTTGCCAAATATGAATTTCAGTGACTTCTGGCAACCACCTTACAGTAGAAACAAGAGGGGGTTTGGGTTTTTCTGATATTCAATCAAAAATGAATTTGACTCGATTTCATGAACCTGTTCCACTATGGACTTTCATTTTACTACACCATTGACCATACTGGGGTAAAACTCTTAGGAGGCATCATCATAAAAGGAATACAAAGTACTTCATAAGACACGTTTTTACAATAAATCTCACAAAATTCTTATCCAATTCCAAGCCCACAGATTTTTTGCTCGTCAAGCCCACAGATTTGGCAGCTAAACATGCAACTATATTCATATAAAGTAACACAAGATTGCATGTTCTTGTTTCAGATCACTTGATCATATCTTTTTTCGTTTCATGATATTGGTACAACTTGTGTTCCCAAAGACATCAAAAGAGAAATTTTAAATTGCACAACGAAGCCTAGTAGTAGTAGAGTACTCTATTGCCAAAAGGAAGGGAAAAATTGATAGACTTAACACATAAACTGTACTAGACGTTGGACTTTAACAAGAAATTTGGAGACAGCAAAAGCATGCAACTAATCAAGCACACTGAGAGCTCATGAAGCGGCAAAAGGGTGTCCATGGACAGGAACTTCTATTATGGTGCTTGTAGAAGTTGGATTGAAGGGAAGTTTACAACTCAGTGGACTGGATGTTTTTAGAAACAAATTCTCTTGGCTTCTGGCTCCCCTAAACAGTTTACCTCCTGGTCTATGGTGTGTGTGTATCGTTAGCTAGCTACTCCTAGGTCTTAAATGGTAGCTATTTGTAGGCTTTTGCTGCTAAGATGGGTAATTGATAGGGATGCCTATTATCTTTTTGTGCTCAGCAGGGACTACTTGACTGGACTATTGAAAGATTTGAATAGGACCTAAGTTTAAAATTTTCATCGATGTGAGAGGTTTAAACTAGTTGCAGAGCCAGAAATGTCAGAAAAACAGTGCAATGATAAAAATGTACATATACAATTTCAAAATTTGATAATTTAAGAGGAAGTCACATTTGGCGGAAATTTAAGACTACCCTTCTCGTGTTAAGACATTCACGAATGATATATCAAAACACGGACTCATGAAATATTAATATTTGGTCTCAAATGAATATTCAAAAGGCATGCCACTTACAACAAAAAAGCCTCCTGCTCCATTCCCTGCATCAACAACTATATGAAAGCCCTCCAATGGCTTCTCTGTCACAAGGAAACAAAGTAGACTAGTGAACAACCACATAAGAAAAGGTACATGGATGAAAGAGGAAAATGACAAAAAATTAAATCTTTGTTGGTTCTACAATAAATTCATAATATCACTAGAAACAAGAAGCCCAAGATTTTGAAGGCCAAATGGGGAAGAAAAAGGTTTTCAAGCTAAATCCCCCAATGCTTGAAGATTCATTTTCACTTTACCACCTTTACAAAAAATCTTTGACCTATAATTTAGATGAAGTTTGCTAAGTTGCATACAATATTTCCACTATAAACAATAAACATAGTGGAATAGAATCTTCAAAAACGAATATGAACACTTGCTTGGCATTCTCAGGCTTTTAGCTTGTGTGTAATATGTGCAGATTCCATTAACCACCATTATTCATGGGAGAAGTGTAACTCTGCAAACATTTCGCAATTGACAGATAGTAAGATAAATGTTTTGGAAGGGGAGAACGTAACCATTGTCCTAAAATATGGGTGATTGTATAAAAGATAAACGAAAATAAGGAGGAACTTTAGAGCCCTGAGTGGGCAGCTCAGCTGGTCAGAGCTCTAAGATCTTCTCCTGGCCATGAACTTCAGGGACAGTGGGTTTAAGTCGGGCTAAGCCCAGACACCACCACCACCGGCCACCACCACCATCCCACCCAAAAAAAGTGGCTATTTGGCACCCACATTTAATGAACCTGTGTTTTACATTATAAGATGAAGAAAAGAAAAAAATGAGGCATGAACAAAATCATGCCAGCTTAGTTTGGAGAAAAGTAACTTTTTAATTCACCTGTATTTCCTGCAGCTTTTCGAACTGCCTGAACAAGATCAGATGCATAAGTCGCCATGTAATCTACCCTTCTTACAGATGCAGAAGCTTTCCTTTGGGACTCTTTGAGACCTTCTTCTGTAAACTTACTGTAAATATCTGCCGCACGTTCCAAAATATTTTTAATGTCAGGTTTACCAAGACCTCCAGCATTTGTGAAAAACTTGAACCCGTTTCTGTTGTAAGGAAGATGACTAGCTGCAGCACGAAGGCAAAAAGTTCGGATTTCAACCAAAAAAAAAAAAAAAATTACTCTAAGAGTCTAGAAACTAGAACAAGCAATGGGATCTGTAGTACATCCATTTCAAGACCACTAAAGAATACCACAATACATGTAAAGACACCTAAAATACCTCGAAATTAGTTTTAAATGCCCAATGATGATCACCAACAATTGCAACCCAAACGATAGATTTTCACACCCGCTGAGCCCCAATTCAGGGTACTACTTTTTTAGCAAATACCTTAGTAAATGAGCTATCCAATGATACCTTATGCGCCCAAAACCATTAACAGATCAAAGATATAAATTAACCCAAATCATACATTTTGCCTCGTGATTTCAAACTGAACACACTAGAAATCTTCTCTTATAAGCTTACCATAGACCTACATCACTGACAATTGATGATTTGATAATTGATACTCAGTTAGGGACAAACAACCATGGCAAGTTAGGGGTACACCCATCTTTTGAACTCTAAGCTACATAGAATTGGAGTCCTTAACAGCTGATCCAGTGGAATTTACTCGACCCACTGGCATCAGCTATTTCCCACTGAGCCACAGTGGCGAAGCGGCAGGGGCTAGAACTGCTGCCAATGGCAGCCAGGCAGCCTAGACAACACCCGAAAGATTCCACTGGTAGGCAACATTAGGTGGATGCCGCTGGCCCCCAAGTGCCCACAGGAATGCCAGTCAGCATACTTCTTGCTTGATAACTAATTGTGGAACTTTCCTCGGCCGACTGCAATTCTGATTCGTCCAGCCATAGCTGACCCAAATCTGCCCAGAATATCTATAAAATACACCCCCCCCCCCTCACCTCTACAAACACACAGCAGTGGCACCAAACACATTAAAGTGCACAACAAAAAGAAAAACCATGCTACCTGTTATCATGATGGATCCATCAACTGGACAAAGAACCTCCTCATTTTCAGTGAGAGTGCTATTGAACATTGCCGGAGTAGAAGACAGCCTTCAGGAAATTAATATAGTTGGTCAGCACTGCAAGTTTCTAATTATAAACAGAAATGTTGAGCAAACAAGAAATGTAAGACATATGTCACATATCTATGTGGCCCTAAGATGAAACATCAACTAATTGTTGCTGAAGGGATGGTCGGATATCCTAGCTACTGCAGCATATTCTTCCATTACTATTAGTGTGCATCAGGGTATTAAATAATGGTCGTTACGTAAAGGGTTTTGACTTTTGAGGTTGCCGATACGCGATATCCCGTTATATAAAGGGGTTTTCAAAACGACCGATACTTGGGCGATATAGCCGATAAATGACTGTTATGGGCGATAAATGACCGTTATGGCCGATACATGACCGGTACAGCCGATACATGACCGGTACCACCGATAAATGGCCGATACGATCGATACCCAATTCGCTCCGCGATGGCCGCGACGGCATACGCGACACCCGTTATAGCCCGATTCCGCGATATCGCGACGGTTACCGCGAACGCGACCGAGACCAAGATTTTATTCCCTGGTGTGCATCAGTCCCTAGTTCAACCAGGAAAGTATCCAAATTACTAGTTAGGGAGACGACAAGAGTCCAAGACATCATGTAAGCATTAGCTCACCAACGTATAAACAATACTACCTGAACTACCTCTTGCTACAAAGAAGATATCCTACAACCAGGACAATAATAGGGAAGAAGCTGTGTCACTCAAAATCTTAATTTCACCTCAAGTACTTGTGCTGAATACTTGACATTCTTAATTTCACCTCAGGTACTTGTGCCGGATACTTGACATTATGGATAGGACACTTGAAACAACATTTTAGGCAACATTCAGAAAAGGCCTAGAAAAAGCCCAAGAAAGACACTTGGACAAGTGCATATGTTGGAATACTTGCAGCTCAGTACAGGCAACAAAAGTAAACTGACAACACCAGAAAATAAAGTACAATGAAATAAAACAAAAACAATGTTATAGGAAAAATTGCCAAAACCATTACTTTAATTTTTTTGATACATACCCTCCTTCAAAGCCCCTCCATCTGTATGCACCCTCCCCCCAAGTGCCTGTTTAAAGGGTTTCCCGGCCAAATTGAAGAGGTGGACAAAACTGCTTCACATGTTCAGCACGTGACCCATTTGCCTTGTATATTCAACCTCCAAATGTGATGCACTCAAACTTTATTGGTCACCATCATCCAATATTAAATTATCAATGACTTGAATGGGCTCCTGACCCTCTTGTTCATATATCTATTTCTAATGTATCTATGTGGCTCCTGCGCACAGTACTCTTCTATGGAGACTAACCTATAAATTACAGATAGTCATGACTCATGACCAACCTCATTCAACCACAAAATCCCCGAAGTTAACACCAAAAATGAAGCGCAGAAATGGCACTCAATTCATTAGAGAAATAGAGATATATGAAAAGAAATGGAAAGAAGGAAGAGTTAGCTTACCCATATAGCACGACATCAACACCAGCACTTGATAGTCCTCGAGACACGGCATCCTGACAATAGAACACCATTGATGTTATCAACTAACACAACAAACCATAGTGGATCATGCTGTTAGCAAGGTCTAGGGAGGTCAGTCAATATGTACACCACTTACCATTGGTGGCACAAATTTTAGGTTAATGAGAACACATGACAAACTAAAGGTTTTTTTCCTTCCCTTCCATTTTATAACATTGATATTAAAAGTGACTAGGTATCAGTTATACACCAGAAGAAGGATTTTCTGTAAATGATAACGTTTAACAACATAATATTATAACATCCAACATCAGTTTTTGTATAGATTAATGCATTCTTAGCTTCATATATTAAAAAATGGGAAACAAAAAGAAATTGAAAAACAAATATCCACTGCAGCAGTAAAGTAAGTGTCACTTTACAATGAGTGAGTGTGACTGTGTAGGTGCCTAGGATCAGTACAAATACACACCTTGAGGGAGAGGCCAACTGAAGTACTGAACTATCTCAACTTAAGATCAAACACGAAAGAAAATTCCCAATTCTGTTACAAAAACACATTTCTGAGAGAGAACTATATATTTTGTTGAACCATTCACAGCCACTAAGAAGAAATTGTAAAATTACAATCAGAATAGCAGTTCATGGGACGCAACCACAAGATATTCTTATGAATACCACCACATAAAACAAATTGGCAACACTTGCACCAGCAAAAATGTATTGAGATATCAATCGGGATTCGGGAGAACTTGAGAGAAAATTCACGACAGAAAATAGCAAGTCTGAAATGACATGATAACTTGTTTGTTTTTTCTCTCCATAAAGATCATTTATAGAGAAAATAACATCTCAGCCCACCCAACCACAATAGGAGTAATTGATTACTTTAATTCACAAGTATAGAAGAATCCACTTTTTATCTTTTATTTTCTTAATAATTAAGATTTAAAAAGAAGCGTCCAAAATAAATGATTTCCTAAATTAATGATGAAATACCTGCATCTTTGAGGCAGAAATTCGGGAATCATGACCAATAGAAACCTTCATGGGCCTGGATGCATCTCCTTTCTTCTTATCTGACAGCCATGCAGCAAATGCAGCAGCTATCGCTTCTGACACTAGTTCTGTTAGGGTAACAGGTTCACACTCTACTCCATCAACAGCAACACCTCGGATATCACTGCAGCAAAAAGAGCATTCAAAATCATGCATTTGAAATTAGACAGCAATAGCAACTTCCCTTTTTTATTGAGGGGCTTGCTAAAAGCAGGGTGGGTTTTTTGTCGTTTCTAGTTACCTTTTTTAGAAAAAAAGAGATCATTCAGATGATACTTTGTGTTATTATTTGGGTGATTGTTATTTAACTTATTGTGTAAATCACTAGTAGCAACTAGCAACCCACTGCAGTCCAATTTTTTACCTGGTTTTTATGTGTAACCAAAGAGTGGGAGAAAAGAAACAGAAGGTAACCTATTCTATCCAAATTCATGGTAATGAACTACTGTTTCACGGACTTTATAAACAAACCTACGAACTAGTAGGCTAAACCATATGCGAATTTATAAGTTCAGAAAAAATGCTGCTCAGACAGGCAGTGCCATGAATATGAACAAAATACACCATAAGCGAAGTTTCAAAGATTTTGTTTAATTTCCTTCTTTTCAAGTAGAGGTGATGGAGGAAAAAACAAATTACACCATACGCAGTGTGTAATAGATTCTCACCTGCCATTCTGTAGCTTAAGAAAGTCACCTTTTTCCAGGGATGGCACAACAGTGGTAGATGAAGCAGCTGCAAAAGCACAGCAAGATATGAATTCAAATGAAGAAATTCGTAACTTCATTTTCCAAGAGCAAGTTTCCATATAGATAAAAAACTGAAGTTGTAAGGTACAAACTGCTCAGGAGAAAAATGTGTGAAACTAGTAATAAATGCATTACGAATAAATGTCAAAGTACAGTAAACAATAGATTGCTCAACTCTATGGTCTCACTAAATATCAACCTGGGTAGTGAGAGTCTAGAACGGACCATTGCAGTAAAAAGATCCTCTATTGACAAATTGCGCAACTGCACGGCCAAGATACCGTTCCATGCTGACTTCCTCCCATTTAATGGAAGAAAGCTGCGCAAGTTTGAGGCAAGAAAAACTCTGCTGTGTTGGGTATGGAATTGCCTATTTTGTTGGCAGTAATGTGCAACAGAAACATTTTGTAAAATCTTCGCTGACATCGCTGCATAAACATTTACAATATTTATCAGATATAGGATTGTAAAAGTTTGAGAAGAAGCGTGCTGCAGCTTATTCAACTCTTTTTCAATGTGCTTGGAAACTTAATGTTGATGAGCAAAATGAAGCAAAACTATAGAAAACTATAAAAATCTTAAAATTTGCTTTGTTTGGTTGTTAGTAAGGGAAATTGTCGAAAATTAAAAGTACGGAAATCTGTGGAAATCCCCTAGTTATAATTTGCCCAATTAGATTTCTATAGTTTTCCCCTCAAAAACGATGGAAAATCTATAGAAATCTGAGAAAATCCAAAAAGAAAGTTTTTAATCTACAATAAACTTTCTACTATCACAAACCAAACAAAAGAAAACTGTCTTTCCAGTTTGAAAACACCTTCCAGGAGACCAAAACACCGACTAGGCTCAAGGTGTAGCTTGTGTTTCTTGCCCACAATGGATATTTTCAACTTCTTAGAAGCTGAAAATAAGGCGGATGGGGTAGATTGTGAGGGAAATGGAGAGATGATAAAGCACTCAAGTAGTCGGGCCAACCACGACCTAATTCAAATAGCCAAAGTGAGACAAACCAGGGTAGGAGGAAGGATATATTGCTGGGACACAAGGAGTAGTAATGACCAGTAACTATTAATAAAGTTTATACAATCCATAAGTGAGAGAGGGCAAAAAGATATAGGATGTAGCCCTTAAGGCATACAACAACTTGTGACTAGGGAGAAAAAAGTCTTTTCTGGATCCATTTGATTCTTTCATATGATCATTTCTAAAGCAATGAGAATCTTGCTCCAAAAGAAACATGGCAAGGGATGATAAAATATTAAGATTCATCAACGAATATCTCAGCATGGTGGTTTAAGAAGGCCAAATATTTCAATGTAAATTATACAGCTAAAATGTTCATCACAATTCAGGAGGGTACCAAGCATGTTTCTCTAGTACAGCTTGCCATAATTTCCACAAAAAGATCATAATGGAAATTGGCATCCATCATAACACACTTAATTGTAAATCCATCAATCTATGTTCCAAACACACATCCAAAATGGTTCCATTTATCGGCTAATCATAAATTTATTAGTAAATCCATCATCAATCTACATCCCAAAATAATTGCAAATTGGCCACATTCTATTTCCATACCCGTCTCTTGGTACAATCCCAACAACTTTACCAGCTAAGCTAGCTAACATCCATAACTCCATCTCCAACATAATAATTTGGATACGATTACGAAAAACTAATATGACCAGATTGATGAGCTTATCATCATCTTCAACGTGACTATGAAGGCCAATTAATAACATGTCAAGAAAACCATAACCAAACAGAAATATCCAGAATTTTACTACCCCAAAAACTAATTGCTTTGTTCTTAGACAGTGAATTAAAACTCCTAGATTTCAGAAACTAGCCAGATTCCTCAGGACAGTAAAATGACAAAAGCTAATCGAGATAAGTTAAATTAGGAACATCGAAATTGATAAAGCAAAACAGAGGGTATCACCTAAAGCGAAATTGATAAAGAGAAAAAATTTTAAAAGAGAAATGAGGAAAGTGAGGGAGAAGAAGGTTTTCACCTGCCATTGATGTCTGAGTTTCCGAGATAACACCGTTCTGTTTTCTCTCTCCTCTCGTTTGCACTGTCAGTTGGGAAATCGGGTTCACGGTTGATTGAATCGTAACGGACCACAAACCGTGGGCTCGAGCTGATTATCTTCACTTTCGCTTAAAGAAGGGTTCGAACCACCGACCTAGTTTTTTTATTTTTTTAAAAAATTGTAGTAGGTAGAGTAGTTAATAGTAATGGAGGTGTAATATCTATAAGAGTAGCCCCTTTTTTATTTTTATTTTTATTTTTATTTTTATTTTTTTTAATAAGGTAAGGAGGATAAAAAGTAAATTAGGAGGCTCTCCTCTCGAGAGCGACTCCTAATATATTCTCATAAAGAATCTTGCTTAAGGATTATGAATTAGAGGAGACCAGAAAGTCTCTTCATCGCACAAATGTCCAAAGTTAGCCATCCAATCAGCAGCTCTATTACCTTCCCTGAAAACATGTTGAACGATGATAGGGTTTACAGTTGCAAGAAATCTACGTGTGTCAATGATAAGTGCATAAATAGACCACGGAATTTCAATTTCTCCACGTAAGGCTTGTATGACAGTGGAGTTATCCCCTTCTACCTGAAGTTTAGTTAGGCCTAATTTAATTGCTTTCTTAACTCCATTCCTGAGACCCGTAGCTTCTGCTATGAGAATAGAAGTGCGTCCTAGTTTCTTTGCTTCAACACTTATGAGTGTACCTCCTTCATTTCGAATTACAAAACCTGCAGCAGCCACACCATTTTTGAGGGACCCATCAAAATTAATTTTCACACTGCCTATTAGAGGGGTGCTCCACCGAACAAGCTGACTTGAAATAACTTTGGGCGAGGTAGAATCTCTCTTCGGATTGGGATCAAAGACCGTTGGTTGTTGTCATTGTCGCCATTCGAATTTAGTGGTTTTTGCTCGCAACCAACAACCAATAATATTAAAAACTTCATTATTAAAGACAACCTTGTTGCGTTCGGTCCAGATGCTCCAAAGAAGAAGCATCGACTTCCTACAAGAGGAAGAAGTGGAGTGGTCATGTGGTCTGATAGAGCAAATCCAACTTAACAAATTCACCGAAAGAGACACTTGGTCAAGCCACCCATTTTCATACGCCCTAGTAGCCCCTTAACTATTGTTAGGTCATTTATTTTGAGTTTGATTCAAAAAACAGGTCACTTATTTTTTTTCTTTTTTTTTATTGAGTTTATTTGTTTTTTCCATGTTTTCATCTAGGAACTCACAGTTTGGCATATTTCTTTTTAAATTGCATACATCATCAGGTAATTCAATATAAGTGTGAGGTTATCAAAACATTTAAAAACAAGCATTATTTTATAGATCTTTTAAATAAGTGGTGAGGTTGTTTTCTTTTAAGTTTACGCTTTTAGATATGTTTTATCTTTAATACTAAATAAATAGCAACATTATTAAAAAAAAAAAATAGGTAAGTAGGATGATGATGAGTTTGCTTTGTCAACATAGATAGACTTAGTGCATGATCATAGGGATATTGGCATATTGCCCATGAAATAGGACTTTCTCAGAATTGATCAAAATTGTTTAGTTAATCATGGGAAGCGGAATTTCATGGTTGAAAACGTTATGTTGTCGATTATTAATTACTCGTATTTGAATATGTACTTCTATGGTTTTGGATTTGAGTAGTGGAAATCAAATAAGGAGGTTGAAGAAATATATTTATATAGAGTTACTTAAAGTAAATATTTTGTCGTAAATTTCCAAAAACACCATTTCGACCTAAACAACAAATATATTATATTTCACCATATCGATCATAGAAGAACAGATCAAATCAACATGGACAATTTTTAGACATGAATAACGATCTTATTCATGCAAAAGTTACAAAAGAAAATTCAATTTTTTCGGGTTTCTACTTTTTAAAAATAAATGAGTTAGGATTAAAGCGTTCATTTAGGAGAGACAAAAAGTGGTAGATGGGCCATGGTTGTCTCCGGATTCCTTGACATGGTTGGTTCGACCCAAGTTTAACAATGAATTCTAAGTCGTTTTTGGATGGGTTTCGATTAGATTAGTTGTTGAAATAAAGGTCCTGTAGAATTGCTTAATTTATAAGTCTTACATTACTCCATTTCCTTTTGCATTATTAAAACAACAATTTGAATTGCAACCACAGTTTAATGTATGTACCTAAATTGTAATCTTTATATGTAAACGAAATGGAGAAGTGGAGATTCAGAGTCGATAGGAATTATTGTCGGCATCATCATCATGGTCATCTCTATGACGCTGGTTGAAATTGGAAAATGAAAGTGGCATCAATCTGAATTTTGATTCACCTATGATCAGAGGTGGGGGATGTTTGTATATTTCTTTTAGAAGATAACAAAACAAGTTGATAAACTAACAGGTTATGGCAGAAAGGAGGCAAAAAAGATGCGTGGAGGGGGGAAGGAGGATGTTATGTCAAGTCAACAAGATAAAGTATGAGCTCCCTCTAAAGCTTCAACTCATGACCTATTATATAAGTTGTAATGTTTACGAGTGAGCCAATCATATATTGGGTAACCCATGATCAATTTAACTAACCTTTTAAAAAAGGGTTAGAACTATCCATTAACAAAAAAAGAAAAAAAAAAGAAAAAAAAAAATCCTTTCCCATAAAGTAAAATCAAAAGTCGAACATTTTCCTCATTAAAAACTCAAAAATTGAATAATGCTCGTTTTTCCCCGCGACATGATTAAACAAATAAACAATACAAAAATTTGCCAAATGCAAATGGGAGAGGCAAAAGATCTCAATAAGGGACCATTGAATCTCCATTGTTGTTTGGTTGTAAAATTCTTACATGATCTTGAAATGCTCAACCACGGAAGCAGCACGTGGGTTGCTCATAACACCTTGTTTGGCCCCTATTTCATTTTTATTCGGAGAATGATATATTTACCCACTGGGTTGTCAATCCACCTATTTTTTGTGTCTATCCCTCTTCTCTATTTTCAGATTCTCTCTCATCTATTTCCAAAAAATGGCATTGAAGGTAGAAGAGAGATAGATACAAAGTGAAGATGGGTTGGCCATCCACTGGGTCAATCAAATATTTTCCTTTTTATTCGGCGTTCATAATTAAGTTTGGTCAAGTCAAACAATGTCCACTGTTCAGGATTTTTATTTGGGCCTACGGATTCCAGTATTTGCCAACCAAATATTCATATAACCCAATTGGTCGAACTGCCTCATATCATGGGCCGTTTTTCGGCCATATCATATGGAGTACATTCATATAAATATATAATCATATCCCTTGATTCCCTCCCTCTGTCTGGACTCTATATTTTGCTCATCGTGCAAGTGAATAACGACCGAGATATTATTTAAAGGTTTATTAATATAGTATTTAGGTGGTTGATTTATTGTTGAACAAGTTACTCTAATTTAAAAATTCAAACATCCTAAACAGAATCAACACGAATTAGATCCTCATCTCGTGTTAGACTGTTTTGCGCTTAAACAGCTGAATCCGACAAAGATATGACCATCCGACAAAGTATATAATCAATTCATTTAGAAAATGTTTGCTTACGCGAGTTTTCTTTTTATTGATTTCAACAAAAAGTTAACAAAATTTAACAAAAAAAAAGAGCAAGTTTTGTGTGAGACTAACTCATAAAAAATGGGGTCACTATTCAGAAATGTAGGGGCCACTTATTATAGGTCGTAATCCTTATTCTACTAGAAAGTGACTCACCTACCAAAAGTTACGATTAAACTGTTTTAGACAAGTTTTTGTGAAACAAGAAACAACCCGTATATTTAATCAACATATATATAAAAAAAAATTAAAACATGACCTAACAAATCATCAAATTGTTCTTAGGAAATTATGATATTAGAATTAAAAAAAAAAAAGGAAAGCGCAAAACTAATATGCTAAACTTTTTCAATTTCTCTATTGTTGTCGATCAAATAGGACAGGAGTATTATATGCATAATGCAGATGCTCTGGAAGTTCAAACAAACGCATTTGTCCTACTCAGCTGCTGAATGTCGAGTGTTTTGTTAACGTGCAATCATATCAAAAAATTCTGAATGCATATCTATGATTTCTGGCAGAAAGATTGTGTGCATCGTCTCTCTACAACTTGTTCTTACTTCTTACTAATGAAACTTCCATTTTTATTTTACATTGCCGTAATTTCGTAATGACGTAATGTCCTTTGACTTTTCACATCTAACAATTACTGCTCGACACTCTTATCTTTAAATAAGGTTGAAGAATACTTTTTGTTAAGATTACTTTACTACTTGTTTGGTCAACCCCAATACAAACAAGATTAATTAGTCCTCACCCAAAGGAAAACTAGCTTATGATTCGTGCTCGCTTTGATTTGATTTTGTCTGGGGCAATTACCTCGATTAAACGGAAAATTTTTAAAGGTTGATGGCCTGGTAATAAGCTTCACTATTTCCTTAATTTCGTTTGTTTTATTTAGTCTTTTCAATAATGAGAATTTGTTTAAAAGTAAAAAGTAAAAAGTAAAAGAACCATACATTTTTTTCCCAGAAGGTATGTACTTAATTAAATATTTTTGTATGGATTCAGATTCTCTCTAATACTTCATTTTCCGTATTTACGCATTACATTTGTAGATGCTTGTCACGTATTAAGTTGATTACAAACAAAAATATAAACTTAAATCTTTAACACGTGGTAAGGATCCACAAGCAGTATAATGCGTAAGTACGGAAATTGGGGTATCGAAGAAGATCTCTCAAAAGAAAAGAACCATAATCCGTAATCAGCCGTTCAGCAGCGCAGCGCACAAAATTTTCTTCACCAGGCCCCAACTTAGTGATTGCTACCAGACAGTGTATGACCCCAATATTAGCATATAACACTGCTGGACTAATTATGAAGCGAAGATCTGCACTAACAAAACAGCTGTATAGTGAACATTTTATAATGGCATTGACCTTATTTTGTACCTATTGTACGTTCCAACATGAACATAAACAAAACTATCATTTTCAAATCTGGTTCCTGATTTTAAGACATTACTTTATAACCATGCCACATAGCATTAAGAAGGGTGATTGCAAACTTTTTAAGCCTAAAAAGTACAGTAGCTTTTTTTAAATTATTCGTACGTGTTAAAGTAAACGGGGCAACATATGTAATAATAAGCAAAACCAACTTGAATGAATTGAATCCCAATAGCTAATAATAATGGATGATGCTTGTAAATGATCCATGGCCAATTTGACATAAATTAACTGAAATCTGACACAAACAATGCTGGCAAAGCAAAAAGATGCATGAACTCCAAAAAGGAACATACAATGGAAGTTGGTGCTACCTACGTAGAGAACGCAATAAGTATATACTCCTATTTTGCATCTTAAAATCGAGTGATCGAGGATCCCCTTAAATACTTTCCTTTAATATCTCCTGATTTCCCTCCAATAAACCAATGCAATATCATCATGCCACATCAGTTGTCCACTTCAAAAGACATCCAACGTAATTCTAATCCTTTTTTTTTTTTTTTTTTTTGGGTTCTTATGAGTTATTACACCAAATATTTTACCATTTTATTGGAAAGGATCCCATCACCCTTGCTTAAGTGAGTGCACTAGCTAGTTGTTCTATTATATGCCATCACTTATATAGTGTGCTGATGATTTAGTTGTTGAGAGTTTAGTCAATAAGTACTACTAGTACTATATATCCAATATATTAAAGCCATTCACATTTCAATGGGACCTCATGTGGAAAAAAATAGTAGAAATAATATACTATATCAGTTTCAGTTCATTTTTAGAGATAAGTTTATTAAGTTTTATATGTATGTTAGGTATCGGGTGAACTCGAATTTGGTTTTGTTTGGGTTTTGATCATGACTATGGTTTTTGGGTTAAATTAGGGTTTTAAGTTATTACATGTTGATCAATTTAGCTTATAATTAGATTCCATAGCATTTAGATCCAGTCAATAAGAGTAGTAGCTTCTATACAATGATTATTTTTTATTAGGTACATATAACAAGATGCCAACCAACTGCGTTACAATGCGCTAAGTAAAGTTTATAGATATTACTTCGATCTATAAACTTTGAGTCCTTATACTTCGTTTTCGTATAGGATTCAATTCAAATTCAATTTATGAATCAGTTCATCACGTTAAGTGTTATTCTAGTTAAAGTCAATTTGGATATCAAATATAATTGAGTGTTAGCTAGTTTGAATCGGATCATTTTTCATCTAATAATAACTAGACACAGCAAAGCAGATCGATTTCACATCGGGTCGCATTTAACCTGATTGGCCTCAAAAACGAAAATTTATGGTATATCCGATTTTGGAACATGGAAAATTTCCAAGATCAGGTCAGATGTTGATGGTTATTGATTATTGAATGACCAAAATCCACTAGGACAACAGCAAAAATTGACGCCCTCACTCTTACACAGTCAAGCAGTAAGTAAACGGCAGGTAAACTGCTACTTGGAACTTGTATGCTGTCTCTCTCTCTCCGCTCTCTCTCCTCTCTCTCTCTCATCAATTTCGTCAGCAAACAAAGCATCAGCCGTAAAAATGGCGGATCCCCACGTTGCTTCGCTATCATATCACATTCTTCACCTCCCTTTTTTAAAAAAAACACTACTAAAAGACAACTTCTTTATACCTCACTCTCTCACACATACACTCTCTTTCTCTCTCTGTCTTAACTTCATGATCTAACTTAACCCCATCACCATTTTCTCCATTTTTCCACCATGCTTTCTCTCTCCTCACTCATCCTATTTCTCTCTCTAGCAATACCCACATCTGGGTTTGGATCCATGGGTCCAATCTCAGCTTCTTTTGAAACTTCCACGGGTTTCTTTTGTGCCATTGATGCTAGTGGCAAACAAGCCGTTATATGCTGGGGAATGGCCGGAACTTTGCCGGAGAATTTCAGTGATTTTCCACCAATGGCGGCTTTATCTGGTGGTGAAGGATTTATGTGTGGCATTTTATCAAACACCTCGCAGGCATTTTGTTGGGACTCTTTTGGTTCAGGTACTGATGATGATCTTTTACCATCTGTTTATAAGTATAATTCTTATTCACATATTGCTGCTGGTAAAAACCATGTTTGTGCTATTAAAGGAAATTATTATACAGAAAATGATGATCTGGGTAGTGTTGATTGTTGGGATATTGTGAGAAAGTCAAATAGTAGTAGGTTGAGTTCTCAACAGAGTGTTCTGTTTTATGATCAGGAAATTAGTGGGTTAGTGTTTAAAAAGGTTGTTTCTGGTGATGGGTTTAGTTGTGGGGGTGTTGAAGATGGTGGTGGGCTTGTTTGTTGGGGGCCTAATTCATCAGTTTTGGGTGTTTCTAAGATTAAAGAGAATTTTAGAGGGTTGGCTTCAAGTAAGGATGGTCTTTGTGGGATTAATGAAGATTCAGGGGAAGTTAAATGTTGGGGTAAAAATGATTCAAACCCTAATCCTCCAAGTGGGGTTCGATTCGTGTCGTTGACAGCCGGTGACAGCCATTTTTGTGGGATTCTAGAAGATAATCATGGGGTGAAGTGTTGGGGGGATTACAACTTGTCATCAGTTCCAAAGGGTCCTGGGTTCTTTGCACTTGCTGCATCTGATGTTGCAACTTGTGGTATAAGAGAAGATGATTTGGTTCTTGATTGTTGGTTTGTTAATGAGAAGTTTGCACGTCCTGATTTTGATCCTCCCTTGCAGCTTTGTAGCCCGGGTTTGTGTAGCCCGAGGACTTGTCGTGTAGGGGAGTTTTCCTTCAATGCAAGCACACTCACTGAGCCTGATTTGAATAGTTTGTGTGTAAGGAAAGATTTGCATATTTGTTCCCCTTGTGGTTCAAATTGCTCGGAAGGGTTTTTTCTTTCTAGTTCGTGCACAGATAATTCGGACAGAATATGCACTCGTTGCTCCCTTTGCCAAAATAGCTCATGTTGGGGTGTTTGTGGGCTTGAACAGGTAGAAATGAAGCGAAGTCATAGCCGTCAAATGCACAAGATTGTGCTTATATTGGGGCCTTCAATTGCAGGCCTCTTATTGATACTGATTGGTTGGTGTCTTTTTCCTTATTTGTTCTTCTTCAAAGGTAAAGAAGGACCCAAGAAACAGTTTAGATCATGTATTGGTAGAAAGGATGTGGAATCCGATGCTAATGCTGATCCAAATCCTCCGATGCCTGTTGCACAATGTCCTGGAGAAGCTCAGATTTTCCGGCTCTCAGAGCTAAAAGATGCCACGAATGGGTTCAAAGAATTCAATGAGCTGGGTCGGGGAAGCTATGGTTTTGTGTACAGAGCTGTACTAACAGATGGACGCCAAGTAGCAGTCAAAAGAGCAAATGCAGCTACTATCATTCATACCAACATAAGGGAGTTTGAAACAGAGTTAGAGATCCTTTGCAATATGAGGCACTGTAATATTGTAAATTTGTTGGGTTACTGTACGGAGATGGGGGAAAGGATACTGGTTTATGAGTACATGTCCCACGGGACATTGCATGATCATCTACATGGCGGTCTCTCCCCTCTTAATTGGACCTTCAGATTGAGAATTGCAATGCACGCTGCCAAGGGACTCGAGTACCTACACATGGAGGCTAACCCTCCAGTTGTTCACCGGGATGTCAAGACATCTAACATTCTTTTGGATTCTGACTGGGGAGCCCGAATTTCAGATTTTGCGTTTGCTAGTCTGAACGAGAAGGACCTTAGTGAAGATATGAAGAATGATGTTTACAATTTTGGTATTGTATTGCTAGAAATTCTTAGTGGAAGGAAAGCTTATGATGTTGATTACTCACCCCCGAATATTGTGGAGTGGGCAGTGCCCCTCATAAGAAGAGGTAAGGCAGCTGCAACTATTGACAGGTACGTAGCTCTTCCAAGAAATGTCGAACCACTGCTTAAGCTAGCTGATATTGCGGAGACTGCTGTTCGAGAAAATTCAAGTGATCGGCCTACAATGTCAGAACTGGCTCATTCTCTTGAGCAGATTGTGAAAGAAGGATTGACATTGTAGCAGGGGGTAAAATCTGATATAGTAATGAAGTGAAAAATTCTGGTGAGTATAGCGTGACTGCAACTGTATATTATTGGTGAGCCTCTTGTACATTAAGCTGCCTTTTTACCTTGTTTTTTTCTCCACTTGTCTTTGTATGTCTTTGATTTATACTTCACAAAGTGAAGTATATTAATTTGCTGTATTGATATTGTTATATTCATACAAAATCACAGAATAATAATAAAGCTGCTTCTTGTTCAAACTCTGGGGCATTTTTCTCTTTTTATATAGGCACTTGTTTTGGCTGTTTTTACAGATGATAAGTTCTGTGCAGACTATCATTATGTTGTAAGATTTTGGTAGCGATACCGATGCAATAATACGGACCTTCCCTTCTGTGACAGCATTCTGCATCTGTCCATGACACTGACAGCATACTGCTCTAAGATAATCATATTAATGATCTTATGCCAATATCTAACATTGTTACTCTTTTCGAAAAGCCTCCAGCAAATAATTCCTTTTTGTTTATCTTTTTATGGATGATATAAACTGCAGTTTGTGGTGCATCACAATTTGTAAAAGGACCATATTGGCAGGCCTTCTAAACCCCACAGAGGCACTACCTTCTAGCGTGCTCTCTGTTAGTTGGTGCTGATGTAAACCCCACTGGTTTCTACTGAAGTACTGTAAAGTTGTCTGGATTGTATTAGTGTTGATCTGTGTGGAATGATATAGATGTTGAAGTAGGCTTTTATACTTGCAAAGTTTGATAAAGTTTCAGACTGAATGCCAACCAGAATCTAAATAGCCGATAATACTAGAAGTAGAACGTGTTGCAAATACCATTCACTTATGTACCCGACGTAGTTATGGATATACCTAGGGTGTTTGGCCTAGCTTTTGATTATTAGATGCTTCTGAAGCACTATGTCGTCCATGATTTCTACCAATAAAGCAACGAGTCAACGACATGTTGGACACTCGGTGTGGAACATGGTTGATCTTTTTTTAGATAGGTCTTGTGTGGGACAGACTTATATTGGGAGGTGTGGGAGAGAGAGGGGAGTGGGAAATCTGAGAGACCCTACTCCATAGATCCGCCCTAAGCAAGTTTTTGTGATCCTTTTAATTATGTGCCGATGTAGTTAGAGGAATTTCCAACGCGGGGAGTACTCTTTTTTAGTTGGGACCACAGATTTGTAGAAGTGGATAATATTGTTTCAGCTTATGGATTTGAAGTAGCAATGGACCAGCAGCATTAGTTATCGAAAGCATGCATTAGGCAAACATATGACCAAGTTTTGTGATTTTGTACTGCCTTTTCCTTTCAAATGACTGGGATGATGGCGACGACTGTCATTCTCTATGACCAGTGGAATATCTAGGTTGAAAAGGGACTTCATTTTCTAACATTGTGGCTTCTTCTGTTTGCTATTGTAAATTTAATACCTAACGACAAATCTTCCTTGTGGGGTTGAATAAGATATCAAGATGTTCATAATGTTATCCTTTACTTTGATTTGATGCTAATTAATTGGGTATTTGGGACCAGGAGTATAACAATAATGATAAATCATTTTCTGGAAATGTATATGATAGTCAAGAATGTCATCTGATGGTTATAGCCGAGGCTCCAAGTTCTGAGAATCTCAGATTTTACAAGTCTTCTAGCTAATTTTCCAATCTATATATACTAAGATTCAAGAGTCGTCACACGGTAAATTTGTGGATAATCAGAGAAACTACATCATCTCCCTGTGTCAATCCCGAAGATGTTAGTGCTGATAGAGGTTAAGATATACGGAACTTTATTTCGAACACGCGAAAAGTCATTTCTGAGAGACCAAATGAGACATGTCTTAGAACGGTTCAAACGCTCAGGGTCTCAGGGAGGGAGGGAGAGATGCATCATACATCGAACCGACAGACAAGTTCTAAAGAATGTACTGGCTAGTGGCTACTTGTGCGAGCTTGGAAATTTCTGAACCAAACATGTACCTAACACTTTGATCAACCTCTGGCTTTTGACCAGAAAAAGCATGATTTCCATGATTGATGATTTGACGTTCATCTAACTGTACTACAAAAAGAAAGAGAGTCTTAACTTTACTGCCAAAATTCCAACTTTTTCCCTCCAATCATTCCTTAATCCTATCAAAGTGAATTCCCTTTTCTTAACTGAATAGCTGTTATGCAGTCTGAACTTTCCTCCTTCGCATAAACTGAAGAAAAGCGTGGCTCCTAATATCAGATTCAGCTCCCACCTGTTTCAAAGCTGTTTTTGGTCTCAGTAAGACCAGAAAAGCACTGTTTTCTGATGTTCCTGAGAATCCTCAAAACGTTGAAACCTTTCGGCATTCTTCTGAAAACTACATCTGCATGGTCCCATGTGTCGATACATGCTGTGTAGTGTGTACCATCTCTCTCTAGAGCTCTGTCAAAACCGTTACATGAGTGAAGGAACAGACAGCGAAAAGAAGAGATTGAAAAATGTGAAAACTTGAAGAATGACTATTGGCACAATGCAACCGTTTTTTATACTCCACCTTGTTTATAAAACTGTTGTTTTCGTCTTGAGCTCTAAAGTCATTGTCAACAACCCAGAGAGGGTAAAGAAGCAACGTCACATTCTCAACTTGTGTTCATCTCCAAAGGTAAAGTAAGTGTGGTCATTATTGGGGTATTGACATGCCTGGCTCCCTGTATGCCATCTGCAAGTTCCACCCAAGAATCGGGTGGCCTCTGCCTATGGCGTGCAAGGAGCCAAGCATGTCGCCTGTCGGAACTCATTCCTGACATCCCTCCGTCCCCTCCTCCCTTGCATTCACAACCAAAAACATAGAAACAGAAAAACACACTATACTGGTTATTCCATCACCTGCATCATATAAGGTTTTCCATAATTGTGTTTTTATATAACCGTTGAGAATATATCACAGATTCACAGTTCTGTTTCTGATAACTGACAAAAAAAAATTGGGGGGGGGGGATCAAAGGAGAAGCAAACATATCTACATTCTCTGTGTGCTGTACATTCTACCTCTAGAATTCTATAACTAACACTGCAAACAGTTATTTCTAGTCAATCACAGCTCCGAATTCAAGCTAAGTATAAATGAATTGAAGTTAATAACAAACAAACAATATCAATATGTACTCCTATTATATACTGGTGGTGCTGTTGAGAGAGGTCGAGCTCTTGCTAAAAGCACTATCCGAGGAATGGCGCTTCTGGCCTATCTTAAGGCGCGACAGATCAGGTACACAACCTGGTTTGGATATGGAAACATCATTAAGATTTTCTTGATTAGCTAACATTTTCACAACTGCAGACATTTTTGGCCGTAGGGAAGCTGTCTCCTGCACGCAGAGCAGACCGACTTTCAGGAACAGGACAGCCTCTTCTTCAGGGAAGTCTTGATTGAGCATAGGGTCCACCAAACACAGAAGGTCGTTAGCCTTGTACTTGTTCCATGCCTAGAAAGTTAAGTTCTCATCAGCCTTATTTATTATTATTTTTAAATAGATATATGCAGTAAGGTAATATGGTAATGGTATTACCTCATCAACAAGATTTGTTTCTCCTTGTTCTAAGTTGAATTCCACCACTGAGCGTCCGCTGACAATTTGCAACAGCAATACCCCAAAACTATACAGATCGGATTTCCTTGTCAAATGACCACTAATTGCATATTCTGGAGCAAGATATCCTCTTTAGAGTATTTGGTTTCGTAAGAAAGCTAGTCAGGAACAGCAATCAGAGACAAAAGCATGCCAAGAGAAAAAGAACAAGGAAAAAACGTCATTTTCCACTTACAATGTTCCTGCCACTCGAGTACTAACATGAGAAGCATTAGAGAGAAATAGCTTTGCCAGACCAAAATCAGCGATTTTTGGTGTGAAATTCTTATCCAAGAGTATGTTGGCAGGTTTGATATCGCGATGCACTATATGAGGTTCAGCTTCCTCATGGAGAAAGGTAAGGCCTCTTGCAATTCCTACTGCAATGTTCCTCCTCATTTCCCAATTAAACCGTCTTCTTCTTTCCTCTCCTCCTGTATTCCCAATCATCATGTCGCTTAGTTAAGAGAGCATAATGTAGGTCATTTGTGAAGTATAGGAACATGAGCTTACCTAGGAAGGCCTGTGAAAGGCTATTATTTTCCATGTAGTCATATACCACAAATCTATTGGCACCGCGAATGCAGCATCCCCTAAGAGTCACAAGATTTTCATGTTTGATGTCAGATAACGCGGTGATCTCAGATATGAATTCTCTCTCTCCTCGCAGTGATTCAAGTTCAACCGAAAGCACTTTCACCGCCACAACAGTATCATCTTGAAGATTTCCCTACAAAAATCAGCAAAGAAGATATGACTTTAGTAATTAGAGAAAATTCAACTCAGAGGTTCAGAGTGAGAAGTGAAGTTATAACAACCTTGTAGACAATGCCAAATCTTCCTTCTCCTATCTTTTTTGAGGATTGGAAATCATTTGTGGCGGTTTTCAGCTCCTTGTAAGGGTAAACACGAAAACCTTGAACATTTTGTGTACCTATTCAGTTGTAGATAGACAACACAACAATGCTTAATGTAAGCACTTTTTATGGAGTTCACAATGACCTCATCAATAGCTCTCTTTGTATAAATTTAATTGTTAATCACTATAAGGCTCGGTTAGTTCTTAAACATGCCTCCTAGGAAGTAAGGCATCCAAAGTGCAAGTAAAAGTCACTGTTTTAATTACAGGAAAACACTGTTAGTATTTAAAATGCAGCACAAATAAGTTTGATAAAGAAGATTAATATCCCACAAGGGGCCTTACTATCCTGACAAAGCAGCTGCTTTATTTAGAAGTTGCAACTATCCAATTTTCCAAAGAAGGCACCTCAAAGCAATGACTATTCTCAGTTACCATTGCATGAAAACACCTACTCAGAGCAAATATCATCTTCTTTTTTTTTTTTTTTTTTTCTTTTGTTATTTTTCCTTCTCCAATCCCCCTTTTGTCACACAGTAAATAAATATCCTAAAAGAAAGTCAAATTTTTGGTACAAGTCAGACTATTACAGCAAGGGTTTGGTCAATTCTGATTCCTCTCAGGCTCTCACCAGTCAGGCAGTCACCACTATTACAGTGGTTAAGGGGGAGCCAATCTGCCAATGGGCTAGCCTCAGATGGTCGACTGGAGGCTGTGATACATAGGCAAGCCACTCCTTTAACCACCTAAAACAAAATACTATCAAAAGAAAAAGATTAAGAAAAGGGAAATAATAAACAGAAAAACCTGTGTTTGGGTTTTCAGATGAATATATCTGATCATGATGTATGTACAAATTGATAACCAAATGTAAAGCAAAATAAGACCCAAATCTTCAAATGATGTAAAATGTTAATTAAATAAAAGGCAGAAATTCATTTGATATCTCAGTGATGACTTACTTGGTATGCTTTCATGATCTGATTCACTCTCATCAAATGGAAACAAGCAGGGAAACCGAAACTTCATTCTTCCTGATAATTATGGTAATTTGCTCAGAGACAGCTAAACTCCCAAAACCAAAAGCATATATTGAACAAATCTACCTTAAACAAGAAACAGGAGAGAGAAAGAGAAATGGGAAAGAGAGACTTCTTGAAGAGCAGCACGAGCGTGAATAAGAACACAAAAAGACTCCCTGGATTCTGATTTGTTTGACTACACGTTTTATTCAGAACCCTTTTTATACAAAGCAGAGCTTTGAATTTCCATTTTTCATAAATCACAAGCAACAACAATAATTTTTTTGGTTATATTATAACATATGTAAGGGATCTTTATGTTTTATTGTAAGACCACCTGCTATTTTGATCAGTTGTCTTTGAAAGTTTGAACTGGTATGCCATTGCCTTCTCCACAGTCCACACGACCACACCCCTCTTTCCCCTTTGAGGGTGAAAGAACTCGTCTTGTCTTGTTTTCTGCTGTTTAATTACATACTTATGGCATACAAGTTTGAAATGACCATGGAAAGTCATTCTAGCATGCTCAAATGGGCACCAAGAAAGTCATTCTAGTACAGTGAAATGGGAATGTTAGATTGGGTTCGTGTCGCGTCACATTAGGTTGGGTCAATATTGGGTCGGTCATCGGATCCGGTCACATTTTAATCTCACAAACTTGGCAGTCGGATTGGACTTTTAGCATGTCGGTTATCGAATCCGGTCACATTTTGCAAGCTCTATATAGGATATAGCCACAAGACCAATACATCAAATATGTACAACAATAATCTCCTTAAACAGTAACTACGTACTAACTACTAGTAGATCCAAAATATCATTACAAAATTTCTCTCCATAATCCACTGCTAATTAATATTGATCACTTCAAAATCATGGCTTAACTCCAATCATGAACGATAATTCGATGCTAAGCCGCCTTTTTACATTGAATTATTCATGGTCTTGATGTAGAGAAATTGAGTTGACTTAATCTTTCAAATTTTCAATCTTACCCATTATAGTCGATCTAGAACTTCTACAATTCAATACGAAGTATTAAACATTCCGTCCCATCAAACTGATATAAGTACTGCTGCAATCCAAGAGAGAATTTATTAATATCAAAGAAGAATATCAATATATATTAGTTCAAAATTAGAAAAGTAATAACAAAAGAACAAGTAATGAGAAAAACAGGAACAAGTCTTGAGATGAAGGCCACGGTTTTGTTCAATGACCATAATTCGGTCTTACTTTCTTTGTAATTTAAAATGGCCTGTTAATCATGATAGATACCCCCTTAATTCTCAATCACCTAGTAGCATATTGTATTACTTTATTTAGTAGTTGCATGGTCACTAGGTTATCATCGTGTGTATCAAGACATGATTCCCTCTATCATAGGTTGTATTAATGTATTATATGATTTCACTAGCTTAATTATTGCATTAGCATTAGCTTATTTTGTTTTTAGATTGAACCCTTTGGATTAGAAGTAATCCTATTTGATGCATTGGGTCAATTTATGAAAGGGCAAAGTGCTCTAAGTATGTACGATTTTCATTATCCTTGCTTATAAGACGAGATTGTCAAACCAGCAGTTACACCACCTGCAACAAGAATATCTTAAAGCCGCCTTTATAAATCCTGTCTTAAGCGGAGGGGTCAAGATATGCAAAACAACAGTCAGAAATCGAACGCGAGATCTTTTGTTGGCAAAGTGCTCTAAGTATGTACGATCTCCCTTATCCTTGCTTATAAGACGAGAGTGTCAACCCAGCAGTTACACCGCCTGCAACAAGAATACTTTAGATCCGCCCTTATAAACCATGCCTTGAGCCTTCATGGAGGGGCAATAGTCAGAAATCGAACACGAGATTTTTTGTTGGCGATCCTCCATATTACTCTTTTAGATCCATCCTTTGTCACTGTGTTCTCGGGGGCCAACAAAAATATATTTAATCACTTTTTGTATAATTAAGCATAACAAGAAGAAGTAAATGCCTTGAAATTTCCTTATCAAAAAAAGAAAATGACCTAAAACAATCATTATCATGACTTTTGACTTTGTCGAGGATTACTAAGTGGCCTTCAAATATATCAAGTGTCCCACCTTAACTCTGTTCACATTCTCTTTATGCAAAGTCTCCTAGATAAGCTATATCCACTAAGCTCACCCACTAAGTTATATCCTGTATCCATCATGAATTCATGATTGAGAATTTATGCATCATGTTGAGGATTTTTGTGGGGGTCAACTCTAAGTAAATAGGGAAGGGGGCCTGGATGTGAAGGAGCTATAAAACTGGAAGAAAGCTCAAGTTCTATACTTCTATTGTGGTTATAAATATTTAATAGCTGCAAATTCAGACCATTTGTATGGTGACTATCAGTAAAATGTAACCACCATAAGTATGAAGGAGAACCGTAGATCTCAATCTCCACCGTTGATTACTTTGACCAAAAAAATGCCCATAATTAATTTCCGAAATGCAATAAATTGGCCTAATATTATTTTTTTAATATGCGAAATTAATTTTAAAAAGCGGTCACTTAGTGTCTAATGCATATCTTCCTACAATACACTACTATGCACCACCATCATACTTTGTCATCAACGATTTTTAATGAAAGAATAACAAGTACTTATATGAACATTGAAACCACCATTTTCATGGCTGGGAAAATTAAGATGAGTTACATGAACATTGAGACCACCATTTTCATTTTGAACATGAACATTGAGACCACCATTTTCATGGCTGGAAGCATCATGAACATTGAGACCACCATTTTCATGGCTGAAAAAATTGTTAAAAGAAAAATTCAATGATTTGTATAATAAACTAAGATGAACCATCGTTTTAGAACTTAATTGGAGGTCAAATTTTCATAATATTGGTACTTAATTGGATTTCATGTCGAAATTCATGGCTGGAAATTGTTCTTGCTTATCATGTATTTCGAATTTTTATGTTGAAGTTATCTGTATTAGATACTAATGATAGAATTGGCTGTTTGTATATGCGTGAGGTAGAGGCTTCATCAATGTCGTTTTTCTCCATGGCCATGGTTAAGTGAGGTAGAGCCTTCTCCAATGGCGGTAGACAGCCATTGTTGAGTGAAATAGAGGAATTGATTGAGTTATTCGGGCAGGGAAGGTATGGGTGTGAATGTGAATGTTAATCGGGTAGGGTTCAAAAATTGAATAATGGGCAACCCGCAAATGCAGTACACACGCGTAGGGCTTAAGATGGTCAGCTCCGTAGATGCAAAACAACTAAATTGTTTAACAATTTAAGTAAAACAAAGTAGTAATTGTTGTGACTAACTCTTAAAAGAGCAATAACTATTTTATGGAATTTATAGTTGTGATTAAGTATAGCTCAGATTTGCAACTGACTGAGGAAAATAAGGTATATCGAAAATCACATTGCTCAGGGGATATTGCTCATAAGGGGATATGTAGATGGAGCAAGGATTAAATACTGTAACTAATAACGTTAATAGTTGCAATATATTATTTTCCTTGTAATTCAACCATATTTTATTGATACAATCATCTGAGCGGAATTAAATACATCTAGCTAATGTGAAAATCTGTCATAATGATACCTTGACTCCATCATTGTAAGTATCATACTATATTATCGTAACTGAACAATGCAGAATTAGTTGAAATGGATGTTACATTAGAACAAGGGGATATGTAGATGGAGCAAGGACTATACATTGTAACTAATAACATTAATAGTTGCGATTATTCTTTACGTAATAAAACTTCATATTAGTAACCGGAACCAAATGCATTGTAGCTAATGTGGAAATCAGTCACAAGGAGAACCTAACTTGATCATTGTAATTAACAGATTTATTAGTTATCATATACCAAGGATTAAGACAAGAGTTATGAGCAATTGGTAGTTCAGTCAAAATATTGTTATCCCAAAAATTAGCTGTTAAAGACCAGCAGCAGCAAAATGAAAGTGTATATTACAAAAAAACTTCAGTTGCTTCCTTCGAAAAGTTTAGATATAGCTAAACTAATTGCATCCATTATCTTTGAGCACAATCTCCCCTTATGCTTCACCAACATGTCAGTCAATCTTGTTCTTCAGAATGATTAGCTACACCTGAAGTATAGTTTAACAAATAAATAGATTACACATAACTGATCAAAAAGTAGTTCAAGACAGCTTGATATGTTGATGACTAACCTTTGGATTTGCTTTGGCCTTGGTAGGAACATCGAACACATTTTCGTCACTACTTTCACTACTTGACCTAACTGACCTATTTGAACTACTTGAACTACTCAACGGAGACTTGTCAGCAGTGTTAATTCCAGGGTTATTTCCCAACCTTTCTTCTATGTAATCAATTGCCTTAGTCCTCAACTCTTCCAATACAGTATCGGGAAGCTAATCTTTAAACACATGTTGCAATGTCAACTGCAATAGGTGGTTGTTGTACAACAAAGTCCTAATCAGAAGATCATCTGGAATTGGTTGTCTATTAACATTATCTTATAAAGGTGGTACCATTCCCACATAATCATCATCACTATCGTCCAATCTCACATTTTTTGCAGCTGTGTTCTTTGATTTGATTTTGACCCACTGACCTTCCTCATTTTTTTTTATATTTCATATCTTTGGTCAGAGTCCTGATATCAATTATAGTCCCAGACTAACCTTTTAGGTCCTCAACAAGGAGAACAGGTTCAATAGAAAAATCAAGTCCAAAATGCTCAAATACATAGGTTAACCACATCCCAAATGGGAGAGGTATCTTACGTTGATGCTGGGCAGAGAACATGTAATGAATCATTATGAGAGGCATGTTCACTTTTATCTTATTCTTAACACAGTACATGACAAAGACATCAAGATATGTTAGGGAATTCTTATTACCATCCCTGGCAATGAAGGTCTTACTAAGAATAAGCTGAAGTAATCGCACATCCCAGTCAAGTTCATCCATGGATGGCTTGTCCTCCCTATCTGGAAGATCTTCATCATCCAATAGAAATTGTATGCAAGCGTGTCTATCAAAAAGAGGGTTCTTGCTCCACTTTTTACCAGGAAAATCAAACACACCATCATTTGGAATCTTTAGAATGCGAGATAATAACTTTGCATCAATTACTATGTCCTTATTTTGCACCCAAGTTTTAGTCACACCACCATCCTTATTCGAAGTGTCGAAATGTGTGTAAAACTACCTAACCAAATTTGGGTAAACATTAGTGACACTGGTCATTAACGGTATCCAACCTTGGTCTTCAAACCAAGATGACACACATTCCAATCCATTTTCAGCGAACGATTCGAAATTAATATGCCTCCCATTACATATATCCCTACTTGCAAACATTTTCAAAAATGTATCAAGATAAGTTGAATCTTTCACTTGCTTTACAGGAAAAGCATTAGCATTACCTTCTTCTGGATCATCATCCCCATGAGAGCTAAGTTTCCTCTTCTTGGTGTGATTTGAAGATTCACTTATGTTGTGTTTTTGCTTTCTTGTCTTTTTTTTTTGGCGTCATTTTGAAACTACAAGGACAGTACAAGTACTTAAAACCACATACCAGAGTTCAGTACTAAAGTACATAAACTGAATATAACCATCGAATTGTAAACTAAAAAACAGTCATTTCATACTCACCCACATAAATGGCTTTCAGGTATATGAAGATTTTATCCACAGCACATCCATCCCTATACTATTTCTCAAATTATAGGAAGATATAACCAGTGGATGATAGGGCATCTAAAAAAACAAAAACAGGAAACAAAAAAATAGGACACGAAATAAATCATACATTAAATCGGACAAGAAACAAACCCTAAGTCCCAAACTAACAAGTTTCTCAATAAAATGAGATTGAACTTGAAAATCAATGACCCATTCATTACAAATCCTAACCAATAAGCTTCTCAATAAAATTAGATTGAAATTGAACATCAACCCATTAATTACCAACGCATGCAATTACATGAAACTATAATTCGAATAAGTGACAAATAAATTGAACCCAAACAAATATATTGCACGAATTAAGTTTCAAAATTGAAGACAACAATAAAAAATGGTCGTTCCATTGCAAAAGAACAAAATTGACGTGAAATTAACATGAAATTGAAGACCAAAAAGAAGATCTTACCGAGAACGAGTACAAATTATCGCCCAAATTTGATTTGGCAAAGCAAGTACGCGATACTAAGTGTTGATCTTGGGAGAAGATGGACAGTTTTTTGAGAGAAAAGGGAAACCAATTTAGGTAATAGATAAATGGAATTAATATATATATATATATATATATATATATATATATATATATATATATATTTGTTTGACAAAACCGAAAAGTTTTATTTTTTATTTTTATATTTAATGTGTTTTTAAAAATCTCCCATCCATTTGGACCAATAGAAAAAAAGCTCCCATTCAATTTCATTATCTGTAGCATGAAATTTGAATTTTAAAAAATACGCCATTTATTTAAATGTAAACCTATTGTTGCCTTGGTGGTTGTAATAACTGTGTAAAGCCATTACATAAAATAGTTGTAACTAATCTAATTCATTATTTGTAAATTTGTAAAAAACTGTTTAAATTTGTAAAACTAACTAATCCAATACAATATTTGTAGATTTGTAAGTAAATTTGTAAGTAAATTTCTAAGTATATTTTAATGAAATATATTTGTTACTATTAATTGCTAGAATACACACAAACAATATAGTCAATGTGGATCAACCTTTACAAATGATGAGATATAGAAAGCCAATATTTTCCTGATATTTAGAATTACGATTGGACATATCTGTATAAGTTTTAGGATATGTTTGGATGAATTATCATGCATACTAGTTGTAGGAAATATAGGTATTGATCAATAATAAAATAGTATATAAGGAAAAGAGTAGATGACTTATCAAATAATTATTGCGCCGTGGTATGAAGGTCACTGCCTTGAAAGCGATTTTCGGCACGACTTTGGTGCAAATCGTCTTCGCTGGTTGCTCCCCAAGGTTAACACAACAACTCCCAAACAAGTGCACTCATGGTTGGAGGTTTGGAACTTACACAAATACAATTATCCGGAAACTAATCACACATGGGGATATGAGGAGAAGTGTCTTGCTTTTCATTTCTCTATACTCCATCCTCTAGTGAACATGGACACCCAATTTATAGATAGTAAAATGTAACCTCCCACTACCCATTAAAGTAGCTTTAATGGGTTAATTAGTGGCACATTATGGGATATGAATTACCCATAATAAATCAGAAGCGGTTACAAATTCCCCATTAACTTTGGAGCCATTATTCCAACAATCCCCCACTAATGGCAACAAAGGCCAAGTGACTTAATTTCTGGGCAAAGGAAAAGGTAGAATACTTAAGTACAATGTCCGAAGGATTGAATTAATACGTAGTGAAGTGAGCGAGTGACCGGGCTAATTCAAAGAGTGAAGTACTCT
The DNA here is from genome assembly GCA_038025085.1 of Tetragonia tetragonoides. NCBI lineage: Eukaryota > Viridiplantae > Streptophyta > Magnoliopsida > Caryophyllales > Aizoaceae > Tetragonia > Tetragonia tetragonoides. Next base: position 13,671,587 of record CM076139.1, read on the forward strand.
TGAACTCAATGAATTACACGTGGTCAATCGAGACCCTCACAACACATATTATACCTTAATTTTGTACAAATTCCGCGATAGAAAAATATAAACGCAATTATATAGGTCATGCGCACACCTTGGGTCTCATGAGTGCTCTAGAAAGATAGCCCAAAATATTTCATAAAAGGCGGCCAAACCTTTACACTCACGTAGGTGATTTCATCACGTCCATAAAAACCAAGTCTACCCAGCTCACATATGGGTTTGACTAATAAACAACTAGACTAAGAAACCATTAAGAGCAAATGATGCTCAATCTCTCATATACCAACGGTAAATCCATCAAGTCCGTCTCAGTTAGGACCACCCAAAAAATAGGGATATGGAATCATTAAGGGCTAGAAGCTCAACCTCACAACAAGCGGTGAATCCATCAAGTCCGTCTCATAAGGACCACCATATAAAGGTTATGGATTCATTAAGAGCATGTGCTCAACCTCACAATAGCACCAAGAACGCCATAGGGATGGGAAAAGATGGTGCACATTGAGTAATCTCATAGCTTCGTTTGACCACATTGAACCAATGAAGGTTGGGTATCCACCATGATTTCTTCAATCTAAGGGCTTTAAGCCTCATCCCCCTCGACAGTTCAATAACAACTTGTTAGACCAATTTCTTCGTAATTTACATTGTTACTTGACCGCACTTTGTCTATTGCAAATGCATCATCTCATGCCATTACACACTAATTTTGACAAACCACAATTAAAAGAAAATGGCACACTTAGCTTTTCACAATGTATTTCAACATGTCTCTCAAACGAACAACTTCTTGGCCTGTCAACTCAAAAATAGTTAATTATAACATGTTATATACAAGTCAGATTTTAGAGACAACACCCACAACAAGGGAAAATACATACTCATTTATACAAGTATATATTATTAACTTGTCACATATTTGCACCAATATACCCATCAAACACGACAAAGATGTCTATCAAAGTGCAAACATAAGTTAATAGTATAACTCTAGCATACACAAAATATAAAATATTCAGAACCTTTGTTTTTCTTATTATGTGATATGCTACCATGAGTTCTCGCAATGAGAATATGGAAAATAATGACCTCTTTCAATATATGATAACTCCATATACAAATAATACTCGTATGATTTTATCTACCACAAACATATAGTACCAAAAATAGCTTATTCTTCGCACATGGCACATAAGCTATACAATAATAATAAATGATTTCACTCAAATCATCATCTTAATTTTCAAGATATATATCTCTAGAACTATATGTAACATTTTACGAGGATAAAAGATATATACACACACATTCAAATATCTTAGGTCCCATAAAACCCCACAAAAGTTTCGGTAAACTAAATTTAATTAGTTACCCCCACATTCTCAAAGAGTCGGATTCGATCAAATTATATTGAGAACACCAATATGTATAACATGTAGTGAACACAAAACTTCCCCCACATGTTCTCAATATACATACCATAAATCATACACTTTCTCACCAATCCATTTGCAATTTCTTTGATACAAAAATATTAAATATCATACCACAAATGATAATATCAAAGAGAAAAAAAAATGTGACTTTTGTAGCACGTGAACTACAAACAACATTCACTTATTTACACAATTATTAAAAAAATTTAGAAATTATTCGTACAACTCACAAAAATCCGTAACGGTGTTTGGATCAAAATTTAATCACAATATATAAGGCTCAAATTATGGTCTCCATATAATTGTCACACTAATTAACAATTACTGTACTTACTTAATTTTGTAAGCACACAAATAATAGAAATTATTTTCCTTTTGGCTTTATCCCACACAGGAAGCTTTTAGACTCTTGCCAAAGTCAATCACTAAAGCCACGTATATTGTGATCAAAATAGTTTACATAATTAGATTTGGTTTTTTCAATACATCACTAAATATGTCAACACCATCCAATGACCAAGGGAAAATTAAAGGCACGTTTGCATCATTCCTCACATAGGTATGAGATAATCTATCTCATCTAACTACTCATCATAGCAGCACAAACCCACCTTTATCAGATAGTATCTGTATAAACGTTGAGATTAATTGAAGGCTTTAGAATTACATTGATAGATGCATATATTTATATAAGAGAGAATATTTATAAAGAAGGCAACTAAAACTAATCTAATGCTATAATCAAGGAACAGAATATTAACAGCCTAAGAATAGAAGATGCATTGAGATAATTAAGGAAGAGAATAACTGAAAATAATAAAGGAATATATGCAAGAAGATTCTCTGATTATTCTTTAATACGCCCCCGCAAGTTGGACGTTCGATAGGAGAGTCCAATCTTGAAAGTGAGACAGGAGAAGCAATCACGGGAGAGCGATTTTGTGAGTACATCCGCAAGTTGATAATTTCGTTGATGTGTTAGCTAGATCGTTGGACCCGTTGGTGACATGGTGACTCGCGCCACTGTCAAAGACCACATGGAGTTTGGTGAGGTTTGAGTGGTTTGTGCGGTTTGTGCGACTTGGGCACAAGGGGAGTAATGGGTTGGGTTGGGTTGGGTGCTCGGTTTGAGCGAGGGGAGTATTGTTTATTCGTTTGCACCTAGTTGCACCTCTACAATTCAATTAACGTCATTACAAATTGCTCTGGAAAATTAAAAAGAAAATAGCTACACGAGAGGATTTACTTGATAAAAAAAACTTATTTTTGAGCCCAAATCAATTTTATCAGATGGCTATTTCTCCATCAAAATTTTATCAAACTGAAATCTTCGTCATTGTTGAACGTAATATCCAATTGGGGCAGTGCCGAGTGCCGACAACATTCTTCAATATCTCCCACCTTTACGGATTGCTAACGCCGGCTAGAATTTTGGCCCAAACACAGGTGATAGGCGAACGACTGATAAGCTACCAAAGAAACAACGACAATGGGGATGCTTTTATTGTTGCCAAATTGAGTCCATAAGAAATTAGACGTAAGTTTGATATTGATTGATCATATAACTAATGATGATGATGTTAATCAATAATTGATTTTGTTTGGGTAATTAAAGTTGAATCTAAATGGGGAGTCAAATTACGTTTGCGTTCCTAATCACAATGACAATGGCGTGACTCGTTAGAGGGTGGGATGAGAGGAAGATGAAGAAAATTAGGGATAATTTACGTGAGAGATAAGTTGGAGAAAATAATTTACATCAAGTAATTTGATATTTATGTTTAGCAGTCTCTTGAATTTTGACCCAGCGAAAACTCCTAAAGTAACAATTGATCGAGATTTCTGTGCTAAAATTTTACTCCTACTATAATCGCGTCCTCTCTCTCCAACAACTACCCTCTACACCACCATTGATCTATTTAACCATTTATTACTCTAGGTATATGATCATGTCGCAAAATTTGTAAAGAATCAGGGCTATCTAGACACATGAACCGAGGTCCAAAGCATTGCAGCACCTCACATGGCACTCCACCCTCGTCCCATCGCACCTCTAGGACTCTAACATAGACAACCATTCTCTTTCATAGTTATTTCTCTAATAGAAGAAAATGACTCCCCACCATTGACACGAATTTCAAGCAATAACACATAACCACTCACTCGGAAAGTACGCACCCACCCAAGCACTATCTCCCCGCCAGAGGGACATCGCCTCCAATACCCACTATAGAAGTTCCTCTCAACTTCTTCTCCCGATGATATTCCACCACACGATAATCAAATTACTAACGCGTGAAAATATAACATTTGCTATCAATTTGCAAAGCAAACTCATGGTAATTTAAAATTTGTCTCTAAAAAAGTTGACAGGCTGTAAGATATTGTATCTCTTAATTTAATTAAGAGATAATGACCCACATGTGATGATATTATGCTCTCCTATTTTACTGAAGGATGAGATACTAAGAGATGTATGCTTCCTACCCAAGCTTAGATATTATTTCACTTTGATATTATTGCAGTTTACCAAAACTAAAGATACAGTTTTTTTGATGGACGAAAACTTGTTAGTAAAGCATATCATTAAGGGTTCCTAACCCTAGCCTATAATGGCCTGTGATATCCACCGATTGGGTTTATGCATTGCATCAGACAATAGTTAGAAGACTCTTAAATATCCTCATAAACAGTCTGAGAGTGAGGGGTACACAAAGACTATCGTTCCACTACTGGAGTTTGTCGTTTTACTGCTTGACTACAATGGCTGGAGGTAAACTTAAATGTTTATTCCGTTATATTAAAGATCTATCAATCTAACATTTGGTATCAGGCTTGGTCAAATTTCAAACATTATAGATTAGTAGTTCTATTAAAGGTCGAATAATTATATGTTCTGAGTCCTTGTATGTTGTGTATCATAATTATATGTTCTGAGTCCTTGTATGTTGTGTATCACAATGTGATAGTTAGAGTAAATATGTATAAAATTAGGTAGGTAGAGTAAATATGTATAAAATTCTATTTAAGAAATAATAAGGTTATTAAGTAATTACCTAGATCCATGAATTTAATGCCATTTTTCGAAATACTTTCCCCAAAACTATCCATCTTTTGTTTGTACAAGAAAATCTGCATTAGTAATATAAAAGAAATTGTTAAACCATAGTAATTTGAACAAAATAAATATTATACAATAGTAACATATTTACTTTATCTGATTAATTGCTTTAACTTGATTATCTCCATCTGGCTCCAGTATTTTGATTACTGAATGCACCCCGGACATTACCTGCGTGTCGTTTTCAATAGATCTCCATAAACAAATTGCGGATTGAAAAAATAACCTAAAATATTTATAGAATTAATCATATACCAAGAGCAATAAATGGTTAAATATAATTGAATTAATTAATTATATAACATCTCTTTTACCCGCCGCATGTAAATCTTGATGCAATTGGAAGTTCCATCTTATCATTTCCCAGTACTGGGTCCAGTACTTGCAACCTCTCTTAATTGCCAACTTAGCTCTCTCCATAGCAAAATTACGCTTGCTGTCACAGTCTATCTTGGAGATGATATGAAGCAGTAATAAGTCGTCTATATCAACCATGTCAACAAAATTTGGCATCCTAATAGAACCGATTTAGTAATACAAAGTAAGTAATTGTGTTATAGGATGTCCCTACCAAGTATAAAATACAAACTTATATATAGGCTCATAAATTTTCATATTTAATTCAAATGAGATCACATTTTAAGAAAGAATCATTGAAGGAATATAAATCAGAAAAGAGAGAGGTTAAATATGGGAAACATTATCATAAAGAATCAAATTTTATATCACTATAACTAATGAATTGACCAGTTGTAATAGGTAAATATACCTTTTAAATAACAACTGTTTGTTGAAATATTCTTGACCGTTTTTGAAAGATAGAGAAGGGTTAAATATGGGAACCCTCTTAAAACAACGGTTCATTTCAAATGTAGGGCGTCAATCTAGGGATTTTCGTGATCAGATCATATATAATCAAAATATACATAGTTAGGACTAATTCATTAGACGATCGCAACTACTTAAATATACCAATTTCTTTCCTTTTTTGCATATAATATGTAACTAATATAATATACGGTTATCCGTAAAGATATTCCCAATATGTCGCAACTCTTTTATAAAATATTATTGGCATAAACGACAAATTCGGGAATGAATCAAAATTTATATCAAGTTGCGATTATTGCTCTGGTATCATAATTTTGCTTCCTATTTTGCAATTGCTAAAATGTGAAAACCTAGTAATTAACGGTTACAATAAAAACAAATCCTTATTTATTGCAACCGTTTGTTTAAATTTTAATAATCATTTTCTTAAGATTGAGCAAGATAAAGAGGGGTTAAATTTGGAAACCCTAATTATAAAAAGATTGTTGAAAAAAATAAAAATAAAATTGAACCACCGTTCATTTCAAACGCAATACGCCAATATATGGATTTCTTTGTTGGCCAAATCATGCAGATTCTGAATTTATATAACTACAACTAATACATTAGAAAGTTAAAACAACTTTAAAAAATGATATTGGTTCATCTGTTGCATATGGTAAAATACGGAAACAACTAATGCATAAGCAACTGATTAATATTATCCTCATTATTACAATGATATTAAAGTAGTTCATGTTTACCAAAAAAAAAAGCAAAAAAGTAGTTCATGGACTATGTGAAATCCCTGCTTCAACTTTATCAATCTGATTTTGAGCATTCACTATTTCATACTGTAGGATGTCCATTTCCACTTCCAGTAAGCGAAATCTTCGCTTCTGCACCCTCCACTCCCTTAGTAGGTCCTCCATTCTCTTTTTCCTACCTTTAGAACTCGTCAACCCGCTCATCTGTGCCTTACTCTTATTGTGGATCTTCGGAGGATCATCTGATAACTTTTGGGACTTAAGTTGCTTCTCGTGCATGTTAGACATGTTCAGATAATAAACAACATTCAGTATAGAGGGAAATTTGGGTTATAGTATGCATTGAATATATTGGGGTAGGTTTACATATAAATAGGAAAGGGGATGTTAAGTTCCAAGGATATACAATGCATTCGTATTGGGAATTTCTCAAAGAGTTGGTCTGACCAATGACTGCATGGTCTCAATGTTGACTGCATGGTCTCAATATTTATAACGAAATTATCTTTTATAATTTGTTAGTAACACAATATGTTTGTAATGACTTATAGCCATACTACTAACTAGGCATGACCATTTCAATTTACCATAAAAATTAATATCCGACCATCTACCACATCAACATTCATCTTTTTCACATTTAAAGTTGTGACAGTTGTGACGGATTACAATACAAGTTACAAGATACTCCCTCCGTTTCACAAAATCTCTAACATTTTCCTAAAACGGATATTCCACAAAAACACTAACACTACTATTTTGGGTGATAATTTATCAAGTAAATACCTATCCTACCCTCTCATTTAGTATCATTACATCATTTATCTAACCCACTACCCCCCTCATTAATTCTCCCAATTTTCCTCATTAAACTCCTCATTAATTTACCCCACCCTCATCTGTTCGTTCATTCTATCCCAAATTCCCAACCCCCAATTACTCTTTTTCACACACTCATCTTCCTCTCTCACTCTCAACCTTAATTACCAGTTCATCTATCCCAACATTCAACCTTCTCTCTCCTCCAAAATTTACTTCAGAGTGCGTTTGGATACTAATATTTGATTTAAATTTGATAAATTCGATTCTAAAATTTGAAATTTTGCAATTCAAATTCAATTCAGTTGTTTGGGAAAACAAGGAATTTCAATTCACAAATTTAAAATCTGAATTTCTTATTTGGGTAAATATGCAATTTCAATTTCAAAATTTGAAATTCAACCAATGTTTGGCAAAATATGCTCTTTCATTTGCTGAATTTGCACATAAATTAATGAAAAAACACAATTGAAATATCATTTCCATTGATATTTGTACATACAATCATGACTCAAGCTCTCAATCACTTATGACAATCAAGAAAAAAAATAACACCATTGGTACACTAAAATTACACCTTTCTCCATTTGTTCACCATTATCGACTTACATGTTCATGTGCTCACCAGAAGCCAGCTCCATATCCTCTGCTCCACCACAAGAGTAATAATTTAGTCAACTTCAAACACTCACAAAACTTTAGTAAAACAAATTACATTTGCGAAATTAAAAGCTAAATAACCAAAAATTTGTCCCTGAAATTAACCAACTAAACAAAAAATTGCACACGAAATTGAAATTTCAGAAGAGAAATAACCTAATTATCAAGCTACGAAATTGAAATTTACGTCAAAAAGTACCTTGAAATTCCCAAATTCAAAGATTTAATCTTCCAAAATATCCATTTAATGGTTTCGGAGGGTCGTGCATGTGGTCCATTTGAATCTCGCACGATGAAGGAGCTCAAAGTTGCCATTATTGGCGGTTTCAGAGATAGAGAGAGCAGAGTTATCGTTATGCTCGCATCGAACGCCGGGAAGAGAGAGAGAGTCTGGAGAGAGAAGAAGACGAATAACCTAATTCGAAGGGGAGGAGAGAGAGAGGGGAGGGAAAGAGTGGTGGAGAGAGAGAGGACTTCACTAGTTTGAGGAGAGAGAGAGGAGTTCACTGGTTTGAGGCGAGAGAAAGAGGAGAGAGAGAGGAGTTCACTGGTTTGAGGAGAGAGAAAGAGGAGAGAGACGTGGTTGAGGAGAGAGAAAGAGGAGAAGTGGGTTTCTGAGGTGGGTTGAATTTCAATTTGATAGTTTTTTGCTGTATATTTGAAATATAAGGTTCAAAGGTTTATCCAAATCACCCAAAATTTGGCCCAAATACAAATGTGAAATATTTTGGGTAGCCAAACACCTGATTTGGGCCAAATGGGGGATTTGAAATCAAATAGTCATATCCAAACAGGCCATCACTGAATTTGTCTTCTTCTCTCTCCTTAAGTCCAACTCCTTTCTTCTTGGTTCTTGCCTTGTCTTCTCCACCACCCATAGATTTCGACCACCCACCACCCCATAACTGCCAACCACTTGCTCTCTATCACAGTCTCATCATCTTCAACCTTCAACCTCCAACCTCCAACCTCCAACCTCCAACCTCCAACCATCATCGAAATCATCGCGCTCAGCTTCCATCATCAAATCCCATAAACCTCTTCAAATTCACCCTCAAACTCCAAACTGAGGAAAGCGTGAAGAAGAAGAAGATATAGGAAAAAAGCGTGAAGAAGGAGAAAGAGATCTGGAACTCTGTCAATTCGCTCCTCATTCAAGATCGAACAGGGCCAGATCTAGGGTTTGAGTTTTAGGAGGCTTGTTCTGCTTGTAAATTTTTTCTTTTGTTTTTGTGTTCATAGATCTAGGGTTTACCAAAGAATTGAATTGTTCAGATTTCAATTTTCTTTTTGGGATTCTAGAATTGTTGGGATTGTTATAGCCATGAATAAGTTACTGATGTCTAATTGTGATACCCATTTAAGATCTGGAATTGATGATTTTTTTTTCCTGTGTAATTCAATGAAACGAAGTGTTTAAATTTGAAAAGTCAAAAAAAATATTATTTTCTCTCTCCTCATAAAATAACCCTCCAAATTAATTTTAGTAAATCCTAATTATTAGTTTAATTTAATATATTATAATTGTTAATCTTTCATTATCACTTGAATTATAGTACTAATATTGAGGGTAGGATAAGAATATTTGTGGCAAAAAGAGTTTGCATTGGTTTTTGTGTCAAAAAGTTATGTTAGTGATTTTATGAAACGGATGGAGTAATAAAGTCTAGTAAAAGCTACGACCAATATAATTATCAGTTATGGGTTAGTAATTTCGTATAACCACAGAATATCCTAGGGCTTGTATGTTAAGTTTTATGGTTGTTTAAGTGTGACGCGTGCGTGTACAATAGTTGCGGGTCTAGGGATACGCCAAAATTTTGATCTGTACCCGAATGACTCAATAGGACTCCACTAAATTATACAAATTTAGGAATCCATATACCCGTTACAGAAATTGATCTGAACCACTGAAAACATGCCCCCACCCCGCCTGCAACGGAGGCTATGGTGACAGCAGCCATTAGAGATGGCTTAAAGCAACGTGAATATGTATATTAGCAGAATAACAAAAATAAAATTTTCGGAATTAAAACAAAATAAATCAACAACAAGCTGCCATGAATATGTACCTATACAAATGAACAAGCAGCCACCATGAATATATACACGTGATGAGCAATAATTAAGCCCTAAATAATTTAAAAAATTGTAACCAGAATTGAATGTTGTTTTTGGTGCTCTAAATGAGTTTATTATTTGATTGACAATGAATCTTGTAGCAATATGATAAATGTTTAACCTAAAATTTGGGAATATGATTAACCTATATTTTGTTATCGAATTGGGGAATATGATTAACCTAAAATTGTATCAATATGATGAATGTTTTGCTACGAATGAATTACATAAATTTTTTGAACTGGTTCGTATTTCTTATTTCAATGGCAGATGAAGGAAGTTTGTTTTTTATCGTTAACCACACAATAATGATGATGGTGCATGATAAGCGTAATGATGTTGAACATAGGATTGTTTCTATTTTATTTTCGCTATTTACAGTAAATTGGTCATAATCATTATTGTAATTTCCGTAATTCATTTTTCAATTTTTGTTCAGTTGACCAAGATGAAGATCGACGGCTCCCAATCATATTTGTGGTGGCTACAATTTACCTGGTAACCACTATATAAATTCCGTGCAAACTCAGGGTTCATTTGGTTCAGCTCCAGGCTCTAGTTATCTCCTAATTAAGGGGCCCAAGGATCGGAGATTAATGAGTGTGGCAAGGTGAATAATAATTGGGAGATAAGATCTAATGAAACTTAGAGATCATCTAGCTCGTGGGTGATGCTAGTGAATATTATTAAAGAGTATAACATTTTTGTTTTTTGTTTGGCAAAGAAAAACTTTCTTTTTTTTGGGCATGGTTAAAGGGCACCTTCTAACGCACGACTTCGGGTATTCCACGAACTAATTCGTATAGGTGCTCCTCAGGAGGATTGAACCCATGACCTGATATACAAATTATAACTTGTTTAGCAGTGAGCCAACCATCTCTTGGGTTTAAAGAGTATAACATTGATTGAGCCTTTAATCATTATTTTAAACTTTTGGTTAAATTAAATTGATTTTTTTTTTTTGTTTAACCACATATTCACCTTGAGCCCTTTGGGTCAAGACTAGTCATGTTCGCACCGGGTCGGCTCACTAGAGGGTAAAGTGCTTCCAGTAAGTAGTTTCTCCATTCACAAGAATCGAACCTCTGACTTGCAGTTTAAGGGATAAAAATACCGAACCACCCATTCACACACCAACCACTTATTGATTATTTCGCATGGTATATATCGCGGCTAGCCGGCTACCAACTATCCGTTTAGATTTTTGATTAAACTGGTTTATTCACAACTATCCTAGCATTAGCAAATTGCATCAAGGATTCAAGGTTGCTTATACCATCAGCTTACGATCATTTTAGAATGAAAGGAGCTCTCAATAATGGAAATAACACAGAACCGTTTGGGACACTATCTAGTTTTGTTTCTTGCTCTTTGAGTTGCAATGAGCACTAAATCATCTCTATAATTTTTGATAGGAATCATCTCTATTATTATTGATTATTCTTGTTGATATGTTTTTTTTTTATACGAAAAACCCTCAGCTACTACTCCTTGAGTGTGTACAGGATAAACTTCGAGTGTATACAATAGCCTGCAAATAAACCACACACAACAGGCAAGCCAACAAGATAAATATTGCAAACATGCTCAGTAAAGAGGCCTGGCCTAGTGGAAATTATCCATAACCTTTATCATGAAATTCAACACTACGACCAACTTCATTACACCTTTTCAGAGCTGCTATTATTTTTAGCTCTGAATAGAAGGGAATAAAATATCTATTAACATAACTCTCGTGCTAGCTGACGATGACATGTTTAACAAAGATATTTAATCAGCAGCAGATTGTACATTCTGCTGTTGTGCTTAATAGTATCCATGGCCATACAAAGAATACATCAATAAACAAGGATTTGATTATTTAACCATGCGTACGATTCTTGCTCGGTGGTGGGACAGTTTTATATTCCACGTTGCAATCTCGTGATTATACAATTTAAATCGGGAATTAAGGGAATAAACCACTTTGAGTATACTACTATATATAGTCTAGCAATTTAATTGCACATCTAGGTTTTACATGATTCAATATATAATTCATTATTTCTAATATCAAAATGGTCTGTATGTTTAGATATGAAATACTACCTTCGTTTCTATGAAACTCTACCATTTTCTTATTTGAAGAACTCAAATCAGCGGTTCCTGTAGTATTAGCTAGAAGTCTAGAACACTATGGTAGTGGTGGAACTAGTGTACCGTGTAGGTATTAAAAAATACAAATTTACTTATATCGAAGATTTTAGCTTGTTTCCGCAACTATACAAATTGAAAAAAAAAAAAAAATCCTACAAACAAATTATGATTCACTTGATATCGAAGATTTAATGAGTGAGAGACAACAATTTGTGAGAAATAAACTAACTCCCCACATAGGAGTGACTGTTATTGCTAGAAAAGATACAAAAATACTAAATAACCGATAAAATCAAAGAATCGGATCTAAAACTTAACATTGATGATCGATCAATATGCGACTAAGCAAAAAGATAGAAAGTTACTAGGTAATTTTTTTGAGGGGAGAGAAAGAGATGAAAGTTTATCACCATAATTCCAATTGTTGGAAATGACTTTGATATTTTTAGTATTGAAAGGAAGTTAGTATGTATATTAAATACTTATAAAAGGTATTAAACTTTTCAGAATTAAAATTTAATTTGGCAATCGACAATCACTGAACAAAATCGTTAATTTTTACCCTCTAAAAACAATACACTTTAAAATGAAACTTTGATGTTATCCAACAAGAACCAAATCACATTGCCGATACTAAGGTCCGGTTCTTTTCATCGTTTTTATGCTGCATTCTGTTTCCTTCCGTTCCGTTCCAATCCATTTTGTTCCGTTCTGCGCCGTTCCGTATTCTGTACTTCATTTTGTCTTACATTTTTTTAAATTATCCACGTCGTGTCGTTCCGTTCCGTTCCGTTCTTTACCGTTCTACACCGTTTAGTTGAAGAGAACAGGGTCTAATTCTAATCCAAAGTATATTTGTGTCACCACTCACCAACTATTTCCTCACAATATGCATACCATGTGCACATTGCCCTAGTAATTGACATTGACATATCCATTTCTATTTCCTACCCAATATCCAGCGATCACCAAAAAGTCAAAATTTCTTTCCATTTCTAAAATAGCAAGTTTTTTTGTCAAATATTTCATAAATTGTCTCTTCAACATACTAATACAAGATAAAATTAGTTAAAACCCATCAATCACATTGACATGTTCATAACCTTATTACCGACAGCTTCTTATTCCTAATTAAATCGAAAAGTATCTACAAACCATTTCAAAAGTAACACTTTTTAATTAAAATGTGACAATCAGTTCACCGTTTTATATAATTTTTTTGTGTTCATAATCCTAAATCCTAGAAATAAATCCTAATAATATAGATTTATACCAAAGATAATTAGTTCATCTTTATTCTCAATTCCTCACCGAAAATAAAAACCTATACAATAAGTCTTGTATGAGCCGCCTCAAAATGATGCTAGCTCTATATAACATGAGAAGAACAATATGTTTGTATGAAAGGCCTCACCTTGAGGCCACCTCATACAAAATTTTGTGAAACCCACGTGAACCCAAAACACCCCTCCATCCCAAACCTATACCAATAATTATCAATAACAATAAAAATAACAATAATAATATTGTACTATAATAGCAATATTAATAACAAATTCATTCAGAAAACACAAAACAAAAAGCAACCCACTTTACCAATTCCCATATTGTTCACCATCATCATCATCATTAACAATACCACTAACGCCATCCCTTTTTCATCTTCTTTAGGTTCACACCCCTCCTTTACTCCACCCCATTCATATTCTCTCTCTCTCTCTCCTCAATTCTCTCTCCTCCCTTCCTCCCCAATGGGCAACGTCAGCACCGCAGGTTCACGGCGGCGCAGCCGTGGCAACAACCACCCACAACAACCACCACCACCACCTCAACAACCACCACAACAACCACCAACAAACAACTACATATTCGCAGCAGCAACACCATACCCAGCCCCATACCCAAATTACCACCACCATCAATACCACCCTTCTTCTGCTCAATCTTACCCTCTTCCACCACCACCTCCACCCATGCCTTTACCTGCCCCTTTTGATCACCATCATCATCAACATCATCAAATCCCCCCCAATTGGGCCCCCCATAGGTACCCTTGTGGGCCTCACATGGGCCCACCTGCACCGTATGTTGAGCATCAAAAGGCGGTTACGATTAGGAATGATGTTAATTTGAAGAAAGAGACTATTAGGGTTGAGGTTGATGAGGAGAATCCTGGGAAGTTTCTTGTTTGCTTCACTTTTGACGCTACCGTTGCTGGAAGGTCAGTATTGTTTGTTTATATATGGTTTTGGGTTTTGATTTCGTAATATTATTTTTCTGGGTTTTAGCTATTAGGATTGAATTGACGGTTTTATGATGTTGTGGGGAATTATTGATTGATTGGGTCATGGTTTGTTGTTGAATTAGTCTTGCTTATCAGATTATTTATAGTTTATAGTAATTTTTTGTTGGTTTGACTGGGTTGTTGATCATGATCATGCAACATGATTGATTGGTGTGTATAAATAGGGTTATGTTTTATGGATGGTTTTGGGTTTTCTAGCTTGTGGGTAAGAAATGTTGGTTTCTGAAAATGGAATTGTAGTTGGATTGAGCTTGTTAGGAAACCTTTTTTAGCATTGTGGGGAAAAATAGTGTCTATGCTTGTTAGGTGTAAGGTTGTGTACTTATTTGACTGCCCTAGATATCCGGGACCAGCGTAAGGGCATTTTGGGTTTATTGTTCTTGTAGGTGAATCTGTCCCACTGACCTGTTAGCCTCATATATGGTTATTCAATAGAAGATGTGATTTATGATGAGAGCTGTTGCGATAGGTGATGGTTTTTGAAGCGCAACAGAGAACAGACCTTAGCAATTTGGTGATTGCACAGCTTTTAAAGAAAAATGTTAATTGATACTCTGGCTGTTGTGTTGTCTTGTGGTCTCTGCAATGGAACTTAGTAACCTATTATAGTTTTGTTGTCATTAGCCTAGTGACCATGTGGGCTGGTGGTCTTTCAGGTAGGAGCTTTGCAGTGACGTGAGGGTAATTGACTGGAGAGAGCGATTGCAGACGTCCTGTGGCTGTAGTTATAGTTAAGAGTTTGTTCAGCTTAAAAGAACTTTGGCTAACCCTTAAGATCAGTATTATGAGCTTGAAGGTTTCTTCTAGAGCAGCCATATTTTGAGCTGCTTGACTTTAAACAATTGCCACGGGCCACGGGTTTTTAATGGATGTTTCATAGGTAAATTTCACATTCATGAAATGTTTCTGATGAGATCTTTTAGAGTTTCCTATTGATTATGGGGTTGCTGTTGTTTTTTCATGTGTCGCCATCTAGTGATCCTGGTCATCCCTCTTGATTGAAGTTTTCCCCTCTTATCATCTGAATACGCCATTACTAGTTTTTTCGAGGTCTTAAGATCAACAAAAAAAAAATGATAGCTTAATGCAGAAGCTTAGAAGGTAGTTGTGATGAATAAATGTCATGTTAATGTTTTGGGAAATCTGGGGACGTTCCAGAACATTGAGATACTTGTTGGTTTGCTTGAAAGTAGAAACCAACTATAGATATGATTGCAGCCAAGTGTCTTTACTCATCTTGTTCTGTTTCTTCAATAGGTGTTTGTAAAATATTTAGGGCCTTAACCAAGGCTCTGTTAAGCTAGGCACAGATTGGAGCATCTTGGGATATTATTCTGGTCTTGTAATATCCCATCAATAGTCAGCTAAACAGGGGTTGCTTAGGCCAAGAATTACAGCTGTTGCAAACTTAGAGCTAGTGCCGACATCACTGCTTTCTTACTCACTAACTGAGGCCTTTCTTAGGGAGTACTCACTGTGTTACTTATTGATTCACGCACAACTACGTGAACTGGTCCTCTGAGAAGCACCGGAGGAGATAATAACCCACTTTCGACGAATCCACATCTGACATCACATGCTGGGAACTTGAAACAAGAATGGCACTGTAATTTCTTAATGCAACCCAATCGCATTAGAAGTAATCAGTACACACGTTGAAACTTGAAACTAGAAAGCATCAGCCAAACGTTAGCTTCTAACTAATTTCATGCATGTCATAACTCAGTAAGGTTTTTCTTATGCAGAATGTGTCACCAGACATTCTGTAATCTGTCACAGATCCAGTCATTGCACTTTACAGTATACACGAACCTTACAGTTGGAGGTTGCTTAGATAGCTCAACTAGCTGCACAGTGCACACCTCAGGGATTGATCTCAGGATATTCAACCTTTGACAAAGCGTCACGTTTCTTTGCTGTCTACCTATTAATGGAACCCACTCCATGTAGCATATACTACAGTATTACACTAGCCATCTCCAGAGTAAACAGAATTGGAGCTGTAGCCTAGAAGTAAAAATTGTAATAGCCACAGGCTGGAGCCCCTTGAATGTCATCCTTCCAAGTGAGACTAGGTCTAAATCAGGTCAACCCACCTCAGAAATCAGCCGCAAACTGCCTATAAGTTATCATGATGAACATCTCAAGGAAAGCATAGACCCAACCTAGAAGAACATAGGACCCAACCTAGAAGAACATAGGACCCCACCCATTATTCGATTTTAATAGATTGCTTAATTGAATAGACTCACTTTTGGGTTGTGCCATGCAGAGAATTACACCCACCGCCCCTTGGGATAAAAGAAAGTCAGAAACAGAAAAAGAAGAGAAAAGAGAAAAAAAGAGTTTTACTACTGACTAGCGCTGCACTGGTAGGCATGAACTTCAAGCATTTCATAAAATCTATCTGCGTAAAGTACAAGTTTCAGGAGTAAGTTTGTATTTCCAGACGCAGGAGCTCAACTCTTGTAGTGAAGTTACTCTGTTGTGGCTATTGTAGAAGATATGATAGGGAAGGTTTCAGATGGTTTAGGTGAAGGATAAGTACAACTCTAACTGAATGAGCAGCTTATTTAGTATTGGCAGCTTCTGTTTGCTAACAGATATACGTATCATACTTTTTGGATGGGAATTCCCAAGGATTTGGCATTCTCTACATTTTAGTAATGTGCCTTTGGGTTGGGTAGAGTCGCTTAATAAGTTACAAATATTGAGACCTTGAAGTGGAATATGTGGCTGATCTTGAGGATTTTGGTGATGACTGATGATGAAGTTAACATAGGTTTGTCATTTTTGAAGCAAAGGTGTTAAGTGAAAGCTTCATCTTCTCGTCTTTGTGTACATTGAGGTCATATGATCTGTTCAGATCAGTGTAGATTGTGCTTTTTGACACCTAAAAGATTTTATAGTAGGTAGAAGCTTTTTTTGTAGATTGCTTGAACTTCTGCCGAATTAGTTTTGCTCACAAGTCAATCATACTGATCTCCCAAATTTTTATCTCAAGTAGAAACCATTTGTTTTTTGTCAAGATATTTGACAACCGTTGTTATTTCAACTGTTGGTAATTGGGAATTAGTGTCACCACAAAGCCCTAGTTATTTTCCCGAGTTTTCTTTTTCTTTTTTGTTTTGTCTGTACCTTTGTAGTGCTAAAAGTTGTTCTGTCTTTGGTGCTTGTCAACAGTATCACTGTAATATACTTTGCAAAAGAAGATGAAGATTGCAAGCTAACTCCAACAAAAGAAAACTTACTTCCTTCAGTGACAGTACATTTTGAGCAAGGCCTAGGCCAAAAGTTTAGACAACCATCAGGAACTGGTATCGACTTTTCAATGTTTGAGGAGTCTGACCTGATGAAAGAAGGTGATGTGGATGTATATCCTCTAGCGGTGAAAGCTGATGCATGCCCAATTGAACAGACCGAGACAGGTTCAGAGGGAACCCCTATTCCAGGCACCACAAACTCTCAGATAACTCAAGCAGTATTCGAAAAAGACAAAGGGGAATATAAGGTGAAGGTGCTTAAGCAGATCCTGTGGGTGAGCGGTATGAGATATGAGCTGCAGGAGATCTACGGGATAGGCAACTCTGTGGAGGGTGAGTTAGATGGCAATGACCCTGGAAAAGAATGTGTTATCTGCTTGTCCGAGCCTAGGGACACAACAGTCCTTCCATGCCGGCACATGGTAATTATCTCATTAACTTAAGCACTGAAAATTACTGCTTGACTTCATAAAACTAGGCTTTCTGCTATGCTTTCTTTTCTGTCGTTCATGTAGTCAGTCCAAACTGTCACCCTTTTTCCACCTCGATTTGGAGGAGCTGAAATGCTTTTGTTGTTTTTCTTCTCCTTGTGCAGTGTATGTGTAGCGGCTGTGCAAAAGTTTTGAGGTTTCAGACAAACCAGTGCCCCATATGCCGGCAACCAGTTGAGAGACTTCTGGAGATAAAAGTTAACAATGGGAACGATGAAGAGAAACAGTTGAGCGAGCACACTGGTGAACAAAAGACTTGTCCAGGGAATGTGGTTTGATGGAAATTCTCTTCTGAAAATTTTCCTCGTTCTCCGTTTGGACCATTTTCACACAGCAGTGTTTTGTCAATATTTTTAGTATAGAGGTCCTTTGGTGCTGTAGTGCTCATAAATCGCAAAAATTATCAAAAATGCTGTCCTCAGTGCCTTGTCCACAAAACATACAAGTATTTGATACTTGATATGGCACACTTTATCCTCAAACATGTATCAAGTATATATAACATAATTTGGTTCAACATATCCGTGACCTTTGTTCCCCAGTGTAAGAAAGAGGCTTGAACATATCCAAAAGAAAAAAGTACAAAAAAAAAAAAAAAAAAACCAGATGCATTATGAATACTAAATTATTTGCTCCATCAGCCAATCAGCTTTATCCTTTCTTTTTCAGTTCTCTTTGGTCCAATAGACTAGATATCAGTAATCAATGAGTTCCAAAAAATAAAAATAAAAAAAAAAACTTCCGGGACACCATTAGTCCATTACCACTAATAATCACAATTGTTCTCATTGTGTGATTAGTCCTTAATTATAGTGACTAGGCAGTAATAATCTCCTTAGTGAAAGCTAACAAGAAATAGTCCCTGTCAACTGTCAAGATCTTAGATCTGAAGCTTCGTTAGTAGGGATGGCAATGGGTCTGCGACCCGGCCCAGACCCACGGATCCAGATCCATTTATAAGGGTCTGGATTCCCTTTTTATAGACCTATTGGATTTGGATCTGGATTTTGGTCTATGTGTCGTAAATGGATCTGGATCTGGGTCCAGCATCACAGATTCAGACCCGCCCCATGGACCCATTAACATGTAAAAATAAAAAAGAAAAAAGTAAAAAGTAAAGATCTATGTATAAAAAAAAGAGTCCAAATATGAAAATTTGAGTTTCTTTCATTTTTCAATGAGTATAAATACGTTTGTTAAGTGATATTTTCTAATAAAAACTTCAAATCTTATGCATATTATAGGATTTAGGAACAAATCTCTTTATTTATTAGTTTATTAATGAGACCCATTTAGGACCCACGGATCCACTAGATCCAGCGAATCTGGATCTGGATCTAAGTATTATAGACCCTGTAGGGTCTGGACCGAGTCTGGATCTCAACCCAAAAATATAAATAGGTCTGGATCCAGATGGACCAGCCCCAGACCCGACCCATTGCCATCCCTATTCGGGAGCCAACAAATCAGGACCATGATCGGTTTACACATGGTGTAATATACACCAATGTGTTTATGTGACTATCTCTCTCCTCCTCCATGGGCCCCTTTGGATTTTATGAGGGTGGTTGGGGTGTGGGGTAGAGAAGAGAGATAGACTCAAAGCACATCCCAAATGTTACGCGTCTATTGCATAGATGCGTTTTATCGTCTATGTGTTTGACGTGACGTATTTTAGTACAGATTTTGAGTAGAACAGTACCATTCATTAAATTTGGGCAAATTTGTAACTTTCGGTCTACGTTTTTTTTCTTTCTCTAACCTTTTGCAGTTGTCCCCTATTTTCTTTCTCCTCATTCTTCCTAGCAGTCTCCCCTCACCTCCACACCACCACCACTAGTCACCACCACGAACTTCTCTCTCCTCCTCCACCACCACGAACTTCTCTCTCCTCCTCCACCACCACGTTCTCTGCCCACCACAACCAGTCTACCAGACCACCACGTTGTCTCCCACCACCACCAGTCCACCACTACGTTTTCCATTTTCGCGAAAAATAGAAAGAGGAGAGAGCAACAATGGTGCGATTTGATCCTCAGCTCACCGCACTTCTATGAACTTCAAGCAATCGGAAACTAAAGCTTCCTCGTCTGTCATGGAAATCTCTACTGTTGGTTTTGTTTTTATCTTTCGTCATTCCAATGTCTCAGACATTGATTTTAGCATTTGGGCTTTGTTAAAATCCAAAAAACAATGTGGGGAAGAAGTATAAAATCTGGCAAAATTGTGATTTCGACATTTTGGTTTTTGTTTGAATATCAAACCATTTAAGCAAATTGAAGTACAAGTTGTGGCAAATTGCAGCCTAACATTTTGTGAATGATCCAAAATTTAGGAATCCTATATTTTTTCTTCTTGTTCATTAATGGTTTGACCGTTTGGGACAAGTTCTGTAAAATGAAAAAACGGTTTAAGCGTATTTGGGCTTTTAGCAGTTCTCGCAATGAAGGTGGAGAAATTAAACACCAAATTGAAAGCAAAATTCAACACCAGTAATAAGTAGGTTTGGGGGATTTATGATCATATTCAACATTAAAAGTACAATTAATGAATTCTAGTTTAAAAGCATAACTAAAATCTTGTTTTTTTTCCTTCCTTCAACGGTGATAGAGTTGCAGTGATCTTGTTTTTTTTGCTTCCTTCAATGGTGATAGAGTTGCAGTGAGTTTGAGGGAAGAGAGAGAATTGGAAGGATGGGAGGGTATAATTAGAAAGCACCGACTAAAATCAATATTTACTTTTTTAACTCTTTACTTATTTACCCCCACTGGTTATTCGGTCATCAATCAAGATTCTTCTTGCTTGCAGTTTTACTTATCTACCCCTCACCAAACTTCCTCAGCAATATTCACAAATCCATATCATCCTCCTCATTTTTGTACTAAAACTAGAACACGTTAGCAACATTGACACAAAAACGTGTCTGTGCCATAGACGTGTAACAACATCCAAACACATTGGTGTATATTACACCATGTGTAAGTCTAGCATTTCCCAACAAATCAGCTCTCTAGACTTTGTTTCGGACTCATTAAACTCAAATCTGCACTCATGTTTTGTTGTCGTACCTTTGGTGCTTGTGTGAGGCGAACCTATTCCGTAATGCGGGAAAGGGAAAGGAGAAGGAATGAGGAAATATGAGAGATCCTATCTCATAGATCTGCCCTATACTATTATTAGCGTTTTTAGAAACATACAAGCACTTGATCCATTAACATCCTAGTTGTAGCAATCAACCCACGTGTGAATACCTATATTATTTTTTGCTCGTCACGTGTGAATAATTAACACCTCGTCTTTCTTTCTTCCCGTAGATACCGTTGTCAATTGGTACCACTTGCCAATTATTGATGTGCTGTGTAGGGAATAGAAATAAAAGAGAGAGTGCCTTGATTAAAAAAATTTGGTACCACTTGCCAATTATTGATGTGCTGTGTAGGGAACAGAAATAAAAGAGAGTACCTTGATTAGTGATTACCTTCCCAGTTCCCACCTCCCAGCAAAACTCATCAGTTCCAGAGTTCAAAGTCAAATGAGTGCAACTACCATTATTTTAATTCATCATTCATAAGGTGGGTCTCATGGATACGAGTGACATGACACCAATTGGCGCCATGCTCCTGCTACTGCTCGTAGCCGTTAATTTTTTTTAGGTTTAAGAAGAACTTCTTTCCTCTTTTTTCTTTGGGAGTGATTAAAGGGTACTTTCTAACGCACGGCCTTGGATATTCTACGAATTACTTCGTGTAGGTGCTTTCTAAGAGCTTTGAACCCATGACATGATGTATAAATCTAATATATATATATATATATATATATATATATATATATATATATATATATATATATATATATATATATATATATATATAAAATTGGGTCCTTTTTCGTGTGGTGACGACACGTGGGACGCCACATAGGCGAGTCACGTCATGTGACATGACATGTAAGCCAACACGTAAGCACAAACTTGTCACATAGCATGGCACATCATCCATCATTAATGTCTCATCATTAGTTGACTTAATTACATATTTATTAGCATATTTCTAAAATTACAAAATATAATAACTTTAGTTACGTAAGTCAAAAAATTATAAATCTGACTTTGTTGGATTGGATTTGAAAAATGCTTTAAAACGAGATATATATGTATATGTCTTATAAAAGTTGGGTTCTTTCCGTATGGTTATGACACGTAGGACGTCACATAAAAGAAAATGTTCGTGTGAAGATAACACGTAGACGCCACATGTGCTCAACTTTGTCACATTTATAGTTTTAGTTGTGCGAAATTAAACGAGCATGTGCTATCAACTTTTAGTGCACATACACAACTAGAAAATGCGGCCAAAAACGACGCTTAAGGAATGACGCTTCTGGAAGCCTCGCATGCCTTTACTTGCACGCGGCCCAGCTTAGTCGTTTTAAGACGCTTTTATTTGTCTTTATGCGTTTTGCAGCCCAAGTTCTTATTAAGCGGGCGAAATTAAAGCCCAGTTGGTCCAAGAGAGCCATTCGTATCCCCTACTCATTTGACAGCAAGAAAATAACAAAAAAAAAAAAGTTCGCCACTTTCCCCCATCTCCTTCGTGCATCGTTTCCACTTTCCCCATCTCTTTACCTCTGAAATCAAATCAAGAGAAGTTGTATAACAGCAACATAAATCGACAGTGAGTAGATCGAAATGCCCATTCCCTTTTAGTTCAAACTGTACAAATGCGACGTCACCTCCTCGATTTTCTTCTTCCTGCTGGAATCTAGGCGCAAAACGAGGAAACTAGCGTCTTAAATCGGCATGTTTTCTAGTAGTGATATACCGATAATGCAATATGTGTTTATTTATTATTTTCTTTAATTAAATTACTTATTAATATTAGTGTATATATAGTGTATTTATTATCTATCTAAGTTTAGTTCAATCTCATTATAAATATCATTTTCAAAAATTAGCATGCTGTATCTTATGAATAGAAATCTTTGCAAAAATAAAATAAAATAAAATAAAATATATTTTACTAATAATATTAATAATTTCACATCAAATATAGTATTATATTATTAAATATATTCATAAAAAAAATTTACGAGCCCTAGTATATATATATATTTTTGGGTAAAAGCGTCGGTTATGTGACATGTGTCACATTCTTACTGGCTATTGTTATTTCTTTTTATTTTGTCATTATAGTTTTTATAGTGATCATTAAGTTTATGTAATAAATGTAGTAATAAAAGTTCTTATTTACTACTTGACTATTTTTTAATTTAAATATTATTTTGGGTCCTCACATTTTATTAATAATTTTTTATATTTATGAGCATAAGAGCACTTAATGTCACCACTTTTATCGAGTTTTATAATTGAGGGGGAAAAAAAAGTATTTTGACGTGGCAAATATATTTTGTGGGATAAGTGCGTGTAATATGATATGGGTTACATATAGAGTCATTACTCTTAATATGTTATATATGTATTGTGGGTATGACATGATAAGTGTACGTAGGTCGTGTGACAAAAAACATGTCACTAATATTCATTTGCCTAATTTTACCGGGATAAATGCATGTGTGACCATGGTTACATATATAGCCATCATTTTCAAATTGTAATGTAATTGTAGGTATTACATGGTAGGTGATATTTGACTAATATTTACGAGGATAACCGTCGTAGATTATGTGACAATTAACATGTGACTGATATTTGGGAAATAAGTGTAAGTAGGTATATAATTTTGGGTAAGATCGCAAGTAATGTCACAATTGTCACAATGTGATTGGAAATTAATTATTTTTCTCTCTTTGTTTTATTTTGGTCAGTAATTAGTTGTCAACATCCTATAGTAATTGCTATAGCCTATTTATATTCTTTATTTTTTCTTTAGATAGAATGACATTAATACAATCTAAAATGACCTTAATGTTTAGTTTTAAAAACAATAAAAACTTTTATTGGGTATAGATCAGATGATGAATATTTGGGGGAATAGATCCACATAATATAATAAGAGTTATATAGTTGTGGGTATAAGCGCAGGTAACGTACAAGTGTCACATTTTGATGAATTACATATTATATTTCCTTTTTTAGATGGTGATCTGAGTTGTCTATACTTTTTTTTCAAATTGAAAGAAGGTAAGTCTTTTAACTTTTAGATTCCAAATACTGAAATACACATTAAGGGATAGTCTGATCACACTGATGGTTGTCTAATAATAAGAATTATCAGTTTGTATAAGCGTAGATTATGTGAAAATTGACTACTATTTATGGGGATAATCGTCGTTAATATGACAAGCAATAAATATTTAACTACGTTTTAAATGAAGGTATAAACACAGGTTAGACATAAATTTGTAAGGATATGCTTAAAATATAATTAGACGGGTCATATTTGGAGTGATACTTTATTAAGTTATACTATATGATGTACAATTGCAAGTTAACTGACAAGTGATAGATATTATTTTATCTTTTAATCGGAGAATTGTGAGTGGTGTGTGTAACATTGCGACCAATTTTTATTTTTCATAATTCTTTATGTACTTATGTATAATTTTAAAAAACTTCAAAAAAAATTTTGAACATAAAAAAATAGTGATAAATGGGTCGCCCGTGCGTAGCACGGACAAACTCCTAGTATATATATATATATATATATATATATATATATATATATATATATATATATATATATATATATATATATATATATATATATATATATATATATATATATATATATATATAATTGAGTTCTTACTAAGGTAGCATAATTAAAAATAGTTTGATTTTATTTTAATAAAAGTATGTAACATAAGTATTATATTTATTATCCTAAAAAAAATTATATATTCACTAAAAATATAATTTCTTTGTTTAATGTGTTTTATTTTTGTTGATAAAAAAATTATTATTGTTACTTGCTACTCCTATTATTCAACTTTATAAATTGATATGGTTAAATATTTTTTATTATATTGACTCTAATAACAGAAGATGATAAACAAGAACCCGTGCGATTAATTATATTCACTAAAAATATAATTTCTTTGTTTAATGTGTTTTATTTTTGTTGATAAAAAAATTATTATTGTTCCTTGATACTCCTATTATTCAACATTATATATTGATATGGTTAATTTTTTTTTTATTATATTGAGTCTAATAATGGAGGATGATAAACAAGAACCCGTGCATCACACGGGCACGAAATCTAGTATATATGTAAAATTGAGTTCTCACCAAGCATTGAATAAGTAATAAATAGCCATAAATGCATGGTGATTAAAAAGAAACTAAAAATAGTTTTATTTTATTTTAATAAGAAATAAGTAACATAAGTATTATATTTATTATTCTATTTTTTTTTTTATAAATTCACTAAAAGTGTAATTTCTTTGTTAAATATGTTTTGTTTTTGATAAAAAGATTATTATTGTTCTTTGCTACTCCTATTATTCAATTTTAAATATTGATATGATTAAAATACTTTATCATTTTTCTTTTTAATAACAGAGTGTGCATGATAAACAAGAACCCTGCATCGCACGGATTGAGTTCTCACCAAGCATTGAATAGGTAATAAATAGCCATAAATGCATGATGATTAAAAAGAAATTAAAAATAGTTTTATTTTATTTTAATAAAAAATAAGTAACATAATTAAGTATTATATTTATTATCCTAAAAAAAATTATATTACACATTCACTAAAATTATAATTTCTTTGTTAAATGTATTTTTTTTTTTTTTTGATAAAAAAATTGTTATTATTCCTTGCTACTCTTATTATTAAACTTTATATTGTATATTGATTTGACTAAAAAAATATTATATTTATTCTAATACCTAAGGATGATAAACAAGAACCTATGCATCACACGGGCATGAAATCTAATTGTAACTTATTTACCAGTAAGTCAACACCTCTTAAATTCGTAGCCGTTAATTTGTAAGAGTTGCCATTGCCACTATTATCTTTTATGGGAAATTAACACAAAATGTAAAACCTTTTGTCGGTTGTTCCTTCTTATGTCTCCTTTGTATTCTCTTTGTTTTTATTTATTAACTAGTTTTAAAGCTCGTGCGATGCACGGGTTAAGTGGAATGTCTACTTCTTTTTATTTTTTTTATATTATTTATTCTTTTTTTTTTCTATTATCTTATGTTAATTGTATGACTATATATGTGGCATGCCTTAATACTTTATAAATAAACATTAAATTAAATTAGATTTGCAGATTCCCCTACAACAAAGAAAGATTAGATTCGCTTATCAAATACTTTGAATTTTAAATAAAAAATATTTTTGCTTATGTTCCCCCATACTTGTGAAGTTGCCGATAATTTCAAAGGTCTATATATGTTAAAATAAAATTCGGCTCTAAAATCTCAATTAGTAAAATAAGAGGAACGTTCCTTAAAAAAATAGTTCGAATGCGGAAAAGGGTATTGATTTGCTTTGCTGGGAACATATAGTTTATTTGGCCTCCTTTTGGGCGAAGACAGCGGGTGCCTTTAAGTATTCAATATAATAATTATAGTAGGGTAAGTTACATTGAGGTATACTGAGGTTTGGCGAAATTACAGAGAGGTATACTCACGTTTGACTAAATACAGTAAGGTATACTCCTGACCACTTTTTGACTGTTGACCAAAGTCAAACTAATTTTTGGACATAAATACTCCTAGTATACCTCATTGAAAGTTTATAGAAAAAAATTATTGTGCAATGATTTCCCACTTACTTTGCAGACTTGTAGTGCATGCTTGTATATTTTTTGATGATTGTGTCATATCTTGCTCAAATTTGTTACCAAGATTGACATATAATTGACATCAAACTTTCATAACGTTAGATGAATAGCTTTTTTGTTTGTGCAGACACAAGATTAGACTTGAGTCAATTTTGCATGATGAGAGGATTGTTTAAATCGAGCCACGAAATTTATTAATTTGTGACGCAGTTATCTCAAAATCAAAAACTAAATAATAAGCAAATATAGTGGGAAATCATTGCACAATATTTTTTTTAAAAAACTTTCAATGAGGTATACTAGCGTATTTATGTGTAAAAATTAGTTTGACTTTGGTCAACAGTTAAAAAGTGATCAGGAGTATACCTAAGTGTATTTCGCCAAACCTCATTATACCTCAATGTAATTTACCCATTATAGTAATTACAGGTTCATCTCATTAATACAAAAACTTGTATAAAACCGTTTTATCGTAATTTTCTGTGAGACGGTGATAATCTTGTACTCCCTTCGTTCTTTTTCTCCTACCCACTTTTTTTGCATGGAGTTTAATGAGATTTGCTTTTGGAACAAAAATTCTTTATTTACCCTTACTTTAACATGAGAGAGAGTGTGAGTTAGTAGTGGGTTGAAAAGTAATGATGACAAGAAATGTAAGAATAAATGGATCTTTTAATACTCAAAGTATTACTAAAAGAGAAAGTGGATAAGAGAAAAAAAAACGGATGTAAAAGGAGAGTGGGTAGGAGAAAAAAGAACGAAGGGAATAGTAAAGTTTTTGTGTTATGTTAGTACTTGAATTTATTTTGGATTATAGTACTATAATTATGAAGCTTATTTTGAGCATCATTGCTGGTCATTAGTTTTTCCCCGAGTAGACTAATGATGATATCATAATGTAGACTTGAAATGACTTGTAAAGTTTTGGATGTATGCGAAAAGGACTAACTTCAAAACCAAGCTATGCTGCCTATGCAAGGTGGAAAAAAAACAAAAGAAAAGAAGAGAAAAGGCTTAGAAACAGTAGAACAAACTTACACAATACAACAAATTATACTGATACATAACCGACATTAAGATAGCAATACATAAGGAATTCATAGTTCCATACAGTGATGACAGGCACCACAATGGTTAAAACCATAACAAATATGAACTTAGCAACACATACAACATTGTTTACTGTCACACCATAAATCAATCATCAAACAACAAGCCTCAACAAACTGAAGTTCGGAGGCACTTTATTGAAACATGAAAGCGAAACCTACGAGTTGGTTGAAACCTTGGGTAACTTTCAACTGCCCCACCACTGATGGGCAAACACACCAACCTTCCTCAAGCTCTTCAAGACGTCGGTGCAACCTTCACCATTGCGGTCTGAATCCGGGCAGTGCAGGAATAGCTCATCGACAGAGCATATGATGCCACTTTCAAACAATTCCGATAAGAATTTCATTTCAGCATTCCCTACATTCATCTTCAAGACCACCAAGTCTGCAAATTCCACTGTTTCTTTGAACCAAACGAAGAAATCGAACTCGTCTTCACCAAGAAGTGGTTCTTCATCAGCAGTAGTGTACATTTTATCTTTACTGATGGTTTCGGCCAATGCTGGATGATAAATGAAGGTAACACCGGGGCTTTTTACATGGGAAGACAAAACCAAAGCATCATGATCAACCACATAAACGCTGAAAGCTTTTGAGTCGATGGGGTAAGAGGGCAAGAACCAATTGCTACCGCTAAAGTTTGCAGCTTTTTTTTCCCCCATATCGATGTAAACCAACTTCCCTTTGGATGCTACATTGACAAAGCTAGGTAGATATGCAATCCCCTTATCATTTCTCCCAAGCTTGTTCTCAACTAGAGGTTCCATCTTGTTCATAAAAAGCTCATTTCTCTTGATGGAAGGGCAGTTTGCTGGAAGGTGATACTCCTCAAAAGAACCGTATTTGTTAGCCCTTTTCTTGAATGCAACTAAAGTAAAGGCACCCAAGCTGATCACATGAACCACATTGGAACTCTTGAGGAAAGATGAAACTGAGGTTGCAGACCTAATCAAGCTATCACGGCTAGAACCCTCAATACCCACAAGCATAGCTGCAACGCCACCGGGTTTAAGAATGCGCTCAACCTCGTTCACAAGGAGTGCAGGAACAGAAACCTTTCTAAGGTCTCTTGTAATGACAAAACCGAACGAATTGTCATCAAAATCAAGATCATATATGACTTGCTTTTGCTTAAGCGAGAAAAATGGGTGCCTATGAATTACATCAACATCTGAGAACCCCATTTCATTCAATGCTAATACAGCCTCAGCTGACCCCTGTCCAATACAAAGAGCTTTTGCATCATAATTCAACAATTTCTTGCCCATAAGCTCCTTAGCCACATCAATGGTCAAATTCACATTCTCCTTGCATAGTCCAGACCTCAGATGTGGAAACGCAATCGGGGTAACGGGTTTTAAAACCCGAACCAACAACGAATTAGGACCCAGAAACCCCATATCATCAGAATCACATCCATCAGAGCTCAAAAACAAGGGTTTTGTTGGGTCAACATCATAAACAAGTTGCATAAGTGGCAACATTGAAATTGCAACAGCAAATATCAAAGTACGAAGTGCCAATCGTTTGGCTAAAGACCCATGAAAGGCTTGCCATTTCATTGTCTTTAAAGCCACAGAATTTCCCACCCCTTTCATAATTTATCACCACAATTCAACAATTTCTTGCACAAATTTGGGCAGTATAGCAACAATTTCACAAGATCTGATCTGGGTATTGTAATTGTAATAGTAATAGTACTATTGTATTAGAGCAAAATCTAACTCTGATATAAACTCAGATTAAGCAACAAATTCAAGAGAAAATCCAAATTAAACAGGAAAGATATAAACTTTAGCGAGTACAAAACCTGGATGAGGTGTGATTTCCACCCACGAGGACCCCCATTGATTTTTGGAACCCTAACCAGACCCTTCTTGGTACCCTTCTCACCATTGGCTCAAACCAAGTGTCACCCATCATTTTTTCCCCAATTTCTCAAACCATGAATGGCTTTTCTATGGTGAAAAGTTACATAATTTGTTGGGTTTTTTTGGGTTTATAGATCTGGGAAGTGTAAAGGAGTTGCAGAGATTATTATGGTTTTTGAAAAGTGAGAGAGTAGAGTGAGAGTGAAGGGGAAGAGAGAGAGTGGATCTGATGCTTGAATGAAGGCAAGGCTGGCGGTATTTGAGATAACTTTTGCGTGATTACGTTGGTCCTACAACTGTACGTTGGGAGGTTGGAAGTTTCCACCTTTAATCAGTTAACATGCGTTACATTACATCCGTTCAATGAATCATATCATATGCCCCTATGCCAGCCGTGTCATTTTCTTGCCCGTTTGACATCTACGAGTATTATTTCTTCCTAAATTGTATCGACAATGTTTTGCGATGAAATGTTAAAGAGAAAGTTATGTCCGAACCACTTTGTGTACAATTCATGTCCCACAAATCCTTACTCTTTTGGCGTGTTCTTCGGATTGGATTGGATTGGATTGGATTGAATTGGATTGTACTAAATATCATTAAATTGAATAAAAATATGTGTTTTGATCGAGTGTATTAATGATAAATATCACAAAAGTGAATTGTGTGTGTTGATCGAGGGTTGATTGTTGAATGAGTGTATTAATGTTAAATAAACATAGTTAGTGAAATGAGGATCCATTGTTCATTCATAATGTTCTAATTAGCCAATCCGTAAGCATTATGGTTTGAAACATAAATGTTGTGTGCATGTCTCTACGATACACGGGATGTTTCAACTCCTTTTGATTTTTTTTAATTAAATATTTTTAGATGAGTTGCCTCGATTCTAACTTTGTTAATTTTTTTTCTTTTTTTGTGCTAATTTTTTGATTAACAGGTAAATAAAACTAAAACAACACCAAGGCGGGATTTCGAGAGGTTCATCCGCAACCTGACTCTTAATTTGTTTAAGGAAAATATTAAAATATTGGGTGGAGGGACACCTCAAGTCATTGTAATAGTCATTCACTGACCGTGTATTAGCCCTTGACAAAAAAAAAAAAAAAAAAAAAATCATTCATTGGCTTGTGGTACCTCTATAATAGTTAGAGGTGTCTACCACTAAATGACATTGTTTGTTGCATTATAGTTCTACTTATTATGATTATTCATACTGTAAACTTTGATCCATATTTGACTAAGTGCTTAGAAAACGATTATTAGCCTTTGATTAACAAACTTGAGAATACTCTGTTATACTGTTCTTCTACCAAAGCT
The DNA here is from genome assembly GCA_038025085.1 of Tetragonia tetragonoides. NCBI lineage: Eukaryota > Viridiplantae > Streptophyta > Magnoliopsida > Caryophyllales > Aizoaceae > Tetragonia > Tetragonia tetragonoides. Next base: position 13,702,609 of record CM076139.1, read on the forward strand.
ATAATCATAATAGACAATGGATTGACATGAATTGAGTACATCAAATATTTATTGAAACAAAATCTGGGTGGCCTATGTCCCATGTCCAAGCGCCCAGCGAGCGCCATGTCCCAACTCCCATGTCCTAGCGCCTAATGGTGAAATCGGAGTTTGGGGACCTGAATGACCATCCCGAGGCACTAGAGGTTCTATAAGGGTGACGATAGACTCCCGGAGAAATTTGGGCAAAACTGAAAACCGGGCCCCAGGGAGTCGAAAATCAAAGGCTATAATCCAAGTTTTTTGGGCTTCCGGGAGGCCCCAAAACGAAGGTGTATATTTTGGCCCCACATCACACGGGACACCCTTAGGGAACATAAGAGGCCCGCGAGATTCGTTATCGGTTCCATGATAGGCTTGTAAAGGCGTTTTAACGGGACACTAATGTAAGGGGCTGAAACATCGAAGGCATGGGTGATATTAAAGTTCGGGGATCCGGATGACCCTCTCGGGGCACCGGGGGTCCTCTAGGGTCATGATAGACTCCCCGGAGAAATTTGGGCAAAAATGACACTTGGGCCCTCAAAAGCCGAAAACGAAGGCTATACTCCACGTTTTTTTGGCTTGCGGGAGATCCTCATAACGAAGCTGGATATTTTAGCATCACATCGCACGGAACACCCATAGGGGACATGGGAGGCCCTCGGGATTGCTTACCCGGTACATGATAGGCTTGGAAAGGCGTTTTACGAGACAATAATGTAACAGATGGAACACCAAATGCATGGGTCCTATCGAAGTTCAGGGATCTGAATGATCGTCCTGGGGCAACGAGAGTCCTATAGGGTCATGATAGACTCCTCGGAGAAGTTTGGGCCAAAATGACACTCGGGTCCCGGGAAGTCAAAATCCACGTTTTTAGGGCTTCTGGGAAGCCCCGTAACGAAGGTAGATATTTTCACACCACATCGCACAGAACACCCATAGGGGACATGAGAAACCCTCGGGGTTGCTTATTTGGTCCTTGGCTTGGGCGTTTACGGGACACTGATGTAAGAGTCCGAATACCAAAGGCATGGGTGATATCGAAGTTCGGGGATCAGGATGACCCTCCCGGAGCACTGAGGGTCCTTTAGGGTTATGATAAACCCCCCCACAGAAGTTTGGGCAAAAATGACACCCGAACCCTAATAATCCATGGTTTTTGAGTTTCCGGGAGGCCCTGGATCGAAGGTGGATATTTTCGCACCACATCGTATGGGACAACCCTAGGGGACATAGGAGGCCTCCGGGGGTAGGTTATCGTGTCCTTAGATAGGCTTTGAATGAATTCTTACTGGACATCGGAGGCTAATCCAAGGTTTTTGGGTGCCGAGTGTCGTGGTCCGCATCTCGACAGCTCGGTAGCAGCGTCACGGACACTCAGTGCTCAGTCATGAGTGTCGCGGACAGGCACTAGCGACTAGTCAGCTAGGTTGCGACTAGGTGTTATGTCCGGTCACAGGTGTCGGGCTCTGGAATGCCCGGACAGAATGTAGAATTCGTCGGACAAGGATGAGCGCAGGACTTCCTTGGGGGATGAGAAGGTCCACGGTAGAGTCGGATGATGAGAAACAAGGTTTGAGTTCCATCGGAGATTGAGTATGAAAGTTATGCAACTTTGATGGTCACTCCTGTCACTTGGGCTGAACCATATAAGACTCTTTAGGGGGTAGTAGGTGTTTGAGTTCTCCACCTCCCCTGGGTGCATGGATGGTTGGCAAACATCATGACACTTAAGTGAGCTTCTCCGGAAGGGGGCAGGCTTGATGACATATCAAAGGATAGCGTTGAGTCTCTTCGGGATAGAACACCTCAGAGACATTACCGAGTAGCCGGCGGGCTCGGTAGTGTGCATCATGCGCCGAGAGGAGGTTCGTTATTTTGAGATGGTTGCGGGACGCTTTATCCGTGAACCCTATCAATGGGATAAGATCCTCCATGAGGGCTTTCGGGAAGCCCGGTCAACGAGGGGCCGTGTTGCATTAGCGGTGCTCTTGGGCTCCGGGACATCGGTACCACGGGATGGGCGACCCCGTGGGGACTTGTGGGACTTAAGGGGATACTTCCTAGTATTCCTATGAAGGGAAGGATGTCCCGAGAAGGTTGCCTTCTCGGTGAATGGGACACTACTCGACGAGGCATCGATGACCGAGTCGGGGACAATGATCCATGAACGCGAGGTGCGCATTCATAGGTCGGCCTCCTATAACTCCCGGTTGCTTAAAGGATCGGGAACTACTCGGAAGGAGCTTGAGTGCTTGGGACGAGGATAGTTGCCCGGACGATCGAGACGCGCGCTCCGGACTTGACACGTCCGAGAGTACTTTGGGACTTGACAACTCCCAGGCCACAATGAGGCGAACAATGATCATGACCGATGAACGGAAGGAGCACTCGATAGGAAGCCTCGAAGCCGGATGGCGTTCGAGGGCCGCGTCCCAAAGGAGCTTGCCAGTGAGATCGGTGTCGGACAATAGTGAACAACGTTGTCCGTACAAAGGATGTGATGGTGTCGAGTCATGGGTTGAGGTCAGAAACAGAATGTTCGGTCGAGCTAGGGTGAGGACCAAGAGTGTCGGCACTAGTACGCGACGAGGGTCTGGAGTATGGGTCAACCATGATGCGGGATATCCGAGATGACCGGTTGGGCGAGTTGCGGGCTAAATAGCTGACACCGGGAAGCGACTAGTATCTCGAGAAAGGAACAACAGTGAAACGAGCAAGCCTCAATAGGATGATTTGAGTTGCGAAGAGTTCAAGGTGAGTCGGAATGGACAAAACCTCACGTGAAGGCTGGTCAAGACTCGGTGGAATCTTGACGCCGTACGGTCATTCCGCAGCGAAAAATTTAGGACCGTAACACCGAGCATGGCTCCCCACCACCTCGTGACACCTAACCTACCCCGAAGCCCTCTCTACTATTATAGTGAGGATTCGTAAATTTTCTCAATTTGTTTGAAGTGATTTCTATTTTTTTTTAATATTTTTTCTATCAGCGTATTTTTTAATTAAAAATTAAATTAAATAGCTACAATTTGTGAAAAAAAAAAATATTTTTTCGCAATTTAATAATATACTAGAAAAGTTTGAGATGAAATATCCCATGCATCGCACGGACATGCACACTAAGGCTCTGTTTGATTCACCTTAATTTTACTTAAATTCAGTTCAGTTCAGTTCAGTTCATGCGTAACTTCAGCACTCATATAACTTTTTATTCCGAAATAATTTCATGATGATAATTATGTCATCGGAAACATCTCAAAGCATACTTTCAAATGAGTCCAATATTGACTATGTTTGGACAAATTTTAAATGGTGAACGGTCAAGTTTAAAAAAATCAATTCAATTCAGTTCAGTTCAGATCAGTTTTATCCAGGTGAATCAAACGGAGCCTAATTTTTAAAAACAATCAAATTCAGCAAAGATCAGCAAACATCACATCATAAAAAGGAACAAATAAAATTTTGCATAATTAAGCAAAAACCTGAAAACTTCAGCAAGGTTCAATTACCATTACAAAACTCTTAACAAAGTTCAGCACGAATCACCAAATTTCTGCAAAGACAACTTTTTAAGCAATCAAAATTCCAGACGTATCAACACTAGACAATAAGCAAAAATCAGTAATGTTCAACCTAATTTACCAAGGTCCCGGAAAGTTCAGCAAAAACCTGAAAACTTGAGCAATGTTCGATCAGTAAACATCACATACAATTAGCAAAGTTGTCATTGTTCAACAACCAAATTCTAGGCGACAAGAGTGGAGCACGAGTGAGATGAACAAGCCATATAAGACACCTAGGCGTCAGTTAAGAGACAGGTGTGCTGAAGCCAGACAAATTTACAGTTCAACACCATAATCCAAAAGTGTTCATCAAAAAAAAAAAATATTTGTCCAAAAGTAAAGGAGACATTCATCCATTATTGATACGGAGTATTTAGAATAGCAACACTGTTAGGACAACAATTTGTGATGCTTCAGCTTAGAAATTTACAATCTCTGTTCAATACATAACTTGTAAATACAGAGATGTATTCATAAACATATATCGAAGGAACTTCAGTACTTCATACATGTACAACAACAACAACAACATTACCCCAGTGCCTCCAAAGAGGCTCCCGCCTAGGCAGGGTAAGGGGGGGTCGGTTGTACGCAGCCTTACCCCTGTGAGGGTCTCACAGAGAGGCTGTTTCCGTTTGACCCGAGATTCGAAGTGCGACGACCATCGGCAACTTCACAATAAATAAGAAGTGCTGACAGTTTTATGAGCCATTTTGCTTTAGTCCACATATTCCAAAGCCAAAAAGTAGTGAAGCTTTTGGCCCCAATGGAATGTACATATATGATATATGGCTTCACTAGTAGAAACTTTTGTAAGCAAAATAATCAACAAACCGTTGCGTACGTAGTTTTTCATTTGGAGTAAGAAAAATAAAAATAAAATGTATGTCTAGTCGTTCTCATTTGTCTAACTATTTCATGGTTAGTTTCAGCTTACTCACACGGGCAGCAACGGATGGTAATCAAGCTTTTGTAGTCCTTGTGTTATCATCTGGGCATAATCCTCGAGGGTGAGGCACTGGCTGAAATGGTTAGTTTCCAATTGGAGATTACTCTTTTTGGCTTCTATAAGGTAACAGCTTCAGAAAACTGCGTCTCTGGGAACCTTCGATTCAAAGACTCTATCTTTAGCGCTCTTGGCCTAAACAAGAACACAATATCATCCTTTTTATTGACTAATTAAGGAAAATGCCCGAGTAATAAAACAAAAATACAATCAAAACACAGAAATGGGAAGTTGCTGAATGATTTACTTGTTGCTCCCAATTTGTTCTCACAGTAACAGCAAGAAGGGATAGGACTTGAACTATGAGTGCACATATGACTCCTGACCAGAGACCCTACAACAAAAAACAGTTGGAGATAGGGGATGCCTAATTAACATCAAAATGACTAAAGATGGAAAGTCAACAATTGTAATGACTTAACAGGTACCTTTCCTCCAATGTGCATGATGAAGGCTAATATGATAGCAACCGGAAAGCCAACGACATAGAAGGATGCCAGATTGATATATGCACCAAGTTTTTGCCAACCACACCCTCTAGCAGTGCCTGAGTAAAAAGATCATGCAGTCAAAACTCAGCAACTTATATTATGTAAACATCAGTAGGGGCAAAGGCATAAGGTATTAGCTCCCACTGTCGTACCAGATGCCATAAAACTGATTGTATGTTATGCCACACTGAGCACTGATAGTAACAGTAGTACAAATAGATGCAATTTGTCAAACTCGGTCCAAAACCACACCTAAGTATACACTTATTACCAAACTGCTTACACCCTTTCAGACTTTCCCACAATCCCCTACATGTCTAATTATAAGAAATCTACGCAGGTCATAGTGAGGGGTGTTTTGAGAAAGGTAATAAATTACTGGTGGTCATGGGAGTCTTACCGGAAAGGACACATGTTAGGCCATCCATGAAATTGGTGACTGCTAATAGGGGCATCATAGCAGCTAAATATCTGATCACTTCCATCTCATTGCTGTAAGCGTAACCCCAAACATTTCGTATTAACAGAAGGACTAACCCCACAAGAACGCTCTCGGATAATGTCATGCATAAAACAACATGTACTGCTAATCTTGCACCTTTGGGATTCCCAGCTCCCAGTTCATTGGAGACCCGAGTGCTGCAGACAGATAAGCCCAGAGACGGATTTAGACACTAAAAAAGCACACTGCATGGTTTTCTCCCTGCTTATGCATAACTGTTTATAGAATTGAAAGAGGAAAGTCTAATCTGTAGACTGTAGTCTTTCCTCTAATAGACATGATTAACAAAAAAAAAAAAGAAAAAAGGTGAAGATAATTTTACATTTTGCCAAAGCAAGAGTATGGAAAAAAGAAGGGACTAACCTAACAGCACCGCTGAGACCTTCAGGAATAACCCAAACAAGTGAGGTAGTATTCAGGCTGGAAAAATAACATTTACAAAACTGATCAGAAATTTCAGACAATGGATAATCACTTACTTTGAGACAAGAAAATTTAGCACATGTTCCTCTCTCCACCACCTCCATCTCTCCCTGCCCCAAAACAGAAAGAAAAAAGGAATCTGTAGGTGTGAATTCCATTTGCTGAACAATACTAGCCAAGGATATTTCGCACATACAGGCATACAGCAATTTAAGCCTTCATCTAATTAAGCAGTGAAGACAGATGTGCCACTCCTAGTTATGCAATTGCCCAAATTACAGATGTCATATCATGACCCTTCAATTGAAATGGAATAACAGCACAACGTCAAGCACCCACCTGATAGACAACACTGAAGTTTCTAGCTGTGGGTTGGGCAGAAGACCAGATAAGAGGACAATCATCTCAAAGGACCACATTTCCAAGCTGTTCAGATGATGCAAGAGAAGGAAATGCTTTAAGATTCACATGCAAGAATAAACAAATTACTCTGATGATAAGCTTACAAGACAACTGTATTTGTATTGCTGCATTGTTTGAAATAATAAGAAAGGGATAGGAAACAAGGGCAATAATACTCCCTTTTATTCAGCAGTTTGTGTACAAAGAAACTAGTTGCTTGTTCACAAACTTCAAGTGCTTCATGTAGGAAGAAATGGGAGCACGAATCTTACCAGACCATAAGAGCTGAGGGTATAGCAAGCCTCAGAAAAGCTGGAATACCGTGAAAGGATGCATTTGAGAACCCCGTCCAAGTTTTTGAGAATGAGGAAGAAAATTTCACATAAAGTGCCAATAACATCAAATTTATCCAGTACGATATAGTATTTGCTAGGGCAGCTCCTCTGCTTCCAAGACCAGATTTAAACACCAATGTCCAACATATCAATATGTGCAACAAAGTAGTAACTCCAGAGCTCAGCATCATTGGAAAGACTATGTTTTGGGTTTGTAAGAATCTAAAAAGGCATTGAAGAAGGCTATAGGCAAATAGACTTGGGATCATGAATATCGTATAGGGTCCAGCTTCAGCTGCTATCTCATGGTCTTGTCCAAGAGCTACTAGAATTGATTCAGTGTTTGCCCAGATTACAGCAATCGGTATGCTTATTAGCAAAAGCACAACCATGGCTCTTTGTGTATGTATGCCTACCATATGGTATTGTTCTGCACCGTAAGACTGACCACATATGGTTTCCAATGCACTAGCCATTCCCAGCTACTCAAACAGAAAGAACAAACAGAGTTGACAGTTTTAAAATCCAAACACATTGGATAATTAGGAGTGAAAATCAAGAACCAAACATCGTCCATAAGAAGGGCAAAGAATGCGACTCATCAGTTTCCATTCTTAATGATCAAGTGAATTAGAGTTAAAAGCATGATCTTATATATGATTATTCAAGAGGAGGAGCTCCAATTAGTAGACAGAAAATCTAATGCAAAACCTTTTGCAGTTTATTGTATACACTCTTTTGAATATGATTTTGAAACTTCTTTTCTGCTTTTCATGATTCTTTATAGGGCAAATGGTTATATCAGTATAGAAAGCAGTAAATAGTGCAACTTATTGGACTTGTTTATATTCTTACATATCATGATTTATAATACTAATGAGTAATGACCAATACATCCCATAATTTCGAATTGGCAGATTTTAAAAATGGGTGAATTCTTGATCATAAACATAATTGTATTTCTGATAAGCATCAGGTTCACTATGTTGGTAAGCGAAGGCAAAACAACAAGACATAATAGGGGAATTTTATACAGATGCATATTCAGATGCATCTAATAACATACCAATAAGAGCAAAATTTCCATGTGTACTAGTGTAATACTTGTTGTAAAGTTGATTATGAAATGGTCCTACAAATTTGTAGGTGCAATTAAACATAAGAGCAGGCATATTTGATCCTCCAACAAATCTGAGGTGGGATAATTCATAATTGAACTTTTGGGTCCATGATACCCCACTATGTAATACAATCACATAAAAACACAAGGCCTTCATCAAGCAGTTAGTAAATCAAAAAAAAAAAAAAAAAAAAACTTCTTTCTTCAAACCATGCAATTCCAATTTTATTGGGTCAAAGTTCCAATCTTTACCACAATTTTCATCTACAAAAGTATTGTCCCCCAAAACTAACACACCATTTAAAAACCTAAAAGGAAAACACAAAAATAAAGAAACCCAACTCACCAACAAGCTGAATCCAGTGACATAAGCAAAGGAAGTTGCCATAGAAGCAGCAGAGAGAGCCAACTCGCCAAGGTGACCTACAAACATGAGAGAGATAATATGTAATGAAAATGTCAATAGACCAACTGATATCAAAGGACCTGCAAGCCATAGTTGTTTCTTTGCTTCTTCCCTAAAACTTATTCCCCAATGATTATTCTCTATATGTGGACTGTTAAGTATGAGTTTTTGATGAAATTCATGCCCATTATCATTAATCTCTTGTTCTTGGATTAAAGGTGTGCTAAGAGGTAAAATTGATGATGGCAAATCTTGTTTGTCCATTTCGCTTTCTGGGTTTTGCTCGCGGATATTGTGAGACGGTCCGACGGTCCGACGTGTCTACTCTCTACAGGCGGGCTACCAAATTTGCCCCAACAGCCTTAATATAGTATTTCACAAAAACTTGTTTAAGATTGTCTTATTACAATTTTTAGTAAGAGGAGGGTCATTTCTTATTCTAACTTTTAGTAAGAAGATGGTCACGTCTCATAGTAAGTGACCATTATTGTAAATAGGGCCAATTAACCAAATTGGTCTTTTTATTGACACCCCGTAGACAAATTGGTTTTTTTAAAAACGACGGCAACAAGTAGGTCTTTTTATTGAACTCCGGTCACAAATAAGTTTTTTTTTTTAATTGAACCGGGCAATTAAGTCCTTTAAGGGCTGTCGGAGTCCTTTTTTAATTTTGTAATTAACTAAAATCATTTTCGACCTATTTTTATTCATTTACCTGTAAAAATTAAATGAAAAAACACCCAAATATTAGCCTTCAAACCCTAACTCTAGGAAATTTTAGAATTATAAGTTCATACCTTCTTTTGCACTGACAGATAGAGAAGATGCACACAACGGGAGCTTGTCTCTCCAATTTCGTAGCCAAATTCCCAGCCAATTTCGCCAAATTTCGCAGCTCTCTCTCTCTCTCTCTCTCTCTCTAAGTATCACTGGCGCCAATTTTTTTCTGAGTACCACGGCATATAAATGACAGTTGGGCCATTTAATTTTTACGAGTAAATGAATAAAAATAGGTCGAAAATGATTTTAGTTAATTACAAAATTAAAAAAGGACTCCGACAACCCTTAAAGGACTTAATTGCCCGGTTCAATTAAAAAAAAAAACTTATTTGTGATCGGAGTTCAATAAAAAGACCTACTTGTTGCCGTCGTTTTTAAAAAAAACCAATTTGTCTAGGGGGTGTCAATAAAAAGACCAATTTGGTTAATTGGCCAAATCTTTAGTATCTTGTCACGAAATAGTCATTTGGGACTTGTGGGGGTGAGGTTATAAGCTTATTTAGTAGCACCATTTCTCAAATTCTAGAAATACTCTAGGGTGGTTAGATTCTTAGATTCATGGACTTGTTCAGTCAATGGGGTTTGGTTAATCAATTCTTGTCATTTAAAAAAAAATTAAAAATGAAATAACCATTTGTTATATGGCGGTCCAAAATGAGTACTAGTAGTGTCTCAGGAGAGAAGATGAGAGTCATGGACTCATGGCACCATTTTGAGAAGAAAAGAGACGAGGGATATGGATGGATGAGATTGGTTGAATTAAATAATTTTTTTAACAACTCAAAGGGTGTATTTTCTTTTCCATTGAAATGAATTAATAGTGATATGTGAAAAAAATGATCGAATAAATGGAAAAAGCAAAATTTTAATTACCAAAAATCAATAAAACTCCTTTTTTTTAAGTTCTTCAAATGCACCTCCACAAAGAACCTAAATAATCTAGATTCGGCTAGGTAAGACCAACTTCAATAGTTATGCTTGTTAGAAGGGGCCTCATCTTGAAGCCGTCTCATACGAATTTTTATGGACCAACTTTAGCCAAATCTAAACATGATGTCTAAACATGTTGTGGACCAACAAATAAAGTAGTTTTACGTTAGCCTCCTAAAACCCGGGAACTAGTGAGCCAACAGTAGCAGTACTACAGTAATTCAAGAATGGACATAATTGTCACCATGACAGTTAACAACTTTATTTGTTACTATGTTTCTTTCAAGGCTGAAATTTCATCACTAGCCAAGAATCCATTTGAACACATGTCAGAAATATGCATAACTAATACTGAGAAAAAAGTGACAAATGCTAACTACTATGATCATAATTCATAAATATGTTCTCACTTCATTAACAAATAACGTAAAGGTTACCTAAAGCTCACACAATGAGTTCATTTGTGTAATCATTTGTCAAGGCCTAGTGATAATAATTGTTGGTAACACTTTTTTCTCTTTTTTGCCTGTGCATTTTGAGTAAATGAATTGATGCAATAAATTGAACGATTTAGCTAGCTTGTTAGCCAAAAATGAAGGACGAGACAATATTCTCTAGGAGTTTTAGCCAATATGAACAAAAAAAATTCAGGTACTGGCTGATCACAGGAAGCTTGATAATTGTCTGGAGCATTTGCACTGTTTTCATCCATTACTCTGACCCTATTACTATTTGTAAGTGTCATTTCTTTTCTTTTCTTTTCTTTTCTTTTTTCCAATTTTATGTTGTTCTCCAAAGTTTTAATTCTTTTATATCAATTTCTCTGAAATTGCAGTAAATTTGCAGCAGATAAATAGTACTAGTATGGAGGCTGATCATGGTACAGCATTGGTTTCGGAATCGGCCCAAAGAATCAAGACTGCAAGATATCCAAGTAAGATGCTTTAGTCTTAATCCCATGATATTAGCAGAACTGATCACCCAACTTTGCTTAAGTTTTATTCATCGTCTGAATGTCCCTCACCAATAGTGGTAGACAATTAGCAGAGCTGGTTATCTTAAGTAGCTGGCCCCTGCATGTAAATGAACTTATCTTATTATAGCAGGCTTATTTAATCCAGCCTTTTTCTTTTTGGTGTTTTTAGTTGAGCCTGTCAACTTTCAAGTTGAAACCAAGGTGATCAACAACAAATTAGTTCTTGAAAATGCAGAAGAGGAAGCCAAGCAAATCATGGAAATTACGATGAAACAGAATGAACGAAGTACAGAAACACAGGCTATAGAGATCACAAGACCAAGCTGCAACACTTCAGAACCAATGCTATCATATTGTCGAATCAAAGGAAACATCAAAATTCAGGGTAATTCTTCAACCATTTTTCTACCACAAACAAGTCCCAAGACTGAAAGACAAGCATGGAGTATAAGTCCTTATGTAAGGAAAGGTAACAACAAAGCAGCATTTGAGCGCGTTACAAAATGGTATGTGAATACAACAACTGCTACACTTCCTACTTGTACCGAAAATCATACCATCCCAGCAATCCTCTTCTCCAGTGGTGGATTTTCCGGAAACAGTTTCCATGATTTTAGTGACATTATCATCCCGCTTTACCTCACATCGAAGAAATTCAATGGGGAAGTTCAATTTCTTGTAAGTGATTATAAACCCTGGTGGATTAACAAGTTCAAAGTCATACTTACCCACCTATCCAACTACGAAATCATCAACATAGACAGTGTCCAAGAAGTGTACTGTTACGAGCACCTGATTATCGGTCTGGAATTCCAAAAGGAGCTTAGTACAAACAACCCTCTTGTGATGAAGGATTTCAAGAAGTTCCTTAGAAGTGCTTACTCACTAAACAGAACAACCGCGATCAAAGTGCATGATAGGAATGGCACAAGGCCTAGGCTCATGATCATATCTAGGAAAAAATCGCGGTCTTTCACAAACGAAAACAAGATTGTTAAATTGGCTAGAAGAGTGGGTTACAATGTGACAATAGCTGAAGCAAGGCTCTCAACAAATTTGTCAGATTTCGCACGAGAGGTGAACTCTTGTGATGTGTTGATGGGGGTACATGGAGCTGGATTAACAAACATGGTTTTCTTACCAGAAAATGCAGTTGTGATACAAATCATTCCCTTTGGGAAAATTGATGGATTGGCTAGGAAATGTTTTAAGTATCCTGCCAAGAACATGGATGTTAAGTACTTAGAGTACAAGATCAGAATTGAAGAGAGCAGTTTGATTCACCAATTTCCAATTAATCATTCACTTATTAGTGACCCTTTGTCTATACATAGGCATGGATGGAATGCAGTGAAGTCCACATACTTAGACAAACAGAATGTAAGATTAGATGCCAGGAAATTCAGGGTCCTCCTTTTAAAGGCCCTAAAGGTTCTGCATGGGTAGAATATTTTGATCAGAGGAATTTTTTTTTTTTTTTTTTGGGATCAGTGATCTACTTTCTTCAAAGATGAGAGGATTACTATTGTGGCTATGTTTGTTGGAGAGAAGAAATAAATTTAAGCAGTATAGTTTATCTATTAATTAAGTACAATTTAGATCTTATTGGCCCAACCTTAATTTGGTATCAGCTAGCTATGCTATTTTTGAAATTAATTTACCTTTCCATTCACGTTCTTAATTTTTTTGCTTTTCTGAATAAGCAAGATAGTCGGACTATTTGACCTAATAGAAGTATAGGGCCAATACATCAGGTGAGACTTGGGAGGGGGTGGCCCAAAAATACTATCTTCAATCCTGAAATTAAACGAAATGAGCATTAAAACCCCACTTAAAGTTGGAGGTGTGAGAACTTATCGCCTAAACTTTTGGCTCCCATTCACGTTCTTAATCTCACGTCACTTGTGCATTGTGTGCAAAACCTCTCATCATAGATATCCATGCATGCATGTAGCTTATGGGTGTGTTCTTTAGACCTCACCCAACCAGTTCAGTTCAGGAGTGGTATTGTGTTAGTTTAGTGATTTTCAGTTCAGTTCAGTGACGTTTAGTTCAGTGCAGAGGTGTTCAATTCAGAAACATCATTTTGGCTCCGTTTGATTCACCTGGATAAAACTGATCTGAACTGAACTGAACTGATCTAAACTGAACTGAACTGAATTGATTTTTTAAACTTGACCGTTAACCATTCAAAATTTGTCCAAACATAGTCAATATTGGACTCATTTGAATGTATGCTTTGAGATCTTTCAGATGACATAATTATCATCATGAAATTATTTCGGAATAAAAAATTATATGAGTGCTAAAGTTACGCATGAACTGAACTGAACTGAACTGGACTGAACTGAACTGAATTTAAATAAAATTAAGGTGAATCAAACAGAGCCTTTGTCTCACATAGATAATGGGTTCAGTTCGGGTTGAATTCAATTCAGTTCAGTGGTGTTGAATTCAATTCAATTCAATGGTGTTGAATTTAATTCTGTTCAATTTAATTCAACTCTAAGTAACGCACCCTATGTAAGGTGCATTTGATAGAGTTTACCCGGTCAGTTCAGTTTAGTTTAGTTCAGTTCAGGTGTCAATTAAGTGATTTCAAATTCAGTTAAATAATGTCGAGTTCAGTTCAGTGGTGCTGAGTTCAGAAACATACTTTTTGTCTCACATATCAAATTGTGTTCAATTCAATTCAGTTGTGTCCAGTTCAATTCAGCAGTATCCAGTTTAGGAATGTTAAATACAGTTCAATTCAGTTCAATCATATATATATATATATATATAAATTCAGTGATTTCAAATTCAGTTAAATAATGTGGAGTTCAGTTCAGTGGTGCTGAGTTCAGAAACTTACTTTTTGTCTCACATATCAAATTGTGTTCAATTCAATTCAGTTGTGTCCAGTTCAATTCAGCAGTATCCAGTTTAGTAATGTTGAATTCAGTTCAATTCATATATAAAGGAGGCATTTTTGGGTAGCAATGAGGCCACGTAGGAAAGAATTTTAAAAGCGCGCCACCCAAGCGAATATAAAGACAAAAATCAACAAGTGTAAAACGTTTAGGACTCTTAGAATCCCTACTGGTTAGGATTCTTGAGTTGTGATACTTCTCTAGAGTTTTATAAGAGTTATACTGAAACTATGTCAAATATTTGAAATCAAATATAACTTTTTCTACACATCTCAAAAAATAGTAACTTTTATACCATCAAATTTGCATCGAAAAATACTTTAGAACGAGATACATATACAGTATGTATAAGAAATATGTAAGATCGCGGGTATTTGTTGTATCCCGTAAATAGTAAAAAAAATAAAAATAATAACAATAAAATTAAGGCTGAAAATAAAAAAAATGAGCAAATATCTTTAACAGCCTAAGCGATATTTTTAAGTGCATGCCACATAAGAGAGGATATTAAACAATAAAATTAAATTAACACATATTAATAACACATACTTTGAACAAAAAAATAAAAATAAAGAGAAACTAAAACAATGAAAGACAAAGAAGATTTTTCACATGTTAGTAACTTAGTAATTAGTATACCCAAATCAATTAGCAAATAAAATTGTTTATAACATATCATTCAATATATAATATAAAGAAGTTTCATAGTAATAAAGTTTCGGATAACGAAAAAGAGAGATTGAATTGTGCTAAATAGTTAGAGTTTTCATTAGCGTTATAACTACTTTATCTTTGTCTAATCAAACTCGATATCCTACACATCTTTAAAAATAATAATATTTACACCATCATATTCGTATCAAAAAGTACTTCGAAATGAGATGCATTTATAATATGTTTACAATAAAAGTGTAAGATTGTGTTACAATATTAATTTCAGTAAATAAAATTTAAAAATATGATATTTATACAATATTAATTTCAGTAAATAAATTTTAAAATATGATATTCCCTCCGTCCCAAATTATATGACAATTTTGGAAATTGTGACTCACTGTAACACACCGAATTTCCGTCTAATTCAAAACCATTTAAAATCACGAGTTGCAGTGGAAAAACCATAGAAATTCGAAGCGTCACCGCCGTATATAATGTTCAAATTAAATACAAGGTTAGAAAGAAACCAAATGTTTATATCGCCAAACGTACGTACTAGATAATTAAATATTAACTATCTTTTCCAACTAACTTAAAACAAATAATCCAAATGAAATAGAAATATTAAACTTATTAATTCTCATAGAAGAGAATTAATCTCATTACAAATATAAAAATCTCAATATTAATAGAAGTTCCAATCTAAACAATAAAATAATGTTCTTAGAAGATTTACAATCTTCTTTTGTCGCCTTCTCACTAGCTCTACTCCTTGAGCTACAAATCCTGTCAATCTACTCCCCCATATAGACGAATTCCATATAGGTTCATCATAGGTCCACCATTGAAGAGAAATGGACAACAAACACAAGTAAAAAGAAAAACAACCAATCAGCTACGCTAAGTAATTCATAACCACATAGTCCATTTAAATCTCCAAGTTAGGCCAACATGCTTAGTTAAATAATAAACATGCTTTAAGAAATAAAGACAACATGCTTTAAACTCAAAGACATAACAATCACCAAATAATGAATCTCATAGTTATTATTATCCATTAGCCAAGTTCATTATAGAGAAGAGATCGCATGAATTGTCAAATCAACTGCAGTCAATTCAATAGGATTTTAGTCCCGTGCACAATGGCAAAAGAGGGATCAACCGTCCCGGAGTATAGATGACTCCCGAAGTACTTTTAGATGTTCCTAAGTATGCATATCCTCTCTCAACCCTTAGGTTTACAAGAAGAACAGTTTCATCCACAAAACTTCACTTGCCCAATTGCTCTTTGTATGGATACAAGCTTTAACTAAATATATTGAGGGCATAACCAATGGAACCACTCAATGTAACAAGTGACAAATTCCCATTCGCATCCTTCGGTGGATCCATTACCAAAGAAGTCTTAACTCTCAATTCAATTTAATATGGTGATCACATAACAAGTAATACACATAATCTTGACACTCAAGTAACACAATATGGTTACGATTTCTGATGGGAAATTTTACATGAATGGCATCTAGGCCTCAATTCAAAACCACCTAGTTCAATACCTTTAAGTAGGTTCCAATAGCCAAAGTTCAATTAAACTTATTGAAGAAACATGCTTACTAACATGATTCCACATGCTTACTAACATGATACAAAATAGCATTACAAGCTATACTCCAATTGAACAATTATTAACATAATTTTCGTTCAACAACCAATAATAAAACATGCATCACCTTCACATGAATATTAACAAGTAGACATTGTTACACGAAGTGAATTTCCAACATTATACATGCATTCACTAACATATAATTCTATACGAATTATCACAAGGAAATAAACATTAATTATCCATTTTCAAAATACTCACAAGTCCAAATATGAATTCACATTCTCAATCCAATACTAGACAAATGAATACAAATCCCAATAGATATGAATTATGACAAAGAGATTACATAATTCATCTAGACATGGATTACCTTTATCAATAGGCAATCACGATAATCAACAACGTAAGCTCCTTACGTTTAAGCGCGGTCAACGGGTCCTAACAAATCCACATTACAACAATAATTTACAACATATATTGACTTCTAAACCACTTTATTAAACTTTAAAGATGATTTAATACCCTTAATTTAATTAATTAAGTTGCTCGAATTTTCAGTTACTCATGCATGCTTAAAGTTTCCAAAATAATTTACAACCAAATTAGGAACCTTTCCAAAAACCCTAAAAACAAGTCAACAAGACACCTTGCCACATAATTCGCACACTTTCGCTTCATATTTGTCCACCAAAACTGAAGTTTCAAGTCTTTGTACAGCTTATCACCACCTGGGTGAACAGAACATGCAGTTCCATGCGCCTCATCAAGAATCGTTCGTTTCAGCTCGGCGTTGTTTGGTACACACCAGCGCCCTTTCATCTTGATCGTACCATCATCAAGGATCTCATAATCAGGATGCTTCCCATCCTTGATCTCGACACGTAACTCTTCTAGAAACAGGTCATGAACTTGCAACTGTCGAATCTCATCATAGATTGACGGTCGCACTACAAGTGCATTCAGCAACACTGCAGTCTCACCTTGTTGAACAACTTCTAAGTCCAACTTCCTGAATTCCTCACACAAGTCATAAAGGTAGCACCATCATGTTATTCACAGTGTGTGAAGTCTTCCTACTCAACCCATCAGCCACTACATTGGCCTTTCCTTCATGATACTAAATATCCAGATCGTACTCAGATATCAACTCGAGCCATCTCATTTGCCTCATATTCAACTCCTTTTGAGTGAAGATATACTTCAAACTCTTGTGATCTGTAAAGATCTTGCAACGAGCTCCATACAAGTAATGCCTCCAGATTTTCAAGGCAAAAATCACAGCAGCTAACTCCATGTCATGAGTAGGGTAGTTCTTCTCATGCACTTTCAATTGGTGAGAGGCATAAGCAACCACCTTGCCATTCTGCATAAGCACACATCCCAACCCATTCTTAGAAGCATCGTTGTACACCTCAAACCCTTCCGTTCCAGACGGTAAAGTCAACACTGGTGCCGTAGTCAACCTTTTCTTAAGCTCTTGGAAAGCTTCTTCACATTGTTCAGTCCACTTGTATTTCATCTCCTTTTTCATCAGGTTTGTGATAGGTATAACTATCTTGGAGAAGACTTGCACAAATCTCCTATAATAGCCAGCCAATCCGAGGAAACTTCATACCTCAGTCACACTCTTCGGAGCAGGCCAATCCATGACAGCCCGAATCTTAGAAGGATCCACAGAGACTCCTTCTTTAGAGATAATGTGCCCAAGAAAAGCAACACTCTCTAGCCAAAACTCACACTTTGAGAGTTTAGCATACAACTTCTCATTTCATAACACCCCCAAAATAGTCCTCAAGTGTCTTGCGTGTTCCTCCTTGTCTTTCGAATACACCAAAATGTCATCGATAAACACGACCACAAAACTATCCAGATATGGTCTAAAGGTGTTATTCATCATCTCCATAAACTTAGCAGGTGCATTAGTTAACCCAAATGGCATAACAGTAAACTCATAATGCCCATACCTTGTCTTAAATGCAGTTTTCGCAATGTCGACCTCATCAATCCTCAACTGATGATAACCAGACCGCAAATCCACCTTTGAAAATACTCCAGCCCCTTGGAGTTGATCGAACAGGTCTTCAATCCTAGGTAGAGGATACCTATTCTTGACAGTGACCTTGTTCAACTCATGATAGTCGATGCAGAGACGCAGACTACCATCCTTCTTACGCACAAATAGAACTGGTGCGCCCCACGGTGACACACTAGGTCTAATGTACCCTTTCTCTAACAACTCTTTCAGTTGTTCCTTTAGTTCTTTCATCTCTAAAGGTTCCATTCTATACGGTGCCCTCAAAATCGGACCTGTTCCAGGAACTAGGTCAATCTGAAACACAGTATCCCTTACTGGTGGCATACCGGGGATCTCCTTTGGAAAGACATCCGAAAACTCATTTACCACATCAATCTTTGAGATTTCCTCGTCTACCCCCTCTACATTCTGAATGTGACACAAAAATCCGTCACATCCCTTCTCTAAGTGCTTCTTCGCCACTAACATTGAAATAATCCCAATTCCTCCCTTAGTGACAATTCCTTTATAAGAGATTCTATTACCTCTAGGCCCTTTCACCGATATCTTTTGTTCACTACAATCGATTCTCGCTTTGTACTTGTTAAGCTAGTTCATTCCCAAAATAACATCAAAATCTCCCAATTGAAACTCAATCAGGTCTGCAGGCAATTCAGACCCTGCAATGTTCACACGAACATTGGGATGCACTACTTTACACAATACCACCTCTCCAGTAGGAGTGGAAATACTAGTCTCGAAAGACTCCACTACTCCTATCCCATGTTTCTTAACAAAGTTTTCAGATATGAATGAATGTGATGCTCCAGAATCAAATAACACATAGAAAGGCAAGGAATTTACAAGAAACGTACCAGTCACCACATTGTTTACCGCATCAGCCTGTACTTGATTCATCACAAACAAACGACCTCCATTTCTGTTCTGGTTGCCATTATTGTTCTGAATATTTCCAGCCTGTCCATTCAGCCTATTCTGCCGATTACCACCCTGGTTGTTCCCATTCTGACCCTGAGCTGCGGAAGCTTGAACATTGTTGTTGCCCCCACCATTGTTCACGGTCTTGCCCTTCTAAGGACAATCAAAAGAACGATGCCCCAACTCTTGACAAGTGTAGCACCTCATCTTATTTCCAGCACAATCGAGTCTTGGGTGATTCTTATTGCATCTCTTGCAAATGTAGGGTTTGCTCTTCCAACCCCCATTATTCTTATGGCCATTTCCATTGCCATTCTTGGAATTCCCACCCTCATTGTGGTTATTCCCCTTGTTGTTGTTGTTGTTGTTCTGGTTGTTCCCTCCCCGGAACTTCTCCTTCTTCTCACCACCACTACCCTGATGGTCGTCAAACTTTCTCTTTTTCTCAGTCACATCTTCGCGGTGCTTGTAAAACGCAGCTTGATTCGTAGCACGATTGTATGCCTCTTGCACGGTTTGACACTTATAACCCCCAAAAGACTCACGAATGGTCCAGTACAACCCATTCTGAAATCTACGGGCCCTTTGCTGTTCCGTAGAGACTAATTCTCCTGCGAAACGAGCTAGGTCGTCAAACTTTTCAGCATACTCCTGAACAGTCATCCTTCCTTGGATGAGGTTCAAGAACTCGTTATATTTCTGGTCCTGGAGATACTCTGGGTAGAACTCCTCTCTAAGAACCGTTTTGAACATTTCCCAATTAAAACCCTCTCGAGCTCTAATTGATGTACCATTGGTTGTCCACCAACGATCTGCCTTCTTTCGGAACAAGTAGATAGCACTGTCTACCTTCAGTGCCTCTGGACACCCAGTTATCGCGAAGATGTTCTCCAAATCTCGCGTCCAATCGTCGAGAAGTACGGGATCCTTGCGCCCCTCAAACACAGGCAGATTATGCCCTTTAATCTTCTTGGATACTGCGGTGAAGTCGTCACCCCCAGTAACCCTCGTGTCTTCCCTCTGCATCATCTGTGCGATGAATGCATTAGATTGCGCCAAGGCTTGCTGCGACTGATCAAGTTGCGCTAATAAGGCTTGCGCCATTTCCTCCCCATTCCCGACGTTTTCGTTGTCTCCCATAGAACTGGTAGACTCCTTGACTCTTTGTCTATTTCTTCTAGGTGGCATCTAGCAACCTAAAGGATCAACAAAAGCAAAAGAAAAGGGTATTAGCTACCCATATCACACTCAGGTGCGATACTCACTACTAACATATACACTTGACTCATTTATATATTCAATAGCCAACTAGGGCTCTTATTGCGTTCAAGCATATGGCCTTATCACACTCTTGCGTACAAGCAAGCTCAAGTTTCAATTGACTTTTTTCTTTCTCAAACATAAACGAATCACAATCATAATGAAACATCCATGCCTCTTTCATAGGCGTTTTCACAATACTCATGCTCCAAATAGCAAGTAAATAACACATTTCTTGCAAAACTTTTATCTCATAAATCAAATAAACAAGTATTTGTTCCCAAAAATGAGTGCTTGCGAAACCAAGCCTCAATAGCATGAAGTAAAGCAAAAATAATAACATTCTAAATATAAATGTCAAAACAAATGGCTCACAGGTCCAAATAAAGTCTCAAATAGTTTACTCCATCAAAACTAAATAGAAACTAAGAATCACGCTTTCTTCGCGCGGTTCCTCAAAGGATAGCGACACACATGTGTCACTTGGACCTCGTCCTCCTCATCCTCCTCCATGAATTTACGTCTAATTTAAAACCATTTAAAATCACAAGTTGCAGTGGAAAAACCATAGAAATTCGAAGCGTGACTGTCGTATTTAATGTTCAAATTAAATACAAGGCTAGAAAGAAACCAAATGTTTATATCCCCAAACGTACGTACTAGATAATTAAATATTAACTATCTTTTCCAAGTAACTTAAAACAAATAATCCATAATGAAATAGAAATATTAAACTTATTAATTCTCATACAAGAGAATTAATCTCATTACAAATATAAAAATCCCAATATTAATAGAAGCTTCAATCTAAACAATAAAATAAATGTTCTTAGAAGATTTACAATCTTCTTTTGTCGCCTTCTCACTAGCTCTACTCCTTGAGCTACAAATCATGTCAATCT
Organism: Tetragonia tetragonoides; assembly: GCA_038025085.1. Classification (NCBI taxonomy): domain Eukaryota; kingdom Viridiplantae; phylum Streptophyta; class Magnoliopsida; order Caryophyllales; family Aizoaceae; genus Tetragonia; species Tetragonia tetragonoides. Next base: position 13,723,863 of record CM076139.1, read on the forward strand.
ACTCCCTCATATAGACAAATTCCATAAAGGTTCATTATAGGTCCACCATTGAAGAGAAATGGACAACAAACACAAGTAAAAAGAAAAACAACCAATCAGCTACGCTGAGTAATTCATAACCACATGTCCATTTAAATCTCCAAGTTAGGCCAACATGCTTAGTTAAATAATAAACATGTTTTAAGAAATAAAGACAACATGATTTAATCTCAAAGACATAACAATCACCAAATAATAAATCTCATAGTTATTATTATCCATTAGCCAAGTTCATTAGAGAGAACAGAATCGCATGAATTGTCAAACCAACTGCAGTCGATTCAATAGGATATTAGTCCCGTGCACAATGGCAAAAGAGGGATCCACTGTCCCGGAGTATAGATGACTCCCGAATTACTTCTAGATGTTCCTAAGTATGTATACCCTCTCTTAACACTTAGGTTTACAAGAAGAACAGTCTCATCCACAAAACTTCACTTGCCCAATTGCTCTTTGTATGGATACAAGCTTTAACTAAATACATTGAGGCCATAACCAATGGAACCACTCAATGTAACAAGTGATAAATTCTCATTTGCATCCTTCGGTGGATCCATTACCAAAGAAATCTTAACTCTCAATTCAGTTTAATATGGTGATCACATAACAAGTAATACACATAATCTTGGCACTCAAGTAACACAATATGGTTACGATTTCTGATGACAAATTTTACATGAATGACATCTAGGCCTCAATTCAAAACCACCTAGTTCAATACCTTTAAGTAGGTTCCAATAGTCAAAGTTCAATTCAACTTATTGAAGTAACATGCTTACTAACATGATTCCACATGCTTACTAACATGATACAAAATAGCATTACAAGCTATACTCCAATTGAACAATTATTACCATAATTTTCGTTCAACAACCAATAATAAAACATGCATCTCCTCACATTAATATTAACAAGTAGACATTGCTACACGAAGTGAATTTCCAACATTATACATGCATTCACTAACATATAATTCTATACGAATTATCACAAGGAAATAAACATTAATTATCCATTTTCAAAATACTCACAAGTCCAAATATGAATTCCACATTCTCAATCCAATACTAGACAAATGAATACAAATCCCAATAAATATGAATTATGACAAAGAGATTACATAATTATCTAGACATGAATTACCTTTAGCAATAGGCAATCACGACAATCAACAACGTAAGCTCCTTACGTTTAAGCGTGGTCAACGGGTCCTAACAAATCCATATTACAACAATAATCAATACCTTGACTTCTAAACCACTTTATTAAACTTTAAAGATGATTTAATACCCTTAATTTAATTAATTAAGTTGCTGAAATTTTCAGTTACTCATGGATGCTCAAAGTTTCCAAAACAATTTACACAACCAAATTAGGAACCTTTCCAAAAACCCTAAAAACAAGTCAACAAGTCAAACTAGTCAACCACCATTACCAAGATCAAACACCTCGGCACCACCGCCGCTGACCATTGTCCAGTGGCGGCGGTGGCCGTGACAGTCACGGCTGGAGGCCGTGACAGCCATCCTGCGGCTGCGCACGGTCCAGCCGTGCGTTGTACACGGTCTGGCCGTGTTCGGCCAGCCGGACACCCTCTTTTTTTTTTCTTTTTTTTTGGTTTACAAATTTAACAAACTCTAATCTAATTAAATCCACAATTAATAAATTTTCAGATTTAATTAAATTACAAAGATCTAACCTTTTTACATTCAAACTTTGATTCAATTCAATAAAACAACAATCCAAACCCTAATCATGATCCTATCATGCAAAAATAATAGAATCTAGCAAACCCTAAACTAAATTAGGGTTTATTCATACAAAATTAGGGTTCATAAAACTCATATATACTTGAATTGAATCTAAAAGCTTTTAATAATCAAAGAAAACAAGTTTAGAACACTTACTTGAAAATCAAGGATTAAAACTGAGCAAAGAATGAATTGTGAGAGAGTGAAGAACTTCTCTTCTTTTGCTCCTGGTGTCGTGCGTAAGTTTGAGAGAGTGAGAGATGAGTGGCTTTTTTTTTTTTTTTTTTTTTGTCTAGGTTAAGTTGATGAGTGATGAAGTTGAGTCCAATTAGGAAACCAAATCCCTAATTCTACTCCTTCCTTTTCTCCTTCAACTTTCCAAACTAATAACCAGTCAAACCCTCTCAAAATCCACCTTTTTAGGAAATAATTTTTACAAAATAAAAACTGATCTTGCTCCATATTTTCGGCTCTTGGCCGAAAATAATGGCCCTAATTAGGCCTTAATTATTTTCGGCCAATCCGAAAATAATCAAGCCCAATTTCTTTCTTTTATTTTGGCCCAATTAATTTAATTGGATCCAAAATAACCCATACATTAATTAGGCTTTTTAAATTATGAGCCCAATTAATATTTTAAATCCAAAATTGCATTCTCTTTTTAAGTAATTATTATTCTAAAATGAATAATAATACGGGTTATTACACTCACAGTACTGTGAGTCACAATTTCCAAAATTATCATATAATTTTGGACGGAGGGAGTATTTACTAATAAAAGAAATAAAATTGAAAATAACAAAACATATAAATTTGAACGCGTGCATCCCACGGGCATCGTGCCACATAGGAATGTCATCTAAGCACGCAATTAAATAACAAATAAATAAAGGTTAGGAAATAAAATATAGAGATTGAGTTGTGATAGACCTCTAGAGTTTTATAGGAGCTATATTAAATCTCTGTCAAATATTTATAAAATCAGATATAACTTTTTCTACGTGTCTAAAAAAAATCTTTTAAATCATCAGATTCGCATCAAAAAGTACCTTAAAACAATAATCATTTACAATATGTAAAAGAAAAATGTATGATTGGCTTGAAAATAAATTTGAGCAAATATATTTTAAGGCCGTGCATAGCACAAGTTTGATTATTAATAAGTTGCATCACCTAAGCAATTTGTCTTAACAAATAAAATTAAAAGCAAACCATATAAGCCAGAAATATATTTTAGAATATTTTATGAAAAAAAAGAAGAAGTGGAGAATGTGATATATGTCTCTCCTCATGTTCACATTTCACCTTTTATTAATGTGCCTCTCTATTTGCTATCTACTAGACTACAAGGCCAAAAGTTGACATGAATGTAACGGGAGACTAATGAAAGTAGAATGATTCATGTATATCTAAATTTATTGAGAGGTTATTGCATTGCTGTAAGGCTCTTTCGATATAAAATATAATAATTGAACATCGATCTAACAACGATTTTAAAGTAACCATTGTCGGAGGTGCAATTTGGTTAGAACCCTAATTGTATTTTAGGAGGATTATGGTAACTAATATCTTTTTTTATTTAATTCCTCACATAATCACTTCTCCATTTTTTTTTTGAACATTTTCTCACCCTTTATTCTCCCTATATCTCTTTGCTTTCAAATTTTCTTATTTATTTTAGCAAATCTTGATGATCCGAGGAGCGTGAAAAATAAAAGAGAGATCGACCTAAATCACTAAGAATAACATGAAACTAGCATCACTATATAGCATGCATAATTAAAATCAATTAGAAATTATTTATGATTAATTTTTTTAAATAGACATGTTAGTGTGGGTATTTTACCAAATCGATATTAATAAACAGACATTTCACTCAACTCGTGTAACACATGAGCTTTAAAACTAGTTATGGTAAGTTTAGCTCTAACAAATACACCCGTAGTGATACTTTATTTTTCGTTTTTGGTAGGACATGTAGTGTTACTTGGTACCTAATATTATTTCTGACTTTCTAAGTAATAACAGTTGACTAATTGCAACCCAATTTAAAATACTGTATATGTCTAAAGTTGCATAGTGTTTACACATAAATTAAAGGGTCAAACTCAAATAAACTCACCTTAAAATATCAATCACAAAAGATCCTCCTATATATATTGAGGACTATGTGCGAACCCCCAAATTTTGTCATAATCCCATTTAAAATGGAGGTAGGTACATTATGTATATTCATTAGCTAGTTTCAATTCATACGTTGCTAATTACTCTTATTCTATTGTAGATGATGTTGTGCGGTAAAGAGAAACCCACCTAATTGTTGATTTTTGGTTGTTATACCTTCAATCTCATATCCCCAAATGACATTAAAATAATCAATTTAAACACATTTTGTCTCTTGGAGAAATCTTCAATATTGATCATGCATACCACAACCTCACACAAAGGGGATAATATACGTTGTTGAAGTGTCATTCTCTTACCCAGCCACAGCCACTACTTTGCTGTTTGCAATTTCTTCTGGGTTTTGTGACTTGTTAGACGTTAGTACGTACACACCATTGATAGTTCAAAACGAGGAAAGGAAATTAAAGTTATATAAGGTCAAATCCTATAGTAGGTCATTTGTGTCGGTAGCATGAGTATGGTGATGTAATTATTACTCCTAATAAACTTGAAAATTGTTTATATGGAAATGAGCAAATATCATTATACGGCATGGTAGCATATTTAGAAATGATATTTGTTAGGGGTAGATATAAATTTCTTTCTACCGAGAGTGAATTATATGCATAGCAAATGATACACTAGGCGAATTTCACCGCGAATTTCACCTTTGCAATTCTAAGCCTAATTGTTGGCCAGTGGATTTCACCTTCGTATATTTCGTGTGTATTTTACTGATATATTTAAAAAAAAAAAAAAAAAAAACCTTATAAATTAACTTAAGTTACAGGTGTGGTTCTGGCTGTATTGACCGTATTTTTTGGTGTAACTAGTTATTCCTTACCTCGGGACCAAATTGGCTATTAGACAATAAGAATTATAACACCTTGTAATAGAATCGCCTTTGGTAACACCAAAGGTATTATTCCTTTCTTGCTTACATGTTCATACAAAAATGAAAAATAAATCAAATCAAAATGATAGAGTACTTTATCATCACAAAATCTGATTCTTTTTCTTTAGGAGTTGTGACCATGCAAAAACTAATTACAGACAATTGGCTGGGTATTAAATCGTGCATGTAAATACTTGAAATGAAGATATATTGACTGATTCTAACTAGAATCTAGTAGGTATAGTTGTTTAATGAAAATCAGTGGAACCCCCAAAGCCGGCATATATATTCATCCCAAATATGTTATGATTATCAAACTGCTAAGAAGGTTCTGCCTGCAAATTAAAATCGACATGAAATTAAACAAAAGCTCTTTCTCTCTCTTACCAGTCAAACCCCTACCAAAATGTCGCGTTCAATCATCAAACTATTGCAGTTTATTATATACTCTTACACGAGTAACATAATTAGTCTAAACCCACCCCAACAACAACAACAACAACAACAACAAAATCAAATACAAATAAATCGTGGGGAGCAATAATAATAACACACTACAAAGACAATGCACACACCAACTTCAATTGCTTTCATATATAAGCCTCATTGCAATGTGTATGTGACCAATTCATTTTGTTGTCATTCGTCATCCGAGCTCGAAGTTGCTTCTCTTTTCTCAACTGTAACACAGCAAGCTGGTAAAAATCGGGCAAAACTATTAACAAAGATGTACGAAAAAGTATTAGCAAGAAGATTTGGCAAAGTTGAAGGGAAATGGGTTGGAGTATTTGCGTTTCTTGGCTTTCTCCTTATCAGCTTGAGCGTTTGCGCTGTTTTGAAGCCTAATATGGGTCCTTTGCCTGTTTGTATGTACCAATTTGCCTTCTTTTTTTCTCCATTGCTCAAATTGGCACTAGGCTTTTGTCATTTTGATTGTCTCTTGCCCAAGAATATGTAACTGAACTCATTTCTTTTGTTCTGTTTTGGCAGTGAATTGGCAGTTGTCTAGGGGTATCAATTTCAAAATGCTGTCAATAATGGGTACAGTGGATGATCAGAAAGCCCCTCAGCAAACAGGTTGGTATTCAGATGATCATTTTTTTTTTCTTATACGAGAAACCCGCAATCCGTAGTCACACTCTAAACGAGAAACCCGCAATCCGTAGTCACTACTCTTAGAGTGTGCACTGGAGAAACCCCGAGTGATATAATCATCTAGTCACTATGGCTTTATGTCAATCTTATTAGATAAGCAGAATTTATTATGTGCAAAGAATAGTCAATTTTCCCTGGTGTTGATCATGTTTCATCAAACTTTGCAGCTCCAGTCATCCAGCCAAAGAAATTTGAGCCGTTCCTGGTGCCAATATGCAATTTTTCAGGACAGAAATCAGATTTTTGCGAGGTGACTGACGGGGATATAAGAATACAGGGAAATTCTTCCTCGGTCTTTTTCACTTCCCCTCAGCTAAGCGTGGTTCCAGAAAACAGTACGTGGAGCATAAAACTGTATGCCCGGAAAACCGACAAAGATGCAATGAAACAGGAAAAACAGTTATCGCTAAAACCAGTATTATCTGCTCAAGAAATGCCTAAATGCACCGTGAATCATACAGTCCCAGTGGTTGTTTTCTCCACCGGTGGGTACGCAGGGAACTACTTCCATGACTTCAGTGATGTCATAATTCCCCTTTATCTTACTACCATACAGTTCAAAGGGGAAGTTCAGTTCCTTGTGGAAGATAAAGAAACATGGTGGATCAACAAATACGCGATCCTTATAAAAGCATTGTCTAACTATGAAATCATCGACTTCAACAATGACAAAGAGACACGATGCTTCAAGAATGCAATTGTAGGCCTGAAATCCCACAAAGATTTTGGCATTGACAGTGACAAGCCTCCATATGGGCTTTCCTTGAGGAATTTCACTCAGTTCCTAAGACAACCATATTCCTTAGGAAGAAAGACAGCGATCAAGTTGAACACAAAGGACACTAGAAAGCCAAGGCTCCTCATCATTTCGAGAAAGAAGAGTCGAGCTTTTGTGAATGAGGATGAACTGGCAGCTGAAGCACTAAGCTTAGGCTACGATGTGGAAATCATTGATGCACGAATAGATGTGAAGGATTTCTCCAAGATGGTGAATTCCTTTGATGTCATGGTAGGTGTTCATGGTGCTGGGATGACAAACATGGTCTTCCTACCAGAAAATGCTGTGCTGATCCAAGTGGTTCCTCTGGGCACAGAATCGATATCTAAGTTCTTCTACCAGCGCCCTGCTGGAGATATGAACGTCAAGTATTTGGAGTACAAGGTTAGTGTAAATGAGAGCAGTCTCGTTGAGCAATACCCAATCGATCATCGAGTATTTACGGACCCTGATTCTTTTCAAAAGGAAGGATGGCAGAAATTTAAGAGTATATACTTGGATAGCCAAAATGTGAGGTTGGATGTGAGTAAGTTTAGAACAGTTCTTTTAGAAGCTTTGCAGCTTCTGCATCAGTAGAATATGCTGTTCACCATGTTGAATCTTGGATACACCTGTTTTGTACATTATTTTTTGTAAACAATTTTTTATTTTTTCTGTTCTACTATGAATTAGATTCTTCAATACCATTACTAGAAAATTTGTACGTTTCGCAAATACTTTCCTTTACATGCCTGTTCAGTATAAACCGGAAAAAAAGAATCAGAAATGCAATTATTCCAAAGGAAACGCTCTCAAGTGACACTTCAGTTGAGATGCTTTCAGTGTGCAGGTTGTTCATGGTATTATAACCCTGAGGGGGTAGCTCAGCTGATAAGACCTCTGAGAAGTATCCCAAAAGTTCCAGCTTCGAGTTCCCTTAGGGCCACTGGAGGTTTTCCTTGTCGTTAACTTCAGAGCCCATGAGATTAGTCAAGCAAAGCTTGCACACCCATGTTATCTAAAAGAAAGGATGTTCACAGTAATGCGGTATCATATAATTCGTGAAACAGTAAAATAGCCGTCAGACCATTCTGTACAACCTAAAACACAAAGAGGGTAAACCAGGGGATCTAGTAGAGCATTCTTTCATCTGACTCTCGATAATGCTAGGCGATATCAACAAGTCTAACTGAGTGGATCACAAGCTACAGTGATAGCCCTTAAGCTCCCAACCACCTAACACGGAATCACAAGCTTACGCTGTATGACAACAGTTGTTAAGCTCCAAGCACCAAACATGGAAATTAAGCCGATAAATATAGCAAAATGACAAGTGTAGAAGTCTTATCACTCCCTTTCGAACATAATAAATCACAATTACTACTTCGAAGTTTAGAGGGAATTATATTCAAAGGGAGAGAATATCACAATGTTTGACAACTAAATTCAGATAAAGGACGTATAAAAGGGAAAATATGACAATCAACCACTGCCATTAAAATGGCTTGCATTAATTATTTCTGCTTTCCCCTATAAGAATTGTAATTTACAGAGCAGAACAAAAATGCATCTTTAGATTAATATGTATATGCTCTTTTTTTCCTTTGATTTTATGATCCCAGTCATTTTATCTACAAGATAACTTCATCGATCTGAACTTCATCTTCACTATGCAATTAGCACTGGATACAACAAGGGATGAGTAAGAACTGATATATTTCCAAACAGAGAGAGCATACTGTTACCTCTCCCAAAGGATAGCTGAGATGTTCTATTGTTGTTCAGGTCTATCAGGTAGACTCCAGAGTCTAGAATCATACTTGTGTAGGAATCAATCAATTTGCCATAATTTACCCAGAACAAAAACACGGGTGAAGAAGGCAGTACTTGTAACAGGAACAATAGATTCCCCAAATCCAAGTTGATGAAACCCAAGCTCCATATTGCAGTTCCCAATAGCCGCGATCACCAGGAGACATGCGACTCCCTTCTCCAGATGGGAGAAAGTAGTATGAAATATCCACCAATTGCACAATTAGGTCCTTTTGCCATTTTTCTTCTTGCTCTTCTTCATGAACATTGACAAATGGTCTATATCTCCCCGGAATGAAGGTGTATCACCCATCAACCATTGTAAAGCTTCACCAGCAGCATCCTTTTCCGCCTGCTTCTTACTATTACAAGGTTGGCCAACAAACTCCAAACTGTTGAAAATTACCGTAGAACGGAACTGGTTGTTTTTGAGTTGTCTTGTCTTGTACATGGGTGTTTCATGTCCAGCCCTTGCAAGCAAAGTTTGCAATTGGTTCTTTGAATTATCATCACCGCCACCTTTATTACCCTGTGGACTTGTCACCTTAGGGGCCTTCTTTGAGGGTGTAGGTAACTGACGACCAAAGACAAATCTACCCTCACATAAGTCTTCTGAGATCAGAATTCTTGTTGCAGACAGGAGGTCCATTTGACTGCAGATATCCAGCTTGGGGTCCGAGAGCTGGAGGATGAAACAATTACACATGGATTAAGCTCTAAAAGTAGCAACAGACTATTACGTTCTCTGGTTAATGCAGCAGAAAAAACTCAAGAAAAAAAAAAGCATTTCAAAGAAACCATACTAAAGCGAAGTCACTGTAAAATGAAAGTGGGGATTTTTCAGAAGGAAAAAAAAGGGACGCATACAAGCCATCCATAATTTTCATGCTCTTTGAAAACAACTTGACAACTAGAAAGATCCAGCATCGCTCACCTTGCTATGGATTAGTTCCTCAAGTTCTCTCTTAAGGTACAAATAGATGTCTGATACGCCAGGTTTCATGAAAAACTCCAAGTATCCATCCATCATTTTCAGGTATCCATCCTGTGGAAAATCAATGATCAACGCAAGCAAATAAGGAACAAGATACATCATTTCCATCACATAATAGTTGTATTTGGAAATGAGATCTCACCAATCCACCCCTTGAAACTTTCCCCCCGAACAGTAACAGCATAGAATCTGACACAGCTGTTGAATCCCTCAAGAAAACTGCATTCACTTTCATCTTTTCATTGAAGACAAGCCATGGGTATGGTATTTTTGGTTGTGGTGCATTCACTGAATTCTGTAGAAAGACAACAACCAATTATTACAGAATTTGGACCCAAACTATCTACTAAACCATGTGGAGCATATTGAAAGAATCGTACCGAATGCAAAAGAACCTGACCATCCTCCATTGTTTTCAACATTACTGACTTGTCTTTATTCTGCATTGCAACAATGACGTTAGCACTCACAACATACAAATACAAACTTATAAATGGCATTGCTCAACTTTCTAACTGTTCCTAAACCCTAATTGAGGGCAGCTCAAGTTAGAGCTTTGTTATGTTGAAAAACTAACTAGCAAAAAGAAAAATGCAAATTTAACCAGAGGAAAGTTAAAAGTGAACAAAGATAACTAGAGCACAACTGGGCAAGCAATAACATACCACAACCGAACTAACACCAGGGAACAAACCCGCACAAATAATTGCTCGAACAAGATGCCCATCATGGCTCCACATATTACAGCTTTCTTTATCGAGGTCAACAAGACCTGTATCTTTTAGTAAAAAAAAGAACTGCTTCCGCAAGGAATCAATGGATTTAAGAGTCTGGGCAGATAGAAAGTTTGTCCAACAATATTCATAACCAGATTGCCGTCTTTCAGCATCTTTCCACCCTTCATAAGCTCGAACCAGAGCAAGATGGTCACTGAACTCGTGAGCAGAGAACTGGGCCTTAGCAGACTCAGCAAGCTGCACCCAACAACAAAATGAAAGAAATACCTTACTACCTTAGGATTGGTAACGAACCTATATATGCAAAACCTGCTCCCCACTACATAGACCATCGACATGTTCAATACTGAAATGCTCATTGTAAAGATATGACTTTGAAAGTGAAGATTGAAATAAAGAACAGAAAAGAAAAAAACAAAAAAAGAACTTCTAACATGTCAATTATATGCTTTTGTGCCCAACTATAACTACCAAATCATCACCACCCTCAGGATGCTTAATGCTAAAATGCATGGTCTCATATCCATGAATTACACACTAACTACAATTTCCCCTTGCTTAGGGCAATTATCTGATTTGACTCGGTATGAAACTCAACATACCTCAACCGAGCCCCCCCCCCCCACCCTTTTTCTTCTCAACCAAAAGAAGAAACAACCATACTTGTGAGCACTAACATCATCGTAGATAAAAGTCCCACAATTTGAGTTTAGCCCCCCCAAAAAAATTAGATAACATGGGTATTTATTATCCAAGCTTTGCTAGACTAATCCCATGGGCCTCTTGTTCTTCTCATTTTTATATATTGCAATATTCTTTGACACTTAAGAGGCACTAAAGCTTTTTCCAACCACTTCCGAGCTTTCTTTGATCTTCCCCCTTTCCCTTCACAGCGCACCAATCTCCACAAGTTACTCGACCACTGTGCTCCTCAATAACTGTTATGTAGTCTTATACAGGATATACATCCTAGATGGCTACCTTTTCTACTCCATCTACCTCATTAAAGCATTATCAAATCAATTGGAGTCAAGTCAATCTCATCTTCAACAGTAACCTACAATCAACCGTAAAGGATTCTGAAGTATAAAGAATGTTATTTCTTTTTCTGTTGGCACAAGTATAAAGAATGGAACTTGTGCTTCTTTTATCATTAAAATCATGAGATTTTGAGCTTCTTCATTGTGCAACTATAAATACATCAGCAAGTCTTGTGTGAGACCAACTCACAGAAAAATGGGGTCACTATCTAGCAATGTAGGGGTCACTTATTATGAGCCGTGAGCCCGTGACCCTTATTTCACTAAAAAGTGACCATCGTCTCACCAAAAGTTACGGAAAGACCGTCTTAAACAAGTTTTTGTGTAAATACAATACTGACCAAATTTTGATGTTTCAAACAAATCCCAAAAAAAAAAAAAAGAGAACAAGATAAATAAGAAAACAAACAATGGGCCCAACAAGTCATTTCTACCATCATTGGAGTATCAGTTTTTGCATGAAACATTGTTCTTAAGTAAATTAGAAGTTATTCTTCACATATCAGAGATTAAAAAACAAAAGTTTCACTCAAATTTGATATTAGGATACCCCCATATATCATGGAAACATCGAGGTACCTTACGCAATTTTGTTGAAGTTAAGGGTACCTTGCTGAAACTTTCCTCAACATAAAATTCAGTACTCCATCTGTCCCGTAAAGCTAGTCCCACTTTGAAGAAAGGAAAGGGACAAAAATAACTGTTGTGGGACAAAAATAATTGTTGCAGGCCATCAATTACATTTAGTTACCCTTTTCAATGATTGAGAGTGTACATGAATGGCTGGTCACTTCTATTTTTGTTAATAGATTTACAAGTCCAAAGCTTATATATTCTATTACAGAAATTTTGGTGATACATTTTCTGTACTTCATTTTGTCAAAAGCTACCTTCTATATGTTTTTTTTTCCTTTCTTGTGGCCAAAAACTACCTTTTAAGACAACTTTTTTATGTGAAATACAAACCCATCGCGGAACTTTTGTCAAATTGGCACTGGAGTTGCCAGGAATACCCTCATCAGATTTTGGTTAATTATAATTAACAAATGTTGCAGTACTCCGACCATCATTTTCCCCAATCCGAGACGAGATTGAGTACACCAGAAACAAGGAGAGAGACTAAGAGGGAGGACAAGGAAGAGGCAAGGATGAAGGCAAACCAAGGCTAATAAGCACTTTAAATTAAATAAATAAATAAAACACAACAACAACAACAACAAAATATGCATTGATTAGGCAACTTTACTACGATGACAAGCTCAAGGAGCCCACTGCTGGTCTGCTGGATATAATTTGATATGCCAAGTTGGGATTTACTGAATTACAGGCTGCATAGAAAGACGCATTTGTAAGCCATCATCCCAGTTTGGAGTCAAGACTCAGGTGAGACAATACGTAGAAGCTATGATTCTAGTGGTCAACACTTCTACATTGTTGGAATTACGAAATCCTTTGAGGAGATAAGATAAGAAAGAGAAGGTCAAAGACGATAAATCTAAAATAACAAAAGGAAAAAAGGAAGCTTCGTGAGTCACAGCTTCTCTCATGACCATCGATCCCTGAGGTTATGGTTCAAACAAGGCACAGTCTTTCCTATGTTCACATACAACAAGGCATTTCATTGATCTCAGTCAATGGAGAAAAATAGGTCCAGCAGAGAGGGAAGAGGGAATGTTCAAGCACGTGAGGGCAATTTGGGAAACTCAAGCGCCAATTTGACTGGAATCTGACTACGGATAGTGTTTTACATAGAAAAGTGTCTCAAAGGTAGTTTTTACTAAAAAAACAATTAAAAAAAAAAAACAAATCACTGAAAAATGGGGTCACTATTTAGAATTGTAGGGGTCACTTATGATGAGCAGTGACCCTTGTTTCTTTGGAAAGTGACCCCCGTCTCACCAAAAGTTACGGAAAGACGGTCTTATAGAAGTTTTTTTGTTAATAAAAAGAGGTATTGACAAAAATAGGTATAAAAATTCACATTTATAAAACAACTTAAAATATAGTTTCAGATGGCTAAATATCTATGAATTGACACAATTACAGAAGAAAGCACCTTATTTAACGCTGATGTAGAAGTGGAGTGGTTCCAATGTATGATAAAACTTTGAAAGACAAGCAACAATAATAATTCTTTGTATAAAGGTAATCAACTTACATCTTTTTTGTCAAATGGCATCAGGAAGGGGTCTCTAACACTTAAACCAGCAACAACAGTCATTACTGGATCTAAGCATCTGAATATAGCCCCATAAATGAGCATCTTCCCTAACTTGGGTTCCACAGGAAGCACTGAAAAGTGGCGACCTGCGTGTCAACAGGTAATATTAGGCATATGAAACAAAATGTATGAACACAAGTCAAAACAGGTTAGCTTTAAGAAGAGGAATAGGGACAGAGGAAGTAAGAATACACAACAGAAACAACTCATCAAAGACCTTACCAAGTACAGTCAGATTTTCATTTTCATCCAAAGCTCCAATTGTCTTCAGATAGTCAACTGCATTTTGAACCTAGAAAGATAAAGAAAGTACAAGAAAATAAATACAAGTCAATCATGGAGGAACACAAATACTTAACAGAAAGCCAGAACTTATCTAAGCACCATCATTGATAACTTTTTTAGCTAGCTAAAGCCGCCGCATAGAAAACAACATCCATATGCACACAGATGATAAAGGAGATTAATTGAGGAGCAGTGTACCGATAATGGTTCTGGGGATTGCAGAGCCTTTGCCAGAAAGTCAGAAATACCACCAAGCTGTAAGCTTTTTATTTGCAGACAAAGAGACTGCAGCGGTGTCCTCAAAAGTTCCGGTAACTGGTAATCAGTGAAAGCATCATGTACACATCTTGGGTAAAGATGGTAACACTCCCCAGGTTGAACACGACCAGCTCTACCTCTTCTCTACATATATATAAGATATATAGATCATCATTACCATGAGGTATTTGAAAGCAAAAAAGATATATAGAACATTCTTCAAAACTGGGCAATGCAAAAGCAAAATATCATTAGGAAAGGCATTAGGTCAACGCAACCTCCGCTCTTTATCTGTGCCAACTGCCAACCCACATAGTTTCCTTGTGATGCAAGTGCCTCTTTAACACCTCAAAGAAGATGAAGAATATGCAAGGAGGACAGCCACTTACATGCAAGAGAGCGTAAGTGATCAAACAAAAATCCCTAGGAGAGGAGCTGTGTGCTTGCGTATTAGCACAATTTGACCTCATTTTTTTCTTTATTCAGGTATAATCACGTTTTTAACAAGGCAGTTCAGATTATCACAAGCTGAATCAAACAAGGTCAAATCTGTACATGAAAAAATGTAGGTGAATCTGGTTTAATGAGCTACTCAGGTTAGAATTGGGATGATTTGGTAGAGTGATTGCAGTTGTAAAGTCGGCTTCTATTGAGGGGCTTATCAGTTATCACACCATTTGAGTGACTTCAGTGTCTTCATGGATGATTTAAGAAAGGAATTACATGTGCAGACACCAAGAAACAACCTTGTCCACCATTCGGAGGGCCTAATCAAGTCGAATTTAAGACCTAATCAAGCCATTAGGTCCGAATTCCTAGAATGTCAGAAAACTGCCAGGTTTAACAAGATATGGACAGATCAAGATCTAATGTGCATTGGTTTCACTTGCAGCTTGATTGACGTTTAATGGTGGAGAAGGTTAAAGGAAGCCTAGAGAGTGATACTTCAGACCCTATTATGGAGGCAAAATGCAAGATCACAGCAATGAAGCTCTATTTGTCGTACGCAGGAGTTTAGACTTTAGAGTGATCTAGACTTTTATGAACATTCAGTTGGTTTGTTCGCTATTTTAATACAAGATGCTCAAGAACCAGACCTCAAATAAGCTAGATCAAAAATTGGACGCAATCACGTACGCTAGCATTTGTAACTGTTCAATTAGGTACAACCAGCATTGATCGGATGAATTTGGTTCTAAGCATCTATAATGGAGCTTAGCAAATTGATGCAGGCATCCTTAGAAGAACTAAATCAATTATTCTGGGGGGCTGGTGAAACTTTGAAGAATTATCGATAGACCAATTATCAAAAATGAGCTTTATGTACAGACTCAGCAGCATTATCACGAGTGCAGCCAGTTCTTAAATTTGGAATGCTGATGGATCAATTACGGGAGCCTGGCCAATTTGATGATTGGAGTACTAGTACAAGGCTAAATACATAATTCCTGCCCTAATAAAGTAGTTAAGTCCGAAAGTGCAAAGTTAAAAAGCGGTAACTCTTTGTGCTCCCGGACATCTCGCAATTGTTCTCTATAACTTGAGCAGCCGATAAAGAGCAACAGTATCTTGATTCTCAGTAGCTATATATAAGGCAGCAGCATTACTGATTCTGTTTTTGTCCTTTCTACTTGTAATTCTTTCTTTGTTTTTCCGTATTTTCATTACTTAGACAAGGAGGAACTTTTTTCTACAAATACAAATCAAACTCAGTGTACAACCTTGGAACTTAGAGATTGATTACAAATGAAAAGAGTAAATTAATTTCCTTCACATCTGGTCTTGTTATATAATAATCAAAACTAAAATACCTGGTTGTGTTATCTATTCTAAGGTTTTTTAGGAGCCTTAATGTAACTGCTAGTGTTTCCTCCCAAAATGAAAGCCCTTTTACTACAAGGTTAGGTTTTCGTACACCTTGAGTGGTTTCTCTAGGGAAGCTTATTACCTCTTAGGCCAACCATAGAGTGTAATGTCCATTTGTCCCTAAGTTCATAACATCAATTAATTTTTTAATAAAGAAAAAGTATATATTAATATGGAATTATGGATCAATGTACAGAAAGAATAGACGTAGAAGTCCACTATAATAAAGCATTTACAGATTGGCCCACATTCCTTGGACCTCTGGGATAGTATAATCCCAAAAAGCCCCTTCCCCTCTTGCCCAAAAAGCAGCTAAGTAGGTTTCCTAAGCGGAAACTTCATTAAACACCCAGACATTCCTTTGCCAGGAACACCATCTCACCCCCTACGCCCTTCAACTAAATATCTGGAATTCTGGATGCAGCCTATTTCTAGAGCATCAAGTAGACAAGACATCCTTGTCAACCTCTGCTACAGTATATTTCACTCTAATCTCTATCTAGTAAAGACAGTAAGTCGGTTAGCATCACGTAGCCAACAATAAGTTACATGTCTAATTGTACTTCACATACACCAACATATCTACCTTGATCAGCAACTAAAAAGCATAGATAAATTAAGAGTTAAAACCATTAATCATTTGAACGTCCCAGTAGATTAACTTACCTGCCGAGCAGCAGCTTTTGAGATCCAGGAAGGTAACAAGCATGGAGTATTGTTCAATGCATCATATGATGTCTCTTTTGCCTTACCACAATCAACAACAAAGACAACGTCATTTATGGTGATACTAGTCTCCGCCATATTGGTTGCCAATACTATTTTTCTCACTCCATCTGGAGCCCTATCAAATATCAGCCTCTGCATGCAAAGCAATTGCAAAAACTTGTCAGACAGTGGACTTGACTTGGTCACCATTTTAAGTCAAATTTTCAAAGCAATTATGTGATAACACCATAAAAATTAAGTACAAGAGCAAAAGTTGGTAGAGCTCCTACACCTCCAATCTTGAGATTGGAGGTTCGAAACTCATCCCCTCAATTTCATAATTGAGAGATGCATATTGTACGAGCCCAGCTTCCTTGCCTTTTCAAAAAGATAAAAATAAAAAATAAAAAGGAAACCCCTGCCAGTAACACCAGCAGCAGTTTCTGGGTCCGGTAGCGGCGCCGCTGACCCATCTCCAATAAGAGTGACCATTGTCAAACAGTACATGGAACGGGTACAAGAACAGAATTCATTGCCTAACTTGTGCAGGAGGGGTTGAATAAATTGTGTTTTCAGTACGCGGTACGCCAATCCGGGAACAAAATTTGCATCGGGGTTGAGCGAATTACGTGATGCTGAGGGAGACGGCTACAACAGCCTCTAGGTCGAATGAAGCCAACAGGTGCAACGCCAGAAAGGGATAGGTGCAGACGTGACTGGGGGCAGGGAGAAGCAAGGAGGAGGGAGAATTTAGGAAAAATTGATGATTCTTGTACTGTGGTCAAATCAAAAAGAAATGGCGGGCAAATATTTTTTGAGCTAAGGAAATAAAATGATAAGGATAGTGAGGAGGCATGGGGCTAAATATAACCAGGAAATGGCAATGAATGTCGGCCATACATGAGTGAAGAGACTATAAAAGGCGAAAAAAGTACAGCGCCAAAGTAATTCAGTCTCCTTGCCCCTTCCCCAACCAAGATACCGTGGCTGCAAGTGCTGCACAAGAGCAGTGGGCAAACAACATGCTCCCCCCGCATACCTGAACTCTAGAAGTCCCCTCCAACAGGTCCAAACAAACTCACACTGCAAGATTAAATGTGTAGAAGTCTCACTCGCTCGGTGACAGAGCCCACATACATCCCAAGACAAGACCCACCCTGGTCTCCTCTGCTGTAGTATATCATGGGTATTCAACCGACCTAGTAACAAGGTCCAAACAAAGGCACGCTCCTTAAGGGGAATCTTGAACTTCAAATAGAATTGTCAAAACTACTCCCTTAGCCAAACTACTCCTTCATCTTACATTGTCCTTCCATCAGCTTGTCTAGCATAAAGTTTATTTATTTGGCACTCTTACAAATGAGCAGATCAATTTTGGAAAAACATAAAACAAAAAATGTGACAGACTGACAGTTAAGCTTACCTGTTCAGAACTAGCCATGGAACCATGGCAAGCAAGCAGCAGAACTCGGCTTGGGTCTCCAAGTAAAGCATGAGCTTGGAGTTGATCCTTCAAAGTATTAATATCCTCCCAACCAGTCATAAAAACTAAAACAGCACCCGGCCTCTCATTCTTACATATGTGGCAAAGCACATGCTCAATGAGATTAAAACCAATTGAATCGGGATTCCAACAGGACAATGAATCTTGAGCCCGACGACTATATCCACTGAAGTCAGCAATGTCAAGTGCATCCTGCTCCAAGTATGGGAAAGATAACAATTAGCAGAAAACAAAAATCACAAAATGAAATTTCTTCTAGATAACCTCACAAATCTTTCATACCTCTACTGAAGAAGCAATTTGGCTCTTTCTCTTTCTAATAGTTTGTTTTTGCATTTTCCATGACTTCTCTTGACCATAGTCATCAATCTGGTTATAGGGGGTAAGCCTATACCCAGTCATTTCCAAAATACTCTCCAAGAAGTGAGCTCTGACGGGATGTGTGAAGCCCTGATAATTAAATAAAACAAAAACAGGAAGGATAAGGCAAAAAAAGAAAGGAAGGATCAGCAAAACATATCAACTCAAATATTAGATCGGAAATCTAGGGACACGCTTTGTAGACATTTGTCATAGTTTGATTAGTCAGTTCTTCTTTTCCCCCTAAGTGCAAAAAGTAGTTTTAATATCGGGTCTGCTTTGGTTGAAACAAATGACACAAGAAACTCTAATATTCATCGGAAGTGATGTTTTGTTACTGTTCGGTCCCTTGGTAGCAGCACATCAGACATACACTTCAAACTTGCTCAACCTACACTTCCCACAAAACATGAGAAGCAAATTCTCAAGCTCTGCTAAGAGAAGTACTAATTTCTTCATGTCAAGTAAAAAGGCAGCGACCATACAACACGTGATATTCTTACTTCTACTGTCCAGCTGCTACTTCACTTTTAGCATACTTCATGGGACGATTGAAGTTAACATAACAAACCCCCAAAACACTTCCAGGAAGTTACAATGCTCTTCAAGCCGACCAAATATAACACGGTCCTTTCTTGTAAGTTCATATCCCCTTGTGAGCGAACTGAGGCCTAGTTACAGAAGTTTCTATATTTTAATACATAGTCTTCCTGAAACTAAATCAGTAAATGGGTATGGTTTAAACTTAATCCTCACAATATTATACCTAATTTCTATATTGTCATAATTTGATTAATAAAATTTTCTCTTATCTAAAAAAAAAATATTGTGTGCATGCACTCTGTCTCAGCTTACATTTCATGGGTCCAACAATGTGTTTGGTTGAGATTTGTTTTAGTTTTTTCTTAATTAAATAAATAAGAAAAATGTATGATGATATATTTGGAAAAAGTATGGCCTAAGGTCTAAGGACAAGGAATCCTCAACCATATCTAGCTACAATTTTTTCCAAATTTGTTGGATCTCCCAGAACGATACTCCCTGAAAGTAACTGGCTGCCTTAGACCATATCAAAGCTAAATACACCCACTCAGCCACAAATGTACACTGAAGGATGAAAGATAGTGCCCCTCATACTCATTTGTTTAGTTGAGATTCTTCACCTTATAATTTACGCGCGCGCAGGGTTTAAATGTGAGATAAAGAATGCAAACAATACAGTTACTTTTAATATAGTTAGCAATTGCATGTCCTTCCATGTTTTCTAAATCCGTCTTTCAATTTGTCAATGCTTTTTTATCAAGAAAACAAGAAAGTATATATAAACAAATCTCAAAAATACAACTTGAGAGAACCACGATTCCACTAAGAAGATCCTACTCAAAGTTGTCCCAATGGATTTTGAAATAGAATAGCTCCTAAAAGCCCTACTTCTATAGAGCAATACTCATAAAAATTTTTAAAAAAAAAAAAATATTTAAAAAAAAACTAGGTTGGTAACCCTATCTCATATCATTTCAGGAGACATATAAGACCCAGAAACAACCAGTTCCTTCCTCTCCAACCAAAAGCATCACAACACTGCGAGAGTAGCAGCATGCCACATATTATGATTTTATGCATATTTCTATGCCGTTACTTCAAGATTTATGAAATACTACGTAAATAAGAACCAGGGAAGACGAATTAGATGTTCGTATCATCCACTAATTATCGTGTCCATGAGATTGATTTAGTGTAGACACAGATTGACGTAATTCTACCAACACTTGAAAAGCATATTTTCCTTTTTTTTATTTATCATAATGACATCTTTATATGGGTTTGAACTTTCAGGCAGTGAGCTTAGTGAAGAAAGTTTTACTTCCCACTGTTGTTTTTTCCATGCACTGCTTGTGTTAATCGGGCAATACAAGTTCAAGCATTCTATTCTAAAAGCTTTAGAAGGAATTTGGTGTTTAGCAGCATGATATCTGCATTAATGTGCAATATTCCTCCTTACAATGTTGGTTTCCCTTTTTTTTTCTTTAAAGTTGAGGACAGCATGCCTGTTCTGGTTTCGAATATTATGAAATACGTAGACGTAGTCCAAGCTCATGTGGGGCACAGGTTACTAGCTCAAAAGCAGATAAGTACCTTATACGACATAAAATAATATAAAACGGAAAGTGACATCTTGCCTTAACCTAGAGATTTGATACCCTTCATCATAGCATGTACTTCAGCAAAGCATTAATTGTAGGAAAAAAAAAAAGTTCTCAGAAGGCTTCTAGCCAGGAGAAAATAATGGGAAATACCAACTGCAAATAAAGAAAGAAGGTTTCATCTCAAGGAATTCGACCATCAGAACAATTTCATTTTCACAGCACTATGAGAATGATACAATCAAATTCCCCTTCTTCAAATTAAACACATCACTTCTTAAATGTCCTAAACTTACCGGAATATGGAGCATAGGAGCGCCACCAAAGTAAGAGGAAAATAGCTCAGCATTCAGGGTCGCACTCATCAATATTAACCTCAAATCTGGTCGTCGGGGTAAGAGATCTTTCAACACAATAAGGAGAAAATCTGAAACGGGTGCAGCAACTTGTAAGAATTCTCCTATCCAGCTAATGATAAAGAAGAATAGCTACTGACATTAACATTACCTTCATTCATGCCACGTTCATGAATTTCATCAACAATGACATGAGTCACACCCCTCAATTCTCTGTCAACAAGAAGTCTTCTCAACAATATGCCAGTAGTGCAGAAGAGGAGGCGTGTGTCTCTCCCTTTCATACCCTCCAATCTTACTTTGTAACCAACCTGTCAGCAGATGACAAAATGTTAGCATAAGAAAGCTCCTTTGTAATCTTCACATCAATATAGAAGAAACTTAAGTCAGAACTATCTGGGTTGGAAGCTCACAGATTCTCCTAGTTGTTCCCCTCGTTCTGCAGCAACCCTCTCGGAAACAGCCATAGCAGAGATTCTTCTAGGCTGAGTACAGATGATGCTACAACTAGCTCCGCAGGCCACCTCAATTTTAGATTCCAAAATGTATTGAGGAAGTTGTGTTGTCTTACCGCAGCCAGTTTCACCAGAGACAACTACCACCTGAAAAATTGTGCAAGACTCACTTCCCATGATGCATATGCAAATGAGTTCATACTTACAGGCAAATTTGAAATCATTAGGTGATGAATATCTGTGGGAGAGGAAACTTAAAGCCATTAGCATAGCCGAAAATACAGCAAAATTAGCACCATGAGACCTGATGGCTGATGGACCAGTAGGTTTTTTATTTATTACTGTCTTCACTGTTTGGTTTCTCCTGTTTCTACCACACACAAACACAACGCAAACAAAATAAAATAAAAATTAAATATAAAAAATGAAGACAACCAAAATGAAGGTCAAGGGCATGTAGACAAAAACTATTATATCTTATCAAAGTTTAAACCTGACAGAAACACAGAAGCCAAGAACAGAAAGGCAAAAATGACTAGCACACCGCTTCTGAATGTCAGAGGGCACGTGCCCAGTTTTACCATCCATGAATAACTGGAAACTTTCATCTTCCAACTCATTTCAGTTCAAACAAGACATACAGCACATTTTTCACAAAAGAATAGCATGGCTGTGAATTCCTTTTCATAATGGAAGTGAAGGATGATAACAAATAGCTCCATAAGTTTTAAAAATGAAACAATTCACATGTGCAAGAAGAATTCTGCAGCATTATCACTCAAAAGCATCAAGCATTAGTGCCACTATGGCCTCCTCACTATCTTGAAGTCATAATCAATGCATCAGAGAGTACGGCACTAAAGCACCCAAGCAATGACAAATTACGAACAATTGGAAGACAACAAAAACCTGATTTTCTGAGATGGCTTTTAACAAAGCATCCCTTTCTTTGTATGCTGGTAGACTTCTTCGAAATTCTAGCATCTTCTGACCCTCTGGTGAATCCTGAAACCAAAACCTCATCTAATTGAACAGACAAAACCATCGGACAAGTCAACAAACTAAATTATATACCATTGCCAAAAATTGAATTTCAATGTATACCATTGCCAAAAATTGAATTTCAATGCCCAACTAAATTATATTGTGAAAAATTTCTCCCTGCTGGGATTTCAAATATAGCCCAGCTTTACTTTAATTTCTGAAAATAAGACCTCTGCGCAGAGCTTCTAATAAAAAAAAAGCATGTGGGGGAGGCATGACTAATTTTATAAGCACTGTCAGTGTCAGTGTCAGATCTATTTGACACATCCTATAGCTGGGTATTAGTTACATATGGTGGTAGCTAAGCCCAGCTTTACTAGGATTTTCCACATTTTCAGGGGAATAATCAGTTGCAAAAATTTATATACTTTCAGAAACTTGTATAGGATGCTTGCTTGGTTGATGTATAGTAGGCAAGGGCTGGCATTAGAGTGGTGAAGTGGTCCCTTTGTGTTTTTTTTTAGATAACATGGGTATCCAGGTTTTTGCTGTGCTATTCCCATGGGCCCTGAAGTTAACGACCAGGAAAATCTCCAGTGGCCTTGAGGGGACTCGAACTTGGGACCTCTAGAATAGATCTCAGAGGCCTACCAGCTGAGCTACCCCTCAGGGTTTGAGTGGTCCCTTTGTAGAAAGTGGCAAATTGGAAACCCTTCCTAGAAGCTTTTCAGGAGGGGATGAGTGTTTTTCCTATTTTGCAGCAGGATCAGTATGCATTAGTACTTTTGCTCTAGCTGCTCCTGGTCCTCTTCCTTTGTACTCTGATTCAATTATTTAGTAAGATCTCTTTCTCTTATATCTATCTCTCTCTCTCACACACACACACACACACACAAGCATGCCTGCACACACACACGCATGCCCGCACACACACAGAGGAGATATATTTAGCAGAGATATAATTAAAAATGTCAAAGAATTGAAGTGAACCAGCCAATCTTGCTGCTGATCCCGCATCTTCAAGCTTTTACACCGAAGGAATCTCTCCTTCGCAACACTCATCTGCAGTGGGGGCTCAGGTTGGTCATGTGATACTTCTTGGTTATCCAGAATGTCATCACTCCTAGAACTCGAAGAATTTGGAAGAGCCCCCTTGCTCATAGATTTTTGAGAAACGTGCCTCTTGAGGAGAATATCAACATCCTTTACTACGTCAAATGGAAGTACAACCTGAAATGGCCCAAATAGTTTCAGCAAACTGGTGATCCCGGGGCTTAAAATTACTGCAGAATTAAAGAATAAGCACACCCACAGGAATTCTATTTTTCTTCTACAGTAATGCTGGACACGAAACAGTATCACTCACTGTCTATCATCATCTCTACTATTAATCATTAATTAAGCCAAGCCCAGCAAACAACTTCAGATGTGTCACATGTCATCATTACACATAAAAACCTTCAAATTCCTGTGCACCTCTCAAGTTTGTCAATAGCGCAATACAGGATTCAAGCAGAGATGTTATAACTAAATGTCATTTATTAGAATGTAATAGGAAATTATTTGGATATTCCTCCACTTAGTGTTATGTTTTGGGGAAAAAATCAATGAACAATAATTTCATTTTTCACATATACTCTAGTACTAAAGAAGAGAAAAGCTAATGGCCATCAAACACATGTAATCACAAATTACTCTAGCATGGTTTGACTGCTGAAAACATTCAGATGATGTTTCTCTCCCCTTTCTCCGTCATAATAATAATACAGTTGCATATGGTATTATGGTGTTAGATGTCGGATAGGAAAGGCAAATTGTCATGTTTAGCAATTTATCATCAAGAGGTCCATGTAGAAGTTGGTACAAGGATTGATTATATCTCCTTTTTCCCCCCGGGTTTTTTATAAGGAATCCTATAAGAAAAGGAAGGGCAGGAGAAATAAGTAAAACTAGAAAGAAACCAATATCATGAGTTATTCTATTCTAACTTATGAAGCCAACTAAGTCATATTTGACCTATGTTGCACAAGAAAAGTAACTTTAATTTCTGCCACTTGAGCATTTTTCGTAATTCTTATAACGTGATCTTCTAAATATTTATATATAACTAAAACAATAGAGTTTAAAACTAACTTCAATGCACAATGGAAAGCCTATTGATTTTAAGAGAAAGACGAATAGGATTACTGATTACATGCAGAAACATCAAGGATTAAAGAATACAAAATTGCCAAACATTACCTCCCGTTGTGGACGCTTAGTATCCAGATCAGAACGATAATTTGGCAGGGGAACTTTACTGAAGACGACCACTTTTTCATATTGGCGGCTGCCAGATGAAGATGTTCGTAATTATAAGTTACATGTCACAGAAGATAAGGAGACAATTCAGAACGAAAATAACCAAAAGTTTAAAATACCTATGCAGTCCCATTCTGGTTGCCAGTGCAGAAAGTTGCTCAAAATCACGCCTGTCTTTTTTTTCTTTTGACACCAGTTCTTGCTCGTCTTTGTTCCGACTAAGCATAGTCAACTTCCATTTCCATTCATCGATATTGTCAACCGTTAAAGAACTCTGAGTATAAGAGGCCCAATGTTACATTAACCATTAGTCTACCATGATAGCACAAATAACATCTAGTCTGCCATGATAACACACAAATAAACACTAGTCTCCCATGATAACAGACAAATAAACACTTTTTTTTTGCTCGGTAACAGACAAATAAACACTTACGATACATGATATCAGTCATCTTAAGATGTAACTTAAAGGCCCACAAAGAGTATAAAAGACAAAACAGTTCAATTTTTTTTTTAGATGATATGGGTATATGGACTATGCCCAACGAATCCCATGGGCCCTGAAGTTACAGCCAGGAAAACCTCCAGCGGCTCTGAGGGGACTCGAACCTGTTGCCTATAGAGTAGATCCAGAGGTAAGCAACCCCCTCAGGGTTAGAAACAGTTCCATTCTTTTTTACATTTCTTCCGCTATCAGAAATATCTTAAGAGAGTGACTGCAGTAGATGTTTTGTTAAACACAGAACATTTGCACTCCTCTAGAATATTCATGTAGCCCATGTATGAGAGTGTATATTGGAGATGGAGCTCTCTCAATGAGTAGTCAAAAAGCAAAAATGTATCTTTTTGTTATTATATTTCTCAGAGGTACCTAATCCATGAGTACCATGACATTTTCATTCTAATTGCACTCGACATAGTGCTCCTTCTCTTTCTCCACGTTTCAAAAACCAAACTTTTGGGAATCAGTACCTTCTTTTTTTAGATAACATGTGTATCCAAGGACTCCCAGGGGCCCTAAAGTTAATGACCAAGAAAACCTCTTGTGTCCTTGTGGGGGAAATCAATACTTAGCGGTGCATAGATTCATCTTCACACATTTCAAGTACCCTAGTGCTTCTGAATTTATTTATTAATGAAAGCAAACAACTAACTATGGCTAGCATGAACAGTAAATTCAATCACTAAGGCAAAGGAAGACTTTGTTAGAGAAACCCAAGACTCATTTCAACATTCCAGTCCATTACAAAAGCATCCAAGTCAAAAGCGGGCTCAATAATCACTAGCTTTAAGCTTAACTTGCATCACCAACAACGTTGTCCATCGAGTCTATTCCCTACAATCTAAAGCCGAAATCAAATTCCGCTCTTCCTTCCCTTTCCCTTACACCCTTTTCATAAAATGTGTTGTTTCTATTGAAAAACAGTATCTATTGCCTTCCAACCTTGGTGTTATCATTACCATTACAATAACAAACTAATTTGACACAATGCTCGTTATACAACTGTAATAATAATAGTAAGTGAATTGTTTTAGCACAATGTTCATAATATGATGATTCCATTTCCACCAGCTCAAAACACACAGCCACCTAAATATCCATCTAAATGAAACACATAAGATAAATTAAAAATTACTAGGAAACAAAGAAATGAAAATGACTAACAATTTGCTTAGCCGAACCGCCATCACTATCAAACTCATCTTCAGAATAATCATCATAAGCAATCCTTCCATATTCCCTATTCTTCTTAACCCAATAAGGCAACTGCTCAACAGAACTCGAACTCGAACAAGGTCCAACACTCGCCGCCCTAAAACTAATAAACCGTCCTCGGCCCCAATTAGGTAGTACTACTCTTAGTGACCTAAACCCTAGGTGGGTTTTGACATTTTTCTCTCTCCTCCCAAATTCAAGGAGAGAGAAAGGTTGTTGTTGTTGTTGATTGCGACGGTGAGAAATGGAATTTAGGTTATTATTATTATTGTTAATAAAGTGGAAGTTTCTAGATGAGGTGGGTTTAAGGGACATGGAGAGGTGTGAGGTTGAACGAAGGTAGGTGCTATGGCGGAAAAGAGAAGAGCAGGGCATGGCGGTTGTTGTTGTTGAGGAGAGAGAAAAGTGTGGTCACATTTGGGTTTGGTTATTGACTGCGTCTCTCTCTCTCTCTGGGATAAATTAGCGAAACAGAGGAGAGTGTGAGGGTGGTGTTCTGTTTTTTCAATTTGGGGGAAAATGAAAACAGGGGATTTTTGGTTCATTGGTGGCTGCGGTTGCTCCAAGAATACAACATGGTGCCCAAACGCCAAACACCCTCATAAGTTTTTTTTTTTTTTTTGGGAATTCTAATTGGTGCCCTTTTATTATTGATTTGTCCAACTGGTGCCCCTAAGACAGAAAGAAGTCCGGTCCGTGCCCATTTAAATTGAGAATATCCATTCCGTATCCTTATTTTTTCTTTTCCGTTTAAGTAAATTTTATTTCTCCATTTTACCCTTAATGAAACGCAAATAGAAGGTCATTAAACGACACCACACACACACTCTCTCTCTCTCATAACGCAAATTGAATTTTGGCGACCTACTCTCTTCTTTTTCATCTGTTTTTTCATCTCTCTCTCTCTCTCTCTCTCTCTCTCTCTCTCTCTCTCAACCCAAAATTCTCTGAAAATCCAACAATAAACTCCATTAAATTGATTGTTCAACAACGAAAGAAGTATCATCCACGACTGAGGTGGTGCATTTTAAGCAAGAATTGGCGCGTTGAGAAGGTAAGTTTCCAGTTCATAAATTAGTAAATTTTAATGTGTGAATTTTGCATGTGTGAATTTTGCATTATATTTGTAAACATTGAGTTATTTCGTGATTATAATTGTTGGGTTTGTTAAAGTTGAAATTTTTGTTGATTTTATTGCGATTTTCATGTGGTTAACAATTTTAGGTTTGTAAGAGCATTATTATTGGTCTCTGTTTTTTTATAGAGAGTTAGGGTTATTTATGTGATTTGAGTTTTAAATATGTTGTTGTGTTTAATGGTGCCTGCTTTAGTCGAATATTGGTAGAATTCATGAATCTGTATGAAATTTTAGGGTTTGTTATTTACAATTTAGGTTATTTTTTATTGCAGAATGGATAAGAGAAGATTGAAATTGTGTTATGGGAGATATGTATTTGATATGGAAGTGGACCCAGATAGGTGTCAATTGCTAGATATATTTAAGGATTTGATGAATATTGCCAAAATCAAAAAGATTGAATTGCCTGATTTTCCATGTCTAACTTATGGTCTTGGGAAGGATGAGATAAGGGTAAACAGTGATGATGACTTGATGAACTTGTTTAGCAAGGTTAAGTGTAGCTTGCTGATATTCTGGGTAGGTAAATTGAAAAGTCCTAGTGAAGTGTGGTTACAGGCAGTTAAACTGGAAGCTGCTAATCCCTCTGTCCCACGACCCCATGTACAGGTTGAATATGCTCATATTCCTTCCAAACAGCCTACCCCTACACATATTCCATAGCAATCAAAACAACCTATCCCTGCTCATGTTGGTTTGCCACCAAAACAAATATCAAAGCTTCCTGTGAGAAGGAGTCAGAGGTTCCTATCATCTCCAACCCCAAAAAATAACCAACAACTTTGCACTCATGTAATTCCAACATCACCTGAGACAAGCCCCAAGAGGAGCCCTAAGATTGATCATAAATCACCCACTAGGAGGAGCCCTAGGTTTGATCCTAGATTGAACAAGAAATTGCAACTAATTGAACAGAGGCTGAAATTATTGGAACATTCTCCTCCTTCACCACCTCATCCTCCTTCACCACCTCACCCTACTTCTCAAAGTAACCCACCTCTCATTGTCCCATAATCCAACACTGTTTCTGGTTCTAATAGTGAGTCAAAGCCTTCTTCTTGGACTAGTCAACCTAACACTCAAGTAAGAAAACTTCCAAGAAGTACTGCAGTTAGGAAAGGTTTGTTACCTGCCAAAATCCCCACTCCATCCACCACCCATTCTTCTTCTGGTAGAGTGAGCAGAACAGTCACAAGGGCAATGGCAAGGGCTTCTGTGTCTATAGAAAGGGGTGAAGCTAGTGTGTGTATAGAAAGGGGTGAAGCTAGTGTGTCCATAGAAAGGGCTGATGTGGAAGAAGATGATGAGTCAAGTGATGATTCTTTTGTAGCATCTGATGTGGAGGGAGATAGTGAGAGCTCTGAGACATCTTTGGAACCTGAGGTTGATGACAATGATCAAATACCAGTCATTGCTGATAATTATGAGCCTAATTCTGGGCATAAGTGTCCTGACAGTTGGGATGAGACACAATGTTACTTTGATAGGATGTATCAAAATGGGAATTTGTATGAGGATGAAGAATTTGGAGACATTGAACTGAAATCATGGATGTTGTTCTATGATAAAAAGATGGTTTTCAGAGAGTTTTGTATTCAAAATAGAATAGCTGTTGTTGTTAGGAAATCAGATCCAAATAGATACACTGCAGAATGTGGAGCTGAAGGTTGTCCATTTAGAATACATGCCTCTAAGATGCCAGATGGTTATACATTTGCAATCAAATCAATTCATAATGTCCATAAATGTACAAGGCTACAAGGGCATAATCCAATGGCAACTTACAAGTGGGTAGCACATAAGATGGTTGATGATATAAGGACAAATGAAGCTATTCCAATCAAGTCACTTAATGCACTTCTAGAAGAGAGATATGGTATAACTTTGAAGAGATCAACTGCATACTTAATGAAAGCTCATGCTATGGAAATGATAAATGGTGGGCATGACACATCATATAGCAAGCTGCCCACATACTGTGAAGTGATAAAGGAGACCAATCCTGGCTCAATTGCACACTGTTCTTGGAGAAGATCAGAGCATCCCAGAATAATAGAGGAAATAGGGCAGCCAGAGTACCCTTTAACATTCAAGTACATTTTCATCTCCTTTGAAGCAGAGTTTATGGGGCTGATTAAGGGTTGCAGAGGGTTAATTGGTGTTGATGGAACACATTTGAAAGGTAACTATGGAGGTGTATTATTGTCTGCAGTAGCCATTGATGGGAATAATGAACTCTTCCCAATTGCTCATGCTATTGTTGAAAATGAGAGCATAGAGACATGGTCTCACTTCTTTTCGCACTTGAAGCACACACTTAAAGATTCTGGCAGATCAGATTGGACTATTATTTCAGATAGACAAAAGGTAAACTTCCATGTCATTATATTTGTTTATGTTTGATCTTATGCTATTTTTGTATATGCTTAAAGACATGCTATTTTTGTACATTTCAGGGTGTTGAACCTGCATTAGATGATATGTGGGAAGAGGCATTTAGAAGGTTCTGTGCTAGACACCTTTGCATGAATTTCAAAAAAAACTATCCAGGTCCTTTGTTGCATGTTCTTTTCTGGAGGATTTGTAATGCATACTCTAAGCATTCATTTGACAAAGCAATGGAAAGAATGCATAAGGAAGCTGGAAGAGGGGCAGTGCAATGGTTTCATGATCTTGGCCCAAAGGAGAACTGGGCAAGATACACATTTGATCCTAAGCTGTACCATGATGAGAACACAAGTAACTTTGTGGAATCATTCAATTCACTCTTAGGAGTTGACAGATGTAGGCCAGTTCTCACCTTATTAGAAGGTAAAGACTATCCACTTTCTTTGGTTAACTCTTTCTTTACAAACAGTTTTAACCTACTATATTGTGTTGTAATTTGCAGGCATAAGAAGAGTGACCATGGTTAGACATGCTAGCAGACAAGATGTGGCAGCAGGGTGGGATGACAAATGCAGTTTGCCCTAAGATTCTTCATCAATTGAGAGTGTTAGAGGAGGATGGGAAGATGTGCAAACCATTATATGCTGGTAAAGGAGAGTTTGAGATCATTGATGGAAAGTCTTCACTAACAGTTTCATTGGGACAAAAAACTTGTTCGTGTGGGAGATGGCAAATCAGTGGGATACCATGCAAGCATGCAATCAAAGGCATAAACTACTTAAAAGAGGATGTAAGCAGCTATGTTTCAGAATGGTTCAGTGTCAAAAGGTACAAAGAGGCATATGGCCTAAACATCAGACCTGTACCATCTGATGACATGTGGCGAGACTACGGACTTCCCCATATTCAAGCTCCCCCAATGAAAAGAAGTATAGGGAGGCCATCAAGGAACAGAAGAAGACAACAAGGAGAGCCAAGGAAGGGAAAGAGATCTACTACTATTCAATGCTCCAAATGCAAGACTTTTGGCCACAATGCCAAGACTTGTAAAGGTGGATTGACTGCCAAAGAGATCAAGTTAAGAAGGAAAAGTCAAGGATTAGTGGTGGAAAAGCATAAGAGGATCAGAAAGGGAAAGACAACTGCTGCCTCTGAACCAACCTCCTCACAACCTGTTGCATCTTCTCAACTGGTCATCTCTGCTCCAACCTCCTCACAACTTGTTGCATCTTCTCAACTGGTCATCTCTGCTTCTCAACCTGTCATAGCTCAAGTTCAGAGCAACTCAACACCAAAGGAAGGGGGTTCATCCTCACAACCATTGCCATCTGGAAAAGGAAGAAAAAGAAAGAACAAAGCTTGATGTTGTTGTGGTTTTATGGACTTATGTGGTCGTTAACCTGTGTTTTGTTGTGGTTTTATGAACTTTAACAACTGTGATGGTTAAAGTCTGTCCATTTTTGGGTAACTAACACTGATGTAGTGAAATTTGGTGTAAGTTTTGATGGATTTTGGTGTAAGAAATGATGGATTTTGGTGATAGTTTTTCATGGATTTTGGTGTAAGTTTTTACAGGGAATTTAAGGGTGAAATTCCAGCATTTAACAACTTTATGCATTTCAATAGTACATATATTTGAAAGGGAAATTTAAGGGTAAAATTTTTATTCATTCATTTCAATAGTACATCATTACGCAAAATACAAGTTGACTTATACATTACCAACTGCAATTACAACCCAATTTGAAAACACAAGGCTAATTTTACTAACCCTAATTTCACAATTTCACCCTAATTAAAACACAATTTCACAATTTCATTTCTTCAGTGCAAGTACAACCCCAATAAAGATGAAAACGAAGAACCCTATAATTTTCACCCCAAAAGTTCCCAGCTTCACAATGTCTTCAACCATTTTCTTCAACTCGGTAACATTTTTCTTCAACTCCTCAACCTCAATTTTCACACGATCTCCTTCAACAGAAGCTGGCCCTTCTACAACTTCTTCAATGGCTCGATTTCCTCTGTTGACGCCTTCATTTGGGTAAGAAACAACATGGGAATTGTTCAACCACTTGAACAAATCGCAGGCCTCACATCGATAAAAAGGGCAGTTAGGGTTTCTCTCGGTTTCAGAGATCCTTAGCTCTGCTCTTCGAGATACTGGTTTGCAATTGCACCAGACGTTTCTCAATCGAAGGGCGTTTGGGGGCGCATTGGAAGAACAACGAGATATGGAGGCCATCTGGAAATTTTGAGTGTGATTTTTTGGAGGTGGGGAAGAAGTGACGAAAAAATAGGGGAAGAAATGAGCGAAAAATCGAGCTTTTATAATGTCAGTTCCATTTTTGGGGGGAAATTGAGCAAAAATGGGGGGAAAAGAAGAGGGGCAATTTTGTCAGCATATTTTGCTCGAAAAAGACAAGGGACATGGACGGCATTAAATTCAGTAGCCACGTCATCACTTTGTAACGGAAAACAAAAAATAAGGACACGAAATGGATATTCTCAATTTAAATGGGCACGGACCGGACTTCTTTCTGTCTTAGGGGCACCAGTTGGACAAGTCAATAGTAAAAGAGTACCAATTGGAATTCTCCCTTTTTTTTTTTGCTAGAACCTAGAGCCATCAAAATTAAATTGTGTTTTTCTCCATGGTAATTTTTATAAAAATTATAAAATGATTTTTAAAAAAAATATTTGAGGGTTCAACAAAAAAAAATTAAAAAATTGTATTCTTTTAACGAAATTCATTAGGATTGAAGTAGGTATTCATTGCTTAAACTAGGCATTCGACAACGTACAACTACACATTCATCGAAATAAATTACTTCTGCACCAAAAAAAAATCAAAATAAAGTACTTTCTTCAATTTTTTTGTAAATATTTTGTTTTGTTTCAACGAAAAATCATGATTGAAATATACATTCATTAGTCTTGAACTTGACATTTATCAACATACAATTTTATTTTAATTAAAATAATTATTTAGTTTAAATATTATAAAAATCATTAGAACTGAACCATGCATTTATCAATGTAGAATTAAACCAATTTAAAACAAATTATTAAAAAAAAAATTATTACTATTTTCTGATAAAAATTCATAAGGATTAAACTATGTAGTAATCAACTTTATAACTAAATTAGTAGTTGTAACTTGTAAGATATCTAATGAAATCGTCACTGGAATTAAGAAATTATTCAAAGAGAAATATATCAAATATCTGGAGTTTCAAGAAGAATCTTTTCGTCTTACTTTGAAATTAACTATATACGATAATAGAATAATGAATACTTATATGCGAAGAATACAATAATTTATGCCTCTTCATACAACGGTCATCACTTATCGTGCAAATACACACTACAATGACACGATAAGGATTAAAATGAAGGGAAGTTAAGATGAATCGTAAACTTTGAAAGATGACGACTTCACCGCCAACAATTCAAATCTAGTCTCACGTTTATCTTACTACACTCACAATAAAAAGTGTAGTGGTCCTCATTTTTTTGGCTAGCACTAAAAAAGTGATGGAGAGTACATACTTCTGAGATAGTGTAAAAATTTGCAATAAGATAATATAATCCCACATTTGTATGGAATGAAATGATATGC
This sequence comes from Tetragonia tetragonoides, assembly GCA_038025085.1. NCBI lineage: Eukaryota > Viridiplantae > Streptophyta > Magnoliopsida > Caryophyllales > Aizoaceae > Tetragonia > Tetragonia tetragonoides. The sequence goes on from CM076139.1 coordinate 13,757,519, forward strand.
ATGCAATGTTTAAAAAAAACATTCAACTGAAGTAAGTGAGATATGCCAAAGAGTGAGTTCCTAGATGAAAACATAGAAAATACAAAATTGTGGAGATTATCTATGGTCATGTATGAAATATTTTAGTTTAATGTCCCCATTTTAAGTATCAATCATAATTATTGAAATATGCATTTATTAGTATCGAACTTGACATTTACCAACGTAGAACTTTACGTTAATCAAATGATTTTTTTTTGACTTATTTTTCTTTAATTAAAACATTTTTCAACGAAATTTAAGTAGGATTGAACTACGAATTCATCATAGTTATAAAAGCATTTGTCAATGAACAACTATTCGCTCATCAGAAAATTATTTTTTTAATGATTTGTATTTTATAGTTAAAATACATTTATAACGAAAATTTATTAGGGTTAAACTACGCATTTATTAATGGCTATTCATGAAAAAATCAACTTACAGTTATACCACTCATTAAAAAAATCTTTTCAATTTAAATTTTATATTTTATTAAATAAATAAATAATTTTTAAATAAATACACAATTTTTAACTTGTCTCACCAAAAGTTACGGAAAGACCGTCTAGAAGTTTTTGTGATACATAAATACTCCGTAATAGGTAAGTATAATAAAAAGTATGAGAAATTGAAAATGATTAAAAGGATGTAAATAAATAAATAAATAACCCTGAATGCTGCCATAAAATGAGCGGCCCCCGCTTTAAGCATTGGTTTCTTTCTTTACCTCCAATCTCTCTCTCTCTCTCTCTCTCTCTCTCTCTCTCTCTCTGTCTTCTAGGGTTTTACTTCACTTCACCATTTCTAGGGTTTCGTTTTTCCTTCACATCAGATCACAACAATGGCGACCTCAGCAATGCAAGTCCCACACACCCCAGCCAAAAACGAAACCTACGTAGACAACAAACGCAAAGAAGACATCCGTCATCAAAACATAGCCGCCGCAGGAACCGTCGCAGATGCCGTGCGTACATCTCTAGGTCCAAAAGGCATGGACAAAATGATCCAAAACTCTAACGGTGATGTAATTATCACAAACGACGGTGCAACGATCTTAGCTATGATGGAAGTTCTTCAACCAGCTGCTAAAATGTTAGTCCATCTTTCCAAATCTCAAGACTCTGTTGCTGGTGACGGTACTACGACCGTCGTGGTTCTCGCTGGTGCTCTCCTCAAGCAATGTTCCATTCTTTTGTCTAATGGAATTCACCCCACTGTGATCTCGGACGCGTTGCATAAAACTTCGGTGAAAGCAGTCGATGTGTTGACGGCGATGGCGGTTCCGGTCGAGTTATCGGACCGCGATTCGCTTGTGAAATCGGCTTCTACGTCTTTGAATAGTAAGGTTGTAAGTCAGTACTCTACTTTATTAGCTCCACTTGCTGTTGATGCTGTTTTATCTGTTGTTGATGATAAAAAACAACATATGGTTGATTTGAGGGATATTAAGATTGTGAAAAAACATGGGGGTACTGTTGATGATACTGAGTTAGTTAAAGGTTTGGTTTTTGATAAGAAGGTTTCACATTCTGCTGGTGGGCCTACTAGGATGGAGAATGCTAAAATTGGGGTTATCCAGTTTCAGATTTCGCCGCCTAAGACTGATATTGAACAAAGTATTATTGTTTCGGATTATACGCAAATGGATCGGATTTTGAAAGAGGAGAGGAATTATATTTTGGGGATGATTAAGAAGATCAAGGCCACGGGTTGTAATGTGCTTTTGATTCAGAAGAGTATTTTGAGGGATGCTGTTACGGATTTGTCGTTGCATTATTTGGCTAAGGCTAAGATTTTGGTGATTAAGGATGTTGAGAGGGATGATATTGAGTTTATTACTAAGACTTTGAACTGTTTGCCTATTGCGAATATTGAGCACTTTAGGGCGGAGAAGTTAGGGTTTGCTGAGTTGGTTGAGGAGGTGAGTGTAGGTGAGTCAAAGATTGTGAAGATTACTGGGATTAAGGATATGGGAAGGACTACGACCGTGCTGGTTAGGGGGTCAAGTCAGTTGGTGTTGGATGAGGCTGATAGGAGTTTGCATGATGCTTTGTGTGTTGTGAGGTGTTTGGTTAATAAGAGGTTTTTAATTGCCGGTGGTGGAGCACCAGAGATTGAGCTGTCAAGGCAGTTGGGAGCATGGGCTAAGGTTCTGCATGGAATGGAGAGTTACTGTGTGAAGTCTTTTGCTGAGGCTCTTGAGGTTGTGCCATACACTTTAGCTGAGAATGCGGGTTTGAACCCAATTGCTATTGTTACTGAGCTGAGGAACAGGCATGCCCAGGGAGAGGTCAATGCTGGGATCAATGTGAGGAAGGGACTGATCACTAATATCTTGGAGGAGAATGTCGTTCAGCCATTACTAGTCAGTACAAGTGCCATCTCTTTGGCAACTGAGTGTGTCAGGATGATTTTGAAGATTGATGACATTGTCACCGTGAGGTAGACTTGATAGATATCAATGTCAGGAAGGGGCAGATCACTACTATCATGGAGGAGAAGAATGTGGTTCAGCCGTTGCTCATGTGTACAAGTCCGATCACTTTGGCGACCGAGTCTGTCTGGATGATTCGAAGATTAATGACATTTTCACTGTAAGGTAGACTTGTTAAGATAGGGTATCATTTTGCCGTGGAAGAAAAAAAATGCTTTATTGTTCTTTTGTTCTGCTCCTTTTGGATTTTCAATTAGCTAAGTTTCCTTGTCAAGATTAGCTTAGCTGGAAATTTTTGAGTGCTGTTGTCTGTTGACATTTGGTTAAGTTTGGTGAGCTTTGGTGTTTCTAGCAAATCTGTAATCTTTTCATGTGCAGGTTTAGTTAATCAATGTCCTTAGTTCATGATGCTTTGGTGTGACTCAGACTGTGTGCTTAATATTTCCAACAAGGATTAGGGGGTGTTTGGCCAAACTTTTTCAAATTTCAGCTTCTCCCCATTGTTTTCCTCACATTCCTTCCCCTCCACCAACCAAATTCAGCTTCTAAGAAACTGAAAATACACCACAAGGTGGCCATAAATAGAAGCTCCATATAAAAGCTTCTACTTCTAACTTCTTTGGGGGCTATTTTCAACTTCTAAGAAGCTGAATTGTTGGTGGTGGGGGGAGAATGTGGGGAAAATGAGGGGGAGAAGCTGAAATTTGGAGAAGCTTGGCCAAACACCCCCTTATTTGGTTATCATGCTAAGATTTACTTTAGTTTCTTTGTTATAGGTATACTGTTATTGCAGTTATTGCTTTGTATCCATGTTGGGTGTAACTTCTGTAGTGTGCTTAAGATTAGATGTGTTCTATATCTACTTCACCAGGTGCTGACCTGTTTATTGCAGTCATTAACCAAATAGTGATAACTTGTCGTTTGAGTATGACACTCGAGTCAATGTCTTTGCCTTTCTATTAGTACTGCTTCCTTGAGAACTTCATTAAGGATACTGAGGCATCTAAAGTCCACGAGGTAAAACAACCCCAAGAAAAACTGAGGAAGTTATGAACCCGTTCTACCTGGTATTCTCATTGCCGTCCCATTTTCTTCCATAAATAAGATTAATGAAATCTTGAAAGAAACATAGTTCCGAGTTAATTGTGGAAATATGAGGCTCAAAGTGAATAATGCAAGAAAAATAAAGAACACTAGGTTGCCTCGCCAAATGCCACACATATGTCATCACTCTTTTGCCAATAGAAGCACTTGACTTGATCATATCTAATTGTCAGTATTCTCCCTAATCCATGTTTTTCTAAGTGCAATTTGGTTGATCAACTCTGCAAGAAGAAAACAAACTTCTGCTTGCCTTGACTCAAGCCTCCCAAATGCCATCATTGCTCTCCCAAGTTGAAGCATATAATGATATATATTGCCAGTCTTTGCGTTATCCTGCTTGCTTCACATCAAAAATAAAAAATTAATTGTTAACAGTTTTCTCCATGGAAGTTTTAAAGTCTTTTATGTTTTGCTCTGTTTTTTATGCCCTTGTTCAATCTGAAGTTATCTTTTCGCAGCTTGGACCTCACTCTACATTTGCTTGTGGTATCTTGTGGATTTTCATGTAGTACTTCTAAATAATGCTCTTCTGTTGTGTCTTAATGTGATGATAATACCTGTGGATTTATTATCAGGGTGCATTTCGTTTTTATTGCATTAATGACACGTACTGTTTGTTCACTAGCTGTTGGGGATTGTTTTCCCTCCTGCTTTTTTGTTGTATATCTCTGTGTGGTTTCTGCAGACCTGTCAGGGGCTACAACGGATGATTTATCCTCTTTTGCTCACCTCTTGACTCTTGTGAATTTACTAGAATTGATGAACACAAGATTTTTTTGACTGTGTTGTCACTCTTGTCAGTTTCTCTCTATCCTTTGCCCTACGGCTCTACCACACTTCTTTCGAGTAATTAACCACAAAATTCTCTTTAGATATGCATTGGGGATTGTTTAATCAACTTGGGCATACTTCTCCAAGAGATCTAAGTGAAATTTGTGACTGTGTTTTAATATAGTGTAACTGCCCTGTTGTCGTTGATGGCTTGATAACATGCTCATGCTAAATTACAAAAACAATGCTTGTTAGCTGCAAGACTGTAGAAGCTGTCAATAAGCAATCCTGTTACTGTTGGATAATTTTATTTCAATACTGCTCTTTGGCCATTTTTTTTTCCTCTGATGAATATTCTGAGCTGTTGGAGGCTACCTACTGTCTTATCATCTGTTGGAGGCTGGATTCTGAAAGTCGCCCTACATAGTACTCAACAGATTTTTAAAGCCTATTGAGTATCAACCATCTCAAAGTATTGGGGCTCCCGTCAACCTCTCTATAGAATCTCTGTTCATTGTCTTTTCGGAATTCTGTACATCGCTGCGCTCCAAAGCTTGGCAATTATGAGGATGTCAATGCTCAGTAGTGATTGTGCATTTCTTTGTGCTAATTTCCTTTTCATCAATATATATGGTCTTGGTCAAATTACGTTGCAGTTGGCTTTTGGGGAATGTTATTCTCATCTGAATTGTCTTAGAAGTTAGAAGACATCATATACACCTTGTTTGCTGCCGGAATGTATCCCTCATGTCAGAGTAACCCAGTACCTCTCACTGTTTAGTGTTCATACCTAGTTGAGGATGTGAATTGTGCTTGTTTGGCATTGACCATATTGTGTTCTGGAAATACGGGTGTCTCAATTTATTTGATCAGATTAAATTGTGAGAGTTCCATTGTTGCATTATAGCACTACCCTCGTTGAGAGTCTGTTTGTTGAAACTTTCTGATGTGAGAGTTGTATGATCTGAACTGGAGCTGCTAACAAACAGAGAGCGTAATATTTGTATGAATCTAGGTGATTCATGGTGACAGCTGTTTTCTTTGATTTAATGGTTTTGGCAATGCTCGGCATTGTCTACGTCTGGGTGTTGGTATGTGACTATGTGTATATGATGGTAACCTTGATGAATGGCATACTTTTAGCAAAGCTGGATGCAGATTTCATTGGTTTCAGAAGTTTGGGTGAGGGGCAGGAGATATTGTTAGTTTTCTGTTGGAACTGCAGGCAATTGTCTAGCTGAACATCTTTCTGCATGTGTTTTGCCATTGAATTTTCAGGTTTTGAAATGGTGTGAAGACTGTGAACATGACTGTCCTGAGTTCCCAGTGTTGGTCTACATAGGAAAAATCATCTTCCTATCTTTCCTGCTCAGAGCACTCTCCGCCCGCGGCCTCAATTCACCATCGTAGAGACTTGTCCATTATGACAGCCAAACTAAATTTAGCAGGCTGATGCTTGCAATTCTGTTTGAGAGGGACATGCCAGTAGGGATGACGGATCACAGATGTATTTACCAAAAAAAAGGGAGCCACACCAAAAACAAGGGAAAAGAGGATTAACAAGCTTTTTATTTTTTCTGGTTTTTGTGGTTAAAAATCCGAACTCCCTCCCTATGAGGATTTAAGAACTAGCATATATATGAATACAATGGAGCCTACTTTCACCAAATGGCTCAGGAGTCAGGATGCACCGCAAGCGGAAATCAATCTGGTGTAGAATGTAGAAAGCTGCGTTCCTTGGAGTTCTGTATTTCCATCTAGTGTGAGCGTATCAGAAGAGTTTTTGGCACTGAAACAAGACCGGCTGGCTGCCTCGTCTCCCAAATTCAGTTTGCTGTTTGTGCTAGAGCCTATGTTGTGTACCCTGAAAACTTAGTTCAGTCGGTCCTTAAATGAATGCCCTCTCTTATGGCAGGCCTATTGATATATTTTGTTGGTGTGTATAACTGTGTTGTTTCTAGGATATCACATTGGTATGCCTAATATTTGTATATTTTATCCGAGGATACCGCATCGGTATCCGTTGGACGATGGAATACAAGCTAACCGTTTTCCGGAAAAAAAAAAAAATTACAAGTGGAGGTGGGGTGAGGAGGGGGAAGATCATTAATCCTGGACCATGTGCCCGGGATGGTGGAGGGAGCAAAGCAGCAGCTGCGATCAATCCCCAGTCTCATGGAGAGTACCCGTTAATTGTTGGTTTCAGATCATCTTTTGTTATTCTTGTTCCGGTTGACTTACAGCACTTGGAAATCTAGTTTGCTTGTCCAAACATGAATGATTTTGTTGTCTGCCTTAAAAATGATTTTAGATCAACGTGGATTGTTCATTGATTATTGTTTATGGATCCATTGGCATTTGTATGCAATAATGATAATTGATCAACACTTTCTAATGATATAACTTGATTCAGAATATTCCTACGCCTGCTACTGATCATGTGCTGGTTGAAAGCAAATGCAATGGTGAGTACTGAGTAGAGAGAGTTTCTAAACAAAACGAGGTTAAAAGTTGCTTACATTGCCATTATTGTGGATATGAAGAACACAAAATGCAAAATTTTCACTCTGACATAAGTATGACGTTATGGTTGTACGAGTGGGCAAACCTTGAGTCTGCCTCATACGAGTTTTTGTGAAATTTCTATGAGGTACTTTGAAGTATGGTCTAATTACAATTTACAACAATGTAAATTCGGGATTTGCAAAAACGTTTTAGAAACACCCCAATAAAACTTAATTTTTTGGGAAGTGTTCCTTTATAATAAATAAAAAAATCGTGCAAAGACTCATTTATAGCAACTTCGACCTAGAACACCCCAAATGATCCCTCAACGGGTTTTCCGGATAACCTCGTTTACGATTGCAGCATGTGTTACAAGTTCTAACATCAAAAAAGATTTATCTTAAAAATACTCAAACTAAAATAGAGACTCCTCAAAAGTTAAATTCTTTAGGTTAAAGACAAGCCAAACTTTAATGATGCTCTTGAAGTACATTTCTAACATACTAGCCTCTTGTTGGTGCTACGTTGATGGGGCCACTGCTTGCGCTGATTGCTCAGCTAGTCTTATATGTTCGCTATTGAACACGAGAGTCTGAACATAACGTAGCGGGGGTGCATCGATCGTCATTCACTTGCACCATCTTTTTGTTTAGCAAAATAAAAGAAAAGAAAAGTTTCATTTGGGTTACGTTCTTGAATTGAATGTAAATAGAATGATTGACTGCATTTGGTGTGTCTTGAGGAAAGGTGAGGGACTGAGGGTTGAGCTTGATGGGTCAAGGCTAAGCTTATGAGGCTGAAGGGTGAAGTACTTTAAGCTTTCGAGAAGATATTGAAAGCAGATCAGAGACTAACTTGGGGATGTCATATTCAAACCTAAATCCATTTGCGAGATCTTAAAAAAGGGTACCAGAAAAGACTAAACTCAACTGATTTAACTTAAGCAATCATATTAATTTTGGCTACATTGCCTTTCTACCACCACTGAGTGAGTATAAATGTATCTGTATTGTAGGACGAGTATAAGTTCCTTCAATATCTCAAGCAGCAAAGCAGTGATATGAATTCCTATACCATCATTAGCCATTCCCTTCTTTCGGAAGTTTTTGGGTGTACCTAAAAGTTGAAACTCTCTCAAAAGCTCCCAAAACTGCGTGCCAAACAGGCTAAGCAAAGTCTTAACACTTTCTTGTACCAAAATTTCAAAGTTCGTTATGAAACTTATATATTAGTAGAGGATCAATGATGAACTTTTGCCAGAATAAAATTTTACACATAAAAAATAAAAATAAATTTGTGACAATTACTTATCCTTATAATATAGAACTTGTATACAATTTTCTTCCTTTTCTGGGGGGAGGTGAGGATTACATATTTGTGTTGAGAATCCTCCAACCAGCCCAATCAACATTTCTAATTCACAAATACAAACAACTTCAATATTAATTGGTCAATATTTCTAATAATAACAAAAAAAGAACCCAAAATATGCAGGCTGCAGAAATGCTAGCACAACAAATGGACAAGAAAACATGATTTACATTTACATAGGCTGTCATGCTGAGCTTCTCTCCAGTCAGTTGGAAATAATAGAGCCTTCTTAATTTGTGATCAAAATAAACTATCCCAGATTAGAATAAGTCTTCATCTCATGGGATGTCAGATGTAATAGAATCTTCTTGTGTTTCTGTTCTATCCTCTATTAGATGCTTAGTCAACTGATCATCATCATCTGATCTCTCTTCATTTGCCAATTTGTACTCCTCTGTTTTACCCCACAGGACTGAGTATAGACCAAGCGTTATAAGTACTGCTCCTACAATCCTGCACTCAAAGTCGATTCTAATGTTTAATACTCCATCCGTTCCAAAATGAGCTTTTGACCGTCATTTTCTTAAGTCCGGTTTATTTAAGACACGACATTGACACATAAAACAATGTTTTGAAAATCGGACCAGGCATAGAACGAGTAGAAAAGTTTTGTGTAATGAGTCAAAATACGATTTTCAGATCGTGGATGGATGATGTTAGAATAAATGTACTGGCGCTCGTAATTACGTAGGTTGTAGCCAATTTTAAAGTAAAAATTTCTTAAGTTAGGTGGTAAGAAACAAAATATGAAAATTGAAAGACTTACCCTCCAGAGTAGAGCTGATCACCAAGCACTAGAGCAGCCATAATAGCAACTAGGATGGTTTGTACTGGTTGAAAAACAGCTACACAAACAGGGCCTCCTTTATAGATGCACCATGTTTGAAGAGATATCACCAATCCAGATGCTACAATTCCCTGAACAAATTACAAGCATAATTACATAAGCAAATATGTTTTGGTGTAGTTTGCTGTATAGTTAGTGATATATAGAAAATTATCTAAACATGGGATTCGCACTAATAGGTGCAAGGAAGGCGATTTTTACCGCGTACAAAATGGTGAAAAGCTCTTCTCCTGTTGTGATTTTCCAGCGATCCAGGTCTGTCTCTGCCACGGCCGCAATGACTAGGAATTGAAGTAATCCGAAGAAACATGTGAATGAAGTAAGGGACAGTTTTGCTGGATACTTCTTCAACACTGATGCCTGTGAAGTTTTAGTAATGTTAATTGACTTACATATAGCAACAATTATGTATATGATTTTGTATTTAAATTACTTGGATAAACATTTGTTTTTCGTGTATTGCGCAAAAGGTGTTGTTTTGGGGAGAGGCCAACCTGAAAAACCATCCAACCAGCCCAAGAGAAACAATGTCCAAGAAGAAAGATGCAGCCCCATGTCCAGTTTTGCATCTTATTGTTAACAGAGAGAAACATGTCTTCCTCTCCAAGAGAATCCCCATCAGGCTGGTCTGTAAGGTGCAATAGAGGAATGCCTTTGTACAGAGTTATGATCATTGCTCCTCCAACACTTGCAACTGTTCCCAGAACTTTTGCTAACCCATCTTTCCTTAATATGTTCACTTCCTCCAATCTAGAATCATACCAAAATGGAATCAATAAACCGCGATCAGTAAAATAGTTACCATGAAAGTATAACATGCATGTAGACTGTAGTGTAAGTTAAGTCATGTCTTCTATAAGTTGAAACCATTGATCACCAACCTTAGGATGGTGGCCAAAAGAAATGTGATTGCAGGAACTGAATTTTGCATAGCGGATGCAAAAGTTGGCGATGCATAATATAGACCTAAGATGTAGAATCCTTGATTTGCAGTGACCCTATGACAAAAGAAGTAACAAAAGAACACAAGAGATGAGTACAATTTAAACTTCTCTAATAAAAAAACTTGGATTAAAAACTTTAGTTAACTTACCCCACAAGAGCTAGGAGGAAAAACTCAACAAGGAAGGAGAAAGTAAGGGGTGGCCTCTCTTTCCTGAGAAAACAGAAATTAACCATATCATAACGAGACTGTATATTTTACCTATGATGAGGAATAGAGAGGCTGTTTCCGTATAATCCGTAAGAGTTATGGAAATCAAATTCAGTCTACTAAGAGTTATGGAAATCAAATTCAGTATACACGAATTTTTACCTCTCAAGGAAGTAGGCAATAGGACCTAATAAAACCAATGCAATGATGTTTCTGTAAACTGGATAGACAACTTTGCTAACACCAATGTTAAGAGCAACTCTAGAGACGATATGAAACCCAGCAAAGCATAGCTGAAGTGCAAGTAATCCTAGAAGAAGCTTCACCTTCTCAGAACATTTACTCAAATTTGCCATTTTTGGTTTTGTATATATTTTTCTTTTGTCCTTTGATCACTTGTTTGTGCTCAAAACATGTTCCAGAAGGCCTGTGGTATTTATACATGATCAACTACCTTCAGGAAAATAAAAATAAAAAAGAAAAGAAAAAGACTGTTAGAAGAACAGCAAATTGTAGTCATCATGCAATGCATGGGATAACAAATTGGCTTACAAGCATAATTGCATGTGCTGATTTATTTATCAATTTTAATATATGCTACAACTTACAAGCTGATTAATGGGAATTAAGTAATGTTTATCTTTTGATTTTGTGGTTATTGAGTGGGTTTTTATTTTATTGTGATTGTCCAGTGAATTGATTGAATCAAAACTTTGTTCCTAAACATTGAATCTTTCTTAGGAGACAATGTTCAGTTGAGGCATGTTGGCCAGGTAGTCAGTAAAGACTATTCATTGAGGTAGGCCAAACTGATTTCCCATTTAAATGTTTCCAACAAGAAATTTATGAGCCAGATTTGCTATATGGTTGACCTTCACATTCTTAAGTTTATACTGTCTCCCAACTAAAAAAAAGAAAAGAAGTTTATGCTTTTGCTGGCAGAGAGACATGTTAACACTAAGTCTTGTATAAGCTTGTACCACGATGGGACGGATGACTTTTATAAAAAATAAGAGTTGATCAAGTTACTCTTGTTTCTCACAAAATTCAACCTATCCCACTATGAACAATTTTATACGAGTTTTTGTGACGGTCTCAACTCACTTCCATGTATACACTATAATAGAACAGAATGCTCTTGAATTCTTTGCTCGGTGGGCAGGGGAGTTCGTTAATCCGTTAATGCATCGGGAGTTATGATCGTTTGGCTAGTTGATAGAATCATATAAATAAAACTAATTGAACACGTCGTTTTCCCTTTTAGTTTCTTTTGTTTTTTAAGGTTCTGACTAGTACAGTACATTTTCTTTATACAAAGTGTTCATTTTTTTTTTTGGATCACATGAAGTATTCAATTGATATGTGTTTGATTGCTCACTATTCGACAAGCCGATTGTGATAGATTGACAGAAAATAATAATCTATCCATCTTGTAAAGTTTGTTTTACATTGAAACACTTAAAAAAAGTTCTACTTTGAAGACAAAAAAGAAAATAATAACAAAAGAAGAAAGAAGGAAAAAAGAAGTTATTGCTCATTTCATTGTCTACTTATATACTTCAATTTACTACCACAAAAACTCATATGAAGCGGTTTTATATATGATGCGTGATATTTGTGAGAAAAATAGAAATATCACTGTATATGAAAAGTGATACCTCATACAAAAAAATAATATCTCTAGACAAAAAAGTTATACCTAACACATAAAATCGCCTCATAATAAAATTCAATTTAGTTGCACATTTCTTGTGAACCCAAAAATCAGAGATTTCAATCTATAACCTTTTTTTTTTTTTTTGTAATTATTTAATGGAAGCACAAAACCGATTAGGAATCGATCTCTTCACTTCTTGTTTAGAAAACCATAGTCTTAACCGCAGGATCACCCCTTATTGTATTATGACCAACTTTTTTTTTTAGATAACATGGGTATCGAAACTTTTTTGCTTGACTATTTCCATAAACCCTGAAGTTAATAGCCCAGAAAACCTCCGGTGGCCTTAAGGGGACTTGAACTTGGGGCCTATGGAATAGATCTCAGAAGTCTAACCAACTGAGCTACCCCTCAGTGTTCTATTATGACCTTGAAGGTGTAAAGGAATAAATTCTCAATTCTATACACACTGAAGCTAATAACCAACTATTTGAGAACACAACTTAACGACTAACTTATACAGGTATGCAGTATGCTCCATGAAAGATGTGATTTGCCTTTTGAGTATTTTTGAAGAATATGTGATGTTAGTACCCATATCATGAGAAGATGCGATTTGCCTTTTGAGTGACTTAGGAGGAAAACTAATTACAATGATAACTTAATCATAACTTGCAACAATTGTCTACCCAATCATTTGAGAGGTACATAATTATAGTACTTAATTCATTAACAACTGCAATTATATAGATGGTGGCGTCACTGTCATGCTTAATAAGCCCCCTGTTCTTGAGATTTTGTTTTTCTCAATGAATATTCTCTCTGAGTTGTTTAGAATTTGAAATCCAAGATTTGAGATAAGTTTTTAGTTAAATATGAAATTGATCAAAATCTATGGTCTTTAGAAAACATCAAAATAGAAGAATGAAATCTTTTAGCAAAGGAAAGCAACGAACCAACAAGATGAATTTGTTTGTAACAAGTCTTTTATAAGACCGCTTTAACATGAAGCCACCTCTATTGCCAAACATGATGTCATGCTTGTTTGAGGCGTCTCACGTTGAGGCCGCCTCATACGAGTTTATGTAATTTGCTAATCTTGTTATGCAATGCAGTGTAGTGAATGCTTGTAAGAATGAGTACTCTTTTGATCTTCGAGGAGGAACTTAGAAGTTAGAACTTACCCTCGACTCAGTAAGACGGCTAACACTTAATATGTTACGATGTTTCATTCTGCCCAAAAAAAATAAGAAATATATTACTCACAAGTCACAACCTTGTATCCGCAACTTTGGGCAATCTAAAATGAGCAAATGTATATATATTTGTACGGAAAAAATGAGCAAATGTATAAATATTTTTACGGAAAAATGAGCAGATGATTTACATTTATAATCACTCCCGCAAGAGACATGGACTTTTGATAATCACTAGTTCATCAACAAAATTCACCTAAGCAGGTAAGTCAGTTGAGTTTCCTACCCAAGAGCAAGATTGTCTGAGAGGAACATCTATAGGAGTTTGTCTGCTTCACTGCCCATGTGTGGCATCCTACCAGGCTATATCACCAGTATTAGGACTGACGCTGTAGCTGACCATGTCCAAAATGTTTGAAGTTCTTTCTACACTACCAGAGTCGACTCTGTATCACTGCGGAAACAACAGCCTTAAGTGTATCCTGCATGACAGCACAAATTCACATGAAAATTGCCAACAAAATTGATAAGAAGCACCAAAGAGTGATTTTAGATTATACCGCAGAATGGTCTCGGAGACCCAGAGAAAGCACCAGCGACCTAGAAGATCCAGAGGCGCTGTAAAAATAAAAAAAACAACAGTGACATTTCTTTCAGAACAATTTTGTGGCAATAACACCAAATTGGAAAACATCTAGTAAAAGAGAACTGAGAACAGTTGTCTGCACTGCTGCCCCAAAACTAATAGACAGGGCCAATAAATGCATGTTTATACGAAATAAGCAGCAACAGAATGACATCACATTTAATCCCAAAGGATAGTAGACAGTTTGACTATCAAGGGTCACATTGTCTTCACAATGGTTATCACGAATAGAAGCTTTACGAGTTTCACGACGTCTCATTCATCAACAGTCCAAATCATATTTCAAGACACTTTACGGTACGTTAATCTTTCAAAAACCAAAAACAAAACTCCACTTAGCCTAAGTTGTGGTTCTTGTAGTCTCCTATCAATCTAATCTGACTTTAGTATCTTTTTCTAGATTCAATACACCATGGTCAAATTCTTGAATGAAGAAAAATGTGAACCTGCCTATAATGAACTCTTAAGGACAGATTTGGGATGATTGTGACATATTATGCTTCCAGAAGAGGGAAGTAGCTTTTATTGAGGCTTATCACATCATTCTAAGTGCGTTTGATATCATTCTGGAGTAAAAAAAATGCAGCACATGATCACAGTTTCTACTAAGCAATTCTATGATCTATTTCAGTGACGTTCAGCAATGTTATGATGATCAAGGGTAAGCAAATTTGCAAGACACATGGAAACCAACATTCTGCACCTTTTGGGGGTTCAACCAAGTTGCATTTAGGACCTAATCATGCCTGCATTTAGGCTTTATTTAAATATGGAAGAGACCTGCCCAAGAAAACAGGAAATGAGCTGTTTGGCTTCTAATGACTAATGTGCATTTGATCAATTGATGCAAGGTAGGTGTCTAATGGTTGTTATCCTAGAAGATGACTGATGTCTAATGCTGGAGATAGTGAAATCCTGAACAATGAGGTGATTAAATCTGAACACTTATTAGAAGGGAAGACGGGATGGGTGAGCTGTAAAGCAGAAAGAAAACAGCATGAACGTTCAATAGCTCGTATTAGAATCTTCTGAGCTATTTGAATGACTAACAAAGCAACAGACTCTTAGAAGGATTGGAGATGCATTTCTCTAATCATTTGGGCAGCAAAAACTTGATGAAGTCCTTAAGAGTGCGTTTGGATATGAACATTTGATTTGAATATCATGATTTCAATTCTATAAATTGAAATTTTGCAATTGAAATTCAATTCTATTTTTTGGGAATGAAATTCAATTCTATTGTTTGGGAAAACAAAGAATTTCAATTCAATGATTTGAAATCTAAATTTCTTGTTTGGGTAAATAAGACATTTCAATTCTATAATTTGTAATCCAACCACAAGGTACATAATTTCAGTTTCTTAATTTGCATATAAATAATGAAAATACAAAGATTAAAACAATAAATTTGAAAAAAAAAAAATATAATAATAATTCAACATTAGGATGCACAATTTAAAAAATAAAATCCCCTCTTTTCCACCTATCACTTTGCCTCTGCCTCCTTCAATGGCTCAAACCCTAACCCTAATCTTCATCTCAAATTCGTTGTTCTAGCCTTCAATCAATCAAGAAATCGCTACAAATTTTGCAATTTCTTTTTCCTTTGTTTCATTTCTCTCTCCCATCTCTGATCAATAGAGGTTTCATGATGTGATTCAACCTAAGGTTTTGGCAATGGAGTACTAAAATTCAGCAAACTAAAATTCAGCAAATAATGCGATTTCAGTGTTGATTTTCGATCTTCAATGAGTTTTTCTTCGACTTCGACTTTGATCTGTCAGATCGTCACAAATTTGATTCAGTTAGTGATTAATTTGGTTTGTGTTTGAAGGGAAAGAGAGAGAGGGAGAGAGTGTCGTGGCTCGTGAGGCAGGAGGAGGAGAGAGAGAGGGGAAAGAGAGGAGAGAGAGAGCAGAAAGAGAGGGAGAGGAAGAAGAACCCTAGAGGACAGCCATGGATGGATCATGGAAGCTTTCCAGATTGCAAGGGGAGGAGAGAGAGAGGAGGAAGAGCAGACGGGTTAAAAAATAAAAGTGTCGTGGTTTGGTACAGAGGCAGAGGCACGGCAGGAGAGAGAGAGAGTGTGGGTTGAATTTGAAATATGGACCTTGAATCTGTAAATTTAGAATTCATGTTCACAAGGGTTAAAAAATTGGCATTGAATTTGGCCCAATTCATGACTCAAATTTTGAGTTATCCAAACAGCCAATTTGGATGAAATGGGAGATTTCAAATCAAATTGGGCTATCCAAACAGGCCATAAGGGTGAATTAGAAGCAGCTGGTCTGCGACTTTTTGATAATTATGGGAGGAAAATTCTGAAGTGGCCGTAGGGAAATTGTTTTAAAAACATTACATAAATTATTTTGGAGTTTTAGATATCTTTTAAAAAATCTTCCATAATTGAAATGCCTAAGATTCTCAAGGGCTTGAATACTTCGAAGTCCTTAAGAACCATGCATGTCATAGTGCAATATTTTGCAGCAATAGAATCAGAATGCTGAAGCTCTGACAAGTTGGGAATGAAGTGATAGTGAAACAATTAAAGAGTAATATAAGTAGTTCTTAATCAATACTCCCTCCATTCCTAAATCTCATTTCCCTTATGTATTTGGCCCCATTTGCACAAAGACCAAGACAACCCTTCTTATGCCCCTTCTTCCCCCTTGTTTAGTTAAAATTAAGGTTAAAAGGAGGAGAGAGAAAGAGCTGCACATGGAGTGCAAGTGGCCCAACTTGGGGGTAGGAGGGTCTTTTCTCACCAAAATCGATACTAAATGGGGAAATGAAAAGAAGACTACGGAACAACCCAAAATGGAAAGTGGAAAGGGGATTTATTTATTAAACCCGGGTTAGTGAAAATCTAGCAGAGAAGGTTGTTTCAATGCTCCCTGATTTCTAACTCCCCTAAATCTGGCTTTTGGTTAAGCCCAAATCCTCTTTGGTCATACCAAACTACACAAGCTCCCCCTGAGTCAAAATAATTATCTTTGGAGAATTCGATATGCTTCATGATCTCCTTTTCTCTAGGAGGGAGGATCACAGTTTTGATTAATCAGAACCCAAGTATACTGTCATTGACAACGAGACACATAACATCCTTTCCTCAGCACCTCAAAGCCCTCCAACTGCCCCAGATGGGCACTTCTGACTCAGAATAGTAAGAACATCCTACTGAAATGGGGAAACGGTGAAACCATCCATGACCAAAGTGAAACAAAACGAGAAGATAATCCCCCTCGCTGCAGCCTGCAGATTGAGGGGGAAATTAACTTGCAAATCTTCACATATTTAGACAACCTTTTGAATTGAATCGCGAAACTTTGAGATTTCTCTTAAAACCTGGTTTCTGTATCTAACTGAGTTCAGAACACTTCAATATTATCCTCAAAACTTCCTGTAGATAGCTTAAATAGGGCGGTGCCGTGGCATTCTAAGGCGGATTGCTTTGTAGCATATCTATACATTTACGATACCTCCATGAGATATTTATGAGCATATTGATCTTTGCCTTAAACATGATTTCTTCTGTTTATCCTCATTACCTACGCTTTGAGCCACAATTGTTAGAATCTCTGTGCTCAAATTTTGTATGACTGATATGCCACAGACATGTTTGCTGTTTTGTGGGGTTCAGTGAAGTTGCAATAGAAACTGGCATCTGGTACAATGAGAAACTACGAGAGCATGCTTATCAATATGAACTGCTAAAAATCTTTTTTTTTGGGGGGCCAAGGATAGATAACTCCTTTGGAATGCAGAAATGAGTAGGAAACTTCTGCTTATGATAGACAGACATCAAGCAAGTTGTTCTCAGTGAGAGGCATCAAATGTTGAAAGAACTTAAAACACAGAACAATCAGTTAATAACAAGAGGAGTTAATATTTTCTTTTTGCAGCAAGCAATAATAACAAGAGGTTTTTACCTTATATTTTCAATCAGTTGACGAGCACACGCCAACAGCATTGACTGCATAGACAGCATCTTGGCTCATTACAGATGAAAGCTTAAATCATTTGGATAAAAACCAAATTATTCAGCTCACCTCATCTCGTTTGCCAAATAAGACTGACACGTTGAAAGTTGGATGGACTGACATTCCTTCCTCTTTGATGGCTTGCAGTAGTGTTCCCATGCTTCCAATTTGTGTTACAATTACCTGCTAGTCGCAAATAATATTTGAGAGATCACGAACATACGTAGCAGGGCGCAAAATAGAACAAGACAAGTACAATACTCACAAGAAAATGATCCTCATATCGACAAATGACTATGTCTGTTTTATTTCCCTGCCAACCAAATCATAGGCATCCAATCAAGATCAGCATACTGGAGTATCTTCAACAATCAAATTCAGAAGAAAAATTCAAAAGAGAAAAGCTCAACCTGACAATCACTGCTACTAACATATACAACTTACAAAAAATATGATCTTGTGCCTTCTGAAAAACTACAATATTGCATGCAAATGTGAGCACCATGTACAAGCTATCTATGTGTCAGGTTCCCTTATCCCGTCCCAAACTACATGGGATAACGGTCTACATATTTTCCTAAAAAGTAAAATTGGTAATATTCTAAAAATAACATCAAGAAATACGCATGACATTTTTGTTTTCCAATGATTTATATAAACCCAAAGTTGAACACTGAAGACACCTAACTTGAAGGACACAAGTCATTGTCTTTTCAATCAAGGGTCTCAATAGTCTACTCTACAAGGAACAAGCTTCCTGTGCTTACAGGGATAAGTCTGTGTACAACCACTCTTTTCTCCTCTCCTCCTTCCCACCCCTCCACCCCCACCCCCGAAACAAAAATTAATAATAAAAGATTACCCAAGAACCCAAATATAGATGGAAGCCTAATGAGAGGCATAGTTGTATTGTATAGTAGCGTTATTGCAATGCCTCAATTTAATAATTCAAATACATACAACAGAAACACAATCACATCACATTTACCCGAGATAGCATAGTCCAAAAAACATTTGTCAAATGAGATATATATGCAGAACATACACAACACACAAACTTGACATTCAATCAAATCATGAACGATGTATTGATTTATAAACAATATTCAAACACAATTTCCACTACGATTAAAGTGTCATCCTTCATAAACCAATAGATAGAGAAGAAATGGAAGAAGTAAAAACTAGGTAGCAAGATGAACCTTAACATCAATTGTGAGCTGCTTATGGGGTACCGGAAACCCAGCCGCCATGAAAAGGATTAGGGCACAGAGAGAAAGGAGATGATCATCAACCTATTTCTTCAAAAAAAAAAAAAAAAGCACTGTTATCAGAATAGAAAAATACAACAAGACAAAAGGTAATTTGAAGAGAAACAGAAACTGTACCGCTAATAGGCAACAAAAAAGCACAAAACAAAAGAGTCCAGAAAATCAATCCAATTAACAAAATTCAAACCTGTTCATACAATTGCATTTTTGATTAATTTCTATTCCACGTAATCAAGATAAAATTATTAAACACTCAGCTACAAGTTACAATTACATAACCAAAACCTAAAAATCCAGAAATCCATCAATTTGACAAACACTCATCAACAAATTAACATTCCAATTTCAGGAAAACCAAACATTAGTTGCGATTAATAAGCTAAAACAACGACGAGAAAATACATCGAAACCTTACAAAAGAATGTAGTGTGAGTGTTTTAGAGAGAGAAAGAGAGATTGAGAGGGATAAATTTTCAGGCAATGAAAAGAAATTAGGGTTTGAATGAGGTGCTACTAATACTTCATCAAATAACCGGAAGGAGAGAAGGAAGAGAGAGAAAAGAGGTTACCTGTTGAAGCTTCAAGAAGCACAGCAATGGAGTAAGAAAGAAGAGTGACAAAGAAAAGGAGAAGACGTGACTCGTGAGAGACTAGTCACGAGAGAGATCACGTGAGAGGGAGGGTTGAGTTCTTATTCATTTTGTGGTCATTTTTTGGATTTTTTTCTAAAAACACCCCTAAAAAACTTAAGTGAGTGGAAAAACACCTTAATAAATTTTTTTTTTTGAAGGAACACTTCAATACGGCAAAAATGATCTGCCAGGACACCCCAAGCTAATCTCCATGGTAGTTTCCGTTCACTTTTTGCTTTGTTTGTCCATAATACCCTCACGTTTATCTCACATGCTCATTTAATTTCACACCCACTCATAAATAACCCTCCTAATTTCCCATCATTTACTAGTTTGGACACTAATTATGGAGCATTGAAGGAGAGAAGGACAAGTTACTTTGGGGAATAGGGCGTGAGAAAATGGAGCAGTAAAGGAGGTAAATGATGGGAATTGGGAGGGTTAGGGTGGGTGTGAAATTAAATGACCACACTTGAGATAAGCGTGAGGGTATTATGGGCAAACCCAACAAAAAGTGAACAGAAACCAACATGGAGATTAGCTTGGAGTGTCCTGGCAGGGCGTTTTTGCGGTATTGGGGTGTTCCTTCAAAAAAAAAATTATTGGGGTGTTTTTCCACTTATTTAAGTTTTTTAGGGGTGTTTTTAGAAAAAAAAAAAATCCTCATTTTTATAGCGCTAGACGCTAGTAGAGTAGTAGCCCTACTAAGGGCATAAACATAAGGATTTGGATTTCGCGAAAGTAGCAAATAAACCCCAAGAGTTATAGACCATATGCAATTAAACTCCTTTACTTTCTCAAGTAGTAATTAGCCCCCACACCTTTTCTTACATGTACAATTAAACCTTTCCCCAAATTTTTCGGCCAAAACATTACCGGAATCATGATGTGGCACCGGTAAACTTCATTTTTTTTCCCCAAATATTGTCATACATGCTTAACCTTTTTTTTATTTTTCCTGTGTTTCGATACATTTGGCATACGTACATAATGTTCTCAGAAGCATGAAATTGGGTGGCACCCACAGATTTTTTACAATAATATGTTGTTTACTATTGCATATCTGATATATCTTTATAGATAAATGCAACCTCCCTTAGTATTAATAATTAAAATGAAATTCCCAGCTAACACAATACAATATAGTCGGAGTCATTGTATAACTTTTTTTAATCACTATACATTAAACAATTCATGGATTAGGGCTTGAACCAATTTCCCAACTCGAGGTAGCTGCTGCCTAAGATTATCAAATTCAGTGCTTTAATATTTGGAGGAAAAATGAAGTTTATCGATTGGTGCCACATCATAACTCTGGTGATGTTTTGGCCGGAAAATTAGGGAAAGAGCTTAATTGTACATGTAAGAGAAGGTGTGGGGGCTAATTGCCACTTGAGAAAGTAAAGGGATTTGATTGCACATGGTTCATAACTCTTGGGGTTTATTGCTAATTTCGCCGATTTCGATCCTGTTTAATACCCCAATTTCAGTATTTACTCATTATAGTTGTTGATGTTTGCCACATATTAAGTTGATTACAAACAATAAAAACGGGTAAATTTACATATTTTACACATGGCAAGCATCTACCAAGTGATGCGTAAATGCGGAAAATGGGATATTGAAAAGGATCCAAATCCTAAACATAAACCAAGATCATGAATTTTTTTCAAAATTTTATTTTCATCATTATAATTTGAGGTTTTATTCCAATTTATATATTTTAAGTAATGGAGTACTAAATTTGATAAGTAACAAAAAGTTAACTTCACACGATTCTTCCGAGATGTTTCATAAATGATACACATATGCTTTTCTTCATGTAGTCTTCAAACTCATCACTTTTCAATTTTTCATGGTGCAAAGAAAAGATTATGCTTGAAGATTAAGTGAAAAAAAAAAAAATTGTCTCCATTTTCTTTATGTATGTATGTGCTAATGCTATAACCGTGCTACCTTTTGCTTTCTTGTTCCTAGTTCCCACTTTATAAATGGTCAAAAGATTGCAATTTGATGTGAAATTTCTATGAAAATGCAGGACCTACATATGAAACCTTGTGAAGATGAGGTGGGAGTATAAGTGGTAAGTATTTTATCCTCACAATTCAGTGGTTAGGGGTTTAAATCCTTATCTATGTATAGCGAACAAAATCTCCTCTGCTGACCTTTTTTTGTAAGGAGGGTCTCCTCCTCTACTTGAGCAATGAGCCAGCTCATCAAAAATGGGTTGGCTTGCCCGGCGCGTGTGATTTGCGGGCTATTGCATGCGTCCTTGTAGAAAAAAAAAATAAAAAATGAAACCTTGTGATTAGCTGATTGGATATTGGAAGACAACTATCAATAATGTTGTGTCCCCTGATAATTTCCGCAAAAGATAAAAGTTGAAGTCGAAAGCTAACAGAGCAGCTTCTATGAAGCACTACAAGACTGGAAATTGACTTGATGCTCTCTTTAAGTTTTTGCCCATATAATGTCAGCTATAGCACATAAATTGATCGAGTCCCATTTCATCCCAACACATAAATCCATTTGGCTAATTCATTTGCTACCAAATATTAATACAGATGGATATGTATTACGACGACGATTATGAAGATGAACAGATGGATATGCATTACTACGATTACCAAGATCATAATGAAGAGGAAGATGGCGATTATGAAGACGAACAGCTAAATATGCATTACTACGTTTACCAAGATCATTATGAAGAGGAAGATGACGATTATGAAGATCAACAGGTAAATATGCATTACTACGATTACCAAGATCATAATGAAGAGGAAAATAACGATTATGAAGATCAACCCTTGTCTGCATCTGGTTTTAAGTCAACAGATGCCGCCTCTCAAAGCACTTATGAACTAACTAACAGTTCCTTTCTTAGTGTCAATGTACCGATATTAGAAGGCGGAAATGGAGTCGTAGAGAAGGCATTGAGGATGAAAGTTAATGCGAAATGGGTTTATTTTAAGTGGTGTTTTATAGTGCTAAATGTGCTGATGGAGGTGTGCCAAGCTACATTAACACAAGAGAATGCAGAAGGGAAGATTAGCACTCCGTTTTACCTTAAGATGAGTGTTGTCACCTCTTCTTGCTGCTTGGCTATGTCGCTTGTTGAGATTATACGCGAAGGGAAGAAAAGCAAAGTGGTGTGGCGAAAGAGGGGTTATTGTTGCTGGTTTTACTCTCAAGGAAAACTATTCGGAAGGTTCTTGCTCTATTTTGGCATTGGTAGCTCGACGATCCAATTCATCATAAACTTGGTAGCATTAGAGGTCCAGAAAAATGTTGTCAATTTTGACTTTTTGTCATTGTTACTGTCAGTTGGTTATTTGATCGCTGCAATGACCGATCCTGCGGATAAAACTCAAGACAACGGTCAAGTGCAGAATTCATTGGCGCTGTCCTGCTGATCGAGTGTTCTCACTGTAAACTACAGTGAGATCTTCTCTGACTGCAAGGACTGAATACAGGCACCAAGTAGACTTTCAATGTTACCTTTCCTTTTATTTTTCTTTTTCCTTTTCTTTTTCTTTTTTTTTTTTTATTTTCTAGAGGGTGTGGTTATCCTAGATCATCTAATGATTTTCTGTTCCAAGGTATTAATACTGATGGCCAGTGGCCACCTCCGTTGCACCGATACTTTTCAAAGGTGCAGTATCCCGTATCCGATAATTTTAGGATACTGATACTTGTAGGATACTTGTCCGATACTTGAGAATACTTGATCGGTAATTTTTAGACATGTTTACATAGCTTATCTATTTTTCATCTTAAAAATTGTAAAATACACCTATGAAATGATGTTTGAATTGTTTTCATTCTAATTTTCTTAGTTATTTTCATAATATTAAGATTTAGTGCCTAGATTTCTAAGAAAAAGAATCATTTTTACATATTATATTGTTTAAATCATTACACGTATCCGTATCCTATTTTTTTAGAGATGCAGTATCCCGTATCCGTACCCGTCCCCGCACCCGTATCCGTATCCGTATCCGTATCCGTATCCGTGCAACCTAGGTGGCCACTGTGAGTTCTGTGACTGCGCTTTTTCGTCATACCGCTTAGCTCTTGCTGAGCCTCTCTAGCATTCACTAACTGATATCGTAAAAAGCAAAAACAGCAAGTGGATGATGCTCAGCTTGAGAAAAACCTGCTGCTAATGTCACCCTCGCGTTGCCTGTTGACAAGAGTAGCTTTGTGCAACACAGAACATACAATGAACATTGAATGGCCACATGAAGGTCCATTTTTTTTTGCTCGGGCATGAAGGTCCAGCTACCCCTGCCAAGCGCACCTGCTTGGTTACGTTAGAGTCATGATTTCCGTAATCAGACGTGTTAGAATCCCTATTAAAGAGGCTAACAATGATGACAAAGTGTTACAATAACAGTAATAAAAGGGTTTTCAGTTCACTCAGTCACTTGCATTTGTAACCTTTAGCAAGCAGGGAGAGGGATTCAGGGACACGAGAGATCTTTAAGGAGAATATATTTAGCAATAATAACTTGAATGAACAATGCGGTTTTGCTAAAAAATACAGACACCGGACGAATATGCTGGAATTTTGGGGTATTGTAAGAGATACATACTGCACAACAAAATAGGCCAACTTCAGGACATACGGAACGGAAGAATCCGGCTTCCCAGCACATATTATGCACCACAACAGAAAATTGCATATTGAGTTCTAAAGCAATCCACAAAGGAGCCTAATCAAGCCTAAAAAGTAAAAACAATGAGAACAGCTGTGCAGTTATCCTTGCATCCTCTCTCAAGAACAGCTTCTCTGACAAGCCTGCGGCACACAGTTGTAACAGGTAAACCATCCTGCAAAACACTTCCACCAGTTCAGACACCGTACAACCCGCAATTAGTTACTCCGAAAGCGCACAATGCACTCACAAGTCACAAGGCTTAGTACCTCATAAGTCATAAGGCCTCACACAGAACAAAATAAGGAAACTTCAGATACAGGAAATTATGTAGCATCCTTAATACTTAGGACTGTCCATTCTCAATATTCCTGAAAGAGTCGGTATTGCTTGTATTAGTGGACAAAAAGTAATTCCTTATCTAAAAGTCCTGTGCATCTTTTGATGTTAAGAAGGGCCAGTCAATGCCCCAACAAAAGGCCTATTCTTTTTCAATCTGGTTCTCTTCTTCCAATTTTCTTCAATAAAATCTTTTTTCTTTTTTAAACAAATCTATCTTTTTGTGATCCGGCCGTGTTATAAGACACTTATAAGCCATGTCAAAACAGCAAACAAAACACACAAAATAGAGAAGGCTTGGTTCAAATGTTCTTCCTAATAATAATATGTATCACTTACTCTTAACAGCTTGTCCACGAAATCAACAGCATCACTTGGTCCAAGTACCTACATAATCATCGATAAAACATCTGTCACATTCAAATTTAATTTGAAAGCCCACAATTTGAGACAGAATGATGATAAAAGAGTATACATACTCCCCAAAGGCCATCACAACCAAGAATAATGAAGTGCTCCCTTCCAGTGAGATCAAAAGATTGGATGGCTGGCAGTGCAGTAACACCCACCTACAATTCATGGATTCATTTGAGACAGGATCGACCAATATACTAGTAACAATTTGAAGATAAAAAATTAAAATAACTACTTCACATTATTTCTTTGAGAAAGCATTGACCAATATGCCAAATAAAGCAATTTAATGACACAATAAAAATACAGTAAGATAACTACTTCGCATTCTTTTCTTCATATGGTGTTTGATTTTTCTCGAGTTCCATTTCATCTGCAGGGCCTTCTGGACACTGGGTAGAGAAGCCGAGAGGGGTACTGGTTAGCTGGTTATGTGCGAGGATGTATGCACCTTACCATTACTTATTCTTTTCATTGAACAAACAAACCCTTGGAATTGCTGGCAGGGAATGGAGTAGCACTTACATAAATTATCATCCTTTTAACATGGATATGAATCCACATGTTTTTTTTTAAAAAACATGGGCATCTGGGCTTTGCCCGACTAATCCCATGGGCCCTTAAGTATATTGGATTAGGAACCAGCAACTCAGCAATAGCAAAGTTGCACCTAAAAAAAGCAAGTAAAACAAAAATACTGAGATGAAAACAGGAAGTGGTAAACATATAGCTGAAAGAAGATCAATCAGTAGACACATGTTCTAGGTATAGCATCAAGACCTTCTTGAATTGTCGATCCCCAAAAGCTCTAGAAACCTCCAGGCGACCCTGAATGCGCCCATTAGAACTCACAGACCCACCAGCCTGTGCACAATACAAAGAGCGTCTTCAATATTCAAGATCACAAAAGAGATGGCATCTGCATATTTCTAAATTCAAACAAAGGCCTCAGTCATATGTCAAACAATTATCACAACGCACACTCAAATGAACAACAACACAAATTAGAATCTGACACTCCAGAAAAAGTTATATTTTCCTGAAAGTTTAGAAGGCACCATTAGTTTTGCTGAGGGCACTAAAGAAACTAACAAAAGTTTTCAGACATCAATTACAAGTGCGTGCTGTGTGCAATTACCAAAAAAAAATTAACAAACTTTTTCAACAATTGGTTATTGTAGGAAAATAACAAAAGTCAAAGGACATCTTTTTTGTGCAATTACAATGTCAACACAACCCTTTATAAAAACATGAGTTGGTGACCTGCTATTTTAGAAGGACGGGATGCAACTTTCACAATCGTTTGAGACAAGGTCTCTAACCTTTTGAATACGAGCACGCTCTTGTGGATATATAGCTTTATGATCTCTGGTTAAAACAATGGCCTTCAATGAACTCAAAACATTTGAGTTATTCTGGCTATCAGTGCTAGGAGATCGTGCCACCACCGCTTTTGCATCTCCAATGTTAGCTACAAAGACCTAAGCGAAGCACAAAGAAACACGTTCAGATGAAACAATTAAACGCAGTGTCAAAAGTACACGATTTAGGGGATCATTAACAAACACACACATCCAACTAACAATAAATTTAAAAAGGTTTACAATCTATTCTGCGAGCATTTCTCACCAAATTGGATATTTAGTTTTTCCATTGCATTGTGTACATGAGCAAGGTATTAGGGATGAACACTAACTCCAACTTCATCACCTTGGTTCCAGAGGACAGGTCATGAAAGCTGAAGAATATCACTCTATCAGCTGTGTGACTAGCTTTTTCAAGATCATTACTAAGGTCCTCTAAAGTAGGCTGGGAGAGGTGCTCTCCTCCACCTTCTATCAAGATTAGAGTGCTTTAGTGGAGGGGAGACTTCCTATCCTAATGAGGCACATCAGTAATCATCCACTAGAGTAGAGAGGCGTGCTACAAGTGGCTCTAATGATGAATGAGCTGGTGGATGAAAATAGGCAGAAGGGCTCAAGAGCGATGGTGTTCAAGCTCGACTTTGAGAAGGTTTATGACATACTGAGCTGGGACTTCCTTGATAAGATGTCATCTGTATCCTCCCAATCAAATAATGTCAGCCGTTTATGGAAGTTTTCATACAAGTTAAATATGAGCAGTGACCAGTATATTGATGACTCTTAGTCAAACAAAAAGCACATAAACAAACCAATCATCCATCATCCTAGATTACTAGCAAAATGGAAGTTTTCACACAAGTTACTTATGAGCAAGGATCACAACCACTTAAGAAACGGATATAGACTTACTGTTTGTCCCAGTACTCATACACATACAGCTGTAGCGCCATCCTGCCATCCTCCTATCGGAATAATGTCACAAGGCATCATGTTAAAACTAAATCGGAGTACTAGATTCAATAGTTATCATTACAATTAACTTTAAATTTTCCTGAACACAAAGAAAATCACTAACAAATTGACAGAAGACATAATGAACCTGCTATATAGGTACATAGCATAATGCTACAGGAGATGTTTAAAATATCAGCAAGATACGAGGAATAAACACCACTCCCAGCCTTCCACCCCTTTAAATAACACCTGATATCAGTAGCTTCAAGGATTGTCATGATAGATAATATTTATGGTGCTAGACATGTTTCACCGTGGCAAAGTTAAGATATTAATCAAAAATTATAAACACGTGTCAGACGCTCGTGCTCTAAAGTTCAGCTACGTCTACCAGGCTTCTTTATGGAAAAGGGGTTATTAAAGCTAAGAAGAAACTAGTAGAATATTAGCATACATTGGAAGATGAGCAACATGTGCCGGGGTTGGGGGGGTTATTTTGTCAACTGTACTTGAATTTCATGTGACAAGCCAGCAAGTTTGACGGGTCTCAAGACAATCAATAGAACTTATAAGCTATATTCGATGTTCAGGACATCAAGAATATTCTCCCTAATAAGTTTGTTCTGGAAGGTGCTACAACCAATGCTTTCAAAATGCAGCACTATCTGCAAGATAAAATCAATAAAGTGTGGTTTATCGCCAGTGGTTTGTAGTGAAGTTCTTCACAAATAAGGGAAGAATGATAGAGAGTAAAATAAAGGGAAACAATTCAAATATTTTTATGCATTTTATGAACGTGTATATCTTTTGAAATTTTTTGTATATAGTTTAATAGCATGTTTCGGGATTGTCTCAATAAGATTACTTAGTACTAATCCCTCGGCTTTTCTAATTTGCCGTTTTCGCTTTTCGACGTTAAACTTCAAACATTATTTTCTCTCAAGATATGTAAATAAAATAAAAATTAAAAAATTGAAACTACTTTTCAAAACACATCCAGCAACTATTCATAATATAAATCAAAGTATTTTTTGACAAATCAAGGGTCAAACTTTGACTCAAAAAGCTAAAACGGCAATTAGAGAAAAAAAAAATACAGAGAGAGTATTACTTTACAAAGCTTCGTTTCCAGGTTTCCAAGTATTTTAGGATTATAAATAGACTGCTATCCTCTAGAAAATTAGTATGTCATATTATTATTTCTGGGCTATGTCTCTCACTCTCTCTACTTATTTCTGGTCTTCCCCATCAGTTCTATTCAACTATTCCTCAACCCTCTGATATCCGAGAAATTATTGTGTACTACAGGAGCACTGCTCCCTTCTCTCACAAAATAGAAAATTACCAATTTGAATTTAGAGTGGGTTCCACTTATTTTGTGAGAGGAGGGAGCAATGCTCCTGGACTATGCAATAATTTCTCCTCATATCCTTCTATATGCCCTTTCCTTTTTCTTTCTCCTCCCTCCTTGACTGTCTAAATTCATCCTTTCCCTTTTCCCAGTTCTATCACCAGCCCATCACAGAAAAGATAAATCTCCCAATTTGGCGAACCCTTCACATTTTCCTCTATTAAGCCAAATTCAACCCCAGACGTGCATTAATAACAGCAGCAGCAGCTTCACTGGATTTAAATACAGTGGCATGCCCATTATTAATGAAGAATGAAGACCCGCAATTTCAGATGACTACACCCATTGGTTAACCCTCCTCCTTAGATTGCCAAGCCATCCCACAATCTGTCAAACGACTCAAAGCTCTTACTGATGTACCAGTGACCCATAACAGGACAACTTTCCAGTCACAACTCACAAGTTTCCTGTGACCTCAACCTAACGACCAAGGCAACCCCCAACTTCATGTAACAATTATTTTTCCTTCCAGAACTGCTCATTCCTGTTCAACAACTTCAACAGATATTTCCTAGTCCTCCACCACTTCAACAGATATATGACCACTAACAATAATAACTAAAAGCCTGAAAAGCCCCTTCTATCACATACTGGAAACCTTGGTGTGGCACTTTCATTTTAGGCTAACAAACATGCGGAATTTTCAGAAATTGCCATATTCCAACACCTGCACACGTACCCGCATTGGACCCTTGACGCTGAGCCCAACTAACATAGGGCCAGAACTCAGTTTATTCAACCATATTTCCTATGAAGATTGCCACTTAAGACTTAAGAAAAGTAGCTCACATAAAGTAAATTATTGTACTACCAGCAGCACTTTCTTGCAGAAGAGATTCATCAGTCCTACGAAAACCTGAAATATGTAGGATAAAAAGAATCAGCGAAAGAAATCAAGCACGATAGATTTCATGAACCATCACCTGTGAAGGTCGAATATGATATATTTACCTTCAAGAATCGCCTGTTTTGCAGCTTTGACATCCAACTGCAGTTTTCAAAAATATACCAAAGGTTAACCAAGGACCATAAATCTTTCCCCAATGCAGTACATATATCATGATTCATGAACAAGAACATCAAGCACTGAAAATAAGGTAAGCTTGGCAGAAAAATCATGCATTTTAAATATTAAAGGGGATATATATACATATCATAGATTCATAGTGCAGGGCTGCTGAAAAGTTGTACATCTATTTCTGCACAGAATGTCACAATTATCTTCCACACTCAACACTCGTTTGATTAGCAAAATAAATACTTCTCCAGATCATTCCACCCCTGCTCATAAAACTCATCAAAAACCCTAAGTAGGTCCCGCTGAACATCATAGCGGCAATGTTGGCAAAAAGCCACCATGAACCCAGCTGGCCCAGCGGACTAATCTCCCTCTGTGTTGATGACTGCCTCTCTAATCTACTCCAGTTAAAACTTAGTCAACTAAGCTGCACCCTGAGCTTGGGGTGGGTAGCGGAGTGGCGCACCGCGCACCCCCCACTTGTTCCCATCAATGACTTGGGTTCAAGTCTCATCTCGAACAATGTTGGAGGTAACTTTGCCATTCAAAAAAAAAAATAGAACACTAAGCTGCATCCTCACCACTAATAGGACCGCAATCCAAACCCTCAACCATCGGCCAATTAAAACACTCAGTAAACAAAGTCCTATAAAAAGGTTGTCATTTTCTCCCCTACAACCTACAACGGTGGCATCAGTGACACTCTCACCTGAGTCCCTCTCCATGACTCCACCTCATGAACGCAACTCTTCCTCCTTTCTGCATTAGCCACTGAAATAATAAGAACTACCAAGTACAGTCTTCCTCCTTTTTTTTTCTTTTGCTGATATTCTTCTAGAGAGATAAACAATGCTTTTTCTAAGAGTTCTGTCATCAAGTAATCTTCCCAGCCAGGTTCACATAGTTGTGACCTTATCACCTTATGGATTAAGCCTTCCATTCTCTTCAATGAATGGTACATTATAATTTCTTTCTCAAACTATTCAAAACAGAAAGGCATTGCAACAAAGCTATGCCACCCAGAATTCCACCAACGTGAACTGGATGGCGTGATCCAGCTTGCAAACCACGGGCTCTCAGCAATCTGCTAACTATGCTCCATCTGCTCCTAGTACTAACTACCTTTCGGGTGCATATTTTGCAGCAAAGAAATCAAAGAAGGTCAAATTACAACCGACAATGAAATATCTTTTCATCTATCTTTTCATCACAAGTGAACAGCTTTACAACATACATACCCTCTGACAATCAAATAGGACATAAATGCATGCACAAGAAATATCACACGGAAATGAATCAACGACAATCTTATTAGAAACCATATAAACAGACCAACTCACGTGGGAATCCCGCTGAAAGGACATTCGAATGTAAATGCTTCTTGGCATATTCAGCAGCTAACCGACCTCCATGTCCATCATATACAGCAAAGTGTGCACATCTGCCACAATAATAATAAGATATACATAAGATTAATAGCCTTCAAGTCATCTCGTACTCTACTTTTTACCTCTATGTTTTGTGAAATGGAAGAGCAAATAAGCCATTCATTCAATAATCTGACTATAGTTATAAATTATTATCAATCATCATGATGATGAAGAACTCCAAAATGTATCACACATTCATAGATCCTCAACTTCACCAAGTCCAAGTAAACACATACCAATCATACCAAATTCAGCCATTCATTCAATAATCTAACTCCATTTATTATCAGCTATAACATTATCTCTCTACACTATACCCAAATAAACACAAATTAAACACATCAAATTCAGCATTTCAAAAAACAAAACACAACCTAAACCCTAATTCAAGTTCAAACAACTCAAAATCACAGGAGGAGAGATAAATTCATCAATTGAGACAACAAAAACCTCATATTCACGCTCGAGTCATCGACATTAGGAATTACAACCCAAGCATCCTCCATAGCCTGTCTGGCGCCCTTATCCTCAGCAGCATGAGCTTCAATGACGAAATTACTCTTATCCCTTGAATTACCCTCACCGCCATTGTTGTTAACCTCGGGATTTTTATTATCTTTTGAAGAGCTTGATGATGAATTTTGATTACAATGTTGTTGTTGAGCTTCATCGCCGCCATTGATAATGTCGGATATTGGTTTGGGTTTTTTCGTCGCAGAATCAGAAGCTTCGATTTCGGGGTTTTTGCGCTTGGTGAGGGGTTCTGTGTTTGGTGGTTTCTCGTCGTGGTTTTCGGGTGTTGTTGTTGTTGCTGAGTGTTTTCCGGCCATCATTGCGTAGAGTGTTCGGGCAAGGGATGAGTGGCAAAAACTCGGGCCTGATTGTGTAATTTATACATTCGTCTAGAGATGGCACTGAACACGGGTAGCACGAGACATGGCACGACTGAGTACGACTTTTACACGGCACGGCACGGGCACGGAGGAAGCACGGACATGAACACGGGCATGAATGAGTGGGCCTGAACTGGGCCCGGGCCTAGATTTTAAAAAAGAAGCACGATGGGACACGGTCAGGCACGACAGGGCACGACGAAAATTTTAATATTATTTGAAAAAAGCATGGGCACGGCACGACACATGCACGAGCACGGACACGACCTGGGCCTACCTTTTGGAAGAGCATGCACGACACGACACGGCACGAAGCACGACAACTATAAGCACAGCACGACACGACACTGTTACAAAGCACGAAGGCACGGCACGAAGCCATCTTTACATTCATCTAGTACTATTGTTTTACGACAATAGTAGGGGTGTGTTCTTTAGAGATTACCCGATTTTGTCAATTAAATTTAATTTATTTCGCTTCAATATGGTGGTTTTGACTTCAATTTGATAGTGTTCACTTCAGAAATCTATAGTATATCCAGTTCAATTCAGTTTACTGGTGTTGCGTTTTATGCAATGGTGTCCATTTTTCAATTCAATGAGTTCAATTCAGTTCTTCAATCATAAAGAACACACCCTAGGTCTTCATTAATACCTCTCTAAATCTCCTAAATTTAGGCAAAAATTTGCAATTACATGGATAAACAAGTGAAGTGAAAGGGAAGAAGAAAAAAAGCTTATTGGCTATATAATACAAAGAAGGTAGCACCATGTCCATAACACTTGAAAAATTTGTATCAACCAATATCCTCGTTCATCCACCCCGTTTCCTTTATAATGTTAGTCAAGGTGGACAATGTGAATCCAAACCTTAAAACTAGTTGAAACCAAAATTGATTTTGTTGCAATGAAAATGAGTGATGTGGAGTCAGTGAATTTGCTAATTGTAAATTAGAAGGTTTACTTTGTTGACATTTCATTTCTTTTTCACTTTAAATTCGCGTTGCTAATTACGATGACAAATTTTGGGGGTTGAACTATGAGGAAAACAAGCGAAAATTGAGGGTTTACAATGATTGTGTTTGAGAACCCATAATTTGACCCTGACTTTCCCCTCCTGTTTGAGTTAATGGATGTTACATGACTATCAATATGCAAGATAAATAGGAAAACTCACGTGAATATGTTACTAAGCAATTATTTAATCACGCAACTTCATGAGGCGACGGAAAGCATCCGTGTTTCCTTCTAGAGGTTTATCACTTCCTTTTTTTTAAATATTATATATATCACTCTTTTTTGTTGTGTTACGCATGAGACATGCTTATATGACTTTGTGTGTATGCTTTAAGAGTGGAGACATCAACTTAGACATTGTCAAGCAACTCATATCAAGTTGATCAAATCCGTTTACGATATACCGGAACTGCCATCTCCCTAAGTGTCGCAAACCGGACTATTGTTTCCCTTAGATCTAATTTGGTAGAGTGGAAATGAGAGCAAAATAAAGGAAGGGAAAAGAAATCGATTACCTTTCCCATGTTTGGTTTTAAAAGTAAAAAGAAAGTGACGAGAAGAGAAAGGAAATGATGGAAAAGTTTTCCTATAAAATACTTCATTTCCTTTCCTCCCAAATTGGCGGAAATTTGACGAAAAGTAAGTTTAAAAGTGTCATTTATTTTATTTTTTTCTAAATCACATTAACGAAACAACAAAAGTTATTATTTTCCTTTCAAATCCTTTTTATACAACCAAACGTAAGAAATATAATTCTTTTCTGTTCCTTTCTTTTCCTTCCAATTTTCTTAATATAACCAAATAAGCTACAAAAAGAAAAAGGAAGAGGGATAACCCAAATGCCTTTAACAATAAATAACCATCCCCGATTATAAGATTGAAGGCAATGATATTCAGAGACGTAATAGTTTTACTCAGCAAAAAAAATCGAGCTCCCACCCTTTACTCAAAATGACTTTGGGTGTGTTTCTT
This sequence comes from Tetragonia tetragonoides, assembly GCA_038025085.1. Classification (NCBI taxonomy): domain Eukaryota; kingdom Viridiplantae; phylum Streptophyta; class Magnoliopsida; order Caryophyllales; family Aizoaceae; genus Tetragonia; species Tetragonia tetragonoides. The sequence continues at coordinate 13,791,580 of CM076139.1, forward strand.
TAGAGCTTACTAGGGTGCGTTCTTTAGAGGTTACATCGCCACTTCTGTTCATTTGAGTAGTTATCAATTCAGTGATTCCCCAATTCAATTAAGTGATGTTCAGTTCAGTTTAGTTCAGTGGTGCCAAGTTCAAAAACCTACCTTTTGTCTCATATCAAATGATATTCAATTTAGTAAGTCTTGTGTGAGACCAACTCACAAAAAACTGGGGTCACTATTTAAAAATATAGGGGTCACTTATATTGAGCAGTGATCCTTGTTTCATTGAAAAGTGACCCCCTATTTTATCAAAAGTTACAGAAAAATTGTGTTATAAAAGTTTTTGTGTATTCTATTTAGTGGTGTTCAGTTCACTTATATTTTATTTTACTAGTACTCTATTTTATTCCGTTCAGTTCAGTTCACTTCGATTCTACTTACGCTCTAAATTTTCAACGTGAATTGCTATATACCGCTAAAAAATACTCACCACCGCCCTTAGAATTTACGATTTTGCCCTTCACTCTAACTCACTCTCCTCACTCGTTTTTTTTTTCCAGTTCGTAGTATCGGGCGTCTGCAATTTCCGCCTGACCCATGGGTCAGGCGTCTGCAAATCCCGCCTGATCCATGGGTGAGGCGGAATCTGCAGACGCCTGATCCATGAGTCAGGCGAAAACTATTGATGCCTCACCCATGGATCAGGCGGAAAGGGTTTCCGCCTAACTCATGGATCAGGCGGAAGGGGTTTCCGCCTAACCTTTGGGTCAGGCGGAATATGCAGACGCCTTACCCTATTTTTTTTGTTTTCTTTTTTTTCTCAATGCATTCGTTGTAATTATTATTAATATCATTATTATTAGTGTTATTATTATTGTTATTATTATTATTATTAGTGTTATTATTAATATTATTAGTATTATTATTATTATTATTATTATTATTATTATTATTATTATTATTATTATTATTATTATTATTATTATTATTATTATTAGTGTTATTATTATTATTATTATTATTATTATTATTATTATTATTATTATTATGGTTATTATTATTATTATTATTATTATTATTATTATTATTATTATTATTATTATTATTATTGTTGTTGTTGTTGTTGTTGTTGTTGTTGTTGTTATTACTATTTTTATTAGCTGTCATTGTTATTGTTTTAATATAATTATTTTGTTATTAATATGTGAATTAGTATTGATTAGTCTTTATTATTATTATTATTATTATTATTATTATTATTATTATTATTATTATTATTATTATTATTATTATTATTATTGTAATTATTGTTATTGTTATTATTATTATTATTATTGTTATTACTATTATTATTAGTTGTCATTGTTATTATTTTTTAATTATTAGTTTTATTATTATTAATTGATTTATGAATTACTACATTATTGTTGTTATTATTATTATTATTGTTATTATTATTAGAAGTTGTTTATTATTGTTTACTGTTTAATTAAAAATGTGAAATGATAGAGGAGAGGAGGAGCCGGTAAATCGATACCGGGGTTAGCCAGCGTACTAGCTGGTTCAGGACCGCGTCACACGAGGACGCGCGGGATTGATGCCTCTGTACGGAGACAGAGAGAGGCACTTCGTATGAGGGATGAGGAGGAGGAGGAACTCGATTACGGATCGAGCGAGTTCCACTCCGGGGATCAGTACATGGACGAGGAACCGATTGTCGCCGAATCCTCGTCCGTGACGTGGCGCGTGGCGAAAGGCAGAGGCGGTTGTTTATGTTTTATACATTATGTTTGTATGACAGTTGATATTATTATTATTCATTATGTTATTTTTTATGCAATATTGGTGATGATATTATCATTTGAATTTATTATTATTTTAGACACTACAAATGACATTATTAATAATCGTTGCGTATGAAAAACAAAAATTACATTAATAATCGGTCCATTAATAAACACGGTTCAAAAATTACATCAAACCCGCTAAACGATCCCAATGTGCTCTCCGCCTCTCATAAAGTTGCTCCCAACCAACGACACTATCAGAACGGGAACTAAACCATAATGACAATATCGGAGGAACAGGGAAATCTGACGCTAAGTTCAGACGGATATAATGGTTATACGAATCACCTAAGTGACCAATGACGAATTCTCAAACTGGACGTGTAACAGTCGAAGGTGCTTGCAACGGTAGCACAGTGAAACAAGCATATAACCCCCTTTCCGTTGCCGTATCCGAAAAACATAATCGCTGCATTGAAGATGTTGGCAATCGGGAACAAATCCTCAACTACTGTCATCCAGTGATCATCGTGACACGCACCTCCGTCCCACATAATATGGCGGTAACCAGCGTCGACCCCGTGAACGTATATGTGTTCGTACAGTGCTCGGTTAGCTAAGATTTCGTTTGCAATGCAAACTCTCGTCCATCGCCATTGCTCTTGGTCTCCGAAAACGTAGTCCGCAATGACACGGAAACCGCAATTACCATCCCCAACCACATCGAGATATCCTTCAATGAAAGGTATGATGATTCCCGGAATTTTGTTAACAAGATAGAATTCAGTGATATCTATTCCGTGTCCATCTGCAAGACAATATAATAGAAAGTCATTAATAGTACTTATCAAAAAGTACTTAACAACATTATGTACATGTTCAAAAATTATTTCATACCAGTACTCCGCACGACGTTACTCGATGAGGATGAGCTACGACCACGCCCGCGGCTCGAACTGGATGACCTAGGGCGACCACGACCCCTCTGGCTGTACTCCCATGAACTAGGATCATGTCTGGTAGAGGAACTCCCTCTCGGTCGACCTCTGACTGTCGTGTTCGCTTCCGGCTCGACGTAACTCGCTGCATCAGGATGAAGCTGCTCATGGATAAGGACAGATATGTTGCGCACAACTGCCGGGTCGCTTGAGTTAACCTCGTCGACGAGAGAGTGAAAGTACCGATGGTCCTCAGATGGATGCTCAGTCATGTCAAGCGTAGCTATCTCCACTGCATCACTAATAACGAGTGTTTGCCAAAATTTGTGGACACTATTCAAGCTAATTGGCGTGCCCGTATCCGTGGTCGTTTTCAACTCACACGCACACGGGATCTGATGAGTGGATCTCAATACACAACCGCAACGATCAAATACTTGGTCACTCAATTCTCTCATCCTCTTCAGCTCATCCGATAATATTCCTAAGCAGTAATGGGAAACATACCCGCTCAGATAGTTGAATGGGAAACCCGAGTACATCACACCTCTTCGTCTTCTGCACTCTTCAAGTGTGTACTTGATCTGAGTTAGTTGTGACTCGATTGACTTGTTGACCTTGTCCAAACATTGTCCAAAGCTCCAGTTGAGGAGTTCAACCACTGTTTTAGCGCGGCATGTGCACTGTCCACCCTGCAAGTCGTAGTGTTGCTAAGGTGTAGCACCTTATTCGTCCACGCAGCTACAAACATCTCTTTGTATCTCAGCCAGGTCTCCTCTACATAGGATATCACGTGAGGGTAAGAACTCCAAGTATCCTTCATCATACGCACTGCTATATCGTACTCAGCTTTTGTGGAAGCTTCCATGATAGATTTCCACTTCCCATTCTTGAACCTCTGCGCGACGATCTTATCTTTTCCACAAAGTCTGTACACTTTGTCTTCAACGACTTTGTTAATGTGCCATGTACAGAGCAAATGGGCACTCTCGGGAAATATCTCTCTAATAGGTGTCATCAACCCTAGCTCACGATCGGTCACAATTGATGTGGGGTGTACATCATTTCCAATAAGCATCCTCAACTTATCTAAGACCTACGCATAGCTTGCCTCAGTCTCATCCTTCATAATGGCATAAGCTATGAGGAAGTTCTTATTGCTTGGAGTCATCCCCACTATCTCAAGAAACGGCATCTTATACTTGTTTGTTTTGTACGTGGAATCTAAGCCAATCAACCAAGGAAAAGACCGAAGTAACTAAATTGATGTAGGGTGTGCCATGAACACGTGAGTTACCTCATTAGTAGCTGGGTCGGCTCTTGTCCAATATACGTAGTTATTCTCCACAGCTAAATGATGAAACTGACCAATGACATCTCTCTCTTCAAAATCAAGTTTCCTTATACGATCTCTGTAGTTGTACACATGTCGTCTAGTTGCATTGTCCTCGGGAAATTTTTCCTTAATAGCGGCCAAGATAGCACATGGCTTTGTTTGTGCCGAAGTCATGTCACGAACGAGTTGTTTTGACCCAGGACTAAGACCACTCATCTGACGATATCCCTCAGGAAACACAGCAAAGTCATGGTTGTGCGTACCCCTAATCCCAGGCAATGTGACAATCATCCAACTACTGGACCCATACACTTGTTCAGCTCTTAACTGGAACGTACATTTACAAGCCTTTGTTTTCGTCTTCTTCCGAGCAGCAGTATCTAAGTCTCTTAATTCCCCTCTGTATCGTTCACCTCGATTGCATCTTAACAATTTTACACTTCCATTGTTCTTGTGTGACGAAATTATCAACTCAAACCCGATAGTAAGGGCAATTTGTTTTGCCCAATTAATTGCATCTCTATCACTATCAAAGAACTCATCAGTGACGAAATGCGTACTGTAATCAACACCATCACCACCGAACCGCTCCAAAGGAACCTAACGAAAACAATGTTAGCTTAATCTTAAATTCAAACGTTTATCAAAACCGACTGAACCAAGGGACAGGCGTCTGAAACTTCCGCCTACTCCATGCTGCAGGCGGAAAAAACGGACGACTTCTCCATGGTGTAGGCGTCTGAGAATTACGCCTGAACCATGGAGCAGGCGTCCGCAATTTCCGCCCCAACCATGGTGCAGGCGTCTATTGTTTCCGTCTGTCTAATGGAACGGGCGGAAATTGCAGACGCCTACTCCATGGTTGGGGCGGAAATTGCGGACGCCCGATTCAAATTCTGCGAAAAAAAGATTTACCTTGGACGGCGTCGACCGCACTTCCTGGTCGCCGGCAGACATCCGCGGCCGTTGCTTCCTTACCGAATGAGTGAATGTTGATGAATGTTGGGTATGAGAGTGGGTGGTAGAGAGGGAGAATTGATGTGAGAGTTAGAGAGGGAGAGGATGGGTGAAAATGTGAAGAAGGGCAAAATTGTAATTTTTAAGGACGGTATTATGTAATTTTAGGGCAGTAAATAGCAACCCCCATTTTCAACTTGTGCAACCCAGTACGCTCTTCATTTTTTTTGTCTGTACTTAACCAAAGTTGAGTAGGTTGATCCGAATCATAGTATGGCCCAGTCAGCCGCCTTGAGCTGGCCCATAATTTGGCCGAAATCCATTACCCATCATCAATCTTCTCATTTTCCTTTTTCATTCATAATTTTTTCACTCTCTCCGTTCTCTCACTCTCTCTCCTCCCTTACCCCCGCAGCCTTCACAACCAGGGAAAAGAAGGGAGAGAAAATTCTCGGCTGCAATCGACATCGGAAGAAATCAAATTCGGTGCCCTAAAAGCAACACAGAGCCGAAGAATCAATTCGCAATTTCGCCATTTCGCGGTCGATCTGTGTGTTAGACTTTTGATTTTCGCTCAATTTTGTTGTTCAATTTGATGGCTTAGGGTTTGGTATTTTTGTTCGCAAAATCAATCTAATAAAAGGCCCAAATCGATGTTATTGTATTACTACTAGGTTATTATCATAGATGTTTCGAATTTTGTTTCATGCTCTCGTTTGGTTGTAGTATTAGCTTCTTGGTTTATCCATTTGGATGTATCTTGTTGTATCCATATACTGTACATTAACAGATTTTTGTTCGTTCGTCTTTCATTTCTAGCTTTTCTTAATATTTTCTTTTATTCAATTTTGTAAGTCGTTGATCAATTCATGCGCAAATATTCCGGAAAATAAAGTGAAAAACATATCCTTGAAATAAGAAGAAAAAAACACTGATAGTAAAATACTATTCAAGAAAAAAAAAAAGAAAAATTGGCAGAGAACAGGGGGAAAAAAGTTTTGTATTTAGAGCTGTAAATGGCTAGCTCTGGAGCAAACAGTCGTTTTAATGGGCGGTTAGGGATAACAGAGCCCATCTCATTAGGTGGACCAACGGAGTATGATGTGATCAAAAGCGGCGAACTTGAAAAGGTTAATTGCAAAATTTTGCTGAAATGTTATTGTATCGGCAGTCGTTTTGTTAAGTGATGTTGATACTGAAGTGACAATTATGGTTTACAGTATTTGGAGAAGGTGGGATTGTATGAGAGTCAGGAGGAAGCTGTCGGTAGGGAGGAGGTGCTCGGGAGACTCGACCAGGTTAAGCTTCATTTGTGTTTGGATGTTTTTCCGTTTGTGCTGTTTAGAAGTGTGAGATTAATACTGTCTTGGGTGTTCTTACTGTGATTGTGTAGATTGTGAAGACTTGGGTGAAAACAATTAGCCGTGCCAAGGGGCTGAATGAGCAATTGGTGCAAGAGGCTAATGCAAAGATCTTCACATTTGGTTCATACCGGCTTGGGGTATGCAGCCATCTCCATTTTCATTTGATTGTTTAGTTGTTTGTTATTGTCTTTTTGAATGGTTTTAGATTCTCTTCCAAGCGTAATGGTACATAGTTGGCTTAGAGTTGATAATTATGTTTTCTTTTTGGCCCTGTGGAAAATATGCAACTCTTTTAAGTTTCGCAAAGTCTTTGTCAGGATATGTAATGCATGTATTGTTTATATCTGAATTAGTTACGAATGGAGTAAGTTGGAATACCATTGAAATTGTAACTTTAATTGGGAATAGTGAACTATCAGTGAAATGGAGAGAGTGTCAATGGGTGTTAGTGTCATGCATAGTAGCTAAAATTGTCCTATATGTAGTATTTCTTTGGTGTTTCTAGTTAGACATGAAATTGCTTGAGTAAGATGAATCGTTCTACATGCTTATTCTGTCGAGTGCTCTAACTACAACTCATCATGAAGCAACCATTCTCATGCTGGCCTTCCAGCTGAGATGGTGATGGGGATGTTGGCAATGACCTAAAGTTTCAAGCATGCTCTTGTAACTTCTGTTTGCTTCTTAGCAGATTTCTTAGTATTCTGTGCTTCAAGCGTGCTGTTGGAAAACATGTCAGCTTTACTGAGTAAAAATGGCCTTTTGGTTTCTCTATTAGGTACATGGTCCTGGAGCCGATATAGACACACTGTGTGTGGGGCCTAGGCATGCTACACGAGATGTAAGATAAGACCTTAATAATCAGCTCTTTTTTTCTTTCTGCTTAAGTGCTGCCATTGCTCAAAGGTGCTCTAATTACTGGATGTAGGAAGATTTCTTTGGTGAACTTCACAGGATGCTGTCTGAGATGTCCGAAGTTTCAGAATTGCACCCTGTACCCGATGCTCATGTTCCGGTGATGAAATTCAAGTTTAATGGCGTCTCCATAGATCTTCTTTATGCAAAACTGTCACTTTGGGTGATTCCTGAAGTGAGTGTAATTTTCCATCTAATTGCTGCTTTTTTGTAGGGATTATGTAGGTACTACTCACAAGTTTTGTTTCTTTTTAGTTTTTCCATGGGCTGCATGAGTAGTATGTGCTTTACATGATGCTTGCATATTGCATCCACATCCAATTGGAGGTTACTGCGGAACTGAGTATCTGACGTCTATCATTTAGTCCTTGTACAATTGCATACCCTTTTTGAGGACAATGTCATGTAAATTGGTTTTCAGATCTAAGGTATTCGTCAAGATGATGTCCAAATAGCTTATGGTATTTGTTTAAAATCATTGTTGCTTCTAATTGCTATATTTCCTGTGAAAAAGGAGTGTTTGACATTTGTTTAGTTGTTTAAGTTTTAAACATCACACCTGATTTGTTTATTTATTATTTTTTGATCTTGTTTGGTATAAAGCCTTTTTTACCTTCTCATTTCCTTACCGGGGGGTGTCCATGAAATCAAATGAGTTGGTTTCATTGGACAGGGTGCAGCTCCGGATTTTTCAGATTGATCTGTCTTTCTCGGATGTGATATTGTCAGAATTTAGAACCTACAGATGTGATGTTGCTGTGGGAAACAAAAACAATTCTCAGTTTTCCTAAAGAGTGTATTACATATAGATGGCTGTATCCATGTTATATTCTGATTTAAACTCGGACAAGACCATATGGTGTTCGTATAATCATATTTATGGCAGTCACTGGAGCTTTATAGATATGCTTTTACTTGAGTTTTGTTTTGATTCATGTGTGCTGTTATTCCTAACTTTGTGCTAAATTGTAGGATTTGGATGTCTCCCAAGATTCAATTCTGCAAAATGCAGATGAGCAGACTGTTCGTAGTCTTAATGGTTGTAGAGTTACAGATCAAATTCTGCGTTTGGTGCCAAATATACAGGTCTAAGTTCTTATTCAGTCTGACATACTATGTCTAAGTTGTCTCAAGGAAAAGGATGGCATGCCGTTGATAATTGAAGAACCATATCCTTCTTGTGGCTGTTTTAGGGTATACCAAGTTTTGATATATATATTTTCTGAAGATTATGTCTTTTAATATTTTTCATGTGGTGGGCCAGAACTTTCGTACAACACTTAGATGCATGAGATTTTGGGCAAAACGCCGTGGCGTCTATTCAAATGTATGTCAGACTCGTTTTGTTTATTTAGGCTATCCTTACTAAACTGCTTTTCGTCTTTCCTGCAGAATTTCAACTGACTTTTCTCCTCGTCTGCAGACAATATTCTCACTCTATTGTATTGTGGTCAGGTTGCCGGATTTTTAGGAGGTATTAATTGGGCACTACTTGTTGCTCGTATTTGTCAGTTGTACCCCAATGCGTTGCCCAATATGTTAGTATCAAGGTTCTTTAGGGTTTATACTCAATGGAGGTGGCCAAATCCCGTTATGCTTTGTGATATAGAGGAGGGTCCTCTTGGCCTGCAAGTGTGGGATCCTAGGAGGAATCCTAAAGACAGATACCATTTGATGCCTATAATAACTCCTGCATATCCTTGCATGAACTCTAGTTATAATGTCTCATCGAGTACTCTGCGAATTATGACAGAAGAGTTCCAGAGGGGACATGAAATGTGTGAGGTATTTTTTCCATGCTTTATCTTCTGTGTTCCTCTCCTCGTTTATGACGTTTCCTTTGCTTTTCTGAGGTCTGTTTCCGCTTCTTGTCGATGAAAATTTATAATTTTGTAATATGTGTATTTCTTTTTTCTGCTTTCATGATGTTGGGATGTCATATTTGGATATGGTGTGCTACTAAGGTCTTAATTCTATGCTAATAGGGCTTCACCTTGTGTGTGTCTGAGCTCCTGATCAGCATTTGTCACCACATTTCATTCATGGTTTTCTGGACTTTTGTTATTTGCTAGACTTGCTTGTTTATTAATTTAGTAATTACTTTATTATGTCTTCTATGCTCCCTTGTATTGAGTTTCTGCATACTTTCAGGCTATGGAAGCTAATAAGGCTGATTGGGATACACTTTTTGATCCGTATCCCTTTTTCGAAGCATATAAAAATTATCTGCAGATAGACATTAATGCAGAAAATGCTGATGACTATCGGAAGTGGAAGGGATGGGTGGAGTCTCGTATACGTACGCTTACATTAAAGGTGATGAAGCCTGGACTGTCGATTGGCAGCACATTAAAGTTGACAATTCTTGCTCCTTTTCCTCTTCAAAATCCTTTCCTGACTTCTGTTGTTAATGCAATTCCAGATAGAGAGGCATACGTATAACATGCTTCAGTGCCATCCTCACCCAGGTGAATTTTCAGATAGATCCAAACCTTTTCGTTGTTGTTATTTCATGGGTTTGCAACGCAAAAAGGAGGTTACGCCTGGGGAAGGTGAACAATTTGACATAAGGATGACTGTGGATGAATTTAAGCAAACTGTTAACATGTATTCCATGTGGAAGCCTGGAATGGAGATTCGTGTGAGCCATGTAAAACGGAGGGGTATACCTGCCTTTGTATTCCCTGGGGGTATTAGACCTTCCCGTCCTACTAAATCGTCTGGAGAAAGTAGGCGATCTGTGGAGATGAAGGCTTCTGTCCATGCTCTGGCAAACTTGCCATCTGTAGATAAACTAAGTGATGGAAGGAAGAGAAAAAGGGACGATGATGATACATTGAGCACTTTGGGAATTCCTAGGGGCTCGGCTTCTTTGGCTTCCTCGAGTGTGGGAGGTCGTGTGGGTAGTCCTGTCAGCACTGCAACTTCTTTAGTAAAAGTGGATTCTGAGACAAATGGATTTGGGGGGACAAAGGGAGATACAGATGATGCGGAACCGTTACATAATTTGAATAATGGTGAATTCAATGGATCAATCCAACAAATTCCGCCTGTCATGGCTTCATTGGCTTTGGCTCCAGCTGCTTCATCAACCGCCAAAGAGACGGAGAAGATGGCAATTGAGAATATCATGTCAGGTCCTTATGCTGCACACCAAGCTGTATCCGAACCTGATGAGCTTGAGTACAACTTGCAAGATGCTAATCAAGTTCAGCAGCATTCTGGAAGTGTCACTAAGCCACCGGAGGATTGTTCCTCTGTCAAGGCATCTCAAGCAGTTGTGATGACTGGCACTACTGCTTCTCACTCCTGTTCGTATAATAATGGGGGTTTGGAGGAGCTTGAGGTCTCATTCTATTCCCAGATCTCTTCATTACTTTCTAGTGCTATTTCACTATTGATCAGTAAACCTGCAATTTGATTGGTGTATCCTACCCTGCCATACAATATGCCTAGGCCCTTCTGAGTTCTGACATCTCTGCTTTAGTACAATTCCTACTCACCCTTTTACTCATGAAATGCAATTTTCAATGTTAAGTAGATTAGTATGTCCGTCTCACGTAGGTGTGCCTTCCAGAATACTGTAAGGACAGCATGCGAAAAATTGCCCTTGTTGCTATATTTGGACGACTATCTGTGGCATTCAAAATAGTAAAAAAATAACATTTCATCTAAATGATTGTCTTTGTTTTTTGGTGCCAAATTAGTGTCTTTGTTAAATTGGTCGTCTTGAACTTGTTTTTGACAAAACCGATGGCAATCTAAGTTTACTAATGTAGTTACCTTAATGTTTGTTAGCTTTTGGTCGTATCTTACTGAATCTACCATTTCTTTTTTGGACCTTATGTTAGCAATTTGGGCAAAAGCTTACTGTATAAATTTTGCTTATATTAGCTGTTTCTGTGCAGCCGGCTGAACTTACTATGCCAATACCTGCTTCAATGAATCCTGCTCCAGTACAGAAAAAGCCACTTATCAGGTAACCTCTTTCTGCAGTGAAGTGCCAATTTTGAAGGACGATTGCCATATTATTTCAGTGGTTACTGTTATACGACGATACACTCAGTGATGCTTTATCTCGTCACTTTGACAGGCTCAGCTTCACGTCCTTGGGTAAAGCTACAGGTAACAGTACATGAAGGAGCCTTTAGAGTCAGCTTGAGCGACAAGGCATTGGAGGCATGTTTAGATTTTGTCAAGGGCTCTCACCTGCCCAAATGCTTACAGTAATACCTCATCATCAGAAATGTATTATGATCAAGTGATAGAATTCCTTTGTATAAATGTTAATAAATTTCTGAATTCATAAATTGTGCCCTCTCCACAAGATTGTAGATGAGGATGTGGAGTGGTGCCCAAAAGTCACTGTCTCTTCTGAATTTCAATGCACCCTTGCTCTTTCTCCTGTGCTTGGTTTCGTGAGAAACGTTATATGATGATGATAGCATTGCCTATCCGCGCATCTTCTATGAGTGTGTCACCGCCACTGCTAGTTTATGTTTCCTATTGGAAACCATTGTGAGCTCATTAAAATTCAATTCCTTCATGCAGGCAAGATATCCGGTTTTCGGGTCGAGTTACAAATTGACAGGTTTATTTTTAGCCATTAGCCTATATTTTATTGACCATATATATATATATATATATATATATATATATATATATATATATATATTTTTTTTTATAGAGTAAGTCTTGTGTGAGACTAACTCACAGAAAAATGGGTCACTATTTAGAAATGTAGGATTCGATTATTAGTGTCATGACCCTTTTTTAACTAAAAAGTGACCATTGTCTTACCAAAAGTTACGATAAAACTGTCTTAAACAAGTTTTTGTGTTTTCGATAAACTTTTTTAAAAATAGTAAGCGTTTTTATTAATTCAAGAAAAAGTAGAGAGAATAAAACAACTATAATATATAAAATCATCCATAACAATGTTACTATTAAATATTCTCTACTAATTTGCACTAAAAAAAAATATTCTCTACTAAACAAGTAGGAGTACAAAGGATGAGAAAGAAGATTTGGACACGAAAAGTACATGCCACTAAAACTCAACAATATTTGTACCTTACTTATTCCCACTTGTGAACCATTTCAATTCTTTCACACACTAGTTTATTAGTAGTCTGCAGTATTAGGCTAAAGAAAGGGAAAGCGTGGAAATCAAAATTTGACCTTCTGGATTGTCTAAAATCCGTTAAGCTGGGTGCCAGCAAAAGTTTGTTATTGCCTTTTTTGTCTTCATCTCACCTTTTAAATTTAAAATTCCTCTTCCTTTCATTTATAATCAACCCCCCCAACATTTATGATTCCTCAGGGCTCAGTCCACATTGCTTACCCAAAAGAGAGGAGAGAGAGAGAGAGAGAGAGAGAGAGAGAGAGAGAGGAGAGAGAGAGAGATGGTTAAGTTTGGGGAAGGGCAACTGGACATGGTGCTAGTGCCCTTGGGGGTGCTAGTGTTTGGATTATACCATGCTTGGCTAATTTTCACTGTCAAACGCAACCCAAAACGCACCGTTATTGGTCTCAATGCTGAAAGTCGTCACCAGTGGATCTTTTGCTTGATGTCTGTACGTTTTCTCTTTCTCTCTCCTACTATATCATATGTTTGATTAATAGTATTATTGTTGCATGAAATGACATGAAATGGAAGCAAATTCAGTGTTGGAGAGTATTTTCTTGATCAACAGGGAACAGAATTTCCTAAATTTATCAAATTAATACAGTCACAAGTGGAAATTCAGTTACGAATTTAATTAATAGGGCTTGTTGGAAACCAGTTGGTGATGAACAGGAATGGTTTCTGTTTTTAAGTATTTTTAGTCAAAAAGAAGAAGAAATTGTTAGTCCTTTGTGGGTCTATGAGAAACCGACTCTCTACTAGGCGACTAGCTAGGGGTAATGCTGTGTACATCTGGACCTCGTTAGAGGGATATTCCTGGGTTGTTGTTCTAGTAGTCAAAGTTTTCTTAGTGATGTGAAATTGATTCAGTTTGTAGCCCATATTACAGAAACAATGAAGAACACACGAAACTACAAAAGGCAATCAGTCAATGATTCTCTGAAAAACTTCGAAAGGCCTATTAATTGGGTTTGACAAAAAGGAAAATACAAAAATTATTACGCGTGACAATAAATAATATTCCTAGTACTTCCTTACTATATACTACATGATTATATGGGTGCCTGATTAAAAAATGTTAGCTTTGGATGACTCATTATACAAAAACTAATATAGGGTATGTGTAAGTTGAATATAGGGTGTAAAAGATTTCCAGGGAGGTTTTATGAGTTTTTATTAAATGCCAGATTTGTTTAAACACTCAATCATGACCTTTAATTTAGAAATGATTAGGGAATAAAAATTGATCATTAGGGAAAGAGTGACTTAGCTTGCGAACTATGATTCGAGAATATACTTTTGTTATATTTGTGACAGGGAGTTGATCATTCCACTTAACATTTTATAATTTGGTTAAACATAGAGGGAGGAAGACGATAGGAAATTGAGCATTATCAATTCACATGGCATTGAGGCATGTTTGATTAATCCTCCAACACAAATTATTGCGGTTTCTTTCATCCGATGACACAGTAGCTATATGATTCTCTATAGTCATAGAAGACTTCAAAATGTCAATATTGGAAGGTCATTCTGAACAAATGGAGTATCATGCTGGGATTTGGTCTCCTAGAAACCCAAACGGATGTATTTAATTATCCCTGTGTAGAATATGTTGCTTGAATAAGTGTATCCAACGAGATGCATAAATCTTGGAACAAGAAATCATTTAATGTTTGCGATAAAAAAAAGAACAAAAAGAAATCATTTAACGCCATGGTGGGAATGTAGGTGTATCTCTTGTTTTTTGAATACTTTTGGTAAGTACATGAGTGGAGAATGCCAAGAGACCATTATGAGGATCCTATAAAAGGGGTTGGGGTAAGATAGCTCAAGGTGTGAGATTGCTCTCCACCACTAAGTGAAGGTGGAGCCACACTGACCCTAAGTATATGTTAGACATAAGTTCCTACGCATATTGTCCGTGGAAGGGTAATCAATGGCGAGGATACACAAATGAAGGAGATGATGTTGTCCATATAGGGAAAGGACAATGGTAAGCTTTCTATTCAGGTTTGGGAAGAGTACCAAGAGTTGTATTCGGGCTAGTATTTGTATTAAGACAATTTGTTATCACAGTGGATGTTGTCATCTTGAAGATATAATTGTTATTTGAGACAAGGTCTTTCATGTAACTTATTGTGGTGATTCTCATTACTTTGATTGTGATATTTCCATTATCTAGAAGTGGTATCATATTGCTAGACCTAACAATTGCATGAGAAGTCATGGTAAGACGATCCTAGTAGATGGTGTAATTCATTAATGAGACCCTGGAATGCGGAGCTGATGGTGCAACTCCGACTTTCATATTAGTTGCTGGTGAAATCATGTCGATGGTAAGATCTTCGCAATTGATTTGATGGATAGACCCTAATTTTGAGTACTACGATGAGAGTACATGTTGACAATCAAAGGGATTTGCCTTATTGAAGGAGGAAATTTGGGTGCCTTGACGAAGGGTAGTGTGTTGGAGAATCGGAGACCACGAGCAGTTGTAGCACATATGCTCAGGAAAGATTGAGTTGATGGAGGATGAAATTGAGTTGATGGAGGATAAACACCTGCAGCATATTGAGCACAAATTGGAGGCCTCATCATGTACTCAGGAAGATGTGGTGTCATGTGATGGTGATTCTTTCCCATGCATACACGCATTTAGTTGGATATATTCATCTAAACACCATTTTCTTCCCAATATAATTATGTGGTTTGGGTTGTCTACTTCCATTAGAGTCAAATTGGCCTTTCTGATCCTTAGAGAACCATCCAAGCAGTTGGAGCTTAGAATTGGAAGTCTCAGAATTACAAACAGTCTGTATATGTGGACTGTGGATGGTTGCCTTAGTCTCATGGGCAAGGATCCAAGAAACCTTGTTTGTGGACCAAGAGCACAAAAAGCATGATAACTATTTCTCCTTTACAGGATGCAGATCAACCTGCTCAACTTGATCTGTTAAGTATGGGTGAGTAAGATCATGCAGCTCCAGAGCCTGGCTAACATGCTCCAAAATAAACCACTAACTGCACTTGAATTTGAATAGCCAAAGATTAAGCAAAATAATTAAATTACTCAAAAGAAACTTCTTAGATGTTTGGATGTGTTAGCAGTTTGCAGCATAAGGATGCATGTTATACAGCATGTTTATAGTTGCGCCAGGAAACCCTTAATTCCTAAGCTGTTAAATACTCGTGCTTGATTCAGATTTCCATTGCCTAGCAAATATATTATTCTTCATTAAAGATTTGATATGCTTATCTTAAAATAAAAGATGCTTGTTGATAGAAATATTCACCTTATGCAGTGAACATGTGTGAAAAGTTGAAATATGTGATCATATGCTCTATATACAATCTGTAACATGCAAAAATCCTCTCAAGACTGTTAAAATGACCTGCTTAATGGAAAATTTTAGACCTCAGAAATTCCTTGAATCTGTTGGTTACCATGGTTCAGATTGGCTTTCCACTGTTTCGTTTATGTTGGGCTTGGAAGTCTTCAAATAAGTATACCCTTCAATCCTTCATGAACAACTTTTGATCTCTTGATCAGCTCCACTTGCAATACAGATGTCTTCAAAAATGTGATTTATGTCTATCATTTCATTTGCTTATAGTAGAATGATGGATGTTCCCTCAACAGGAGGTGATAGTTATTTCAGCATATTTATCTGACATGGCTCATTCTATGAATTAAATTTCTTTCAGTACACAAAAGTTGATTCATGTAGCTTTTCTGTCTTTCTGATAATAACTATTGCGAACTTGGAACTCCAGGAATTGACATTAATGATTGATTCCAGGATCCCCTGAAAAACGGTGTTCTGGCGGTTCAAACGATTCGCAATAACATAATGGCATCCACCCTTCTGGCAACGACAGCTATTACCCTGAGCTCGATCATTGGAGTTTTTGTGAGCAGCACATCAAATACCGCCAATACTACTAAGCTGATCTATGGTGACAAGGGTGCCCTCGTGTCATCTGTCAAGTACTTCACTCTCATCCTCTGTTTCCTTGTAGCCTTTATGTGCAATGTTCAGTCAATTAGATACTATGGCCATGTGAGCTTCTTGGCTACCTTGCCTACATCACAAGGTAGAAAGGAAGCAATGGAATATGCTGCTCGAAGCTTGAACCGAGCGAGCCTCTTCTGGTCCATTGGCTTGCGAGCCTTCTACTTGTCCTTCCCTCTCTACCTATGGATATTCGGGCCCATCCCCATGCTTGGTAGCTGTTGCATAATGTCAATCGTGCTCTATTTCTTGGATACAACCTCCAGTTTCACACGGCAACTTCATGGTCAGTCCTTTAAAGATAAAGATTTTGATATTAGTGATGTGGAGACTGGTTTTACAAATTAAGTAGCATATCTATGATTCAATTTGTTGAGCACCAGTGCACCACATGGATGGATCCTCTCTTGTTCTGTTTCATTCAATCCAAGAATGTGAAGTATCATTGCCAACCTAACGCGGGAAACACATGGGATTTGGATCGTTGTAAAAAGAGCAATTCATTGATTTGGAAATAATACGTCTTCTTTAATTTAGGGGTGACAAGTCTGAGTTTAGTTTCATACACACTACCTGTGTCTAGAATCTAGATTTTGTTGTATATTTCAGTTCTCTATTGTTTATTGTTGTATGTGAGATACTGCCTATAGTATGAGATTTAGAATTACGTATTTTGGCTATTCTCGGAGATGTACTCATTGAGGAAGCTGTCTCCAATTCTTTAGCACTTTAACATCCTACTTGCCAGAATATATAGTGACTATTTTTTGTGCATGCATTAGCAAATCTCCTGGCTTTATAGTCCGTTAGGGAGGAGGGGAGTGTTTAACGTTAAGCCTCGAACTCGTGACCTTAAAACTATGGTCACCAGTTTGGGGGTTGTCACCACTCTCGCAGAGCCCCACGCCTTAATTGCTGGCTAACTGCATCATATAGATGAGTTGATTTTATTTATTAACTTTGTATTAATGTTAACCCTGAGAGTGTAGCTCAGCCGGTAATACATGGTTCGCTAACTTGGTTAACTTGGTGACTGTGGACAACCATGTTATCTAAAAAACTAAAAATTAACTTGGTATTATGCTCGTCCTTTTTGGCGCTCCAGCCTATCTTGGGCCAGCCTAGTGGTTCGGTTGGCTGGGGCTGGCTTCCAAGATCCCTCCCCTAGTTGGGCCTAAGTATTGACTATTGAGAAAACGACGTTTGAGTCAGTGCTTCCATAGTTTAATTTTAAATATAGTTTGAAAAAAAAATTGCTAACGTGCAAGAGAGAGAATTTTGATGATAGTACTTGAGAGTGACAAACAGAACGTGCTTTATTTATAATTAGAATTAGAATTGAGCTACCCAAAATATTGCTTGTTGATACTGGTGTGGCTCCACCCAAAAACTGGAAAATTTCTGGAGATATATGACATGAGCTAGAAATTCTTACTTTTAAAGCAATAACAATTGGATATATAGGACATAATTACCATTTTAAAAAAAGAAGTAAAAGGGGTGAAAATGGTGTAATGAATGAACTTCATTATTGGGGATTGATTGCAAAAAGGGAAGCTATGATTAGGTTTTTCTAGAACTTCAGTTAAAGCAAAATCCAACAGGTAAACAGAGATAATTGGAGTACTGTGATAGTGTTATCATGTTAGCTTTTTGGGGTACTTTTAGGTGCTGGTGGGTCTGTTTTTGGCCTATTGACAAGGATGAAAAGAGTGCAGAAATACAATCACCCATACAATCATGCTAATTGTTATGTTAGAAAGTAACGAGGTTTAATTGCACAAGGTTCATAACTCGTGGGGTTTATTTGCTATTTTTACGCTTTGCGAAACTGAAACTTAAAAACAAGAACAGAGGAACAACAGGAGTTGATGTAGTTTTGCTGGTACGTTGAGATTGAGTAGTTGGACATTCGGTTTGATCTCATATCTGTGTTGGTAATGCAAACATATTTTGGAAGCCATTGTTTAAATTTAAGCTTATGTTCTTTGGTCTTTCTCTTTCTTGTTTTGGGTGTGCGAAATGAAAGTGTCCCACATTGGAAAACCAAAGAAGTTTTGAAAGGTTTATAACTAAAGGGCTTCCTTTATTGGTTTGAAGAACTACCCCCTATGGATTGGGCTAGAGTTGGGCTTCCCCACGCGCGCGCCGCCGCCGCCGTCCGTCCGGCTCGGTCGCGCGTCGCGCGTCGCGGTGTGGCCCATCTTTTTGGACGAAGTTTATTCGAGAGTCTAGTTTTTATGAGACTCTTCGTTTGACAAAGTCCAATCCACGTTTGTTAGTTTTCGTTTGAACGCTTCAAACCTGTTTGCACGTTCCCTGATTTAACTCCCCCATTATCTCAGTGGGTTATGAAAACTGCCTCCCTCCTTGTTAATAAATATCGTTCTTTTCAGCAGTTTTGATACACACAGAAATCTTCTTCTCTCCCAAAAATTTTCCTCTCTGGTTCTGAGCATATTTTCCGAGTTCCATATTCTGTAAACCGAGTGCACTGTTTACAGAGGCGCTGTGTAACCTTGGGGGGCGACGTCTATACTGATTTGCACCGTGATCAGGACGAATTTCGCTTCTAAGGCAGTGATCTCATTCACGCCACAACTTACATTAAATTCATATTCGCCCAACATTCCACAAATATTTTTCTCCTCTTTTGTTTCAGTGACAATTATTTACCAACAATTTAGAAGCGAAATTCTTTTCTTATTGTCACTGATTAATTTCCTAACCACAAAATGGCTCTCTCCATCAACAAATTGATCCCTGACCTTTCCAAGATTGAACAACTAGATGGCGACAATTACAAACGCTGGTCGCAGAGGATGCTAATCTTCTTTGAACAACTTTATATTGATTATGTTCTCTTCAACGACCCTCCAAAGGCCATTGTTGCTGCTAGTTCTGCTGTTGTCACTATTTCGGATACCACTCCGGACCCGAAGAAAGACAAAGGGAAAGCTGTTGATCCAGACCAGGCACTCAAATACGAAAAGGATAACAAAACTGCTAGAGGTCAATTACTCAGTCACATGTCGAACCCTGTCTTTCATCTGTTTATCAAAAACAAGTCTGCCAAGTCAATATGGGAAATGCTGGAGAAAAAGTATGGTGCTGACGATGCTGAAAAACGCAAATATGTGACTGGAGATTGGCTTCGATTCCAGATGGTGGACAACAAACCAATCATGCCTCAAGTTCATGACTATGAACACCTTGTTGCTGACATACCTGTTAGAAGGCATGCATATGTGAGAGTACTGCAAGGCAATGTCCTCATCGAGAAACTTCCTGACTCTTGGTCCAACTACCGCAACTCTCTCAAACACAAGAAGAGGGACATTAAGCTTGAAGAACTGATCAGCCACATGAAGATAGAGGAAGCAAACAGGCTGAAGGATAAGGGTTCATCTGCTGTCAATGAACTTGCTGTTAAGGCTAACATTGTTGAGTCTTCTGTTTCTAAATTTGACAGGTACAACAAGAACAATACTGGAAAACCGAACCAGAAAAAATTAGGAGTCCAGAACACCAAGTTCGGAATGAAGAAAGGCTCGAAGGAGAAAGGCAAAGGCGGAGGATGCTACGTGTGCGGCAAACCTGGACACAGGGCATACCAATGCTACAACCGCGCTGATGCACCGAAAAACCCCATCAAAAAGGAGAACAACAAACCCCAAGCAAATCTGGCTGAGGAAGATGAAGTCATTGTTGTTGTTGTCTCCGAAGTGAACCTGGTCGGGAACAAAGTTGAGTGGATTGTTGACACAGGAGCAACCAAACATTTCTGCTCAAACCGAGAGATGTTCCTGGAGTTCGAAAAGGCTACTGAAGATGAACAGGTTTACATGGGTAACTCCAGCAGCTCGGAGGTTTTTGGTAAAGGGAAAATTTTACTTAAATTAAACTCTGGAAAAACTTTATCTTTGCAGAATGTCCTGTATGTGCCTTCTCTTCGCAGGAACCTAATCTCTGGTGCTCTCCTTAACAAGGCAGGGGTGAAGTTAGTTTTTGAAGCTGATAAATTAGTGCTAACTAGAAACGGGGATTTTGTGGGGAAGGGCTACATGTCGGGGGGACTCTTTGTTTTAGATTCTGTTGTTGAGTATGTTGTAGCTAATAAAGCTTCCTGTTCTGCTTATTTCGTTGAGTCTTATGATATTTGGCATGCTAGATTGGGTCACGTAAATTCTAGCTCTATAAAACGCATGCAGAACATGGAACTAATTCCTAATCTAGCTAATAATGGACTCGATAAATGTGAAATCTGTGTTGAGGCAAAGTATGCAAAGAAATCTTTTAAGTCTGTAACCGAAAGGAAAACTGAACTGTTAGAATTAATTCATTCGGACTTAGCAGACTTTAAGAACACAGAAAGCAGAGGTGGTAAACACTATTACGTTACTTTTGTAGATGACCATTCGAGATATACTAAAGTATATCTTCTTCGAACTAAAGATGAGGCAGAACAAAAGTTTATGATCTTTAAAGCCGAAGTAGAAAATCAGTTAGACCGTAAGATTAAAAGACTTAGGTCCGATAGGGGTGGAGAATATGGTACAAACTTCCTTAAGGATGTATGTGAGAAAAACGGGATTATCCATGAGACGTCACCCCCTTATACTCCACAATCAAATGGAGTCGCTGAACGGAAAAACAGAACACTTAAGGACATGATGAATGCAATGTTAATTAGTTCTGGTTTATCCAGTGAAATGTGGGGGGAGGCTATACTTTCTGCAAACCATATTCTTAATAGAGTATCTCATAAAAAATTAGACAAGACCCCTTACGAACTTTGGAAGGGCTACGCGCCCAACCTTAAATACTTGAGAGTGTGGGGGTGTTTAGCTAAAGTTGGGTTACCTGACTTTAAGCATAAAAACATTGGACCTAAGACTATTGATGCTATTTTAGTTGGATATGCTGAAAATAGTACTGCATACAGATTTCTATGTCTTTCTGATCGTTCTATGTGTGAATCAAAAGGTGCTGAACTTTTTGAGAATGTATTTCCATTAAAGAAAACTGCTGTTTCCCATGAGAATGTGCCTGCTGGTTTTGCATCTTCTTCTGTGTCTGTGTCTCCCTCCATTGTTCCTAATACTGTAAGTGAACCTAGGAGGAGTAAAAGGCGTAGAACGGAAATCAATTTTGGTCCCGACTTTGTGACATCCCTTTTAGTAGAACTCACAGATGTTAATAAACTAGATGAACTAATTGTGTGTCTTCACATGTTAGAAGATGATCCTAAGACATATGAAGAAGCTATGAGTTCTATAGACGCTAGTTTTTGGAAAGATGCTGTTAATAGTGAGATAGAGTCGATAATGTCTAATCACACTTGGGAACTAGTAGACTTGCCTAAAGGTAGTAAAGCCATTGGTTGTAAGTGGATCTTTAAGAAGAAACTTAAAACAGATGGTACTGTGGAAAGATTTAAGGCAAGACTTGTGATTAAAGGGTTCACACAAAAATTTGGTGTAGACTTCTTTTATACATACTCACCTGTAACTAAGATCGCCACTATTCGTGCTTTATTTGCTTTGGCCTCCATTCATGATTTAATTATTCATCAAATGGATGTTAAAACGGCCTTTTTAAATGGTGATTTAGAAGAAGAAATTTATATGGTGCAACCTCCAGGATTTGTTGCTCCTGGACAAGAGCAAAAAGTATGTAGGCTTAAGAAGTCTCTGTATGGTCTAAAACAAGCCCCAAAACAGTGGTTTGAAAAGTTTCATAAAACTATTCTTGATTTTGGGTTTGTAGCTAATGGGTCTGACACTTGTGTGTACTCAAAGATGTTTGGTAAAGATTGTGTGATTATTTGCCTGTATGTCGATGACATGTTACTGTTTGGTACACACATAGATGTTATAAATGAAACTAAGAGTTTTTTGTCCTCTCGTTTTGAAATGAAAGACTTAGGTGAAGTAGATGTAATTTTGGGTGTTAAGATCATAAAACACCATAAAGGCTTCACTTTGTCTCAATCACATTACGTAGAGAAAATATTAAAAAAGTTTAATAGCTTTGATGTCGTGCCAGTAAAAACTCCATATGATGCTAGCATACCTTTATGTAAAAATAAAGGAAATAGTGTATCACAACCTGAATATGCTAAAATAATTGGAAGTTTAATGTTTCTAATGAATTACACTCGACCCGATATTGCTTATGCTGTAAGTAGACTTAGTCGTTATACCCATAACCCCAGTAGAGATCATTGGATTGCTCTTAGGAGACTTTTAAAATACCTAAAAGGTACCTTTGATTGGGGATTACACTTTGTTGGGTATCCCGGGGTTTTAGAGGGGTATTGTGATGCTAATTGGGTAACCGATAACGACAAGGTGAGCTCCACTAGTGGATATGTATTTACATTAGGTGGTGCTGCAATATCTTGGAAGTCTGCTAAACAGACTTGTATAGCTCGATCCACTATGGAATCCGAGTTTATAGCACTTGACTTAGCAGGTCAAGAGGCTGAGTGGTTAAGAAATTTACTGGCTGATGTCCCATTGTGGGGGAGACCAACTCCCCCAGTTTCTCTACTTTGTGACTCACAGTCTGCCATGTGTGTTGCCAAGAACAAAATTTATAATGGCAAGAAAAGACACATTCGAATTAGACATGATGCTGTGAGGTTATTAATTGAGACGGGCGTACTCACTATGGAGTATGTTAGGTCCGAGAGGAACATAGCAGATCCATTAACTAAAGGACTACGTAGAAAAGTGGTCCTAGATTCGTCGAGGGGAATGGGGCTAAAGCCTTGCTAGATGAGGAATCCGTGGTTGACACCCATCTTGTTTATGCAAGAATAGTGGTCAAACGAAGCCGTGGAAAGACTCATATTTGTACACTACTTCCCATTCCTATGACATATGTACATATGAGGTTGAGCCTTGAGCTCTTAATGAATTCATAGCCCTAATATTGGGTGGTCCTATTTGAGACGGACTTGATGGATTCACCGTTGATTTGAGAGGTTGAGCATATTTAATGCTCTTAGTGATTTCATAGCCCTTATTTGGGTGGTCTATGTATTGAGATAGACTTGATGAAGTCACCTACGTGAGTGTGAAGGGTTGGCCTCCTTCTATGAAAGACTATGGGTTGTCTTTCTTGAGCACTCATGAGCATCCCAAGGATACTTGGCTATTGTATGTTGCTTTTATCGCGGAACTCGTAAATTCTAAGGTGAGATATGTGTTATTAGGATTTGTTCTCAAATCGTGGAAGTTCCAGATTCGTTCACTTCCGTGATGAGGGAACTACCTAATTTTCACTATGTGTTGGTTCAATCGTAAGACACCAACATTTAAGTGTCAAACCTTTCCTATGCTCAGAACCATTGTTTTTCGTTTGCATTAGTGGGGGATTGTTGGTAATGCAAACATATTTTGGAAGCCATTGTTTAAATTTAAGCTTATGTTCTTTGGTCTTTCTCTTTCTTGTTTTGGGTGTGTGAAATGAAAGTGTCCCACATTGGAAAACCAAAGAAGTTTTGAAAGGTTTATAACTAAAGGGCTTCCTTTATTGGTTTGAAGAACTACCCCCTATGGATTGGGCTAGAGTTGGGCTTCCCCACGCGCGCGCCGCCGCCGCCGTCCGTCCAGCTCGGTCGCGCGTCGCGGTGTGGCCCATCTTTTTGGGCGAAGTTTATTCGAGAGTCCAGTTTTTATGAGACTCTTCGTTTGACAAAGTCCAATCCACGTTTGTTAGTTTTCGTTTGAACGCTTCAAACCTGTTTGCACGTTCCCTGATTTAACTCCCCCATTATCTCAGTGGGTTATGAAAACTGCCTCCCTCCTTGTTAATAAATATCGTTCTTTTCAGCAGTTTTGATACACACAGAAATCTTCTTCTCTCCCAAAAATTTTCCTCTCTGGTTCTGAGCATATTTTCCGAGTTCCATCTTCTGTAAACCGAGTGCACTGTTTACAGAGGCGCTGTGTAACCTTGGTGGGCGACGTCTATACTGATTTGCACCGTGATCAGGACGAATTTCGCTTCTAAGGCAGTGATCTCATTCACGCCACAACTTACATTAAATTCATATTCGCCCAACATTCCACAAATATTTTTCTCCTCTTTTGTTTCAGTGACAATTATTTACCAACAATCTGGAATTACATCCGTATGTTAGGTGGGCTGTGGCCCTGTGGGCAGTACAATATTGACATTTTTGAGAGCTAAGATGCCCATGGTCCCAAACAGGTACGGGGAGGAAGACAACCAAAAAGATTACCTGTCTTGATCATGGCTTGTATGCGATGTCTATTTATAGCCACTTCCGTGATGATTCTCTATTCGTGCGGTAAAATATCTTGGGGGGCATCAGTGAGTAATATTGTGTGGTGTGTATGTCATTTTGTTAGATATAGGACCATAACAAGACGAGCTGAGCTGAGTTGAGCTGAAGTACTTGTCAATTGAACTCGAGCTCGACCCTGTTCAATTAGGTAAACGAACCAAGCTCGAGCCGAGTATTTATATGAACAAATGAATTTAAAACATGTATTGAGATTTAGTAGTAAGTATTGGTGTTATGAGGGAAATTGTATAATAGAGAGGATATGATGGTGTGAGAATAGTATTACTCCTTTGTGATTAACCAAAATGGGAGTGTTGTCATATTGATGCATCTAACAAAGCATCCCTAGCTCACATAAAGCCGAAAAAAAGAAAACAAAAAAGCAAAAGAAAAGAGGAGATGAATGAACTTTTAAATTCCACATGGTTGATTCTCTCCAAAGGAGAAAGCAGAGGTGATAAGAATAAGAGTTTGAACCCATCATAAGCTGACACGTAATCCCAAACCCCCTTAAAACAAAAACTTTTAAAAACCATAAATAAAAAGTCACAAACACACACCATAAGTCTCAACATACAACCCTCCAATAATAATTTTATAATGTCAAGCAGATATTGGTCTGCCTGTCTGTTTGTAACAACATAATAACAGCAAAGACCCAAAAATGCAGACTGTGTCCAAACTCTTTCAGAAACCTTCTTCTCCTGCTCTTTGCATAAAAACATGACCATATTCATCAATCATCATCATCTTTGCTGTGAATTTTTTAAGCTTGAAAGGCCAGAAAAGGAAAGGAAAAGCCAGAATCTAAAATGATGTTGTTTGAGATGGATGAGAAGTACTTGGATATGACATTAGTTCCTCTTGGACTTCTGTTACTGGTAATATACCATTGTTGGCTTCTGATCACCATCATTCGCAATCCTATGCAAACTGTCATCGGCATTAATTCTATCAGCCGCCACCGATGGGTTCACCATATGATGAGTGTTAGTTATTCTGTTTCTTCCTACATACTTTGATGTTGTTGCTTGATGAATCTTTGCTAAACATTTGGGTAGTTTGATTTTTTCCTATACACTATACTCTCGTTGTGCTTAGTATGATATTAACATTTTTATGTGTTGTAAGTTGTTATTCAGTCTATCTAATTATGCATTTTGCCCTTTATTTTCTCACTTGATCACCTGCCAATTAAGGTCAAATGTGTTTCTATGTCTCCTAACAAATTATTTCTGAATTTTATTAGCTGCGCTGGACCACCACATCATTGGTGGTTCCAAGTAATAAAAAATGTTCCCTATGTTGGACATAAGTTACATTATCATGAGAGGTAAACTATAAATCCTTAACAGAAATAAACCCTGTCAGTGACTGAGTCTACATACACCAATAATGTGGTCTTAGACCATCTGAATTCTGAAGTTCTTCTATGTTCATATATGTATCTAGTGAGTTGTTTAACACTTTATCACTGATAATCAACTTTTCCAATTTCTTTCTTAGTTTTTAACTTCTAGTAATACGAATTAGTGAGCAATTATACATTTGACTATCCGAATGCTTGTAATTTCTTAGATGTTTAAGTTTCAAGAGACCTATTTGTACTGTATGCTATATGTCAGTGCAACATTTGTTTCAGAAGAAACATAGCAGAAATCAGTATAACTCGACTTCTAGCAAGTAATTTACTTCTTTGTGTCAGCAACTTCAGAATGTGACCCTGAACCTGAATCTTTTGTTCAGGATCCTCAAAAGAACGGTGTTCTTGCTGTACAAACAATCAGGAACAACTTAATGGCATCAACACTTTTGGCAACCATTGCCATAACTCTCAGTTCCCTGATTAGTGCTGTTGTCAGCAGCTCACCCAGCTCAACCAAATCGTCTGCTACAGGCTATACAATTCACCAAATCAAGTACTTTGCGGTCCTGGTATGCTTCCTGACAGCATTTTTCTGCAATATGCAGTGCACCAGATACTTTGCGCATGTAAGTTTCTTGCTAAATGTTCCGCCTCCTGAAGGTAAAGAAGAGTATATCGAGTATGTGGCCCATAAATTGAATCGGGGCAGCAGGTTTTGGTCTTTGGGATTGAGAGCTTTCTACATTTCTTTCCCTCTCCTGCTATGGATATTTGGCCCTATTACAATGTTAGCTTGTAGCTGCTTGATGGTATTTCTGCTTTATTTCTTGGATACTGCCAACGCTTCATCTAGATGTCTTCACAATGGTTTTATGCACAAGGAGCCTAAGAATCTCGATGTTGAGTCAACATCAAACTCAATGTAAGTGTCTACTCAAGTCATAGTTTCATGTAGCTTATCTTGCACATAAATGCATATGCAAATGATCGTAAACTGGTAGCAAGTAAAGGTTATCTTGACACACTTTCTGACATATCATATATACACCATTATCTCAGCCTCTCATGACCTCCTGTGTATGCAACCTTATCCTGCCAATAGAGTATGTCCTTTAGATCCTAAATTGATAGATGTTCAGCTGAAATGTTGACTTAGTATATAGTAGCCTAAAGCTGAAAACTTTGCCAATAATGCTAACTTTTAGCTCCACTGGAAACAAAACATATCTAGACTTAGTTCTTGCTATCCTATTTGGCAGTTAAAAGATCATCCATAAAAGGTAAAAGTTGATAAAAGGGCATACATGAAAATTTGAATCCATGTCAAAGCAAACAGGGCATGAATGAACCACATTCAGGTCATAGGAATCAAAACTATACATACCTACATAGACATTTTACATACCGATATTTGATCAGACATTCTTGTAAAGGCAAAACAGCTAGACAAAGGCATAAGTCATAACTACACAAGGTTTTTATTATTTTGTAGATCATTAAGCCATTAAGCTCCCATATGTTTGCTTTCTGAAACACAATTCCTTTGAGATTCTGAAATTTGTTTTGCTGTTTAACTGATGATGCATTATGTAGTTCTGTTAGATACAAAATTTGAGCTATATGTTGGTCCATTTCCTTTTGCGATATGAAATTATGAATATGAAGTAGGCTAATGTATATGGTTTCAGAACTGCTCCTTCAGGGGACTCAAGCCTTTATTGCTCACTACTGGGAAGCACCAAGCCAGGTTCTACATCTAATTACTAATTCGCTTCGATCATCTGCTGAGATAGGAGGCCGGATTAGACGTTACAAATCAAGTGTTAACCATGAGTATGAGGATTAATTTTGCCATCAATAACTAATCATAACGTTGTTCCTAATATCCAAGGTGATTAGGAGGGAGCAGATTAAGTAGTATTAACATTTGCTTAGTCACTCATGCCTGTAAAAAGTTAAAAACTATGAACTGAATATTTGATTACCAGATGTGGTGTAAGATCCTCATTATGGACCCGGATTAGATAAAGTATCATATTCATAATAATACTTTGCTGCTTATTTCTTCATGTGTTACCCGTCATTACGTGATTCATAAACTCTTTTAGCATGCCTGCATTGCAATGAGGCAGCTTTGCTTTTTGGCTAATAGGCAATATGCAGAATCTCTATTATAGGCGCTTAATAGATTTTCTTTTCTTTTTTCTTTTTCTTTTTCTGGAGGGGGAGGGGTGGATTGAGATTTGAGACTCGAACACATGTCATTCATGTGGGAGAGTAGAGGTTACACCACTACGCTAGACATAATAAGCCCGTACTCATTTCTATTTATGAGCAGTGTATTAGGAATTTCAGAAGCCAAAGATGAAGAGGTTTCTAGGAACATGATAAGAGTAAGGTCATGAGTTCGAGCTTTATCAATGGAAAATTAGACAATTAGAGAGTTTTTTGTTTCTTCTTTTTTCTTCTATGTGAGGATTCCAACCAACAAAAATAGGATTATCTTTGGATTGTAAAACGGATCGGATCCCGAATACCTATAGATTAGTTGCTCCGGAGGGAAAGAAATACGGAGAAAAAAAATAGAAAAGAAAGAAAGAAAACACAGGAGTAAGAGTAACTAAGTAAGCAAGGTTAGCAATTGTCCATTGCTCCTATCAAACTAAAAAATGTGTCCAACATCTCAAACTTTTGGCTTGGAGTGGACCAACCTTTGGGCTGATGTGCCTGCAACCTGTTGACTATAAGCCCAACAAATAAAGGTGTCTCAGCCCCTAAGCAGTAAGAAGAAGGTGAAACGCAATGGTATCGAAAATGTCAATTGGCAGTTGGCACCATAGTATCTAGATGTCATCATCGTCGTCAGCAACCTTTTCGACATCGGTTTTAACCAATTCTCATTTTGGTAAGATTTTTCGAATTTCTCTTTATGATTGTTAATAGATATTTGGTATATACACCTCCTCTCTTTACAAGATAATTCCTCCAAGTTCATTAAACTTAGTACCATATACTGCTTTACATTGTTTTCTATGAACAGTTATACCAACTTGAATGTTTAAAATTATTTTATTTTATTTTTAATTAAAAAATTATGCTGAAAAATAGAAATAATATCAAAAAAATAAATATATATAGCTTCAAACACAATTGGAAAAAATTATGAGACCTCACTATAATAGTAGGGCTTGGAGATAAGTTTGGTGGCACAAGGTGGTGTATCCAAAAACCATGGAGTAGACATGCCCAATGCATAACTTTCATAATGGTAGGCGTTTCATGTCTCATCGCAAGCCTTCCTTTGCCTACAAGCCCTCTCTCAAGCAACTATCCACTAAAAAGTTTAATAAGGTTTACTGGTTCTAACAGAAGTATACCTACTTAGTGCATAACTTTTTAAGAGTTTGGAGAATGATTTTCCAAAAGTTCCAACTCAAACTTTTCAACGCTAAGGAAATTTTTTTTTTTCCACATATTGTAGCTATTTAATTTAATTTTTAATTAAAAAAATACGCTAAAAAATAGAAAAATATCAAAAATAAATAAATAATAGAAATCACTCCAAAAAAATTGGAAAAAATTATGAGACCTCACTATAATAGTTGTAATACCCCACATATTTATAATATTTATAATATGCAATAATGTGATTATTTGATTTAGAATATGAATTTTGGAGGAAAGAATATTTATTAATCTTTATTTCCTTATTATTTGGTGTTGAAAAAGGAAAAGGTAATTTCTTTGAGACAATTTTCTTAATTGAGTTGTTCTAGTCGGATTAGGATTCTAACTAGGTAAAGGTTTTCTAACCTCTATAAATACCATTGACAGTCCTAAATCTGATTCTTTTTCTCTCCATTCGTGCCCTAGTGAGTTCATAAAGCTCACTCACGTTTTTTTTCCTCTCACAAGCCTCACAAAAACCTAAAAACTATCCAACACACACAGTCAGATTGAAAAATCCGTTTCTCCTATTCTACTTATCGTGTGTACTTGATTTTGGGATTTGTTTGAGACCCAAATGTCTAGAACCAGACTGCAAAGTTTCATAACTTTTAGAGATCGTTTGATACCCCAAATTATTTTTCTCTTGAGGCAGCGCAGTGCTGATGCGAGATTCAGATCCACCTACTTTGTTCTATCATAACTCAAAACCTACACATGATTTGTATAAAACGTTTGGTGTAATTGAACCTTAGTATGTTCTCAACCTGTATGCCAATTTTTAGGTGATATGGACTTCGTTTGATGGTCCGTTTGAGTATTTATTTTAGATTGTGCATGTTGATTTCAGATTTCAGATTTGAGTTTGTTTGGTTTGGAGCGTAGGAATCAAGGTAA
The DNA here is from genome assembly GCA_038025085.1 of Tetragonia tetragonoides. Taxonomy (NCBI): domain Eukaryota; kingdom Viridiplantae; phylum Streptophyta; class Magnoliopsida; order Caryophyllales; family Aizoaceae; genus Tetragonia; species Tetragonia tetragonoides. The sequence continues at coordinate 13,822,030 of CM076139.1, forward strand.
TTCTATGTCTACAACTTTACTCAACCCCATGAAAAGTTTGAGTATGTGCTAAGTGGTTTATTTGATTATGCTTGGATGGACTATATCAAATTTGATTTGTATGGTTATGAATTTATTATTTGAGATGGTTTTATGATGAATTAATTTATGGTTGATTAATTATATGGAAAGATTAATTATGATGGATTAATTATGTGAAATAATTTTATGGGAAATATGGTTTGGTTGAGTATTGGAATATTGGCTTATTATCGATAAATTGATATTGATATTGGATTTTATATGGTGAGTAATGAATAGAATCTTGTGATTGGTTCATGTGGAATATTAGTATATTGGAATTGAATTATTATTGAACTTTTTGTGATCAACTGGTGTGAATTATTGTTGTTTGTGTGATCACGATTATTAAAATTATGTTGAGGGTTAAGAGACCTTTAGGTAGGATCCCCTAAAGGTTAGACATAGATATGGTGGATACTTGTATATCTTGCGGGACTACGGTTTACGCAAGTTCTGTACTTATTTTGACTCTTAGGGCATTGATCCCATGAGTTTGATTATATTGGTTGTCCAAATTGGACGAGTACAGACGTATTAGTGGTACTCTATGTCGTCCTTTTAAGCCGTTGAGGTTTTAGAAGGGGGTGTGCGTACTTAGACTTTTGCTGATCAGTTGGTGGAAATAGTTTATGGAATGGAAAGGCTGAAACCCCTTCTCCATTGGTGGAATTTTGTCTTGTCGTTCTTCCCTCTAAACAAGATAGCTTAATAATTAATGAATAAATATATGATTGGTGAGCGTGTGCTTGGTTTGGTTCTATGTGCGTATGAAATGAATTTAAACAAAATATTTTCGAAAATCCAGGTAAAGGTTTGCAAAAGAATTTTACGAGGTAGAGTAGAGTTACCAGCTTTTGCTGATTTTCTTCTTTGTTTCCCCTTGTTTCTCTTCTTATATATTTTACAGGTGGGTTTGATGAATAAGCGTTGGAGTGAGGATGCTAGATGGAAGAATTGATAGATTTTGTCTCCAACATTATTTAAGTTGTTTTAGTTGGTTTAGAATTTGGGAGTTATTATTGTTATTATTAATTATGTTTTAAGTTGGACTTTGTTTAGTTTAAGTTGAAAGATTAGTTATTAAGTTATTAATGTTGGTATTATTTATTTTTAGTTTTGGTTGAGCCTTGCATTTAATTTATTAGCACCTTGGGATTTCCGTATATTTTCCGCTGCATTGTATTTATATTTTGAAAAAAAATTGGTCGAAAATTTCGGGGTGTTACAATAGTAGAGAGGGCTTGGGGGTAGGTTTGGCGGCACGGGTGGTGGGAGCCATGCTCGGTTCCCAAAAACTGTGGATTAGCCTCGATGTCCAGTAAGAGGCCCTTCAAGCCTACCAAGGACCCGATAACCTACCCCAGGGGCCTCCATGTCCCCTAGGGGTGTCCTGTTTGATGTAGTGCGAAAATATCCACCTTTGTTCTGGGTCCTCTCGTAAGCTCAAAAAACGTGGATTATAGCCTTCGTTTTCGGCTTTTCGGGGCTTGGGTATCATTTTTGCCCAAAATTCTTCAGGGGGTCTACCATGACCCTAGAAAACCCTCGGTGCCCTGGGAGGGTCATCCGAATCCCAAACTTCGATATCACCCATGCCTCTAGTGTTTCGACTCTTACACCAGTATCCCGTAAAACGCCCTTTCAAACCTATCAGAGATCGGATAAGTGACCCGGGTGTCATTTTTGCCCAAACTTCTCCGATCCGTTTCGGGGCCTCCCGTAAGCCCAAAAAATGTGGATTATAGCCTTCGTTTTCGGCTTCCCGGGACCCGGGTATCATTTTTGCCCAAACTTTTCCGGGAGGTCTATCATGACCTTAGAGTACCCTCGGTTCCCCGAGAGGATCATCCGGATCTCGGGACTTTGATATCACCCATGCCTTTAGTGTGTTTCAATAACGTACTCTTCCACCATTGTCCTTTAAAACGCCCTTCCAAGCCTATCAGAGACCGGATTAGCGACCCCAAGGGCCTCCCATGGCCCATAGGGATGTTTCGCGAGATGTGGTGCATAAATATTCTCCTTCGTTACGGGGCCTAGCTTCCGGTAGCCCAAAAAACGTAGATTATAACCTTCGTTTGAGGTTTCCGGGGTCGGGGTGTCATTTTTGCCCAAACTTCTACGGGGGGTCTATCATGACCCTAGAGGACCCTCGGTGCTTCGTGAGGGACATTCGGATCCTCGAACTTCGATATCACCAATGAATTCGGTGTTTTGACCCTTACATTGGTATCCCGTAAAAACGTCATTACAAGCCTACCAGAGACCCAATAACGGGTCTTGGGGGCCTCTTATGTTCCCTAAGGGTGTCCCGTGCGATGTTGTACGAAAATATCCATCTTCTTTTCAGGGCCTTCGGAAGCCCAGAAAACATGGATTAGCCTTTGATTTTTGGCTTCCCGGGGTCCGATTTTCATTTTTGCCCAAACTTCTCCGAGGGGTCTATCGTCACCCTAGAGGACAATCGGTGCCTTGGGATGGTCATTCGGGTCCCGAACCCCGATTTCACCCATAAAAACATATGGACTTGGGACATGGGCGCTGGGACATGGGACGTAGCGCTCGCTGGGTGTTGGGACGTGGACATGGGACATGGGCCACCCAGATTTTGTTTCAATAAATTTTTGATTCGATCAATATTATCTACTATGATAATCGATCTTTGATAGAATAACTTTATAACAGAGTACTTCGATCCCAAGTTTGTTAATAAAAGACTAATAATCATTTTCTAAGCACTCAGTCAAATATAGATCAAAGTTTACAGTATGACTAATCATTATAAGTAGAAGTGTAGATTTATAATGCATCAAACAATGTTATTTAGGGGTATTATTAGATACCTCTAACTTTTATAGTGGCACCACAAGCCAATAATGAATGACTTCTTTTTTCTTTCTTTTTTTTTTGTCAAATGCTAATACACGGCAAGTGAATGACTATTTCCATGATTTGTGGGTCTGCCTCCCTCCAACATTTTAATCTTTGCCGTAAACAAATTAAGAGTCAGGCGGCGGAAAACCTCTCCAAATCCCGCCTTTGGTGTTGATTCAATTTTATTTACTAGTTAAAAATTAGCACCAAAAAAGGAAAGGAAAATTATTACAACAAATTTAGAAGCAAGACAACCTATCAGAAAAGATCAAATTTAAAAAAAATATCACAAAGAGTTGAAACATCTTATATATCACACAAGCATGCAAACTGGTTGAGATTTATTATTAGTCCAAAATATCCCTAGTTTGTTATCTTATTTAAACTATGCCTTATATTTGTCATTTCAATTTTCCTTCGAATTCCCTAATTATAATTTTTTTTCCATCCTTTCTAGTGGATATTTTTCTTTAATTAAGGATCGATATCACATGCTGACATGCACATCGATAATTGACATTAAAACCAAATTGCACAAAGAATATCAATTGATGATATAAAAATAGAAATTTCACCAATAATAGATCATACGACATCTATAAATGATAATTGCATTGATTGGCCATAGTGTACATTGCCGTTTGATAAATAAAAGGGCATCCTACATCTAGACTTCATACTATAGGATTTGAGTAACATTTGAGAGAGCTTTAAGTATAAGGGTACCAAATAGAATCTCTCAAAAACTTTTTTCTCATAATTAACAAAAACTAATTACAAAACTAACTGGTACAAGAGAGGAGTATAATGCATATAGTCGAACTTGCTCACAATCACATACGTACACCTGCAAATGAAATGCTAGCAGTATGATTAGTAATAATGATCTAAAGTCCTTAAGACATTGTAGTTTATTTTCCTGACATGAAGATCAGAATCTGTTAGATGAATAATAAAGGAGAAAGATGAAGTTTTTTTGACCCAAATGAAAAAAATAAAAAAAATTGTTGAATGAGGTTAGAGGGTTAATTAATATTATTGATCTCTTATTTTAGAAGGTTATCCACCTTTTAACCAGAGTGCAGTCATTTCCCAATTTGGAGTCTCCATAAAATCAGTGGTGCCTGGCCTGCCTACTTCTTTGGGGAATAATCTCACCTTTATTCTCAGCATTATTCCCACACCAATATATCATCATATTTCTGTCCCAACATTTTATTTCTTACCAGTCTTTCAACTTTGTTTTGCTGCATCATCTTTTCAAGATCAGTTTTGCAACTCAAATTCTGTACAAATAATGTACAACAAACTGATTAACAAAAATGCATCAAGCTTCAATAAAGTAGCTAGTAATCTTTGAAAATCTTAAAAAAAAAAAAGAAGAAAAGAAAGCTTGATCAATCTTATATATTGGTTAATGCTACCTCTTTCATTCAAAACGTCCCTAATAGAAATTCTAGAGAAAGAACTCTAAAGGATCCGTTCCTCTCTTAGCCCAAAATTTTGTAAGCTCCTTGCATACGTACAAAAGCCAACAAGAATTAAGCAATAACTTGCATATAACCAAGTCAATCACTCACTTACTGAGTTTTGCATTCAGCTTCATTAGGAATCAAGAGATGCTCTAGTTGTTAGAACTGATTAGAGTATCGTCTCCCAACCATGCGGTCGTTGCTTCATGACATCCACCATAACAAATTAAGCAAGTTAAGCAAGCAAGCAATAGGGCAAAAGAGTATGAAAGAGGAGAGACAAGAGGGAGAGGATTGAGTATCGAAGGGCCGGGGGGCGAGGTGATCGATGATGACAGAAGCATAGAGAGCACAAAGGAAAGTGAGGTGCAGCAGCACATCATCCTCAGTGCTCTCTATCTTCTGTCAACAGCTCTCATTACCTTTTCCTTTCTTTCCCCTTCTCTTTCTCTTTCTCTCAATATGCCCTACATACTACCAACCAACTTGCTCTAACAATAAAATTCAATCATGCATCTTACTTTAAATAGAAGGATGTACTATTCCCCATATGATGCTTTCCTTATCTTTCTTTCATTATCTGTAAGAATCTCTCATATACTGTTATATGTACAGTAAATAGTATTGAATTGGGCCTATCAAAACACCTGTATTTATAAGTGAAGGGATTTTACCAAAAATGACTAGATACTACTTATTCAAATCCCCCTTTTTTTTAACTTGTACCTTTTGCTTATCTCATGTACTTACTTCTTACTGCTCTTGTCTAACTGCTTGAATGAAAGCCGCCCCACACTGGGGAAATTTTTTATCTAACTGATGAACCTTATGGTTTGGATCCAGTGTGGTACACCCTATGATATTGTCATGTTCTGCATTTGTCAATCACCAATAATCAGTTTTTTTATGATGGGACAGATTTAATCTGATGGTACTAAATGAGTACTGATATGAAGTTATGCATGCAGGGGATTGGTGCCTTTTTAGGTGCAGGGGTTGAACCATTCACTCATATAAACCCCACTTAAAATATTTGCTCAACAGAATTCTAACCTCCTTCTTCGCTTTGCTTGATTTTTCCATGTGCCTTGAGATTTTTGTAATCTTTAAGATCTTCATTCAGTTGAGACATTATATATAAATTCACCCAAAAAGAAAAAAAGAAATGCCAATTGGATATATACTCTCAGTTAATAAGCCGTTACTCCCATCCGTTTTATGAATATGTTTACATTTGCTTTGTCACTGTCTGCAATGCACCACTTTGACCGTAGATAATTCTAATTATATGCATGTATAAATTATAATTTTTCAAAAGTATTCTTTTAAAATGAATCCAACAATAGCATTTTTACATTATAAATCTTGAGAAATGAAGTGTAAACATATTAATGAAACAGACGGAGTACTTTTTATAAGTTTTAAACAAATGAACACCCCTCCCCTGGTCTTCTTGTATATATTTTGCAAATATTTCAATTTTTTTTTTTTTTTTTTGTGCCAATAATCATAGACAGTTTTTCCTGGGTTATCAAGTTGGGTCTGACAGTTCCAAATCAAAGAGTGAGTGGTGGTTATTAAGAGTGATTGTCAAGTGTTGACCGTTGCTATCAGTGAGAGGGGAATAGTGCTCTTCACCCTATCATAGAAGCAGATATTTTAGCCTTACTAATAAGAGCATCTTCAATGCTACAAATTTTGAAAGGTTTTTATATGTGACAACACATCATTAAATTTAAAATCTCATTTATAAAGATCTCTATATTGTAATGCTACAAACCTGTAAGAAGTCTTTTTGTATATATGAATGAGGTATATAGGTTTATCACTATACGGAGGAGGTTTCTATAAGATGTTTTCCCACCATCAAACCTCACATGAAAACCTTCCATTGGAGATGCTCTAAGTCTTTTTTATTTTTTTAGAAAAGAGAATTCATCATTCATGAAAAGTCATCCGGCATCTACAACAATGAATATCTCTAAACAAATATAAATCTAACATAAACTAGTATATATAAATCTAACATAACATCATTGCTTGAAATCAGGATATATTGAACAGCTCCGTCAATATATAAGTGACTACCAATCCAAACATCACTGATAGAAATCGGCGTCTTGATTGGGTTCGTCGATAATTGACAATCAATCATCGGCTTCCCTGATATATCAAAAAATTGCTATATAGTAAACGGGAGGCCACTGCTTTTTCCCTACGATCGGAGGTAAGCACGAAACGTGCTGCAGCTATTTGGAAGAACAAATCCCCTTGACATAGTATATTGAACTTGTCTTCTTGATTCATCAAACTTATCCCAAAAAAACAAATTCTACGACCCTCCGCAATTAACGCGGAGAACTCCACAACTTCTTATCAAAGGAGAGTTTATTACTCACCTCAATAAAAAAACAGACTAAAAAAACTAGATCGAATACAAATAAACAACAATGGATGGGTTAACCACCAGCAAAAACACCAGTAGTAGCCCCAAGATGAGTCAAAGAGTTGAGAAAAAAGGAGGTTAGAGTTTTTTCAGAGAAAGAAAGGAGAGAGCGGCCGTAGAGCCTTACTAAATCCTCTGTGTACACTATTAAAAAAAAGGGTCTTCTGTATAAATTTAGGTCATCTTTGGTAAATATTAGGGAAAGTAATAAGGCGGGTCATGAGTTTGTCCACTACATTCTACAATCATGCATGGGAATGCATTAGGATTTTGATTTACCTTCTTGTATGCCATTCGCATCTGATTTGTGATTCATTAAGCAATGATTATGATTAGTCAAGTCGGTTGATTCTAAAAGACCGTTTCAAGGTAAGACAGTTAAACGTATAACACTTTTTTTTCTTTCACAATATAACATTTGCTTTGTACTTGTCTCGAGCTTCTTGAATAGCCAAGTCTAAGCAAACTCGATCCAACATCCAATGGTGGATGCTAGCATGCATCCCTTTTCTAAGCTTAATTTCTGGAAAGGACATTATTGTAGAACACATATTTGTTGTAATTGTACTGAGATGTTCAATTCCAAAAGTTCGATCCTGTATGTTCTGTAAGTTATACCATCAAATCAGTTTTGTTCCGCCCCAAATTGATGAAAAGAATAAGGCCGTCATTTGGAAGGGAATAAACGTTCACAGTTTGTTGAATGAAAATGAAATCGAATTTTCGATTCCACAACCTTCCATGTGTGTTAAGTAGTCTACTTTATTTATTCCAAGTTTCCAGAATCTTTAACCCTTCATTGTAAAGGAGGAATAGGTATATTCTTTTTTCTCTTCCTTTTTTAATGCAAGGCAAAGATATAGTAGTCCTTCCTAAGTTCCTATTACAATGCTAGCAATAAAAGTTAAAGGAAGAAAGAAGGCTTCCAGATATTTAGTGTTTGTTGTTTTTGGTTCACATTATGGGCATCCACCGTCGACTACCGTCGACAACGACCACCATCAGGGGCAGAGATATCACTGCGCTGCTTTGTAGGCTCTTCAAAGAGTGATGGACAGTTGACCAAGGGATTTAAGGCTGCTTCATGCCCAATGCGAGATTTGAACCCTCGATCTTACTTAAGGATGGATGAGTCCAAGTAGATTTGGGGTGAAAAATAATGAAGGAGTGCGCGAGGAGACAAGTGAGAAAAGTGGGGTTGGTTGCACCATTCAATGTAATCACAATTGTTCAATTTTAACCCATTTAAAGATGATTAGTTTGGATGGTAAATCAATCTCACTTTTCTTATCTCTGTTCTCCCTCTCCTTCATTTTCTACCTCACATTTTATGAAAATGATTACATTGCATTGCATTACTATCAAGTAAACGAATCATGAGTGTAACGATCATATACTCATTTTTAAACATTGAGAAATCCAAATAATTAGGAATAAATAATCACCTATCTAAAGTCGATGACAAAACTATTATTCATAATTATTTGGTTTTCACTGACTGACAGTGAGTGTATGATGTGGGAGGATCCTCTGCGGTTCCCACAAGAACAGCAGAGTACTGTCCTCTAAACCTCTATCTTTGGATTGGAGGGGGTAAGTTTTGGGTCCTTAGATAGAGCGTGTGGATTTTTTTAATTTAAACTTGTAGAGGAGAGAGATAGAGAGAAAAAATGACATTAGAGAAAGAAAACAGCAGAGGATCCAAACACGTGTATGATACACTAGTGTATCATATCTCATAGTGTTTTGAAGTTCTTCTTGAAGTGATAAAGATATATATTTTACTCTCCATCTTTAAATTGTTGTAGTGTTTATTTTTTCTGAATCATTAGGTTATGTATAAATTGTCCACAAAAGCGTATATAATACAATTTTATTGTGAAACAACTGTTACTTTTTTTTTTTTTTTTTTTTTTGGTGTCATTTTGGAGTTTGGACTAACAACTAACAAGTATAAAAAAAAAATGTTACATTTTGAAAGAAAAAAAAAATGTTACTTTTGATTTTTATACCGTAAAACCGTTTTACTAGAGCTAGCAAAACTCGATCCGACCCGAAATAACCGACCCGACCCATCCGATAATAGACTCGTCCGACACCCGAAAATGTATCAATTATCATTATTCGAAACCGACCCGATACCCGACAACACCGGTTCTCCGAATTGACCCGAAACCGATAACACCCGACCAGAAGTTACCCGAAAGCGAAATTAATCTGAACCGACTGTACCCAAAACCCGAGTATATCCGATTTATAATGACATAATACTCCAAATGATTGAAAAACCCGAAATAAACATACATGTAGTCCTTGTTATTGAAAATTTCCACATAAAATTGAGTTTTTCATGTTATTTTCGACTTTATAGGCTTTGAAACATGAATTAAATTTGACCTGATAGGACCCAAAAATCGAACTTACCCAAATTCGACTTAACCGAAATCCGAACTAACCCGACCCGTGTTGACCCGTAACCCGATATCAGCATAAACCCAAATCAACCCAACTCGACCCAACCCGACCCGATCATTCTTTTGACCCGATATAACCCAAACCCGTAATGACCCAAAAACAAAAGAACCCAACCCAAACCCGACCCGATCCGCCCGATTACCACCTCTACGTCTTACACAAAACCTTATTAATGCTTGTCGACTTGTATCATTGATGGAGGGTTTTTTAGAGCAAATGCCGAAGAGTTACGACGGGGATATACAATACTATTACAAGTTGTCAAGAAGCGTGGAGATGAAAGCTAAAGGTAGAGCAACCCTCATCACATGCACCTTATCCCGAAACTTTCCTTTACTTGTCAATTGTCATGTACTCCATCAATAAAGAGATACGAAATTACGAATAGAAGAAACAAATAAAAGGTAGACGATAGGAAAACAATATTCTCATTAATCTTCCACGTGTCGACACCCTATGGTCCCATGGGCCTTGCCCCTTGAAGGTTAGTGACCATTGTAGATTTGTGGACGATGTGAGAAAAATGTTAGTCTAAGTTAGAGTGTGTTCTTTACCACTGAAATTCTACTAATCATAATTGAAGTAAATGAAATTAAACTAAACTGAACTGAATAGTAATTTGTGAGAAAAAGTAAAATACTGAATTGATAATTACTATACTGAATTGAACTGAATTCTATTAAACCAACCTAAACCTATAATTAGGCTCCATTTGATTCAACTGGATAAAACTGATCTGAACTGAACTGAACTGAATTGATTTTTTGAACTTGACCGTTAACCATTTAAAATTCGTCCAAACATCGTCAATATTGGACTCATTTGAAAGTATGATTTGAGATCTTTCCGATGACATAATTATCATCATGAAATTATTTCGGAATAAAAGGTTATATGAGTGATAAAGTTACACATGAACTGAACTGAACTGAACTGAACTGAATTTAACTAAAATTAAGATAAATCAAACAAAGTCTAAATGGAAAAGAACATACAATCTTTTCGGAATACTTGATTGGCCGCATATCTAGCTATTTTTGACCTCCGTTCCTTAAGTGCAAACTTTTCATCTTTTCCTACATAAAGCACATCCACTTTGGGAATTTTGTGATGCATATCTTTGCATTTCCCTTTTGGGATTGCAAGATATGGATGGCTTTCTAAGATTGTTCATGTCTTCTGATAAGCTTTTTCGTTCCAAGTCCAATACCCAATCGTATATATTGGTGGATGGGATGGCATAGCCTTTTCTATTCACAAAAGAAAATTCTTTGATGTATTGTTGGCTCAAAAGGGTAATCTTTTTTTATTCAAGTCTCAAGATGAGTAGAGTTTAGGGGTGAATAGTGCACTGATACAACCCTATTCGTCCCCAATAAAAAAACTGTGATCGAGTAATTTATCTAAAAGACATGTGAAAGAGATGACCAATAAAATAATTTGTCATCTCTTCCACACGGTAATTTTTTTCTCCCCCTCCCCCCCCCCCAAAAAAAAATAAAATAAAATTGTGATCGAGTCTCTTACACTTGAAATTTAGATTAATTGGTCATCTCTTCCACATGGTCATATATGAAAGACACATGGTTCAAAAACGAATTCATCTCTACAAAGGCATCGTTATTTTGGTATTACAAGAACCGCCTTCGCCTTACATTACATATACATGAGGTAAAGCAGAGCAATTAGATACACTGTCAAATGACATGAACAATAAATCAAAGAATGGTGAACTTGTATAACCAAGTGGCGAAGCGCACAATGTCAGTTGGGGTTTGGGAAAATCTTCCTTTCAATATTTGCAGCGATTGTAGATCTCGTTAGATGATGTAGGTTATGCAACTTATCTGCCGTTTACAGCTGCTATACTTGCTTCAATATCTCGGTGAAGTAAGGTTCTCGAATTAGCAGTCTCAGATTCAACATCGCTTGCATCATTCATCATATGGAAATATGCATAAGGTGCCCAACCTGCAGGTGGGGAGAGAAAATGAGTAAACCAAGATTAATACTTACATATATAGATATGAACATTAGCTGGGAAAGTTAGACAACAGTGATTGTATTATCAGCAAAATCCATGATATTCTCAATGTAGTGATCTCTGTATGTAATCAGTATCAAATGATATAGTAAAGTCCAAGGTGAGTACGAACGCCAATAATAATAACAAAAAGGTCAGGATGAATGTTAAGTTGTTTCTCTAAACAAAGTTCTACAAAAACTCCTTTCAAGACAGGTTTGTCCAGCTCGAATAAATTTGATGGCATTGCAAATAATTTCCGAAACTCTGTAGATGGCCACGTGATAATGACATGCAACAGGAAACTGCACATGACATATTATCAGTGTGACAGTGTTGCTCATCTTGATTAGCAAACGAGTAAGATCTAAGATACAAAGCAAGAGCTTTTGATTGAAATTACTTGACATTTTTTCTGAACAAAACACCCTAGGGCCACTACCTAGTACCGACAAGAAATTATGAAATCATTAACACCAAGATACAAAAAGGATCCTGCTTCTACAGTTACTGCTAATAATAACCCTCAGCAATAGTTAGGATTCTGTGGTAATGGTATTATTTGTGATACCAGAAGTAACTTGATCTTTCACAACATGACACTTAAGTATATTTGTTCTGGAAACAATTGTCAAGCCTAAGTACTCTCAAGAATCAACATAAAGTGTTTTGTGTCATAGAGAGATAATAGATATTTGTGTCATAGAATTTCATAGATAGATAATAGATATATTTCTCTCAAGAATCAAAACAAAGTGTTTCTATTAGAAGTAAGGAATGAATCCGGTTTGATATGATTTGTGTGCGAATCTATGCCAGTAACTTTTATAACACTGAAACACTGCTACATATTCACTCTAGATATCAGATAGGGACAGGAACAAGATATCTATCAGGTTGCAGAACTTTCACATAGATTACAGCATGATTACATCATGATAGCATACAATAATAGAGGAGATCAATAACTTTTAACAGTATGGTGGGAAAGATTGTTAGACAAAGGCAGTTGTTGTGTGTTAAGAGTTTGAATTTTTTGATCGAAAGGATGTACTGATGATTCTTGGGAACTCTTTACTGTATGTATAGGTTGCGTACAGCCACCGATGGTCATATGTGGTTTGTATGTGTTGTTTTGCTGGAGGAATGCCATACTGGTATTACCTTGTCAGCACAAGTGTATACAATTTCCTGGGCATCACATTGATGTCCTTTAAATAATGGAATAAGAATTTCCTGACCATCTTCAAAAAAATTAAAAAATTTAAAAAAAAAACCAAAAAAAAAAACAGTATGCCAGGATTGTGTTGTGTGAGAAACACTTTCCCCAAAAAAACAAAAATCCAGAATTGGGGAGAGCAAATTCAAATATAATGCATCAAAGAACTAACATAAGTATGCAGTGCCAACACTAAACAAAGTTTAGAACTGAATTTTCAGCCATAGGCATTAATCATAATGCATCAAAGAGTAGTTTAGAAACTATATAGTTCAGGTGACAAAAGAGAAGACAGTAATCTTTTAGTGAGCAATGAAACTAAATAACATACACACTTTTATAAGCTACCACAATACTGCATCAAAAAAACAGTTTAGAAACTAACTCAGATAATTATTCTTTCTTATTAGTAATGAAACTACTGAAAAGTCTGCAGGACTGGAAGAATGGAAACCTATGATACTCGGACTCGGCTTAGTGTCCAGTGAGTGAGTGAGATACATGTCCAAGTGTCGGACTTGGCCATTTTCTGAATGTTTTGCATATTTTTGGTCTAAAAAGAAGTGTCAAGTGTCCATACACAACATTTAACTCAACCTGGACTATGCAACAACTTCAGAAACTTGAAGCGAAGAATTATTGTTCACATGTCCACCTTGTGGGCTTTGGATTCACCAGTTTTTTTTGACAGCAGGAGCTTTTAAGTTTGAACCAAGCCCAGATTAAGAAAACCCCTGAACCAAAAAACTGATGTATGGGAAGAATGCTAACTTGAATGAGTTACATTGGCTAACATTAACATGGTCAACCAAACCGCCAAAAATTGAACATACACGACACCCGAAATATCACCACCATAACTAGGAAGCATAACTTGTGTCCTAGATAACTTCTTTTTTGTGCTGTGATTTTTCATAGTTTTTGTATGCTAGTTTAGTTACTTATGCAACTAATACCAACTGTTTGAAAAGAGAAGTAACAAAAAGAACTTGACAGGCGAGTGCTAAAGTTAATAGCAGCATAAACGTACCGTTATCATTATGGGGTAAAGGAAAGAATTGCAAGTAGCAAAATGAAGCCACTACAGATCCTGCATTTGAAAGGATCCGTCAAAATCCTAATATGGTCGACAATAACTAAAGTAAGCAGAGAAAGTGAAAAAACAAAGCTGAACAGCAAAACTTCAAGGAAGAAGGACATACCTAGTAATGCTCCACCAAATACATCTTGCCAATGATGCCAATAATCATCTACACGGGAAACTCCCACAAGGGCCACAAGAAGCAGTGGAAGAAAAACAACACAGAGTTTAGCAATATGACCCCTACCATCAAAAACTCTAATTTTCCCACACAAATACCATGCCAGAAAAACCATGCCCGCAAAAGACCCTGCACGTTTAGTGAACAATTTAAATAAGCAGATAGCTTGACAGTAAAATGACCCAAACCAACACAAAAAAAGAAAAAAGAATTCGGCATGTCCTATCATTAAATTTTTTTTTGTCTCCGCTCCCCAGAATTAACGGTAATGAACCAGATCCAAAGAAATCTATAACAAAATTTAAGAAGATAGATGGATCTGGAATGCCTTCCCCTGGCCTGGGTCAGTGGAAGGGTTAGTAGCCTAGTAGGGTAGGGGATTCTTGGCTTACTTGACCTTGAACTAATTACAAGGGCTAACTACTTCCTTTAGTGAAGTGGCACCATGTGGCTAGACAGTGATAAATTTTGTACACAAACTTCTCAAAATCTCAAACCAACCATTTACCAAGAACTGGTGACTGGAATGTAATTATAGGGCCATTACTGTCATCCCACTTACAAGAAGTGTGCCCACTTGGAAAGCTTTTATATCCTTCTTTCACAACACCTTTATCCCCATTGCAAAGAACTTCTTTCGTAACAAGATCAAACACCTGCACAAATAAAGAACACCAGTGGTAAGGAACTCAGCACTTTACAAAACAAATGGGTAAATTTGAGTCTCCAACAATCATGAGAGGGATGGAAGGTTGGCGAGGGTTGTGGAGACACAAACCGCTTTGCCATTAGGAAAACAACGCCAAAAGAAGTCAGGTCGAGGTCGACCAACACCATCTTTGATTGCATCCGTCATAACTCCAGTTATCAGTACAGCATATAGAACACCTGAAATTAAATTGTCTTTTCAGTATCTACAATAGAGATGATAAATGAAAATTCAGCAACCATGACGAGAAGAAATACCTAAGACAGCATGGTGCAAATCATAGATATCTCTCCTCATAAAATAATAGACAAGAAAGACCAATAGGGGCACCAATACTGCAAGTATCTGGTGAAATTAAAATGTCAAAAGATGCAACGAATCATGCCAAAGCCGGTAGAGATATTAAAAATCTCAAAGAAAAGAGTTGCAAAACCATTTATAATGGATACATACTGGAACAGCCCAAGTAGGCACTGTATTGGGTTTCAATGGGTACATAAGATCAGTCATCATTCCCTCGCCAACATAACGGTGAAAAGGCTCTATAACATTCAAGACACCCACAATTACCACGAGCAGCATTAAAACTATCCAGTCATGCATGTGAATTCTTGCCACCTTAACTCCATGAGATTGAAGAGTGTGAGCTCCCAACTGAATCTCTGGCATATTTGCAGCCCAGAGACCTACAATTATGAATGGAAAACAACATTTCAATAACAAAGATTGTAACAAGATTTTGCAGAACTAAGAAAAACGACAAAATCAACAGCCTGAGTACTAATATTCAAAATGAAGCATACATCAAGAGCACTCACACCTTTTGAAAGGCTACACATGACATATGCACAAGCACACCAGGAGACATGAGAACTAATATTTGAAACTGAAAAGAAAAGAAAAGAAAAGAAAAGAAAAACAAAAAATCACACAAAAGAGAATACATTAAGACTGAGTAACTAATGATGCAGCAAATTGTATGTACTTATTAAAGAGAGAATTTTATCATACTGCTGGCAGAATAACGAGGAGTTTTCTACCTTTTCTCTTGCCCTCTTTCCGTTCCTTTGCCATTCACTTTTATATTTCTTTAGTGGTTCAACATGGAGAAGAGTTAAAAGTGAAAAGCAAAATAAGGAAGGTCATACAATGGAATTGAAGTAATTTGTAGAGTCTCTTGTTTGCTGCAAATCAGATACACCAGAAGCAAAATACAAGTACTCAACCATGGAAGTAGGTCGGCATTGTCTGTTGGGATCCATCTTCCTATTTTGAGTCACTATCTCCTACAATCACAATGTTTATGCTTCCGAATTTGTCCAAGTTACAGAACTAGTTTCCCTTCCCCATCCAATGAGCTTTTATTAAGCTACTGCTAGCTATAATTTTAATTTTCATTATCACCATCCCATTGTTCTGTCCGTTGACAAGCTACTATCATCTATGGATAACCGGCGATAAACCAAACCTACATGGCCTAAACCATCCTCCATCACTTCTTTTCACTTCTTTCGCGGGTCCAGATTCCAGATTAAACCTTTTATGACTTCATAAACAGGCTTCTAGTTCCGAACCATTCCATGCAATGATGCAAATGACATATTACTAAAATACAGCTAACTATACGGTTCCCCTTTTTTGCTATGCTGTGAGAAAACTATGACTAACTTGTTTATGAAAAACTTGCAATTCCAATAATGATACTGTTAAGAGCACATATGTGAGTTTTCCCACATTGAGGCTAGGATATAAGCCTAGGCTACTCTACTCCACCAAACACCAAATGGCTTTAGGATTGAGCCTCACTTGGGCTTGTATCTTCCCCTTCTGCGGGCCTGTCATCATAGGCCCATTGAAGATTAATATGCTAGAAAGAAAGAAGATTCTAGCCCATTGTATCGTTCCAATTTTATCAGATGTCCCCGAAGGGACAGATTCTAGCCCATTGTTAAGGCAACTTAACCTCAGTTAGAAGTTCCAATGAGGAAGTTGTCCTCATTATCTAGACCCAATGAGGAAGTTGTCCTCATTATCTATCTCTAGATTGCACGAGCCCTATCTAATGGGACTGGGGAATGTTGAGAGTCCACATGTCAGTTGTCCTACATTGGAAGAAGAAGGAATGAGACTAGCATATGAGCCTACTGGGCTACTCCATCTAACACCAATTAGTTTTAACATGGAATCTCACTTAGGCTTTTGCGCGGTCTACCTATTCTTCTCTGGCGGGCTTGACTTAAGCGCATTGAAGATGTAATAGATACTATGTTCTTTAGGGAATCAAACTTATTAACTATTTTTTACGACTCACGGAAACAGCCCCTTGACTTCTAGCTCCAGAATACCCCAACTAGAATCATCTTCCCTAATCACCTTCCAACCCTGCCATTCTACTAGAAACAACTCCTCTTAACTTCTGCTAGCAATCCAATTTGGACTATTTTTGACTTGAGGAAGCACCCTTTTTCAACAATACCACATACTAGAGGTAAGGCCATGTACATTTCAATTTCGATTTCGATTTCGACTTCTCACAGGGTCCATGTTCTTGGTGTTTTAAGTTTCCATTCTTTTGCATTTTCTAGTACAAATTTGGTGAGTGCAATGCAGGGTCTTTGTTAAGGAAACAAACAATTAAGTACACTACTATTTACTCCCAAATTTACCAAACGAACAAACACGACAAATGTAGTCAATTTTAGTCCCTACATTGTCAAAACTCATACCAACATAATTCCGAAATTCAGTTCTAAGTACTTATCTCTTTCAATCACAAAAATCAACAAAAACCCATCATCTAATATAGGGCCAGAACCAGCAAAAATAGACCCATAATCCAAAATATCACCCACAAATAGAAATCACAACAAACTGAAATGATACCAAACAGATTAAAGAGAATACCTACGCATATGCAAGGAGTTGAGAAGGAGAGACTGAGAGCTTCTAGGAGGGAAAAATCACGAAGAGAGAGAGAGAGAGAGAGAGAGGGTTCTGTGTTGTCAGTTATGTCATAGGTATGGGGCTGGAAATTTGTAAAATGGGCGTTAAAGTTTAGTCAGGGATGGAAGGTTCGGGAAAGCAAAGCCAAACGGAACCGCAAAGTTCCAACTTTTTTTGAGGATTTTTTTTTTCTTTCTTCTTTTTTCGTGCGCAGATTTACAGTTCAAGTTTAGTGAGTCAGGTGACCCAAAAATGTGGACTGTGGAGTTAAATTTAGACGGTAGAGACATAGAGTAGGGGTCTGTTTTATTTTATACATGGAAGGGTTCACTTCCAAGTTTCAAAAAGGGCTGGACTAGAGAGAGATATCCATCTATAATCGGTAAGAGTTTGACACCATATGATCACACGACACAAACATCGAACACACAATAGAGTATAAACTGGTTAATATTGAGAGTTTTGACACAATTAGTTAAACGGGTTGATATGAATAACCCGTTTAGTTAAACGATTTAGGTTAGTATTGAGATTTTGAACATAAATAAATCGAAAACTACTAAAATTCCTCCAAATATGAAGAGATAATAATTCTAGTAAAAAGGAGCTAAATAGACGACCTCACAAAATGAGCAATCAAAACCTCACAATAAGGAGTTAAATGAACATCACAATTGAGTGACAACAAACTCCCCAAAAAAACGAAGTAAAACCTCACAAAAGTAGCGAATTTATTGACCTATTAAGCTATAAATCAAATAACGACAAAGAGAATGAAATTCAAGTAAAAAGAGGGGCTTATCATTGAACAGATTATCAAATCTATTCATGACAACTCTTATCTCATGCCGAACACAGTCTCAAAGGTGATTAAGAAAGGAACGACTTGAAATTTTCCTCTATGCATTTTCTTTTAATTTCGTACATTTTATATATCACAAATACTTATATAAGGCTGTATTATCATAATTTTTGGTGCAACGATGATCACCCTTCTGTGAAATAAGGGTCATTGTTGACCCCTACTTTTCAAAATTCTAAATAACGACCCCACTTTTAATTCCACGCGATACTTGCTTGCAGTTAGAGTATTCCATGCTTTTTTTACCTGCTAAAAACATTAGTCGACTTAGTATTTGTTCAATCCTACTCAGTTAATCGGTTCAGTTCAGTTCAATTACATTCAGCTCAATTCAATTCAGTTCAATCAATTCAGTTCAATCAATTTATTATCCTTTTGAGTTCAATTAGTGTAGTTAAGTTCAATTTTGTACAACTCAGTTTAGTGGAGTTCGTAGTACAAAAAAACACACGGTTAGCCTACACTATCAAGAAAGTCTACTATGAGTCATGACTCAAGAAGACTTCCCTCAGGCCGAACGGCGTGTCAGTTGGCCCAGCAAGGCAGCAACCCCTGGCCGTATGGGACAATATAGGATCGGACGCAAGTCATACCACACATAAGAACAAGTTATTTATTTTGGAAAGCAATCAGTCGCTAGGTAGCGACTTATCTTTACTAGAAGTTAATAAGCAACCAAATTGGACACCATAATGAGAATTTGTTTCAAGACTAGCCCAAAAAGAGAATCAGAAAAAACTTTTTTATAGGTTCGCCTCACACAAGACCTATTACTGTTTAGAAATAAGACTATATAATAATCTACATTTCCCGAATCTCACCCGGCCCCTGGCAGGATTTTTATTTGTCGCTCGTGTTATAGTGACCTTTGTGCCTCATCCGAATCACTGGTTGATTGTTGTTCTTGCAAAAATGTGCAACAATTTTATTTCCACTTGTATTAGGAAGACAATTTATGTTAGATACTTACAGTATTTCTTACACAAATTAAATTTTGTAAGGTGGCTCAAAAGTAACAAAATTAGATGACACTGTACCTTCTCACGTGGGCATGGCATGTATGGCAACATAGTTCAAGTACCTATGCATGTTCAAGTCTGACCACCCCTTTTTAATTCCCTAAATCTCACAACTCAACAAACACAGTTGTACGAGTAATTCTGCCAATCATACTCCAGCTTGGATACTTAGCATATCAAATTGGCAATGCATGTACTTTCCTTGATCTAGTTTTGATTTCTGCGCATTATGTGGTGAACCAACCTGAGAATCCCAAATCTTAGATCCATCTCTCTTTTCAACATTCATGCATATATACTACTTGAAAATTGTCAATTTTAAGCTTATACGTTATGTATGTATGTAGTTTCTCAAATCTCCATGTCACACTTTCCTTTGCTTCTTGCTTAAAAAAAACTCCCACATCGGTGAAACAACCAAAAAACTATTGGAATTTAACTGTTACACTTTGCTCCATCGTTACTTCCCCCACTTACCAAAACTATCTAAATAAAAAACCAATCTTGGTATCATACTTTGTTCCATTATTACTCCCCCCTAGTCCAAGGTAACAGTTATTTGAGTACCTCTAGTACCCAAATGGACTTGCCACCTGCCATGGCCAACACCCCCTTGAACCACCCCAACGGGCCGGGATCTGCGGAATCGACTCCCCGGTCAGGCCACCAAGCCGATTGGGACGAGCCGCTCCCGCTAGTCCCAGGGGCGAAACTCCGTTTAATGTGCTCCTACGGAGGCCACATTATCCCCCGTCCCCATGACAAGAGCTTATGCTATGTGGGGGGGGAGACCCGGATCGTGGTAGTGGAACGGAGCTCGAATTTGGCCGAACTATCTGCCCGTCTCTCGCGGTCATTACTCGATGGGCGGGGGTTCACACTCAAGTACCAGCTCCCCAACGAGGAGCTCGACTCGCTCATCTCTGTAGCCACCGACGAGGACCTTGAGAACATGGTAGATGAGTACGACCGGATCATGGCTAATAACACCGGAGGGCCGTTGAAGGCGAATAGTAGTAGTGGTAGTAATAGTAGGTTAAGGTTGTTCTTGTTCTTGGCTAAGCCTGAGACTGCTAAGACTATGGGGGCTTTGCTTGATGATGCTAAGTCTGAGACATGGTTTGTTGACGCGCTTAATGGGACGAGTATTTTGCCTAGAGGGTTGTCTGACTCTGCTGCTATGGATGATCTGTTGAGTGTTGGTAGTGGCACTACTGATCATGGCTCTGTACAGCTAATTCCTCCTGTTTCTGATGCTGCTGTGCAACCCAAAAATGCTCCTCGGGTAAACTTTCTCTATTTCTTTAGAGAGGTTATATAATCTGCACTTGAAATTGTTAAGACATACAGTAGTTTTGGACTATTAATAGGGTGAAGAAGAACCATTGATAAGTTCTGATTTGAGTATATTTTGGGCAGTAAGGATTCAATTTGCTGTTTCATCTCACCATTATATTGAGCTTAAAAGTGTGATGATTTGTGAACCCTTTGTCATGTCAAATGCTCAAATATTACCATTGGAAGTAAAGGTCTCTGCAATTCAAAACTTGACAATCTGGTTTATACAGCTGCTTTCAGTAACATATGAAAAATCCATCTTACCAAAAGTTTGAATTGATAAATAATGGATTTATTCCCTAATTGATTTCGTAAAAAAAAAAAAAAAAAAAAAAAAAAAAAAAAAAAAAAAGAAGGAGATTGCATAGATATGTGTAAAGGAAAAATGAGTTTTTACTAGGCTTTGGCATTTCATAGGTATTGGCATGTATTTTAGTCTACAATGTCAATTCAAGAGCCTTGTGCCAATTGATCAAAGCACTTCTTGTATAGCCTTATATAGATTAGGGTCTAGAATCAGTATATGATCTGTTGTATGTGCAAGTCAATGAGTAAATAATGTTCATTCATCTCCTAAAGTTGAGGACATTTCTGATTTTAGTCGTGGCCAAAAAAGTAAGCAATCTGGAAAGATTGCTAGCAATCTGAATATTGTTGTTTCTACAGATATCTTCATAATTAATAAAGTAAACTTGTACTCCATTTAACAACAGGATGTGCACTTGATACAGTCTGCAATGCCAGATTCGCCTATGATTGAAACCAACACATCATCCTTCGATTCATCCACGTCATCCCCTTCCATGGCCCACCTCCCACCAATCCGAGTAAGAGCAGACGATGGCAGTGGGGCCCCTAGATTCGCAGAAGAAATGAGGCCAGGAATCCTAGAAGAACAATTTTCATCTCAGCTGAGAGTAGCACCTCCACTTCCAACAACTATTTTGACACCAAGTACTGTTGCAGTTACTACTACTGCTGGCGGAGGTAATGAGTTAATCAACTTAAACCGGGTGGTTTCGGACGATGAGAGATCAGATCATGGAGCACAGGTGGTGCCACGGAAGCCACCTTTGCCTCTGCCTTTGCACGCTATGCAGCAGAGAGCAGTGAGTGGAGGTTTCAACTTACCGTCCCCTGATTCTAAGCATGCTGGAGGTTTTAGCTTGCCATCCCCTGAATCTGTTACAAGGTATGCACATACATCCCTACTTTAGACTTTAAGTCTTATATTGTTGCAAATTATGCTGTGAGACCAACTCACAGAATACTGGGGTCACTTTTTAGAAATGTAATGGTCACTTATGGTGGGTAGTGACCCTTATTCCATTGAAAAGTGACCATCGTCTCACCAAAAGTTATTAAAAGACCGTCTTATATAAGTTTTTGTGTTTTTCTATAGATTATACAAGAACCTCCATTATCAACCTATATGACTCTCTTTAAACCCAAAGGCCAAAACAAGAATGAAAAGTAGAGTAACGCAATAACATCGTGGTAGTTGATGGCCTACTGATTAGGCTTCTCGAATTCTAACTCAATCGCTCTTGTAATCATCTTTGCAGTGAGAGCAGCATAGCCTCCGCAACCTCTTTCTCCAAAGCTGCAGCCCATCAAGATCCAGCTGCTCAAGTAGCCACCTTGATCGACAACAAACCCCCAGTCACCAGTAGGCCTAACAGTACTGAACCAAGAACAGACAGTCCATCTTTCACAACTCAAAATCAGACCGCCTATGTATATCCTCCTCCTCCACAACAACCACAGCACCAAGATCATCAACAGCAGCCCCAGTACATCCAACCCAACATGCATTACATCCCCGCCCACACACAGATCCCATCTTATTACCAACCCATATATGCAACTCAACAACAGATCCACCCAACCCAAGTCGATCCTCAGGGACAGTACCCAATGTACATAGTCTCGGTCCCCCAAACTCAGCCTTATAATATGGCCGTTCAACCTGGTGAACAAACAGCAATGTCATCAGTAGTAGTCCCACCTTCTTCAGCTGCTCAAGCTCATCAACCTGTCTACCCCACTCGACCAGCTGCACCTAATCCTACGCAATATCAACCTCAATATGTAGGGTACAATGCTAATCCAGCTGCTCAGCCAATGCCGGGGACTGCTGCTAATTATGGTAACTATGAATATGGACATGATCTTCAGCAGCAGCATCTTCAGCAACAGCATCTTCAGCAACAGCATCATCATCATCATCAGGTGTATTATACAGGACAATTGGCTGCTAATGCTACTTCTACAGCTGCCCTTGTGGCAGCTTCTCAGTACCAGAGCATGACACCAGCACAAGCAGCAATGATCGCTGAGGCTTCAATGCAGATGCCTACTACTGATTCTAGTAAGCAACCACCTAGAACTTCATGATAAGCTCTATGAGAAGGTTCATATAATCTATATTGTTGTAGTATACCTCATTTGTGTAAGAGCAAATAATGATTTCATTGTCTTTATTTGTTTATTTTTATCCTGTAATTTGTAATGATATGGCAAAACATCAATCTCCTGGAGACTTTGTTGTGCTTTTAATACTTTTCCTTTGTTCATTAGCTTACCACTTTCGCCATTTTCACTATAAAAATCACAGGTTTTTGTACCAACAGAAAAAGTGGTTGCAAGAACAAAAACAAGAAAATAAAGGATGGCCAACCGGCTAATTTTTGTTGCTAATTTAAGACCAAAACCTCAATAACAAAAGTTGCATTACAATAAGCCGATGGCAAAATCAAAAGTCAAATTTAGCCAATGAGATATTGGCATAATGGTTAATAATGAGGCCCTGAATATAGTAGGTTACAGGTTGAAATTTCTCTCCCTATATATGTAAAACTATTATATTGACCTATTTATGTACCTCCCTTGGACCAAAAAAAAAAAAAAAAAATCGAATTTTGGAATACCGGCCAAAATTTCAACCATTGAAGTCACTTTTGTTCTTGTTTACTACTCTTAAGTCTTACCTTAGCATTCATACCCTTTTTCCCCAATTTGTTTATTCGTCACTTCTTTCATGTCAACTAAGATGCAACAAAAACAGCATGTGCCACCTACCGTCCTTTACGAAGATGTGAACAATAAAATGTCAACTTTATAAGGCAAACCAAAAAAAAAGACTTGGACTATCCAATAGAGATAGAATTAGACCGACAAACAAAAACAATGTCATTTTAATACTCTCTAAAACAATGTTAGTATTTCAATACTCTCTTTCCCCATGTTTGGCGCGAGAGCAAAGTAGCAAACCAATAGTTTTTCAGCCAACGTTCAATTCATTTTTAAAACTTGATGACGCAATCCTAGACTGACACTTTCAAGTTTTTTTTTTTTTTTGCTAAGCAACACTTTCAAGTTAGAAATCACCAAAAATGATTCAAAACCCTCCCTGATGTGTATTTATGGTGGTCTATTGTAGTACCACCATAACATTCCATTTGCAAAAACCCCCACAAAAAGTTTCACATTTCACATCAATCCAAATTTTCAACTTTCTGCAAATTCATACAATGAACTAATTGAACTTTAAACAAACTTCCACTAGTTCACATTTTGAGCTTCAAGTTCATCAACAATGGTGGTGATCACCACCACAATCTCTATTCTCTCTCTACCATTCCCAAAACTCAAAACCTTCCAATTTCTTTGTTACCCACAAAAACCCAGATCCAAATTTCTGTGTTCTGTGTCTCTTGATCATCCCAATCAACAATCACCAACTGGGTATCCTCTAAACAGCGTTTATAGTGCTAAAGATGGAAACTTGGAAGCTATACGCGTCGTTTTTGCTGCTGGAGAAACTGGGGGTCACATATACCCAGCAATAGCTATTGCAGATGAGATCAAAATCACAAACCCAGATGCCCAAATATTATTTATTGGCACTGAATCTGGGATGGAGAGCACTGCAGTACCCTCTGAAGGGTATGATTTTGCTTCTATACCAATGTCTTTTATACCTCGTTCTGTATTCTCTTTAAAGAATATATTTGTGCCTTTCAATTTGGTCAAATCAATGGTTGAGAGTTGGAAGATAATGAAGGAATTTAAACCCCAGGTTGTTATTGGAACTGGGGGTTTTGTGTCTTTTCCAGTTTGTCTCATGGCTAAACTTAAAGGGTTGAGGGTGGTAATTCATGAACAGAATTCTGTGCCTGGGTTTGTGAACTGGGTTCTTTCTGTTTTGGCTGATGTGGTGTTTGTTGCTTATAATTCATCTGTTGATCGTTTCCCAATTGAAAAGAGGAAGATTGTGGTGAGTGGGAATCCGGTGAGGTTGTCGTTGAGGAGGTTCGTGTCGAAAGGCGAGGCTAGGGGGTATTTCTTCCCTAGGTTGGCTAAGAGTGTGGAGTTGGATACCAAGGTTTTGTTGGTGCTTGGGGGCTCATTAGGAGCTAACCCCATGAACATTGCTCTCCTCAATATCTATAGGCAGATGATGATGGAGCGCGAAAACTTGCACATTATTTGGGAGACTGGTGTGGAATCCTTTGATGAGATGGAGAGCCTTGTTAGAAACCATCCTCGATTGGTATTGGCACCGTGAGTTTCTCTTTGGTTTTGCTTCTAATGCCTTTTTGGATTGCTTTATGCTTATGCTGTTTGGTTTCTAGTTACCGTGTTACTTCTTGGTTTTGGTTGTGGGAAAGTAATAACTTGGGTCTAATTAGATTAACAAACTCTTGCAGAACATCAATAAGTTGGTTAATGGAAATCGCTTTTGGTATTAAATTATTGTGATTCATAAGTTTGGTCGTATTTTTCATTAAATTATTGTCAAATTCACTCTCATACTAAAGATGATTTGAAAATTAGCCAAGTTTAGATGGCAGAGGCCATTTTGTGATTACAACCTTTGACTTCCTAAGATGTGCATTTCTTGGATGCTCTTGCTTTAGACCTGTTTAGTGGCAAAATACCATGATTGGAGAGATCCTGCAAAAGAGATCTGATTATAGTGCATACACTATAGGAAGGAAGCTGGATCTCAAGGGACTGACTTGACACAGGTCTAATTCTGATTCTGTTTCTGTCTAGAAAGAAAACTCATCAGTTCAGCATCTGGGTTGTTTCGTCTGGTGACTGCAACTGGATCTACCAACTGGTACATTTTCTTTGAGCTTCCTATCCCATGAGAAGAAAAAGAAGAAAGAAAGCAAAAAAGAAACACAAACAAAGTCTGAGCTTTGAATTTTTAAGCTGTAGAAGCACGGTCCTGAAAAAGAATCCAAGTCTTGCAGTTAGTACTTCACTTATGCAAGGAGTTGTAGGCATATTTTGTTTCTACTTGCTTTCATTTATTGTTCGTCTTACTTCTTCCTTGCCTGTGGCGGTCTAAACATGGCCAAAGAAGGCCGTAGTGTTAAAAAATTTGAACCATCAGCCCTGTCAGTCAGCTCATAGCTCATGTTAGTTATTAGGGAAATCTCTGCCCTAAACACTGGCTCAACAGAGAGATCTGTTTACCAAAGCATTCCGTATTGAATATCTTTTGGGCTATTGGTTCTTCCCTGATGAACCAGTATAGACAGAAAACATGACTGAGTTTAATTTTAAGTGAGATCTGGTCCTCAATAATCTCTTTCATTCATGTCCCACTCTTCTTTTCTGCTTTGCAAATGTTTTATTCAAGTTACAAAGTCGAGCAGATAGATGTTTATGGTTAGTCACTGATTGTGCTTTTCGCAAAGTTCGCTAGTATTGTATCTAAGTGCAGTCAAATGATGAGGCTTGGTATTAGTGCCCTTCCTAGAGTTAAAAGTTACAAATTCAATATTCCTGTTTGCAAGCAAAGATTCAGCTGAAAAGAGGGCATGAGTATGAAGTATTGGTAGCGGAAAACACATTTTTCGTCTCATGACATTATAGATATTCTTGCACACACTTGCACAGTCTCATACCCACCCTGGCAGACAACGGGGCAGTGTCTATCATGGAAGTTACATACATAAACAACTAGATCCTATTCTTGGATGCAATGGACGAATGCACATGCTACCACCCTCACATTGTGGAGTTCTGAGAAATCGTAACCATGACTGTGCATGTCAACAATCGTGACATATTGTGCTTGGTTATATCATTATGCTTCATATTTTAGCCTTGGTTTTGCATGTCGGGATTGGGGCCTTGGCCCTAATTTTCCATTCACAGCATAAATCGTTTGTGGTGACCCATCAAAACTTCTCAAGTGATTGTCGTAGAATCACTATTTTAGAAATAAGTTAGTTTTCTGTTCTTGAGTTAATTCCAGGTTTATACAGTGTACTGATAATCTGTATGGCTGACCCCTAGTGTTCTGCTATACAAAGCTGCCACTAGTATCATCAGTTTCATCAAGTTTGAAATGCATTCTAACATCAGTGAGCACCTGTATGCAAAGTTTTACCTCTTTATAATGTTTATGCCATTTGTTAGTTGCATAAAACGTGTAATTTGGTATGTTTTCATGGTTGAGCTTTTCGCAGTGCAACACATCCAGTGACTTTATTTGGTGATCTGATCATACTCCTTATTTATGAAGGTTCTTGCATTCTATGGATTTAGCATATGCCGCTGCAGATCTTGTTGTTTCTAGAGCTGGAGCAATGACGTGTTCTGAGCTACTCGCTACAGGCAAACCTGCCATTCTGGTAACAACTTGGATATCCTAATCTCTTATATCTATCTATATGTATCAATAGAATGTTGTTTTTTGTGAAGCCTCTGAAACTCAATTTGATCAATGTGAAAAGTAAATGAATCTTATCAAAATTTTGGAATAATTCTTAACGAATAATCTACATGTAAAAGTCTTGAAATCTTAATTTTGGTTAGACTGTTGTATTTCAGATGGCCTGCAGAGACAACATAGTTGGTAAATTGTTCAGTTTGGTTTTGACCAAATAAAGTTTCGTTTGCTCTGCAGATGATTATTCTTTAATGACAGATGTTTATATAAGGTTTTTATCTCTACTGAGTTTCTTTGAAGAGATGTTTGTTATCTCTCATTCGCTGATTTCGGTCTCATGAATCCGTGCTTTGGCCCTTAACTCATCCATGCATGATGTTTTCAGCAGAAACATATGTAGAAGTGACTCTTATGAAACAATATGCAGATTCCTTCTCCATATGTCGAAGAAGGACATCAATTCAGAAATGCTTCTTTGATGGCAGATGTAGCTGGTTCAAGGGTCATACCGGAAGATGAACTCGATTCAAGTACACTTCGAGATGCAATTGAGGACATTTTAGGTACGCCACATGCCATATTTCCCTATTTGCTAAGAACGGTGCTAGTAAATAAGATTAAGAGGAACACAGTTCTCTATGATATTTCCCTGCCATCTTCGATAGACTGCCAATACCAACACTTTCCAAAGATTGTTACTTTTCTAAAATATTAACACTTTCTTGAATGTTCATGGACATCTTTCTCCTTTCAAGGCTTTTGCTTAATAGTTGGGAAAAATTCTTACTGTAGTGCTTAGTACAGGCCTTTCTGGAATACTGACATCCTTTTGGGTTAGAGAGAAGGAGTAGACATGGTACCCTTGTGGGAGAAATGAGAAAAGAAAACATATGGTTTGATTCAATTTCTTTGTAAATGTACTTTGTTTCGGAAACGAGAAAGCAATTATTACTTATTTTACTCTGCCCCAGTGATAAGTGTATACCTTATGGTCTTCAGCTGTTAGAACTGCAGAGGTTAAGTATTGAGTAATTATTAGTTACTAACTTACTATGGCATATCAGTAATGTAAATTTGGGATCTAAGCAACAACTGACCTTGACAAACAGCAAAATAATTAACTCGGAAATGGGTTTAAGTGGAATCTATCTTATATGTCACTGGTTTTCTTCTCCCTAGGTAGCCAGTCACCCTTGACCCTTCCAACCAAAAGCCAAAAAAGTCAAGCCTTTAAGTGAGGTTGTTAGTTTCACCCTATTTGGGATGTAAACTCGCATGCCATCAATTTTGACGAAATATAGGTGCATTCTGCTAGAATTGTATAGTTTGAAGGTATCCCTATAAAAGTACTTGTGATTGCGTGCACCAACTGTTGCGGTATCAATCTTTTGTGTGATATGATTTTAAAGAACTGGTTATATAATGGTCAGGATTGAAAAAAAGGGTACTAAAGAAAACACATAGGTGCTTAATCAAAAAAAGTAACTATTAACCTAATGGATAGTATGCATAATAAAAAGTAACGAAATTGTGCAGAGGAAAATATTTGTTTTCCCACGGTATGGGAAAATATCGGGGATAGCTTAATCTGGCCTTTCTGCAGACATATGCAGCAAATAATACTTTTACACTGATGTTTTGATCTTTAATAATAGAACTGTGGTGCCATGTTCCTGGACACTATGTTCTCCCTTTCCCTGAAATATGCCCTTGTAATTAAGAGTAGTTAAGGGAAATGGCAAAACGGAGTGGTGAAAAAGACGATTTTCAATGGAAACTAGTCTAAGAAAAGTATACAGAAGGAGTTTGGTGATTTCTTTATGGCTCTATTTGTGATGTTTGGATCAAGAATTGAATGAAACTGGAACGCAACCATAGAGCACCTGATTTCATATTGGATGCACAAAAAGATAGTGGTTATAGTCCTTTTAGATTATGTTCTGGAAAAAGGGGATGATGGTGTAGTAGTTGAATGTTTCAACATTTTCAGATAATTTGTCAGCAGATTTTAACCAATAGCTCTCAGGATGTTAAAAAACAGCTTGCAATCATCAGGAGGGGGTCAGACTCTGATCATCTTTCTGCAATGCATTTTTATAATTTTTATTGTTATTTTAGCTATCTTCTGAGCTCTTTGATTACTTATTGGTAGGAGATAAGGCTTCTGCCTTTGAAAGTAGGAAATCTAAGTACTATAAAAGTTTAAAGGCTTTCAGTGAATGCTCTCTAGGCTGTAAACAGTTATTTTACTCCAATATTCTTTGTGCAGATAATGAACTCCTGATGACAGTGATGTCAGAAAGGGCTTTGCAAGCTGCAAACCCAAATGCCGGGGCAGAGATTGCAGAGTGCATAAGATCCCTGGTTGATTTGTCTACAGCAAAGAAGCAAGAACAAGAGTGCTGAAGAAATGAGAAATGCTGCTCTTGGGAACCATTCCCAGAACTCTGCTTATAGATCATGCAACTGATATGTACACTCAGTGGAAATCTTCATCAATGAAGTTGCTGATTTATTGGTCCGCGAAATGCAAAGGTACTGAGGAGTTCCTTGTCTTCCAAGTCCATGCTTCAAGCCATGTATACTGTACCATCCTACTGGGAAACGCATCACTCGGCTGGAATGCAGTTTGAAGTGTGGATGGTACAATTGAGTACTGCTGTGAAAACAAGGGAAATTATCCAATTAAGCTCTGTCAGGTATGAGGGGAGGTGCATGCATTCTCAAGTATGTACTTTTGTAACATGAGAGTTGAGACATGTAACACGTTATGAAATCCTAAAAAATCAATGGTAGAGCAATACTATATGCTAGTTCTCTTACCTAGTTTAATACTCCATCTTGGAAGTTCTATAGTCAGCAAATTTACTGCAAGAATGCATTATCTCCATCTGTATGTTCTTTGCTCTCACTCCTT
Source organism: Tetragonia tetragonoides (assembly GCA_038025085.1). Taxonomy (NCBI): domain Eukaryota; kingdom Viridiplantae; phylum Streptophyta; class Magnoliopsida; order Caryophyllales; family Aizoaceae; genus Tetragonia; species Tetragonia tetragonoides. The sequence continues at coordinate 13,852,346 of CM076139.1, forward strand.
TGTGAATCACAAAATCTCGTATGAGGCGGCCTCAAGGTGAGGCCTATTATACACGCATGATGTCATGCCGACGTCATGGTTGTATATAGAGGTAGTCTCACCTTGAGACGGCCTCTTACAAGACTTATTGATTCATTCGCACGGTTCATATACACAAGGAATCTAGGATGACTTAGTGATGTGACTCAATATATTGTTAAAATTCCCTTCCAATCACACATATGTTTGGATCATAATTTGTAAAAATCAAAAATCAAAAACTTGTAATAATAAAGATCAAAAAATAAGATCAAAAGAAAATTGTAACAATGAATTTTCTTTCTCTGTCTATATACCCCTGCTTGTCTTTTCCCCTTCCCCTTTACCTGCCAACACCCCTAACAAGGCAACAACCAGTAATGTGACTGAACCGGTTACGTTACCATCATCATTCTACCCACAAGTCTCAATCTTCAAATAAATGCATTCAGTGTAAAAACAAGTCACTGAAATTGCTAGAAAATTGCCCCTCTTGATTTTCTGAGAAGGAAAATCTCCCACCTTTATTTTTATTTTATGATAGGAAATGGGATATCGGGAAGTTTTATTCAGATCACAAGAAAATTGGACATATCTATATAATAATTAGATTAAAATGCAATGATTAAATAAGAGCTCGTCATATCAGTTTGAGTTGCCAAAATGATGAGTCAATTTACTTATGACGTGTCATATAACTCATGACCAGTAAAAAAAAAAGGAAAAAAGAAAAGAGAGAAAGTAGCAACAATAAGACGTTACAAAAGCATAATGGAGTTTAATGACTACTTCATTCTCTTCCCTTCATTCTCACAAGTTGTCTGACGTTACAAATCCAAAAAATTGAGTAGTAGTTAATTTCTCTCATATATTGATGAGCCAGAAAAAAAAAAAAAAATTCTCATGAATAGATGATAGAACCACACACCATCAAATCATCTGCTACCTCCCCACATGTCCAACGTTCTTATCTGGATCTCATCACCGTCGTCTGTCATCTTTGCGGTATCGTGTACAACCAATCCCCATTTTGGTAAGGTTTTTCGTATTTCTCTTTGCGATTGGTAATAGGCATTTGGTATCTACAACTCTACTATTTGCAAGATAACCCTTCAAACTTCATTAAGCTTATTTTTTTTTTTTTTTAGGGGATTAAGCTTAGTTCCATATATTGTTTTACATTGTTTTTTCTGAACAGTTATACCAACTTGAATGTTAAAAACTATTTAATTTAATTTTTAATTAAAAAGTAACGTTGAAAATAAAAAAAAAATCAAAAAAAAATTAGAAATCGCTTCAAAATAATTGGGAAAAATTATGATACCTCACTATAATAGTAGAGAGGGTTTGGGGGTAGGTTTGGTGGCACGGGGTGGTGAGTAGCCATGCTCGATACCAAGAAACCGTGAGTACGTACACATGCCCAGTGCATATATATCTTTCATAAAGGTAGATGCTTCATGTCGCGTCGCTTGCCTTCCTTCGCCCACAAGCCCTCTCTCAAACAATTACCCACTAAAGAGTAGACATGCGTTGTGCATAACTTTCATACTAGGGTACTAAGAGTTTGGAGAATTATTTTTCAAAAGTTCCACCTCAAACTTTTCAAGTATATTATCAAGCTACAGAATTTATTTATTTTTTAATTTTTCACATATTGTAATTATTTAGTTTAATTTTTGATTAAAAATACGCTGAAAATAGAAAAAAAAATCAAAATAATAATAATTAGAAATCACTTCAAAAAAACTGTGAAAAAGAATGATATACCTCACTATAATAGTAGAGAGGGCTTGGGGGTAGTGGAGGCACGGGGTGGTGGGGAGCCATGCTCGATACTCAAAAACTATAGCCTCCGATGGAGTATGAGGCCCTTCAAGCCTACTAAGAACCCGATAACCTACCCCGTGTGGATCACATGTCCCCTATGGGTGACAAGTGCGATGTGGTGCAAAAATTTTCCACCTTCGATCCGGGCCTCAAGCTCAAAAAACGTGGATTAGAGACTTCGTTTTTGGCTTCCCGAGGCTCGAGTGTTATTTTTGCCCAAACTTGTCTGGGGGGTCTACCATGACCTTAGAGGACCCTCGGTGCCCCGGTAGGGTTATCCGAATCCCCGAACATCGATATCACCCATGTCTTTGGTGTTCCGACTCTTACACCAGGGTCCTGTGAAACGCCCTTCCAAGCCTATCAGGGATTGGATCAGCAACCCAAAGGACCTCCCATGTCCCTTAGGGGTGTTTCGTGCGTTGTGGTGTGAAAATATCCACCTTCGTTCAGGGCCTCCTGCAAGCCAAAAAAACGTGGATTATATAGCCTTCGTTTTCGGCTTCCCGAGACCAAGGTGTCATTTTTGCCCAAACTTTTTCGAGTGGTCTATCATGACCATAGAGGACCCTCGATGCCCCAGGAGGGTCATCCGTATCCCCGAACTTTGATATCACCCATGCCTTTGGCGTTCTAGCTCTTACACTAGTGTCCCGTAAAACACCCTTACAAGTCTATCAAGGTCCGGATAAGTGACCTTGAGGGCCTCCCATGTCCCCTAGGGGTGTTCCATGCGATGTGGTGCGAAAATTTGCATCTTTGTTTCGGGGCCTCCCGGAAGCCCAAAAAACGTGGATTATAGCCATCGTTTTCGGCTTCCGGGGGCCCGAGTGTCAGTTTTGCCCAAACTTTTTACGGGGGGTCTATCATAACCCTAGAGGACCCTCGATGCCCCGGGAGGGTCATCCGGATCCCCAAACTTTGATATCAACCAATGCATTCGATGTTCCGACCCTTACATTGATGTCCCGTAAAATCGCCCTTACAAGCCTATTAGGGATCCGATAATGGACCATGAGGGCCTCCCATGTCCCTTATGGGTATTCCGTGCGATGTGGTGCCAAAATTTCCACCTTCGTTTCGGGGCCTCCCGAAAACCCAAAAAACGTGGATTATATAGCCTTCGTTTTCGGCTTTCGAGGACCCGTTTGTCATTTTTGCCCAAACTTCTACGGGAGGTCTATCATGACCCTAGAGGGCCCTCGGTGGGCCTGGAGAGTCATCCGGATCCCCAAACTTTGATATCACCCATGCATTCAATGTTTCGGCCCTTACATTGGTGTCCCGTAAAAACGCTCTTACAAGCCTATTTGAGACCCGATAATGGACCCCGTGGGCCTCTTATGTTACCTAAGGGTGTCCCGTGCGATGTTGTGCGAAAATATCCACCTTCGTTTCGGGGCCTCGTAAAAGCCCAAAAAAACGTGGATTATAGCCTTTGATTTTCGGCTTCCCAATGCCTGGTATCCGTTTTTGCCCAAAGTTCTACGGGGGGGTCTATCGTCACCCTAGAGGACCTTTGGTGCCTTGATGGTCATCCGGGTGTCCGAACTCTGATTTCATCCATGGGACATGGGACATGTGCGCTAGGAACATGGGACTTAGGACATGGCGCTCGCTGGGTGCTGGGACATGGGTCACCCAAATTTTATTTCAATAAATTTTTGATGTACTTAGTTCATTTTGATCCATAGTCTACTATCTTTGGTAGAAAAACTTTATAACAGAGTATTTTCAAGTTTGTTTATAAAAGACTAATAATCGTTTCTTAATCACTCGGTCAAATATAAATCAAAGTTTATAATATGACTAATCATAATAAGTAGAACTATCATGCAACAAACAATATTTAGGGTTAGATACCTCTAACTTTTATAGAGGCTCCACAAGCCAATGAATGACTTTTTTTTTTTTTTTTTTTTTGTCAAAGGCTAATACACAACCAGTGAATGAATATTACTATGACTTGAGGGTATCCATCCCCCCAACATTTTTAATATTTTGCCTAAACAAATTAAAGGTTATACTGCGGATGAACTTCTCCAAATCTCACATTGGTGGTGTTTTAGTTTTATTTACCAGTTAATCACAATCCAAAAAAAAAAAACATCATTACAACAAAGTCAGAAGTAATGCAATCCATAAGAAAATATTAAATTAAAAAAAAAAAGCTGAAACATTCCATGAATCACACGGACTTATACACTAGTTAATGTTTGTAACTCTAACCACTCTTCCAACATATTTTCCAACCAAATTCTTCCTACGAAAATGGTTGATATCTACCGATAGTATGAGCTAATGAGCAATGAGTTACCTCCTCTACGAAGAATATTCCAAGCTATAAAATCAAATTTAAACATGGTTTCGTGCCTAGACTCCTCTAAAACAAAAAAGAGAGTTTATCTAATGCAATTTGTTTCTTCTTATAGAACTTCCAACTTTGACACGAAACCAAACTTTCTTCTTTTTTCTCCATTCAATTCAACACCCATATGGGCCATATCTACTAAACGTAACACGCTATATTTTCTGAGGTATTTGTAACTCTTTGCAAGAACATTACAAGTTTACAACGTTATGGAAAACAAACACATAAGTATAAGCTAAGCGACAAAGCATTGTAGAGCTGCGATGACATTGTCACCTAATAACATGAATGTTCGGGGCTTGTAGACAAACCAAGAACTATCCTACGACTCTCATTGCCCACGTTTGATTAGCAACATTATCTTCCACATTGCCGTGTAGTGTAGCTGTAGGTGTAACATGTATTTCAGTATTCGTATACATTTTGAGGAAGAAATCATGTAACCGATGAAATTGTCAAAGTGAACCACTTGCTTGTTTAGTTACCTAATAAAAAGTCGACTTTAAAGAAATAAGTAATCTATTCAGAACTTAGGATCACCTTAAAAGAAGACGGTATGTCCATTCAAAAAAAAAAAAAAAAAACGGTATAGCGGGATATAAAATATACATAGCCCCCGATGAATCTACACAAGGGTTAACTTATGAAAAGATCTTAGTTATTTTGGTAGGAGGTTCTTATAAACACAGGTCGTTACCACTATATTGTGGGTGTAGATTTCATAGGTCGTTACCACCTACAGTAGAACATCTATAAATTAATACTCGATAAATTAATAATCTCTCTAAAATAATAATTTTGCTCTGTCTCGACTCGGGCCTAGGGTCTAAATTAATAATTTTGATAAAATAATATGATAATAATTTTTCGTAAAACCCTTCTATGGTCCCATTAAAATTATAAATTAATAATTAAATAAAATTACAAAAATAATTAGGATAATTTAGCAAAATATGATTATATTGTTGATTGTTTTTTCTGAAAATCTAAATCTAGATGCATTTCATCTCTAACTATCCTTGATGCATCCAAAAGTTCTGGTGTTGTGTTCTCATACTGCAACAAAAAATTGTGAAAAGTTGTTGTCGCTATGAGTGCTTCCTTCGCGTAGTTAGTCCCGCAAAGGTATTGTGTTATATTCAATTTGATCCTTAATAGGATTTTCAACAAAATTAGCTTTATTTTTTTTCTAAACGTACTTTTGACCTATGAACATATATCATATTCACCCGGGTGATCCAATAAGTGATTGACATCAATTTTCTATGGTACCCAAGATCATTAATCGTTGTTTGAAGTTCTTGAATGTCTTCTTCACTATTAGTTCCTTCATTTTAGTTCTTTGAGGCTACTTCCCGGAAAACTCTCTTTAAATTAATAATTTAATAATTTATTGATTAATTAATATCTCTCTAAATTAATAAAATTACGTGGTTCCAACATTATTAATTTATAGAGGTTTTACTGTATATTGCGGGCGTAGATTTTACAGATCGTTACCACCTATATGGCTATATTAATTAGACATTTATACTTATTCTTCATATAAATCAAATTCAAAACCTGGTCTCAAGAATTCAATGACCCAAAGATTAGCTTGACAAGATATTCACTCAACTTAATAATATTCAATTATTCACCTTATGAGATATTGACCATATTAGGTCCAAACCCAACTCGAATCATATTTGAAGATCACCCAATAATTTAACTTGACTAAAAAAAATTGAACCGAATCTCACGACCTATTTACCAAATCTAAATCCGAATTTAAAAAACTCAATTCTGTAGTCACTTTTTCCACTCAGAGGTAAAAATTTAGGTTAGCCCGTCTAGTCATTAGAGACCGTATAATAATATTCACATTGTTTTAGGTGATTTTTTTTTTTTTTTTTTTTTGTGATCAATAAATTATCTGGATGAGTAAATAAAAAACTGAAAATGACGGCCATGGTCCAAGTCCCTGAATCAGATTTTTTGGAGTCTTGATGACATGGAGCATACAAAGTTTATCCAGGGCCAGGGGTAATAACGGACCCCACAGGCCAAGAAAAATCATAAATTGAGTCTCCTTTCTGCTCTCTTACTTTAAATTGGCGATTTTATATAAATAAATATGAACACAAACTTGGAAGAGAAATCATATTTATCTGCTTTGCAAAATGGGTGCAAAATGGGTTCTATGAATATGAATATGACAACAATGAATTTGGTTAAATGGGATATTCATTCAGGCATATGGGGCAACCCGGTCCAACAAAGATATCGGATCCACAGACAACAATGGAGGTGGGGTCGTCCTCCATTGTTGTCTGTGAGAGCAGCCATGAAAGAGAAACCAGAAACTTGCACTGCAGATGAGCTTCATTATGTGTCTATTCCTAACACCCCTTGGCATCTTGCTCTCTGGCGTTATCTCCCTTCTTCCAATGTCTGTTTCTCTCTCTCTCTCTCTCTCTCTCTCTCTCTCTCTCTCTCTCTTATGTATTTGTGAATTTGATGTTGGTTGGTTGATGAAAATAAATGTTTATTTCATATTTATGTCTAATTTTGGTGATGGGTTCAGGCTACAATGGCTAGGAATCACCCATTGCTGTTGTTGTCTGGAGTGGGAGCTAATGCTGTTGGTTTGATCTCTCTCCTCAAGTGAGTTTTCTTTTCTTTTTTTTTTTTTTTTTACCCTTTTTGGCTTTTTGTGATGTACTTCTAGTGTTTATGTTGAATTGTTGCTAATCAATATATTCTTGATTTGATTGTTGGGTTTGTTTTGTTAATTGAAGTGGGGGAGGGTTTGGGTCTATTTTGATGAAGTGGGAGAGTAAGTTTGAGGGGCAAATGGAAACCGTTTTAGGAGAAATTAATTAAGCCAGTAAAGTGAATCATCCTTCAAATTGTGTTAATTAAAGCTGGAAGACTGAAGATATGTCTTTGTTGGCTGGCTGGCCCTATATAAGTGTCTCCTTCAAAACCCAGGAAAATTATGTACTTGGTTTCAACTTTCATGCGAAAAGGAAAATATGTGAATGTGATAGGCTTTGGTGACTGGTGCTTGGTCCTGTGTCCCAGCTCCCAGGTGTTGACCAATTTTGCAAAATTATCTCTCTTTTTCCTTAGTAATGTACCTAGGAATAAGGATATGTGTGTATAACACCCAATTTTAGTGGACTTCGTACAAGATATGTGCTTTAGGTATTTCTGTTGGCAAATACTTGCAAAATGGTGGTTTTATTCATGTACAGGGGAAGTTTGTAATAATCTATGTCAAATAATGTTCCGAGACTGTCTTCATATTGGGCTGCCTTTTCTTTAACGTAGTTGACAGATTTAGTAGTGGCAACTTTTCAGTCTTTGGACGATAATAGACTAAATCAAATGTCTCACCAAATTGTGTGTCTTCAGATTTGTTGTGATGTAGCTTGATTGGTTTGTTCTTTTAATTAAGGACCTAATAGAAGCAATTTCTATGGTGTCTGATCCCTATTTTATACTGAACTATGGCCATTGGGTTGATGGTTCCTGCGCCCATGCTGGGATTCATTTAACAAACATTGTACGTTATACTTCACGAATCACTCAAAAGATCATTAGCCTTGTAAATAACATGATGGGAAACTGTTAACATTGGTATATTATCATTGTCTCCCTCCCTCCCCCCCCCCCCCCCCCCCGCCCGGCACTTTAGACAGCTGTAGCACCCATAGACATCAAGCACACATGAATACTGGTTTGTGAAATTTGAAACATTGGTGTATTGCATAATTCATTTCTTTAACTTTACTTTCTGTCTGCTTCCTGTCCATTGAGCCTTAACTAAAGCATCTGAAATTGTCGCAGACTTCGTTTGCACGTCATATGTCAGGACAAGGATTTGATACATGGATTCTTGAAGTACGAGGTTCTGGATTGAGTAAGCGAGGACTAGATACCACTGAAAGTGAGTAGCTTGTTAAGTATCAGTCTATTACCAATCGTAAGGGTGGCATATTTTATCTTCCATTCTTCCGACAACATACTAAGATCAGGGAAGATAGTGCAGGTTTATCGGACTCAGGGAAAACTTCTGCAATCAGATCCCAAATCACAGGTTGGGCTCAAGGAGTTTCAGATTTTGTTGAAGAAAGTCAGACATGGGTTCCAGTTTCTTTGCCTTTGGTTAATGGGCATCTCACTCCAAGAATACAGGAATTTCAGACGCAGCTAGACCTATTCCTGAACAGTGACTGGGATTTTGACCAGTACGTAAAAGGGGATCTGCCTCTGGTGGTAAGGTGTTCTTCTCATTGGTTGAAAATTTACATATTAATAACGGTAGTATAATGGTAAGGGAACAATATGAAGTTGAATCGTTTCCTTATAGACATGTTAGAGTTATCAATTGGACATTAAGAAAGAAAACACATTATCTTTTCCTGTGAATATGTTGAACTTGTTTAAAAGAGGAGAGGAAAATATTTGGTAAGGGTAACAGGGTGTATATTTTATAAAAGGACTAGTGGAGTAGCGTAATGAATAATTTATTATCTGGAGAAGGTTTATATCTGGAGGTGCTCCATTTTTGCAGATGGAATACATTAAGACACAAAGCAAGCCTAGTGATGGGAAGTTGCTTGCGATTGGGCACTCGATGGGTGGTATTTTGCTGTATGCAATGTTGTCACTCTGTGGTATGCAAATATTCTTTCACCCTGAAGTATTTTTGTGGCTATATATATTCTCGGAAGTTGCTATTATATTGAAGAGGCAATTGTTAAACTCCGTAGTCCGTACATGCATATTTGGTTATCACATGATTGAATGTTTTTCTGTGTTAATAAGAGAACTGTGGGTGCCACTTTCCATATGATATTGTGAATACTATACAGCTTTACAATTGGTTTTACTTTCAAATTTCAGAGAAACTAATGTCTGACATTATCTTTCTGAATATCCAATTGCGTGAAATCATTCTAGAATTATGGTACTCTTTGACAGCGATACACAAACCTCTTTGTCTTGGCTTCCAGCATGAATTCGCTGAGCTTGTGCTATTTGTGGTATCAATAAATGTAACATCATACAGTGTCTAGTAAAATTGCTAATTCAATTTGGGCTAAAAATGAGGCTTCAACAACTCACGAGTCTCAGATACTGCATAATAGTATAATTCTGGTATTTTTCTTGTAATATGTGTATCTTACAAGTTTTGAAAGCATAATTCTAATCAAATTATTTTGTCTAGGATCTGAAGGACGAGACTCTCATCTTGCAGCAGTCACTACACTAGCATCATCCCTTGACTATTCAACCTCAAAATCCTCTCTTAAACTACTCTTGCCACTGGTAAGGAGACTCTTACTCTCTTAGAATGGGAAGACTTCGGATATATGCTCTCTATGCTCTTTTCCAATGATTATCTGACACATTTTATCTATTGACACTATGTCATGCAGATAGATCCTGCTCAGGCACTAAACATCCCTGCTATCCCTATGGGTGCGGTGATCGCTGCTTTGCATCCTCTTGCTTCTCGTCCTCCATTTCTTTTATCTTGGCTGAATTCCCAGATTTCTGCACAGGACATGATGCTCCCTGAATTGTTTGAAAAGCTTGTCCTGGAGAACTTCTGTGAGTAAAGGGCATCTCTTACGAATTTTGGCTGAAAACATTGAGAACTTAATTTGTTTGCCTGTTCAACCCCTTGTTTTTTATTAGTCTAGCCATTTTCTGTTCAAGTGATATTCTCCACTGTACATTTAAATCATAGTCAGTGGGTGCCTGGTGAGCATAGTCATTGACAAGATGAAATGCAGGTTACTTGTTCTATTTCAAAGTTCTATACTTTCTTTGTCCTGCAATAACTGCCCTATCTTTCGAGTTAGTTACACTTTAAGGGAAAGCTTTTGAAGAAATAGCAGCATATGGAAGTGTTAACTTTGACTATATCTTGAAATTGGACAAAATTATATTTGGGCTTATCAAAAGGGAAATTACTGGTGTACCACTTGTTTTGACACTATAGACTCATTGTAGTGGCTATTATCTGTCATCATGACCCTGTGTTGAAACTGCTCCAGGAGAATCAATTTTGACACTAGCCCGTAGCCACAACCCATATAGCAATCCATGTTTGCGTCCACTGTCAGGTAAAATGGCTGTCTTTGTAATTTGCAGGTACGGTGCCTGCCAAACTCCTCTTGCAATTAGCAACAGCCTTCGAGAGCACTGGTTTATGTGATAGAAACGGAACATTCTTTTACAAGGACCATCTGCACAAAACCAATGTTCCTATTTTGGCACTTGCTGGTGATCAGGACTTGATATGTCCTCCAGAAGCTGTGTATGGTATGACATCTAATATAGTCTTAAGAGCGTCTTTTTATCTATCATTAATCATGACTTCTTCCTATAATTTTTTCATATCCCTTATAAGTTCATTGATGTGGTGTTTCCTAATGATGAAACAGAAACAATCAAGACGATCCCTGAGAATATGGTTACTTACAGAGTATTTGGAGAACCAGGAGGTCCACATTATGCCCACTATGATTTAGTGGGAGGCCGTTTCGTATGTGCTCCTACTTTACTCCTTCTCTCTTGCTCTTTCTGATAGATGACTTTTGTCTTTCTTTATATTTGTTTCCATCCCCAAAACAAGTGTCGTTTTAAATATTCTAGGATCAAAGTGAAGGAAATGTTAAACCTTCTAAGATATTATCAACCTTTGGTTAATTATAAGTGGAAATGAATGGAGATTGCTTTAAAAGTTACGAGGGAAAATAGTTGCGTACTTGCGTATCAGTATGGAAAAAGTACTACTGTATCTCGGTCGTTGCAATTCGCTTGTCTGTTATGGAATTAGGCTTAAATCTGTTATTTCTGGTATGCAGGCCAGAAAGATGGTGTATCCAGATATTGTTCATTTTCTCAGTGCACATGACAGACTTGGTATTCCTGTGGATGGCTTGCGTTTGTCATTGTCTTGTTTCCCCTTTGAGTATGGAAGCTTCTTGTTGAACGACAGTACCATTTGGAATATACTAACATAGCCTTTAATTAGTACATATTACAAGGATTGATAAATAAAAAAAAGTACATATCACAAGGGTAAAGTAATCTTTGCGTGCTCACCAAAAAAAAGTAATCTTTGCGTGTATCTCTTTGTTAGATATTACTGGGTATATCATACGAGTATTATGTAAGAGTGATAGATGTGTATATGTTGATTCCAGAAAATGTAAATAGATCATTGATTATAAGAAATGTATTAAGAATAAATGATCAATTCATATGGTTTATTCTCTTATCCCATTTGATGTGAATATCTGATATATTTCGGTTCTGTTTGGCAATTGGCTGGTGTCGTTAGCTGTTGGCTGATGGTTGGTGGCTGGTGGTCGATGGCTAGTATTGTTAGCTGATTTGACCGGCTGGTAACATTGAATGTCTGGAAAGAGATGTTTGATAACATTGATCGGTAACATTAGTTGGTATGTGTAAAATGACTAATAAGGACATTCATATGATTGAGGTTTTTGATGGCATAGAAGTAAATAATTGCAAGTCTTGGACTATTATGTCATTGGAATACATTAATACCACCCGCCAATACCCATAAGCCAACCTCCTTGGCTTTTCAAAAGTTGGTTTGTGGGAATACAAAAGTCAATCTCAAAAGCTAACATTCAAACACCAATATTGGATGGTAAACTGGTCAAACATCCAATTTTACCAAAAGTCACCCTACAAGCCAACATCCAAACACTCCCTTCATCTCCTCAGTGAATGGCCAATTTCAGCCAGAAACAAACTTGAATTTGGCAAGTTATGTTTAAGGTCAGTCATTCATACTTGAACCCAAATTTCCGAGTCATGTCTTTTTTTCCCCCCTTTTGACAAGCTAGAACATTGTAATGAATTCTCAGTCCAAATCAGTATTTTGCACAAGGGATGATCATAAGTAGAGCTGTTAAAATTTGATCCGACCCAAAAAGTTTGGGTCATGAACAAAGAATTTCAACTCAAAATCCGATGCATACCGAACCCGAAAAATCGACATTTATTGGGTTAAACCCAAATCCGCTCTGGATCGACCCGTTGGGTTGGGACGTTCAAAATAAAACACCTCAACATGAGAAAAGTGGATGACAATTGACTTTATCATATCAAACTTTCTAACATATCAACTAACTTTGACATTTGTAATTTCATATTTCTCTTAAATAAGAGTTTTTCTATTACTTATGATGATTTTTATACTTCTTTTGCATTAGTAAAAACCCAATAACAGGTGAAAACCTTACGAAATATTTTTCAAGTAGATTAGAACCATATCTTTTATGTCTATATCAGTATAAGTATATGGCAATTTTTTATTTTAAAGTTGAAAATAAAATTAATTATGCAATTATAACCAAATTAAAAAAATTAAGTGTTCAACCCGTTGGGTCGACCCGAACCCGAACACAAACACATTGGGTCATTAACAAGCTTTTCTCAACCCGAAAATGAAACGACCCGACCTGCTAGATGACCCGACCGAAAGTGATCGAACCCAAACCCGACCTGACCGACCTGTTTAACACCTCTAATCATAAGACTGTGACCTCAAACATGAGTGGTCAAAGTGGTGCATTGGAGAATTTAAAAAAATAAATGTTAAGTTTTTTAAAACGGAGGTAGTACGTCTTGCAAATTGTAGAGTTTGATCATGCGTAGTGTAATGGTGGTATATCAGCAAGAAAGAGGAGAAATCACAAAAAGCACAAGCACCACATAACTCAACTATTTTTTAGTAAATTCTGGTCAAGGAAATAAATAACAACTCAATCAAATTCAAGACCCAGGCTTGACATAATAAGATTGCCTAGATAGGACGACTTGACACTTATAAAGCATGACAGTACAAGAGATTATCATTTCTTTGACAAGATCCAAGTATATCACGGTTTCGTGAGATGAATGTTGTCGAGTGTTTCGGCCAATTGGGGCAATATTATTGTAAATCGTTATATTTTTTCATAAATCAATGATCAAAGTTTACAAAAAAAACAAATGTTAAGGTTTTTCTGAAATGGAGTAACTCCCAAGAACTCCAAAAGCTATGAGCCTATGACAGGAGAATAATGCAAATGAGCCAAGAGGCTCATCATCTACCAAACAATCACAATGGTCTTACTTTGCATGACACATGAATTTTTTTTCATCTTGTACATTTCGCAATCAATCCAATTTCATCTTCCATCCTCCAAAACTAGTTCGCACAAAATAACAGATAACACAAATGAATACATAGCTCTCACTTGTTGGCCCCATGGATTCTTCAGATGAGAGAGAGTAAAAGATTCAAGGGAAAGGGCACGGTGAAGAAAAAGAAAAAAGGAAAACCTACTGAGATGGATCTCCTGTTGAAATCAAGCTTCAAAGCAATGAACAAGCTCTTGTATACGTCACCATCAAATCTATACAAATAGGAATCCATCGATAATCATACAGGACAAACTGCTTGGAAGTTGGAATCCTATTGAGACGATGCTTCGACTTTACAGACAGGGCAAACATTTTTCTGAGTAAGCCACTGCTTTATGCATTGCAAGTGATAAACATGTCCACATTCCAATTTCCCCATCTCATCATCTGCTTCATACTCTTCCTGCACATGCAAATTACAGTTCAGAAATTAGGAATGCGTTAGACTATGCCGAAATGTTAATAGCAAATGCATGTGTTTTAAGCCCTAGCTAACAAAATTATGAGGGCAACTGAATTTGAACTGTTTGATGATGAAAGTTGTGCATACTTCCAATTACTCAACCTTCTGACAAGATTATGAAGGCAATTGAATTTGAACTGTTCGGTGATGAATACTTCCAAATATTCAACCTTATGTACCATATTAGATTAATTTCCAGATACTAATTATACTATAGCTCTGTTAAAAAAAAATTAATGGATGTCATTCACATCCAATCTCTCCCTTGTTCCCCTCCCTTCACTTCATCCCAACCTCACATATACCTCCTCTCCCCCAAGAGTGGTTATGTACACAAAACAATATAACAAAATGCGCTACTGTAGTTTTCCAAAACCATTATATGAAAAAAAAGTTGTCATTGATATGTTCTTTATCATAAATCATATTCAAGAACACGTACCACTTGACGAAATGGAGCCTACATATATAGTGGCACTTCCAAACTAACCTGGCATATGCTGCACTTTCCTTGTACCTCCTCTGGTATGTGTGACTCAGAGGATAGTTCATTCAGGACAGGGAGTTTAGTTTTCCTGATGCATTGGCCAATCTGATCTTCTCCCAATCCAGTACTCACATATCCAATCCTCTCACCAAGATCAAGTAATTGCTGCTCGGACCAACCAGAAGAAATGCAGCATTAGATAAGCAATTTCACAACCAGGCTTCTGTTAACTATGAAGACAGAGAAAGAGGAGCAATAACGAGGGTTCGAGAAAGAGTGGACACACCTCATATGACATATTATCAACATCTAGTCTCAAATCCCGGTATCTATCAAGACCACCTGATCTTCTTCCCATCAACAAACCATTTTGAAACATCACGATCTGCATCAGGATCACATAGCATAATTTTAGCATATATCAAAAAGGGTTGTCTCAATATCAAAAATAACATGATTTTCAAATAGCTTAAACATGTACTGCGTGATAAAGAGCTCAATGGAGGAGGCCTCAGTATAGCACATAAGCATTTTAGTAATAATAACTTTACACACCATTTCAACACAGAATTTGCAGATAAATTTGAAATATTAGGTCAACGAATCACTGCATTGTTCCTTGAACAGCCTGCTTTTTCTGTTACCTTATTGATCCAACTCCCCCAAAGCCCCTTTGGTAGGTAGAATTATAGAACTAAGGTTATGAAATAAACTGGATTATAGAGTCATACTCATTCATACAATAGGACTATAAATATTTTCACATGAATTTCTTCATTCCACTGACAAGGTATGGTGGTTTTCTTCATCCGACAACCACAAGGATAGTTTATGTTCAAGCCGACGTAAGAGTTCTGGGAGTCTCTGTAAATGTGGTTTTCTTCATTTGACAACCACAATGATAGTTTATGTTCAAGCCGATGTAAGAATTGTGGGAGTCCCTGTACTTACTCAATAACCATAGTTCTTCAGCCAGAAAGCCAGAAAAAATTCAGAGATGTAAAGCTCAATCACTTAACTTCTTACTAGACCCACTTTGGTTCTCCTGTGAAACTTTAGTTTTAAAAAGCGCGAAGCGCTTCGAGGCGATGAGGGTATTCGGAGTCGGAGCGCGAGGCGCAAGGCGAAGGCGCATGCCTCACGTACGCGAGGTGCACTTTTTTTAAATACTTAAAAATGATTTCTATATTTTATTTTTCACTCAAAACACATTATAAATATACTAGAATGCTTAAAGTCAAGATAGAAATAGAAAACAACTTGCTAAATATTATAGAAATTGAACAAATTAATGAGATTAGATGGAAAATTGAAGAAAATCAACATTTTGGACTGAATCGCCTCGCCTCGCCTCGCGCGCCTCAAGTGCGCCTTGCGCGCTTTAGGTGCGCCTCGTGTACACTGGTGCGCTTCAGGTGGTCTGAGGAGCTGAGGTTGTCGCCTCGCCTCGCCTCACGCTTAAGCGCGCCTCAGGCGCGCTTTTTAAAACTAAGCTGTGAAACAGATCTTTAATGTGAATTACACTGTTAGCTACCCAGCTCAACCAGGTTCATTGAGAAGAAAAACTACACAGCACAGGCTACTCAAGAAAAGTTTGCTGAGACCCGAATAATGACTTTGTATACGCGGATGTGTGTGGGTGTTGTATTTGAGACCCTAGTTTGTTTTCATCAGTCTGGCTCATTTGAACAAAACAAATGTTTCATCAACATTTTTTAAGACAACTCTTACACTCAAACATGAGTTAACAGCTACTCTAAAGTTAGCAACTAGGCACAACAAGTGATCCAGCAGTTTGCATCAAAGACAAAAGGAACACTAAGGAAAATCCATCATTCTCAGGAACTGGGGGTCATTATCTTGTATTGGCAATTGCAAGGTTTGTGCCACATGCATACATATATCCTTGGTGACCTGTCTGTTAAAGACTTACAATGGACAAGCCTAAGGGAGTGGGTATACTCACGGGGTCACGGGTCATATCTAGATGGTCTAGCAATGGTGTCAATATGGATACACTAATCTCGTATTTCCGGATTGCACTTTTGGGATTATAAGAAAATGACGAGGTGGTTATACCCAATTCCTAGTTAAAAGATGAAAATTAGATGGACCAATAACAAATAGAGTGAATCAAGTGATATGTCATATAACAGATTGAATTAAGATGTTAGTTTAAAGTTAAGTTTGCCTTTGAAAGTAACTACATTGAATTAGTTTAAAGTCAATTATGACCAGCCACTAAAAGCCAAAGCTTATCATCTTTTGTTTCTTTTTTTTTCTTTTTTTTTTTTGAGGGCTGAATTTTTTATGTTTATCATTACAGTATTGTATAGTAAAGCACTACAGCCTGAACCAGAAATGTAATATAGAGTGTTCACCCCAGAGTAGTTCATTTATCGTAATGTTTTATTTTCAGAAAAGCGCAAGATATGGGAAATGCCACAATTGTGCCGAACCGTTTTGCGCTTTGGAAAATGCCACAATGTCACAAGCCAATTTTCAAAGAACAGAACCTAGTCCACCCTAAAAAAAAGTTAAAATATAGGAAAAAACATAGTGCTAAAACTCCTTTCATCAAGCTAGTGGTACTTGCTTTATCAAGCCATTGTAATGGAAATCTGAGGACTCCTCTAGTTCCTATTACGGTGTTTGTTTCATCGAGCTACTGAAAGGGAATCAAAGACTCCTTCATTACATCAGGGGTGTCAGTTTCCAATGGGTAACTTCTGGAGTTCTGATTTTCTTGAAAGTAATCAGATAGAACAATTAAAGAGATATCCGAAGCAATCGGGTTGCGAGCTCTAGAAAAATATTATATTAGACAAGTCTACCTATTTGGGTGAGCACTGAGAGATCCATGACATGTCTAAAATGCACAAATCATAGAAGGTAGCTCATATCCTCACAAGTCACAGCACTTAATCTAGTTGTTAAACATAATTTGCAAAGTACAATGCTCAGTTTGACAGTTTCACTTCTCTTGTAATGAAATGACTGAAATTCACTTTGTATTTTAATTTAATTTAAGGTTTTAGGCCCACTGACATCTTATTAACCAAGTCTTGTAAACCCTTCTGACAGCTTGTCCTCAAACAAGTCCAAAAGCGACGAGTTGTTTTTTACATGAGCAGCTCACACCCCACTCAAAAGATTATATGGGCTTCTAATAATCTCATCATATTCTACAAATCTTGTGTGGGGACAGTATGTAGTTAGGGTCTCACAGTAACAAAAATGACACTCTACAGGTTTTGTTTTAAATATAAGCATTATCCTGGTGGAAGACTACTTCGCACCAAATATCAATTAGTGAGACATCCCATCACAATATGTATATTTTTCTCTAAAATATCAAAGAATCCTTATCTTCTAACAAGTTGCCCGTCACCCTTAAAAAAAAGGACCAAATGAATCGGCATCATAGAAATAATATATTGTGATAACAGTTTAGTGGCTACGATTGTACCTAAAAGCCTTAACATCATCAATCAATAGTTGCTTGACAAACAAATAAACATTAATAAGTGGCACTTTCAAACTGTATTAGTTTGCTACGCAACATTTCCATCTTGCATCAAGGTCACAGTAAAATAGGCCAGCTGGTTGAGTATTTAAACTGCAAATCAAATTTGCATTGACACAATAACATCAAGACAATAAAGGAACAACTGAACAAGTAAAAGATGCAATTAAACAAACCTCTGCCAGGTCTTCAGGTGATCGATTTCGAAAATGATGGTGGTACCGGTCTCCGAATACATCCAACCCGAAACGAGGAATTTCAAAAGCAGAATCCAGGTCCAGGGAAGCAAACTGCTCAGTGTTGACTCTATGCCTAGAAGAATAAGAGGCGCGCTGCATGAAGACACACAAAAGAATTAACGGAATATACAAGCATTGCAGTCATATGCCCTTCCTGATATGTTGCGAAACACAAGAAACCAAACAAATACACGGTAAGCTGTCTGGAAACAACCACTGGCAGTAAAAACATTGACAAAACTCAAGAACTTTAATGAAAAAGAAGCACAACAATCATCCAAAAAGTTACTGGGAAGTGTCACTACTTTCACATTAATAAGGCAAACAAAGATAGTAAACCTGGGATTTGCGCAGTAGCACACTAGCACTAATTAATTTAGTGGCAAGCTCTTTAAGCCCAAGTTTAATTTAATGGAGAAATTGTAAGCCAAATACTACTAGTTTTATCCTTCTCACTTTAGTCCAACAAGTTGGAGAGCACTCTAAGCATATAGCATAAAATACTTCATTCAATACTTGAGAAGTTAATTTCAATAATTTCCGATGAACAAACTTGGGAATGTTTCGTTAATTAAAATAGAAAATAATGCATCATAGGCTCAAAATTCAACCATGTTAGTATAAACTTATGCAGGATATGCTTCATAACAAGAGGCACCAAATATCGAAGCCAAATATAGATTTAAAAACTACAAGTAAAAAGGTTCATCTTTAAAAGTTCAACAATATATAATGCATCGAACATTACAGAGCAATACCTGAGGAAAGTAAACCGTCCCATACTTCTCGTTTCCATAACCCAATACTCAAATCTTTTTAATACTCAATACTAAGTACAGTACTAAAGCACAAAATGTGGATTCACAAACCACCAATAAGACACAAAGATGGAAACTTTATCAAATCTGCAAGCAAATAAGAGAATGATAGCAACTTTTATCAGATACCCATTTCAACAAACATGTCATGCATCACTTCCCAGCAAAGCAAAATATTTTTAGAGCTTTACCCTCATCACAACACAAGAGGTGGTACACAACCCAAGTAATCTTATACCCAGTTTTTTTGAGTGGTAATCTTATGTTCACTGCATAATTTTAATGTATGTAAAGTTGTAAACTGTTAAATTAAACCAACAAAAGGTATAATTTTTATCCAGTACCCATTTCTCCAAACATGTTATGCATTATTTTTAGTGATTTATCCAACCTACATGGCAGCCCCAAATAAAAAAAAATTTAAGGAATTATCTGAAAACATAATCTTATACCCAGTTGCTACATGATAAAATGTACACTGTTGAACCCAAAAGAAGTATAATTTAATAGCAATACTCACCTCTCTGTGATGAACTTTGTTAAGATCAATTTTACCACGGCCAGAAACAGGCCTTGCCGAAACCACACAATCAGCAGCAGCATCAGCACCACACCATAAATCCTGAACTGACCCACCAAACCCATTTGAGTCTTCTCTTAAAATACCCTGTAACTGTTGTTGTTGTTGCTGCTGGTGACTAATTTTCTTCATTTTCTTCTTCAGTTTCTTCTTCTTTTTCTCTCTCCTTTCATCCCAGTTTGCAGATGACCTTATCACAGCAGGAACCGCCACTTCTGGCTGTGCAGTACACCCAAAACCTCTTAAAGTTGCGTTCTTTAAGCTCTTTTTGTTATAACCACCACTGTTTCTGTTCTGGGTTGTTGAGTTTTGGGTGTTTTCTGGGTTGTTGTTGCTGTTGTTGTTGTTGCTGTTGTTGGTGAAAGTGGAGAGAAGGAGAGAAGAAATGGTGGATTTACAGCGAGTAGATTGCATAATTGAAGGGATATGTGGATCTGTTCTGGGTAAGGTTGTTTGTTGTTTCTTGGGTTTTCTCCATCTTATCTGTTCACCAATTGTGGAGGTTTCTGAATTCATTGCCATGGTTGAATTTTCAGTGTGTGTGTGTGAGAGAGAGAGAGACACAGAGAGAAGGGAAAGTTTCTGAGGGGAGGAATCAGGATTGAGGGTGGAGTGAGAGGGAATTTAGGGAAACTTTTGAAGTTAGTGGAGATGAGAATAAAACCTTATTGATTATCTGATAAGTTTTTAATTAGTGGTTTATTTAGTTGTAAGATGGTTTGTCATGTCAATGGTGCACCAAAGATTAGTCAACAATACGCTTTATAATTGTAATCTTTATTATTTAAGTTGATATAAGCTAATTTAGTTGGCATTAAAAAAGTTAAAGTTTGTAATTTATTTATTTATATCGGTCTTGTACCTCCTTTACACTCAAAAGAAAACACTTAATCTCACACAAGAATTGCTCAAAAGAAAATTTCTGTTTTTGTGATATTGTTTGGCAAATGACAATGAGTTAGGTGCGTTTGTTAGAGCTGAACTTACCAGAACTAAACTGAACTGAATTTAACATTACTAAACTTGACACTATTGAACTGAAATGGACACAACTGAACTGAATTGAACACAATTTGATATGTGAGCTGTTTCTAAACCCAGCACCATTGAACAGAACTAAACATCATTGAACTGAATTTGAAATCACTTAATTTAGAGCTTCTCCGGTCAGTTCAGTTCAATTCAATTCAGGGGTGGTCACACATAAGTACGGCTCGGTTTAGTATTGTTCAATTCAGTTCAGTGGTGTTCAAATCAGTTCAGTTCAGTGGTGTTCAATTCAGTTGTTATTATTATTATTATGTTCCAGTTCAGTTCAGTGGTGTTCAATTCAGTTCAGTGGTGTTCGATTCAGTTCAGTACAGTTTAGTGGTGCTCGGTTAAGTTCAGTTCAGTTCTGGTAAGTTCAGCTCTAACAAACGCACCCGTAAGCTCTAATAAACGCACCCTTAACTCCAAAAAAAAAAGCTTACAATATTTTTTGGTTGGTTTTATGACGTTCAAATGATAAATAGAACATTTTGATAAGATTTTACTAGGAAAAAAAAATTACATATACAATAATAACATATTTAAATAACTGTAGTTGGAATTTTATACTATCTGTATTTGAAATAGATGACGATACATCAACATAATAATGATTAAAATAATAAGAGCAATAACAAAATACGTTTTATTTCTTAGATATGATTCTTATCAAAATAAGATCTTTAAATTAAAAATTATAAAAAGAATAAACAAATTTAAAAACGTATGTTTATAACAAATACTCCAACCACATGGGACAATTTTTTAATTTGCAAAATACTGATACTTGGAGTAGCTTTTTTGCTTTCATAGATACAAAAATAATTAGGCCCATTCTATTTGGCCTTAATCTATTGTTGGTGTCTGACACTCTGAATATTATCTTTAGGCTTGTATTTATGACTCCTAATTATTTATGTTGCTTTTTTTTTGCTCTTTTGGGGGGAATGGTTTTAGTTAGGTGGGCCACTAATTTGTCATTTTGCTGGAATTGCGGAACTGTTTGTGGTCTGAAACCTTGAATCCTGCATTTAATTTTCTTCCTTGCCCTTTTTGCTTTTGTTTCTTTAATTTTAATTTTCTCCATTTAAAGCTCATTTGATGTTTACTTGACATCATAAAAAGGTCTCTTTCTCTCTACAAAAATGAGTGATAAATTTCTGATTTCAACTTTCTTTTTCTCTCTTTCTCTGTTACTACAGTAAACATTCTTAGCTGGTGAATTCTGTCTCATTCTTGTTTTCATTTATTGTTCATAGAGTTATTTTAACAAGGTGGTATGATTGAGTGGTAAGGATTCATCTAGTTTTAACTAAAGTCGAGGTTTCGAATCTCGATTTGGGCATGAAGCAGCTTTAAAATCCTTGGTCAGTTGTCTCACCCTTTAAGATGTCTATAAGCGAGCGCGGAAAAATAGTAACTGTGGTCGAAAGGGATACCCTTGTGAACCAAAAAAATAAAGTTCTTTTTTTTTCTTTTCGTTTTCTTTCTCGGGTAGTACAAGATTTTCTCTGCACAATATACCTAATAAATTGGAGTAGCAGCTCATTTTTAGCAATTGGCACTTTGGCAGTCACTGGAAAAAGCATTTTGATTGTCGACAATAAGAGAAAGGAAACGTTAAAATATGAGTATTAGTGGTACATTTGATATGGGATTTACAGAAAAATCCTCAAAAATCATAGCCATTGATTGATTCCTTAAGAATAAGATCAAAACAAAGAATTGAAATGATCGGGTGTAGGCCACTGGCCACACACAGTAACAGAAGAGAGGCGCCTTGGTTTAGCTTTTTGTGTTTTGACCTCTGACATTGTCTAATGTATTATGCTGAAAGCAACCTCTAAAATATGGAGTGGGTCATCACACTCATCAGTAATTCAGTACGAGTATTTCGTTTTGGGCGTTTTTTAATATACCTCATGTCATATGTGGTTGCTTAAGGTTGTATCGTAATTTTTGGTAAAATGAGGGTCACTTTTAATGAAATAATGATCGTACTTTTAGGCCTTGTTTGGTTGGATGTAAGATAGTATGGAAAGTTCAAGTTCCATGTAAGTTATTTAAAGTTCATTGTTTGGTTCATCAATTTCCTTGGAAGTGGAACTTCCCTATGTAACTTACTTCCCATGAAACATGGGAAGTTGCTTACCTAGGGGAACTGGGTAAGTGGAACCAGTGGCGTAGCTAGAATTCTCAAGGTATGGGGTTTATGAAGTCAGGTGGGTACCTTTTATATCCCTCACTTTTCTCTAGTATGAGATTTAGCAAAAATCACGAATATCATTGTAAATTCAACCTAAAATGTTAAGATATGTCAAAAAGCTGTGGTGTCTTGAGACACCCTTGGGTTGAACATGGCTCCGCCACTAAGTGGAACTTCCCATGCTTCCCCACCCAAATTACACATTTGCCCATAAAAAGCTCATACCTATTAAATAAATGAGGATAACTATGTCATTTTGCATTTCTTCTAAGGAACTCCATTTTATCAACCAAACAATATGAATTTTAACTTACCTATGTAACTTTAATTTCCATGGATTTACAACTTCCATAGGAAGTTTAATCACATGAACCAAACAAGGCCTTAATAAGTAAACTCCTATATTTCCTAAATAATGACTCCGTTTTTGTGTAAGTTGGTCTCACACAATACTAGCTCAATTATGAAATGTTAGCTATTTGAGAATAGGTTGTATTCCAGTAAGACAAGTCTTGTAGATTGTGAATTGCTAAATACCGCCCCTTTTTACTAGCTACCGCCCCCCTCCTTTCCAATTTTACCCTCACCCACCCCTCTTCCTCACTCACTCTCACTCATCCACTCTCACTCATCCTCTCTTCCTCACTCACTCATCCTCACCACCACACCATCACACCGGCAACCACCACCACCACCACCACGACCATGTCAAGTGCTAGCGGCAGCGGCGGCAGAGGTTTCGACGGCGAGGGAGGCGGCGACCGACGGCGCGGGGGGGTAAAATTTCGAAAATTTTTTTTTTTTTTTGAATTGAATTTTTTTTGCCTTGAATTGAATATTTTTTGCCTTGAATTGAATCGTGAAGTTATGAATTGAAGTTGTGTTTTTATTTTTATTTTTTTGCGTCGATCATCTGCCGATCTCGACTCACCCTTGGGTGAGTCGCCGGTCTCAGGCGACTCACCCAAGGGTGAGTCGAGATCGGCCGACGACTCACCCTTGGGTGAGTCGTCTGAGACCGGACGACCGACACAAAAAAAAATTATTTATTATTATTATTATTATTATTATTATTATTATTATTATTATTATTTATTGTTATTATTATTATTATTATTATTATTATTTATTGTTTATTGTTATTATTGTTATTATTATTATTATTATTATTATTATTATTATTATTATTATTATTGTTTAATTAATTAAAAATGTGAAATGATAGATGGGAGGAGCCGGTAAATCGGTGCCTCGGTTATTTAGTGAACTAGCTGGTTCAGGACCGCGTCACACGAGGACGCGCGGGATTGATGCCTCTGTACGGAGACAGAGAGAAGCAGTTCGGATGAGGGAGATGACTGCTGAGCAAGACGATTACGCAACTAGCGAGTTCTACTCCGGTGAGCAAGACGATGATCAGATTGGCGTCGAATTATCCTCAGATTGGCGCGTGGTGAAGGGCAGAGGCGGTAGGTTTGTTAGTACTGGGTCGTCCAGTACAGGCAAACGATCTAGAGCGGAGGACGACACTACGTGGCTTGTTACAGAGCCTGTGCCCGGTGGGCCGGCGGATGATAGCGTCATACCGAGCTTCCTGGGCCACGTAGCGTCTCGTATGTGGAATGGAGAGATGAGGGGTCTCTTGAAGTGTCATAACCGATGGAATGTCTGTCAGCGGCTGAGTCAGTGGCGAGCGGAGATGTCGGCCGAGATGAGGGCCCAGATCGAGGGGACTGGGTTATCACACCTGGCAGACATTATGTTCAGACATATTGACTTCCCCCTGATATCTGCATTCGTGGAAAGGTGGCAGCCGGATACGAACTCGTTCCACATGCCGTTCGGAGAGATGACGATCATGTTGCACGATGTATGGCATATTCTTCGGATTCCTGTAGACGGAGAGCTCGTTTCCAATGAGGGACGGGATGGGCAGCTGCAGACGGCGGCCATGGAGGTTCTCGGGGTCAGCCCAGAAGAACTGATGTGTAGCCACTGGCAGGGCGGTGCGGTCCTCACGGAGTCGGTTTTTGAGCTTTGCCGTGAGCAAATAGATGACATCCAGGCGACAGCTTGGATGTGGTTACTTATTGGATCCACCTTGTTTGTCGACAAGAGTGGTAACCGTATTAGACCCTCCTGCGTGATGGAGGTGATGGACGACGGTGTCGATACGGTGCATGACTTCTCTTGGGGATCTGCTGCCCTCGCCTTCCTATATTGTCAGCTCGGTATAGCTAGTCGCGGGGATTCTCAGGGCATCTGCGGATGCCTAACTCTCCTGCAGGCATGGATATACGAGTACTTTCCCTGCTTTCGACCTCATCGGGAGCGGATGGTTGTCGGGGACGACGAGGCTCCCCGTGCGTCCGTATGGAGTGCCCTGGCTGAGGGCAAGGACATGGGTCGACTGGACTCCTTACGTAGACGCTTGGATCATCTGCGAGCGACAGAGGTACGTCATTTAGTTATCGGTGTTCATGATTTATTTCGTCGTTTGCTATGTTTTTTTACTTCACCGTAACTTTCAACATTTCTACGTAGGTGGTGTGGCTGCCGTACGGTTCTAACCCGGCAGTATCTGTACCGAGGACTGTATTCATGGGGTGGCTACAGTATCGGGATATTATCGAACCGTACATGCCTGGTCGTTGTTTACGACAAATCGGGTACGTACAGAGTATCCCAACCCCGATCTTTAGGCCAGTCAAAGCGATCAGGTCATGGAGCAGTCGTTCGTACAAGGTTGTCTTCCCCGAACGGATGTCATCTGATGCTTGGCGTATGTTCCCGGGATTTTACATTCTTGGTCTCCATGGGTTTCAGGCATCCACGTCAGATCCCACAGCATGTACGGATGACTACCTCGCATGGTACTACCTTCACTCCCACCCTCGGCTGATACGTGACGCTGCAGCACCTGTGATTCCTCCACGATCCAACAGCGATTATGTAAGTGATTAACTAAAATATATATTTTTTTTACGTATTACATATCTCTGAACTCACACTCATTGTTACTTTTTTGCAGTGGGTGAATCGTCTAGCCGTCGCAGCTGAGTCTTTCATTAGTTTGATTCCTCCGGAGCAAGCGGAAGATTCTCGATCGATTATGGACGAGTATATGAGAGATTGGCGGGCTGCCAAATGATGTATTGACCCTAGATGAATTTGTTATTATAAGAGTTTCATTGTTATTGTTATTATTTATTTGTGTTATTGTAATTTGTTGTTTCTTATTTACATTTTTTGTTTTATTGTAATTTGTTGTTTTATTTACCTCCAATAATCACGACCACTCTCCATATGCAAAATATAACAATCACACAAAAATGTGACAATGATATAAGTATAACAATCACGCAAAACATTCAATTACATCGACCTCGCTAAACGATCCCAATGTGCTCTTCGCGTAACATACATTTGCTCCCAACCAGCGACACTATCAGAACGGAAAGTAAACCATGCTTCGCATATCGGAGGAACAGGTAAATCTGAGGCTAAATCCAGACGGATATAATGGGAATACGAATCACCTAAATGACACATGACAATTTCCCTACTTGGACGTGTAGCAGTCGAAGGTGCTTGGAACGGTAGCACTGTGTGACAAGAATATAACCCCCTTCCGCTGCCGTATCCGAATAACATAATCGCTGCATTGAAGAGGTTGGCAATCGGGAACAAATCCTCAATTACTGTCATCCAGTGATCATCGTTACACGCACCTCCGTCCCACATAATACGGCGGTAACCAGCGTCGACCCCTTCAATGTATAAGTTTTCGTACAATGCTCGGTTAGCTAAGAGTTCGTGTGCAATGCAAACTCTCGCCACTCGCCATTGCTCTTGGTCTCCGAAAATGTAGTCCGCAATGACACGGAAACCGCAATTACCATCCCCAAGCACATCGAGATATCCTTCAATGAAAGGTACGATGATTCCCGGAATTTTGTTAACATGATAGAATTCAGTGATATCTATTGCGTGTCCAGCTGCATGACAATATAATAGAAAGTCAATAATAGTACTTATCAAAAAGTAACAACATTATGTACATGTTAATAAATTATGGGTTTTCATACCAGTACTGTTTACGAAGTTACTCGATGAGGATGAGGTACGACCACGCCCGCGGCTCGAACTGGATGACCTAGGGCGACCACGACCCCTCTGGGAGTACTCCCATGAACTAGGATCACGTCTGGTAGAGGAACTCCCTCTCGGTCGACCTCTGACTGTCGTGTTCGCTTCCGGCTCGACGTAACTCGCTTCCTCAGGATGAAGCTGCTCATTCATAAGGACAGATATGTTGCGCACAACTGCCGGGTCGCTTGAGTTAACCTCGTCGACCAGAGACCGAAAGTATCGATGGTCCTCAGATGGATGCTCAGTCATGTCAAGCGTAGCTATCTCCACTGCATCACTAATAACGAGTGTTCGCCAAAATTCATGGACACTATTCAAGCTAATTGGCGTGCCCGTATCCGTGGCCGTTTTCAACTCACACGCACACGGGATTTGATGAGTGGATCTCAATATACAACCGCAACGATCAAATACTTGGTGACTCAATTCTCTCATCCTGTTCAGCTCAGCCAATAATATTTGTAAGCAGTAATGGGAAACATACCCGGTCAGATAGTTGAATGGGAAACCCGAGTACACCACACTTCTTCGTCTTCTGCACTCCTCAAGTGTGTACTTGATCTCAGTTATTTGTGACTCGATTGACTTGTTGACCTTGTTCCAAACATTGTCCAAAGCTCCAGTTGAGGAGTTCAACCACTGTTTTAGCGCGGCATGTGCACTCTCCACCCTGCAAGTCGTAGTGTTGCCAAGGTGTAGCACCTTATTCGTCCATGCAGCCACAAACATCTCTTTGTGTCTCAGCCAGGTCTCCTTTACATAGGATATCACGTGAGGGTAAGTCCTCCAACTAACCTTCATCGTACGCACTGCTCTATCGTACGCAGCTTCTGTGGAAGCTTCCATGATAATTTTCCACCTCCCATTCTTGAACCTCTGCGCGACGGCCTTATCTTTTCCACAAAGTCTGTACACTTTGTCTTCAACGACTTTGTTAATGTGCCATGTACAGAGCAAATGGGCACTCTCGGGAAATATCTCTCTAATAGGTGTCATCAACCCTAGCTCACGATCGGTCACAATTGCTGTTGGGTGTACATCATTTCCAATAAGCATCCTCAACTTATCTAAGACCCACGCATAGCTTGCCTGAGTCTCATCCTTCATAATGGCATAAGCTATGAGGAAGTTCTTATTGGTTGGAGTCATCCCCACTATCTCAAGAAACGGCATCTTATACTTGTTTGTTTTGTACGTGGAATCTAAGCCAATCAACCAACGAACAGACCGAAGTAACTGAATTGATGTAGGGTGTGCCATGAACACGTGAGTTACCTCATTAGTAGCTCGGTCGGCTCTTGTCCAATGTACGTACTTATTCGCCACAGCTAAATGATGAAACTGACCAATGACATCTCTCTCTTCAAAATCAAGTTTCCTTATACGATCTCTGTGGTTGTACACATGCCGTCTAGTTGCATTGTCCTCGGGAAATTTTTCCTTAATCGCGGCCAAGATAGCACATGGCTTTGTTTGTGCCGAAGTCATGTCACGAACGAGTTTCTTTGACCCAGGACTAAGATCACTCATCTGACGATATCCCTCAGGATACACAGCAAAGTCATGATTGTGCGTACCCCTAGTCCCAGGCAATGTGACAATCATCCAACTACTGGACCCATACACTTGCCGAGCTCTCAACTGGAACGTACATTTACAAGCCTTTGTTTTCGTATTCTTCCGAGCAGCAGTATCTAAGTCTCTTAATTCCCCTCTGTAGCGTTCACCTCGATTGCATTTTAACAATTTTACGCTTCCACTCTTCTTGTGTGACGAAATTATCAACTCAAACCCGATAGTAAGTGCAATTTGTTTTGCCCAATTAATTGCATCTGTATCACTATCAAATAACTCATCAGTGACGAAATGCGTACTGTAATCAACACCATCACCACCGAACCGCTCCAAAGGAATCTAACGAAAACAACGAAAACAATGTTAGCTTAATCTTAAATTCAAACAATAAATAATAATAATAATAATAATAATAATAATAATAATAATAATAATAATAATAATAATAATAATAATAATAATAATAATAATAAATTTATTTTTGTGTCTGTCGGTCGTCGATCTCGACTCACCCTTGGGTGAGTCGTCTGCTACAGGCGACCAACCCAAGGGTGAGTTGTCTATTGATCTCGACTCGCCCAAGGGTGAGTCGCCTGTAGCGGACGACTCACCCATGGGTGAGTCGCGATCGACAGACGACTCCCCTTGGGTGGGTCGCCTGTAGCAGACGACTCACCCAAGGGTGAGTCGGAAATCTCAGACGACCGTGCAAAAAAAATGCGCAAAAAAAATTAATTTTACCTCCGCCACCGTCGACGGCACTTCTTGATCGCCGGCAGACATCCGCGGGTTGCTTGAGTGAATGTTGATGAAGGTTGGGTATGAGAGTGGGTGGTAGAGTGGGAGAGAAGTGGTGTGAGAGTTAGAGAGGGAGAGAGGGAGAGGATGAGTGAAAAATTAAAAAAGGGCAAAATTGGAATTTTGGGGGGCGGTACCTAGTAATTTAGGGGCGGCATTTAGTAACACCCTTAATTAATTATCGATAAATGTGTTTCACCGATTTGTTCCGATGCAATACTCTCGAAATATTACCTCTCCAAAAGACGTTTTTGGCCAGGTTTGGCACTATTGGCACTTAGTTGGTGAATTTAGTTCTTTTCCACTAAATTTTCCAGATAATATTATGTGAGAGGAAAACTGTGTTTCTAAACTAAAGTGTTTAAGTTGAATTGAGCAGAATTACTGAACAAATAAATGGAAAAAAACACACTCTTAATTGTTAGTTTTTCATTATTCGGTAGATGATGACTAATTGTCTTAATTGAATTGACTGGTCAATCACATTGGTTGTTTGCTTCACCTCTTTCAACCAGTTTGAATTGTCTTTGATATAGTACGGAGTACATGGTTTGTCTTTAACATGTACATTTTATTGGGTCGTTTGTGATTTGTCTTAAAATACTGTCTTATTGAGAAATCTTTAATAAACTTAAAGTGGTTACTGAAATTTCTCATTTTCTAGCCTTATATGCATTCTGATCTCCAAATTTAAAACAAGCTAATGTTTGCTCCACCGAGGCATTGTCGTTGGAGAATTATGAATAGGGTAACAATAGCTAAATATTGAAGCACATAGGAGACATTGTTCTAAAGAACTTATTCGACCCTAATGGTGCAAACTAGTACAAACTCGAATGATTCTTTAGTATGCACTTTCGATAGTAAGAACACAAAGGAGATGAATAATATGATAGAAGATCACACTTGGGCCTTAATTGAGGTAATATATATATATATATATATATATATATATATATATATATATATATATATATATATATATATATATATATATATATATATATATATATATATATATATATATATAGTTCAGATGAGAAGGCCATCTACAGTGAGATGGTGAGAAGTTAATCTCGATTCTTGAATATAGTAGATCTAACGGACTGGAACTCACACGTGTTTTTAAGAATTTGGGTTTACTTTATGTTTTGGCTCTCTCCTCTCTTCTTCACCCAACACTACAGACTTCTTGCATTCGTTATTTTCTAGTCTTTTCTCTCTCCTCCCCTTTCCCCTCTCTCCTCTCTCTTTGTCGTCTCTCCTTCTTATGGAACAACAATGGTGGAAGATCTAATTTCTAGAACACTCGTTCGATCAACGAGGTTACTAGAGCTTCTCGGATTGTCGATTTTCAAGGTTTCTCTTTCTCTCTCTTTATTTTCTCATTGTTCTCAGATTGAAAATTTAAGGAATTTAGGGTTTCGTAGTTCATTGGCAAAGATATATCAATTATAAAGAAGAGATTGCTAAATTTTTCCTCAAATCAGTGATTGTTTCTTTAATTGATATTCTCAAACCCTAAAATTTGGGGTTTTAATTTTAATATTCTTGAGGTACATGATTCAGTTTTGTTGTTACCTGGTTTTTATGTGATGTGTAATTACTATGAATCTTTTGATGTAGTAACTCATTAATTTTGACTTGCAAGTGAATTGATATAAATAAGTACTAGTGTTTGATTTGAAGTTGATCTACTCCTAATTTTGAATTCTAAATAAGACTGAGACTCTGATACTTCCTCCATTGTTGAACCAAAACATTGTTTCTGGGTTTATGTGTATCTATGGACCAAAATTGATGACACAATGAGACTTTTTTCATGTTTCGTGAAATTAACGTAGTATGTTCTGTGGTTTTGCGCTTTATCTATCCAAGTTTCGTTTGCTTTGAAGAAATAAAAGTTGGGAGTAGAACTGTAGAAGAACATGGGAAATGATATTGTTGTTTGGATCTATATGTGAATTATTTTAGATTTAGTCATTTAGGCTATGATATGCAGTGTCTCAAATTGTACTCTGGGAAGAAGGTGGTAATGACAACATTGCTAAAGATAGGTAACTTAGTGACTTAGAAATTGATAGGCAGACGGTATATAATGAGTAATGACCTATTTAGCTATACATGAGCTCAAATTGATTAAAGAAATCTAGGTGGGTTCTTTTTGATAAAATAATGAGTTCGGTAAACTATTT
Source organism: Tetragonia tetragonoides (assembly GCA_038025085.1). Classification (NCBI taxonomy): domain Eukaryota; kingdom Viridiplantae; phylum Streptophyta; class Magnoliopsida; order Caryophyllales; family Aizoaceae; genus Tetragonia; species Tetragonia tetragonoides. The sequence goes on from CM076139.1 coordinate 13,883,858, forward strand.
TACTAATTTAGATGTTATACTCTTGTATGTTAATGCTAGATAGATCATCCCCCTTATTGCTCAATAACTAGTAGTTCAATCATTTTATGCATTAAGTGACCCTACAAAGTGTTACAGTTGACCCATCCCCGTCTCTAAGTTGACCCCTTACTTGTTGATATTGACATTGTTTTTCACTATCATATTAGTGACCCTGCCCTGTCTTATAAGTGACTCTGCCCTGTCTTGTAAATGATCCCTCTCTACTTTTTTTTAAACTAACCCCTCAATTACACTTTGCAGAAGTGCAATATGCTTAGAAATGTGAGGTTTATATATATTGCATTGTCATGTTTGTAGAACTAATAACTTTTGTAATTATCGTTTCCTGTCTTTTTGCATTAGTGGCGACATTGATGTACATTCCCAAGTCCTTGCATTATGAATATGTTCTATTATTTGTTTCTTGAGGGCATATGACATTATCTGTTTCATATAAGTATGAAGACAATGTTCCTTCTCATCTGGCAAGAGAAGTGGAGTTTAGAAACAAAAAGGGTCATATATAAGTAGCCACGTGCCCATGTCATGTCTCTTTATGATCCTTGTGTAGGTTTCAACTTCAATTGTGCTAGATGCGGTTCAAAGAACAAAGAAGATTTTTGCTAGAAAACGACCATTGTTTATCTTAAAAGTGACTCCTATATAGCTAATAAGTGAGCCCTATATAGCTAATAAGTGACCCCCCAACTCTGCATCACAAATATCTTAGATGAAGTCAAGTGATTCTGAATCAAGTAGCAATGCATCTGTCCATGCTATAGGTGCTTAAATTTATGCTTTAGACTATGTGCATGTTCTTCTTCTTATACTACATACAATTAATTGTCATGTTTAGTCTATTAGCTCAATGGTAGAGCATTTGTGCAATGCATAAAAAATGTGGGTTCAAATCCCACATAGACCTCTTGTTATATTGGGTCATTATAGCTAGAAAGAAGCGGCTCCTCTCCCTTTTTAATGCTCAAACAATTAGTATTTGAGTCAGTATATGCTATAAGTCTATAAGTGATCGTAAAAAGTGGTACAAGTGACCCTTTTCCCTTTCTCAATTGACCCCTCAATTTTATTGTAATTTACCTTAATTTTTTTAATATTTTTGTTGATATTATCATAATTATTCACTATATATAAGTGAGCTTACACTGTTTTATAAGCGACCCTGTCTGTTTTTAAAAAAAAAAACCCTTCAATTCTATAGCAGTTTACCTACACCTACATTGCTTTTTCATATTCCTATAAGTGACCCTCCAAAGTCTTATAAGTGATTCCTGTGTGATTTCAAAGTGACCTCTAATTCTTATTACACTTTACTTACTTATAAGTGATCCTTCACGGTAATACACGAGATTCAAGTTTACTTTAATTTTGTAGACTGTGGATACTGATATGTATATTTCTTTCACTATCCTATAAGTGATCCCTCTTACAACCAAAAGTGACTTCAATTGTCAAGTAGTAGCTTATGTAAGATTCGAACCTACATTCACTGTGCAAAAGCACATTGCTCTACCGTTGAGCTAATAGGCTTTCATTTCAAGGGAAAGTAAAACAAGGTCTCTTCACGTGATAGAAATACAACACATCACAAACTCAGACTACCTCACACAACCCAAAACAAGCCAATTCCACAGTAGCTAGAATACATACAGGGGGAAAAGCTTTGAGATCTAAAGACAAATTGAAAAGGAGACCTCCAACAGCCAACACTCAAGAACACAGCAACATAACAAACCTGTAGCGCAGCAGCAACAAACTTGCAGACATGCATTAGAAAAACAACATACCTCCCGAGAGTCATCACTCAATCAGCAGCTGCAGAAGCATCATCCAGCCTATAATCAACAACACAACAGCATCTCATGTAGCCATATGGGACCTGTCATTGTTTACAGATGCATTCACGGAAAATAGCTATACAAATTCGTGCCAAATGCTGCATTAACGGTAAATGATAGAGGCACTACATCTACATGCTCTCCAAACTTTAGGTGAATAAAGTTTTTGCTAGAAAATGATCCTAAATACTCCTACAAGTGACCCTAAATATTCAAACAAGTGACCCTAAATACTCCTACAAGTGACCCTAAATACTCAAACAAGTGACTCTAAATTCCGGATGATCTTTTTCAATTTGTGGGTTCCGTTACTAAAATCAAGAAGATTGTCAAAAAAACCTTAAAATTTACCAAATCAATGAAAATTAAACCATTTCGCATAGCATACAAAACATATTAATCTATTTCGCATGTGATTTGATTCCCAAATCAAAAAATAATTTTTGAAACCCTAGAACAACAAATTAAAGAAGACACTCACTTTTTCATTGTTTTGGCCATGTTGGACGACGCTCCGAAAGACTCGCTTCGGAAGGGCCACGTGAGGCCTTCTTAACCGCTTAGAATGAAGTTCGTTCATGTGGCTTCAATGGTGGTTCATGAAGTTGGTTGGAAAGATGAGGACAAGAGGAGAGAGAAAATTCTATCAGACGGTAAGTTCAGTCAATTGTCGTAGCAGCATGTAGGCACTTAAATATGAATGTTGCGAAAATTACGTTTGTGCCATTAATGAGTTAATGACACTCGTTTCTTGTGGATCGTTAGATCAACTAGTTTGGACGGTCAAGATGACTTCTCACCATCTCACCGTAGTATCCCTTCTCACCAGATCCCTACTCTCTCTCTCTCTCTCTCTCTCTCTCTCTCTCTCTCTCTCTCTCTCTCTCTCTCTCTCTCTCTCTCTCTCTCTCTCTCTCTCTCTCTCTCTCTCTCTCTCTCTCTCTCTCTCTCTCTCTCTCTCTCTCTCTCTCTCTCTCTCTCTCTCTCTCTCTCTCTCTCTCTCTCTCTATATATATATATATATATATATATATATATATATATATATATATATATATATATATATATATATATATATATATATATATATATTTTTGGGTATAAGTGCAGGTGAGCTGACAAGTGTCACACTCCAGTTGGCTTATACCCAAGACATTTAACTAAAACTTTTTTTTCCTTTTTTTTTTTTATAAAATGAGTTATGATTTGGATAATTATTAAACATAAATGAGTCAAATTAATACGGGGTGTTAATGACTTTTATTAAATCAATGTCATTATTTGAGTAGTTAATGATATAATAATAAAAATAATAATAATAACCAAAAACTCATTTGAGACGGCAGAGTTTTTGTTAAAAAAATAATAAAAGTATTAATTAGTCACCGGTTAATAAAAATTATTAAATTTTATTTTTATAAAATAATATTTTTATTTTTATTTTAGAATGAAATAGATTTTAAACATTTTAATTTTTGCATTGAGTTTTGGATAAGATCGCAGGTACGTTCACTGTCAAGTAATGGTTGATTTTTTTTTTTTTTTTGGTTATGTAGAGTAATGAGTTGTGATTAATAAATATCATATAATAATCGCTATGGGTCGTTCATCTTACTTAATGCAATCTAAAATAAATATCATACAAATATTTTAACATTTTCAATTGTTAACTAATTAGCTAATGTAAGGATGAAAGATTTGACTATTAGTTGTTTATAATAAATTCTATTTGCATTCGAAAAAGTAACAAAATACAATTAGGTATGGATGATGAATATTTGTGGGAATAGATGAACGCAATATAATAAGGGCTACATAGTTGTGGGTATAAGGGCAGGTAAAAGTATCACATCTTGATAAACTTTTTTTTTTCTTTTTTCGAGAAGGTGACTGGTTAGTCCTCCCAGTTTTTTATATCCCTTCGAATGAAAGTTAGACTTTCAACTTTTAAATTATAATTAGCGAAAGACACATTAATGGACAATTAGAATGGATCAAACAGATTAAGGGTATAATCACTCGTTTAACATGTGACCAAAATTTTCAAGGATATGACGAATCAAATAAAGTGTCAAGCAGGGTCACATTTAGAGTGATAATTTGTTAGGTTATAAATATGTGAGGTACAATGTAGAACGGCAGGTTAGGTGATTACTAATTCATAGATATTATTATTTTATTATTTTGGGAGATATAGATATTTTTGGAGATTACCTAACTAATTAGGACACGCATAATATTTTGATCTGTCACCATTTTCATTCCGATATATATTTGTATTATTTAAAAAATTATAAAAAAAATTTATTTAAGCATATTAAAATGATAGTCCGTGCGTAGCACGAGTAACCTCCCAGTATATATACATATAATTGGGTCCTTCTTCGTGTGGTGACGACACGTGGAACGACACCTAAGCGTCCACATTGGCGTAGTGATGACACTTAGACGCCATGTAAGCAAGCAAGTGTCACCAATTATTGCTCACCATTATTAGCCTTTATTAGTATGACAATAACAATCATTAGCAAATTGTTCAAATTATAATACAATATAACTCCGGTTACACAACTCTGAAAATTATAATTACTACTTCATTGGATAGGGATTGCAATGTACTTCAAAATGAGATATATATGTCCTATATATGATTCAATGAAATTCGTAGAGGCTCTTAGCTTCTTCATTTTTTTAGGGAATTTTGGGTTGAAAATAAGCGAAATTTGAAGTATTAATTTTGTACTCAACAAAGATTAATAATCAAGCAATACCATAATTATTATTAAAGTGCTTTCTGTAAATCTCTTACAAGCACGTGCTATTTGCGTGGTGAGTAGTGACTTCAAGTGGGGGGGAGGGGGGGAGGGATATATAAGAGGATCATAATTGTGTTTAAGGGACAGTAGAACGTCAACTATGTTGTTTACCACTTGGACAATGCATATAAATTTATTTTTATGCATTTTATGATTTTGAATAGTTTTAAGGAAAATTGGCCGTGAATAATCCCAACTTCGGGCCGTTGTCCAAAAATAATCTCAATTTGACCTGTCTCCAAGAATAATCCCAACTTTCAACTTTTGTCCCCCCATTAGTCCCTACGGAGTTAACTTTCCGTCCAATTATTGAGTTATTAAGTTATTAGTTCAAAATTTTGGAATCTTTTACAGAAATGGTGCCAAAGAATAAAAATAATACGATTTTGGGTTGGTCCTGAAACTATTTATGAAAATGGTGTCCATCTAGGCTTGGAATTTACTAATATTTAGGTTTGTCAATTAAGAATTAAGTCACCTACTCTACCCAGCCACTTCTCAGGTATTAACTATTAAGCCGCTTATAATTTCAGCAGTTATTACTTCACAAAACAAACACCTCTTCTCGCCGCTCCCTCATCAATTCCCCACCCACAACCAAACCATGATGTTCAGCTCCTTCACATTATCTTCGATCTTTTATCAAAATTTGCTGCAACTCTCTATGGCAGCAATTTGTAAGGGCTAATTACGAGGAATGGGAATAAGAATCCACTTGATCCATTTCAAAACATTAGACATTCTAGAACATTTAAGAGCTGTTGGATTCGACAAAGAGGAGATGGTTCAGATATGGCAGAAGTTCTTGTTTTTAGTACCAATTCTGTTATGCCTGTTCATCATAATTTCCAAAACCATGGCATTTCATAAACTGTGATAGAGTGTACTTCGTTAGACACAAGAAGGGAGGTTGAATTGGATCTACTATTTTTGGCTAATTTTCGTTTCTGATGAAGATGGACCAACCTTAGGAACGGTGTTCCCTCAGTTGTTCCTATATGAACAGAAAGCACAGCGGAAACTTAAACGATAAAGCATAAAGTAGACACGATATTTTTAGCGTGGAAACCATCCAAGGCTCAATTTGGACGTAAAACCACGACCTACCCTCTAGTGGGATTTCACAACTCTTGTTGTATTCCTTGAGCCAACCATTGTACAAGCATCCTTACAAGCTTAATACAATCCGATAGCACACACTAGCTATCCGCCAACGACTCTTAGTTGGCACTCTCTCAACCAACGACTCTTAGTTGGTCTTCACCTTTGTACAGACATTCTTGCAAGCCTAATACAACACGATAGCACACAATAGCTATCCGCCAACGACTCTTAGTTGGCACATTCACAAACTCCCTCAAGTTTTGAGTGTTTCTCTCTCAAGCTACCTACAGCTCAACTTCTCCTTAGAGATACAAGATACAACCTTTTGAACGCTTCTAGATAAGCAAATGAAAATGTTACAAAATAAGTTCCTAAGTGCCAAATGACTTTCTGAGATTTGGGAACAAGGTTAGGAACTGTGTTTGGGCAGTATCTCGTTGCTTTTGTATGAAAGCGGTTTTGGAACAATTGAAGAGAGGATTTTGAGTTTGTAAAGATTTTACAAAACACTTTGGTTTTCACTCTCTTCGATTTTGCTGAAGCATAAACACCCATTTATATAGGGAAAGTTTAAGCATCTTTCCAAGCATCTTTTGACTTTCTTTGAAAATCCTTTGGGTAAAGCAAAAACACTTTCAAATAATCTTTTACTTTCTTTCCTCTCAAATCTGATCTCTTGAGCTAGAGAATCCTAGTGGTTCTCAATTAACCAGATTTTTGATTGTCCTAGGTAGTTGTCTTGTGCAAGTAAACTTAGCACAATAGACAACAAAAGATTCCTAGGACATTTCAAAGCTTTTTCTTCCAAAGGTAAGATTCTTTTCAAAAGCTGAATATTTGAGTGTAAATCTAATTTGAAAAGGAATCCTTGTGCACCAGAAATGCTTTGCGTTACAGGTTAGAAAAGCTTAAGTGTCAAAAGCAAGATTCAAAAAACGTTTAAACCGCGGGCCAGCTAGGACTGTCAAAGACATTGGTCCATGGGTTGGTCCATGTCCTAGCAGGCATTTCATCTTTAATGTTTGCCCAAAGTTCTAAGTCCAAGTACTTAATCTCATAGGTTATTATTGGCACACATACATGATTTCTAACAACCAGAAAATCTTGATCTTCTTCTTGATATAATCATGCTCGGTTGTTGAACGATCACCTGCTTCTTAAGATGTCGAATTTCATTTCTACACAAATCACACTTGTGCACACCATTAGATTAATAATTAGCATAAGTACAATTGTTTAATTATCATCAAAACATATGGGGTTCAACCAATTTCCCCTTTGTGATGATGACAAACTAATTGTGCTTATGCGCCAAATAAAACTAATGTACAAGTATGAACAACACAAGATTTTACCTCACATAAGCGGATCATTCCAAGAGTGGACAAGGGATAGAACATGATCGGCCATTTCCACGCAATTCTTCTTTCGCAAGTTATGGATTCGAGAAAGTGTCGGCTAAGGAGCTTTAGGCCGACCTAACTACACTAAGCACACACATATCTTCCCCCTTTTGGCATTATCAAAATAAGCACATCACTTAAAAACATGTCACACAATGAGCTATATTAAACAAGCATGCTAAGTCCGTACCACTTGGGTACTATTCCATGAGAAGACAAACAAAGCATAGTAGCTCAAATCTAGAAGTTCACAAACATTGACCTATGCAAAACATTGTCCAAAAGCATATAAGAGTTTATCAAGATAAAGGGCCAAGTTATGAAAAGAGTTCATGAGCTGAAAACACACACACACACGGAAATGATTGATTGAGCCGTCGTGCCAACACCACCACTGGACCAGGGACAGGAACAAGGATCAAGGCTGAGGTGGAGGAGTAGGTTTGGGAAGGAGTTGAGCCAAAGCATCCATCACTGCAGAATGCTTGCGATCACCATCTTCCTTAATCTCCTCGAGCTTTTTATCCATTTTCTCTTCCAAGGCAACGAGCTTACCTTCTAATTCAGCTACTTTCTCAGCTTGAGCAGCCTGTACCATAGGACTAGTGTTCGGACCAGTAGAAGAACCAGCAGAAGGACCACCACTAGGACCTGGGTTAGATGGAGCAATTTTCGTGAAGCCACAAGACATGAGAGTTTTCCAATCAAACTCATCAACTGTGCGTATCCCAGCCACAGCAGCAATGGACATTTTGAATGCCTTGAAGAGCCGAGTCAACAAAAACCCATAAGGAAGAATGTGATTCTTATGTTCCATGAGGCAAAGATCAATATGTTGAACGATAAGTGAGGGCAAATTCACTCTAACACCCTTCCCAATCAAGTAAGTCACCGTGAGCTCCAAGTAGGTTGGCTCACCCCTCTTCTCTCCCTTTGGCATCACATTCCTAATCACAAAGTTGAAGAGAAACTTGTAGAAGGAGGTCATATGTGTCTTCCTAACCTTGAAAGCACCCTCCAAGTCAGAGTTGCCGGTAAGGACTTGACATATCAAGGGAGGGGTATGAGGACTCTCAAGAACGGGCCACCCATGGCTCCCATAGTAATCATAGCCAATACTTGAAATTTTCAACAAAGTACTAATCACATTAGCATCAAACTCAATATTAATTTGACAAATTTTCCCATAAACCGTCCCATCCTTAACTTTGCAATGCATATAAAATCCAACAAAGCCCCTTTAGCAAATTCAAGCGTTCGATCCGTAAACAAATCAAGCCACCCTTGAAATTGAATCACATCATGCAAAGCAATGCAACCTTATCGTTTCAATAAAGCGGGTGAAAGAATTTTACCCGGGGCGACTTTGCGAACGACCTTCTTTGCTGGAGCGTATTTTTCAGTGTGGTCCAGCTTTGTCCTCTTGGTGGATTGAGTGGAAGAGGAGCTATCCATGTTGGATAATTTGTGCTTGGAACTTTTCGCAGATGGAGATCCTTAGTCCAAAGGTTGGTCCAAGGATTGCTCCTTGCGTGCCGAGGTCTTCTTCTTTGTTTAGGGTTTGGGTTGTGGATTTTTCTTGGCCTTTGTGGTGCTAGGATTTTTCTTGGCTAGGATTGGTTCCGGTTCATCAGGAAGTTCAGTCAATTGAGTGGGTTCTTCGATAGCAGCACGGCTTCTTGTGACTCTTTGTGTGGGTTGAGGAGGTGGTGGTTGAGGAATAGAGGCTTTCTTTCGGCTAGTTCTTTCAAATTGTTCAATAGCCCGAAGGATTCTTTTGCAATTTTCCGGAGAAGTAGAGATACCAATAGGTTAAGGCTTAGAGGTGGTTGAGATCCGGGCAGTCTTGCGCTTTCGATGAGTGAAGCGAATAGGCACTTCTTCACTTTCATCGTCGTCGTCATCATTCTCAGCAGTGAAGGGAACAATGCGTGGAACAACAGCAGGACCAGCAAATTTTGTTCCAACTTGATTCACCTCAAGACCGAAAATTTCCGGAGCTTCATGACCGAGAGGGTCAAGTGGCTCATCTTCTTCCGTTTCAACAAGAACATCACCACCAGTTTTGGTATTAGCGGCTGGAGAAGAATCTTGCCCTAAACCCTTCTTTTCATTGTTTCCTTTTTCCTCTCCTAAATTATCTCCTTGTCCTCCTTCATTCACTTGAATCTCCTCATGAATTTTTCCAGATTTATTTCCTTCAATTTCTACCGATTTTCCTCCATATCTCACATTTTCGGATTTTTCATTACCCAACTTCTCATTTTTCGAATTCTCATCATCTTTGTCTCCCACAATCTCGGTTCCCTCACTTTTATCCATCTCATCACCTTCAACAATCACTCTCTTAGATTTCTTCTTATCATCTCCAACAATTTCACTCAAGGACCTCTCCTTTTTCTCTCCCTCATCATTTTTCTTTTTATTTTTCGAATTCTCACTATTTTCCTCACATGCAACAACAATAGGAGATTTTTCCTCTTGTTCCCCCTTACTTGTTGCTTCACTTTCAATTTTCTTATTAAGATCCATGGCAACAATTCCTAAATTGTCCAAAAGCTTCAACCGAAAACCAAAGGCCTCCATTTTGTGGGTTTTTTTACCCTCTTGAAGAATATGAGGAGGTAGCTTGATTTTTGGGCTATTTGTAGAAAGAGAAGGTGAGGAAAGTTGAGATGATTCTTGGTTAATGACTATTGGATCATCACTTGAGTTTGAGAATCTTGATTTAAATGATGTGGATGCTCTTGTATTAACTATGAAAGGAGTGGCAAGAGTGAAGGTTTGAGTGATATAGGGAAGAGAGAGAGAGAGTAATGGTTGGGGGTGATGGTGGTGAAGTGATGGCGCCGACTTTGGGAAGAGAGAGAAATGATGAGAGTGAGGTGGGAAGTTGTTCCATTTAGACCAAAATCCTCACAAATTCTGACTTAAGAGACCCATGAAAATGTCTTGTCAACCACTTGGGTTGTGACACATGTAAACCCGATCAAAAAAACCCGGCCCGCGGGCCTGGCCTGAACCTGTCCATATTTGGGACGGGTTTGGGATGAAGGTCAAACCCGCAAACCCGGCCCGGATGGCCCGAAATTTTATTTATTTTGAATTTTTTCATATATTTCTATTAATTTGCATGCTGTAATTTTAATTTAAACTTTTTCAAAAATATAATTTTGCAAATCTGATGTTATGGTTGCGTAGATCTCGAAAAGTTATATGGATTCAAAAAAAAAATCACCTCAAACGCATATCGTGATCAAAAGTTATGCTTAAATATAAAAAATTTACGATATCGCGTTTTGGCCCGAAAAAGCCTGTTGGCCCGCCCGAAACCCGATAGGGCCGGGTATGGACATGAAAATTTGGCCCGAAACCCGACGGCCCGGCCCGATGATAAGCTCTAGACACATGGAAGTGGGGGTACTTTTTTGTGGACACACAAATTCAGCTCAAATAAAAACAAAGCCCAATATTTTTTCAACTCAAATATACTTTGAACAAGTATTCAAACAATAAGGTCAATATTTAATGAACTAAAGATGAGTCCCACAAATTATTTGCTCATGCAACAGAACTTATTTAAAATTTCACAATTGGACCAGCACATATAAATTCATTTCGCTCATAAATGCAACAGTAATAAGCACGTGTACATCTCGACAATTTTAGCCATTTATTACGCCAGGGGGAACAATGTATGTACCTAGATAATTCTGGTCAACCCAAGCTCAAGCCTAATTTTCTCAAATTGTTCCTTGCTTAGAGCTTTGGTGAAAATGTCCGCAATTTGATTCTCGGTTTTACAAAAGTTCATGCTAACCAGCCCTTTCTCAATATTGTCCCTCAAGAAATGATGTCTTATGTCTATGTGCTTTGTCCTTTTATGGTGACATGGATTTTTGGCAATGTTTATGGCACTAGTATTATCACAAAAGATGGGCATGCAATTCATGACAATACCAAAATCATTCACTAGTTGTTTAATCCACAACACGAGGCCGCGGAAACGTATTCCGCTTCGGCCGTTGACAATGCAATTGAGTTTTGCTTCTTGGATCCCCAAGAGATCAAATAAGACCCAAGGAAGTGAGTCATACCGGATGTGCTCTTTCGGTCAACCAAGTATCCGGCATAATCGACATCACAATAACCAACCAACTCACAATTTGTACCAATGAGGTACCAAAGACACAAATAATTATGACCATGTAAATATCTCAAGATTCTTTTTACCGCAAGCAAGTGAGACTCTTTAGGACATGATTGAAAACGAGCACATAATCCAACACTAAACACAATGTCCGGTCTACTAGCGGTTAAATAAAGGAGAGAACCTATCATACCTCGATACAATTTCTCGTCAACCTTCTTGCCATGCTCGTCCACGTCAAGTTTGGTTGCGGTAACAATTGGTGTATCCATAGGTTTTGAGGCGTCCATCCCATACTTCTTTACGAGCTCCTTGAGATACTTTTGTTGGTGTATCATTATTACATCCTTGGTTTGCTTGATTTGAAGTCCCAAAAAGAAATTGAGCTCCCCCATCATGCTCATCTCAAATTCACTTGTCATTAGGTCCGAAAATTCCTTACACAAACACTCATTAGTAGCACCAAAAATAATGTCATCAACATAAATTTGTACAACTAATATGTGTTTGTCTTTCAACTTTAAAAACAATGTGTTGTCAATTTTTCCTCTTTGAAAACCATTTTCCAATAAGAACTTAGACAAGCGTTCATACCATGTTCTAGGAGCTTGCTTTAAGCCATATAACGCCTTGTCCAACTTAAACACATGATTTTCAAATTCTTCATTCTTAAAATCGGGGGGTTGTTCAACAAACACTTCCTCTTTCAAATAGCCGTTAAGGAAGGCACTCTTAACGTCCATTTGAAAGAGGGTCATACCCATATGTGCCGCAAAGGCAATAAGGATACGGATAGCTTCAATGCGAGCTACCGGTGCAAAGGTTTCCTCATAGTCAATACCTTCCTTTTGATTGTACCCTTGCACCACAAGGCGAGCCTTGTTCCTTACCACGGTCCCTAGCTCATCAAGTTTGTTTCGAAATACCCATTTGGTTCCAATGACCAAATGATCTGTAGGACGTGGTACCAAGTGCCAGACATTACTCCTCTTGAACTGGTTCAACTCATCTTGCATGGCTATGATCCAATCCGAGTCTTGTAGAGCTTCACCATGATTTCTCGGTTCAATGATTGAAAGAAATGCAAAGTGAGCACAATAATTTTGAACCGAGGACCTAGTCTGAGTCCCTTTGCTAAAGTCGCTTACGATCTGATCCATAGGGTGAGAGCTTTGATACTTCCAAGGCCTTAAACTTATTGGAAGTGTAGTGCCATCATTTGCAATTTCGTCATTGGAGTTGCTTATGGAGGGAACAGTTGAAGGACCAGGGTCTGTTGCATTCCCAGTTCCCCCTGTCAGTGGCAATTCACCTTCTGGGGAACTGGGTGACATTGGTCCTTTCCCAGTTCCTTCCATGTTAGATTGCTCTGTCCAGTTTCTGACGAGCCCTATTTCAAAATCCTCATCCTGCGGATTCTCAATCAAAACATTAGACTCATCAAAGATCACGTGAGCACTTTCCTCTACACACATGGTTCTCTTGTTGTAAACTTTGTAAGCTTTATTATGCGAAGAGTAACCAATAAAAACCGCTTCATCACTTCTTGCATCAAACTTGCCTAGATTATCTTTATCATTGTTGTGCACAAACATTTGCAACCAAACGTTCTGAGATGCATAATGCTAGGCTTTCTCCCTTTGAAGAGTTCATAGGGAGTCATTTTAAGCAAGGGTCGAATCATGCAACAATTTATTATGTAGCAAGCCGTGTTCACGGCTTCGGCCCAAAAGTTTCTAGGAAGTCCACTAGAAATTAACATGGTTCTTGCAATATCTTCTAGTGTCCTATTCTTCCTTTCAACTACACCATTTTGTTGGGGTGTCCTAGGGGCCGAGAAATTGTGATCAATGCCATGCTCATTACAATACTCAACAAATTTGGAATTCTTAAATTCGGTATCGTTATCGGATCTCATGCTCAAGAGTTGATTACCACTTAACCTTTGTGTCTTTCTCATGAAAATCACAAACACATCAAATGTCTCATCTTTTGAAGAAAGAAACAAGGTCCAAGTAAAACGAGAGTAATCATCAACAACAACTAGCACATAACGCATGCCACCTCTACTTACTACCCTCATAGGGCCACATAAGTCCATGTGAATCAATTTAAGTGGTCTAGAGGTGCTAACCATGTTTTTGGTCTTGAAAAATGATCTAACTTGTTTTCCTTTAGCACACGCATCACAAATTTTATCATCTTTAAACTTAATTGACGGCAAACCAACAACCAAGTCTTGAGAAGACAACTTATGCAACAAAGACAAGCTAGCATGTCCTAACCTTCTATGCCAAAGTAAAGCATCATCACCAAGAACACTTAAACATGTCAAATCAATGTGGGGAAGGGAGTAAAGTTTGGCTTTGTAAACATTGTTGTGTCGCTTCCCCCTCAACACAACATCTCCACTTTTGGTACTTACAATCAAGCAACTATCTTTGAAAAATTCTACCTTGTTACCATGATCACATAGTTGCGAGATACTTAAGAGATTATGCTTTAAACCTCTTACCAAATACACGTTATCGATGGAGTGTGATGGTGACGGTCCAATCTTACCAACGCTAATGGTTTTCCCCATCAAGCCGTCACCAAGAGATACACTACCACCGTCAAAGGTCGTTAGTGAGAGAAAATTTGATTGATCTCCGGTCATGTGCCTTGAGCAACCACTATCCAAGTACCAAGATTGGTTGCTCTCTCCCACCAACGCCTATAAAACAATCAATGGTTAGATTTAGGAAGGGTTCCTTTCCAACACAATGAATAAGAGTATTGTCTTTTTTCTTCCACTCTAAGTTTTCATTCCTTTTACTGGCATGTTGTTTCACATGACAATCTCTTATCTTATGACCTGTTTCGCCACAAAACATGCATAGTCTATTACATGGCAGGTCAGCATATTTAGAATGAGGATTCCATGGCTTTTTAACGCTTTTAAACCCTAAACCATTTCGGGTTTTGTTTTGATTTTTGCGTTCAGCATCTGCGTTGCCTTAGAATCCTTGTTCCGAACATAGTTCCAAACATTGTTCCTTATGACGCTTTCATTAACATGCAACAATTCTTTGCTAAGTGTCTCAAGTTTTTCATTTTTCATTTTTGAGACCTTATTAGCATACTCCAAATCAGACTTCAACGACTCAAAACAAATATGCATCACATCAGCTTGTATGCTCTTATTAAGAATCTCATGAATGCGCATGTTTTCGAGTTTAGTTCTTAGTGAAGAGTTGGTCTCTTTAGATTCTTCCAATGACCTCTCTAGATTTAAACAATGTTTTCTCATTAGGTCATATTCGGTTTGAAGATCTTTCTTTTCATCAACCACTCTTTTTAAGTCCTTACACATGGTATCTAAGGACTCCACTAGATCATCATTTTCAACATGCACAACATGAAGTTTCAAAGCTAAAGCATCAATCATGCCAATTATGTCATCAAGAGTAGATGCATGCAAACTACCGTTTGAATCGAAGGAAGTTACCTCAAAGGACTCATCACTGAGTTTCGGGTTGTCATTAGCTACTAAGGCTATCTGGACGACCTCCTCTGGTTCCTCTTCCTCTTCATCGCCCCAAGTGGCAATCATAGTTTGCAAGAATTGTTCTCTTAACTTAGTGACATCAGCACGTCTGTTGGGTCGTTCCCGTCCTTGTTCCTGATGTTGTTCCTCGCCTATGCCAGGACAGTCTTTGATGTAATGTCCCGGCTTTTTGCATTTGTGGCACACTTCTTATTGATACCTTGCTGAGGTACCTTTAACTTTGAAGACCCCTCCTCTTCTGGTTCCAGATCTGAACCTTTGGTAAAGATCTTTAAGCCTTTTGGTGACTAAGGCGAGATCATCTTCCAAGTCAAGTTCTTCTTGAGATCCTTCATATTCAACATTCAAGGCAAGACCCTTGTCCTTCTTGATATCTTCTTTGTTCCGAGAACTCACTCTAATATCATGAGTTTGGAGATTACCAATAAGCTCATCTAAGGACAAGGTATCCATTTGCTTTGCCTCTTGGATCGCCGTGACCTTACTATCCCTTATGGGAGGTAAGATTCTTAGAACTTTTCTCACAAGTTCTTCGGTGGTAAAGATTTTACCAAGGGATTTGAGCTCATTTGTGATATTAGTGAACCGGGTGAACATATCCTTGATGGATTCATTGTTCTCCATAGAAAAGAGTTCATAATCCCTTACCAAGAGCTCGATGCGAGATTGCTTGACTTGATTGGTTCCTTCATGTGCGACAAGGAGGGTATCCCACATTTTCTTGACGGTTGTACAACTTGCGATCCGGTTGTACTCGTCGGGAACAAGACCACAATGGATGAATCTTATGGCCTTGGCATTCTTCTCTAGCTTCTCAAGATCGTCATCATCATATTGATTTTCGGGCTTGGGAATTAGGATACCTTGAGCATTAGGTATGCTTGGAATGGTGAGGGGACCATTTGTAATGATACGTCAAAGTTGGTAATTTTCGGCCTTGATAAATACCTCCATGCGGGCTTTCCACCAACCATAATGTTTACCATTAAACAAGGGAGGTCTTGAGGTGGATTGGCCTTCTATTGTGTGAAAGGGTGCACTCATTTTTGAGGATTCACTCACAAAGGGTTAGCTTTTTAAGTGAGAACCTGGCTCTGATACCAATTGATAGAATGCACTTCGTTAAACACAAGAAAAGGGGTTGAATTGGGTCCACTATTTTTGGCTAATTTTTGTTTCTGATGAAGATGGACCAACCTTAGGAACGATGTTCCCTCAGTTGTTCCTATATGAACAGAAAGCACAGCGGAAACTTAAACAATAAAGCATAAAGTAGACACGATATTTTTAGCGTGGAAACCATCCAATGCTCAATTTGGATGTAAAACCACGACCTACCCTCTAGTGGGATTTCACAACTCTTGTTGTATTCCTTGAGCCAACCATTGTACAAGCATCCTTACAAGCTTAATACAATCTGATAGCACACACTAGCTATCCGCCAACGACTCTTAGTTGGCACTCTCTCAACCAACGACTCTTAGTTGGTCCTCACCTTTGTACAAATAGTCTTGCAAGCCTAATACAACACGATAGCACACAATAGCTATCCGCCAACGACTCTTAGTTGGCAACTCACAAACTCCCTCAAGTTTTGAGTGTTTCTCTCTCAAGCTACCTATAGCTCAACTTCTCCTTAGAGATATAAGATACAACCTTTTAAACGCTTCTAGATAAGTAAATGAAAAGGTTACAAAATAAGTTTCTAAGTGCCAAATGACTTTCTGAGATTTGGGAACAAGGTTAGGAACTGTGTTTGGGCAGTATCTCGTTGCTTTTGTATGAAAGCGGTTTTGGAACAATTGAAGAGAGGATTTTGAGTTTGTAAAGATTTTACAAAACACTTTGGTTTTCACTCTCTTCGATTTTGCTAAAGCATAAACACCGATTTATATAGGGAAAGTTTAAGCATCTTTCCAAGCATCTTTAGACTTTCTTTGAAAATCCTTTGGGTAAAGCAAAAACACTTTCAAATAATCTTTTACTTTCTTTCCTCTCAAATCTGATCTCTTGAGTTAGAGAATCCTAGTGGTTCTCAATTAACCAGATTTTCGATTGTCCTAGGTAGTTGTCTTGTGTAAGTAAACTTAGCACAATAGACAACAAAAGATTTCTAGGACATTTCAAAGCTTTTTCTTCCAAAGGTAAGATTCTTTTCAAAAGCTGAATATTTGAATGTAAATCTGATTTGAAAAGGAATCCTTGTGCACCAGAAATGCTTTGCGTGACAGGTTAGAAAAGCTTAAGTGTCAAAAGCAAGATTCGAAAAACGTTTAAACCGCGGGCCAGCTGGGACTGTCAAAGACATTGGTCCATGAGTTGGTCCATGTCCCAGCAGGCATTTCATCTTTAATGTTTGCCCAAAGTTTCAAGTCCAAGTACTTAATCTCATAGGTTATTGGCACACATACATGATTTCTAACAACCAGAAAATCTTGATCTTCTTCTTGATATAATCATGCTCGGTTGTTGAACGATCGCCCGGTTCTTAAGATGTCGAATTTCATTTCTACACAAATCACACTTGTGCACACCATTAGATTAATAATTAGCATAAGTACAATTGTTTAATTATCATCAAAACATATAGGGTTCAACAGACTGACAGATGAATAAGATCAAGTTTATCAGGGATGCTACCATTGGATTGAAAAGAAAGAATTTCAAAAAACGTAAATCCGATTTCAGGAACCTAACACTAATAATTTCAAAAATAAATAGTCATTTCGTTCCATGTACTGTATGAGGAATTGAGGAATCAATGCAAGGTATTGAATTCCTGATCAATTCCACTGCATAAACGCTCGCGGAAATAGCTACTTCCAACCGGGAAAGTCGTTGATACGCTAAGCGACATAGCTTTCAACCATCCAAAAATAAAAGCCAGGTTCGATGGACTCCAAATCTACATGAACACCATATTGGTAATTAATTTTAGGATCAATCCAAAATTGTGTTATTTTTATTTTTGGCATCATTTCTGTAAAATATTCAAAATTTTGTTCGTTGAAGCTATTAGGAGCGATAGAAAAATCTCATTTCATCTCTCTTCGACCACTCTCTCTTTCTTTCACACACACTCTCTCTCTCCTCGCTCAAAAATGGCAGCAAATTCCACCACAGACAAATCATAAGCAATAGCATCCCAAAGATCCAAACTATCCAAATCCAAAACCGTAGCATCAGACTTAGACTTCGCCTTCCATCTCCCATTACAAGAAGCCATGCACGCTTCTCTCTCTCCCTCTCCTCCCTTCATCGTCTACTTCTCCTCCCCCAAAAAAATTCGGCAAAACTAAGAGAAAAAATAGGTGGGTTTTGATTTGTATTATGAGGATTAAAGAAATAAGGCATAACAGAGAAATGGTGGGTCTCTTTGGCATTTCATCGAACAGGTGGTGTGCAACAGTGCAATTCTAAGTCACAAAATATTTCCAGGGCTCTAATTAATCTTAAGTTTATGCTTTGCCTTGATCATCATCATCATCATATCCTTCATTTCGTCCATTGTCTCCTTCACCTAGTGAAAAGATGTCCCTCATTTCGTCCATTGTCTCCTTCACCTAGCATAAACAGAATATACTCTTTTTTTCTTCTTTTTCTTTGCCTTACTTTGAGAGATACTTTGTTATCTGACTGATATGTCAGTATATTTTGTTCTCTCACAAGCTTTATTATGATTTTGTGCAATTCTTATCATTTAGTTGTGAGGAAATCACTATTCAACAATGATTTGGCTGAATCGAAGGCCTAGGCGCAATGACCCCTCTTTCCTCCACCGCTCAGTGGTCTTCTTAATTGGTTATGGTGGGTATCAATAAGAAATCAGAATTGGGGAATTTGAGGTGGTGGTTGGTGGTGCTGTGTGTGTTGGTGGTTTTGGTAGTGGTGAAGGTAGTACCAATTCACATGTTTTTTACCCGATGTAATGGTGGTGGTGGTCAATAACTCATGATAGTTCGTTGAGGGGAGAGGTAGGAGGTGGGGGGGGTGGGCAGCAACTGTGGGGCTTGAGGAGAGAGAAAATGTGGGGGGGGGGGGGGGGAGGAGAGAGAAAAAGAGGAGAGGAGAAAATGAAGTACTCTAATACACTTGCTAAGTCCACATTTAGGCCTCGTTTACTAGGTTACAATCAATGTAATCATTTTATAGACTAAATGAGAGGTGAAAAATAAAGGAGTTGGGAGAAGAAGGATAGGAAAAGTAGGGTTGATTGCATTATCCATTGTAATCACAATTGCTCAAGTTTTTCCATGTAATGATGATTACTTTGGATGGTGTAATCAATCTTACTTTTTCCATCTCCTTCCTCCATTTTTTCTTTTCTACTCCCCATTTATCCTATAAAATGATTGCATTGCATTGCATTTGATCGCAACCTAGTAAACGCCACCTTAGGGCCTGTTTCTTCTCAACTTCCCCTTGAAGTATTCAGTAAAATTCAGTTCAGTTCAGTAAAAAGAAGTTCAGTTCAGAAAAATTCAGTAGAGTTCGGTAAACCAAAGAACAAATTTACTCTTTGTAATTGTAGATTCAGTAAAAATAAGTTCAGTTCAGTACAATTCAGTTCAATTCAGTAAATTTCAGTTCAGTTTAGTATTTTGCAGATAAGTTCAGTAAAAATAAGGTGAAGAGAACAAGCCCTTAGTAAATAACAAAACCAACTTCATTTTAATAATTTATTATTAAAACATAGCAATATAATTATTAACAATAATTAGTCACAAATTGTAACGGCAAGTTGACAGGGTTAACTTAGGACTAATTGGGGGACAAAAGTTGGAAGTTGGGATTATTCTTGGAGACAGGCCAAGTTGGGATTATTTTTGGCCAATGGCCCGAAGTTGAGATTATTCACGGCCAATTTTCCTAGTTTTAATTTGTTATGTTTATTTGTTAGATACTAAAACTCCATCCATTAAATGGTTAACAATAATTAATAAATAATTTTTGTGCAAGCTGACACTACTTGACCATGGAGAAGTTTCTCCATTTATAAAAAGTGAGATTTAGTGTTAGGGATAATACTTCGACATTGATTCCTATGTCGCCAAATCATGTCAACTTTCAACGTAAATGTGCAGTTAATGTATAACTAATCCTGAAGTTTGATTATTGTCTTTATCGATTAAGAAACTTTTTAAAAATAAATTAATATATTAAGGGACACATAACAACTTAATAGAAAACATGATATAATAAAGTAGTATTTACGTTGTGTAATAAAAATTACGAGATAGATAATTTAAAATTTTATTATGCATATATTTTTTTAAATTGTGGAACTAAATTTAGTTCAATCTCATTGTGACTGACGATTTTATGAAATTATATATTTTCAAAAATTGACATCTACCTTATGTATAGACATTTCTTTAATTTCAAACAATGTATCTACTAAATAGTAGTAATTTCTCCTGAAAATTTTTGAAAAATATTACTATTAATTTTTATCTACTTATAAAATTATTTTACGAGTCCATGCGAAACACAGGGATGAAACTAGTATTTAATGATTTTCTATACCCTTTATTTAAAGAGGAGTATGAGTCTCACAATAGTAATAGAATAGGATTAAATGACGGCTAAAAGTCATTGTTAACCTACACATAAGTATAGATAGAAGTCACACAAGTGAAAACTGTTCTTACATAAGACACTGTCGTCAGTGGGATAAAAACACACAATTCTCCCGGCCTCGCCTTACTCCATTCGTGAAACATTTTCACAAAGCACATGGGACAAGTGAATTTATAAAAGTCGTGTATTTTTCCAGATTCTCATTTTGAGAGATCTTATGACTTTTAGCCTACTACTCCACTGTTAGAGTTCTTAATTTCCACGATTAACATTGACAAATTAAAAGTCATTGTTAACCTACACATAAGTATACTACTCCACTGTTAGAGTTCTTAATTTCCACGATTAACATTGACAAATCTCTATTTTATTCAATTATATTACTATTTGTATTTATTGTTTTATATTTTGTATTAAAAAGACAAGTAATTTTAGGCGGATCGAGTGAATATGAAACAAGTAAAGTGAGGAGGATTTGGCGGGTATTGGGCGCCATGGATGTTCACCGAGCAAATGACTAAATCCAATATCCAACCCCACCCACCCCTCAACACTCGTGACTGATAGACATTTTCCTCTCTCACAACCACCCCACCACCCATTTAGGAATCTCCAATACAACCGTACCCATTTTATAAGGACTAATATGGGACGACATCTACTTATACCCACCCCATTATCATCATTAATCATATAGCTAATGAGGTGTTGATCTAATGATAAAGACTAAATACCAAAGCCTGAATACATTAGGTCTCGAATTCGAATCTCACCCATTATACGTAGATTTACTGTATAGGTTTATATGCCTCCCTTCGGACAAAAGAAAAACTAACTAAATGGCCTTCCCCTAACCTAAACAAAAGAACGCAAGAAATTAGAACTCGCTGCCACTTACAAAGCCCTAACTAAACCCCAGCACACCACACACAACAGAGAACCATGAGCAGATCATTGCTAAGGAGAATCGCTTCTCTCTCATTCAACTCTCCATCTCCATCAATTTTTATCTCACCCCAACTTTCTCTCTTCTCTTATCTCACCTTTTCATCTTCATCTCAGTCATCCCCTGAAGAAAGCACCCCAGTGAGTTCTTCTAACGACGATCTCCCTGCTGATGTTAGTACTGAAGGTAAATGGACTTTCCTAGTTTATTTAATTTCCAGTTTGATATGCCCATTTTCTAATTTTTCTGCTATTGTGCTATGTATAATTATGTGGGCAATAAAGTTCAAAACTTCATTAAGAACAATGGAATGTTTAGATATTAGTATATTACATGAACAATCCTAAATTGATGATAAAATGTCATAGCAATATGCAATAAGAATGAAGAATTGTGGGGTTATATATTAGCTGTTCTGGAAAGCATTGTTGGGCAATGGATAAATGGGTATTCTGGTTCATGGGTTGGTTGAAATTAGCTAAATTTTAAAGTTATTTGGGTTGATTAATCACCAGTGTTTATGTGGGGTTTGAAGTTTGAACTATTTGACACTATGATTTGTTTTACCTAGAAATTCATGCTCTTGATGACAGGGATTTATGTCCTTGCTGTCTACACATTTTCTGTTGTCTGTTGTTACAATTATTTATAGCAAAGATGTGAGCCTTTGATTGTGAATTTGTCTTTCCTCTTTTGTCAATTATCTAGTGTTAAGTGGCATCTATCGGCGATCAGATTACTAATTGGTGGTTGTATATCATTATCATTCATTAGGGAGCATATTCTAACACAGTACGATGCCATCTGCAGGAGGACTTCATGGTAACAGAATATTACAGTTAGTTCAGACATTTGTAATTCTCTTACTTAAATGTATCTTAGTGTAATACTACTGGGTTGTCTTAGCCCGCCTGCACGGGAACCTCTTTGGAGGCACGAGGGTAATGTTGAGGTTGATATTCTTGTTCAGTATACTGGGTTATGAGTTTGTCGTGATCTTGATTACTATATATTAGTGCTTGAAAAACTGGTACCACCACATATTGGTTTTATCCTAAATTTCTGAACTTAAAATGTAATTTGAAATGTTTCCTTGATATGAATATGACTTGTGTTATCAATGTTACTACTATAGGTTCTTCCCTAAAAAATGTAACTATCATAAGTGGAGTGCATTTCCTTCGATTTCCCTCAACATACTTGTTTCTCAAGCCTTTTTGTATAAATCAGACTTGTTAGATAGGTGAAAGTTGTTTTAGGATAGATTTATCCACTGTTGGTGAATTATTTTCATAGTTAGGTGTTTCCTCCTTGTTTAGTAGTTTGTTGGTTTCTTTCAGGGGTAATTAGGTTGCCTAAGTCAGTGGTGGGATTTACATTTGGTATTGTTATTTGTTATATACTTGTATTATCTTCTAGATTGGTAGTTTCTGCTTAACAACCTTGACTAAAGGCTATCGGGTAATTAAGATCTTGTAAGGGAAATCTAGCTTTGCTTTCAATCGGATAAGACTAGTTTTTCAGGACCTAATTGGTAGGGTATCTGACCAAATGTTTACATGAGATATGCCTTGACTTGTCATCTATTAACTTGCAGAGTTGAAGCAGAGAATAGACAAGTACTTTCAAGGTGATGCGGAAGCTATTCCTTCCATATTTGAAGCAATATTGGCAAGGAAACTGAGCGGTAAGCATGAGGACACTGATGATGAAATAATGGAGGAATTTCGATCAAAGACACCACGTGAGGATGATGATGAACAGTTTGACTCAGATGAGTCAATTGAGGTTTACACTCAATCTGAAGAAGAACTTAGTGACTAAATTAGAGGTTTGCGTTGAACAAACTGGCCGAAGCCCTATGAAGACATTTTACTCTGTTTCAGATTAGGCCACATAGTGATTTTCAACATGAAATTGCAAGATGATATAGAAGGATACCATTGATGGATAGTAGTCACAGTCAGGTTAGTTTTATACGATGATTTGGAAGAGGCAATTGACCGTTTATATCTCTTAGAAGAGACAGCTTTCCAATGTGATGCATGCTTGTGCAGTTACATCTTGTTTCCCATTGCGTGGTACAGTATATTCATTGTGGCTAAACACCACGTGAATCCTAGTGTAATGTTATGTCCTTGGATCATCCATCAAGTTTGTAAACTATGTAGGATTATTCTTGTTTCTGGCTTTTGCACAAACTTGAACACTTTCAGAACTAATTACAATCTACAACAATGATCGTGTGCAATAGGGCGACATAATTGAGCGCTTTCAGGACTAATTGCAATCTATGTAGCAGTAGAAATCTAGCTTGGGCTTGTTTATTTTACAGAGTTAAATGGACGCCTTGACTATTATCAAGCTTTACAGAAATTAGAAATATAACCTGACAAATGACTATATAAAGCTCATGAATCAGAAATGGGAGGTGAGCTTCATACAAAAAGGAAGCTCCCACCGCTTATCAATGGCACAGAAAGCCTACTACCGACGATGAAAGCAACTAATTCACCTCAACCAAATGTCTGAAGTTACACCAGAAACGAGAAAAAGGTTCTTAATTTGACGTACTTCAGTTCACTGTACGTTGCTTTGTTGCCATTTCTGTTCAGTTGCTTCAGTTTGTACTGTTACTTTCTACTTTCTAGGAAAAAAAGATAGGGCACTACACGGATCTGTGCAAGTTGTTCGTGAAATAAGGCAAAAATTTGTCATATGGCTGATATCAAATACCCAAAACCTAGACAAGTAGAAGTATTCTACAATCTTTCAAATCCGGGAACGGTAGATGGCAGTTGACACCTTGGAGCAGAATGCAATAGCTCCATACACACCTTGGATGACCAAACTACTGTCCATGTTGTTTCAAAGAACATAATACCTCAACCTTACACCAACAAGTATATCTAAAAAAACAAGTTTATACATATACAAGCTGAGAGCCGAGCATTGCATTATAGTGACATACAAAAATTGCTGACAACCTAACCAAATCCTCCATCATAGTTGATAAGCTGAACTTCACAACAAGATGATCTCATAGAGCTCCTCTGCCACATTGTTTGTCTTAACAATGTTTTCTGCAGATAATTATGCTGCCCATCGCTTGGTTTCAACATCGGTACAAACTGTAAATCATATCTTTTTGACAATCTGAACCACATCTTCATCCTCAAGTTCATGCTCCTGATTACATCACAAATAAAGTTAACATATTACAACGATCATTTCTTCTGTGCGCACAACGAAACAAAATGCATGTAGGTAAAGAGCTGAGAATCAACCTTGCCAACTTTTTGAGGCTTGTGCTTCACACTTGATCCCCAAACAAGTGCACTGTGGAGAGAGAAGCGCATAACTTTAAGTCTCAAAATATTCAAAACGTACATTACTTCATCCTTAATAGTGTGCTATGAGTCAAAAGAAAAATTACATGACGGTAAAAAGGGAAAGAGAGCCAAAAATCATAGTTCAAACTTCAAACACCAATATCTACTAATCAAGGGGGTTATGCAAGTTCCCAGACATGCAGCATATTCATACTTGGACGGATGGGCAGAACCAAACAGTCTAAAGCTTTTAATTCTCCCTTCTCTTCACCTTTTTGGTACTCTATACTCTCTAATAATTCCCTAAAACCTGGGCATTTTGAACTTTTAACAAATACCCTGATTGGTAGGATGCAGAGAGAATTTACAGCAACATGCATATCTACATTAGATTTGCTTGTGAACTCGAAATACAGAGACACAACTTCTACAACGGAAGAAAAACATTGGTCACTGCTCTTTTATAAAAAAAATTTCTTTTAGTGGGGGGTGGGGAGGTGGGTCAATCTAAAAGAACAGAGCACTTACTACTTGAATTGTTTGAGCATATCCTTGTGAATACGAGTACAAAAATCTTGCACGGTCCTCCTCCTTGATGAGAGGATGACGGGGTCACTGTAATCTGGATTCATTCCCTTCGGCTTTGTATAAATACGGGTTAGATTCAGGTACTCCCAAACCTTATCCAGCAGACCATCAAGATTCCACTCTAAATGAGCACTGCAAAGTGGTTACGATGAAACAAATGAGTGCAGTTCCTCTTATCTCAATTTAGTCAGATATTAACTTTTTAGGAATTTTGAAGGAAACTGTAGCGAACATAAGACACACAACAGCACAGATAAACCAGCCTCAAGGCTTCCCTTTTCTCACAACACCCTTCTTCTCCTTGTTCTAGGACGGGGTGTTGTGACTGGTACATACAACATTGCAAAGCATCTCAGTACGCCCTTTATCCCCGACAATTGCACTCATAGAAACTTTAAATTTCTGCTCTTATATGAAAAAAGATAAAGTAGAACAACAGCACTGAACAGTATTCACAATTTCGTGATGCACTTTCAGTTACTTTTAGAAGCTACAGACCACCATCGACACATGATCTATAGTTGTGGGCTCCTACCAGTGGCCAGTACACCAACAAGCAAACCATTTCACCTAAGCCAAAAGACAACCAATATGCAATGGAAAAGTAACACAGATAATATGCCTCCCATAACCTTCAACCCTTTTTCTTTTACGTGTATGCGGAATGCAGCGATTGCCAAATAAAGCTACACCAACACTTAGGATATAATACGATGATATTGCTCGAATATTTTCTTAAAAAACAGAACACAAAACACAAAACCACCCAAAATCGTTCTGAATTGACGATGCAAGCATGCATGCTGAGGAAGTACAAACCAATGACATCATCATTAGCTTAGTAGACATATTACCTCAAAAGACATGGCAACTTATAATGCTGACCAGTGATGGGACAACACAACCATAAGAAGTTCAAGGCTTGATAATTAGAAAATAAAGAGAAGATCCATAGAACTCTAAATATAGCTAGATATAGTAGGACAATAAATGGTGACGCTATGAAACGGAAAGGACAATTGCACCACATAAAAAGAAACCACAACCCATCTCGCAACCAAAAGCAAGATACCTGACTGGGCAGTAATGCGGAAGTCTGTCCAAAATCTCCAACTCTTCAAGGGTTATCTGATCAACTTTATTCACAACATATATGCATGGAATATACATCCGACTTCCCTCAATAACATCAATGAGGTCATCTGCCGTGGCATCATATCTAAGACTGATATCAGCATTGTGAATTCTGTATTCACTACATATCGCCTTCACAGTCTCCAGGTCCAGATGTGTATTCGTAACTGTAGATGTCAAATTAAGACCGCCCTTTTCTTTCCTCCGGAATGATAAATTTGGTGGTTCCTTGTTTAACCTGCTCCCAGGAAAACAAACAAAAGGCAGAAAGTATGATTGTCAAAGATTCCATAATGGAGATCAAATCAAGCACATGCAATCCAAATGTATAGTATAACGCACCGACATGGAAGAACATAGTTTGTCAAAGCTTCATACAGAACCATCTAATTCCAGTCTCATTGTTAATTGAATAGACAAACATTTAAGCCTCAAGTATTACATGCAAATTTAAATGTTTTACACTGATATCGGATGGACAGTAAGCTGGAGAAAGTGCTGCTTTAATGAAGACTACAGAATAGGAAACCAGGCCATGTTAAATCTATGCCTGTTTGTCACCGACTTGTGCTCCTACAGTCCTACTATCCAAAAATTTTGTCATCTCCTAGTGGTTTTTTCTATAATAAAGAAGATAACATGGGTATCCAAGCTTTCCTTGACTAATGCCATGTGCCCTGAAGGACCAGGAAAACCTCCAGTGTCCCTAAGAGGACTCAAACCTGGAACCTCTGGAATAGATCTCAGAGGTTTTACCAGCTGAGCTACCTCAGGGTTTGTCATCCCTAATGACGGGACTTCTTTCAGCACCCTAGTAGCCAGTAGTGTAGGCCCATGAAGAAATATTTCTACAAATTACAAGAACAACCCAAAGGAAAAGAAAATTGCAGAACTTGTAAACATGCAGCTAAGCATCATTCACCGTTCTTGATAAGAATGATATACATGTGCAGGGAAGTTAGATCCTCAGGAGTCAGGAATCAGGTTAGGATTGTAATTATTAATAGCAAAAATTCGACACAAAGAACACAATGCAAACTGTTAACCTAATGCATGAGGCCCCTGCCAGTGTGGGAAGCAGAGAAAACATACAGTAAGAAACACCAAGGTCGAACCAGAATGGTGGGTGGTTCTGGGAGGTTAAAATGTACACAACCTTACACTAACAAGCACTCTTAAATAGGTTATCCCAGAAATCCACTAAAAAGAAAATTGATCGAAAAAGGAGGGTAGAAACTGTTTAAAAAAGCGCGAGGCGCACAGATGCGATGGGGTCCATAAAATTGAGGCGCGATGCGAGAGGAGAAGGCGCACACATCACATGTGCGAGGCGCATTTTTTTCCCAGAAATTTTTAAAAATTTAATTTATAATTTTTACATAATTTTTCTACTTAAAACACATTTTAAATATTTTTATTTAACTTTTCAGTTAATTTTTAGATAAATTTAAACAAAAAGAGAATATAGATTAAAAGAAGACAATTTTTCTACACAACCTTACACTAACAAGCACTCTTAAATAGGTTATCCCAGAAATCCACTAAAAAGAAAAATGATTGAACAAGAAGGGTGGAAACCACAAATTTTACCAGACAAAGAGAGAAAAATGAGCTATATAACTTAACCAAGTAATGCTGCATTTCGCAGAAACTAACTACTACTAGTGGTAAAGCAAGTATGTGAAAAAAAGCAGTAAATAAGATATACATCCCTAAATGCCAGGGGTTATCAAAATATATATTGAATATACAAGAGATCTGCAATTACCTTATTCCAAATCCTTCCAGCTCTTTCTCTATCAGACGCTTGTGAGTTATCGGCTTTATTGCATCAAGAACAATTAAAATGCAGTTACAAGTCCTAGCAGTACTGATAACCTGGATAGGGAGAAGATGAGTAGTTACTTGTGGACTCTGGAAGCACAACAAATAATCTAATCAACAGTTAAGCAATGTTTTAGAAGGCAGAGAGGTTCAACTACATGCAATAAGACCTCGAGTACATAAAAAAGTTGTACCCCAACATCAAACGGAACACCTATATCACCTTCTGAACCCTCTGCATATAAGCTATCTTCAGTATAAGCTCTAATGCTTCTGTGCGACTGTGCCTACCGCATCTTAAGGAAGATTTTAGATGCACCCTAGTCATGGCCCATGGGAGTCATGCTACGTGTAGGATGAGGAATAAACTCATCAAATAAATTCCAAGTGCAGAAAATTGAGCTATATCTAACGCCCCTTCACCCTCCCCCCCCCCCCCTAAAAAAAACCCCCATAAAAGGAAAATTTTCACATTCACAAATTCAAAATGAGAGTTAAATCTGATGAAAACTGGATGGACAATCATCGATTGACAAGCCATAGAGACTGACAGTCTAACAGTATTCCTTTCCTATAAAATCATTTACCCCTCACATAGAGGTCGGTTACTGGCTACCACATGCATCATGCCTTTTAATATTGCAACAAAAACAACTCACAACTCCTGAGGCGCCCAAGCTGTGTGCGCATCAAAATTCCCATCTCGCTAGCATTACATCATACTCTCAAAAAGTTCATAAACAATTATTTTGTCTCGATAGTCAATACATCCTCACGTGGTAAGCAAGAATACTAAAGGGTGGAAGATGCAAGGCAAAAGATCCACCAGCCACAATCTGATACAAAGATTGGTTTACTGAATAGTAAAGGATGGCTAGACACCAGGTGCACTCATTTCAGTAGCAAAAGCTAGGAAATCAACAAATAGACAAAGGGGAAACATAGTTTCATGGGTCGTGGGTCAGTGCAGCGTTCCGTGACCCAGTGTTTATCATTCGACCAAACTATTTGCATATTTATTGAAACCTACAAAGATTTCTTGCCCATTTATTGCGCTGAAGGAGTGGAGGTTTAGCATTCAACTAAACTATTCATATCATCTGTCGATGGGTTTAGGCAAACAGCCAGCAGTAATCATTCCTGATACTTAAGTATACACTTCCTATATACCTCCTATTTTTCATTGGTGAACCTAAACAAACCCAAAAAGGCTTGTAGCATAGCTGATTTGCAGTGTGAAAATCTAAGTAACCTTGCACCCAATTTTTACGTGGAGGCGTGGAGCATGCCTGAACCCTGTGACAACTTTACCTCCACATAAAGGTACATCGCACATTACCTCTTAGAAATGTGATTCAGCAAATGTTACAAATAACCATAACCTACTGTTGTTCATCCCCAGCCCAATATTATGCTCCCTCTTCTCCTTGCTGTAGAATGAAAGTAAAGCATGGGAGATAAATTTAGGTCTCATCGAGCGTTCTCACATATAATTCAATTTATAAATTCACTTTTGATATCTTAGTACAATTTTCAACAACATTATTTTCTTTCAAGTAGGTGAGGTGGGCTCTGAAGAGGGGATAGGAAAACCTATTGGAGGTCAGGAGAACCAATCCCACATGTTGCAGATAGGAGGAAGTGGTGCCACTGCACCACCATGATTCTCACCAATATCAACAGACAACCCGAGAGACAAAATACGACATCACGCAAATCATAGGTTACCAAAGTGCCAAGATCAAGGTTCATTTACAGTAAAATCAATCACCAAAGTAAAATAAAAGGGAGACTAGTCAGAAAATTACCTGCCTTCCTCTACCTTTTCCATCCTTGGCCCCTTCAATGATACCTGGTAAGTCCAACAACTGCCAATAACATTAACAAAAGAAAGTGAGATGATTCATCCATGCACCAACTAAAGTATAGTGGCAAAGATACAAGACTTTCTCCATAAATCCTATATGACCCTCCCACCTTAGCCCACAAAGAAGCTAAATAAGTCACCCTCTCCCACTGTAGCTCAGGTGGCATGTTACCCCTAAAGAATATTCTAGCACTCCTCTCTGCCCACAAAACCATAGAACAGCAACAACCGCAGTATGTCACAAAAGCTTCTTCTCCTTATCTCTCCCAAAGCCCCGAAAATATAATCTTGATATAATATTTTACATTGGTACTTGTATGACTTCTTAAAGGGTCAAGACCTATAATGGAAGACATAATCATTGGATGAGGAAGTTAGGTACTTCGTTTCCATTTAGGACACGCGTCACGCGGCACACAGGGGAAAGACAATGTTATCAGAGAGAATAGGACTGACAAACAAAAAATAGAGAGCACATATTTCACCTGAGTACATAGGATATTCAAACTCATGAAAGCTAACAAATATCATGGACTAACGGCATATGGCAACTAGGAAGAAGTTTGCAGGAGAGAAAGATATTCTAGCAGATAATGGGAAGTGCGTAGCCTCTAGTGGGCCACAGGAAGATTGCATCTAATAAGCCAAATCACTGCCTCCAAACTACTTTTCCTCTCTACTAACGTCTGAGTCACATACGTATCCCGGAAAAGAGTATTGTGCCAAACCAATCAATGTCAAATCCTTCTTCCAGCACCATATCATCTCCTTCTGTCACTACACAGCATCACAGCAAGTCCTCTTCACAGCAAATGGATTCTCACACTGAAACCCACCAAGTTAATCTTTGCCTCCTACGTTTTTAAGGAATCACCTTTTCACCTTTTTAGTTCGAATAAGCGACAATCACCTTTTTATTTTTTGTGAATTGTTTTTTCTGACCACTACTCAATTGTTTTAGTACACTAGTAAATGAAAGCAGTGAAACAGAACCACTGAGCTGAATTGAGATAATTCGCGAGCATGAAGAGCTGAAACTATACCTGAATTTTGGCTCCTCGATACGTGATCACCCCAGGAATGCAAGTCAAAGTAGTAAATTCATAAGATGCAACCTGTAAACAAACGATACACAACACAAGTATTATCAGCAACATCACTAGTCTATAACTTGTAGATTATAGCTTGTAAATGTATATATCCAATACAATCAAACTTGATAAGGCATGAAGGCCCTAGGAAAGAAGTAGGTCCAAAGGCTAGGTATACACATAACAAAAACTTTTAAAAACAATTTTCCTACTTATAGATAACTAAGAAACCTATGTCACAATTTGATGCTACAAACACTAAAAAAACCAAAAACAATATTAGCAGAAATAAGAACGTAGATTACAAATTTGGACAGAGATGTCATATATGGGTGCTTAGATGTGGGTGGGACTTGGGTGTATGTTGGGGCGTCAAGCGTGAATGTGCATGTGTAGGTGTGTAGGAGTGTGTGCAGAGAAGAAAGGGGTTCAGAGAGAGAGAGACATATGGAGAGGGAGGAGACATCTAAAAAGATCGAGAACATGTTACTAGTATACTTGTACATATGCGAATTGTGATGAAAAAGACGGATTAACACCTCAGAGAAAGTGCCTGTTAGCTTATTTAGCAGTGTTGATTTCCCAACTGATGGAAAGCCAACCAAACCAACTCGGGCATCTCCACTTTTTGTGACATCAAACCCTTCACCAGCACCACCGCCTGCTTTTGTTGAGGGCTCTAAAAGATCCCTTCGTAGCTTTGCAAGTTTAGCCTGACGCCATTCAATCAATCAATCAGGGACACAAAACAAAAAACACATAAACGATATCTAAAAGAAAAAAGAAACAAAGAACAGAAAAGAAAAGAAAGCCCTGTGGGTGCCAAAAGGATACCGACCGGACACAAAGCCAAAAGACCAAGTAAATCAAATAATATTCTCTATCAAGCAGCAAATGGATTTCCACAGAAACAACCAAGAATAAGCAGAAGAAAGGGAAAACAATCTTCAGGGTAGCAGGAGGTCCCTGAAGCGTGTCAGATAAGCCCCCAAAAGAAATAAATAGAAACAAGTTTTTTCGCCACGAGGTCTCTACTTATTTATGTACTACATTTCAGCCGTTAACTATCTAAGTACAAGCACATATGAGCAAATCTACCAGTCCACTTTCCCATACTCCATATAAGATCATTCAGAAATACTCTTGCAACCAGGCTAAGACAATTATTCGTGCCACTCATAAGAGCAACAATTAGATGTAGCTGAACAACTATATTTTTTTCACCATTTCATATACATCATGTTTTTTTTGGCTCCTTTGAAACATGGTTATTTCATTCATCATCAAATAATATGCCAGAAGCAATTACTTCAGAAGATGGAATACATAAACAAAACAAATACATTAACTTTAAGACATAAGACAATTCAACAGCATGATCAGCATGCAAAATCCCTACTCATTTTATGACAACTCATTATCTAAGGAATAATTACTTACCTTCAACAACCCAAGATGATGGGCAGTAGCTTTGTTCTTTTGGGTTCTTGCCATCTGCAGTAAATAACACAATAACCAATTAAAACCCATAACAAATGTGGCACATACAACAAACTGTATAACATAACTTTCCCCATGTTGAAAAACCCACATCCCCATTTGAGTATGCATATATGATACTATAACCCTAAAGAGAAACTCTACCAATCATCCATTATTTATCGCTTGAAACTTCAATTGGGTTAATATATCCCCAATTGATTTAGCCACTTTTCCATAAAAATTAAACCTTTAGTCTACAAGTCTTAACCCTCCACACAATTATACAAAATGGAACCAAAAAAACAGATTATACAGTATAAAGCAGTTTAACAAGGGCATTGATGAGTTGGGTGGAGAGAGAAAATACCTCATCTTCGATGTCTTTGATTTTCTGCATCACGGTCGACATTTTTGCAGAATCAAAGGAGCTCTACGAATAAGAATATGTTCTGATAAGTTCTAAGTGCGAGTTTCTGGGTAGAGGCCTAGAGGGTGATTGAAGAGAGAGAAAGAGAGTTCTAGAACGGAAAGGAGAAGCAGAAAGACTGGTGCACGGGGAAACCGAAAGAAGTGAGGTCCTGTTTGAAGTGTCCGGAGGTCGGCGAGAAGAAGAACCTTAAAACCCAAAACGCCTTTGCTGGTTTATGAGACTTGCTTTGTTTTTACTGTTTTGTTTTTTGGGCTGGGCTTATGATAACCTTGTGGCATGTCCATATAAAACTTGAAAGTGGAGCAGTACTCAAGACCTGACAAATGGGTCGGACAGGTCACTTGGTTATTAATGGGTCGTGTTAATATTGGGTCAAATTTTTCGGGTCAATATTGGATTTGGTTACGTGTTTGACAAATGCTGTCTCACAATTTTTAGGTTAGGGGCAATTTGGGTTCGAACATTTTCAGGTCGGGTCAGCCGGTCAGGTAGGGTCATTTTTTCCCAGATTATAATCCACCAAATAGAATAAGGATGTGTTCTTTATCCGTAGAAAATGGTTTAATTTGATCCAGTTCCGTTCAATATGGCTATTATTATCTCATATTATTATTTAGTTCAATTAGATTCAGTGAATCTCAAGAAGATACTTTTTTTTTTTTGGTCCAAGGGAGGCACTGAAGTCAGTACAATAAATTTACATACAACGAGAGTGGAGGGATTCGAACCTGAAACCTAATGTACCCACCTTAATCTTTACCACTAGGCCAAGACCTCATTGGTTTCAAGAATACGTATTGGAAACAAGTTTCAATAGCATATGGAGAGTCCCAAAAGGATCAAGATTGCTTAGAGTCATGCTCAATATGCATATTATACATGTCGAATGCAAGCAAAACACTAGGATGGTGTTTACTAGTTTGTAATCAAATCCAATGCAATGCAATCGTTTTTTCTTTTTATCACCAATGCAATCATTTTATAGGGTAGATATGAGGTGGAAAAAGAAGAAGGGGGAGGAAGAATATAGGAAAAGTGAGATTGATTACACAATTCAAAGTAATCATCATTACATGTGAAAAGTTGAGCAATTGTGATTACATTGAATCATGCAATCAACTCCATTTTTGTTATCCCACTTCTCTCACTCCTTCACTTTTCACCTCACATTTACTCTATAAGATGATTGCATTGCATTACATTTGATTGCAAGTTAGTAAACGAACCCTAGTAATGAAAAGAGGTGGTATTTTTGCCTTATTTTTCTTTACAATGGGGAGTAAGGTGTCATATAGAAATTTAGGTTGCACCAAAAAAAAATACACCAAATTAGGTAGCCAAATTAATATTTTACAGAATGTATACTAATCCTGGATTCAAAATCCATATTCAATGAATTTTATACCTATTTTTGGAAATTACTACTATCATATTAGAACAAACAAAACGGCCAAGTACACGTTTAATGAATATACATTTAAGAGTTTAGTGTGTATGTTACAGTAACCTAAATTTATTTGCACATCTAACCATTATATTGATATCCCTTTTGTCGTCTCAATTCTTTCCCCCTTCGTTTGGTGCAAACGTAATATAGTTTTTGTACCACAATTATTGTACAATTCTAAATCATTGTCATCAAAAGAACTAGCTAGGTCACTTCTTGACAATATTTTTTTAAAATTTTTATATTTGAATATCAAGTGGCGTAGGCTAAGAGAACCTTAGCCATAAAACTGAAAAGCCAAACAAGCTACTGATTAAAGGCCTGCAAGAGGAAAGCTACCCTCTTAAGGTATCTATCTTTCAATTCCATTTCCTTTAATATTTTCCTTTACATAATTTTAATATTTTTCCTATGATCTTCAATTCTTACTAAGTCATACCAAGCCAATTCAATCCCAAAACCTCCCTCCATGGAGTAATAATGGAAGCAAAGCGTCTCGTAACGCCTTCGTCGTCGTCGTCGTCGTATAATAATAGTCATGACATGGATGATCAGACTCAGAAGTCCCCAAAATGTGCTGATAGAGCAGTGGAATTGGGTCTTAGTGGTTGTGTACTTTGTGTATCTTGCCCTCTTTCTATAGCTTGGTGTTTCATTAAGTTCCCCTTTAAGATTGGTCGTGATGCAATTAACCGTGCTCGAAGATCATTAACTCATCAAGGAGGTTGCTCTTGTTGTGGATTTGATCAAACAAGGATTTTGCCCGATTATTCTTCGTTTTCCGATAATGATCCGCCTCAAGTTCGGGTACTAAATCCGAGGCCATGTCGCAACCATGTGTTGCCACCCGCGAGGAGGAATGTCAATTAACTTAGCTGGTAAAGTCTTTCGAAATTGTAATGATATCTATGTTCGAATTTCGATGAGGTTTTTGATGCCCAGATGATCAGCCTCAAGGATTGAGGGGCGGAAACCAATTACACACCAAGGGAATGACCTTGTTTTGACTTTTGAAGATGTTGATTATTTACTGGATTAGTAGAGATTTGGGGGAGTTTTATCAGGATTTAGTTTTGGGGTTTATTTGTGTAATCCGGTATTAATGTCTTTCTTTAGAAATGAAATACTGTATACACCCAAAGGAGTAAGGGGACGAATCTTTGATTTTTTCTTTCTTTCTTTGGAGTTCAACATTTTGAAGAGTTTACGTAAGCTAGTCCTTTTTCAATTTAATCCTTTTTTTTTTTTCCTTTTCTTGTTTCCTTTTACCTTTTTTTTTTTCAATTTTGAAAAATTCAGCATAATCAATGAGTTAGGCTCC
The DNA here is from genome assembly GCA_038025085.1 of Tetragonia tetragonoides. Taxonomy (NCBI): domain Eukaryota; kingdom Viridiplantae; phylum Streptophyta; class Magnoliopsida; order Caryophyllales; family Aizoaceae; genus Tetragonia; species Tetragonia tetragonoides. Next base: position 13,919,800 of record CM076139.1, read on the forward strand.
GTTTGTTTCACATGGAAAAAACTAAACTGAAATGAACTAAATTTATTTTTTAACTTACCGTTAAATATTTAAAATTCGACCAAACAGATTCAATATTTGACTCATTTGAAATTATATTTTGAGATCTTTACGATAACATAGTAAAGTATCTAACTGAATTAGACTTTGGACTGAATTAAACAGAATTAAGTGAAGTTATATTGAGGAAAACAGAGCCTTTTCTTGTTTGCCTCGAGAGGGGTTTAGATATGTACTGGGATTCTGCAGCACAGATGTAATGTAATGGGTACACTTTCCTGGCATATTCCACGTTAAATGATGCTTGCATAGATATTTTTTAGTGCTGAATCATTTGCAAAAGGGGCGAAGGAAAAGGGAAAGAAAGAGAAAACAAAAGAGTTGGAAAAAAAAGAAAAAAAGGATTGTCAAGAGTGGGATTTGAACCCACGCCCTTTCGGACCAGTACCTGAAACTGGCGCCTTAGACCGCTCGGCCATCTTGACTTTGCTATTAGATTTCGCTCATTTTAATAACTACATCAAATTAAACCTTGATCATCCAGAAAATTGCTGCAATAGATACTGTGGATTTAATCATCGCCTTAGACAAATACGATGTGCATAACTCCATATCGAGTTATCTATAAGATGGAGAGAGAAATGCCAGAGTAGTAAGAGAAGTAGTACTCCGTACTTAATTAAGTCTTATAATTGGGTCATTAGGCAGGCCGCAGGCCCATATCTGATACTAATCTCTTCTCTGTTTTTCTCCGTATTCCCTTTTTGCATCTTTACTTGAATAAAAGCTTTTAATTTCTTTGGTCTGATAAATCTGACAATGGCAAAATCTTAAAACGATTTCTTGATCAATAATTGTGCTTAGGTTTTGGGATACAGTGCTTGTTAGTTTTGATTAGAATTGAAGCATAATTCAATTAACATAAATGAAATTCTAAAAGGGAGGAAATTGTTCTAAATAACCAATGAGTCTCTTAATTATGAGTCCGCCTCAATATGAGGCAATAATTGTACATCAAATAACTTCCAATTTTGTCGTTGTTTGGAGTATTGATTAGCCCATATATATGTTATTAGGTCATTCGTTTCTTTATTGTGCGACAACTCTGACTATATTTCCACATACTATATAAAGTTTCTTGAAATCATACCAAAATCATAGAAACTTATTAAGATAGACTTTTTCAATTCTCTAAAACAAAATAAAATGTATTTATATAATTTGAAATTTAATCTAAAACGGGTTAAGCAAAGCAATTGAATTTCATTGAATAAATCACAAAGTCGTGATGATTTGCATAATGCTCTTGACAAAGTTAGCATATACTAACAAGACTCACAAAAAATCAAATTACAAAAGGTATCACTAGATTACCAAGATACTACAAAAAAGTGTCACTTCTACTGTACGTAGTTGATTTACTTTAACTTGGGATCAGATTTGACACCCTTTTAATCACCAAAGTTAATTACTTCTTTCATTCATAAATAATATAATTACTTCTTTTTTTCTCGATAATTTCAACACAAAACTCCTTAAACAAAACTGCCCACCTATTGTAGGCGGACAATAATTTAGTAATTCAAACTCTTATACCCTACATTTAGTGTAAATACTAATTTCAGATGGGTGATGAAGAAAAAAAATGATTTCAGTTGAAAGATGAGGAAAAAATAATTAAAATCAGGCACCACAAGCTGCGCCACAACCAGCCCCGTAATTGCTTGATTCAACAGCAGCAGTTTTATCTCTCGAAATACCCCCAGTGCAAAAAAATAACACGGCCGTGACAAAAAAAGGCCAAAAAATGAACCAAGACACCACCACTATTATTTACCACTTTGAAGTTATTCTCTCTCACCATCTCTCTTTAATTTGAGATGTCATACATGCCATGCTAGCCTTATATTTATACCCATTTTCCTGTTTATGTGGATGACATAAATAAATTAGTGCATGATTTGTTGATTCTCCACTTTGGGATTTAACTTTTTCCATTTTAATTTTCTCTCTTTGTACTTGAATGGGTAGGCAAATAGTACTCTAAGGTTTTATTCACATCTCATAATAATTTGACAAGTGATCTAGTATTAGATTCCCTTTGTGCACTATGGGGCTTATGTGACAGTGGAAAAGTCCACTCTTCTTTGTCATGAGATTTAGGCCTTAGGGAGTGTTTGGTTAGTGAGGACGGGATGGTGGAGTAGGCTTGAGAGAATGGAATGAGATTCATGTTTTTGAGGACTGGTAGAACATTTCGTATAAGATCGTTTCATAGTAAAACAGTGAAAAGTAATAACTTTTCTTTCAAAATTTAACATTATTTGGATTTTTTAGTTCAAAACTCAAAAATAACACTTTTAATTCAGAGTATGTAGAACGATCACAAAATAAGATCGTTTTATATGAATTTTTGTGAACGAGCTTCACTTCTAATCCCGACCTCTAATTTAATTAGTCTCAATTTATGATATGAAACAATTTGAATGATCGTCTAGTACATTTCAGATTCAAGTCCCACTTATTCATTCCCACTAAGCAAACTGATCCCTAGTGGTATCTGGTATTAGTGACCACAAGGCTTATTAGCATGTGCTTGCGCATTTTGGTAGTGACATCAATGTGTTTAATGGGAACAGAAGTATGTGGGGCTCGTTGTATTTGGGAGGTGTACTCACAAACTCAATTATTTACCATTTTTGTGGTTGGAGTCAACTTGTGAAGGCTATAACCAGCCGAGTCACATCCATGTTGATAGTGTTGATAGTGACTGGGGAAAAGCTTACTGCCTCAGGTAGTGAGGTAGATTGGCATTTGCCACTGCATTAATAATCTTTTTCTAAACAAAAATCTTCTTTAGGGAAAAGTTAATTGTACATGTAAAATAAAAGTCTCATGCCATCTAAACATAAGGTCAAATTTGATGGAGTAGAGATGTAAAACATTAGAAAACATTCTTTAAGAATTTGTGAAGGTTTTCAAAAATTTACGGGGTGTTATTATACTTCAATTTTTTCTTTAGATAATTATAAGTACTTTTCAGCAAATAGATCAGACACAACACGTAATAAATCTAGATACAAGTATTTGGGTACTAAAAGAGGACTGACTTAGGCGTCGAGATGAGGATCTCGGAAATCTCCTTCGGCTCAGTCTTTTGTTTGATCCTTGCAGGTAACGTCACCTTAGGCGTCAGAGTGAAGCCATCCTACGTTAGCTGACCTCACTCCCAGAGGACGAGAAACCTCCCATAACAAGTCCAGTGAAAAAGAACACACCCTACATATCAGTTTTGCATGAGATATCACCAAGGGTATGTAGATACCTCAAAGTTTGGGACAACTGATCAAGTAATCTAAGGTTGCTCCATACCCAAGAGAGATTCGAACCCTTAATATTAGTTAAGATCGGGTAGATGAGTCTCTACCATTCAAATACGTTGGAGATTAATCGGAGTAGCCCTTCCATTTTGTAGTGAAATTGTGCTGGCCATAAATGGACATTTTGGGTAAATTTTCCAAGGCTCCTACGACTCTACGAGGCCACAATTATCCATTTGGGAATAATGGGTCAGATTCCAAAGCCCGTATAAGGCCTTTTACCCATTTCAATATCTGGACCAATGCCTTGGGCACTTTTACAGTAATAATTTGCCAAAATTAATCTTGAGACATCAAGCATATACCATGTCCATCTACAAGCAATTTTGTCATTTTGACACCCAGCTTTCAAAGATTCACGGGTCATTTGATTCGTTTTATACCCTTTTGGACCGGATCTCCTTTGCCTATATTTACTACCAGATTACTAGTAAACTAATTGCCAGACAAAGTATAGCAGCCCATCTGAACAAGATTACAATTTCAAGAACCTTCTAGTACTGCTACGTCAGCCCTAACAAAGCACTCTCTACCAGCCGCAAAACTCTGTTAAAAGCCATCTTCTCTTCTTCAGCCGTACCCATAACTCCCTAAGAGAGAAAGAGATCAGAAAAAGAGAGAGAGATCAGAAAGAGACAGAGATAGATGAGACAGGATGTGAATCATGGGCATCTTAGAGATGGAATATGAGATCTTGAGCTTAGAGAATCCGGCAATGGCTTTGCCTACATCCCAAGTGATTCTTTTCTCCTCCATATCAGTAAGCAGCCCCCTCCTCTGCTTTCAGTTGTTATTGGGTTTGGGTTTAGCCTCAAGTTCCGAAGATCTAATCGTCGAGATCGGAAATTCAATCCGACCGTGATTTCTCTGTCTAAATGCATTGGTACCCGATTAGCGGAGGATGACCCAATTGTTACTGCTGCTTAACAAACAAGAGCGGTATTAGGGTATATTACGGTCATCTAAGCAAAGCCAATGGGAAGAAGCTAAGTGATTTCGATATGGATTGGGTATACTTCAACGCTGAAGTAATTCACCTGATGTTGTCACTTATTGGTATATTTAATGAAGTCCTTCACCCGATGTCATTACTTATCCATATATTTGACGAAAGTTTTCGCCCAACGTTATCACTTATGCTTTTATGGAGTCAAATTTGACTCCAAACATCATTACTTATCGGTAATAATATTTAATTTTCACTCCAAATATCCCAATGGGAAGAAGCTAATATGTATTATTCAAAGTGTATAACTTTTGAATGGAAATCTATAATATGTCACCAAATTGCTATAGTTTAAATGTACATTTCCTCTGTTGCATCATAGATATAAAACATTATATACACTGATTCTCTCTAACATCTTAGAGATGCCTTGCCAATATTAGAGTCTGCCCTTGTCATATATATATGTACTTGTAAATAATGTTAATGTGAGGCCAAAAGTAATACTGTACTTCTTAACATCTAGATCATTACAGCTAGAATCCAACAGAGGCCTAAATTTTGTCAATGAATTGTAAACATTTCATAAGGGACTTCAAGAATCTTTAGGGAAGTCTCATTTGCTTCATCTGATCTTCCGATCTCGAACTGGTCCTCTTGGAATTCTGGAGAGGACTTTTGTATCAAACTCCCAGTACCATTGCTTCATAACTCGATATGCTTCCCCAGCGATATAATCAACATCATCCTCGTATCTTTCGTATAAAAATGGCAGTGTTTGCATACAGATATAGCCTTCAATTGAATCCAAATATCAAAATATTGACTAAAAAGTTAAAGTATCTTCATGGCAGAGTAAATAGATTAGGCAACATCTTACTTATGAACAGAAGATTCAGAGAACTGATGTAGTTTCCAACTATTGACAGTATCAGCAGAAATCCGGTTGCCTGTGAATTAGCCAAGCGCGGTTGTGTTAAAACTTGTCATAGTCATTGTGAAATTAAGGCAACTAAGTAGACCACATTACCAAAAAGAATGACATAAAATCCTTTCCACAAGCAATATCAAGCATTTTAGACAAGAAATGGTTGAATCGCGCATGAAATTCAACAGCCGCGTGTGTGAATGTTGATTCATGTAGTATGATTTTTGGGATCTCCGGTACTTTCCTGTGTATTAATCATAATGTTATTAGTCTGTAATGTATGAAATTAGCTATGAATAGTGAAAATAGTTTTGGTTTACCATCTGAAGAGTTCAGCAAGAGTGCACCAAATGAAGAAGCCCAGCATAGTAGTGATGGATAGGTGACACACAAAGCTTACGAAACTGTACTCAACGACCTCGAACAGAAGCCATATCAGGGTGATTCCTAGTAGAAGAATAGCTGATAGTTTTGGATTCCTCCATAATAGGATGTTTGCCACTGCATATTTCAAATAACTTCAAGCTAATCAGGCTTATATAATGAGCAGAGTTCCTTTAGTAAAGAGAAAAACAACTTGTATAAGATGTAAACAAACAAACAAGCGGAAACTACAAACTAGCATCTGGCTATACATCACCAAAGTCTATCCTAAGTAGTAAATTTTAATCTATACATAGATATATAGCATCCTCTTAGGTGCTACCCTCTCAAAGAAACAGAAAAGGTTAATAGGGGTTTATAGGTAAGCATGTACATCATTTACAAAGTAATTAAGTGATACTCGTACTCGTACTCGTTTTTGTTTTGCTTTGTTAAGCTAGCAAGGACTTCAACTCAAATCCGGGATTTCAAATCAAAGTTCCCAAATAATTTATAGAAAATCATGACATTTTGCAAATCAAATCATCCCAATAGGGTAAAAAAATGGCATGCCAATGCAAAATGGTGTCTTTGGAAAAACGAACCTTTTTCACCTCCAAGAACTTCATATAGAGGCCTTTGACGACCAAACAGCCTTGATGGAATTGCCACATTATCTCCATAGGTAGACATTTTAAACAATTTTTCAGGTTTGAGACAATTGCAATAATGTTGGAACAATTTATAAGATAATTAAGGATATTATTGGGGGTTCTATGCTTGGTATTCAAGAAAGATGGTATAGTAAAGCAAATTGAGGAAGAAAGGAATGGCTTGAGGAATGATCCTGAGTACTACTGTGTTAACATTTTGCAATTGCATTCTTGATGCTTCTAGTCAGTGCTTTTGCTTTGAGATGCAAAAATTTTCATTGTCAATTAGGTTCCCAAGTTCTGATGTTGATTAACCTTTACATAACTTTTCGTGATGTCCTTAATTGGTCTATCAGTGTTCTAGTAATACAAACTATTTGATACTTCAGTTACCCCTTTCCTCTTGACTTTTGTGCTGCAACTCTGAGATTTGTATATAACTATCGTTTATTACATAAGTTAGTTTACACCAATGTCTATGCTTGTGATATTTACTTTATAATTTGAAATTAAAGATATATATTTTCTAATGACAATGAAAATATTGTCTAATACTATTTTGAAACAAATATTCATATATTTTCCTTCAATGTACATGATGTTGCTTTTTGCTTATATAATTACTCACTCTAAACTTAAACTGACTTAATATATTGGTTCCTCTGGCTAGATATAGTAACATAGCATGCCGTGCATATATAGCAAGACTTAATTATTAAACCACTTTTTAAAACTTTATCATGAAATTGGTCGACTCCATAATACAACAATAATGGTAATAGTTCTAAGAAATCGGATACAAAGTAGTGGTGATTTATAGATAATTTATAGTTTTGCTTCCAATCCGTCAACCGTTTAAAAATGCGCTCTTAATCAACATGACCTTAAATTTTGGTCGACCTGGCCCTTACCATAAAGCCAATGCTACAAATTATCAATGTCTTTTTCTTCTTCTTTTTTTTTTTTTTTTTTTCCATTGTCAAATCATTGTTGGAATCTTAGAAGTATAAAGACTATAAACCACCACAAAAGTTATTCTTTTTAATTTATTGTTTTTAGATTTGATTTATGTGCCTTTTAGTTACTAAAAAAATTCCTAAACAGTAAAAATTTAGATTGATAATGGAGTATAAAGTATAAACGTATCATTCTCCAACCACTTTCCCTATAAAAAAATCAAAATTACCCTTCCACTTTTGTGAAAAAACGGTACACCAAATGATTCAATGATCACATGTTCCATGCACAGCAAAGAACTAGCACAGTATCTGCTAAAAATGGTTATTCCAAACACCAAGAGGCAAAAACAACACAAGTTGTGGCATCTTCCATTTGCGAATAAAAAACCCACCACATGGACAATCCGCTCTTTTTTTAATGAACCCCCAAAATAGGAAAGGAAAACAACCCCAGCTTTAACAATGGCAGTTCTTGGCATCACTGCTTCAAATCCCAATCTAAGATCACAACAATTTCTCAAAAATTCCAAATTTCACCGTTTATCTTTCAATTCCTTCGATTTCCTAAAATGGGTTCAACTGGGTTTCTCTTATTTCCCTCACCCAACTTAACTCTCCATCATTCTCCCCTGTTGTTTCCAACAAACCCAACAAAATCTCTCTCCAAATCCATTCGTTGTTGCTCAAATTTAATGGCCACAATATCACCTCCAATTCCCAATACATCATTTGGGTTCAAGAATTTAATGGATACTATAACTGTTGATGTGCAAAAAGCTGAGGGTAGGCCATTAAATGTGCCATTAATTGCCCCTTTTACTATCGCATCTTCAAGGTTAGAGAAAGTTGAGAATGTGGGGATTAGAGTTGAGTTGAGTAATGGTAGTGTTGGGTGGGGTGAGGCTCCTATTTTGCCATTTGTGACGGTTGAGGATCAAAAGATGGCGCTTTCGAAAGCGACGGAGGCTTGTATGTTTCTTAAGAGAGGTCCAGGGATGAGTTTGAGCTTGGCTTTGAATGAGATTGGTGGGATTCTTCCTGGTCATGAATTTGCTTCTGTGAGTTGTTGTTTTTCACCAATTTGAGATATAATTTGCTGGGTATTTGTTATTTTTGTGTAATGGTTTGTTGGTTTTGTGTACTTGATTGAAACATTAGAGAAATGATAGGAATGGTCTAATGAATCCTGGTAGTTAGCTTTTATTGTTTTTGGTAGTTTGGATTTGGATCATGTTTGCAAACTTAGCTTAATGATTGCAGAGGGGTGGTTTTTATACCCTTGATTAGAAAGGCACATACTGACAGATTGTGAATACTTGTACTCCTATTAAGTAGTAAGAGCTAGATGACAATTATGTACTTTCCAAAAAGGAAAAAAAGATGACAATTTAGTGGCCACTAATTCAGTGTATATGACGAATTTAGTATAATACAGAGCTGAATAATTGGCTAACAGACCCACATAGAATAGGTGGGAAGCCATTTGAAGTTGAAAATTGAATTGGCTAACAGGGATTCTTGTAAGCTTTTCGCAAGACGTGTAGCCGTTAGTGATTCAAGCATTTTGCTATACGTAAAATGAAATAGCATCTACTGGTGTAAGGCCTTTAATAATGGATTGTGACTGATGGCCAATGTGATAACATAATAGTTCATAGTACATGTTAGGTTGTGGTTACAAAAAGTTAAACCAAATTACATGATGGTTTATTGCATAATAGTAAGTTGAAATCATTGATGTCAATTGTTATGTTATGGATTTGATCCTTGTAATTTTCTTTCATCCATAACTACCCTTTCTCCGCTGTAAAATCTTTAAACTTTTGACGCTTGTAAGGGTGTCGTATTGCATTTTTCAATGTTTGCTTTGATTTTCATGAGATGTAAGTCTAAGGTGTAGCTCTAAAATGTTGGTGTGTGGTTGAACTTTGAAGGTTAGAGCTGGAGTTGAGATGGCGTTGATTGATGCAGTTGCTAACAGCATTGGAGTACCATTGTGGAGGCTTTTTGGTGGAGTTTTGAATACTATAACCACTGATATAACAGTTCAGTTTCCATATTCTTGTCTTCTGCTTTAAAAGTTAAACGTAGTGCATATTCTTGAAGTCTTTGAAGTTGGTGATAATTGCCGTTATTTCATACTTCTTTCAAAAAAAAGAAGTAATTCCATTATTGGTTCAAAAATAGTAGGAAACTTCAGTGCAATTGCAAAGCTTATGATGACTAGTCTTTCATTGTGCAGGTTCCTATTGTCTCAGCAGACGAGGCTTCTAAGTTGGCTTCAAAGTACAGGAAGCAGGGGTTCAAGACATTGAAACTTAAAGTTGGAAAATATTTGACTGCAGATATAGAAGTTCTCAAAGCAATAAGAAATGTGTTCCCTGATTGCCTATTTATCTTGGATGCCAATGAGGGTTACACTCCAAAGGAAGCAGTTGAAGTTCTACAGAAACTAAATGGTAATTCATATGTTATGATCTTTGATATAAAATTTGAAATTGAGAGAAGACTAGAAAATCACAGGCTTGTGGTAGATTTTGTAACTGAAATTTATCCTGTTTCATGCTTCCGAACCTTTTCTAATGTCAGCAATGTCTCTATATTATTGTGTGATTTGAGGGTCCAATGACTGGATATTATTTAACTTGTTTGTGTGCTTGTAGAAATGGGGGTTACTCCAATTCTTTTTGAACAGCCAGTTCATAGAGATGACTGGGAAGGTCTTGGGTATGTTAGTGAAGTTGCAAAAGCCAAATATGGAGTATCAGTTGCTGCGGATGAGAGCTGTCGGAATTTAAATGATGCTAAGAAAATAGTGAAAGAAAATCTGGCAGATGTCATCAACATCAAATTGGCAAAATCAGGAGTCCTTGGGGCGCTTGAAATTATTGAACTGGTGAGGGATTCAAGACTGGATTTGATGGTCGGAGGTATGGTTGAGACCAGACTAGCTATGGGCTTTGCTGGGCAACTTGCTGCCGGAATGGGGTGTTTCAAGTTAAGTAACATAGCCTTCGAAATAAAAAGAGAAAAAAACATATAATTTGTTTCTGGAAATTCAGATTAGTTTTTCTGAAAATGGTTCGATACTCTGTGGACGTGCACTGTGTTTATGTGATATTAATGGAACTCCTTTTCTGTAAACAACTCTGACAGGTTCATTGATCTAGACACTCCACTTCTACTTTCAGAAGATCCAGTTTTTGGAGGCTATGAAGGTATCATCATTTTTTTTTACTATGAACTTAACTCTATTGACATATTCCAGTTATTTTTCTAGTCATCGTCTTGATTGTTAGAGTTTCTTCTCCGTAAGATTGAGTCTTACCCCTGCTTCTCAAATTGCATTCTTTCTCTAGTCTCTGGAGCTGTTTATAAGTTCACAAATGCTAGAGGTCATGGTGGTTTTCTTCATTGGGACAATATTGAATGGTACGCATTCTTTCTCCTATCTATTCAGTTATTATGCATGGGCTGGGAAAGAACTTAGAGCTATAAATTCCATAAAAGAAAGAGACACCTAAAAGGAAAAGGTGAAATTGGCGAACCCTTTCATACAATTTAAGCAAACTTTATTTAGTCTACTGGTCTTTTCAATTTTTTGAGGGAATCCCCAATCCTGTCATGGAGATCATGGAGAGGGTTAGGGAAGGGGCATCATGGATCTCTCTGTTTTCTCTTTTCCTTCTATTATCAATGTACACATACGACTGATCAACTATGTACTAAGAGTCCCAACACATGATTCGTTTGAGTGTGCAATCTGAGTCGAAGATTTGGAGGTATAGTTGACATGGGTATTTAGTTTCCATTTTAATGATGGTTCTCACATGATCTGCTATATGTAAAAGAAATGGAAATTGATGAAATTGTACAAAGAGCATGAGGTAATTACCTCCATATTGAACCAAAACTGATATATATATATATATATATATATATATATATATATATATATATATATATATATATATATATATATATATATATATATATATATATATATATATATATATATATATATATATACTTGTAATAAAATTTTGAATACAAGAATTAGGACATTGTCAGTCTTCTCTATAAAAAGAAGTTGTTATTAAGCTTGAAATCAGGTATTTTAGTCCACTTCTCATTAGCGTTCCTGAAACATAAATGGTCACAGCCTCACAGGTTTTGACCTCCCTCTTGCACAGCACAACTCTGTGTTAGTTACTGACTTACTGTACGAGTCATATCGCTCTTCCCGAACCTGTCACTGTCTGTGAGTAGTCTTTCCAAAAGTCGCATGGAACTGCATATTGGAGGTGCCATAATGTCACAGGCAACACTCTTCCACCTTATTACATTTCCTATAGGACCTTCAATGAGCATGTGAGTGGACCTGTAACATATCATGAGCTTGAGAAAAGATTCTATTTACTTTTTGGGTTTAGTGTCTACAGTATGAAACCAAGTGAGATGAACTGGTCATGAGCGTAAACTTCCATGTATATGATAGACCAAGGGTTGTGGTTTTCATATCCATGTTTCCAGAAAGAAAAGTTTTCCATTGATTAGTTTGCAAGGAGTTCATGTTAAACCTTCTCCAAAGAAAGATGATATCCAATTCGACAAAAGAGTATAGTCTTAACTATTTTAGTTGTACAAGCATAATGCTCATGTTAAACTTCTCTCTTTACTCTGTTCATGGATGTCAGAACTTGCTAAGCTTGCTTCATCAAACTTTTTATTTTGACAGATTGCAGTAGTGGGTGGTTAGAGGGGCCAAACAGGATAAGCGTTCTGTTTTTAGCTTTTGGTCGTAGTGGAGATCTTAGTAGATATGACTCGGAATGCTCGTGTTAGCTTCCCTGAGTTGCCGAAGGGACTTACAAGAGCTTGGATCCCGTATAACCTTATTTCCTCATAGTAGGGGCCTTGAGCTGAGGAAAGCTGCAAGTCGAAGCTTTCTAGAGCTGCGCTTGAGCTGGATTTGTAATACTAGATGTAGTATTATAGTTTTATCTATTGTATACTTGAATGTGTGGATCTTCTGGTATTTTTGATTATCAGAGGTTTGATAATATGATTGTCAAATCTACCGTTATCTACGTTTTTCAGCACTATCCATCGGGCAGTTCATTTTGGTTGATATTACAGCAGACAGTGGAGTGTGGCGGGAAAATCTAATCGAGCTCAGGTTTTATTTATTTATTTTTTAATAAGAGAAAGAAGAAAGACAATTAGGAGATCCTTCTTCCGAGTGTGATTCATTCCCATCGCATTAGAAAAATTAATATACCTAAAATGTCATTATATTGTCCCAAAGAGCTCTATCAGTGATTGAACTTCTATACTGGGATGTTCAATTTGATATTGGGATGTCCGTTGGAGTAGAATTCGAATATCCATGATAAGACTGAAAATCATCCACGGTACTTGACGTTCGCCTTCAAAAACTTGCAAAACAATTTTGTTATCACCAAATCATGGTATGTTAGGAAAAATAATATTAAAGGATGGTTTGGTTGAAGGTAATAATTAATGGGTAATGGAATGGATTTTTAGGCTAAAATAGTAAGGTGAAGTGGTGATGAGGGTAATGATTAAAGGGGTAATTAGAGATGGCACTGGGCACGATTAACACGAGACACGACACGACCGAGCACGTTTTTTATACGGCACGACACGAGCGCGGAGAAAGCACGGGCACAAGCACGGGCACAAATGACTGGGCCTGGGCTGGGCCCGAGCCTGGATTTTGAAAAGAAAGCACGGTTGGGCACGGTCAGGCACGACACGACACGACATGGCACGGCGAAAATTTTAATATTATTTGAAAAAAGCATGGGCACAGCACGCACGATACGAGTACGGGCACGACCTGGGCTTACCTTTTGGAAGAGCAAGCACTGCACGAAGCACGACATAAGCACGGCATGACACGTCACTGTTTCAAAGCACTAAGGCACGGCCCGAGCACGGTACGAAGCCATCTTTAGGGGTAATGGAGAAAATGAAGAAAAATGGAGGACTATCATTACCCCAGGGGGAGGTGAGTTTCCATTATCCCCAGGGGGTAATCATTACCCCCCTTCTCACAAAATTTAACCTCCACTACCTCACATATCTCCCATTTTAGCCTGTAAATTCATTTTATTACCCCCTTAATCATTACCCCCAACCAAACGCCTCTTAAGATCTTTTGTAAGCCATTTTGTTAGGTGGTTAAGGATTGAAATGCAATTTCATACCTTGTTTTCCATATGTACCAGACTAAATAAATACTTTTGTAACTCATGAGTCATGAACTCATGAGACATATTATGATTTTTTTAAGGTAATCCCACCGTAAAAAGGAAAAAAATGTAGATTAGGATCTTTAAGCGGAAGTCAATTGAGGGTGCGTGTGTTAGAGTTTACACGGTAATTTTAGTTCAGTTTAGTTCAGTTTAAATGTCAATTCGGTGATTTCAAATTCAATTAAATGATGTGCAATTCAGTTCAATGGTGCTGAGTTCAGAAACATACTTTTTGTCTTACATATCAAGTTGTGTTCAATTAAATTCATTTGTGTCCAGTTCAATTAAGTAGTGTCTAGTTCAATTTAGTAGTATTCAGTTGAGTTCAATTCAATTCTGATAAATTTACCTCTAAGAAATGCACCCGAGTGAGCAAATTTATTTGTCTAGAGATTACACAAGTTGAGAAGAGTGGAAAGTGTCCTCTTCATATTGAAAGCAAAAAGGACAAGAATTGTCGATATTCAGTCCCGTTTAGTTACATTGAGCTCATGAAACAGCTGATAATGCATAAGACTAATCTACAATATTACAACGATAATAAAGCCATAATTACAGGATACTGCCAATAGGATATTTAATATATGAAAAAACTTGTGTGAACTTAAGTGGTGTTTGCCCTAATTTGTGAATATCTTTTTCTTTTTCTCCTATTTTTCCTCACAAACTTCCCTCTCCACCTCTGCTCACCCTCATTTTCAGTTTTTATTAGGAAGCTCAAAACATCCATTGGAAGACCCAAAAGTAGAAGCTTCAGTTTGATACTTCTACTTTTGGGGCTTTTAGGGGTCCTAGGGGGTGTTTTATGCTTTTTATAAGGTAAAAATGGGGGTGAGGAGGAGGTGGAGGGGGTAATTTGTGAGGAAAAATAGGAGGAAAAATAGAAACTACTCACAAGGTAGGCCAAACATGCTCTTAGTCCATGGTGGACCAATACTTCACCTATAGTTACCCCTCTAATAGTGGAGCCACCCTATATTTCACCTGGAGTCACCCCTACTTCACCTGGAGCCACCCCTCAAATTATACTTGGCGGCTGGCGCCACCCTTCTAATAGTGGAGTCACCCCATACTTCACCTGAAACCACCCCTCTAATAGTGGAGCCACCATTCAAATTTACTTGGTCCACAGTGGACTAAGTCCACACAAGATATGTTGTATTCAAAAACTTCTAATTAAATTAATGCGCATGTTCGTGCGATACATGGGATGTTTCATCTCTTTTTGTTGTTGTTATTATTATTTTTTTAAATTTATTTTAATCTGATGGGTTGCTTTTGTAACACATCGAATTTCCGTCCAATTTAAAACCATTTAAAATCACGAGTTGCAGCGGAAAAACCATAGAAATTCAAAGCGCTACCGCCGTATTTAATGTTCAAATTAAATACAAGGCTAAAAGAAAACAAATGTTATATATCCCAAACATACATACTAGATAATTAAATAATAACTATCTTTTCCAACTAGACTTAAAACAAGTAATCCAAATGAAATAAGAAATAGTAACTATTAATTCTCATGCAAGAGAATTAATCTCATTACAATATATCCAATAATAGAGAAGTTCCAACTAAACAAATAAATAAATGTTCTTAGAAGATTTACAATCTTCTATGTTCGCCTTCACTAGCTCTACTCCTCGAGCTACAATCCTGTCAATCTACTCTCCTATATAAACGAATTCCATATAGGTTCATCATAGGTCCACTATTGAAGAGAAATGGACAACAAACACAAGTAAAAAGAAAAACAACCAATCAGCTACGCTGAGTAATTCATAACCACATAATCCATTCCAAACTCCAAGTTAAGTCCATATACTTAATCCAATAAAGATAATAATCATGCTCTAAGAAAAATAGAGACAACATGCTTTAACTTAAAGACACACACAAATCACCAAATAATAAATCTCATTATTTATTATTATCCATTAGCCAAGTTCATTAGAGAGAAGAGAATCGTAAGAATGTCGAACCAACCGCAGAAGGCTCAATAGGATCTTAGTCCCGTGCACAGTGGCAAAAGAGGGATCAACCATTCCGTAGTATAGATGACTCCTGAAGTACTTCTAGATGTTCCTAAGTATGCATACCCTCTCTCAACCCTTAGGTTTCACAATAAAACTTCACTTGCCCAATTGCTTACTGTATGGATACAAGCTTTAACCAATACGTTGGAGCCATACTCCGCAGAATATGAACCCACTCAACGCATAAATTGATAATTCCCATTCGCGTCCTTTGGTGGATCTCTCACACAAATAAGTCTTAACTCCCAATTCCTTTAATAAGGTGATCACATAATCAAGTAAATCACATAATCTTGGCAATTCTCAAGTAACATAGTATGGATACAATTTCCGATGGCATTTTACATGAAGGGCATCTAGACCTTAATTCAAAACCCCCTAATTCAATAGTCAAAGTTCATTTCAACTTATTGAAGTAACATGCTTCTAACATGATCCACATGCTTAATAACATGATACCGAAAATAGCAATACAAGCTATACTCCAATTGAACAATTATTAACATAATTTTCGTTCAATAATCATAATAAACATGCATCTCCTCACATGAATATTAACAAGTAGACATTGCTACACAAAGTGAATTTCCAACATAATACATGCATTCACTAACGTATAATTCTATACGAATTATCACAAGGAAATAAATAACAATTATCCCCTTTTAAAATACTCACAAGTCCAAATATGAATTCACATTCTCAATCCAATACTAGACAAATGAATAAAAATTCCAATAGACATGAATTATGACAAAGAAGTTTCATAATTCATCTAGACATGAATTACCTTTAAAATAAGGCAAGTCCAACAAGCAAACACCGTAAGCTCCTTACGTTTCAAGCGCGGTCAACGGGCCCTAACAAATTCACAATACACAATAGTTAATACATTGACTTCTAAACCACTTTATTAAACTTTAAAGATGATTTAGTACCCTTAATTAAACTAATTAAGTTGCTGGAATTTTCAGTTACTCATGCATGCTCAAAGTTTTCAAAAATAATTTTTATAAACTAATTTAGGAAACTTTCCAAAACTCTAAAAACAAGTCAACAAGCTAAGTCAAAACAAGTCAACATCAAAACAACACCACCATCACCACCACCAGCAGACCCGCTGGTGGTCCGCACGGCTGGACCGTGCATCGCACAGGTTCGGCCGTGTGACGCCTCAATTTTTTTTTTTTTTTGTTAATCAAATTTAACAAACCCTAATCTAATTAAATCCACAATTTAATAAATTTCCAGATTTAATTAAATTACAAAGATCTAACCTTTTGAACTCAAACTTTGATTCAATTCAATAAAACAACAACCCAAACCCTAATCATGATCCTATCATGCAAAAACAATAGAATCTAGCAAACCCTAGGCAAAACTAATTTAGGGTTTACTCATACAAAAATTAGAGTTCATGACCTCATACTTGAATTGAATCTAAAAGCTTTTAATAATCAAATAAAACAAGTTTAGAACACTTACTTGAAAATCAAGGATTAAAACTGAGCAAGGATGAATTGTGAAAGAGTGAAGAATTCTCTTTCTTTTTCTCCTTGGATGGTCGTGCGTGAGAGTGCGAGAGAGAGAGATTTTTTTTTTTTTTTTTTGATTTGGTAAAGAGTCAGTTAAGTTTGGAAGTTGAGTGTATTTAGGAGCCCAAATGCACTCCTTCCTTATCTCAACTTATTCTTTCCTAAAATCTCTCCTAATTTCACTCCACTAACCAAAATTTTAGGAAACAAAATTTGAAATAAAAATTCAGAAAATCTCTCCCTATTTTCGGCAAGGGTGGCCGAAAATAAGAGCCTTATAATTTTCGGCCACTTCCAAAAATTATAGAGCCCACAAACTTTTATTTGTTTTGGCCCAATTACATTTTAATTAAGTCCAAAACCAAAACCCAATGTTAATTAGGCACTTAAAACATTTATGAGCCCAATTAATTTTTAAATAAGAAATTATATTTTCTTTTTAAGTAATTATTATTCTAAATGAATAATAATACGGGGTATTACATCCTTACCCCCTTAAAAGAAGTTTCGTCCTCGAAACTTAGGATCACCGCCAAAGTGAAGCTAGTTCCATAAGGCGAAGTTTTTCCACCACACTTTCAAAGTTCAATACACAACAATATAACTCGAAAGTTTAAAAGTTTTCACAACTTTTCCAAACACAAAAATGAGCATGATGCAATGCAATGCAATGAGTTTTCCAGTCTTTGTTTCTTTTATTTTTGTGGATTGTTAGACCCTTCCCCCCTTAAAAAGGTTTCGACCTCGAAACTAAGGTTAAGTACCTTGTTCGAACAGTTTAGGATAACGCTTGCGCATATCAGCCTCAGTTTCCCAAGTCGCCTCTTCGACTTTGTGGTTAGCCCACAATACTTTCACAAGGTTGATCGTAGACGCACGAGTTTTCTTCGTTTTCTTGTCTAGGATCCTCACAGGTTTAGTTCGTTCCTCAAGGACTCGAACTGGTTGCTCTTTATAGGTAAGTGTGTCATCTAACACTACCTTTTCAGGATTAAGCACATGACTTGGATCATGGTGATATCTCTTGAGTTGTGACACGTGGAACACATCGTGCACTTGCTCCAAATCCATAGGCATAGCAAGCCTATAAGCGACCTCTCCAACTCGTTCAAGAATCTCATAGGGTCCAATATACTTTAGGCTAAGCTTCCCTTTTCGTCCAAATCTCATCACTCCGCGAGTAGGCGATACTTTGAGAAGTACCTTCTCACCAAATTGGAATTCTTCCACTCGTCGATGTTGATCTGCATAGGCTTTCTGTCTATCTTGTGCAACTTTCATCTTCTCTTGGACAAGTTTCACTTGATTCACAGTTTCTTGGATAAAATCCAGACCTAAAACAAAGGTCTCACTTATGTCGTTCCAACACGTAGGAGATCGACACTTCCTCCCATATAGCGCCTCGTAAGGTGCTCTACCAATGCTCGCATGGTAGCTATTGTTGTAGGAGAACTCAATCAAAGGTAAACTCTTCTCCCAAGAGTCCTTCATCTCTAGAGCACACGCTCTCAACATGTCCTCTAGTGTCTGAATAGTACGTTTCGTTTGGCCATCTGTCGCAGGATAAAATGTCGTACTAAACTTCAACTTCGTACCAAAGGCATCTTGTAATTTGCCCCAAAAGTTGGACAAGAATCTCGTATCCCTGTCTGACACAATGTCTTTAGGTACTCCATGTAACCTTAAGACTTCTTTCCCATAAGCTTCAACTAGTTGGTCCATCGACCAAGTCTTCTTCATTGCAATGAATCTCGCCGTTTTCGTCAGTCGATCGACAATAACCCAAATAGTGTCTTTGCCAGACCTCGTCTTTGGTAATCCAGTCACGAAATCCATCGAGATTGAATCCCACTTCCATCCAGGAATTTCCAGTGATTGAACAAGACCTCCAGGCCTCCTATGTTCGATCTTCACCTTTTGACAAGTAAGACATCTTGCCACATACTCAGCAAACTCTCGCTTCATGTTTGTCCACCAAAACTGAAGTTTCAAGTCTTTTTACAGCTTATCACCACCTGGGTGAACAGAATACGCAGTTCCATGCGCCTCATCAAGAATTGTTCGTTTCAGCTTGGCGTCGTTTGGTACACACCAACGCCCTTTCATCTTGATCGTACCATCATCAAGGATCTCATACTCAGGATGCTTCCCATCCTTGATCTTGACACATAACTCTTTTAGAAACGGGTCATGAACTTGCAACTGTCGAATCTCATCATAGATCGACGGTCGCACTACAAGTGCATTCAGCAACACTGTAGTCTCACCTTGTTGAACAACTTCTAAGTCCAACTTCCTGAATTCCTCACACAAGTCATAAGGTAGGCCCATCATGTTATTCACAGTGTGCGAAGTCTTCCTACTCAACCCATCAGCCACTACATTGGCCTTTCCCTCAAGATCTTGAATATCCAGATCGTACTCAGATATCAACTCGAGCCATCTCCGTTGCCTCATATTCAACTCTTTTTGAGTGAAGATATACTTCAGACTCTTGTGATCTGTAAAGATTTTGCAACGAGCTCCATACAAGTAATGCTTCCAGATTTTCAAGGCAAAAATCCCAGCAGCTAACTCCATGTCATGAGTAGGGTAATTCTTCTCATGCACTTTCAACTGGCGAGAGGCATAAGCAACCACCTTGCCATGTTGCATAAGTACACACCCCAACCCATTCTTAGAAGCATAGCTATACACCTCAAATCCGTCCGTTCCAGACGATAAGGTCAAAACTGGTGCCGTTGTCAACCTCTTCTTAAGCTCTTGAAAAGCTTCTTCACATTGTTCAGTCCACTTGTATTTCATCTCCTTTTTCATCAAATTTGTGATAGGTCTAGCTACCTTGGAGAAGTCTTGCACAAATCTCCTATAATAGCCAGCCAATCCGAGGAAACTTCGTACTTCAATCACACTCTTCGGAGCAGGCCAATCCATGACAGCCCGAATTTTAGAAGGATCAACAGAAACTCCTTTTTTATAGATAATGTGCCCAAGAAAAGCAACACTCTCTAGCCAAAACTCACACTTTGAGAGTTTAGCGTACAACTTCTCATTTCGTAACACCTCCAAGACAGTCCTCAAGTGTCTTGCGTGTTCCTCTTTGTCTTTCGAATACACCAAAATATCATCAATAAACACGACCACAAAACTATCCAGATATGGTCTAAAGGTGTTATTCATCATCTCCATAAATTTTGCAGGTGCGTTAGTTAACCCAAATTGCATAACAGTAAAATCATAATGCCCATACCTTGTCCTAAAGGCAGTTTTCGCAATGTCGACCTCATCAATCCTCAGCTGATGATAACCAGATCGCAAATCCACCTTCGAAAATACTCTAGCTCCTTGGAGTTGATCGAACAGGTCTCCAATACTAGGTAGAGGATACCTATTCTTGACAGTGTCCTTGTTCAACTCACGATAGTCAATGCAGAGACGCATACTACCATCCTTCTTACGCACAAATAGAACTCGTGCGCCCCACGGTGACACACTAGGTCTAATGTACCCCTTCTCTAACAACTCTTCCAAGTGCTCCTTTAGCTCTTTCATCTCTAAAGGTGCCATTCTATACGGTGCCCTCGAAATCGGACTTGTTCTAGGAACTAGGTCAATCTGAAACACAGTATCACTCACTGGTGGCATACCAGGAATCTCCTTTGAAAATACATCCGGAAACTCATTGACCACATCAATCTTTGAGATTTCCTCGTCTATTCCCTGTACATCCTGAATGTGACACAAAAATCCTTCACATCCTTTCTCTAAGTGATTTTTCGCCACTAACATTGAAATAAACCCAATTCCTCCCTTAATGACAATTCCTTTATAAGAGATTCTATTACCTCTTGGCCCTTTTAGCGATATCTTTTGTTCGCTACAATCGATTCTCGCTTTATACTTGCTAAGCTAGTTCATACCCAAAATAACATCAAAATCTCCCAATTGAAACTCAATCAGGTCTGCAGGCAATTCAGACCCTGCAATGTTCACACGAACATTGGGATGCACTACTTTACACAATACCACCTCTCCAGTAGGAGTGACAATACTAGTCTCGAAAGACTCAACTGCTCCCATCCCATGTTTCTTAACAAAGTTTTCAGATATGAATGAATGTGATGCTCCAGAATCAAATAATACATAGGCAGGCAAAGAATTTACAAGAAACGTACCAGTCACCACATTTTTTGCCGCATCAGCCTGTACTTGATTCATCACAAACAAACGACCTCCATTTCTGTTCTGGTTGCCATTATTGTTCTGAACATTTTCAGCCTGTCCATTCAGCCCATTTTGTCGATTACCACCCTGGTTGTTCCCATTTTGAGCCTGAGCTGCAGGAGCTTGAACATTGTTGTTGCCCCCACCGTTGTTCACGGTCTTGCCATTCTGAGGACAATCAAAAGAACGATGCCCCAACTTTTGACAAGTGTAGCACCTATACTTATTTCCAGCACAATCAACCTCTGGGTGATTCTTGTTGCACCTCTTGCAAATGTAGGGTTTACCCTTCCAACCCCCATTATTCTTATGGCCATTTCCATTGCCATTCTTGCCATTTCCATTCTTGGAATTCCCACCCTCATAGTGGTTATTCCATTTGTTGTTGTTGTTATTGTTGTTGCCATTCTGGTTGTTCCCTCCCCGGAACTTCTCCTTTTTCTCACCACCAATACCCTGATGGTCATCAAACTTCCTCTTTTTCCCAGTCACCTCCTCTCGGTGCTTGAAAATCGCAGCTTGATTCGCCGCACGATTGTAGGCCTCTTGCACAGTTTGACACTTATAACCCCCAAAAGACTCACGAATGGTCCAGTACAACCAATTCTAGAATCTACGGGCGCTCTGCTGTTCTGTAGAAACTAATTCTCCCGCGACACGAGCAAGGTCGTCAAACTTCTCAGCATACTCCTGAACAGTCATCCTACCCTGAATAAGGTTCAAGAACTCGTTATACTTTTGGTCCTGAAGATACTCTGGGTAAAACTCCTCTCGAAGAACCGTTTTGAACATTTCCCAATTAAAACCCTCTCGAGCTCTAATTGATGTACCATTGGTTGTCCACCAACGATCTGCCTTTTTCTAGAACAAATAGATAGCACTGTCTACCTTAAGTGCGTCCGGACACCCAGTTATCGCGAATATTTTCTCCAAATCTCGCGTCCAATCGTCGAGAAGTATGGGATCCTCGCGCCTTTCAAACACAGGCAGATTATGCCCTTTTATCTTCTTGGATACCACGGCGAAGTCGTCACCCCCAGTAGCCCTTGTATATTCCCTCTGCATCATCTGCGCGATGAATGCATTAGACTGCGCTAAGGCTTGCTGCGACTGAGAAAGTTGCGCTAATAAGATTTGCGCTATTTCCTTCCCATTCCCAACGTTATTGTCGTTATCTCCCATCGAGCTATTAGAATCTTCGACTCTTTGTCTATTTCTTTTAGGTGGCATCTAACAACCTAAAGAATCAACAAAAGCAAAAGAAAAGGGTATTAGCAACCCATATCACACTCATGTGCGATAATAACAACTAACATATACACTTGACTCATATATATGTTCAATAGCCAACTAGGGCTCTAGGCTCTTATTGCATTCAAGCATGGCCTTATCACACTCTTGCGTACAAGCAAGCTCAAGTTTCAATTGACTTTGTTCTTTCTCAAAAATAAACAAATCACAATCATAATGAAACATCCATGCCTCTTCATAGGCGCTTTCACAATACTCATGCTCCAGATAGCAAGTAAATAATACAATTTCTTGCAAAATTTCTATCTCATAAATCAAATAATCAAGTATTTGTTCAAAAATGAGGACTTGCCAAACCAAGCCTCAATGCATGAATAAAGCAAAAATAATAATATTCTAATCATAATGTCAAAACAAATGGCTCGCAGGCCCAAATAAAGTCTCAAATAGTTTACTCCATCAAAACTAATTAAAACTAAATCAAATCTAGAATCACGCTTTTCTCGCGCGGTTCCTCAAAGGATAGCGACACACATGTCTCACTTGGACCTCGTCCATTTCCTCCTCCTCCTCCATAGGTTCCTCCTCTTCAGTAGGGGTCTTTGGCTCATTGGGCTTGCCATTCAAGCCTATGGGCCAGTCTCTCACAACGCTAGGCCTAGGTGGCCTCGCAGGAACCTCAGGAACAGCAGGCGAAGGCTCCTCCTCAACTTCGACGGTAGGCGCCTCGGCCTTTTCAGCGAAGTATTCCTAATCGAACGCCAGTGCACGATCCAGATCAGCTTTTGCCTCCTCTTTGGTCATTGGGTCGTCCACCTCGAGCAATGGGTCGTACCCTCCAGCGTTCTCCACGTACACATCGTAGGGATCTCTAAGCATATCTGGGTATGCCTCGTCCCATGCGAATGCCCTTATCATCAAGGACTCCAACGTCTCTAGATAGGGGTAGTCCCTATCGTTCTTCATCTCCCAATCCACTAGCCAGTTGTCGTGGAATCGGCGCCATTTGGCTGTCATGTAACCAAAGCTTTTGATGAAGTAGAAGGCCTTCATCTTGTTCGAGCGTATAGAAGATTGAACATCAAGGCGCTCGTCGTGCTGCATGAATACTTCACGTACGATATCAAAGTATTCCTCTAGTCGGCCTCCCTCATAACGGAGCTGCCTCGGGTCCTCGGGAGTCACGGGTCGTTCAAGCTTCACCATCTGCACGCGAGAACAACACGTTAGTACTTCACTCGAGTACTTCAAATAATACCAAAACAAGTAAAAGAAGCAATTAAACTCATTTCGGCATACAAATCTTTTATTCACATAACTTAAGTCTATTTAAGTTTTCATCTCTGAGTACATCTTAATGATATACTTTTTCCACTGTTCCATCCATATTAATAGGATGAAAACTCTTAGCATATGCTTCCTAACATACGCTCTGATACCAACTTGTAACACCCCGAATTTCTGTCCAATTTTAAACCATTTAAAATCACGAGTTGCAGCGGAAAAATCACAGAAATTCGAAGCGCTACCGCCGTATTTAATGTTCAAATTAAATACAAGGCTAAAAGAAAATAAATGTTATATATCCCAAACATACATACTAGATAATTAAATAATAACTATCTTTTCCAACTAGACTTAATACAAGTAATCCAAATGAAATAAGAAAGTAACTATTAATTCTCATGCAAGAGAACTAATCTCATTACAATATAAAAAATCCTAATAATAGAGAAGTTCCAACTAAACAAATAAATAAATGTTCTTAGAAGATTTACAATCTTCTTTGTTTGCCTTCACTAGCTCTACTCCTCGAGCTACAATCCTGTCAATCTACTCCCCCATATAGACGAATTCCATATAGGTTCATCATAAGTCAACCATTGAAGAGAAATGGACAGCAAACACAAGTAAAAATAAAAACAACCAATGAGCTACGCTGAGTAATTCAAAACCACATAATCGATTCCAAACTCCAAGTTAAATCCATATACTTAATCCAATAAAGATAATAATCATGCTCTAAGAAAAATAGAGACAACATCTTTTAGCTTAAAGACACCCACAAATCACCAAATAATAAATCTCATTATTTATTATTATCCATTAGCCAAGGTTATTAGAGAGAAGAGAATCGTAAGAATGTCGAACCAACTGCAGAAGGCTCAATAGGATCTTAGTCCCATGCACAGTGGCAAAAGAGGGATTAACCATCCCGAAGATGACTCACGAAGTACTTCTAGATGTTCCTAAGTATGCATACCCTCTCTCAACCCTTAGGTTTACAAGAAGAACAGTTTCACAATAAAACTTCACTTGCCCAATTGCTTACTGTATGGATACAAGCTTTAACCAATACGTTGGAGCCATACGCCGCAGAACATAAACCCACACAACGGATAAATTGACAATTCCCATTCGTGTCCTTTGGTGGATCTCTCACACAAAGAAGTCTTAACTCCCAATTCATTTAATAAGTTGATCACATAATCAAATAAATCACATAATCTTGGCAATTCTCAAGTAACACAGTATGGTTACAATTTCCGATGGCATTTTACATGAAGGGCATCTAGGCCTTAATTCAAAACCACCTAATTCAATAGTCAAAGTTCATTTCAACTTATTGAAGTAACATGCTTCTAACATGATCCACATGCTTACTAACACGATACCAAAAATAGCAATACAAGCTATACTCCAATTGAACAATTATTAACATAATTTTCGTTCAATAACCATAATAAACATGCATCTCCTCACATGAATATTAACAAGTAGACATTGCTACACAGAGTGAATTTCCAACATAATACATGCATTCACTAACATATAGTTCTATACAAATTATCACAAGGAAATAAATAACAATTATCCCCCTTTCAAAATACTCATAAGTCCAAATATGAATTCACATTCTCAATCCAATACTAGACAAATTAATACAAATTCCAATAGACATGAATTATGACAAAGAAGTTTCATAATTCATCTAGACACGAATTACCTTTAAAATAAGGCAAGTCCAACAAGCGAACAACGTAAGCTCCTTACGTTTCAAGCGCGGTCAACGGGCCCTAACAAATCCACAATACACAATAGTCAATATATACCTTGACTTCTAAACCACTTTATTAAACTTTAAAGATGATTTAATACCCTTAATTAAATTAATTAAGTTACTGGAATTTTCAGTTACTCATGCATGCTCAAAGTTTCCAAAAACAATTTGTATAAACTAATTTAGGAAACTTTCCAAAACCCTAAAAACAAGTCAACAAGCTAAATCAAAATAAGTCAACACCAAAACAACACCACCATCACCACCACCAGCGGGCCCCAGCACCAGCAGACCCGCTGGTGGCCCGCCGGCTGGCGGCTGGCGGCGCATGGCTGCCAGCGACTGCGTCGCGCAGGTTTGGCCATGTGACGCCTCAATCTTTTTTCTTTTTTTTTTTTTTAATCAAATTTAAAAAACCCTAATCTAATTAAATCCACAATTTAATAAATTTCCAGATTTAATTAAATTACAAAGATCTAACCTTTTGAACTCAAACTTTGATTCAATTCAATAAAACAACAACCCAAACCCTAATCATGATCCTATCATGCGAAAATAATAGAATCTAGCAAACCCTAGGCAAAACTAATTTAGGGCATACAAAAATTAGGGTTCATAACCTCATACTTGAATTGAATCTAAATGCTTTTAGTAATCAAAGGAAACAAGTTTTGAACAATTACTTGAAAACTAAGGATTAAAACTGAGCAAGGATGAATTGTGAAAGAGTGAGAGAGAGAGAGAGAGAGAGAGAGAGAGAGAGAGAGAGAGAGAGAGAGAGAGAGAGAGAGAGAGAGAGAGAGAGAGAGAGAGAGAGAGTCAGTTATGTTTGGAAGCTGAGTGTATTTAGGAGCCCAAATACACTCCTTCCTTATCTCAACTTATTTCACTCCACTAACCAAAATTTTAGAAAACAAAATTTGAAATAAAAATTCAGAAAATCTCTCCCTATTTTCGGCAAGGGTGGCCGAAAATAAGTCCCAACGGAGCCTTATAATTTTTGGCCACTTCCGAAAATTATAGAGCCCACAAACTTTTATTTATTTTGGCCCAATTACATTTTAATTAAGTCCAAAACCAAAACCCAATATTAATTAGGCACATAAAACATTTATGAGCCCAATTAATTTTTAAATAAGAAATTGCATTTTCTTTTTAAGTAATTATTATTCTAAAATGAATAATAATACGGGGTATTACAGTTTTGCTCCTAACTTTGTTGTAACAATTTTCTTTTTCCTTTTTTGGTGCTAATTTGTTGATTAACTGGTATACAAAACTATAACAACACTAAGGTGAGACATGGAGACGTTCATCAGCAACATGACTCTTAATTTTTGTGGGGAAAATTTTAAAATGTTGGGGGGGGAGGTATGCCCTCAAGTCATGGTAATAGTCATTCCTTGGTCGTGTATTAGCCTTTGACAAAAAAAAAAGAAAAGAAAAGTCATTCATTAATTTGTGGTACCTCTATAAAAGATAGAGGTATCCACCCCTAAATAACATTATTTGTTGCATTATAGTTTTACTTATTATGATTAGTCATACTGTAAACTTTAACCTATATTTGACCGAGTACTTAAGAAACGACTATTAGCCTTTTATTAACAAACTTGAGAATACTTTGTTATTTAGTTTTCTACCAAAGATTATCATAGTGGATTACAGATAGAAATGACTAAGTAGATCAAAAATTTATTGAAACAAAATCTAGGTGGCCCATGTGCCGTGCCTCATGTCACAGTGCCCAACGAGCGCCATATCCAAGTCCTGTTTCTCATGGGTAAAATAGGAGTTTGGGGACCCAAATGACCGTCCCGAGGCACCGTAGGTTTTCTAGAGTGACAATATACCCCCTGGAGAAGTTTGGGGCAAAACGGAAATCGGGACCCGGGAAGCCGAAAATCAAAGAATCCACGTTTTTTGGACTTCCGGGAGGCCCCAGAACGAAGGTGGATATTTTCACACCACATCACACGGGACACCCTTAGGGAATATAAGAGGCCCCCCGTGGTCTATTATCGGGTCCCTGAAGGGCGTACGAGACACCAATGTAAGGGTCGTGATATTAAAGTTCGGGGATCCGGATGACCATTCTGGGGCACCGAGGGTTCTCTAAGATCATGATAGACCCTCGAGAGAAGTTTGGGCAAAAAGACACCCGGGCCCCCGAAAGCCGAAAATAAAGGTTATTATCCATGTTTTTTGGGCTTTCGGGAAGCCCCGAACTGAAAGTGGATATTTTTTTGCACCACATCGCATTGAACATCCCTAGGGGACATGGGAGGCCCTCGTGGTCGATTATCCAGTCCCTGATAGGCTGGAAAGACGTTTTATGGGACACTTGTAGTGTAAGATTCGGAACACCAAAGGCATGGGTGATATCAATGTTCGGGGATGTGGATGACACTCGCGGGGTACGAGGGTCCTCTAGAGTCATGATAGACCTCACAGAAAATTTTAGGCAAATATGACACCTGAGCCCTGGGAAACAGGCTATAATCCACGTTTTTTGAGCTTCCGGGAGGCCTCGCAATGAAGGTGAATATTTTCGCACCATATCGCACGAAACATCTGTAGGGGACATCTGGGAGGCGCTTGGGGTCTCTTATCCACTCCCTGATAGGTTTGGAAGGGTGTTTTTACGGCAAACTGTTGTAAGAGTTGGAACACCCAATGCATGGGTGATATCGAAGTTGGGGATCCGGATGACCCTCACGGGGCACCTAGGTTGCCATAGGGTCATGGTAGACCGCCTAGACAATTTTGGGCAAAAATGATACCCGAGCCACGGGAAGCCGAAAATGAAGGCTATAATCCACGTTTTTTGAACTTCCAGGAGGCCCCAGAACGAAGGTGGATATTTTTGCACCACATTACACGAGACACCGCTAGAGGGCATGGGAGACCTCTGGGTAGATTATCGGGTCATTGGTAGGCTTGAAGGGCTCTTATTGGACATCGGATGCCATTCCACGGTTTTTGAATACCAAGCATTGGCTCCCCACCACCCGTGCCGCCAAACCTATCTCAAGCCCTCTCTACTAATATAGTGAGGTCTCATAATTTTTCCCAATTTTTTTGAAGCGATTTCTATATATTTTATGCTATTTTTTTTATTTTTCAGCGTAACTTTTTAATTGAAAATTATATTAAATAGCTTTAAACATTCAAGTTGGTAAAACTGTCTAGAAAAAACATGTAAAGCAATATATAATACTAAGTCTAGTGAAATTGGAGGGGTTATTTTGCAAAGAGAGGAGATGTAGATACGAAATGCCTATTACCAATCGCAAAGAAATACAAAGTAACCTTATCAAAAGGGGATTGGTTGTACACCGTGCCGAAAAGATGACGGACGACGATGATGGGATCCAGATACGAGCGTTGAACATATGGAAAGGTAGGAGATGAATTGATGGTGTGTGGTTTCATCATCTATTCATGAGAGAGAAATTAGGGCATGTTTTTTTCACCTTCTTTTTATTGAATTTATCTGCACAATACTGAAATGAACTGAACTGAAATTTACTGAACTGAACTGAATTTTTCTGAACTGAATTTATTTTTACTGAATTTATAATTACAAAGAGTAAATTTGTGCTTTGGTTTACCGAACTGTACTGAATTTTTCTAAAACTGAACTTCTTTTTGCTGAACTGATCTGAATTTTCCTGAATATTTCAGGGAGAAGTTGAAGAGAACATGTTAGATTTTTGTTTTGGCTCATCAAAATGTGAGAGAAGTTAGCTACTACTCAATTTCTTGGATTTGTCACGTCTGACAACTTGTGAGAATGAAGGGAAGGAGATGAAGGAGTCACTAAACTCCTTTATGTTTTTGTAACGTCTGATTGTTGCTACTTTCTGTCTCTTTTTTTCTTTTCTTTTTACAATCCATGAGTCACATGACACGTCATATGTAAATTGACACGTCATTCGGCAATTCAGTGGCTGATGTGGCGAACTCTGGTCTAATCATTGCGTTTTAATCTAATTATATAGATTATACTAGAGTTTGTGCCCGTGCTGTGTATGAGTTTTTGTTTATCATTATCTGTTATTAGGATTTGAATAATAGGAGTAGAAAGGAACAATAATAATCTTTTTATCAACAAAAAAAAACACATTTAACTAATAAATTACAGTTATAGTACATACATAATATATTCTTTTTAAAATAACAAATATAATACTTATGTTACTCATTTTTTAAAATAACATAAAATTATTTTTAGTTTCTTTTTAATCACCATGCATTTATGATTATTTATTACCTATTCAGTGCTGCCTTGGTGAGAATTCAATTATACACATATATATTGATACATTATCAACAACTAGTTTAACATTTGGTGAAAATGTTCCGTATGAATTTTTTTTTTCTTCTGATAAGAGAAAAGTGAAAAACATGGAATATTTTTTTTTTCCTTTTTAATGATGCATGGTAAGGGGGTATTACCAGTTTGGGAAGAAGATAAAGGGATTAAAAATTGATGAGAATTGAAACCCCATTTCGGTGATGGAAACTGGAAAGTAGCCGTGTAAATTACGCCCAAGTCCCAACTTGAATTCTCAACAAGGGAATAGTACATGACTTGACTAATTAAATTGTTTGCCGTATAATCTTTCTCAATAGAATATGACTGTACATAATTGGAATTCTCTATAGAATATGGCATATTTTCTTGGCTTTTAGCAAGGGCCAAAATTTTCCAGGAGCCAGGCCAAACATATGGCTTAATTTTTGATTTTTCGTCCAAATAAATAATGTTATAGTTTTTTCTCTATTGTAGACTTTAATGTGTGGATCTTCTAGTAATCCTTGATTATCAGTGGTTTAATAATATGATTGCCGTATTCTTTGTTGCTCGTTCGTGGTTCGGTCCCGGATAAAACTACCGTGATCTACGTTTTTCATCGCCGCTCATTTTGGTTGATGCCGCTGATAGTGGAGTTTTCTGGGACTGCTTACTAGTTTAATCGGAAACTCTTCCACCAATTTGGCCCAATGGCGGGACCACCCATGAATCAGCGGGAATTAGTGACGGTATCTTATTGAATTAGTGAGAATAGTAATTGACCTTACTAAATTAGTTGCAGGACCTTACCGAATCAGTAGAGATTAGTAAAAATAAACTTACCAATAAGTGTTCACGTCAGCCAACTATTATTATTATTATTATTATTATTATTATTATTATTATTATTATTATTATTGTTGTTGACTACTATTCAGTTACTAAATCAAATAAACCACTTACTGAATCAGTGAGAATTAGTGGTAGGACCTTATTTAATCAGTATGAATCAATGACAAAATTTTACTCAATCATTGAAATTTTATCAAATTAGTAAGAATCAGTGACAAATTTTATCGAATCAGCTAGAATCAGTGACACAACTATATAGAAACAGACCAAATCAATAGAAGTTAGAGGAAAAGAACTCATGTCCCAACCCAATTCTCAAGAAGGAATAGTATATGATCACTTGACTAGATTGTTGGCCCTGTAAAATAATTTTTCTCGGTAGAATTTGCCAATGTAGCTGGAAAATTCTATAGAATATGACATATTTTCTTGGCTATTAGAAAGGGCCAAAATTTTCCCGCAACCAGGCCAAACATATGGCTTAAGTTTTGAAGTTTCGGCCTCTAGATATGATGAGACCCTTTTGAAATTTCAACTAGTTACCCCCTATAAAAACCCCTCATATCTCATGCAAAATTATTCACCACTTCTACTTATAGTTCTCCTTAAGCAATACCTAAAAACACAAAACATGAGTTTCATCAAAACCCTTACAACATTCCCATGCCTCATTGTTATTGTAACTCTAGCCCTATTCCAACTGTGCCATGCACAAAACTCACCACAAGACTATGTTGATGCTCACAACGCGGCTAGGGCAGCGGTGGGTGTCGGAAACATAGAGTGGAACGATCAAGTAGCTGCCTATGCACAACAATATGCTAACCAAAGGATCGGCGATTGCGCCCTCCAACACTCTGGCGGCCAATATGGAGAAAACATTGCATGGGGAAGTGACAATTCGCTTACTGGCACAGGGGCAGTCCAAATGTGGGTGAATGAGAAAGCAGACTATGATTATAATTCTAACACTTGTGCTTCTGGTAAGCAGTGTGGTCACTACACTCAAGTGGTGTGGCGTGATTCTGTTCGTCTTGGATGTGCTAGGGTTCAATGCAACACTGGGGGCACATTTATCACTTGCAACTATGACCCACCGGGCAATTTTGTTGGCCAAAAACCTTACTAAGTAATGTAAGTTATTTGGCAATAAGGACCCTGCTTATAAGAAGCAATAAGCTTGCTTTCTGGCTAGCAAATATTATTAGAACAGTTTGTAATATCATATCAAACACACTGGGAAATTACAATTATCATCTACTATACAATTTATAAAATAAACTTTCCCCACTATATGTAAGTTGGCTGGATGAGAAACACTTATGAATTACAGTAATAAAATGCGATTTTTGTTGTGTATCGTAGTGCTAAAATGTTCACCAAAGGATCAAATTTATATTATACAAATCAAATGTTCACAGGTTAGAGGAACCTCCGCATTCCAGGCCATAGTGAAGATTTTGTTATGGATACAAGAAAGACCACTAGAAACAAAGAAATCAATACACATGATAATAATAATAAATTAATGTGGTTCACCGATTTGGCTATGTCCTGGATATCAAATTTTGTATTGAGATCGTTCTGAAGAGTTTACTAAATACAATATATCAGCTTATTGTTTTACGTAGACATATACCTAAACCTAATACAATTAGGAAATCAAAAAGATCTTATCTATGTTAAAATATCACATTAATATTTTCCACCAATAATACGTTGGTATTATGGAAAGTATCATAACAGAATTAGGAAACTAAATAAATACTTTTCGAATTCGAGACATAGGGTCTGTTTGATTCAGCTTAATTTTACTTAAATTCAGTTCAGTTTAGTTCAGTTCATGTATAACTTTATCGCTCATATGACTTTTTATTCCGAAATAATTTCATGATGATAACTATGTAATCGGAAAGATCTCAAAGCATACTTTCAAATAAGTCCAATATTGACTATGTTTTGACGAATTTTAAATGGTTAACGGTCAAGTTTAAAAAATCAATTCAGTTCAGTTCATTTCAGTTCAGTTCAGTTCAGTTCAGTTTTATCCAGGTGAATCAAACGGAGCCATAACCTATTATATTTGAATTTAGTATATGTAGTTTGAACATGGATGTTTGTGCTTCAGTGTGAGAACCCATGTTTTGATATGTGATATATGATTATTGCTTGTGCTTTTTGTGTCACTATGTTCTCAGTTACCGTAAAATTGATCTGGTTCTTGATGGTATACTTAGCTTCGAACTAGTGCTAATTCGTTGCATTAACAAGTTTTGACATTTGGTTCACACCAATTGCTGTCTCCTATGGCTCTCCCAGATGCAGTTCCATCCGACTATTTATTTGTGTTCCGTTAATTTGAATCCATTAAACCCCCCCCCCCCCCCCCCAAAAAAAAAAAAAAAAAACTTTTCTCAAGTTCGTGAATCATCATGATATGTTTCAGGTCTAGAGCACACAGTCATTTTAGTTGATGTTACGCAGACAATGGAGTGAGTTCCGGTCTACTTTACAAGTTTTGCGGGCAATTTTTTCACAAAATTGGCGAGGATCCATTACTAGTATAGTATTGTTGAATTGATGACAAAAGTTTGCAATGTGCAGCATGACAAGTTTATATTAGTAGAAAATGATGAAAACAAAAGTATATACCATGTGTAACATTTTGTCCGATCAACATTTTTTATTATTCTTTATATACCTTTGTATATAATTTAAAAAATTCAAAACTTAATTTGAACATATATAATGTTTAGGATAAATGGATTGTTACGCACGGATAAAATTCTAGGTGATATAGAATTGATGGAAGGGTTTACTACTAGTAAAGTTATCTAAATCTGAGCCAATGATTTAATATTTTGCGATTTTCTTAAATATACCCAATTAATAAATATATTCCCAAAATAGATTCAATTGAAAATTATTCCCAAAATTATTTTATTTATTAGTTGTGATGAATAAATACTTAATTTGTAGATTTTACGATTTTGTTAATATTTACAACTTCCATTAGTATTCACATTCTTACCTAATTAAAAAAATAAAATAAAATAATGTCAAGTACCACCGCCTTATCTTTTCTTTTTATATAACTTCTCCAATTATTTTCTTCCCCAAAGCCCTAACTTCTCCTCACGCAGAAAAAGAACCATTCAGCAACCATCACTCGATTCGCAGCAAGCCAAGGCCAAGGTATTTCTCTCTCTTCAGCCTTCCCTCTTCCCTTCTCTGTTGTTGTTACATTATTTAATTTCTGTTTTTAATTTTTTCCTTCAAAGTCCAGTGTTTGTTTCGATTAGAAATATTGAAAATTAAATTGAAATAGGATACAATTAAGAATAACGGTTTTTGGAAAAGTTGAAGATTTTAATTAATCAATTGAATACAATAACTAATTGGCTCAATGTAACTAATTGCCTCCTTTATGTTGTTCAGGAAGCACTCGAGTATGGATTGGAGTTTGACGCCGTGTTCATCAGAACTGGGTGAGATTATTACTGATATGATCAGTAGTTTAGAAGATAAATTGATAAGTCGAATACTTGGCTTCCTTTCAACAAAGGAAGTAGTTGCCATGTCTTGTTCATCCAAGACGATGATGAACCGTGTTTTCAGTTTGATAACAAACCTCGACTTTGATGAGTCTCCTATCTCTCATTGTTTGGAATGTCCCCATCTAATTGAAAGTTATCCTATTTATAAACACTTTGTGGATACTGTACTGATGCGAGTACGTCTGTCAACGAGTAGTGATAATCATCAACAACGTCTAAACAGTTTTAGACTTAAACTAGGCGGGATCCATTATATTAAGAGTAAGTACCGTTATGATAAACATACATGTTCCCTATTAAGCTGGGGTGGTGATGGTCGTTGTTTTCCTGACCTGGATTCCACGCGTCTCAATTCATGGATGTGTTTTCCCTTAACCTGTAAGGACAGGTTAGGGAGCTTGACCTCTCTATCCATGTCAGTGAATCTCCTGGCCGTAAGTTGCCCTTGGAGATCTTTACCAGTGACACATTGGTAGTGTTGAAGCTCGATGTGAATCTTGAAACTCCTCATCAAGACAATTATTCTTTGTTTCGTATGTCAAACTTGAAAGTGTTACACTTGAGTTCAATTATCATAGTGGACGATGACTTTGTAACTAGGCTGGTTTCGAGTTGTCCTTCACTGGAAGATCTCACTTTGCAGTACTGTACATGGAAGCATGAGGATTTCATAACCATTTCCTCGCCTTCTCTGCGAAAATTGGTTTTAAATATGATGCAGGGGACATGGCATTTGAAAACTCATGAGGATGAAGCATGTCAAGCTGTGCATATTGATACTCCTAATGTGCAGTCTTTCACCTATTTCGACAATTTAGCGTGCGAGTACTCTATCACAAATATGAATGCTATTGTCACAGCTGAAATTATCATTGGGTATATCTGGTACGAGGATGCTTTTCAGATCTTGCTTAGCCTTCTCAGAGCGTTGTCTAATGTTCAGCATTTGTCTTTCAACGACTCGTGTACTATGGTTTGTTTCTCGAACTCCTTCATCCGTGATTTCTATTTGAAGCTTAGTTACCTGTTTTTCTTGAATATAAAACTATGTCATTATTTTTAATTGTGTGATTGATTGCTTGTGTTGCTAGTTCCTGAATTCCACGGTGCTAAAGGATCAGCTCCCCAGGTTTCGTAATTTGAATCACTTAGAAATAGGTTGCAACGAAGACACGTATTGGGATCAAGCCTTGTTGCGAATTCTCCATTGTTCGCCATTCTTAGTAACACTTGTTTTCCCAGAGGTTGGTGCTCGCTATTGGTTATTGTACAGATGTGGTATCTTAGTACTATTTGGCAGCTCTATAACTATGATTCCTGTTGTTTCCCATGCAGGGATTCACTACGCAACCTGACGATGTCTTTCCCAACGTTAATATACCTGAAGAAATGGTGGCAGCTGAGTTGGAATCTCTGGCTTGGAGAACCAGTACTCAAATCCCTTCATGTTTTATGACTCATCTCAAAAGGATAGTGATAAAGCACTACTGTGGCTCACAACGGGAACTAGATTTGGTCGCGTTTCTGCTGAGGAACGCATCTATTTTAGAGGAATTGGTTGCATAACAGAGTTACCTAAGTGCACCAGGCGTAGATCAGATGTCGATTGAGACCACATTGAAGAATTTACCAAGGGCCTCAATTAGTTGTTCAATTGCATTTGTGGTGATCAACTCACACTCCCGGTTATGATCACAGCACCTCAAGTCGTGGTCTATAATCGTTATCTAAACCTTTAATTTATGAGAGGAATTTCTTTAAATAAGTTGTGTACTTCAACACATTTACTGCTTGTCGGCGAAGATACTTTGTAGTTTTTATTATGTTTTCATATATCTTTCATTACTGTTTGCATGAATCATGGAATAAGCTAAGCAGAACACTCATTTACCGTTTGTCTATATATTTTGGTCTTTGCCAAGGGTATCCCACCATCGACCACAGTGATTTAATCCTCTCGTCCCAACTGTCAGCGCACTAAGCAGTAAGGGGCTGACCAAGAGATTTTTTTTCCATTTGCAAGAGTTGGTACCGTTTGTCTATATTTAGTGGATTTGATTGTGATAATCATTTTGTAGAAGGTTTTTTTTTTCCCTCCCTGCGTAAAGGGGTTTAGTGAGCTTGATTCATCAGACCCTGTACTATACGGGACAATAGTGAGAGCTAGTTTTCCTTTAAAAATGAAGGAGTTATGGGTAATTTGCTATTGTTGAATTATTGTGGGTAATTTATTCCAAGGTAATTTTAACCTAATTTAAGACATATTTACCTTTAAAAGAAAGGGTTATGGCGAGGGTGTGGCGGGATGGGGTCCTCCTTGGATCTCTAATCTCATTTTAGCCGATATGGCGCCTATATTATGAGTTAATGAGGCCCACCATGATGATGAGACGAGCCGTTTCTCTCTCTCTTCTCTCTCAAAAAACCCTAACCCCTCTTTCTCTTTGACTCATCTTAGGGTTACCACCGACATTTTTGCCGGTGGTTAGCCCCTCCGTTGTTGATTTCTTGCTTTCGATCTAGTATTTTAGTTAATTTTTCTTTATGGTTAGTAATAAACTCTCCTTTGGTGAGAGATTGTGGAGTTCTCCGCGTTCATCGGAGGGTCGTCGAATTTCTATTTTTAGGTTCGGTTTGATGAGTCAAGAAGACAAGTTCAATCTACTATGATAAGGGGATTTGTTCTTCCAAATAGTTGCATCACGTTTCGTGTTTACCTCCGATCGTAGGGAAAAGGCGGTGGCCTCCCGTTTACTGTATAGCATATTTTTTGCTATATGAGGGCATTGTCAA
Source organism: Tetragonia tetragonoides (assembly GCA_038025085.1). Taxonomy (NCBI): domain Eukaryota; kingdom Viridiplantae; phylum Streptophyta; class Magnoliopsida; order Caryophyllales; family Aizoaceae; genus Tetragonia; species Tetragonia tetragonoides. The sequence continues at coordinate 13,956,937 of CM076139.1, forward strand.
TTATCGACGAAGCTGATCAAGACGCCGATTTGTAGCAGTGATGTTTGGATTGGTAATCACTTATCGAAGGAGCTGATCAAGACACCGATTTCAAGCAGTGATAGTGGAAATCATATTCATCTTGTTATATTAGATTTATACTTGAGTATGTTAGATTTAGATTTGTCTAGAGATATTCACCATTGTAGATGTCAGATGACTTTTTATGAATGAATGATTTTTCTTTCCTTCAAAAAATAAAATAAAATTAATGAGGCCCACCTTTTCATTCCAAAAAAAACAGAAAGGGTTATGGGGTAATTTGCTACCAATCTATAGTGTTTGTCACTTAAAATCCGTTCATTTGAACTAAAAAATATTGAACTTAACTAAACAGATGAAGTTATTAAAACTGAACTAAACTGATTGGAACTGAATTACATTGAAGCAAAATTTTCAGCTTAACTTTAACCATTTAAAACTTGTTCAAACAAAATCAATATCGGTCTCATTTGAAAGTATGCATCCAAATCTATACAATGACACAGATAGCATCATAAAAATTTACTTTGAAACAAAAAATAATTTATCATAATCGTGAACTGAACTGATTTGAACTGAACAGAACATGACGAGACTGTACTAGACTGAATTTATTGAAGTGAAATGAGTTAAAAATACATTTAGGAGAACATAGCCTTAATTTGCCACTATTGTTTTTCTACTTTAATGGGTGATGGTCGGGCGATTACATTTACCTTTTGTAAATCACTCAAATTCGTATAGGGCGGACCTACATCTTCAGTCGCTAATTTTATGATTTAGCGATCGATTGACCTTCGGTCGTTATTTTCAGTTGCTAACAAGGGATAAGGCCGTACAAATTTTCCATAATAAATTGGGTATGAGATTTAGAAAAGGTGAAAGAAAACGCTTCTACTCCTCATATCCCCATGAGTGATTAATTTTCTGGGTTGTATTTGTGCCAATTTTCACCTTTCAACCATGAATGCACTTGTTAGGATCGGAGTAATTATGTTAACCTTGAAAAACGATCGGCATAAATAATTTGCACGAGGGTCGTGACGCAAAATCGCTTTCAAAACTTCCTACCACAGCACAACAGTCATTTGATAAGCTATGGCACATGTACGAATTCGGGGTACAAAAGGAGTATGAATACGGATATTGCATCTCATAAAAAGGATACTGATATAGATAGTGATTAACTTATAATATACTCAATATGAAAGGAAAATTTTCAAGAATACTAGGCACATAGTCTAATATTACGTAAATTAATTGACAAATAACATGAATTGAAAACCATTTAAACATCGTTTTATAGATTCAAGTTAATACTTTTAGAACATAAAATAGATAAATAAATATAAACATGTCATAAAAGTACCGATCAAGTATCTCCAAGTATCTTACAAATATGAGTATTAAGATTCCGTTTGATTCATCTGGATAAAACTTATCTGAACTAAACTGAAGTGATTTTTTTTAACTTGACCATTAACCATTTAAAATTCGTCCTAACATAGTTAATATTGGACTCATTTGAAAGTATGCTTTAAAATCTTTCCGATGACATAGTTATCATAATCGTGAAATTATTTCGGAATAAAATATTATATGAGTGATAAAGTTACACATGAAATAAACTGACCGGGCTGAACTGAACTGAACTGAATTTTAGTGAAATTAAGTTGAATCAAACATAGCGTATCAAATGCGAGATAATAATCCACCTTTTAAAAAGTATCGGTGCAATCGAATAAGGCTCCGGTCTTTTCGAATGGAAAAAATTGAACTGAACTGAATTTTTTTTTTAACTTGACATTTGAGCATTTAAAACTCATCGATCCAAACATATTCAATACTGGACTCATTTGAGAGTATGTTTTGAAATCTTTTCAATGACATAATTATTATCATGAATTTATTTCAAAATAAAAAGTTAAGTGTGCTACACATAAACTTAACTGAACTAAATTTAAGTGAAATTAAATCATCTTACTCTATTCTTCTCGATATTGATTTGTCATTGATCTGTAGCACTATTTTCCAACAAAAAAACAATGGATTGTACATGACTTGACTAAATTGTTGCCTATGTAATTTTTTTCTCGATAGAATTTATTGCCTGTTGTGTAATTGGAATCATCTATAGTAGAGTATGACAGATTTTCTTGTGGTTATCATGAGCAAGGGCCAAAATTTTCCCGCAGCCAGGCCAAACATATGGCTTCAATTTTGAAAATTCAACCTCTAGATGACATCCCTCCAATGAAATTTCCACTGGTTACCCTCTATAAAAACCCTCATACAAGACTTGGTGTTTCTTATAATTCTCCTTAAGCAACACCTAAATAAATCACAAAAATATGAGTTTCCTCACTATAGTAACTCTAGCCTTATTCCAACTATGCCATGCACAAAACTCACCACAAGACTATGTTGATGCCCACAATGCGGCTAGGGCTGCAGTGGGCGCTGGCCAAATAAGTTGGGACGACCAAGTGGTGGCCTATGCCCAAAATTATGCCAACCAATAAAGGATCGACGATTGCGCCCTCCAACACTCTACTGGTGGCCCTTATGGAGAGAACATTGTTGCTGGGGGTACAGACAGTACGTTTAGTGGCACAGCGGCAGTCCAATTATGGGTGAATGAGAAAGCAGACTATGATTATAATTCTAATACTTGTGCCTCTGGTAAGGTGTGTGGTCACTACACTCAAGTGGTGTGGCGTAACTCTGTCCGTATTGGATGTGCTAGGGTTGTGTATAACAGTGGGGGTATATTTATCACTTGCAACTATGATCCACCAGTCAATTTTGCTGGCCAAAAACCTTACTAAGTAATCATTCAAAGTTTTCTGGCAAAACAAGACCCTGCTAAATAAAATTGTAATATCATTTCAAACACATTGGACAATTGTTGCAGTAATTAGCAGCTATTTATATAGAATAAAAGTTCCTCATTATGTAAGCTGGCTGGTTGAGAAAGACTTATGAATTAATAAAATGCGAATTTTTGTTGTACTCCATATTAAATGTTAATTATGTATAAGATTAGTTAAAATATACTCGTATTTTTAATTCATTTATATTATTCAATAATAGTGATCATTCATTCTTTTTAATTGGTGCTTACCAAATGATCGATCACATGTCAAAATAGTGGAGCCTCTGCATTCGAAATTTTTGGTTTGCATAGGGTAATTAATCTCATGATTAAAAGTAATTCTAGATGAATACGTAAGAATTGAGTAATATTATTCTGCATTACAGAAACTTATGTGGAGTTAGTCCATGGTGATCTAATGAACTAAATCTTTTTGAATAGTATATCTTTTATGTCCCTAAATATTTGCACTAATGTTCTTAGTCTACGGTTGACTAAGTCCACATAAGACATGCTAGTTCCGCTTAGTTCATTTTACACAATTCACCCTAACAAATAAACAATGAAGATGGAAAATTCCTTCCCCTCAAAAAAAAAAAAAAAAAAAAAAGGAGATGGAATTTTAAACCCAAGTTATGGCACAAGTCTTAGGCTCTGTTTGACTTTGACTCAACTTAATTTCACTTAAACTCAATTCAGTTCGTTTCAGTTTAATTCAATTCAGTTCGTTTCAGTCCAACTCAATTCAGTTCATGTGTAACTTTATCTCTCTGATAAATTTTTATTCCGAAATAAATTCATGACAATAACTATGTCATCGGAAAGATTTGAAAACATACTTTCAAATGAGTCCAATATCGAATAATATTTTGACGAATTTTAAAGGGTTAACGATCAACTTAAAAAAATCAATTCAGTTCAGTTTTTTCCATGTGAAACAAACGGAGCCTTACTCTACAAATCGGTAGTGATATAAACGAGTCGAGGTTTAGTATCAATATGCTCGTACTCATCTCTTCGTACTCAGTTCGTGTATTATCGAATGAGTTTTGACCGAACTTTAATTGGATATATTTTCGCGAGCACGTGATGCAAATACTAACGAATCGAGTATTAGAGTGCTCATACTCAGCTCATTTATTAATAAACGAGTATCAAGTAAAATTAGTGCTCGTATTCGACTCAGTTACTATTAACAGAGTTTTGGCCGAATATATCCACGAGCAGCTCACAAATGCGCTACCTCATGTACATTCCTATCTACAAAATGCTTTTTTGGCCTGGTGCGACTCTACAGACTACAGATTTCTTAATTTGTCAGTTGCTAAACATTTGCAATATGGCTTCATTGACCCCCTTTTTTTTTTTTTTTACTTTCGGTTGGTGAGGTTCCATTGGCCTAAAAGGTTTACTTTTCTGATTATTTAAAAGAACATACATGATGGCTTAATTAACTTCGGTTATTGGTACGGGAAATCCATTGTTTATGTATGGTGGACTACTATTGAAACCCTGGATTTAGTCATTGTTATACTAGTTCGATTGGTTTCGAAAAACATTAAAGATTTAACAATTACGAGCGGTTTTCAATTAGTCGTTATATTCCATATTAAGTATTGTTTTTACGCAAAATTCTGCTATATTTTAAAAAAAAAAGTAAGAGACAGTTGAATCCAATAAATAAGACAAAGTAATTTCCACATGTGGAGAATCAGTGTTATTCAAAACAACGGAAAAAATAAACTAAACATAACCGATACAGCCCTAAACAGTGTTAAGAGTTTTTGGAGGAGGAGGAGGTGAGAGCAAAAAAAGAAAAAGAAAAAAGGTGGCGGCTAATTATCATACTCGTTTTCATCAAGTATTCCGTATCAACATACATATGAAGAAAATTATGCACATAGTTGGTGTCAAACTACTCAAAACAAAGAAAAGTCAGAAGTTAATAGATGGAATAGTGAGTATTAATTATCTTAAAGTTTTTGTGAACATATATAGAAACTAATGTGTTGGAACCAACTTAACTAAAAGCATAAGCTGATGGTTGGGACTAACTAATATTATATTTCTTATTAAGCCCTTTACACGAATGTATGTCCATTCAGCTTGACGTGTGTATAATACACATACTCTCCTCATACCCAGCACCGTTTCAGACATTTTAGGGGTCCTAGGGCGAAATGAAAATAAGGGCCCCTAAGAAATAAATAACTCGTTTCACTTGGAAAAAAAACATATATAGAAAGAATATCAAGTGCAAAAATGAAAAATGGTAGCAATGACGTAAAGTTTATGAATTTCGACCATAAATTTATAAAAAAGTATAAATATCTACAAAGTAAAAATACTCTTTTATTTGATTATTTTTAAATCAATTTTTTGAAATATCATATTTTTAGAACTTTTAGTATTATAGAGTTGTAATTAACTATGGTCAATGTGTCGGTTTGGAGGTCGTAAAAAGTTAAATGAAAACAAGAATAATAAGTAACAGAAGGAGTAGTACATTTTATAAATATCGCCTCCTCAAAAAATATTATAACACTGAAAAGTGGAAACCACTGAGCCACACATTCACGCATATTTCTATAATGCAACCTTCAATATATAAATAAACTCATAAGTTTATGGGTCCCTTTTAACGATGGGCCCTGGCGATCGCACATTTTGCCTAACCCTCTGAGACGGCCCTGCTCATACCATGTGTTGAAATATTCCACAAAAGGAAATGGGGGCTGCCAGAATTATTTGAATCTCTTGGTCATTTTAGGCTCTGATACCATGTGTTAAAATCAACTCAACCAAAAGTTTAAACTGATGATTGGAGGCCCAACTAATTAATGCTATATTCTAGATCAAGTAGACTGGCATCATAATTTAGTCACATACACTTGTACTTTTCGGTGTCATTAGAATTCGTGTTTGATTGTAGCTTTTAACTTAGCATTATCATTTTCTACATTAGTATATCACTATTGACTGGTGCCTGTGTTTGAATTTGTCTATGCATGGAATATGACAACATTTCCTTGGCTAGCTGTGATCGTCATTTCACTTGATGCCCTCTATAAAACAAACTCCATTTCATGCAAAATTATTTACCTCTCCTCCTACTTCTATAGCTTTTCTCTTGCAATAATACCTTGTTTGATAATCTCTTGCAATAATACCTAAAAAAACACAAAACATGAGTTTCATCAAAACCCTTGCAACATTTCCATGGCTCATTGTTATAACTCTAGCCTTATTCCAACTATGCCATGCACAAAACTCACCACAGGACTATGTTGATGCCCACAACGCAGCTAGGGCTGAGGTGGGCGTCGAAAACATCGAGTGGGACGATCAAGTAGCAGCCTATGCAGAACAATATGCGAACCAAAGGATCGGCGATTGCGCCCTCCAACACTCTACTGGTGGCCCTTATGGAGAGAACATTGTTGCTGGAGGTAGTGACAGTTCGTTTAGTGGCACGGCGGCAGTCCAAATGTGGGTGAATGAGAAAGCAGACTATGATTATGATTCTAATACTTGTGCTTTTGGTAAGCAATGTGGTCACTACACTCAAGTGGTGTGGCGTAACTCTGTCCGTGTTGGATGTGCTAGGGTTGTATGTAACAGTGGGGGCATTTTTATCACTTGCAACTATGACCCACAGGGCAATTTTATTGGCCAAAAACCTTACTAATTGATCCCATGTTTTCTGGCCAAAAACACCCTGCTTATTAAAGTTGTAACATCATTTCAAACACATTGGACAGTTATTACAGTCATTAGCAGTTATATATAGAATAAAAATTCCCCATTATGTAAGCTAGCTGGCTGGCTGAGGCAAGACTTAGAAATTAATACAATGTGAATTTTCGTTGTGCATATTAAATGTTAATTATGTATAAGTCCTGTTAAAATATACTCGTATATTTAATTCATTTATATTACTCACTGATCATTCTTTTTAATTGGTGTTTACCAAACACTTCAAAAAAAACTCGAATTTTGCTGCGAAAATTAGCTGCGGAATTTATAAATTCCGTAACTAAATAGCTACAGAATTTATAAGCTCCGTAGCTAATTAGAAACAGAATAAAATCAGTAGCTTAATCAGCGGCGGATTAATTTCTGTAGTTGTTTAGTGGCGCAAAAATTGAATCCATAACTAATAAAATAAATTAATTATTTTTTTAAAAATTTGCGGCAGAATTAATTTTTGTCGCTAAATTAATTCCGTCACAATAATTGTTTTCCCCTCCTTGCTGAGATACGGGTTAAGTATTATGCGTGCCAATATGCTAAAAAGTTCATTGCAAGAGAGTTGGTGGGGGTTTGGCTCTCCTCACACCTTTCCAAGGTTCAAATCTCAGCACTGGCAATTCTGGGATTTATTCCTCCTGGGTCTGCATGCTTATTAGGCTCGCGCATGGGGCTTTACTGGCCTCGTTTCTTTTATTTCGGGAGTTTCTTTTTCTTTCTTTCTTTCATTTTTTTTTAAAAAAAAATCAAAACCCAACGACGAAACCTATGAATTCCGTCGCTGAGCTTAGCGACATATATAAGTAATGGATGCCGTAGCTGACTTACTCAGCGTGGACGTTTTTAGCTACGGTTATCTCCTGCAGCTGATCTGCCACTAAGCCTATTTGGCAACGGATTTTCGCCATATGCATGGTTATTTTCTGCATCAGCTTTTTGTGTTTTTTTTTTTTTTTTGGTAGTGAAATGATCACATGTCAAAATAGTGGAGCATCAGCATCCAAAATTTTTGATTTGCCTAAGGTTATTAATCTCATGATTAATAGTAATACTAGATTTATATGTAAGGATTGAGTATAATATATATTCCCATAGTTGATTTTACACAATTTACCCTAGATTGTGCACAGACAAAAAAACAATGAAGATGGAAATTTCCCTCCCCTGGAAGAAAAAAAGAGGAAGATATTGAACCCAAGTTATGTCACAATTCCTACTCTACAAATCGATAGGGACACAATTATGTAGAGGTTAAGTATCTTTATGCTCGTACTCAGCTTTTCGTACTCAGTTCGTTTATTATCGAATGAATTTTGACCAAACTTTAATTGAATATATATGTACGCGAGTACGTGACAAATACTAACGAATCGAGTATTAGGGTGTTCAAACTCGCTTCGTTTAGTAGTAAACGAGTATCATGTTAAATTAGTGCTTGTATTTGACTCAATTATTATTAACGGAGTTTTGGCCGAATATGTTCATGAACAGCTCACAAATGCACTGACTCATCTACATCCCTATCAACAGAATGCTTTTGTTAGTTGCTAAACATTTGCAATAAGACTTCATTGACCTTTTTTTTCCTCTCGGTAGGCGAGGTTTCATTGGCTTAAAAGGTTTACTTTTCTGATTATTTAAAAGAACATACATGATGGCTTAATTAACTTCAGTTATTCGTACGGAAAATCCAGTGTTTATGCATGGTGGACTACGATTGAAGCCCTGGATTCAGTCATTGTTATACTAATTTGATTCATTTCGGAAAATATTAAATATTTAGCAATTACGAGTGACTTTCAATTACTCGTTGTATTCCATATTAAGTATTGTTGTTAGGTTTGTCACTGGTCTAGACCTGGGCCGAATCGGATCGGACCATTAGATCGGTTTCAAGAAAAATAATTAGGGGCTTGTTCATTAACTTTTCATGTCTTTTGCCTGACCGGATTGTGGATCGGACCAGACCGAAATCTGATTTGCCCGGTCCAAAAATATGACCGGTCTGAGGTCCAAAATTCCAGTATGGACCTGTCAGTGAACAACACTAATAGTTTTTACGAAGACTCTGATGTACCTTTAAAAAAAGTGAGAGACAGCCGAATCCAATAAATAAGACAAACTGACTCCCACATGTGGATAGACTGTGTTATTCGAAATAAAGGAATTAACAAACTAAACATAACAAATGCAGCCCTAAATTCAATACTGTTAGAGTTTTTATTTTATTTTGTTGGAAAATATATGTTAACTTGTATTTCCATCTTTTAAAGGATGCCAAAATGATACCCTGGGAAATCCAACATACATCATAATCTCGCATACCCAAGAAAAGATAATTTAGAACTATGATAACTTACTTCAGAGACGACAATAAAACAGAGTAATCCGCAAGAAAAAACTCCCAAGTAATAGTTTTTGGAAGGAGGTGAAAGAAGAAAAGAAGAACAAAAAAAAGAGGGGGCGGCTAACTATTATAGTCGTTTTCATCAAGTACTCCGTATCAACATATGTAGATAACTATGCGCATAGTTGGTGTCAAAATACTCAAAACAAAGACAAAGTCAAAAATTAATAGATCGAATAGTGAGGATCAGTTATCATAAAGTTTTTGTGAACGTATGTAGAAAGTAACTAGTATGTTGGAACCAACTCAACCAAAAGTATAAGTTGATGGTAGGAAGCCCAACTATATTCCTTATTACGCTCCCTTACATAAATGTCCTTTGGGCTTGACATGTGTATCATACACATATCATCTTCATACCATGTGCCGAAATATTCCACAAAAGGAATAGGGGCCGCCAGAATTCAAACCTCTTCTTCATTTGGCTCTGGTACCATCAACTCAACCAAAAGTTTAAATTAATGGTTAAAGGCCCAATTAATGTTATATTCTTTATCAATTAGAACCTGGCATCATACTTTAGTCACATACACTTAGTTCATTTCGGTGTCACTAAGCCTTCCGTGTTTGATTTCAACCATTAACTTAGCAGCCTGTGTTTGAATTCGTCTATGCATGGAATATGACAACATATCCTTGGCTAGCTAGCTGTGATCGTCATTTCACTTGATGCCCTCTATAAAACAAACTGCATTTCATGCAAAATTATTTACCTCTCCTCCATTTCCTTGGCTAGCTTTTCTCTTGCAATAATACCTTAAAAAAACACAAAACATGAGTTTCATCAAAACCCTTACAACATTCCCATGCCTCATTGTCATAACTCTAGCCCTATTCCAACTGTGCCATGCACAAAACTCACCACAAGACTATGTTGATGCCCACAACGCAGCTAGGGCTGAGGTGGGCGTCGAAAACATCGAGTGGGACGATCAAGTAGCAGCCTATGCCCAAAATTATGCCAACGAAAGGATCGGCGATTGCGCCCTCCAACACTCTACTGGTGGTCCTTATGGAGAGAACATTGCATGGGGAAGTGCCAATTCGTTTAGTGGCACAGAGGCAGTCCAAATGTGGGTGGATGAGAAAGCAGACTATGATTATGATTCTAATACTTGTGCTTCCGGTAAGCTGTGTGGTCACTACACTCAAGTGGTGTGGCGTAACTCTGTTCGGGTTGGATGTGCTAGGGTTGAATGTGACAACAATGGGGGCACTTTTATCACTTGCAATTATGATCCACAAGGCAATTTTAATGACGAAAAGCCTTACTAATCAATCTATGTTTCTGGCAAAAAGGACAACCCTGCTAATTATATTACGGTAATTAGCAGCTATATATATAGAATAAAAGTTTCCTATTATGTAAGCTGATTGGCTAAGAAAGACTTATGAATTAATAAAATGGGGATTTTCGTTGTGTGCAAATAAAATGTTAATTATGTATAAGTCCTATTAAAATATATATACTCGTATATATGTTTATATTATCTAATAATGATCAATTTTGTTACTTTTAATTGGTTCTTACTAAAAGATCACATCCGCATTTGAAATTTTGGTTCGCCTAAGGTTATTAAGCTCACCATTAATGATTCTTGATTTACATGTGAAGAATTGAAAAATACTAGATTTCTAACTTGTTTCTATGCAAGAGAATATTATTGTGATATTTTAAGACTATAGTCAACGTTGTTCGACATCGTTTTTATCATTTAATATTTTAAAGTAGTTAGAAGAAAACCTTTTTTGGTGTGCTTAATTAAACAAAAAAATAGTAATCCACTAAATTACGGTTTAGGAACCTGCCTCTAGTAATCTAATGTATCATTTGTATTCAGTTAATTATTTTGGTGTGTCTTGTATGAAACAATGGATCTTGAAAAACCAAATCGCTCAATGTATTTAATGATAAAAAAACTAATATGACCTTCACTTTCATTTGCTTACCGAATTTTAAAAAACACCCTTTTAGAAAACATAGGAGTGTCAATATCCAATATCCAATTAGCCGTTCTCCTCTGTTGTTGATTTCTTGCTTTTGATCTAGTTTTTAGTTTGTTTTCTTTATGGTTCGTAGTAAACTCTTCTTTGGTGAGAGATTGTGGAGTTCTCCGCGTTCGTCGGAGGGTCGTCGAATTTCTATTTTTAGGATCGGTTTGATGAATCAAGAAGGCAAGTTCAATCTACTATGGCAAGGGCATTATTCTTCCAAATATCTGCAGCACGTTTCGTGCTCACCTCCAATCGTAGGGAAAATGTGGTGGCCTCCCGTTTATTGTATAGCGTAATTTTTGCTATATTAGGGCATTGTCAATTATCGACGAAGCTGATCAAGACGCCCATTTCGAACAGTGATGTTTGATATGGTAGTCACTTATCGACGGAGCTGATCAAGACACCGATTTCAAGCAGTGATAGTGAAAATCATATTCATCTTGTTATGTTAGATTTATACTTGGTTATGTTAGATTTAGATTTATTTAGAGATATTCATAATTTTAGATGTCAGATGGCTTTTTATAAATGAATAAATTCTCTTTCCTTAAAAAAAAAAACATAGGAGTATATAGCTATTCCTTTTTATGTATTTAACTACATTACATTCTCTATTTGTTGAAATTATTGGAAGAATATTAATGAGTATTAAATGAATTTCATGTTTAGAACTCAACTTTATTATAAATTTATATTAATATATTCCGCATAGTTCATTTAACACAATTCACCCAATATTTTGCACAAAAACTGAAGATGGAAATTTCCCTCCCCTATGAAAAAAAAAAGAAAAAGAAAACAATGAAAATGGAATTTTGAACCCAAGTTATGGCATAACGAACTCTTATCTTCAAATCGATAGGGATATAAACAAGTCGAAGGTTGAGTATCTCCTATCTCTATGCTCGTGTTATCAATTGATCTTAGGGCTCGGTTCGTTTATTTAAAATGAGTTTTGACCGAAATTTGATAATCGAATATATTTGTTCGCGAGCGCGTTACAAGTACTAACGACTCGAGCATTAGGGTGCTGATACCTATTGGCTCGTTTATTAGTAGACGAGTATGACATATATGCGCATACATAAATTAGTACTTATGTTCGACTCATTTATTATTGAGAGAGTTTTGGCCGAATACGTTCACGAGCAGCTCACAAAATCCTTGACTCATCTACATCCCTATCTACAGAATGGTTTTTTTGGCCTGGTGCGACTCTACAGACTTCTTAATTTGTCAGTTGCTAAACATTTGCAATAGGGCTTCATTGACCCTTTTTTTTTTCCTTTCGGTAGGTGAGGGTTCATTGATTTAAAAGGTTTACTTTTCTGATTATTTAAAAGAACATACATGCATGATGGCTTAATTTTTTTTTTTGTTAATTCACTTCAGTTATTTGTACGGCAAAATCCAATGTTTATGTATGGAGGACTACGATTGAAGCACTGGATTTAGTCATGGTTACACTAATTTGTTTCAGAAAACATTAGGAGATTTAACAATTGCGAGCGATTTTCAATTAATCGTTGTATTCCATATTACATTTTTTTCACGAAAGACCTTACTATACCTTTGAATGTTATCTTTTGAATGAATAGATCTGCCATAATAATATACGAACACATTGTACAATTGTTGCAGTAATTAGCAGCTATTTATATAGAATAAAAGTTCCTCATTATGTAAGCTGGCTGGTTGAGAAAGACTTATGAATTAATAAAATGCGAATTTTCGTTGTACTCCATATTAAATGTTAATTATGTATAAGATTAGTTAAAATATACTCGTATTTTTAATTCATTTATATTATTCAATAATAGTGATCATTCATTCTTTTTAATTGGTGCTTACCAAATGATCGATCACATGTCAAAATAGTGGAGCCTCTGCATTCGAAATTTTTGGTTTGCATAGGGTAATTAATCTCATGATTAAAAGTAATTCTAGATGAATACGTAAGAATTAAGTAATATTATTCTGCATTACAGAAACTTATGTGGAGTTAGTCCATGGTGATCTAATGAACTAAATCTTTTTAAATAGTATATCTTTTATGTCCCTAAATATTTGCACTAATGTTCTTAGTCTACGGTTGACTAAGTCCACATAAGACATGCTAGTTCCGCTTAGTTCATTTTACACAATTCACCCTAACAAATAAACAATGAAGATGGAAAATTCCTTCCCTATGAAAAAAAAGAAAAAGAAAACAATGAAAATGGAATTTTGAACCCAAGTTATGGCATAACGAACTCTTATCTTCAAATCGATAGGGATATAAACAAGTCGAAGGTTGAGTATCTCCTATCTCTATGCTCGTGTTATCAATTGATCTTAGGGCTCGGTTCGTTTATTTAAAATGAGTTTTGACCGAAATTTGATAATCGAATATATTTGTTCGCGAGCGCGTTACAAGTACTAACGACTCGAGCATTAGGGTGCTGATACCTATTGGCGCGTTTCAATTAATCGTTGTATTCTATATTACATTTTTTTCACGAAAGACCTTACTATACCTTTGAATGTTATCTTTTGAATGAATAGATCTGCCATAATAATATACGAACTTTCCAACAGAAAATAAATCGTACTCTCAAAAAGTGAGAGATAGACTTGTGAATTAATAAAATGGGAATTTTCGTTAAGCATATAAAATGTTAATTATGTATAAGTCCCGTCAAAATATTACTTGCATATATTTATACTCCCTCCGTCTCATAAAATCCTAAACGTTTACTTTTTCACGGTCTCCATGACACCACTTTGACAATAAATAACTAAAATTATATGAAAATAAAAATTATAAAAATGTGATTTTTAGAAAGTGCGTTTAAAAATAAATCTAACAAAAGTATTTTCATATTGTGAATCTTTATATATATTTATAAAATGATGGTCAAAATTTGTTAAGTTTGACCTTCAAAAAGCAAACGTTCAGGATTTTATAGGATGAAGGGAATATTATCTAATAGTCAATTTTTTTACTTTTAATTGGTGCGCATGCTTACTAAATGATAATTTAAAATAGAGGAACCTACGCATTCGAATTTTGGTTTGCCAAGGGTTATTATTATGCTCACGCTTAATAATTCTTGAATTTTTTTTAAAAGGAATAATTCTTGATTTATATGTGAAGAATTGAATAATTATATTCCGCAGAATTCCTTGTATACATTTCACCCTATGTTGTGCACTAACAATGAAGATGGAATTTTGTTATAGCACAACTCTACTGATAGGGGCAAAACAAGCCGATCGAGTCGAGTTGATCTGAGTATCTCAATGCTCGTACTCGGCTTGTTTGTTAAACGAATATTGAATTGGTGTTCGTGTTTATTTATTAGGAAAATACAATGTTTTGGGAAAATTTGCATGTCGTAATCTAAACTTTTACCCTAGTCTTAACTTTCCCTAATACAAGTAAACAAAAAAAAAAGTAAGAAGAAGACAGAGATTATAATTATACCGTTTTGGTGGACGGTGGTGTGAGGTTGGTGCTATCTTAAACATAATTTACTATGGTGGGATCATATAAAAACCCTAACTTTATCAACTTTTCACTAAACAGATGCAAAGCTATTTTAAATTGCAATTTTTTTCACACAAATTATTATCAATCACACCCAAAGCATCAAGTTAAAGCATGAATTTTTACAGTAAAGATGATACAAAATTGGACCACTACATACCTTTTGAGTCTCAAAAACTTGATGCCCACTTCACTTTTCCTTTAAAGCCTTCAACGTTTCATGAGTTCTGCTTAATTGATGTGAAAATTCCTTCTTTATGCTTCAATTGTCAGAGAAATCAACTTATAGGCATATCAACTTAGGATGAGGTGAGATACAGAAGCGTTAATGGGAAGTGGGTAAATGTAGCAGGAGGTGGGTGAATGTAGCAGCGCTAGTTTCCTTTCCAAATTCCAATTGACACTTAGGCATATTACTTGATGGACTTTTTAACACCGTTAGTTTGGATGCACTGGAAGCACTAAAGGTAAAAGGTCAAATTATTAAAATCAAATAGTTAAGGTGGGATTATTATCAGTTGACGGGTAAAAGGTGGGATTATTTCAATGCAATTTTCCTATTTATTATCTATCGGGTTTTGACAGAATTACTTTGATCGAATATGTTCTCAAGCAGCTCACAAAGGTGTCGAGTATTAGGATGCTTATATTTGGCTCGTTTTAGTAATAAATGAGTATCATATTATGTTTTTATTCAACTCATTTATTATCGAGAAAGTTTTGACCGAGTATATTTACGACTAACTAACTCACGAATGCGTGACTCAATACTTTTTTGGCCTGGTGCGACAGTAGATCTACAGACTTAGCTTCTTCATTGACCCCGTTTTTTGTAGGTGAGGTTTAATTTCATTGGCTTAAAAGGTTTACTTTCGTGCGTGATTATTAAAAAGAACATACATGATGCCATGATGGCTAGATTAACTTACTTGAGTTGTCCAATTTGACGGAAATCCATGTTTAATGTATGGAGGACCACGATTGAAGCTCAGGATTCAGTCATTGTTATATTATTTAGTTTCGTGTGCAAGGGTTTCCCCTTCTGATGGGATATGCATATCAATTCATACTACATATGACAATTTTTTTTTTTTTTTTGGTTTGATCTCGAAGGATATTACACGTTTGACTGAAAAGAAAGCCTTTTTTTTTCTTTATATAATATAGGTGTCCAAGCAATGACTAATTCTATGGGTCTTGAAATTAATGAACTGGAAAATTTCCGATTGGCTTTGAAAAGACTCGAATTTGGACTGAAAAGAAAGTCTCGTATGCGGTAAATAAATGTTGGAGAATTTTTTGGGTTTTTTTCTTTCAAAAACTCACCCCTAAGTGGACCTCCTATATTCATCACAAAACCACCCCTAACTCAAGTATTTGCAAAAAATACCCATAACTGCATTTTCGTCTACAAATTAGCACCACAAATATTTTTCATCCAACTTCCCGTTACATTCATATTTACTTATCATTTTGACCCTACTATAATATTTCAATAATGATTTTATTGTTTCATCCAACTTTCCGTTACATTCATATTTACTTACCATTTTGACCCTACTATAATATTTCAATAATGATTTTATTGTTTGATAAAAGATATATTATATGAACTTTGAAACTACACATTAAATTGTCAGATTAGTGTTATAATTAAAACTTGAATTAATAGAATATTTTTAAAATTGAAAATAGGCGGTAAAAAGGTCAAATTCCATGACTATAATGGAGACTAAACGAAAAATGGTTAGAGATGACTCTATGAATATAAAAAAATGGGGTTGGGTTTATTTATTTATTTATGTATTGCAAATAGTTCACTTAATGCTGGTGTTTTTGAATAGGATATTCACTTAGGGGTGATTTTCTGCAATAAATCTTAATTTTTTTTTTTAAATAAGTCTGAGATCTAAGAGGTGAGTGATGTACATGTACATCATCCACACTTGAAGCCCATTGTCATACATTATACAATTGGAGAATAATAGGTTGATCTGTTGGGTTAACAATCCAGACCACATGAATGCTTATTGCTTAGAGTATCTAGCTAATAGGGGAACCTCCTTTTTAAATTAAATTTAAATTGTGGGGGACTCTCACAAAATCACTCAAAAAATTTGTGGGAGAATGCGAACCCAAATGATCAACCAAATATTTTTCTATACATATTAATAACTAACACCGCAAATCAAACGAGAAAAAAAATCATGATCAAACCAACATTTATTTTCAGTTACATCACTATAGATAAATGATGGATTTGTTACTAAACTTAGCGGCCGTTTGGATTGGAGTATTAATTAAGGGGGTAATATAATGAAATGAATTTTTAGGCTAAAATCCTTAATCATTACCCAATCCAAATGGCCCCTTTTTGTTTTAATATGTGAATATGTGTGCTAAATTACATTTTAATGTATAACGTGAATAATGTTTTTACATAAAAATTTCTATAAGACCTTCCCACACTGAGATGAGATGACTTTTAATTTATAAAGAAAAAAGGTGACTCACTGTCCACAAGATACCCTTATTTTTCACAAAAATTACCCCATCCTACCATGAGACACTGTTATTCGTTTCATTATTATTATTATTATAGATCTTATCAAGTATCAATATATGAAGATAATTATGTATGGCAATAGGTTGGTCTCAAAACGAAGAAAAAGTCAAAAATGTAAAATAGATCGAATGGAGAGTATTACTATCAATTACGAGTATTTTATAGATAGAAACTAGAACCTGGCATAATATTCAAGTCACATATATATACACTTGTCAATTTTGGTGTCATTAGCTTTCGTGTTTGATTTTAACCATTAACTTAGCATTATCATTTTCTACATGACCAATCGAGAGAAGGAAACGTAAAAACAAGAAATTCTAGTATATCACTTGACTGCTGCCTGTGTTTGAAATTGTCTATGGAATATGACAACATTTCCTTGGCTATGATCATTTCACTTGTTGCATGCCCTCTATAAAAACAAACTCCATTTGATGCAAAAATATTCACCAACCAAAAAAAACATAAAACATGAGTTTCATCAAAACCACCCTTGTTACAAATTCCCCATGTCTCATTATAATAACTCTAGCCCTATTCCAACTATGCCATGGACAAAACTCACCACAAGACTATGTCGATGCCCACAACGCAGCTAGGGCTGCAGTGGGCGTTGGCCAAATAAGATGGGACAATCAAGTAGCAGCCTATGCTCGAAACTATGCAAACCAAAGGAGAGGCGATTGTGCCCTTCGTCACTCTGGTGGTCCATACGGTGAGAACATTGCATGGGGAAGTGACACATCCCTTACTGGTAAAAGGGCAGTACAATTATGGGTAAATGAGAAAAGTGACTATAATTATAATTCTAATACTTGTGCTTCTGGTAAGCAGTGTGGTCATTATACTCAGGTTGTGTGGCGTAACTCAGTTCGTCTTGGATGCGCTAGGGTTCAATGTAACACTGGAGGCACATTTATCACTTGCAACTATGATCCACCAGGCAATATAATCGGCCGAAGACCTTACTAATATAAATCAAAGCTTAATTAGCTTGAAGCAAATACAACTTTGCTAATAAGCTTTATTTCTATGCCAAAAAATAAATAAAATTGTATTGTGTACTGTAATAATCAGCTTACCACTGATGAGCAGTTACAACGATAGCTATATTATTATGGAATAAAACTTCCTCTCTCTATATATGTAATCAGCTGTGCTGTGCTGTGCTGGCTGGCAAGAAAGACCTATCAATAATATTTGGGAATTCATTAATTATGTATCTGATTGATGTTTAATTTGTGATATAAATTGTTTGAAGCGAAATCAAACAGCAAAGTCAAGATGGCCGAGCGGTCTAAGGCGCCAGTTTCAGGTACTGGTCCGAAAGGGCGTGGGTTCAAATCCCACTCTTGACAATCCTTTTTTTCTTTTTTTTCTTTTTTTCCTCTTCTTTTTTTTCTCTTTCTTTCCCTTTTCCTTCGCCCCTTTTGCAAATGATTCAGCACTAAAAATAATAATATATCAATGCAAACATCACGAATCTTTTGGGCTTAGCAACAGATAGGTTTTTATTTTATTTTAAGCAACAAATAGTTGATTCATAATTAAACTAAATAAAATCACGCATAAAAAAAAGTTCATATATTACACATGAGAAGAATTTAGGGTGCGTTTAGTACTGAACTTATTATCTGAACTTAATTCAACTCAACACCAAATTGAAATAAATATCACTAACTGAATTGAATACCACTTGATACATGAGACAAAGTCAAAAAGTATGTTTTTGAACTAAGCACCATTGAATTGAACTAAAACATCATTAAACTGAACTGAAAAGAGACCACCCCTAAACTGGACTTAACGTGTAAAGTCTAAAGAGCACACCCTTAAAATATAAATCTACCCTAAAAATAGATGAAAAAAAAACTTAGAGTATATTGTAAAAAGCCGACCTGACTCGACCCCTTTTTTTAGGGTCCTGACAAAATTTTCTCGACCTGAACCCGTTTACAACGCGGTAAAATAAACTAAAAAGTGAATGCGACCCAAAAACCAATCCATAACCAATCCGACCTGACCCGACCCGACCCGTAATCCGCTGGGTGTATCCGTTTTACAGGTCTGCAGTTGTAAATAAGTAGAGGACATGTTTCATTGGCAAGTTTCCAGGAGATTATGATGATAGTCTATTTTGACTTTTAAAAGTAGAGCTCCAGATGTTAGGAAAATGAACTTCTTCCACCAGCTTCTGTGTTTTTAAGTCAAACTAACAGCAAATTTACTCATTCTAAATTTACTCATTCACAGAAAATCAAATATTTGCCTTTAGACTTCATACAGAAAATCAAATTTACTCATTCTAATTCCTTAGGCCCTGGCTAGGAGCCCTTCTACCACCCTCACACCAACACAAAGGAAGCAAAATTACATCCACATATATGTCCTAGCTAGCGTCTAGCCATAACATCAGCTCTGATATAGTTTAATTGTAAACATCATTTTCAAAACAACTGCGCTGTTGGTAGCTAACCATTAAACAACAAAAAAGAGTTTACTTATCCAATTACAACTCTAGAAATAAAGTATGAATAATCTTTATTTTCCAAGATATTATGATGATGAAAATATTTCCAAATTTGACTAATTAGAGAATAAAATGTAAGGGAAAATGGACTTCTGCCAACTTCTATCTTTTCTATAATATATATATTCAAACAAAAGTTAACTTATTTGATCACACCTCCAACTGCAGAATAATTCTTCGTATAATGTTATCCAAACGACCTTTCTTTCTTTTTGTGCAAGTTTTACTCCAAAATGTTGCATGGACTTGAGTGGACATGCTCAACATGGATACGTGTCCAAGTATCACACTCGGAAATACATTTAAATTTTAGCATGTTTTTGGCTGAAAATGAAGTGTCAAGTGTCCACACCATCCGAGTGTTAAGTGTCTGGCATGGATACTCTAGATGAAAAGTGAACGTGTTCAATATGGATACGTGTCCAAGTATCACACTCGGAAATACATTCAAATTTTAGCATGTTTTTGGCTGAAAATAAAGTGTCAAGTGTCCACACCATCCGAGTGTCAAGTATCTGACACGGATACTCTAGATAAAATGAAAAGGCCATGTAACATAGTGTTTACTTCAGATTCATAATTTAACCCCTTGCCCATCCAAAGGAAAGAACAAGAAAACTTCTAATCCATAGTCCCACTGGAATAACTGAACATTAAATAAATAGGAAATTTTTTTAATCCATAGTCACACTAGACCAATTACTGCATTTACATGTATAGGCAAATCAGTGAATTCTAAAGCCTAGCAGAAACAGAGCTGCTTGAGGGATCAGGCAGTGTATAGCCTTGATGAATTTAGGGTGCGTTTAGTACTGAACTTATTATTTGAACTGAATTAAACTCAACAATACCATTGAATTGAAATGAACACCACTAACTGAAATGGACACCACTAAGTAAATTGGACACCACTGAATGGAATTAAACACCACTTGATACGTGAGACAAAGACAAAAGTATGGTTCTCAACTAAGCACCACTGAACTAAACTAAAACATCATTAAACTGAAATGAAAATTACTGAACTGACACGAGACCACCCCTGATTTAAACTGAACTTGTAAACTCTAAAGAGTACACCCTTAAAATATAAATTTACCCTGAAAATAGAAAGAAAAAAAAACTTAGAGTATACTTGTAAATAGAGCTGTAAAAAGCTGACCCGACCTGATCCCTTTTTTTAGGGTCATAACAAAACTTTCTCGACCCGAATCCATTTACAACGCGGTAAAAATGATACAACCAGTAATTGACCTGGCACGAACCCGAGATGACCCGATCCGTAACCCGATAGGTCGACCCGTTTTATAGGTCTACAGTTGTAAATCTTAGAGAGGACATGTTTCATTGGCAAGTTCCAGGAGATTATGATGATAGTCTATTTTGACTTTTAAAATAGAGCTACAGATGTAAGGAAAATGAACTTCTTCCACCAGCCGCTTCTGTGTTTTTAAGTCAAACTAACAGCAAATTTACTCATTCTAAATTTACTCATTCACAGAAAATCAAATATTTGCCTTTAAAATTCATACAAAGGTCCTAAGTCCTAAGGCCCTGGCTAAGAGCCCTTCTACCACCCTCCACATATATGTACTAGCGTCTAGCCATAACATCAGCTCTGATATAGTTTAATTCTAAACATCATTTTCAAAACAACTGCGTTGTTGGTAGCTAACCATTAAACAACAAAAAAGAGTTTATTTTTTTTTTTTAGGAAAAAATAGAAATTGCATTAATAATAGGCCATACGGCATCTACGAACGATATCAAATTCAACAATAAACGAATCTAAAACGTCAAAAAATATTCTAATGGAAAGACTATCAAGCACTTGAGATTTGACAATTCCGAACGGCTTCCTTTTTATCACTGTTTTCAATATCACAACCTCTTTGTGTAAGACCTTGCCATAGCCTTGTTGAATGCACAACTCTGACGTTATAGACAGCCTCTTGAAGAATAAGATCCGCAGTAGCCACGTACGAACGAACTGAAGTCGCAGACTCTTAACTTCACGTTCTACCTTCAATTCCGAACCATTAAGATAGAGGCTAAGATGTCCGGTAGGCAAGAAGAAAAACTTTTGACCAGAGAACACCCCACCAAACTCAATAACCATAAACTAGCGAAACTCTCTCAAAAGATGAAGAGATAATCCTCACAAAACGGAGTCAAAATGAACCTCACAAAGGCTCAGATGAACCTTACAAAAGGAGTCAAATTAACCTCACAATTGATTTAATCAAAACCTCACCAAAGAAGCGATTAAATCCTCACAATGGAACAAAATTTATTAACCTACTCAAACAAAAAGCAAAATAACAAGAGAAGAAAGGAAAAAACATGTGAAAAGAGTTTACTTATCCAATTACAACTCCAGAAAGTATGAATTATCTTTACTTTCCAAGATATTATGATGATGAAAATATTTCCAAATTTGACTAATTAGAGAATAAAATGTAAGGGAAAGTGTATTTCTGCCAACTTCTGTATTTTCTCTCTCTCTATATATATATATTCAAACAAAAGTTAACTGCAGAATAATTCTTCTTATATTTTTATCCAAACCACCTTTCTTTCTTTCTTTCTTTTCGTGCAATTGTTACTCCAAAATGTTACTTGGACTCGAGTGGACGTGTTCAATGTGGATATGTGTCCAAATGTTAGACTCGGCAATATATTTAAAGTTTAGCATATTTTTTGGCTAAAATAAAGTGTTGAGTGTTCACACCATCTGAGTGTTAAGTGTTCAACACGGGTACTGTAAGTGAAATGAAGAGTCTATGTAACATAGTGTTTACTTCATATCCATAATTTAACCCCTTGCCCATCCAAAGGAAAGAACAAGAAAACTTCTAATCCATAGTCCCACTGGAATAACTGCAAATTAAATAAATAGGAAGAACATTATATAAATAGGAAAATTTTCTAATCCATAGTCACACTAAACCAAGTACTGCATTTACATGTAATTATAACAGTATAGGCAAAATCAGTGAATTCTAAACCGCCTAGCAGAAACAGAGCTGCTTGAGGGTCCAGGCAGTGTATAGCCTTGATGCTTCAAATTATTTCTTTCCCCCCATATATTGTAAGCCAATGTGAAGACAGACACACTAAACTCTTCCTGATCTTTCTGTTTCCTGCACCAGTTCTGTTTACAAGGAGAAATGACAGCATCAAACCAATCACGAATCGTGAGAACTTATACTTATCTGGCTCAATATTCCACTTTTTGATCCACACCATTTTTGCAACCTTACAGTAAAAGAACAAATGCAACATGGTTTCGTTCTTAAGACCACAAATCGAGCATAGCCCGTTCCCAAGTTTGCACCTCTTAAGCAATAGATCATTTGTAGGGAGAAAATCAGAGATGGCCCTACATATAAAGATTCTGATACTATGGCGCATTTTGATCCTACACAATTTTTTCCACCTCTTTTTGTGTTTGACACCCAATGATTTAACGGTAATAAAAGGTTTAAGGTGATACTTCTCTTCTTTTACCCTTTTGCTCGCGTTATAACATGCTAATAACCACTCAACTCTTACTAAGAACTTACCTTCTTTTATAGTCCAAGAGGATGTTTTTGTAGCAGCATAGCTTGAGATAACATGTGTAACTGAGGCATCACATTCCCATGTCTTGCATATTGTGGCTCCAAGTTTTTTCGCCATGTCTGCCCAACGAGTCCAATAACCCCAAAGTTCTGGCATGACAATCTTGCATTCTTTTAAAACTCCATTGCGAAATTTCTCTAGCTCCTTTCTAACATCCCTGCCATGGGAATCATCCTCGCGTTTCGGATCAAAAAACATGCTATGCACTTGGGTGAGGATCCTCAGAGCATTAGCCAGGGCTCCCTCAGTCTCATTCTCGTCTCTTTTTCTCTTGGACAAGGAATTGCTTCCCCCCCTCCCATGATCATAGAAGAACCTATATGGTTCCATTGTAATCAAATTCTCCTTGTGTTCTTCCCAAAAGCTTCCAATATCATCGAGGACCAGAACAAGGCGCTCATGCCCTAACACTGCATCTAGCCTCTTACGCTTCTTCTCATAACAATCATCCCTAGATACGACCCTAGAGCCAAAGTAGGCTCCACTAGGGTCGAGGATCGTGGCCATGTGCAAGGCATAGTCACGCGTAGCATAAGTGCCAATCGACATGGAAAACAATTTGCTAGCTTCTTCAAGGAAGGTCCAAATGTAGGGCCTTAGCTTTGCCATTCTATGTAGATTTATTTTTTCAACAAGGAATAAGGTTCCCTTTGAGGGATCATCTATGGGTTTACACAGGTCCTTGCTTGATAAGTACCTCTCTTCAGGGGTTATAGACTGGAGGTCAACCGAGTGGAGTAAGGTATGATCCAAGTCTAGGACTAAGTGAAGCTTTTTTTGGCACATCATATCTTCAAAATCCACATCACATAAGCGAGTAATTTCTTCTCTATCAAGGCTCAAACTGTTGACAAGAAAGTCGAATGGGACCGTACCAGGTTTATTATAAATCACCTCACCACATTTGATGCACACATCTCCTATAAAACCAGGATGTGAACAGTTATCTAGATACTGCTCAATTTGATGTAACATTTCGACTTCGTCTACGTTTGTGCCTTCCAATTGGTCCTCCATCTTGTCATCAATATCTTTCTCAACCACTGTATTTTGCTTGATTTGCACACCCAAGGGAGTTGCTTTAGGGTCATTCTCATGATGCACAGCAAGGTATTGAGGGTTCTGCAAACTAAGCCTTGCCAGATCCTCAACTCTCTTTGTCCGTGTAGCTGAAAACAGCAATGTTTGCCTGCTTTTTGGTAGCTGTGATATAATGGCATCTACGTCTTTCCAGAAACTTTCATCGAGGACAGAATCTGCCTCATCAAGAACAAGAATCTGTGTACACTCAGAAAGTAATCGACACGGTTACAGTCAGAGACCTCACCAGCAAAAACAGCTTGAAACTCACTATATAAATCAAGAAACAGAAAAAGAAAATTTTGTACATACAGCATTGGCTGTAACAAACTATTTGAATACATGAACCATGTACTGTTTCTCTAAGTTATATACATCATAAAGAAAGGTTATCTGGTTATAAATTTACAAAGATTAAGATGAGTTTTTACTTAATACCATCATCTATCAATTTGGCTTTAGTCTGTTAGACTGTTAGACTGTTACTCCTGTTGTTTCTAAGCCAATCAAATCAGAAACAAACTGTAACAGTTAAGAATCAGAAGCAAATCAGAAGCACATTGTAACAGTTAAGACAATCAAATCAGAAGCAAATTGTAACAGTTACTAAGATTGTTATGTCACGATTTCAGAAGGGTAAGAGTTTGTGACTAGCTTAAGCTTAAAGACTAGGAACTTTACCTGAAGCTGTGAGCACTTGAAATAAGGAGTCTCAGTCATGTATTGGAGCAATGGTTCAGGGGTGCACACCAAGATATTCAGATTAATCACTAAAAAGTCCTCTGTATCAATATCTTTGCAATCTCCAATTAAGAGGCCAGCACTAAAACTGTGGCATCTCCCTACAGAGGTCAGCACGTCGAAATTTTGACTGGCTAATTCCTTTGTTGGGGATATGATGATGCAACCAATCAGGGAACAACAAGTGAGATAGATAACATAAATCCTACAAAGGTTGAGCTTGAGCACACATTCCAAAATTATACAAGTGTGTAATTACTATTGAAGACTTAACATATATAGTGAAGGCAAAATATCAAAATCACATTTGGTTTCTCTCCAACACCCCATTTTCCGTGTTTTACGCATTACCCTTGTGGATGCTTGACACATGTTAAGTTGAATACAAACAAAAATAGTAAAGTTAAATCTTTATATTAACACATGGCAAGCATCCACAAGACCACAAGTATAATGCCAAGAATGAGATATTGGAGAGGATCTCAATCCTATTTACAGCCAGCAACAAACTTAACACACATTGCCCATAGAGCCACCAAGTCTACTTTAGGTAATAAAGCAGGAAAATTACATTAAAGCTCAGATCTTGATCTGCTTCTTCTCTCTGTCTCTCACTCTCACTGCAACAACCATAAATAATAATAATAAGCATATCATTAATCTAATAATAAACCTTCATTCTAGCATCCCACATCATAAAATACATTTATCACATAACAAACTATGAATAAGACTTCAATACAAACATTTATAATACAAAAATACTACGAATATGTCTTTTGTGAGATCAACAAGAGTCACTATTTAGAAATATAGGGTCAGTTTTTATGAACCGTGACCCTTGCTGTTTCACCTAGATGTAACCCTAATCACATCAGAAGTTACGTAAAACTATTATAGAAGTTTTTGTGAACTACTAATACTAATAAAATTAATCATAAGCTAGAGAGATAAATATATATACTGACAGGAATAACGAAAGCGAGGGTCTTGCCAGAGCCAGTATTGGAAACAGCAAGAATGTCACGACCACATAAACTGTATGGCAAAGAAGCTCTTTGAATATCAGTCATCTCCACATAATTACACTTCCTTAATCCATCTTTAGTGTACTTGGACAATGTTGGCAATTCGCTGAACAAGAACTCGCAATTTATCATCTTGTTAATGTGGTTTATAGGGTTAGAACCCGGGTGGGGTTTTCTGCTAAGCAATCATTTTCTTCAGAAAATCAATCTCTTCATTGTCCTTCATCGTGTTCAACCCCCCGCCGCCCTTTTTTTTTTAAGGGTTTATGTAACTTTTAAGGGTTTTTCATGGTTTGTGTGTTTTTCTTGTTTTTTTTGGTGGGAGTTATAAATGTAGAAAAATAATCCCACTTATTGTTTAGGGGTTATTTTCTTCCGAAGATGAAGATAAATAAATAGACTTTTTTTTTTGGAGGGGAATAAATAAATAAATAGCCTATTTGGGTTTTTTTTTTATTTAATGTAATTTAATGGTTGGCTCGCTTTTAATTTTGTTGTAATAATTATTTTCCTTCTTTTTTGGTGTTAATTTTGTAATTAACTAGTAAATAAAATTAAAACAACACTAAGGCGGGATTTGGAGAAGTTCATCCGCAGCATGACTCTTAATTTATTTAGGAAAAATTTTGAAATGTTGGGGGGAGGGATGCCCTCAAGTTATGATAATAGTCATTCACTGGTCGTGTATTAGCCTTTGACAAAAAAAAAAAAAATGTCAATTCATTGGCTTGGGTGGCGCCTCTATAAAAGTTAAAGGTACATACCCCTAAATAACATTGTTTGTTGCATAATAGTTCTACTTAGTATAATTAGTCATGTTGTAAACTTTGATCTATAATTGACCGAGTGCTTAGAAAACGATTATTAGCCTAGGGCGACGATAGACCTCCTGGAGAAGTTTGGGCAAAAATGAAAATTAGGCCCCGGGAGGCCCCTTTTTTTGGGCTTTTGGGAGGCCCCGAAACAGGTGTATATTTTCGAACTATATAGCACGGGACACCCTCAAGGAACATAAGAGGCCCACGGGTCCGTTATCAGGTCCATTATAGGCTTGTAAGGGCGTTTTTACGGGACATCAATGTAAGGGCCGTAATGCCAAAAGCATGGGTGATATAGATGTTCGGGATCCAGATAACCCTCCAGAGGCACCGAGAGTCCTCTAGGACCATGATAGACCCCCCGAAAATTTTTGGGCAAAATTGATACCGTGTCCCCGGAAGCCAAACACAAAGGCTCCGGAACACGCCTAACGGACATGGCCACATGGGAGGCCCTCGGGGGTCGCTTATCCGGTCCCTGATAGGCTTGGAAGGACGTTTTACGGGACATTGGTGTAACAGTTGGAACACCAAAGGCATGAGTGATATTGAAGTTCGGGTATACGGATGTCCCTCCCAGGGCGCCGAGGGTCCTTCAGGGTCATCATACACTCCCTGAAGAAGTTTGGGCAAAAATGACACCCGGGGCCCGTGAAGCCGAAAACAAAGGCTATAATCCACGTTTTTGGGCTTCTAGGAGTACACGGAACGAAGGTGGATATTTTCACACCACATCGCACAGAACACCCCTAGGGGACATGGGAGGCCCTCGGGGTTGCTTATCCAGTCCCTGATAGGCTTGGAACAGCGTTTTACAGGACACTGGTGTACATCCAAAACACCAAAGGCATGAGTGATATCGAAGTTCGGGGATCCAGATGTCGCTCCTGGGGCACCGAGGGTACTCTAGGGTTATGATAAAGACTCCAAAAAAGTTTGGGCAAAAATGACACCCGAGCCCGAGAAAGCCGAAAACGAAGGCTATAAATCCACGTTTTTTAGGCTTCCGGGAGACCCCAGAACGAAGGTGGATATTTTCACACCATATCGCATACAACACCTCTAGGGGACATGGGAGGCACTCGGGGTCACTTATCCGCTCCTCGACAAGCTTGTAAGGACGTTTTACGGACACTAATGTAAGTGTCGGAGCACCAAAGGCATGGGGGATATCAATGTTCGGGGATCTGGATGTCCCTCCCAGAGCACTGAGGGTACTCTAGGGTCATAATAGACCCCTGAAAGAAGTTTGGGCATAAATGACACCCGGGTCTCGGGAAGCAGAAAACGAAGGCAATTAATCCACGTTTATTGGGATTTCGGAAGGCCCCGAAACGAAGGTGGATATATTTGCGCCACATTGCACGGAACACACCTAGAGGACATGGGAGACCCTCTGGGTTACTTATTCGGTCACTGATAGGCTTAGAAGGGCGTTTTACGGGACACTAGGGTAAGAGCCGGAACACAAAAGGCATGGGTGATATCGAAGTTCGGGGATCCAGATGTCCCTCCCGGGGAACCGAGGGTTCTATAGGGTCATGATAGAACCCCCGGAGATGTTTGGGCAAAACTGACACCCGGGCCCCGGGAAGCCGAAAACGAAGGCTATATAATCCACGTTTTTGGGCTTCCAGGAGGCCTCGGAACGAAGATGGATATTTTCACACCACATCATACGGAACATCCCTAGGAGACATAGGAAGCCCTCGGGATCGCTTATTTGGTCCCTGATAGGTTTGGAAGGGCGTTTTACAGGACACTAGTGTAAGGGCCGGAACACCAAAGGATGGGTGATATTGATGTTCGGGGATTTGGATGTCCCCCCCCGGGAGCACCGAGGATTCTCTAGGGTCATGATAGACTCGCCGGAGAAGTTTGGGCAAAAATGACACCCGAGCCCCGGGAAGCCGAAAACGAAGGTTATAATCCACGTTTTTTGAGCTTCCGGGATGCTTCGAAACTAAGGTGGACATTTTCGCACCACATTGCACGGGGTACCCCTATGAGATATGGGAGGCCCCCGAGATAGGTTATTGGGTCCTTCGTAGGCTTGGAAGAGCGTTTTACGGGACACTGGTGTAAAAGTCAGAACACCAAAGGCATGGGTGATATAATCATCTTTTATGAAAATTTTGATAAACTTTTGGTTTTATTGGGTTAGCTTAGGTGGCGCGTCCTATGCTCTTTTCTTAGATGACACGTCTCATTTTAATTGTAGCATCACTCTATGCTCTTTGATAATGTGACAGCATAACTTAACACTATTACTCATATGTTCTAAACATCTTGTAAATATATCTCATTGCGAAGTATCTTTCGATCTGAATCTGATGGTATATTTTTTGTTATTTTTTGAGATGTATGAAAAATGTTATATATGATTTTGAATATTATTCGAAAATTAACCTCTCAAAAATCATAAACAACATGAATGCTAATGCTTCTAGATGTTATATCCAGTTATTATATTTTTTTGTCATTATCTAAGACTCTTAAACGTTTTTACACCAACTATTTTTTTATCATTATCTTCGATTCTTCGCTTAGGTATTGCGCTCTTACATTTCTCGCTTAGGTGACATGCCTCATTGCTCCCTAAAAATATCTCATATATATATATATATATATACACAAGCGATTTTGAGCATAAAAATGAACATTGCGTACAAGGTGAAAGTAAAATAAAAATGAACATTGTCCACCATTTTTAGTGGAGCCAAAAGTTACACTATTTTTTGGCTTCGGGTTATAATGGATTAAAGCAAAATGGCTCATAAAATTGTTGGACTTTTTATTTATTGTGAAGTTGGCGATGATCGTCGCACTTCGAATCTCGGGTCAAAAGAAAATAGCTTCTCTGTGAAATTCTAACAGGGATAAACTGCGTACAATCGACCCCCATTTATCCTACCTAGACAAAAGCTTTTTTAAAGACATCAGGGTAATATTGATGTAAATTTCAACAGGAATCTTGAACTAGGAAGATCAGAGTAGATTGTCTATGAACAAAGCTATAACTTGACTGCGGTAGTCAAATTAAAGTTGCTTGGACACATATATAAGTGGAGCCACATCTCAAACGAAGTACTATATGAACAGTATCTGCGCCTAAAGTAGACACAGATATATGTGAAGGTGTTGAGCTTATTTCTGCATTTTTATCTGTATTCTTTCATTATCAAACAGGAATGCATGTATTGTAGCAATTGGGACCAGCAAAACCACTTTTCAAATTCATTCTTTACCTAATTGCTTTTCAAAGTTAACTGTTTAGTATAGATTGCTGAAAAATTAGGCGTGCACAATGTAAAGAATGAACAACTGATAGCAATAAGGCGAAAAGGAGGCTAAGAAAAACAACAACCAATCAAAAGAATCACTTTGCACCGAATTAATTATTGTTTTGATTACACCGCAGCAATAATGATCACGGATCACCCCAAAGATTATGATCAAGATCCTTCATATTGTCATTTTCATAAAATGACTACACTATTAGTATTGAGACTTAAAATTTCTTTGAGTTTTTGGCTTAAGACGTTGAACTTCTTTTATTTTGCTAGTTTGAGAATATTTTTTATTAATTTACTAATTTATTACTCATTGGAGCAAAATGCCCTCCCTAGAGAAGTTTCGTTGACACACTAAAATTGATAGGCCCAATTAATACTATACTCCTTATCACGCCCCCTTACAGGAATATCCATTTATTGGGCTTGATGTATGTGTGGGTTATCATCTACAAAACCTCTTCATACTATGTGCTGAAATTTTCACTAAGAGAATGAGTGTTGTCGGGATTCAAACATATAAGACCTCTTGCTCCTTTGACTCTAAATCTTATGTTGAAACTAACTCAACTAAAAGTTTAAGCGGATGATCGTAGGACCAACTAAGATTATATTCCTTATGAATAAATGATGGTCATATAATCTAGTTATTTTCATGCCAACAATGATGGTCTCAAACTCTCAATTATGAGCTCGGCCTACTAATCATTACCATCCATATATAAAGCATGCATGCTTGCCATAAATCCTCAAGTACTACTATTAGTACATCGTGATACCGCAAAAGTAACAAACTTTTATAGCTATAAATAGAGGTGAAACCCAAATCCTAAAACCCACAACACAAACACAAACACAAACACACCCAAACATCTTAAACCGGCCTATTTCTCCAAATGAACAAAATGAAGCCATCCTACATTATCAACATTGTCATTTGTGCTACAATGGTGCTCATGTTCTTGGTTGAAGAAGCCAAGGTGGCTAATGCTGTGAGTTGCAGCCCGGTCGAGCTAAGCTCGTGTGCGAGCGCGATCACTAATTCAGCAAGCCCACCATCACAGCTTTGCTGCGCCAAAATCAAAGAGCAAAAGCCCTGCCTTTGCCAATACATGAAGAACCCTTACCTTAAGAAATTTGTTGCCTCTCCCAATGCTAATAAGGTTGCTAGGACTTGTGGAACTCCCTTCCCCAGGTGTACTTGAAGATTTTAATGTCATTATTAAGTGTTATTATGTATGCCTAGTTATTGTGGACCATGATCTTAATTATAACTCCTATATATATGTTGGGTTTTGGGTAGTAGCTACCCTAGCTAGCTACTGAGAAGCATATATACTAGTTATATATATGTTGGTGTTTATTATATGTATGCTTGTGGAAAATATTTAAATGTGTGATTATTGGAGTTATTAGCTTAATGTTGGTCTAATTAATATATGTGCCCATATGGTGGAAGTGCAAGTTATTACTAAGTGAGATAAATATTGTAAGTAAAATGTGGGTATATACTGTTTTCTTAGGCTCTGTTTGATTCAACTTAATTTTACTTAAATTCAATTCAGTTCAGTCCAGTTCATTTCAGTTCAGTTCAGTTTATGTGTAACTTTATCACTCAGATGACTTTGTATTCCGAAATAAATTAATGATAATAACTATGTCATCGGAAAGATCTTAAAGCACACTTTCAAATTAGTCCAATATTGAATATGTTTGGACGAATTTTAATTGGTTAACAATCAAGTTAAAAAAATCAGTTCAGTCCAGTCCAGTCCAGTTCATTTCAGTTCAGTTCAGTTTATGTGTAACTTTATCACTCAGATGACTTTTTATTCCGAAATAAATTAATGATAATAACTATGTCATTGAAAAGATCTCAAAACACACTTTCAAATTAGTCCAATATTGAATATATTTGGACGAATTTTAGTTGGTTAACGGTCAAGTTAAAAAAAAAAAAAAACAATTTAGTTCATTTCTGTCCAATTTATGTGTAACTTTATCATTTAGATGACTTTTTATTCCGAAATAAATTAATGAAAATAACTATGTCATCGGAAAGATCTCATAGCACACTTTCAAATTAGTCTATTATTGAATATGTTTGGATGAATTTTAATTGGTTAACGGTCAAGTTAAAAAAATCAATTCAGTTCAGTTTATTTCATTTCAGTTAATTCAGTTCAGTTTTTTTCCAGGTAAATCAAAACGGGTCATTTGCCTGTATTGTGTGGGTTTGGTCCATCGTGTTTGTAGATCAAGAATACTAGTACAAATATTTTGGGAATAAGTAGAGGATATTTTAAAAAAAGATTTAGTTCCTTGCTAGTTGATCCACTATGAATCAAGTCCAAACAAGTTTGTGCTCTTGTACAAGTTTATGTTATCCCCACCCCCTCGCTCCTTCCCAAAATAATAATAAATAAATAAATAACTTAAGAGAAAGAAATTAAAAAGCAGTCCTCAATTTCTTGAACAGGACAATTTATGAAGGATAAAATGAATTGACAAACACAAATGTATGAGATGAGAATCATTGCCAATAATAAATAATTTTTATATTTCTAAATAATGATAGATTTTCAGTTTATAATTTCCTACTACACGAATACACGATGACAGTAATAAAGTGTAAAATAATAATAATGACTAATTTTTTTTTGAAAGACCAAGAAAGAACTCAGAATAACCCCTAATGAGGCTAGTTAGAAATATTCCTTGCCAACAAGTTGGCCAGAACTACCTGGTCAAGTGAGTATATCAAGAGAGACATGTGAGGCAGTTATGGCCCACACAGTGGCGTATCCAGGGAGAACGGGCGTCAACCTTTTTTTTCGATAATTTTTTGACAGTTTTACATAGTACATATAATATAGAAGGTATTTTGTATCATGAATACTTGTGTGGAGTATTGGTATGACCTCTTCTCTATTATCCAAGAGGTTGTAGGTTCAAACCTTTGTAGCATCGGAGTATGTGTTTTATTTTTTGATCTTATCCTTTCCTTTTTTAAAGTTTATACATAATATGTGTATACCTCTACAATTAAGTTTATATGATGAGTGTCAGATGAACCCATTTATTGAAAAAAAAAAGTTCTTCTCCAATTTGTCACCCCATCATTAAATTCCTGGATACACCATTAGCCTCATATAGCCATAAAAACCGTTACTGCATTAGCTTCTCGAAAGCACTGCAAAATTTCAACCATATCGAAAAAAATGCTCCAAGTGTCTGTAATGATGTTCTATATTTTCCATGGATTGTGTCATATCATTCTGCTCTAACGGCTATTGAGCTAAGAGAAAGGATCAGAAAAGCAATCAAGAAGTCTTGGTATTAAAAATATCACTATAAAAGGAGATAATTTGATTGTCATTATAGTCACAATGACTATAATTTAATAGAGAGTAGCTTAAGAAAAGAGATGTGTTTATTTATTAAAGTTCATTGAAAATCATTTCCAAACACGAGGGCCACCAAAGATGACTAGGCGGTTTCGGACCTTATAAACACGATAATCTTGACCATCGTTTGAAAATGTTTCTAATATGTCATCTGCATAAACAACTTGATTTGCTTCATTTACCACAACAGTATCTTGGCAAAATGCATTGTATTCTCTAGGTGTAAAATAAGGGTAATAACCAGTTCCCATTTGCGGTTTTGGCAAATTTGATGGTCCATATGTTTCACCCCCACAAGCTACTAGTATATAGTTTCCAGAACTATTTAACCCTTTGAAGATCTTCTGTGGCCAAAACCCAAGTAAGATGTTTTCTTTTGAGTTTCTAACCGTTTCAAGCCACCAATTTTCATTCTTTGCATCCTGTTATTTGACGCAAAAACTTGTGTTAGGCAGTTTTACTGTAACTTTTGCTGAAATGTGGGTCATCACTTTTTAATGAAATAAGAGTCATTGTTCATAATAAGTGACATCTTTATTTCTCAATAGTGATCCTTTTTTTTTATGTGAGTTTGTCTCATACAAGACTTGCTCGTTATTTGGCCGATTTGAATTATTCAGAAAAAATATAACAGTGTATGGCATAAACACTCGTAAAACAATACAATACTCCCTCCATTTCTTAATAAACATCGTTTACCGTACCCTTTAACTTTAGATTCAGCAAAGAAGGGGAAGATTTTTTTTTCTTTTTTGATAATTAAGGTGAATAGTCAATAAAGTATTATTGCGAAACAAGGGTAAATAATTAAAAATTTATTGAAATTCTATCATGAACGTTTTTGAATAGACAAGAAATTAAACAGGATAGTGTATCTTCCACATTATTACCACCAATTATGATATATAGTTACTTAATTTTGTCTAGGGTAAATAAATTAAATTGATGATGTTACCTGGTAAATTAATAATTGTATGGAGTAAAGTGGTCCTCCTACTTGTGAAACTGGCTCTATAGGACTGCCAGGAGGAATGTCTGATCTGACACTCACAAATCCACATTGAGAATCAAAACATTGTGATTCACCAGCCTGTTACAGTGGTAATAGAAACAAATAATCATCATTTTTTTGGTTGTCTTGCTTCTATGTGCTACAAGAAAATATTGCTTGGATAGGCTAATAGCTTACATTTGATGTTTAACCTTTTAATTAAACAATAATGATAGACGTCTATTAAATAGACAATGAAAGGTAGGCTGGAGATTTACTAAATGAAAATAGTATTTTAGTAAATAAATTCAATATTTTAGTAAACAAAGTAAATATTTTAGTAAAAAGAAGTTATATTTTAGTAAAGATAATTGGTGTTCCAGTGAACAAAATTAATGTTTATAATTTCTAAAATTTAAATTTTTTTTAGTAAATAAAATTTTTGTAAGTAAAAAAAATGATTAAATAGATAAAATTTCTTGTCTATGATCAATAGACTCATAACAACTTTCTTAATTAAAAATATCAGTTTTTTTTTTTTTTTTGTTTGTATTTTATAATTTCTAAATAAATCGTAACGAGCACTTACAATCGTATATAGAAGTATAGAACTGTATATAAAAAGAAAAAAATTGCAAACCCAAACCTTATCACGTGAAAGGATATGTTTGGCACTAATTAGTTGGTTAAAAATGAGTATACTTACAATTGTATATATAAAGAACCTGGTATGATTTTTTTTTTACACATCTGGATTCACCTGAGACCACAATCCAAGTGAATAAGCATGTGAAAGCAGGTAATGAGCAGTCATGCACTTATTTCTTGAGTTGTGATTGATACTCTCTATTTTATTTGCTTTCATTTCCTAAATAAATCGTTCGATCTCTTTCAAAAGAAATATTACCCTCTATTTAAGCATACATTATTTCTTTTAGTAATGTGGACAAACTAACCCAACATTAAGCGAGATAAATATTTTAGGGTGAAAATTCGAGTAATATTAAATTATTAATTAATCTACGATATATATAGTAAAAAGAATGGAAAGATTTTAGCAAGGAGAGCTTACTGTCCATCCAACAATTATGGCATCATGACCACCTATGATGATGATTTCACCTGAGGTATACTGGGAGGGTTGCGTTTGTGGATTGTATGGAGAGAGAATCGCACCAACTCCATAATATGCCTTTGAGGGATCCATTTTGGATTGAGCAATTGCAAACTACATTTATACCAAACTTAACCCAATTAATAATGGACTAGAAAATAGAAATCAATTAAGATGATATGAAATGAAATGAACTCCTGTGAACTAAACTGAATTCAACACTATTGAATTTGAATGAATACCATTGAACTGAACAATATTGAACTGAAATGATCGAACTCCACTTTCTATGTGAGACAAAATGTATATCTATGAACTGCACACCAGTGAACTGAACTGAGTATCACTAAACTGAAATGGAAATGATGAACTGACACGAAACCACTCTGGATTTGGATTGAATTGAAGCTTTAAAGAACACACCCTTAAATGAATAGTAATATGTGAAGGAAAAAATGGGTCGCTGAACTAAATAGTACAACTATACTAATTGTTGAGTAAGTGAAAAAAAAATATATTATACAATACCGTATTACGTAGTGATTAAAGATGTGCACGAGGCAATTTGATTTGAAGAGTAAAAGGAAGCTTACATAGACATTATTGTTTTCCGATACATTTCCATTGGGATTGACACCGAGAGTAGCGTAACGTTGTCGAAGTAACTTAGTTTGAGCGAGGTCATTGTTGTTCATTCTTCTAATTGGAACTCTGCCTCTTGGACAAATTACATTCTTGAATTTGGTAGTCATCGACACCCCATTGTTTGGTGTAAATCTATCGAGTTTTCGCGTCTTAGGCCTATTTGAAGGCCTCATCTATATCAAACAACGATAATATTAATTAATATTAAGTTATTTACACAAAATTAATATAAAAATATTTACTAAACCAATTTTATTAAGTTTTATATTAGAGCCTCAAAATTTGTTTTATAAGTTCTATAAACAGTAGGAAACAATTAAAATCATTGTAATTTAGTTTTGATTTCTTGGTTGTTGAATGATGAGAGTGAAATATGACTCTAGGAGAGAAACAAATAGTTATAAAAGAATAGAACCTCTATTACCTGTGGATAGAAAGAGTGGTTCTTTAACAAAGGATGATTGAGTGACGGTTGCTTGTAAATCCACACAATCATATATATCTCCATTGTCTGTCTGTTACTCACAAATAAATCAAATGAAATATATAGTTTATATTGGTTCCAAAAAAAATATCAATATCATAACTTAATAATCTTAAATTAGTGGTAAATAATTTTACCTCGATTGTCTTTATAGAATATTCAAATCTTCCATTGCTAGCCTTGGCCAAGAGATTGTTTAAAGACAAGCAGAATGTGACCATCCAAGCATAGATTACAAATCTTGACAACATTTTTCCCTCGTCTCTCTTAGATGTATGCATGATATAAACAAGCAATGGGGACAATCACACGTTAAAAACTATTAAACAGAAATTAAAGCTCTTGAAAATATCTTCGTGTATATCAAAATAAAATTAATAATAGCTCTATTGGGGAAGACCCTGCCCCCTGGACCTTTGGTGAAGTTTTCTTTTTGTTTTATAAATAGTAGTTTCCTTCTTCTTCTTTTTTTTCCAAATCTTTTATGGAAACATATCCCTATTTCCTATTGTAAAAAAATCGCCACTGATCCTTTTCCTTTTCTGATAGTATAATTATGTTCAAAATTTCCAGTTTTTTATTTTAAGGTAAGCAGTAGATGATTGGTTAGTAACTAGTTAAAAGAAAATGAGGTTTGTTTTTAGGGATGAACTTAAGTGAATTGAACTAAACTCAATTCAATATCATTGAATTAAATTGAAGAGAATCAAACTGAACAGGACACTATTAAATTGAACTGAACATCACTTTAGGCTCTATTCCCCTGGCCTTAATTCCGATTCCCTTAAATTTAGTTCAGTTCAATTCAGTTCATGTGTAACTTTATCACTCTGATAACTTCTTGTTTCGAAATAAATTCACGACGATAACAAGTCATCATTAAAAAGATTTTAGAGCATACTTTCAAATGATTCAAATATTGAATATGTTTGGGCGGGTGGACGGGTTCTAAATTCTTAAAGGTTAAGTTTAAAAAAATCAATTCAGCTCAGCTTAGTTCATTTCATATCAGTTTAATTCAGTTTAGTTAAACAGAACGGATCGGAGCCTTAAAATGTGAGACATAATGTATATTTCTGAACTGAACACCATTGAGCCGACAAGATCGCCATTGAACTGACACGAAATTATCACTGAAATGAACTGACCTGACTTGGTGTGCTCTAAAGAACACACATGTAATCCAACAACAAGTCTTGTATATGACCATCCCATGGTGGCATGTGACTTTTATAAATCATAAAGGTGACTTCTTGTCAACAAGCAGTCACCCTTATTTTTCACAAAAGTCACCTCGTCTCATCGTGAGACGGTTTTACATAGGTTTATTTTACATGGGTCTAGCTATCCTGTGCCCTTAGGATAAATAGCCATTAATCTATATAATTAGATTAAAACACAATCTGTATAATTATATTAAAACACAATGATTAAATCAGAGCTCGCCACATCAGTCTTTGAATTGCCGAATGACGTGTCAATTTACTTATGACGTGTCATATGACTCATGGCCAGTAAAAAAAGAAGAAAAAAAAGATAGAGAGAAAGTAGCAACAATGAGACGTTACAAAAACATAATGGAGTTTAATGACTCCTTCAATCCTCTTCCCTTCATTCTCAGAAGTTGTCAAACGTTACAAATCCAAGAATCTGAGTAGTACCTCATTTTTCTCACATATTGATGAGAAAAAAAAAAAAAAAAAAAAGAAGCTAATTCATCTCTCATGAATAGATGATGGAACCACATACCATTAATTCATCTCCTACATTCCCATATGTTTAACGTTCGTATATGGATCTCATCATCGCCCTCGTCCTCCATCTTTCCGGCATCGTGTACAACCACATTTTGGTGAGGTTTTTCGTATTACTCTTTGCGATTACTAATGCCTAATAGGCATTTGGTATCTACACCACCTCTCTTTACAAGATAACACCTCCAACTTCATTAAAATTAGTACCATATGTTGCTTTACATTATTTTCTCTGAACAGTTATACCAACTTAAATGTTTAAAACTATATAATTTAACTTTCCACTAAAAAGTTATGCTGAAAAATAGAATAAATATAAAAAAAAAAAAAATTAGAAATCGCTTCAAAAGAATTGAGAAAAATTATAAGACCTCATTATAATAGCAGAGGGGGCTTGGGAGTAGGTGTGGTGGCACGGGGTGGTGAGGAGCCATGTTCGGTATCCAAAAACCGTTGAGAGTAGACATGTCTAGTGCATAACTTTCGTAATGGTAGAAGCTTCATGTCGTGTTGCTTGCCTCTCTTCGCCCACAAGCCCTCTCTCAAGCAACTACTCACCAAAAATCTTATCAGGTTTAGTGGTTCTAACAGGAATACACATGCCCAGTGCATAATTGTCATACTGGCGTTTTGAGAGTTTGGAGAATTATTTTCCAAAAATTTCACCTCAAACTTTTCAAGTATATTATTAAGTTATGGAAAAATATTTTTTTGTTTTTATTTTTCATAGATTGTAGTTATTTAATTAAAAAATACGTTGAAAAATAGAAAAATGTCAGAAAAAAATAATTAGAAATCACTTTTAAAAAATTGGGAAAAATATATGAGATTTGAGGGTAGGTTCGCGTCAAGGGGTGGTGGGTAGTCATGCGTGGTGCCCAAACTGTGGATTTGCCTCGATGTCCAGTAAGAGGCCCTTCAAGCCTAACAAGGACCCGATAACCTACCCTGGGGGCCTCCATGTTCCCTAAGGGTGTCCCGTGCAATGTGGTGCGAAAATATCCACCTTCGTTCCGGGGCCTCCCAGAAGCTCAAAAAACGTGGATTATAGCCTTCATTTTCGGCTTCCCGAGGCTCGGTGTCATTTTTGCCCAAACTTCTCCGGGGGGTCTATCATAACACTAGAGGACCCTGGGTGCCCTGAGAGGGTCATCCGGATCCCCGAACTTCGATATCACCCACGCCTTTGGTGTTCCGACTCTTACACCAATGTACCGTAAAACGCCTTTCCAAGCCTATAAGAGACCGAATAAGTGACTCCAAGGGTCTCCCATGTCCACTAAGGGTGTTCCGTGCGATGTGGTGCAAAAATATTCACGTTGTTCCGAGGCCTCCCGGAAGCCCAAAAAACGTGGATTACAGCCTTTTGTTTTTGGCTTTTCGGGGGCCTTGGTGTCAGTTTTGCCCAAACTTTTCCGGGGGGTCTATCATGACCCTAGAGCACCCTTGGTGCCCCGGGAGAGTCATTCGGATCCCCAAACTTTGATATCACCCATGCCTTTGGTGTTCCAACTCTTACACTAGTATCCTGTAAAACGCCCTTGCAAGCCTATCAGGGACCAGATAAGCGACCCTGAGGACCTCCCATGTCCCCTAGGAGTGTTCCGTGCGATGTGCTGCAAAAATATTCACCTTCGTTCTGGGGCCTTCCAGAAGCCCAAAAAACGTGGATTATAGCCTTCGTTTTCGGCTTCCGGGGGACTGGGTGTCATTTTGGCCCAAACTTCTCCGAGGGGTCTATCATGACTCTACAGGACCCTTGATGCCCGGGAGGGTATTCTGGATCCCCAAACTTCTATATTACCCATGCCTGCGGTGTTCCGGCCCTTACATTGGTGTCCTGTAAAAACGTCTTTACAAGCCTATCAAGGAGCCGATAATGGACTCCAGGGGCCTCTTATATTCCCTAACAATGTCCCGTGCGATGTGATGTGGAAATACCCACCTTCGTTTCGGGACCTCCCGAAAGCCCAAAAAAGTGGATGTAGCCTTTGATTTTCGGCTGTTCGGGCCCGGTTTCCTTTTTTGATCAAAATTCTCTATGGGGTCTATCGCCACTATAGAGGAGCTCTGGTGCCTTGGAACGGTCATCCAAGTTTCCGAACTCCGATATCACACATGGGACACGGGACTTGCTACATGGGCCATTGGCGCTGGGACATGAGCCACCCAGATTTTGTTTCAATAAATTTTTGATGTAGTTAGTTCATTTCGATTCATTATCTACTATGATAATCATTGTAGAAGAACTTTAGAACAAAGTATCCTTAAGTTTGTTAATAAAAGGCTACTTCATTTCCTAAGCACTCGGACAAATATAGATAAAAAGTTTATAGTATGACTAATCATAATAAGTAGAACTAGAATGCAACAAACAATGTTATTTAGGGGTAGATACCTCTAACTTTTTTGAGGCACCAAAAGCCAATGAATGACTTTTTTATTTTATATCAAAGGCTAATACACGGCAAGTGAATGACTATTACATGACTTGAGGGCATTCATCCCCCTAATATTTTAAGATTTTCCCTAAACAAATTAAGAGTCGGGTTGTGAATGAAACTCTCAAAATCCCGTCTTGGTGATGTTTTAGTTTTATTTACTAGTTAATCACAAAATTAGCACCAAAAAAGAAAAAAAGAAAATTATTACAACAAAGTTAGAAGCAAGGCAACCCATCAAAAAACATTAAATTTAAAAAAAAATAGCCAAAACATTCCATATATCGCACGAGCATGTACACTAGTTACCCTTAATACATCAAATTTTGATAGAATCACTTATCAGTAATCTTGATTTACAATAAAATTAATAAATGCCACCATTTTAACTTTACAGCAATACCCTTTCCTTCCTTTTTAGTTTTCTCTTATAAATTTTAACTTTCAACCCATTTAGTTAACGATTTTGTTTTCAAGAACTTAATTAACCAAACAGTAAGTCTTGTGTGAGATCAACTCATAGAAAAATGGGTCACTATTTAGCAATGTAGCCTATGTAGAGATTACTTATGGTAAGCAGTAATCCTTATTTCATTGAAAAGTGACCCTGTCTTACCAAAAGTTACGAAAAAACAGTCTGATAGAAGTTTCGTGTTAACCAGCTTACACAATAAGTCAGGCACATTCTGCAATGGTAGTCTTTTTTCCGGCGATAACTCAAGCGGCAATCCGCCGTATTAAACAAAAATATTAAGGGAAATCAGTGAACCCCTAAACCCTTATTAATTTTTTAAAAAAAAAGAATGAGAGCGAGTTGTCGAAGGGATTGAAATGCAGATGAGAGGAGGGAGAATAAATGGACAGACATAGATCGTAGTGGCCACGAGTTGATCGGTAACGATGTAGGTATAACATCGATGAGATATGACATGATCTGAGTGAACCACAAAAACCGGCAACTTAGGCGACACCGAGACTTCCACATGGTGGTTGGCTTGGTGGCTGGTGACAGTTGGCTTGTACAGGTCCAGTGGAGATAGTGGTGGTTGGCGTCCGACAAATTAAAGTTGCAATTGAGATACAGATGAGAGTAGAGTATAAATGTTTTATTACGTGGGAAAAGATAATGAATTAGTCGGTGGACTGAGAGAGGGTAAGTCAATTAATTACTACTCCCTCCGTCCCAAATTACTCTGTATATGACAACTTTGGGACTTATAACTCATATTGTCATATAATTTGAGACATAGAAAGTATACCAAAAAGACCTTTACAATATCACACTCTTCCCTCTCCTACATTTAATTAATTTTTAATTCCCAAAAATTCTCAACCATTTCCCTCCCCACCCCAACAACTTTTTTTAAACTTAAATTATTCAATGTATTTAATGATCAGCTAAAATGATCTTCCCTCCGGAAAAAAAAGCTAATATAATCTTCACATCTATTTGACTACCCAAATTTAATAAGCACATTTGTAGAAAAGCGTAGCTATTCTTCTCTATTTATTCTAGTTATCACATTCTATTTAGAACTCAACTTTAATATTATTTTTTTTGGTGAGAACTTTATACTGATGCTAGTGATGAACTGATGAGAGTATATTTATATTGATGAATAATTCTTGCACGAGGACAATGATAAAGTGTAAAATAGTAACAATAACTAGTATAATTTAATAGAGAGTACTCTAGATTAAGAAAAAGAGATGTTATTTTATAAAGTTTATCGAAAATCAACGCCATTTACGAGGGCCACCAAAGAGGACCATGCGATTTTCGGCCTTATAAACATGATAATCATGACCATCGTTTGAAAATGTTTCTAATAAGTTATCCGCGTACACAAGTTGATTTGCTGCATTTACCACAACAGTATCTTTGCAAAATGCATTGTAAACTTTAGGTATAAAATCTGGGTAAAACCCATTTCCCATTTCGGGTTTTGGCAAATTTGATGGTCCATATGCTTCACCCCCACATGCTATATAGGTTCCAGAACTATATAACCCTTTGAAGATCTTCTGTGGCCAAAACCCTAGTACAATGTTTTCTTTTGAATCTCTAACCAATTCAAGCCACCAATTTCCATTCTTTGCATCCTGTCATCATTTGACACAAAAACTTGTATAAGAGAGTTTTACTATACGTACTTTTCAATGAAATAAGGTTCATTACTTATAACAAGTAACCTTTATATATCTAATTAAATAGTAATCTCATTTTTCTGTGAGTTGATTTCACACAAGAGTTGCTCGTCATTTAGTTTGAATTAATCAAACACAATTTAATAGAGTAAGGCATAGACACTTTAAAGCAACTCGTTATTGCTCCCTCCATTTCTTAAAAGACGTTGTTTAAGATTAGTGGACCCCAAAGATGATATATAGTTATTGTTGGGTGTCTCTTCTAATTTAGTGGACCCCATAATTAATAAATAAATAAATAAAACTTATTAACATTGGAAGTGAAAGTCACGTTGAAAATTCACGTAGTTTTAAAGATGGTGCTAATACACCATTTAACTTTATTGATGGAAAATTAATAAAGCAAGCACTAAATGATTAAGCTTAGAGTTACGTAAATATACTCAAGAGGTTCACTTCTTCAACTATATATAGGGTGACTTGGAGAAGGCAAAGGCCTCCAATCCAATTCAATCCACAAGTTGTGAAGTACAATCCACATCAAGTGAGAAGCATCCCACACATACACAAGTGTGAGAGACATCCACTCTATAGATAAAGAGTGAGAGAGCGCCACTACAAAGTGATATACTTCGAGTTTTCCACCATTTTGGTGAAGTTATAAATTATTGTAATCCATCATTTTGTGGGTGAGGTATATGTGTGATATTCTCTAGTTCATAATTCATACTAGAGACGACATCTTATAATCTTACTATCATAGTGGAGGTTTTACCGGACCAAAGGTCTCATAGTTTTTCCCTTTGCCTTGGAGGATTTTCCACTTAAGAGACCGGTGTCCTCATCTTATTTATTTTTTCACATATTCATCTATTAGCCCATTTTAATCATACAAATTAATAGGAAAAAAATTATTCCGCAATTATCCGTATATATTTTTCCCAATAGTTACATTATTTTGTGTAGGGTAAACTAGTACTCCCTATGTTTCAAAATCTTCTACCCGCTTTTCTTTTACATCCGTTCCAAAATCTACTACCCACTTTCATTTTTATTAATATTTTGGGTATTCTTCTCAAAAAAAATATATTTTTTGGGTGTTAAAAGACTCATTACCATTAATTATTATTGTCATGATTACTTTCCAACCCACTACTATTTATGTACTCTATCTCTCTCTCATACATGTTAAAGCAAGCACAAATAAAAGCTTTTTGTTCTAAAATCAACTTTCATTAAACTTTGTATCAAAGACAAGTAGATAACAGATTTTAAAACGGAGAGAATATCAATTTAAATCTATCACTTTACCTGGTAGATTAAAAATTGTGTGGTGTAAATTGGTCCTCCTACATGTGAAGTTGGCGCTATTACAGAGCCAGGAGGAATGTCTGATCTGACACTCACAAATCCACATTGAGAATCAAAACAGTGTGATTCACCAGCCTGTTGCAGAGGTAATAGAAAAATATAATCATTGTAAAAAATTATAGAAACTACTTTTGTGAAAATTTGGGAAGCGTATAACCAGTGTCACATATGACTAAAATTTACGAGGATATGAGCAAATAAAATGACAACGGTCAAATTTAAAGTGA
The DNA here is from genome assembly GCA_038025085.1 of Tetragonia tetragonoides. Lineage (NCBI taxonomy): Eukaryota > Viridiplantae > Streptophyta > Magnoliopsida > Caryophyllales > Aizoaceae > Tetragonia > Tetragonia tetragonoides. Next base: position 14,001,782 of record CM076139.1, read on the forward strand.
TAGTTTAATAAGTTATATATTGTTTGCATTAGAAGCTACTTCTAATATACAACTTTTTTTCTTTTTGAAGAAGACTTCTAATATACATTTGTATTATTTATAAAAAAATTATATAAACATATTAAAATATAGTGATAAAAGAATAGATCGTGGCTAGTTGTGAGTATAAGGTAGTAAGTACAAGTATCACTTCTTGATAAATTTTTTATTTTTTTATTTTTTGAGATGGTAAGTCCTCGCATTTTTTTTTCATATTTCCATTCGAAAGAAAGTTAGACTTTCAACTTTCAAAATCATTTTTTTTTTATACGACGAACTCAAAACCACTACTCTTTTGAGTATTTCACCAGCTAATTTTTCCAAACATAGCCAATAAAAACTATTATTATTGCCAGATCATTATAAAACACTATTTTCAGGTCCAATATTAAAGAGTTTGAATCTTTTAAGTTTTCATATATGAAATAAATGACTTGACAAATATATTTTATAGTCATGCAATAACATTGTCTATCTTCAAAAACAATTGTATATTAGTAACTCCATAGTACTATTATATAATTGAATAGCATTTATACTTATTTAATATCATCCATCGTGTAGACTACCCATGTGATGTACGTGGACTATAAAATAAGTTTTAGTATTGAGATTTCAATAAATGATTTTCAATTTTAAAAAAATAAAACACCAAAAAAGTAGCTAATTAACATTTCATACATAATATGGATAGTCTACCCAATAAATAAACTGTTTTTTTCCCTAAATTTATATTTGATACAAACGAAACACTAATAATTGTCATAATAATTGGTAAAAAAGAGTACTTACAACCGTATATATAAAGAACCTGGTTTGATTGTCCTTGTACACATCTGCATTCAGCTAGGACCACAATCCAAATGAATGAAATCAGCATTTGAAAGATACTCTCCATTTTGTTTGTTTCTAATTCTTAAATAGAGGGTCAGTTTCTTTTAATATAATAAAAAAATAGATCTTATCCACCACTTATTTAAGAGAAAGCATCCATTTATTTTAGAAAACTAGTTACTGCGATGCACGGTTTGATACAAAAATTCTCTTCTATAAACCTCTCGCTTAATTAATATCGTACATAAACCAAAAATATTGTATCAATTGTAGAGTAGAATACAAAAATATACAATATCTCATTTCTTATTAATCATGATATAAACCTGGTTTGTATAACCAAATCTTTATTGTTTTTGTTGCAATTTACCCTAATATCTACTGTCCAATATCTAGTACAAAAAAACCACCACCACTACTACTTTTTGATGCAGTTTATTCCAAATATCCAGTCAAAAGAATCAAAGTTTAAGTATCAAATTGATGCAATGAAATTATGTTTAATTAGTTAACAACTTATATACCCATCATTGGAAGCTAATTCACACATCATTTCTACTATAAATATATTACCGTTAGAGGAAATAATATAAGATTCAAATAGTAAAAATGTACACTTTGACTCGATTATAGTGAGCTCTATTGTTAAAGCATGCATGCATCCGCCAAAATAAAATGTATCAATAGAAAAATATATACATTTTATTATTGTTATATGCATGTATCATATAAAAATTTAAGGACGTTTTTAATATTAGAGCATTAATGTAGATTTATGCACAAGTGTAGACTCATGCATTTTATGTTATGATGACGTGTCAAGCTATGTAAGTATGCAGCGCTGATGTGGACGCACACGTGTCCATCAAACAACGTACAACATCCACTTATATATATATACACGGAGACTTCTAATTTCTAACCCATATATCGTCTTAATAAATAAGCGAGGTAAATATTTTGGGGTGAAAAAAAATTGGAGTAATATTATATTTTAATTAATCTAATACAATATTTAGAGAAATGAATAAAAAAGTGAAACAAGATTTTAGAAAGAAGTAGAGCTTACTGTCCATCCAACAATTATGACATCACGACCACCTTTGATGATGATTTCACCTGAAGTATACTGGGAGGGTTGTGTTTGTGGATCGTATGGAGTGAGAATCGCACCAACTCCATAATATGCCGTTGAGGGATCCATTTTAGTTTGAGCAATTGCTAACTACATACATATGTACCAAACTTAATCAAATTAATAATGGACTAGAAATCAATTTAAATGATATAAATTCAAATGAATTCCACTGAACTGAATTGAACTGAATTAAAATAAATTGTAAAATAAAAGGAAAAAAGTAGATCGTTAAATTAATTAAGTTAAAATGCATAGTAATATGTATGAGAAAAAATATAAGTGAATTAAAATATTTACTGACGAGTACATAGTGATTAAAGATGCGCATGAGGCAATTTGATTTCAAGAGTAAAAACTTACATAGACTTTATTGTTTTGGGATAGATTTCCATTGGGATCGACACCGAGATTAGCGTAACGTTGTCGAAGTAACTTAGTTTGAACGCGGTCATTGTTGTTCATTCTTCTAATTGGAACTGTGCCTGTTGGACAACTTACATCCTGAAATTTGATAGTCCTCGACATCCCATTGTTTGGTGTAAATCTATCGAGTTTTCCTGTATTTGGCCTCTTTGAAGGCCTCATCTATATCAAACAACAATAAAATTGATTAATATTAACTAAGTCACATTTAAGCCATGCCAAAAAACAAAAAAAGATTATAACCTCAACCTGTGGATAAAAAGAGTGGTTCTTTAATAAAGGATGATTGAGTGATGGTTGCTTGTAAAAATCCACACAATCATATATATCTCCACTGTCGGTCTGTTTATCATAAATAAATCAAGTGAAATAAGTAGATTATATTGGTTCCAAAAAAATATTAATATCATAACTGAACAATATTAAATTTGTGGTAAATAATTTTTACCTCGATTGTCTTTATAGAATATTCAAATCTTCCATTGCTGGCCTTGGCCAAGAGAATGTTTAAAGATAAGCAGAATGTGACCATCTGAGCATAGATTACAAATCTTGACAACATTTTTCCTTCCTCTCTCTTAGCTCTAGCTGTATGCATGATATAAACAATCAATTGGGACAATCACATTCACGTTAAAAAATATTAAATAGAAATTAAAGCTCTTGAAAAAAATTTCTTACTTGTATATCAAAATAATAGTAGCTCCACTGGGAAAGCACCTGGTGAAGTTTTCTTTTTGTTTTTAAATAGTAGTTCTTCCTTCTGTTTTCTCTTAAACCTTTTTATGGAAAATAATCCATGTTTCCTATAATAAAAAACTCGCTACTGATCCCTTTCCTTTTTGATAATGTTTCTGTTTCTAGTTCTTTTATTTTGAGGTAAGCTGTAGATGATTGGTTAGTTTTCTTTTTGTTTTTTTTTATACGTAACCCTTAGCCACTTTTTTTTTGAGTGTGTACCGTATAAATTCTGAGTATATGCAATAGTATGCAAACCATACAAATCAAACAAGCCAACAAGATAAATCTTGCAGACATACTCAGCAAAGAGGCTTAGTGGGAATAGAAACCATGACCTTTGTCATGAAATTCAAGTCCACGACCAACTCCGCTACCCCTTTCAGGACGGTTAGTTAATAGAAATGGGTTGCGCTTTCTAGGGATTAGCTGAATTGAACAGAATTGAACACAATTGAACTGAATTAAAACTATTACACTGAACACCACTTAATATGTGGACAAGATGTATATTTATGAACTGAACACCACTGACTTAACACGAGATCACCATTAAACTGAATTGATCGGATAAGCTCTAAAGAACATACATAAAGTCCAACAATAAGTTCTTATAAGGCTGTACCACGGTGGTACGACGTAAATTTTATGAATTATAAGGATGACTTTTTGTCTACAAGTCACCCTTATCTTTCACAAAAGTCACTTTGTCTCACCGGGACAATCTTATACAAATTTATCATATAGTCCAATTTTGCACTTTAATACAACATACTTCGGCTAACATGGCAAAACTAGATGTAGATGTGAATTTTAATTGCAAGCTTTTTTTTGGTAAAAAAGAAGCAACTTTATTACCAAAAGGACATGCAAACAAACAGTCTCATACAAAGCAAACAAGGGAGTAATCCCACCCCAAGGCACCTTCTAGAAAGGGTACTTAGGATATGGGAAACAGGCCTTGTTGCTACAATGAATCAAAGCAGCTGAACAACTCTCTGTCACACAACTTAATTTTCTTAGGTTTCATACAATTCATTCTAAGAGATATCTCCCTCTTAATCACATGGATAACCGTCTGGGGGTCACACTGAGCGCTAGAGAAAATAACCTTGTTCCTGGCGAGCCACAAGTAGTATACAGTTGCTGCCACCAATGCATAGACAATCCATTTCTTGTGCTTGCTCCCTTTACTTCTACGTAGCCATCTCTGCCCTCTAGTGAATTCCTTAGGCCAGGGATTCATCTTAATCCAAGAGCATACTTCCTGCACAACTTGGATAGAAATATCACAAGAGAAGAAGAGATGTTCCACAGATTCATTTTATTTTTTACACAAAGGACACAGAATATCAGTGATATTACACTTCATCATAATGAGCCTGTCCCGTGTAAGGAGTCTCCCCTGCACTGCAATCCAACAAAAGATTGCATGTCGTGGTATGGAATACTTCCCCCAAACTATCTCCCTAGAAGGGAATAGGTTATGTTCACCAATCAGAGCATTATAACCCAAATTAACAGTGTACTTCCCAGCAGCATTAACAGGCCAGTCCCTCTCAGATAAGAGACCCCCTGCATTCCCTCGTAATTGCATGAGTTTCTTTCAGTACCAGTTGCTGTCCAGTGGCATCCTGTGTTCATACAGATCATCTCCTCTCAAATAAATAGCATGAACCCATCTTACCCAGAGGCTATCTTTTTTACTTGCTATTGCCCAAAGGTGCTTTGCAGTAGCAGCACGATTCCATATTTTACAGTTCTTGATGTTTAGACCCCCATATCTTCGTGGCAAACAGATCTTTTTCCAGGCTACAAGAGGAATCTTGGATCTTGTTGTTGACTGACCCCATAAGAAGTTCCTGCAGACCTGCTCTATACTCTTCACTATAGATTGAGGCAAGATGAAGATGGACGCCCAGTAAACATGCATAGTGTATAACACAGAGTTAACAAGTTGAGCTCTACCTGCCAAAGACAGATGTCTAGAGGACCAACAATTTATTCTCGCAGTTATTTTCTGTATAAGAAATTGACAATCAAGCTTAGTCCAATGAGAAGGGGATAAGGGCATCCCCAGGTACTTCATAGGGAATGAGCCCTCACTGAATCCAGTTAAGGAAATGATTTGTTGTTTAATTTCATGTGAGACCCCACCCACATAAACTTGAGACTTCTCCAGGTTAGCACACAAACCATTCACAACTGAAAAGTGATGGAAGGCCTCCATTACCATGGTCACAGAACTCACATCACCTTTGCAGAAAATTAGGAGGTCATCTGCAAATGAGAGGTTCACCAGTTGCATGGCTTTGCACTGTGGATGATACTGAAACCCTTTCTTGCCTGTAGCCACTCTTAGAGTTCTAGTCAGATATTCCATAACAAGCACGAATAAGATAGGTGAGATAGGGTCCCCCTGTCTAAGCCCCTTCACACCCTTGAAATCCCCATGCAACTTACCATTGATATTCAAAGAAAAACTGGTAGTTGTAATACATTTTATAACCCATCCTACAAACTTATATGGGAATCCCATGCCTGTCATAATTTCATTCACAAGACCCCAATCCACTGTATCATATGCTTTCTTTAAGTCAACTTTCATCAAGCATCTTGGGGATATACCAGCTCTTTTATACAATCTGATCAGGTCTTGAGATATCATTATATTGTGGCCTATGAGTCTACCCTTGACAAAGGCACCCTGATTGTCACTCACAACATGTGGTAAAATTTCTTTCATTCTTTCACAAAGCATTTTAGACATTGCTTTATATAGAGTGTTACAGCATGCTATAGGCCTGAATTCACTAGGTTTCAATGCATCATCAATCTTAGGCACTAGAGTAATAAAGTGGCATTAAGTTGAGTAAGTAGCTTACCAGTTTGGCAGAAATCCAGCACTGCATCAGCTATGTCATCCTGATAAGTGTGATATTTAATATGTTTTTACCCTTTATATTTAGTTATTTAGTTTGCCTTTGAACCTATTTTACTAGAATTATATTATTTTTTACAGTTCTCTAATACTATTTTATGTTTTCTTATTTTAAGAGTTTAATGGTTTAATTTTCCTATTCTTTTTACTATTATGTAGGTTTGGTCAAATAAGAGGTGCTTCATTATAAGAGCTTAAGCCCATTATCACGTGACCCATAAAGCATTCCAGCCAAAGTGTTTCTCTATTACATTTCCTTCACACCAGCAAGTAAACAGAAGAGAAAGAGAAAAAGAGACACAACCCCAGCAAACTCTAAGCAAACAGAGAGAAGCGTTAGAGAGGTACCAAGCCTAGAACACTCAACAGCCCCTCAATCAGAGATGCCGTTAATAACTAGGAAACTATGGGAAATTGATTTCTTCGATCTTCTTCAGTATTTCAAGGGAAAAAATTCTATCCCAATACCCATATGGTTAGGGTTTTGGTCAGTATAAAATTTTGTTCCAACTCTCAATTCGAATCATCCAAGCTCACAGTTTAGAATTGATAAAGCAAACACAATTGAGTGGTGAGAACGGGAAAGAAGCCATAGGGTCGATTGGAAGGTGAAGGAAGCCTTGGAGTGGAGCTTAGTCTACCTATCTAAGGGGTGGAGAGTCCGGTCTTGTCCAGACGAGTCGAATCCGAAGCAAGCAACGATTTCTCGGTTCATATCAATAAGTTCTTCCATTTTTAATTGACTACTCTAGTTATCTTTTCCAGATTATCATTGTTATTTTGTGTACTTAGAATTTCGTATTTTTAGTTTTAGACTTGAATTATTGCTCAAACATTGGTTGAGTTTTGCTTGGCAGTTTATAGTATTGATGAAATTCAGATTATATTCGTTCTTAATTTCAAGTTTACAGCTTTGTTTTGATTGTTATCTTTCTTGATAAAGTTGGTGAATGATAGCTAATTGTATGATTTGGCTTAGTTTAGATCGTACAATACTAGTAGCACTAGCTTAGATTTATCCTGCGATATGGCCATGATTTGAGTTAGGAGTATAATCTGATCTGATTGAACTTAGCATTTATGTGTTTAAGTTTATTAGGATAATTGAGGTCTTTCTAGTAACTATTGCTTCTAAATTGATCTTCGTAAGTTGCGACATATTTGCGTTGGTTAGTTTGGTTTAGAATCGACCTAGGCTTAGTTCAGGTTTGATTAAAAGTAAGGAAATATAGGGAGTCTTCTTAATAAGTACTTTACAGGTTACCTTTCGTTAATTCTAATAAATTTCTCAAGCAAGGTCCTGTTAGCTAATATATGATTATTTCTAAGTATTTGAGTGATGCTTGTTTCATACGTTACTATTAATGTTAGTTGATTTAGTTCTTTAAGTTTAGATATCACTCATTAACAACCCCCCAATTTATGTGAATATTGTATAACAGATTAGCCTTTTGAATTAGAAATTAGACTGTCTCCTCGTGGGATCGATCCTTATTTGCCCTATATTATTTGTTATTTATATTTAGGTGGTCGAAAGAAGGTTTAATTTAGTACGCCTAACGACACGTACCAAATTTTGGCGCCGTTGCCGGGGTGATTTTGTTTTAATTTCCTACAAAAAAAAAAAACAAAAAAAAAAACGTGTTTGCTGTTCAGTTCAAATCTGAGATAGCTCATGTTGTCTGTTTTTGCTTCTTATTCCTATGATTGGCATGATCTGCATAGAGCATGTTTTTAATTTTTTTTTCATAGGACTAAAACAGCGAGAACTTGCAATATGACTAGCTGAAGTTGTTTTAACTTGTCTTGAGTAATATTTACATCTGTTTTATGATTCTTATACTTAATCTGTTTTCTGTATACTAGTTGTACTCTGTGTACAGTGAGTATATTTGTTTGTTAAGTTCTGACAACACTTGTGCTCATTAGTAGAATTTATTTGTAAAAGCTTTGGTGTAAAGTTGTATTGTTGAGTATATTAACCTGGGGTAGATATCTGGTCGTGTAGCATTGTCACTGAACTCATTTACTGTGATAGTATTCTTTGTGATTTTGAATTCTGTTTTACATAGCTATATGTGCCTAATACTAAGGAATTCAAAGTTCTGTACTTCTGTGCATTTCTGAATCTAACAGTGAGAAGGTCGAAAATTCAGAATGTGTTGTTTCGATTTTTTTATTCCAATCTGTTATGCGTGTTTTCGTCTATCTGGTAAAACTTAGTTTATCTACAGATACTTCTTTAGTGTTTCTCTTTGGTTAAAAAAAAAATAAAAAAACTGTTTTCCATAGTTTCAGTTTTGTAACTGAAAGATTTAACCTGATCTTTCCGTTCTGATCTGTTTTTGTGTTCATGAACTGTACTTCGGCTAGCATCTGTTCTTTTCTCATTTACTTATCTGAGTAAGTGCCTAAGTCTAAAAAAAAAAAAGAAAAAAAAAGAAGAATACGAGTGTCAAAGATGTTTGCATGATATAACTTGCGTAGCTGTTCACATGACTTTGATGTTCTGACTTAATCATGTGTTAATGAGCTATAAATTGGGCTAGAGTCTGTACCTCTCTGTTGGTGCAAAGGAGGTTTAGTGCAGGGAGAAATGGAGAGAAATCTGACCTGATGTATTTTTGTTATTGATCTTCTGAATTTTGTTATGTTACAGCAATACCTTGTCAACAGCCTTTATATAAGGAGATACAGAAAATTCTAGAGAGAAATGATCTAGAAACTAGTTAGTTTAATGTTGCATTAATGAGTAGGGTAATGGAAAGTCTCAAAAGACTTTTCATCTTCAACTTCATTAATTTGTTAGTTGCTGGATATTGCTGGACACTTCTAAATTATTTTCCAGATTTTTCTGGTAAAACTCTCATATTCTAACACTCCTCCTTGAGAGTTTTTGCCACCACACCAAGCTTGAATCTTAGGAACTCGAACTTGCCTTTTGGTAAGGCCTTAGTAAAGATGTCAGCAAACTGAAATTCAGTTGGACAGTAGATTAGCTTCACTTCCTTTTCTTGTTCTGCATCTCGAACAACATGAAACTTCACCTTCATATGCTTGGTCTTGCTGTGACACACCGGATTCTTTGCAATAGCAATCGCGGATTTGTTGTCCACTAAGACTTCAGTGGCTTGGCTTTGCTTGCAGCCCATGTCTGCAAGTATCTTCCTCAACCATACTGATTGGTTGACAGTTGCCGATGCAACAACATATTCAGCTTCTGCGGTGGATTGAACTACCACCTCTTGTTTCTTTGAAATCCATGAAAATACTCCCGAGCCTAGTGAGAAAGCATAGCCAAGAGTGCTCTTCATGTCATCAACCGAGCCTCCCCAATCGCTGTCAGAGTAGGCTATCATCTTAGGGTCGGAACAAGGTTGGAACAGAATACCGAAATCAGAGGTGCCTCTCAAATATCTTAGTACTCTCTTGGCAGCGCCCATGTGAACTTCACTAGGATCGCCCATAAATCTGGACAGCAAGCTTGCAGCGAACATTAAGTCGGGCCTTGTTGCTGTGAGGTATAACAGGCTTCCGACTAAGCTTCTATATAGCCTTGCATCCACTTTCTTCTGACCATCAAACTTGGACAATTTTTCATTCACAACGAGGGGTGTTGCCACTGGCTTGCAGTGCTGCATCCTGAACTTCTTTAGAATGTCCTGAGCATACTTCGTTTGAGCAAGAAAAATCCCTTCTTCTGATTGATGTACTTCCATGCCTAGGAAGTAGTTCATTAAGCCCAAATCAGTCATCTCAAATCTCCTTTTCATCTCCTCCTTAAATGCAAAGATCATTTCCGGGTTGTTTCCCGTGACAAGGAGATCGTCCACATAGAGCGATACCAGAAGAATATCACTCTTTCCACACTTTTTTATGTAAAGTGTGTGTTCATTCTTACTTCGCTCAAATCCTTGCTCAAGAAAGTATGAGTCGATCTTGCTATACCATGCTCTCGGGGCTTGTTTTAGGCCGTATAAAGCTTTCTTCAGTTTGTATACTCTATCTTCTTGACCTTTCACAATGAATCCGGGAGGTTGCTCAATATAAATCTCCTCCTCGAGCTCTCCGTTGAGAAAGGCAGATTTAACATCAAGCTGGAATATTTTCCACTTCTCTTGTGCATACAAGGCGATAAGAGTTCTTACCGTGTCATGTCTTGCCACTGGAGCAAAGGTATCTCCATAATCAATTCTGACTTGCTGTGAGTAGCCTTTGACGACTAATCTGGCCTTGTACTTGTTGATGGAGCCATCTGGGTTAAGCTTGATTTTGAAAACCCATTTCACACCTATCACCTTTCGGTCTTTAGGTCTATCAACTAGCTCCCATGTTCCATTCTTCTCAATCATGTTTATTTCAATTTCCATAGCTTGCTGCCATTCTTCATGAGTTAATGCTTCTTCATAGTTTCCGGGCTCATCAAGGGCAAAATGACAGCTCTCACACAATTCGGGATCCAAATGAACAACTGGACATTCATCATATATTTGTGAGAGTGGTCTTTTACCTCAAGGGCCAGTTGCATTGGCACTTGAAGATGGAGTTTCAGCTTCTACTGCAGATGAAATAGGTGTACAAGGAGCTGAATCCAAATCATCATTGTCACGATCAGGTTCTGGTTCCTCTTGTCCATGATCAGGGGGCGTCATGACATGAATCATTCTCCTTTCAACCTTCTTCTCTCCCCAATTCCATGAGGCGTCTTCATCAAATTGGACATCTCTGCTGATCATGATCTTCTCTGTGCTGAGGTTGAAAATTCTGTACCCCTTAGACCGTGAGTCATAGCCAAGGAAGATACATTTTTCACTTTTGGCATCCAGCTTGCTTCTTTTTTGAGCTGGTATGTGAGCATAACAGATTGAACCAAACACTTTTAAGTGCTTGGCTGTTGGCTTCTTACCACTCCATGCTTCGATAGGAGTTCTCCCTTGAACCGCCTTTGTAAGCCACCTGTTCAGAAGGTATACAGCTGTATATACAGCCTCCGCCCAGAATTTTCTCGGCATTTTCTTTTCCTCTAGCATGCATTTTGCCATCTCAACAACAGTTCTGTTTTTTCTTTCAGAAACGCCATTTTGTTGTGGCGTGTACCCGAAAGTGAGCTGATGTTCTATGCCCTCTTCTTCACAAAATTGATCAAATTGTGACGAGGTGTATTCTTTCCCTCTGTCGGATCTGATTTTCTTCAGTTTGCAGCCACTTTGAGTTTCTGCAAGAGCTTTAAACTTCTTGAAAATGCCAAAAACTTCAGACCTCTCCTTCATAAAATATACCCACGTCATCCGGCTAAAATCATCAATGAAAAGGATAAAATACTTGTTTCCGGAAATAGAGATAGTTTTGTGCGGTCCACAAACATCAGTATGGACCAGCTCTAGCTTTTCTTTTGCTCTCCAAACTTTCTCCTTCGGGAAAGGCAACCTATGTTGGTTGCCTAGTTGACAAGGCTCACATAGGTCTTTGGTGAGAAAAATAGAAGGAAAGTCTCTTACCAAACTCTTCTTGTGAAGTTCAGCAAGGGCACGCAAATAGAAATGCCCATACCGTCTATGCCATAACCAAGTGTCTTCAACACGAGCTTTATTTGCCACCTCCCCTGCATAATTCCACTTCAAAGGAAAACTTTTCTTTTCCATTGTGACTTTTGCAATTTCTTTCATGTCCGGATCAAAAATGGTACAATGATTATTCTTAAAAAGAACTGCGTAACCATTTATCATCATTTGCGGAACACTTAGCAAATTTTCATCAAGATCCGGAACTAGAAGAATATCATTTATGTACTTCGTACCTTTCTTTGTTTGGACAGCAATAGTGCCCTTGCCACTAGACTGAACAACAACCCCGTTTCCCATCCGAACTGGAATTTTGACAGATGAGTCGAGTTTGCAAAAAATGTCTGAATTGTTTGTCATGTGAGACGTGCAACCACTATCAATTAACCATCTGTCATCACTGTTGTGAGTTGATGCTTGTCGTGCGCAGAACAGACGGTCATCTTCTTGATTGCTATAAGAATAATGAGCCTCTGAGGTGGACTGTTGTTGCTGGTTTTGCCTTTGTTTTTGTCTGCATTCCTTCTCGGTGTGGCCAATTCGCTTGCAATAGTGACACTTAGGCTTCCCTTTGTGAAAACAATCTTGTTCAAGATGATTTGTCTTGCTGCAAATGCTGTAAGGAGAGAATTTCCCTCTTGATTGTGGCTGCTCCTTGTCCTTCCTTTGAAATTTTCCAGCACCTTTGCCCTTCCAGGAATTGGATGCCTTTGGCTGGTGCTTTAACTGGAAAGCATCTTCAGAAGCATTTGTCATTTTTCTGAATTTTTGTTCATGTGCCAGCAAGGAACCCATCAACTCAGTTACATTGAGTTTTGATAAGTCTTTTGATTCTTCAATAATAGTGACAATGGTGTTGAACCTATCTGTCAAGGTTCCCAAAATTTTTTGCACGATTCTCGCATCGGAGATGTCTTCCCCATAAATTTTCATTTGATTTACAGCTTCCATGAATCTGGAAGTGTAATCTTTTAAAGCTTCGTTCTCCTTCATCTTCATATTTTCAAAATCCTTCCTTAAGGTGTTGAGTCGAATATTCCGCACCTTCTCATCACCATGGAACTCCTCCTGGAGAATACTCCATGCCTCTTTCGCAGTGGAAGCTCTCATTATTCTAGGAAAGATGGTGTCCGTGACAGCACCGAGTATGAAGGACAAAGCCTTGGCATCCTTCAAGTCATCGTCATTCAACTTCTTTAGTTGAGCTTCAGTGTATTCAGCTTCTTCTTTTCTTTCTTCGACTCCATTTTCCACTATCTCCCATAGTGCATTAGCTCTTAAAAAGAGTTTCATTTTTATGCACCAATAGTCATAGTTCTCTCCACCAAACGACGGAGGTGCTGGCATAGATATGGTAGATGTAGAGGATGTTGAAGTCATACTTCAACCTGATAGAAACTTTTTTGTTTTTGTTTTTCTTTGTATTTCTGGCCCCTTAAGATCTAAGGTGCTCTGATACCACTTGTTGGTGCAAAGGAGGTTTAGTGCAGGGAGAAATGGAGAGAAATCTGACCTGATGTATTTTTGTTATTGATCTTCTGAATTTTGTTATGTTACAGCAATACCTTGTCAACAGCCTTTATATAAGGAGATACAGAAAATTCTAGAGAGAAATGATCTAGAAACTAGTTAGTTTAATGTTGCATTAGTGAGTAGGGTAATGGAAAGTTTCAAAAGACTTTTCATCTTCAACTTCATTAATTTCTTAGTTGCTGGATATTGCTGGACACTTCTAGATTATTTTCCAGATTTTTCTGGTAAAACTCTCATATTCTAACACTCTCATACTTGAATGATTGAGTAAGTGTTTAAGTAACAGATAAGTGAAATGGATGGTGATTTACTAGCTGTCTGCTTGCTAGAACTTGCTAATACGTTAGGGAGCTGTGTCTTAGTTGTGTAGCGATTGGTTGTTCTTTATGTCCTTACATTACAGCACATGAAGGAGACTTACGTAAACTCCTTTGACAAGGAAGTGACAGTAAGCAACATGGAATTTAAGTGAATTAAACTCGAGATGGTTCAGAGTATTATTGTGAAGAAATTTTTTTGGCATTCAAGCATGAAATTCTGACATAGTGGTTTCAGATTTGATCCGTTGCTGTATGATCATACTTTTGATCTATAAAAGGCTAAAAATCGATTGAAATACTAGTCGACCAAGTAGGAGGGCAAGGTAGAACAAGTCTGTTGCATTCTAAAGGCACATCATGCTCTCATGGTGCAATGTTTATATGTTTTTTCATCTTTTTATTTATTTATTTATTTTTTCTTTTCTGCATTGCATTCTGATCTAAAACTTCTGAAAATTCTGAGCAGTCATTTGCTGTTTTTGGGCTTAGATTAAATAAGAAAACAGGTAAGTGAATGGCTAATCAAAGTAGATTAGTTAGTCCATCTCTTGTGCATGTGGGGTGAGGAAATTGCATGTTAAAATGCTCATTTTGCTCAAAGTTTCATTTCAGAATTTCAGTTTATAAGCATGCTGCGTGTGGGATAGTCAGAAGCTGATAAATTAGATTTCATTATCACATGTTTCTTTGCCTTCTTTGGTGCTAATTCTACTTAGTTACTCATAGCTGAATGAGTTGAATAGGAGTGGAGCTGCAGTTTTGCATATACAGAGCCGCAAATTCTTTGCCTCAGACTATTTTGCTGTGATTATTTGTGCCAGCTCTATTTTGTTACAGCAGTTTAGGACTTCTAAAACTTTGTTAGTGCTCCCTCTTTAATTATAGTGCTAGGCTGCTTGTAAATTAGAATATGATTTCGTCAACTTGCTTCTTACATGAAGATTTGCATGTTTCCGTAACTTATTTTTGCATGCAAAGGTTATGTTTGACATTTTTGATACATTAGAGTCATTAGTAAAGTTTTCAAGTTTTTAGTTCATGGAAAGCCAATAAACTTAATAAATTGACAAGAGAAAATTGAGCATCGTTTTTTTTAGTGACAGAGTAGTCTAGCTAGCTACTTTTATCATGGTTTAACATTTGCTTAGCTTTCTCTTTGGTTTGTAAATGTGACACTTTGGTTTATTTCCATGTACTGCTAATCTAATGTAGTCTTGGTAATAAGTTATGTAATCTCCACCTGTTTTTAACAAGTTAAAAAAAAAAAAGAAAGAAAGAAAAGAAGCTGCATTTGTATTTATTAATTTTTCTTCTTTCATTGCAGGTGTTTATGAGTGTTGACTCGCAACTTGAACGCATCAGGTTGTACGTAAACTTTCTACAGGACGCAGGACCTGAACAGTTGCTACACATTTTCCAGCACGAGCCTGAACTAGAAGAGGAGGAACCACTTTTCGGCGAAGCAAAACCAGCCATGGGAGGAGTGCCAGAAAAGACATTGAAAGAACTAGCAGCACCACATTTGGAGGATCAGCCACTTGGGATTGTTTTCCCTGCCTTGGATGTTCCGCTAAAACTCAACTCAGGTTTCCTTAATCTTTTACCTAAGTTTAATGGTCGTCCAGGTGAAAGTGCGATAGGTCATTTAAAACAGTTTTTAATTGTTTGCTCTACTATGGCACCAGAAGGTGTTGATCATGATCAAATTAAGCTGCGTGCATTTCCTTTCTCTTTGTGTGAGTCTGCTAAAGAGTGGTTGTTAAATTTGCCTACTGGTTCAATCACTACATGGGAAAATCTGCATAAAACTTTTCTTGAACATTACTTTCCAGCTAGCAAAATAGGATCCATTAGAAAAGACATTTGTGGCATTAGGCAAAATTCAGATGAATCTTTGTATGAATACTGGGAAAGGTTCAAACAATTGTGTGCATGTTGTCCCCAGCATCAAATTTCTGTACAACAGTTAATTCAATACTTCTATGAGGGTTTACTTTCTAATGATAGAAATATGGTAGATGCTGCTAGTGGGGGTGCATTAGTAGATAAGACAGCCACTGAGGCTAAATTGCTTATTTCTAATATGGCTCAAAATACTCAACAATTTAGCAATAGAAATGATGCTAGGAGAATCAGTGAAGTCAGCATGAGTTCTATTGAGAATACTTTAAAAGAAAATGCTCAACAAATTGCTAATTTGACCTCCTTAATGTCTAAAATGGTTGTTGGTAATGCATCTAAAGCTTTGGTGTGTGGTTTATGTGCTGATATGTCTCACACGACTGAAAAGTGTCCTTTAAAATCTGAAAATGTGAATGAGATAGGTGGTTTTCAAAAGAAGTATGACCCATATTCACCGACTTATAATGAGGGGTGGAAACACCATCCTAACCTTAGCTATGGATCTAAACCATCATTTGTACCACATAATCCTCAACCACAACCATCTAGTCCCCCTCTAGAAGAGTTGATTAAGCAATTGACCAACCACATAGGGCAAGTCCATTCACAAGGTGTTGAGCATCAAAAGAAAACCGAAACTCACTTACATCATCTAGATACCCAAATTGCTAAGATTTGCACATCTTTAAGTAACTTAGAGAACCAAGTCTCGGGTAAACTTCCTTCTCAACCTTTTCCTAACCCTAAGGAGAGTGTTAATGCTGTGATGATTAAGGGAGGGAAGAAATGTGATGGTTCTTTTGGGAAAGAAGATGAGAATGGTTTTAAGGGATATCTAAGTGAGAAAAGTGAAGTGCACCTTCCATTATTGGGAGCTATTCAATTAGTTCCTAAATATGATAAGCTTTTAGAAGAATTTGTGAATGAGAATAAGCTTGGTGAATGGGAAGTTGTTTCTGAATTGGTTCACAATGCCCCACAAAAGTGTGAGGATCCAGGATCCTTTACCATCTGCTGTAGCATAGGACAGCAATGTTTCCAGAATTGTGTAATTGATTCAGGTGCTGCCGTGAATGTTTTACCTTTGTCTATTTATTCTAAATATGATTTTGGTCATTTGGAAATCACGAATCTGACCCTGGAACTTGTTAAGAGTAGTGATACAGATCCTGTTGGTTTTCTTGAGGATGTTATGGTTCAAGTAGACAACTTGTCTTTTCTGGCAGATTTTTATGTTGTTGATACAGAAGGTGACACACCTATCTTGTTGGTCAGACCCTTCTTAAGAACCTCAAAAGCTTTGATTGATGTTAATAAGAGTATTGTTAGCCTAGAGTGTAATGGAATCAAGCTGCAAATTAATGTGTTTGATGATATGATCTCTCCATGCATTCTAAGTGCAGGTGCTACTAATGAGTTTGCATATTATTTTTAGCAGATAGGAGTAAATTTAGAGATTTTGCTGGATGAGTTGGCTGCAGATATGGGATACGAGTAGTTATTTCTTAAGGCACTTGAAGAATCGAAGATTTGAAGGAAACAGAAAGACGTCGAGCCAACGACGTGAACCAAAAGCGCTACTTGGGAGGCAACCCAAGCGAATTCCAGATTTGCTCTTTTTCTTTTGTCTTTTTTACTGTTATTTCTTTCTATTTGTTTTACTGTTGGATTTTCTGTTTTTGGTCGTTGGTTTCTGTTTTTTTTGTGCGTATTTGTCTCCTGCGCATTTAGGTTCTACATCGGGGACAATGTAGAGTTTAAGTGTGGGGGAACGGTTAGACTATTCTTCGTTTTATCAGTTTCTGGTTGTGGCTTGCAGACTGGGTAAATTTTTGCTAAATTCTGGGTTGTTTTGAGCATTCTGAGCTGCTGTTTTCTGTTGGTGCTACATGAGAATTTCCTGCTGTTGCTGTTAATCTGTCAGCTTTTGTCTGTGTCTGTCATCTGCATTCAGTACTTTCAGTTCATTATAAAAGAAACATAAAAAATAAAAAAAAAAACAATTTGCATTTAGTTATCTTTAGCTGCATTAGTAGGTTTGTTTGCATTAGTCAGCTGCCACCAAGCTATTAGATAAGTAACTAGTTAGTAGGAATCATTTCTTTCTTGCATCTTAGTGTCCTGGTAGTTGTTATCTCTTGAATGTTTCTTAGTTAAGAGTCTCTTTGCAAAGGAAAACTTGTAGACATTGGTAGGTCACAAACCTTGTGAGAATTTGAGCTTTTAAATGATTCAATCTTGATATCAATTTCATTCTTTCTTGTGTGTGATTGTTCACCCTTTGAAGTTATTACTCTAGAACTTGCTTTAAATACTCATTGAGGTTGCATTGATTGTATACATGCAGGAACATGATAGAGGCACCTAGGATTTTATACCACCACATGAGCCAAAAAGCTTACCATTGACATTATTCCATTAGTAAACCATTTTGACCTTATTTGTCCGAATATGATTTTTGATTACCTCATTATATGAACTATAACTCGGAAAACCAAGTGAATTACCTATCCCAAAGATTAGTAGAGCATTTGAAGTTTTTCTGAGTCCGTGAAGAGGTGAATTGTTCTTGTCAAAAAATGAAAAGAAGAAAAGAAACAAAGTTTCAAAATGTGGTGTTGGAAGTTCCAAAAAGGGAAATACTTATACTTTTGCCCAAATATGTACGTGATGTGTTTGTTAATTGTTGGATGACTCGAGTAATTAGGTCCGAGGGGTATTCTTTAATTCCTAATGCCTTAGTCCGAATGGATTAGGAGTCATTGGTTGAAAGCTCGCTATATGGGTCATTCCAATGATAAAAAAATTGAGAGCAATAAATTTTCCCAAGTTATTCAATTATGAAATTCTCTAATCGAGTGTTGCAAGTAGCAAAAAGTGTGAAGTTTATCAAAATCGAGTTGTGGTCCTGCTTTGCTCTACTAGTCTTAGGGTTTTTACCACCACAACCCAAATATTTTCTCACCTTTTTCACCCTAGCCCCATTACAACCTTAATGAAAGTCCTCTTGATTTATGTTTTGCATATGATCTAAGCAATAGAGATGAGATGGACACGCAAGCTTATGGTAGTATTTCTTCAAAAAGGTTGAATTGAGTGTTACATTGGTACCCCTTAAATACATGAGAGTAAACACATGACTTGTGAGGGACCTATTGTGTTTACTTAGTTTTTTTAACTTGCAGATTGTCTTATCAAAAGGAATGTTCAAGAGAGTCTTTGGTCGGAGTCAGTTTTAATTTTCTCTGTGTTTGTGTCTATATATTCTGTTATTTGTGTTATAGGTTCTTTGAGTAAGTTTCTTGTGCCTGTAAAAGGTTTGTCTTAGTCTGTTTGCTTTTCGTATTTTCACTGTTTTGAGTTCATAGGTGGTGGATAAGTTGCGTTTGCATTGTCTAGTTAGTTGCTAGTCTTGTTTTACTTTGGTCGAGGGCGACAAAGAGCTAAGTGTGGGGGAATTTGATAAGTGTGATATTTAATATGTTTTTACCCTTTATATTTAGTTATTTAGTTTGCCTTTGGACCTATTTTACTAGAATTATATTATTTTACAGTTCACTAATACTATTTTATGTTTTCTTATTTTAAGAGTTTAATGGTTTAATTTTCCTATTCTTTTTACTATTATGTAGGTTTGATCAAATAAGAGGTGCTTCATTATAAGAGCTTAAGCCCATTATCACGTGACCCATAAAGCATTCCAGCCAAAGTGTTTCTCTATTACATTTCCTTCACACTAGCAAGTAAACAGAAGAGAAAGAGAAAAAGAGACACAACCCCAGCAAACTCTAAGCAAACAGAGAGAAGCGTTAGAGAGGTACCAAGCCTAAAACACTCAACAGTCCCTCAATCAGAGATGCCGTTAACAACCAGGAAACTATGCGAAATTGATTCCTTCAATCTTCTTCAGTATTTCAAGGGAACAAATTCTATCCCAATACCCATACGGTTAGGGTTTTGGTCAGTATAAAACTTTGTTCCAACTCTCAATTCGAATCATCCAAGCTCATAGTTTAGAATTGATAAAGCAAACACAATTGAATGGTGAGAACGGGAAAGAAGCCAGAGGGTCAATTGGAAGGTGAAGGAAGCCTTGGAGTGGAGCTTAGTCTACCTATCTAAGGGGTGGAGAGTCCGGTCTTGTCAAGAGGAGTCGAATCCGAACCAAGCAACGATTTCTCGGTTCATATCAATAAGTTCTTTCCTTTTTAATTGACTACTCTAGTTATCTTTTTCAGATTATCATTGTTATTTTGTGTACTTAGAATTTCGTATTTTTAGTTTTAGACTTGAATTATTGCTCAAACATTGGTTGAATTTTGCTTGGCAGTTTATAGTATTGATGAAATTCAGATTATATTCGTTCTTAATTTCAAGTTTACAGCTTTGTTTTGATTGTTATCTTTCTTGATAAAGTTGGTGAATGATAGCTAATTGTATGATTTGGCTTAGTTTAGATCGTACAATACTAGTAGCACTAGCTTAGATTTATCCTGCGATATGGCCATGATTTGAGTTAGGAGTATAATCTGATCTGATTGAACTTAGCATTTATGTGTTTAAAGTTTATTAGGATAATTGAGGTCTTTCTAGTGACTATTGCTTCTAAATTGATCTTCGTAAGTTGCGACATATTTGCGTTGGTTAGTTTGGTTTAGAATCGACCTAGGCTTAGTTCAGGTTTTATTAAAAGTAAGGAAATATAGTCTTCTTAGTAACTACTCTACAATTTACCTTTCGTTAATTCTAATGAATTTCTCAAGCAAGGTTCTGTTAGCTAATATATGATTATTTCTAAGTATTTGAGTGATGCTTGTTTCATACGTTACTATTAATGTTAGTTGATTTAGTTCTTTAAGTTTAGATATCACTCATTAAAAACCCCCCAATTTATGTGAATATTGTATAATAGATTAGCCTTTCGAATTAGGAATTAGACTGTCTCCTCGTGGGATCGATCCTTATTTGCCCTATATTTTTTGTTATTTATATTTAGGTGGTAGAAATAAGGTTTAATTTAGTACGCCTAACGACACGTACCACATCCCCTATATACTCCCAAGAAGCTTTGAAAAATCCCGAGCCATACCCATCTGGTCCTGCACATTTACTAGATGGGATAGAAAAAATTGCTCTTCTAACATCTTCCTTGCAAAATGGTTTCAATAACAACAGCTTGTGCTCAATAGTGAGTAAGTTACCAGCTTGTACTACATTCAAATCAATGCTAGTATTTTTAGAGCTACTTCCACCCAGCATACCTTGATAATACTGAGTAAAGGTATCAATAACTCTATCATATTGAGTAATCAGGTCCCCATTTTCAGAGTATACAGCAGAGACTCTATTTTTGTGCCTTCTGTTCTTTATCACAGAATGGTAGTAGCTTGAGTTAGAATCCCCTAATTTCAACCAGGTGATCTTGCTTTTTTGCTGATAAAAAGATTCAAGAGCCACAACACATCTTCAGTATTCCTGGGTGGCTTCCTTCTCATGAGTCTGTAGCATTGAATTAAATGGATCCAGCTGGAGGCTTTGCTGGACCTGCTCCGTATTAATTCTAGACTCATCAGTCTTCATCTGAATATTTCCATATCTGGAAGCATTCAATTTCTTCAGTGGCTTTTGAGCTTGCGAAGCTTGTGAACCACCTTATACATTTTACATCCTCTAATATTATAGCTCCAAGAGTCACTAATAATATCAAGAAAGCTAGCATCCTTGGCCCACATATCAAAAAACTTGAAAGGTCTTCTACCCAACTCAGAAAATTGGTAGAACTTCACAAGCAAAGGGGTGTGGTCAGAAGTATAATCAGCAAGGGCATATACAATTGATTCCTCAAAATTATTCACCCATTCTTCATTAATAAAGACCCAATCCAGCCTAGAAAAGACTCTTGTCCCATCTTCATGCTTGTTTGTCCACTAGAATTTACCGCCAATACGCTTCATTTCTTGCACTTGGCAGTAATTCACACAGTTTAAGAAGTCCTGGACCTCAGAAAAGGTCACTCTAGCACCACCAGCTCTTTCATCCATAGCAAGTATGCTATTGAAATCACCCAATATCATCCAGGGATGATTCATGGTGTCACAAATATTCCTCAAAATCCCCCATAGCTCCAGTCTCTCAGCCACAGAATTGTAACCATAAACAAAAGAAGCATAAAAAACTTGTTGTGTAGCTAAATGCAGAACCCTGCAATGGACCACCTGTGCATGTGATGACACCACTGTTACATGGAAGATGGCAGGGTGCCATACAACCCAGATGCGCCCTTTAGGATCCTGATCTATATTCATGTGTGCTCCCCAAGCAGGAAACATTTTATTATGACAAAACTCAAAATTCTTTTTCCTGATCTTTGTCTCAACAAGACCAGCCAAACCAACATTATTTCTCATACATAGTTGAACTACTTCCTGTTGTTTAGTGGGCCCATTAAGCCCCCTAACATTCCAGCTTATTATGTTATCCTGATTCATCTACCTGATTTGGTACCTGATTCACTTCTTCCCCCACACTGGGACCTCCTTCAATACCAGGTTCTAGCTCCCCTTCCTCTTCCATACTAAGTGCCTCAAAAGGATTCTGAACTATAGGGATTTCATTATGATCATGCACAGGCCTGATAGCTCTAGTAGGCACGGACCATCCTGGTTCCTGTCTCACTCCCCCTGCAAAAGACCTGCTAGTACTTGCAACAGCTGACCTTTGCGGTGTAAGCACCTTCTGAGGTGAACCATGTCCAGTAGGAGTCTGACCAACAGGCGCCATCACACCTTGAGGTTGAACAGGTTTTGGTCTCCAAACACGAGGATGCTTCTTCTTACATTCCTTATCATCATGACCAAACCCCTTACAAAAACCACATTGCACTGGTTTTCAATCAAATATCACCTTCTACTGGATAAGGTCACCTTTACTATTTTCAAAGTGAACATATTCTGGTAACTTACTTTGAATATCAACATCAACAAGAATACGAGCATAATTCATACTTGTTTTCTCTTGAGTAGCCTTATCAGCCATGATTGGAGTCCCCAAGAGGCTGCCTATCTTGCTTAGGGAGCTAGCATGCCAGTACCTCCAGTCAAGGTTCGGGAGCTTAATCCATATTGGAACTGAGTTAACATTAAACGCATCAGTCATGTCCTCAGCCCATGGCCGGACAATGACAGGTTTCTGGTCAAAATGAAATATCAAAAAACTATAGTTTCGAGTTACAAGCTATAGTTTCGAGGAGCTTTTGACCACCAAAAGAAGTTAAATTGTACCCCAAAAACTTATCTACTAAAACAAAACTTTTGGAAGTTTTGACTATACAAAAGTTCAAATTTTTTCAAAAACTCAAAAATTTTCTACCAAACATAGCCTTTCTATGCAAGATACTTTTAGAGAATTCATTATGTTTGAGAGTTGCTCTTTTTATATGAATAAAACTGAAATGAATTTATTTGACCTGACATGAATTGAATTTATGTTTTCACCTTGACATTTACCCTTATATAACTCGTCCATAGAGCTTATTTTCAAAGTATTCTTTGCTTCAATGCACATTGCACATGTATCATTGTTAAATTAGTTTAAAATAAAAAATTATTGAACTGATAACTTACTGCATGAACTGAAGTAAATACAAGCCGAACAAAAAAAGTCTACAGCCATGTTCTTCTTAACAAAATGGGGCGGGATGGTGAGAAATAGAATGAACGGGACAGGACGGAATGTAACTGAACGATAGCAACGGTACAGTTCCCGCCTTCCAGCACTTGAGGGAAAATAAGTAGTATTTTTGACGAAACGACAGTCAGAACATTCAAGCAATGCGCGCCATTTACAGTTGCAGGCGATTGCGATTGCAATATCCCTTTACTCGTGTTTTCAGAAACCAATTCTCCTGTATACCTCAAACAACCAATAACATCATAAACCTACCCATAAAACAATCACAAGAGAAAACCCAGGTCAATACTTCAGACAAAGATATTATTAAATGGAACACTGCTATAACAAATTACATGAGAAGTGGCCAATGTGGGTTGGCCCTCGAGGTTTTCAATTCGATGTCTCATAGAACTGTTGTTTCTTGGAACTCTATGATATCTGGGTACTTGTGTAATGGCAAGTTTCATGATGCACACCAGGTGTTCGAGGAAATGCCTATTAGAGATATAGTTTCTTGGAATGTAATGCTGAATGGGTATGTTAAGGGTCGAAATCTTGCTGCTGCGAGAGTGTTGTTTGAGAAAATGCCTGAAAGGGATGTTGTTTCGTGGAATACGATGTTGACAGGGTATGCCCGAAGTGGGTTTGTAGAGGAGGCTAGGGAATTGTTTGATAGGATGCCTGGTAAGAACTCAATATCGTGGAATGCTGTACTGGCGGCGTATGTGCAGAATGGGAGGGTAGATGAGGCTAAAATGTTGTTTGAGTCAAAAGGCGAGTGGGAACTGGTGTCTTGGAATTGTCTGATGGGTGGGTATGTGAAGAAGAATAGACTAGTTGAAGCTAGGGAACTTTTCGATAGGATGCTTGACAGGGATGAGGTTTCATGGAATACTATGATCTCTGGGTATGCTCACAGCGGCGACATGTTTGAGGCCCGGAATTTGTTTGAGGGGTCTCCAAGTCGGGATGTTTTTACTTGGACGGCAATGGTTTCTGGGTACGTGCAAAATGGGATGTTAGATGAAGCTAGAAGAATTTTTGATCAGATGCCAGAGAAGAATGTGATCTCTTGGAATTCCATAATTTCAGGATATGTAAAGTATAAAAAAATGGATACAGCAAGGGAACTTTTTGAGGCAATGCCTAGCCGTAATGCTTCTTCTTGGAATACAATGATTACTGGCTATGCGCAAAGTGGTGACATTGCACAGGCTAGAAGTTTGTTTAATAGGATGCCGCAGCGGGATTCTATTTCATGGTCAGCAATGATTGCTGCTTATTCTCAGAGTGGTCAGAGTGAGGAGGCTTTACAACTATATGTAGAGATGCAAAGAAGCAGGGAAATGTTAAATAAGTCTGTATTTACCTGTGTTCTGAGTACATGTGCTGACATTGGTATGGTAGAATTAGGCATCCAAGTGCATGGGCATGTTGTGAAAGTTGGATATGAAAAGGCAACCTACATGGGAAATGCTCTGCTTTCCATGTATTGTAAATGTGGAAGCATCGAAGAAGCATACTGTGTCTTTGAGACAATAACAGAGAAGGATAATGTTTCATGGAACACTATGATTGCTGGTTATGCAAGACATGGGTTTGGCCAAAAAGCTCTGGTGGTTTTTGAGTCAATGAATAAAGCTTGGGTCCGAGCTGATGAAACGACCATGGTAATTACTATCATTCATTTCATTGTTGGCCTTACTGTCATTCTATTGTTGTTTAGACTAAGTTTCATCTCTCCAAATTACAAAACCTACTAGCTGACAAATCCAATCTGCCAGACTTTGATCTTCCGGACTCCTTGGTCCTATCTCTGTGTTGTTTTCTGCAACATTGCAGGAACTTCATGAAAATGTGTCAAATTTTGTTAAACACACTTCCTTATCATCCAGGGAACTGGGAAGGGCGTTTTTCAAATGGTAACAAAGAAGATGATTTCATGCCTTTCTTGTTACTCATACAGAGCACATCTTTCTTAAGACCAGTATTGAACATGTAATTTGTTATATGATAAAAAAAAAAAAAAATAGAATTCTTATGAGTAGCGAAGCAAGCAGTGATTAGGAACACAAGTCAATTAATACTTAATACAGAGAGCACCTTGATGCACGAACTCTAATTTATGGTGATGCGTCTGACTTTCTACTGATTGGTGAGCAATAGAGAGTACTCTGGATTTGAGCAACTTCTTGGTGAAGAATAGGGAGTACTCTGAACATGCAATAGGCTTGTGTTGTTGATAGCTTGATAGTGGGTGTGTCGTCTGGAGTCTATGGATGTATGTTGATTCCGGTCATATGGTGTATATGATTCGGTTACTATGGGTGTTTGAGCTTTGGCTCCTTTTCTTCCATCTAATAAAATGCACTATTAATTATCAAATTAATAATAACATGGTACAGTAGCAAGGTGTTCCTATGTGGTATGGGTGAGCTGATCTCCATTAGTGGACACAGCGTGTACCCATCCCGACCCACTTTCTACTTCTAGTTTATATCTCAGGTAGTTGTTTTACCTGGAGACTGCTCACCTTTAGTGCGGTATTGAAATACCAAAGCAGTTCTTTTTTGGTGAACTTATTTTGGTAGTGATTCTTGTTTGACTTTAGAAGGTGACAACTAAGTGGAAAAGGAAGCTTCTTTTTCCTTCCATTTCACCTTTGTTTGTTTTCTGGTTTAGACCCTATTGAGTTACTTTACAGATTATTCTTGACCCCCTTCCTAATCCGGTTGATTTCTCAGGTTGCTGTACTGTCTGCATGTGCTCATGCTGGCTTAGTAGACAGAGGCAGACAATATTTCAATGCAATGTATCCTGATTATGGGATAGTTGCAGGTCCACGACACTACACTTGTATGATTGATCTTCTATGCCGGGCAGGGAGGTTAGATGAAGCGCAGGATTTGGTGAGCAAAATGCCATTTGCACCAGATGCTGCAACATGGGGTGCGCTACTTGGTGCAAGCAGGGTTCATGGAAATATTGAACTTGCAGAAAAGGCTGCAAAGAATATCTTTGAAATGGAGCCTGATAATTCGGGAATGTATGTACTCCTTTCAAATATATATGCAGCTTCAGGAAGATGGGATGACGTTCGACAAATGAGATTGAAAATGAGGGACAAAGGGGTAAAGAAAATCCCAGGGTACAGTTGGCTTGAGGTGAAAAACAACATCCACACTTTTTCGTCTGGGGATATCTGCCACCCAGAGAAGGATAGGATATATGCCTTCTTACAAGAGTTGGAGTCACGAATGAAGCAGGATGGGTATGTATCTTCTGTAAAGCAGGTCTTGCATGATGTTGATGATGAGGAAAAAGAGCACATGCTCAAATATCACAGTGAAAGATTGGCTGTTGCTTTTGGGATTTTGACCATACCAGCTGAGAAGCCAATCCGTGTGATGAAAAACCTGAGGATTTGTGAGGACTGCCATACAGCTATCAAACACATATCAAAGCTTGAAGGACGGTTGATAATAATAAGGGATTCTAACCGCTTTCACCATTTCAGGCAAGGATCGTGTTCTTGTGGAGATTACTGGTGAGGCAAAAGAAAATATTTTAAATCAGAAATCATTGACATTGTGTTGCAACTCGCAAATGTGAGGTTGCAGCATTTCAAACATTAGGTATTGATGCTTTCTCATGATATGCATAAGTGGAGCTTCCATTAATACCTAGAAGTTGCCTTTGTTACTCACAGTTGAGCAATACTCAAAGATGACTTGCACTCACATGGTACAGATATTCATTGCAATCTAGATGCTAATTCTGACCAATTGCCAGTTGCTCACTCACTAGTTTCTGCCAGACATTAGCAAATATCGCTACTAGAGTTGTGAGCCTATAATTACGTCGTAAGTAGTGATCTAATTTTGGAACATCTTAAGATGAAGGTTGCAGAAGATGCAAGATCATGGTGTAAACTGGATGAAATGTTTCTGAAATTATCTCTGGCATGATCACAGAGAAACCAGAACCCATTTGACCTCAGCATTGGTTTTCACTGAACAAAGAGTCTCTAAATCCTCTGGTCTTCCAGGTAACTTCAGGATCCTTGCCGAAATCAGATTGAAAATTGTTAATTCATTGTTCTTTCTTTGTGGCATTACGACTGATGTCAGCTCCAGCAGCAGATTGGTTAGCTCATTGTATTTTGAGAAGGATGTGCGAAACACCTCTGAATCTCTTAGGTTCAATGTGATTAAAACAAGAAGCTGCCCTCTGGGATCTGTGTTCTTGAATGGTGAAGACTGAAGCTGCATGCTGCAGTTTGAATAACGGAAACATGGGGAACAAACAAGGAATCAGAAGCTTTATTTGTGACACAACAAATTCTTTTTTTTTTTTTTTTTTTTTTGTGAATTGAGATTTTATGTAGTTATATATTATTCCCTCCTCCCCGTTTTCTATATATACTGTTTGCTGCTAGAGGTCTGTTCATCAGAGCATTTGTCCCCTTAACCATGTTCTACAACTATTAGGTGCTAACATATCACTTGGCAGTTCCAGCCTGAAAAACTTGGATCATAGTCTTCCATATCATTTCTTTTGAAAATTTTGTGAATGCTATTTAAATATTTGGGGATACTTTATTAAAAGTATGGGTGTTGTATTAATGCAAACGGAATTTTAAAAAGATATTTTCCGATTTCAACTAATAAGTTCTTAGGTACAATGTTTATTTTATAAGATGTATATAGACCTTAAAATCAAGCCAAATTAAGAATATGTATTAGAAATTTCCAAACATCAAATATTGTTTTATTTCTAGGTGCGGAAAAGGGAAAGTAATTTTGGTCTATGAATTCGGATGATTTTTTTTTTGGTCTATGAATATTATACCGTACATTGCATAAGACGATTGTAGTTTGCAACCAAAACAAACACATTGTAATTTGCAAACCAAAACTTTGTGACAATGATGATCCTCCCCATAAAAAATAACAACGATGGTTATGTCGATGTGCAATACGCCTAAAATTCCATATTCCACAGTAAAATGTACTACCACTATATTCCGCCCTTTGCATTCTTCTCTCTCTCTCCTCCGTTCCCTCCACCTTCTATCAATATCAAATCATCCCCACCACCGGCGCCACCCACATCGCCATCTCACAACCACTACTAACCCACTGGTAATTCTTGTCATACTTTTTATTTCTCTGGAATTTTAGATGAAAGTTCTGTTTTTTCCTTCTCTGGGTTTTGTTCAATTCCAACAGAAGTTTCATTCTTTTGTAGAATTTTGGTGCTATTTCTCATGTGATTGAAATTGGGCAGCTTTATCTCATAGTATGCTTTGAGTAATGGAGTAGATTTTTATTTGACTTTGCCATAGATGATCATGATCTATTTGGCTTCTCTGTCAGTTAACTGCCAAATTTGAACTGGGAGGTTGTATGTTTTATGTGGGTATTTGGTTTCATGGACTAAAATTTTGTCTAACATGTGGTGAGAATTGTGAGCGTGTTGGAATATATGTTTCTCTACCTCACACTATTGATCCCTACTTTGAATGACATTTACAACTTACATTGACATGAGTAGCATGTAATGTAATTCTTTAGTTAAATCATAAATGTATTATGTAACAATTCACCTAAATCCCACCCTCTCTTTTAATTAATCATTACCCTTATGTAATCTAATGTATTATGCACTTTGGATACTTTTGATGTTTCTTGTGAGATATATAACAGGTTTCTTATGCATATGCATAAGAGGGGTATATATTTGAGAACTTAATGTAATTCTTCAACAATTCATAACAATTGGGTTGGCCAAGAGCTTTGGTGTCTAACTGTATTCTGGAACTTCTGAAATCTGCTATATATATCACTTGCTTCAAGCTCATAACTGTTTTTTGTTTTTGTGTGTGTGTGGTTGTTTCTGTTATCTGATTCGCGCGTGCGCGTGTGTGTGGTTGTTTCTGTTATCTGATTGACTTGTTGGGTTGTAAAATAATGTTTTGTTCGAGTACTTTGCTGATTCTGCAGCATCCAAATAGATTTGTATGTGTTCATCATGTAACAATTCAAACATACAATTGGCTAACTGTTTCTATGTAAACCTCTAAAATTTGGTGTACAACCTCTTTTTTTATGTTGGTGAAATGTCATTCTGAGGAATTGATCTATATTAATGCCTGACCAAAAAAAAAAAAAAAGAAAAATCAATATTAATGCGACCAGATTTATAGCATAATTAGCATTGAGTCGCCAGTAACTGATGACTGAATTATGTTTTTTTTTTATTTTTTTTTTTATTTTACTTTTCCATGAGAACTATATTGTTCCTTGTTTTGACATGATTCATGCGTTGCAAACAACTCGTGTAGCGTTGTGTTTAGGATGTGATAAAACTTCCAAATGCTGAATGTGATTCAGCACCACATTCAGCATCTATGTTCATTTGCAATTGACCTAATCTCAGTGGTGTTTTCAGGCTTCCTGTCATACTTCAACTTCGACACTAATAGCTAGTTTCTATAGAAGGAAATTACCATCTCCTGCTATTTCCTTGTACTCAGAAGACGGAAAGGTGAACTTCATAGCATGTTCTGTTTCATTAGTGTGTTATTGCCTTCACAAATTAAAAAGGTTGAAAACTTTTACTGTAGAGATTTCTTGAACAAGCAACGGCAAAAGGGACTGCTACAGGTTTTTTGGAGATAGCTACAAATCTCTTAACACAAAGAGAGCTTACATATTGTGGGTTGACAAGCCTCACCACAATATTGAATGCCTTATTCATTGATCCTCAACATGTATGGAAAGGTAATATTTAAAGGCACACCCTTAGGAGTCTGTTTGTGAAACTTAAGCAGAAGCAGTTGTGATCATCAATATGGTTACTCAAAATAACATTGTGGATTGCATTCTGTTGTGTTTTTGACTTTTCATTATTAACTCGCAGTAGTAAATATCAGCAACATGGGTTCCCTCAGGGCCGCTCGTTATTAACTCGCAGTAGTAATTATCAGCAACATGGTTTCCCTCAGGGCCACTGGAGGTTTTCCTGGTCATTAACTTCAGGGCCCATGGGATTAGTCAAGCAAAGCTTGATAACCATGTCATCTAATAAAAATAAGAGTAATTGTCAGCAACATGTTTGAATCCATATTTGAAGCCTATGACTCTTCTTCGTAGTGTCCTATACCTCTCTGGGCTTCTTGATGCATAAAGAAAATTTTGGCCTTTTGATTGGGTTCTCTTGGACTAGAATCATGTCATGGGCATGAAGGTTGTCAAGAATAGAAAGCAACTAAAATGCTAAGACAACAGTGCTAATAATTTCAAAAGAAGGGACGGTGATTGCAATGGGTTTAATGGATCAATGTTTTCAACTAAGTTCATACCTACAGCTAGCCACTGGGAGCATGTAAGCAACCATACAATTTCCACATCTTGTTGCACCAGCTAATCAAATATATTAGGGTGCATCTGATCATGCTATTGGTTATTGCCATAGATCATATTTTTCAGCCAAACCTTAAGTTGTTCCTGACATAAGATAATCTCTTAACCGTTTTTCCCCTTGATGCTGTTCATGTAGGTCCTTGGCGATGGTATGATGAAACCATGCTTGTGAGTGCTGAGAAATTGGATAAAGCTAATGTTGGGGGCTTGTCATTTCAAGACCTCATTGATTTGGTTCCAACTGATAAGGTGAAGCTAGAAGCTGTTTTCGCCGCTGACAGTTCACTAATGGACTTCAAAGAAAACGTTCTTAAGGCCTGTTCTTCTGATTCATCATATGTCCTTGCATGCTATTCTAGAAGTGGACTAGGGCAGGTAATTGGTTCCTATTCTTGGCTCAATGTATTTTATTGGATTGCAGTTTCAATATACACTAAATGTTATGCACCTCAGGCTGCGCTTATTATGATGGTAGCAAAAGCAACTGGCAGGATTTCTTCTGTAGTAGTAACATCAACCATGATGATGATGACAATAGTATCTATATTTGACCCTGTTCCTTAGCCCGACATTCTCTGTCTAGGTTCTTGAAAAATAGAAAAGACTCGTATAATTGTTCGGAGGGCAAGTTCGAAGCATGAACGTTTGATTTTTTTTTTTTCTTGTTGTTTAGATTAATGTTAACATGAGAATCTCACATTATCATTGTTGTTGAGGTCAGAATCTGAAGTATATTAAGCTGTAAAGATGATGCCCCTTTCTCCCCCCCCCCCCCCACCCCCAATTCCTTTTCAGGTTTTCCCATATATCCTCCACAGTAAAAATAGTGGCTTTCTGTTGTGAATGTTTATGAGCTCCTTGCAGCTCTCTAAGTCTAAGATATGTGTGCAGTCCTAGACCGCAGTTCGTGATGTACTGTGAAGTTCGTAGTGTGCTGCCATCGGCCATTGTCTAAGATGTCATTACTACATTTGGTATCCATAATATTTTCTTTTGTACCTTTCTTGAGTTTTCTAGATTTCTTTATTCTGTTAAGAAAAGTGTATACCATACTTATTGCCTTTTGTGGTTGGCTTTATCACATGCAGACTCCTTTAGGGTCTAGGCTGATCTATCAGTGACTCTCCTTCCCGACTGCTTCCCTCCCACCTTTCCCATTTTAATTTAGCAAAAGTGCATGGTAGCCAAGTATGCACGTACACGGAAGGAAGGTTCTGTGTCGCGTGTCGGACAAAATGCTAGACTATTTAGTCCTTAAATGCTTCTTCCCTGTCTAAATCTCCTTGAAACCTAGATGTTGGCTCTTACAAGGAAATTTTCAGGTGTTATTGCAACATCATGTCATCAAGTTCAGGTAACATAACACCACATAAGCATACTACATGTTATAGTAACACCAGAAATTTCTCATTTAATAAGCTGTGTGAGTGTTACATCTAAGCTTTATTTTTGGAAACGAGTCAAAGCAAATATAGCAGGCTACTGATGTCCAACAACTGGAGCTTGGACTCAAATTCATTGCTATGACAATATACATAGAATCAACGAAGTTTTAAGTGTGTGGCTAAAGGTCACATTCAGTGCCTTGAATTAATTTTGGATTTCTGTACATGCACGACCACTTGGCTTAAGCAAATTGAAGAGGATTGAAAAAGAATGAATGGTCCTGATAAGTCAAGTCTGTAATCCCTTTTTAGTTTCGGTTTGTATAATTTCTTGTTTCATTTCGGTCTGTATAATTTCTTGTTTAACATGTATAATTTTTTGTTTAATTTCGGTCAGGTCTGTTTGCTTGCTGGAAACAAAGAGAAAGCCTGTTAAAATGTTGACTGGCCCTTGCTTGTATCCTGGGAAATGAGTTTTAGGTATCTGGGATAGATAAATGAGTTGGAGAAGCTTTTATCTCTTGAGCAGTAGTAAATTCCTCAGTAATATTGCCTAGTATATCCATGTCCAGCATTTCAATTCATTCCCATACTACAGTGCTTCATCATTGTATATGCAAAATGAGTCACTTTCGGCAACACCTAATTTCTTTTGATACTGTCTTATCAAACTAAACAGGGGTCAATCACCATCATCTTCTATGGATGGATTTCTATTCTGGATATTCAGAAGTTCTGCTTGGCTTAGTTCTATTACTTCAGTAATTGATGGGTTTTTCTTCTTTCCCTTTTGCTTAGACTGGAGCTGGTCACTTCTCGCCAATTGCAGCGTACAATTCTGATAGTGCTGTTGTTCTCATTCTTGATGTTGCTCGTTTCAAATATCCTCCACATTGGATTCCCTGTCATTGCCTTTGGGAGGCAATGTCTGAGGTGAACATGATTACCAGAAAGAGCAGAGGGTAAGTGTTCCCTATGTCACAGTGAGAAATTCTCTTTTCTAGTATGATTTAAATATGAACTTTGTTGTTTTATTGATGCATAAACTTTCAGGTTTATGGTAATCTCAAAGCCATGAAGCATTATGTTGGCTGCTGTGTGTCGGTGACAAGTAGGCGATACCCTTTAACTGTTAACTCTGGAGCTGATCGGAAATTCACAGCTCTTCACCTTACAGCTGCGTAGATAATAGTATCATTCTACAAAAATGCTCATTGAATATAGAGATTGTGTATACATATACTAGCTCACCTGCGATTAGGTGTATCACTGTACAGATATAGTTTTCCACTTTACATTTGGTACAGTTTTGCAGTTAGAACTTTAGAACATTTGAGAAGCTGATAAACCCAGTGAATAAACTTTTTGAAGCAACAGGAACAGGAAGTCTTGCACTTTGTAATTGTTCGGCAACTAAACCCACTTTCTGGCTTTTTTCTGTTTCGGCAACTAGTAACAGGAAGTCTTGAAGTAACTGGTCTTGATCTCCTTGTGAAAAGTATTCAGATGCATCAGAAAATACGTATAAATTCATAGAATGCAGATTATAAATAAACTTTAGTCGCTGTTGATAGAAAAAAACAGGGTTCACAGAGAAATGGGGGGAGAAAGAGATGATTGTTTTGGTGGCTATATTTGACAAAGACCAACATCTTTTTACCGTTGAAATAAGCACTAGAAGATGTAATAAAGTAGTTTACTTAGATTCAAAGAAGAGAACAATTTACGTAATTTCTTTACCAAAGAAGGAATTGTCAATGTAATGGAGGGGCGGATCAAAATGGAAAATGACAACGTAATTAGAGGACGGATGGAGTAATATTTTGAACAAACTCATTATAGTCAGCCTATGGACCTTATTGGACCAGGACTACGAGTAAGAGGTAAAAAGAGATAAAGGAAAAACATAGGTGCGGCCTTGAAATCTAAAACATATAGATAGCTCTTTGAAATAGCCAACATATGTAGGTACTTTATAGTCATTATAGAAGACAATCCTTTCAAAGAGTATCTCAGTTACAACTTACAAGCAGCTGCAATTTCCTCAGGTATTGCTATATGACTTTGGCTTTACATTTTGATTATAGCTCATGCTATCACTGTCAATTTTCCAAAAAAAAAAAAAAAGAAAAATAAGGAAAAATAAGGGAGCATGTAAGTAAGCTCCTAACATATATATATGCTATGGTGGAACCGGTAATGCACTTGCGATGGATTATATTACAAACACTACCATCCCTGATCAACTTGACAGTTGAAATTCAGGTTGTGACCACATGGAAATCCCACCTCTGGTGAACATTGTTTTACCATGATCAGAACCAGAAATGGCTTTTGATAACTCCGATAGTTCTTCCTTCCCTTCTCCCATTCTCTCGCTCTGTCTCTTTGCTCATGGTGTGGGGCGAACCTTAAGGCAAAGACTTATTTCCTTCCCTGCTTCTTCACATCCATTTTATTCAGATGTTTGCCCTGTGTTTTTCATTGCTTTTATTTTTTTATCCCACCCTGTGTTTTTCATTGCTTTTATTTTTTTATCCCACCCTGTGTTTTTCATTTCTGTGTTGCAGATCTGCTTAAGAGTCGCATATAATTCACCTCATACATGAGCCCCGGGAAACAAAGAACTCAAAGTCCGGATGATTGACCTGGTGCAGTCTCAGCCAATTAGCCGCAGCTAGGATGTGAGAATCCAGCAGAGAAAATTCAATTTCCTTGTTCCTTGTCCACAGTGATGCTTTAAACTTATAGAAAGCCAAACCAAATGCAGGTAACAAAAACCTTGGAGTTCCGTCAATTTCATCAGAGTGAATTAACTTTGGAGATTGTGTAGCAGCTTCACTTGCCACCATGCAAATACGACAACTTTAAAAAAACATATTCAAAACATGACGAACTCATAATCAGTTATGGTGGAGAGCCAAGTAAACAAAAATTGTACTTGCTTTCAGCAAACTACTCTTCTTTCAAATCCAAGGGTCTGTTTGGTGCAAAGAAAGGCCTCTCCTTCACATTTATGATACTTGTGTAAATGAGTACGTAAAGTTGCTTGGAAAGAAATTTTCTCTTATGGTCAAGAAATGGACTTCTGCCATAGAAAAATAGGAAGTTAATTTCCTCGACGGGGAAAAGAATCTTTTCCCCCAGATCATGGTATCTCAACCATTGAATCCTTACCACATAAACCATTCGACAACAAAACTGATCTGATACCCCGAATATAAATTATCAACTCAAGAAACAACCAACGGAGCTCAGAAATTTACATGGTTTTAACTTTTAAGACCTATATTGCCAGCAGAGATGATATGGTCTGTTGTAGTGACCTACCCTACCCAAATGAAGGGATTCAAGATGAAGTTTAGTGCAAAAGAAAATATCAAATAAGATAGAAATAAGATTTTTGACAACTATACCAACTAGGCATTGATCATTCATTCCATATCTGCAATCTCTCTTGGTGCCAGTATATAGCAAAGGAACTGGAGCCTCAAAGGGAAGTACGATTAATGATGATGGTGTTAAGATGAAGAAGTTCTCAGTCTGTAGTTATCCTGCTTGAAAAGTTTACCTTTTAAAGGCATGTGTAGATGATGGTACGTCAGGAAACAAGCATCCAAATCCCTATGCAGTGACCCACAAGGTATTCTGTATATAGGATACCTACGTATACAATTAAAAGATGAATGACTAATTCTGGAGCACATAAAACAACCTTAACAAGAGATTTTACATGTTCACTGACCATGCAACTGATATCCAGCTAGACGGATGCAAATCACAACTTCTTAATGTCTTCAGCTGGGGATGCAGAGTTATAACAAAGCAGCAAACAATATGATGATGGAATTGAGATGCATATATTGTTCTAGAAAACGACCATAGTGGACAAGATACTTGCCTTACTAGCCAATGGCTCACGGCTGTAAGGACTTTCCTTCTCAAAAAACTGAAAAAGCAATTGACTTGAATAATTCCCAGCTTCACTTTTATGAATAGAGAATCCTTTTTGTGGTCGGTGGCCCTCATCAAGTGAAGAAGGTCGATTACCATTAGAAGGGACTTCCATTGTCTTAATTGGATACCGTCGTGATGACATCCTGCAATAAATGTCTTCTTCGACTTCGTAATCACTACTTTCTTCACCACTGGACAACTTATAGTTATCACCATTACTGCCCTTTGCTGCTTGCCTATGAATATCACATAATGTTCAAACTTTCGTAACAATTGTTGATGGACTACAGTGAACAAAATTCAAAAGCATAACAAGGATCACCCCTCCCCCTTCTTCCACAAGAGGATTGAGTTTGCAGCTCAATGACTGCTTCTTGTGAACTAGATTGTACTACGACTATATGAGTGACTAACATTTCAAGCAGTACCACATAGGAAAGCATCCAAATCACCCACAAAATTTAAAAACTAATTGAACAAACATGTAGGCAACGGGGGCACATGTCACTAGAAGGACTGATAAATCCCACAAACATAGGGAGAATTCAGCCAGGATAGAGAAAAAGACAACGCACTTCCCAACAGCTAAGTTGAAAATGACCACGTACAAGCATGGAAGTTAGAGAGATAAAGGGAGACCAGATTGAAGAGATTCGGCAAAAAAAACGAAAACAAAAGGATCTGACATTATTGTGATGATGAAAATAGCAAGGATGATTCAGCCAAAACAAAGATGCTTAAGGGCCCATTTGGCCTAGCTCCCACCAACTTCGACTTATACTCCCAAAATTGTTCTTCCCCACCCCACTCCATACACTTCCTCCTCCACCACCAACTTATAAGAACTTGAAATAAAGCCATAATTGGAGCTAGGAGTAGAAGCTACAAATTTTAACTTCTTCTTTTCCATCTCCTTCTACCTTTATTTCAACTTCTAAAAGTTGGAGGTGGAGGCGGAAGTGGGTGAAAAAGGGGTGAACAAGAACAAATGTGGGAGGAGAAGTTGAAATTGTGGGAGGTAGGACAAACAGGCCCTAAGTAAGTAATCAGTTAACAAGCTCCAAAATTCACCATGAATATCTAACCAAATAAAGAAATGAAAAAAAAGAAGCATTAAGAACGTAGAAAACTTTAGCTAAGTCGATAGTTGGTAACCGTTACTTTGTTTAGATCTTCAACATGGAAGATACTATTTCTCCTTTTCCTGGCTATTGTTTAAAACATAACAATCGTATTGCTTTTAGGATGGTACTTTTCTACACTGAAGAAATTTTCAGAGAGAAGAGTAAAGAGAAAACTGCATCTTGCACATACTCACACAAACATAAATCAGGTAGGAATAAGATCATTTGGAGCATCAAAATATTCCATGCTACTAGTTTAGATGCAAGAAATCCTGATGGCTAGGGTTGTGTTAATAGCTGACAGCATGGAATGATAACAATAAAACATCATACCAACAAGACATTAGGAGGTTTAAGGGTTGGTTGTCTTATTTGATTGCAAGTTTGCAACTAACATGCATGGATTCAATTCCGAAACAAGATAACCTACAAGTGCTGGCTATATGAACCCTAATTGGACCGTAATTCAATTATTAGCTTGAAGACCACTAAGCATACACCTAGAAAACTATTGGACACTGTGAAACCAAAGAGAAGCAGTTTCTAGAATACTAACTGGAATTGTCTCCATGTGTGTCAGGGCACAAGTACCCTCTAAACAAGCCAAATGAAAAGTAAAAGACCACAATAGAGTGCACAAATTAAATGGATACTGTAAGGCAAATAATTAGCTAGACTATCACCTACAATAATCAACGTCGAGAGGCAAATAGCAGGTTCAAATGTATTCAACATTCTTTTTCAAGAGTAGCTTATTTCCTATCTAATTGGATGCTCACTTATCTATCTAAGATGTATTGAAGTGACAATGAGGGCAAACCCATGCTCAACCTAATCTTTCGCTTTTCTTGTGAGGAAGTTCCTGAGAAACTAGCTAAAACAAGAATCATTGACCAAACTAAATGCAGGTATAGGGGATAATAACAAGTCCAGGTTATGCCAGATAATCTATAGGGTAAATGTCGGATTTCGGAAAATATTGAGGTAGAGATCAGCAGTATTTCCAGATTGATTAGCTTGCTTAGAGACTTAATGTATGATCACCAATAAATTTTAACAGTAGAAAGTAATCATTATCATTAGACCTTCATAGAATTTCCACGAGTGTTATATTACCTTCCCTATTGTGTAATTTAATCTTATGTTTTTGTAACTATGTAATTAAATCTTATTAACCAACCAAAATGTTGGGAATCAACAAGTGAGGAAAAGCTAGAATACCTTGTCTGTCCATCAACGGACCTCGAAGATTCTTGGTATAATTGAATTGCAGATAGATAATGAACATAATATTGAACTACCTCCTCATCAATACCATCAAGAACCAAAGGAACTCCAGCCCCATAAGCACTACATTCCCTGAATGACTCCCAAAAATCACCCAATGTGAAGTATTGCTCATACTCCACATAACTCCTCCATTCCTTCATTGTGTTCTTCCCACAGAACATTTTCAATCAATATAAAACAGCATAAACGTTTAAAACATATACAGTTTGACAGACATTTGATCAAGTCCATTATAACCCATAGCCCAAGATTTGACCTTTCAAACAGTTGAAAAAAATAGGGACAAAAAAATTGTATTTCATCAATAATTAGATAAATAAATAAACACTATACAATAACATAACAAGGAAAAGAAATAACATAGACCCTCCATGGCTCCATCCCTTCATTGTGGTCTGCCCACACAACATTTTCAATCATTATACAACAGCATAGAAGTTTAAAACAAATACAGTTTGACAGACATTTGATCTAGTCCATTTTAACCCATAGCCCAAATTTTGACCTTTCAAACAGTTGAAATATATAGGAAAAAAACCAATTGTATTTCATCAGTAAGTAATTCAAAAAAGCAAAACAAGAAAGCAATATACAATAACATAACAAGGAAAAAGAAAAAGGAAAAAGATAGAGCCTCAAAGGAAGTATGAACCTTAGAGATATATTGTGCTGGAACTGAAGGGATAGTTGCCTCTAAGAATCTAGCAAGGTTGCTGGGGGAATTACCCAGTTGCCCAAATGCAGAAAACCCCATTGATTTTGGAATTTGATTGGTGTCTTGGTTGCCCAAAGTTTCCATCTTGATTTTGGCTAAATCCTCATCACCTGAAGCAACAAACCCTTGTTGTTGTTCTTGTTGTTCTTGCTGTTGTTGAAGCTCCTGTTGCTGTTGCTCCTGTTGCTGTTGCTGTTTTCTTTGAAGCCTCTTATTCTTTTTGGATTTAACAGCAATGTAGCACTGATCCACCATTTTTAAGGGCCTTTTAAATTATCTCTGAAAGAGTATTTGTAGAGTTTAGAAAGTGCTTGAGGGCCACAAAATTCTACAAACAGGTGCATAAAAGAAAGAAATGAAAAGGGTAAAAGGAATTTTTGGAATTTTAGAGCAGAAAAAAAGAGACAATGGAAAGAGACGTTGGATTAAAGAAGTGAACTTGAGAAACGCAAGCTGCAACTTGCAATTTGCAAAGGGCGGCGACTGAAGTAAGCACAGACCACTATTCCAATTCCAAACGCAAGAAAATGATATGTGAAAACATCAAATTATATACTACGAGTACTTCACTATTTCACTAACCAGTAGGGAAAAATAATATTAATTTGTGAAAAAAAAAATTAAAAAAACTCAAGAAAACACAAGCTTCCTTTTTTGGTTCTTGGATTAACATCTAAATAAGGAAGAAAATCAAATTTGAGGATTGTCTGATTTTTTTCTTTATTTGCATTGGTCATCTGAATTTGATTTTCTTCTAAAACAAACAAGGTTTTTCATGGATTCATTTCCCCACAATTGAGTGTTCACACTGTACTAGATTTTCAGCTCTTTTTTTTTTTTTTTGTCTAAGAATCTAATAAATATTCAACATACATAATTCAAAAAGGTGAAATAAAACATTTAGATAATTTTTCGACAGTTATGAATTGACCTAAAGTATATTTTGGGGACCAGTTCTCTAAAACAATTTAGAAGTTCCACTTTACATAAGTAATAAAAATCACAATGATGAGTCTCACTTATAGATATAGGTGAAATCTCCCACTGAAATTGAGATTTCTGGATTTTCCACAATAGACTTTTACTTGCAATAAATTTTGTTTGTAATTAAGATGTTTAACTTCTCGAATACCTTTTTCTATACACCATGTGTTTTCACTTTCTGCCATAAGGATAGAATTAACTCACAGAAAGAGTTTACTCTACTAAAAGATTTTTTACAACAATCCAACTATTGACTACCGTCTTATCGAAATTATATCTAGAGTTTTTTTTTTTTTTTGAGTGAGAAACTGTATCTAAAGTTGTAAAAGTTATGTTTGATATAAAGTACTCCTAATTTATATGTATGAAATGAGCTGGATTTTTTTTTTTTTTGTTTCTTTTCTTTGGAAAGGCTATGTCAACTAAAACTACGAAACCTACAAAAGGAACAAATACCTCAATGCTTGTCATTTTCATTGTTACATTATTGATTATGTTTTAGTTATCTAGAGAGTTTGGTGCCATACCTTTTAGGTGGTATGTATTTTTTATATTGTCAATTGCATGTAATAAACATTAAAACACGATTTAACTTAAATGTCAGGCTAATGATTTTAAAATCTAGCTAAGTAGAACACAATAAGCAAGAAGTTTCTAAATTTATAGGGCATGCCTTGTCTAGAGACTAAAAATAGTTAGAACAAAAACTGCAAGTTTAAAACTAAAACCAGCAACAAGAAATTTGAATAACTAAATTCAAAAATTACATATCATTCATTTTATGTTATAGATTTAAAAATTAAAATTTCAAAATGCTAATGAATTTTTTAATAGTAATAAATTATAAATTTAACTTATAATTAATTAATTATAATAAAATAAAATAATTTTTTTAACATTTCCAAAACAAATGTTGGAAAATTCTTGGTTGATGTATTTGTCTCAATGTTTAAAATTAAATTCTTGTTTTGTATGTCATTTCAAAAATTTATAACATGTAAAATTAAAATTTTCAATATTAACTACAATATATTTTTAAATAATTGTGTTTCTATTCACATATCGACAAACTGTGCGCACTTGATATCTTTACACATGAAATTTAAGTTAAAATGTTTTTGAGTTCATGATATTGAAACCTAATTTAGTGTTAACATAATATTGAAACTAAATACCATGCAAATTTGTTACACCAAAATTTTGTGGTACTTAATTATATGTAGTTATTTAGAATATTAGGTGACTAGATCTGGATGCTACTACTAAGTACTAACTATTATGCTGATTGCAGTAATAATATAGACTATCATTGATCTGGTTTGTTGAGATACCAGTATTAATCACTGATTAGATCATATACATTTTCCACAAAAACTTATTTGAGGTGAACGTTTTCCTTTGTAGGTCTATCCCAGCCATGGTTTAAAATTCTAATAGAAAATTTCACCATATCCACTTAATGTTTTATTGGCAATAATCTCATTTGCCCACGCATTCTTCCACTATTTTTACCAATCTTCACCCTAAATAAAATAGGCACTTGGGTGAAAAGAAAAACTATTTTATTTCGATAGTTTCCTCTTAAGCAAAAATAAAATAAAGGAATATTACACGTTGTACCCTTATAGTTTGGCGAATTGTCTGTTACATTCGTATTTTGAGTTTCGTATATGTTGTACCCCTATAATTAAATGTTAATGTACAACATATACAATTTTGACCTTTACTGTCAACTACTCTATTAAGTCAATAATTCATGACTACTCTGCCCTCCCAAACAAAAACCTCCATTACCAACCTCAAAAATTAATCACCACTTTCTCCTCCAAATACATTTCAAAAACTAAATGATAATTTTTAATTGGATTCTCCTCCAAATCCACACACAATTCATGACGGTGGATCAGCTCACCACCAAAGCCCCATACTCAAACTTCCTGGCAAAGTCCACAGCAGCCATAGAAGCAACAACAGCGTTTCTTGGCAAAGCAGCCCGCTTCGTTTGTGCCGAAAGCGACTCCTCAGCAGCAGTAGCAGCGGCAGCGGTGACAGCATCATCATCGACGACAAGGACAATCGACGGTGGGGGTGGCAGCGACACTAGAACGGCAACTTGAACTGTTGTACCTTCCCTAACCCTAATTAACCATGGATCCTTCAAAAACCTCTCAACGAGCCCGATTTCGGTGGAAAAATCGTACACACGGCCAAATTAGCCTGCTTAGAAAACCAATTCAACACCTTCCAACATCCTCAAATGCAGCCGGTATCGATTCAATGACAGAGAGAGAGAGAGAGAGAGAGAGAGAGAGAGAGAGAGAGAGAGGTGAGTGGCGCTTTATTGCTGGCTGGTGCTTTGGCACCCAAAGTTAAGTGGCTCTTATTAAACTCTTCAATGGCATATTTCCAACCCAGAAGAAAGAACTCAAGATTTCCCTTTTTTTTGTTTTTGATATTTTTCAGATCTAAAAGAAACAAAATAAAGAACATATATTTTGGTTTGGGAGGGTATTTTAGTAAACCTTCTTGGCACGGTTGACTGATACTTAACGAAGGTTGCAAAATTGTATACGCTGTACATTAACATATAATCATAGGGGTACCATATACACGAAACTTAAAATGCGAACACAGTGGACATTTCGCCAAACCACGGGGGTGCACCGTGTAATATCCCTAAAATAAAATAAAGGCAAACAAAAACAAAGAAATTCGAAAGTGCCTAAATGGTGTATTGGCAAATCAAACTGAGAACAGATTATGGCCGTTTGAGATTTGTTTTTTTACTTCCTAACGGAAATGCCCAGGACTTTCATCACGGAAGCTTCATCAAGTCTAGTGACTGCTGTACAGTGAGATTCTGCGTTGAATTCATGTGTTTGATCCTTTAGGAAACTCTGCATGGGAGTTATGGCCACCATTTAAAAAACAAAACCAATTCGCGCTTGAGCTGCTGTACAGTGAGACACTGATACAAAAATGTCTCTTTCATCAGTACATAATCTAACCCAGATGGTAGCAATGCAAGATCACATTGCTGAATCGCGCCACAACAAAAAATCAACAACTTAGAATTATGTAAAGGAACAAAAAATTCATATTTCCTTGGTCAGGTAAGGGTAAGATTTGCATGAGTGACGACTATGATATACCAATGATCACAAAAAAAACTAAATTTTCGAGCTCAGTAAACTAGTAAAGAACTTTTAATAACAGTAATTTCCAAAACAGCATCCACGACAACACTACAAACATCTCCTACCTCAATTAAAGAAGACGAGAACAAACAGTACAACGAACAGAACCACCAAAAACAATATCATCATAATCTGGCCCTTGGCTCCTGCCTTCTTCATGACAATTGCCACCTTTTTCTGCAGAACAGATAACAAGATAAACACACTTTTGAAGAAACAGAGGAACATATCATTTTCTTCTCCTTACAGCAGAGAGACAGATTAGTCAAGGAGCTGTACTACATATTCTGGAAAAACAAGGGGAAAGAAAGGCAAGGAAATAAAAACCCCTATCTGAGCAGAATACCTGAAGAAAATCCAGCCTGTTCGAAGTACTATCCATTTCAACACCCAAATCATCAATGATCTTCTCCTGCAACAACAAAAAGAAAAACTTGAGTCACCCCGACCAATATTGTCACATGATGTTTCAACATATAACGTGTTGGATTACTGAAAACAGGGCCGACCCCCCCTCCCCCCTCAAACGCATATACAATGTCATGGTTAAGTCCACATGAATTATTATGCTAACCTGTGCAAGCAATTCATCATGAAT
Organism: Tetragonia tetragonoides; assembly: GCA_038025085.1. Taxonomy (NCBI): domain Eukaryota; kingdom Viridiplantae; phylum Streptophyta; class Magnoliopsida; order Caryophyllales; family Aizoaceae; genus Tetragonia; species Tetragonia tetragonoides. The sequence goes on from CM076139.1 coordinate 14,045,559, forward strand.
AGTAAGCCCAACGCTTCCAATTCTTTGAACACTTTGACTCAGCTCATCAAGCTCTTCATCCTGTTGTCTGCATAAAAACAAAAGTTACGCGACATATGTGAAACAAAGACGACATCGTTCTGCCAGAATAAACCTTATAGACCAAGTGCACATCTGTTACACAAGTGCTTTGCAGGAATATACAATATTATTTTCATTGGATTATAAACTGCTAACTTTCAGATCGAACTTATTGCAGATCGAATATTAAGCCACATTGCCCAAAGGTGCCTATTGTTGCTCCATATTTCATTAAGGTAAAAGATGATTGGAGTTCTGGGGTTCATAACTGAATTTAAACTAGCACATCTGAAAATTCGCTTGCTTTACAAGATTAAGAGCATGCAGCTAGCTCCAAACAAACACATACATCCAACACCATAGCCTTTCAGAATAATGAGAGCACTAAGAAAATTTACCAAAATCCCGATCTTTGAAACAAGGATGCAAGAAAATGACATGTGCAATTGTAACACATGCAAAGAAATTTAGACATTACTTTATTAGAAGCAATTGTCTGTCTGATTCTGATGAAATGAAGTCATCATTATGATGCCCAAACTGGTTGGACCTCTCTGTCTGATGTGAATGATCCATTGGAAGCCTCATCAGTTCCCGGTGTGCGTCATGATAGCTTGGCCCCTTTCCAGCTGATAGTGTTTTCTTCACAGTGCCCACCTAATAAAAGTTAGCAGAGAACAGTGAGGAAGGCTTTCTTGTAAAATTCTCTGGAAAAAAATAGTCATATTGCTGAATGCTGATCCTTCTCTCTGTTGGCCTTGACGACCTTGTGCAGACATTTTGCAGATAATTAGGGAGAAGAGAGAATAAGAGGTAGATTATAATTCCCTGAGAAAAAGTGTAATGGTATGAGACTCGCATGCATGGGTATGTGTGCCCAATTCATACATGCATTTCATTGAGATTAAAATGTACCTAGGAAGACTATTTGAATGAACTAGCAAATGACCTAGAATTTATTTAGTAGAATGAACCTAGACCAAGAGAAGATTATTAATGGAATCCTTTAAAAGTACCACATAGAGCAGTCTAAAAGTGGCAAGGCAAATGAGAATCACTCCCATTTTTTCTTTTCTTATCCGCTCTATGCAGCTATTTGGGTAAGATGTGGTCTTGGCTGCAGAACTCTCATATTTCCATCTAGGCAGTATGTTCAGTGATTTGGAATACAAAAGGAAGGTATTTAGTGCGATTTAACAAATAGAACTTTCAATCATCAAACACATTCAGAGATAAAGCAGATCAGTTATTTGGACTTAGCATAGTAAAGCTCAGTTTTCTTTGGCGCATAAAATCAAGAATTTAATGCAAGAACAGTTAAATTTTCACCCTCAGGAATTGTGTAGGTGTATTTTGAGGGTTTTGATTGTGTTTGTAAAACCTGGTATATGCCATGTTCAGAAAGTATGGAACTTATCCACTCCCGCCCCAATCCTGACCTAACATTTGGACTTAGCATTGCAAAGCTCAGTTTTCTTTAGGATAAAATCAGGAATGGCAAGAAAAAATCAACTTTCTGTAGGTGTGTTTTGAGAATTTTGATTGTCTTGGTAAACCTGGTATGCCATGTTCCATCATGTTCAGAAAGTAATGAAGTTATCCTCTGCCCCAACCCTGAGTGGGTAGCTCAGAACTCTGAGATCTATTCAGAGGCTACCAGTTCAAGCCCACTGGCAGTGTTGCTGACAGGTCCGTGGGATTACTTGGGCAAAGCCTAGACATCAATTATTGCATAGACCTCGGGTCCACGTAGCTATGCACACCCTATAAAATTATGCCTTGAAAATGAAAATACGACTAAGAAAAATGAAACATAGAACGAAACTATGACTAAAAAAATGAAACTCATTCGGTGCAAAATTTCATTGTGTTCACACAAGTATGGTCCAAAGCACAAAAGTTATAAGCTTGGAATAAAAAGGACCAAATCGAAATGGCTCATTAATCATTAAACTATCTGTTTCTGCTTACTCAACATGAAATAGTAAATGGTCCTTGCACTTTGCATCAATAATCTAATGGAAACAACCTCTTCAACCCCCTCCCCCCTCGACAGGGGCCTCTTCGGAGGTACTGGAGTGATGTTGATGTTTAAGTTAAAGTCGGAAAAATTATGCAGGGACCCGGAAGCCGAAAATCGAAGGCTATAATCCACGTTTTGTGGGCATCCTGGAGGCCCCGGAACGAAGGTTTATATTTTCGCACGACATGGCACGGGACACCCCTAGGGATAGGGGTGTTCATGGTAGGTTAACCGAACCGAAAGGTTCACTCGGTTCGGTCAACCGATATTTCGGTTCGCCAATTTCGTGAACCATAACCGTAACCGAAAATACAAGTTAACCGACTTTCAGTTAACCGATTTTTCCGGTTCGGTTATAAAGTTAACTGGAAACCGTACTTATATGATTTTTATAGTATAATTAGCTACTTTTAAACATATTTAAAAAAAATAGAAGCTGTGATAAAAAAAAAATAGAAGCTAAATTTACTATTTAGATTCGATAAGACATAGTCAAAATAATAAAGAGATATAAATTGCATGAATTCTTAGTTATTAAACATTACATACAAAGCTTTAAATAGAAAGTTCGTAAAAAAACATAATAAAATTTTAAAAAAAAAGCTTAAAAAATATTTTTCGGTTTTTCAGTTAACCGAAATCTCCAAAATCGTGAACCTAAACCGAACCGAGAAACCGAAAAAATATTTGGTTCGGTTAACCGAACCGCTTTAAACAAAAAAATAGGTTCGGTTAACCGAATTTTCGGTGCGGTTTTTCGGTTTTACGGTTTGCTTTTTCGGTTACGGTTTTCTTGGACACCCCTACCTAGGGGACATGGCAGGGCCCTTGGGTCGGTTATTGGGTCTCTAATAGGCGTGGAAAGGCGTTTTTAAGGGACACCAATGTAAGGGCCGAAACACCGAAAGCATGGGTGAAATCGAAGTTCAGGGATCGGATGCCCTCCCGGGGCACGGAGAGTCCTCTAAGGTCATGATAGACCCCACAGAAAAGTTTGGGCGAAAATGACAACCGGGCCCTGGGAAGCCGAAAACGAAGGTTAATCTACGTTTTTTGGGCTCCTAGGAGGCCAAGGAACGGAGGTGGATATTTTCGCACCACCTCGCAAACGACACCCCTAGGGGACATGGAAGGCACCTGGGGTAGGCTATCGAGTCCCAGATAGGCTTGTAAGGGTAGGCTATCCAGTCCCAAACACCGTTTTTGGGCATCTTGGAGGCCCCAGAACGAAGGTTTATATTTTTGCACGACATGACATGGGACACACCTAGGGGACATGTGAGGCCCCCTGGCTTGGTTGTCGGGTCTCTAATAGGCGTGGAAAGGCGTTTTTACGGGACATCAATGTAAGGGCTGAAACACCGAAAGCATGGGTGAACGAAGTCCAAGGATCGGGATGACTCTCCGGGGCACGGAGAGTCCTCTAGGGTCGTAATAGACCCCACATAGAAGTTTGGGCGAAAATGACAACCGGGCCCTGGGAAACCGAAAACGAAGGTTATATCCACGTTTTTTTGGCTTCTGGGAGAATACATAACAAAGTTGGATATTTTCGCACCACATCACACACGACACCCCTAGCGGACATGGGAGGCCCCCGGGAGAGGCTATCGAGTCCGAGATAGGCTTCTAAAGGGTAGCCTATCGAGTCCGTTTTTTGGCATCCTAGAGGCCTCGGAACGAAGGTATATATTTTTGCACGACACGGCAGGGACACCCCTGGGGGACATGGGAGGCCCCCGGGTCGGTTATCGGGTCCCTAATAGGCGTGGAAGGGCATTTTTACGGGACACCAATGTGAGGGCCGAAACACCGAAAGCATGGATCTGGATGCCCCTCCTGGGGCACGGAGAGCCCTCTAGGGTCATGATAAACCCCACTGAAAAGTTTGGGCGAAAATGACAACCGGTCCCGGGAAGTCGAAAAAGAAGGTTATAATAATTCACGTTTTTTGGGCTTCTGGGAGGCCACGTAACAAAGTTGGATATTTTCGCACCACATCGCACACGACACCCCTAGGGGACATGGGAGGCCCTCGGGGTAGGCTATCGAGTCCCATATAGGCTTATAAGGGGTAGGCTATCGAGTCCATTTTTTGGGCATCCTGGAGGTCCCGGAACGAAGGTTTATATTTTCGCACGACATGGCACGGGACACCCCTAGGGGACATGGAAGGCTCCCTGGGTCGGTTATCGAGTCCCTCATAGGTGTGGAAAGACGTTTTTACGGGACACCAATGTAAGGGCCGAAACACCGAAAGCATGGGTGAGATCGAAGTTCAGGGATCGGGATGACCCTCCTTGGGCACGGAGAGTCCTCTAGGGTCATGATAGACCCACAGAGAAGTTTGGGTGAAAATGACAACCGGGCCCCGGGAAGCCGAAAACGAAGGTTAGTATCCACGTTTTTTGGGCTTATGGGAGGCCATGTAACAAATTCGCATCACATCGCACACAACACCCCTAGGGGACATGGGAGGCCCCCGAGGTAGGCTATCGAGTCCCCAATAGGCAAGGGTTGGGCTATCGAGTCCCAAACACCCTTTTTTCGGCATCCTGGAGGCCCCGGAACTAGGGCCGCTAATCGAGCGAGCTAGCTCGTGAACTACTCAAGATCGACTCGGTCCAAGCTCGATAGTAGCTCGACTCGAGTCAAGCTCGGCTCGAACTCGAATCGTATCCTTAACGAGTCGAGTCGAGCAAGCCTAAACTCGACTCGGAAAGCTCGCGAGCTACTCGATTTGTATAGCTTTCCAATATAAAAAATAAATAAAAAAATAAATAAAAAAAAAAAAAAAATTATGAGGGGCACAAAAGACAATACAAATTATTTTTACAAACTTACAAATTCCATTATGAGAAATAAGGAAAGACAATACATTAAGAAAATGATCAAAAATCCCTAAAAAACCAAAAAGAGAAAAAAAAGAAAAGGAACAAAAGAAAATGAAAGACACAAGGAAACTAGAAAGAACCATTCGCAAGTCAACACCACAAAGGAGACTAAAAATAAAAAGTGGCACACAAGAAGTAAAAGACAAAAAACCAAACCAAAGGAAAATGAAAGAAAAAAAATTAACAACAAATGGAAATGAATGGCTACCGTGCTACCGCTTGAAGCCTTTCAAAAGAAAAGGCAAGCATCCATATATTTGAAAGAGTCCCACATCGCTCAACTAAGGTAAAAGCTCATTACCTTTGTTCTATAAAAAGCATGTGATACCAAGCTTACTGCTACCAGAGCCACAGAAAAGCCAGAGTGTAAAACTTTGTGCCTGTTTGGCTAATTAGTGGCCCAGCCCAATGTCTGGATGGGTCTAAAAATAAGTTTGGTTTTTTTGCCTTCGAATTGGGCTTGTGAATGAGCTCTTTTAGGCTTGGTTTCGAGTCGAGCCTGAATCGAGCTGGAGAATTTTCCAATCGAGTCGAGTCGAGTTTGTAAAATTTAAGCTCGACGAGTTTCGAGCTCGAGTTTGGGAAAGTCGAGCTCGAGTCGAGTTTAGCTAAACTCGAGCTCGACTCGCTCGATTAGCACCCCTACCCGGAACGAAGGTTTATATTTTGGCACGACATGGCACGGGACACCCCTAGGGGACATGGAACATGGGAGGGCCCCCTCGGTCGGTTATCGGGTCCCTAATAGGCGTGGAATGGCGTTTTTACGGGACACCAATGCAAGGGCCAAACACCGAAAGCATGGGTGAAATCAAAGTTCAAGGATCGGACCCTCCCGGGGCACGGAGAGTCCTCTAGGGTCACGATAGACCCCACATAGAAGTTTGGGCGAAAATGACAACCGGGTCCCGGGAAGCCGAAAACGAAGGTTATAATCCACTTTTTTTGGCTTCTGGGAGGCCACGAAACGAAGGTGGATATTTTCGCACCACATCGCACACAACACCCCAAGGGGACATGGGAGGCCCCCGGGGTAGACTATCGAGTCCTGGATAGGCTTGTGAGGGGTAGGCTATCGGGTCCCAAACACCGTTTTTTTTGGCATCCGGGAGGCCCCGGAACGAAGGTTAATATTTTCCCACGACACAGCACGGGACGGGACACCCTAGAGGACATGGGAGGCCCCCCAGGTCTTGTCATGGGTCCGTGATAGGCGTGGAAGGGCGTTTTTACGGGACACCAATGTAAGTGCCGGAACATCGAAAACATGGGTGATACTGAAGTTTGAGGATCGAGATGACCCTCCCGGGGCACCGAAGGTCCTCTAGGATCTTGATAGACCTCCCGGAGAAGTTTGGTCAAAAACAACAACAGGGCTCCGGGAAGCCGAAAATGAAGGCTATTAATCATTAAACTATATGCTTATTCAAAGTGAAATAGCAAATGCTCCTTGCACTTTGCACTTTGCACTTTGCATCAAGAATCAAATCGAAACAACCTCCCCCTTGTCGTGCCCTTTGGAGGTACTGGGGTGATGTTGATGTTTATGTTAAAGTCGAAAAATACAGGGCTTCTTCCTGTGCTTATGAACTCCATGAAAAAACAATATCCCTTGGGTTTTCTGAATCAAAAGGCAACTCCTGTATATTCTAAAAAACGAACAGATTTCTAAGAGCTGTTTCCTAGATCCAGTAGCAGTGCTTTGGTTTCTTCCAATAACTAAAAAGTGTATCTTGTCTACATTGGGGTTTGCCTCACCCTGAGGTGGTGGGATTCAATTGGAATGCAAACTCAAAAATTCAATAAAGAGAATCAAAAGACTCTTAAAACAAGTTAAACACTGGCCTACAGTGTTCCTTAGCTATCAATGTCATTTTGTTTTGTGCTACAAGCTGATAGCAAGCTTATTAGTACCTGATCACGTGCAGTTCTGGTCCATCTCCGACGTTTTTCTAGCTCTACCAAATCAATGCCATATTTAGCAGGATCTCGAGCAGCCACAGAAACTGCTTTGTCCAACTCATCAACCTTCCTATCAAGAAACAGGTTTTAGTTATGCACATCACAGCCCAATAAGACCAGGGAAGGTAAAGAGATAAAGTAAAATCAAATGTTTAGATGATTCTTGAATAATAAATAGATACAGTAACACTAAATGTCAGATGTTTCTTGCATGCCTAAGTATTCAGGAATGCAACATACCACATATCAACCACAGCTGCACAGATCAAGCATTAAGCAGGTCAAATAGAAACTTAGAAAGGGACAAGGGTTTGTTGCTTCGACCAAAGAGTAATTGCATGACCAAATCGAAAACGGAAAAAGTAAAACTAAACAAAGAAATTTCCATATGAATTTCAAATAGATGATTAAGTTAGGAAGACAGATAAAGCAGTTTTTTAAGTCTTCAACATGTGGGCACACAGCAAGTTAAAAGTAATCCTAGTTCCCACAAATAAAGGGCTTTGCTTTACAACAGATCACCACGTGCGATACCACGAGCAAGACATTTTACCCAAAAGGACTCAAAAAGAAAAGGAAAAAAAAAGGAAAGAAAGATGCACACCCTAACCCTTAAAGCATCTAAAAAGGTGGGACTCTTCTTCAGTCCCATCTTTTACTTTCTCACTGCCATGTCACAAACAAGAACTGCGACCGTAGATGGGACTTTCTATTCACCAATGTAAGCACCCAATCCGAGGAAATACTAGATAATGTAATATAAACAGCAACAAACAAACATCAGGTCCCACATGTTACAACCCTCTGCAGAGGTACGGTCTCATGGAACTTTTGCTGCAATGAGAAATGAAGAGATAAAACACTCATTGTCCATCGCACATGCTCCAATAACGCTACACTTTTGAATTTATTACAGGCTATAGACCTTTAAGATGTCTAGAAGGCTAAGACACAATATCAAATTTAGTATTTCAACCAAAAAAAATACTAAAACATGTCGTTAGTATAAAACATTGGCTAGCATGTTAATCATCTTCAAGGGTAAATTCTAATTACAAGCCATATAACCAAACTTTGTTAATGCTTTAACAACTTTACTTACTAGTCATGATGCCACATTACCAATTTCTTTTCGGAAGGAGGGAGTATATATACACATGGTCAAAGACAACGAATTTTGACCTCAAAAATTAAAACAAGCCTATTCTTTTGGGATGGAAGGAGTAAAATTGTTGACGTAGTGTAGATTTACTTGCTAATCATGATGCCACCTTGCCATTCTCTTGATTACATGGATCAAGAATAGGTTTTTGGGACGACGTCTTCAGGGGGAGTTTTGGAACAGAACATGTTGCTTGTAACAATTAGTACATATAAATGGGAAAACATGATAAGTAGATATTAAGGGTGTGTTCTTTTCCTCTGAACTGAGCTGAGCTGAGCTGAACTGATGGTAATATGTGAGAGAAAAATTATTATTTGTGAAGTCCGAGCTGAAGTGAACTGAACTGAATAATCTGATCTGAACTGTACTACTGACCAAATAAGTGGAAAAGAGCACACCATAAGTTCTAGTTTTTTTAGTCAACTTTTATTTTTGGATCATGCTAGCATCAGCTAGAAAGTTAGCATTTATAGTCTGTGCAAGAGTGCTGGAGACACTTCTAGTCTTATGTTCTCTAGATGCCTTTATCCAAGCATGTCGGGCAAGGGACTTCATCTTGGTAGCAAATTCAGTAATCTTTATCAAAACATAACTTGCTAGAGAACTCATTTGATAACTCACACAAGTAAAATAAAAAATCAAATACGAGTATTTTCAGAATCAACCACAGCCAAGATAGATCAATCACACCCTGGCAGAATATCAAACACATCCCAGAACCCAAAACAATCTCGAGCAAAAACTTCAAATTCAGACACATCTCATATGCAGAAACTTAAACACATCTTCAGGGTATCTGGTTTTATATAATATTATCAGAGTAATGGACCCACAGAACTTCAACTTATCAAGAGTCACAAACATGGATTTTCATTTCTTCAATACATCTATTTATTGCACTTCAATTTGTACTTGTAAAATACCAAAAAGCATTTACATAACTCACAAAATCATTTATCATATTGTCATGCAAATATTGAAGAATATAACTTGCACACACAAATCCTTTTGAACACACACAAGAACAAAAACTCAAAAGAACTAATCTGATAGGCCCTGAAGTTAACGACCAGGAAAACCTTGAGTTAACCTGAGGGGACCAATGTCGCTGACATTTACTACTGCGAGTTAATAACGAAAAGTTGAAAACAAAACAGGATGCAATCCATAATTCAGGTGAAACACAGCCACAGTCAAAAACAAAATGACTTACAGAACTTTGAGGCAAGACCCTGGCACCAAATTCTTTCTTCTTTTTGTTCTTCTCATTTTTCATTCGCTCTTTGTCCTTTTTAAGCCACCTAGAATTACTTTGTGATGGAACAAAGTTCAACCATGTACCAATGTGCATGTTTATTTTCTTATTAACATACTAAACAGTATTTCTTTTATCCCAATATAATTAACTTAAACCCATATTAGATGTTACAATCTTGCCAACAGAATGTTTAGAATACCAAAACATAATTCCACAGTTAGTTAGTAATATTCGTCCTTAAAGGGGGTCAACTGGGTTCAGGGCCCCTGGGATTAGTCAAGCAAAGCTTGGATACCCATCTTATCTATTAAAAAGGGATCAGTTTGGAGGGGTATAAAACACAGCTGACGCAAAAGAAAGAATAGGTCCAGTCCATGAAAAACATCTAAGCTAGCTACCACGAAGAAAAGCTGCTAACAACAAAGATAAACAATGAAGTAGGAAGCTTTTTTTACTAGTGCCTATGGGTCATTAAAATCCAGTAAGAAGCTTATGCCTGGTTCTCCTGAACGACCATTTTTTTTAGATAAGAAAAAATTTCATTAATGACTCCTTAAGTATCACAATAACCAAACCAGCTTTTCACAAGTAGACTCAGAAACGTCACAACAGAATGTAGATGATCTTTTTCATCTCAAATCATTTAGATCCCAGAAGGAAACCATGATCACATATTAACACAACCATGATTACAAAAGTGAGAGTAGCAGAGCAAATACCTGCCACTCAATGCTCTCACAACCAGAAAGGAGCTCCTTACTAAATTGTACTTGCTCCCCAGTATCCGACGCACGTTCCCATTGGTGAAAACTTGACAGTAGCTTATCAATCTAAAAAGCAGAACAATTGTTCAATCAACAAGATAAGATATAATCTAAACGCCAAAGAAGAACAAAGGTGGTATTATGAAGGTATAATGTGTGATGAAAATTGAAAACGTGACAGAAGTACAAGGTCTAGTTAACAACCAGTAACATTGAAATCAAAATTAATAAGATAAGCAAGAATGCATCTCCAACTTAACAAATCTTACTCCACTGCAAAATGATATTTTTTGACACGTTTGTGCTGTTCTACAATCTACGACTTCTGAGTTATGTCTGCTAGATTTTTCAGGTGCAAGATAAATTCTTATGATATAGTGTATTGGCAAAGCCATAATCACGTATGACCCAGAAAAAGCTGTGATGTGGATAGCTCCATGCTTTCAGCTAGGAAAAGCACTGATACCTCTGTAATGTAAAACAAAACGGACGATTGACCTTATGCTAACCAACCAACCTGCCCACCCCAAAAAACGCGCAGCCTTATAAAGGGATTGCAAAACACAGACAAGATGGTCACCAAGCATAGTGTATTGGCAAAGTCATAATTCCTACTATCCATATATAGACTGAAACAATATCATTGAAGTCCAAGACTCAAGAGAATATTCTCCATGAACCTTGCCTAGAGTCTATCATACAAATTGCTCCAACACACCAAACATATCTCCCTTGTCTTCACAAAGAGCCACTTCTAAATCCCTCACATTGGAACCCTTATCCGAATATTCCTACAATAATATCCAGTTCCTCTTAAGGTATTGTCGCTTTCACCACCTAATATCCGAATCCACAAATACAATACTCAGGGCACCTTAAAAAGATGGTTCTTTTCATGATTGAAGCAGATACTCACTTCTCTGATTCAACGAACTAACTTCAATCAAACACATATCTTCATCAGTTTTCTTAACCTAATGTGAAATTTCTTAGTGGGTTAGGTAATCATAAGCCCTAGGCAATTCATCATAATTTCACTCAACATTACATAAATAGCTCTAGGTATTGTACCTCAATTTTACTTAATTTCTGAAATACCAACTCAGTTGATGTATCCTCAACCAATAAACATCCTGTAAGCCATAACCCTTATACCCAATCTAACTGACATATCACACAATACTAATACTTTACCCTAAACAAAGACTAACACTTTACAAGCAAAAAACCATATTTCATATTAAACCTACTTTACTTGGGCATAATTCTACCTAATGAAAGAAACCAATAGGAGATTACAAAAACTAGAGATTACCCAGATTCTGAAACTGAAAAAGTAATCGCAGAACTGACTAAGGCTGCCCAGATCAAACCCAAGAAGTTTGAATTAACAGCAAATTGGACATCAAAAAGTCATGACGAATCAGATTTATTTGAAAATAATGATGAATTTATAGTAATAATAGAATACTTACGGAATCTTGGATCTCCTCCTTAACAATGTAAAAGGGATCTTGAGCAGAGGACATGTGTAATTCTCCGAAATGCAAACGATCTCCTCTTCAAGTAATTTTTTTTATGTCAATGAAAGGTTCGGTGAAGCGGGTGGGCGATGGCAAGAGAGATCGGAGAGAGAATTGTAGAGACAAGAAATGGAACCTTTAATATATACTTAACTTGATTTGATTTGATTTGAGTTGAGTTGCTTGATGAGCTTGGTTTAGAAGGGGAGAAGAGATGAGCTTTGTTTAGTAAGTTGGATACAAATGACAGAAATTGCGAGAACTCAAGGAAGAGCAGCGCGAGCACGGGGTTTGCGCGTGCGTCAGTTGGTGAGGATTTGAGGAAAATTACAAGTCTAATTTTGGCCTGATCAACATATGTGTCGGAAGTCTTTACAACTTAACATGTATCCATCATGTATATATATATCGAAATAAAACATTACTAAAATGATACTATTTTAAAGGGCAAATTACAAAAAATAACACCAACTTTGATGCGTGTGCAAAAAATAACACGAACTTAACCATGTAACTAAAATAACACCAACTTAACAACTTTGTACTGCGCGTATCACTAACGTCATCGACGGCCTTGTATTCCATCGGAATATGTTGACGTGGCACAAAGATGTGGCATATTGGAGGGTAATTTAGTAATTGAACGATAGGAGGGTAAAAGGCTTGAGAAAAAGCAAAACGAGGAAGGGGAAAAAGGCCGCAATTACTGAGCTTCCTTTGAGAAAAGCAAGAGACTGAGAGCATCAAAGGAGAAGAACACAAGATTTCAACAATCAATCCTTTGGAGTTATCCAAGGAATCACCATTCACAACGTCAAAAATTCTTACCCTTGTGCTTGTGGGGCAGGCAAAATCAAATACTTGTTACGTTTAGGTATGCTTTAAAAATTCATTAAACAAGTATTTTTGATATTGAAGTGTGTGTTAATGGTAATATCTTTCTACTACTACTTTATGTCATTGATAGTTGGATGAAAATTAGGGTTTACTAGGAGGTGACCCGTGCTATGCATGGACTATCCTTTTACTCCATCGTTTTAGAAAAAACCTTAACATTTATTTATTCACGGTATTCAATGCACCACTTTCATCCTAAATAGTTGTATTTATATGCATGTATAAATTATAAAAAAAATTGATTTAAAATAAATCTAACAATAGTACTTTTACATTGTAAATCTTTATATTTTTTCATAAATTAATGGTCAAACTTTGTAAATTTTAAACTTCAAAAAACAAATATTAAGGTTTCTCCGAAATGGGGAGAGTATTACTATACTTTTAATATGCCCAGATAAATATTTTTTGGTTTTTTAATAAATACTAATATATTTTTGAATGAAAATGATAATGGTTCAAAATGTTATACATGTCCAAAGTAATTGGCTTACCTCCAAATATCTATCACTAACCTTTGAAAATAATAAAATGATAATATCAACACCTAACCTACCATTGTACATCAAATATGAAACTTGACAAATTGTCACTCTAAATGCAACTCTGTTTGTCACTTTATTTGATTGGTCATATCCTTGAAAATTTTAATCACATGTCAAACTGGTGATTATACCCTCAGCCAGTTTGATCCCATCTGATTGTCCCTTAATGCGTGTTTTGCTAACTAGAATTTGAAAGTTGAAAGTCTAACATTCGTTCGAATGAAAAGAAATAAAAATGCGAGGAATCACCATCTAAAAAAATGATCAAGACGTGATACTTTTAATTACTTGCGCTTATACCCAAAACTATAAAACACTTAATATATTATGTGCATCTATTCTCACAAATATTCATCATCTACACCCAATTTGAAGTTTTTATTAATATTTTTTTGAATGCAAATAGGATTTATTATAGAAAACTAATCGCATGGGAATTAATATAAGTTTCCTATTGTTGAATAATAACCAGTTTGATCATAGTATATGTTAATCTGTGATTTCCTAATTAGAATTTGAAAGTTATAAGATTAAGACTTGCAACATGAAAGCAAGCTTAGTTAAGATAGTACATTTAAACAATCTCACCATAAAAGCTATTTAACAATTTATAAATGAATAAGTATCTTTAATTATATTAAATTATGCATTTCAAAATAGTGACCCAAAAAAAAGTTCAATTACAGAAACGATTGACCATTCATTTCGTGCCACTTACGGAGGCAACTTATGCTACACATAAATTGTCACTACTTTTATATCTTTTTTCTTAAGTTACATTTATATAATAAAAAAACAAATATTACTTAAAAATTTATAGTCACCGATCAAATTATGACACATGTCATACCACTTATGCTTTATCCGTAGACATATATACATTTGTCACCCAATATGATATTGTAACCCAGATATATTACTTTAGAAATTGTGACTTCAAAAGTGACCATTGTCCCTTATCAACCAATATCTCAAAAATATTAATCACATGTCACTTATTAGGTGTATGTGTTATCCACAAATATAAAACTTAGTTAAATATGTAACCCTCTTGTCATATAACCAAAGATAATCCTCATACATTCAAGTTAGTTGTCAAATAACCTACTCCCCTATACCAATTAATATATATTTTTATTATTAAATATTGGCATGTTTGATCAAATTGTTATATAATATGTGTCTTCCTAAATAGGTCATCTGAAAGTCAAAAGACTAACAGTTGTAAAATAAAAAATAAAATAACATCAGCTAATATAGTATATTTCTAATAATCTCATTGTAAAATATAATTTAAATTTTATGTATAAAAATCATTATTATTTTTAAAAATAATTTATGCATTTCACCAAAATGGCCCAAAAATATATTTGTACATTAAATATTAACCACTAATATTGTGTCGCTAAATTGGCAAACATGTATTATGCATAAACTGTCTCTATATATTATTTTTGTGATTTTTTTTATTATAAAATATACATAACTTTGTAAAGATAATTAAATAATAATAATTTGGCGACTCAACGTTTAAATATTTCCTACAAATGTTCGTTTGATGTCAATTCTCACGTAATCGACGCTTGTACCTACAAATACAGAATTAATAAAGAAAAAATATGTCTAAATGCAAACCCAATTTACATTACAATTATTCCACAGTTTGTTTTCTAGGGTATTATTACACAAATAAATATTAGTCACATACTCATCACATGTTACTTGTCACTTAGTCTGCGTTTATTTTTACAAATACCAGTCAAACATCACTTGAAACATACGCTGCTATTAAACCTTGAAATATAAAACTTAATAAAAAATAATAATGACTATATGTGACTCTTGTCACATTACTTGTGCTTATATCCCCCTAGTATTAGGCATATATCACTTGCAATGTCATAGTACTATTGCTTTTATACCCACAAATCACAATTATCAATCTCAATAAAAAAAGGTGACTTAAAATATAATTGTTACCGCATTACCTGCTTGTATACTTACAAATAGTTGTTAGATATCACTTGCATATCCAAGAATATAATATAAAATTCAATAAAAATGATGACACGAATTATAAAACAAAAAAGGGTAAGAGCGGTAACTTAAAATGTAACTCTTGTCACATTACTTGCACTTACCCTCACAAATATTAGTCGCATGTCAATTGGTCACTTGCTTATCACATAACCGCCACTTTCACCCAAAATAAAACAAATTGTAGATAGTTTGTTGACTTTTATTTAACATGTGCTTCGTGAAAAAATGAAAGGTCAAATGCAAAAAATCAAATTCATTATTGATAAATTAATATATTTTATCATTATAATTCTACCAATTAATTTGATTATATGATTTTTTAATTTATATTATTTATATCATTAATTGCCTAAATTATGTTAAAACTTTAATATAAACAATTGATACTCTCTATTAATTTGCATTAATTATATTAATAATCTAACCATAACCCTTTAAGAAAATGAAAAATAAGCTTTAATTAATGGCTTGGGTATAAGCCAGCCGGAGTGTGACACTTGTTATCTCACCAGCGCTTATACCCAAAAATCTATATATATAATTAGATTAGATTCGCCACATTACATTTCATGATCTAATTAGACTTTAAACGGAAAATATTTAAACTTTTCTGCAATGAAATCTCAAACTTTGGCATGATTATAGATGATTGCTATAAGCATTAGACTTATTCATCAATTTCTCAGAGTTTGGCATGATTACAAGCTTTTTAATTTCTCTTGTGACCTTTTTTGTCCTTATTTGGGATAAAATACGCATGGTATGAATCCATAATACACTTCCCTTTACTTGAGATTAAGTCATTAATTTAAGATTTTGTACTTTAGTAATTTCATCCTCTACTTTATATCATGTTTGACTTTGTAGTGGAGTTGGTTAGTAGTTCATGGTTGGGCTCCCTGTGGGTTCGAGCTCCTTACCCCTCGCCCAATTTTAGGCTTGCCCCTATTCGGGGCGTTTAATTAATTTGGTTGCTTGGCCTGGGTTAATGGGCACTTTTCGAATTCGGGGGTCTCCAATTATGAATGAAAATCATTCCTACTTTGGTACTCGAATTAGGATTCTCTCCTCGAGATGAGAAGCCCTAATTCCTTTTCTTACCTATTTAAAAAAAAATGTTTGGCATGTCCATAATTTTATATTCAGTTTTTAATTACTATTGGTTTCCTATCAAGACTTAGAAAATATGGATGGAAGTAACCCACAGATTTGAGAATAAAAATACACAACCTGCTAGAACTACTGAGCCTAATGTTGATGTCATCCACATGGCACATTTGAGTGGGCCTAGAAATGATGATGAGATGAATGAATCTGTGACAAAGATGAAAGTAAATATAGTAATGAAGATGATTTAGGTTCTGATGGCATAAGCTCAAGTGATGATGAGTTGGCTGCGAGTAGGAGGAAGTTAAAAGAGGTAAAAAAGCAGAAGAAACGGGAACAACCAAATGTTCCCGATAGCTAGGAGGAACATTAATATTAAAACGGGAACAACCAAATGTTTCCGAGAATAATAATTATTATTACTAGTAATGATGCCCGTGCGATGCACGGGTTAAGTTATATATATTTTTATTATTTTCCTTGTTATTTTATTCTTCAATATTATATATTTAAAAATATATTTACGCTAATTAAAATTGGATATGATCTTATACGTTAAGATTAAACATATTGTAAATGCATCTTATTTTGAAGTATTTTCCGATGCGAATACGATGGTACAAATATTATTTTTTTTTGAAGATGTGTAAAAGATTACATTTGCTTTTGAAGTTTCGACAAAGATTAAGTTATATCACTTATAAAACTCTAGTTATTCATCACAAGTCAAACTCTCAATTTTATTTTTTTAAAAATTATTCTAATAATACATTTAATGATGTGGCATGGCTCCAAACTCACGAAATATGCCAACTTTATATATATAGAGAAGATAGAGAAGATTATTATTTCTACAATTATTAGTATTATTATAATAATAATAATAATATCAATAATAAAAATAATAATAACTAAAATAATATTAATAATAATAATTATAATATTTAATAATTATACTAACAACAACAACAACAACAACAACAATAATAATAATAATAATAATAATAATAATAATAATAATAATAATAATAATAATAATAATAATTGTTGTTATCATTAATATTAAAACTGGGCAAAACTGGATAAAACTGGATTTTGTAACTGGTAACTGGACAAAACTGGGCAAAACTGGACAAAACTGAAAACCAGTTGAAAAGAACATGCCCTTACTTGTTAAGTTGGTGTTATTTCGGTTATATTGTAAAGTTGATGTTATTTTTTGCACACATATCAAAGTTGGTGTTATTTTTTGTAATTTGCCCTATTTTAAATGATCAAAATAGATTAAAACGAAAAAAAGTTGAACTAAAGTTGGATTGAATTGGACAATTTAACTATATTGATTTGAACTAAACTAAGTTGCGCCAAACCAAACTAAATTAAAGGTGAAAAGAACATTATTGTGAGTTCACTTGGGAATTTCTTGCATAAAACTGGACTAAAGTAAAATGGCTCATAAAACTGTTGGCACTTCTTATTTATTGTGAAGTTGCCGATGATCGTCGTCGCATTTTGGATTTCGGGTCAAACGGAAACAGCCTCTCTGTGAGACTCACACAGGGGTAAGGTTGCGTACAACCAATCCCCCCCCCTACCTTGCGTAGGCGGCAGGAGACTCTTTAGAGGCATTGGGGTAATGTTAATGTTAATGATGACTTAGAAACTTCTTGCATGTAATGCTAAGCCTTGTATCCCTAGGACTAGACATATGGTGAATTTTAGTTGCGAAATTCCCTCTAGAAAATTGGTTTAGTTTCAGTTGAACATGGATAGATTCATATCATGCTACTTCCAGTACCAAGAATATAATTTATGGAGATATTTTTTAAGATGATACGAATACTTGACAACTCAACTTTTGCAGTGGCTTGGAATTTGACCTTTTAGTGTTGAACTATCTTTTATAAAAAAGAAATTCTTTTTGCTGAAAAATACATCTTATAAGTTGTTAGTTTGTTGAAGAGTACCAACTAACAAAACAAGTGTAACAACGTTGATCTTCAAATTGAAAAGACCTCTTTACCCCTCCTTTGTGTATCTCATGATAAGGGAGTGACTCCCATTGTGTCCACCTTGAAGTGCACCTGTGTGAGTCCAATGACATTGACTTGATCTGGGAAACGGGGTGGATTTGGGTTACAAACAGGGCGGGTTATTATTGGGTCAGGTCTTTAGCATGTTGGGTTTTGGGTCAAAACAACTATTGGTCTCACAAATTTCGGGCCTAGGACGAGGTAGTTTCGGTTTGGAGTCGTTAGTAGGTTGAATCTTTTCAGGTTGAGTTTCGATCAGGTCTTAAGCAGGTTGAATTCTGATCACTTTTCGAATCGTATCAGATTTCACCAGCTTTAGCGATGACATGTGGGGCAACGTAACTCTAGCTCAATACATTGAGAGAATACTTCAAATAATAGTGGAAACTAGAAATCTATTCACCCATAAAACTAATTAAACACTCTTCAATTTTTTAATGTGGGATATAAATGATCATATAATTAAAAGTAAGAGAAAACCAAAACCCAAACTTTTGTCTTAAAACTAGTTTTCCGAAAACCTTTGCGACTAGGACTTTACCCGTGCTACGCACGAACGATCAATTTACCACTTTATTTTTTTATGTTCAAATTAATTTCTGAATTTTAAAAAAAATTATACGCAGTTATTATCCCCGCAAATAATAGTCAATTTTCACGTAGCCTATGCTTATACCAACTGGTATAATTTTTGTTATTAAACACCCGCCGGTTTGATCAGATTGTCCCCTTAATTGGTGGATCAAAATCTAAATTTATTACCTTCATTGATCCTACATATATGATTCACATATTAATTCTAAAGTTGTCGATGCTTATAATAACCACGGATATTAAATTTAATAAAGAAAAAAATGTCTAGATGCGTACCATTGTCATATTACCTACAATTTTTCTAGAAATATCAGTCACGTGTTAATCATCACATAACATGCAATTATCCCCGCAGATATTATATCACTTATCATGTAATACCCACAAGGCCACAACTATAACCTGAAAATAATGATGTTATATTGTGATCATTGTCACAAAAGATGCGCTTATCTCCATAATATTAGGCAGATAAATATTAGTCACATGTCCGTTGTCACATAACCTATACTTGTCCCCACAAATTTTAGTCAACACAAATATCACCTTCTGACTCCTATGTAATACCCACAAATATATCACCTGCCATGTAATACCCACTCATAATTGTGTCCTATATATGTTCGTATTGGTTCGTCTACTCTTACAACATGATCTGCCATTTTCCTTAAAAGTGATTTGGCAGTTTACATTCGCCAACATTGATAAGAATAGAACATAAAACCAATCGTAGAAGAATAATTAAGGTTACAATTTATTTACTTTTTGTAGGTGTCCATAATTTATTGTCATTTATTTTGGTGCAGCATTATTTATGTCATTAGCTGCTTAATAAATACATTAATCTATTATTGTGGGTATGAGCCAATGCTAGTGTGACACATGTTATATTGTGATCACTCTTCAATCATATAGTATATGCTTTTAGCAAAATCATGAGACCTTACATTTTATCTCCTTTATTTCCCATTGCAGAGAGCAAGGGTGCTTTCACGACATCCGAGTCCTTGCATTATGAATTAGCCACACTTCAAGCTGCCACTGACTGCTTCTCTAATGATCATAAGATTGGTCAGGGAGGATTCGGTGGTGTCTATATGGTAATTCAGCAATATCCATAATGCTTACATTGTTAGGTTGATGCCTTGAAGTTTATTTCAAGCCAAATTGGTGGACTATGTGTCCACATTACATATGTATGTCAATTTCTCTGTTTTTCTGTTTATTTTTTCCATCCGTTATAACATACCTAAAGAAGAGAGAAATGCCACTACACATCACATAAAATATACTTAGGTTTCAAGTAATGCACTTGCTGCAATAACTTAAAAAAAAAGAAGTTGACTACAAATCACCAACTATGATAGAGCAACACCGATGAAGATTAATTGGTTAACTTTCCAATGTTTGTTACTGTCTTAGGGAAAGTTACCGAATGGACAAGAAATAGCTGTGAAAAGGTTATCAATGAGCTCCGGCCAAGGTGATAAAGAGTTTGAAAATGAGGTTAGGCTGGTAGCCAAGCTTCAACATCGAAATCTAGTTCGGCTATTAGGATTTTGCTTGACAAGGGAAGAAAAATTACTTGTTTATGAATTTGCGCCCAACAAAAGCCTCGACTACTTGCTATTCGGTATGATATACTTTTAGAAAATCTTTGATAAATTTATAAATTATGATTATTTGAATTTAAATTAAGTGCATACCTTCACGTTACTTGAAATTATAGATTCTGCGAAACAAGGAGAATTGAATTGGTCAAGACGCTACAGTATTATCAAAGGTGTTGCACGAGGAATGCGATATCTTCATGAGGATTCTCGGCTAAAGATCATCCACCGTGATCTCAAGGCAGCTAACATTTTGTTAGACGCAGAGATGAAACCAAAAATATCAGACTTTGGCATGGCAAGGATGTTTGACATCAAACAAGTCCAAGATGATACAAAGAGAATTGTTGGAACCTAGTAAGTTTTAGATTTGTTTAGTATCTTAAATATCTTTTTCTTTGGTCCAAAGTATTTTAATTATCTTATTCTTCAGTACTGAACACTATGAGAAAATAGTATGGTCGGTTTCTTTATGCTTATATGTTTTTATGAATTTCAGTGGTTATATGGCTCCAGAGTATGCGATGCATGGACAATTCTCTGTAAAGTCAGATGCATATAGCTTTGGAGTGCTAGTCTTGGAGATTGTCAGTGGAAAAAGAATAAGTAGATTCCATCGATCAGAAATGGGAGAAAATCTATTGCGCCAGGTAAGTATGAGCTAATATTTAGCCGCACCTGTACTACTTGTCATTACAATCCCAAACTTGCACAGGTAGTATTTGGCTTCCCACAACCTTTTTAATGTACAACAACAACAACAACCTTTTTAATGTACTGTATGTAAATTAGACCGTGCACATAATCAGATTGTCATTCAATCATTTGGTTCAGATGAAATATAAAAGTATAAATATCCTCTGAAACATTAGGGGAGGAAAAAACTAAAGATGCCCATTCAATACATGTCCTAGGGTGTGTTCTTTAGGGCTACATTGGACAGAACTGAACTCAACTGAATTTAACACCACTTAGGGTGTGTTCTTTAGAGCTTACTTTGTCAGTTCTGTTCAGTTTAGGGTTGATCTCATGTCAGTTCAGTGATTTTCAGCTCAATTCATTGATGTTTAGTTCAGTTCAGTTCAGGGGTGTTATGTTCAGAAACATACATTTTGTCTCACATATAAACTATAAAGTGGTGTCCAGTCCAGTTAAGTTCAGCGATGTTCTGTTCAATTCAGTTCAGTTCAGTGGTGTTCATTGCAGTTCAGCCCTAAAGAACACACCCTTAACTGAAATGAACATCATTGAATCAAACTAAATTGAACCCCACTTTCTATGTGAGACAAAATTTATGTTTCTAAACTGAACACCACTAAACAAATCTGAACATTATTGGACTGACACGAGACCACTGCTTGAATTGAACTGAAGGTAAACTCTAAAGAACAAACCCTAAATTGATAAGCCAACCCTATAAAAAAACACTTTAATAAGCCAAATTAAAAACTCATTGGCAACATATTAAGGGTGCGTTTGTTAGAGCTGAACTTACCAGAATTGAACTGAACTGAACTGAATTCAACATTACTAAATTGGACACTATTGAACTGAACAGGACACAACTGAACTTAATTGAACACAACTTGATATGTGAGACAAAACGTATGTCTCTGAACTCAGCACCACTGAACTGAACTCAACATCATTTAACTGAATTTGAAATCACCTTAAGTTGATTTAGTAACTATGAGAATGATCCCACCAATTAGCTTATTTGATTATTAATCATCAAGGTTGTATTGGCAGGCCTGGAGACATTGGGCAGAAGGAAGACCATTATTTTCTTATAAACACCCTCCAATCTATTATTGAGGGTGTGTTTTTTAGGGCTGAACTGAACTGAATTCAAGACCAATAAATTGAAATGAACTCTACTAAAATGTGTGTTCCTGAACTGATCGAACACCACAGAATTGAACTGAACATCACATAACTGAATTGAAAATCTTAAACTGACATGAGACCACTCCTAGCTAAATTGAATTGAACTGATCGGGGGTAAGCTCTAAAAAACACACCCTGAGCTCCTCAACGTAAAATCTATGAGTCTTTGAGTAGAAATTTAATAAATCCTCTACCAATTCAAACTTATTCGCATTTTAGCCCGCCCATGACTTATTTTATCTAAAACAATCACTCTTGAGATAGAAGTATAATGTCAACAATTATAGCTTATCAAAATAAGCTTAATTATCCTTTTTTCTTTATTTCTTTTTATTCTTTAAATTTTGTTTAAAATTTTCAAAACTAATTATTTATTCATTGAAGAAATTTGAATATTTGAACATGTTGGCTATAGGGACTCATAGATCATACATGCTGGCTATAGCGTCTTAGAGTCCTCATACGTTAGACATGCTAAAAGCAAATTTCATACAAGTCCAATGGGATTCCAATCGCGAAGCAAATTGCATGCTATTGGGTGGAATAATTCACCTGTCACCAAATTAACAGGGCCCCAAATAGCTTTTGATACAGTAAGACTAATCATATTTTCTACGTAAATCTTTTTTAATACATATTCGTTAGAAAGATTTCAAAAATACTTTTAAATAATGGTCCAAAATTAAATATATTTGAACGAGTTTTAAATGGTTAAAGATCAAATTAAAAAAATAAATAATCAATTCAGTTTAGTTTTTATTCAATTTAATTATTCAATTTTTCCAATTGAAAAGAACGGAGCCTAAGCGAGGTGGAAAAAGCTAACAAGATGAAGAACATATATAAGTACGAAGTATTTCACTTTGTTGGATTTTCACATTTCTTTGTAGAGAAAAAATGATCCATTGATTCATATATATTTTCTCTGGGTTGCACCCAAAAAAAAAAAACATATATTTTTTTCTGGTGGGAATGAGCCAATCTATCTGCTTGGATATAGACATGAGACCAGAGACCAGAGACCAGAGACCACAACCTAATTGTCACAATCACCAATCCTCCTCGAGATTAAAGGTTTTTTTATTTTTTTATTATTTTTTTTATTTTTTTAACTTACTCAATAATTTGTTTGGTTCATTTCAATTCAGTCCAATTCAATAAAAAAGAACACACCATAAAAACCCTAATTACCTCTAAGAAAGTTGTCACAATCACCAAGTCAACTCCCTAGTTACTTTTCTCCTTTCTAAAAAAAAAAATAAAACTTCCAACCACCAAGTCATCACTTATTTACTAGTCAAATAGCTAGTCATCTTCTTGGCTCCAAAACTCTTCCGATGCCTTTCTTCATATACATTTGAATGCCAAAATCTTGTTCTTCTCCTCCTCATCAAACTTTTTGCTGCTAGAGCCAGCCAGCCAGCCTAAAATGTTTCACAATAATCAAATACGAGTACCATTTCCCTTCTCCTTGAGATTCATTCTCATCTTCTTCATCATATTATTTTTCCATTATTTCAAACCCTCGTCAACATCACACGATGTCGATTATCGTGAAATTCGCCGGTTAAGAATAGTTTCTTCACAAATTTATTACTCTTTTGTATTATATATATCTAGCAAGTTTATTACACTCTAATATCCTTTAATTATTTTAATTAATGATTATTTCTAATGTATAAAACAAAAAGTGATGACTCACTTGAGCATAATTTATTTGTACTTTTCTAGAATTTACATAATGTGCTTTAAGTTTTAGGAGGGTAAGAGTGTCCTATAATTTTGAATAATGTATCCTTTGTGGGTGTATTATTCCTTTTCACTGGAGTAACCGAACTGAACTGAATAGTGATTTGTGAAAGAAAACAGAAGTGTGTTCTTTTTTATTGAAGTGAAAGGTACGTTTTGCTCTTCCCTTAATCGGTCTCCTTGTCTTTATAAATCAACCTTTCACGGTGAATGTGGTGGTACGTGATGTCCTCAAATTGTTAATTATTCCGCTAATTGGATATATTGTTGAAGTTTTGCTTTTAAAGGAGGTTTTAGGGAATCCCATTTTAGGAAGGAAATTTTGCCAGATTTCTGACATAGATTTGTTAAAATTCTAGTGTATTACACTTTTTGCCTACGTACTAACTGAGGTTTTTTTTTTCCTGTTTACAGGAAATAAGAAAACAATTATTTTCAATCGTTGTTCCACTGGTCATCTCAGTGGTGATCGTTGTTACAGTCGGCATGTGCCTTTATTTAAAAAAACAGAAGAAACTTGGTATTTCGAGTATGCAATCGGGTAATAATCAATATAAACTTCAATCGTATATGGTTTTAGCAAAATCATGTCGACATAGGGCTTTGATTCTTAATATCCCATTGCAGAGAGCAAAGATTTGACGACACCCGAGTCCTTGCATTATGAATTAGACACACTTCAAGCTGCCACTGACTGCTTCTCTAACGATCATAAGATTGGTCGGGGGGATTCGGTGGTGTCTATAAGGTAATACAGCGATATCCATAATGCTTACATAAAACTCTATTCACCTCAACTAAATTTTTCTTAAATTCAGTTCAATTTAGTTCATGTGTAACTAATCACTCAGATAATTTGTTTATTTTGAAATAATTCACGATGACATATACTTGTGTCATTGTAAAGATTTCAAAACATACTTTCAAATGAATCCAATATTAAATATGTTTGGATGAGTTTAAATGGTTAAGGGTCAAGTTAAAAAAAAAAAAATCAATTCAGTTCAATTCAGGTTTTTTTTTTTCCAGGTAAAAAAAACGGAGTCTAAATTAGAGAGAAATGTCACTACCTATCACATGAAATCCATTTAGGTTTCAAGCAATGCCTATGCATTTGCTGCAAAACAAAATCTGATACTGCTTGACTACAAATTACCAACTATATATGACAAAGCAACATCGATACTACTCGGTTAATTTTTCTCAATGTTTGTACTGTTGTAGGGAACCTTACCAAATGGACAAGTCATAGCTGTGAAAAGGTTGTCAAGGAGCTCTGGCCAAGGTGATAAGGAGTTTGAGAATGAGGTTGGGCTGGTAGCAAAGCTCCAACATCGAAATCTAGTTCGGCTATTAGGATTTTGCTTGACAACAGAAGAAAAGTTACTTGTTTATGAATTTGCGCCCAACAAAAGCCTTGACTACTTACTATTCGGTATGATATACTTATCATAAAATCTTTGATTATGCTATTGATTATGATTATTTGATGTATAATTAAGTGCATACCTTCATTATATTTAAAGTACAAATTCTGCAAAACAAAGAGAAATGAATTGGTCAATGTGCTACAATATTATCAAAGGTGTTGCTCGAGGACTGCTATATCTTCACAAAGATTCTCGACTAAAGATCATCCATCGTGATTTTAAGGCAGCTAATATTTTGTTAGATGCAGATATGAACCCAAAAATATCAGACTTTGGCATGGCAAGGATGTTTGATATCAAACAAGTCCAAGATGATACAAAGAGAATTGTTGGAACCTAGTAAGTTTTATATTTGATTAGAATCTTAATTATATTGTTATTCATATTAATAAAAACTATGAGGCCAAAAATGGGGGGGGGGGGACAAGATTGAAGAAAAAACTCCTCGTGTTAGGAATAAACATGGCGGTCTAACATATAAGTAATTGCCCGAGAATAATAAGTACATATATTGGTAAACAAGAACACAATTTATTTTAGCATGGTTCTTCCCAAACAGCTGGCCGACGACCTACACTCACGATCAATCATATTATAAATCTTCACATAATTTTCAGTTTCTATCCGCATTAACTAACGTTGTGCATCTAAATTTGATGTCTCTCCTTTGAGTTTATCATAACTTTGATGACTATCTACCTCCCATAGTAGCACCTGAGGTCAATCCGATGTTTAGCCCCCTTGACTCTCACCACATTACTCAATACTTCGTGACTCTCATGAGCACAACTTGGTGGTTCTTCCAAGTATACTATAATTGACCTATGACTCGACATTTGTAGCCTCAACCATCCTATTGAACTAGAAAAGGATATATAAACTTTACCTAAATTAATCCTAGATCCTCTCTAACTCTAGAAATATATCTTTTCCTAGTTACAAACTCTTTCCTAAATATTATCTCTAAGTAATAACATTAGCAAGAAAACTACAATTATATGCTATGCCCTCGAGGAATATGACTCAGTGGCAAAGGGCGGATCTATAAGGGTAATACTGAAGATCGCTAACAAAAGATCCCGGATTCGATTCCCGACTTCCGCGTCGCACATCTCTTGACTAAGGCTCTGTTTGATTCACCTTAATTTTACTTAAATTCAGTTCAGTTCACTCCAGTTCAGTTCAGTTCAGTCCAGTTCAGTTCAGTTCAGTTCATGTGTAACTTTGTCACTCATATAACCTTTTATTCTGAAATAATTTCATGATGATAATTATGTCATCGGAAAGATCTCAAAGCATACTTTCAAATGAGTCCAATATTAACTATGTTTGGACGAATTTTAAATGGTTAACAATCAAGTTTAAAAATCAATTCAGTTCAGATCAGATCAGTTCAGTTCAGATAAGTTTTATCCAGGTGAATCAAACGGAGCCTAAATCCTACATGAAAACTAGGACAAGGTTCATGAGGGCACCCGAAAGGAGCGTACTCCCCTTTTTAGAATTATTATATGTTACATAAAACTCCCCTCTTGATTGAAGCCTCAAACTTGGCATATTTGAAGTTGAATATCTAACACTTCAAATATGATTCGATCTCGTTACGTTAAATGCTTATATATATGTTGATGAATTTCAGTGGCTATATGGCTCCAGAGTACGCGATGCATGGACAGTTCTCTGTAAAGTCAGATGCCTACAGCTTTGGAGTGCTACTCTTGGAGATTGAGAGTGGCCAAAATATAAGTCGATTCCGTCAATCAGAATTGGGAGAAAATCTTGTAAGCCATGTAAGTATGAACCATATTTAGCCGCACCTGTAATATACTTGTCATAAAACTTTTAGTATTTGGCTTCCCACAAGCTTTTCAATGTCTATAAATCAGACCGTGCACATAACTAGATTTTCATCCAATCATTTAATTGTTGATAAAGGTATAGGGAAAAACTAAGCATGACACTGAATAACTCTGTCTTAGTTAATAAGCCAAAAACTCAATGGCAACTTATGAATAAAATGATATACTAAAAAATTATGGGTTTTTTGCTTAAAACTACCTTCGGTTTAGCATTTTTTGTTTAAAACTACCGCGATTTCGCAACTTTGTGAGAAACTACATTGTTTTCATTTTTTTTTGCCAAAGACTACCATTTGACGGAAAAATGACTAACGGGGTTAACTTTGAGTGTAAATACCATATTACCCCTCACTTAAGTTAGTTGACTGAGTTAAAATCATTTCCCTCTCTTTACCCCCTTTTATTTTCCCATTAGCTCCCTCTCAGCTCACCCATTATCTCCCTCTCAGCTCTCGGTCACGCTCTTTCTCTCTCTCCATGGATGACCATGGAAGCTCCCACCTTCTTCTCTCTCCCCACTCACCCTCGCGCCACCTCTCTCTCTCCTCTGCTTCTCTTTCGTTCCTCAGCCACTCTCCTATCTCTCTCTTTTGTTCTTTGACCACCGTCATTAATGGCGTCATAGAATTCTGCCATTGACGCCGGCCAACGAAAACTTGCATGAATCGCAGACTTCCACCAGTGACAGTGCTCTCGCGAGAGGTCCGAAAATTTCAAGCGTGATTATGAGCATTTCGAGCTGCGTTCGATGGCGAAGATTGACGGTGCCGGTGAACGGTGGTGCATGACAGAGACCTTCAATTGTGAGTAAATGTTTTGCGTTTGAGAAGATTTTGATTGATTTTTGCAATTTTAAGCTTGATTATTACAATTTCGAGCTGAAATTGACGACTTCAAGCTATCAATTTTTATTTAAAAATGATAAGATAAATACAGAGAGAGATGAAAAAAAGAGGCGAAAAAGAGAGAATACCATGATATATTCTCTGATTCGTTTTCATATGGAAAAATAAGGAAAAATCCTATACCTAGAAGCCAAATAAATTAGAAATTTGAGGAAGGAGAGAAGAGAGAGAGAGAGACATGCAATGCAGAATCTAGCACCATTATCATTCATTTGAAAAATTCGAAAAATATTACAAATTTACATAATATAGGCCTCTATAAGAAAAATCTAAATAACCTAAATCTAGCACCAGAAAAAAAGAAATAATACAAATCAAAAAGTACCTCTAAATGACGAAATTTTAAGCTGTGAACATTTCCTTCAGAAATCGAGCTGAATCTTCCAAAACATGTTCATCGAGCATCAAATCTTCCAGATCGAGCTGTAACTTCAAGACCGCCATCAATGGCGATTTTTTGAGCTTGCGAGTTGCGGAAGACCGAAGAAGGAGAGAGAAAGAGAAAGAGAGACCGATTTTTTTGTCTGGACGAGAAAGAGAGAGACCGAAGGAGGAGAGAGAATGAGCTAGAAGGAGGAGATGACGAAGAATTCAGGAAACAGGGGAAATGTTTTGATAAATAAAAAGGGCATGTGAGGGGCACGTGTTTTTGGTTCATAAATGAGGGGTATTATGGTCAAATCAAGTTGTTCACACTCAAAGTTAACCCCGTTAGTCATTTTTCCGTCAAATGGTAGTCTTTGGCAAAAACAAATGGAAACAAGGTAGTTTCTCACAAAGTTGCGAAATCGCGGTAGTTTTAAACAAAAAATGCTAAACTTCGGTAGTTTTAAGCAAATGACCCAAAAATTATTCATTTAGTAATTCTAACATTTATTGGGCCTCCTATTAAGAAATACTCGCTAATAGTTGGTGACCTGATCAATGTTATATTCCTTATATATATTAATCGCATATCAATTAGTTCATTTGATTGATAGATCAATGTTTTATTGGCAGGCCTGGAGACATTGGACAGAAGGAAGACCAATGAGATTTATGGATCCAACAATATTAAGAGATTCATATTCAAATGAGGAAGTTACAAGATGCATTCATCTTGGTTTACAATGTGTTCAACAAGATACCAGAAAGAGACCAAATATGGCATCGAAAAACATTCTACAAGATTACAATAATCCTATAGTCAGTAGGGCCGAATGCGTTGGAACCGACTAACTTATATACAAGTCGATTAAAGTTAACATGTTCATATATTACTATGGGTCTGCCTCCTTGACTCCATAAAAGTCATATCCGGATTCATCTAATTTGTTTTATCCTAAATAACCTAATTGGTGTTTGATAGAATGATCCATTAATCATATAGGGAAATTCCAGTTAGTACCCAATACTTTTTTTTTGGGTGCAAAGTTAGTACCCAATACTTAAAAGTTTAAAACTTTTCCAGTTGGTGTTGAAAACGTTTTAAATAAAACATTTGGCGCCAAAAATGGCTCGATTCTTCAATTGGAAACCAGTGGGCTACTCAATTTGAGAAAGCACCGAACTTTCTCTTTCTTGCTTGTCTCAAGTCCGGCGACCACTTATGTCAGTCCAAATGAAACCTTCTCTGACATTCAAATTGCTTAACCTCATTTCAATATGCCAACTAATTGCTTGCTTGCTGGAGACAAACATCAAATGAATGGCCTGGTTACAATGCAGTTGAGTTCATCAAACGGAAAATCCTCCCACCTGTTAATTTTGGTTAACAAAATCCAAAATTTTGAAGCTACTGCCAAAAGAAAGTATCAAGAGTTTGAAATAAACTTATTGCAAAGGGACTCAAATTGGAACTTTGGAAGTGCACACCAAGTGTTCGACAAATTGCCTGAATGAAGTCAGATCAGTTTAAACTCAACTGTTTGCGAGGCAAGTAAGCTACGAGTTGGACGAGCAAATGTTACACAATGCCCAAGTCACAGCTACTGTCGTAGTCACGACACAGGCCGACTGGACGAGGCGTTGAGCAATCATACTGAGGCTATGTCCGCAATCAAGAAGCAAAACTTGAGCCAGGAAAGTCTTCTTTAACACCTATTATGCAATTTATTTCGTCAAGATCATATTTTTACTATGTGTTGCTATTTGTTGGTGAATTATTTTGAGAAAATCGTGCTCATGAATTTTAAACATACACTAGATAGGGCCATAGGGGTATACCGTATACATAGAAGGCTCAGGAGTCAGGTCTACCAAAGTTCCCAAATAGACCATTTCCTGTTTATGCACTACATTTGTGGATGTTTGTCATGTGTTAAGCTGAATAAAAACAAAAAAGGTAAAATAATTTTCTGGCAACTATCCACACGTGTAAATGTGTAATGTGTAAATGCGAGAAATGATGTGTTGGAGAGATCCAAATCCGCAAAAATATATTTTAGTTTTGGTATTTCACATTTCTTTGTTTTAGTAATATGACTGGTATGCTGATCGAAAAGTACAAAAAATGTATCCTTCTGTGGTGGAAAACCCCAATCTATCTGCTCTGTACATGGAACCGCAGCTGATAGTCACAATCACATGTCAACTCCCTTGTTAGTTTTCTCCTAAGTCTCTTAAAAAAAATCCCTTCCAACCACTAAGGCTTCACCATTATCGCCCATTTTGATCTAGTATACTTTCATTAATTATATTCCTATAGGGAATATGTATGCTAAACAAAGAGGCTATCTAGACGTGCCAAAGGCCACAAGTTCATACAAGACCAATTATTAAAATAACTGGTCATCGCCTTGGCTCCAAAACTCTTCTCTTCCTTCATACATCATTCAAATGCATTGACTGCCAAACCTTGTTCTTCTCCTTACAATTTCTGCTAAATGTATCACAATCAGTCATCATTTTATATCTTCTCTTTCAAGTTCTTTGCCATCTTCTTGCTAATATTCTTCGATTTCGTAAACCCGTCTTCACCTTCTAATGTCGATGAGCGATACACAAATTGTGCTCCAATCAAGTCAACATGTGGGACGTTGTCTCAGAACATCATATATCCCTTCTGGGATGGCGATAATCAGCCAGATTATTGCGGCTATCCGGGTTTCAAGCTAGATTGTCAAGAAGATTATTTAAGCATAAAGATTGTAAAACAGACTTATTACATCGTCAACATTGATTACAAGAACTATGTCTTCACCATGTCAAAGCCACAATTCCCATGTCCTCTTACTGAATCCCAATTGACCAACACATCCTTAGACCTTACACTCTTCCACTATACTTCAAAATCTCAAAATGCTACTCTTTTTTATGATTGCCCTGAATCAAAAATAAATGAGACTTCTCCCTATTCTTTTATTTGCCCACCAATTAGCTACTTGGCTGCTACAACTCCTTCTATTTTCAACAGTAGCTTTGGCTTTTTCGCTACGGATGAAAAATGGGAGGGTATGCTTAGAACAATTTGTGGATTCAAGTTATACATTCCAGTCCTTAGCACCGCGGTCCTAGGACTAATCAATAATTCATCAAGCAGTGCTAACGATGTTTTGAGCAAGGGTTTCGAGGTAAAATGGATAATTGATAACAAACAATGCAATGATTGCTTGAAATCGGGTGGACGATGTGGATACAACAGCACTCTGCATCAGCCTGTTTGTTTCTGTAAGGATGACGCTTATTTTAGAAGTTGTGACTATTCTGGAGGTCCAATTGATCAAACTTTAACACCAAGTAAGTATACATTTCTTCTTATGTTTTTAACATATGCATTATATATTTATGCTCCTAGCGGTGATTTGGCTTGTAAGTTTGCATCAGCCTGTTCGTTTGATGTTCTCCTTGTGATCATAAGTTAATATCCTATGATATGTTTGCCAGCCAAGCTCAATCAATAAATATTAATTGAGAAACAAGAACAACACAAAACTTAATGTGTCAAACTCCAAGACGGGAAAAAATCACGAACGAAGGAAGAACACAAATCCACTATGAACAATGAAAGATATTACAAGAGATGCTCAAGAACCTCTTAACCCAATATACCTCAAACCCTGCTCAAATCTACTGCTTATGATATGTTTGCCAGCAGAGGAGTATTAACTACTGGTTTTTCTTTTCATGTTCATTTTTCTTTTTAAGTATAATTTTCTTTTGTCTACTTGACACGATTAATCAGGAGATAATCCTGATGTTTCTTTTACTGATTGTCCTGTGTCCATTGAATCTTCAATTCTCATTGTTTGCAGGAAAGAAGAAAATACTTATTCCAATCCTTGTTCCACTGGTGATCTTCGTGGTAATCCTAGTTGCTGTAGGCATAATCATTTCCACCAAAAAACGGAAGAAACGTGGTATTGCAAGTATTCAAACAGGTCATAACCATTAACAATTATGGCAACATATTATTCAATCATACGCGCGTGTAGTAAAAATGATGGGACCTTTTATATGATCCTTAATTTCCCATTGCAGTGAGCGAAGATGATTTCCCAACTGCTGAATCCTTGCACTATGAATTGGTCACACTTCAAACTGCCACTAACTATTTCTGTAGTGATCATAAGATAGGTGAAGGGGGATTTGGTGACGTCTACAAGGTAATAGAGCAGGTCATTTGGCAAGCTCTTTCAAAAAATTTTAAAATTTTTATTTTACATAAGACGTTTAACTAGTTAGCTAGGGTCCTTCGCCTCCGCACTCCTATTCGCTTCCTAAAGAGACAAGCTGACATATAGGATACAAGACTGACTATAACAAAGAAAATCTAATGATGGTTGTTAATTGATTCACTTTGTCAATTTATATTGCTGTTTCAGGGAACCTTAACAAATGGACAAGAAATAGCTGTGAAAAGGCTCTCAAGGAGCTCTCACCAAGGTGATAAAGAATTTAAGAATGAGGTTGCATTGGTAGCAAAGCTTCAACATCGAAATCTAGTTAGGCTAGTAGGATTTTGCTTGACAGGGGAGGAGAAGTTACTTGTTTATGAGTTTGCGCCCAACAAAAGTCTCAACTACTTGCTATTTGGTATGGTGAAAACTTTGACAATTACGATTGATTGAGTTATAATTCAGTCAATAACATAATTACATCATAATATGTACTTACTGCATAGATCCTGCGAAACAAGGAGAATTAAATTGGTCAAGGCGGTACAATGTTATCAAAGGCGTTGCTTGAGGCATGCTATATCTTCATGAAGATTCTCGGCTAAAGATCATCCACCGTGATCTTAAAGCAGCTAATGTTTTGTTAGATGCAGAGATGAACCCAAAAATTTCGGACTTTGGGATGGCAAGGATGTTTGATATCAAACAAGTCCAAGATAATACAAAGAGAATTGTTGGGACCTAGTAAGTTTCAGTGTAGTAAAATTTTTATCTTGTTCTTTATCAACACAATAATTCATAATTTTGAAATCTGAGTTTGATGGTCTGATTGCTTATCTGATTTTATGAATTTCAGTGGTTATATGGCTCCAGAGTATGCTATGCATGGACAATTTTCAGTAAAGTCAGATGTATACAGCTTTGGAGTACTAGTCTTAGAGATTGTGAGTGGCAAAAGGATAAGCGGCTTTCATCAATTGGAAATGGGAGAAAACCTTTTGAGCTATGTAAGTATGAACCTATATATTGGATCCTTTCATCAATGTATACATGTGATTTATCAAGGTAGTATTAGCAGGCCTGGAAGCTTTGGGCAGATGGAAGATCATTAGGATTTATGGATCCAACATTATTGAGAGATTCATATTCGGATGATGAAGTCACAAAATGCATTCACCTTGGTTTACTATGTGTTCAAGACGACATTAGAAAGGGACCTAATATGGCAACAATAGTCCATATGCTGGACCCTGATTCTGGTACATCTGCTTTATCAAGGCCTCAACGACCTGCATTCACACATGGAAGAGATTCGGAACAATCAGCAAGAAGTGGGAACACGAATTCCATGGTGTGGTCTCAAAATGAGGCATCGATCACTGATTTGGACCCTAGGTAGTGTAAATGAATTGTGTATATAAATCTTTTTGATCAGATAAGTAGAAAGTGTAATACTATATGCATAGCTTCTATATGATGATTTTACTTACCAAGCGACATGTTGAACAATGTATCTTTTTTTGATTAATAAACAAACTTACTCAATATATTGTGGTTAGCATGTTGATAATCCGTAATAACAGGGTGACTTCATTTAGTGAATAAGCCAGGTTCATAAAAGAGGTGACTAACATGGTTGAATACAAATCTACATTTCAGGTCCATACAACTTTTTTCTGAAAATAATTTGGGTATGTTTGGCAAAATTAGTTGTAACTATGACTTGTAACTGCAAGATGTAACTTTTGGACACCAAAAAAGCTAAACTCCTCCCAAAAGCTTGTCTATCTATCCAAACAAAAGTTTTGGGATATTTTGTCTGATATATTCGCAGTTGAACACAGGAGTCCAAACCTATGTAGCGGAAGGTACCTCGGTCGCCATTCACTAACACCTTTCTTTTATGACAAAAAATAATAGCCTATTACCGCATATTACCTTATACTCCGTACATCATGCGACAAGAATGGGCAAAGCCATATCGGCTTTGCTTTTAACGGGTAATAGCGCCATGAACGATGGGACTGAGTGAGCTTCCATATGGTCTTCACATTGATAGACCTACTGAATATGATCCTGTGTTTGTTGTACAGGGTAGCAGATTTTGAGGCAGAGGCAGACTGCAGGGCTTCCTTTACATTATTCTCTTATTGTTGTCAACTTCTTTGTTAGTTTTCTTGTCACTAACAATTAAATTCTTACAATCGCTAAGTCTTTGCTTTCCACTTTGAGCTTGTAATAATACTACTTGCATTACATTATACCTTCTTGCATGCGTAATGTGTGCAGCTACTTCACTAAAAACCAGAAAACTTCCGTTATAGTACTAAAACAATGCCTAGACGTGCCCAACGTAACGAGATTACATCGAACCACTTCCTATAATCCTACATTTCAAATAAACTTTCCCATAAACATTGTTCTTCTCTTTACAATTTCTACTAAAATGTCTTACAGTCAGCTACCAAATTCCTTCTCCTTCAAGTTCTTTCCCATCTTCTTCTTAATATTCTTCAACTTCATTTCCTCGACATTATCTTCTGAAGCTGATTATCGATATACAAATTGTCTTTCAATTAATTCAAGATGTGGGAAAACATTGATCACTTATCCTTTTTGGAGAGGCAACCTACCAGATTATTGTGGCCATCCTGGTTTTAAAGTAGATTGTCGAAAAAATATTCCAACCATAGAGATGGTAAACAAGACTTACAATGTTCTCAACATCGACTACAATGATGGATTTATGTCCTGTCAGTTAAGGTGCAAAATTTGGGATTAAACATCAGAGATAGTAAACCCATCGATTTAGTAGATCATAATGTTTAGCTAGAGACCGCTTACTATTATTAGGGCCGATTGGATCGGACCAACTATTAAATGCGTTTGGGCCTAACGGGTCACACACAACGTGTCGAATGGATAAACTGAGAGTGAGTGGCTTAATGGGCTCACCTAGGGCCCACCATCACTTAAGTGCTAGAC
The DNA here is from genome assembly GCA_038025085.1 of Tetragonia tetragonoides. Classification (NCBI taxonomy): domain Eukaryota; kingdom Viridiplantae; phylum Streptophyta; class Magnoliopsida; order Caryophyllales; family Aizoaceae; genus Tetragonia; species Tetragonia tetragonoides. The sequence continues at coordinate 14,081,444 of CM076139.1, forward strand.
ACTTAACTAATGGGCCATAAGGATGCACCACTTGGTTGTGGGTGGGTGACTCTTATTCCCTTAAGTGGACTAGGTCAACTTAAGGAACAAGGAGCCCTTAGTTTTCTATAAAAAGGGGGAAGGATATTAGCATATGCATTAGTAGTTCACTTGAGAGCTTGAGAGGCACAAATGATATGCTATCCTTGTCTCCCTTTTCTCTCATGCTAACTGTGTGCTACTAGAGGGATTAGATCCCACGATCTAGCTATCGAATTGGCAACGGTGATCATTCATCTACAGTGTGGACTACGGTAGAGGGATCACATTTGGGATCCTACAATTTGCATCCATCGATCTCGTCGAACAACGAGGCACGCATCAAGAGGTATAATTACGTGTGTTTAATTAACCATTAAACTTCCTGTCATCTAGTTGTCTTCCGCTTACATGATTAGATCATTGCAACTAGACTCAACAATAGTATCAGAGCCTAATTAATGAGTTAATTAAATCACTTTTATCAATCTTGTTGCACGAAAATTGTCTTTATGGGCTGTTGTTTCGTGTGATCTGTTTTTGCCGTGATTGGATCATGTCAAAAATAAAAAAATTTGATTATTTGATGTTCACTGCCATGATGGATCGTGACTTTGAAATATTCAAGTGTAGTTAAAATGTTATGCTTCAATTTTATGATTAGATCATGTATCATGTTTGCATAAATGTAAGTAGCATGTTTCCTCCATCCCTTATTTAACTCATATGATGCGAAGAATGCTAGGATTAGATCCACGTTTTCCTTTCGATCTATGATCGAAATAAGCTACGAGGTTTATGCTGTGTTTTTGACTACTATTTAGTGGCATTTGCTATTACATATTACCACATTGGTACTAATTGCTGGATTTTGCTACTACGTACCTTGACACTAAATGCAATAGTTTGCTACTATTAATTCAATCTTGATGCTAAATTGTTGTTTTGCAAGTTTAGTGTTATGATGAATGCATGAATGCATTGTGATTAGATCACTAGTGTGTATTTGATCCGTTAGCATATAATTTGAGATATTTCAATTATTAGATGATTGATCTACTTGCTTATTATATGGCTTTTGGATATTTCTTGGGTCACCCATCTTATGGGTGAATGAATGTATGATCTAGTATGACCCAAAATATGATCTGAGTATCGTTATGTATTTTTGTAATTAAATACGGTATGTAACACCGTCGTATTTATGTAATTTATTTTATTGCATTAGCTTTAAGTTTAAATTACTAAGTACAAATTACAAAAGAGAAAGCTTGAAAAACGGTGCCTTGGAGGAGATCGCAATTCAAGTGGGAGAAATTGAAAATTAGATCTTTAGTTTTTCTTTTTCAGGGGCCATACTAGGATCATTTATTTATTACTTTAATTATTGCTTAAATTAGATTTATTGCATTAATTATCGCTTGTCTGATTTATCGTATTGTTTAATATAACAACTTGTTCACACATATTAAAACAAATTGATAAATCACGTCCCAAGGAAATATTGAGTTATGCTCTCCCAAATAAAGGTCACCCATTACACTCTCGATCATTCATAATGGGCATTGCCAAAGCGTGGTATTATTTTAATCTTGAGTTAATGCGGGTAAGTCTAAGAAGAGATTTACAAGACCATTTGGTTCCCTCAAGGATATGACTAAGGAGTTCTTACATGTCGGGGCAAAGGGATAGCCATATTAGATATGCCTATCAACCAAGAGTTATGTTGGACATAATTAGCAATGCTTGCTTACCTATTTTGACTAGTGTGGTTGACAAGCTAAAGCTTGGTCACATTGGGGTAAAATGAGGATCTTGAAATTATTTTATTCATGGGGACACCTTAGAGGATGAATAAAATATTAAATGACTTTCATGTTTTGGAAAATGATTAAGTTATTTATTGATAAATGTACTAAAATTTGCATATTATTTCTGTGTTGTAGCAATGGCCAATGGAAACAATTAAACTTTTTACCTTAAGTCGATACTGGATAGGGAACGTTTGTTTGGACCAAACAATTACCTAGACTGACATCGCAACCTGAGAATAGTTCTCGGGCATGACAAGAAGGAATACGTCTTGGAGACGCTTGTTCCTCAACTTTCCGAAAGTGGGGGCAGTGCTTCACAAAAGACTGCCCGCCAACGTCATTCCGATCACTCGGAGGAAGTTGCATGCATCATGTTAGGAAGCATGAGCCCTGCTTTGCAAAAGCAATTCGAGAGCTATGATGCTTACAACATGAATCAAAGGCTCAAAACTATGTTTAAAGAGCAAGAGAGGATTGAAATGCATGCAACTAACAAGGCTATTCTAGAAGCTAGGCGCTTGAACGAGGCAAGCAAGTCAGTCCTCATGTCATGGGGATGATTGCTAACTTCGAGAGGATGGAACGCCTGGGGTGTGGCTATCCTCAAAAGCTGGCTATAGATACTGTCCTACGACACTCTGCATATAGGGTACAACCAATTTTGGATGCACTACAATACGCAGGGGTTGGACAAAACCCTCGACGAGCTGCATGGCATGCTTAAGACTGCAGAGTCTGATGTGAGGGAGGAGCCTGAAAAGCAACAAGTGCTTTATATAGGGAAGAGAAAGAAAGGGGCTACTTCGAAGGGCAAACGGTTGAAGGGTAAGGGTGGCGTGCCAAGCCTAAACCTAAGCAACAATTTGTCGCCAAGAAGTCACCCTCAGTCGTGGAAAATCAGTGCTTCTATTGCCTATTGGATGGGCATTGGAAGAGAGATTGCCCAAAACTGAAGGAAGACCAGAAGAATGGAATGGTGTCCAGTTCTTCAGGTATCTTCGTTATTGAAATCAATCTAGCTACATCTACTTCTTATTGGGTATTGGATACCGGTTGTGGTACTCACATTTGTTCGAATGTGCAGGGACTAAAACAACCTAGAAAGGTGGCTAGAGATGAGGTCGACCTACGAGTCGCAAATGGAGCCAAGGTGGCTGCCTTGACTGTAGGGAATTATGTTTTGTCATTGACTTTAGGGATTGTACTGGGACTAAATAATTGTTATTATGTTCCTAGTATAAACAGAAACATCATCTCTACTTCTGTATTGGATATGGAAGGCTATGATATGCGTATTAAGAATGGTTCTTGTACGGTTTCAAAAGACGATGTGTTCAATTTTAGCGCTCGTTTGCACAATGGGCTTTATTTGCTAAATTTTGACAAAGATATACTCACCAACAATAACAAAAAGGCTAGAACTAATGATTCTAACCTCACATATCTATGGCATTGTCGATTAGGCCATATAAATGTGAAACGCATTCAGAAACTTCTTAGAGAAGGGATTCTGGACTCATTTGACTTGGAGTCATATGATACTTGCGAGTCATGTTTACTTGGCAAAATGACAAAGTCACCCTTTCTAGGAAAGGGAGAGCGAGCCAGTGAGCTATTGGGTATCATACACTTGGATATGTGTGGGCCAATGAGTTCGACTGCAAGAGGTGGGTTTAGTTACTTCATTACATTTACTGATGATTTGAGTAGATATAGCTATATTTACTTAATGAAACATAAATCTGAATCTTTTGATAAATTCAAAGAGTTTCAGATTGAAGTAGAAAATCAGTTGGGCAAGAAGATAAAAGCTCTTCGATCGGATCGAGGGGACGAATATATGAGCCTAGAGTTCAATGAACATCTAAAGGGTTGTGGAATAGTTTCACAGCTAACTCCGCCCGGAACACCACAGTGGAACGATGTGTCTGAATGGAGGAATCAAAGATAATTGGATATGGTTAGATCAATGATGAGTCATGCCAAATTTCCTATTTCTTTCTGGGGATATTCTCTCGAGACGGCAACTTTCACGCTGAACAAGACTCCGTCAAAAGCTGTTGAGAAGACACCACATGAACTGTGGACGGGAATGGTTCCCAAGTTGTCTTTTCTCAAGGTTTGGGCATGTGAAGCTTATTTAAAGAGGTTGCTCGGCGATAAGCTTGCACCCAAATCAGACAAAGTTTTCTTTGTGGGTTATCCAAAAGAAACGAAGGGTTATTATTTCTACAATCAAACTGAGAACAAGGTATTTGTTGCTCGGAATGGTGTCTTTTTGGAGAAGGAATTCCTTTCCAAAGAGACAAGTGGGAGTAAAGTCCATCTCGAAGAAATTCAAGATGAGCAACAATTGGAGATGGATAAGGATTTGGAATCCATCCATGATGTTTTAGAAACAGCTCCAATGGATATGGATAGGGATTTAGAATCCATCCAAGATGTTTTGGAAACATCTCCAGATTCAACTCTAGAGGCAACTTGTCACGGTCGTTGACATCAATACATCGATATGGATGACTACTTCCCCTATAAAGAGTCTTAAAAGGTTTATTCATTCTGACAGGAGTATACATCAAGAGTGCATAACTTTCATATTCAACATCTACTCCTAAAAGTAAAAGAACTAGAAAGCTTAAAGACTTGTGTAAGGGTCGACACGCAGGAAGCGCCTTAGAGACATGTTACTAGGGAACTAGAAAGTGTAAAGAAAGCGTAAAGACATGTCCAAGGGTCAACACGCAGGAAGCGACTTATAGACATGTTACACTGCAAGGAAAGTAAAGAAAAGCTGTAAATTACAATGTGTGAGGGGCGGAACCTAACATTCTCCCCCACTAAAGTTGTCGACGTCCTTGGCGACGTGATTCAGTCATCAAGTGTCGGGGACGGCTTGGTGCGGATGTTGGCCTGAGTAGACTTGTTGCGGGCGGAATCTTCTGGGTCTGGATGATACGGATTCAAGCGACTCACATGAAAGACAGGGTGTACTTTCATCCAAGTTGGAGGTTCCACTTTGTAAGCCGTACTCCCCACCTTTTTGGTGATAAGGATGGGGCCTTCATATTTGCGGACTAACTGCTTGTCGCTTCCTCTCAGGTATCTCATCTGCTCTGGGAGGATCTTCACCATCACTAGGTCTCCCACTTCGAACTCCAGTGGCCTTCTCTTCTGATCGGCCCATTTCTTCATGTGCTTCGAAGCCTTTTCTAGGTAACTCCGAGCAATGTCGGTGTTTTGCTTCCATTCTTTGGTGAACTCATATGCCTTCTTGCTTCGGCCCTTGTAATGATCATCCACAATGTGAGGTAAGAGAGGTTGTTGTCCCGTGACGACTTCGAGAATTGAAGCAGAGCTGGGCTACATCTAGTAGTCTCACCCACTCTCTCTGGTTGGCGCTCACAAAGTGTCGAAGGTATTCTTTTGAGGAGCCCGTTGAATCTTTATGTCTGTCCGTTTGTCTGGGGATGGTATGCTGAAGACATGATCACCTCTGACCCAAGAAGCTTGAAGAGTTCACCCCAAAAGATACCTGTGAACCGAGGGTCTCGGTCACTCACAATGCTCCTAGGTAGCCCCCAGTACTTGACAATGTATTTGAAGAAGAGGATGACTGTCTCTTCTGCTCCAGTAGCTTTCGGCATAGGGATGAACGTGACATACTTCGAGAATCGATCCACTATCACCATAATAGCGGACAAGGGTCCGACCTTCGGTAACCCGTTGATGAAGTCCATGGAGACACTCTCCCATGGTCTCGTCGGCACTACGAGTGGACTTAGTAGGCCGCCCTACTTGAGTCGATCTGGCTTGTCTTGTTGACACACGAGACACGTCCGAGTGTAGCTCATTACGTCGTCCTTCATCTGAGGCCAGAAGTACCATTGTTTTAGCAAGCTCAAGGTTTGCTGCCACCCCGGATGTCCTGCCCAAAGGGTGTCATGACATTCACTCAGCAATTTCCTCCGAATTCCCTTTGTGAAGATAAGGCCATCTTCTACTCAGAACCATCTCGTTTTCCCTTCTTTAATGAGCTGTTGGATGGTCTTTGCCATGACATCTTGACCTAGGTGTTGCTTGATCTGGTCGCGGATCGTAGTGGTCACTAGACTTGTTGACTAGTGAGCCAATTGCTTCAAGGCAGCAAGGTTAGCCCGACGACTGAGAGCATTCGCGACCCTATTGTTGACCCCAGGTCTGTATGTAAACTCCACATCAAATTCCGCCAAGGATTCCTTCCACCGAGCTTGTCGACCAGTGAGTCTTGGTTGGGTTAAGAAGTGGCTTACCGCAGTGTTGTCTGTGCGAACGAGGAACTTCGAATCCAAAAGGTAGTGTCTCCAGACCCTTAAGCAATGTACAATTGCTAGTAACTCCTTCTCTTGGGCGGTATACCGCCTCTCGGCCCCATTCAACTTGCGGCTCTCAAAAGCAACCGGGTGGCCTTCTTGAAGTAGTACTCCTCCGAGGGTGAAGTCTGAGGCATCCGTCTCAACTTCAAAGGGTTTTGTGACATCGGGGAGAGCCAATACCGGTTCTTTGGTTACCAACTTCTTCAACTTTTCAAACGCCTCCATCTGTGATTCGGCTCAATTCCAACCTTCAAACTTCTTAAGCAAGTCTGTGAGGGGAACCACAATACCAAAATACCCTGCAATGAAGCGTCAGTAGTAATTAGCAAGGCCAAGGAAGGAACGGAGCTCAAAGACATTCTTCGGAGGCTGCCACTCCTTGATGGCAGAGACTTTCTTCGGATCCATGCGCATCTTCCCTTTCCTACAAAGTGACCAAGGAAACTAATTTCCTCTTGTACAAATTCTCTGTTAATTACTAGGCCAAAAACTCATGGGCAACTTATTCATTAAGTAACTCAGAGAACTGATCCTTCAGCAACTAGTTCATTTGATTGATCAATGTTTTATTGGCAGGCTTGGAAACATTGGACAGAAGGAAGACCATTGGGATTTATGGATCAAACATTATCAGGCGATTCTTATTCAAGTGATGAGGTTACACGATGCATTCATGTTGGTTTACAATGTGTTCAAGAAGATATTAGGAAGAGACCTAATATGGCAACGATAGTCCATATTCTTGACCTCAATTCTGCTACATCTACTTTATCAATGCCTCAACAACCTGCATTCACATACGGAGGAGATTCCGAACCATCAACAACAAGAAGGAGCAACCCTAATTCCATGCCATGGTCTCAAAATGAGACATCGGTCACTGATCTGTATCCTAGATAGGTAAATTTAAATAAAAATATGCGTATAACTGTACAAGTTTGAGTTGTTGCTTATATGAATTTCAATGGTTATATGATTCCAAAGTATATATGCTCTGGACAAAATTCTGTGAAGTCAGATGTATATAACTATGGAGTACCTAGTCTTGGAGATTGTGAGTGGCAAAACTACAAGTGACTTCCATCTAACCCCTGTCAAGACTCGAAACCCAACCCAAAATGTACACAGAAAAACTGGGACTTGAACACGGATTTATAAACCAACACTCGAAGTGACCAAACCCGAAACCGACCAGACGGATATGTTTGTTTCATTTGGATAAAGACAATTTGTATTAGGTGTGTACATGGAACCAATCCTTCTGCTTTGTACATGGAACCACGGCCTGATTATCCACCAAAAAAATTAAAAAATCACAGCAGCCATTGTCACAATCACCAACCATGTCAACTCCTTTGTTAAGTTCCTCGTGTCTCTAAAAGAATCCTTCCAACCACTAAGGCTTCACCATCCCCCATTGTGATTCTGTACACTAGGGATTTTGTATGCTAAACAAACGCTAGACGTGCTCAATGCAACAAATTCGTACAACATGATCAATTATTATAATCATTCAATTTATTTTCTTATTCAACTTATTACTAGCCATCACCTTGGCTTCAGAACTCTTCCCTTTCTTCATACATCATTCAAATGCATTGACTGCCAAAACATTGTTCTTCCCCCTTACAATTTCTGCTAAATGTATCACAACCAATCACCATATTCTTTCTCCTTCAGCTTCTTTGCCATGTTCTTGCTCATATTCTTCGAATTTGTAACTTCATCTTCGCCTTATTATGTCGATGAACGATACACAAATTGTGCTCCAATCAAGTCAACATGTGGGATATTGTCTCAGAAAATCACATATCCCTTCTATGCAGACAATATGCCAGATTATTGCGGACATCCGGGTTTCAAGCTAGATTGTCAAAATGATTATCTAAGCATAAAGATTGTAAAACAGAGTTATTACATCCTCAACATCGATTACAAGAAGTATGTCTTCACCATGTCAAAGCCACAATTCTCACAAGGTCCATGTCCTCTTACTAAATCCCAATTGACAAACACATCCTTAGACCTTACTCTCTTCAACTATACTACTAATACTCAAAATGCCACCCTTTTCTATGATTGCCCTGAATCAAAAATAGATGAGACTTCTGCATATACTTTTATTTGCCCGCCAATTAGCTACTTGGCTGCAGCTCCTTCCATTTTCAACAGTAGCTATGGCTTTTTCGCTACGGATAAAAAATGGGAGGGCATGCTTAGGACTGTTTGTAATTTCAAGTTATACATTCCAGTCCTTAGCAACGCGATCCTAGGGCTAATCAATAATTCATCAAGCACTGTTAATGTTGTTTTGAGCAAGGGCTTCGAGGTCAAATGGATAATAGATAACAAGCAATGCAATAATTGTACGAAATCGGGTGGAAGATGTGGATACAACAGCACTTTGCATCAGCCTGTTTGTTTCTGTAAGAATGATGCTTATTTTACAAGTTGTGGAGACTCTCAAGGTCCAATTGATCAAATTTCATTATCAACAAGTAAGTATATGAACTATATATATGCATTTTCCCCCTGTGATCATAAGTTGATGTCCTGTGATATGTGTTAATAGATCAACATCCTTTTTCTTGCTGGTTTTGTTCTTGATCGATGCTGTTATGGTATTAATGGTCTTAGAGAATTGCTCTATATTCAGACTAGGCCATATATTGTAGAATATGTCGTTTGACTTGTATGATCATTTGTAATGTAGTAGTTTTTAGTGTATAGAATGCTAAGAGAAAGCAAATTTATTGAAAATAAGTATGTTTGATTGCGATGAAGAAAGGGACAGCATAACCAACTTCAATTGTCAACAAACTTAACCAAACATATTATATCCAGCATATTTATTGAAAATAAGTATGTTTGGTTAGTCAATGTCATTGGTACTGGTACTGACTATCCAGCATCCATCGAGTCTACAGTATTTGGGATAGAGAGTGGTACATAAAATGAGTATCCCATAAACCTGTCAAATGGGCTTGCTAGGTAATGTAGGCTTTTCGCTTGGCGGTTTGGGTAATTTACAAGTCTGGTACTTTCGGCTTTGGATTGAAAACTGTACACCTCGAACAATATCCTTTGCCTTGGTATGTCAAACAAGCCTTGAGATTTGTTCTGGTAGTCTAGTTTCCTTATCCAAAAAAAAAAAAACAAAAAAAAAAAAGAAAACAGAGAAACAACAGTAGAGAAAGGCAATAATGAGAGATGATGAGTTTCACTTCTTGTTAGTTTGTTGGAGATTCATAGGTCAGCATAATTCCTTCTTTTTCACGAATATATGAATTTGAAGTTGAGAAATCTTTATCAAGGTTTCAACCTCAACCACTGTGACTCAGCGCACTGTTTTGATATTATTGTTTTTGTTTCTTTGTGTTTATTTATTTGTTTAGAAAATGCAGCTAGCATATCAAATAGTACTACATGATGTATATAGCGAGTTAGTTTAAGGGTAATAACAATAATTCTTATCATACTTTATTACAATAGTTTTTTGAGCAAGTCTTTGATAAGATGATGCCGGTCACTTTTCATAAACAGGTGTTATAGTTTATAACCAATGACCCCTGCTTCTGTAACAAGTGACCATCTCATCTTGATATGGTTTTACATAAAAGTTTTTGCGTAGTTTTTTCCTTCTAGTTTGTATAAAAAGTTGACATTTCTTAATTATCGTTACATGTTTATTTACAGGGTAGTTATTCTTACTTAGACTCTACCGAAAAATCATATTTGCGCAATTGTGTTTTTTCAGTTGAGTGAAGCCACCAAGGATAATCTCATATTACATAAGTATATACACATAGTTACAAAGTAGTGACTTTATTGGCCCTAAAAATTGCAAAAGGAAGCCAATTTTTTTAGAGTAATAAAACTCAATTCCAGAGTCATTATCGGGACGAATAAGGAATACGCCACTACCACGCCAAGCTCTATATGTCTATTTTGTCCTAACGTGTTTTCGGCCGCTTGATGACTTGGGGTCCAAGTGAAGAAGCTACAGTCAAAAAGCAAAGCTCACCACTCCCCCTTTCGGTTCAACTTCACAACAGATTCCAAGTCTTCCCGCCCAATTATAACTAATAAGTATGCGTACAAAGTACAAACCAAATCTATGTACCATGCCAAACATGACCCCACCATTATAATCTGCCTGCACTCAATACTCATCAGTCATCACCACCACAATAATATTGATGCTTCTTCTTAGAAACCGAATGGAAAGCAGCTTGCATTTTTATTCAAGCAACCAAACAAAGCAATCCCATGTTTTGACTATTTTGGGATACCTTTTGAGGGAGTTATATATGTATATGATGTCATGCGATCATCAAGCTTAGTTTTTGGAGCATTGCTTGAACATGTGATAAGAGCTTTGTTTAGGGGGAATTGGCTTTTGTTTTTTCTAACAAAATAAAAAAGAAAATTTTTAACTATTGTTCAATTCGTTTTCTCATATAACAACATTTAAAATGTAAAGCTTTTCATATGGATACCAAAAATTTACTTCTAAAAAAAATAACTATACATAGAATTTCATCAACATAGAGTGACCCAAATAACTTGTCGATTGTGTCCGAAAAATCTAACCAAGAAGCATAATAAAAGAAGTAATGTTTTTCATATGGCGACCAAACACCATGTATGTTGTAGTGGCTTAAAGAATTAACCACATCCAATTTAAAATTCCAATTCAAATACAAAATCATAAAACTTACCAACAAAGTAAACTAAGACCTTTCATTTTGACAGCACTTTTAAAGGAAAACCAGACCGACCACTATATTGATCCTATGCAAAAGGCTTCTCTTTTTGGTATATATTTTGTGACATTCAGCCACTTCTCTGTTTTTCTCTATAACCATACCTTTTAGTGACTTAAAGAACTAACCAAATCACATTTTTGGAGATTTGCAATGGGATCTTGTCAAACAAGCATCATTTCAATCAACATTAGACCACTCTTTCAACTCCTAAAACAATATATAAGACCATAAAACTATTTAGCATAATAGATAGCAAAAGTTCACCATCTTGATTATAATACTTTCTTTTCAAGTAAAGCAACTTTTTGCATCTTCAACTTTTCAAAGATACTTATATTGTAGCAGCTCCTACAACTTCTCCCTCTTCTTGCTTCCCTTCTGATCTCTAAATGCATCCCAAAACCCCCTTAACAAGCAGAAGCTCCTTACACCTAAACTCCTTAACCACCATTATCATCATCTTAGCCATATCGACAATCCCGAAAACTCTATGTTCAGATAAGAAATTTGAGGTATGTGCTCCTCAAAGTTGTGGCAACCTTTCAAGCATAAGGTACCCTTTTTGGATCCCAGGCAAACAAGAGTCCTATTGTGGCCACCCTAGCTTTAAAATCACTTGCGAGAACAACAAAAACCCGATTCTTAAGATCTCCGACGATGATTACCTTATAACCCATATTGATTATCTCAATTATACATTTCATTTAGCAAATTCCTTACTTTATGATGATACTATAAGTTGCCCAACTCCCTTGCATAATATCAGCATTAAGCAAACCCCGTTCGATTTTGCTAGTGATTATGCTTATTTCCACCTTTTCTACAACTGCTCTTCCCCTCCTAGTGAAGTTTATAAGAACTTTCCTATAAGTTGTGCTGCTGAAAGTGAAAAGAATGGTTCTAGTTTTAAGTCTTTTGGGGACTTTCATGTTGAAGTTTTGCAAGAATGGAAGTATTCCTTAGACTCATGTCAGTCTATGGTGGCTGTGCCTTTGGATGTCGATACGAGTAAGGGTGATGATGGAGCGAGTTACTTCCAGATGAACTACAAAGAAATCTTAAGACAAGGGTTCACATTGAATTGGACTGCCCATGATTGTGGTGATTGTGAAAGGAGTGGCGGTCGTTGCGGATTTGATGTTATACAATTTGTTTGCTTCTGTAGGGATAAACCCCATTCCAAAACCTGTCATGATGGTAACCCTTTCACTAAACTTCCTGCACCAAGGTTCCTTTTTTTGTTTTTTTTTGGGGGGTTATCTGTTAAACATGTTAAATACTATTGTACTGACAATTTTAGCCAGTTAAGCTAGTTTAGTGTTCCATCATTCAGTGTCTATTTATCAGTAATGTCACCTCAAAGTCGTTACCTAAAAACTAAAAGTTTTGAGTTTCTGCTTTCCCTAGTGCAATATACTGTTATGCAACAGCTCTGCTTCTGATTTCCCTGTTTATTTCACATCTGCAATGGATTAGTTTATCTTAACTCTATGTTTAATTATACTTCTTGTTTGTAGGCTTAATATTTTGGATTCTTGACGATTATAACCTAGCCTAACTAAACCTTTATTTGATGTTAATATTTCCAGTGATCTGCTTATTGATATACTCCTGTTACATTCAGTAAGCTGCTTATCGATATCTTACATTCAGTAAGCTCACCTTGTAATTGGTTTCTGTGTTTGCTGATTCAGGCGATGAACATAGCAAGCGAACCATCGTCATAGGTAGCCTTCTCTGAACAGAACTATATTCTCTTAAAGTCCAAAAATGCTTCATCATTAATACAGAAATGCCCGTTTACTTTTATTAAAGCATTCAAATGTTAATTTTGCAGGAGTTGGAGTTGCAGCAGCTGGTAGTATTGTTCTGTTAAGCATTCTGGTGTGCTTCCTTTATCAACGTCGTCGTAAGCAGCAGCACCGATCTTCTCCACCCTTCATCGCACACAATAAGTTCTCTAACGCATCCTCGGCTGCATCAGATCTTCAAACTGTGAACAGAAGCACCTATTTTGGAGTCCAGGTTTTCAATCACAGAGAACTTGAAGAATTGACAGACAACTTTAATCCCTTGAAAGAACTTGGAGATGGTGGATTTGGAACAGTTTATCACGGTAAATTACACCTTATTCATGTTCCAAATTCAAATTCAAGCTATACATTGTCAAGAAAATTTTCACATATAGCAGTAATACTAGCTAGTGAGTATGTATGTGATAAAAAAAAAGCTAGTGACTAGTGAGTATGTATGTCTATGTTTCACAAGAATGAAAAAAAGGAGAAATCTGAATGGTTATAACAGGCATATCTGTGTTCATAATTCTACATGAATCAGTTTATCTTCTCATTGGTTAATGCTTTACATGTTTGTCAATTTGGATCGGAACAGGTATGCTTCGAGATGGACGTGAAGTAGCAATCAAACGCCTGTACGAGCACAACAACAGACGGGCAGAGCAGTTCATGAATGAGGTTGAGATCCTCGCTCACTTACGCCACAAAAACCTTGTAACCCTCTATGGCTGCACTTCTCGTCAGAGTCGTGAGCTGCTCCTTGTATACGAATATGTCCCAAATGGAACTGTTGCAGACCATATCCATGGGAAGCAAGCTAGCAAAGGCCTGCTGCCATGGGCCACAAGGCTCAGCATTGCTGTTGAAACAGCTAGTGCACTTGTTTACCTTCATGCTTCTGACATCATTCATCGCGATGTTAAGACCCAAAACATCCTCCTTGACGAGGATTTCTCTGTCAAGGTTGCTGATTTTGGACTTTCCCGCCTTTATCCCTTAGACGTCACCCATGTTTCAACAGCCCCACAAGGGACACCGGGTTATGTGGACCCTGAATACCATCAGTACTATCATCTGACTGAGAAGAGCGACGTGTACAGCTTTGGGGTAGTGTTGGCTGAGATCATATCATCTAAGCCTGCCGTTGATATAACTAGGCGAAGACAAGAGATTAATTTATCTAATATGTTGATCAGTAAGACCCAAAATCAAGCTTTGCATGAATTTGTTGATCCTTCTCTTGGATATGAGTCTGATATTAAGGTAAAGAAGGAAGTAAATGCAGTGGCAGAGCTGGGTTTTCGGTGCTTGCAGAGTACAAGGGAAGAGAGACCATCAATGGAAGAAGTGTTGGATATCTTGTACAACATTCAGGGACAAGCAAACAAAAAGCATAACAATAAGGCAGATGTACTAGATATTCTAGCTGATGATGTGTATATGTTGAAGAGCGATCTCTCTCCCTCTCCAACTTCCCCAACAGCGCGATACATGCCTTATGCTAGTGCTTGATCTTCAGTTGATTCATGTTAAAGAGGTAGTTTTATTATGTTTGTAGTACAGAGGAAGATACAAGTTTTGCAAATACTTATCACATGTAAAGATATGCCTATAAGCAGTTGTTACGTAATCTGTCAATAATAATTACTATACATCAGATTAATTGAATGTTCTGTACATGTTCATGAGGAGATTATATAGTCAAAGCAATTGCAAATTTAAGTCATTTTGCCTTATGCTAGTGGTAGCATGCCAAGGGTCAGGAAACTAACATACTTTTGAGATACAAACCTCAAAATTGATTGGGAGAATGATGATGGCACTCTTAATAAATGTCATACTACCACAGTTGTAAGCTTCAGTAGCTTTTATGTGCCAATATAACTCGCAAACCCCTATCAACAACAAATCTTTAGTGATTTAGCAAATAATGTAAAAGCTCCCTCAAAGTTACATATAGTTTCTGATTCCGCTTATTTGTGTACAGTTACGTCATACATCATCAAATGTTTCTTGAAACAAAATCTGCTCAATACATACAGAAGCCCGTTCAAGGCGATCAAGAAACAGAATCTTCAATCCTGTGAGCTATTAGTCTTAAGAGTTCTGGGTTTCACCTTTCAATGCATGAATGTGTTTATGCCAAGAATGCCTTAAGTTGACTTATGTTATCTATACTATGTAATTCATATCTTATCTATATTTTGTGATAGAAACGGTGAGTGACATCTTCAGTTAACTTGAACCTACAATCATCTGCTACAATCTTCCCGTTGACCAGTCTGTATTCTCAATTTGCAATTTCAGTATATACGTGCAGCCCATCAATCATTTGATCAGATATATTAATTAATACCATTTCTTACAATTCTTTTTGCACATACATAACATTCATTAGCCATTAGCCAAAAAGAGCCAAGTCTTCCCTGGATCATCTCTTTCCTATATTGTTGTCCAGAGACCCACCTACACCATATGTATCCGAATATCTTGCAAATTTCTTATCTGTTCTTAAGAATCTTCTTGATCCTTTACAATTTCGAGCCTTCTTCATCATCACATCCAATTGACTCGAGATATGAAAATTGCACATCGAACTCTAGCAGCTGCGAAACTTCCCTCAGACTTGCTTACCCCTTTTGGGGGAATGGCCACGCTCAATATTGTGGTCATCCTGGTTTTGAACTGCATTGTAATGGAAGTAATATGACCATCAATATCATGTCCAACACGTACAATGTAATCGACATCAATTACAATACAAGTGTCTTAAGGATAGCTAGGGAAGACTTTTCACATGGTGCATGTCCTGGAAAGGGATCATACTTCCGCAATACCACCATGGATTTGACCCTCTTCAACTACACCTCCAATGTCAGAAGTGCTACTTTGTTCTATGATTGTCCTGTCAATAAAGTTGAATCAAATGCGCCCTTTAGCTTCTTCTGCAAAGGAAGTTACCCCAATAGCCTTTCTTATTTTGTGATAACCAAAGATTGGGAGAATGAGCTTGATATGGTATGTGGGGTCAAAGTGTACTTGCCTGTTTATAAAGACGCCATACTACACTTGGCTGATGATCCGTTGAGTGTTAATGATGTTCTGAAGAGAGGTTTTGAGGTAAAGTGGGTGATTGATCAAGGGCATTGCCATGAATGTTTAACCTCTGGTGGGGTTTGTGGATATAACAGGACTTTGGGTCAATCAACCTGTTTCTGTGAAAATGGAGCCTACTCAACAATCTGTCCTGCATCAACTCCAAGTAAGTATGACATCTTCTGCCTTCTAATGAATCGCGTCTAATGAACTAAGCTACTACTTCTTACCTTCTGTCTATGTATTGTTTAAGAAATGAACTTTATCAAGACTTCAGTGTGCTAAGGCCTCTGTCTGGTTGTCATTTTTGTTCATTGCAGGGAAAGGCCTGATCAGTACGGAAGGAAAGGTTGGAATAGGTGAAAAATACATATTTGAATAAAACTCGTTATTGGTTTTCGGGGTTTATATGCTCAAAGCAACTAATAAGGTAGTACTATATATAAGCCTCCTGCTTATTGCTGCTAATTTTTCGCTTGGGCAATTCTGACACAGGTTTAGGAGCAGCAGCCATAGGCCTTCTCATGATGATTACATTTATTGTTTTTCGAGGACCTTCTGAGGAACACAATACTTCATCAACCTTACAGGCCTCTCAGAGATCCCCTGATCATCCATCTACAGGAAATCTTGAAGAGAAAAGCACCTATTTTGGAGCTCATGTGTTCTCATATAAGGAGCTTGAACAAGCCACCAATAATTTTTAACCCTCTAGAGAACTTGGTAAAGGAGGATTTGGCACTGTGTACCACGGTATGTCAATATGACATATTACTATCCAGACACCTTTACAATTAAACTGTCAGAACTTTATTTTCTAGATGGAATTATAATTTATATCAATAGTACAAGTTCCAAATTGCATATATAGAGTATATCTTTCTAGCTCGTAAATGAAATTCAGATATGACTTTCAAAGAAAAGCCTGTGAGAAAGCAGCACAGAAAAAGCTTGTGAGAAAACAGAACAGGAAAAGATAACTGTTATTAGGATATTGTTAAATAACATGATCAACAGTGTTATTATGATCAGTTTCATTTGGAACTTTTTCATATTTCTGATTGTTAAGACTTTTGTTGATCAAATTGATACAACAACAACAACAACAACAACCCAGTAAGTATCCCGCCTAGGGCGGGGTCTGGGGAGGTCCAGATGTACGCAGTCTTACCCCTAACTAGTCGCCTAGAAGGGAGACTGTTTCCGAAAGACCCACGAAAACTTTTTTTTTTCATTTTCAAAACGGTTTTTTCGGGTAAATTGTTCAATACTGACAAGTGTGAAAATTATCAACCACCAGATATGATAATATGATCAGAAAGTCAAAAAAAAAAGGGAAGTAAATCACTAGACATACTAGCACAAGATTCTACTTACTGAACAGCATAAATAAAGGGGACGCTACATGCTATAAACACAATGAATCCACCTCTAGTACTAGCCAATGCACATCCGTAATCTAACGCGGGTCCTCTACACGGATCCTGCTCCGCCATACTCTCCTATCTAGGACCAAGTCCTCGGTAAGATCTAGACGGGTCAAATCCTGCCTGATTACCTCTCCCCAAGTCTTCTTTGGGCGTCCTCTTCTCCGTTTACAGTCTCTAAGTGTAATTCTCTCACACCTTCTCACCGGTGCATCACGATGTCTCCTCCTCACATGCCCAAGCCACCTAAGCCTTGTTTCTCGCATCTTGTTGTCGATATCGGTCACTCCCACCTTGCCTCTCAACACTTCGTTCCTAATTCTATCTCGTCTTGTAGAGTTGCACATCCAACGAAGCATCCTCATCTCGGTCACCCGCATCTTCTGCACATGCACCTGCCTCACCGGCCAACACTCCGCCCCATATAGCATAGCTGGCCTGATGGCTGTACAATAAAATTTGCCTTTAAGTTTTAGTGGGATTTTTCTGTCACACAGAACTCCCGTTGCACTCCTCCACCTTAGCCACCCTGTTCTGATACGATGCGTCACGTCGTCGTCAATCTCGCCGTTGCCCTGTATGATTGAACCGAGATATTTGAAACAATCCTTCTTCGGTACCACCTCCGTTCCAATCTTAATCTCCATATCCGAGGCAACCCCATCTCTTGTGAATTTGCCTTCCAAGTACTCGGTCTTTGTCCTACTTAGCTTGAATCCCTTTGACTCTAGTGTATCCCGCCAAAGTTCCAATTTGGCGTTAACACCTTCTCTAGTCTCGTCTACCAGGACAATGTCGTCGGCAAACAACATACACCAAGGCACATCCCCCTGGATAGTCTTATTGAGCTCATCCATAACGGTTGCGAATAAAAATGGACTCAACGCTGACCCTTGATGTAACCCAATATCTATAGAAAATTGCTCAGTTTCCCCTCCTGTAGTCCTGACCTTAGTCCTCACTCCTTCATACATATCCTTGATCACTCGGATATAGGCGACTGGAACCCCCTTGGCTTCTAAGCACCTCCACAAGACTTCTCTGGGTACCCTGTCATACGCCTTCTCCAAATCAATGAAAACCATGTGCAAGTCCCTCTATCTCTCTCTGTAATACTCCATAGAACGTCTAATCAGATGAATCGCTTCCGTTGTAGACCTCCCTGGCATGAAACCGAATTGGTTCTCCGATATTAGCGTACTCTTCCTTAGTCTCTTCTCAATCACTCTCTCCCATAGCTTCATAGTGTAACTGAGTAGCTTAATGCCTCTATAGTTGTTGCAGCTTTGGATATCTCCTTTGTTCTTGTATAGCGGGATCAATGTGCTGAGTCGCCACTCCTCCGGCATCCTTGCAGATTTGAGGATCTCGTTGAAAAGCCTTACTAACCACAATAGACCTTCTTCCCCCAAACTCTTCCATACCTCTATGGGTATGTCATCTGGTCCTACTGCCTTCCCACTCTTCATTGTCCGCATGGCCCCTTTGATTTCTTCCTTCGAAACGCGACGACAAAAGCTGTAGTTGCGGTGTTGCTCGGATGTGGTGAGGTCTCCCAACGAAATGGCTACATCTCCAACGTTGTTAAAGAGCTCATTGAAGTACCCATGCCACCTCCTCTTGATGTTCACGTCGTCCACAAGAACTCTTCCCGCCTCATCCTTAATGCAACGAACTTGATCCAGGTCCCTGGTCTTCCTCTCCCTAACCCTCGCCAACCTGTACACGTCCTGTTCTCCCTCCTTAGTTGCCAGTTTTTGGTACAAGCTCTCATATGCTTTACTTTTGGCTTCTGCTACTGATTTCTTCGCCTCCTTTTTTGCCGCTCTGTATACTTCCCGCTTCTCCACCCTTTCCTCATCTATAGTACTATCCATTAGGGCTTTTAAAGGCAACCTTCTTAGCCTTCACCCTGTTTTGAATGTCCTCACTCCACCACCAGGATTCCTTCTTGCTACTTCCTATCCCTCTTGCAACTCCGAAAGTCTCCTTCGCCGCATTCCTTAAGAGGTCCGCCACCCCTGTCCACATTTGACTCGCGTTACCTTCTCTTCTCCAGATGCTATCCGACTCAACCTTTGCCCGAAATTGACTCCCCCCGATTCCTCTAAGCTTCCACCACTTGATTTTGGTGCCATTGTGTATACTTCTCTTCCTCTTCCACCCCTTCATCTTAAGGTCCAAGACGACCATCCTATGTTGGGTCGACACACACGCACCTGGTAGGACCTTGCAATCCATGCACGCACCTCGGTCGCCACGCCTAACAAGAATGTAATCGATCTGGGTCTTAGCGGTGCTGTTTTTAAAAGTCACTAGGTGCTCATCAAATTGATAGTTTACTTAAATGTTCATGATATGTAGGCAAACTACAAGACGGGAATGATGTTGCAATCAAACGATTGTACGAGAAGCACAGCAAACAAGTCGCTCAGTTCATGAACGAGCTTGAAATCCTCACTCGTTTGGACCACAAACATCTCGTTAAACTCTACGGATGCACCACCAGACATAGCCGTGAACTACTTCTTGTTTATGAATACATCCCAAATGGCACAGTATCAGACTACCTACATGGCAAGCGGTCCAAACCCAAATCCCTTCCTTGGCCAATAAGGCTCAGAATTGCCATAGAAACTGCAAGTGCATTGGTTTATCTTCATTCCTCTGATATCATCCATCGTGATGTCGAAACCAAGAACATCCTTCTTGATGTTAACTACTCAGTTAAAGTCGCGGACTTTGGCCTTTCGCGTCTCTTCCCATTGGATGCAACTCATGTATCAACCGCCCCACAAGGAAGTCCGGGTTATGTTGATCCAGAGTATCATCAGTTTTACCAGTTGACGGATAAGAGTGATGTTTATAGCTTTGGAGTAGTACTCGCGGAGCTTATATCAGCTAAGCCCGCGGTTGACAGGAGTAGAACTCGCGATGAGATCAACTTGTCAAGCATGTCTATTAACAAGATCCAAAACGGGGCTTTGCATGAGTTTGTAGAGCCTTCACTGGGGTTTGAGTCGAGTTCGAGAGTGAGAGAGGAAGTAACTGTCATGGGTGAGCTCACTTTTCAGTGCCTCCAAGCTACAAGAGAAATGAGGCCTTCCATGGAAGAGGTGCTTGCTAGTTTGATCAGTGTCAGAAGAAAAGAAAGTGAGGCAGAGGGGTTGGATGTTACAAAAGATGAATCAATTGTTCGGGAAAGTGATCAGATTGACCATAACAAATCTGTGTCCCTTGCTAGTGGTACTTATAATTCAGAGTTTTCTATGGTACCCAATGTTTCTTCTGATGTTTTGTGAAACATGTTTAGAGTTTTGATAAACTTTCTATTTGATATGGTGCAAAATGTTAAGAGTTTTGATAAACTCATCATAAAACTTGTTGAGTAACAAAATGTATGGAATCTACAATCCCAAAAATCTTAGATAACACATTGTCCATTAAAACTTAAGGCATTGAGAAACTTATTCCGATAGATTAGAACAATGTTTCATCTACTCATCGGATAATATACTAATGTGATGTGGATTACAAACATAAGTTATTGTGTTGGAACTTTAATAAATAATTTTTAAATGAAAAACTAAATACCAAAAAGTAACCACATACTATTTGACACATCACATAGTAGGCTACCCACTGAATAGATAAAAAAAATTCCGATAAATTAGAGGTGTTTCGTTGGCGCCAACCCCACAATATAAGCCCTATTTTAAGAAGAAAATTTAAATGTATAAAAAAAGAGCAAGTGTACTGTGAGACCAACTCATTGGGAAAATGGGGTCATTTTTTATAAATATAGGGGTTACTTATTATAAGCCGTGACCCTTGTTCCACTAAAAAATGATTATCGTCTTACCAAAAGTTACGATAAGACCGTTTTAAACAAATTTTTGTGATAAAGATGTTATTTTAAGACAATTTTTCATTTCAAAATGTATACCTACAATAAATAAAAATAAAATCTGCAGTTAACCATTTCCCCTGCACCTATAAATAACCAGCAAGGCAGCAAGTAACAGATCCCTTGTGCCCTTTTCCCCCCTTTTTGTCTTCCGCCAAGCGAAGTAGAGTGTGGCAGTGGCACCATCAGTTCATCAGTACCATATTCTCGTTGGCTATTACTGTTTCCTTGCAAGGTAACATCTTCAATTCTTCACTCTCTCTCTCTCTCTCTCTCTCTCTCTTTCTCTCTCTCTCTCCTCTCTGTTTTTCTACTGCTGCTTTACTCTTTACTGGACTCAAATTCCTTGTTTATATTCTTAATTTCTTTGATGTCTCACCTTTTTCATTTCTAATATACTTTTCTAATTTAAGTAAGGGCGTCTATTTTCTTAATTAACCAAATTCTTGATTCAAAAGTTGCTACTTTGTTGTCTTGGACTTTATAATTTGGGATTTAACCCTTCAAATTTCAGATTTTTACCCATTTATAGTAGTTGGTAATTTGGGTAATATATTTGTGTTTCTAATTATAGATGGGTTGTTTATAATGATTAATCCTTGGAATTGAGTGAATGTTACTTCGTATAACCCAGTTTGCTAATCCCATGGTTAAAGTTATTGGTTTTGTGGTTTTGTGGTTTTCATAAACACAGACCTATAAACATGATAAAGGAATGTAGTTGTGCAGAATTTGGCTTGAGATGTGGTTCTAAGTTGCTATGTTGTGTTGCATGATTATTATTGATTACTATTTACTAGTGGGAAAAACATTGTAGTTATGGAGGATGTGGCTTGAAATTTGTTTTATGTTAATGTGTTACATGAGTAACAGCGATTATTGGCTTGGAATGTGTTAATCTTGGTTAAGGTGTCTGAAAATAATTGGATTGTTGGTTGATGTTAATAATGTCACAAAAAGGTCCTTTTAGACTACTAGTATGGGGGCAGTAATAAACTTAGGTTTGATTGAAATAGTACAGCGCTTACTAGCTGAACGGCCGAGGTAGATTGGCCACGGTCAACGGAATTGAGGGCTTAGTACAGTGTTTGGTACATAGGAACTAGGAAGTGATTGGAAGATGAAAGGAAAGGAAATTATGTTTTTCTGAAGTAAAAATATAGGAAGTGATTTGATTTGCGAAGAGGACGGGTTTGATAGGAGATCTTTCCTTGAAACCCCTCCCCCCTCTTCAATTTCCCACCAAATTGGTAGAATTTGGAATGAAAGGGATTAAAAAGCTGTCATTTTCCTTTCTTTTCAATTTGTACACTTAACCAAGAAAGGGAAGTGATGGTGCCCTTTCAATTCCTTCTTCTAGGAATTTGATAGGAATGGATTGAAATGGTCAAATGGATAGTGTCCAGCCAAAAAGATAGGAATTTGGAGTTGTTTTTCTTTCTTTCCCCGTCCATTCTCTTCTGTTCCATTCTTTTCTTTTCTTTTCCTTTCATCTTAACAAAACCAAACACACTATGAATTAGGAATTACTTAGATCTTTCTAAATATTACAGAAGTAATTTCAGTCATGTAAGTTGGTAATTAGTCCTCTTATCTTCTGTTAAAAGTTCGATAGCGGATTTTGGGTGTTGCAAACTGGCATCGTCGTTATGGAACCTGCGATTAATAAGGAATTGGATGAGTTTTGTGCCTGAAATGAGTTTAGGGAATGGAGGAGTACAAATGGTAAATTTCAATAAAATCCAACAGAAAGTAAGGTACAACATTTGGGGTATGTTTTTTGTTTGAAGAATTCTTATACATGCTACATATGTGCATTGTTACTTATTGTGTGGTTATTTTGCTATGTAGATGTCTAGGGTTGGGAGTGCTCAGCAGGAGCTCGAGTCCTACGGAATTAAGAATGAATCCTGGTGAACAGATAAAGCAATACGTAGAACGATTCAAACTGCATGTTCAGGAGTACAGCCAGAAGGTATCCAGTGTTTATGGATTCCCGGGAGCACAAGTACATGCGCTGGTTCGCACGCTGCCAGATGAGGAGCCGTTGCTTGGTTTTAAGAAAAGATACAGCAAGATTAAAGTGAACGGCCACTACAACTACGCTCTCTATGAGAACTCGGGAGAGTGGTTCCTTACCCTAGATTGTATGACCAGCTTCATGATTTACGCTTATGCGGACTGGGTATATAAGAACTCGAGGAGTCATGACTCTCAAGCCTGAAATGTAAGTAAAAGCAAGTGCTAACTTGAAGATTACAACAGTATGTATGTTCTTCAAACTTTCTGGAGCAAGGTCAGTTTGTATAAAGAAATGTGTGTTTTAACTGTTGGATGTTTTCTCTTCAAACTCAGTATGTAATCTCCTTTTGTGCAAAGGCTGCTTGTATAGAGATGCTCATTTCAACTGTTGTACTTGTATGTTGCTTTGATAAAGCATATGGATGCCCTTAAAAAAGAAAAAAAGAAAAAAGAAATTTAAAGAAACCATTTATAGATTTTTTACAAAAACATGTCCTAAACAGCAGAATTTTACATTTAAAAGCCCTGTTTCTATTCTCTGTCAAACATCAGGCTCCAAAAACTCTCTAAATTGGTTTCCCAATGTGAGGTTTTCTTGAATATAGTTGAATGCTAGTACTTTACAACCCTTCTCAATCAAAAATAGAAAGAGAAGGAGAAAAACATAACAGGGTCTGAAAGACTGAAACTACATCCATATTTACATATACAGCTGTATTTACAAATGACTTTACATCAAATATTGATAGATTTGTCTGACCACTGAGAACTCACTCTCTCTCTCTCTACCTACTCTCTCTCTCTCTCTACCTACTCTATCTTGGTTCCTTGCTGTCACGTTCACACCCAGTGAACGGCCGGTCAACCACCTTGCCTCCCCAACTCGCCGGAGCACCGTCCAGATCACCGGTATACCGGGCGTGTTTAGGTGTAAGGGCTCGAAGGGCCGGCAACAGCCAGGTCGAGGTGCTCTCGGCCTTAGGCGGCAAGCGGACATCTCCGGCCAGTCACTACAGCGGCGAGTACGCACTCCGCCGGCCAACGCTTCGACGGTCGTCGTTCTCCACCACTACAGAGACGTGACGGACTTGACAATCGTCTTTCTACCGGGGTAAGCTTGCCGGAGCCAGGTAAAGGTCGCCGTGGTGAGCCCCGGCGACCACCCACCCACCCACCTAAACTATTGCCTGTTCAATCGGTCTTAGACCGACGGTCTATAACCCCCCTCTAAGTAACGTCTATTGTGTCAGAACTTAGAAGCTCCCTCATTTGTCACGTAAAGCCTGTTTCTTTTGCTGTTTGGTTGACTTTTTTCATTTTTGGATATAACCCATTATTTTATTTCATTCGATTGGTTTGTTTGTAGGAGTTTAGGACTATCTACTTTATTTATTAAATCTGCATCATTAGTTTAGTGTGTTTTTATTTTATTAGTTTATCCCCACTAGTACCTAGTTTATTATCTTGTGTAATACCTTCTCTTTGGTACTATTAATTAATATTATTTGCTTTTTCAAAGAAAAAAAATTAATTAATATTATTTGTGTGGGTCAAGCAGTACCAGATTTTTGTCTTGTTATTGTTGTGTTGTTTTTATTCTATTGTTGTTATTTTGGTGTTGTGGTTGTTTGGGCAGTTAGTCTTTTATTGTTGGTGGAGTGGCAACCTTAAATGTCGATGGTAGAGTAAGGACTAGTTCTTTGGTGAGTTCTAGGACTGGGAGGAAAACTAATGTTGATAGATTGCGTTTTGGGTCATGGAACATTGGATCACTTACAGGGAGATTGTTGGAGTTAGTTCAGATTCTAGAGAAATATAAGATTAACGTTGCTTACATTCAAGAGACTAAGTGGACAGGATCGAAGGCTAGGGAGATAAATGGGTTCAAACTTTGGTATTCCGGGTGCTCTAG
Source organism: Tetragonia tetragonoides (assembly GCA_038025085.1). Lineage (NCBI taxonomy): Eukaryota > Viridiplantae > Streptophyta > Magnoliopsida > Caryophyllales > Aizoaceae > Tetragonia > Tetragonia tetragonoides. The sequence goes on from CM076139.1 coordinate 14,106,557, forward strand.
GCGTAAGAACGGGGTGGGTATCTTGGTGGATAAGGAACTTATACAACATGTTGTGGAGGTGAAAAGGACCAATGACAGGATTATGTCTCTTAAGATTGTAGTGAGAGGTGAGACTTTAAATGTGGTTTGTGCGTATGCACCTCAAGCAGAGCTAGAAGCCCAAATTAAGCGTCGCTTTTGGGAAGAGTTAGACGAAGTGATTCAGCAGATCCCCTCAAATGAGAAACTTCTGATAGGGGGCGACTTCAATGGGCATATTGGGGCTACTTCAGACGGGTATTCTAATGCACATGGAGGTTTTGGGTATGGCGTTAGAAATGAGGGAGGGACCTCAGTTTTGGATTTCTCAGTAGCTTTTGATCTGGTGGTAGCCAACTCCTTATTCAGCAAAAGAGAGGAGCATCTAGTCACTTTCAGAAGTAGCATGGCTAAGACGCAGATTGATTATATTCTTGTTCGGCGGGGTGACCAACGGATTTGTAAGGATTGCAAGGTCCTATCAGGCGCATGTTTGTCGATCCGACATAATTTATTGGTTCTAGACCTTATTTTTAGAGGTTGGAGGAGAAAGAGAAGCTCACCAAAGTGTACCAAGATAAAATGGTGGAATCTTAGGGGAAGTCTAGATAGTCAGCTCAAGGGACGATAGAGTTGGACGAGGCGTGGAGACAAGAAGGAGATGCAAACTTAATGTGGAATGGAGTGGCGAGTACCATCAGAAGAGCAGCTAAGGAAATTTTGGGGATTTCAAGTGGGGCTGTGAGTTGCAAGAAGGAGTCATGGTGGTGGAATGAGGACATTCAACAAAAATTGAGGAGCAAGAAAGCTGCTTATAAAACCATGAGGGATAGCATGACTGAGGGGGAAAGTGAGACCAATCGAGAGAGCTACAAATTAGCAAAGAAGGAGGCAAAGAGAGTAGTCTCGGTAGCCAAAAGTAAAGCGTATGAGAATCTATACCAGCAACTAGAAACCAAAGATGGTGAAAAGGACATTTTTAGGGTGGCTAGAGCTAGAGAGAGGAAAACAAGAGACTCGGATCAAGTGCGTTGTATAAAGGATGAAGCAGGGCGAGTTCTACTGGATGAAGTCGACATCAAGAGGAGGTGGCAAAGATACTTTCACGAATTGTTTAATGTAGACCCAGGCAACAACATTTCTCTAGGGGATTTTAGCACTTCGGAGCAATGTCGTAACTTCACCTTTTGTCGCCGTATTACAAAGGAAGAAATTAGAGGTGCTTTGAAGAAGATGAAGAGTGGTAGGGCAGTGGGCCCATATGAGGTACCTATAGAGGTGTGGAAGAGCTTAGGAGAAGGAGGCCTTAATTGGTTAGTTAAGCTTTTCAACGTGATCCTCAAGTCGGTTAAGATGTCAGATGAGTGGAGACTTAGCACGGTGATTCCATTATATAAGAATAAAGGTGACATACAAAGTTGCAATAACTATAGAGGCATTAAACTACTCAGCCATACAATGAAGTTATTCGAGAGAGTGATTGAGAAGAGGATGAGGAAGACAACACCTATTTCAGAGAATCAGTTTGGATTCATGCCAGGGAGATCCACAACTGAAGCAATACATTTTCTTCGACGCTCAATGGAGTACTACAGAGAGAGACAAAGGGATTTGCACATGGTATTCATCGATTTGGAGAAGGCATATGATCGAGTTCCCAGGGAGGTTTTGTGGAGGTGTTTAGAAGCAAAGGAAGTCCCTATCACCTATATACGAGTTATTAAGGACATGTATGAAGGTGTGAGGATTAGAGTGAGGACGACATGAGGGGATTCAGACCACTTTGCGATTGACATAGGACTGCATCAGGGTTCTTCATTGAGTCCTTTCTTATTTGCAATTGTTATGGATGAGCTCACTAAGGGTACCCAAGGAGAGGTGCCATGGTGTATGATGTTTGCTGACGACATCGTTTTATTGGACGAAACAAAAGAAGGTGTTAACAACAAGTTAGAGCTTTGGAGGGATACTGTAGAAGCAAAGGGATTTAAACTGAGAAGGACAAAGACAGAGTACTTAGAGTGTAGCTTCTCAGGGGGTGAGGTTGCGTCTGACCCGGAGATAAGAATTGACACCGTAGTGGTACCGAGGAAGGAGAGTTTCAAATATTTAGGGTCGATCATCCAAGGTAATGGAGAAATCGACGATGACGTTGCTCACCGCATCAGAGCAGGGTGGCAAAAATGGAGAAGTGCATCAGGTGTTCTTTGCGATAATAAGATACCACTCAAATTAAAAGGAAAGTTTTATCGCATGGCTATTAGGCCAGCTATGCTATATGGCGCTGAGTGTTGGCAAATTAGACAGGCTCATGTTCAAAAGATGAGGGTGGCTGAGATGAGGATGCTTCGTTGGATGTGCAACCTAACTAGGATAGATAAGGTCAAGAACGAAGTGGTCCGTGACAAGGTTGGGGTGGCAGATATTGAGAGTAAGATGTGGGAAACGAGACTTAGGTGGTTTGGTCATGTAGTGAGGAGACATCCAGACGCTCCAGTGAGGAGGTGCGAGAAGATTATGCTTAGGGACTGTAAGAGAAGAAGAGGGAGGCCTAAGAAGAGTTGGAGTGAGGTGATTAAGAACGATTTGACCCTCTTGGAGCTTACCGAGGATCTAGCCCTTAATAGGAAACTTTGGCGTAGTAGGATTCACATAGATGATACTACATGGAGGGTGTAGATTTTTATTTATTTAGCTATTTATTTGTTGGTTTGTTTGTTCGTTATTATTTTATTTATTTATTTATCTTTTCTATTATTATTATTATTATTATTATTATTATTATTATTATTATTATTATTATTATTATTATTATTATTATTATTATTATTATTCTTATTATTTTTATTTTTATATACTTCTTATTGCATTCACTTGTTTTAATATCCACATTTGCATGTTTTCTACTGATTTCAAAAATCAAATTGTTTTTCGTGGGTCTTTCGGAAACAGCCTCTCTACTAGGCAACTAGTTAGGGGACATTTATTGGGTGGTTGTTGTTGTTGTTGTTGTTGTTGTTGTTGTTGTTGTTGTTGTTGTTTACATCAAATTTTGAGGTGATGCTTCCCAATCTCCAAATGCGATCGGTAAATTATTGTTGACGACTTGATTAATTATTCCTCCGCCCATTGCTGTCTCGTATGGCATCATACTTTGTTGGGGATTGCTACACTCTGCTATCATATTCCCTGCATAAGTTAGTAGAGCACTTTTAGTGATTGATATAGACAAGAAAGGGTTATACTCCATTACGGTTTTTCTTATGAGGCGGTATTATGTATGAGATGGTTAAAATTATCATTTTTTTTTTATTGTGAAGTATCGAGTTTCATGTATGATAGATATCACACTTTATGTATGAGGCCGCCATATATAAGTTTTTGTGAACTAACTATATAATCTAGTTAGTCTTTTCGCAAATCAAAATTAATTAACCAGGATAAATGTAGATTGTGCACTAAATGTTCAGAGTGATGAAAAAATCATTTCACTCAATGAAACAAAAGGTTGAACCACCTAGGAGATTCTCACCTTGGGATGGCAGGAAAGTTTCATTGACCGATGAGTCCACCTCTTGCAAGGACCCCCAATTTTCATATGCATTTTTAACCAGCTGATCCACCTCCTTCTGAAAATGTGAATAAATTATTACTATTAATTTAGATAAGTATTATAGTTATACTATTCCACTCGCCACATAGGCAATTCTTTTTGCTGAAAGTATTTTATCTAGAAATAAATACCACAAAATAAAATTAAGAAATAAATACCATAAAATAAAATTAAGAAATAAATACCAATTAAGTATTAGCTTAAAATATATACATCCGGAGATAGGTACTTAGAAATTTTGATGTGCACATAGCCACATACCTTCTGAGCCATAGTACTGATCAAATTAGTTGAGTACATTTGCCCATCAACATTATTGATGCTGGAGATCTGGCATATCGGATCCAAAATGATGGTGTGATTAGATCCCCTACAAATGTACAATTTGTTGCCAAGGTTGCATGTTTTTGCATGCTTTAATATTGCATCCCATAATTTCTCCGATACTCCTTTTTTCCCACCTAATATCTGAAATCAGTACGTACAATCAATTAAATCGTAATAGAGCTTAAGTAATAAAAAAACAAAAACAAAAACTTTATAGTAATTGCACCACAAAATTAAAGTTGTTTGTGTACGTAAATCAACCATTCTAGAGGTGTGCCGTAGAGATACTAAAATACGAACCGTTTTGAGTCTGATTGGGTCAATCACATAAAGCTTTAAGAGATCCTGTACAGTTTTTATGCCCAGTTGGTCAAGCCTTTTATGGAATTTCCCATCTTTGCCAATCTTCTCCAGGCGCCATACTTCATCTCCAAGCATAGGTGGATAGTGCTTCTTGTATACTGCGTGGTTGGACCAAAAGAAGATTAGAGTAAGAAAAAAAAAATGTCTCTATTCATTTCGTTAATAATTTGTACCACATTTAAAATTATACTTGTCTTTTTTAGTTGACCAAACTTACTTTGATAGTGATCTATCCATCTTGGGAACAAAAATTTGTATAGTATGGTTTTTTTTAACTTTTGGTGATGATATAAGAATTACTTTTTAATGAAATAAGACTCGCGATTCATTATATGTAAATCATACATTTCTAACATAATAACCCCATTTCATACAAGACTTGCTCGGAACTGTAGTGGAGTGTTTTATAATAAGGTCAACGCAATTTGTAATTTATTTGTTAGTCTTCCCCTACATTATATAGCTAATATGCCTATGCGTGCCAACGACAGTTGTCGATGGACCACTTTACTATCACCATCACCAAAATGCAAGGCATTCGATCACCAAACAATAACATACTGAGCTTTCACAATGTACCATATTTGTCAAATTTACATTCCCCATCCACACCTGATTATTATTGTTTAATCTTCCTGCTCTAACGTAACTAATTATGTGCGCCCATATGTATGGTTAGTTACGTTTAAACAAACAAAAAGCTAGATGTCAACTGACCTTAATTCGTTCTCAACCAATATTCTTAACGTATGTACTTCACTAATTAATATGATTTTAGTTTGAACAGATATAATAATTGTATACTTAATAAAGCAAAAAATCAAGATATCGAATAACTAGCTTCTCTAGCATATTGTGGGGTTTGCTGGGACCACTTAGGGGTGTTTGTACCACAACTTTTGGTTCATAAACCAAGAGATTGTCGTCTCACGGTGAGAAAATAATTACACTTTATAAATATAAGGGTTCTGGACTTCTGGTTATAGAATAAACTCCTACTTCTACAAAAGTGACCCCTTGCTTTCACCTTGAGACCGTGTCACACAAAAACTTGTTAATTCCGAGAAAAAATACCATAAAAATTGGTAAGGAGAAGATAAAGTCAACTTACATTCACCTCGATGATCCTTAACCACAAAAGGTTCAGTAAGGGCTTCAAGCACCCTAACACCACCAGAAGTATTCTCAGCAATAACTCTAGCACCAAATCTAAATTTCCTACAACGAATCCAGCTACTATTGTCCGTAACCTCAATATCACCAACACTTAACCAACTCTTGTCCTTCACCGTATAATTCACGTCCCTAGTAAGAAGTGGTCTCTTTCCATCTCTTTCTTTCACGACCTTACCATTGAACTCCTCCATAGTCCACACATCGCGATCAGCCGGTGGGAAATCGCCGTTAACGACGACGATCTCGACTTTGAGGGGATATGGAAGGGTGGTTAGGGTCATTTGATCACCCCTTTGCTCTACGAGCATTAGTTGGAGTGGCTCACCGTTATTGTCTAGGACCTTGTTACATGTGAATAATGTTTGTGGTAATGACTTGTTTGTGAAGACCAGTTTTAAGGTTGCTGGTGGCTCTGGTGCTTGAATCCTGAATGAGGGTGTACGAGTCATTGTGCGCATGGTTTTTTGTATACCGCGTTCCACTTCTTCATTCACCTTTAATCAACCAAAAGAAATTAATGGAAAAAAAACTTTGTCACAAAGAGTAGTAGTAAATCACAAAAACCTCTGTAAAACGTTATTTTGATAACTTTTGGTGAGATGGGGTCACTTTTCAGTGAAAGTGTTACGGTTCATTATAAGTGTCGCCTACATTTCTAATTTTTCTATAAATTAGTCTAAATAACCCTGGCAAATACGGTCAATGAAGTATGTTAATCATGTTTTGGTTTCCTTTACTTTGTCCTCACTAGCTTGGACGGTTGGACGCCAAAAGAGTACGAGTAAAATTCTTGTCAACGTAAACCCTACAAAGATGTCCTAAGCATAGATACGCAATAATAGTCTCACACATAAATGTTGTGGGACAGACGTGGGTTCTATATAATGTCCCACTTGCAAAGAACTCATGTCTTTATCAAAACAAAGGCCAAACATGTTGAAAAGATTTTTGTTTACCAAAAACTAAAATCACAAAAGCTTTGTGGTGACACAATTTGAAGGTCCAAAATAATTTTGAAGTTGACTCGTCAAAGCAAACAACACGTTTTTGAATTCATCAATTCAAACAAAAATAGAACTATTGTAAACGCTCAAATTCTTGTGCTAATTAGAAGTAAGCTTAAAAAATCCCTCACTATTAAACTATACTGCCCCGAACTTCGTGCCAAATTCTTGGCACGTCGTCGTTTTGTTTTGTTTACAATCTATCACTATTTTGTCGATTATCCATCGTTAGGTTGGATTATATTCTCCCACCAAATAACTAACCTTTACAATAGAGTATCCAAGTTGTACTTAGTTTAGCAAAATCAATCATTAAATTAAACAAGCTAGTATGTAGAGTATATATAGTCTTACCACTTTTCTAAGCCATGGCTCCAGTAACTTCATCGTCATCGCATTTCCAACTACCCTGATAAATCAAAACAATGCCAAGCTTAGCAAATGTTTTTTCAATAATAATGATGAATTAACCCTACCCAATAGCCCAACCCACCTCTAACCCTACCCAAGATAAGTTGGGTTTCTGCAAATACAAAAACTTGTTTAAAACGGATTTTATCGTAACTTTTGGTGAGACGAATTTTACTTTTTAGTGAAACAAGGGTCACAGATTATAATAAGTGATCCTTACATTCTAAGTAGTGACCTCATTTTTTCTCTGAGTTGATCTTACACGAGACTTACTGGAAAATAAAACAAAAAAAAAAAATATAGGAGAAGAAACATACGAAGCAAAAGAAGTTCTTATAGGTGATCTCATTCTCTTTTCCTTTGGTTGATCAACATCATCCCCATCATAAGCAAGACGCTTTTCAGCCATTTTAACAAACTAACTAACTAACTTGTATTTTTGGTGGCTTAAATTTTTTTTTTGAAAAACTAAAAAGAAAAATAAAACAGAAACTTGAATGTTTGTGAAGTGGTATAGGATCTAAGGAGAAAGAATAGAGAGAGCGTGAGAGAGAAGATGTAGAGGAGGGTGAACAATGACAAATGTGGTTTTGATAGTGATCAAGGAGAGAGAAAAAAGGGACTTGGTAAGTCAGTCAATTTAATTTAAAAATATATTTAATGAGTAATAAATAGAGTGAAAAGTAGTAGGAGTAGCATATAAATGAAGGTTCAAGGAACGGTATAGGAAGCATCCGGGTAGCATCCGGGTAGCATCCGACTGAGAGTGACATAAGAGTGTGACGAGAAGACCCGATGACCCATGGACGACGTCAATGGATTTTTATTAGCGTTACATAATCACTTCACTGCCCCCTTTTCAAGTCAAGCGGAAATTCGCGGTAGTAGCTCATGGTTCTTTTTTTGTTACGTGTATGAATTTTCTGCATAAGGAGCAGGGGTTGCAATTGCAATGGTTAAAAAAGAAAATTTAAAAAGGGGTTTTGCAATTCCGGCCATGTAGACAGTAGAGACAGTAGACACGGTACGTGTTTATGTTTCTGGTAATTTCTTTCATGGTGCGTGGTATGGATGAGTGCAACTAAGGCTCTGTTCTTTTCAACGGAATGGTGCGAGACGTTGAGTAACGGAACGAATCGGAATGGAACGGCGCGGCGCGGATAATTCAAAAAAATGTGAGACAAAGGCCATGTTCTTTTCGTCGTTTCCATGCTGCATTCCGTTCCATTCCGCACCGCACCGCAATTTCCGTTCTATTCTGCACAGCAACGTTATTTTCGTTCCGTTCCGCACCACTCAAGTTATATTTATTACTTCATTCAGTCCCGCGCTGCAATTTCCGTTCCGTTCCTCACCGCGCTGCAATTTCCGTTCCGTTCCTCACCGCGCTGCAATTTCCGTTCCGTTCCTCACCATCCCGCATCATTCCGTTGACGAGAACAGGGCCAAAATGAAGTACAAAATGCGGAACAGAATGACGCGGAACGGAACGAAACGGAATAAAACAGAACAGAATGCAGCATGAAAACGACGAAAAGAACAGGACCTAAATCTTACTTGAAATCTTGATATTATGTTTTGAAAATGTCTAGATCAAGTTTTTATAATTGCAACTTAGTTTTGGAATTGGTTAGACTAATACCTCGAAATAGGCATCCAATTTCAGAATTAGTACGACTAATTTTGAGACCAAATACCAGATTGCTTCTTATTAGAAAAAAATGTTTGAAAAAACAATCTCGTATAAATGTAAATACTATACAAATACCATGATTTTAAAACCTTACAACACTACTTTGCTCCCAAATTAGAAAAGTACAAAATAAATCACTGGAATTGCAACATACTCCAAAATAGCAAACTAAGTTAGAAGGTAAGGGTCACTTATTATAGCGCAATAGCAAAGCTTGTGAAGGATAGTACAGGAGCGCCGTTACTTGTTCTCAGCAATGATTTGAGTTCAACTCTCATTTCCAACAAAATTGAAGGTTATTTTATCATTCAAAAAAAAAATTATAGTACTAATAATTGTTGGAATTGGTCCGTTAAGAACCCATTAGGTATTGGATTTCAGGAAATGAAACCCAAAATTTGAAATTGGTTTTAATCAAGTCAAAAATATTGGAACCCACAACTAGTTCCGACAGAGCCGATTACATGTTTGAACCAGTCGAGTCAGAACAATTTCAGGGCAGGAACATGACACAGGTAGAGTAATTTTTACTCATTGAGTATTCGCCATTTTTTTTAAAACATTCTTTCTTACATATGTAAATGTTACTTAGTTTAGTCAGCACTCGAGAAAGTTTGACCATTATAGTTGAAATATGAGGTCGACAACCATTTTTAGGAAAATGTTTGGTTGACTCAATGGGTGGGCAACCCACATTCTCTTTGTATTTATCTCTCTCTTATCTTAAATGCTATTTTTTGAAAATAGAGGAGAGATAATTTGAAAATAGAGGAGAGATAGATACAAATGAGAGGTGTGTGATAAGAGTTTATTTGTATATATTTTTAGTGTAATTTAGTTCTAGTTTACTAGGTTAATTGATGGTTTTTCGTTCTCTTTTATTAATTTTATCCTTCTTTGTTCTATTTTACGCTTTTGGTTTACCTTCTTGTGTAAATAACCATTCTTGGAGCAAAACGTGACATGCTGATTGTTGAACGATCTCAAATGTTGAGGAGATAGTGATGGAGACTCAAGCATGAGTAAGGATGATCAAAGGAAGCAAAGAAATATCAAGAAGAGACCTCAAGAATGAACCACGAGCAAGCCGTCTCAAACATGGTCATGGTTCACCTTCAAGAGGCAAGGAAATAGCATCAGAGTCAACCATAACTTGTGGAGTCGAGCCATGACCTGGTCGTGGTTCGCCTTAGCTAGTAATTTACTCTTAAAAGCATCAGATGCGAACCATGACCTGGTCGCGGTTCGCTAGTTTTGGGTCACGGTTCGCTATCTGAGGTCACGGTTGACCATTTTGACTTGTAAAACCCCTATATAAGTGACATTTTCTTGGAGAAGGGATTATGCTTCATTTTGGGCTAGATTAGAACTTTTCTTGGGGTTTTTAGGGTTCTTCAAGAACTTAGCTTAGGTTTTTAGTGAATTTTAATATTGGTTTCTAATCTTCTCTTTAATCAACATTAGTGGTTGTAAGTTTTCTCTCTCTTCCCTCTTTCTATCAATACTTGCAAGTTTAAATCTTTGTTGTTGAATGTTAATGGGTATTGTGATTATGAAGTTTATTTTGCTTAATCCCATGATTAGTGAGTGGTTTAATTAGTTCTAAGATTGGGTAGCCCTAATCCATGCTCTTGATTGTTGGTTTGTCCCTTCCCCAAGTTTAAATTCAAACTTCTATCAATGTTAAGCATGTGCCCACCAAGTGTTTGATAAATTGCTTGATCAACCTTTTATCTTATTTATGCCTATTGTTAAGCATGGCAATGTGTTTGATGATAGTGGTTGCTTGACTATTGATGCTTGAAATTTAATACCACGAAAGTGGATTACTTCTTTTGTGACCATATGATTAGCTTAATTTAATATAACTCATGCCTAATTAGGACCCTAGAAATAGGTATCTTGGTTTGTGTTTGGGTAAATCACCTCCCTTTGAAAAAAGGTGCTTGTGATGCTTTTGCTAATTGTCAAGTGGTTTGTTATTAAGTTTGGGGGTTATTTGGGACTAATTGACTTTCAAGGTGCATGATTAGTGGTGAATCCTATCCTAGAATTTTCTTCATTATTGTTTTACACCCTTATTTGCTTTCATCAATTAGTTTACTTAGGTTAATCAATCTACTCAACTACTCTTTAATCGGTTTAGATAGTCGATAATTTAGGGATTTTTAGTACTTTATCAAAGAGTACTTGTGGATACGATCTTTTTACTACTTCGATAGATCTGTGCACTTGCGGAGCTATCAAGTTTTTGGCACCGTTGCCGGGGACTCGGCGATAGATATTAGAAATCCTTTGATTTGGCTAGATTAGATCACGTTTTATTTTCATTTTTTTTATTTGTTTTAATAACCCACTTGCTATTACGTTGTTTGTCCTTGTGAGCATTTGATTGTAGGACATTCCAATTGTGCATGCCTAGGAAGCAAAAGAACAAGTCCATCGACGTTCTAGCTTTTGAGGTTCCTATTCCTAAGGGAAAGAGAAGCGCAAGGAGGAATATCATCTTTCAATAAGAGATGGCTCGGCCCTTGAGAGAGTTCGCGATACCCAATGCTCAAGGGATTTCCGGAGGCATCACTTGGCCCGCCATAGAAGCGAACAATTTTGAAATCAAGCCCTCTCTAATAGGGATCATTGCGAGAAACCAATTTGAGCACGACGAACCACCTTACTTGCATCTCCAAATGTTCACGGAATATTGTGACACCATTAAAATCAATGGGGTTTCACAAGATGCGATCAAGTTAAGATTGTTCCCGTTCTCACTCATGGGGAGGGTAAGACAATGGTTGAATACTCTTCCTCCCGGCTCAATCACCACTTGGAATGAGCTCTTGGAAGCGTTCTTGAGTCACTTCTACCCACCACATCGGACGGCCTCATCTCGCCATGACATTGCCACCTTCCATCAAGAAGATGGTGAATCACTCTATGCGGCTTATCGCCGATACAAGACGTATCTCCAAGAGTGGCCTCACCACTTCATGGATAAGAATCTCGTGTTCCAAATATTCTATAGTGGAATGGACCACATCTCTAGGCTCATGGTGGATGCGGCCTCCGGAGGGGCCATCATGGACAAACCACTTGGGGAAGCTTGGAAGCTTATTGACAACATGGCTATGAACAACCAAAGGTGGAACAAAGGACGCACCCCTATCAAAAAGGGAGGTAAACTTGATGTTGATGCTTTAACATTGTTGAATAGTAAAATGGATGCTTTGAATGTTAAGGTTGATACTATGAATGCACCATCATCTTCTTGTGTGGCTAGTGTGTCTAATGCTAATGTGAATGTTGTTCAATGTGAGGTTTGTGGTAATAATGGTCATGTTGGGAATGAATGTCAATTGTTGGTTAATATTGAGCATATTAACGCCTTCCAAGGCTATAATAATCCCCGCCCCCAAGAAAATGCTTTTTCTAGCACTTATAATCCGGGTTGGCGTAACCATCCCAACTTTTCTTGGAAGAATCAAGCTCCATCTTCTTCTTCCCAAGGACCTAACCCTCCGGGTTTTCAAGGTCAAGTGCCTAGTCAAGCTCGTCCTTTTCAAAATCTAAATCAACTTCCACCTCCCCCACCCCCCGTTTCTAATATGGAGAGCATCCTTGAGAAATACCTTGCTAATCAAGAAAAGCAAAATCAAGACTTTAGGCAACATGGGGTAATGCTTGGTGATGCCTTAAAACAATTGAATGCTAAAGTTGATCAAATGGCCACTCACCATAAGATGTTGGAAAATCAAATAACTCAAATTGCTAGTTCATCCTCTAGGCCTCAAGGTACCATTCCAGGGCAACCATTTGAACCCAAGGGAGAATTTTAATGCGGTGACTTTGAGGAGTGACACTCAATATGAGAGACCAAAGATACCTATCAAAAGTCCCAAAATTGTTGAGGTTGAAAAAGATGATCAACCCATTGTGGTTGATAAAGGCAAGGCTAAGATGGGTGAGAATAAGCAAAGTGAGGTTGAGAAAGAAAAGAGTGTCACTCCCCCTCCCTACACTCCCCCTCTCCCATTTCCACAAAGGTTTTCCAAGAGTAAATTTGATTTGCAATTCTTGAAATTTTTGGAAATCCTACAGAAACTTCAAGTGAACATTCCTTTTACGGATTTAGTGACCCATATGTCCTCTTATGCCAAGTTTTTGAAAGAAATCTTGACGAAAAAGAGAAGTTTGGAGGGCATTGAAACCGTCGCTTTGACGGAGGAGTGTAGTGCACTCCTTCAACATAAGAGTCCCCCTAAACTCAAGGATCCGGGTAGTTTTTCTATCCCTTGTTGTTTAGGAAATTTGAAAGTTGATAATGCTTTGTGTGACTTAGGGGCTAGTGTGAGTGTTATGCCTCTCTCCATTTGTCGAAAGCTTGATTTGGGTGATCTTAAGATCACCACAATGACCTTACAAATGGCCGATAGGTCTATTAAGCACCCAATTAGCATTCTTGAGGACATCCCGGTAAAAGTTGGGAAATTTTTTATCCCGGTTGACTTTGTTGTGCTTGATATGCAAGAGGATTCTCTTATTCCTATCATCCTTGGTCGCCCATTTTTGGCCACGGCGGGGGCTATGATAGATGTGAAAAATGAAAAGCTCACCTTGAGTATAGGGGAAGACAAAGTGGAATTTAATTTGACTAACTCTGTGACATTTCCAATGCTTGACAAATTTTGTTGTAAGATTAATGTGATAGATGACATTGTTGACTCCGAAACTTCTAAGGAGGACTCTTACAAGCACCCCATTAAGGAAAGTGCAAAGGAGAGAAAGGCTAGTGGAGCCTTGATTGGCAAGACTAGAAGAATGTTCATGAAATGGCAACCTAAAGCCCTCTTCAAGTCACAAGGGAGGCCCAAACGTTGTGGAGGCAACATCACCTTTGTGATCCACCCGGGTTGAGACATACGGAGGTCGAGCTCATGACCAAAACGAGTGCTTCTTGGGAGGCAACCCAAGTCTTTTCTACTTTTTTCGTATTTTTTCCTTCTTTTGAATTTAGCTTATCTCCTTAATTTTAGGTTCTATTTTTTGATTTTGGACCTCTTGGAAAAAAAAAAACAAAAAAAAAAAACACTATTGTCATTTGATCTTGTGATATCATAGTTCACTTGAGTGTGATTGAGCATTTGAGGCGATAAATCAATGGCATAATCTCTTCATCAGCCACAAATTTCGCCCGTTTCATCTAATTAGCTTTGTAAGTACTCTCCTCCCCTTCTTTCTCTTTATTTCCTTTACATTGAGGACAATGCAAAGTTTAAACATGGGGGGGTTGATATCTTATTATTGTTCTTGTTGGTGATATGTTGGTGAGATATTGTGGTGTTGTGATGATACTTGATGAATTGTGATTTGGTGGATGTGATGATGGTGTTATGATTATGGTTGGTGATTGGAATTGTGCTAGTTTAGTGTAGGAGCATGTTAGAGCATTTAGTTGCATTTTCATGTATATATTGATATTTAGATTGCATTGATCACGTTCTAGATTTGCATATCATTTAGGTTGCATTAAACAAAAAAAATGAAAATACCCAAAAATAGAGAGAAGTGATCCTGTATGATGACCATAGAGGAACATAAGTTGGTATTTAACATGTGGCATGAGACTTGAGCTTTGAGGTGAAAATTTTGAAAAATGTGATTTCCTAATCATGGTTTTTAAAATTGGCTTTTGTTCACTTGGTCCTTGTATGCAAGCATGAGTGTTGATACGTTGTCAATCACTTGCTAATCCTCCTTAAGTCATGAAGTGGTTAATTTTAGATGGACTTTAACCGGTGAGAATTTGAGCCCAAAACCGACACATTCATATCGGTTTATTTTCTTTCCATGTGTGATTGATTCACTTCGGTTGGCATTACTCTAGAACTTGCCTTGATTCTTGGTCAAAATTGCATTAGACACCCATTTTGCATCGGTAGGACGGAGTCATTCATTTGTTTATTTGTATTTAAACTACTTTAAGCCAAATAGTGTCCTTTATGCATCATTTTCCTACTTTGGAGCCCCTTTTAGCTTGTGCCCTTTCATTGGTAAACTTCATTAACACATTTTCCCTCTCCTGAGTCTGAGACTAATGGAATTTGTCCTTCTCGTTGGGTCGAGTGTTTAATTATGGATTTGAGTAAAAGATAAGCATGAGGGCACCTTTTGTGAGAAATGGAATGATAATGGTTGGCCTTGAGTTTCAAGAAGCTTTGGTATATATAGAAAAGAAAAAAAAAAGAGAAAAGAAAAAAAAAGAAGTAAATAAGTGTTTTAGGAGTAGAAGAAGGGTTTTATCTCATTTAATCGGAATCATCTTGCCCCGATACTCCTAGTCATAAAGTTTGGTCAAAGTTGTAAAAAAGGTTGGTTTGGTGAGTGTTGCATAAAATTGGAGTTGGTGTTTTTGATTTTTGGAGATGTTTTTGCACCCCCTTGATATTTTCTAGACGGATCTAGCGAGATGTTTGTGTTTCCACTATGTCTTTTTGACTCTAAGTCCACATCCCAAATGTATTCCCACTTTACCTTAAGCCTCATTACAACCCATAAGTCCTCCCGAACTTTGCATATGGAGTTGTCAGCTAGCAGTAGAGATTTTAGAAGATAGGCAAGCATATGGTAGGATGCCACCGAAGTTTGAATCCCGAGTGTTGAATATTGCATGATTACCCAAAACACATGAGAATGAGGGACTTACATTTCCTAAAGTGAGAGTCTCTCGAGCTAACTTGCTTTACTTCTTGAGGAAAACTACCAAGTCGGTTGAGTGCTTGTATGCTTTGTACTTCGTGAACTTGTTTCATAACTTTTCGAAACTTGGGTTTAAAATGGTTTGAAAACTTGTTTTGGCCTCAAGGATCTTGGTTTCTTATGTTCATGTTAAGTACTTTGTCGATGTTCCTCACTTGAGGAGGTGATCTCTCGACTAGTTCGTGCTAACCTTCAATCTTACTTGATGTGATTATTTAGTGTTTGCTTGAGGACAAGCAAAGGTTAAGCATGGGGGAGTTTGATAAGAGTTTATTTGTATATATTTTTAGTGTAATTTAGTTCTAGTTTACTAGGTTAATTGATGGTTTTTCGTTCTCTTTTATTAGTTTTATCCTTCTTTGTTCTATTTTACGCTTTTGGTTTACCTTCTTGTGTAGATAACCATTCTTGGAGCAAAACGTGACATGTTGATTGTTGAACGATCTCAAATGTTGAGGAGATTATGATGGAGACTCAAGCATGAGTAAGGATGATCAAAGGAAGCAAAGAAATATCAAGAAGAGACCTCAAGAATGAACCATGAGCAAGCCATGTCTCAAACATGGTCATGGTTCACCTTCAAGAAGCAAGGAAATAGCATCAGAGTCAACCATGACTTGTGGAGTCGACCCATGACCTGGTCGTGGTTCGCCTTAGCTAGTAATTTACTCTTAAAAGCATCAGATGCGAACCATGACCTGGTCGTGGTTCGCCTTAGCTAGTAATTTACTCTTAAAAGCATCAGATGCGAACCATGACCTGGTCGCGGTTCACTAGTTTTGGGTCACGGTTCGCTATCTGAGGTCACGGTTGACCATTTTGACTTGTAAAACCCCTATATAAGTGACATTTTCTTGGAGAAGGGATTATGCTTTATTTTGGGTTAGACTAGAACTTTTCTTGGGGTTTTTAGGGTTCTTCAAGAACTTAGCTTAGGTTTTTAGTGAATTTTAATATTGGTTTCTAATCTTCTCTTAAATCAACATTATTGGTTGTAAGTTTTCTCTCTCTTCCCTCTTTCTATCAATACTTGCAAGTTTAAATCTTTGTTGTTGAATGTTAATGGGTATTGTGATTATGAAGTTTATTTTGCTTAATCCCATGATTAGTGAGTAGTTTAATTAGTTCTAGGATTGGGTAGCCCTAATCCATGCTCTTGATTGTTGGTTTGTCCCTTCCCCAAGTTTAAATTCAAACTTCTATCAATGTTAAGCATGTGCCCACCAAGTGTTTGATAAATTGCTTGATCAACATTTTATCTTATTTATGTCTGTTGTTAAGCATGGAAATGTGTTTGATGATAGTGGTTGCTTGATTATTGATGCTTGAAAGTTAATACCACGAAAGTGGATTACTTTTTTTGTGACCATATGATTAGCTTAATTTAATATAACTCATGCCTAATTAGGACCCTAGAAATAGGTATCTTGGTTCGTGTTTGGGTAAATCACCTCCCTTTGAAAGAAGGTGCTTGTGATGCTTTTGCTAATTGTCAAGTGGTTTGTTATTAAGTTTGGGGGTTATTTGGGACTAATTGACTTTCAAGGTGCATGATTAGTGGTGAATCCTATCCTAGAATTGTCTTCATTATTGTTTTACACCCTTATTTGCTTTCATCAATTAGTTTACTTAGGTTAATCAATCTACTCAATTACTCTTTAATCGGGTTAGATAGTCGATAATTTAGGGATTTTTAGTACTTTATCAAAGAGTCTTTGTAGATACGATCTTTTTACTACTTCGATAAACCCGTGCACTTACAGAGCTATCAGTGTATTGCCAACCCTGTAGATGGATGTATCATTCTCCTTTTTTTAAATAAAAAGAGTTCAACAACCATTTGTATCGACCTATTTGTCTTATTTGCAACACTCAAATAAGGGTATGTCAAATATTGTACATATTAAATGACTTGACATCCTTCAAATTACTCTTCTTTTTACTACACAAACCATAATTTCAAAAACGAAAAAAGCTGACCTCAAAAAATATGTGAAATTTCTATTGATTTAATTTAACTTTATTTTTATTTGTAGTGTTTTTTTCTTTACATGTTGAAGAGGCACAAAAATCAATAAGAATCGAGTACTCAACCTCAACTTTATGATCATGAATTTAAATTTCATTCATATAAAATCTACTCCATCCGTTTTATGAAGATATTTATATTTGCTTTTTTACGGTCTCCAATGCACTACTTTGACCGTAAATAATTATAGTTGTATGCATATATAAATTATAAAATTATAATTTTTCAAAAGCATTCTTTAAAATGAAGCTAACAATATCATTTTTACATTATAAATCTTTGTGTTTTTTCACTAATTCATGGTCAAAGTTTGTGAACTTTGACCTTGAAAAATGAAGTGTAAACATCTTCGTGAAATAGAGGGAGTAATATATACAAGGCCTAAGTCTTAACCAGTGACGCAAGATCTTATTGACTGTCTGTACAAAAACTTGTGTGAACTTAGTCTATGGTGGACCAATATTTGGAGCCACCCCCTACTTCACCTGAAGCCACCCCCTCTAAAAGTGGAGTCACCCCTACTTCACCTAGAACCATCCCTCAAATTTATATTTGGCACCACCCCTAATTTACCTGGAGCTACCCCCTGCTTTACCTAGAGCCACCCCTTACTTCACCTGGAGCCACCCTTCAAAATTAGTTCACCTGGAGCCACCCTTTTTTTACCTGGAGTCGCCCCTCAAAATTAAATCCATATAAGACATGCTGGACTGTCTGATGCATGTAGTTTGGCATTCGTTTTGAACCAAAGAAAAAAAATTGATTTTTGTGTGTTAGACCTATTGGCCTTGGGTCCCAAAGACCCAATACTTCTTGGGTCGTAATGAAGCACAATCAAACATGTAAGTTGTAACTTGTAACAAATGTTAGTACTGGACCTATAAATATAAAGTGGACCGCACGGAACATTAAGGACTTTGTCTAATCTGACCCACCTATTTTCAATAGTACTATCTCAGCACAAGTGTGAGATTACTTAGCTTATGGGCCTTGAATTGGCTGCCAAACATTACAATAACCTTATGCTTATATCTTCCACTTTGAACTCTACTCATGTATTTTATGGGAGAAGGCCAAGAAGGGAGGGAGGGCGAAGCCCATATCTTCTAATTTTTTTTTCGCACTTAAAAGTTGGTGATTGGTTGAAAGGATGAAGCCCAATTATTTAATATCTCTTTTTTTTTTTGAGAAAAATTACATAATAATTACAGCTAATTATGGCAAACATTGCCTTGATTTATTGCCATAACTTGAGGCAAATGTCTTGTGAATGTCCTACACACCATAATAATTCTTCAACTCTTTAATTAGCATCAATCACATGTCAATGAAGAACAGTGCATACACAAATACACTATAAACAATCATTAGGCTAACTGAATCAGTAAGTTATCATCGTTCAAGTCAATAGACAAACTTAAAAGATACAACCAAAACCTCTATATATACATTGTAAGCATAAAAGAATTGATATACATTGAAGAAAAACTCCAAGAAAGTGGTTCATAGCGATCATTTTCTATAAAAATAAACAAATAATGATTGTGGTTCATCATGTTCTATTTTGGATTACTACATATCGTCAGAGAAATCTAAGGATAACAAAACCTAACAAAAAAATGGCTCAAACCAATTATTTACATGAATTACATCGATGAGGTGTTAAATTTCAAAATTTCAGGTGCAAATTTGAGCAACCTTTGTAACGTACCAGGCATGAACTTCCTAGCAAACAAGAAGCAACCATAATTCATTTCTCCATTATACTCGCACGTGTTATTACTTCTCAACCTCTCCAATAATTGAGGAGTCACGTGAGGTCTTAAAAACCAACCAGGGTGAGGCCCATTTTTGGACCAATCAACCCATGTAACACTTCTATTTGAGTTCATCCACCAAAACTTGATGCTAACCAATGTTGGCAAGTAATGTTCATCTCCATAACATGCCTTATTGCAATGCTTTTTAAACAATGGGAAGTACTCTTGGTCAGTTACCACCTCCATTGCTAGGGTTCGATCCATCTCGAACCATTGCGAACCTTTACGCCATTGCGAGAGCGTGACACGTGGCATCATTTGGGGGTTGTATCGACCACGGCCTACCGGACCAGGTAAATCATATGCCTCAATATAACTTTTGTTAGATTTTGTAAGGTATGAATAAACAGTTGAGAAGTTGAATAAGGGGATACATGATTCGGATAAGAGTACAAAACGTTGGTTTGATGTGTCAAGTAGTGCGTTAGCTAGTAACCGACGTTCGGCTTCAACCATATTGAATTTGCCCCATTGGACGTCCTGCATTGTACAATCAAGATTTTAGTCAAGACGATATGTAGTGAGGAGTTAGGAGGTATTGTGTAAGACCATTTTTATAGTAAAACCGTTAAAAAGTAACACTTTTTATATACTCGTTAAATGTAAGTAAAGGAGTATTGAGGTATTGCTATTGTCCAATTGACTAATTTTTATTCTACTTGAAAATCGATATAATTATGAATTGATTTATGAAACAAAGATGGCCCAAGCTGTATAACAAAAACAGAGCTTTTTTTCTTGATAATTAATGAGAAACAGAGTTTTTTTCTTGATAATTAATGAGAAACAGAGCTTTGTTTGTCAATGGAGTAAAATCTAAGAAAAGCACAAGTGATGCCTTGCTTCAAGGTTGATACCATATACAGTCTTAAATTATTTATGCATATATGAACTGCATATGAAGTTTAATTATTATGCTATTAGATATTAAATGGGCACAGCTTTTTTAGAAGATAACATTTGTTTTGTTTAAATCTTTTTACTTTTTAACTTTTTTTTGGGGTACCAGAAGATCATGCATGATTTTGGGATCAGACAATTGCATACTATAGTAGTCCTAAGCCAACATTCTAGCATTCTTTTACCTAAAGATTCTGCTCAACTTTAGAAAAAATCACATTCTGTCTTGATGACAAGTATACTCTTTGTTGAAAGTCTTTAAATAGCTTGCTTGCTGCTTGAACATCTTTACTTAATTTATTGGTATAAATTATCAAATTAAAGTTGTTGTAGCCCTTGTTAGAATTAAAGGTTCATATGATAATAATGTACTAATGTATTAAAAACTTTAACTTGAGATATCCTCAATGATTTTGAGAAAAAGTTATTTAAATTTTCATATAAATATATAGCTGCTTTTTCCTTTGGCGCATTTAGCAATATTATTTTTCTGTTTTTTTAGTAGATGTACGTCATTGATTAAATTCGCTTTATTAAGTTTCAAAACTTCAGGTTTTATAAATATGTTAATTATTAATATTATTTTTTGGTCCAATGGAGACACAAAAACCAGTACAATATTAATTACCAAGATTCAAAATTGTATCTAATAATTAACTTAACAGTAGTAATCCACTTGACTGAGTAAAACAAGATCCCAATTATACTCCTTGCAACAGAATTTCCCCATGCATCTTTGCTAATCTATAGCCAAAAAAAAAAAACGAGCAATCCTTGAACAAGTCATTTTTATTTAGTGTGGCTTCCTAGAAAATTTGCAAGATCAACGGGTGAATTTTTCACTTGATTTCCAACAGCTTACAATAAGCCAGTTAAGAAACTAAATGGTAAAATTTTACTAATACTTATAATTAAAGGGGTTGCTTTTTGATCAGAAAGCTTATTACTTGTAGAACATAATTGAGTACATAATATGTAAAAGAGAACATGAATTAATTATAGAAATGACTTAAAGAGTGACTAACCTTACTGGGAATTCTTCTGCCATAGAACACAGAGCTCTTGGAGAAAGTTTCATTATGATAAGAAGGAAGAGAATGAACATAAATTGAATAAAGCCCTTCATGTCCTTTAAAGAACATCTCCCAAAGTGGGGCTAATGGCAATGGTCCTCTAACCAAAAACATGAAGGCAATCTTTGGTGGTGTTGTCAAATTTGATGCAGCCATTCTTCTTGGCATTATTGAAGCTCTCATTAACAATTCTTCATCATCCATGGCATGCATATAGGAATAATAACTCATATTCGACGTCGTAGACATATTATTTGATTTCACAACATTGACCAGAGGTGGGAGAAGTGAGATTGATGACGATAACGACAAGGAGGAAGAGGAGGAGGAGGAGGAGTTGAGGAATTCAAGTGGGTGAAGAAGTTTGTAATTCACAGGTGATGATTGATCATATCCAAAAAAAGAGCTTCCAATGGCAAGTCCAAAAGCGAAAATGACCAAATATGAAATGAGATGGTTAATTATTTGATAGTGTAGGAGCTTGTATGATGAACAAGAGGTTGGAGATAGATTATTCTTCATGATTGTTGTAATGAAATGAAAATGTAATGAAATGAATGGTTATTGCTTAAGAGGGGAGAAAGAAAGAACCGTGTATATATGTGAATGGGATGGTGGAAAGAAACAACTAAAGGTTTGCTTCCTAAAAGAGGAAGGTTCTTAGTAGTGAAAGTTGGGTTTGAAAGTCTTTATGAAGAGCCTTAGCAGCCTTGTTATTACACAGAACAAGGTTATTGAAAAGTCAACACAAAAGAGTATAAATACGTTCTTTTTGGTTTGTTGATGCCTGCGTTTTTGACCGTTCCAGACTTGTAAACATTCATGGCTAACTAAATGTATTTGGGTATAAACAAAAAATTATATAAGACTGTTTTTGTTTAAAATTTTTGGTAAGACGGGAGTCATTTTTCAATTAAACAATGGTCACTGTTTACCATAAGTGACCCCTATATTTTTAGATAGTAACCTCGTTTTTCTATTAGTTAGAGCATCTCCAATGCAAGCTTTTTATGAGGTTTGTGAGGATGAAAAACCTCTCAAAAAAACCTTACTATCATAGTGATAAACCTACAAACCCAACTTTTACACAAACCGATTTGTCTAGACAAACCTGATTTTTAACAATACAGTAGACTGTTCGATAATTATTACCTTTCCAATATTTTTTATTTTTTTTGGAATCAAAAGCCGTTTTAATACCATGTTAACCAGTGTGTTTATAGCATAAAAAATTAATGGCGGGATAACTCCTCTAACTATAAACATATCGAGGCTCTCTTTATGCGCTAACTAGTTACCACTAGATCAACTGCAAAGCTACATGATTGATTCTTTATTTAATTTAACATATAATAACGGCTGAGCGACCTCACATCGAAAACGTGGAGACGAATGATTCTTTAATTTATTTTTTTCAACCACATGTTTACTTAAATTCTTTGGACCAAAGGTAGTATTATTTTGTATAGGATTAATTCACAAAAAGGGTAAAGTGCTCCAAATAATAGTTTCTCTATTCATAAGTAAATGAGTCAAAAATTGTACTATACGAGTAGTAAGGTAGCATGTCTTGGGTGGACTTAATCCACCGTGAACCAAGAACATTAGTGGGAATATTTAGGGACATGGAGAGTATATTTAAAAAGATCTTAGAAATATTTAATGACATGCAATGTATATTTAAAAAGATTTAAACTATTGGTCTACCATGAACTAAGTCCACACAAGTTTTTGTAGTAGTTAGGTCATGGACAACCTTTAAAGTTGGGCCAATTTTACCAATAGACCTTGACAAATGGGAGGGCCTTGTAGCCGACCCGCACCGATCCACTGCCCAACTGGTTATTACCCGTTTACAATTGTGAATGGCAGCCCCATTTGAAATTAGACGTATTTTTTGAGTTACAAATAGGCCAACCAATTAAATATTCACCTTTTATATTTTAAACGGGTCAAGATAAAACGGACCAATGATCGACCCATCCACAAGGACCACAACACGTGACTGGCCCGACCCGACTCATTTTAACAAATAGGCCGATCGGGCCTGGTCCGTTTCCCAGGCCTATTTACCAATAGAAATATTAGTACACGCCGGCGACGATTCCCCTCAACTGAAAACAGAGTTCAACCCTGATCACTGAACAGTGAACTCTCCTTTTACATTTATTCTCTTTGTTCCGTTTTCTCCAAACAATTCGGCTCGGCAAAGGTACTGTCATCTTTCTCTCTCCTCCTGCTATCACCTTCAATCTTCTTTCCACTTATTCGTTCTCCGTTTGTGGGTTTTAGCCCAATTTCTAGGGCAATTTGCAGTGATCAAGATGGCTAAAGAAGTTAATAATGGAGGCAATGTAAAGCAATTACTTTGTAATCTATTTGAGAATTCTCTTAGGGCAGTTGCTCCTGACATTCCTGATTTAGAGCCGTTAGTGGCTATATCTACCAACAATAATTTAGGGCAGTATCAATGGTAAGTGTGTTTTTTAATTTTAATTTTCTTGTTTCTCTTTTAAAGTTTTTGTCTTTGAGCATTTTCTTGTTGAATTGAATGATTTTTGGCACTTGCAGCAACAATGCCATGAGTCTGTTCGCTAAAATTAAAGGAAAAAATCCGGAATTTAAGAACCCACACTCTGTTGGGATGGTAAAATTCTCCTTTGTTCTTGGTTTGTTCATATGTTTTTATTATAGAGAAAGTCCCAAGTTTTGTTTAGTAATTGATTTTGTTCTGGGTTTTTTCTTTTCTTTCGTAGGCTATTTACAAAAGTTTTGCCCCCTTCAGATATGATTGAATATGATTCATGCTCTGTCACGGGTCCAGGGTTTGTAAATATTGTACTCTCAAAGACATGGATGACTAAGGTTTTGTCTATTAAACTCACTTTACTATTGGGTATATGAAAGAAAGCTCTTTTTTTTTTTTTTTTCAATTTTTGTTTGCACTATGATATTGTTTGTTGTTACAGACAATTCAAAAGATGCTTATAGAAGGTATCCAAACATGGGCTCCTAAACTATCAATCAAAAGAGCTGTTGTTGATTTTTCCTCTCCTAACATAGCAAAAGAGTTGCATGTTGGGCACTTGAGGTCCACAATTATTGGAGATTCCATTGCGCGTATGCTTGAGTTTGCGAATGTTGATGTTCTTCGAAGAAACCATGTTGGTGATTGGGGAACTCAGGTAGGTACACACCGTACACTATGTTTCTATATGTTTGAAGCATTGACTTATTGATTAATATGGGATTATATGAGTTTTAATTTGTTTTGTGCATTCTTCTTAGCCTGCTAAAAACTTTGTCACTGTTGGTATTGCCTCATCGCATTCTTCCAAATTGTTTTCATCATTGAACAACTATTCTGAAAGTTTCATTTTCGCAACTAACAGAGATGTTTTCTATCTCTTTTGGTAAAATTTGCTCTTACCAGAGCTTTGTTTCTGCAACAGTATGAATGCGACATTGAATAGCTGTATGGGGCCTTTGAATCCTGAGAAATTTGGATGTGGTGAACATAAATGGTAGCAACAATCTGTAGGAATTTGTTTTGTGATATTCCCTTGGGATGGTACGATACTGGAGCTTTTAATCAATATTTAAACATGTTTATGAAATGGATCTGTAAGTGTAACAGATGAGACAGGATTGACTGTTAGAGAGGCAGTCTCGGTAGATATGACTTTCCTTGAATTCAAAGGTTCTGTTGAGTCTGTCTCTTCCTCTCACACATGGGGGTAAAAATTGGGTTAAGAACTTGCCTCTATAAAATGGGATATCTATCTAGAGGCTGTCATACTAGGTTGACAATATGGAACAAAGGCACCTCCGTGCAAAGTTGTGAAAGAATTTGCTCGGATGCTAGGCAGCTGGCTAAACCATCCAAATTTGGCTCCTTGGTAAAGATGGGCAATTAGGCATCATGGGCACTCTGGCCATCTTTATATTATGTCATTTGAAGCTTTAGACTTGTGATTTTGAGGCATATTTGTGTGCTTGTGCACTTATTGTGTATGGTGTAAGCATGTCATGTGTATGTTCGTGTGCATTATCTATTAAATTCAATCTTTTGATGCAGTTTGGGATGCTGATAGAGTTCCTATTTGAGTGCAAAGAATGGGAAGATGAAAATGAATTTCTTGTTCATGACCTTCAGGTGAGTAGAAATGTGCAAGGTTGATTAGGTTACTAATATAATCATGTGTATATACATGATGCTGGTGTTGCTTTCTTGGGGAGGTACTGCATGTTCTAACGGGCAGGTTTAAACAGTAAACAAGTGTTTGATATGCTTCTGTGTTTCCTTTATTGTTTCTTAGGCACGCCTAGCTGTTGAGCTGACTTGTCATGGCAACTACTTGTTATTAACATGTTCTTTATTGAATAGATTGTGCTTGTTTTCTCCAATATGCTCTTGTAACTAATCATTAATAAGTCCCATTTTGTTCTTATAAAGATTTCTTAAGTTGTTGTTTCATATTGCATTCGTCATAGTTTGTTCCATTATTGTTATTGCTCAAGGATATTGGAATTTCCATATACAATGGAGCTATAAGACTAAGTTTTGAGAAAATTTCAGCTAATAATGGACTACATCAAAATGATTTACTGAACTGTTATGTGCTTGTTTCTTTTCAAAACACCTGGGTAGTTGGCCCCCCTTACCCCCACCAAGGCGGGAGCCTTGTGACGTCAAAGGCATTGGATTTGGGGGTCATGAGTCCTAAAGACCTAAACTCATAATCATCAAATGTGACTTAAGATTTACCTTTCTCTCTTGTCTTATGTAACTAAATGTCTAAATCTACCAATTAAAAGGAGTAGTTAGTCTCTATACGAGTAGTTATACTTGTCTAAATCTACCAATTGAAATTGTGGAAAGTGTATTGGCTCATAACCTTTGTTGTTATGTGTGATATTATACTCTGCCGAGCTGGTGATACTCTTCCAGCCTGGTGCCATCAGCCATTATATCAAATAATGCTTACTTGGATACAAACTGCTTACTTATGAGACCATTGGTAGTTGTTTAATGTGAAAAATTGGTTCTATTCTAACTGATAATTATGATGCTAGATGCTCTACAAGAAATCACAACAAAAATTTAATGAGGATCCCATTTTCAAGGAGGCTGCACAGAAGGCAGTGGTGAAACTTCAGGTGAGTAACTTAATTTGCTTTCTGTATCTGCATGTTTGATGCACTTCTGAGAGCAACATTCTGGAACTTGGTCTTAGATGGTAATGTCAAAATTAACATGTTTGGCATGGATAAGAGTGATGAGGTGGACTTGATTCATTAATATGAGATTTTGTATGGTAAAGTTTTCTATTTCGTTTGGACGGAAAACCTTTCTTTTGACATTTTTCTCCCAAATCTTATTCTTGACATTGAATGTTATGTCGAACAGCATTTTAGAACTGGTTAGGTCCATGGATTTGATGCAGCACTCCTAAAAATTCAACTGAGTTGCATAGGCCTATTATATTTAATCTATTAGACTATTATTGACCTCATTGGTAACCCAGGCGGATGAGCGTATTGTTCTGATTCTATTAGTGACATAGTTAATTAGGTAAGTTATCTGTATTTATCTGCCTGGGTTTGAAATTTTTGGTGATTTAGTGCTCTTCTGTTTATTTTTGCATTTTTAATTTGCACTTTAGGGTGGAGATACTAAATACTGCAAGGCTTGGGAAAAGATTTGTGAGATTAGCCGAAGGGAATATGAGAAACTTTATCAACGCCTTGACGTCAAGCTAGAGGAGAAGGTAAACTGTTCTAAATTTTATTTCACAGTTTTTCTTAATGTTATGCACCTTTCATCTCGTATACGTGTAACTGCAAATTCACATCAAATGTGTGGATCCTATAAATCTATCCCGCTGGCTGTTTTGTTTTTTGCATGCTATCACTCAGGGGGAGAGTTTCTATCATCCTTTTATCAGCAAGGTCTTGAAGGAGTTAACAAGTAAAGGTTTAGTTGAAGAAAATCAAGGTGCTCATGTAATTGAAATTGATGGGAAGAACATTCCATTTATCGTTACTAAAAGTGACGGGGGTTACAATTATGCTTCAACTGATTTAGCTGCTCTTTGATAAGTATTTGAAGTCCCATTATTGAAATTAAATTCTTTGAGATCAAAATTCTTGAAAGTTTGTTTAAAACTTATATTAGTGATCCAGTGTATTAATCCAATTGGCGAATCTTTGCGCAGCATAGTAATTTACATGTGAATAAACCATAATATTCTTAAGAATCTTAACTGCATATTGAAAGTTTGCAATGAGTGAGTGTGTTTGTGTGTGTCGATATAGACAGATTGATACGTGATGGATTTAGGCTCATATGGAAACTATCATTGAAATGAGAATCATGGGATCCTTTATAAAAGTCAGTTCACTTAAATCAAGGTTCAACAATTTTTGCTAGTCATTCAAAATTATTATACACACTTATTTTTTAACCCTCAATGTAAGGGCAGTTGTCATCCTATCTTCTACAAACATTTTTCTTTCCAACCATTGGAGATAGATTCGAAGAATGATAGATGTTGATGGGAATGCAAGAACAGGATAATAAAGAAACTTACTTAAATGAGGGTACTTTGGTCACACGACACTTATATGGAAACAGTGGGAGTAGTTGTTTCTGTGATTTTGACAATCTTATCTTTCACTTTCTTAACGCTTTTTCACTATGACAACCCTTTTATGTTTGTGAACTTTTTACAAGGTTAGCTTGCTTATGTTATGTTCTTATGCCTTGTTTTTCATGTGCGTATGATGTCACCCTAATGACGGGGCTCTCTCATAACATGTAGGTACCGGCTTAATGAAGAAAAAGTGGATTGGATAATCTATGTCACAGATTCGAGTCAAAGTGAGCACTTTGACATGTTATTCCATGTGAGCATTCTTCTACGATCAGTCTAAAATCTCATCACTTCTACCTGATATTAACCAACTGCTATTTATTGGTTTCAGCAGCTTTTTCCTTTACATCCTGTGCATCAAGTTGTATTGATTGAGTTGTGCAAAGACTAACTATTTATTCACGTTTTATTTTCTTGATCATTGACATTGCCTTTTAGGATCCTGATATTTTGGCAATGTGCAGGCTGCTAAACGTGCAGGCTGGCTTTCATGTGACGGTGATGCATACCCTAAAGCTACTCATGTGCCCTTTGGTCTTGTTTTAAGGCGTGATGGCAAGCGATTCAGAACTCGCAGCACTGAAGTTGTTCGATTAGCTGATTTATTGGATGAAGCAACAAGTCGGAGTAGATTGGTACTTATTGACCGAGGTTTGTGAATTTAGTTTATTTCTAAAAGATTCGCTACTCTCTAGCCTTGGAAAATAATGGACTAAGTCAAAATAGCTCATCAAACTGTCTGCTCTTCTTATTTATGAGATTGCCGATGCTTGTCACTTTTCGGATCGAGGGTCAAAAGGAAACAACCTCTCTGTTTTTAAAGGGGTATGGGTGCTTACACCTGTCACCCCCCTACCTTGCCTAAGCGGGAGCCTATGAAGGGGCTGGATTAATGTTGATGTTGATATTTGAGATTTTAGTTTAGCTGCTTTCGTTAAGAATTAAGATTTAAACCTTGCACTTGTGATCAAGAGTGACCAGTCTTTATGCTTCCAAGTTTGAGGCTTATATTACCTTAATCATGTAGAGCCTTCACCTGATTGCGCATTAAATGAGTTGGTCTTAATCAGGTAAAGATGAAGAGTGGACTGAGGTGGAGCTGGAGAAATGTGCCGAAGCGATTGGCTATGGAGCTGTCAAGTAAGATACATACTTCATGCATTTCTCATTGCTGGGAGTATTTGCCATTGTTTACCATCCAAGACCAGCTGGATGATTGATTCTCTAGCTGTGTCTCGGGGATATGTTACTTTCTAAAACGTTGCTCCCTAATAGCATATTGCTACTTCTTCTGGATGGTTCTTTGCTCTATATTACAATTTATAGAAGATTTGGTTCATCTGCTGGATGTTCCTATTCATCTTATCTCTCTCCCTTTTGTGTGTCTTTAAGCCATCCCCTTTTTCCTCACCCCTTTTCTCAGCTGCCCCAATTTTATATGGCCGGTTTTTGTATTTTACCTTATGGGTACCTTCAGCATCCATTACCTTTCGAATTGCCTTATCCAGGTCAATTTTTCTATGATTCAGAAAGCTCTTCCATGTTTTGTGGTAGATAGCTCCACAGTCTGTTCGTTAACAAATTGGACTAGATACTTGCTTGATTGCCGATATCTATCTATTCAATGCTTTGTATTCACAGTTTCAAGTTGGCAACTGCAGGTATTCAGACCTGAAAAGCAACAGACTCACAAACTATGTTTTTGATTTTGATCACATGCTTGCTGATAAGGTCCTGCTCTTCGCCTTTTTCAGCTTCACCGAATTATTAATGTTAGCTATGCATCAGTTTCTTTTTATTAGGAATCGTTGAAACGTGGATTCTTGCTGTTGATCGGTTGTTTATTAATCTCTTATATAGTTATATTGGTACAGTTATGACATTGTTATTACTAACTTTTGCTCACTGATGAACAGGGAGATACTGCAGTCTTTCTGCTATATGAATATGCCAGGATTTGTTCAGTTATTAAGAAGTCTGGTAAAGATATTGA
This sequence comes from Tetragonia tetragonoides, assembly GCA_038025085.1. NCBI lineage: Eukaryota > Viridiplantae > Streptophyta > Magnoliopsida > Caryophyllales > Aizoaceae > Tetragonia > Tetragonia tetragonoides. The sequence continues at coordinate 14,136,386 of CM076139.1, forward strand.
AGAATTAAAGAGGGTGAGTTTCTAGCTGAAATTAATTTCATAGTTTGATTGGCGTGATAGTGTATACATCATCTTACTGGCTTGTGCCACAACATTTGTTAGTTAGTTAATGATCCTGAGTAAACTCATATCTGATGTAATGACTTGCTTTTTGTAGGGGGGGGGGGGGGAGTTATCAAATCATAGCTAACATGTAGCATCCCTGTTTTGTCACGAATGGCGAAGCTACCCAATTATTTTTTAATGTTCTTGGTGTTAGAGGAGTCATAACTGATGTTGTTGTGATGCTGGAACATGAACTAAACTGTGGTCATCTTATTAGTATATGTATGATAGTGAAGCGCTTTTTCTAAAACATGCCATTGTGGTATGGTTGATTCATGGTGGTGCCATAACGATTCACCCTCCAATTTTGTGAAACAGGTAGCAACTATACATGTAGATGATGCATGTGAGCATGCATTAGGACTGCATCTGCTGCGGTTTTCTGAGGTAACTCTACATGATAATTAAAGTGAATTGCGTCTTGGCATTCTTCTTCTGCTAGCTATGATTTAGTACCCGCATGCACATTTGAGATGATAGATGCATTTATCACATTTTCAGGTCATTGAAGAGGCTTGCAAGAACCTCTTGCCAAACGTTGTGTGTAACTACATATATAATTTGGCAAAATACTTTGCTGAGTTTTATCACAGCTGCAAGGTTAGTTTTACTTTTACCTGTTCTTGAGCCTTTTGTGATCTCTTCAACTTCTAATCCACTTTTCATGTTCTCCAACTTGTTCTACAATCTATATAGTTTACACTACTACTCTCTTTTTCGTTTTTCTTTTTGTTGTGTTTTGTTTGGTTTGGTTTTGGAGATGAATGGGTGCTGTGGCATGACAAACTTTGCAGGTTCTTGGCACGAACGAGGAAGATAGTAGACTCTTCCTGTATGAAGCAACTGCAACTGTTATGAGAGCGTGTTTCCATTTGCTTGGAATCACATATGTTAACAAAATGTGAGTACTAGAGACATTAATGATCATCAGCAACTTAGGTGTAGATAATGAGGAACTCATATATTTGTACACAAACTGGGGATTTGACTTTTAGATTAGCCTATATGTCAGATGTAGTGAGGGTTTGTGCACCTGTGAAGGATGGTTGATTGAAATTAGGATTACTAATGTATTTGATGAACAAAAATGATTCCTTTTAAGTAAAATATCTACTGTTTCAAGGCCTTTCCTTTGAACCTGCTTTTGTAATTTATTTTGGAAACAACTGCAAGTTTATGTGTGGCACAGTCCGCACAGAGATTGAAGGGTGATGCTGCCGCTGACCAAAGCTTTAAGAAAATTACATACAATAAATTATCCCTTTGTTTCATAATATAGACTGTTTAAGGTTTTGTTTCATTAAAAAAAAAGGTGAACATCCATCAGCTTGTTCAATTCCAAATCCATTTCATTTTTACATCACAGAACTCTTTACTTCAGCATGTGATTGTGAAGGAAGCTCAACAAGGAAATGAAGCAGACAATACTCCATAATTTCATGTCTCTTTCATAATTCTTCTAAAGATAAATGGCTATTTTCTCGAGACCTATGCCAATTAGATGATGAACAATTGATAATCAGATTTATAGTGATGAATGATGATCCAATTAATTACATGTTCTTGTTGGGATATTTCCAAATATTGAATCTAGAAGATGGAGATTAAAATGGATGATTTAACTACTTGGTCAAGTTTGGCAAGTAGTGAATGGAAAATAATATTTCCATATTCATGTACTTGGGATTGCTAAACGTAAATTTATTTTTCACAAATACCCTTACATTCAAAACCCTACTCTTCCCGCCTGCCCCCTCTCTCTCAGCTTGTTCTTGTTCATTTGTGTTTTGGTTATTATGCAATTTTACGATATTGCTGGCTTAGAAGATTACTTTGGTTATTATGCCCTTACAAGTGTTGGTTCAATGATTGTCTTCGCAGAATGCATGCAAGTTTTACTATTTACTGTACACATAAAGATCGAGCACAGAACAATTTTTCTAAGTATTGCCCAAGTACTTGTAACTTTTAACTGGATTACTATAATGAAAAACATTTAAAATAAAGAGAGTGAGAGTATAAATTTGCATTTCAATAGTAAAAATCTCGTCTTTGGCCAACTATTAATCTATCTTTTGATTTCCTAGATTATATTACTCTTTAATTTTTTGGGTTATGCATTGGACATATAAAAGCTGGTTGATCGAGATAGATTCACAAACCACAATACGACATATAAATATATGTTGACCAAAAAGTAATAATGAGTTGTTATCATTATTCTTGTATTATTACTATGTCAGCAGTTTACTGTCATAATTTATTTGCCTTCTTTTTTTCATGAGGATTATTATGAATCCATATTGACTATTGATCTAAATAAAGGAGTGTGTCTGTGTGAGCATATACAAGTATACAAGTCTTCGAAACGCATGCTCAATTTAGCGTTCTGTTCCCTTTGATTCTTAATTTTTGGTTTAAGAGTGTCGGCTTAAGTGACTATAACTGTTTATATGTTGAAATCTTTATAATCTTTATAAGATTAAAAAACTAAGCTAGAGTTTCTTAATTAGTAATCATCCGTGGGATAAAAAACACAAGGAAAGTATTATATATAATACTTATGCTTGTGCTTTTAAACCACTATACATATATTATTAGGCAAAAAATGTAGCATATATGCAAGAGTTAGACCCAGCATTAATGTTTCAATATATTTCATTCAATTCAAGCTGTGGCTAATGACGATGCTAATCATCAAGCCTCAAAGAGCTAATGGATCTTCAAAACAATGTAGAGGATGCAAAACTTGGGTGGGAAACTGAACACGAAGGAGAGAGGAACCAAGAAATTCTTAACATGCAAGACAGACAAGAAAATTTAGAGTATATGACACGATTACACCAAATTGTCTTTAAATATAATAATCTTCAATGTCATATCAAATTTATGCATTTTGGGATCAACATGAAACAAAACAAGACGCGACCCAACACAACCCAACACGACCTGTTTGTTAGCTTCACAGGGGGTCAACAAATTAACATCATCAAGAACTTTTCATACATTGTGGTGAAAGAGCCCTCCGAAGTGACGTAGTCCTATAACCGCGGTTTAGGCACCCGATTTCGAATTCACCAGGAGGGTTGACAATAGGAATATCAGTGATGATATTCAAGACAAAGTTAGGAGTCTTGGACAAGCCTTGGACTAGAACTTGTTTAGTTCAATACAAGTTAATGCATACCTATGAGTTGGAGGGGAATATTAGTTAGAATGATCTATGTTTAAGGTGGTAGTTAATTAGATCAAGATGAAAACCCTCATGGGCATCATCCCATATGTTATTGATTTTTTATTTTTTTTGAGGGGATGTTATTGCTTTGTTCAATTATTACTTGTGTCCTTGTTCTAATTCCTTTGTCTCTGTGTGAGTGACTCAGATCCTGCTTAACTTCTAACATTTATATAAAAATACATTAGTTGTTTTTATGAGAAAGATATTAACATGCACGGTAGCCCGGTAGGTAATCATAGTTAGCAAGGGTAGAGTTTGAGGGCATTGGATACAAATATTTTAGTATTATTGTGTTGTTATTTCTAGCTGTTTTCTCCCTGACAATGATTTGATTCGATATTTATCTCAAAAAATAATTTCAATTTAAAGTCTAAATTGAGCATTTCAGAATAGGAATCATTAGATGTTTGTTTTTTCATACATCACAGAACTTCAATTGATCAAAACAGCTACACCGATTCGACAATTGTTTGTTTGAAGTAAGCACATCACCTCTTATTCGTTCATTCTCCATTCAGTAGCAGTTACCCCAGCTAATCAATTGTTTGTTTGAAGTAAGCACATGACCTCTTATTCGTTCATTCTCCATTCATTAGCAGTTACCCCAACTAATCAGATGTTTCAACATAGCTACAATCATTCTCGTCGTGTAATAAATTACCCAAGTCACTCAACCTTTTTGTGTTTTGTTTTGTGTTAGAAATGATCTAGTGCCTTGTCGGAACTTGAAATTCTTTGTTGTGTTAACCTATCAGTGGTCAGATCCTCCTCGGGATCCTTCACAGATAGACTTAACTTCTTTCGAAGCAAGCTCTCTGATAATGACCTTATTCTTCTAATTATGACCTGGTGGATGTTCTGGTTTGCCAATAAAGCTATCTTCAATGATCTTGTTACAAGCCCGTTTCAGATTGCGATCTCGAGCAAAATTAGTTTTGAAGAATGGCAAACGTTATTGACGAAAGAACTTGAATTTGATGCAAGAGGGGCCTTTCCTAAGAAAAAACATAACAAAATTCCAAGAACCAATGTTAAATGGAATCGACCAAGAGCTGGTTATGTAAAGATAAATTTTGACGGTTCAAAAATTAATAATCACCAAGCAGCTGCTGGCTTTGTTCTCAGAGATGCTAGCGGAGACGTACTGTCATTAGGTGCTAAATCTTGTGGAACCAGCTCCATCCTCATGGCAGAAGCAATTGGACTCAGGGAAGGCATTCAGATGGCTCGAGCTCGGGGCTACAACAAAATGACGCTCGAAGGGGATAACCTGGCTGTTATTAAAGCCATCCGTGCAGAATGGCGTATCCCGTGGGAGATTGAAAATATTCTTATTGATGCCAAGAAGGATCTTCACTTCTTCGACAGGGTCGAAGTGCTCCACTGCTTCAGAGAAGCTAACACTGTAGTTGATTTCATGGCGCACTTTGGCCACTCTTGTTCTAATCTAAGCATTTGGTCTGCTTCTTTAGATCAGTCCCTAACCAATCTTTTGATTAGGGACGGCTTAGGTTAACCTTAGTTGGTTACCTGGTTGTCTTACCTTATCCAAATAAAAAAGAAAATGAAAAAACGGGTGGCACTTTTCACAAATTTGGGTACCGAAATCATGATTACGAAAAATGTAGGTACCCAATTTGAGGTCAGGGAATAGCGTAGGGTCAAGCAACACTTCTGTGCTAAGTACAACATTGAAGAAATTTCTTGTTTATATTTGGAGACCAGTAAACTCAGGATGGAGGTTTTAACTGTATAGCAGCCTCATCATAATATGCAATCACATTATATGTTGCCTAAAAGTTGATTCAAAATTTATCTCACAGAATAATTTCAATTTTAAGTCCGCATTGAGTGTTTCAAAATATGAGTCATTAGATGCTTTGCTTATTCATACCTCACAGGACATCAATTGATCAAAAACAGCTGCACAGTCTTGACAATTGTTTGTTTGAAGTAAGCACCTGGCCTCGTTGTCATTCACTCTCTCTTTAGTGGCAGCTATCTCAGGTAATCAGAAACTTTAGCATAGCCATAAGCTGTTGAATGTACTGCTGCTGAGTCATCTTTTCTGTTATTAGTTTGTTACTTGCAATAGTCAGGTTGTTAGAATGTTTGTTAGGGCCTTTGCTGAGCTGGCATCTCATTGAGTCAGAGAGCACTGTACCTATATAATCAAAGCTTGTAATAACTGAATACTCAGATTAATAGAATCCTTTCTCTCGCTTCTCTCAAATTCACTTCTCTCCCTAGCTTCATCAATGGATACCAAGCTCAACATGGTATCAGAGCAACTCCATTGATGAAAGCTTTAGAGCTTCATTTGAGAGTTATTGCGATACAGATATTATTCCTCTATTAATCAATTAAAAACATAATTCTTCGGCTTTCTCCGATTGTTCAATTTGTTGAAATTCACGTTGAATTTCACTCAAATCACAATCAAATCCCTAGTAATTCTCTGATTTCCTTGAAATTTTTCATTGAAATCCTTCAATTGATTTTATCGAGTGATTGATTTGCTTTCATCAATACTCAAGCTCATAATCAAACACATTTGTTCATTTCTTTTATCAATTGTTTGATTTGCTTCATCAAACAATTCAACTCGTAAAATCTAGGGATTGCTTTTCACTCTCTTGAATTCATCATGTCAGGAGATCAACAACAATAACAGCAACAGCATAATGGTTCAATATTCATAATCCTCTCTTTATTCATCCCTCGGATGGTCCAGGATCACTGGTTATTCAAGTAAAACTTACTGGAGCTGAGAATTACAGAAAATGGAGAAGATCTATGGAGATTGCTTTGGCTACTAAAAGGAAATTAGGATTCATTTCTGGTGTGATTCCAAGGCCTACTGATGCTACTACTGCTGAGGTATGGGATACCTGTAACAATATGGTTATAGCCTGGATTATACATTCTGTATGTGAGTCTATTGCTCAGTCAGTCTTGTATATGCAATCTGCTCATGAAATCTGGCTTCAATTGGAAAAACGTTTTGCCTTAAGCAATGGCTCAAGAAAGTACAAACTGAATAGAGATACTTATGATGTTAGGCAGAATCATAGTTCAATTTGTGCTTATTACACTAAAATGATATGATTGTGGGATGAAATAGAAGCTATGAATGAATTACCTAGGTTTACTGAAAGATCTACTGAGATTACAACATTCTTAAATGCCTTGAACAAGCAAATTGAGGAGCAGAAACTATTTCAGTTTCTGAATGGGATTGATGATTATTATGGACCTTTGAAGAGTCAACTTCTGTTGATGTCTCCTCTTCCATCTGCTGAGACAACATGTGCTATGCTACAGCAAGAGGAATCTCAGAGAGCTATTCTTGATTCCAGTAAACCTCAGGTGGAAAGTATTGCTTTATACAGCAAAGGAAATAGTCATAGCTATGGTAATATTGGTAGTAACAATAGTGGTGGTGGTAGTCCCACAATCTGCAGCAAATGTGGTGGTAAATGGCATGTTAAGGAAAGGTGCTGGCAAGTTATAGGTTATCCTAGTTGGCATCCACAGGCTAAATAATTTCCTAGAGAAGAGGCAATTTTCAATCAGGAAATTCACAACCTAGACAAAGTTACAAAGGAAAGGGCACTGCTGCTCATGTTGAGGCTTCCAGCTCCAAATCTGATGGTAATGGTATGGTGACATTCAGTCCACAACAATTTGAGGAGTTGCTGAAGTATTTGCCACAAATTCAATAACACCACAAATCAACTGCAAATGATACTGATGATGAGTTAGGTGATTCTTTCTCAGGTACTGTTTTTGCTTTCAGTGCTTCAACTAGGATAGATTCATGGATTCTTAATAGTGGCGCTACTGATCACATGGCAGCTCAATCTCATTTGTTTAAACAGCCTAAAAACCTAGAAAATAAACCTCAAATCACCTTACCTACTGAACATACCACTGAAATAACACATGTTGGCAACATAAAATTGAAAAATAATCTTCTTTTAAAAGATGTCATGTGTGTTCCTTCTTTCAGATTTAACCTCTTGTCTATTCCCAAACTTGCCAAAGATCATAACTACTGTGTTACTTTTTATCCCCAATTTTGCATCATACAGGACTCTGTCTCCAAGAGTCTCAAAGGGGTTGGTAGAAAGCAAGATGGTCTGTACTACCTGCTGGATGTTCCTCTTAGTGAAATATCTCCTAATCTGATTGAAAATGAAGCACACATTTCTGGTGCTACATTTCACAATCAGACTCCCGTTGTTGCTTCTTTATCTCAGTCTCATACTCAGTTTAACATGGCACCTCAGATTGGATCATGCTTCTGTAAACAAACTGAAACACATTCCTTGTATTTCTCAAGATGTGCAAAATAAAGATCATTCTCTGTGTGTTTCTTGTCCTATGGCTAAAATGCCTAAGCTTCCTTTTACTTCAAGTTTGTCCGAGTCTAAGAACTTGTTTGTTCTTATTCATATGGACATTTGGGGACTATACAGAGTTCCTACTCATAATAACTACAGATACTTCTTAACAATAGTTGAGGATTACAGTAGGGCCACTTGGACATTTTTGTTGCAGTTCAAGTCACAAGCTTTGTCTACACTTGAAAATTTTCTTGCTTTTGTTCATACACATTTTCAGTGCAAAACCAAGACCATTAGGTATGACAATGCATTAGAGTTTGACAGTGGTCCATGTCAAGTCTTCTTTAATTCCCATGGAATTTTTCATCAAACAACTTGTGTTGAGAGATCACAGCAAAATGGGAGAGTTGAGCGGAAGCATATACACATTCTTGACACTGCTAGAGCCCTTAGGCTTCATGCTTCAGTCCCTCTTCATATTGGGGTGATTCTATTTTGACTGTCACTCATATAATCAACAGATTACCCTCCCCTGTCATTCAGAATCAAACCCCCTATGAGAGACTTTTTTAGAAAGTACCTACATATGATCACCTTAAAGTTTTTGGGTGCTTGGCTTTTGCTGTCAATCCAGATTCAGGAACTGATAAATTTAAACCTAGAGGAGTGCCTTGTGTATTTCTAGGCTATCCTAATACTCAAAAAGGGTTCAAACTCTTGAATCTTGTCACAAAGAAAACTTTTGTTTCTAGGGATGTTAAGTTTGAAGAATATATATTTCCTTTTCATCCAGATTGCCACAAACAATTGTTACATCCTGTCCCTAGTGAAGTGTCTATGCTCTCTCATCCTATTGTGATAGATGATCATTTGAGTCAGCTTCTTGGTCAGTCTTCAAACTCTAGTTCACATGATGAACTATCTTTGGAAAACACACCTCCTGTGACTACCGAGGACTCTTAAAACTCAGAAAGTCCTCCTAGAAGATCCACTAGGATTGCTAAGAAACCAACATGGTTAGATGACTATGTTAGTGCTTTTGTATTTGCTAGTCGTCTATTGAGCTCTAAACATGTTATGAAAAATGATGAAAACAGTCATGCTACTCATCTTCCCTTTGATGGCCATGTTAACAACACTATTCTCAAACCTGCCTTTGATCATTTTCTAGCCAAATTCTGACCCAAATTCTGACCCAAATTCCTTTCATGAGGCTGTCATGGAATCTAAGTGGTGTGATGCTATGAATCTAGAGTTGAGTGCATTGGAAACAAATGGTACTTGGATCATTACAGACTTACCACCTGGTAGGAAAGCTATTGGCAGTAAATGGTTGTATAAAACCAAGTATAGGTCAGATGGGAAAGTGGACATGTGCAAAGCCAGACTTGTTATACAGGGTTGTGGTCAAAGAAAAGGTATTGATTTTGGAGAAACATTTGCTCCTGTAGCCAAAATGATAGTTAGAGCTCTTCTTGTTGTTACAGCCATGAGAGGATGGCATACTTGTCAGATGGACGTCACAAATGCATTTCTGCATGGTGGCCTCTTTGAAGAAGTTTATATGGCATTGCCTAAGGGGTATTCTGGTGAGGGGGAGAGAATCCAAGTTGGTTGTACTGCTACTATATCTCAGAAAGTTTGCAAGCTCCTAAAATCTCTTTATGGACTCAAACAGGCTCCAAGACAATGGTTCTCAAAACTTTCTACTGCTCTTTTATCCTTTGGTTTTAAGCAATCCAAATCTGACTACTCTTTATTCACTAGACAGAAAGCAAGCTCTTTTACTACTATTCTTGTCTATGTGGATGATATGCTTATCACTGGAAATGATCTCAATGATATTGAAGAGGTTAAGCAGCTTCTCAGTTCCGAGTTTCACATGAAAGATCTTGGTGAACTTAGATACTTCCTAGGTCTGGAAATTGCAAGATGTGAGCAAGGTATCTTTATTTCTCAAAAGAAATATGTTCTGGATTTATTGGAGGAAAATGATCTGCAAAATGCCAGACCTTACAAACTGCCATTGGATCAACATACAAAGTTACATGCAGATTCTGGAAACCCCTTAACAGATGCAGAAAGTTATAGGAGAATTATTGGCAAGTTGATATACTTGACCATTACAAGACCTGACATAAACTACTCTGTGCAGCTCTTGAGTCTGTTTATGCAGGCACTCAGAACTGATCATTTTGAAGCTGCTATTCATGTCTTGAGGTATTTGAAGAACAATACAAGCCAAGGTATCTTAATGGCTCACAGTTCAGTGCCACATCTCATGGCTTTTTGTGGGCATCCTGTCCAATATCAAGAAGGTCCACAGCTAGTTACCACATTCTTCTAGGTAATTCACCAGTGTCCTAGAAGTCTAAGAAATAGCATGTGGTGGCTAAGTCCTCTGCAGAGGCAGAGTACAGAGCAATGGCTTTGACAGTTTGTGAGGTTACTTGGTTGGTTAGCCTGCTTAAGGATCTAGGATTGACTAAATTAGCTCCTGCTGATCTGAAATGTGACAACCAGACAACTCTTTACATTGCAGCCAATCCAGTGTTCCATAAAAGGACTAAACATATCGAAGTTGATTACCACTTTATTCGAGATAAAGTACAAGAAAGTCTCATCAAGCCAACTTATGTTCATACCAAACAAGTTGCAGAGGTGTTGACAAAATTTTTGCATGTAGATCAGCATCACAAGCTTCTAGCCAAGTTGGGAGTTTTCTCACTCTCAACTTGAGGGGGAGTGTTGAATGTACTGCTGCTGAGTCATCTTTTCTGTTATTAGTTTGTTACTTGCAATAGTCAGGTTGTTAGAAAGTTTGTTAGGGCCTTTGCTGAGCTGGTATCTCATTGAGTCAAAGAGCACTGTACCTATGTAATCAAAGCTTGTAATAACTGAATACTCAGATTAATAGAATCATTTCTCTCGCTTCTCTCAAATTCACTTCTCACTCTAGCTTCATCAATGGGGATACCAAGCTCAACACAAGCCTTCTCATCGTGTAATAAATTACCCAAGTCACTGAACTATTACTCAAACTCTGCTTCCCGTTCTTTAACCACTAACAAAGTTACAAACTCTACTTCCCGTTCTTTAACGACTAACAAAATTACAAACTCTACTTCCGTACAGCGCACAGAAAGTCTTCGTCTTCCTGTGCCTTGCAGAATTGTCATTCAGTCAACAAAGCTACTAGTCTACTGCTCGATCTTCGAGTGTGCTTTGCTTCAAATTCTTTAAGATTGATATGGAACACTAAGTTCATAAAAACAAACTGCAAATCCATACCTACCACCTAGAAACATAGTTGTCATGCCATAACAGAAAAATTAAAAACCGATAGCATAGGAGGCTGAATCTAATATAGTTTGCCACAGAAATGGGTTGATACCAGCAATATGTATCAACCATGACAGCATATTACCAAAAGATGACTTGCTATGAATTAAAATACCCTCACGTAATTCAACGAATGTGTTGCATAAAAAATTGACAACAGGAATCAAATATCAAGAAATAAAAGCAAAGATGATTGCACGAACAAAGAAAATACACACCACAATGTGAACAAAGAAAATACACACCTCAGTATTCAAAGGGGTTAGCAAGGAGGGAAAAAGAAACTCATCTCATTTCAAAAAGTAAAGGTATTGATTAACAATTCACTGCAACTCTTTTTGCTATAGGAGGAAGTCGGGGATCACTGCCGTTTGTACAACCATTTTGGAGTCACCTTCCTTCCCTTGTGTTTTGTGTCTACTGTGACGATGGCTGCTCTTCTTCTTTTCCTTCCGGTTACTTTCTTCTACTCTCTCACCATTCTTATCATGACTACGATGTCTCCTATCCTTGCCATGAGTTTTATGCTTGTTTCTTCTAGAAATTGCATCTCCTGTCTCAGTATTTTCAGCAATAACAGAACTTTCTCTAAGATCAGAAGGACAATCAATGACCAGTTTCTCCTTCCCTTTTCTCTTGCTAGATTGCGTAGCAGCTTCAGTGTACTGTGATGAAGTAGATACTTCTTCGTTTCCTAAAAGAACATCCCTCACAGCACCAGAAAGCAAGTCATCTTTTGATTCTAACTTCTTTGTAGGAATGATATTTTCACCCTCGTCCAGTTTAACAACAACTGGTCTAGGCTTTGCATGTGGTTGCTTTTTCTTGAGGCTCAGAGATTTCTCAGCTAGTCTCACAAGGTCATTCACGTCTTCACCATGATTTCCTGAAACATTACCTTCATTGGCAGGTGGGTAACCATTTGATCCTGTATCATCTTTCTCTGAAGACAGATAATATAACCCATGCCTCTTGCGGTGCTCTGCAAGCAGAGATACAGAGTTTGCTGATGATTCTGAATCTTCTTTGCTTTGGCCTTCAAAACTGGGATGAGTTTCCTTATCTTTAGAATTAGAAGTTCCAAGAGAAAATGATGTCGACGGATGTAGCTGAATGTCACTATAAATCATGTCCAGCTCACTGAGATTATCCTGTAGTGTAAGACCATCAGGTATAGGAATTCTTGCTTGAGCGTTGACTGAAACAGGACCAAGCTCTTCACCAAACAGATCAGTAATGAGTTTGGTAACTTCAGAGGCTTCAAATTCTTTATTTCCAGAACTCTCTTCATGCTCGACTGAACAATCAAGAATATGTTGTTTCACTAACTGTACAACACCAAGAACATTTCTTGCCCTTTCTTGCACTTCCACTTCATGACTCGATGACAACAGCTCCAGTGCATTTTCAATAAGATCTAACAAACTAACAACTGATTCTTGCGCAGAAGTTCTTCTTCCAGATGGACCCAAAGAAAAGGACTGCCCTTCGACAGTAACTTCATTCCCATTTTCACCAAATGACTGATTAGAACAGTTAGGATAAACTCCAACGTCATGTTCAAAATTTTCCATAGTTTCATGTGCTGCAAAATCATGGCCTTCTGGCAACTGCAGATGAGACTGTGAATCCAATCCGGCAGCAACCCTATCATGATAAAATGAAGATGAAGCAACTTCATCTCGCTGCCAGAGATAAGACTGAAGAAAAAACACCACACCCTTGAACACTGACTGAATGTAGATTGCTCTTATTGATGGCGGCAGTAGATTTGTCCGTGGCTGCAACAAAGCCTCGATCAGTTCAAATGGGTTCTTTGAGAGCTCAATGTATTCCCCAGAGACCCAAGCAGCAGCAGATAATATCCTGTGTAAAAAGGGATTACCAAGTAATGCAGGATCGATTAACAGGTCACGGCCAACTCTGACAAGTTCTTCTCTGGCATCCTTGACCCTCATGCCAATATCAACAAGCTGGTCCTCAATTTCTTCCCCTGTTTGACAATGCGGAATCCTTGCCATTTCGCCAAGAAGTGATACATACCAATCAAAGTCGAAAACTATCTCATAATAATTTCGAGAGCAAGTGACTAGAATTGATCTGAGGATCTCATTACAAAATTCTGGGTCAGACTTTAGAGCATAATTAATCAGAATCTTGGTAATTTCTGCCACATTATCCTCAGACACCATAGGCATGAGAAGGCGCAAAGATGCCAGTCTAATGTTAGGATCAACATCACTAAGAGACTTCACCACAACTTCCTTATTTTCCAAGACAGCCCACAAGTGCCTGGAAGCAAGATCAGAAAGAGCTTGCAAACCAAGGTACTTCAGATTAGGATCATCCTCAACCAGCAATTCCCTGATCTTCAAAACAGCAAGCTTTACAGCAGATTCATGATCACTCAAGCTACTGAGCACAGTTCTAATACACTCGAATAACAAAGACTTCGCCACAGTCCGCCGCATAATCTCACAAATTGGCTCAACTATCTTCTTACCCAACCTAGGTTCTAAAAGAGCCAACTTAGCAAATATCTTCAACACCTTAATCAACACCCAATTATTCTTACACTCAACCAAAATCCTGTAAAACTCAGGTGCAAGAGGCAAATAAGCTTTCGGGTCCCGGAAAGCAAGCTCACAGAAAACCCCAACAGCAGAACACACAGCCTGAGGATCAGAACTCTCTAAATTCTCAACTAACCTCTTAAAACACACCCTAACAGCATCTGGGTACTTACTAAAAACCCTCAAAACAACAGCAATCACTTTCTTCTTGACATAACTCCTAGTACTAGACAGTAATGTAAACAAATCATTGCATAAATCTCTACATAAATCAGCAGTTCCAATAACTGAAAGGCATTGAAGTGCAAGGCTAACCTCGAAATCATTCGGGCTCGAAAGATCTTTCCTGAACTGATTGGTAACAAGGAGAACAACCTCAGTGCTCTCATTGAAAGAAGCAGCAGCTGCTAAGTACCCAATTTTCTTGAGAGAGAATTGAGGGTAACTGATCACTTCAACAACATTAAAAGCTGCCCAAGACATGTCAAAACCATACAAAGATGATAAATAAGTGAGCTTTAGGAGAGCATTGGATTTGGTATGTGGGTCTGTGGATTTAATCTCCTTTCTAATTTCATCCATGGCTTTTGAAAGAAAAGATGAAATGGGTGTTGAAGAATCTGGTGAATGAATGCGAATTCCTTTGATTAAATCCTCTAATGAGCGCTGAAAAAGGGTGTCCATGATTGATGAATTCGCCATTTTTTTTGCTTTCTTAATTGTTTTTTTTTTTTTTTTGGGTGTTTATAGATTGGATGAGGTTTTGGGGTTATTGAAAGTCCATGATCGAGTTTGAAGTTGCAGAAAGAAAGAAACAAGAAATTGAAGTTCTTATCTAGAGAGAAGATTTGTGGGCAAAGTGGAATGAATGAGAATTTTGGTGGGTGATATGTGCGGGTTTTAATGGAATTGGAACATTGTTTGAGAACTTGAGATTAGAAATTATGAGTGTTGACGATCCGGTACACAGTTTGATTTCACGTAGCTGTAAAATCTGCAACTTAATTGTTAGCTTTTTATGTTCTTTCCCCCTTATTGATTTTGCTTTTTTTTTTTTAATTCTTTTTTTTTTCTTTTTTTGTTAAAACCCCTCTTAGTACTATTTTATAAAGAAAATGTAAGAAATAAATAAATAAATAAAAACGAAAAATAAAATGGAATTTTTTTTCTTGTTAATTAATTCCCGGTCTTTCGATTAAAATAAATAAATAATCTTTAATGGGATAAAAACTTATATCATAAATAGTTGTAGAGAAATTTCATGATACACCTATTATATTATAAATACGAATAATTAAGTATTTAAGCTTTGCAACATGTTGTATTATTGTTGTTAGGTAAAAACACCACACATTATACACATTGTAAGTATTGATTACTCAAGTATATTTATACAATTAGAGTTGTTTATGGGTGAGACGACTAAGTAAATTTAACTTGTCTCAGGCCTAAAGTAAGATAAACTTGGATTGGATATTTTGGGGTATTTATTAAAATCGATCTATTAGTCCAAACTCAATCTCGCTTCCCGACACAACCCGGAGCATAAAATCATGACAAGTTTGGCTAGTGCCCGATTTAGGTTCACATTAACAGCTCTAATTATGAGTTACATACAATTGTACAGGGCCTCAGTCTCAAATTTGTGTTGTGCTAACAATTTTTAGAACTTATGGTTGTGTGATTTCATGAGTAGGAATGTAGGATGTTTTTTTTTATTATTAAAATGACTTTTTAAATGTCAAAAATCACAATAATATTGTAAATTATAATAATTAATTAAACACCTCACTATTAATTGAGGAATTATTTTTATTCCACATATTTATTATTGTACAAAATGTCACAAATAATTGAGTTTAACATCCTATTTTCATCAAATAAAAACAAAAGTATGTTTTTTCCCTTAAAAAAAGTAGTTTTCTATTGCCAAAAAAACAAAGAAAAAAAGAAAAAAGGAAAAAGAGAGGTTGCCAGGTTGGGTAAGGGTTTGGCTTAGAAGGAGAAATCTCAAATTCTTCCACAAACCCGCTTCATTCATTCATCCCCATTTCCCCATCTCTCTCTCTCTCTCTCTCTCTCTCTCTCTGCTTCTCTCTGTTCTCCTCCTCTTTCTTACATACTCCTCTATAGTCTAAACCCCCCTACCATTTCCACATCTCAAAACCAATATCACAAATTCTCTCTCTTCCCTTTTTAATCCTTTCTGCTCAATTTCAACCCTATTAAGCTCAATCTAAACATTCACTCACAGTCACACAGAAATTGAGAGAAGAAAAAGAAGAAGAAAAGAGCCCCCCAATTCATCTTCACCTACCAAACAAAAAAGCCCTCCAAAACAGAGAAGAACAAAGAATTTTAATTGATGTCAAATCCAAAACCACCTCTCCACAATTTCTCTCTCCCACCAACCCTCAAATGGGGCAACCAACGTCTCCTTCGTTGCTCAAAACCCCCATCTTCATCTTCGTCTTCACCTCCATCCCCCAGATCCAACCCAGTTGTTGAATACCAAGAAAAGGAAAATGATTTCAACGATTCCCCGTCGACACGGCCATGGAATTTAAGGACACGGCGTGCGGCGTGTCCGGAAAACCGTCCCACAACCTCTGAAATGGGGCAACCAACGTCTCCTTCGTTGCTCAAAACCCCCATCTTCATCTTCGTCTTCACCTCAATCCCCCAGATCCAACCCAGTTGTTGAATACCAAGAAAAGGAAAATGATTTCAACGATTCCCCATCGACACGGCCATGGAATTTAAGGACACGGCGTGCGGCGTGTCCGGAAAACCGTCCCACAACCTCTGAACCCAAATGGGTTTCGTCCCCCGGTAGGAGAGAGAAAATGGGTAGTCCTAGTACTAGTAGTAAATTGAGGATGGGGGTTCAATATGGGGTGAAGAAAGAGAAGGAAAGAGCAAAGTTTTCAGCTTTTTTGTCCAAGGATGAGATTGAATTGGATTTTTTGACTATGTTTGGGACTAGACCTAATCGAAGGCCTAAGAAAAGACCAAGGATTTCGCAGAGACAAGTTGATGTATGGCTCAAAGATTTGAACTTTTGTTGTTGTTTGTCAATTTGGGGATGTGGGTTTGGGTATCTGGGTTTGTGTTTTTGTGTGAAAACTTGATCTGGGTTTTCTTTTTTATGTTAAATTTGATCTGGGTTTTGTTTGAATTTGTGAAAATTGATGTTAGTTTTGTTTGGATTTGTGAATTTTTGCAGTTTGTTTGTCTGGGTTTGTGGTTGACGGAAATAACAGCTGATAGATATAAAGTTGAAGACCTTCGTGAATCAGTCAAGCTCAAGGTAATGCTATTTTGATTCTGGGATTTTTCTTTTTTTTCTTTTCTTTTTTTTTTTTTTTACCAATCACAATTCAAATGGCCAAATGGGTAGTGGTTTGATGTTGTTGGTTGTTCGAATTTAAATAGTTTTTGGTTTTGAAATTTCTGGGATTGATTTTGGTTTTGATTTTGTTTTGGTGCAGGGATGAAGGGCAAAACAGTCGAGGATTGATTGTGTTCAGATAGCTGACTAGTGGGTATTGATGAATGGGGATACTTTCTGACCTTAAATTGTGAGTAGTAACAAGGCACTGATACTAGAGAGGAATTCAATTGATCAATAAAGAGATCAGAATTTGGATCTTTTCTGGCTTTTCCTTTTGTACTTGTAGTCATTAATCATTCATTTGATTATTTCAGATTTGTTATATTCAACAGAATGTAGAATTTAATTAGAATTCAAGTGTTACATGAAATTTTTTTGGCCGAGCTCTGATTTTCCATTTTTTTTTTTTTTTTTTTTTTTTTTTGGCTTCTGTTTCTTGTGTTCCAGTGTAATTGCATTCAATCTGCGCTTACCTTCTGTGTTCTGAACTTCAGTGACACAGTGATTGTTGTAGATACAAATTTTGGTTTATGACTCGTGATTTAAAGCTTTTAGCTTGGTTATGATGTGTTTCCAACTTTTTGTTTTGAATCAATTGAAGGTAATCACTAATCACTGTAATCAGTCACCTGCTGTTGGCATTTTCTTTGCCTCTTTACATATTAACTGAAGTTCAAAGCTTCGAAACCTCTCACTTTCCCTGCCTGTGTCCATATAAGCACAAATGAATTTAGAAGCTAATAGCCAATTTGTTTCTCAGTGTACTTTTTCTGACTTGAGTGTTAAAGTTTTAGTTGAGCATTGTTCTGGAGAGGCAAAACTTGACAAGAGAGCGACAAATAACCAATCAGTGGCAGATTTTGATGTTCCACATTCCAGTTGATTACTGCTTAATATGACTTATATGTTTATTGATTATTGTTTGTCTATATGATATCAAGATCATGCTGCTTGGTATACTAAACCAGTATGATGACTCGATAGTGTCTTATAATGCTTTGAAGCAAAGTAGAAGCAATTCTCATATGGTTTTGCTTCTGCTTTTCTGTGTTTGTTGCCTGCAGTGGGATAGAAGATACTTCTATTCACTTTCCTTCCACCAACCCCAAAAGATGGAAGATAAAGAGAAGGCATATCCATTTTGTCCCTGTTTGCAGAAAAACCAGGTTGCTGGGAGTATTAGCTTCGGCAATCGGTATGTATCATGATCAGAAAAAGAGTGCTTGATTCTAATTATTGCTCCTCAAAGTACAAATCTTTTGCGCACCCGCTAAGCTTGCATGCTATTACTGGGTTTTCTGCATCACAAGCCACACCTAAGCTCACAGGCCACATCTAATCATATGACATTGATATTCCTGCTATATATGGACGTATGGTAGTTGCACTTTACATAGTTACATATCTTTTCTATTTCTTCCCCTCCCTATCTTAATTCAATTTTGGGGAAGAAATAGAAAAGATATGTAACTATGTAAGTGCATGTCTTTTCTATTTTCCTGTCCTTCCTTTTTTTTTTTCTCCTTTTTGTTTCCTCAGTGTGGTTGAGTATTATTCACATAATAATATTTTTAGATTTTATTTATACAGTATATATACTTAATGACCGTGTCCTTGTGTGAATGTGAAACATGGAATAGAATAAAACCCAGTAAAACCCTAAAGTTGAATCGCCTAAAACCCTAAAAGGTATTAGAGTATTAATATTAATTCATTAATCAAAGCACGAAAGTGAAATCTAGGTCTTCTACGCCTGTGATTGAAAAAGAGCCCTTAAACTGTCCGTTTTTATTGGCACCGGCACACCGCACACCGCACACCGCACAAGCCAAATATCAGCAACATCAACCGAATTGCTTTCACGCACCCAAGAAAGAATTTCCCTTATGGGTTTCTGTACACAAGTGATGATGGGAAAGAGGTGTGGAAAGAGAAAGAGGAGGCGTGGAAAGAATGAGATAGGATTGCCTGATGACTTATTGATGGAAGTGCTTTCATGGCTTCCAGGCAAGTCTCTTATGCGATTCAAGTCTGTCTCCAAACACTGGTCCTCTCTCATCACCCATCCCCACTTTGTGGAGATGCATCAAGCCCATTCTTATGCGCGAGACGGTGGTTCTTTCCTAGTAAATATTCCCTGGAGCTCTTACCAATACCACATTAAAAAACAAAGCGATCTCTTCGTTAGCGATGTGAAGAATAATGTAGAGAGTGCTAGGGTGAGCATTCACCACGTGTGGTCGTCCCTGCCAGATAATGTCAGGTGCAGAACTAACATCGTCAATGGTTTGGTATGCTTCTACGATGAGAACTCACAAGGTCGAAAACATCTACCTCTATAATATAACCACTCGTGAAATCTTGCCTCTCCCAGCATCGTCAACTACAAGGAAAAGTGACATTAGGAGTTACGTATTATGCTTTGATCCCAAAAACAAGGAATATAAGGTGCTTTGTATTTTGAAGAATGAATATAAGGTGTCCCGGTTGTACGCTGTTGAACCATATGGAGCGTTTCAAAATATAGAATTTATCTCTTCTGGAATGGTGAAGTGTGAAGTGTTTACCGTGGGCAGCCAGGACAGTAGATGGAGGCCAATAGACATATCCTGTACCGGTAGTCGTGGATTAACTTGTCTACTTGGTGAGTTGTTTCCCGAGCAAGATAATTATTACGGAACAGCCCAGAAGAAAGACAACTTCTGTATTGAGTATGCTTTATTGGACTTCAGTTGATCTGTGTATGTAAAGCACTAAGCAGATACCATAATTGTATTCGATGTCGAGCACGAGAAATTTGAAGATATCAAGTACCCACAAATACCACTAGGGAGGGTTAATGGTCTAACGTCCTTGGCACATATTGAAGGACAACTTTCAATTGCCCACTTTGAATCTTACTATCATCATAGTGGCCGCTGGATAACTCAGATTGCATTGTGGAAGTTAGTAGATAAAAGAGACAATGACAAGCCGTTGTGGAAAAAACAGACTACTACTTGCAAGTTTCCTGGCAGTGATAAAAGAAGTAAGTGGTGCGATTGTTCTGGAGAATTGCTTGCTCTGCAGACCTTAGAATTCGACAACTACATTGATTCCTATGATCTGAAAACTGGTGAATACAGGAAGCTGCGAATAGCTAACCCTCAAGGACCAGATCTTTCTTTTAGTTTTAAGTTTTTAGTATTTTCACTAGGTTTTGAAAACATCTTTCCATTGAAAAACATGGGAAGGTTGGCTATATGATGCACTTGGAAGTTGGAGATAAGTTTAAGTTTTCTTCAATTTGTTCTAGTTATTTTCAATTTCCAGTTAAAATTTCCAGTTTGTTCTAGTAATCTCCAGTTTTGTTCCCGTTTCTCCGGTTTGTTCCAATTTAATATTTTACTAGTTTTAAAGCCCGTGCGATGCACGGATTAGTAATGATCTTTTATGTTATGATAAAGAAAGAAAAATCAGAGAAAAATAGTAAAGAGATAATAAAATTAATAATAACTATAGTAATTACTAATAAGTATGCTATATCTAAATATTAAAAATAAATATGTATTTCATACAGTGGCGAATCCAGAAAATTTAAAATAGGGGTGCAAATTTTAGAATATGGGTACTTTTGTGTTACTCTAATTGACTTCCGAGTTGCCCTCCCTCCACCAATCTCAGAAGTCAATTGTTTCGATAATTTCAACCCAACACTCCTTTAGCAAAGTTACCCACCTATTGTAAGTGGGCAACTCGGAAGTCAATTAGGGTAACACAAAAGTACACCTACATAAACTTGAAGAAGGATATTTCGAGTTGTACATGTTTTTTTTAATTCAATTGTTTTTATCCATTAGTCAAACAAATTAGAGCCTTTTGAACATTTAAAAATGGGAAAAAGAAAAGGGGCAAACTTCCTAATCTCATGATGAATCCAGTTTAAATTAAAAGAAAAGTACTTGATGGATGGAGTAATTAATCTCAGACTCAGACATAGCCCATTTAGTTTTTGTTTTTTTTTTTTTTTTTTTCTTTTTTTTGGGGTGAGTGGGGTGGCCGGGTGGGTCGTGAGTAGGCCTCTTGTTTTATAGTCGGTTAGTTATTAAATGGAGGGGGATAGCAGTTTGGAACTCTGATTGTCTACAATATCTTGTGTGGACTTAGTTCACGGTAGACCAAAGCTCAAATCTTTATAAAAAATACCTTCCATGTCCTTAAAATATTTGGACTATATCCTTAATTCACCCTTTGGTCCACGACAGACTAAGATACGAGGAACCCGCAGCCACTACTCTTTGAGTGTGCACTGGATAAACCTGAGTGTATGCAATAGCCTGCAAACCACATACACCAGGCAAACCAACAAGATAAATCTTGTAGACAAGCTCAGCAAAGGAGGCTTAGTGGAATTTGAACCCATAACCTTTGCCATGAAATCCAACCCCACAACCAACTCAGCTACCCCTTTCAGGGCCCATATACCCCGTAGTTGATTCGCCTAAAGAAAGCCCTGAACGTATTGACATATATGTATTTTTTTTATTTTTTTTTTGATCAACCTCCATATATGTATTTTTAATATTAAAAGCAGGAAAGTGATTTCTAGGTCTTCTACATACGTTTGGGACTGAGAAAGAGCCTTAAACAGTCTGTTTCCTTTAGGGCATCACCGTACAAGTGATGATGGCAGAGAAGAGGGATGAAAGCAGCAGCATTAATGAGCATGAGATATCAATGTCTAATGACTTATTGATGGAAGTGCTGTCATGGGTTCGAGGCAAGTCTCTTATGCGATTCAAATCCGTCTCTAAACACTGGTCGTCTCTCATCACCCATCCCCACTTTGTAGAGATGCATCAAGCCCGTTCTTATGCCCGAGATGATGGTGCTTTCCTAGAAAATATTCCCTGGGACCAGCTTTGTTTTCAATATTTTGAAGAATAATGTTGAGAGCCCTAGCACTGCTATGTCAAGCATTCACCATGTGTGGTCGTCACTACCTGATGATGTCCTCAGTAGAACTAATATTGTTAATGGTTTGTTATGCTTCTACAATAAATGGTACGGTTGTGACAAGGATGAAGATAAATACATCTACCTTTACAATCTGACCACTCGTGAAATCTTGCATATCCCTGCAACGTCGACTTCAAGGGAAGCTAGAACTCGTGACTACTTATTGAGGAGTTACTACTTAGGGTTTCATCCCAAAAACAAGGAATATAAGGTGCTCGGTGTTTCGAGGGATAAAAGTATGTTTCCTTATGGTCCGGTGAAGTGTGAAGTGTTTACCGTGGGCAGCAAGGCCAAAAGATGGAGGCCAATAGACATATCATATATCGGTAGTGGATTAATTTGCTTACTTACTATGCTGCTTCCCAAGCATAACTTATGTGTTGACGGGGTGCTTTATTGGATTTCAATTGACCGCCACTGCCATGCATTCATAATTGTTTTCGATGTTGAGCACGAGAAGTTTGAAGTTATCAAGTTCCCACAAACAGGGAAAGTTTATCATGGTAATGCAATGTCCTTGGCACATATTCAAGGACATCTTTTGCTGGTCCACTTTAAGGAAATTAATCGGCAGCAACAAACTAGTGAACTACAGATTACTGTGTGGAAATTAATTGATGGAAAAGACAATGACAAGCCGTTGTGGACGCAACAAGTTTATACTTACCAGTTTCCTGGGTGTAGTCGAGGAAATTTTTGGTGTGATTGTTCTGGAGAAGTGCTTTCGTATAGATGTTTTCTTGAAGATGCTGAGGTATATTTTCGTGAAGCTGCTAAGGTGAAGCTGCTTCCTGCAAAATTTGAAATCATTGACTACTATGATCTGGAAACTGGTAACTACAAGGTGCTGTTAACAATTAAACCTAATGAAGTTGTTTTTGATGATTGTTTTGAATTCAGCCCTTCAATTGGTGTTGAGAACATCATTCCATTGAAGAACATGGGAAGGTTAGCTATATGATATTATGATGCACTTGGTCACTTGTTTGTGGTATAGATGTAGCTATATTACACATTATTCTGGGCAATAGTTGATATAAGGTTGATGGGCGCGTGCTCTTGGCGTTCTTGTAGTTCCTTTCACCTTGAAGATGATTTATCAATACATTGGTGTTTACTTTCTGTTGTGCTCCTTGTTGCTTTGCTTTATTTACACTTGCTTACTCTACTTGCAAATAGGATTTCATGTACTTGTTTCTTCGGTTTCTAGAATGCTTTCAAGAAGTACAGTATTCTAAATTTCTAAGGCCTATATTTGGCGAGTTCAAGTCCTCTCCATTTCTTGTAGCTCTATTAAATTGGCTAGTTCATCAGCCTTCCCCTTTTTCTCCCTTCCAATATGATTAACAACAAAACCTTCCATACCTGTTACCAACCTATAAAATTCATGAAAAATGCTCCAGAATTCCCATGGGCAAACTGCAGTTTGTGACTTTGTGTGATTCACTTCACAATATTGCTCCTCGAGTCACTCTCAAGTTTCAAACTGAGCGTTGAGATAAGGCCAGCTGGGGCAAGACTTCAGGAATTGAAAAGCATGTTTGAAAGCATATAACTCTGCCACATTTGAGTCTTTAACACCTAAAATTAACTAAAAATCACTACGATCTCTGAGTCATGGTCTCTTAAACATCCTCCACACTGAGTCACTGACTTCCTTATGGCTGAGCTAGCCTATAAGGTCGTTGAAATTAAACCATCCTGCTTCAGGTGTCTCTGAAGTCGCATTGGCTCGATCTGGATACTGCTTCCAGCTAATGTTGTGACTGATTGTGAGATAATAGCCTGGATGTTATCTTGCCAGTCATACAAGGAGCATAAAACAGGTTGAAACTGGCTTCTGTACCACCAATAACCCTAACTTGAGTTCCTCTCAAACAACCTGTAAAGTCAGCCTGCTGTTGCACATGAAGCAAACAGATTTTCTGTGCAGCCAAATAGTCCCAAATAAAGTCTTCACTCAGGTCTGACCTTAAAATGCTCCCCATAGAACAAACCAAGTGATGCTACTAAAGTCATTACCGGCATAGGTTTTGACAGATCTCATGGCAGAGATGTGAGAAACCAGCCCTCTTAATTTGCCTTTTGACATGAAGTTATAAGGAGGTCTGTAGGTGTCTTCATTGTGATAATCTAATCCTGAACCACCTTACAAATTCCTTGTTTTGTTTCCTTAGTCGACTTCTGTGTGTGAGTCACTCAGATCCTGCTTAACTTCTAACTTTTAATTAAAGTGTAGGTGTATTGGCACCAATTGAGAGGTATACACTTTCAGCGTTTGAGATCGAGTGTCAAAGTGTAGGTGATTATTAGGTAGCAACTTGGCTGCTAATCTAGAACATAAACTGCAGATTCTGTGACTCGAAAAGAACAAAAAAAGACCCTCCTTTTGTGGTTCTAAGGCAAAAAACAGATCCTACAGATTTGCTGATTTAATTTCTCATCTAGCAGCACCATGAGCAATATACTTCATCATTCCAGCTGTTGTACGATACTTTAGGTATCTAATTGAATCTCATCCACAAGTGTAATGCGTAAATGTGGTAAATAGTGTATTAGAGAGAATCCTCATCGGGCTAGCCCCCTACTCAAACGAAATAAAAGAACATAGTTTCACACCTTGCTATGTTTATTAGTAAACCTTTTCTTCCAGTCACAGTGGTTTGGACTTTGGGTTTGTTAGGATCCTCGACGTATGCCGGTAAGATCAGGTCCCTGGAATCACGATCCTTGTCTTCATTTTCATTATTATGTTCTTTTTTTCTTCTTCGTTGGGATTTTCTGTCCTTTAATTTCTCTTTACATAATGTAAATTTATAAATACCAACAAGTGATTGGGGTGTGAGTGGTTTGACACTACTCCTTTAACCAATGTCGAGGGTTTAAATCTTAGAAAGAAAAAATACTATTTACTGGGAGTATTTTATCCCTTCGTAGACTGATCCAAATACAAACACGATTAGTCTTAATTCAAAGAATCTAGGATAGACATGTAATCCAAACCAAAAATAAAAGTGTAGATTCATAATCCTTTATATGTAAATTAATGTCATAAGGGGGTCACTCTCTGCTGTTTCCTTTGTAAATAGGGGGGCTTTTGGAATTTGGAAAGAGGGTAAAATTAGAGAGGAGAGAGAAAGAAAAAATGATGGAAAAAGGGAACTGCAGAGGATCCAAACTCGTCATAAGGTGCACTGGCATATATGACAAGTTTTCAACAATATGCGGTTGCAGTTAGTATTTAGGTGCCAGAACTTTTGGCGACAGCCAACAGAACTCTGCTCCATGATTTGGATTTTTGCCTTTTGATGTTAATTGAAGCAGCTCCCCTGTCTCAACTCTTTACCCAGAACAAGACAAACAATAAGTTATCAAACACAATCACAGTTATTAGTAATTAATGAATTAGTACCAGTTCATAGAGAAGAAAAAAGTAGAAATCAGAATAAATTAGCCTAAAAAGCAGCCCTGTAAATGATAAAGAATAACAAGCAAAAAGGAAAAGAGAAAAGGTAATCTGTCTTATGAAAGCAATGTGACAGCAGATCGAAGAAGAAAGTTACCTGCTATTGTTTCCTCTTAAGGTTTATGGCATGCAAATTAGTAATTGCAACATTCCAAAAGCTTCCACTAGCTTTTTTATAATTTTATCAGTAATTATTATTGTCCTGGTGTTCATGCATGAACAAATTTATTGGACGGGAAAGAGCAACACTGCAACACCATCCCCAAACTTCTTTTGTGTGATAGATCTTTATTTGAAATATATCATGACATTTAATTTACGTCCAAAACTCACATGAGACGTTTTAATGTATAGAGGTGACCTCATGTTAAGGCGGCATTATAAAAGACATTTTGTTAATTTACATATTTATTTATATATAAAATTTTATTTTGTACTATTTACCTTCCAAGTTCATTTAAACTTGATGAAAATTAGTGACATTTGAAATTTTGAGCATGTAATATCCTCAATGTCAGATCAATCTAGTGTATCTTTTCAGTTTTCACCTTTGAGCACTCATGTGTATGTGTGCTTGAGTTGGAAATTTATCATCGATCCATGGAGAATTACCACTTGAGTCATCACATTCACATATTCACAAATATTGGTCTATGTAACAATCAATGTCCCCTCTTGATATTACCTCCAACCGATATTTTTTTTTTTCTAAGAAAGTGACTATGTCATAGAACCCCCTTATAGTGATGACCATAACATCGATCACCACCCTTCTTTTTTTTTACACAATAGTAGTATCAAAAGTTTGTAGAATTATGATAAAAAAAAAAAAAAAATCATATAGAATTGTATCATATATAATTGAAATCCGAAAAGAGAAGGCAATTAAATTAGATGATATTTAACCCTTACCACTACTTGCACCTTTCCTTTTTTGCCCTTTAATCTTCTCATTACCTCTTAATACATTACCTTCATTCTAAGCATGCTCTAAATACTAATAGTATGTGGCATTTTGTGCAACGTACTAACATAATCTTGCACCAAAAACTAACATAATCCTCGTGATGTAATAATACAATCTATATTGTTTATGAAAATATTATTTTCTACTCGTACAATGTTTCTTCTTAGTTTTTCTTATACGAGAAATCCGCAGTCACTACTCTTTGAGTGTGCACTTAGCATGTTTTCCATTAGTTAAATACTGTAGTTTTTGAACTTATTGGTCATACCATTATTATTTTTAAACAAATCGTTAGGATTAGAAATACATCGAAAATAATGTCATGAATTAGTTTTGTCTGAAAAACTAATAATTTATCAGAGACCCACCAGAGTAAGCACCACCATTTCCATCTTAGGTTATTTGTTTGAAGTTGCGGACTTGCCGTAACAAGGAAGAGCTAAAAATGTACCACAAAATTACATCACTTCATTTCTTTGATTAGGTCCATACAATTTAGTTGTTAGAAAGAGATATTAATTCTTGATTACATCACCTATTGCATGCTACAATTATAAGGTAGCAGTTGTCAAAAAGAGCCAATGAATAATTTCTTTAGCCTTTAGCTTTTCTACAAGTTGAAAATTGATGACATTCCATCTTAATTGACACAGTCAAAATGATCCCTATTTGTTTCTTTCTCCAACTTCTAAAAATGCCATTCCAACAAAAACAAATGGTCCATCCAATCAGGGAAAAAAAAGGTGCTGAAAAGCAGAGAGGAGCGGCCTAAAACAAAAAATATATTAGCTTCTATTTTCTCGATCTACCTCGATCCTTTTTTAATGTGATTCTCTCCAAGCAATCCCTTACGTTTAATTGATCTCTTTAATTAATCTCTTAAATACCTTAAAATTTTGGTCTTTATGAGTAGTACAGAATTAATTGAACCGATTGATTGAAAATGATCTCATTTCGACCACCATTTTCGGTGACAATGACGAAACCAAGTTGTACAAGTGATCGAGTTATAATTATCCAGCATTAACAAAACATTTATGCATGCCCTTATATGATAGCGAGTTACTGTACTCTGTACTCATATAATATCTGATTACTTGCAATAATTTGTGTACTATAGCTTGACTAAATAAGGCCCAACGATACATAAATAAACATCTAATTAATAAACAAAGATAAAGACGTTGAAGAAAAAAGGGGCCAAAGTGGGGAAAATGAAACCAGACAATAGAGTACTTTGTACATCAAACAAATTCTTTTTTTTTTTCTAGCTAAGATAGTATACATTTTGGTTCATCTTTCTCCATCACAAAATATATTGGGGTAGCTAGATATAAAGTATCAATTGAGAAAAATTGACACTATACTATACAAGTTGACATGCAATGCCATAAATAATTGACAACGTCAAATAAAAAAATTAAAAAAATATATATATATATTTTTTATAGATAAGAATAAAAATAAATATAATGTTGAGTATCATACTTTCCTGCTCCTCTTATCCTGCTTTGATCCATTACTCCTAAACCAACCACCAAATCCCATAAGATCAGACGTGCCCTTAGCTATGTAAGGTGGCGGCACATTCAAAACAGGACTATTATTTCTTACATAAAAATAATTACCATTATAATTATTATTATTAGTTTGATAATTACTACTATAATAACCATTATTATTATTACCAGTACTACTAATACTCTTTCTAAGTACTTGATGACCCTTCTGATGATTATGAGGAGGAGGTAACATTACATTACTACAATTACTCGAATTCGACGAAGACGATTTTATAGACTTACTATGGCTTGATGAGGTTGAGGTTGAGGTTGGTGTTGATGTTGTTGAAAGCTTATTAGTTGCTGAACCTGTTGATTTGCTTCTGAAAAGAAGGGGTAATGACCAAATTGAGGTCTTCTTATTATGACCAAAATTATGATCAGCACAGTTGTTTAGGCTGCTACTTCTTCTAAACCTCCAAAATGATTTTGATTGGTTTTTGATTTCTTCACGAACTAAAGTTGCCTTTGTTGTTGATGTAATCTCTTGATCTTCATGTTCTTGATGATTATCCTTAGAGCATTCGTTGTTGATTTTGTCTCTCATTTGTGTTGGGATTATAACACCGTTGAAGAAGAGTTCATCAGCAGGGCATGCTAATTCATGATTCTCATCACCAGGAATACAAAACATGAAATCTGATGAGTTTGGACTAAGAATTATGTCGTTAGTTTGATCATCTTCTTTGTGGGATTTGGTTGTTGGGTTTGTGTTTTCATCAGGGAGATCACGAGAGAACGAAAGTCGAGGGCTCGAACAAGCACTAGAGTCTTCTGGATTGGTGTTGATTGCCATAGATTTCTTGTTTTAGTTTCTAGTGTGTTGGTTGTTTTTCTAGTGAGGATATGTATGTATGTTCAAACTTGATGGGGTGTAAATAGGGGTAAAGAACATAAAGAAAGTGTATATTTATCAAAGGGAGGTTTTGAAATATGTGGGAAAGGTAAAGGGAATAAGGGAAGAATTGAAAAAAAAAGGGGTGTATATGGTTTGGGTGAAGTATGAAGGGGTTAAGATGGAAGGTTCAACTGCTCCCATTAATATGTATGTGTCAACATTTTTGGTGGATTTCTTTTGTATGAAGAGAGAGAGAGAGAGAGAGAGAGAGAGAGAGAGAGAGAGAGAGAGAGAGAGAGAGAGAGAGAGAGAGAGAGAGAGAGAAGAAAGAAGAGAGAGATGAGGTGGTGGGATGGAGGGAGTAGAAGATGGATGTTGGGGATGAGGATGGAGAGACATATGAAAGAATCATAGAGTAATAATGAGAGAATTGAGAATGCTTCAAATGGGTTTCTCTTCTTGGAGAGGCAAAGCAAGAAAAGAAAAGCTGACCAACCAAACATGTATTTATATTTTTTGTGTCAAAAATTTGTGTAGTTTGTGTCATTTTGTTCCTTCAAAAAAAAAAAAAATTCTCTGTTTAAGTTCATAAATAAAAAGTGTTAGTAACATAAAAGTTATTTTTGTTAAATAGCTAGCTTGATTATTTATAACATGGAGTATAATATTAATTAGTTGAGCCTTTAACCATTCATTTATAATTTTGGTTGAGTTGTTTTCGAGACATACATGGTACCAAAGCCGGACCATGATACACAGATATATACAAATAATCTCAGCCACCCACATGTCCATAATTAAGAATCTTCTTTTTCACCTTGTGGAAGGAAAATAGGAGGTTTTGGAGGGAAAATAAGAGGACCAAAGGAGGGAAAAAATATCAGGTTTGGAGCAAAAAAAAAAGAGGGAAAGGGAATGTGAAAGAGCAAAAAAAAAAGGGGATGAGAGAGAAAACAGGAAGGAAAAGAAAAATGAGCTCCATTGTTTCTGGTCATCTCCAACTTCGCCGATTACTTTTCAGCGACATTCCGACGAAAAGCGAATTTTCCGGCGAAAGAGGAGCGTGATTGTTATCGACTTATTCATACAGTAATATTTTGTCTACCCATATTTTCTGGCAAAACTTCACACCATTTTTTCTGATTAATTTTGTCGCGAAGAGTGTTTGCCCATTCTTTCTTCTGATTGTTTTTCTTGTCTTATTTATTCAAAAGTGTTTTTCGTATGACAATCAAAGCATGTGGTTAATGTATATAATGGTAGCAAAATAATTTTCATTTGTAAACTTATAAATGTCGTAGTTGGTAGCAAAATTGTTATGATTGATGATATGCATTTAGAAGGCAGTACTTGAAGTTTTCGTTAGTGAAGACTTTGGTAGCAAAATTACATCTTTCCAAGTTGATACATGACCGCAAACTCGTCGGAAAAAATGGCTACCCATAAAAGAAAAGAAAAAAAAAAGATTTCTCAGTTATATCTCGACACATTGAAACATGAATATTTCTGGGTGTCTAAATCAACTAGGAAATTCTATGTTTCACTGATTTTAGAAATATCTAATTTTCGCCGGAAAATAAGTCCCGCGTTTTAATGTTACCAGAAAAAAAAAATGAAAGGGTTGCGGCGGTTGGAGAGAGGGAGAGGGGTGGGTGAGTATCGCTGCAAGATCGCCGGAAAGTTGTAATTAAAGGGGGAGAGTCATCTGATTTTCTAATTTCTAAAATAAATATTAATTAAAATTTGTTAGTGTTAAATACTTGTTTGCTTTTCCATTTGTATTTCAAATCCAAAATTTCAAAATCAATTGGAAATTTTCAAAATCAATTGGAAATTTCATTTGAAAAAGATTTTTACCACATTTAATGAGATTCACCCAATATTCAATTAGGTTGCCAAGTGTAAGGCTAAAATGCTTTGTGTATATCTCTTTACATACACTTAGTGTACATGTAGCCTTTTCCACCAAAGCCATATAAACAAAATGTCTTGACTTCTGGAGCAACTATTCTCTAATTGGGATATTTTAGCACATGGAGTGAAGAGGATCTGTGCATCATCTATATTTGAAACCCGATGGTCATCATATAAAGATGCGTAATATGAAGTACGGAGTACAATATACAATATTAGTTGAGTCTTTAACCATCCGTTTAACATTTCCGTTTTCATCAACTAATGTTTGATGTCCATACATAGGAAATCAAAACTTGATTTTTACAGCCCCTTTTAACTCATTTGGGCAGGAGCGTTCTAGAAAACATGGGAGCAATGTTAATATTGATGTTAATTGTTAATAAAGGGCCAAGGAATGTGTATTTTTGACGCAAAAGGGGGTGGGGGTTAAAAGAGGTACCATAGAAGTCAAAAGCAAATAGAAAGAAGATGAGTTTGAGGTTAACGCTTAACTGCACGCTTTTGTATTATGAAAACTTAATTAGGTGTCCCAATTCAACCTTTATAAATTCTCTATTTTTTATTTCTTTTTCTGAAAGAGAGTTTCAAAGATGGATTAAAAAATTTAGAGTTTTGCCGGCTAAATTAGTCGGCTTCTCAATTTACACGGAGCACTAGTACATTTTTAAGGGACTTAACTACGTATTCCTTACTTTTCTCTTTCTTATTTTATGAAGAACTATTCACAATTCATAATTATGTATGGTTAATTTAACTTCTTCTTTTTTTTTAATTTTATTGTGTTTGATAAATTAGTTGTTTGACTTGGCAAAGTGTATATTTTTTTTTTTGTTTTTTTGGTTCACGACCAAGGGTATCAACCGTCGACTACAAGGCGAGATTCGAACCTTCGACCTTGGTTAAGGATGAATAAGTCCTTACCACTCAACCACACCTCCTTAATTACTTGGCAGAGTGTATATGAAACGACAAGAAGCATGACTCTTACGTATACTTCTAGTGGAGTAGAAAACCACAAGGGGTCAAGCCTACTATATTATTCTGGTTCTTTATTTCTAGAAATCACCTAAAAATTAAATTAATCAATTTAAAATTAAAAAACTGTAAATTTTACAATTTAGGCCCTGTTCTCTTCAACGGAATGATGCGGGATAATTCAAAAAAATGTGAGACAAAATAAGTACAGAATGCAGAACGGAACGATATGAATTGAAACGAAACAGAATGCAGCATGAAAACGACGAAAACAACAGGCCGTTAGTCAAAACTCAATACAGTTCTAGATGTTTGTCGTGTAAACAACAACGCTCATTTAGTTAGAAGTTACGATGAAGTCGGTTAGGTTAGAGAAAGTGATTAAGAGGAGGAACATAGAAAGAAGAAGTCTCCTTTTATTTTATTTGATTAAAATACCTTTATTTATTGCTTGTGTAGAGTTGGGTGGACAAACAATAGTGAAGGTCTTGGCTATAGCCTTATTCGCCATTTAGCCTATATGCATTTTAAAATTTTTGTGTAGACTTGATCAAGGTGATGAACTAATAAGAAATCAAATCTTATTAAATAATGTTCTTTGTGTCCTAAAGCATCTTTGGTCCATGGTGGATCAAATCCACAAGATCAGTTGCTAGAAAACTAAAACCACACTTATCCAAATATTACGTCAATAAGTCTCTTATGAGGCGACCTTAAGGTGAGGCGCTTCATACAAGTATGAATCCAAATATTACGTCAATAAGTCTCTTATGAGGCGACCTTAAGGTGAGGCGCTTCATACAAGTATGACGTCATATTACGTATGGTGTATATATAACTTTCCCCAACGCCAACAGTATTGTGGAGTACTAATGATTAACTAAGACGTATAGAGGTAATAATGGTTAATAGTTGCAATTTTGCAATTACTCATGTGTAGTTTAAGATATTAAATTATTAATGTTGCGACAAGGTATAATTCCATCCATACATGATTATCACAAGTCACGATCAATGGATGAAAAAGACCTTATCGGCTTTGAAATATGTCGCCCATTTTCATGCTTTGCCTCCTAAAAAAGACGAGCAAAGTATTCGTATGCTTTAACCTTGCTACGCTGGACCACTGGTGATGATAGAAACCTTTAGTATGCATGCTACAATAAACACATCGCATGTATATGTACACTGTCCA
This sequence comes from Tetragonia tetragonoides, assembly GCA_038025085.1. NCBI lineage: Eukaryota > Viridiplantae > Streptophyta > Magnoliopsida > Caryophyllales > Aizoaceae > Tetragonia > Tetragonia tetragonoides. The sequence goes on from CM076139.1 coordinate 14,169,305, forward strand.
AAAAAAAGAAAAATCCAATTGATTATATACTCTTTTTAAAAAATTAATAATTACAAGTACACACATAATTACTACCCAATATATGAAATCCAATTTACCACACTCCCTCACAAAATATATGGTGTAAAATCTAACTGACTTATATGTAATAAAAAAATACCAGAAACTCGTATTCCTACTGAAGCCGAAACTCATACACCACAAGGAGCATAATATGGGCCTCACCTTGAGACGATTTTATAGGAGATCTTTTAATTGTATTACCAAAAAAAACTCGTATGAGACGACCTCAAGGTGAGGCGCCTCAAACAAACATGACATCAATATGACGTCATGATTGGCTATAAAGGGAGGCCTCACCTTGAGACGGCCTTATAGTAGAGCTTTTGTATATATACTTGACCCTCATTGTATCGTTTTATCAATAAGCATGCGTACTAATTCAATATTAAATGTTGTTGCCTGAAAAGTGTAAAGATTGTAGGTTTGTAGCATACACAAATCTAAAGGGGAAAGTTGATCTCATCTTTGGCCCATATCATCCGAATGGGAATCCCACCACCAAAGTAGGCATAAATATATCCTTTCGGCAAAGATTGTTCGTTTGCTCGTTCTACTTCTAATCTCCATTGCGCATGATCCCTTTAATCTCACTTCAATGTTTTTCATGATTATTTCTTGATATTGCAGTCTTACTATTCTGCATCTTTTCTCTAGCTTCTTTATTTTTTTTTTTTGTCAAATTATTATTGCAAATATCTTTAGCACATGTTCGATGAACGTATTCGTTCTCCACTAAAGTAAAGAGGAAGTGGTTTATTGGTTTGGAAGCGTAATAGACTAATAGCTACCACATAACTGAAGTGTTACACACGCGCGCAGACGCACGCACACTGCACACACGGGAGCGAGCGCCTACGCACACACATTTGATCCCACGCAACAATGATGCAGTGTTTGTTACATGTAAGAGTGGTGTAGCTTGGAGTACCAGCTCATCTGGATCATATACAAGCTTCAATCAATGAAAATCCATATTCAATCTTACAAGAACACAGTTGTTGGCCAGTTTACAGGACAATATGAAGCATCATCTATATTTCTCTCATTTTACAATATGTACTGCTATTTATCTGACAGGTACAATGGTAAAGCCCGAAAAGGGAGAAACAAGAAACCAATCACAGTTAATATAATGTTGACATAATGAATTATGATCATCTAAGATCTATAACATCAAATTTCAGCTTGGGATTCATATATACATCTGTACACTGACTGTATATGGGCCCACCATCACTGGGTGGTTCATGCGAATGAAATCCACGGCGCTCACAATGTCTAATGACTGACATTCCCCCAGGAGTCGTCAACCGGAAAATGCCATGGGTTCTGCCCGAAAAAGGGGGATAAAACGCAAGTTATAAAGAGAAGACATATATGCGTGTCCATACAGTGAAGCTAAGCAATGTGTACTTAAGTTTCTTACTTGCTACTATCTCTTGGTGCCATAACAATTGCAACAGCTTCCGGTAACATGACCTGAAAAAGATTAGGGTTCATCTTTGTCACATATCATCCAAACTCAAGAACATCTCAAGATAGTGTTTTCCTAATGTGTTTGAGTTTATTACATCCAGCAAGGCATCTATCATCCATTAGACCTTTTCTAATATGTTTACAATATCTAGACTGTTGAAAATGTTAGCTGACAATATCTTAAGCACATGAATGAAAAAGGTTGAGAGGCCTGCAAATACTACAGGTTCCAACAAACAACCAGCAAAAACGCATGAAGTTCAGAAACTTCACATTTCAGAGAAACCATAAATTTGAAATTCTATTTCAACTTCCTCAGATGAGCTTTTCAGGGTCGGAAGACCTAATTTTTATAACTTAAGCATGTTCCCAACGGATTAAATCTCCCTCTCTCTGCTAAGGAAACCAGAACCAAAAAACCCCTTCGACCTTGGGCAAGCATGCGCAACAGGTGCAAGTAAATTATCCACCGTACCAAAAAGAATCATCTCAAGTTTGATGATTATGCAAGAAAATACAGGCAAATGAGTTTAGATTTTGCTTCGTTTTCTATTCATTTGGCTGAACGGCATAATAATACAATAGTGCCCTTTCCTTTGTCCAGGGGCTTTCATTACCAAGGGCAAGAAATGAATGCTTTCTTTGGTATTGATTGACCAACTTAGCCAATCTTGTTAGTAGTCAAACAATCTCCCTAAAGATCAAGCCCAAGCTTTATTCTTTACTATTCATTTAGACTACCTCAATGTCAGTTGAGAAAATATGCTTTACCAACTTAGGTAAACACAGAAAAATGAGAGACATAGATATGGAAATAAAGAACTGAATCCAGCATGCAGCTAGCACCCACTATGACAGTCAATATTAACATTCTGAATTCGAATTCCGTAAGGCAGCTGCTTTCTTGTAGTTAAATTTTAAAATAAGAAATCAAAGTATTTACGTTCACATCAATTAAATAGTAGATCAAAGTTTATCACCACAAAAGCAGGAATTTAGAAGTTACATACCTGATATGAGTGATGGGTGTGAACATCAATCGATGACATGAAACATGATTGTGTGGGATGAGTCTGGAGAAAGAACCAGCACATAGCATTAGTTAGAACCCATTAAATTAAAAACAAACTACGAACTTTATTTTTAAACATCTGCGTGATACAGTTATTTCCATTTTTTTTGTTTTTTTCCCAACATAAGAAAAGTTATAATTGGGAATACAGCAAATACAGCCTAAGGGGACTACATGTCCTGGCAAAGATGATGCAATCCTTCCACTCTGATTTCTTTGCCTTCCGAGGAAGATCCATTTTGACCATCAATGCTTAATGAACCAGATGAGTTAAGTTCAGCCAGAGCAGAATTCAACAGGAGAGCAGAAATTATGTGGAACTAAAACATTCCAGCTAAAAGAAGACAAACTGCCTTCTAGTTTATTTCACTGATCACCATCACCAAGAGAAAGGAATGATGTTCATGGCAAAAACCACCACCAGGTCCACGACCACCACCCCAAACTACTATGACTGCTCCAGAGTATAGTGTAATTAAAAAAATACCCTGTACCATTAGTGCTTCATAATTTTTAGCTTCAATCATGTGATATTAAGCCAAGGTAGTGAATAGGCTATAAGTTAGGAAGTGAAGTTAAAAACAGTTCTAGTTCTACATCCCAAATCACTAGATAAATGGACCAACGCGAAAGGATATATATATTTGATCACTTGCATGAGCTTCAAATTATAGCACCTTATTTCATGGCTACGATAAACAAGAAAGAGTGCCATAAGATAGCATACGACACTAAATGCAGAGAGCGCAACAGATAGCCAATACCGAAAATCATCCAACATTCCAAGACAGGTTTTTGTTGAATCACGTTGAATACCAAACTAGAGCCACGTGATGACACTTACATGAATCCATCCCAATGGGAAGAGAGATCGCTTGTCCTGCACTTCAAATATCTCCTCCTCATTTGTTGCCTGACACTGTCATACGAATAAGATTTAATTAATATGAAGAAAACAGTCATATTATACAGATAAAGGTTAGCAATGTGCCTATTATGCTTCAACTTACAGAATCTGAAGTTGATTCCTGCTTCGGAATTATCAAAGCTGTAATATAGAACTTCCTGTTCTTCTGCGCGAACAAAATAAGCAAAGTGTTAAATACTCCAGCAACCGGCCAGGTCAGAAAAAAGTTTTTTGAAGAACTTACAAGTGAACCAGCAAGAATGCCACATGTCTCTAAATTTTTCACAGTGTTTGATTTGGCCAGTCTCATGAAGGTATCCATCATACTCGTTGACTGCAAACGATCCATTAAAGAATTGAATAACAATGACAACTTACGTAGTGAGCTGATTCTCTAATATGACCAGCATCTAATGTAACGTAAAAGAGCACAAGCAACAATTTCTATATCAACTGATTTTGCTAGATGCACAAAATAAGCATATTACAGTACGTAACATAAGATGACAGTTATCATCAAAACAGATTTAAAGCAGAATTCAAGACCCAATTCAGGGTAAACCCAAACCAACTGCGTACGAACTTAACCCAGCATAGCTAACATTCTTACAATGTGCAGCTCCATTGGTGATTCAGGACGAAGCAATTCATCTGGCAGACAGCTATCTTTTACATCTTGATTCTCAATAACTAAAGGAGGCTCTGCAGGAATCAAGTCTTGAACCTCTGCCAGTGCAGCTGGAGGAGTAGGTTGCTTGATGATAACTGCATCTGGCTTATCTGAAGTTTCGAATGAAATCATGGGCCGCTCATTAGCTGGTGGCTTTTGACTATCATTATCACGTTCAAGAACAGGCTCCAAATTTGGCTTTTCACAGTCCAAAGTGCTGTCGTTTTTTCTAACTCCTATTCCATCTTCCACAGCTGCGGCCTGTTGGAGCCTGTTCATCAAAAGAAACCACAAGATTAATGAAGGATGACTACCCAAGTAAACAATCATAATTCTTTGATCAGAAAATAGCAAGTTTCTAACATGCAATGTAATGCTCACATAATTTTAAGACTTTGGCAGAGATAAATCCAACTAAACATGAGCTGAAAAGTCGTAACTACCAATAGAGATTTCTCAATCAGCAAATAATGACAGTTTCCATGCAGACAAGCTCCAGCAAGTCTCAAGCTGGTTGTAATTGCCTAATGAGAACCTTCCTGTAGTTTTGGTTCTTTTGGAAGTATCATTTTCACTATTTTAAACACAATTTAAAGAAGGGATATGATGCTTCCATACGACCACACAGCACCCACTTAAGGCACAACAGTCATAAGTTCATATAGTTGCAAAATGTCCAGAAATGAGAAGGCCTTGCAATGGTGAGCGACATGCGCACTACAAAGAGAAAAGAAAAAATTCCATCCTGGGAAGGAGTTGCAACTGTGTCAACTAGATTGCAAGCAAAACAACCCACCAGTTGCACATACAAATAGAGAAAGGGAGATAGAGAGAAACTCGCACAAAAAGAAATTTGAAAGGGGAATAAAACCATTAACCTTGACATATTTTTAAGTACTCTTTCACGTTTAGAAAATAATGAGGTGAACATTGCAAAATCAAAGGGCCTAACCTTGGGATCTCAACAGGAGTCATATCAATATTAGTAGGGTACTGTACCTACAAGCATCAGAGAAAAATCAGGGATCATGTATGCATTTGTAAACAATAATAGATGATATCGCGACATACCCCTTTACCACTGAGAGGTGGTTGCCACTGCCCAGAGAGTCCCTTTGGTCCCAGAATTGAGTGTCTTGAAAGAGTTTCCTCCGTTGGACGAGGGATGTTTAGGGATCTACAATAAGGATCACCATAAAAAATAACACTCAGTTTTAGCAAGGAAAGATGACTGCATGATTTACAAATATATTTAATTTACTACAACCTACCAGCCTTACTGGCCTCAATTTGCTTAAGTATTTCCAGCACAGTAGCACCTCAATAAGCCATTAATCAAGCTCAAGTACATCACTCCCCCAACATTAAAAAAAAAAATAGTGGTTGATGTAACATAGCCTTCATTAAATAAGAAGCAATGGACAATATAAAACATTTTTGTCACAAAAATAAGTTTGTATAAGTTGAAACAATAATTATTTACAGTAGGACCGAGTGTAAGAATGACGTAATAGGAAACAACCCAAGGGAAAAAAAATCACAAGTCCAGGAGTAAACAAGGTAAAGGCAATGTCTGGGTGGACTAGGGGCAGACTACTTCTGTGGACATTATTAGTAATATATGGGGTAATATTTATAGCATAAATAGAAATAATATTCTCAGAAGAGTGTTTCCTGAGGGATTAGAGTTCTTGAGAATCGGGGTTCTAAAAGATGAATAGTTGAATACTCAATAACAAGTACTCCAAAGAAACTACTTTAGCATGTAATTTCATCACGATGAACACAAGAGTGGAATTAGCAGTAGAAAAAAAGTGACATAGAAGTTCAATCATGAGATAAAATTTCCTAAGGCAGTAGAATCCTTGATCAGCACATCCTCCAAAGTTCAAAACATAATCGCCAATGGGTAGAAATAGGAGACATAGGAAAATGGAGAAAAAAATAGAGCTTCGTTATTTGAACGAGGAAAATTGGCACTCATAAATAACATGAAGTGTTGCTCGTATGAAATTCATCCCTACAAGGAGACTACAAAGTACGAACTCGGAACTACAAGCGCAATCATTGCAATATGTTGGTTTTTGCACCCATTTGGGCAGTCAACCTTCTCACAAGTGTCCTATCAGGCCATATATGCCCATTGTCCAAGGTGGAGTTCTACCATATCCCCTCTGTCCAACTCCCCCATGTCATCACTCCAAAGCCACCGGTGGTGCAACCTACCTAGTATTCTGTTTCATATTTTTTATGTTAAAATTTGGACTTTTTTCTCTTCCCCCAAAGTATTCTGTTCTATATTTTTTTTCCTTTCTTCTTATCTAAAAAAAAAAAATTCCTTTAATGAGCACTGCAATGTGAAGGTCACAACAGAACCGCCAATGGCAATTGGTGCAAACACAAAAGTTAGGATCACAATAGGGCATGTATCTTTCTAATTCCTGAGTAGATATTTTATCACACTTACAAGCATACTTATGGGGCTTTGGGGCACCAATGAGCAGCATACAAGATTTCCTTTTTATTCTTTGTCCTTTTACGTTGAAATTAATAGGAACAATTACTTTCAGTGTCTAATGCACAGGTCAGGCCATGTCCTACATAAGAAGAATGCGGAAAAAATGAGATTTAACACTAGGTAAGAAGCTAGGTTAATTATGAATTAATGTCACCTGATGCTCTCATCAAAACAACAAGGTTTACAAGCACAACATTTGCAGTGCCTAAAATGGGTCAAATTCAACAAGCATATTGAACAGCCTTTTCGCTTACACTTACAATCTGCGGAATCTCTCGTCCAGAGGCACCGCATGAAAATTGTGCTGAACCTTAGAACCCTCATACACATCCCTAGCAAAATTCTGTGATGACTACCACAAAAAGAAAAGGGTGGAAAAAACAGTCACTGCCCACACGAGTCCAACAACACTAAATTATAAGGAAATGAAGTACTTTCACTCTAGAAAGAAGATGTGATGAAATCTACATGTACCTTAGCTAATGCATTATTAGTCACAGGTTGCATCTTACTGGGAGGCCATTCAATGGAAGAATTAAGAGAATGATTATCATTATGATGATTATTTTGGTGCCATCCAATTGCTTGACAAGCGGTTTTTCTTTCCAGTTCTTCAACTTTCTGCTTAACAGCTGGCTTCAGTGACTCCAGTTCGTTCAAGGCCTTGAATAATTGCTGCAACAAGAGTTTTAGATTAAAAAACCAGCAACAGTAAACACAATTATATCTGTCATAATAAACAAGTTACACTTTCAACTTCTGTAGTTGCAAATATACATAACTCAAATAGAACAGTAAGTTAAGAAAATGTCAGATTTATCAAAGTTTATCACCTTCCTCAAAAAACTTCTTTTGCTCTGTGGAGAGACCGCATACTCTCGATGCCGAGGAATAGTCTCAGATACCAAACTGATACATGAAAAAAAAAAAAAAAAAAAAAAAGGTAGCTAAGTCACATATACAAAACCCATATACACTTAACCTTACGCCTTCAATCACGTAAAATTGGTCTTATATGCTGCCACTGTCTATAGATTCCTATTAAAGCGGCTAAAATAGACGGGAAATATATCTTTACCTTGAAAATCTTAGAAGCATAACATATAAATCTATAACATTCTTCTCATTCCGGAAGATAGTAGCCTGCATAATCTTACATTGGTAGAGTTAATCATTGAACAAAGACTTCAAAGCAATAAACAAACCAGGGAAAAAACAGAGAAGCAATTTTACGTCACCTAAAATCATAGACAAACTAATTCTTTTATTTACAGGAGGAGGATTACAAGAATGATTGTAATTATAGGCATTAACAGCTTAAGAAGCATGCATCCTTCCAACAAAAAAGGCACACTTCTAAACGTTCTCTTTTCACTTCATAATATAATTGCTTCAGCTTTTTGATAGGTTGAAAACTGCATGCTCAATTATGTTTTCTATATAAGAACTGAAGCAATCATATCAAGAGAGTAGTTTTGATATATGCATAAGATAATTCTGACCAAACATGTTTAAGTATCATAACCTACAGCAGTGAAGTAGTTGATTTGAAGAAAGAGGATTCTGTCCTTGATTGCAGCAAAAACAACATCCTGCATGCAGATTAGTCTGGCTTTTTCTTAGCTTTGTTATCCAATTTGTTAGTTTTTTCTGAGCTTTGTTGATTTGTTCCTTATGCCAAGTTGACTTTTATTTATGGGATATTACACAGTGTACCCCTGTAGTTTGGCGAAATGTCTGCTGCGTCCGCATTTTAAGTTTTGTATATGTCGTACCCCTATGATTAAATGTTAATGTACAGCATATACAATTTTCACTTTTACAGTCAAGTACTCCGTTAATCTGAAATTTCATGACTATTTTGCCCTTCCAAATAGACTTGTCCTTGAACCCTTTCTTTTTTTTTTGCTCGTTGTCCTTAAACCCTTTCGAAACCTCCATTACCAACCCAAATCAATCAACACATTCTCTCTCCTCAATCAAGGACTACCATCTGCACACAACTGCTATTCTTTTGCCCCCTCCCCCCTCTTTCTCCCTCTCTCTCTCCCCCCACACTTACACTCACATCCACCAATACCATATGAATATACTATACATACAGCAAGAAGAGTTTGAAGGGGCTTGGACATAAGTCAAATGCTTGATTTTGGCTTGGATTGCTTCAAGCAAGATTTCTAGCAATTAGATCTCCGTGTGCATTGGGTATGGAATTTTTGGTTAGTCTTTTTCTGGGATTTGTCAGGTTCACAAGAGAGGAGACATTAGCCAAAGATGAGCTAGTGGCTTCAAAAATGAAGTACTAGTATAAAAAACGTGGAATAAGAGTCGGATTGTCTCAGATTTAGAAGACCGTGGATGATGACCAGGGATTCGGTCTTCTACACTGAACTCACTTAACCGAGTGGTTCACTGAGTACAACCCCCAAATTTGTTGTCTCTTCTTCACATGTCAATCCAGTAAACTCCGCTCTCAAACTGCACATTAATCGGTGCCGTAAATAGATCATCAACCACCATTATTCATTGATGATTTATCGTAGAATAAATAACAATTGCAATCATTTTTTTCTCCTCACTCAATTGCCCAGACACAAATAACATGATAAAAGTCCGATCTCAATGGATCAATCACCACTCTCTCTCCTAATTGATTGTATAGAGGGCTACTAGTGGCTGGATTTGGGGAAAGTCGTGATAATGGAGGTTTGGCAAGTTGAGGTTGTTGATTGAGGAGTGAGAAAGTGATGATTGATTTGGAGGTGGTAAAAGAGGTTTTGGAAGGGTTAAGGGTCAAGTCTGTCTGGGAGGGTAAAATAGTCATAAAATTTCAAATTAACGGAGTAGTTGACCGTGAAAGGTGAAAATTGTATACGGTGTATATTAACATTTAATCACAGGGGTACAACATATACAAAACTTAAAATGCGGACGCAGCAGACATTTCGCCAAATTACAGGGGTACACCGTGTAATATCCCTTTATTTATTTAATGGTGTTGGACAAACAGACTATAATATCACAGAACATATATCACTCACAAAAATCATACTATTAAAACATACATGAAAGAAAAAATACGGTAACTATAAATAGGAGAAGAACAAACGCAAGTTATTTTTTTAAGCAAAAGAGAAAAGAGGAAGAACAAAGGCAATACAAGTGACCCCTTGCGCACATTCGAGCAAAGATATCTTCAAAGAAGTCACGCAAAGCAAAAGATAAGGTTCAAAAGGACTGCATTCCATTATCAATATAATCCAGCTGTGCATTATCCTTCCAACAGGCAACAGCTTAACCAAAAGATGAAACATTTGTAGATAATGATTATCACGCGATTCACGCCACTATCTAAAGTGCTCGTAAAAAGTTGACACTTGACTGAAGTAACACAACGCAGGATGTGTTGGGGTTGTTGAATGTTTTAAATGTGAAGGGCAATAACGAATAAGCCAAAGAAAAGTATAGTGAAGTGTTGTTTTTTCTCAAGAGAAGTGCCATTCCGAAGTTGCAAAACCGACGGATATTCAAAGCACCTAAACTGCTGTCAATCTTCAATCTCGCGGAAAAGAAGGGAAGAGAGCTCATATTCAAGGACGTTTGAAGATGCAGCGATTGCATTGCTTAGGATAGCAATAGTATATAGAGAAGATTGTTTTGTAGAAAAAGGCATTCTCATCTAGCCAAACATATTAACACTCTCGCAATTACTTCCTTTACATCGGAGTCATTTAACTTAGCCCTCGAGGCCTTCCTCAGAGTAACTACCTTTACTTCAAATGTTCTTATCGACTAAATTTCTTACATTTGCTGATCAAAATCCTATTTTACTTGTAGCATCTGTTTCTCTACTTTCCTAAACCACGTAGTTATGTGTTCTGCGGTGCCTTCGATACTTATTATGATAGTCGTTTCTCAGCAATAGCAAACGCTTACCACCCTAAGCCGGCATTAGGTTTCCATCATTAGTATTTATTTGTCAAATAACCACGAAGGATTTCCCTAACTACAACAACCTTTTAAACCTAGCTACTTTTCATTTCCTTGATTTCACAGTTGAAAGTTAAATTGTGTAATAAACTATGCAAGAACTTAGAAAATTGCAACTCATACAATCAAATCCTCAAATTTTCAACAAAATGCGTCTCAAATTTTCATTACTTCTACATCAATTTACAACTTCCTCACACGTCACAAATCTTCTATTCCAAAATCTCACTTATTTCACTTTAACCTAAGCATAAGAAAACCTAATTCTCTCAGATCGAACAGACAGCTCCAATTCAAGTCCAACCTTAAGTTCAGCAACTAAATGATCGATTAAATTCAGGAAATAAACAAAGAGTTCGAATTCCATCAAAAATGAAATTCCACAAGAGAGAAAGAAAGGGATACCTGTCTGAGAATATTATCGGCGATCCTGCAATAAATACGAAGAGAAATCCGATTATCTACATCGAGTTTCTGAGCACTGGAAGCAATGTCGATACGCCTTGAAGATGGCTTCATCGTTGCCAATTTTAAAGTTCGGTAACAAGTCTGAGCTCCAATTGCTCGGAGTCAGAGCTCGGAGGAGCTTCGTCAATGGCGGACGGAGAAAGAGGAGAGAGAAAAAAGCGATGGAAGTAATGAGGTCATTCGGTATTCTGACAAGGGCAAAATTGGTCATACAACAAAAGAGGGTAAAAAAAGGAAGGAACGACAACGTTTCTGTTTTTCCTAGTGGGGTCTTGTTGACATGTAAAATCAACGGTTTGATTAGAGCGTCCGAGTTGAAAAGACCACCCTAGCACATTAGGTGATTTTTTTTGATGATCGTGAGTGAGGATAAAGTATGTTGAAAAAGATTATGGTGATTTGTGGAGTAAGTTGTTAGCGAAAAGAGTAGTTTTAGTGATACATCCGTAGTGTTATAAAATATTTATTTATTTTGCCCGAAAAAGTGATATATCTAATTAGCTTATTATTACTCGGAGTAAATCTGTTATCAATTTGTACCTAAGAAATATCTATTATTAATGAAAAGAAATCAATAATAGAGATTGTAGCAATTAATTAGAAGGTCATTTTTAACAACTTGAGAGGACCTGGTTGCCAACGTCCATGTAATAACTTCTAGTGGTGTAGTCATTTGTATTCTAATCTCACCAAAAAGACTACTAATAGTAAGAACATCAAAAGGCGATTACACATGCCACCGCACACAATGAAAATTGAGGTTCCAACCCAAAATCAATTAACAATAGGTGAGTAACCCACTAATCATATGCTTACTCAAAGTCATCAAAATCTTTTTCACTTGGAACACAAAACCGCTCCAACATATATCAAATCATTGACCATTCCTACAAAAGGCAAGTGCTTCTAAATAAGGAAGCACGGACACGACACTCAACCCACGTTTCCCGTTTTCCGTATATGCATTTCCGTTTTTGTGCTTCCTTACATATAATATTTATTTTGAGAATTTGTGTATTCCATATCCGTGTCCACGTTTCCGTTTTCACGCTACGTTGCTAAATACTTTCAAGACCGAGACAAGAGCCAGTCAAGCCTTTAACTCTCTACTTTTGAGTCTTCAACCATCAAATTCCAAAAGTAAAGAACATTCAACACGGACAAAGGGGAGAAAATGAGGATAGGGCCACATCCAGGCAACAACATCAAAGTCTACATACATGGTTATAATTATATAGTGTAAAGAATAACAAATCAATTCAACTTCTACCTACCTACTCCAATTAGCATAATCAACTATTCAACTTCCCACAACAACAAGCAATAATAGGAACTTCTTTAATTAAGAGAGCTAGGAAGAGAAATAATGAAGGCTACAAATTCGCAACAGAAAACAATACCATTGTTGAGAATAATCAGAGCACGCAAATGGGATTTTCATGGTGGGTTGATCAATTGAAGAACATGAACTTGTGCTGTTGCTGCCTACAGAGGAATAAGAAGACATTCAACCCAGAAGGGGAAGAAACTTCAGACCTCTTCTTTGAGCTTAAGACACTTCAAATTGCCACTAATTTCTTCTCTGATCTTAATTTGTTGGGTCATGGTGGGTTTGGCCCTGTTTACAAGGTATGTATATATTCTTAACTTAGATTATTTATATATAGCTGATGAATACTTAGTTTAACATGATCAATCAGGGCTTGAATTTCTTTGAACACAGTGGCAACCCTTACACTCTAAAGTGGGTTGTCCCACATTGGAAAAATGAATGGTCTTGAGCACGCATATAGGTTAGTGAGTTACTCCGCTAATTGCTAATTGGTTTTGGGTTGGAATGTCACTCGACCAATATAGTTACATGTGTGATGCTCACTTGATTAAGGCCGCATTATAAATCACATGTTTGAAGGATGACGGTCAATCTCAAATTGATATCAATGGCTTCTAACTGGAGGATGCAATTTTTGAGCCCTCACTGCACTTGTATCAATATCAATGACCCTAATTATCCTGTCTTCAGTTCTGTTTCTTTAGTATATTTCAAACAGGACAACACAATACAGAAGTGGTCAATAGTAAGAAGTTGCTGAACTCATATTATGTACCTTATGTTAACCTGATGACATGGTAATTGGTATATGTACCCTCAAAGCTCTGCTGCACTCTTGCTTATTCACAAAAGACGATAAATAATAAATGGATCCGGATCCTCTCCAATACCTCATTTCCTGCATTTAAGCATAAATGCGGGAAATGAAGTATTGGAGAGGATCCAAATCCATAATATATTTGTCTGTTTCACTTTGTGGTTGAGTGTATCTCCTTGATGAATTTGTTTTCTGAACCTGAAGGGAAAGTAGTTGTCAAGTGCTAAAATTATTTGCTGTGGTTTCCAGGGATTGATGCCAAACGGGAAAGAAGTGGCAGTAAAGAAGCTGTCTGTGAATTCCAGACAGGGCAATATAGTTACTCGACCAATATAGTTACATGTGTGATGCTCACTTGATTAAGGCCGCATTATAAATCACATGTTTGAAGGATGACGGTCAATCTCAAATTGATATCAATGGCTTCTAACTGGAGGATGCAATTTTTGAGCCCTCACTGCACTTGTATCAATATCAATGACCCTAATTATCCTGTCTTCAGTTCTGTTTCTTTAGTATATTTCAAACAGGACAACACAATACAGAAGTGGTCAATAGTAAGAAGTTGCTGAACTCATATTATGTACCTTATGTTAACCTGATGACATGGTAATTGGTATATGTACCCTCAAAGCTCTGCTGCACTCTTGCTTATTCACAAAAGACGATAAATAATAAATGGATCCGGATCCTCTCCAATACCTCATTTCCTGCATTTAAGCATAAATGCGGGAAATGAAGTATTGGAGAGGATCCAAATCCATAATATATTTGTCTGTTTCACTTTGTGGTTGAGTGTATCTCCTTGATGAATTTGTTTTCTGAACCTGAAGGGAAAGTAGTTGTCAAGTGCTAAAATTATTTGCTGTGGTTTCCAGGGATTGATGCCAAACGGGAAAGAAGTGGCAGTAAAGAAGCTGTCTGTGAATTCCAGACAGGGCATGAAGGAATTCACTACTGAGGTGAAACTGTTGCTGAGGATTCAGCATAAGAACTTGGTGACTTTGTTGGGCTGTTGCATAGAGGGAGCTGAGAAAATGCTTGTGTATGAGTATCTTCAAAATAAGAGCCTTGATACTTTTCTCTTCGGTAAGTGCCATTCCTACTGAAATTCCCGCTATAAAGCTCAAAGACGTGTTCCGTTAAACAGAAATTAGTCAGATTGGAGCAATCAAAGCTAATCCTGTGCATTTTCTTCAGGTAAAGAGAAGTTAGCAGTGCTGGATTGGCCCAGACGATACAGAATAATAACTGGAATTGCTAGGGGACTTCTCTACCTCCATGAAGAGGCCCCAGAGAGGATCATTCATAGAGATATTAAGGCCAGCAATATATTGCTAGATGAGAATTTAAATCCTAAAATATCAGATTTTGGTTTAGCCAGGTTATTTCCTGGCGAAGGGACACATTTAGACACGTTCAAGATTTCTGGTACTTAGTGAGTAGTATATTTCATTCCTTCCTTCCCTATGACCTCATAGTAGTATTCCAATCACTAAGCTTGAGTTGTGTATATAGTCTGAGCCCTAGCTGAATTATTTTTGATTATGCTGACCAAGGAAACCTTGTCCCTGAATGCAGTGGCTATATGGCTCCTGAGTATGCTATGCATGGATATTTGTCAGTGAAGTCAGATGTCTTCAGTTTCGGGGTGCTGATTTTAGAGATTGTAAGTGGAAGAAAGAACATAGATGATCGCCTTGGCGTGGAGAAGGCGGACCTCATGACCTACGTAAGTTCAATAAAATACGGCAACAGTACATGTTTTCTAGTTATGACATGTATGGATAAAGTCAGTTTACAACTTCTAATCAATTGTGGTAGATGAGATCCAGTGTGCAAGTAGATACAAAATTGGGGTGATTCTAGGTAGATTAACTTAATTCGGACCTGACAAGCAAAAAAAAACTGAGTTCGGACTGCGCTTCTTTAGACTTCAGCTAGTGTTCTACTTCTAAGTTTATGGGATAGGCAATTGCAGCTCATCTAGCTTGGTCAAGTTTTATCTGTTCTGGAAATTGACAAGCACTAACTTGTGGTGCTTAATGCTGTTAATTCTGCCTTGGTATGGGGTTGACAGTAAGAGCTCTTTTTTAGAGTATGGCTCTCAACATAAGTAGTGACTCACACAGGTGAATTAGACAGTTGCCAACTTGCCACTGATGATAAGGTTTATAACCGGAATGAGTGACATGCTAAATTCATATATGTCCTTTCTTAAGAGAACGAAAACAAGACATTTGTTGATATGTATGATTTCTCATAATAACTTCTCTGGTAGGAATTTCTCTAGTCTTTGCGACCAAGTGAAGGAATCACTTCCGGAGGGAGTATATAATGTACTACAGTTAATATTTAAGTGAAAGACTGAAAGTGATGATTTATAAGAAAAACATCAGACACATTGCTGGGCACAGGGTAAGTTTACTTTCTCCGTGTGGTGAGAAATGACTGCTTTATAAACTACTAGTTAGTAGGGTATCAAGGCATTGCAAGTTGCAGCTCAGAATTAGAGGAAATATATCCTTTCTTGTTAAGCAACTAGATTCAGCTGAATTGCTGATACAGTTTCAATCTTCTTTTTTCTTCTTTTGTAATTCTTCTGTATTTATTTTCATTATAAACGTTTATATTTTTGTGGCTGAATTCATGTGCAGACATGGATGCTGTTCCAGGAGGGAAGGGCACTGGAATTAGTTGATCCCATCCTTGCTAAATGCAACCCCGCTGAAGCGGCTATCTGCATACAGCTTGGACTTTTATGTTGCCAAGCAGCTGTTGCTGATAGGCCAACCATGAGCTCTGTTCACCTGATGCTTTGCAGTGAATCATTCACATTGCCTCGGCCTGGAAAGCCTGGAGTTCATGGCCGTCGGTGGCATGGGATGACGTCCTCTTCTACTCTTCCTACCACTAACCCTAGTAGTTCATACACTGCTGTTACTAAGTCTACACTAGGAAGCACTATTGAGGACATGTCCAGAAATTCCATATCGATTTCTTCGATAAATGAAGGTAGATGACAACTTCTGCCTATCTTTGTGCATAGTATTTCGGCATTGCTAGTCATATACTTGTAAAGATTATCGCGATTGAATGTATGTTGAGTTTGTATGTTTGAGGGATATTTAGCATCTTTGCAGAACCAGATACAGAAATGAGGAAGTTTACTGTTTTTTTAAGTAGGAATTTTGGTATATGTATAAGTTTTTGTCATAAGTATATATGTAAGAAAAGGTTGTAATAATCAGACCATCACAACCATGTCTTAGTTGCAGGGACAACTGCTAGCTAGTCATTGGGTTCCTGCTGCCGCTTTCTGTTTTTCAGCTTCTTCTAGTTTATTGCAGCTATGCTTTTAGGTCTGATAACTCAGTCAGTTTTGTATATGAGATATTAAGATTAAAGTTGTGTACATGGAGTATACAATTTGCACAAGCAATCACTGCATAGTACCGGGCACAAACTAGTTTTCCATTAAAAATACTAAACAAAAATTGTGACTAGGAACGTTCTATTCAAGATTACTATTAAGAGTACTTACTATTAAGGGTACTTATAATCGGGATTGTAATCGTATAAGTAGCAAAAGTAGGGTGAAAGCAGCATACTGAATATTTACTCAATTTGAAACTAATGAAAGTTTGATGAACTCTCAACTATAATGATCTTCAACTCAAGCAGTGATTACTGAAAATTTCGAGTCTTTTCGGAGTACAAATTAGGAAGTGTAGAATTAAGTTTTGAATACTCGAGGCAATGTCTATTGCGTTGGATATAGTTACACCTAAAAGAATGGGTTCCCATGATCCAAAATAGAGTAAAAAACATGTTTGGCTTGCTGATTCATGAGTATTTTTTAATTATATTGATTATTTCAAGAAGTATCTACCAATAAAAGAAGCAATGACTTGTAACACAAAATCAAATATTTAAGCCTCCTGAAAGTATCTACATGGATACTAACATCATCTTGTTTGAGGCGCCTCATGTTCGTTGAGGCCGCCTCATATGAGTTTTTGTATTTATAAAATACCTAAGGTAATGTGTTGTAACTTTGGGTGATACTTCCCAGAGGCCACAACTACTCATCATACCCATAATCCGAAAGGTCATTGTGAATTGCTCCTCACTAAACCAAATATAAAAGATAAATAAAAATCAAAAATTTACAACAATTTTAGAATTTCAATTTATGGTCTATATTTCAATGTTCCAGAAACTAAATACTCCATGAAATAAATTCAAAAAAATTAGAACCAAAAAAAAAACAATTTTCAGAAAAACATGAAACTGAAAGCAGGGTTGAGCTTGATCATGTGATTGAGGTGCACCCAAACAAGCGGGAATCAATGCTAAAATCCAGAATAATTAAATTATTGATGTCACAGTCACTCTCCAATTACATTACAGTACACGCTAATTCCTCTACCGTCAGCGTAAACCAAACCCAATTAACAAATTATATTCAGACGCCTGTCTTCTGCCTTGTTTTTTTCTTTTCTCTCTCCTTTTTGGTCAAATATTTTTCAACTTTCACCATATAATTCTGATAAATAATTTCATATTTATGGGTTTCATTTGGGTAGCTGTTTATTGTTACCCATCTGAAATTCCTGGTCCCCTCTCCTGCTAAAAGATTCGAGGAGAGAGAGAGAAAGAGAGACATGGGCAAGAAGAAACATTTGTACAGTATTTGTATTGTTGTTTAAATGTCTGCAATTTTTATTTCAGCTTCTCGAAGTTCCATAGTCAATGCCCATCTCGAGGTTTCCTTCACTGAAGAAACAAAAGTTCCATAATCAATTTTGTTTGCTCCATACTTGTGTAGATTGTAGAGAGAGAGAGAGAGAGAGAGAGAGAGAGAGAGAGAATGAGGGCAAATTGGGAGCTGAGAAATTGTTGCAACCATGAACAAGTCGTTTTCTTAACTACAACAGCTGTCTGCACTGTTGTCATTTTAGCGGTATGATCACAAGTTTTCTCTTAAATTTCGTGTTGGGTTTTCTGTTGTTTTATTCATTCATTATATTGTGTTCCTGATTGATTGATTTTGATTTTAATAGAGTGGACTTGTGATTGTGACTGATTCTTGTGTAGTCAATATTAGTGGTTTATTTGGCATTTAGTTAAATCTATTGATTTGCTGATTGAAAATAAAAACCCTTTATTTTAGTGAAAACCCAATTAGGCAATTACTACTACTTTTTTTAATATTTGTGATTTTGGGCCATTCACAATATTCATTGGGTTTTAATTGATTTGAAATGAGAAATGATCAGATTCATTGTGGGTTTTTTTTTCTTTGAATTATGACAAGAAATCAAAGTGGGTTGTTGTTATCATAATTGGCAATGTGTCTCATTTGGGGTCATTACTCAGGAAAATTATTATGTATCTGCTTTTCCTATGACTCTATGAGTGCTTGGTTATTGATTACTCAGTTGTATTGTTGGATGGTAAATGGTGATTGAGTCACCTTGGAGGGGTTGGACATTTTCGGGGCGTTGGATTTGATGGGCATATCTATATTAGAATTGAACTGTTTGAGATTCTCTTAAGTCTTACCACTATGGGGTAGTGAAGCTAGGTTTATCAGGACAACAATCTCCTAGTGCCAAAATCATGCTGAGGATCTTTCTCAAAAAACAAAAAAAAAAATCATGCTGAGGATGGGTCCGGAGGGGTTTAGATGTATGTTATCTTACCCGGTGAGGCGAAGAGTAGAAAGATTTGCCAACATCCTCACAAAATTAAAAATTTTAAAAAGAAATATTGGAGATAGTGTCATACTCAATAGTGAAGCTAGATTTTTCAGAAGCTTCATGTTTCAAAGGAGGATTTGCTTTGTCAAGTTCCTCAACCCTTTGAGCTGTCTAGTATCTGAACATTACTTTGTCATATCTTAGTCTTACTAACATAGGTGATATCATGTTTTGAATTACTTTTTTTTTATTTGGTTAGTTCAGTTAAATTTGTCAGTCATCCATTGAAGAATTGCCAATTAACTCTGAGTTTGACATATTATTCAGTTAGTGGGTGGAAGCTCCATGTCTTGTCCTTCTGAAAACTCAATGTTTCTATTCTGCTAATAAACATTGTGGCCGTGGGTGACGATGTGAGGTGTTTCTGTTAAAAACATGCAGCTATGGAGAACTGTACTGCTGATGCCTTTCAAGCTTGTGACTGTTTTCCTTCACGAAGCAAGCCATGCCATTGCTTGCAAACTTACTTGTGGCCATGTAAGTTATGTTTATTACTAATTGTTCACTAAAGTTCTCATTGCTAATGTTCAAGGAAGTTAGCATGGGAGCTCCAGTATAAAATTTACCAGGTGTTCAACCTTCTAAACAGCTGTAGCAGAGCCAATATATTGGCTACCGCAAAACCCCATTTCCATTTTTCCAACCAGCCAAAGTCTCTACTATATCTGTTTTACAATAGAGCAGTATTTTGGTATTGAGGGAGTAAAAAATGATGGGGAAGCTTGGAAATTCAGAGACACATCTTGTATTTGGTCACTTTTTTTTCTCTTAAGATATGACAGATTGGCTTGCATGTAAATTTCCATGTTGATGACTAATAAACTGAAGAGAGTTTTCTCTTCTGCAGTTGAACATCTATCACAAAGTCGCCGCTTCTTTGTACAGGTTGAGGAGATCCAAGTACATGCTGATGAAGGTGGAATGACGACAACGCGTGGTGGCATTTACTGGTTTATCTTGCCTGCTGGATGTAATTGCTCTATTCTCATCTGAATTAGTAATGCATCGATCCCTCAACCGGAAATATATTATTCCATTTAATTATTAAGTCAAGAAAGGATCTTAAATGAATTATATTACTTGGGACTTTGTTTCAGAACTTCTATCGTTCTCAGTTCCCGCACGATGTTACTTCAATCGAGTTTGAGTGATGTTTCATGCTGTTCCCAGATCTAGGTTCATCATTTTGGGGAATGGCTTTAATACTAGCATCCACAAATCTTCTCACTGCAAGAATTGCTGCAGGATGTTTTGCCCTGGCTTTTCTTATTGTGCTATTTGTGGCTAAAAATGTAAGTAACATTACTAGTTTGAATAGAAGAATTTTTCTAAATTGCTTAGGTTATGGTTACAGAAGCTGCATATGTGTAGTATTTTGATGTTGTAAAATAGGTTTAGTGTCTCAACATATTGACTTAGTGGTGAATTTGATTTGACTAAATGTGAAGTGTTGGTATAAATCCTCACCATATTTGGTACTTATGAACCCATTTTCAGATGCTGGGAAATTGCAATACAATTAGTCTTGTTTTTTCTAGATAATACTCACCATAGTGTAGGTATGTTGCTTGTACAGTACTAATTGTCTCCCATCCTCTTATTATTGCAGTGGACACTACGGGGATTATGCATTGGTATGCCCAAGTTTTCTAAAATAATCTATTTCTATGACTATAAACTCCCTTTACGCGTGTAGTTAACTTGGGAAGTCGGGATAGATGCCTAAATCCTAATGAGCTAGCGATTTTGCAGGTTTCATTATTTTTCTTGCTGTAATCTGGGTCCTGCAAGAAACAACAAAAGTACGAATCCTCCGTTATGTCATTATGTTCATTGGTAACTTTCTAATTATATCCCTTGAGCCATTTTCATATTTCAGTGGATGATTCAAATTTCAACCCTACCGATACATTTTTGTCCCACATGTTTTTCTTGCTGTTGTTGCAGGTGTAATGAACAGCTTATTCTCAGTTTATGGTAGGCATTAGAGAAATGTACATATATTCCTAGTTTTAATACCAAATAAATACTTTATTTCGTTCCAGTTTATTCAGAACTGACTTGCATCATCTACGTATTTGCAAACTACAGATATTTATGGTGATTTGATCTCCCGAAGAGAGCACACAAGCGATGCTGAGAAGTTTGCAGAAGAATGTCCTTGCATTTGCAATGGTGTGGGATGGGGTATCGTTTGGTAATGTTATGTTTTGTTCTCTTCATTTCACAATTAGTAATTTCTTTTAGACTTTTGGTAAAACTTCAATGTGATTTCTCATCTACTTGTATGTGTCTGCAGGGGACTAATTTCGTTCTTGTTTCTATGTGTATCCATGTATCTAGGCCTTGTGATCTTGTCTTCAGGTATTTGCTGTACCTTTCACTTGATTTCAGTGTTGCAGACTTGCATTGAAAAATGACATCTAGAAATTTACTTAAAACATTCTCGTAATTCTTACCAGGTTGAGATGATTCAGATTCTCAATATACAGCAATGCCATGGCTTATTGATCAGCACTTCCATCTCTGAGGACATGATATACTTCCATTCTTGTAGATGTCGTTCCCGTCTCCTATATTCATTAGCCATTTTTTCGCCGCCTCCCACTTTGCAGGGTTGAAGGTTACAACCGTCACTAGTTTCCGTAAATTGATTGTTCTTTGATACAGCTGAGAGAGTAGAGTGAGAGAGTTGTAAGAGATACCAGTAAACACGTATTGGAAAATCATTGATTGAAGAAAAGAAGTGTCCTATAGTGCAGAATTTCTTGTTTTTGGCATAGATATATTGCATCCGCTTATTTATTTGTTTTATCGTTTAGATAATGAAGCTTGAGCCCTTGTTGAGTGTGATACTCTTTCCTAAAGAATAATTACTTCAATTCGTCCTAAAGATTCACAGCTAACAGGAAGAGGGCAACATAGGATTGAACCCCAACCAAGAGGTTGGAGGATGGAGTTCCTACCCACAATTGGGACTTTGGGCTACTCAAGATTTCTGACTTTTGAAACCCCATGTACTTGGGTGTTTGATCGTTTTTATCGATGTCGCTCACTCTGTTTTTATGCATGTATATTCATACATTAAAGATCGCACTTCTGTAAGGCCAACTATTTTAATCATATGAAGAGTGTTTGATCTATTAAACAAGCACATGTACAAAAGATAAAGGTAGCCGGGACGAGGATATTTCGCGGGATGTGCAATATTATATGTTAGGATGAAATGGTTAAGAGTCAAGGTAGGCGATCGACATTCAGAGTAAGATGTGAGAGACGAGTCTCAGAACGCGCAATGAGATTGAGGAGGTGCAAATATGGGAAGGGTGATCTGAAGTTTATCGAGACCTCAACCCTTAATAATAGGAAACTTTGGCGTAGTAAGGTAGATGTAGTCATGTAGAGGATGCTAGATAGAGGGGTGTGTTAGATTTTCCTAGGTGAAATTTCTTGTGACATTATTTGTTTTTGTAATTAGGTAGCTTCAGGGTTGTTCAAAAAAATCTGAACCTGACCATCGGATTGGATATTATTTGATAGTCGAATATCCCAAAATTTCGGATTCAGGTATCATTTCCAAAAATTTTGAGTATGTAAAACAATTGACATTTTTAGACATGAATGTTCGAAAATATTAGTACTATCCAAAATATTTGGGATCAGATTTCGTATATCCCAAAATTCTAAACTAAGAATGAAACAACTCCGATAAAAATAAAAAAAACATTAAACTTTTATTTAATATCCAAACTTTTGGATCTGGAGTAGCTGTGACTAGAGCTGGCAAAACCCGACCCGAGAAAACCGACCTAACTTGCCCTACTCATGACCCGCCCGCATCCGAAAATATGTCAAAATCTTATCACCCGAACCCAACTCGACTCAATCCGATACTACCCAAATCCGATTTGTACCCGATAATCGAAGGGACCCGAACCCGACAATACCCGATCGGAGTAACCCAAAACCGATACAGAACCGAACTGATAGCTACCCGATACCCGAATACACCCGATCCAAAAGGACCCGAAACCCGAATACACCCAACCCTAAATTACTCGAAACCCGAATTGACCCGAAAACTACATTTCTATAACTTTATACCTAATCAAAATTTAAAAATCAATTAATGTTATAAGGGGAAAAAACGAGAATTTTTAATTGCTACATACTTTCATCTCTTTTTTAAAAAACCCGAAAAATAAATCTCATTTTCAAAATAATTAAAAATTATCAAAATTAATTTGTTTTTTTTTCTTTTCGAAATGTAACTTCAAAATAATAGTCGAAAATTATCGAAATTAATTTATATTTTATTTTGTTCTTTGTTATATTAGCATTTTGAATTTACCAATTAACTTGTGTTCATTGACAAATTGTAATTTGTTGTTATCTTTAGAAGTAATAAAAGCTATTATTATTGCCCCAATAAAAATACACTAAATATTAGTTAATTTATAATCTTTTATTCCCTAGAATATTATTCTTAAAATGAATGTTAACATATAATAATTTCTTTTGAAAATATTTCATTCGTCATAAAAATGTTAAAATCAGTAATACTAAAGATATAGCAATTTCTTGTTAAAGAGATATTGAACTAAAAAAAGGCAATTGTTTGAACATTCTATTGGAAAAAGTTGACAATAAGTCATTAAACTTGACTCTATAGACTTTATTACAAATGCTGAAATGCATAACATAAAAGAAATCCATACTGAAACTCAAAAAAAAAAAAAAAAAAAAAAAAAAAAAAAAAAAACTAATGCCTATATGCCATAATGATACTTGGCTCAACTCTTTTGGCCACTAGTAGACTGTAGAATCAACATTTCTTTATCACTGATCATCAAACCTGACCAACAGCACCTAAAACATTATTATGAAAGTTGATTCATGTCATTAAAATGGAATAACCAAGTACAAGTTTTGGACCTAGCAAAAAAAAGTACAAGTTTTGCAATTTATTAACTAAAACAAACAACCATTAATTTTCTAAATAAAAGTAATGAAAGAAACTTACAAAATTAGTGCTCATTAATTTTCTTCATCGTCAGAATGATTTGAGACATTCACAGAAACTCCTTCTTCTTTAAAATCTACAAGTAAATATTTAAAATATAAAAAAGAGAAGTATGTTATGCTAATAATAAAACAATATAATGTAACTACATCTTACCTTCATAACTTGTTAACCAATGCTTGCAGGTCACTAGTGCATTTACATTTTTTGATAACAGAGAGTTTCTCCATTTATTCAAAATCCTTCCTCCCATGCTAAATGTTGATTCTAAAGCCACGGTAGTGATTGGAATAGCTAATACATCTCTCGCCATGGAAGAAAGTATCGGAAAACGATTAGAGCTTTCTTTCCAATAACCAAGCATATCAAACTTGCATGTAAGTACCATTTTGGGATCTTTCAAATATACATCAACCTCTGTCTTTGTTGCTGAATCAATTTGGCCAAATGATGCAAATTCCTATATCACACTATAACCAAAAAAAAAAAGCAAAGGTAAAAGTCAATATAACACACACACACACACAGACACACACAAACATATTTAACGTGACAATGGATACATACCCCAATATCATCCAGAGGTTGTGTAACAGTTGTTGCTTCTCCCCAATTCGAAGGTCTGACAACACCAGCAAGGTCTTCATAAACTTTATAAAGTTCATCAAACTGGATCCGCACTTCACTAGCTAACCTTACTCCTTCTGAATCACCGTGTACTTTTTTTAAACCAAACTCCACAAACTCCATCTTATATCTTGGATCAAAGACAACCCCATGCAAGCACCATAACATAATCATCCCAGTACTTTTCAAACTTTACTAACATCTTATCAGCTACGTCACTAATATTATCATCACCACAAACTACTGCTTTTTTCAAACGCATATGAATTTTCCACACATAAGGGAAATATAAAGCCGCAGTTGGGTAATCAGTCCCAGAAAATAAGTTAGTAACTTCATAAAACGGCTCCAACAAATTGCATATCTTTTCAACTTTATTCCATTCAGTGAATGTAAGAATATATTTAGAACCACCATCGATTCCATCAAAATAAAGATTACGTACATGGCGGTACTTAAAAGCCCTGTCAAGCATAATATATGTCGAGTTCCACCTAGTGGGGACATCCGACCATAATCCATAAGAAAAGGGTACTCCAACCTTCTTTGCACAGTCAAAAAATTTATCCATCCTTCCTTCGGACCCATCAATGTATTTAATACCCTCTCTTAACTTCACTACACAACTGTCATTCACTTTCAAGCCATTTTGGACTATTAGATTCAAAATATGAGCACAACAACGAATATGAAAGTGTTTACCCAATACCCCTACATATCAAATCCTTTAGTACCCCTTGTTTCAAGTAAGATATCATCTTATCATTGTTGCTTGCATTATCAACAGTCAAAGAAAACACCTTATTTTGAATACCCCAATCCAAAAGAACAGTAGTAACTTGTTCACATAAGTCATACCCACCATGTGGAGGAGGGCAATGGAGAAAACAGAGCAACTTACTTTGCAAAAGCCAATTTTGATCAATATAGTGAGCAGTAACACACAAGTAGCCCCTAGAAGTATATGCAGTCCATAAATCTGATGTCAAACATATCCTACCTGGAAGGTCTCTTAAAGTATTCTTAATCTTTTCTTTTAGATCAACATGCATCTGCAAACAAACTT
Source organism: Tetragonia tetragonoides (assembly GCA_038025085.1). Classification (NCBI taxonomy): domain Eukaryota; kingdom Viridiplantae; phylum Streptophyta; class Magnoliopsida; order Caryophyllales; family Aizoaceae; genus Tetragonia; species Tetragonia tetragonoides. The sequence continues at coordinate 14,195,100 of CM076139.1, forward strand.
TCTTTGCGGTATTTTCTCGATATTGGTTGAACATTATCATTGAGATACTTGTGAATTTTTCTGTTCCCCTCATGTTCAACCCATGAAAAACTATATCCATGTCTCATTATTGCCTCGGCTAATAACTCTCGGTAATAGTTTGATTAATATTCTTCCCGGTACCTTCATCCTCACCATTATGTTTCTTATACTCATTACAAGCCTAGGCGATTAGTTAGGGGTAAGGCTGTGTACATGTGGACCTCCCCATACCCCGTCCTAGACGGGATTTATACTGGGTCGTTGTTGTGTTGTTGTATACTCATTACAAGCCTGTAAATGCCTAGTAAAATTTGAAGTCCCACAATGTGAAGAGGCGTTATATTTTCCAATATTACAATAGTTACAAATACCTGTCAAATTTCCTTTCGAATCGAGGTCAAATTTGTAGTGTTTCCAAACCCAAGAACACCTTTTTCGCTTACCCAATGCAACCTGCAAAGCAGTATCATCGTCCTCGGTTTGGTTGTCATTTCTTTCAGTAATTTGTGCTTCCCCAGTTGTTGTTTCTCCATTTGTTATGGCAACTACAATATTAATATCCCAATATGTAGAACATATAAAACAGTTAAGAAAGTATACTATATTAGTCTAATAGAACACAGTAAATTTTTTAAGGGAACATTCTCACGGTGATGAAAAAAAAGCAACTAAAAATCATCATTGTCATGTATTTGAATCAGGGTACAGGCTGAACAAACATTAAACTAGTTGGGAAAAAAAATATAAAGACATGAAATATCTTATTTGAAATTTCAATAGGTCAAAGGCCATGGAAAGGCTTCCCTATATGCATGTGCATCTCTAAGACTATAACTTACTCAAAAATTGGATATATTGATCGAACAACAAATGGACGGAGACAATCATAAAAAATATTGACAATCATGAATTAGGGGGAACTGCTTGGACATGAGAGATCAGAGGCATATAGTCCCATTATAGTCACAGTGGAGATGCCAAACAATAATGATTATGTCCATCATCTTTTCTTTCTTTTTTTTTTCTTTTTTTTCTTTTGATCTCATGTCCACTATCTTAAGTTAACTACAAACATTTTCACACAAAAATATTATGTATAATATAATCAACTATCTATTAAATGTGGCAACTTGATTACTATTGAATAGAATACACCATCTCAATCATTAGTCATACAATAAATTATAGTTTAATTCCACCAACTAAGATCATGAGTTTTTCATTGTAATATTTAATAATTAATATAAATGCATAAGTCAATTGTCTACTTACTTTCAGAGGGATTGCCAAAATCCTCATCTTTTTCATTGGGCATATTGAATTATTGACTTCACCACTTTGATAGAGAGTAGGAGAAAGAAAGAAACAAGAAGAAAGGAGAAGGGGTACTGAGACAAAAGGAGAGAGATAAAGTTTAGGGTTTAATGACTAACCTAATTAATGTGAATATGTGATCTTTTTGTGAATAAAAAAGATTACTAGATTATTTTTTCAAAGAGACGTAACAATTAGCATATGCTGGCAAAAGGCAATTCAACAACTTACTTAACTGAGTAGTTGAGAACTACTTGGTTTTTTTTTGTTTTTGTTTTTTTTTTTAACTTGTAGAGTATTTGTTTATTTTTTTGTTTTCGGTTTTGAGTTTTGGCGGCTAAATTTTCCATATATATTATATATGCTAAAATTTTCATCTTTTGGCGCCAACCGCGATTAAATATTTTCCTCTATTATTTTGAATATCTCACGCAATACTTGCTCTTTATATAACATATTCTTATAGTAATATATTAATTTATATTCATATCGATATAGTAAATTCAAATTTGTTAATGTTTAAATTTATATGAATAAATTTTATTGGAAAAAATCAATATGAATAACTTTTATTGCCAAAAATAAATATAAAAACTTTAGCATATATTTTTTTTCCAAGAAGTAAGAATTTACTAAAAACTAATATTTTTCAACGGAATGGACCTAAACTGAAGTGAAAGAAATAAAACATCTTTTTCCGTCTTGGTTTTTTTCCTTTTGTCACCCATCAAGTCGTTGTTAGTGCAAGAGAGAGTCCCTTGTACTCTATGGGGTTATGATAAGAAATTGTAAGGGTATAATAGGCATTCGCTTGTTCAAATAGGGTGTTTAAGATTTTTGCACAAGATTTTACAATGTCATTAAATATTCTCAATTCTAACAAACCTAGTTTTATTTGACTAGATTGCCCTTTGACTTTATATTTGATAAAAAGGAGAACAATTAATGAGTTCTTGTGAAAGAAGGGTAGATTGAGTAATAAATAATAAATGCTCTATTGAAACTCTAAAATGATTTAGAACTAGATTTCGTGCGCGTGCGATCCACGGGTTCTTGTTTATCATCCTCCGTTATTAGAAAATATTTTTAATCATATCAAAATATAAAGTTGAATAATAGGAGTAACAAGGAACAATAATTTTTAGTGAAATATAATACTTATATTACTTATTTTTATTAAAATAAAATAAAATTATTTTTAATTTCTTTTTAATTACCCATGCATTTATGACTATTTATTACCTATTCAATGCCACCTTGGTGAGAACTCAATTATACATATATATATTGATATGACGGAACAAAATAATTTTTCTAAAACGACTTATATTATGAAACATTGGAAGTATTTTGTTATCTATAAGGATACACCAATAAGAATTGAGTAGTTTTTGAAACATCACTATCTCATTCTATTATTTGATTTTACTTTTTACAATATACACCCCCGTCCCATTATATAGGGCTTTTAAGGTTTCTGCACAAGAATTAAGAAAGATTAAATAGTCTCAATTCTAACAAATAAATAATTTTATTTTACTCAGTTACTTTAGATTTTTGAGTAAATTATTTTTTTTGACTTAATTACTTTAGATTTTCCATTTCAAAAAAAAAAAACTTTAGATTTGATAATAGGTGAACAATTAATGAAGTAGTGTGAGAGAAAGGTAGAATGGGTAAAAAATAATAATTGTTTTATTGGAACTCTAAAATGACATATATTATGGGAAAAACATAATTTCGTAGAAGGACTTATATAATGGGACGGAGAGAGTAGAATACTACATTATTACTATTTCAACACAATATTGAAAAATCAGAAAGTAGAAAAGATGATTATATATATATATATATAAAGTTTACAAATTTGGACCATTATTGGCGAAAGAAATGATGATTTTTAATTAAAAATAATATTGTTAGATTCATTTTAAATATGTTTTCAGAAATCATATTTTTATATTGTATCTAATTATAATTATTAAAAATAATATTGTTAGATTCATTTTAAATATATTTTTAGAAATCATGTTTTTATAATGTATCTAATTACAATTATTTGCAATCAAAATTTTGTCTTGTAGACCGTGCAAAAGCAAACGACAAGATAATTTTGGAACTATTATTATTTGTGACAAACTATATTGACTGACCCGAAACTAACCCGACCTATTATGACCCGAAATCCGAACTAACCCGACCGAATATGACCCGAAATCCGAACTAACCTGTAACCCGAGTCAACCGAAACCCGAGTAACCCGATCCGGGCGACCCGAAACCCGACATTAGCAGAAAACCATTTCAACCCGACTCGATCCGACAAATTTCAAACCTGATATTATCCGAACCCGTAATGACCCGAAATCGACATGACCCGACCCAAAACCGACCCGACCCGTCCGATTGCCACCTCTAGCTGTGACTCTGTGAGTATAATTTAGTTCAACTTTAATTAATTTACCCTCAAAAAAAAAAAGTTCAACTTTAATTAATTTCCCTTAAAAGAAAAGGGAAAACAAAAAGGACTTTCAGGTCAAAGCCAAAACCCAAGGGCCAAGGCTAAGGCTAAAGCCCTAAACAGAACCAACTCGACTTTTTCCACCCAACCCAAAATACTCTGCAACTCTCTCTCCTCCCCACAGCTGCTGGCCGTTTGCTCCGGTACGACGTCTGAGCCTCGCAACATCTATACTGCGGTATCCTCTCTCTCTCTCTCTCTCTCATTATTTTTTAGTTCAAATTGCGATATGAAATCATACAATATAGTTTCAGTATTCAAATTCAGTTTGTGATTGAACTCAAAAACTAAAGAAATGATGGTATTTCGTTATGTTGGGTAACTTTTGCGATTGACACTCACTTTTAGGCTCCCTCTTAGTTACGAAGTATTTTAGTAGTTTCTGTTTAATTTGTGATTAAGTACACATCCTGAAAGATAGTTTACCCTAGTTCGCCAGTAGTATATGTACATTTGTAATTAAGCAAGCATTTAATGTTCCCATTTTACAGGAATTGTTGTTCTATCTTTTTGCACTTTCTGTTTTTAGGGGCCAGATGCATGCTTCACTATAGTTTTAATTGATATTGCATGAAAGGGAAAGCAAATAATCAGATATGTGATTTATATTGGCAATCCGTGAATTTGGATATCAACATCCCTAATAACTCAACCTCAAAAAGCCACACCTCAAAAAAAAAAGAAAAAAAAAAAAAACCCTCTAAAACCCTAGCTGTAAACCTTAATTTCGATAATAATAACAGAATTTTAGTTCATTTTGTTGAATGTTTACGAAATCATTCTTTTGTAAATTCCTTATATCACTCTGCTTGCAGGCTTTTGCACAATTCTGTCCGTGGTTCTCTAGATCCAGTGGTTCAATATGAGGTAAATATGAGGTTTATGTGTCTTAATTTGTTGACATCTTTCCTTCCCTCTTATTTTACTATCTTAAAGATGTGGCTTCTCAGTTTCCAAATAATATTTAAGCTCGAAACTTGAACAGAATCCAACTTCTCATTATACTAATTTTCCCCATTTGATTTCAGTCGACCAATGGAGGAAGATACCCCAGTAAGTACTATCTGCCTTTTACATTAGTATACCAACATTTCTCTGACGCCCCTTCATTAGTAGTTGTATCATGTGTGTGTTGTTTTCTCTACCTAATTGTTTGTCCAAAAGGATGGTCCCATAGTGTTAATGGTATTTGCAAATTTGAGAGGCAGTTCAGTATCAATGTGCATTACTTTGTAATAGGAATATGGGATGTTGGTAATGCTGAGGAATGCATCTGTATAGTATAGTCAGCTGGTGGCTGATGTTGCATTGATAATGCTAGCATTGAGTAGTAGTACTCTTGTTAAGATAGACTGCAAGAGGCTTTTTTCGGGGTACAAATTGTTAACCTCTTGGAATTGACACCTTATGTTGAACTGGGGAATAGTTAAATCTTTTGAGTTACTGATGCAGCTTGTTTGATGATCTACACTCTAGGTATTCATTTACCAATGTCTAAAGACTAAAGTTAGATGTTTTTGTTCCTTGGATATGATAACAGCAGCGTATGTGGTGGTTGAATGGTTGGCTCCCTATGTGATGATTTTAGTTTTACTCTTTCTTGTCATCCGTTCTTTAGAAAGAAATGTGTTTCATGTTTGTAGAGCTTAGAGAAATTCGAATTTATAGGATTTATGCAGGGTAGCAGTTACGGAAAAGAAACTGTTTTGTTCAATTGAACAATCCCATTATCGTAGGATTTCGAAATCTGAAAGAAAAAGTCATAGTTGATGTTATTTCGATATCTTTAGTTCTTGATAAGTTCGTTCTATGATTTTCATTCGTCGGTACTTAGTGACTTAGTGTTGTGTTCCTGTAGTCTTTCGATTAAAAAAAAAAAAGCAAATGGTAGTGTGCTCTTTGTGCTGATAGAAGTGGACTTTGACAGGGCAAGAACGAGGAGGAGGAGTTCAACACTGGTCCTCTTTCTGTACTTATGATGAGTGTCAAGAATAACACACAGGTACCATGCTAAAATCCTTTTTCTTTTCAAAACAAAATTTAATTGGAAACCGAGTGAGAGAGATATTGTCATTTGTGCTCTAAGAATTAGCATTTTGCCTTCTTTTTCTTCCATCAGAAACCTGTGTATTTGTATCTTGCTACTAATAACTCTAGTCTTCTGTCTCATAGTTCTCCTTGCATTTGCTTTTGTCTTTTGAATGCATTATTGTGCTATAGGAGTTTCTCACATAAACTTGTGCGTATAAGGGGTTCTCCACAAATTTTCCTAAATAAAAAATAATAATAATTATTGAAGTACCATGAGACCAGATGTTTTACAAGTTTTCAGGATGTACTCTGAACCTTGATTTATGCTGTGTGAAATACTTGGAAGTTAGTGTATTTTTCTGAAACACAATATCTCGACATTAATTACTTTGAACTTTGGTGTATTTTCCTGAAAAGCACCCCACACAGAAACAATATCTCGACTCTAAAGATGATGTGCTGCATACTATTTCGGTGAAATTTTAACCTAATTCAACAAATTGGCCAAAATACCATCATACTAGAGCATATGTTGTTATAGAGGCAACATCTAACTTGTTGACTATTGAGTTATATTGCATCCGTTTGTCATTTTTCTATACGTATCTGAGATGTTTTCATCAGTTCAAATTCTTAATATTAAATCGGTAGGGAATCAAATGCCACTTCATCGAGATATGGCTGTCAACCATTTGAAGGAATCGTCTTTGAAAATTTGCTAAATTCCAAGGTATCTCAACGTATAAACTCAAAGTTGAGGGTACCTCAATGAAAATACACCAACATAAAGGTCTGTTAGAAAATTTTCGAATCTTTATTTTTCCAAGTATTATTGTAGTTCATATAGTTGGTGACTAAATCTTTTTGTTTACAATCTCTTCAGGTTCTAATCAACTGCAGGAACAACAGAAAATTACTAGGGCGTGTGAGAGCTTTCGATCGGCATTGCAACATGGTTCTTGAGAATGTCAGGGAAATGTGGACTGAGGTCTGTCTTACACTTAATTGATTAAGTGTCATTTCTGTATGTCGAAGAACGGAAGCTGTACTACAGCTATTACTTGCCCGTAGTTGAGTCTTTCCCATCGCTAAATAACTATTACTCTTCATAAGTTGCGTACTTCTAAGAATGATGCTATAACAGAAGATGTGATGGGGAAGTTAAGGATAAAATGTTAGGGTCTGAGGAAAAGTGGCATTCTTTATAAGACACCTTGATATTTTAAGGTGACATTTATTGGATGGGAGCAGTTCTCCTATTAAAAATAATTGGGATGCAATCAGTGCTTTTAATATTGAATTATTGATACTGTGAAATGTGACACTTTGAACTGTATAAACTAGAAAGTAATTCGTTAATGTGGTGTTGCAGGTGCCAAAGACTGGGAAAGGGAAGAAAAAGGCTCAACCGGTGAACAAGGATAGGTTCATCAGCAAGATGTTCCTCAGAGGAGACTCAGTTATCATTGTCCTCAGAAATCCTAAGTAAGATGCGGAGACAACAGATCGCTGGGGTTCATTACGTGGTTCTGTTTACTGTAAGAATTTGAAACTAGTACTACTGTCTCATAAAATAGCACGATGTAATGCACTTTGAGAGCTTTAGTGTGTAGCTTTACACTGTGATGACTAGGTACTGGTCTGATGATGCTTAAACTTACCGCAGTTGGTATATCTAAAGATGAGTGAAAAATCTGTCTTGCTCGTCTTTCATGCAAGCAAGGATATCTTGGTTTTGGTTATGCAAGTAAAAAGATTATAGCTAACGTTTTCGTGTCCTTGTTGTCTTGTTTGGTTGTGATTTGTGAAGGAAAAATAAACGTTTTTATTAGCGCCCTCGTTACCAAAAGAGATCAACACAGAACTCATGTTGTAGATCAAGCAGAGCCCTTTCAAGCCAGGCATGAATTCTGAGTTGAGACCAAGAGGAAAAACTGTCTCCTCTCCAGGAACTTATCCAATTTTTGTCTTCCTGCCCCGTTTCTTTCACCCTCCACGTACAGCTAATTCCTTCACTGTCTACAATTCCTGGTCTGTCCCCTCTTATCTTTTGCACAGACACTTATATTTCGGTTGATTTGACTTGCTGGGTTTTGGATTTTGTCTGCCTTCTTAATTGCTAAGTTTTGATCTACTTTGGCCCATTTTTGGTTCCGTTTCCTTTATGCGTTGCGCTGCTTCCTGTCTTTATCTATGGGTCTCTCTCTCTCTTTCTATCCCCCCAGCAACCCTCCCCTTCCTGGCGACGAGAAGTGTGGTCTTGCCCTAATTGATGCTCAGTTGATGCTTTTTGTCTGCCCCTAGTTGTGATGTTTCAAGTTAGTGGGATATTGACTCGTGAGTTTGTTGTCTTGCTTTTGGAGGCCATCAGAGTGTGAGGTCCACGTCCGTTTAATGCTTTTGCCATGAACGAGTAGAAACTTTTTTCTTTTTTTTTTTTTTTTTTTTTTTTTTTTTTTTTTTGCACGACCTGAAACTCAAAAACTCAAATGAGGCCGAAAAAAAGAGCAATGTAACCAAAATAGTGATACATCCGGACAAAAAAAGTGATACCGCAATTAAAGTAAGAACCACAATGATCGAATACAACCATCACTTTAGTTTGTCAAGAAACCGAACCAAACACTGGTTTCACTAAATAAATAGATAGAGATATAAAGAAGCTTTCTCACTTGCTTCGTTTCCAAACTGCATCAACATGTTTAGGAGGCAGCAAAACCAATCAAGTAAAAAATCACAGATCGTATGCCACCACATCTATCTGACATTTGACAAGGGATATCCTGATATATTGTACTCCTTCCCTTTCCGTTGATCAAGAATTGACTAGTGTAATTACTGACTCGTAGGAAGAGTTTTCGATATCAAATCAGAACATTATGTGAGACGTTTACTCCTTTGTTTTTACTCGATCACGTGTAGGGAAATGAGATGTCGAATTCGTTTGGGCAGATGTATTACATATAATTTTAGTTACCAGCGCAAAGGTGCATGTAACGAGAAACACAGCAATCCAAGAAGGTGAAAATGGAGGATCCAATCTGCAGCACCTCCACAATGTTGGTGGCATATCCATCGTTGCAGATGCAAAACCTTTTCGTGACTGGCTTCCCCTGCAAAGACATCAATCAAAAGGAAATATGTCAACAACACCACTGCTATGATACATCTAATACGACCATCTTACACCCAACTGATATAAGAAAAGCTGTCTTATCAAAGAATGGAGGAAACACTAGAACATCTTCAAGATCAAATGCATTTACTTTCAGATAATCACAGAACTGATGATGCAAATTAAGAGGAATCTCATTAGAATGAGAAAAAGAAAGGATAACATAAATGTTATTTTACATTTCAGTGAAGGAGGTTTTCAAAACTAATGTGGAGTAATGTCCTTTGCTTGTTTATTGGGTGATTTATGAGTATAGTATTTCTTAAAATATTTTGGTTGGTAGTACTAGTTCAAGCAAGAACTGCATAGGATTATCCTAAAGGTACATTGAAAATTGATGTTGACGTTCCCTCTGACATGTTCATAATGTTAAGAATAGACATGGTAATCTATTCAGGTCTAATAATCTCCTAAGCCTCAGGGTACCATCACACCAATATGAAACCAATTTGTTTTTTCTTTCTTCCTTTCTTACGTATGAGAATAAAGTGGTTCAGCAATGTTAAAGCATCATGCCACAGGTGCACTACAGAAAGGATCAATCAGTGACATTTTCATGGAGCGCCAATGAAATTTCTATACGGCTCATTAAGCTGAGTCACGAAAGTATGGGTTGTGGAATTTTTAGAATTTGGCTGGAAGAAATATAAACAATATAGAGGCAGAAGAGTCTGGCATCACTTGTATCTTAGCTTGGGCATGGCAGGAAAGAAAGAACTTGACCTTTGACATAAGTGACAACCATTTGAATTGTGCGTCATAGGCAAAGCGATGTTGTGCTCATGTCTTCCACGACAGGGAAAGTGATGCTTTAGAGTCTCAAAAGGTGGTCATGACTCATATCTCATGAAGAGATTTATTTCTATTTGAATTGATTTTCCAAAAAATGGCATATCCCTCTGAATTTTTGGAATGAGCCAGAATTCTAACAAGTAACTTTCTTCAAAATCAGCCTGAGTAACTTTCATGGTGGCTACTTTTTCAGTCAAAGTTGTTTTTAACGACATGAGTAACTTCAGAAGTCTAATTGCATTGAAAATGTTCAGACTTACTAGATTTGATAATTGACCTAGAAATTGGATATCTTAATTACTGAAAAATACATGTTATGATCGCTGAATGTTATTCCTAAGATTCTTTAAATCTGAAGTTCATTATTAGTTTATATTTTGAGGGGTGCGAAAGCTAAGCATATGGACAAACACCATTCCACCAAGAGGCCATCTAACTTCGCTTCTTTGATTATAAACCTCTTCGCTACAAGCAATAGGTTTTCAATTTTCAGATGAGTTAGGTGGCTGCATCCAGTGGCAAAACTAGTGAATCTTACCGACACATGATGTTAAGACACCAAAAAGGGATTCAAAATAAGCTTATGACATATCAAATTTACATTTATTTTAAAGTCAATTAGAGGTCATCCTAACAGATTCCACTCTGGAGGTTTAGCGCCATTAGCTAGAATTATTCAAAATATCATAGTGCATAAATAAGTCCTGAAGTATCCACAGAAACTATTCTCTTCTCCACAGAATAACATAACAATTTACTTGATAAATTGAAGATGGAATTTGGAAAGCCACAGCAATAAAGCACTCAAACTTAATTATCAAAAAACTATCTAGCACTCAAACTTACCGAAAAAACTCTTTGACACCATTCCATGTGAAACTACCAAGCTTGCCCTTCTCTGTTGGATGAGGTGTTTTCTGTCTGGTCGTGTAACTTTTACCCATGTCACCTGAAATGTTTCAGTAAACAATGAGTTGAGAGAATTACAAAAGCAAACAATGACATGCAGTGCATATGGCGTAATCACACCACAGAAAATGAACATTCTAAATAAAGAGCATTTACCATCAACAGAGGCCGAGTGCTCCGCAGATGATGCCCGGAGAGAAGCCAACTCTTCAACCAGTTCCCTTTCTCTATCACTGGCATCATAACACGAAGATATGTGTCACTTGTTACAGTTGGCAGTTTGTCTATAGAAACCAATCAGATAATTACTTTATCATGAAAAAATATATACTCACATCCGTTACATAAAATCCTTTCCATTTGACTTTTCACGGTCTCTAAGACGAGATTTTGACCATGGATAATTATAATTCTATAACTATAAATATAATAAAAATGTAATATTTTGAAAATATAATTAGAAATGAATGTAACAATAGTATTTTTACTTTGTAAATCTTTGTACTTTTCCTTAAATTAATAGTCAAAGTTTGTAAACTTTGACCTCAAAAGGTCAAATGGAAAGGAGATTTTGGAACGGAGCGAGTAGCATGTTGGTGGGAATAGAAGACCATAACTAGCCGGGAAAGAGATGCACAAGAGAGCAAATGAGAAAAGGAACACTGGAAATGAGGTAAACCAGCAGACGTAGACAATTAAGGGAGCAAAGAAGTCCTGAGCAAGATGCAAGTTGCTCAATGAATGGCAAACCCAATAAGAGGTATGCAGCTAGAAGGTAGGCTATGATACTTGTATGTCCCACAGAAGTCAACTAAAAACAGAAAAAATTGGACTAGCAGAGGCAGAGCTCAACATTTTGACCCTTGTGGGGAGACTTGGAGGAACATCGCCTTGTATTCCGACGGTTGGAATGCACTAACATAGTAACATGTGTCACCTAAAAAGCTTTCATCTTTGTGAATTCATGATAAAAAGATGACAGCGCAAACTTTTGATGAATGAGATAAAATCAAATTCACATCCTGGAGAGAAGCCAGCTTGAGAAGAAACATTAACATAACATTTTACCTCGACTCCTATCAAGGTTCAGTCCTTTTTTTTGATGCCTTTTCATCTTATCTATTCAGTATAAAGTTTTCAACAGAACGCAAAGGGGAGAAAAGAAGACTTTTAAAGGCGCCAAACCTGACATTTCTCGGAATCTGGACATCCACAATAAAGACATGATCACCCCTTCCAGAGGATTTATTAGCTCTTGGAATTCCCATGTGTGACAATGTTACTCTATCTCCAGGCTGAATCCCAGAAGGAATAAGAAGTTCCTTTGATCCCTCTACAGTTTCCACCTGATATCAGTCATGATTCTGATTAATATTTTAAACAATGACCAAAGGTAACTTTCAATTTGTAAAAACTAAGACGTCTCTAGTTTCTATTTCTAAAATGTTAACCTGATTTCCATTTTGAGTACTCCATCAGAGACAATCCTCCATGGAAATAAAGTTCTGCTTTCGAGCATCATACATTTCCAGAAGGAACTTTCAAAATGGACATAAAGGTCCAAAGGACATCAGCACACCAGTAGATACAATCATATGAATAATTGAAGGTTTGGGAATTTGCTCGGTCACCGACACGTGGCAAATATTTGATGCTGATTTGAAAGTTTTGACCTTATTGACTATGAAAGAGGCCACTGGGGTTAACAAAGCTTGCAAGGAATTTTGTCAGAAGAAGAAGCTGTTCTTAACAAGTAAATTCCCAATAGAATGAGATTTCCATGTGATGAGATATTGGTGGCCAACTTGTCATAGGAGTTACAGAGTAAAGTCAGGCTACTAGCTTGGATGACTTGGACATCTACAGGGCTGGATAACGACTCATGGAGGTGTTGGATAATTGCTTATGGAAGGGGAAACGGAGAATGGATTCTCGTTCCATCCCCCCCCCCCTCCCGGCTTTTTGCTTGGAGAGTTTTTGTAGGCACTTTGGCCATCGGAGAGAGACTTCAATATAGGCACATAACGCCTTTCTGTGCCGACAAAATGAACTTTCATGCAAATGTTGGGTGCTCTAGAATGTCAGATATCTGCGTCAATTGCCCTTTACAAGTGTGTCGTTTAAACGCCCATAAATTCAATGAAGAAAAAACTTATATTGGATTTTTGAGAAATATACTGTTACCTGCATAAAGTTCTTTTTTAAAATGTATGGTCTGGAAGTAAGATACTATTTAGTCTACGAGGAGCAAAGCCAAAAATACAGCATCTAGATAGGCTATGCCAGATATTTACTTATATTCCCTATCAATGTTAACTAACATACCTTGATAACAGTTCCCAATATCGCGTCAGTGTAATCAATCTTAACTTTGGAGAAAAGATCAAGTTCTTTTCTCCAAATTCCATGCTTTTCTTCAGTCTTGAGAACCAAATAGAGATCACCAGTAACACCCCTGCATCAAGTACCAGTCAAGAACTTATGTCAACTGTTTTTCTTAGATGCTTGTTTTCATTATGTGCGTGTGCATTCCTATGACAAATCCACTAAGGCAAGCGTCTGGAGAGGCCCAAATACACAAGCAGGCAGATTATTTCCAAAATACATAGAAAGCACCTAGGCTGGAATTATATATAAAGCAAGTTGATATAGAGAGGATGCAAACCATATACTATTTTAGTCCATGTTTTAGGTATCTTTTTCTATTGATTTTGGTTGTTCTTATTTTCTATTGTCTTGTCTGCCATTACCAGTGGTTTAGTGTTTTGGACAAACTGTGCATGAAGTTATGTTGGTGGTTACAACCATATTTTACCAACTGATAAAAAAAAACACAAAGTAGATGGCATATGTCAAAGTTAAACAGTCCCAAGCAAAGAGTAGACCTGCTTTTATCCAAGTTGCCCTCTCCTCGTAATTGCATAGTAGCCCCATTATCAACACCTGGTGGGATAACTACTTCAATATGTCGCTTGGATCGTACGGTGCCCTGGCCCTTACACTTCAGACAATTATCAGTCACAATCCTGCCATCCCCATCACATCTCATGCATGTGGATACCTAAAGAGTAAACATGTTAAAAATAAAAATTACCTTCTAAATTTGGAAATATACACCACAATGCCTAATTTAACTAATCAAATATCTGGAGCCATATAGAATAATCGAAAAACAATCTCATCTTAGATGCTACTGATGATACATCTATCAACAGTCAGAACTCAACATGTAATAACTGTGGAGTAACGTCACAGCCTTTGGGGACGTTTTGTCTATACATCTATATAAATAGAAGCACCAAAGAAGTTCATCTTACCAACTAAATAGGACCAGGTCACTACACTATAACATAATTCATGCTCTCTGGGCAAATGAAAGTAGCTGAGACCAGTCAGCCCATCCAAACAAACTGATACAGAAGGTCACTACCTCGGCAACTGAATGTAACTGAAGCCAGTCCAAAAAACAGAAGGCAAAAAGAAAAAGCAAAACCAGATGAGGAATGTGATTGGACAACTAAGTAAGATATATATATATATCATCGTCCCATCAGGAAGTAAACAAGCTTCATAGCAGCTGGATTTTCACTTGAAAATGTGTCGTTTGGTTTTTTGGAATCACCGGTCAATAGATCTTTGAAACTTGTTCAAACTTCAAAATTTCACAAGACAGAAGACACAGATAATCATGGGTGTGAATTCGGAAGCAAGTCCAAGATTGTCAAACATGTTTTTTCTACCAAACGTCCAAAACTACAGTAACATTAATCCTGTGCACAAGGTTACTACTTGAAGCGGGTTCTAGGAGGCTTAGATGTACGTCATTAAGGATATGAATTTAGGAGATCAAGAATGTCAATAATATTTCATACCACAATAGCAACTACAACAACATGAACCCCCTGCACAAGGCTGCTGCCTAAGGCAGGGTCCATGGAGGATCAGAATACATAGTATTACATCAACAATTGCAATTGTAGAGTAGGCCCTAGTTAAAGGTGTATCACATGAACCAGCCTACAGAACTAAAGGAACTAAGACATAGAGGATAGTTTAATGAATCTTTGAACTAGCCCATTTCAATTCAAAGCTGAAGATTGCCCAATCCCATTAGTGAGAAGTGAAGAATTTTTAGTGACATTTGACCTAACATGACCAAAACAGGCAAATATATTAAGATAGTGCAGAGACTACTCAAAACATCATGCAATCCACTTCAATCCAAATAAACCCCCTCTAAGCACCACACATCATAAGAGATCAGTAATCTCAGCATGAGTTACAACCACAGATGGTAGTTGGGATTCAATCGCCCGACAAATAGTAATCTTGGTACCACCCAGCTCTGATTTTACCTGTGAAACCACACCAAATGGTGTTCTCTGACTTCTCATGACCCTTCCTCTACCACCACATTCAGTACATGATTTCATAGAGTTTGTCGATTTGGCACCTGTACCGTTACATACACCACATGTCTCCAAACAAGGAACTTCAATGTCTCGCTTTCCTCCAAATACTGATTCTTCAAAGGTCAAAGAAAGATTGAGCCTACAGAGAAAGAAAAAAGTTGTAGGATAGTAGAT
Source organism: Tetragonia tetragonoides (assembly GCA_038025085.1). Taxonomy (NCBI): domain Eukaryota; kingdom Viridiplantae; phylum Streptophyta; class Magnoliopsida; order Caryophyllales; family Aizoaceae; genus Tetragonia; species Tetragonia tetragonoides. Next base: position 14,210,448 of record CM076139.1, read on the forward strand.
ATGAAGTGAGGAAATGGCAAATGGGTAGGCAGCTTCAATTTTAGCTCGTTTGAAGCAAAGTAACTAAATCTCAAGGAACTCTAATCAGGATAACTTTGAATCAGGATAACTTAATTAGTGTAAGAAAGGAACTTTAAACATGGTTTTGCATTTTGAATTGAAAAAGGTTTGCCCACGCTTGACACTACAGTAAACATCCCCAACTAAAGTTAGGCTGCATGGGGACTATCATCCACTTTTGAAGGTTGGAGGTGTGAATGTGTAATAGCTCAACCATTGAGCTCCCACTTGCTTCCCATCTATCATGACAGTCAAGGAGCTGAAGTCAAAGCCAGGCATGTCTTAACCTTAAGTTAAAAAGAAGACAATTTCTACAGTAATACACAAAACATTACCAAATATCAAGACTCTGCCTGCTTCTGTTTCTCCCATCAAAATTATCTCTCATGCCTGAACCTCCAAATATCCCATCTACATCGCCAAATATTGAATCAAAGACTTGAAAAGGGTCCACCTGAGAACATCAGATCAGTTATAGATAGTGATGAGTCATCTGCAACAGCAATTAACAAGATAAGCCACAGAGAGTTACAGCTATCACCAAAGAGAACACTTATTAGCAGAATTTCCAATGAACCCAAGAACATTCCCTTCTCATTGTTCATTTAAAATTATGTCAGACACATTCAAATTATCCTAATTGAATTTAATAGAAGAACCATGAGTCGTCAAAGCAAGAAAATTATGAAATAGTGTGAAGCTTAGACAGAAAAAAATACCCATGAAAAGATTCTATCAAAGAAGAGTAAAACTCGGAAAGTAACTCCATGACGCGTTAAGAGATGGAGCAATCTAGGAAATCCCAAACACAGTGGCTGTTCGTCTCCCAAACTATCTTCCCAAAATGTAACGCAACCCGTTCCCAAGATTAAACCTTATTTATGGAAAGAAATATGAAAAACCTGGGACACAAAATTTCAAAGGACTCGCATGTGTAGTACCATACGTACCCTGTGCATCCCACCCATTAGACTGCATGCCATACTTACTCTGAATCACGCTATGCCCTAATGCCTCTATCTCCATAGGGAATCGACACAACTGCCGGGATTCTTTGATAAAGCGTATTCTAATAAAACTATTATATAAGTCTTTTCTCCTCTTCCAAAATTACGATAACTAATCAGTATCATGTATATTACACTAACTAATAGAGACGTGCAAACATTCTCTTGCGAACTAGAGTAATTCAAGCAATTGAGTGTCAAAATACTCGTAATGTGATAGAAAACTCAATACACTGTTGCTACAAGTGCAACACGCCTAAGAAGTCCAAGTGACATAGGAAAAAAGCAATTAACAAATAACTTACAGCTTGAGCATCAAAGCTTGGTCCATCATATTCCCCTTGCAAGCCTGGTTCACCAAAGCGATCATATAAAGCTCTCTTCTCTTCATTTGACAAGACCTACAGGAGATGCTTTTTACCAAGAGAATCAAAACAAGAAATAACATCAAATGAGCATTCGATTAGAATTTACTCATCCTTACAATTCAAAGACTATTACACAAAACAGACATATTTGTAAAGCAATAACAAAAAAGAAGCCATGACAACAGCCATCCCTAGTCTTTTTCCGATCAAAATATGAATCCCTATAAAAAAAGACCGTTTATTTTTAGGACTATTGTGGTATTTCTCAGGTTTTATCCCCTTTACCTTCCATGAAACGCCCAGGTTAAAAGACTGTGTCACAGCATTGTTAATGTCTTATCCCACTTTAAAATTTAAAGTTTCGTCGTAACAATAGTTAATATGATATCAACTTATGAGTTATATGCACTGGTATTTTCCTTACTAGGATATGCAGACTTTCAAAAGCAAGAAACTACAGGAAAAAGGTACCTCATATGCAGCACTTATTGCTTTGAACTTTTCCTCCGATCCTGGAGTTTTGTTCGTATCTGGATGGTACTGTTTAAGACAATAAAAACATTACCAATCAATTAGTTGATATATCAACTATAAAATTCACTAAGAAAAATAGTCTTGACAGCTCCCTCAAGAAGCCAAAACCATGAACGCAGGAGGCCCAGACTGAGGCACTTAAGGCGCCAACGCTAAGGGAAAAACTAGCGCAAAGTTATGAGTTATGACCCTAGCCAAAAACATCGACCATTTTAATTTGAGTAGCTAACACAACAGTCTGACTGCAGAACTTATGAACCAAGTTAAAAACTCATTTCTACCTAATCTCTTTCTTTAAACCCCAGAAACCTATAATCCAGCATTCAGTTCCCCACCACAAAACTCAAAACTAAAAAAAAAAAAATCCAAAGGAAATTAAAAAATAGCAACCATTGTTTGTCATTGTCAACCATTAGTGCTCCCATTTTTTCCTTAATTAGTCAAATACTTTGAATGAATAGCCCATTTTGAATTGTTTCCAGATTGAATAGGCAGCTTAACTTAATCAAAATGGATTCTATCATACACCACACCAAAATGAAATAAAAATAAAACATAAATTTCTAACAAAGAGTAATATTTTTGAATGTAATTCATCAAGAATTCATTAACAAAAAGAGAGAAAATAGTAGAATAGAATACCTTGCGTGCGAGCTTTCTGTAAGAGGTCTTGATTTCACCCAGTGTAGCATTCCTATTAACATTGAGGGTTGCGTAATAATCATCCTTAGCAGCCCTAATTACTCCGAAACGATAACGTCGCCGGCGATTTTGTGCATGAGAGAGACTAATGCCAGGGCCTAGATATAGTTGTTTATGGAAGTTTGTGTAATTGTGGGATATATTCCATGAAATTGACGGGGGGTTTGAATTTGATGGAAATCTGCGAGGAGAGAGAAATGGTGGGGTTAAGCAGCCAATATGGGCTACCGCCATTGCTGGCTTGCCACACCACACCAGACCTGTGTTGCTAAATGTTCTCTGTTGTTCTTTTCACTCCTTTCTCAACACTCCACGCTTGCCTTGCCCTGCCTTGCCTTGCCTGTGCAAGGATGAAGGGCTCGGGTTGAGACTTGTGAATGTACATATACACTGATACACAGAAAATAATTTTTGAAAAAAGATAAAATCAAACAACACTAGTGACTCTATAAAGGATTTGGATCCTCTCCAATACTTCATTTCCCGCATTTATGCATTATACTTGTGGATGCTTGTCAAGTGTTAAATATTTAACTTTACCTTTTTTATTTGTAAATAACTTAATACGTGGCAAGCATGTACAAGTGTAATGCGTAAATGCGGTAAATGAAGTATTGAAAAGACTATTTTTTAACTCTATAAATACTTTTTATGAGAAGAAAAAAAAAAATCTCTTCTTTCCCGTTTTCTTTTTTAAGGTAAGCAAAATGGTGATGCTAATTGCTATGTGCCCCTTCTCTTGAGGTTGACTTCTAGCATATCTTCTCAAGTAATGTTATGAGATATTATAGATATTGACTCATTTTAAGTGTTCACCTAGTATGACATGTTGAAAAATGATGCACTAATTTACTACCCTCTTATCTTTACAAAAAGTGTGGTGGACTATAAAGGGGAGAAACATGTTAGAAATCTCCAAGCATCCATCAATCCATGTCAATATGCTAATATTGGAAATAGTCCTAAGAGATTGTAATCTCTCCTTTTTGTGAGGGAACAACAATAAGATTGTCATCTTCCAACTATATATACTCGTGACCTGTCTTGACCATCGGTCGAATTTCATTTCTTATGACAATAACTTCCGCCAATGAAATCGAAACGGTTCTAATTTCGTGTCATTAGTACGCTTAATCAGTCAACTTATTTTATTTTATTTTTTGAGAAAGCAATCACTAAGGCCCTGTTCGGCTAAGTTTTTGCTTTCATGTTTTGAAACCTTTAAAACCTGAAACCAGATTTTAGTTTTAGTTTTCAATAAAAAAAATAGAGTACACAATAGGCCAACCAGATTTCCCCAACACCCCAGCACAACAATAATATTTGGAGACCTCTCCCTTTTGCCAGACCTGAGTCCTTGACTCACTTTTCCACACACACAAACTCTTTCTCTCATCCTTTCCTATTTGACCCACTTTTTGAGTCGTGAGAAGCAAAGGCTGCGGCAAGAATTGCCACGTCATCGCCGAGCTGAATCAGATGGTCATTATATTAATTGCCCCGACTCTCCGAGTGTTACCGCCATTCATGATGAATTTCATATAGATCGGTAGTCCTCCTCCTTTTCAGAACTCAGAACGGAATTAAAAAATCATTATTTTGTGGTTTCCAAATCACCGTTGCATGTTTCCAAAATGCCATAAACTCATAACAACTTCACATTTATACTGAACACGTTTCAAGCTAAAATATTGATTTGGAAACCAAAAAGTTGCATCCACTCCGAACAGAGCCTAAGATTTTTTAGACGCCCTTTGAGAACAAAAAGAAGCTAAAGATAATAAATAAAAAAATGAAAAAAAGAAGACAAAGTAAAAATAAAAATGTGGGTTGAGTGAGGAAAAATAAAGGATGAGGGAGAGGGTGGGCGGGCTACAAGAACAGAACGGAGTTCACACACCTAACAGTCTAACACCTTACCTTACCTTACCTCACCTCACCTCTCACCGGAGATGACACTCTTCTCCTTCTGCTTCTGGTACGTCTCTCTCTCTCTCTCTCTCTCTCTCTCCTTTATGTTAACTACTTGTGAAACTGAACTATGCTACTGGTTATCTGAGCCGCCATTTTAGTTGCTTGTTGCCGCTACTGCTACTTTCCATTTTCTCTCTCCTCTTCCGATGATCATCGGCGCTTTATGATTGCGAGCTCACTTTTCGATTCGTCTCTCATACCTGACTGAAATCTCTTTAATTTTCACTCTTTAATTTCGTCAATTGCTGATGCTTTAATTCCTTAGATCTAGTCATTGCAAACCCTAGATCCCAAATCCAAATGATATGACTGTTCATTGGCTTCTTGACTCAAGATTTGATTGTTTTCATTACTGCCCTATGTTATTGGCCTCATAAGCACGGTGCATTATCACTTTACTTGCTTTCTTGTACGGTGTACCCAATTTTAGCTCGTCATTATGTTTTGATAAGGTGAGTTGTTGGGACAAAGATGTTCATTTTACAAGGGTAGTGATAGAGAAATGAAGCTGTTACAAACAACCTTGCATTCGTCTGTCTTTTATTCGATTTGGGGTCGATTAAGGGTGATTAGGGTAGAATTGAAACACACGAAATAGAAAGGTACTAAGATCTCCCGCTTTGTATATGCTAGAAGACATGAAATATTAACAGTCTAATGAGGTGAAGTTGCCATTATGGTTTATGGGTAGTTGAGTTTGAAATCAAGAATTTGAGGTGATTTATGCTTGAATGACTTAAGATAATGGGGGACTTGGAATTGGTTTAAATCCATGGCTTTTTGTAAAGATGGGAGAATTTAAATTGACATCCACCATCTTGTCATTTGAAACCCTTCTCTCCCCTTTCCATTTTCTAGATAAAGAATTCAATACAATGCATGTACAGGAGTCTTTTCTTCAATTGAATTCAGCCATACAAATCTGATTCGATTACACACTATTTGAGTAATTTGAAGTATGTTCTCAATTTCGTTATACCATAATGTATCTGGTGGTGATGACTCGGATTTTGATATGCAGATTTTTGATTCATCACTAAGATTCGAAGAATAAATCTGATCTGGGGTTGGGTTCATTCCATTCATTTATGGAAGCAGAAGATATAATTCAACTCCCAACTTGTGGTCCTGATAGTGAAAGTGATAAAGATGAAGCTTGTAAGTTGAGCAATGAGATTCGTGATGCTGAGGTTGCAGGCCATGTCCCAAATGGTGAAAATATTAGGCAGAGTATGGATGATGCTGAAATAGAAGAAGGCCAGTTTGTTTCAGAAACAGAGATTACTCAATATGTGATTGGTGGTTCCTCTACTTTGCGTGAGGGGGTTGTTGACACTTTCGAAACTCAAGCCGTGGATGGTGTAGATCTACATGCTGAGGGTGGCTTCAATGATGCTGAAGTGGAACAAGGCGAGCTTATTTCTGAGACACGCACCATCGCGAATGACGTTGGTGAGAACATGGATGTTTCTACAACTGTTGCAGAAATGGAAGGGAAAACTCTTAATATGCCTTCTGAGAATGGTTGCATGACTGAAAATGGAACTTCCAAGACAGATAGCGGCTGTATCCTATTTTGTTCTTCACATTTCTGGAATGCCTTTTCTCCTTTTTCTGTTTTGTCAACTTCCTGCAGTGTTGCTACTGAAACACTTCAGCTGATTAGCTGAAACCGTAATACTTACTGAAGTAATTGGTGAGGGTAGTTTTTCATTATTTTGTTTCTATTTTCTTTTGTTTTTTGCAAACTTTGAGATATCTTGTATTGGTATTCCATAATTCAAGATGACAGCTATATCAGGTGTTAAGAGAACACGAACTACATTTGATGTGCAGCACCCATCTGTGCATGTCAAGTATTATGGCTTGTCAAGGTTGGTTTGAGATTGTTGCTTTCTTCCTATTAATCTGGTAGGCCAGAAAATGTGAATAGTTTTAACATACATAAACCATATTTCTGGAAATATTTTGCTGCCCAACAAAGTATAACAACCAAAGAAATAAAAACAGGATTCGACAAAGTCTAAATGGGTTAGTTTGAATGCAGGCAAAGTAAACAGAAGCTTGAGGAGCTATTGCGGGAGTGGTCACAAAGTTGTGTGCAAAACTGTGTCCAGTTACATGTAAGCCCTCATATTTTTCAAAACCTAGAAGCTTTACTTTTTGGTCTCTTACTTTAGTTTTCTTTCAAAAGCACTTGAGCATGGGAGGTGATGGAGTTATCCTGCAAGAGGCTGAAGGAGGGGTGGAGCCGGAGGAGGTGGTGACGGTTGCTGGGGGGGGGGGGTTGGTGGAGGAGAGAAAATGAGAGGGGAAGAAGGGCAACAGACTGCACCCATTAGTGACGGTAATAGTTTCCCACCCCTCCCCAGGTTAAGAATTCCCTCCATCCTTCATCCTCTCTTTTCCACTAACCCATCGTCCACCAGCACCACCCCCTCCACCCCCCTGCACCCCTCTCCACCCCCTTCCACCCATCCTCCATCCCCTTGTTTTACCCCCTAATTGATTTCCCTTATACCAAACATGGCGTAAAAGTGGGTAAGCACCTAAGCGGTCTGCAAACAATACTTATTTAAAGTTTGTTCCATCCAAATGGACATGAGAGAGAGCAGAGTTAATTATTTTGACTTCAATTCACACGGTTGTTTTCTTTTTATTTCTGTTTATCCTGTTTGTTGGAATAGCTAGAGAAGAGAGTTGCTGATATATTGGTCGGTTTCTTTCAGAAAATCTGAGATTGTTGTTTTTCTTTTCCCCTCTGTTTGTGTATTTGGAAGGAGGGGGAAGGGGGGATTCCTCCACAGAGAAAGGGGGGAAAAAGCTGTTCATAGCAGAGGGCAATACGTGTAATTTTGTTTAGAAAATATGGGTATTCGAGCTTCGCCTGACTAATCCCATGACCCTTGAAGTTTACGACCTAGGAAAACCTCCAGTGGCCCTAAGGAGGCTCGAACCTGGGACCTCTGAAGCAAATCTTAGGGGTCTTATCAGCTGAGCTACCTACTCAGGCTCGCACCTATTTTTGGTTGTTAGTCAGATATACTCGCACGGGGGAGAATATTTACTCCATGAAAACAGTAAGGGGGAATATTGCGAGAAATATAATTGCAGGGTAGTGTACGCCCTCTAATTTTCTGTAATAAGTTGGTTTGTTTCTGAATTTTTTTTTTTCATATGCCTGATAGATTGTAGATTGTGAAATATGACTTCTTCAATTTGCTGTGCTGGCTTTTTGCATTGTCATTTGACGGACCTTGTTCTTGGTCAGGATCATAATGAAGTATCAGAAACTGGTGAAGACATATACTTTCCAGCTCTTGATATTGGAATGGGCAAGACCTCTGCCGTGGTGAGTTATCTTTCTTTACGTTTGGCCTAGTTGTATGATTTTGAGTTTCTCCCTCACTTCCCCTCCTCTCTGACTTCAGTTCCTCACTTCCTCCTTGAGCTTTTAGGAAACCAAAATGTAATTGGAACTCCAAAACTAATCTCTTAGATCATAGTTAATGTTTTACGGCGGATGAATAGTCGTCTTGTTCACTAGGGGGAATGGTGATTGGATAAAAGTTCTGTTAAGTTAGTCTACAATTAGTTATCTAAACCTCTCAGAAGTTCATCTTTTAGTTCCGTAAGAACTTGGAAAATATCTATGTGATGCATCTTATGAATAAATTATACTGCTTTTTACTTAGTAGTGGATTATATTAATGAACCATGGCTTTGAGTTTGTGTAGTTACCTTATTTTCGTGCTCAAACGTTTGAGTGTTATTCTTCAATGATTTGCTTGCATATTTTAATGCTTATCTGTATATGAAGATATAGTACCTTGTTTCAGTTGCAGCTCTTTTTCATGATCCTCGCAACATATTTGAGACAAGAGAGTGCTGCTGAATTGCTACTATCAACCAAAGATCCATGCTTTTCTAAGATTCTGATTTTATATTCCCTGATTTCTTCTTTCTTGCCTGTCTGTGAGAGGCCTTTGATGAACAAGTTGTCTCATCAGTAGCTGGGCAAATCATACTAGACACTGCCTAGTGTCTGATAATCTGGAACATTCTGAATGATAAAGTTTTTGGTGAACTACTAGTTTATCTTCAACTTGAGCTGTTTACTTTCATTATTGAGAAGATTTATGCCTGCTTGCAGTCGTTCTGGGTGGAGAATGAAACAAGAAAGCCACAAAATGACGAGTTCATCCATGTGGAAAATGACTCTGTGCCCCTTTATGATCGTGGGTTTGCCTTAGGATCGACTTCAGCTGATGGATCAAGTAATGTTGAGGGGTAATGATTTCATAATTCTTGTGCTACTGTTGTTTGTTAGCCATTCTACTTAGAGCTAGCATTATCATTGCTGCGATCATTAATATGACTTGATACTCTGAATTCATTTTGCTTGTTCTTGAGGTACTAACTCTAATAAATGTGATCCAATCTCAGTCACATGGAAAGGTGTTGAAGTCTTTTCTTGTTTGCTATTTGGCTGTTTCTTCTAGGTTATAGTATCTTAAATTTTTGCAGACATTGGTGATTTGATATTTTGTTATATCAAGGTTCACGACCATCTTTAGCCTTACGAATCGCAATTAAAATCTGAAACATAGCTTATGTAATATATCAAGCATTAGGATTTTGCCACCATTATTGTCTTCATATGTGTAACCCTACTTTCTGCATGTTTATGTGTATATGACTTGGTTGTGTCATTCCTTCAACTATAATTTTACGATCTCTTAGTTATTCCTCTTTAACCACTTCTACATTCCTTAGGGATCCACAGTTTCCCGTTTTCCTCTCATCACTGCACCTCGCTGCCTCCTTGTTTGTCATGCTTAAATCTTTTTTACTTTAGTTAAAATGGCAAGTGTGTGTGTGTGGGTGCACAGGGGGTTGTGTGTGTGTGCATGCACGTGCAGGGGTGGGTGAGCTGAAGCCTTTGCCTAGGACTTCCGCATCAATTAGTGTTCTGGCCGACTGATTAATATCTTAGCTTTGCAAAGTGTAGGGCTAACCATAGTCTGTAGTGCAATGTCCAGCCTTATGCTTAAGAAATGTTAAAAGTTGTCAAAAACCATCTACCGTATACAGATTTCTAAGAAACCTCCGAATATGAATTTGTTTTTATAAACCACCTTATAAAATAGTTTTAATCAAAACCACCTTATAAAATAGTTTTAATCAAAACCACCTAACAAAATGTTTCCGGCCAAAGTGTGTGTAAATTGGTCATTTACCTTTCACAAAAAGTGAGAAATTAGAAAAGAAATCTCTGTAAAAAAGTACATGGATGTTTTCTGAGTGGTAAAAACTGGTGGTTTCTGACAGATATCAGTACTTTCGCTTTTATGCCACATTTTCTGGAACTCATCAATCTTTCTAGTTCTCTTCCAGTATTTAAAAGCATTACGTACTTGTCACAGCTCAGTGATTTATGGTGTTTCGTGTTTGTTTCTACTTGTAACTAGTGCTGTTTAAGGACTTCTTGTCGTCGTAGGACTTGTACAGTTTCAAATCAATTAATACTCGAAGGAAGAGATACTTGGAACCCAAATTCATTTGGTCCAATTACACAATTTCACTGTTTGGTACTTTGGTTCAGACTATCAGCAGTCTGGCTTCCATTTTCTCAGTACATTTTCTCTTGTGTTTGCTTTTATTTTATTTTTATCAATGAATGAACTTTGACATAGTATTTCTATCATATTGTGCCTCAAATTTCCAGGGGTTTGGAACTACTGGACGCTCCGCGCTGTTTCAATTGTGGTTCATATAACCATTCCTTAAAGGAATGCCCGAAGCCTCGAGACAATGTTGCTGTTAATAACTCTCGAAAACAGCTCAAATCAAGGCGTAATCAAACAGCTGGTTCGCGTAATCCTACAAGATATTATCAGGACTCTCCTGGGGGAAAGTATGAAGGATTGCAGCCTGGTGTCCTAGATGCAGAAACAAGACGACTTCTGGGTCTTGGGGTAAGAATATCCCTGTTCACTTGTAATAACTAGACTTATAGGGAGTAGGGACTGCTTCTGTCTGTTATTGGTTTCTCTCTCTTATGCCTTTATCAATGTAGCTGGCGGTTTACTTTTACATTTATGTTTCCTTTCTTTTCTATTTTTCCCGCTTTTCTTTTCTTTTCTTGTGGGACGGGGAAGCTTGTGTTGCGACGGGGTGGGAGCGGGGACTGGTTTTATGATGTGCTAGAAAGAAAGGAATGGAAATCAATGAACTGGATGATTTTGCAAATTTGTCAGTGTTTCAGCTCTTTCTATGAGTACAAACCTTCAAATGCTTGGGTACTCCTTTTTCCCTTACCCATTAGCAAATTAGCAAATGTATATATGTTTGGGTTAAGTAAGGGATGCAGACAACGTTGTTTTTGGCTTGGATTCTAGATTATGAAGATTCATCCTGTTGGGCAAGAGATCTGTCTTGCCTTCATCAGTACCATCGCAGGCCATTTTCTTAGTTGATATGAAAAATTAGTAACTGGTATATGAAATTAAGTTTCTGGAATGTTGAGGATTTAAATGTTTTGTCATGCTTATGATACGACTCATCTTAAGTGTGGGAACTTTCAATGTAGTACCATAACTTTTTCTGTGTTCGACAGGAGTTGGATCCACCTCCATGGCTTAACAGAATGCGAGAAATTGGTTATCCTCCTGGATATCTGGGTAAGTGGATTTTGGGTTTCAGCTTTCCTTCCTTTCCACACCTGAAACAACGTCTTCTGTTCCTTGATGATGACTATATATACTGGCATAGGATTTTGATGTGGCAAGACATTTTGGTCTGTCTTTGATACTGTCCACTTGAACTTAGTGATATGTGATTATCTTATTTGGAGAATTTTATTATTATTATTATTCGAAACAAAATCTGTGTAAATGAGATACTCTCCCAAATTCACTATGACTGTCCTACTTTGCCTTTTGGGATGAAACTGCGACCCTTCATTTATTGTAAATATGCATGGTTCATAGTTGGAGTTGTTTTTAGGGATACTATAAGATGATAACATTGTGCACACGGCATTAATTAAGTTTTCTACTAATCTTTGCAAAAGTCAACTTGAACGAACTCTCTGAAGTAGAGGAGTTATATTTTCTTTTGGTGCGAACGTAGAGGCATTATGTATTGGAGTATGGAATCAATCTAACAAAGAATTATCGTTGAAACTTGAAAATCTGTTTGGCGTTGAATGAGGTTGTGCTTCGAGTGACTTAAACACTGGCTTTTATAAGTTTTGTGAAAGTTTTTGGGGATTTAGTATAGCTTGCATCTCATGCAACATAGTCTAAGTAGCATGAGGTTATCACATTATCCTTACGCAGCCACACAGGGCTGGAGGTAAGAGGAGATGGATTTTCATGTCAGTGTTTGCTACTTGAATTTTTTTTTCGTCAAACTGCATGCTACTTGAATTTTTGGTTCATCAAATTGCATGCTACTTGAAGTAATCACGTGTGTAGGGTTTAATATCTCTCAAGAACCTGTGGAGGAACCTTTAAAAAAAAACTATGGAGGAGTTATGTGGGACGGTGTTTTCGAGTGTATGGCTGAAAGTACAGTGAAGAATATATGTGATTCTAGATGATGAATCACTACTTCACGTTTTGATTTCCTGTTCTTGTGGTCACTTAAATTGTTTTCTCGCACCTTACCTCTTCTAAGCTAATTCATGAACTGTTGAAAATCCAGAGCCAGAAGATGAGGATTTACCTTCTGGGATTACCATATATGCTGATGAAGAAATGAAAGAGGAAAAAGAGGAAGAGGAAGGAGAAATTCTTGATGCACAACTTGCTGATCCGCTAAAGAAAAAGAGTGTGAAGTATCCAGGCATAAATGCACCAATCCCGCAGAACGCAGATGAAAGACTTTGGGCTGTCAGACCTTTGAAATCTGATCGTCATCGAAATGGTGATGGTGGTCGCTCAAATCATTCTTCAGAATATAACAGTAGGGGACGATATCGAGAGCATAATAACCGGGATTTCAAAGATGATGACCCACTTGGATTTGAACGACCTTCTAGATATCCACCGAGGTATGGCGATTATGACTTAAGTTCCTCATCTCGCAGTTCTAGAGAGAATGCTCCCAGACCAAGAAGTCCTAGTTCTGGAAGGTCTGTGGCTGACAGAGTTAGAAATGATCCTTTGGATTCTGAAGATGCCTCGGCTTACGGTTCATATAGCTCCTTTTCATACTCCTCCAGTAGACGGTTTTCAGAGTATAGTAATGGTTCGGATGTCAGCAGGGGTGACCACCCTGATTATTCATCAAGAAGTAGAGATAGAGATGATAGACATCGCCATCGGAGTGGGCTATAACTAGTGGCATAGTTTACCATATACAATTTACAATTACAATTAGAGTTTGGGGTTCATTGCATACCACATCTACAATTTGTACAGAGCTAGGTCTTCTGCTGTTGTACCATTGTACTGTTCTTTATAGATTCTATCAATATAACTTTTTCCTGCCTTCTGCAGTTCTGCTATGCGGATATCTTCCATCTTTTGTGCACAAGTGTCATATTGTTATTTTGTGTACCTTAATATACCCTATCTATAAATTAGGGCGATGTTATTGTCAGATCAATAAATACTATTGTTAGGTCCACTATTAAAATACTAGCTCTTTTGCGTTTATTTTTCCATATATGGCATAAACGGATTTGTTAATAGTGTTTTGTGACCTAACAATAACATTGCCCTAAAAGCAACAAGTCTTGAGTGAGACTAACTCACAGAAAAAGGGGGTCACTATTTAAAGATATATGGCCATATGGGTCATTTATTATGAGTCATAAGTCATAACCCTTGTTTCTCCAGTCTTACCAAAAGTTACAATAAGACCGTTTTAAACAAATTTTTGTGATATTCCAAATAGATGCTCTTAAAAAAAAAAAAAGAAGATATATGTAGTACAAGTCTACAAGAAATGAATGAAAACTATTGCATTGAAAGGGAGATTGAGTTGAGGGCAACACCTGCACACACAGATTTGTATCTTCCCCCTACAACTGGGTCATAGTAGGGAACAGAACACAACCTTAGAAGCTGGAATTGCCACGTGGCCGGGTCTCACTACCTCTCTTGGCTCAGTTTTGCTACATCCTTTCATACAGTTTTTCACTTAAAAAGAAAAAAATAATAAAAAAAAAAATTAAAAAAAAAAGACAAAAACAAAGAATAAGAAAAATTAAGCTAAGTTTTTCTTTACACTCATCAGTTCAGCCTCACCTCCTCTATAAATCAGCTCTGTGACATCTCCATTATCCAAAAAACTCATTTGTCTCTCTAAACAAAACCTCTGTGAATTAACCTTTTCTATATACTCCTCTTATGGCTTACTACACAGAAAATTCACATTCCTTCAAATTTCTAGATAATGATCCTACTTGGGAAGTGATAAATCCTCTTATGTCACTCAATAGTCCATTTAATTTGCCACAAATATCAACTTTTGACTGTCAAGCTAGTTTAATGGAGTTCTCTAATGATCATCATCATCTTCTCACCCACCAAACATCTCAACATGATGTAAAACTCATGCAAAATCCTCAAAAAATGGTATCATATGGAGAAGAACACAGTGGAAACAACAAGAGAAAAGCAGAGGAAATGACAGATAACAGTTCTTTGAATTCTTCTTCTGCTATTTCTAATGATGGAATCACAAGAAAAAATGTAAGGGGAAAACTTTTTATTTTCACTCCATTATTTTTCATAGTTTTTTTTTTTTTTTTTTGGGTTTTTTCTAATTGTAATATTTGGGGTGGAAACAGAGCTTAGGCAGAGGAAAAAGAGCAAAAAGTAATGAAAATAAGACAGGGGAGAAACCTGAAGAAGTGGTTCATGTCAGAGCAAGAAGAGGCCAAGCCACTGATAGTCATAGTATTGCAGAAAGGGTAATAATGTCTTTTATTCTTGCATTGCTTTCTCTGTTTCTTTAATTTAGGCAATGTGAATTCTAAAGTGTTGGTTTTTTTTTGTTGCTTGTTCAGGTAAGAAGAGGAAAGATTAATGAAAGACTTAAATGCTTGCAGGACATTGTACCAGGTTGTTACAAGGTATGGCAAACAGGCTCTTTTTTACTTGTTCAGTTGGGTTGTTTAAGAGTTAAGGGCATATCTAATCTGATGTTATTGGTTGTTTGCAGACAATGGGTATGGCAGTAATGTTAGATGAAATAATCAATTATGTGCAGTCATTGCAGAATCAAGTTGAGGTGAACTTGCCATTCTAGACTTATATTATATGCTTGCAGGACATTAGCTTCATGGATTAAAAAAAAAAACGTTTTCACAAAAACTTGTATAAGACTGTTTAATGAGATACGGGGAATATTGTATGCTATTGGACATGCTGATTTATGCTAGTTTATGTTTTCGTATCCGTCACAGTTCCTTTCAATGAAGCTCACAGCAGCGAGTCAATTTCATGATTTCAATGCCGAAACAGAAACTGTTGAGAAAATGCAGGTGTGTATTACTTTGGTACCGCTAATAATAAGTGGTGACTGTAACTACAAGTCTACAACTTTGAAATTTTGAAGCTTAAACAATAGCATTTCATGTCTAATTTTGTTTATTGTATGATCTGTTGATTTTGCAGAAGATCAAGGCACACAACAACAGTAATGGAGCAATACAAGATGTGGAGAGGATAATGAGTAGCATAGGATATGATCAAGGACTAGCTAGTTTCTTTCAACCAACATGGCCCTTTTGACTTGGCCTTTGGCTTGTTGCTCCTTAGATGCTATGCACTATGCATAACATTGATAGATGCTTCATCCCCTTGCCTTTGTCATTAGCGCGAAAGTAAACATCAAAATTAATCACATTGTTTCAGAAGATAGAGCAGAAAATTGACAACTTTTGGGGTGTAAATTCATTATTATCCCTTTCAACATGTGAAAGGGATATCATTATTTCTTTGATTAATAAAGAAAATTGAAAAGCTTACCATATATTAGTATTGCCTCCTAAAATGGCTAGTTCATGCAGTTTCGACCAATCAACTTTTTACATTTTTCACTAATGGCTTAAAATGATCACAAAATCTCGTATGAGGCGGCCTCAAGATGCTTAATTATTATAGAGGGTGTTTATCATCAGGTGTGATGGATTTGTTTTAGCTTTTTTGTCTAAGTTGGTTGGATCTTATGTATGATTAGCACTTGCCCATATTGCAAAGAACAACTAAAAGACTTTGATTTGATATGTTTTGTGTTTAGAATCATAAACAGCAATATGTCGATCATAAGCAAACAACTGAATCAAGGTAATAAAAATATCAAGTTGGACTTAGAGCCAAACACAAATGGTTTGCATGTCATTTTCAATTGATGAGCTGCACAATAACAAAGCAAGCAAGGCTGGTCCATTTAAGGTTATCAAGAATTAATCTCTTTCATTTCCCTCCCCCAGGTGATGTTGGTTATCCTTCCAAATGGTGTAGGGGGTCCTGAACATAAAAAACAATATTGGATTTTTTTTGAATTTTTAATTTGTTTTTTTTTTAATGACCCATTTGGAAAGTGAAATGTTTTTATAGCAAAGGGAAGACATGGGTCAGTGGATTTGTGTTTGACAAAAAGACAGGAAATTTCTTGTCGTCAAAGGACTGAAGACTGAAGAGTGAAGACCAAGAGCAGAGAACCCCAATAGGGGCAAAAAGGAGAAAGAAAAACACAAACCTATTTTATTAAAATAGTTTCTTCTCAATTATTCATTAGAAAATACACAGAAATTTTTATATAAGACGATCTTTTAATAACGTTTAACAATTTTATATGTATGTAGTATGATACTGCTACAATTTTCTAAATTGTGTTGGAAGATTTGACACTACCGGCCATTGTTAGGATATAATTTTATTAATTTTTTTATAGACTAATATGCATTTAATTTCTTTGGGTAGAGTTGGATATACCTATATCATCATGAATTCTCCAAGGCCAATAAATAAATGGATATGCACATATTGTTAGATTAGAAGGTAAAGTCTTTAGTTTCTACTAGGTGACACATTATATGTGAGTTTCAAATACTTGTGTTCATGAAAACAAAGGAGAAAAGTAAGAAACAAAAATAGCTAATAAATAAAGAGTGCTCTCTTGGATTAAATAGCACAGTGACAGAGCCCTATTCATTATAGGAAGTCATCAATGTTCTAGATTCAAGTCTCAATTCTTTCAGAAAAAAAAAAGGTCAGAATAAAACGTCAATGGGACTTGTGGGCAACTTATTATACATCTCCTTCTCATGCCCATGTAAAGTATTAATCTAAGATTCTTTTCATTAGAATATTAAAATATGTAAATAAATAACCACAAAATCGAACCAAAAAAAAAAAAAAAACACAAAACAATTTTAGATTATTTAACATTACGTAACTGACAATTTCTATGTTTGGCGCAACTAATTGTTAGTTAGTTAAAAAGTCAGGATATGATAAGAAATCGGAAGAAAATAGCTAAAATCCTATTTAAAATATAAATGTATTCTTCGTACGGAAGATAACTCTCACATTAAATCTTCACAAACAAGGCTCTCACCACATTAATTTCCACTTATAAAGAAAAAGAAAAGTGAAAAAAATAATTAATAATTGATACAACTTCAAAATAAAAAATGATTACACTTGCCAGTATTACGAAGATTACAACCGAACAAAATCTAGAGAAAACAAACAATATTGCAAGGGAAGCAAACAGAATCACACTCACGCACCAAAAAGATTACACTTGCCAATATTACAAAGATTACAATCCTTAAAAGATGACCAAGTATTAAGCAAGATTACAAAGCAATATATCTATTTAAAACCAAGCAAATTAGTTGTTTGTTAGCTGAAATAGAAAGCTTGTCTGAGTAACATTCAGATTTTAACAGTCATTGAAATTGAAAATTGAAAATAATATAATAAGCGGTTTGGTAGTAGAGAGTGGAAACCGTATCTAAAAACTGAAAGTCGTAACTTTAATCTAAAAGCTAGCTATTTTTGCTAAGATATCTACTATGAATTTTCCCTTTTAACAAACTCAATGATGAAAAACTATGACTTCGAATTTGTAATAGACTTTCCATTTAACTCATTGAGATGATCACAAATTCATAACAATTTTTAGGATAAATCTATAAGCTCAACAAAGAGACGAAAAGGTAGCGGGTTATTAAAATGGATCATGGACAAGCTAACAACCACTACCACTTTGAAAGCTTAATGATGGGCAATATAGGCTTTATGGCACTTGAGTCCTTGAACTTGCCCATATTGGCAAGATCTTAAACCTTCCCCACTTAAAACACAGTTCCACCAACTATGTGATCAATCCAAGTTGGGAATGTG
This sequence comes from Tetragonia tetragonoides, assembly GCA_038025085.1. Taxonomy (NCBI): domain Eukaryota; kingdom Viridiplantae; phylum Streptophyta; class Magnoliopsida; order Caryophyllales; family Aizoaceae; genus Tetragonia; species Tetragonia tetragonoides. Next base: position 14,228,469 of record CM076139.1, read on the forward strand.
ACACTATCCAATTTGCTTTCCAAAGGGACCACCAATATCTTTCCTTTTATCCAATTTGTGCATGTATGTATGTATATTAATATGATTATGCCCCAAGGAACACAAGAAAACTTTGGTCAAAATGAGTCAAAGAAACAAATACAAATAGTTCAATTCCTTTGTGGTGAGGGGAAACAAATAGTTTTTGCCTTGATTCTTTGGGTACATATAATGAAGTTGAAAAGCCCACATTACCTATCTTGTAATCTGTATATAGCACAATATGGTCCACTCAAGCTGTCTTCCCTTCTTTCTCTCTTTCTTCTCAATGATAAATGCAATGCATCTGCATTCCTCAATGCCATAGAATTGGGGATTGGACTAACCTCCTAATATTGAGGCTCAATCGCATGTAGTATGTCATATCCGATCGTATTCGTGTTTGGCGATATTTAATGAGTTTTATTAAGGGATATAAAATTAATTAGAACAGTAAAAACCAAGAGGTCTCGAGTTCAAATCCTAAAAATCCTTTGCTCCAATAGTAGAGTTTACTCTCGTATAACGATTTTACGGACACATCCATTAGATTTTATGTGTCTATCGATTTGTGGGATCTACCAATTTTGTTAATGTTAGACACTTAGACAACCCAATGTATACATACATACCATACATGCCAATTGTTAGTCTCCATCTGTTTTCTTAATAGGTTAGATGCTACATGCAATTAATTTGGTGTGATAAGATTGAATTGAGATGTAAAAGCCGAAGGCATGAGATTTTAGGAGGGAGATGGCGACAATTAGCCACTATTTGGCATTGGATTCATCTCCTAGGTTCTTGTTAATCTTATGTCTATTCCCTTTTTTAGTGCACTTTATCTTTTTCACCATCTCTTCATAAGAGTGGATAAGTTAACAATTATTGCACCTTGAAGTAGATTATATATATCTTAAACTACTTTTTAGTAACGTCTTTATACAAATCAATGGATATCTAGAGAAGAACCATGAGCTTACAGATATAGAATTTAAATGGTTCTAATAAAAACATTTCAAAGAGAATCATGCTTATTATTGGCATGCCAAGAGAGTTGCTCTTGCAGCCACATTCCATGAATTATAAAGAGGATAGATGTGAACCAAAGCTTACAAAAGCTATATAATTTACACAGTTTTGTTAGATACTACAAAGTAATTATGTAAAGTTTGTAATCTATTGCTTGGCTAGAGCTTGTACTTATTTTTTCAATATTTTATAAATCAAGCTCACCCATTGTTAACGAAAAGCCAGAAAGACTGCTGATTGGTTGGCCAACTTCGGGATGACTATGGCGCAACCCCTTTGTGATATTTTGTTGATTCACTTCAAGGCTTCGTTTACGTCGTATGTTATTTAAAGACACTAATGATGTTGCTTTACCTAGGCTATGAGGAGTTTTGCTTATGTTATTTGTCCTTGTTCTTTTCGTCATCATCATACTGCATTTTGTTCTGTTTTACTTCACCATGCGCTGTAATTTTTGTTTCATGATGCATTTCCTATTCCGTTTCGCATTACATTCATTATGTATTTCATTTTGTCTCACATTTTGTATCATTCTGCAATCCATTCTGTTCCGCAACACAAATTTCGTTCCGTTCATTCCATTCCGTCATGTTCCTCACCCTCCCACACCATTCCGTTTTGTATCATTTGTAGTTTGAACTTGGAGTAGTACAATAGGTCTCACCTTCTCATAACTCACATGTCACAACAATCACAAGGTCACAAGATTCACAAAACTCACAAGGTTATCATACCCTAAAAAGAAAATGTCAAATGGCTATTTTGGTCCAAGAGGCTTTTACCAAAACATAAATGGGCCAATTGGACTCTCTATTTGACTAGTGGTATGGGCATTGTTGCACAAAGCACATAACAACATAACCCACATTAGCAAAAAGAGCCCAAACATGGCAACAACTAAACAAGAACTAAAAAAGGCACCGTCTTTGCCGATCTATTACCAAATCTCCAACACTTCGCTCCAATTCAGTACGTCACACACACACACACACACACACACACACACACACACACACACACACACACACACACACACACACACACACACACACACACACACACACACACAACTCGCAATCTCTCTCACCACCATTGTCCTTATCCAACAGCAAAACTAAGAGCCAAAACATACACCAAATGTCGTGATTTACGATAGAATCCCTTAAACGTGATAAATATCCTTCGTTGCAAGCACTGTATAAAAATTAAAAAGTTCATACATTTCCATTACATTACACTTGGAATTTCCTTTTCCATAGGGTATTTGGATTTTTGGGAACCAAGATAAACAAAGCTTTGAACTTTTGCTGATTTGGAATTTTGGGTTTGATCTTAGTAATCAAATTTGTTGCTCGTAGCTTGAAGGGTGTCTTCTACTTGACTTGTAATTTGTTGGGTTTGTTGGGAATTCGACTGTTTTGGGTGGGGTTTGGTGATAATTGGTGTTTTTGTTGGTAGATTTGGGTATTAATTTCTGGGTTTTAGTGATCATGCTTTCTGGGTTTCTTGTGTTTTTTTGTCATGGGTGATCTTGACACCCATTTTATCAAGATTGAGGGTTGATAATTGGGTTTTTGCCATGTAAGCATGCATATTAGGCTGGATATTTTGTTGGGGTTCTTGAAGTGAGCAATTTCATTTTGTTGGTAGAGTTACTTTGGGGAATAATTTGTCATTTAGAGGCAAAGATGACAATGGTGAGCAAAACTAGGAATATGCTTGAGGATTTTATGAGAGAAGGATCATTGAAATGGTTTGTAGGCACTCGGAATTCATTTAAGGAGGAGATTGAGGAAATGGGCAAGTCACCTTCAGGAGAGAAGAGTTGGATAGCTGAGCTCTCTCCAGTTGCCAATATTGTGGTTAGGAGATGCTCAAGGTAAGAATGCTACATATCAAGCTATTGTTTTGCAAAACCTTAGCAAATATAGATATGTTAAGAGGAATATCATTTTGTAACTTTTCCTTTGGTGTTTAGTTTCCTATCCTTGGTGCATATGGTCACTCCTGAAACATTTAGTTCGAGGTGAACATTATGATTATTATTACAGGGTTGCATATTGAATAGAATGGAATTTCTTAGGTGAAGTCTTCTTAAATACTTATGTGATGCCTTGCAATAGTCGTCCCAAAACGTTCATAATGGGCGGTGAATACAACAACAACAACAACAACAACCCAGTAAGTATCCCGCCTAGGGCGGGGTCTGGGGAGGTCCAGATGTACGCAGTCTTACCCCTAACTAGTCGCCTAGAAGAGAGACTGTTTCCGAAAGACCCACGAAAACTTTTTTTTTTTTTTTTTTCTCATTTCAAAACGGTTTTTTCGGGTAAATTGTTCAATACTGACAAGTGTGAAAATTATCAACCACCAGATATGATAATATGATCAGAAAGTCAAAAAAGGGAAGTAAATCACTAGACATACTAGCACAAGATTCTACTTACTGAACAACATAAATAAAGGGGGCGCTACATGCTATAAACACAATGAATCCACCTCTAGTACTAGCCAATGCACATCCGTGATCTAACGCGGATCCTCTACACGGATCCTGCTCCGCCATACTCTCCTATCTAGGACCAAGTCCTCGGTAAGATCTAGACGGGTCAAATCCTGCCTGATTACCTCTCCCCAAGTCTTCTTTGGGCGTCCTCTTCTCCGTTTACAGTCTCTAAGTGTAATTCTCTCACACCTTCTCACCGGTGCATCACGATGTCTCCTCCTCACATGCCCAAGCCACCTAAGCCTTGTTTCTCGCATCTTGTTGTCGATATCGGTCACTCCCACCTTGCCTCTCAACACTTCGTTCCTAATTCTATCTCGTCTTGTAGAGTTGCACATCCAACGAAGCATCCTCATCTCGGTCACCCGCATCTTCTGCACATGCACCTGCCTCACCGGCCAACACTCCGCCCCATATAGCATAGCTGGCCTGATGGTTGCACTCCTCCACCTTAGCCACCCTGTTCTGATACGATGCGTCACGTCGTCGTCAATCTCGCCGTTGCCCTGTATGATTGAACCGAGATATTTGAAACAATCCTTCTTCGGTACCACCTCCGTTCCAATCTTAATCTCCATATCCGAGGCAACCCCATATCTCTTGTGAATTTGCCTTCCAAGTACTCGGTCTTTGTCCTACTTAGCTTGAATCCCTTTGACTCTAGTGTATCCCGCCAAAGTTCCAATTTGGCGTTAACACCTTCTCTAGTCTCGTCTACCAGGACAATGTCGTCGGCAAACAACATACACCAAGGCACATCCCCCTAGATAGTCTTAGTGAGCTCATCCATAACGGTTGCGAATAAAAATGGACTCAACGCTGACCCTTGATGTAACCCAATATCTATAGAAAATTGCTCAGTTTCCCCTCCTGTAGTCCTGACCTTAGTCCTCACTCCTTCATACATATCCTTGATCACTCGGATATAGGCGACTGGAACCCCCTTGGCTTCTAAGCACCTCCACAAGACTTCTCTGGGTACCCTGTCATACGCCTTCTCCAAATCAATGAAAACCATGTGCAAGTCCCTCTGTCTCTCTCTGTAATACTCCATAGAACGTCTAATCAGATGAATCGCTTCCGTTGTAGACCTCCCTGGCATGAAACCGAATTGGTTCTCCGATATTAGCGTACTCTTCCTTAGTCTCTTCTCAATCACTCTCTCCCATAGCTTCATGGTGTGACTAAGTAGCTTAATGCCTCTATAGTTGTTGCAGCTTTGGATATCTCCTTTGTTCTTGTATAGCGGGATCAATGTGCTGAGTCGCCACTCCTCCGGCATCCTTGCAGATTTGAGGATCTCGTTGAAAAGCCGTACTAACCACAATAGACCTTCTTCCCCCAAACTCTTCCATACCTCTATGGGTATGTCATCTGGTCCTACTGCCTTCCCACTCTTCATTGTCCGCATGGCCCCTTTGATTTCTTCCTTCGAAACGCGACGACAAAAGCTGTAGTTGCGGTGTTGCTCGGATGTGGTGAGGTCTCCCAACGAAATGGCTACATCTCCAACGTTGTTAAAGAGCTCATTGAAGTACCCATGCCACCTCCTCTTGATGTTCACGTCGTCCACAAGAACTCTTCCCGCCTCATCCTTAATGCAACGAACTTGATCCAGGTCCCTGATCTTCCTCTCCCTAACCCTCGCCAACCTGTACACGTCCTGTTCTCCCTCCTTAGTTGCCAGTTTTTGGTACAAGCTCTCATATGCTTTACTTTTGGCTTCTGCTACTGATTTCTTCGCCTCCTTTTTTGCCGCTCTGTATACTTCCCGCTTCTCCACCCTTTCCTCATCTATAGTACTATCCATTAGGGCTTTAAAGGCAACCTTCTTAGCCTTCACCCTGTTTTGAATGTCCTCACTCCACCACCAGGATTCCTTCTTGCTACTTCCTATCCCTCTTGCAACTCCTAAAGTCTCCTTCGCCGCATTCCTTAAGAGGTCCGCCACCCCTGTCCACATTTGACTCGCGTTACCTTCTCTTCTCCAGATGCTATCCGACTCAACCTTTGCCCGAAATTGACTCCCCCCGATTCCTCTAAGCTTCCACCACTTGATTTTGGTGCCATTGTGTATACTTCTCTTCCTCTTCCACCCCTTCATCTTAAGGTCCAAGACGACCATCCTATGTTGGGTCGACACACACGCACCTGGTAGGACCTTGCAATCCATGCACGCACCTCGGTCGCCACGCCTAACAAGAATGTAATCGATCTGGGAAAACGTTCATAATGGGCGGTGAATGTTAAAAAAATTATTGAAGTGTAATTACAGTTACTAGGGCTTTATCACAAAAATTGGCTAGTTCATGATTATTTTCTTTGCATGATTGTGCTAGACAAACTATATGTTACATGAAGAACATGATCAGAATAAGGTGTTTCAGCATATGCAAACTTAATTTAAGGTTAGTTTAGAGTTGTTAACATGTGAATACAGTAGACGTCACAGTATCACCTTGTGCAATATGTTAGAAGTTCGTACATGTTGGGATGATAGAGGTTACCAGAGTTAAAGAAAAACCTTGCTGTCAAGATAGGTGGTAGCTATTATCAAGACTTAGGACGTAGCGGAGGTTGATGGCCTGTTCTTTTGCCAATTTAGTGCAATTTTAGAGTCTGTTTGATATCTGAGCGAGCTGGCTTGTAGTAGGTGCAGGAGTTAGACTATTATTTCCAAGCTGGCCTGAAGTTCATTAACAAAATGTATAAACCTAAGTCGCAGTTTGGTCTTGCACTCTTGCTCTTGCCTTCTTACTCCTATTTTTTTTTGAAGAATTGTTATCAGCAGACGGCAGTAATTTCAGTAACCAGAGCCATAGCTCTTCCTAGTTCTATTATTAGGATTGTGTTCTATAGCTACAATTGAAGTGAATATAAACTGATGCAATAGCTGATGTTGCATATGAAGAGAGAGCAAAGCTTTGTTTTTTCTGTATCAGTGGAAGTTGTGTTATGTGACAACAACACAGCTTTAGTTGTAGTCTTTTACTCATGTGGCCAATTTCGTGCTCTCTGTGCCCCCTTGGTGCTAGGAAGCTCACTTTCATCGACTTATGTCCACTATTGCAAGGCTTTCGGAATGATTGTCTACAATCAGGAAACTCGCTGTTACAAGCTGCTCTTTCTCACCTGCAACCTCCCAAATAAGACAACAATTGTACAAAGGAGATTAACCCCGAGTGGTTAGCTCACTTAAGATCTATTCCCGAGGTCCATAGTTCGAGTTCCCATAGGGCCACTGGAAGTTTTCTGGCCTTTAACTTCATGACCCTTGGGATTACTAAGACAAAGCTTGGATGTTCATGTTATCTGAAAAGAAAGATCTATACAATGGAGATTCCGTCAAACACAGGGTTTGGGGAGGTTAAGATCCATTGCATAACACAGAGGCATATGGAATTCCTAAAATGGTTGGCCTAGGATAACTGCTTCTGAAAATAATCACCGGATGTAAGATAACCTACTGTCCAGGACGACCATTCTTACCTCTGATAATCGAACGGCAAGCTGGGAACTCTTACTGCAGGAACTTTCAAATGGGAGGCATTTGAACATGTCAAATTGTTGGTGACCAGTGCTATCTTTTTCCTGCTCTATTTGATCTGAAGCTGTTTCTGCTTGTCTTAATGATTGCAGTTAACAAAATGACTGTGGGGCATTAAAACTTGGATGAATTGTCATCATCCCTTGTATCTAAGAAGACATTTATGTAACCCTGAGGGCGTAGCTCAGCTGGTAACACCTCAGATCTATTCCAGAGGTCCCAAGTTTGAGCCCCATCAGGGCCACTGGAGGTTTCCCCGGTCGTTAACTTCAGGGCCCATGGGATTAGCCAAACAACGCTTGGGTACCCATGTTATCTAAAATAAAAGAAGAAATTTATGTAGACATCTTTAATTAGGTAATTTAATTGGTTTTTTGTTATCTTATTTACTCTGCAGGATCCTTGGGATTCGAACAAGTGATCTTAGAGAAGATTTTGATTCAGTGGCTTCAGAGACTATCAAGGAACAATCCCATTATGCTAGAAACTTACTGGAATACTGTTGCTTTAGGGCACTTGCTCTGTCAATGCAAGTACCTGGCTATTTGGGTGATAAAACATTTCGTCGCTTGACATTTGATATGATGCTTGCATGGGAGTGTCCTGCTGCTGCCAGCCAGCCGTTACTCAATGTAAATACTTTAATATTTGTTTGAAGAAAGTTCAAATGGATTATGTTCATCTAGTCAAGTTATACTTGTCAATTGTCATATTTAAGTTCTTCAAGTGAGCTTTATCACCTTTATCACCTTCCTGTAGACTCCATTCCCCAGGTCTTACTTTATTTCCTTTCTGCTCTCCAGCTGCCATTTAACAATATACTTTGGATTGCTATGGGATGGATGAAACATAAGCACTCTTGACAATAAAATAAAGACTGATCCCTTGTATGGACAATTGACCAATCAACCATAAGATTAATGTACTATGCGTATTTTTTTGTTCATGTAGAAATGCATGTTTGTGTGTGCTTTTTTTTTTTTAATACCATATGCTTCTTGGATGCTGATGCTTTTTTCTTGTTTAACCTCATTGCAGGTGGATGAAGATCCTACTGTCGGGCTGGAAGCTTTCTCTCGAGTAGCACCTGCGGTTCCTGTTATTGCTAATGTAGTTATCAGTAATAACCTATTTGATGTGCTCACAGCTTCAACTGATGGCCGGCTTCAGTACTCTGTCTACGACAAATATCTCATTGGTTTGGAAAGGTAGAATTCTATGCTTCCTGTTCTTGGTTACTTGTCACTTATCACAACAAGCTTTGAATTTTCCTTTTTTGTCCTAAGTTATACTACCTTCATGGGATTGCCAAGATGTGATTTCAATTAAATTGGGATTTCATTTCTCTTCATGTTTCCATAAAGCTATAGTCAGATTTCCATTTCCTTACTCCTATCCCTTGAGCTATCTCCATTCTCCATGTTATGCCCCTTGATAAATACGAAACTACAGATAGGATTTTGTTGTTTAGTATTATTAGTCTTTTAATTTGGCATAAGAGATACTCTTTATTTTCATATAGAATAACCAGTTGTACTGCCTTGTTGTGACACCTCACAATTCTAGAATATCAATTCATGCTGATATCAACGATTTCTATAGTGCAAGGGTCTCATCTTGAGATTTAGAGTGGGTAATATATCATGTTTGACAGCATCTCTTCTTTTGGGCCTGATTGAAAAGAAAAGTGCATGTGACAGTCGCTTGAAGTGATATGTGTTGCTCTTTAGAAGTTAGTGATGGCTAATGTTAATAACTTGTGTGGGATTTATAGAATACACTTTGTTGCTCTTGATGTTATTGCTAGTTAGTAGGTGAAATAGCATCATGGGAAGATTTATCTGCATTTATTACTTGTTTATCCTTGTTAGTTTTCAACTCCTGGCATGGTTATTGTTATGACCTAAAATATCTGACCTGGTGGCGCACTTTCCTACCGGCAGAGTCTAGCACGGAAACAAACTTGAAACTGTTTAGGGAGAACTCGTCGCTCGGCGACAAAGCGACTAGATCAGATCCTGCCGGCTTGATATGTAACATTGTAGTCAGGAACATCTTTCCGACCGCCTGGTCGGCGAATAAAAACCCAACGATCCTTCCAATTGTGATATTTTGAGCAGGGATAGCGAAAGGGAAAGAAACCTGGTCTATAACCGGCAGTGTAGCAATAAGGGCGCGACTGTGAGCCAGCGGTTTTCAAAATAACGATGTACTAAAGACGTTCAACGAAGGGGAAAACCCCATGACTTTGCACATCGCAAGATAACCGTTTATTGCCGCCCACATATTTGGTAGAAGTTGGGCCGGGGCAACGCCATAGTCTGCTAGAAGTTCAACAACGAACGGCGACATAGGGAGACGGAACCCCGTCTCGATCATGCCATTATCCACGACAATACAGTCGCCATCAGGAGGGCAGAAGACAACATCGCCCTCGCCGGGGAAAGAAAGTGTACAGCTGACCCTTGAAGTTGGTCAGCTGATCATCATTTGTCGCCGTGCGGTGAACCCAAGCCAAATCTCGAGCCCAGTAGGCAACTTCCTCGGCAGCCGACGGCAATTCAATGGACTTCTGCCGAAGAATTTCTCAGTATGACTTGGAGGTGGTCATATTTGAAGAATTTTTAGAGAGAAGTCAGAGGAAACACTAAGCACAATAATCAGAGAAACAAACGAAAAGCAAATGATTGCAAAAATGAAAAGCTCACACATTTATATAGGGGCATGACTCGGCCCCAAAAATACACATACAAGAGCACAGAGTGCAAATACAAGACCCAAGAATGTTACACAAGCCCAGGCCCACCCATCTTACGCAAGTCCCCTTCAAGGCGCTGACACACGGCTTCCAGCTCCTTTTGACGCGAGCCCAGCCGCTCGTACAAAGCGCGAGCCGACCTCAACTCACTTTCAAAACCGACAATCTTCAGAGATGTCTCTTGTAGACGGGAATGAATGCCAGCAAGCTCCGCCTTGATTCTCGCGACATCAGCCACCTTTTTCTATCGATCAACACACGGAGGAAAAACGGCCTCTGCTTTTGCCGAAGAAGAACCCTCAGCATCACTAGATCGCTTGTCAGCATCTGACCTCGCCTCGCCTGCGACTAGCCCTCAGACGAAGGAGAGCAGCGGCGACAGCTAAGAGGAGTTGCCGAAGAGAGAGGAATTTTCTCGGCAATTATGTCCTTTTCCAACAAACTCGCGAGCGCTAACTTCACCGGCTTGCCGAGGGATGAATCTGCCAGATGCCGGGCATACCAAGAGGCCAGACTTTCGCCGGCACGGTTCTCGCCATAACGGATGCCGGCCTCCTGAACTATGCGCAAAGGCGTCTTGGACGAAGAATCAAGACTTTCCCGGCACAGCCTCTTCGGTGTTTTTCGCAGCCTGTAGCGGCTAACGACTTCAGGCTCACCCTAGAGTCACTAGACCCAGAGGAAATCACAATAGTTGAAACCATAATGGGAGAAACTCTAACAGGCATAACCAAATTGGATCTCACATTTATACAAAGACAACCGAAGTACAGAGCAAACAGATGACGTCACCTACGACCAACAACAAATTGCCATCTGTCAAACTGATAGATACGAATCAATTGGTCATTAAAGCAAGTCAACAATGAAACCCCCTGGCCCACCACGAGTTTCTTAGGGCAAAAAACGAGAAGAAACACCTGGGAACAGGAGAACCAGAAAGAAAGAAACAACCTCAAGACGCAAGCAATCAGGGTTGATTTCTGGGGCAAAAGAACATCGTTCTCATTCATTAAAGAGCCGGGTAGTGACCGGCATTACAAGATCGCCGAGGAAAAGGATCGGCAACAAAAAAAAAAAAAAAAAAAAGAGAGACAACAACAGCACTACAATCCACAGCACTACAATCAAGCTTGCCGACCAAAATGATCAGCACCAACATCCCTCCTAAGCTCGTTTCTCAGAAACCCATAAAACTCAAACAGCCGGTCTTGCCGACCCCTAAGCTCGGCAACACGAGCCTTCTCATCATCCAGTTCCGCCTGGACGGCCACAACCCGCCGCTCAGCTTCATGAAGGTCCAGAACAAGAGATCCCAAGCTCCCAAGACTGGTCTTAAGACTTTCCTCATATTCCGCACGGTTTATTGTCCCATCGAGTCCCCGGCCATAACGTGGATGACCTTCAAAACCCGGAGGGGGCGAGACACTCCTCTCAAGCTTGATCTCTTTACCCTTGGAAGATAAGGGAGTTCGGCGAGCTGAAGTACCTCCATCGGCCGCGCCACTAGAAGAAGGAAGCCCTAGGACTATCTGCCGGGGAAGTACTGAGTGGCCGGGGGCATCCAGAGCCACACCAGTCGCCACTGAACGCCGGCCTGTCTGGTCGGCAAAAAGAAGAAGCAAGCCGAGGACGCTTGCCAGACCCGCCTTGCCGTGCCTCGTCAGACGAATTTGCCATTTTCAAAGTGTTGAAATTCCTGATACCAATACTAATGGAAGAGCAGAATCTAATTGCACAAATCACGTACGGACAAAAAGACCAGCATTTATATAGAAAAACGGCCCAGACTCAAAGAAGACGAAACGCCTCCTTCGAGTGCATTAATTGTCAGAACGCTTTGTCTCCTATCGATTCCACAAAACCGTTCCTGAGGGGCAAATGTTATGACCTAAAATATCCGGTCAGACCCAATGGATCATTCTCCGCTTTCGTGGACCCTGATGGACCTTCTGTAAACTACTGATTCAAGAGGCGGCCCTGTGGATACACTTGTCAAGCAGGGACTAGGCCAATTAGCTCCTCCTATCTACGGATGCCACGTGTCGCCTGGAGATTGCCCTAGGACCCGTGAAATCCGCACCTATAAATACAGTTATTTCAGGTATGAAAAAGAGGACTCTTTTTCCCAATCAATCAGTTCATCTATTACCTAATAGAGAGAATACTGACTTAAGCATCAGAGCGGGGATCCCGGAAATCCCCTCCGGGCTAGTGACATATTCTGCTTCTTGCAGGTATCATACAGCTCAACTTCCGGTACTCCCAGTGTTTGAGGAAAGCCCCACAACAGTTATAGGTCTTCCCAATTGCAGGATCTTATAGGAAACTAGAGGAATTTGGTGATTCTCTTCTTTGATGACATGCGTCTGGCTGTAAATATCTGTACCAGTTACAAAAGCAATTTCGAAGTTGTCTTTTCCTTTGCTGCTAGTCTTTTACTAGAGAATAAAGATGCAACATATAATTGTCGAAAAGTTCAACAGAGATGGACCCATATGCAGGTGGACCCTTAGAAACTGATGTAGCAGGATTCTTACAAGTAACTCTATTGGTTCTAGAGTATAATAAACGAGTTTCTTCTTCCCCCAGCTACAATCATTTTTTGCATCAGTTTTTCAGTAGCTTCTGAAATGTTTGTAAACAGCCTCCACTTGTCTGTGAACAGCCTCCATTTTGACAACCCATCATGTAATTTTCTCATATCAGCCAGTTCCTTTCTTGCCTTATTTTCTTCACTATCTCACTAAAAATCTTCTCTTGCCATGATCCGGGGGCGGTTGCTGATTAGATCGAGAAGATGATTAGGATTCCTTGTGGGAAGAAGCCGATGGTGAGAAAAGGGATAATTGGTCCTTGGAGTATTGTGTACTCCAAGGAGGAGGGGTTTTGGGATTGGGGAGGACAGTTTTGAAGACCATGACTTCAGGGCTCATGGGATTAGTCGAGCACAGCCTGGACACCTAGTTATCAGAAGAACAGGTTTGAAGAACATTGCACAGGGAAGAGATTACCCTAGGAAACTGATTCCCTTTGGCATAGAATCATCTTAAGTATGAGTTACATCTGAATGGGTGGGATTTCCATAGTGCTTGAGCTGCCACACAAGCTTGTCCTGGAAGTGTTCCATGTGTCTGCGTTTTTCTTTCCTCAGATTTCTCTTAAGCTGGGAAATGGTTTTCGGATCAGGTTTTAGGAGGGCATATTTTTTATGGGTCACATCTGAATGGGTGCGATTTCCATAGTGCTCGAGCTTCCACACAAGCTTGTCCTGGAAGTGTTTTATGTGTGCGTTTTTCTTTCCTCAGATTTCTCTTAAGCTGCAAGATGGTTTTCATATCAGGTTTGAGGAGGGCATATGGCAAGAGCAGCCATTTTGTGAGAGATTTCTGTGCCGGTACCAGCTGTCATGCAGGCATGAGGGTCAGGTCTCTCATTTTCTCAGTGTAGACAACTCTTAGGATCTTTCTGAGTTTTATTTGCCGTTGACAGGTTCGTGGAACCTGTATTTGCGGAGGTCCTTTCAGGAGTGGGAGTCTGGGAGATGAGGATGTTACCTCCTTGCTGGAGTTTCTAGAGACAGTGCAGCTTCTGGATAGGGACGATTCTAGGAGATGGATTGTTGATTAATTTGGAGTGTTCTCCTGCAGATATTGTTTTCAGCAGTTTGGTCTGCCATCACAACAGCCTAACTTCCCTATTGCGAGGTGATTGTGGAAAGCGAATGACCTGCCAAAATATGGGGTTTTATGTGGATGGTGGTGTTGGACAGGATTAGTAGTTTAATATTAATGACTAGGATTAATACTAATGACTTGCGTCAGCGACTCAGCGCCGAAGGCCAAATCCAGCCCTGTCACCTGATATTTGTATGCTCAGTCGGGCTAGCACTTAGCAGTGACTCCTCTGAGTTGTGAAGTTGTGCAGACTCTTTGGAGCAGATTATCTGATATCATTGGTGAGGTTTGGGAGTACGTTATGGAGTTCCTGCAAGCAAGGTGTGTGGGACTTTTTGGGGGGGGGGGGGTGGAGAGGAATGTTGCTGGTGGACGATTTTTGCAGTGCTTTGGTGTATCTGGCTAGAGAGGAATGTCAGGTCTTTTCTGGTATTTCTATGTCGTTGATTTGTTTTGGGATAGGGTGGTCCACTTAGCTTCCTTGTGGGCTAAGGCTGCTGGGTGTTTACACATCCTATTACACATGTTATGCTTCATTCAGCTGGCTCGTAAATAGACTCCTTGTCCTCTTATGGTGTAATTCTGTTGAGTAAGTCTTGTTGAGACCAACTGAAATAAAATGGGATTACTATTTAGATATTTAGGGGTCACTTTCTAGGAGGGTGACCCTTATTTCACTAAAAAGTGACCATCGTCTCACCCATGGAATTAAATAGCGGCCGCTACGCGACGCGACGACCGCTATGTAAAGGATTTTGAGCTCGCTGCGACGCGTTTTACCGCGTTGCGAAGTTGAGAAGTCATTCACGCCGCAACAGCCGTTACGGCCGTTACATTATGCGAAAGCGACGCTTTTTACCGTTACTTTTCCGATATGATTATTAAGTTGTTATCATTTTACTTTATAACTCTGTTAATAGTTTCTTTTAACTAGTATTATCTATTTTATAATGAATTTGAATACATATTATGTTCGAATTATGATGGTAAAGCAAAGATTCCAAAATGCAAGTTTTTGTGAATTCGGTTTTGGTTTTTGTTTCTATTACTATTACTGTTACTATTACTTTCTCTTTTTTCTGAAATAAACTATTTGTGAAAGTTATATCCATACATCATTATTAGAAAGTTACATAGTCCTTCCTCACTTCTGCAGAATGTAAAAATGAGCTAGTAATTAATGTCCCCGTCTAAATATTTAGTCTTGCTAAGAGAGACATTTTGGTTTTCTTTGGGGCAATGAAGGGAGTATTTGTAATACAAAGAGTACCGGTCATTTGGTTGCATTTAGAGTTCCATAGTTGTATTATATGCTCCATGATTATTGGAGTTGCTAATTTGCTATGGTTCTGCCAATTAATGTAGATCCTATCTGTTTGCTGATTATTGCTTTTTAGACCGTTTTTGACTGATTCATATGCCATCTTGATAGCAATGACGTTTCTAATAATGATCTCCTAATATCTTTTAAGCCATGTGCATACTTTATTCGTGATCTTATCTGTCATACTTTGCAGGGCAATAAAGAAATTGAAGACTCAGTCTGAGTCATCATTGTTATCTGCACTACGATTAGATAGAAGGGAGAAAATAGTGGAATTGGATGGCACAGTAACAACCCAACCAGTTCTTCAACACGTAGGAATGTCTACGTGGCCTGGTGAGCTGTTTGTAATAATCAAATTTTTTACACGCATAATTGACAACACTTCCATTGAAGAAGATTCTTCACTTTGAATGTTGAAACTAGATATTGACACAAAAACAGAATCTTATGAAAGTTCCCCTCCGCCGCAAAGAAATCTAAAAAAATGGTTGTGTTGTAACTCGATATGCTTTCTAATAATTATATTTAAAATAGTTAGCATCAGAAGTCAAATATGGACGAGCTTTTTGGGATAGAGGCAGTGCTATTTTCATGCTCAAAATATATGTTGCCCATATCTGTACTGATGCTTTCAGCTAACGGACTGCGCTTATGCAAATGTTCAACTAAGTCCTTATATTTTCCCTCGACTTTTGCTCGTTCAATGCAGGGAGGCTAATTCTGACTGATCATGCACTTTACTTTGAGCCACTAAAGGTCGTCTCTTATGACAAAGCTATACGATATGACCTTGCAGACGATTTGAAGCAGGTTGTGAAACCTGAATTGACAGGTCCATGGGGCACTAGGCTTTTTGATAAGGCTGTCTCATACAAGTCTATATCCCTGTAAGAAAAAAATTGCATATTCATTAGGTGTATGGTTTATGCTTTTGTGTTCATTAGATTGTGATTTACGCACAGAAAAACATTTATCCTTCAGATATATGTTTAGTGTAACTGTTGACATGTATTCTACTGATTCTATTTTACCATTATGTTTCAGACCAGAAGCGATAGTTATGGAATTTCCGGAGCTTAAAGGGCATAGTCGGCGAGACTATTGGTTGGCTATTATACAGGAGATTTTGTTTGTTCACAGATTCATACGCAAGTACAAAATAGTTGGTGTAGAACGTGAAGAAGCACTTTTGAAAGCTATACTTGGGATTCTGCGATTACAGGCCATTCTAGATATGAGTTCAATAGGTCCTGTACGCTGTGAAGCTCTTCTCCTTTTCAATCTTTGTGATCATCTCCCTGGTGGTGATATGATACTAGAAACTCTGGCAAACATGTCTATGTCAAGGGAATCAGACAGGACTAATAGTCCTCGACTGAAAAGTGGCTTGTATTCTAGTTCAGCTTTAGCCATCGCTGCTAATTTAGGATTTGGAGTTGGTTCTAGTGATCTTAGTAATCATTCCCTTCTTGTGGGTGAGATTGCAGTTGGGGATATGACTCTGCTAGAGAAGGCAGTGAATGAATCTAGGAGCAGCTATGAAAAGGTTGTCCTAGCCCAAGAAACAGTAAATGGAGTAAAAGTTGATGGTATTGATACCAACTTGGCGGTGATGAAGGTACTATTTTATATTATTTTATTTGAGTTTACCATCTCCCTTGCAATAACGGATACTAGTAAATTGGCAATGTTATCAGTTGAACCAAGGTCACTGCCAAGCTAATTTGGTAAACCAGCTTATTTGGAAGCAGTTGCATGATGTTTCTAGGCAATTACAGTATTGGCTATACATATCGGAAATATTCTCTCTTCTAGGCGACTAGTTAGGGGTAAGGCTGCGTATATCTGGACCTCCCCAGACCCCGCCCTAGGCGGGATACTTACTGGGTTGTTGTTGTTGTTGTACAATATTGGCTATACAAACGAATGGAGTAATTGTGACAAGTAGAACTCAAGTTTTAATGGGTTTGGTCACCAGTAAGCTGAACGATGTTGGTTTATGTTCCTGTCGTATAATTTGTTTTTGGATGAACTGCTTTCTTTATGCATGTCCATGGATGTGAGGGTTATCTCATGATTGTTCATTGACATTCTGTCTATGCTTCCTGGATGTAATAGCTGTTTATATTCTCAAAATATTTCTGTTTACCTACTTTTTCCATAATTTTTTTCAGGAACTACTTTTCCCTGCTGTAGAACTTTGCAAGTTTCTCTTTTCTCTGGCTTATTGGGAGGAGCCCTTGAAGTCTACGATTTTCTGTGTGGCCTTCACATATGCTATTTTTAGGTAAGTTCTGGGACTAAACCTTTTTTTTTATTTTATTTTATATATTTATCAATTTCCTTATATAAAAATAAAACAAAAAATGAATCGTTGCCCAATTCAAGGGCAGGCTTGCCTCAATCTTTATTCAGTTGGCTATTTGATTGCGTAAAGCCGTAAGCATCTAGGACCTAGGTGCTCCAGCCTTTAATGAAGAATGATAAGTAGTAGGGCATGGGAAATTGTTTTATCTGAATCATGGGATTAGTATACGTTTCTGCGTTCTCAGGTTTTAGTGTTTCTTGGTGTATTTCATCTTCCTTATATATTAGTATATATGAGTAATCCCCTTTAAAATATATAAGAAACAGTAGCCAAGGCTTAGATCACTAGACCTAGGTTGTGAACGTCAAATCTGCAGATAAAGCACAAATTGAATGTGAGGGTGGCTATCAGGATATTGTTAAAATTTCATAGTATGTGGATGACTATAAATTCAACAAGTTTTTTTCTTCCTGTGTATTTTTCGTAGTATTTCTCCTTGATAACTTATTGACTATACATTTGCAGGGGATGGCTTGTCTACATTCTTGCCCTGCCACTGGTCTTGGTTGCTGCTTTTATGGTATTGACACGGTGGTTTAGCCAAGGCCGACCCCTTGTAGAGGTCAAGGTAATAGCTCCCCCACCGAAGAGTGCCATGGAACAGCTTTTGGCAGTTCAGAATGCAATTTCTCAGGCAGAAGAGTTCATCCAATATGGAAATATTATACTTCTCAAGATACGTGCCTTGTTGTTGTCCATTTTCCCTCAGGTTTTGATCCCTGCCTTCGTTTTTTCTTCTTTGATTCTGCATTTGCCGCTCGTAAATGCCCCCCCCCCCCCTCTCTTTTTCTGGCTTTAAAGTGCTTAGTGTTATCGATAAATTGATTATAAACTTGTGTGTTTGTTCTTTGGTGAGTAGGCTAGTGAGAAATGTGCAATAGTGCTTCTACTCATGGCTGTGGTGATGGCATTTGTACCAATGAAGTACACAATACTACTGAGCTTTCTAGAAGCGTTCACGAGGTATTCACCTTTAAGGAAAGCGAACACAGAGAGATGGGAGAGGAGATTTAGAGAGTGGTGGTTTAGCATTCCTGCAGCCCCTGTTGCACTTGAAAGGGACAATGAAGATAAGAAACGAAAATAGTAACATACTCCATATAATAGGCTGTTGTAAATTAGTACAGTAAAGTGTGTGTTGTTTGTAACAAAGTTTTGTGCTAATAAAGGTGTTTTGTAGTCTGCAATGGGTATATCGAGAAGTGTAAAGTTTAGCTGTATAAAGAATAATGGTTCTCTTTGCTCCTATCTTCCCCGTGCTTACTGTAAACTCGTCGCTAATGCTCAGTCAGTGGGTGAACCTTGTGCTCCAAAGGATCATCACGTCTAGATGAGGGCTCACCAGAAGCTGAGCTCGGTAAATACTCCCTTCCTTTCATTTCCAACTTGTGCTCCACACCAGTTAGTGGTCTACTTCCATTTTCTTTTACTAGGGAAACTTTGGTTCACGATATCCTTCGAGTCATATGCGACTCCCTTCACGGATCTTTTGGCATAGAGTGCATTCGAGTTAAAATGATGGTCCAACGGTATGCCAAGAACCAGTAGAAGAAGATCTACAATTCTCAACCCGTGTAAAAGACATCAGATACTCCCATGAGAAACCTAAAGCATAATAACTCTTTTCCCCTCAAAAGTCAAAAATACAGAGCTAAATTGGAGAGTCTGATAAAAAATTTGAGTCAGGCCTTTGAGGGAATATGCAACAAAATTAAGGTTTAAAGACAACTTAACATGGAGGTATTAGGTTTCATCCTCAAGAGTCAGAGCTCAGAGGTAATCCAATGGAGCGAAATCTAGGGGCTTTATCGTACTTTGAAAAACAACATTAAATTTTCGAAGTTGGTAGTTGTTTGCACTGCATCCATTGTTTCTAAGGAGTGTTCTGTGAGCTATTGACTTTAGCTGAAAAATGTTGTTTGCATGTTCTACCGTTTCACATTATATTGATCCTGCATAGAGTATCATTTCTTTCCCTCTGGAACACAACCCCAGGGTTATAACTTATAACTTACCCTTCTCATTGAGCCTGATTTCTGGACATCCACACATGAAACATTATTGCAGCCATGTAGCCATCACTGGCCAAAGTGCTTGTCTACGGCTACTGAATCTCGACATGTTCCATTTTCTTATGGCTTGTCGACATTGCTACAAATTACAATCACTAACTTCTATGCTACAAAATTTAGTCGGTCGTCCAACAACCATCCTGCTGAAGTCACAGCAAAAGTAAAGGTGATCAGAGCTTTTAGATGCTTGTGTGCATATCAGATACAATCATCATAATTAACAGATCTTAATTTTAAAAAGCTGCATCTGCTCTGAAGTTCATATGATGCATCATCTGCCAAAAAATATACAGGTGCTTGAACAGTCAGGCGGTTTCAGACCATACCCCCCCATCTTACAGTACACATTATGTGCGACAAAGCCACTTCTAATCAGAGGCTATTCAGTATACCCTTAAGTCTTAAGACCCAGCATCACAATTCACAAACATAGCGAGCCAGTTAAGTAGCATATTCTATGACTGACTAGCATCAACCAGACAACCAGACACTAGTAAGTCCACCAAGAGGACTTCAATTACACATGGTTAACCCATTTAACCCAAGGAAGATTAACCTTCAAAGCAAAATACCAGATAGATTTTCGCTATAGCAGCATCACTCCGTCCAACACTGCCTATGACATCCAAGCCCCCTGTATGCTTACAAACCAGGTGTCAGGTGTCAGGTGACATGCCACATAAAGTCCCTATATCAAAAAACTTCTCTTATCATCTTAGAAAACCAAATACTTGTTTCCCGTCATATCATCCATTCCCCGCTTTCCAACTTTGAGTAGTAGATCCAGCATAAAGCTTGTAATTAGTGTATATAGTAATATATGTAAGCATATTATCAACAATTCGTGTACATAAAGTCACTTCAAAACACAGGAATTAACTTCCTGCAGGAAGTGACTCCCCCCACAACTTAATATTGAGGTATTAGGTTCCATCCTCAGAGCTCAGAGGTAATCCAATGGATAGAAATCTAGGGGCTTTATCATACTTTGGAAAACAACATTAAATTTTCGAAAGTTCTTAGTTGTTTGCACTGCACCCATTGTTTCTAATGAGTGTTCTGTGAACTATTGACTTAACTGAAAATGTTGTTTGCATGTTCTACCATTTCACATTATATTGATCCTGCATAGAGCATTATTTCTTTCCCTCTGGAACACAACCCCAGAGTTATAACTTTCCCTTCTCATTGAGCCTGATTTCTAGATATCCACACACGAAACACTATGGCAGCCATGTAGCTAGCCCACCACTGCTCAAAGAGATTGTCTACGACTACTGAATCTGGTCATGTTTCATTTTCTTATGGCTTGCTACAATCACTAACTTCTATGCTACAAAAGTTAGTTTGGTATACAGAATGTTTGTAGCCATTATAATAATTTAAGTCAGTCGTCGTTCAACAACCATTTTGCTGAACTTACAGAAAAAGTAAAGGTGCTCAGAAGTTTCAGACGCTTGTGTGCATAGCAGACACAAATCGTCATAATTAGCAGATCTTGATTTTAAAAGCTGCATCTATTCTGAAGCTTATATGATGCATCATCAGTTAAAACTATACTGGTTCTTGGGAACAGTCAGGCGGTATTAGACCATACCCCCCATCTTACAGTACACATATATTTGCCACAAAACCCCTTCTAATTACAAGTTACTGAGTTAAGTCTTAAGACCCAGCCTTCATGATTCACAAACATATATAGCGAGAGTTAATAATTAGCATATATCTCTTACCTATCAAAGTTGCTTCCATGACTGATTAGCATCAACCAGACACTATTAAGTCCCCCAAGAGGACTTCAAATACACATGGTTAACACACTTAACCAAAAGAAGACAATCCTTCGAAGCAAAATTTCAGATATATTTTCCCTATAGCAACACAGTCTATGACATCCATGCCCCCTGCATGCTTATAAACTAGGATGCCACAGAAAGTCCCTTTCTTATATATCATCTTAGAAAACCAAATGCTTAGTTGCTGTCAGACTCAGCCATTCGCCGCTTTCCAACTTCAAGGAGTTGGTTCAGCATTAAGCTTGCAAGTAGTGTATATAGCAATATATGTAAGCATATTATCGACAACGAATGTACATAAAGTCACTTCAACATACAGATTTGCATATGTATATAAATGTTCATATTTGTAAAGTGATCAAGTTTATTTGATCACGCACGGTACATATATCGGCCTTCTGCAAAATCCTGTACTGTGCATAACATAATCTAAACTATTTATCAAACCGACAAATAGATTGAATTACAACCTTAATGTGAAGTGTAATCACTGCACAGAAGAGGGGAAATGAAATGATTTACATCCAAAAACAATCAATTCAAATATATTCAATTGTTACAATGAATGCAAAATGTTACATGTATGTAGTATGTCTTATTGAAAAAAATCTATAGCTAACAATCCGCCAGCTAACTTACTGCAAGGGAAATGATGAAAATATTGCTAAGGATCCAAAATTATTTGATCATGAAAAAACCAACTCAAAACTGTAACTGATCCTATGTATATCTGTCTATAACTAGAGCTTTAACTAATGTGATTATTGTAAGGCAAATTAAAATCAATGTGATCATAGAGAGCAGGATCCGCACCACAGCATAACAAATCTGCAGAAATGGCCATGTTGTAGAAGGGCAAACTGGGAAACAAAGGGCTTGGAGGTGGGGCCGCCGGTGGCGGGTCGAAAAGTGGGGGACCCACACAAGAACTCAGCTGGCCCACACCAACCTCCCCTGTGTTACCACTGCTACAATTCTCGTCCGTAATCACGGATGATGATTCATTATCATCATTGTTGTTGTTATTATTATTATTATTATTATTATTATTATTATTATTATTATTATTATTATTATTATTATTATTATTATTATTACCTGGGGTCGCAATCTTAACCATAGGTTTATGATCGCTATACGGCATATGGGGGGACCCTCGGTCCCTAAAATTCTTGTTGGAGCCGGGGTCCTCCTCGCGGTCCGAGGTTGCCACATCGGACCGTGACATGCCGGTGAGTTTTTGAACCAAGGCCATGAAGTCCTTAGGATTGGTATGAATGACTTTGGGGGGGGTGGGTGTAGATGATCACCGGTCCTCGCTGTTGGTGGTGGTTGGGCTTATTAGGCCCCCCGGCCCCCACAAGCGAGGACACGGATCCGGATGATGATGAGGAGGTCGGGGATAATAATGATGATGATTTCTTGATAACATGGGACTCTGTGTGCATCTTCAACAATGGATTACATACACCTTTATTATATGATCCATTATTGTTATTGCTATTGTTGTTGTTGTTTGTGTTGTTGTTGTTTAAGGTTGTTGTTGTTTCTCTCTTCACAAGGTGGTGGTGGTCATGGTGGTGGTGATCTGATTGAAATTGTGTAGGACTCATGCTTTAATTTTTAGCATAAGAAAAAAAAAATCCTTAAAGCTGGCAAAACAGAACAACAATGCCTAAAATAGAAGTCTTATAGTTTTACTAGGATTCTCTATTGATGAGTGGTAGGAATGAAGGTTGGTATTTATAGGTAACAAATGGAACCTAGCTAAGCTCTAAGAAAAACATAATTATTATTCTATTTATTTCATGATAAACGTGCTGAAAATGAGAAATTAAATAAATGAAATTTTGTTTTGTTTTAATGGAATTATGTTTTTTTTTTTTTTGATTGGTTAAATGGGATTGATAAAGGAGATGGAGAGTGTGGCTGTTAAAAGTTGGAGAGGTTCTCGGGAAGAAGTAGGTAGCAGCTCCCAAGATGTTGTGATCCCATGATTTGTCGGCTGCCAATAACAATAGACATATGGATCTATAATTCTTAACCTTTTTTGGGGGGAATAAATCTTAACTTAAATAATAATGACAATGTGTGCATGCAAATTATATTTTGTACCTTATATGTCGCACCAGCCAAAGTTTTATAAGTAAAACATTAAAAAAAAATCTTATATTAAAGGAAAATATTTGGGGGGATTTTTTTTTTTTTGGAGTAAAGGAGCTGAGGAAAAGTTTTTTTTTTTTTCTTTTTTTGAATTGGAAGGCGTTAAGTACGCCCAAACAAAAATAATAAAGATTAAACAAGAGTCATTCTAGGCTTCGTGAAGTTTTTTTTTTTTTTTTTTTTTTTTTGGTGAATTGAAAGGCGTTAAGTACGCCCAAACAAAAATAAAAAAGATTACACAGGAGTCATTCTAGGTTTCGCGACCCCTATTAGGTCCTTAAAAAGTGCACTCATCATAGAGGGGATGGGGTCTCAAATTCTTGATACAAGTCAGGAATAACTAAGCTATGATTTGCAAGCCAATCTGTAGCTGCATTTGCCTCTCGATACACATGTTAAAGTTTGACGCTCCATGCCTTGGTAGTGATTATATCCTTGCATTGCTCCAAGATGAAATAATGAGGACTGAACCTTGGCGTAGGCTCTCTAATCATGTTATAAGCAAGCTCTGAGTCAGTCTCAACCACCAATTTCGGAATATTAAGTCGTCGGGCAATCCGAAGTCCATGAAGGATAGCCATGATGAGCTCTGCCATAAGTGACGTGCCAAACCACATTTTGGCTGTAAATGCTCGCATGTACCATGTTAGCTAGACATGTTATAACTTATAAGTAATATGTACCATGTCTTTGATATATGACTAGCTCACTACCAAGCAGGATAACCTCCCAAATACTTTCAACGAGTGGCTTTCCTTATTGACATTTCCTTTTAACAAATCTTTATGTGTTAGATGAGTTAGATTTCATTTATTCCTTCATAAAAATCACGTTAGACAAGATTTTTTTAGGTAAGGTGTAAAGAGTTACTCACATATTAGCGGACTAATTAACCATCTAAGATATGTGTATAGTTTTCAACAATTAATGTTGATTGACGTACGACGTAACTAGTGTTACTCTCTCTCGATCGAATATCCTCTACGATATGTTATAGTGTGTTCCCAATTTATTTAAACTTTTTTTGATAAAAGTAACATAACAACTGACTGGCTTACAGAGCAAGGTTACATTCATAATCCTAGGATCGGATGAGTTAGGTTTTATACTTAATCGAATTGAAGGCTTGAAGCTTCCCTCTTTGCTTCTAAACTCGAGAGAGATAACAAACTTGTGAGATAAATTTAATTTGGTTTTCTGGCCAAGTGTACGCTTGCTTCTTTGTAGGAGTAGGACTCTCTTACTGCCAATCGCAAGATAAACATGCATACAGCTTGTTATAGGAACCCTTAGAGCACAGTAAGTCTAAAGAAACATTTTCACTTATTAAACCCAAAATTGTTTAATATAGACTTCCTAAAAAAAAATGTTCATGCCTAAACATTTATTACTATTAAGTTTTTCTATTAGGAAACAATTTTCATCTAGTTGACGACCTGAGATGGCAAATTGACAACCTCACTCACATCCGTAGAATATCGACTTTATCTAGCCCTGTTCTTTTCATCGTTTTTATGTGTATTTTGTTTCGTTCTGCATCCTACCGCAATTTCTGTTCCGTTCCGTTCCGTTCTGTTTTGCGTCGCTCCGTAATTTCCGTTCCGTTCCGTACCACAAGTTATATTTATTATTCCATTCCGTCCCGCGCGCTGCAATTTTTGTTCCGTTCTGCTCCGTGCTGCAATTTTCGTTCCATTCCATTCCGTTCCGTTCCTCACCGTTCCGCATCATTCCGTGACAAGAATAAGGCCCTGTTCTTTTCGTCGATTCCATGCTGCATTCCGTTCCACTCCGTTCCGTTCCGTTTCAATCCGTTCCGTTCCGTTCCGCATTCTGTACTTCATTTTGTCTCACATTTTTTTGAATTACCCGCGCCGCGCCGTTCCGTTCCATTCCATTCCAATCCGTTTCGTGTTGTTCTATTCCTCACCGTCCCGCACCATTCCGTTAAAGAGAATAGGGCCTAAATCGAAATAAATGGATATAGATCGAATATGGATGTATTTGGATGGACTCTTGGACTTTTGTTAGTAGATCCTACACTAAATGTTGTGCCGGCCTCAAAGTTTTAATCTAATATATACATAGATTTTTGGTATAAGTCTTGGTGAGCTGATAAGTGTCACTCTCCAATTGGCTTATACTCAAGATATTTAATTAAAAATTTTTTTTCTTTTTTTTATTAGATGAGTTATGGTTTGGATAGTTATTAAACATAAATGAGGCCCTGTTCTTTTCGTCGTTTCTATACTGCATTCCGTTCCGTTCCACACTGCGTTGCAATTTCCGTTCTGTTCTGCACCACACAGTAATTTCCGTTCTGTTCCGTACCACACAAGTTATATTTATTATTCCATTCTGTCCCACTCTGCAATTTCCGTTCCGTTCCACACCGCGCTGCAATTTCTGTTCCGTTCCTCACCATCCCGCATCATTCCGTTAACGAGAACAGGGCCTGAGTCAAATTAATACAGGGTGTTAATGATTTTTATTAAAATAATGTCATTATTTGAGTAGTTAATACAAATAATGAAAAAAATAATAAAAACCAAAAACTCATATGAGTATAAATAATGAAAAATTAATAATAACCAAAAATTCATTTGAGGCGGCAGAGTTTTTGTTAAAAAAATAATAAAAGTATTAATTAGTACCAGTAGAATAAAAATTATTAAATTTTATTTTTACAAAATAATATTTTATTTTTTATTTTAGAATGAAATAGATTTTAAACATTTTAATTTTTGCATTGAGTTTTGGATAAGATCGCAGGTAAAGTTCATTGTCATGTAATGATTGGTTATTTTTTATTTTTTATTTTATTTTTTGTTATGTAGAGTACTGAGTTGCGATTAATAAATATCGTACAATAATCGCTATGGGTGGTTCATCTTACTTTATGCAATCTAAAAAAAATATATACGAACATTTTAACGTTTTCAGTTGTTAACTAATTAGCTAATGTAAGGATGGAAGATTTGACTATTACTTGTTTATAATAAATTCTATTTGCATTAGAAAAACAAAATATAATTAGGTATAGATGATGAATATTTGTGGGAATAGATGCATGCAATATAATAAGGGCTACATAGTTGTGGGTATAAGCGTTGGTAACTATAATTATCACATCTTAAACTTTTATTATTATTATTTTTTGAGAAGGTGACTGGTTAGTCCTTCCAATTTTTTATATCCAATGAAAGTTAGACTTTAAACTTTTAAATTCTAATTAGCGAAAGACACATTAATGGACAATTAGAACGGATCAAACCGGTTAAGGGTATAATCACCCGTTTAATATGTGACTAAAATTTTCAAGGATATGATGAATTAAATAAAGTGACAAGCAGGGTCACATTTAGAGTGACAATTTATTAGGTTATATATATGTGAGGTACAACGTAGAATGACAGGCTAGGTGACTAGTAATTAATAGATATTATTATTTTATTATTTGAGGAGATATAGATATTTTTGGAGATAACCTAACTAATTATGTAAAATATTCATTTTAGAATAATAATTACTTAAAATAATAATGCAATTTTGGATGTAAAATATTAATTGGGCTGATGATTTAAAATGCCTAATTAATGTATGGGTTGTTTTGGATCCAATTAAATTAATTGGGCCAAAATAAAAGAAAGAAATTGGGCTTGATTATTTTCGGACTGGCCGAAAATAATTAAGGCCTAATTAGGGCCATTATTTTCGGCCAAGAGTTGAAACTATGGAGCAAAATCAGTTTTTATTTTGTGAAAATTATTTCCTAAAAAGGTGGATTTTGGGAGGGTTTGACTGGTTATTAGTTTGGGAAGTTGAAGGAGAAAAGGAAGGAGTAGAATTAGGGATTTGGTTTTCTAATTGGACTCAACTTCCTCACTCATCAACTTAACATAGACAAAACAAAACAAAAAAAGTCACTCATCTCTCACTCTCTCAAACTCACGCACGGACACACGAAGGAGGAAGAAAGAGAAATTTCAACACTCTTTCACAATTCATCCTATTGCTCAATTTTAAACCTTTTTGATTCCAAGTAAGTGTTTTAATGCCTTTTGATTAATTAAAATTGTGTTTTTGATTCAAATTCATTATTTTTGATAAACACTAATTTGTATGAGTAAACCCTAATTTATGTTTTGCCTAGGGTTTGCTAGATTCTATTGTTTTTGTATGATAGAATCATGATTAGGGTTTGGTTTGTTGTTTTATTGAAATTGAATCAAGTTTGAGTTCAAAAGGTTAGATCTTTGTAATTTAATTAAATCTGAAAATTTATTAATTGTGGATTTAATTAGATTAGGGTTTGTTAAATTTAATTAACAAAAAAAAATAAAATTGGGTGGTGCAACACGGCAACACCGGGTTGCTGGCCGTGCGGCCAGCAGCTGCTGCCCGGCGCCATCAGCCACCGCTGGCGATGGTCAGCGGTGGTGATGAGTGGTGGTGATGGTGGTGTTTTGGTTTTGACTTGTTGACTTGTTTTTAGCGTTTTGGAAAGTTTCCTAATTTAGTTGTGTAAATTATTTTTGGACACTTTGAGCATGCACGAGTAACAAAAAAATTCCAGCAACTTAATTAATTTAATTAAGGGTACTAAATCATATTTAAAGTTTAATAAAGTGGTTTAGAAGTCAAGGTATTGACTATTGTGTATTGTGGATTTGTTAGGGCTCGTTGACCGCGCTTGAAACGTAAGGAGCTTACGTTGTTTGCTTGTTGGACTTGCCTTATTTTAAAGGTAATTCATGTCTAGATGAATTATGTAATCTCTTTGTCATAATTCAAATCTATTGGGATTTGTATTCATTTGTCTAGTATTGGATTGAGAATGTGAATTCATATTTGGACTTGTGAGTATTTTGAAAATGGATAATTAATGTTTATTTCCTTGTGATAATTCGTATAGAATTATATGTTAGTGAATGCATGTATAATGTTGGAAATTTACTTTGTGTAGCAATGTCTACTTGTTAATATTCATGTGAGGAGATGCATATTTTATTATTGGTTATTGAACAAAAGTTATAATAATAATTGTTCAATTGTAATGTAGCTTAAAATTGCTATTTTTTTTGGGTATCATGTTAGTAAGCATGTGAATCATGTTAGAAGCATGTTACTTCAATAAGTTGCAATGAACTTTCGACTATTGAACTAGGTGGTTTTGAATTGAGGCCTAGATGCCATTCATGTAAAATTCTCCATCGGAAATTTGTAACCATATTGTGTTACTTGAGTGCCAAGATTATGTGTATTACTTGTTATGTGATCACCATATTAAATTGAATTGAGAGTTAAGACTTCTTTGGTAATAGATTCACCTAAGGATGCGAATGGAAATTTGTCACTTGTTACGTTGAGTGGTTCCATTGGTTATGGCCTCAATGTATTTAGTTAAAGCTTGAATCCATACAAAGAACAATTGGGCAAGTGAAGTTTTGTCGATGAAACTGTTCTTCTTGTAAACCTAAGGGTTGAGAGAGGGTATGCATACTTAGGAACATCTAGAAGTACTTCGAGAGTCATCTATACTCCGGGACGGTTGATCCCTCTTTTGCCATTGTGCACGGGACTAAGATCCTATTGAATCGACTGCGGTTGGTTTGACAATTCATGCGATTGTCTTCTCTCTAATGAACTTGGCTAATGGATAATAATAAATAATGAGATTTATTATTTGGTGATTACTGTGTCTTTAAGTTTAAAGCATGTTGTCTTTATTTTTCTTAAAGCATGATTATTATCTGTATTGGGTTAAGTATATGGACTTAACTTGGAGATTGAAATGGATTGTGTGGTTATGAATTACTCAGCGTAGCTGATTGGTTGTTTTTCTTTTTACTTGTGTTTGTTGTCCATTTCTCTTCAATGGTGGACCTATAATGAACCTATATGGAATTCGTCTATATGGGGGAGTAGATTGACAGGATTTGTAGCTCAAGGAGTAGAGCTAGTGAGAAGGCGACAAAAGAAGATTGTAAATTTTCTAAGAACATTTATTTTTCTTGTTTAGATTGGAACTCTTTATTATTTGGGATTTCTATTATTGTAACAAGATTAATTCTCTTGCATGAGAATTAATAGTTTATTATTTTTATTTCATTTGGATTATTTGTTTTAAGTTTAGTTGGAAAATTCAGTTTTTATTTAATTATCTAGTACGTACGTTTGGGGATATAAACATTTGGTTTCATTCTAACCTTGTATTTAATTTGAACATTAAATACGACGATGACGCTTCGAATTTCTTGGGTTTTTCCGCTGCAACTCGTGATTTTCAATGGTTTTAAATTGGACGGAAATTCTGGGTTTTACAAGTTGGTATCAGAGCGTATGTTACTGTCCCTAACGTACGTTTTGGTGGAAAAGTATATCGTTAAGATGTACTCATAGTTGAAAACTTAAATAGACTTAAGTTATGTGAATAAAAGCTTTGTAAGCCGAAATGAGTTGATTTGTTGTTTTACTTGTTTTGGTATTATTTGAAGTACTCGAGTGAAGTACTAACGTGTGGTTCTCGCGTGCAGATGGTGAAGCTCGAACGTCCCGTGACACCCAAGGACCCGAGGCAGCTCCGATATGACGGAGGCCGACTAGAGGAGTATTTTGACCTCGTGCGTGAGGTATTCGAGCAGTACAACGAGCGATATGGTGTTCACTCTACAACACGCTCGAAAAAGATTAAGGCCTTCCACTTCATCAATAGCTTTGCCTATGCGTCGCTCAAGTGGTACCGATTCCATAAAGAGTGGCGAATGGACTGGGAGATACGAAACGATAGGGCATACCCCTATCTGGAGACACTGGAGTCATTGATGACAAAGGCGTATGCATGGGACCGAGAGTACCCAGATATGTTTAGAGACCCCTATGATGCATACGTGGAGAACGTTGAAGGGTACGATCCATTGCTTCAGGTGGACGACCCGATGACCCAAGAGGAGGCAGACGCCGATTTAGATCGAGCACTAGCGTTCGAGAGGGACTACTTCGCCGAGGAGGCCGAGGCAGTTGCTGTCGAAGTTGAGGAAGAGCCTTTGCCTGCTGTTTCTAAGGTTCCTGCGAGGCCACCTAGGCCTAGCGCTGTGAGAGACTGGCCCATAGGCTT
Source organism: Tetragonia tetragonoides (assembly GCA_038025085.1). Lineage (NCBI taxonomy): Eukaryota > Viridiplantae > Streptophyta > Magnoliopsida > Caryophyllales > Aizoaceae > Tetragonia > Tetragonia tetragonoides. The sequence continues at coordinate 14,258,850 of CM076139.1, forward strand.
GAATGACGAGCCCAACAAGCCAATGACCCTTACTGAAGAAGAGGATGATCCAGAAGAGGAGGAACCTATGGAGGAGGACGAGGAGGACGAGGTCCAAGTGACACATATGTGTTGCTATCCTTTGAGGAATCGCGCGAAGAAAGTGTGATTCTTAGTTTCTATTTAGTTTCTATTTGAGACTTAATTTGGGCCTGCGAGCCATTTGATTTTGACATTATTGATTAGAATGTTAAATCTTTGCTTTATTCATGCTATTGAGGCTTGGTTTGGCAAGTCCTCATTTTTGAGAACAAATACTTGATTATTTGATTTATGAGATGGAATTTTTTTTGCAAGAAATTGTGTTATTTACTTGCTATCTGGAGCATGAGTATTGTGAAAGGGCCTATGAAAGAGGCATGAATGTTTTACTATGATTGTGCTTTATTTATTTTTGAGAAAGAACAAAGTCTATTGAAACTTGAGCTTGCTTGTACGCAAGACTGTGATAAGGCCATGCTTGAACGCAATAAGAGCAGGAGCCCTAGTTAGCTATTGAACTTATATATGAGTCAAGTGTATATGTTAGTTGTGAGTATCGCACCTAAGTGTGATATGGGTAGCTAATACCCTTTTATTTTGCTTTTTTTGATCCTTTAGGTTGCTAGATGCCACCTAGAAGAAATAGACAAAGAGTCGAAGATTCTAATAGCTCGATGGGAGACAATAACAACAACGTCGGGAATGGGGAGGAAATGGCGCAAGCCTTATTAGCGCAACTTGCTCAGTTGCAGCAAGCCTTGGCGCAGTCTAATGCATTCATCGCGCAGATGATGCAGAGGGAAGACACGAGGGTTACTGGGAGTGACGTCTTCGCAGCAGTATCCAAGAAGATTAAAGGGCATAATTCGGATGTGTTTGAGGGGCGCGAGGATAACGTACTTCTCGACGATTGGACGCGAAATTTGGAGAAAATATTCGCGATAACTGGGTGTCCGGAGGCACTTAAGGTAGACACTGCTATCTACTTGTTCCAGAAGAAGGCAGATTGTTGGTGGACAACCAATGGTACATCATTTAGAGCTCGTCCGGGTTTTAATTGGGAAATTTTCAAAACGGTTCTTCGAGAGGAGTTTTACCCAGAGTATCTTGAACCTTATCCAAGGGAGGATGACTGTTCAGGAATATGCTGAAAAGTTTGACGATCTTGCTCGTTTCGCAGGAGAATTAGTCTCTACGGAACATCAAAGGGCCTGTAGATTCCAGAATGGGTTGTACTGGACCATTCGTGAGTCTTTTGGGGGTTATAAGTGTCATACCGTGCAAGAGGCATACAATCGTGCTGCGAATCAAGTTGCGATTTACAAGCACCGAGAAGATGTGACTGGTAAGAAGAGAACGTTTGACGACCATCAGGGTAGTGGTGGTGAGAAGAAGGAGAAGTTCCAATGAGAGAGCAACCAGAATGGCAACAACAACAACAACAACAACAACAACAACAACAACAACAACAACAACAAGGGGAAATTTCAAGAATAGAAATGGCAAGAATGGCAATGGAAATGGCCATAAGAATAATGGGGGTTGGAAGGGCAAACCCTTCATTTGCAAGAGATGCAATAAGAATCACCCAGGACTCGATTGTGCTGGAAATAAGGTGAGGTGCTACACTTGTCAAGAGTTGGGGCATCGTTCTTTTGATTGTCCTCAGAAGGGTAAGACCGTGAACAATGGTGGGGGCAACAACAATGTTCAAACTCCTGCAGCTCAGGGTCAAAATGGGAACAATCAGGGTGGTAATCAACAAAATGGGCTGAATGGACAGGCTGAAAATATTCAGAACAATAACGGCAACCAGAACAGATATGGAGGTCGTTTGTTTGTGATGAATCAAGTACAGGCTGATGCGGCAAACAATGTGGTGACTGGTACGTTTCTTGTAAATTCTTTGCCTGCCTATGTATTATTTGATTCTGGAGCATCACATTCATTCATATCTGAAAACTTTGTTAAGAAACATGGGATGGGAGTAGTGGAGTCTTTCGAGACTAGTATTACTACTCCTACCGGAGAGGTGGTATTGTGTAAAGTAGTAAATCCTAATGTTCGAGTGAACATTGCAGGGTTTGAATTGCCTGCAGACCTGATTGAGTTTCAATTGGGAGATTTTGATGTCATTTTGGGCATGGATTGGCTGAATAAGTACAAAGCGAGAATCGATTGTAGTGAACAAAAGATATCGCTAAAAGGGCCTAGAGGTAATAGAATATCTTATAAAGGAATTGTCATTAAGGGAGGAATTGGGATTATTTCAATGTTAGTGGCAAAAATGCACATAGAGAAGGGATGTGAGTGATTTTTGTGTCACATTCAGAATATAGAGGGAGTAGATGAGGAAATCTCAAAGATTGATGTGGTCAATGAGTTTTCGGATGTCTTTCCAAAGGAGATCCCTGGTATGCCACCAGTAAGGGATACTGTGTTTCAGATTGACCTAGTTCCTAGAACAGGTCCGATTTCGAGGGCACCGTATAGAATGGCACCTTTAGAGATGAAAGAACTAAAGGAACAACTGGAAGAGTTGTTAGAGAAATGGTACATTAGACCTAGTGTGTCACCGTGGGGCGCACTAATTCTATTTGTGCGTAAGAAGGATGGTAGTCTGCGTCTCTGCATTGACTAGGTATCCTCTACCTAGGATTGAAGACCTGTTCGATCAACTTCAAGGGGCTGGAGTATTTCGAAGGTGGATTTGCGGTCTGGTTATCATCAGCTGAGGATTGATGAGGTCGACATTGCAAAAACTGCCTTTAGGACAAGGTATGGGCATTATGAGTTTACTGTTATGCCATTTGGGTTAACTAATGCACCTGCTAAGTTTATGGAGATGATGAATAACACCTTTAGACCAGATCTGGATAGTTTTGTGGTCGTGTTTATCGATGACATTTTGGTGCATTCGAAAGACAAGGAGGAATACGCAAGACACTTGAGGACTGTTTTGGAGGTGTTGCGAAATGAGAAGTTGTACGCTGAACTCTCAAAGTGTGAGTTTTGGCTAGAGAGTGTTGCTTTTCTTGGGCACATTATCTCTAAAGAAGGAGTCTCTGTGGATCCTTCTAAGGGTCAGGCTGTCATGGAATGGCCTGCTCCGAAAAGTGTGACTGAGATACGAAGTTTCCTCGGATTGGCTGGCTATTATAGGAGATTTGTGCAAGACTTCTCCAAGGTAGCTAGAACTATCACAAATTTGATGAAAAAGGAGATGAAGTACAAGTGGACTGAACAATGTGAAGAAGCTTTTTAAGAGCTTAAAAAGAGGTTGACAACGACACCAGTTTTGACTTTACAGTCTGGAACGAAAGGGTTCGAGGTGTACATCGATGCATCTAAAAATGGGTTGGGGTGTGTGCTTATGCAAAATGGCAAGGTGGTTGCTTATGCCTCTCGCCAATTGAAAGTGCATGAGAAGAACTACCCTACTCATGACATGGAGTTAGCTGCTGTGATATTTGCCTTGAAAATCTGGAGGCATTACTTGTATGGAGCTCGTTGCAAGATCTTTACAGATCACAAGAGTTTGAAGTATATCTTCACTCAAAAGGAGTTGAATATGAGGCAACGGAGATGGCTCGAGTTGATATCTGAGTACGATCTGGATATTCAGTATCACGAGGAAAAGGCCAATGTAGTGGCTGATGGGTTGAGTAGGAAGACTTCACACACTGTGAATAACATGATGATGCTACCTTATGACTTGTGTGAGGAATTTAGGAAGTTGGACCTAGAAGTTGTCCAACAAGGTGAGACTGTAGTGTTGCTGAATGCACTTGTAGTGCGACCGTCGATCTATGATGAGATTCGGCAGTTGCAAGTTCATGACCCATTTCTGGAGGAGTTACGTGTCAAGATCAAGGATGAAAAGCATCCTGAGTATGAGATCCTTGATGATGGTACGATCAAGATGAAGGGTTTTGGAAAGCTTCCTAATTTAGTGGTGTTTTGTTGTTGACTTGTTTTGATTTGTTGACTTATTTTAGGGTTTTGAAAAGTTTTCTAATTTAGTTGTGTAAATTATTTTTGGAAACTTTGAGCATGCATGAGTAACAAAACAATTCCAGCAACTTAATTAATTTAATTAAGGGCACTAAATCATCTTTAAAGTTTAATAAAGTGGTTTAGAAGTCAAGATATTGACTATTGTGTATTGTGGATTTGTTAGGGCCCGTTGACTGCGCTTGAAACGTAAGGAGCTTACAATGTTTGCTTGTTGGACTTGCCTTATTTTAAAGGTAATTCATGTCTAGATGAATTATGTAATCTCTTTGTCATAATTCTTATCTATTGGGATTTGTATTCATTTGTCTAGTATTGGATTGAGAATGTGAATTCATATTTGGACTTGTGAGTATTTTGAAAAGGGATAATTAATGTTTATTTCCTTGTGATAATTCGTATAGAATTATATGTTAGTGAATGCATGTATAATGTTGGAAATTCACTTTGTGTAGCAATGTCTACTTGTTAATATTCATGTGAGGAGATACATGTTTTATTATTGGTTATTGAACGAAAATTATGTTAATAATTGTTCAATTGTAATATAGCTTGAAATTGCTATTTTGTTTGGGTATCATGTTAGTAAGCATGTGAATCATGTTAGAAGCATGTTACTTCAATAAGCTGAAATGAACTTTGACTATTGAACTAGGTGGTTTTGAATTGAGGCCTAGACGCCATTCATGTAAAATTTGCCATCGGAAATTTGTAACCATATTGTGTTACTTGATTGCCAAGATTATGTGTATTACTTGTTATGTGATCACCATATTAAATTGAACTGAGAGTTAAGACTTCTTTGGTAATGGATCCACCGAAGGATGCGAATGGGAATTTGTCACTTGTTACGTTGAGTGGTTCCATTGGTTATGGCCTCAATGTATTTAGTTAAAGCTTGTATCCATACAAAGAGCAATTTGTCAAGTGAAGTTTTGTGGATGAAACTGTTCTTCTTGTAAACCTAAGGGTTGAGAGAGGGTATGCATACTTAGGAATATCTAGAAGTACTTCGAGAGTCATCTATACTCTAGGATGGTTGATCCATCTTTTGCCATTGTGCACGGGACTAAGATCCTATTGAATCGGCTGCGGTTGGTTTGACAATTCATGCGATTCTCTTCTCTCTAATGAACTTGGCTAATGGATAATAATAAATAATGAGATTTATTATTTGGTGATTACTGTGTCTTTAAGTTTAAAACATGTTGTCTTTATTTTTCTTAAAGCATGATTATTATCTGTATTGGGTTAAGTATATGGACTTAACTTGGAGATTGAAATGAATTGTGTGGTTATGAATTACTCAGCATAGCTGATTGGTTGTTTTTCTTTTTACTTGTGTTTATTGTCCATTTCTCTTCAATGGTGGACCTATGATGAACCTATATGGAATTCGTCTATATGGGGGAGTAGATTGACAGGATTTGTTGCTTAAGGAGTAGAGCTAGTGAGAAGGCGACAAAAGAAGATTGTAAATCTTCTAAGAACATTTATTTTTCACGTGTAGATTGGAACTCTTTATTATTTGGGAATTCTATTATTGTAACAAGATTAATTCTCTTGCATGAGAATTAATAGTTTATTATTTTTATTTCATTTGGATTATTTGTTTTAAGTTTAGTTGGAAAAAATAGTTATTATTTAATTATCTAGTACATACGTTTGGGGATATAAACATTTGGTTTCTTTCTTGCCTTGTATTTAATTTGAACATTAAATACGGCGGTGACGCTTCGAATTTTTCTTGGGTTTTTTCGCTGCAACTCGTGAATTTAAATGGTTTTAAATTGGACGGAAATTTGGGTTGTTACAAATTATGACACATATAACATTTTGATCTGTCACCATTTTCATTCAGGTATATATTTGTATTATTTAAAAAATTATAAAAAAAAAATTAAGCATATTAAAAGTATAGTAATAAAATGATAGTCCGTGCGTAGCACGGGTAACGTCCTAGTATATGAAAATATTACTCGATCCCTTGGTCCTCACTCCAAGCACCTGTGCGCCAAAATGATATTCCCATATGTTGCGATCAACCATGGCTCCTCTTGATGGTACTCTACTCGCTATATCTGGCAACAAAAAGTTTGACCATCATTATCAATGGTAATGGTAATGCTTTGTACTCCGTAAATTTCCAGTTAAGCAGGATCACCATTGCTGAGCTGAGCTAGAGAGAGAATGTACAAGGAAAGATAGAGGGAATACTGTATCTGTCAATCTGAGTTGTGAAATGGCTGAAAAGAGGCTAGGGCACCATTTTCTAGGTCAGTCGCCACCCCATTTTTTGCATTGTTCATCATTTTCAGCCATTTTTAGCCTCTTCTAGCAATATTTTCAAGCCCCTTCTCTGATCTTGTTGAGGTTTCTCTTACTCAAGAAGATTTCTTCCCCATGGGGAGGAGAGAGAAACCCTAAACAATCCCTAGTCTCTTTGATTTGGGGTTGTAGACATTATCGAAAAGCCCATTGTTTTTGAAAGAATAGTAACAACAACATCAAAGTATCTAAATTTACAATTTTGCTCTTATTTTGTCTTCATTCAAAAAAAAGAAAGTTTGTCTTCATCTATGGCCCTTCCAATGGTGATGGTGTTGGTGATGCCTGGGTGGATGTCGATGGAGTTAGGCCGAGTGGGTCACTTTTTGGGTTGCTGGTTCGATCTTTCGGGCCTTCGCTTCCGCTAGCTGGTCGGCTTGCCGATTTCCCACGACCTTTCATGACAAGAGTTGGTGGTTGTTTGTTTTAAGCTAGATGGTATGAAGAACGTGATTTTCTTTTAGAATTAGGGCTTTTCGGATCTTAGATCTGAAAATCCTAAAGCCCCATTTATGAAAAACAAGAAAAGAAATTAAAGGTCTTTTGGGCTCAACCGCCCTTTGGATGTGGATTGCTCTTCTTTTTCAACCTCTAGCCACTTTGACAAGGTGAAGTTGGTGGTGGTCCTGACGTTCGTGTATCGGAGTGTTTACTGTCAGTTCATACAGTGACCGGTTCCTTTGCAGGATTGAAGAAGTTGCAGTCATTGATTAACATCCTTGATTAGAGTTTAATTTCTATTTTTGTTATGGTTGTGGTTGTACTAGTTTGATGGAGTCAGTGTACTGTTGGCCATTGTTGGCCGGCTATCTTGCCTTTTCAAAAAAAAAAAAAAAAAAATCTGAGTAGTGAAATGATTACAACAATCCTTTTATACTACAGCTTAACTGACTCTAACAGAATAGCCAGCTCATCATACTAACAATATAGCCTAACAAACTCTATGACAACAAATAACTAACTTGCCATGTCAGCATTATTACATAAGGCTATTATTTCAACTCTCCCCCTCAAGTAGGAAGTGAAGTATCGCTGATCACTCCTAACTTGGATAGAAGAATTTGATGCTGATCAACAGAAAGGATTTTGGTCAGCACATCTGCAAGTTGTTGTGTTGTATGCACATATGATGGCTTGATTATCCCTTCTTTGATCTTATCTCTTATGAAGTGGCAATCCACTTCAATATGATTTGTTCTCAGATGACCTTGCCACTACATGTTGCTTCTTAGATTTCCAGGACACATGTGACTTTCCTAATAGAATGCAATAACCTGCTGTAGACCTCCTTGACATAGGGCAAGATGCCCAATCAGAGTCACAGAAAGCTGTCAAGTGAGCTACTGATCCATGTGCCATAAGAATACCTTGTGAAGGATTCTTTTTCAGATATTTTAGAACATGTACAGCTGCTTCCATGTGAGTTGTAGTATGTGTTTGCATAAACTGGCTTAATAGCTGTACAGATTAGTTAAGATCAGGCCTGGTTATTGTGAGGTAAATGAGCTTCTCTATAATCCTTCTATAAGGTTCAGCATCTGTCAAAACAATCCCTTCTTCAGCTGTGAGTTTCTTGTGTTGATCTAAAGGTAACTGATATGCCTTAGCATCCTGTAGACCATGTTCTTTCAACAAGTCAAGAACATATTTCCTTTGAGAGACAAAAATCCCTTGTTCTGATCTGGCAATTTCAAATCCAAGAAAATATCTCAGCTCTCCAATGTCTTTCATGTGAAACTGAGTGCTTAACAGTTGCTTCATAGCTTGAATATCTTGCAAATCATTCCCAGTTACCAACATATCATCAACATAAACTAAGATAGCAGTAAAGGCACTCCCATTTTGCCTAGTAAACAAGGAGTAATCTGATTTTGACTGAGCAAAACCAAATGATACAAGAGCTTTTGATAGTTTTGCAAACCATTGTCTTGGAGCTTGCTTTAGTCCATACAATGACTTCAACAGTTTGCACACTTTAGGAGAAGAAGAAAAAGTCTTACTACTCACATTCTCCCCCTGATTGTGAATTATTCTCTCCCCCTACCCTGTATACCCTGTGGCATGGTCATATAGACCTCTTCAAACAAATCACAATGTAAAAAGGCATTTGTAACATCCATTTGGCAAGTATGCCAACTCCTGATGGCTGCAACAGCAAGCAAAGCCCTCACAGTTGTCATTTTGGCCACAAGAGCAAAAGTCTCCTCATAATCAATCCCCTTTTTCTGATTATTTCCTTGAATGACCAGCCTTGCCTTGCATCTCTCAACAAATCCATCTGAATTAAACTTGGTCTTGTACAACCATTTACTTCCAATTGCCTTCTTATCAATTGGCAAGTCTGTTATCTCCCATGTACAATTTTCTTCTAGAGCATTTAACTCTAGGTTCATAGCTTTGCCCCATTGTGGATCCTTGACAGTCTGGTTAAAAGTTGTAGGGTCATTTGTGTTGGCTAGGGATGATATGTAGGTTTCAAAGACAGGTTTCACAGTGGTGTTAGTTACATTGCCAACAAAGGAAAGATGAGTCATAGGAGAGGACCCTTAATGCAAGAGAGGACTGGCAGAAACAAATTTACTGGCATAATCAGAAAGCCAAGTTGGTTTCTTCACAGTTCTAAAGGACTATCTAACCTGAACATTGGCATCAGTGCCCTGAGATGAAGTATCAGGAACATGCATGAGACTTAGAAGTGGAAGATGTATGAACTTGTGTTTGAGAAATAGACTATGAGGAACTTGTAGGAGCTTCACTAGATTCAGTAGATGAGGGAATGAGGTCACTGATATCCTCATAGTATTGAGGTGTACTCACAGGAAGAACAGGTGGTGTTTAGGGGTGTTCACGGTAGGTTAACCGTACCGAAAGTGTGCTTCGTTACGGTAACCGAAAATTTCGGTTCGATTTTTCTCTGTACCTTTACCGTACCGATATTTACGGTACGGTTAAGCGGTGGTTAACCGTTTTACACATTTTTTTATATTAATTGTTCCAAGATATTATCTAAATGGAGCTCTATTTATAAAATATGACATTATATTGCACAAATGGAGCTCTCTGGGTTGATTTGTCAACTGCATTCGTCTAACAATATCAATATCGTATGACATAAATGAAACTAAAACAGACTGCAAAAGAAAGGGAAGAAATATATGGCATTGACTTAACACTATCAACCTTGATTCCTAAACATGGTGGATAATCATCATAACTATGAGCCATACAACTACCCTTCAACTCCAAAGATGCAAGGTAACGTGGAAAACTATGTCTCTTCTTGAGACAGAGGAGAGAAATAGAAAGAGAGAGGAGAAGAAATTGATTGTAGCTCTGTGACTTTGTGAGAAACAAAGCTCTGTGACTCTGAGAAACAAATGAGGACGGCGACTGCCTGAAGTTAGGAGAGAGAGGGGCAAGACTACGGGAGAAATAAATAATATTTCAAACCTAGGTGTCCCTTACTTTGTCTTAGTGGGCTCTTTTGTGGTAAAACTGTAAAAGTTATCCTCAGTGGGCTTAAATTATCAAATGGGCCTCCCATTAATGTTTTAAATTTCGATTTTTCGGTTAACCGTTTTTCTCAAAACGCGAACCGTAACCGTACCGGAAAACCGAAATATCTTACCGATACGGTTACCATACCGAGTTTATTTTTTTTAACCGGTACGGTAACCTATTTTTCGGTACGGTTTCGGGACGGTTTTTCGGTTTCGAATTTTTATGAACAACCCTAGTGGTGTTGGTGTAAGAATGTGTTTAAGAGTATCTTTGTGATATGGAAAGATATGTCGTTCCGTAAAGGTAACATGCCTTGAAACAAAAACTTTGTGAGTGAGGTGATTTTCAAGTTTATAACCCTTTTGTTTCTGAGGATAGCCAAGGAATAAGCAAGGAACACCCATTGGCTAAAATTTATCAGTGCCCATGCTAGGGTTAACAGCAAAAGCTAGACAACCTATGACCTTCAAATGATCATAGGAAGGAGATGAATTATAAAGGATTTCATATGGAGATTTGTGATTTAGAACAGCTGTGGGAAGTCTGTTAATAATATGAGTAGTAGACAAGACACAATCTCCCCAATAAGAAAGAGGAAGCCCTGTATGAAACCTGATGGCTCTAGCCGTGTCTAAGATGTGTCTATGCTTGCGTTTCACCTTACCATTCTGTTTAGATGTATCTACACAGGTGGTTTGATGCAAAATGCCATGAGTATTGAAAAATGCTTGACAAGGACTACTATCAAACTGTAAGGCATTATCTGACCTTAGATTTTGATTTTGCAGTTAAAATGTGTTTGGACAAAAGAGTAGAAATTCTGAATTGTGGTGAAAGCTTGAGATTTGCAGTGCAAGAGAAATGTCTAGTGAGCTCTACGTTTGTCCTCAACAATGGTCAAAAAATATCTAAAATGCTTATTAGTTGGAACCCTGTAGGGTCCCCATATATCAATATGTATGAGATCAAACAGATTTATTGATTCAGAAGAACTTGAAGGAAAAGGCAGTTTTGCCATTTTGCCCATAGGACAAGCAATACAAACATCTTGACCTCTCTGACTAGTACACTGAGAAATTACAGGAATGTGTTTCATCTTATTGAAGGAAGCATGTCCAAGTCTGTGATGCCAAATGTTATACACAGAGGATTTATTAACAGACCTGTCACTACACTGACTATTTAAAGCAGTAGAGACACTAGAAGAAACAGTCTGAACAACACCAGCAATAGTCAAGGCTTGCTTGGTCAGTGCAGGATGAATTTGATTTAAAGGCATGTCCAATAAGTAGTACAAGCCATTTTGTTCTCTACCAATCCCTCTTAACTTCTGAGATATTGAGTCCTGAATTATGCAAAATGTAGGATAAAATACCACTTTCATATTTGAATCATGTAACAGTTTAGGAATGGACAAAAGATTATACTGAAATGATGGAACAAACAATGCATCATGCAACACAATGTTATTAGCAAGATTTATGTTTCCAGTATGAGTAATGTCAGTGGTTTGGCCATTAGGTAAAGTTATTTGTGGCTTATTAGGCAATGGTTTGGGGTGAGTAAATTTTGTGTAGGTGTTGGACATGTGATCTGTAGCACCAGTGTCAAGAATCCACAAATCTGTTTTAGAGGAAGCATTAAAACATAAAACAGTACATGCAAAGCTATCTCCAAGTTCATCATCTGTGTCATTTCCAGAGTTCTTGCTTGAGGATGGCATACATTTGAGGAGTTGCTCAAATTGTTGCTGATTAAAAGTGATTTGTCCATCTCCTCTGACACGGGCATTTCCAGCTTCAACATAAGCAACTGATTTTCCTTCATATTTCTCCTTACCCTTGAAGTTACTAGCAATGCTCTTCTTCTGAGGAAATTGACTAGACTTAGGATCCCAACTAGGATACCTATCATCTGCCAACATCTAGTTTTACCATGACCTTTATTCCCACACTTTTCACACACCTCGGCAGATCTCCTGTTATTGTTACCCTTGCTGTACAAGGCAGTAGTTTCAACCATCATTTTCTTTGTATCCAGTACTTCTCTCTGTGACTCTTCCTGCTGCAACATGGAACATGCAGTTTTCACAGATGGCAGAGGTGTCATGAGCAACAACTGGCTCCTCTGAGGTCCATAGGCATCATCAAGGCCATTAAGAAATTGAAATAACTTTTGTTCCTCAACTTGTTGTCTAAACACACTGAGAAAAGCAGTTATTTTAGGATTTGTGACAGTCAGTTTTGGCAATTCACTCATAGCATCTATCTCTTCCCATAATCCCCTCAGCTTAATGTAATGATTGTTCACGGAATTTCCTGCTTGTTTCTCCTCATAAGTTGCTTTATTCAGTTTATACTTTCTTGATCCATTGCTGAGGGAAAACCTCTTCTCCAGAGATAACCAAATTTCTCTAGCTGAATTCATAAACAAGATAGATTGAGAAATAGATTCTGAGACAGATTGCATTATACAAGAAATTACCACACTATTGCATGTATCCCATTGATCTATCTCCAAATTGTATGTTGGTCGAGTTACAGTGCCAGTTATGAAGCCTAATTTCCTTTTGGTAGCCAAAGCAATCTCCATGGATCTTCTCCATGATCTATAGTTTTCAGCACCAGATAATTTGACCGGAACAGCTAATGAACCAGGTCCTTCAGATGGATGAAGAAATAGAGGATGATAGAGATCAGCAAAAAGAGGTCTCGTGGAATTTTCATTAGTTTCTGGCATTGTTAACAAATTATACCAGATGATCAGAGTCGAATCCCTAGAAATTATGAGCTGAATTTCTTGATGAAGCAAATCAAGAAATCGAAAATAGAAATGATCAAATTTGTGTTTGAGTTATGAGCTAGAATTCTTGAAGAAATCAATTCAAGAATTCGAAGATTGAAATGAACTTTAGAGGTTTTCTACGGATTTCTGATCAATTTCTTCAATCAAAATCAAGATGAATTTTGCGAAGAAAAATTGATCAATTTGAGCGGAAGAAATTGTGTTTAATTTTGATTGACAGGAGAAGATAATATGATTTCAGTCTCCTCTTCTCTCCTGAACTCAAGAGCTCACAGCAATGGCGGCTCTGATACCAAGTTAAGCAGGATCACCATTGCTGAGCTGAGCTAGAGAGAGAATGTACAAGGAAAGATAGAGGGAATACTGTCTCTGTCAATCTGAATTGTGAAAGGATTACAGCAGTCCTTTTATACTACAGCTTAACTGACTCTAACAGAATAGCCAGCTCAGCATACTAACAATATAGCCTAACAAACTCTATGACAACAAATAACTAACTTGCCATGTCAGCATTATTACATAAGGTTATTATTTCCACTTTTCCCTCTTTAATTTGTGGGTGGCTTCTGGCTTGTTAGTTTTTCTTTTTGGTATAGTTTTTTTTTGTTATTTTGAGTTGATCAGTTCGTTGATTTGATTGACACAAAAATTTGTTTGAGACGGTCTTTCTGTAACTTTTGGTGAGACGAGGGTTACTTTTTAGTGAAATAATGGTCACTGCTTATAATAAGTGACCCCTATATTTCTAAATATTAACCCTCAGTTTTTTATAAATTAGTCTTACACAAGACTTACTCATTAATTGAATGACGAGTAAATCCAACAATGCCGTAGATATATATTTCCTTTTCCTTAAAATTAAGATTAAGACAAAGCATACAGAATATGAATAAATCTCTTTTCTTAAGTCTTGTTTGAATTTGAAGTCTTGTTTTTTAATGGACTTTGTAGGGTTTGTTTATTTATTTATTTTTTAAATTTTTTGGTAGGCTATTTACAAAAAGTTACGATAAGACCGTCTTATTAGGAATGTTGGCATTTGAGGTCCACAGTTAATGGAGTTTGCATTTGCCTGTATGCTTGAGTTTTGCATTGGCACTATATGCCTATGCTTGAAGTTTTCAAATGTTGAAGTTCTTCGAAGAAATCATGTTGGTGACTGGGGTACTCAGGTAGTAGCTAGATATAGTAGATACCCTTCTTTTTGTATGTTCCGTATTGAGTTAGCTGCTTAAAATTGCATTGTCCCCAGCAAAATTCCTCCCTTCATAATATGATTTTTACTTTGTTTGCGCATTCAAATTACTTTGAAAGTGGGTGTCATCTCGTCGTATGCTTCCACATTGTTTTTGTGATTTAACAACTAATTAATGTGGAAAACAAGGATAAAAGAATATTGTTCACCGAGTAACAGAGATGTTTTCTAGTTATCGTTCATGGAACAATATAGCTTTTAATTTGCTGAGCATTTAGTAGCTGGAGCAGTGTGAATGCGAGCTGCACTGTATTGAGCATTTGAATCACGCGAATCATGAAAATGTTGTGAACATAAATGGACGCAACAGTTCTCATGGCTTTAATACTTTCTACTGCTACTTCTGTAATGTGGTTCATTTGTGTAGTGGGGCGGACCCACAGTTAAGGGTATGGGGTCAGTTGACCCTATACTTTAAAAAAATTATTGGGGAAAGGTTTTATTAATTTCTTTTTGCACCCTTATTATTTTGACATATTTTCTAACCCATACAAAATTTAAAGAATAATTAATAGAGGAAAAGGTAGAGTGGAAAGTAACCAAAAGCATTATCCAACACACCCACGTGATGGTCCAAAACCCACTTTCTCCTCTGAAACATGTCCTATCAAAACAGAAAAGAAAAACCAAAACACAAGTGCTAAATACAACATGACTTTTGTACCAAATACAACATTTTATAGATACTAAGACTTATATACCCCCCTTCTAATTTAACACTCATCCTTGCCTTTCTCTCTCTTCCCCAACTTTCCCTTATGTTCTTCCATCAGCAACCGTAGCAATACACCTTGAGCAAGCCATAATCAATCAAGCTTTAAGGCATGATTTTCAACAGAAAATCTTTAAATTTGTACTTTTCATGTTTGATATACTCACAAACCCCACACTTTAATTGTTCTTGGTGCTGTATTTGGTACCCTTTTGACTTCAATGTGTTGCTGAATTCCCCCAACCCTCTCTCTCATTTTTTTGGTAAGAAAAATTAGGGCACTAGAGTCACTCAAACTGAGCAACTTATTACAAAAAATGTACATAAAAAACGCTGGAAAAGAACTGAGAAGCATGACCCATAAATTGATTAATTGGATTAAGATAGGTGTTTAACCATACCTGATACGACATGGTTCTAAGAAACAGGGGAAAGACAAGGATAAGAACTTTGGTATTTGATTCAGATGGATGAAAATGGTGAGATAGAGAAGATACAAAATCTGGCAAAGTGTTCATCCTTATTTCGAGCCAATTTTTGGGCTTTACATACAGTCGTCAAACAATGGCGATAATATTGGAATACAGTCGCCAATGTTGAGCGACTGTCTTTCCATGTTCTCGCCAGCCTGGGGTGACACTTTACGCTTAGTGCCGCTAAGATTGGGCGACAACACAGGTGAATAGCCACCTATTCCGGGCGACAACATCCCTATTCTGCCTCCAGAATTTGGCGACGGTGTTGGTTTGAGATATCTAGCCCAACGTAGTTGACATAAAAGTTTTGTCCAGCATTGTACTTGCGGTACATTTGGATTTGGTAAGGTTTAGATACATTGGAGTCTATTATATTGTGTTCTAATCAAGATTGTACTAATAATAAATAAAGCTCATACATTTAGCTAGTTAGAATACCATGGAACTTGAAAGTTGATCAAAGTTGTTGTCAGAAAATTATGTTGAAGCTGCTCTCCACTTGGTGGAGCAGTATATCATGAGTTCTATATTTCTATTTGATCAGTAATGTTTGATTGATGATGACTTGCTCAAGGGGTGATGCTTCCTTCAATGGGTGCTTTAGGTTGTGTGAGTTTGTCTGATTGAAGAACAAAAGTGGAACTTGGGGAAGAGAGAGAAAGACAAGAAAGAGTTCTAAAACTAAAAGGGGGTATATGAGCCTTTTTGTCTAAAAAAATGTTGTATTGTTTAAAAATGCATGTTGTATTTAGCATTCCCCAATCCCTCTCTCTCTCCTTTCATTCTACCACTCCCAAAACCCACCTAGAAAACATAAAACTCACCCACCCAAATACCCAATGCTCTCCTCTCGGCTCTCCAAATTCATCTCCAGTTTCATCAATCTTTTTTTTTTTGCTAGTCCAAGTGGTTCTCCAGTTTCATCAATCACCGAGCTGTTTTGGTGCCCAGATGTATGTTTGATGAGAGAGAGATATTATTTGAGTATGAAGGAAAGGGGAATTTGAATAATTAAATTACAGATCGCGAAGGTAGGCTTGAGAATTATATTTTCTTGGAGTAATTTTAGAAGCAATTGTTGAAATGAGGTTGATTTTGAGGAATTTAAGGGTTGAGTTAGCTGAGAAAAATCAAGGAGTTTGATGGAATTAAATGAACAAAGGTTTTTGAACGGAATATAGAAGCCCTTGTGAGGAACCAAAGGATAAATGGGCTGAAGAACTTGACATCAGTTCCAGCTTCCAAGTTGTTATTTACACTTGGTCAATGATATAGGGTACATAAATTTTAGCCCAACTAAAGCTATGGAGTTATAATAAGAAGTGAATGAGGAATTGTGGTATTTGAGTGTTATTTTACGAGAGAGAGATTATGAGACTAGAGATAGAGTTAACAATTTTATGGAGTTATACTATGAAAAGAAAGGTGGTTTTTTTTGTGGAATGAGACTTCTCATACGGAGTTTGAGTAGTTCTTGTTAATATTATTACATGCTGTAATTTATTTGTCCATGTCAGCTTTGTAGTTTGTTAGAGTTGTTGGAGGTTGTTAGAGCACCGCCTTAGCCTAGCCTAGTTTTCTTTCTGTATATAAGCAATTCTCAACACTGTAATAGAGATTCAGTCATTACACAAATTAATCAATGAGAAGTTCTTCTCTTCTTCTCAACTTCTCTCTAGTTCTTCACTTCTCTTCACAATTTGAGCTGATCTTCATCTAGATCAACATGGTATCAGAGCATTTTTCGCTCGATTAGCTCAAATTTCAATCTCTGAATCACTTTCTTCAGATCATTTCACAATTCGATTGTTTGATTTGCTTTCCTCAAACAATCAAGCTTATCTTTTCTTTTGAGAATTATCTCAAAAGATTTCACAATCAAATTTTCATTTCTCAATTCGAACAAATTGATTTGATTCATCAATTGTTCTAACTCATCAATTGATTCAGAGATTTTCACATTTTATTCACTGAAATTCTTCGAATTTAGGAAAAAAAAAATTCTTTCAAAAATTTTTCCGCAAAATTCATCTCATTGAATTCACATTTTTCTTCTGATCAAAATGCCTCAAATTGATCATACGAATCCTCTGTATCTACATCCATCCGATCATCCTAGAATGCTTCTGGTTGCGAAACCTTTCGATGGATCTTCATATGGACCTTGGAAGAAATCAATGTCTATTGGTCTATCTGGTAAAAATAAGCTTGGCGTGGTCACTGGAGCAGTTGTAAAGCCTGCAATCACAGATGAAAATTTTAATTCATGGCAAAGGTGCAATGACATGATCACTTCTTGGATTCTAAATGTTCGTTCAAGCGACATAGCAGAAAGTGTTCTATACTGTAACTCTGCTCATCAAATCTAGACTGAATTGGAGGATAGGTTTGGTCAAGCCAGTGGCACCAAACTGTATCAATTGCAGAAGAACATAAATGAAACTGGTTAAGGTGCCAGTGATGTTGCATCTTATTACACTAAGATGAAAAGAACCTGGGACGAGCTTAAGGTTTTGACCTGTCTTCCTACATGCACATGCGGAGCTGTGGAGGCTATCTCTAAGCATGATGAGGATCAGAAACTTGTTCAATTCTTAATGGGACTCAATCCAGTTTATGATAATATTAGAGGCAACATACTCATGATGAAACCCCTTCCTAGTCCCACTCAAGCTTATGCTCTTTTGATTCAAGATGAGAATCAAAGAGGAATTCACTCTTCTACTCAATTCATTTCTGATTCAGCTGCTATGAGTGTTAATCAACAGTATCGTCCATCACAGAAAGGAAAATTTGAAGGGAGGAAATCCATTGTCTGTACTCATTGCAAAAAGACTTGTCACACTGCAGACAAGTGTTACAGAATCATAGGTTTTCCTAAAGAATTCAAGTTCACTAAAAGCAAGACATATGCTGCAAATGTCTGTGGAGATTCAGGAGATGAGCAAGAACGTTATTCAGCTGGAATTGGCCTTGATTCTGTTATTCATGGATTATCACAAGAGGATTGCAACAATCTCTTGAATTTACTCAACAAAACTCAGAAAAGTGCTGCAAATCATGTAAATAACACTCAGGCATCTGGATCTTCTTCAGGACATATCAATTCTGTTGTCAACTGTGCTGTTAAGGTTTCTGGTTTATCTCAAAAAATTTCAGGTTCTTGTATTTGCTCTATTTGTTCTTCTGCATCTGCTGACTATACTTGGATCATAGACACTGGTGCATCTGATCATATGTGTCATGATTTATCTTTGTTTTCCACCACCATCACTCTAAACAAGCCCTACCATATAACCCTTCCCAATGGCCAGGTTGTGATTGTTAGAAAAACTGGCACAGTTCAAATCACAGATAAAATCACATTACAAAATGTCTTGTATGTTCCTTAGTTCAGATACAATCTACTGTCCATTGGTAAATTGTGCACTCAATTACATTGTTTTGCTATTTTCACTGAGTTCAATTGCTTCTTGTTATTCATGCAGGGCTCTTCAATGAAGTGCCCTCAGGTCTTTGGTGAAGCTCATGCTGGACTTTTCCTTCTACACATGAAACCTTCTTCCATTATACATAACAATACTGCTAGTTCTCCTGTTTTAGATCTCAATAAAAATGTGGATGTAATTTCTTCTTCTGTCAACAAAATTTCTTCTAATCAGAATTCATGTTCAGGTGTTACTGATACTATTGATTCTGATATTTCTTTTTCACAAATCAAATGTAATACTCAGTGTAATAATGCTTCTATAAATGATGCTTGGCTTTGGCATAACAGGCTTGGTCATTTGCCTTTGTATAAATTGAAGTCATTATGTTTGTTTGATAAAAATTGTGGTAGTGAGTGCATTTCTAGCTGTAATGTTTTTCCTAAAGCTAGACATCACAGGCATCCTTTCCCTCACAGTCACATTCAAACTTCTCAACCTTTTCTACTCATTCACATTGACTTATGGGGAGCCTATCACATTCCTACCTACAATGGTTACAGTTATTTTTTAACCATAGTAGATGATTTTACTAGAGCCACGTGGACACATCTTATCAGTGCCAAGAGCAATGCTCTTCCTCTCCTTCAATCCTTCTCAGAAATGGTCCTCACTCAATACAAAGCCAAAATTCAGACAGTAAGATCAAACAATGCTTTAGAATTAGGATCTAGCAAAGAAGCCACTAGTTTTTTCCTCTCTAAAGGCGTCATCCACCAAACCAGCTGCACAGATACACCACAACAAAATGGAGTTGTGGAGAGAAAGCATAGACATTTATTAGAAACTGCTAGGGCATTATTTTTTCAATCCAACCTCCCTATCAGATTTTGGGGGGACTGTCCTAACTGCCACCTACCTCATAAACAGATTTCCAACAAAAATACTCAACTACAAAACTCCCATTGAACTTCTTACTGGTCACAAGCCTTCATATGAACACCTAAGGAGTTTTGGCTGTCTTTGTTTTGCTTCCACTCTCAAGAGAGGTAGAGACAAGTTCAAACCTCGAGCCTCTCCATGTATTTTTATTTGTTATCCTTATGGGAAAAAGGGCTACAAGCTTTATAACCTGGACACTAAGAAGATTCAAATATCTAGGGATGTTACATTTCATGAAGCCATGTTTCCTTACCATACATCACCTCTCAACCAGTCTCACAGTTTAGATTCTTATTTCCCTTTTCAAACATTACCCTCACAACTCAACACTGATTTAAATCAGTTCCATTCATCTCACTCTCATGATCTTCCAGATTTATCTGATTCAACCCCTTCCTCTCCTTCAACACCACCACATCCTGATTCTCCAGCCACCAATTCCTCTCTTACACCACCACATTCTATTTCTCCAGCCACCAGCTCCTCACCAATTTTAAATCCTCATTTACATGATAATGTTGAAGTCAGGAGAACTAGCAGGTAGTCAGTCCCACCTCAATACCTTCAAGATTATATTTGTAGTGCTGCTACATCTTCCTCCCCATCTGATCATACTAGTTGTCCTCACACAGTCACATCATCTGCCACTCTTCCTACTCATGTTTGTTTTAGCTCACTTTCTTCTCAAAGTCAGCAGCTGTTGAATAATGTTTTGCAAATACAAGAACCTACTTGTTTTGAGGAAGCTGTTACTAACCTTTCATGGCAGGCAACAATGTCCAAAGAGTTTGAGGCTTTAGAAGCCAATGAAACATGGGTAATCACAGATTTACCAGCTGGCAAGAAACCCATTTCTTGCAAATGGGTGTATAAGATTAAACTCAATGCTGATGGTTCCATTAAGAGATACAAGGCCAGGCTGGTTGTGAGGGGTTTCACACAGGTTGAAGGCATAGATTATACAGAAACTTTTTCACCAGTAGTAAAAATGACTACTGTCAGAGCCCTGATTGCAACAACAGTCAAGAAGGGTTGGCACATGCATCAACTTGATGTCAACTATGCTTTTTTACATGGAGATCTTCATGAAGAAATTTACATGAAACCTCCTCCAGGATTAGCTCTCTCTAAGCCTAATCAAGTCTGCAAATTGATGAAATCTTTAAATGGCCTGAAACAGGCTTCCAGACAGTGGTATGGCAAGCTGTCTGACTCTTTGAAGTCAAGGGGATATCAGATGTCTAAGAATGATCATTCATTGTTTTACAAGAAGATGGGCAAGTCTGTGGTATTTGTAGCTGTTTATGTTGATGATATTATCATCACATGGGATCATGAAGAAGAAATTGTAGACCTGAAATCATTCTTAGACACCACTTTCAAAATCAAGGATTTAGGATTCTTGAATTATTTCTTGGGCATTGAGATTTTACAAGGCAATGGTGGAGTTATTTTAACTCAGAGGAAGTTTGTTTCTGAGATGCTAAAAGAGTTTAATTGTCCTGCTAATTCCTCTACAGTCTGCCCTTTGGATACTAACATTAAACTGAAGTTTGATCAAGGGACTCCCATTGCTGAACCAGGGCAATACAGAAAGATAGTTGGCAAGCTGAATTATTTGACACACACAAGACCTGATTAGCTTTTGTAGTTCAATATTTGAGTCAGTTCCTGCAAGATCCTAGGACACCTCACATGGATGCAGCTCTACATGTTCTCAAGTATCTGAATAAGGATCCCTCTCAAGGCCTGTTCTTAAATTCTAAGTCTGATTTTAAGTTGCAAGCTTTTTGTGACTCAGATTGGGCAGCTTGTCCTCAATCTAGGAGATCTATTAGTGGCTATTTTGTCATGCTTGGAGGCAGTCCTATTTCCTGGAAATCCAAGAAGCAGGCAACAGTTTCACTCTCCATTGCAGAGGCTGAATATAGAAGTATGAGGAGAGTGACCTCTGAACTGGCCTGGCTATCAAGACTTCTTGCTGAATTTACCATTCCTGATATTGTTCCAATTCCACTAAAGTGTGACAGTCAGGCGGCCATTTACATAGCCAAAAAACCAGTATACCATGAGCGCACCAAGCACATTGAGCTTAATTGCCACTATGTCAGGGAACAATTACAAGCAAGATTGATCAGTTTGCATCATGTGAGCACAACTGAACAATTAGCTGACATATTCACTAAAAGCCTTCCAGGAAAGCAACATCATTACCTTTTGAGCAAGTTAGGAGTGTTAGCACCTCCAACTTGAGGGGGGATGTTAATATTATTACATGCTGTAATTTATTTGTCCATGTCAGCTTTGTAGTTTGTTAGAGTTGTTAGAGGTTGTTAGAGCACCGCCTTAGCCTAGCCTAGTTTTCTTTCTGTATATAAGCAATTCTCAACACTGTAATAGAGATTCAGTCATTACACAAATTAATCAATGAGAAGTTCTTCTCTTCTTCTCAACTTCTCTCTAGTTCTTCACTTCTCTTCACAATTTGAGCTGATCTTCATCTCGATCAAAAGTTCTCATTAAGAATGTTTGCAATTGTTTTTTGTTTTTTTTCATTTTCAAATTGTTGTTGATGTGTAGAGCCATGGAGGGATTCAACTTTGTTATTTTATTGGTTTCGAACCTCGGAAACAACAGGGTATTTGAGACCGTCAATGCGGGTGAAATTGACACCTGTTTTTTTAGTGTTCTAAAGAAAAATATTGCACCCATACTTAAAATTTTCTGGGTCCGCCACTGGATACTACAATTGCATGTTAAGTATGGTATGGGTGGATATGCGTGCAATTGGATGAAGAAGCTGGTTCAGTAATACGGGCTATCTTAAGGCCTTCATGTAAATTGCGCGGCAACATATAAAACAAGGGGCGCGGCCCCTAACCTACACACAGTTTGGTGAAAGAATTCGCGTTAGTGTGGAGCATGATCATTCCATAGTATGCTGTAAAGAAACGCATCACAGGTGTCCTATCCCTACTAGGCACTTCATACAGTCTTCATAGCTTATACTTTTTTCGCTGAGAATTGTTATTTTGAGGCATTTGTATGCCACTTATGTTTGCACTTGTGCATTTCCTATAACTTAATCTGCTAATGCAGATTGGGATTCTGATCGAGTTTTTATCTGAGGAGCTCAAACAATCATGGGAAGATGAAAATGAACTTTTCTTGATCAATGATCACTTGCAGGTGAGTGGATGGATATGTTTATGGCCAATTAACTCACTGATAAAAACGTGTGTATTTGTATAATGCTGGTGCTGCTTTCTTATGAGAACTGCATGCTAACAAGGCTGTGTAGAACTTAGGTGTGTCTGACATGCTTCTTGCATTGTCATTTCATTTTGGCATGCCCCACTTGCGCGAGCTGCCTTGTCATGGAAATTCTTCCTGTTGACATGGTTTTTATCCCATAGGATGTTCTTGCTTTTCCATATGTTAAAATTAACTAATCATGCATTTAGGTCTCATGTTTTCTTATATTACATCTCTGGAGCAGTTACATTTTGCTTTGTATTACTGTTTATTGTTCATGGGTGTTGGAATATCCATTGTAATTCAAGCTAAAAGAGTCAATATATAACAATTTTGAGCTTTGGATTATAATGGACTTGTGAGTCTGTGGGCGTTTGTCAGAATGTCTCAGGTTAATGTCTTCCTTTAATAATGTGAAATTCTGCTTATATTCTTACTGATATTTAAGTTGCTAGATTCCCTACAAGAAATCACAACAAAAATTGATCGGTGAGCTGAGGATCCTGTTTTCAAGGAGGCTGCACTGAAGGCAGTGGTGAAACTTCAGGTAAGTAGCTCAATTTGGTTACTGTATGTATCTGATCTGCATGTTTTGAGGCTCTTTGAGAGTAATAATGTCTAGAACTTGGTCTAGAATGGAATGAGTAATGACAAATACTCATCATACGAGGTGTCGTTTGGCTAGGTCTAATCATTGTTGGTTCAGGATGGGATTTGACTAGTCTAGTCCAACCTGTCTGAAACAATTACATCTTTGGTACAAATGCCAGCTAAAGAGGGTAGAGTGGTAGACACCTCAGTAAAATCTCATGGTAAATTCACATTTTGAATCTTATGTTGAACAGCATTCTAGAACTGGTGATACAACCAGTCAGGTCTATGGATTCAACTGAGTTGCATTCAGGTCTATGATCCTGCATTCTTAGAAATTATAAATTCAACTGACTTGCCTTCAGGCTTACTGCGTGCTCGCGATCGGGACTGGGTCGTACTCGTAGTTAAAGCTAATTAAGCTATTCCAAGCCTACAAGGGTCCTAACATTGAATCAGTTCTGGTCCCTCTCATGGAAATTTAAACCACCAGTAGAGATTGAGCTAAATTGTTTATATTTCACACTGTACTACAATTCTACAAATTCTCCTCCTTCATTTGATGCAATATAATTGACAAATTGCTGAGCACAGAGCTTGATCCAAATACCTTTTGATTCACAAGACCGCCTTTGTTATCGTATCTTTCTGGGACAAGACCTTGGTATGAATTAATTTACCGTAATTTCATAGTATCAATCAAATAGAAATAGTGGAAACTATTAAGGTAAAAAAATTCACACTTTTTTGCACCACAATAATAGCACTTTCAAAATGGGGAATACAGCTTGTTCATGCAAACTGACATATTGTCTTTTTTGAACCCAAAGAAGAATGAAAAATAATACAAGAAGAATTCCTAGCTCAGAAACGCTAGGTAAGCAATCTGATACCAAAATATACATCCCATTCATTCTAATGTCTGATTATGGTCATTGCCGTAGTGGCAACAGATCAAACCAATCAACACGCGTGAACTCCAATCCTTCCACTTCAGGACTCCAATCCTGCTGCTCTGGTTCATCTTCAGATCCCTCATCAAACTTGTAAAACAAAGCCACCACCGAGAAAAATACCAGATTGATTGCACTAAGACCGGATAGCAGCCAATAGTACTTGTCTAACCGGCTCTGGTTAAGAGTGTGCTGAAACCAGCTCCTATTCCCGCCCCTGCTGCTGACTCTTCCTGTTAAATTTACTGAAAGGACATTGCACAAGATACCTAATCCTAGCACAAAATACATCAAGGTGTTTGTATATGGCCTTAACGATTTTGAAGATCTGCCATGAAAGACGGCAAAAACACTGCAATGAAATGAGCCATCAAGGACAGCTAGGAGGAAAAACTGCGGAAGTATAAGGAACATGCTGAGGGGGACTATCGTCTCATCTGACTTGTCGATGAGGCCATGTTTCTCCACCACTTTGAGCCTTTTTCTCTCCACTACTGCGGCAATAATGCAACAGGTAATGGAGACTATCATGGAAAACCCGACCACTGCTTTGAGCCTGAGCCGTTTGTTACTAGGTTTGTTGGAGTCATTTGATGACAAAACTATATTTTTACATAGCTTTCTCACCAACCAGTTCATTACCTTGAAGAATAGAAGAAAAAAGGCCGTGGGGACGCTCCAATTGCCGAGTTTGGGGTTCATTTGGTTGGTCTGCTCTATAAAATAGGTGTTTCCGACTGATGACACTAGACCACATATTATAAACGTGAACCATATGGGGAGCCTAACCATCATGGTTCTGGCAATGTTCCGAACCTGTGTCCATAGAGGTACTACATTGGTCTCAGTACTTGATAGCACTCCTTGGGTCTGAATGAGACTAGTAGTGTTGTACCACGACTTGGTGAGAAACAACAATGTCACGAGTGCTAAAATTACAACCGGGATCCCTAACCTCCATGACCATGGCATCACCCAAAACACCAAAACCAAAAGGATCATCATGAAGACTGCGTTGCATCGATACAACCAATACTCACTCGGCCAAAGATACGCCATATTTCTCAATACCTTAGGGTCAACATTTGAATCAGCTTCCCTGAGGGCTTCCTGGAGTTCTGCCCACTTGTTATTTTTGTGAACGAGTGCTTGCTTTATTCTCCAGAAATCTTTTCGTTTCCTTATGCCCATCCTTTTAGCTCGCTCGAAGGCGTAAGGCCTGACTGATGTAAGGCAAATAGCCATTCCTATGGCTAGAATAGCTAAACCGGCATAGAAGAAGCCTCTTTGGACATGACCGATGCATTTGGGTTCATATTTGCTGCACGTACCGGCAGCCTTTGCTAGTATTGGCGGTGTTGACATTGTTACGAAGGCCAGACCCTGCAAAAGAGATTAATGTTGGTGGAATTTGGTTAAAGGTGATGATTATTTTGAGAAAATACATACTAACAATCAAGGCGCTGCTAAGAACTGAAATAGATACGAGCAGTATTACCTCCATCCCCAGCACGAATTTCACTTTGTTTTTGAAATGCTAATGATGAATCTCATAATTGAGACAACAAAATGAAACAAAGCAGAAAGTAGAATAATAAAACGGAACAGAACTTGCATAACAAAACTTGTCCCTGAAGTTAACAACCTGGAAAACCTCCAGCAGCCCTAAGGGGACACGAACCTTGGACCTCTGGAATAACTTGCATAACAAAACTAAACTTGTAGAAAGGAACAATTCTAATTTAAACAGAACTGCAAAACAAGACTGAAAACAGAATGGTAGTAACAATTAAAAGAACGAGTATAGGGGGGACAAAGAGCTCCAGATTTACGAACAAACTAAAGACCCAAAAACATGATGAGAGAGCAGAGAAAGACTTACAATAGTACTGCCAAAACCACAATAAAAGCATCCAAAAATAACCAACAAGAACACCAAGTGAATCCACTGTGAGTTTCAACCCCAAAGGAAGAATAGCAACAACTCCATCAAAGATGTTGATCACTGCGGCTGCTCGCGTGATACTTAAGCCCCATACTTTCGTTAAGTATGGCATCATTAACCACATTGTGTATGATCCATACAATATTACATTTCTCATCACTGCACAAAATAATTAAGAAAAACCAATAATAACCAATTAGTTTACTATAGGAAGCCATTTTCATTCTAGTTCTAGGAAATAATAAGGCCCGTTCTTACTTCCTGCAGTGACAAACATTTTTATGGATTAGTGCTCCAATATGGCCGAGTTACGTTCAAGGCCGTAGCACTGTAACATGTTGGGGAAAGCACACAAATACACAAGCGGAAGCAACAAAGACTTTTTCCCCGGTTGTGATGCAAAGATGAGCAATAACCAATTCAAGCAACCAAACAATATTGAACCAAAATGACAGCAGCAAATGGAACTATAAATCAGCCCAAAAAATAGTAAATAAACAAGGAGACGCAAGGATTTACGTGGAAACCCCGATGTGGGGAAAAAACCACGGGACCGTTAACAAACAGTACCAAAACCTCCACTAATCAACAAATTAACAAGTGGGTACAACAATAGTTCTTCCCTAGATCAACTAGAGGTATTCACAATCATCAAGGATCAACCTTGGTACAACAAGTCTCCCAAATCATCACCCAAAAGAGTGGAAATACAATTTCGTATAAAATAAGAGTTGAATTTAGAAAACTGACTTAGAGAGCTCCAAATAAAATTCTGACCGTTGGATTTGAAGAGGGGGATGTCAGGAACAACGTGCTAAAATCTCGCGACGATCGGAGTTTGTTTGGTTGTCGATCGGGGCGGATTTCTGGGCTGCCAGTACCAAAATTCGTGGGTGGCTCCTCTTCTCTCTCTCCTCTTCACTTCTAGACTTTTCTCCTGATTTTGTGAGTGTCTAGGCTTTCTCTCTCTTGCACTCAGCCCTTCTAACCTTTTGGCTTATAAGGAAAGCCACTTGGGAGTGAATATACGAAATTTCCCTTCACTTAAACATCATATGGATAACCCATATGGTAAGCAAATATAACCCAAATTAATTGGGCTCTTCCTCCATGTAGGAGGGATACTCCAACAAATCTCCCCCTCACTCCTACATGGGGGGCTCGACCAAGCCCGCAATCTTTCTACAAACAAGAAGTTTCTCCTTAGGCAAGGCCTTCGTCAACATGTCCGATCCGTTGAGATCAGTGTGAATCTTCACAAGCTCAAATGACTTGTCTTCTACCGCTTCTCAAATCCAATGATACCTCCTCCGTATGTGTTTGGTTCGAGAATGGTAGGCTGCATTCTTGGCAAGGTGGATGGCACTTTGACTATCACAATAAAGAGGGTACTTGTCTTGTTTCAAACCCAACTCCTCTAGAAAATCTCTCATCCAAATAAACTCCTTCCGCTGCCATATACTCAGATTCTGTGGTAGACAGAGCAACACACTTTTGCAATTTTGATTGCCATGAAACAGCTCCCCCTGCAAATGTCATCAAGTATCCGGAGGTAGACTTACTAGCATCAATATCACCCGACAAATCAGCATCTGTGTAGCCATCTAACACAGGTTGTCCGGGACCAAAGCATAAACACACTCTAGAAGTACCTCTGAGATACCGCATGATCCACTTTACTGCTGCCCAATGCTCCTTACCAGGATTAGACATGAACCTGCTAACAACCCCAATGGCATGTGCAATGTCTGGCCTAGTGCATACCATGGCATACATCAAACTCCCCACGACGGATGCATAAGGCACCGTCATCATCTCTTTCTTGTCATTCTCACTTGTAGGACACTGGCTGGAGCTTAGCTTCATGTGACCTGCAAGTGGCGAGCTCACGGGTTTAGCTTTGTCCATCTTGAACCTCTCTAGCAGCTTCTGGATGTAACTCTCTTGTGATAGCCATATCTTCTTGTTCTTCCTATCACGAGAGATACGCATGCCCAAAATTTTCTTTGCAGGGCCAAGGTCCTTTATTGCAAAGGACTTGCTCAAGGCACTCTTCAGGTTGACAATCTTCTCCTTATCCTGTCCAACAATCAACATGTCATCCACATAAAGTAAGAGAATGAGAAAATCACCTCCGGCGTAATGCTTCACAAACACACATGAATCTGCATGTGTCTTGTGGAAACTGTGGTCTTTCATGAAAGACTCAAACTTCTTGTACCATTGTCGAGGTGCTTGTTTCAAGCCATATAAACTCTTTTTCAAACGGCATACAAGCTTCTCACTTCCCTTCTCTTGGAAACCTTCTGGTTGCTCCATGTAGATTTCCTCCTCTAAGTCACCATGGAGGAAAGCAGTCTTCACATCAAGTTGTTCCACCTCCAAATCCATGCTAGCAGCTAAGCCAAGAACAACTCTAACAGAAGACATCTTCATAACTGGAGAGAAAATCTCTTCAAAGTCTATGCCTTTCTTTTGACCTGAGCCTTTCACCACCAAACGTGCCTTGTACCTAGGTGGTGAACCATCTTCTCTAGTTTTCAATCTGTACACCCATTTGTTCTTGAGTGCTCTCTTGCCCTTAGGCAACTCCACTAAGTCATAGGTGTGGTTCTCATGCAAGGATTTCATCTCATCTTGCATGGCATTATACCACTCCTTGCAGTGCTCCTGTGACATAGCCTCCTTGTAGCTTTCAAGTTCTCCCCCGTCGGTCATCAACACATACTCATCTGCTGGATATTTAGAGGTAGGCTGTCTCTCTCTGGTGGATCTCCTCAACTATGGTTCTGGTTGTACATGGGGTTCTTCTTCATGTGTATGATCTGGTGGTGGCTGAACATCATCACCATCATCACTGTTATGATCATCATTGCCATCTTCCTGCTGTTCTCCCCCTTGAACTCTAGGAGTTACTTGAGGAAATATTGGATCTGTGTTGGCGCTGTCACTAGGAGAAGGCTCTGGTTGTTTCTTCTTCTCACAATCTGCAAAGGTTTTGTCTTCAAAGAACACTACATCTCTGCTTCTAATCACTTTCCTGCTAACTGGATTCCACAATCTGTACCCAAACTCATCCTCTGAGTACCCTAGGAAGATGCATGGCTTTGTCTTGCTATCAAGCTTGGACCTCTCATCTCTGGGAATATGAACATATGCAAGGCACCCAAAGACTCTCAGGTGGCTGAATGATACCTCTTTACCAGTCCATACTCTCTGCGGAACATCTCCATTAAGAGGAACTGAAGGTGACCGGTTGATGAGGTACACTGCTGTAAACATTGCCTCGGCCCAAAAAATCCTAGGCAGCTTCGCATGAGAGAGCATACATCGAATTCTTTCTTCAATTGTTCTGTTCATTCTCTCTGCAAGTCCATTCAGCTGAGGTGTCTTGGAAACTGTCTTCTCAAGCCTGATGCCCTGTACTTTGCAATACTCTTCAAATGGACCCCTGTACTCTCCACCATTGTCAGCTCTAACACACTTGAGCTTCCGGCCTGTTTCTCTCTCAACTCTGGCCTGGAACTGCTTGAAAAACTGTAGTACCTGGTCTTTGGTTTTCAACACAAAAGCCCACAGTTTTCTAGAATAATCATCAACAAAAGTAACAAAATAAAGTGCACCGCTATGTGACTTAGTATCCATGGAATATACATCAGTGTGAACAAGATCTAATGCATGTTTTCTTCTAGATGGGGGACGAGTATGAAATGCTGCCCTATGTTGTTTTCCAGCTAAACAATCAATACAGGGTTTCAAGGACATACCTTGAACATCAGGAAGAAGTTGCTTCTTAGCAAGCATTTGCATACCTCTTTCACTCATGTGACCAAGTCTCTTGTGCCCTAACTCGCTGGAGGAATCATCAACTGCGTGTACTTCTCCTTTGCACAACTTAGCTTGCATCATATACAAGGATCTCTGCTTGCTCCCACGAGCCACAATCAAACTTCCTTTGATAAGCTTGCACTTTCCACCACCAAAGTTGCTGGAGTAACCAGCATCATCGAGCAACCCAGGAGATATCAAATTCAGCCGAATGTCTGGAACATGTCGGACATCTCTCAACACCAAACTGCAACCTGCGGATGTCTCCAAACACACTGTACCCATGCCTACAATCTTGGATGAGCCATCATTCTCCATATTTACATAGCCAAAGTCACCGCTAGTGTAAGATGAGAAGTAATCTTGGTGCGAGGTTAGATGAAACGAAGCACCCGTGTCAATCACCCAAGTACAATCATCACTAGCTAGATTTAGGCAATGGTCACCAATAAAAAATAATTCATCACTTGTTGCAATTGCAGTGGTGTTGTTATCTTTCTCTTCTTGTTGTTGTCCGGATGTCTCACCATTTTCTTTCCTTTCTCTGGACTTGTCTCTCTTCATTTTCCTGCAATGTTTTTGAATGTGGCCTGGCTTATCACAATAGTGGCAAATGATCTTACCCCTTGATTTTGATCTCCCCCTGGACTTGTCTCTATGCTGGGGATGTCGAGTCTTACTTCTTCCCCTGCTTGATTCTTGTGTCACATTAGCCTCTGGTTGTGTGGAGGAACTCATTTCCTTCCTTCTAGTTTCTTCATTCAACAAACTAGCTTTGACAATTTCCATTGTCAGCGTGCCCTCTGGTGCGGAGTTGCTAAGTGATACAAATAGAGTGTCCCAACTTTCTGGCAATGAGCAAAGTAGTAGCAATGCCTGTAGCTCATCATCTAAATTCATCTTCATTGCAGACAACTTGTTAATCAAACTTTGAAATTCATTCAAGTGAACTACTATGCTATCACCATCTTTATATTCCAATTTCACAAGTTTTCTAATCAATGACGCTTTACTCAAGGCATTCTTCCTTTCATACATGGTCTCAAGTTTCTTCCAAAGAGTATAAGCATTCGTGTCATTGGCAATATGTTGGAGGACACTCATATCAACAAATTGTCTAATTGTTCCAACGGCTTTACGGTTCAATATTTTCCAATCACTTTCAACAACACCAGTTGGTATGGTTGCATTTAAAATTGGTTCATACTTATCCTTCACATAAAGGATATCCTCCATTTTAGTTTTCCACACGGAGTAATTTCCAGAATTCAAACTAATCATTCCGTGCACACCAGATTTTTCATCCATCTTTAACAACACAACAAATTCACAATGACTCTAACCAAAGCTCTGATACCACTATGTTGGGAAAAGCACACAAATACACAAGCGGAAGCAACAAAGACTTTTTCCCCGGTTGTGATGCAAAGATGAGCAATAACCAATTCAAGCAACCAAACAATATTGAACCAAAATGACAGCAGCAAATGAAACTATAAATCAGCCCAAAAAACAGTAAATAAACAAGGAGACTCAAGGATTTACGTGGAAACCCCGATGTGGGGAAAAAACCACGGGACCGTTAACAAATGGTACCAAAACCTCCACTAATCAACAAATTAACAAGTGGGTACAACAATAGTTCTTCCCTAGATCAACTAGAGGTATTCACAATCATCAAGGATCAACCTTGGCACAACAAGTCTCCCAAATCATCACCCAAAAGTGTGGAAATACAATTTCGTATAAAATAAGAGTTGAATTTAGAAAACTGACTTAGAGAGCTCCAAATGAAATTCTGACCGTTGGATTTGAAGAGGAGAATGTCAGGAACAACGTGCTAAAATCTCGCGACGATTGGAGTTCGTTTGGTCGTCGATCGGGGTGGATTTCTGGGCTGCCAGTACCAAAATTCGTGGGTGGCTCCTCTTCTCTCTCTCCTCTTCACTTCTAGACTTTTCTCCTGATTTTGTGAGTGTCTAGGCTTTCTCTCTCTTGCACTCAGCCCTTCTAACCTTTTGACTTATAAGGGAAGCCACTTGGGAGTGAATATACGAAATTGCCCTTCACTTAAACATCATATGGATAACCCATATGGTAAGCAAATATAACCCAAATTAATTGGGCTCTTCCTCCATGTAGGAGGGATACTCCAACATAACAGAGCGCTGATCTGAGGGAGAACAAACCTTTTTATTTTGATATACAATCCTTGTTGAAAACACTTTAGTAGTAGTGTATACTTCTCCATGATACAATCACGGTGACAAAATTAATAAGTAGTTTGTGTGAGTGGTTCGGCACTCTCATCCTTTAAGCAATGTTGGGGGATTCGAATTCTATGAATGGAAAAACTACATTTTTACCCTTTCGTGTGTCAACTCAGTGCAAACAAGATTAGCTTTGTCCCAAAATACTTAGGTGAACCGTGGTTAAACGAAAATTAATAATGGTGACAAATTGACTATAGAAAAATATTGTGTCCCTATCTCCTCTTACAAAACTCAAAACATATAAAAGTATTACTCTCTTCTTTTATGCAAAAGAAAAGGGGCTATTGTCTCCCCAATGGGTTCCGAATTAGGTGATTATTTCAATAAAAGCTGAGTTGGTTTCTTAGTTAAATTCATTTTTTCGAGTTGTACTAGATTCGAGTCGTAAAAATTATTTTAAAACTCAAAAAAAAGTCGAATTTTCAGATTGAGACAACTTTGACACGTTCTACTGCCCCCATCACACACAATTTTTTTAGTACATATACATTTGTTTTGATGGAAGCTGCCACACACACGTTTTTTGGTTGGGAGATTACATAGACATTGAACCTGATCATTTTATTTGCAAGTTGTAAGGATCTTTTAGAGAAAATAGTGCAAATGAGCACTGAATTCGGTGTGATTGTAGAAAGCAGTGGAGAATGCTTTATATACCCAGGGCTCTCTAAGGTTTTAGAGGCTCCGGGGCGGGATAAAAGTGAGGGCCCCTAATGTATGAATAACTTGTTTTATCGCCAAAAAAAAAAAAATAAAAATAAATAAAAAAAAGAGGCCAAAGAGATTTGAACTCAGGACCCAATGTACATATGGAGCAACACAACTCTTTTCCAACCAAGGAACCACCCCCTTTTTCATGTTTAGTGTTTGCAAGTTTTTTTATTTAACTTAATTTTTCATTGTTGTTTGGGCCCTACTCAGGTTGGGGCGCTAGGCGGTCGCCCCTCTGGCCACCCCCTTGGACCGGCTCTGTATATACCCACTACTACCTGGATAATGTGGACAAAGAAAATAAATTTGTGTATTAGGACTCAAACAAATTATCTTCAACATTAAAAGTAAAAGATCAAAACCTATCCAATCACCAATTTACACCTAGGCTGAGTAGTCTACCAGGTGAATAAACAAATATTTCTCCTAAAACAGTTATAAAAAAAGACTTTTGTTGGTTCTATACTAAACTTGTTTCTTAAGGTGGGATTCTATAATAAACTTGTTTTTTAAGGTGGGGTTCTATACTAAACTTTAAAGAGGGAAAATTGTAAATTTGTATTGTAGAACAATTGATGCCTTTTGTCAAGATAGTGCGCGCTCCGCTCAATGTAGCACACGGCTTAGTCTTTTGACCCTAGGCATGAATTTTTTCTCCCCCTATTTTAAAGGATGAGGAAAAAGACAACAACTATTTATATTTCTTCTACTTCTTTCATACTCCTTTGCAAGTGTTTTATAATTGGATTAGAATTCTTCAATATACTTCAATTTTTTACGTTTATACATTACACTTATAAATACTTGTCACATATCTATTTTACCTTTTTTAGCAACCTTCGCATTGAAAAGAATTAAGTTCAACAAAAACTATAAACTTCAACATATAAATTTTGCCACCAACCAAAAAATTTCACCAAAAACAAACTCCAGCACCCCAAATTCAAAACGCAAAGAACATGCCCTCTAACAGGGGTGAATTTAGCTTTATGGGCTATGGCTATGGGAGCGGATACAAGTTTCGAAAAAATTGGACAATTATCGAACTTATAGAGGTCACACCTTATTAAAAGCTCAATTTTCCTGCAACTATTACCTCAAATATGGGTCACTTCAATCCCTATATAAAGAAATCTATACCATATCTTCAACAAAAATCATTTCTAGGTATTTTATTGAAAACTACAACCCTATTAACCGTGGGTCTTTCGAAAAACAGCCTCTCTAGTAGGCGACTATGTTAAGGGTAAGGCTGCGTATATCTAGACCTCCCCAGACCCCACCCTCGGTGGAATATTTACTGGGTTGTTGTTGTTGTTATGTACAACCCTATCAACGGCTCTTGAAAAGAGATAAGGAGCCATTTTTTATGGTCCGTCATGTTGACTTATCTACATGCTTGTTACATTAGAAAGTTAAAAAATAATAATAATAAAGAGGTTCTTTGAGCACCTATCAAAATTGTAACATTAACAAATCCTCTACGAGTAAGGTATCCTAGAAGGTAATATTGAAGTTTAAAACCCCTCAACCACCCCATAAAATATAAATTGAATATTTGAAGTCTGAAAAAAACATTAAAACAAAAAAGGATTTTGTTGTTTGCTTCCCAAGGTCCATGTGTAAACAACCACATATTTTTCAATTATTGTCATGTCCTTCATTTTTTTGACTTTTCTTCATCAATTATAACTTTTCGGGGATATAAATTACGTTAGTCGGGATCCTTATTGTTGGTAAAGAAAAGAGTACTTTTTTAAAATATTAACCATTGGTCGTCCATTGTCTTGGAGCGGGTGGGTTTTTAAACTTAGATAAACGGGGTGGATTTTTGACATTTAAACAATTAGAAGAGAGACAAAGAAAGAAAAGAACATTAGAATGCTGTAACAATAGAGGATCTAATTTCAAATTACGTGCACCATCAAACATTTAACGAAATAATCCGTCTATTTCACTAGGAACCAGGCACCAGCGCTTTTCAACCGACCGGCCCAATTCGGTCAAGAATGGTTGACTTTGGACCGGTCAAATCGGATTTCGATTCAACCCGGACCAGTTAGGCGTTGATGTGGGAAGGTTAAAAAAATAGTTAATGCTTGCGCTTTTGAAGAGTGGTCTGACCTAGTCCCAGACCGACCTCGACTGTGCGGTATCAGACCGGGTTTTGATGGTACAGTTACGGATCGATGAACAGCCTTGCGTTTCACAATGTAATACTCCTACATTTTTTTACTTTAATTTGCACATATATCAAGTAGTTAAAAGCTCAAGGTTTTGATGTTTTTGTTTAATTTTAATAAGTCTATCTCTCCGTTTATGAGAGTAGTTCTATCCTTTTGTATGAGATTTTTAGTCTCTTTTATTGTAAGAGTTCTATGGTTTTACGTAAATGAAGATTCAGAAGGCCCTACATATTTATATTGCAACGAATCTATACCAGTAGTCGAGATCTTCATCAGAAAATATGATATTCCATCGATTATTATACACTGGCTAGATTTCTAACATGGTTCTGGAGTCGAGCATTAGAGGCGAAATTAGTGACTTGAATAAGTTATTTTGTACTGTTCTTTTAGATCTTTCATTGGTCATAAATGATTATTATTGTATATGTGTTACTATTTGCCTATCAATCAATGATCCCCTTCCCCATTTCCATCGCTCAAAAACATGTAGTAGCTTTTCTGGGTAAAAAAAAAAAGTAGTATAAAGACGAAGAAAGTGACAAGATATCCTTGGTTGTTGATTAATAATAATAAATAAATAAAAAGTAAAAAAATTGTCTTACATATTGAAACAGATGGATTATTAAAATCAAACTGATTTTACCTAACAGCTTCCGTAGTGATCACTGAAAGATATTGGAATCCATGCTAATTAATCATAAATCACTCTACACAGGATTTTCTATAACGATGCAACCCATGAAGGAGAAGATGCTGAGCAAGATGACAAAGACGATGCTGACAATGGCGGCTTTCTTCCAGTTTCCCTTGACATCGTCGGTTAAACCTGCCTTACATGACTGACAATTAAAACAAAGTACATTGGGGTCGTTGTTCCAGGCATAGCAGTCCCTGTTGGAGTACACCACCCCGTCTTTCGGCTTTTTCCATTCCGTTGGCTTTGTGTAGTTGAAATTGCAATCGTTTGAGGGCTTGCAGCACCCAGACTGCGCGCGTAGAGATTTGAATCAGATCAGTATAATGTTTGGGAGATCCGCTTATAAGTTGTGGGTTCAATAGCTTATTTTTAGATGCTTGTGAGAATAGCATATAAAAAAAAGCTA
The DNA here is from genome assembly GCA_038025085.1 of Tetragonia tetragonoides. NCBI lineage: Eukaryota > Viridiplantae > Streptophyta > Magnoliopsida > Caryophyllales > Aizoaceae > Tetragonia > Tetragonia tetragonoides. The sequence goes on from CM076139.1 coordinate 14,295,180, forward strand.
GTCAATATTTGAACCAGACGCACTCTTATTACTCAAAATCGGTTAATTGGAGAGATTACGTTACCTCAATGGACGAGAGGTGGCGAGAGAAGAACTGGTCCTGGGTGTCCTGACCATACTTCACAAGAAACTTGGAGCAAACATGGGTGTTGAAAACGCAGCTCTTAAGGCTATTATTCCAATGTTTGGTGTCATTGACCCTTTTTTGGAACCAGTGTGAGTAATCAATCCTCAAGCCGGTACTCTTTGTAACCTCTCCTAGCCAACTGCTCACCCCCACCAGGGCCAGTGACGACTAAGGCAAAGATGGTGTAGCCCAAGAGTACGGAGAGGAGCACGAACATTATGAAGCCATGGCAGCAGAGCTGCAACCCTTTTAGCCTTGCGGCGCAGCTAATGCCGAGGAGGCAGAGGATCATGATGAGAACCCCAAGAGCAATGAGGGGCTTGTTAAGAAAGGTCTCACAGGCGGTGCTCGGCTGCTTGGTTAGCCATGCCCCCATCACAAGGATGGGAACTCCTAGGAAGAACACTATCACGCTTATGCATATGTATGCACGGATACTTTCCTTTGAGTACAGGAATACCATAGCCATATTAGCTAATAATAGCTAGGTACCTGATCGATGATGTATCTCTCTCTCCTATTTTACAGCTATTTGAAAGTTTAGAATGAGAATTGAAGGGTTGAGAATGAGGTAGAAGGGAAGAAATTAAAGGGGGATTTCTTTTGAGTAAGATATAAACTACAGTATTACTAAGGCTCTTTCTTCTAAGCTTGCTTTGTTTCACTTAAATTCAATTCACTTCCATTCATTTCAATTCAGTTCATATATACTTTATTACTCTGTTAATTTTTGAGTTCCAATAAAAATTCATGATAAAACTTATGGCAACCCAATTAGTAGGCCTGAGTTTGTAACTTTTCCAACAGGTAGACATTTTTAGAGGCGAAATCCAAGTGGTAGGCCTTTACTCTTGATATTGTTCACTCCGTATCCATTTTTTGCCTTTTCCGTTAACTTGCCCATTAATTGTAGCGTTTGACTTTATTTTTTGAGTTGAATGATGTTAATCCAATTTGTTTGTCCAAAACACCCTTTGCATCCTTGAGAGTTTGAATGTTATACGCAGTTCAAAGGCATATAAAATGGAAGAAAATACATAGTGAAAATTTAGCCTGTTAACTATAACCACCCCTTTCACCAGTGATTTGTTCAAGAATAGACCAATCAACCCTGGCCACATGATCGACAAGAGCAGAGGGTTGAAAACCCAGAACCACAGGGGCTTTATCTTTTCTTTTCTTTTTTTTTTTTTGAAATTGTCGAAACTCTGAGTGGGTTTCGGTTTGGTGGGGTGGTGGGAATTCTCGGTTTATGGGTTGTGGGCGAGTGGTAGCAGATTTGTGGTGGTCGGTGAATGGAGGTGGTGTTTGTGAGGGTAGGGCGAAACTGGAGGAAAAGAAAGATGGTTGTGGATCTGGGGTTTTGGGTGGTGTTTCGGTTAGTGGGCTGGTGAGAGAAGATGGTGGTGGTCGGTGTTTCGATTTTGGTGTGTGAGGTGCTAAAACGGTGGTGGTGGTAAGCTTCGGTGGTCGGTTCTGGTGGGTTGAAGTGGCCGTGATGCTCTGGAGGTGGCGGGATTTCGTGGTGGTCAGGTGAAGTGGTGAGAGAAAAAGAGTGGTGAGGGAGTGGTGGTGGCAGCAGTTGTTTTTGAGGTGATGGTCAGAGATGGCTGGTGTGTGGTGGTGGGTATTTATGGTGTTTACAGATCTGAAAGGAGAGAGGGAGATGAAGATGGTGGGTTTACCACAGGGGCATAATGGACAATTTTGATAATTAACGAACAAGTTGACGGAAAAGGCAAAAAGAGGATACAGACTGAACGGTGTCAAAAGCAAAGGCCTACCAGCTGGATTTTGCCTCTAAGAATGTCTACCAGTTGGAAAAGCCACAAACTCAGGCCTACCAATTGGAATTGCCCTAAAACTTATTATGTTATTGGAAAGATATCAAGAATTACTTTTAAGGAGTCCAATATTGAATATGTTTGAACGAGTTAAAATGGTTACAGGTCAAGTTAAACAAATCGATTTTGTTAAGTTTAGTTTTTTTTCTAATTGAAAAAAACAGAGCCTAAGTTTTCTTTATCGTAAAACTGCTACGTATGGCTCTATTCACTCCACCTTCTTTGAGTGAACTTATCGGTACAAAATAGAATTGAATATTTACGGAAATGAAATTTACTTAACTAAATCAAAATGGCACTTCATTGTACCAAACCGAATTTAAATTTTTCTAAACTAAACTTCTTTTTACTGAACTGAACGAAAGTTTACTGAAACGAACTGAAAGTTACTGAAAATTTCAGGAAGAACTTGAAGAGAAATACTTTATAGTTCTTCTTTTACAGTTCGCCTCTCTCTCACAATTGAATTACCAATAAGTCTTGTATAGCATGACGTTAGAGGCTTCACCTTGAGGCCACCTCATATGAAATTTTGTTTTGAATTACAGTGGAGATTTTGAAATCTTTAGAGTTGATTTTTTATTTGATTATTTTTTTAAGAGAAAGTAGTTAGTTAAAGGAGATATAGCTAGAGAAAAAGAAGAAACTCTATAAAAGTTCTAAAGTATCCAACACGCCATTAAAATAGAATAAAGGGCGGGTCAATTTGCATAAATAACATTATCACTGAGCAAAAGTGGGGAACTCATTTGGTTGAGCTGAACTCTCACACCACCAATCTAGAGATTACTTCCAACCTAGAGGTTAGGGATTTAAGTCTCATTCTCTAGAGTTGAGGGTGATATTTGTGGTATGAGACTTAGGTCATACCCCCCCCCCCCCTAAATGATGTATTGGAGCAAAGAGCCCAACTTCCTTGTCTATTCAAAAAAATAAATATAAAACATTACTACATGAATGAAAAAAGATTGTTTCCGTTCTAGCCTCCCTCCTTTCTTTCTCCTCCTTCTCTCTAGAACCCTAACCTCTAGTAGAACATATTTTCAGGCCGAGAGGGCCGATTTAGGCCATTCCCGGCCTGCGATTGATGATTTTTATCACGTTTAATCTTAATTTCTAGCTTTTTTTTCGTTCTGAGTTGAATAAATTCTCTCCCTTTGTGGAGTTTTAGGGATCTTCTTATCTTCCTTTCTATAGGATTCTTTTTTCGCCTATTGTGCGATTGATTTTTAGTAGAAGCAGTATGAATTTGGGGACCGGATATACACACGATCAATGGAATCATACAGAGGTTTGTGGACAAGTGATTGCGTTACATGTGGTGAAGATCTCCACTTCCGTGAAAGATGAAGATACATCAAAGGAAGCACATGGTTACTATGCATGTTGGGAGTCACACCTGAGTATTCTAGTATATTGGCTTGTTAGCGGATTTTTTGTTGTTTTTATTGATTTAGTATGTTCTAGGGTTATTTTTATTGTAGATACCGTATGACTTTTCTATGAATGAAAGTCTCTTGTTTTCCTCTGAAAAAAAAAGAAAAGATTATTTCCGTTTAAACCTTGATTAGACATACAACGAACATCAAGATAAATGATAAGAGTACTATATTTGATGAATCATTTTAGTTTAATTCGTTATTATGTATCAAAGTTAAAGAATAAAGGTTGAGCTTGAAAAGTATGTGCATGTTGTATTCCATCTTTCTAAGAACATGATTCCCTTCTCACCTTGACGAAAACTTCTTTTCTCATTCCAAATACTTTATTGTCTTTATGCCCGACCAGCTGGACCTTCTACTTAAACAAAATAAGAATAATAAAAATTTAAAAAAATAAAATAAAATAAAATAAAATAAAATAAAAATCCCTAGCGCCGTCAATGGTCGAAATCTAAAATCCAAATTAAAGCAACAATGCTGACACCTTGGTTTTCAAGAATCCCTACGTAACTTAATCCATATATGATGTAAGGGTTGCTGACGTAATCACGTAAAAGGAACGCAATTTTAAAGTGCACCGGGGTGTATTCAGATAGATATACCGTTCCTTTTAAAAATAAAAGGTCTCCTCTAAAGCCGTCTCAAATTGAGGTCCCCTCTATAACCAAGCATAACATAAACGTGACGTTATGCTTGTTAGATGGGCGCTCACTTTGAAATTGTCTCATACGAATTTTTGTGTTTTAAAAATATGTTTAGCCAATATGTTTTATGGCTCTTGCTTTGATTAAATTTAACTTGGAAGTACGTAGATACTCCTTAGTGTACCGTTTACTCATCGGTAAACGAGTAGTAAACTGGCCACGTAGGAAAATTTACGGTACAACTTAAATAAATAAATAAAAATAAGCTATACTATAAGCTTATATGTAAATTGTGTGAGAGTAGAGGTGTAAAAGAACCAATACAATCTTCACCAAAAAAAAAAAAAAAAAAAAAAAAAAAAAAACCAATACAATCCTAATTAATTAAGTTACAAATATTATTCATTTAAAATTGTCAAATCTGGTTTGTTAAATAAATAAGTAAATATAAAAATTTATTTAAGCTCATCTAATAAACAAATCAAACTTAAATACTACTCCATAGTATTTAACTCGATTACGTTTATGAATATATCGACTAATCAATTTAATACAAAATTTAATTTTAAATTGTCACTTTGAATTTTATGTTTGATTTATAGTTTAATTCACTGAATCTTGCAATGGTAGGTTAGAAATTTTAGAATAGAATTAACATTTCCTTAATATGTATGTCTTGTCTTCCAAATTAGCATATTAATTTTCTTGATACTATCCATTAACCAATAAACAAAATTTGGAATTGTATATGCTTATGACAAGCTGATAATACTCGTTTGTTTAGTAATTAATTAAACAACTTTCCATTAACGACTTAGGCTCTATTTTTCTTTACTTATTTTTAGTTTAGTTAGTCTAATTGAATTTCATTATGTTCAATTTAATTCAGTTTAGTTTATTTCATGTGGAAACTTATTATTTGAGTAATTTTTAATTTTAAAATAAATTCAAGATGATATCTATTTCATTGAAAGGGTTTCAATGCATAATTTCACATGAGTCCAATAATTAACTAATCATTTTTCATTTGTTAAAAATCAATCAATTTTTTAAGTTAAGATTAATTAGTTGAATATTTTTCAAGTGAAAAAAACATACCTTAGAAATATTAAAAGAGAGTGCATCCAACACATTACTCCGACAATCATTAAGTCCAAAAATGATAACTTATGAACTAGAGTACTTTTTTTTATACGAGGAACCCTCGTTTACTACTTTTTGAGTGTGCATCGGATAAATTTTGAGCGTTGCAATAGCCTGCAAACCTCACATGAGTAAACAAGATATAAATCTTGTAGACAATCGGATAAATTTAAGTTCAAATAATTTGTAACAAGTAAATAAAGTCATAGAATCTCACTTATCTTGAGCATTTTAATAATTTTAGGCCGTTGAATATACACTTATATTGTTAGAACTTTAAACTTGTAGGTAAAATTTATGTTTTTTCTCATATTTCAATTAGTTTAGAATATAACTAAAGATAAACAGGTTAAAAGGTCATTAAACAGGTAACACGATTATTAAACAGGTCAGGTGCAGGTCAAGGATTTTCGACACAATTAATAAATAGATTAGGTATGTGTTAAGGGATTCTCGACACGTTTAACCTTGATACGAACACGAACACGACACGATCTGACCTATTTAACAGCTCTACCCTCTACTCCTAATCTAAAAGAATTACGGATTACAATAATTTGTCGTTTTCGCTCAGTTCAAGTGGGGTTTAATTAAATGATATAAGGGTCAATTTGAAGCGATTTGTTTTAAATATACAAGGTTATATCCTTGTTCTCAGCATCTTAAAAAGTAGAGAAAATATATGGGAACTTGACTTCTTGCCCCTTTCGCACCAAATTTTTTTTATTAACCATCTTCTAGATCAAATGTTGAAAATTTAAAATTAAGGAACATATTTGTTGACAGCTCTTCTTTTGTTCTTTTGTTTAATCATATGCCGGTTTATCAGGAATTCAGGATCGATCTATAAAGGGTAAAGTATCCAACTGAGTAACTTCTTCATTCATAAGATTTGAATCAGTAGTGAAGTCAGAAATCAGTTCAAGTAGGTTCACTTCTTGTAACATATAGAACAATTCTTAAATATTGTAAAAAAAAAAAGAAGTTTTAAAGTATTTTTTTAAGAAAAAAAATTCCAAGTAGATTCAATTGAATCCTTAATCCATAGAATACATCCGTCACTGATTTGAACCCTCAACCTTGCTTAAGGATGAGAGTGACGAACCACTCACACCAACCACTTATTATTGATTACACACAGTTCGATTATAAAACTGCAAATTTGGTAAAAAGAAAATAAAAATAAAACTGCAAATGATCACCGCCCTTTTCTTTTCTTTTTTCGCTCGTCACAAGAGACTTGTTGTAACTTTTACCCGAAATCTCCTATCCATCCGTTTCATTTTGAACTTCTCACTTGTTTTTTCACGATTTTTCAATGCGACCCGAAGTTTTGAGTCCAACTCCAAATGGCCGCGGTCGGCTGCTACTTGGCTATTGTGATTGACTTTTGATATTTGCGACCGATTTTTGTGATATACATATGGCTGAGTCGCAGATCTGCTATTTTCTTGTAGGGTCTTACAATTATCAATAATCAAGCTAAGATTAATTTACTACTTGATTGTTGAACACCTAATAAATGAAGTCTTGATGAAGATTTTTAGTACTCAACACGCATTTGCACTAATCAATTAATCATTATGAGAGTAACATTAGTATTCACCAACACATACACTTGTACTTCCTGTTGATTGACATGAAGATCAGCTCGAGCTCGTGAAAGAGGGAAGAACAAGAGAGAGAATTTTAGTGAGAGAAAGAGCTTTGAGAAAATGAAGATTGATTTCTCATTGAATGAATTGATTACAGTTGCATTACAGATTATATACAAGCAGAAAACAATCTGCTGTAAGGCCAAGCCTCTGCGCCAGCTAAGCTAACAGAGCATTGTCTACTGTTCTAACAAACTAACAGAATTGTAACAAACTATTCTAACAAACTTCTAAGTTGTTTATTACAATAAATAATTTCTGTAATGATTAATTCCAACACCCCCCCTCAAGTAGGAGGGGATGACACTCCTAACTTGCTGAGTAAATAATGATGTTGGCGCCCTGGCAAACTCTTTGTGAATAAATCTGCCAATTGTTCGTCTGTTCTCACATGATGTAAGCTAATTAAACCTACTTGCAATTGCTCCCGGACATAATGATAGTCAAGCTCTATGTGTTTGGTGCGCTCGTGAAATACTGGGTTCTTAGCAATATAAATTGCTACCTGGCTATCACATTTCACAGCAATTGGAACAATTTTAGGAACTGTAAGTTCACTAAGTAACCTGGAAAGCCAAGCTAATTCTGATGTGACTCTCCTCAAGCTTCTGTATTCAGCTTCTGCACTAGAGAGAGAGACAGTGGCCTGTTTCTTGGATTTCTAGGAAATTGGACTTCCACCAAGCATGATGAAATAACCACTTATTGATCTCCTTGTTTGAGGACATGCTGCCCAGTCTGAGTCACAGTATGCTTGTAAGGTATAATCAGATTGTGAGCTCATGAACAAGCCTTGACTGGGATCCTTTGTGAGATACTTCAGAACATGAAGAGCTGCATCCATGTGAGGTTGCCTGGGACTGTGCATGAATTGGCTTAAATACTGAACAGCAAAGCCTAGATCAGGCCTTGTATGTGTAAGGAAATTCAACTTTCCAACTAATTTCCTGAATTCACCAGGTTCAGACAGAGGAGTACCCTCATCAAGCTTTAGTTTAATATTTGTCTCTAAAGGACAAATACCCGTGGCTCCTGAAGAACAACCAAATTCCTTGAGTAGCTCATGAACAAACTTTCTCTGAGTTAATATCACCCCATTATTGCTGTGTAGGATTTCTATTCCTAGAAAATAGTTCAATAATCCCAAATCTTTTATCTTGAAAGTATTATCTAGGAATGATTTTAGATCTTCAATTTCTGCCTCATTGTTTCCTGTGATGATAATATCATCAACATAGACAACAATAAAAACTGTAGAAGTAATCATTTTCTTGTGAAATAAGGAATGATCATTTTGTGACATTTGATAACCTCTGGATCTTAAAGAATCAGAGAGCTTGCCATACCATTGCCTTGATGCCTGTTTTAATCCATACAGGGATTTCCTAAGCTTGCAGACTTGGTTAGGCTTTGAGAGGACCAGGCCAGGTGGTGGCTTCATATAAATTTCCTCATGCAAATCTCCATGAAGAAAAGCATTATTAACATCAAGTTGGTGCATGCTCCAACCTCTCTTGACTGCAGTGGCAATAAGAGCTCTTACAGTGGTCATTTTCACCACTGGAGAGAAGGTTTCAGTGTAGTCAATCCCTTCAACTTGAGTAAAACCTCTAACTACCAGTCTAGCTTTGTATCTCTCTATTGAACCATCAGCTTTTAACTTGATTTTATAAACCCATTTACAGCTAATGGGTTTCTTGTGAGCAGGCAAGTCAGTTATCATCCAAGTTTCATTTGCCTCTAGGGCTTCAAATTCCTTAGACATTGCTTCCTGCCATGAAGGGTTAGTAACTGCATCCTCAAAACAAGTAGGTTCATCTATTTGCAAAACATTATTCAACAAATGCTGACTATTGGTTGAGAGAGAGCTAAAACAGACATGTTTTGGTAAGTCTATGGAGGATGTGATGGTGTGAGGGCATGATGAAGAATCAGAGAGATGAGTAGATGTAACATTATTGCAAACACTATTGCAAACATAGTCCTGTAAATGCCTAGGAACTGTAATAGACCTGCTGGATCTCCTGACTTCAGTCTGAGGATGAGAATGAGAAGAGTGAGGGATATTTGTTTGATCTTGAGGATCAGAAATAGGAGAATAATTTGAGTCTTGATCTTGAGGATCAGGTGTGAGTTGAGATGAATTTGTGGTTTGATTCTGAGAATTAAAAAGATGATCTAAAAATGGAGAAACAGAATTATGAGTGTGAGGCATAGTTTGGAAAGGAAATAAAGAATGTGATGAATCTGAGATGGTGGAAGAGGTTTTATATGGAAATATATCCTCATGAAAGACTACATCCCTGGATACCTGAATTTTCTTTGTATCCATGTTATACAATTTGTAAGCTTTCTTTCCATATGGATATCCTAGGAAAATGCATGTAGATGCCCTAGGTTTGAATTTATCTCGACCCCTTTTTAATGTAGAAGCATAGCATAGACATCCAAAACTCCTTAGGTGAGTGTATATAGGTTTAGAACCAGTGAGGAGCTCATGAGGGGTTTTGTTATGAAGTAATTTGGTGGGAAATCTGTTTATTAAGTATGTGGCTGTAAGAACACAGTCACCCTAGAACTTCACAGGTAAATAAGACTGGAATAGAAGAGCTCTGGCAGTTTCTAAAAGATGCTTGTGTTTCCTCTCTACTATCCCATTTTGTTGTGGTGTGTCAGTGCAACTTGTTTGGTGTACAATGCCTTTAGAAAGAAAGAAACTAGTAGCTTCTCTGCTTAGTCCTAACTCTAAGGCATTGTCTGATCTTATAATCTGAATTTTGGCTTGGTATTGAGTGGAAACCATCTCTGAAAAGGCTTGTATAATGGGCAAGGCATTGCTCTTGGCACTAAGTAAGTGTGTCCAAGTAGCTCTAGTAAAATCATCAACTATGGTGAGGAAATAATTATAACCATTGTAGGTAGGAGTATGATAAGCTCCCCAAAGATCAATATGGATGAGCTGAAAAGGTTTAGAGGTGTGAATTTGGCTGTGAGAGAAGGAATTTCTGTGTTGCCTGGCTTTAGGGCATACATCACAACTAGAAATAACATTGTCATCAGAAATGTCATCAAATAAATCCATGGATTTTAACTTGTATAAGGGAAGATGACCAAGTCTAATGTGCCACAAACAAGCATTATTTCTATATGCAGTATTACAGTGAGCATCACCAACAGCATCATGAACAAGGAAATGGGAATTGTCATCATCCATGACATTACAACAATCAGGAATTAAAGGATTATTGACAGGAAAATGAATTTTGTCAATATTATTGTCTAAACTTGAAGCAGGAGGTCCAGCAGCAACATCAAGACTATGTGAAGCAACAGGCATTTTCATTTTTAACAGGAATAATCCAGCATGTGCATGACCAAACTCTATGAGGCTGTGATCATCACCAAGTCCCTGAGGCCTCTTCAGTGAAGGGCCCTGCAGGAACAACAGAAAGCATTGCAGCTCAGTGAATATAGCATAGCAATGTGACTGTTTGCATAATCGGCCAAATAGAAAGCAAATTATACCTAAATTGAGGAACATAAAAAACATTGTTTAACAATATTTTGTCTGTAATTTGAACTGTGCCAATCTGAGTAACAACAACAGTTTGACCATTTGGAAGGGAAATGGGATGAGGTGATTTAAGAGATATGATATTGGCAAAAAGGGAAAGGTCATGGCACATGTGATCAGATGCTCTAGTGTCTAAAATCCAGGTATAATCAGCAGATGCAGAACAACAAATAGAGCAAATACATGAACCTGAAAAGTTGTGAGAGATACCAGAAACTTTACCAGCACAGTTGACAAATGAGTTGATGTGAGAAGAAGAAGAGCCAGGATCATAAGTGCCTTTAGCACCACTTGCAGCTCCAACTTGAGTTTTGCTCAATAAGGCCAAAAGATTATTGCAATCTTCTTGTGATAATCCATGGATGATAGAAGCACCAGTGAGCCCAGTCTTGACTGAATTATTGTCAACAAAAGAGTGTTCTTCATGACATTGTTCATCTCCAGGTTCTCCATATGCATTAGCTGCATATGACTTGCTCCTTGTGAACTTGAAATCCTTAGGGAAGCCTACAATTCTGTAGCATTTGTTTGCACTGTGACCTGTCTTTTTACAGTGAGTGCAAACAATTGATTTTCTGTTATCAAATTTCCCTTTGTAACTGTTTTGTGATGAATTTTGATGCTGATTAGCATACATTGCTGCTGACTCAGAAATAAACTGAGTAGATGAGTGATTTCCTCTTTGATTTTCATCCTGAATCAAGAGAGCATAGGCTTGGCTAATGCTAGGAAGAGGCTTCATTATGAGAATATTTCCTCTAATGTTGTCATAAATTGGATTCAATCCCATGAGAAACTGAACAAGTCTCTGATCTTGTTCATGTTTAGCAATAGCCTGAACTGCTCCACAGGTACATGTTGGCAAGCAGCTCAAAACATTAAGCTCATCCCAATTTCGCTTTATTTTAGTGAAATATGATGCAATATCACTAGCACCCTGACTAGTCTCATTGATATTCTTCTGCAAATGATATAGTTTTGCACCACTAGCTTGTCCATACCTGTCCTCTAGCTCAATCCAGATTTGATGAGCAGAATTGCAATAGAGCACACTTTCTGCTATGTCACTGGACAGCACATTCAGGATCCATGAAGTGACCATATCGTTGCATCTCTGCCAGATATTGAAGGAAGCTTCAGTACTTGCAGGCTGAGTAACTGTACCATTGACCATTCCTAGCTTATTCTTTGCAGATAAGCCTATGGACATGGATTTCTTCCAAGAACCAAAGCTTGAGCCATCAAAAGGCTTTGCAACAAGCAGCATTCCAGGATGATCTGATGGATGTAAATATAATGGATTTGAGTTTATTTGAGACATCTTTGATCAATGAAACAGTGAGTTCAATGAAATAGTGAAATCAAGAAACAATGAAATTTAGTGAAATTTTGCGGAAAAACAATGGAATACAATTCTATGAGCGAAGAATTGTGATGATTGCGATCGTGAACATGATACGAAAATCAAGAAAAGAAAAGTGAAAAATGAATTACAATTCTGTGAGCGAAGAATTGCGATGATCAAGAAAATGAACAGATTCTCTGAATCAATTGATGAGCAGGAACAATTGATGAAAACAAATCAATTGTTCGAAACAGAAATGAAGAATTTATGTGAATTCTTTTGAGATAAAACTCAAAAGGTGAATTGTGAGCAGGATTGTTTGAGGAAAGCAAATCAAACAATCGAAATATGAAATGATCTAGATGAGAATGTGATTCAGAGATTGTGATCTTGAGCTGATCGAGTTACCGATGCTCTGATACCATGTTGATTGACATGAAGATCAGCTCGAGCTCGTGAAAGAGGGAAGAACAAGAGAGAGAATTTTAGTGAGAGAAAGAGCTTTGAGAAAATGAAGATTGATTTCTCATTGAATGAATTGATTACAGTTGCATTACAGATTATATACAAGCAGAAAACAATCTGCTGTAAGGCCAAGCCTCTGCGCCAGCTAAGCTAACAGAGCATTGTCTACTGTTCTAACAAACTAACAGAATTGTAACAAACTATTCTAACAAACTTCTAAGTTGTTTATTACAATAAATAATTTCTGTAATGATTAATTCCAACACTTCCTCCACCATAACACTAGCTAGCACAAAAAATCAAAATGTATTAAACCAATCCTAATAAGATCAATACAAATTCAAATTCTCCAAGAGTACCTAAGGAAATTAAATGGCTTTCTATTCATTAGTCATCCGGATCATCTCCACAATCACCACACCACCACAGCGTCGCAACTGCGATTAGGACTATGAGGTTAACTATGGCTGCCTTCTTCCAAATCCTTTTAACTTCATGGAGGAAACCATCTTTACAGGATTGACAATTGAAGCAAAGAGTATACTCATAATTATCCCATTCACCACAGTCGTCGAGACTATTGGAAAATAATGTACCAGTATTATTATTGCTTCTTGTTGGCTGCTTCACCCAAACAGCCGGGCTTGTGTAAGTAAAGTTACACTCCTTCAGTGGCTTGCAGCAACCAGACTGATATAATATAATTAAAAACATCATCAATGGATTGTTATTACCAACCAAAAGCGAGACAAAAATATGAGGAAAAAGCAAAGAATGAATAAGAGTGCGTTCTTTTCCACTAAACTGAACTGGCGGCATAGTAGTGGAAATTAAACACAAACCTGAATGGAAGAAAAGTGCCTGGCTTGGAACTGCTGGTAGGTGTCACCTACCTGTCAACAAAATCAGAGCAGACATTTTCCTTGAAAACAAGGCAATCCTTGATGTTGCGCCAATGGCCGCTACCAGTCATTATTCGGTTCCTCAACCACTTAGGAACGTGGGTTGGGGCCGCGACGACAATGGCGAAGATGGTGTAGCCCAGCCAAACAAGGAACAGCACCCACAGGCATCCAGATATGCAATGATCAGCTTTGTTTTTAGAGTCAGAATCAGAGAAATTGACGAGCCAGAGAGCGAGACGGGCTAGACAGAAGATGAATAGGAGCACCCCGACTGCAACGAACGGGGCGTTGAGGTATCGCTCGCACCTGGTGCTCGTCTGCTGGCTCAGCCACGCACCACTCCAGACCACCGGCACCGTCGCCACCGTTACTGCCACTGTTCAGGCCTATGCACACAACTCTGGGTATGTACATGGTGGTGATCACCTTTCCTTTTGGCTAGCTTTTGTCTAATCTTATTCAATCGATCTTTGTTTTCGGCTGGATGTGTGATAATATATATAGTCTTTTTCTGTTTGTTTTTCTATTTTGATATAGATGGAGTTCAAAAAAGAGATCAATAGCTTATTGTTGTTCCTTGCTGCATAAATACATAATTCTGTAAGAGGATTTTGTAAGACAACCTTTGCTGGAACACACCTTACTACTGTTTTTATTTTATTGTTTTGGGTTCAAAAGAGGAATAGAGTCTGGTACAATAATTTACATACAATAGGAAAGGGGATTCAAATCTCGAACCTAATATATCCAAAGCGGTAAAGGCTCAATTTTAACTACTAGATTAACACCTTATTGGCAACACACCTTACTATTTACTTCTATGTTCTACATACATGATGTACAAGTATGAGTGGTTCGGCACTCTTATGCTTTAATCAAGCTCGAGGGTTCAATTCTTACGAATGGAAAAAATATTTACTGGTAGTACTTTACCCTTTTGTAGACCTACCCTGTACAAACATAATTATTCTTAATCCAAAGAATTAATGCAAACCTGCCCCCAAAAAATACTAAACTAATGGTGATAAAATTGACTAATAAAAAAATATTGCATGGCCTACCCTGTCTCCATCTCCTCTTAGAGACCGAAAGTATTATTACTTGTCTTTTAATCTAATTATATAGATTTCTCATAATTTATAAAAGTTTTTGTGAATATAAAGAACGAATCGTTTTCTACTAAGGGTGTGTTTTTTAGAGCTTACCTTGTTAGTTCAGGATTGGTCTTGTGTTTGATCTGTTCAATAATTTTCAGTTTAACTTAGTTCAGTGATGCTTAGTTCAAAAATATATATTTTGTCTCACATAAAAAAATAAGGTCCAAATCAAAATGAGTTCCAAACACACCCAAATCAGGAGTATTATTTAAATACATCTTATTGACATTGAGATTTTTTTCTTATTTGTGTGTGTTGACATACTACATTTGTCTTCGGGCCCTCGATGGCAAAGGGTTGGATGTTTGAATAGTCTACCATCCAAAATTGGTGTTTATATGTCAGCTTGTGAGATTGAATTTTGAGTTCATACAAGCCAACTTTTGAAAAGCCAATGAGGGTAGCTTTTGGGTATTGACTGATGACATTAATGTAGTCCAATGACAAGATAGTCCAAGACTTGCAATTATTTACTTCCATGTCATCAAATTCCTCAATCAAATGAATGTCCTTATAGGCCATTTTACATATAACCAGCTAATGTTTCCAGTCAATGTGACTAAACATCTCTTTCCAAACATCCAATATTACCAGTCGGTCAAATCTGCTAACAATACCAACTATCGATCACCAGCCACTAACTATCAACCAACAATTAATGTAACCCGCCAATTACCAAACATGGCGAAATTTTGAAATAAATTGTAAACAGCTACGTACTAAACGTTAAACAATTTAACATTTCAATTAAACTACTCACATTTTAAAACTCTATCAACCACTACCAATACCACTATCAAGTACCAACCTCTAATTTACTGAATACTTAAAATTTTGAACCTATCTTTTTTTTTATTGGAACCAATCAAACCTCTAACAACTATTCTGAGTTGTTGCCGAACAGGGCTTATAAGGATCTTTTTTGAAAAAATAGTGCAAACGAGTACTGAATTCTGTGTGGCTGTAGAAACTCACTAGAAAGCAGTTATAAAAAAGTGTTTTTTTTTTCTTTTTTTTTCTGTATGCTTAACTTGTTTTTGAAGTGGGGTTCTATACTAAAGTTTATAGAGCATCCACATTAGGGGGTTAAGTTTGAGTATCAAAATTGATAATGATAAGTATAATGGGGATGGAGCCCATTGTGGAGAGTTGGAGTTCAGTTTGAGTTTTTGAGAGTATGGCTATTGATTATCGGTTGAGTTTTTCATTTGTAGGCCCATACACAACATTTAATAGTAAATAAAAATATAAAGAATCAATAAAATAATATTGATGTTAGTTTCGAGGACTATGAGAACCGAAATTATTACTGTAGAGTAAATTCATACACAGTATTGTGGATGCGAGTAATGGAGAAAACTATGAACTTTTGAAAGACAGTTCACATAGGAAATAGTGTGCGCTCCGCTCAATCCGGTTAGCACACGGCGAGGTCTTTTGACCCTACGCGTCAAAAGAGAGTTCACATAGGAAATAGTGTTCTCCCTTTTTCTTTTCTTTTTTTATTGAAGCATGAGGAAAAACTGAAAAAGTTAGACGACTATTTATGGTTCTTCTTCTTCTTTTGACCCTTGGTGTCAATATGTTCTTCCCTTTCCATATTCTGGTATTTTGCAAACATTTTGTGACTAGTTTATTAGCTAATGTCTATTCCCTTCAACAACAACAACAACAACAACCTAGTAAATATCTCGTCTATAACAGGTCTAGTTACTATACATTCCGTTCATATTTTCTATTAGCTATTCTTTTTCTATTATCTTTTTATTAGGGAATTCTTTTTAAAATTATCTGAACTGAAGTGAAGTGAACTAAACTGAACTGAGTCATATTGAGTAAGTGGAAAAAAGTACACCCTAAGTCATCTCATCGGAGTGTTCTTTATTTCTGAACTTATCAGAACTGAATTGGACTAAAAACTTGATGGGTTAGCTCTAAAGATAATACACCCATAATCCCACATATTTTCACTCATAACACAAAATTTATTTACACAAATTAACATTGGAGACGATCTTGTACATTTATTTTAAGCATATTGATAATACATCTAATTTAAAGTATTTTTCAATGCGAATATTATTTTTGAAGATGTGTTGTAGAAAAGTTATATTTCGATTTGGAAGATTCGACAAATATGAAATTATGACTCAATATAGCTATTTATAACATACAATATATATATATATATATATATATATATATATATATATATATATATATATATATATATATATATATATATATATATATATATATATATATATATATATATATATATATGGGTATAAGCGCTGGTGAGGTGACAAGTGTCACTCTCCAATTGGCTTATACCCAAGTTATTAATTAAAATTTATTTTTCTTTTTTTTAGAGGGGTTATTAATTGTTACAAAGTTAATTAACATAAATTTAAGTAGTTAATAATATAATAATAAAATATTTAAAAAAGTAATATAATCGCATTAATTTGTAGAATTATAACAATAAAAGATATTAATTCTTCAGTTTTTTTAATTATCTTTATTGTAGAATGAATTTTGATTATTAATGGGTCAAAGTGGACGTTACATGACAAGTGACCAATTGTCATTCAACGAGTTTGTGCCTTTACTCTTCGCACATGTAACTAATAATTGTGAGAATAAGCGCAAGTGATGTGACAAGAGTTACATTTTCAGTTACCGGTCTTATCATTTTTTTTACTCTACTTTGGATCGTATTTTTATTAAATTGCATATTTGTGGGTGCGTTTGCAGGTATATGCGCATATAATATGAGAACAATTGCATTTTGAGTCATCACTTTTGTTAAGATTGATGATTGTGGTTTGTGGGTATAAGAGAAATAGTACTATGACATGATTAGTGATACATGTCTAAAATTAGGGGGATAAGCACAATTAATGTAAAAATAGTCACATAATAATTTTTATAAAGTTTTATATTTTTATGTTTAAGGACAGAGTACGTTGCAAGTGTTTAACTGATATTTGTGAGGGTAAATATAGATTAGGTGGGTAAGTAACATGTGAGTATGTGACTAATATTGTGGAATGATACCCTAAAAAACAAATTATTTGATAAATGTAATGTAATTAGGGTATGCATTTAGTCACTTTTTTACCCCCTTTATTAATTCTATTTTTGTTGGGTGACAATTGACATGCAAAGAATATTTGTAGAAAAAGTACATGTAATATGTATTTAGACATTGAGTCACCCAACTTATTAGCCTTTGATTATATATATTTATAAGGTTAGATAAACTTTGTAATAAACAATATAACGTAAGATAGAAAATAGTATACAGAGACAGTTTATTCATAAGACATGTTTGTCCATTTTAGTGGCACAATATTAGTGGTCAATCATTTTTTTATGGACACTATTTTTGGGCCATTTTAGTGAAATGCATTCATTCTAATAAAAAAAGAGATAAAGATTTTTTAAAATTTGTTTTTAAATATCTTATACGATGAGATTATCATAACTATACTATCAAAATTATACTATCTAAGCTGATGTTATTTTATTTTATTTGCAACTGTCAGTCTTTTGACTTTCAGATGACCTATTTAGGAAGACACATATTAAACAACAATTTGATCTAACCTGCCAATATTTAATAAAAAAATATTATATTACTTGGTATACGAGCATATTTGACAGTTGAATTGAATTTGTGGGGATAATAATCTTTGGTTTGTGATAAGAGGGTTATATATTTAATTAGGTTTTATCTTTGTAACTAGATAATTTATACACCTGATAAAAGACATGTGAATAATATTTTTGAGATATGGGTAGATAAGGGATAAGGGTCACTTTTGTAATCACAATTTGTAAATCAATACATTTGGGGTACAATATCATGTTAGGTGATAAATGATAGATATTCATAGGGATAAAGTATAAGTAATATGACATACATGGTTAAAATATTTTGATTGGTGTCTATACATTTATAAAACTTTGAAAAAACAATCCAAAAGTTTTTCAAAAAAAAAACCTTTATACTCATTTATAGTGACAATTTGACCGTCCACCTTTGTATAATTCAAAAAGAATTCAAAATTTTATGTAAACAAATTTAAAAAATAGTGATAAATTGACAGTCCGTGCGTAGCACGGGTTACTTCCTAGTATATATATAAAAGTGAGTCCATTTTGTGGGGGCACGCCACGTGGGGTGCCATGCAAGCGCTTATATCCATGTGAGGACGACAAGTGGGATGCCACGCAACCCCCAAATTCGTGTAATGATGACATGTATGCAGCCACCTAAGCCACTATCCAAGTGGGTCAATAATTATGTGTTATCATTACTTGACTTCGTAAATACAACATAATATAATTATTATAATATTATTTAAATCATAAAATAAAATAACTTTTGTTACGCGACTTTAAATAAAATTATAATTCTTACTCCATTGGATCAGATTCGAAAAGTACTTCAAAATGAGATACATATGTACTATGTCCAATAAAGTTGGGTTCTTTTTGTGTGAGGATGACATGTGGTACGACACATGGAATGCCACGTAAGCGCCTATATTTGCGTGTGGCCGACACGTGGGATGTCACGCAAGCGCCCAAATTTGCGTGGGACGCCACATGAGAGGGATATGTTCGTGTGAACATAACACATAAGCTTCACATCGGTATACGTATAAAAGTAAGTCCAATTCGTGTGGGCATGACACGTAGGACGCCATATGTTCGTGTGAACATAACACATAAGCTTCACATCGGTATACGTATAAAAGTAAGTCCAATTCATGTGGGCACGACACGTAGGACGCCACTTAGGAGGTGTAAGTTCGTGTGACGATGACACCTAAGCGCCATGTAAGCAAAACTTGCCACATAGCCTAACAACTCACTCATTAATGACTCATCATTAGTTGGTTTTATTACATGTTTATTAGCATGTTTTTATATTACAAAATACAATAACTTTACTTACGTAGTCAAAAAATTATAAATCCTACTTCAATGGATTGGATTTGAAAAAAAAACTTCAAAATGAGATATACATGTCCCATAAAAGTTTGGTCATTTTCGTGTGATGATGACATGCATGTAGGATGTCACATAAGAGGAAATGTTCGTGTGAAGATGACATACGTGCACAACTTGGCCGCATAGCTTTTTTTTTTTAATAAATAGTAGTCCATTTTATTAAATGGAAAAAATAAAGGAGCCGAAGCTCAAACACCCATAAGGGTCGAAGTTCAAACACCAAAAGAGCTAAAGCTCATACACCCCTCAAATCCAAACAAGAACACCCTCGAGCAAACACCACTCCGCTAAACCACAATACCTAAGAAAACAAACAAAAAAACAACTAAAAGACACACTAATACATCAAAAAGAAACACAACATCAAAACCCCATCAAAGAAACCACTCCAATGATCGAAACTTAGTCTTTTGTTGGTCGCTGAAGAACTCCTTCATTGCATAAACCCTCTATAATGCGAATGGTCTTCTTTTCTATGTCAAGTTTCCCTTCTTGTTGAAGATCATACAATTTCTTGAAAAATTCCTCATTCTCCTCATTCGAAGAATTCTCAACGCTTTCTAAAGCCTCCAACAACCAATAATCATCAACATCAAAATCCGAACGTTCCCAATGGATGAAAAAATTATTATCAATCATAACTGATTTGGCCACATAGCTTAACTGATCAATCCTCACAAGATCATTATTACACGAATTTATTATTTGATTTGTGTGCATATTATTTCAAACTACAAAATAACATATATTTAGTTACATAAATCTAAAAATTATAAATCTTAGTTGATTAGATTGGTTTTGAAAATGTTTAATTTGGTGGTAACTAATTGGATAAGACATTTAGGATATCCATTTTTATATTATAATAGTTGTAAATTATACTTGAATATTAGTAACGAAAACATATTCCAAACATTTAAGTTTATTTTGTAATTAAATATTTTATATTTATAAGAAAAACGGGGTCATTTTCCATGTGCAGATGCCATATGGATGGACATTTTGTGTGGTGATGAAACATGGACGTCAACTCATCATCTACTCCAATGCTTTCTTAGCAAATTAATTGGAGTTAACACCACAAATGAGGACTAATCTTTTACACAATTTGGCCTTTTAGGACCAAACTTTTATCTTTTGGCCTTTTAGGACTCTGTTAACAGAAATGTTAACAGAGTTAATTGGCGTTGGTTTTACCCTTTAATATGCTGACGTGGCGAAAAATTGACTTCATTGAGTCAATTTCTCACATAAGGAGAATAAATGCCTTTTCCCCCTAAACTGATCAGTATAGCAGTAACGAAGGGTAAAAAATGATTGTGGTACAACAGCTACTCACAAATCACAATGAACCCGTTAAAGTGTATATTTTCTCATACAAAAAATTAGAAACAAAAAAAGATCGATAGTTGTTGGACGATGATGCCTTTAAATACCATCCATACCACAACCAAAATACTCCCCGCCACAACCAAAATATTTTGCTTCACACTTCACCTAAAACTTCCATCAAAATAATGCAGACCATATAATTCAGTCCAAAAGAAGACTGTCATCTCCATACTGTCATCACCATACACAAGTCGGTTCATAACAAACCAAAATAAACTTAATTCGGCCTGTCACCAATTCACCATACATAATTCAGTCCAAAAAGAAGGCGCAAAACAGAACTAAACCCAACTCAATCCACAAAATAGATTCAACATAATGTTCACAGGACCAATAAATATTCAAGAACATAGGACATTGAAGGGCAAATCAGAGTGAAATTCAGGGAGTGTCATGTTGTCCAGGACCTGAAAACCTTAAGGATAAACTTTGATCCTGCAAATTTTGAGACAAAATTAATTTAGCTGCATTCAGTGTATAGAAAAAGAGCAAGTTCAACAATTATTGCAAGTTTTACACCTGAATAGATTGGCTTGTTATAACAGTTCTTCCAGTGGAGTCATAAAAGCTCGGTGAGATGCCTTTGTTTGTTGCACTTGGTTTTTGAAGTGGTTCATATTGAGGTTGTGTCATTGCCTTAAACCATTGTTATTAGTTAATTAAGTGTAGATTATGATAATATAAAGCTGTATAATTAAGATAATAAAGAGGAAATACAATACTCGAACTGTTTGAAAACCTTCATTATCTGTCACATAAGCAAACTGCCTATTTCTTCTTGCTGCTTGTGGTGTAGCTTTTCTCAAAAGAGCACCCTGTGAGAGAGATTGATATAACTTATTTTAGATATAGAGACAGATCAATATAATTTATTTGTTTTAAATAATGAGAGAGATTAATATACGTAATACAAGATTGGAAAGGAATTTTAAAAAAGGAAGAATATGACAGATATGGATACTTACAAACAAAACTCTTGATGAGCTTGCATGTTGAGGTCATGGAGTTGAATTTGGAGTTGTAGCTGGCGTTGTTGTAGTTGAAGTTGTTGTCGTCTTGCCTTTAGGAGCTTTTGAAGTGCCTCAACCATCTTGCCTTTGTGAACCTCCACTAGGAGCAACATCATAGATAGGGTATTGGCAAGTCTTCCTATTATGACCTTCACCACCACAGCCCCTACATTTGTTCACAGTCTGCCCAGCCTTGCTGATTTTAGCTTTGTTATTGTTCAATTCCCAGCTTCCTTTCTTCTCTTAATCTTAGGCCTTTGTGCTTTTTTTATTTTCAAAGGAGGAGGCTGAATTGGCTGACCTGTTGCAGCAGGCCACTTACTAGGCCCATTTTGAGGCTCCAAACAATAAGCATATGCCTTGAGATATTCAGTCTTGGTATAACACTTTGCAACATACCATTCAGGTTCCTCACCAATTGACCAAACTGCAGCTACAACGTGATGACAAGGTATCCCACTTAACTGCCAAGCCCTACACGCACAAGACCCATTGTTCAGATCCACCACATACCTCTCTTGTCCTGCATCATGCCTCACACCAAATGTTCCATTTCCAGAAGGGCTTGTTATCCATCCCCTACAATTATATTTAGATTTTTCCAACTTTGATTGAATCCTAGGGCATATGTGACAATCTTTGTTGGCTATATCATCCCTTTTGTTTTGATGTCTGACCATGATAGCCTCCCTAATCTCATCTAGCATTGTAATTATAGGCTTGTGTCTACTAGCTAATATGTAAGCATTAAAAACCTCACACAAGTTATTGTCAATGTTGTCATAGTGTGTTGACTCACTATAAAATGCCTTGCACCATCTTTGTGGCTTTCTTCCCATCAAGTCCTCAGCAGCTAAAACAAAAATTTGACTAAACTCCTCAACATTTGCATGGAACTGATTTTGTGTTGTGCTCTTTGCAAAGTTCCAAAACCCTTTCCTATACTGCTGCCCACCACCAAACACACCCCTAAAATTTGCATAGACATGTCTTGCACAACATCTTTGTTCCGCAGAAGACAACACAGAAGCTACTGCATTCAATAAACCCTTCTGTTGGTCGGACATCACAACATAACCAGCCCCTTTTCCAAGATTCAGGTCACGAGAAAGCAATTCTAGAAACCATGTCCAACTCTCACCACTCTCTGCCTCAACTACAGCCCATGCAATGGGATACATCTGATTATTCTCATCCCTACCTACAGCAGTTAAGAGTTGTCCTCCCATTGGTCCCTTTAAAAAACAACCATCTAAGGATATAAATGACCTACACCCATCCAAGAACCCTTGCCTCAAAGCATAGTACCCAATGTACACCCTTTTGAACACCCCTCTGTCACAATGAAACTTCACTGTACTTTTAGGATTGACTCTCAAAATCTCAGCAGCATACTTTGGTAAAAGGGAATATTGTTGTTGGTATTTACCAATTATGAGGGCATGTGCCTTTTGTCTAGCCTTAAAGCACTTGTGGAGGCTTACACGAGTACATAATTCAGTCCAAATGGTGTCCTTAATCTCTTGTAACTTCCAATAAGGATTAACAAGGAACTTGTCCACATAATAATTAGCAATCCAAGTTGAATTACACTTGTTCACCTTACTTCTTCTACCACATATATGGTCCCCTATGAAAGTTTTCACTTTGAATGTCTTTTTTGACCCTTGCCAAGAAGCCCAAATTCTCCAAGGACAACCTTCCTGCTTGCATTTTGCCCCTAATTTATCAACACAATTCTTAGTGAACTTAATCTCTCTTCCATTATTTATCACATATGCAGCAAGAGCCCGTCTCAATTGCTTCACATCATCAAATTCTTGACCCTTAAAATTTTGGACCTCATCAAGTCTCAAACCCTCTCTATAAGCTAGTCCTTTTTTGCAAATCACCCTATTTTTTCCACCATTGTCTTGTTCATCATTTAGAATTGTCTGGACTCTCAAGTTCATCACTATCAGCATAGTCACTATCCCCATTCTCTACTGACCTACAACTACTAAGCCACTTGATGTCAATTGAAGCCATTTCATTATTATATGCCTCTTTGTTCAATTTTATTTGACTCAATATGGCCCTAGCCTCAACCACATCATCATCTTCTTCATCTGACTTATCAGAATCGTCATCCTCACTCAAAATATAATGAAAACCCTTAGTCTCATCTTCATCTTCATCTTCATCAAAATCCTCAAGACCATCTTGTTCATTAAAACCTATGTCATTTTCATTCAACTCACAACCAACATTAGTTACACCACGTAATAAACATGAGAAAGGTCTTTCAGGGTCTTGTTTTTCACTCCCAACAGCTACACCATCCCAGTCATGCTCCACATATAAATGCATTTCACCAAATGTCAATAACATGATCATCATATCCCTAAATAAATCCTGACATCCTAAATACCTTAAACCACATTCCATGTCTTTTTTTGGTGCTAAGAAGTGAACTTTTGATATATTGTCATATCTCATACTAGCAACTAAGTTCACTAGTTTAGTTAAATCAAAATCAGGTGGGACATCATCTATAACATAAATTCTACCACCTAAATATTCCATTTCTGGTTTAGTGACCCAATCTCCACCATGATGAATATATAATTTGGACATCTGCTATAAAAATAAAAACAATACAATGCATATAAACAAACTGAAAGAAAAAATAAATATGTTCACAAAAACATAAAAACAATTTACTAAAACAGATTAAAGTGTTTCAAAATGTAATTGCCTAACATATGTACTTAGGCATGGAAAAAACAGAGTTAACATGGAAAGGAACCTAAACATGACAAGCAAAACAAGAAAGTACCAGCAGCACAAACACCTCCCACGCAGTGGCGTATCCAGGAATTTAGTAATGGGGTACAAATCAGAGAATTTTTTTTTTTTTAAATATGGGTTCATTCGACACTCAACGTATAAACTTAATTGTATAATTGTCGAGATATACAATAATACACATATGATGTATAAACTTAAAAAAAGGAAAGGATAATATCAAAAAATAAAACTCATATGATGTATAAAATAGAAAATAGTTGCTCCTGAGGTTTGAACCTACAACCTACAAGGTAATAGAAAAGAGGTCATACCAATACTCCGCACAAGTATTTATGATACAAAATGCCTTCCATAATATATATACTATATAAAACTGACAAAAAAATTACCAAAAAAGAGGGTCGATACCCGTCCCCTCTTATACCCCCCTGGATACGCCACTGCACCCACACACTCTTCACAACCAAACTACACAGTATATCAAAATGACATTTTCTAGTTTCACGCTTTTAAGAATATAAAGTTCTTAAGGATTGTACACAACATTTATGTTTGAAGCTTATCCTGCTTAAGTTAGCATAATAAAACGTTGACCATATTTTTTGTTTGAACTTTTTTGGTTGGGACAGGCAAAAACTGAATTTGGCAAACAAAACCAAGAGGTGGCAGCATCACAATCACCTTCCACTTACACCTCACAACCACACTATGAATTTCTCACGCTTGAAGAGACCTTGCCTTGCCAATTAAATAGCTACACAATTAGCCCTTCGTGATATGTATCTAATCACCATGTCAGAGAACCTCTTCTTTGCCATTCTAATGCATGCTAGATTGAATCTAACATTCCAGGGGCCTCCTTAAGCAATTGATGATGAAGTTTATTTTTACTACATATAGATTTTGAGTTTGTCAAGTTTGTTTATGGAAGTCACAGTAATCATAGATATTGACATTAATATATTTTGTCTCCTTAAGCAATTACTGCCAAAGTTCCAAACTTTAAGCCCAACAAACCCTAAATTTGGGATCCTAATGAATTATATACCACAAACCAACTAAAATTACTAGGATGCACAATGATCAAGATAAAAGCAAAGTGTAAGAGGACATGGTTCTCTTTTTTAAGCTTAAACTCCACAATTCCTAAACTGAAAATCCCAAAACCCTAATTTCAATTTGTGAAACAAAACTTTACCCCACATAATTTTATTAAACAACCACAGCAATCCACATACAAGAACATCATCAAAACATAAATAAATATTATAAAAAAAATAATATTTTCTAATTTTTGAAGGTTTACTCAACAAACCCTAACTTCTGGTCAAGTTAGCATCCTCATTCATGATTTACAACCCAAAAATAGTGAAAGAAGGTGATAGAGACGTACCTCAGGTGAAGATTTGAAACGAAATTGAAGCTTGGGGCAATAGCAATGCAGAGCAATGAAGTCACCTTTTTCTTTGCGCCTTGCAACTGTGAAGGGAGAGAGAGAGAAGTGGAGGGACCAGACTTGGGCGACTGAAATTAAACAAAGAAAACAAAAGTGACGATATTACACTCAATTTCTCGTCTGAAGCTCTTTTCTCACAATGTTTCTAACCACGTCAGCATATTAAAGGCTAAAACCAACGTTATTGGTTAACTCTGTTAACAGAAATGTTAACAGAGTCCTAAAAGGCCAAATAATAAAAGCTTGGTCCTAAAAGACCAAATTTTGTAAAAAAATTAGTCCTCATTTGTGGTGTTAACTCAATTAGTTGAGACTTTAATACAATATTTTAGACATACTTAGGTACTATAAATGACATGCAACCCAAGAGTAAGATTCAAATAACACATATTTTAACTTATATGTTGAAATTTACGAACACTGAAGTACCTAGAACATTTGAGAAATAAATTTTTTGGATCAAATTGTTAATTATAATTTTAGAAAGTGGAAATTTATTGCTCACCACTAATTGATTTTATTCAATTACCAAAAATCCAATTACAATAAGAGACTGATTTTTAACTAGAGAAATGTTTATTAATTATCTTTATCTTTTTTTATTCTTTGAAAATTTTGAAGTAGGCTCAGATTATGTTCATAAATCAATCAATTTGTACATTTATTCTATTTTAGATGTAGATCAAATTAAAAGGATATTTAGATGTAAATTATAAAGGAAGCATGAAACTATATCATTTTTAAGAATTAGCATGCATCCTATGGATAAAAATTTTGCTAACATAAAATTAAATGTATTTCACAAATAATATTAATAATTTCGTACCACATATTTTTAATGTTTTTATTAAATAGATTAGTAAAAATATTTCTCTTTTTATTTTCGTGTGGGCGACATGCAGGACACCACATAGAGGCCCAAAATAGTGTGACGATTACATCTAAGTCGCCACATAAGTAAAGCTTGCCACATAACCTAATAACTCATCATCCAAGTGTTACCCATTAATGCCTCAACATTAGTTAACTTTATTACATATTTATTACCATATTTTTAAAAAAATAAAATAGTTTTAGTTACGTAAGTCAAAAAAAATTATAAATCTTATTTCAATGGATTGGATTTGAAAAGGACTTTAAATGGAAGTATATGTGAGTACGACCTATACAAGTTGGGTCCTTTCCGTGCGATGATAACATGTAGACGCCACATAAAAGGTAATGTTCGTGTGAAGATAACACGTAAACGGCACATGTGCAACTTTGCCACATATCTTAACAAATCATGATCCAAGTGTCACATGATCAATATCACTCGACTTTATTATATGATTTATTTGCTTATTATTTCAATCTAAAAAATAACATATTTTTAGTTACGTAACCCTAAAAATTATAAATCTTATTTCATGAAATTGACTTTTCTTATTTTTTTGTGAAGTTTGAAGTAGCTTCAAATTATGTTCATAAATTAATATTTTTTACATTTATTTTATTTTAGATGTAGATCAATTTAAAAGGATATTTCAATAAAAATACTAAAATAGTAAAATATAGAATTAGTTGTGCGATAGAAAACAGGCATGAGATATCACCTATGAAGTTATCTTCATTTTTAAGAGATATTTACGAGTCCGTGCGAAGTACGGAGATAAAACTAATTTATAACATACAAAGATAAAATTGTGACTCAATATAGCTATATAAGTGAAACTCTCTTTTTCATTATCTAGAACTTTATTTTATTAAAAAAGAGACTTGCTTACCTGGCATCTTATGGAGCCCCTCTATATAAATACACCTCAATATATAAAAACTTGCTTACCTAACATCATACGAAGCGCACTCTATATATAAACTCTTTTTTTATTTCATGCCAACTTTTTATATATAGATATTAAATTACTTTATTTATTTACACTAATACCAAATATTGAAATATTGCAAAGATGGTTTCTGTTTTGTGGAGAATTTTTTTTATGATCATTGGTGTATTTTCTTTTTATTATTTATGCCCGTTGGAATTACTTTTTCTTTTTCTTTTTTTTACTAAACGACCACTTGAGGGTCATATATCATTGATAATAAGCTCATCTTCTAGTACAGAATTTGCTATTTTTGGGAAAGAAGTGTCTCAAAACCGCCACTTTATCTCCCAAGGTTGCACATGCGCAAGCTCATGGGCTACTCTATTATCACCTCTACGAGTAAAAGACCATTGAACACTATCAAAAAATCTAACCAAATCTAAAGCATCGTCAAGTAACAAACCCAAACTACTACGACTAATACGACTCGACATTAAAGCATTAAAAATAGATAGACAATATGTCTCCACGATGACGTGTTTGAAATCATGCGCCTGAGCCAACTGCAAGCCCAACACCACTACTTCTTCTAATTAAAGAATTCTCATAGCAAGGACATTTTGGGAAAAGAATTGCCAAAAAAAAAAAAAGAAAGAAAAATCCAAGGTGGGTTGGTTGGATGGAGTTTGTCAGGCCTGGCCCAGAACTTGCATCAGTCTTTAGACTCTACCGATTTTCATTAGGATTCGTCTCGGTGCAGGATAAACGTCCAACGTTGAACACTCATTCTGTTAACTTTTATATAATTAAGGCTACTAGTTTTAAAGCATGTGTGTTACACGGATTGAGTGAAATATCTGTATATTAATATTTATTTGGTGAAATACGCACACTAACATGCCTATTTAAAAAAAATCATAAATAATTTCTAATTGATTATAATTATGCATGCTATATAGTGATGCTAGTTTCATGCTATCTTTAGTGATTTACGTCGATCTCTCTTTTATTTTTCACGCCTCTCGGATCATCAAGATTTGATAGAATAAATAAGAAAACTTGAAAGCAAAGAAATATAGGGAAAATAAAGGGTGAGCAAATGTTAAAAAAAGAAAATGGAGAAGTGATTATGTGAGTTGTTTAATAAAAAAAAAATATTAGTTATCATAATCCTCCTAAAATACAATTAGGGTTCTAACAAAATTGCACCTCTGAAAATGGTTACTTTAAAATCATTGTTAGATCGATGTTCAAACACTATATATCATATTGCAGAAGCCTTGAATAAATAAAAGGTGAAATGTGAACATGAAGAGAGGCATATATCGCATTTTTCACTTTTTTTTTTTCTTTCAATATTCTAAAATATATTTGTGGCTTATGTGGCTTGCTTTTAATTTTTTTTTTGTTGAGACTAATTTTTTAGGTGATGCAACTTAGTAATCAAACTTGTGCCATGCACGGACTTAAAATATATTTGCTCAAATTTATTTTCAAGTCAATCTTACATGTTTCTTATACATATTGTAAATGAATGTTTTAAGGTACTTTTCGATGCGAATATGATGATTTAAAAGATTATTTTTTTTAGACATGTAGAAAAAGTTATATTTGATTTTATAAATATTTGACAAAGATCTAATATAGCTCCTATAAAACTCTAGAGGTCTATCACAACTCAAGCTCTATATTTTATTTTCTAACCTTTATTTATTTTTTATTTAGTTGCTTGCTTAGATGACATTCCTATGTGGCGCGATATCCGTGGGATGCACACGTTCAAATTTATATGTTTTGTTGGTTTTCGTTTTTCTTTTATTAGTAAATATCATATTTTAAAATTTATTTACTAAAATAAATATTATAACACAATCTTACAAGTTTATTGTAAACATATTATAAATGCATCTCATTTCGATACGAATATGATGGTGTAATTATTATTATTTTTTAAGATGTGTAGGATAGTTATATTCGAGTTTGAATATTAGACAAAGATAAAGTAGTTATGACGCCAATAAAACTCCAACTATTTAGCACAATTCAATCTCTCTTTTTCATTATCGGAAACTCTATTACTATGAAACTTCTTTATATTATATATTGATTGATATGTTAAAAATAATTTTAATTGGCAATTGATTTGAGTATACTAACTACTAAGTTAATAAAGTGTGAAAAATCTTCTTTTTCTTTTCTCATTTCTATTTCTATTTCTATTTATCTTTATTTTTTTTGTTCAAAGTATATGTTATGAGTATGTCTTACTTGAATTTTATTGTTTAATATTCTCTCTTATGTGGCATGGTCTTAAAAATATCGCTTAGGTGGCTAAAGATATTTGCTCATTTTTTTTTCAGTCTTAATTTTATTGTTAATATTATTATTATTTTTACTTATTTACGGGAACCAACATATACCTGCGATCTTACATGTTTCTTATACATAGTGTATATGCATCTCGTTCTAAAGTATTTTTTGATGCGTATTTGATGGTATAAAAGTTATTATTTTTTGAGATGTGTAGAAAAAGTTATATGTGATTTCAAATATTTGACAGAGTTTTAGTATAACTCTTATAAAACTCTAGAGGTCTATCACAACTCAAGAATCTTAAACAGTAAGGTATAAACGTTTTCTCCCTAAAAAAAATTAAGAGTTCTAAACGTTTTACACCAGTTAATTTTTATCTTCGCTTAGGTGGCGCGCTCTTAAAATTCTCGCCTACGTGGCATGCCTTATTGCTCCCGGAAAATGTCTCCTTTATATATATATAATAATAATAATAATTAAAAAAAGTGTTTATAACAATAAGAAGGTTTAAATCCAAACTAATTGGTGATAGGTTGAGTAACTAGCTTCCTTAATTATAGATACTTCAAGACACTTTTTATTAATAAATGTGGGACAACTCACTTAACACCCCGCCGTACGTAAAGACCCATCTTGAGCTGAAGGGTGAGACTAATCAAAGCCTGTTTTGGGCCAGTCCCACGCGTGTGGGTTAAACGGTGGTCATAAAGGCAGAACCAAAGCCCCCTCTGATACCATGTTAATTTTTATACAATTTGGCCCATTAAAGAGAGTGTTTATAACCTCAAGTAGATTGCAACCCAAAACCAGTTGGCTATAGGTGAAGCTGTGGGAGCGATTTGTGAAGAGGAGGGTAATAATTACCCTCATTTGGGGTAATAATTATCCAACTTTCCCCTAGGGTAATGATATCCCCCCCCTTCTTTCATTTTCTCCAATATCCTCTTAATGATCATTACTCCCACCCCTATCCGCACTTTCCTATTTTACTTTTTAATTTGCTCAATTACTCTCTTAATCATTATTCACTTTCCAAATATGCTATTAGTTGTAAACACTCAAAACACTATTTTTTAATCAATGTGGTACAACCCACTTAACATATTGACACTCTTCGTGATATGCGTCCAAGCCTCATAAAAAGAACACCCTAGTAATCTAGTATGAATGTATGATGGCTATTATGATGAAACTTTCTAACCTTTGTTTTGGTGTTAGGTGAGATTAGGTTTTACTTTTCTTTTCTTTTTTTTTTTCGGTGCTGAGGTTTTACTTCTATAATAGAAGGGTAGAAACGGACAAACGGCATTACCCTTTTGGGTTCTCTCACAAAGATTTCAATTTGCCTTTTAAGAATGAAAACTTATCTCAAGTGGGATTTTTTCAATTAATGATTAAGGGTTTTTTTTTATTATTTTTATAAAAGATGTATCTAGGGTTGGACTAGTTGTTTTATTTGTGGATATTAAAAATTACAGAAATATTGAACTAATCATTTATAAATGTCTATATTGTGCTGCTTCAAGAATATTTTAGAAAAAATTAGTGCAAATGAGTAGCAAATGATTTAAGGAAACTTTTTTGCACCACAGTAGCAGTTCAAAATGGGAAATACAGCTTGTTCATACAAACTACAAAGTCATCATATTAGAGGCATCAACACGCCAACACTACACGAACACAATTTAAGGAGAGAGAGAGCTTATTGACTTTACACCACATTACTTATGTGATCACCATAAATTGGTAACCAACACTAATTTAAACACGCTGAGGAAAGGGCTTATTATATTACTCCCTCCCTAATGGAAAGGAAATTTTGGAACGGAGGGAGTAGTATATATACATCGTCTCCCTCTCTCCCTGACTCTCGCGCTCTCCCGGCCCCATCAAAGCAATGCTCTGCTACCATTATTGCTTACTCTACGCATATTCCGCGGCTTCGATCGCAAAATTGACAACCTTTATCAACGCAAGCACCATCATTGAAGCATCCGATTCGTGAACAAGGTCGAGTGAGTCTCCGGAGAATGTTCCATGTCAGTACGTTTCCTCCTCTTCTGCCCAGTACTGCTGCTGCTATCTCATAATTCAGTTCTTCATTGCCATCATCAGGATGATCTTCCTTCTTGCAACTCCCCATCTCTTCAGTAGTATATAAATAAGGCATTATGATCGAGAATCATATTAATCAATGAGAATGCATGGATGAATTAAATTGAAATTAGCTTTTAGAGAACAACTAATACTCAGAAAATAAAATGGATGAGTGTATTAAGTAATCCGAGGGGCAGACCCTATGTATGTAGTATTGTTACTACTATAGACCAGATACACATACACATCGCGTATACTTACCAAGCAAGAAAGGGATCCCTTACAAATACGCGACTTTAAAGGTATAAACGACTTTATAAGCCCTGATCTATGACGTCGTTTTTTAAAAATAACCGACTTCTTATGTGAACACGCTTTTTCCAAAAAACCGACTTCCAACTTTTTAACTTATTTACAACACTGCCACCGCCCCAGTATACAAGTCGTTTTCATAAAAGCGACTTCTATGGAGTGACTTTATAGCTATGTTTTGTAGTAGTAGGAGTGGAAAAAAAGAAAAAAGAAAAAAGAAGAGTTAAGCTCGCTTAATCAATTAATATTGAAATAATCATTAGGTTACAGCCAAACTAAATAATATAACCACTATACAAATTTAGGATCATTATTTACAAATGTAGGGGTCACTTATTATGAGTCGCGACCCTTATTTCACTAAAAAAAATGATCATCATTTTACCAAAAATTACAATAAAACTGTTTAAACAAATTTTTGTGTACACACTTATATATTGATAAAATTGGTCAAATAAAATTAGGTAGGTATTAGTTATTAGGCGAGTAGATTAGTGATGGCAATGAGTCGAAGGGTCAACTCTTTGCAAGTACAAGCGGAGCAACGATACCGGCCCAAAAATTAAGGGGCCACATTTGGTTTACTGGTCAGTGGATCTAGCCCAAAAAAAAAAAGTATCTTATTAGTAGTAAAGCGTGTAAGAAAGCATGAAAAATAATTCATTCTATCCCTAATCAAATGAATCACTTCACCATCTTCTATAATATATATATTTTTTTTGTTATTTATCATAACTTTTAGGGTCTAATTTTAATTTTACCACAAGTTTTGCACAGGGTTTCCAAAATATATGACACGGCCTTATCCCAGGATAACCCATAGACAAAAAATAAAATGTTCTTAAATAAGGGCCTGTTCTCCTCAACTTCCCTCTGAAGTGTTCAGTAAAATTTAGTTCAGTTCAGTAAAATTCAGTTTAGTTCAGTACAATTCAGTTCAGTTCAGTTCAGAAATATTCAGGAGAGTTCGGTAAGCCAAAGAACAAATTTACTCTTTGTAATTGTAGATTCAATAAAAATAAGTTCAGTTCAGTAAAATTCAGTTCAGTTCAATAAATTCCAGTTCAGTTCAATATTGTGCAGATAAGTTCAGTAAAAAGAAGGTGAGGAGAACATGCCATAAGAGAAGTAATAAATGTTTATGTCCTCAGATCCATTCAGAAGGCAAGCTAAGCTACACCCCATCATTAGCGGTACATAAAATTCTATTACTGTTAAGAAAGTTAATATAATATCTGAAATAAAGACGCCATTTATATTGAGATAGACTCAAAAAATAGTATTCCACCTTGTTAAAATAGACAAAAAAACATGAACTGATAATGGAAGATAGAAGAAAAGTGGCTCACCGAAGAGGGTGGTACTAGTAACAAGAAAGAGGAGGAAAGCCAACTTAACCGAAGAAGAAGATGCCATCTTTAAATTTTGATCGATGATGTAGTCTGATATTGTTTGGTCTCAAGTCCTTCCTATTTATAGGCAGGATCAGAGTTCTATCCAAAATTTTAAAATAATTTAATCAATCGATGTCAATATATATAAAGTAGGTATTTTTTTTGCGTAATGAGTATTGTATGATGCTATCTCTATAATCAAGTCTGTCATGTTGAGATCGCCTCAAATAAATTGGGCCTAATAATAAACACAAATTCTTATTACAAAAACTTGTGTGGACTTAGTCAATGGTGGACCAATAATCTAAATCTTTTTAAATATAACCTCCATGTCCCAAAATATTTTTAATAGTGTTCTTGCCTTCTTGGTTTACGGTGGACTAAGTCTACACAAGATATGCTAAAATTCGTATAAAGCGCCTCAAACAAGCATATTTATAATAAGGGCGTAAAATTGTATCCAATGTTAATTCTTGTAAAAAAATTTAAAATAGGATATTCAATAATAATAAAAAAACAACAAAATATATAGACTTTAACTCGTACATTGCACCGGATTACTAGTATTAAAATATAAAGGCTTTTCTTTGCGTCAAAAAACCTTCTATAAGATGGTCTTTTTGTAACTTTTGGTGAGACGGAAGTCACTTTTCAATGAAATGAGGAACACTGCTTACTATAAATGACCCCTATACTTCTAAAAAATGATCCCAATTTTTATGAGTTGGTTTCACACAAGACTTGCTAAAAAGTATAACCATAAAGGCTTTTCACATGAGACGTGTTGAGTGAACACTAGAGAAAATATATCACATATCCGATGCAACCACCCTAACAAATAAAGATGAAAATTCTTGATGACAAGCACATCACGTTAAAACACTTTTCCTAATTACTTTTGTACTAATTAAGGAGATGTGGTTGAGTGGTAGGGACTCATTCATCCTTAACCAAGATCGAGGGTTCGAATCTCGTCTTGGGCATGGAGCAATTTTAAAAATCTTTGGCCAGCTGTCCCACCCTTTGAAGTGCCTACAAGCCAACACGGAAAAATAATCACTATAATTGACGGTGAATACCCTTACCACTTAACTTACCTTAATAATGTAAAGGCAACCAATTATGAAGTATGATGACTTTAAGGTCATATTTTTTTCAACTTCTTAATAATGTAAAGCCAACCAATTATGAAGTATGATGACTTTAAGGTCATAATTTTCCAACTTCTTCCTGAGATTTAAAGAAAATTTAGTTAGACTAGTAAATTTCAGTTCAACTTAATTTTTATACAGTAAGTGAAATATGGAATTAACCACATCCAATTTTTAGGTTTATTATTATATTACTCATATTGATATAAAATCGGGGTTGGAGAATCCCCCTTTTAAAGAAAATATGTCACACCATAAGTTAAAATTGAGTTATCAAAACTGTATGAGGCCGATTTAAATGAGCTTTTGTGCCAATATAGGGAAAAAAATGATATGGTAGCATTATTTTTCTTTCTATTTTTAGAACCTCATATCACTACAAGATAACAAGCCATCTGCGACCCAACTTTGCCACCGAATTGCAGTTGGTGTCTTCGCTGCTAACAACTACCGAATCTGCGACCGATTTTTTATCGGTCGCGGGATTTGCGACTGACAACACTGTTGGTCGCAGATTCGGTCGCTGTTTGAATTAATTAGAAAAAACAAAAATTTAATAAACCCACCACAACAAAATCCCAAACCAGATCGAAACTATCTCTCTCCCTCTCACACTCACCAGATCGAAACGCCAAACCCAAAATTCCTAAAACCCAAACACAAAACCACATTCAAAGTCGACCGCGCGGTCGACGGTCTCTCTCTCTCTCTCTCTCTCTCTCTCTCTCTCTCTCTCTCTCTCTCTCTGTAATTGATTGTTTTTGTTTTTATTTTCAGTTGCGCGCCACCCCTGACCTCCACCTCCCTCAGGCGCCCCACCCTGATCGCGCCTCATCACCCATTGCTCCACCCCGACCGCGCGTCACCGCCCTCAGGTTCTCTCTCTCTCTCTCTCTCTCTCTCTCTCTCTCTCTCTCTCTCTCTCTCTCTCAGATCTGAATTTTCTGATTGAATTTATTAAGTTTTTAGTTTTTTTTTTTGTGCTACCTATTGTTTGTTTCTGATTTCATGATTAATTTATTTTTTATGTTTTTATTTTCCACCTATTGTTTGTTTATTTTTTCTTACCTATTGTTTGTTTTTAGGTTTTTTAGATTTAGGTTTCTGAAATTTATGATAATTAATTTTTTGATACTATTGTTAGTTTAAGTTTAGAATTTTGTTATCTATTGAGCTTCCACATTTTGCTCTTGAACTCGATACGGTAACATTCTTAATCATCTACTATTCATAGCATAAAGATTTATCCTGCTTGGAGTACATGCCTACAACATTGTTTGCTAAATTACAATGCTTCTCATTGTTGTTTGGAATAATTTCCCGTGAGGGTTTGC
The DNA here is from genome assembly GCA_038025085.1 of Tetragonia tetragonoides. Taxonomy (NCBI): domain Eukaryota; kingdom Viridiplantae; phylum Streptophyta; class Magnoliopsida; order Caryophyllales; family Aizoaceae; genus Tetragonia; species Tetragonia tetragonoides. The sequence continues at coordinate 14,331,563 of CM076139.1, forward strand.
TCATTAACATTAACAATATATACTCAGTGTACAACGGTGAAGCTGGGCCTTAGCCCTAGATACAAATATAGGCCTAACTATACAATAATAAGCCTAATGAGAATTAACTAAATATTTACATATTTAATTATATTCTATCACACCCCCGCAGTCGGAGCGGGAGGAGGACGAACGCTCAGGCTGGAGCGAAAATCAGTAAAAAGAGACGAAGGGAGACCCTTCGTAAAAATATCCGCATACTGTGAGCTGGACGACATATGAAGAACCCAAACATGACCAAGAGCGACTTTCTCACGAACAAAATGAATGTCAATCTCGATATGTTTGGTTCGCTGATGTTGGACCGGATTAGTGGAGAGATACACATCACTAACATTGTCACAATATACAAGAGTAGCCCTCGTGAGGGGGCAAAGGATCTCCAAAAGCAGATTACGTAGCCAACAAGTCTCAGCAACAACATTGGCCACGCCACGACTCGGCCTCGGTACTGGAGTGGGAAATAGTGCCTTGGCGCTTGGAGGACCAGGACAAAAGGTTATCACCAAGAAAGACACAATAGCCAGAGGTGGACCGACGAGAGTCGGGGCAGCCGGCCCAATCGGCATCGGGGTAGGCGGTAAGGCCGGTGGTGGATGAGGGGTAGAGGTGAAGACCATAGTCAAGGGTACCCTGAATGTAACGCAAAATGCGTTTAAGAGCCTGAAAGTGGGGTTCCCGAGGGTCATGCATGTAGAGGCAAATCTGTTGGACACCATAGGAAATGTTCGGGCGGGTGAAGGTGAGATACTGAAGGGCACCTACAAGGCTGCGGTGTAGAGAGGGATCCGCAACTGGGGGTCCAGCGTTGGGACCCAGTTTTGACTTGGTGTCGACGAGGGTGGTGCAGGGTTTGCAGTCGGCCATATGAGCTCGGTCAAGGATCTCAAGAGCGTACTTTCTCTGGGGGAGGAAGAGGCTCTGGGGAGTGCGGGAGGCAGTGATGCCAAGGAAGTAATGGAGAGGGCCGAGATCAGTCATGGCGAACTCAGTATTGAGGGAAGTGATGACCTGACGGAGGAGGGTGTCAGATGAGGCAGTGAGGACAATGTCATCAACATAAAGGAGAAGATATGCAGTATGGGGGCCATGGTTGTAGATAAAAATGGAGGAGTCAGATTTGCTGTGTGAAAATCCTAAGCGGGTCATGAATTCAGCAAAGCGCTGGTACCAGGCCCGAGGGGCCTATTTGAGACCATAGAGGGACTTGCAGAGGCGACACACATAGTTAGGGTGAGTAGGGTCAACAAAGCCAGGGGGTTGGTGCATGTAAACAGTTTCCTGTAGGTGACCATGGAGAAAAACATTCTTGACATCCAGCTGGTGAATAGGCCAAGAGCGGGAGATGGCAAGGCTGAGAACGGTGCGGATAGTAGCTGGTTTAACAACTGGGCTGAAAGTATCATCATAGTCAATCCCTGGACGCTGTGATTTTCCATTTGCAACCATATGGGCTTTGTGCCGCTCAAGGGTTCCATCAGAGTTATACTTATGCTTATTCAACCACATTGAATGTACCATATTAATCCCTGGGGGACGGGGTTCCAAGGTCCAAGTACCATTTTTAATAAGAGCTTCGTATTCTGACTGCATAGCAGCCCACCGGTGAGGATCCTTTAGAGCCTGGACATGTGAACTGGGTATGGGAGAAGCAGAAGTGGAGGTGTGAAGAGTGAAGATTTTCTTAGGTTTGAAGACCCCTAGTTGACCACGAGTGGTCATTTGGTGTTTGACCGGAGGAGGAGGAGGTGGGGGTGGGGGATGAGGCTGCGGTGTGTGAGGAGAGGGCGGGGTAGGTGGGCTATTTGGTGGTGGCGACGCGGAGTTGACCGAGGGGTAGTGTCGGGCAACGAAGGGGGGTAGACGGGCAGTGTGACCGGGGGAAGAAGGGGGGTTGGAGAGGAGGTGGTGGAGAGGGGAAGGGTCGTCCTCGAGGGCGAGGAAGTCGTATGTGGAGGTTGGAGAGGGCAAAAAAGTGGAGACGGTAAAGGAGGATTCGTCGAAAATAACATGACGGGAGATGATTATTTTTCGACTAGCAAGGTCTAGGAACCGATATCCGCGATGATTGGAGGGATACCCAAGAAAGACACAGGGAGTGGAGCGGGGTGACAGTTTATGAGGAGTGTAGGATGAGAGATTTGGATAGCAGAGATACCCAAAGACACGGAGATGGGAGTGAGTGACGAGTTTTTTGAAAAGATGAGTGAAAGGTATTTCATTTTTGATGGTGGAGGAGGGGAGGAGGTTAAGAAGGTGGGTAGCCATGTGAAGGGCCTCAACCCAGTAGGGGGGGGGGATTTGGGCTTGAAAAAGGAGAGTACGCACAATATTATTGATAGTGCGAAGCATGCGCTCGGACTTCCCGTTTTGTTGGGAAGTACGAGGGCAAGAGAAACAGATGAGAATGCCATTGGCGGCAAAAAGATCATGAAGAGGTGTGTTGTCAAATTCACCCCCGTGGTCGCATTGGAATGCCTTTATTTCATTATTAAATTGAGTTCGGACATAGGCCCAGAAATGTAAGAACTTAGAAAAGGCATCGCTTTTGCAACGAAGAGGGTAGACCCATAAAAACTGAGAGTAATGGTCAAAAAAAATGACATAATAGCGTATAACGCTCACACTGGGGACGGGAGAAGTCCAAATGTCTAAATGAACAATTTCAAAAGGGGAGCTAACAGTTGACTGGGAGTCATAAAAGGGAAGTCTAACATGCTTGCCTAATTGACAAGCATGGCACAAAGTGGAGGATTTGTCCTTATTACATTCAATAAAACCACTAGAGACTAAAGACTGAAAAGTAGACTCTCCAGGGTGACCCAAACAACGATGCCAGGTAGAACGGGAGCTTGTGATGAGGGCGGTGGGATGACCAGATTTTGTGGTGGTGGTGGTGACAGGGTAGAGTTCTCCTGTACTATCACATCGGAGGAGTGGGGTCCAAGTCTGAAAATCATACACAGAAAAGACATAAGGGTCAAAAGAGACACGACAATAATTATCGCGGACAAATTGACGGACAGAGTTGAGATTTTTAATTATTTGGGGAGCAACAAGGACATTTTGAAGGTGGAGAGCGCGGGAGAGGGAGTTTAGGTGAGAGTAACCCATACATGTCACAGGAATTGAGGATCTGTCACCAACAGTTACAGAATTAAATAAGCTCGAATTAAAAATAGTACTTAGATTACCTGGTTGGGACGTCAAATGGGAAGTTGCACCTGTATCCATGTACCAGCCACTATCACCAGGGTCTTGCAAATACAAGGTGTTAAAGAGCTGGGGAAGAGCTGTGGTGGGCTAGGCTTGTGGGGCCGAGGGACATGCTGGTGCCGCGGTGAACCAGGTCCAGGGGGGAACCTGGCCGTATGAGCTGGGCGCTGCAGGGGCAGGACAGGGCCGGGCGGAGCCGCCTGGGCTAAGTGGGCCGCGGGCTGTGGGGCACCGGGGCGTGACCCGAGAAGGCCCTGGCCGTTGTAGGGAGGTGGCGGGTCAGGCGCTGCGGGAGGAGTCGTAGCAGGCGGTGCAGGGAGGGTCGGCGGCGCGGGCGGCCACCCTCCCGGCATGGAGTACTGTGGGAACCAGAAAGGAGATGGCCAGTAGGCCGCTGGTGCTGCTGCAGGAGGCGCGAGCTGGGTTAGGATGGTCGGGTTGTCTTGCCCTGGGGCTGCTCGGCTTTGGGCGGGTCAGGGGTGGCAGCAATTTGGGGATTTGGTGGTGGGGGAGGGGCGTTGGGATAAGGGGCGGTGGGAGGCGGTGGTAGATTGATAATAGACTTGGGGTGGGGGTGGACGAACTGGGAAGTGGGGACAACAGCGGGTGGGGGAGGGGGCGGTGATGGGTGGTACGGGTAGGGTAGGCCAGCGGGGTTGGGTGATGGAGGGTATGGGTAGGAGGGGTAGGGTTGTCCATAGAGGATCATAGGAGAGGAGGGGTGATCGGAGTGATGTGGGTGGGCCCGATATTGTTTGTCCAGTCGTTGTTCATCGAGAAAGAGCATTGATCGGCATTGGAGGAAGGTGGGAAAGGGCTTTTGGTGTTGAATGACATTGTAAAGGGTTTCAATTTTTTTTGAAAGGCCGTTTATGGTGTATATGACAAGTTGACGCTCATTAACGGGGTTATCAATATTTTCAAGAAGGTCTGCAAGGGTTTTGATGCGATTACAATAGTCATGGACACTCATATCTCCCATGTCAATATTACTCAGTTCATTAGATAATTGAAGGGCACAGGCTTCCTTATTATCACGGAAAAGTGTCTTTAAAGAGACCCAAAGGGTACGGGCGATGACATTGGTTTTGAGTATGAACTGTAATAAAGATTGGGTGATAGTACCAAATCCATAATTTGACTATGCCATCTAATTTTTTCCATTCCAATATCATTAGGTCCTGAGGGTTTAGATGAGCCATCAAGGTGACCAAGAACACCAAAGGTTAAACAATGGGTTTCAAACAATTCACGCCAAGCATTATAGTTTAAGGCAGTCACATCAAGGGTGAGTGGGATGTAGGTTTTAATATTTGTGATTTCATAGGCCCTATGGGTGTCGACTGATGGGTTGTCATCAACAGCCATTGGAAAACAAAGACAAAACTTACGAAAGCCAAAAACTAATTTATGAAAGAGTAATGTGAACTGATGAAAGACAAAACTTACGAAAGCCAAAAACTACTTGCAAATGGGCTCGCACTGTTTGGGAACCTATGTCGGCTCCTCGTCATAGAGTAATCTTGTGGCTTGCAGTACAGGATAAGTTGACTACTGTGGAGAACTTACAAAGTAGAGGACTACACTTGGTAAATAGGTGTTGCTTGTGTGAGAAAGCTCTTAAATCAAACAACCATCTGTTCTTCCAGTGTGCTTTTTCTTCACAAATCTGGTCTACTGTTTTAAATTGGTGTGGAATTTCTCGAAGGCAGCTAACTCTAAAAAAAGAGTGCAAGTGGTTTCAGAAGTTTGTGCGTGGTAAAGCAGGGACACAACGGCTAAAGAGAGCAGCCATGGTTGCTTGTGTCTACGAAATATGGCGGGAACAAAACATGAGACTTTTTGGGGATACACGAAGAACGGGGCCAGTGATCTTGAGGCAAATCCTAAACTGGGTTTGTGCTAGATTTTACAGTTTTGATCCAAATTTTGATGTAGATTTGTCTATTGATCCCCTTGTCCTTAGATAGATATTTGTCCTTGATTTGTATATTTTGTGGATAGTTTGTTAAGATACTAGGATATCAAGTTGGTATTGACGTAGGTTGTACAGATTATCCGGAGGGCATCATATTAATGTCCCTTTGGGAGATGAAATGAAAGCTAATCATTTTCCAAAAAAAAATGTGAACTGATGAAAGCAAAGCACCATAAGAAGACAAGACAATGAACAATAAATAAAAGAACACAAAGAAGGAATATGGGAAAAGGACAAGGGAATAAAGGAAGGGAGAAGGAGACAGGAGATTGGAGGGAGGGGAAATAATACCAACACCCAAGAACACGTGGGTGTGAGGAAGGAGAAGACGGCTGGCAGCGAAAGCAAGGAGCTCGGAATAGTCGGCTGATCGCCGGCAACAAGGGCGGCGAGCGGACGGTTGGAGCGGCCGTTTGAGGAAGGGTTAGAGTTTTTAGAGCGTTTGCTCAGATACCATGTTGTTTGAAATAATTTCCCGTGACGGTTTCCTCATTAACATTAACAATATATACTCAGTGTACAAGGGTGAAGCTAGGCCTTAGCCCTAGATACAAATATAGGCCTAACTATACAATAATAAGCCTAATGAGAATTAACTAAATATTTACATATTTAATTATATTCTATCACTCATGTTCAAAACGCAATACGTTGCAATTATCAAAAACAAAAAATAAAAAGGATGCTGGTTGAAGCTCAAAGTGCTTCTCAGGTCCCTTCAAATATTGAGAGCAATGGATACAGTACTCCCCATATGATTACAAGAACGCTCTTCTAGGATTAGGGTGTGTACCTAACTGCCTTCAAGTTTTAACTGCGTATACACCATAAATGCTTCCAAGTTTCAAGAGACTGTTGAGCATTTTCGATCACGTTGGACAATCTGGATCCCATGTCCGATTCTGGTGTACGTACCACTCCCTATCCCAAACACATTCTAACCGTCTTTTAAAAGATTCCAACAAGGATATTATTATCCACATTTGATCAACCAAGTGAACTGCACCAGTTTACATAGTGGTTACTACTGGTTAGTAGAGAGCAGCCGACTTGGAAAGTTTTGACCCACGCACACATAGTCAATTGTTAATGCAGAGTACATCGACACACCTTCAAATCTTCACCATGGCAAAGGCAATTCAATTTTCATTTGATGCTGTCTGATCTTATCAAAACATCCAATTCAATTACTGAGGCCTGATCCAAATTAAATTTGCTCCTCAAACGACGGTACTACTGCCTCTTTAGAAGGTTTAGTGCTGCACTTGAGGCAGTTTATGTTTCTTCTTCGTTCGCGTTGATGTGGAGCATCTGGCTAGGCACTTGTCGATCACAGTCTTCATAGCGTATCATTTTGAACCGAGAATTATTGTTATTGTGAGGCATTTGAATGGACTTGTGGTTAAGCATGTATTATATATATATATATGTATGCACTTGTGCATTTCCTATAACTTAATCTGCTACTGTAATTAATTAATGCAGATTGCAATGCTGATCGATAGAGTTTCTATTTGAGAAGCTCCAAGGATGGGAAGATGGCAATGAACTTTCTGAGTGATGACTCGCATCGCAGGAGAGTGGATATGTTTATGGCCAATTAGCTAATATAATTTAGCTCACTGAAACAAATCATGTGAATTTGTATGATTGTAGTATGATGCTGGTGTTCCTTTCTTTTTCAATCTGCTTGCTAACATGCTTCTTGTCAGTGGTGAAACTAACTTCAGGTAAGTTGCTTAATTATTTGGTTACTGTATTCTGCAAGTTTGAGGCTCTTCTGAGAGTAATAATGTCTGGAACTTGGTCTTGGATGGAATGAGTTATGACAAATACTATTATACGAGATAGAATGAATCAGACTTTTTAATTTCCCTTTTACAGGCCACCGAATAACCTGTTGTCTAGTCATGCTCTCGCCGGAAATTGTTTGCCAGATCAGAGATAGGGTGGTGTTATATATTACCCCTCAATTGTTATAAAAACCAAGTCCATGCTAAACTCGCAATTGGTCATATCTTAGAACTTACAAGGATACTACACAAACACAATTTAAGGAGAGAGCTTATTTTACTACTACCCCATTATCTTGAACAACAACAAATACTAACAACAACGACAACAATAACAACAACAACCCAGTATATCCCACTGAGGGCGAGGTCTGGGATAAAATGAAAACTAACACTAAACACGTCGAGGAGAAGACTTATTATATTACTACATACATAGTCTCCCCGACTCTGGCTCTCGCTCTCTTCCCATCAGAGCCTGATCAGCAATGCTTACACTGCGCATATCCCCTGAGTTTTGTCGCAAAATTGACAGCCTGCATCTACGCAGCGAGCATCATTCAAGCAGCCGATTTCTGGACAAGGTCGCATGAGTTTACGGAGAATGTTCCATGTCAGTACGTTTCCTCCTCTTCTGCCCAGTATTGCTGCTGCTATCTCATACTTCATCAAGGCCTCATTTTCATCATCACTATAATCAATATCCTTTTTGCAACTCCCCATGTCTGATTATAAAACATGTAAAACAGTAGTATAAATATAATGAGAATTATTCATCAGTAGTTAATGAGAATGCATGGATGAAATATACATATATACCAGCTAATTATCTGCTTATGCTAAAGCTAAGTTCGCTTAGGTTACAAAATGTTGGACATAAGATTTCCACGCTCAATATTAGTTAAGGAAAGTATTTCAGTTAGAATATCAGTCTAGTTTATGTAAATTATTGTTGAGCAAGTAAAACAAATTATATTGTTAAGATAATATTTAGTAGTAGTTTCCTAATTATATTAGGAGTTAACTTAGGTTAAAGTAACCTAGTTGTAGTCTAATTATGGCCTATATAAAGAGGTATTAGGAGAAGGTAAGAGTATGAGAGTGATCGGGGGGTTTGTCCCCGACTCCATCAGTCCAGCCAGGTGCTCTAGGATGTTCCCGTCACAATGTTCAGTATGTTGAGTTAAAGTATAGTACAGTTTAGCCCGTAGTTTTTATTCCTCAAGATCAAGGAGGAGTTTTCCACGTTAATATCTTGTGTTCTTTACAGTTATGCTTCCGCGTGCGTTATAATCTAGTTAGAGTCCACATCAAAAGGTCATTAAGTAAAGAGAAAAGCCCAACACAAAATAAAGTGGATAGCCAAACTAAACATAACAACAGTTGTACAAACTTATATGGATAAAATGACAAAATGTGGCCCTCATTCATTCAAAATAAGAGCAAAGACGAATTATATTGAGACGACGACTCAAAATACTAAGAGCAATAAGCCGATACCTAATTGAATTAAATGGAGAGAGTACGCATTAAGCTTGAAGCTTTGGAGGGTAAATTAAAGTGCATGAACTTATTAATCACCTTATTAGTTATTAATATAGAAATTATATTATAGCATGAATTAATAATGGAAGATAGAAGAAAAGTGGCTCACCGAAGAGAGTGGTAGTAGTAACAAGAAAGAGAAGGAAAGCCAACTTAACCAAAGAAGATGCCATCTTTATTTTTTGATCGATTTTTTTGTGTAATGCTACAAGTCTATGATGTAGTCTTATATTGTTTGGTCTCAAGTCCTTCCTATTTATAAGCAGGCTCTCTCTTCAGTTCTTGACCTCATTAAGCCTAAGGTTTTTCACATGAGTTCTATTAAAAATCTAAAAGAATATTAATATATAAAGGTTATGTTTGACACAAACAGCTAGCTTTTCAACAAAAGTTACAGCTTGAAACTTGCAGCTAGTGTTTTTTACTCTCTACTGCCAAACAGTTTGCCACCTTATTTTTACATGCAGCTTGCACCTACAACTAATTTTGTGAAAGTTATCCATGCAAGCTTTCACCATCAGCTACAATTACAGCTAATTTATTAGCATTTCGTAGCAATTTTTGTCAATTTTCTACTAATTTCTTTTCTTTTTTAACATTTGACAATTACAGCTACAACTAATTTTTTCAAAAATAGCAGAAGGCTTTTCACATGAGATGGGTCAATAAGTGATAACACTAGAGTCATAACACCAATAATGGAGGACATATTACATAGCACGTACACGGTACACGAGAGAGCATCTACTTTCAGAAAATATACTGTATCACTTATCCGATACAACTGCCCCAAAAATTAGATTAAAATTCTTGATGACAAGCAGATCACGTTAAAACATGTACTTTTTCCTAATTAAAAAAATAAACGTGTACTTGATATACTGATACATTAACCATTAAATTAACCATCGGAAAACTCATCCTCATATTGTAGTACTTTAGTAGCACTTTTTTTTCTTCTTTACTATTGAAGTGCGCTAATAATTTAAACCTACGCAACTAACTATGGGATAAGTCTCAAAAAAAAATAAAATTTTGAGGCATAGTGAGGGTTTAGGGATGGCAATGGATTAGTTTTGGGTCGGATTTGTCAAGATTCGAATTTAATCCACTACTAATCGGATTTAGAGTTGTATAATCAGATTTGGAGTCGGACTTTCTTTTGTCGGATTCGAGCTTGGCCTTTTCCATCTAATACTATGGATATCCGTCAGATTCAGATTAAATTGCATCTCAAGCATCCTATTCTTGTTTTTATTTACGATTAAAGATTATCTAGATGATAAAATTAAGAGTTTAATGATAATTTTAACTGTACTTGTTTGATTTTATTTAATACGAACTTAATAATTACCTCACTTTATCTAATTTTTAGCTTTTAATTAATGAGGTGATAATATTAATTGGATTCAGTTTCTAATCGGATTGGATCTCACTCATAATCCATATCGTCCATCAGATTTGAAGTCGGATTTGCATCGAATATTTTTCATCTATGGAGTCGGATTCGGACTACATTATTATTAATAATTATTATTAAAGACGGTGTTGGAAAATCCCCCATTAAAAGGAAAATGTGTCAATCCATATGTCAAAATTGAGTATATACTATATAGGAGAAAATTGATATGGTAACATTCTTTTTTCTTTTTTTTTTTTTTGGTCTCGCTATGGTAATATTCTTTTTTTTTTTTTATCAAGGAAAAGAGAACTTGTCATTCATGAAATATCATAATACATTTACAAATACAAATTTCTCCAAACAAGTGGAAATCTAAAATAACAATATGAATATATTTCCCAGCAGTCTAGAGGTAGCCAGTGGGCCGGGCTAGGCCCAAGCCCGCCCTGACCGAACCGCCGAGGGCCCAAGCTGTACCGGCGAGGAGAGAGCACAGGCCCAGGCCCAGCACGACACGGTTCTCCACCGTGCCAAAGCAGTGCCTCCCTCCGAGGAAGCCCGGCCCGCCTTATGGCCCGTCTCTCTCCTCTGGCTTTCTCTCTCCCCTCTCTCTCTCTCTCTCTCTCTCTCTCTCTCTCTCTCTCTCTCTCTCTCTCTCTCTCTCTCTCTCTCTCTTCATGACGGTCCAAACGCGTGCTTCTCCTAGCGAGTCCCGGCACGACACGGTGCTGGCTGTGCCAAAGAAGTGCCTCCCTCCGAGGAAGCCCAACCCACCTGAAAGCCCGGCCCAGCTCCGGCACGGCACGACCCGTGGCCCCCGCACTACTGCTTGTAATCGTTGTCTTGCACGACTTCGTCGAATTTGTGAGTGCCCACGCATTATCCCTTCGATCGAAGATAATCACCATAGGTGCTACGTGTATTCGGAAATAGAGATTCCCTTGATATTGAAGATCCAACTTGTCTTCCCATCCAAACAAAATAAAAAAGATCCAACAATTTAAATAGGATCTCATCAATCTAACCAACCTAGAAAATCTCACATATTGTGAGACAAAGACTCTCATATAGAGAGAGAGAAACCAACTCTCACGAGAGAGCATCTACTTTCAGAAAATATACTGTATCACTTATCCGATACAACTGCCCCAAAAATTAGATTAAAATTCTTGATGACAAGCACATCACGTTAAAACATGTACTTTTTCCTAATTAAAAAAATAAACGTGTACTTGATATACTGATACATTAACCATTAAATTAACCATCGGAAAGCTCATCCTCATATTGTAGTACTTTAGTAGCATTTTTTTTTTTTTTTAAATTCTACTATTGAAGTGCGCTAATAATTTAAACCTACGCAACTAACTATGGGATAAGTCTCAAAAAAAAAAAAAATTGAGGCATGGTGAGGGTTTAGGGATGGCAATGAATTAGTTTTTGGTCGGATTTGTCAAGATTCGAATTCAATCCACTACTAATCGGATTTAGAGTTGTATAATCAGATTTGGAGTCGGACTTTCTTTTGTCGGATTCGAGCTTGGCCTTTTCCATCTAATACTATGGATATCCGTCAGATTCAGATTAAATTAAGAGTTTAATGATAATTTTAACTGTATTTATTTGATTTTATTTAATACGAACTTAATAATTACCTACTTTTATCTAATTTTTAGCTTTTAATTAATGAGGTGATAATATTAATTGGATTCAGTTTCTAATCGGATTGGATCTCACTCATAATCCATATCGTCCATCAGATTTGAAGTCGGATTTGCATCGAATATTTTTCATCTATGGAGTCGAATTCGGACTACATTATTATTAATAATTATTATTAAAGACGGTGTTGGAAAATCCCCCTATAAAAGGAAAATGTGTCAATCCATATGTCAAAATTGAGTATATACTATATAGGAGAAAATTGATATGGTAACATTCTTTTTTCTTTTTTTTTTTTTTGGTCTCGCTATGGTAATATTCTTTTTTTTTTTTTTTATCAAGGAAAAGAGAACTTGTCATTCATGAAATGTCATAATACATTTACAAATACAAATTTCTCCAAACAAGTGAAAATCTAAAATAACAATATGAATATATTTCCCAGCAGTCTAGAGGTGGCCAGTGGGCCGGGCTTGGCCCAAGCCCGCCCTGACCGGACCGCCGAGGGCCCAAGCTGTACCGGCGAGGAGAGAGCACAGGCCCAGGCCCAGCACGACACGGTTCTGACCGTGCCAAAGCAGTGCCTCCCTCCGAGTAAGCCCGGCCCGCCTTATAACCCGTCTCTCTCCTCTGACTTTCTCTCTCCCCTCTAGCTTTCTCTCTCTCCTCTAGCTTTCTCTCCTCCCCCTTCAATGGCTGCTCTCTCTCTCTCTCTCTCTCTCTCTCTCTCTGTCTCTCTCTCTCTTCATGACGGTCCAAACGCGTGCTTCTCCTAGCGAGTCCCGGCACGACACGGTGCTGGCTGTGCCAAAGAAGTGCCTCCCTCCGAGGAAGCCCGACCCACCTGAAAGCCCGGCCCAACTCCGGCACGGCACGACCCGTGGCCCCCGCACTACTGCTTGTAATCGTTGTCTTGCACGACTTTGTCGAATTTTTGGGTGCCCACGCATTATCCCTTCGATCGAAGATAATCACTATAGGTGCTACATGTATTCGGAAATAGAGATTTCCTTGATATTGAAGATCCAACTTGTCTTCCCATCCAAACAAAATAAAAAAGATCCAACAATTTAAAGAGGATCTCATCAATGTAACCAACCTAGAAAATCTCATATATTGTGAGACAAAGACTCTCATATAGAGAGAGAGAAACCAACTCTCACAAAAAAAGAGACCTTCATACTATGAAAAGATACAAAAACACTAATAAACAAAGGAAAATACAATAATTTGGGCTTACCATTAGTTATCACTAATGGCAGCCCCTTAAACAAGAAAAAGAAGATGAAAATGGAAGGCAGTTTTTTGTTTGGGGAAAGAGAAAAGGGACGGCAGTTTTTTTAATCAATTGGTTCACATGACTTTCGATATGGTAACATTCTTAATCATCCACTATCCATAGCATAAAGATTTATCCTCCTTGGAGTACAAGCCTACAACATTGTTTGCTAAATTACAATGCTTCTCAGTTCTCATGTTCAAAACGCAATACGTTGCAATTATCGATAACAAAAAATAAAAAGGTTGCTGGTTGAAACTCAAACTACTTCTCAGGTCCCTTCAAATATTGCGAGCAATGGATACAGTACTCCCCATATGATGACCAAGATTACAAGAACGCTCTTCTAGGATTAGGGTGTGTACCTGACTACCTACCAGTTTTAACTGCATAACGCCCACAACTGCTTCCAAGTTTTAAGAGACTGTTGAGCACTTTCGATCTTGTTGGACAATCTGGATCCCCTGTCCGATTCTGGGGTGTCACTCCCTATCCCAAACACATTCTGACCGTCTTCTAAAGACTCCAACAAGGATTATCCACTTTTGATAAATTAAACCAAGTGCAACTGCACCAGTTTAAATGGTGATTGCTGGTTAGTAGAGAGCAGCCGACTTGCAAAGTTTTGACCGACACATAGTCAATTGTTAATGCAGAGTACATCGACACACCTTCAAATCTTCAATAATCTCAAATCTTCACCATAGCAAAGGCAATTCAATTTTCATTGATGCTGTCTGATCATATCAAACATCCAATTACTGAGGCCTGATCCAAATTTGCTCCTCAAACGGTACTACTGCCTCTTTAGAAGGTTTAGTGCCGCACTTGAGGCAGTTAATGTTTCTTCTGAAGTTCAGATAATCACACCTGTCAAAGGAAAACAGGTAAATATAGCTTGACATCAAATCCATAGCACCAGTGACTTGATGAATATGATTGGTAGTCAGTCAGTACACAGATATACAGATAGAGAGAAATGGCCATACTTGGGACACTCCCATTCTCCAGATTGTAGAGTCCCTGCAGGTCGGGGATCCTCGCAGCTAAAACAATTCCTTCTGCTAGCGAAGTTCATACATCCACACCTATCGTAGCAAATTAATTGTGTAAGGAAAAAATTCTACCATTCATGCAAATACCTGAAAAGATCCTCTTTTGTACACTTCATGAAAATGATTAACCTCTACCTTCTTCTCTCCCAACCGAAACCACCCCCCCCCCCAAAAAAAAAAAAAAAAAAAAAAAACCTTCCCTCTGTCACCAGCTTTCTCCACAGCATACCAAGATTTTTGCTTGTTCTGGTGTTTCACTGAGTCACCTATTTTATGTTGTGTGTACCTTCGACAGGGGAGTGGAAACATATCCAAGATACAAGTTTAACAATTACTAACTCAGTTTTTGAGAATGCTAAATTTCTATCCTACTTTTTGGAGTACTTCATAGTTCATACAAAAGGGGCTGGGTTTTCAATTTTCATGGTATGCAAAACTTGAGTTTTAAAATTTTTAACTCATTTGCTTACACCAACTTCTATCCTACTTTCTTATGCAACTTTTTGAAGTTCTCCAAACGAGAGCATTTTCACTTTTCATGGTAGCAATGTTTCATTGCCCCCCCCCCCCCCCTTCAAAGTCCAACTTCTGCGGTTAAAAAATAAAATAAGAAACAAGTTCCCATGGGAGCTAGCTATAATATATCTTTGGACAATTTTATTTTTTTAATTAGTTACAGTAAACAAAATTGATGATACCTAAAGTCCCAATTAATTGCTACTCATGTGCATTATACTCAAAATATATACAGCAAAATGCCTTTTCAAAGTAAACTACAACATTGTTTAGCACGTTCATGCAAATCATCACTTACTGGGGGCAATTCCAGTCACCTCTCTTCATCTCAGCTACACGCTCACTGCCCCGCTTAGGACCTCTCTTCATGTCAGCAACATGCGCACCGACCCGCTTAGGACCCTCTGTCTTGCACTTCAGGCATCTTACATTTCTTGAGAAATTCATGAAGTTGCATCTACAAGTCAATCCAAGAGGTATATAAAGTTTAGCAATTCTGTCACTAGGATTAATCATAGAAAAGTTTCTCGACTACTCGATCATCCTAGATAAAGGTGAATAAACATAGAAGACGGTTCACATGAGATCGACCCTTTGATTTGAAACTTGTCAAATTAGAGGAATTTCAACCATCATTTTGATGTTTCCATAGCTTTAGTAAATTTGGAAAATTGCGAATTCTGTTTCTTAGACTTTGGAGAATTCTCCACTTTGAACACATTTTCAGGAATGTTTTTTGCGAGTAAACAGCCCTTACTGGCCACCAACAGTGGTGCTTTTGGTGGCCTGGTGGTGGTCAACTTATGGACAATAAGTATGGCTAGAAAGCCCAGTCATCGCTTTGCAGCACAATAACTTAACAATTCTCAAAGAAGATTATTACAAATAACAAATGAGTTTTATCAAAACGTCTCCAATTGAGTGGCTTCTAAAAGCTTGTGTTTATATAGAGATTTGCAATCTTCTGCACAACATGAGAGCACAACCTGAAATGACACCAAAGTACTGAGGGAAACACGACATGACACGAGCAAGCATAGCCCGAATGTGACCACTTATTGTATCAAGTAATTATCTAGCATAGCACAAAAGTTTACATACAACCTAAAACTTGCATGTAAATAAGAAAGTAGTCCTATGTCCAATTCTTTCCCAAAGATAATATGAAACTTCACTAGCCTACCCACATTAGCTTTTGCCAAGAAGGGGTTCAGCCCCTCCACGGACTATGTTTAGGTACCAACATGGTACGGGGTATTACCAACATGCTAAATTTCGATCCTACTATCACTTAAACATAATTTGCAGGCTTGCAGCCATCAAATTAACACCCATGGAAAGGCTACGATGAAAGCCATGGTAGCCATCAGCCCATCAGATCATGGCTCATCATGACTGCAATATAATATATTCTCCTTTTTTAACTTGGCCTTTGAACACCACCGTGAGGTGTATCACTTCCCCTACGAAGTCCTCATCCATTGTTACTCTCTTGAAACAATGGTAGCAGTCACAATACTCACTATCGCACCCATGGACACTGGACAGGCTATCAGATACACTAGGTTGCTATGACTCAAGTCATAGGCCTGTCAAGTATAGAAGCCCGTACCACATACAATAAGTTAATTACCCTTGACATAGGCTATCATACTCATGTGATGTCCAATAGTACCCTCTCTAGTGCAAGTTAAGGATGTTATGCTCTGCTTAAATCAATGTTTTTGTGCTAGTTCTCCAACACAGGGTAACCGCCTAAACATACATATATGCACAAGAGAAACACCATTGTTAACTTGCACTAAAAAGAGACCAGCGGGGAGGGGCAGGGGAGTAAGGAGAAGGGGAAAAAGTGTTTAACATGTCCATGAGTTAATAATAAACCAATATCTAAAACACAGTTGTGTGCATCAGTGCATGCATAATCAAGATTCTTCGTGCAACTCACTTGGGACAGATCCAATCTTTTGGCTTAATTTCAGCATCAGTAGGACCAGCTTTTGTAGAACTATCCTCATTGGAGCACTTACAACGTGAATTTCCAACAAAATCGATGAAGTTGCATCTGCAAAAGATTCAAGAGCAGCAGAGTCCAATATGTGAGTACAAACAACAATTACAACAGGAAAAATCAATGTAGGATCGCGTTACCTATTTAGCCTCTTTATGGACTAAGACGGTAGGGGCTTTTAAGGCTTACTCTATTCTGAGGTTCAACATTAGCTTAATTCATAAATAGCTACCTCTTAAAGAACGTCTTGTACTCTTTTGTTGTATACTTAACTTCTATTGATACATATGTTTTTCTATCTTATAAAAAATAACAGGAGAAATAAAAAAGAGAACAAATTTTATACATGAAGTTAAGATTTTATAGCTCCAAGCTTGCCCTATGGAAGGGGGCCCGCCAGTAGCAATGCAGTTTGCAGGGAGCATCAGTACAAAGTGTTAAAAAAGAGTTTACACCCATGCACGGGCTGGGGACAAGATCTTATACAAGTGGCAGCAAAGTGTATGGTATGTCGTATGGGTATAAACATTTGCAGGGGCCTCCCGTGTACCCGACCTGCCCCATCTAAATAACACTGTATATGTACACGGTGCCCTGTGGGCATATTTCTAGAGGTCATTAGCCCTTTGTCAAAAAAATTGGCAAGCAATATAATTATTGGCTCTATAACTTTCCATGACATTGAATATAACAAACTTTAAACATCAGGTCCTATCAGGATGAAATAGAAGCATCTGAGCTAATAATTTTCTCAAAGAAGACATACTTGGGACATCTCCAGGCTTCTCGCTGCGATTCAATGTTTGGAGACAGCACAAAGTTTATAGGCTTAACCCTATTTTTCTTCTGAGTGGATGCTGTTTTAGAGGGCTCCACAGAATCCAGGGCAGGAGAAGATTCACTCAAGTCTACAAACATACTCAGCAATCTTCTAGCAGATGATTCAGCCGGTTCAATACCAGGAGGCCTCTCTGCTCCTGATATAACCAAAGGGTCTAGTGCATAGAACAACAAGAGGCGCATGAGATCTACTGTTTGTGCAACTCCTTCAGATTCCTTAAGCATCACATAAGCTCGATCACAAGATCCTCGTAGACTACAACCACTACATACCTGCGTTCGTACAACCGAGAATCAATACTAAAAGCCTAAGCAAGACATGCAACAATAAAACAATCACCAAGATGTTAAGATCCTATATGCTCAGCTGCAGCAGGACAATAAGACACAGTACATAGAATGAAATTCAATTCCCCACAGAAGGGATTGACTAATATCCAAACAAAAGCTGTATTAAGTTCAAAGTTCTTATGTCCTCAGATACCAGCAGACAGGATAGGACATTTGACATTCATATATCATTTGGACTAAGGAACAGAGGAAACCAAAACCTCATGATATCGAACAGGTGGAGGGCTCCAATTCACTGACCTAACTGTAAAGGGGTCACTAGTGGAATCACATACATTAAATCTATAAAATTATAGTTATTGAGCTCATCTAATTGTATTGGTAAATGTATCAGAAATGCAACTGATATCTTTTTGTAATACGCCATTAACTCCTCTGTCCCAAGTAGAAGGTCCAATATTGGCCTTTTTAATCACACAATAATAGTCCCAGTGAACATAAGTACTCACATGTTCGGATGTTCCTACTTGGACTCCTAATTTTGTTGGTTAAACTCCCCAAACCTCAATAAGTCAATATGTGTGATAAGTCACTTTTGAACCTTCAATTTGGGACGGAGTAAGTATTAATTTGAGTGAAGAAGAAATCAACAAAGTGAAAAAATAAACAAAGAACCACGTATCTTCTAAAGCATAAGTGATAAGGGACTCGTAAATTTGACTAGGAGGTGAAAGGTCGAATCCCCAAAACTCGATTTTTGTTAAAAATATAAACTTGAAAAATAAATTTAAAATTCTAACTTGTGATCTGATGATCAGTCAGATACAACTCCTTTTGCACAATAGTTGAACAGTTTTGATCAGTTCAACTACGTATACCTAACTGTCTGATCTCACGAACAGGTAGAGGACCAGTTTATGGTCAGCAAGACGTGGTCCACTCCAATACGCTACTAAGAAAATACTTACAACCAGCAGTTACTGATAGCTTATAGTTTCTCCCTTTCCAATTCTTGATTTTTGACTCACAATTTATCATGTCACACGAAAAATTGACACTGTTTATAAAAGGCACAAAAAAAATGATCACTGAATACAAAAGGAAATGCAACAATCCTAAATTCTTTTGATGTTGTGCTCATTAACCTTACAACCAAATTCATAGTTGAATTCACCCGCCAAAGACAACAAAAAAAGAAATAGAACAGCTAATTCTCTTGACGAAATATTTTTCAGCAGTCATGCAAAATAAGATTACACACTATGACACATATAAAGGCCAAAGTACTCAACTAAGACCATATTAAAACAATCAGCAATGAACAAGGGAAGGAGCAATATGTATTCACGTCTATTATCATCAATGATTTGTACTCACATTTTTTTCGTCCAATCCAACAAATAATCTCAACCGTTTTGCTGAATTAACAACTTTGCGAAGAAGTTTAGGACATCCACCCTCCACAATGATTTTAATATCACCTTTTGACAATGACCTACATGGAACGAGCATAAAAGAAAACTTAATGTCATCCACAAAGGCATAAACCACATTGGTATATTAGATCAAAAGGCAATAATTGAATGCTGGAACACTGAGAATAAGATTTTATGCATAAGGGTTACATGAGATTGATGGTCTCTCATATTTTATGATAGAGCTTATTCTACAAAAACAATAAAATCAAGGCAAATAGCCTAAGAATTCACACAATAAATTGTCGAAAATATGAACTTACCAGTTATACTAACCTTAAATCACACTTGCCTTTATATGTATATTATGCATTTTGAGTTTTGCATTGGTTCAGTTGGGTGTTGGCAAGGGGTCTCATAGCGGTGGCTTCAAACTTGTAGATTGTTTTGGGCATTTGCCTTTTGATAAAATACATTTTGAGCAAGGAACCAAGGCTCAGACAATCCAAGCTACATCACAGACATTTTTACATTTTCGAGTTTTGCACATAAAACACACTAATTATTATGTCATCCAAATTCCAATCCAAAGCCTATTATACAATTCACAATTCTTGATGACATCCCTTCATTTCTATTTATAGTGCTTTCAAATTCAATAATATCTAACATTCTAATCTCCACACAAGCAAACAGGCTATGCAAACTTCGAATTCGAAAACAAACAAACACAAACATTGAATTCATTTAGAAAGGCATAAAATTTGCTTACCCAAAAATGTCAAAGCGGTCACGAGCAAAGCTAAGACAAGGGTCCTTCAGGACCTTCATATCACGATACGCCAATTCAGAAGCAGCGCCGCCATTAGAGGAGGTTTGAGGAAAGTAACCTCGGGACTTTAACTGGTCCACAAAAGTGACCCATTCAGGCCATGGATGATGTTCGTCTTGTGAAGTTGTTAAAGGGTTATCAATGGAGGTTTCTGCAAGAGCAGCAGAAGTAGAGTAAGAAGAATAGTGGCGATGAGAATAATGGAGGGTTTTGGGGAAAAGGGGTTTAGGGGTGAAATGGAGAAGAGAGAGTGAGGAGAGAGAATTGGGTGTTCGAAGTATCATTATGTTTACTGGGTTCGTTGCTGCTCCCAGTATGAATCGCAATCTGGTTGCTGACATTTTTTTGTGTTTTGGGGTAATGGAGAAGAAGGATTGGTGTTGGAGATGATGGACTGTTGAGTGGTTTTTTTGTTAATTTGCTACTTATACGATTCTCTCTCCAAGTGTTCTGAAGATTATCCGGGTAAAATTGAAATTTTCAATTCGGGCTACGAGAATCATGAATCAGTGGTTGCAGGACGGGTTAGCACGAGGCCCAGCACAACTAGAGCAAGCCCAACCCAACCTTGATTATGGAGGAGTGGACTTTGGATCAGGAGCATATGATGTCAGGCTCAGCCCAACAAAAATAAATACTAAAAATTATAAAATATGAAAAAAAAAAAAAAAAGCTTGGCCATGGCTCGAGTGTCGAGTCTATTAGGATGAGGCGGCTAGACACGAAACACTCTGATCAAAAACACAACACGACATAGCTTCAAAGCATGAGCCTTTTTTTAATGGGTGATGGTGATCGGTGAGTGTTAGTGTTTACTCTTATAATTTGGTGATTATTGCTGGTGAGTAAAAAAAAATAAGCAAAAACAAGACGTATTAAACAGACAAAACATGCAATTTATTGAAGTGCAACCAATTGAAACGCCCATTTTTCCGTCCATGTTTGAATCTGGACCAACTATTTCATCTTCTTTGATTGTGGATCATGGAGTATCCACCTAAGTACACTTTTTTTTTTTTTTTGCTACAAGGACGCATGCAATAGCCTGCAAACCACACGCGCCGGGTAAGTCAACCCATCTTTGATGGACAGACGGGCTCAAGTAGAGGAGGAGACCCTACCTACAAAGAAAGGTAGAGAAGATTTTATTATTCTCCCTACATGAGAATTTAAACCCCTGACCACTAGGTTATGAGGGTGGAGCACTTACCACGCACTTGAGCTCTCACCTCATCCTCCACCGCAAATTTTTACTCGCTTCTGGGTGTATGTAATCTCTATGAATATTTTAATGGTTCGCCTAAAAAAATATGTGCAAAATAAGGCGCACATATTTTTTATTATGAGTGTAGTAAGATAAATCTAAAAGTAGGTTTGAATTGTTGACTTCGAAGTAGGGAAAAATAGTCGAGTTATGGGGTGGATCAAATGACTTCGCCCATCGATACTTTTTTTGTTTGAAAAACACTTGCAACAGGGTAGGAGTAGGGTGTGGGCATGGGGAGTGACTTATAACTTATAAGGGGGCATATGGATATGTATTAAAGAATATTTTACAAGGTAAAGTTTAAGTCATTATTTTATATCTTAGTGACAGTTACTAATCAACCTAACTTGTTCAAAATCATTTCAATAGATATTACGGAGTATACTTTAATAAGGCTGCAACTATTCCAAGAACGAAAACAAAGATTGAACATATTTTCGGCATTTTAATTTCTCTTTCTTTTTTGTATAAACCAATAATTTAATTTTACCTAAAAATTTGGGCTTTTAACATTGGAATATTCATCCATCAAAAAACTAAAAACATTGGAATATTCCATCAAATAAGTATTTTAGTGAGTTCTGACTTTTCACAAAGGAAAATAATATATCCACCGACTTGGTAACCCATCTCCTCTTTGTATCTATCTCTCCTTTATTTCTAAAAAATGGCATTTAAGGTAGGAGAGAGATAGATACAAAAGTAAAAATGGGTGGGCAACCCTTATCTTGTTTGTATCTATCTTTTTCCTACTTTAAATGTCACTTATTGAAAATAGAGGAGAGAGAGTATGTAAATAGAGGAGAGAGATAGACACATAGAGGATGTGAGTTGGTAACCCAGTGGGTCAATCTTCTCAAAAACTTTATACTAACCCTTTTTTCTTTTTCTTTTTTTTTTTTTTTTTGAGAAGAGTACTAACTTTTACTAAGCTACCTAGGTAGGTGCAGTCTTTAATATTCCCCCCCCCCCCCCCCCACTTTTTCTTTTCCCACTTTTTATTAGTTGTTTGTAGTCCTTGTAGACCAAAAAAAAAAAAAAAAAAAAAAAAAAACAGGGGTAGACCACCATTGACCATTAACCAACCATTAAACCACAGATAAACCACCAAAGCTAAAATGCCCATCTTTTCTTACAAGTGTGAATGACCACAAACTTTAAATTGTCCACAAATCTGACCGCATTTCGTTATCTGTTTCCTCCACAATTATTTTTCTCCATTAATGCCGGCAAAGAAGAATAGTCCATACTACAGTCAGCTGATCGTCAAATTAAATTTCATTATTATTAATTAATATTAGTTGTAAGTAATAATTAGTCAGCGTGATTGAATCCTCAACTCTTTGTTTCTTCCCCTCATTTAAGACAAAACCATAATTCTTCACACTTTGGTTTGCTCACCCAAATGCTCGAAATTCCATCCTTTTTGGTTCTTACATCTTGATCTCCATAAAAATAACTGCTTTCGATGCCAAACCCTTTGCTTTTCTCAAATATTATACTTATATTGCAACTGTTTTATATGTACTTCTAGTTTGGGAACTGTTTTTTTATTTAAATTTGGTATTGAAATACCAAAATGGGCAAAAGAAAAAACACCAGTTTCAATGTTGAAGCAGCTATGGAGTTCTTGAAGCAAGTAGCCATTGACAGACCCATTTACTTGCTGTTGCTACCTTTGGTTACTGTTCTTTGGGCTTTTGAGAGATGGGTTTTCTCTCTTTCTTCCACTTGGGTTCCTCTTGGAATTGCTGTTTGGGCCACTTTTCAGGTATTTTTTCAAATTATAACTTTAATTTCCTTAAATTTATTAGTTTGAGTTATTGATCATATGCTTAATTTCTTTGGTTGTGCCTTCTTCCTGTATTTTGATTTTTCTACTATGGTGGGTGTTCTATTTTGTTGCGAAAAGACAGAACATTTTTTTTGTTTCTTGTTGACAAATATCTGTTTGTACTATGTTAGATTCTGTTTGATCATATTTAATTATTTTTGTGGCCTATTTTGGTATTCCTAGTTTATTTTTACCTTGTTATTTGCTCTGTATATACTTTCTATGGTAAACATTGGATCCACCAGCTCTCCACAGTGTGGAAGCAACCATGGCTCATCGGTGCATTTTCGTCGGCTTCATAGGAGGCACAAACACCAATACAATACATATACAAACATTCAAGAAAGGGTGGCGGCCATACACCGGTCGTGGTGGTGGAAAGCGATACACACACACTTACCAAATTTAACAAGTTGGAAAGTGTTTTTATTATTGTAAATAATGTCCTTTTCATTACAGGAGTTCTCTTAGTTTAAGTGAACTGTTACCTTAGTGTTATTATTTCATCTTAGTTTTAGACATAAAGACATTGTAGTAACTTCTTCAGCTATTCAAAGTTACCTTTAGTTATCTTGCTTAACGAGTGTTCAGCTGATTATGAGAATATTTTCTACTAACAGCTTTCACCATACACTACTTTGATTAGACATTGGAATATGTTCAGCAATACTCCTTGTAGTAAATTCTTTATGATGTATCTACTTTTCTACTTTATTGAGAGTTCAGATGATGAATCTGTTCTGTGAATAGTTTTCAACCTACGCCCGTCTGAATTCTGATTAGATGTTTGAATATATTCTGCATAGTCGAAGTAGGACAGCTTCTCAGGGAGAAATGTGTCCGTATTGAGAATTTCTCATATCTATCATATGTTATCTTTAGATTCTGAAAGGGGTTAAATGAGGTGGCTTAGTGCTTGGTTCGGGCCTTTGTCATTTGAACTGTCTTGTTAGTACCTGGTGATCTCATCAATAATGATAATTTACATAATGGGAGTAGACGAGTAATAGTAGAAGCATTATTGCATGTCTTGTTGTAGATAGGCTACTAGTGGAAATCTGTTGCAGGGGCATTGACTAACCGATACCAGCTTTTCTTTCCACTTATCAACATGTTTTCTCGTATATGCGTGTTTGTGTCTCAGTGTGTGTTGTGTTTGTACTTGCACATCTGGCCACATATATGTATGTGTGTGTGGAAGTGTTTATATATATATATATAGATATAGTCTGAATGTATGCAACTTCATGTTGTTTGACATGCTTTCCAGATTGCATACGATTTGAGTAATTTCATTGCTTTAACACAAGGCCTTATGATGTTGTCAGTATGGAAGTTATCAGCGCAGAATCCTTGCTGAAGACCTGAACAGGAAATGGAAAAGAGCAATATTAGACTCATCGGTACTCTTACATTTTTATTCGCTCAGCTTAAGATACTCTCCATATATGAGATGAATATCAGTCTGACATTCAAGAAACTGTACAGCCAACTACTCCTTTGGAGCACTGTGAGTGGTTAAATAAGCTAGTAATGGAAGTATGGCCTCGTTTCATTCAACCTAAGCTTTCAACAAGGTTTTTCTCTGTAGTTGAGGTTGGTACCCTCCCCCTTTCTCCCTTTGCTTCTCTGGAATTTCCCTTTTTCTTTTATTAATTTTTTTGAAAATTTTATCTTTTTTATTTTATTAAAATTTCCCTTGTTTTACTTGTATTCTCTTGTTTCCTTTTGTTGAATGGTAGTTTTCTTTCTTCATTTTATATTAACATTAGGGTTCTGGTTCCACCTATCACATTGCTTTTTAGTTTAACTAGATTGGTGATGCCTTTGAGCTCCTTAGCATATGATGGTAGTATACAGTACAAATAACTTAGTTGTTGGTATATGATATGATACATTTTAAACTTTTAGGATAAAATCACATTTTGCAACTACTACCATACCATATTGCAGCGACCGACCACTGCCACCACCAACCACCAACCACCAGGAAGGATCCTGCCAAGCGCAGGGTCTGGGGACTGGGGAGGTCCTGAAGGCTGTTTGTTGTTGTTGGTCGTTGCAATTTGGTATGGTAGTAGTAGCGATATGTTGCCATAGCTTGGAATATCATATTTTCTGTCATTCTATGTTTGTTCTGTGGTAACATTGGAGGAAAGGCATTGAAGTTGTTTGACATGTATATTAGAAGTTCCAAATAAAAAAAACACACTTTAATTTCCACCTCCGTTCTACACTTCTGGTATGTGGCCATCCACAAGAGCTGGGGAATTATGTCTTAGAAAGTGATAAAAGTTTAAGTTGGCTTCTTAAACCTGCCTCTGCAGTTGAAGCTAAAGTATACTCGTATAACTTTTTGCTTTCGGTATCTCCTGTTACCAGTCAACTACCAGAGACACAGGATTATGTGTAGAGATGTGCTAAATTTCGTTTTTAGTTTAGACTTGGAGGCATGATATCTCAAGATCCAAATAAGTTGTTATTTGTTAAGGAGGCGTTAGGTCTATTAGTGCATTTATGCTAAACCTTTCGGACTTAAATCTAGATATCATGACTGACATATGCTCTAATTAACTGCGTAACTCATTCTGTTCATTAATTTAACTGGCTTAATTAATGTGCCTGCAGAGACGCTTGAAGCACAAAAAACCAAGGCTTGTGGTAAGTTATATATATATATATATATATATATATATATATATATATATATATATATATATATATATATATATATATATATACCCTTTCTTTTCGCTCTTTGTGGGCTGGTTCATTCCAGTGATGTAATTTACTGATAGTCATCCTTCTAGGAAAGGTTCGAACTCGAAGACTTTTCACTTGGTTCTTATCCCCCTAGCTTTGGTCTTCATGGGATGCGCTGGTCAACATTAGGAGCCCAGGTCGGTTTCTATTCTTACATTTAAAATCATGGCTCCATCCCTTGTTTCTTTGTTAAATGGTTTGTTTTGAAGGTTTAATTTATAACATTATTTCTGATCTCTCTTCTTTTGAAGAATGGAAGATATTGTGATGGTAAAATCTAGTTATGTGGCATAAGCCACTTGTATGTCTTCTGATGAGTGGTTCAGTTCTACCCCTTCTACAAAATAAGCATGCTGTTCATTAGCTATTTTCAACTGTTATTTAATATAACATATGAATCTTTTCTAATATTATCTACTTTGTAAATATTTGTAATTTCACAGACATCACCTTTGTATGAGTATTTTATTTCTTAACAGTCTTAGTTTAGCTGGATTAGACTGCCGGAAAGTGGTTCTCTTAGTTTCATGTATGGTATAGTTCAGTGGAATCTCCTTAATCATCAGTGATGCATGTTTAACGGATTATCTTTCGATAATTCCATGATTCTAAGACACTATTGGTTAATCACCAGTTTCTCATTAATGCATTTTTTGTTGGCTTGCAAGTTTTTTTAGGACAGTCAACCAAGGAGGTGTGGTTGAGTGTTAGAGACTCATCCATCCTTAACCAAGGTCGAGGGTTTGAATCTCGCCTTGGGCATGGAGCAGCTTTAAATTCCTTGGCCAGCTGTCCCACCCTTTGAGGTGCCTACAAGCCAGCGCGGGGAAATAGTCACTGTGGTCGACGGTGGATATCCTTGGTCGTGAACCAAAAAAAAAAAAAAAAAAGTTTTTTAGGACAGTCACTTTCGACAAAGTAAAAATATGTGCCACTGAGCCTGAAACAGTGTTGATCTTTTAGATTGTTTAGAAATTACTGCTAAGATTTTGTTTAGTAACCACAATGAGCAAGACTTCTTAACTGATGAGTACGTTTCTTCTCTGCATAATTCTCTATTTTGTGTGTAGCTGATAACATGTAGTGCTCCCACTGAAGCTTAGAATCCCAGGAAGGAGGTATATGTTGTGAGCAGGTGATGACGAGCGCTTCATTGGATAAGGTCTTATAACTCGCCTAAGAAATAGGAACTTAAGTTGGACATGGGTAAATCTTAACATTAGGGGTCGTTTGGTTGGCATAATGGCATAAAAAATACAGGAAGTAGAACGTCCATTTGAACCATTTCTAAGTTATTGATTTCTTCTATTGAAGCCCCACCTGGTTAATTGTCTGTTGAATTTCTACATTGCAAGTTGTTCATATTTTATTCCCTTCATTGTGTGAATGGTGTTCTGGAATTTTCTTTCTCCAAAGCAACTGGAGGTAGTGAATTGTGGGAGTCCTTTCTCGTGTGAAGTACTTGGTTCTGTCAGCTCTTATTATCTGCTATTTAGATATTCAAATTCTTTGGTAGAAAAGGTTGCAAAACCAATAACCAGTTTACCTTATGATTTGTCACAGAGGATTATGCATACAAGTTTTGACTGGGACACCGATGAGATGAGCATTATGCTGCTAGCTAAACTGGCAAAGCCATTATATGGGACTGCTCGTATTGTCATAAACTACCTCCACATCAAGGGTGATGTATGTTATATTACTTCATCTTCTGTTACCAGTTTCTTTTTCTTAAAAATATATCATAGCAGTCGAAAGTATTATGTTATACATTTTGTTTATCTCAAGAAGGGTAATGTTGATGTTTCGAAGGATAGCCGTTCTTTTACAGCTCTTTCAGAACTTATAGCTAGTGTTTGTTCGCTTATTTTCTGTGAATTGTGAGTTGTTATAGGGTTCTCAGACCTATCATGAGATCCTTACAATTAAACTTCATTTGTCGTTATGACTGATGCTGAAAACAAGTTGGTAGATCAGTTCCTAATCTAGTTCTAGATATTGGTTCTCTAACTTTATGCTGTTCTAATCTGGGGATGCCTGCCCTATCTCCTTCATATTGTAGATTTATGAAACTATTGCAGTGTTTGTTTAAGCATTGTTTTGGTATTCTATCTTTTACCTTTCCCTTCTTTTTCTCTTTTTGGGTGAGTGGGAGAGTAAGATGGGAGAGGCTGGCGATTTCCAGACCCTTTTGTATGGTGATTATCTTCAAGTTTATGTTCCTGTGGAAGTGGGAGTCGCCACTCATTTTCTCTTGACAGCTCTTTCTTCTGCTCTCCTCCGTGTTTCTCTGTATATCTGCCCCCCCCCCCCTCCATGGACTTGTTTTTCTTGTTTTTATTGTTACATCATTTATGTTGGCCACTTTTGTAGCTATTGCTATTCTAAAAATGAACTTTAGATTTTGCGACGCTAAATATGAGGAATTCAATCCATTTAGGTTATTCTGAGTGCTATTGCTGTCACTTTCACAGGACGTTCTTGGTAATGCTTCATATTTGTGACACCTTTCAGCTGTCCATTGATTTTTTCAGCTGCAGTTTATGCCTGTCCTGGATGGAGAAGCAATTCTGTTCTCCTTTGTCTCTATTCCAGAGGTGAGGCTGGGAGTTGCATTTGGCAGTGGTGGAAGTCAACTCCCTGGAACAGAGCTTCCAGGTGTTTCTTCATGGCTGGTGCGTTTATGTGATACTATCAAAAGTTACAGATTTTGAGCAAAAAAACTAGCATTCGTTCTGGCATGCTCTCTTTAGTTCTGTCATTTGTACTAGGAAAAATAGAATTTCTTTAGTTTCATTTAACTCAAAGTTACCTCTTGTGAATGGTCTATAAGGACTCTGATGACTTTCCTGATGCAAATTGAGCAAAAGAATAAATCTGACCTACTTGGAGTTTGACATGTGCTTCACTTTTTGTAAATTTTTCTATTCTTGCTTTAGTTTTGACTTTTGAACCATACCTACTCACAGGTGCAGTAATTCTTTGGTATAAAATTAAATAATTCCCGGAATTCAATGTTGAACTCGAGGAAAAATCAGACTTAAATTGTGAAGGAATATAGCTATGGAGAAATTCCTTGAACAACTTTAATCAGATGATATTTTAGAGAGAATTTTTTTTAGAGAGACGAGAGAAAATGGCAAGGAATGAGATATATGATTTCATTGATTGATTCTCCCTCCTTGTTATCAGCTTATATGCACACAGAGGCCTCTAACTACTTGCCAGCTCAGCACTGGTATTCTGACACATAACGGATCATTGACAGAATATCTTAGTAAATTTAACATAAATGCAGAAATGAACGATGCTGTAATAAACCAATCCACCCCTAGCCACACGTGCGGCTCACACACTCCATTACATAATTCAGTATCATTTGTGTGCTATTCACAGAGTCTGTGTTTTAAGATATTTCTTATGCAGGTCAAACTTGTTACTGACACCCTAGCAAAGACTATGGTTGAACCTCGTCGTCGTTGCCTTGCTCTGCCAGCTGTACAATTAGGGAAAAAGGCAGTTGGTGGCATTCTGTATGTATCAGTAGTTGCTGCCAGTCAGATTTCTAGAAATGGAATGAGAGGAAGCCCTATCAGGAGGCAATATAGTCATCCCGTGAATTATGCCTCAGAGGAACGTTTTTTCAAAGATCTGAAGACCTTTGTGGAGGTAGAGCTTGAAGACCTAACCAGGAGAACAGATGCGAAGCCAGGCAGCAGTCCCCGTTGGGATTCAACATTTAATATGGTTTTACATGACAGTGCAGGACTTGTTCGATTCCATCTTTATGAATGTTCGCCCGGCAGTGTGAAGTTTGATCACCTCGCGACTTGTGAAATTAAGGTACTGTTGCCGGGAACTTGTAATAATTGTACAAGCAATATGGAATATCTACAGGGATTCGGGTTGCCTTCTTTAATTGACCAATGTCAAGATGTTTCAGAACTATTACTATAGTTGACACAGCCTATCACCACTATGCCTAAGATTTTGTTAAAACTTTTACTTGATGATCCTAGTAATAATTCTTCAGAAAGCATTCAGGGAGATATTACATGACAATATCCTAGGTTATCTGAAGCTATAGCAGGGTACCTAAGTTTTGGGGTAGTTCACTTAAGTAACCCGAGTTTACCAAGGCCTTGGCACATTAGTACCCTTAATGCAGGGTGGTGTTAACTTCTACGCACAGTGTAACACTGTTTCTTGAAAACCAAGATGCTTCTTGTGAAAGTGAGTATAACTCCTAAGTGGGTTGGAATTAAGTGCCTCTTATGACATTTTTTCAACATAAACCCATTATAGTGATGATTTAAAATGTTGCAGTTTGCTTTCTGAAAATTAATAGTTAATTGCTCATCATACTCAAGCTATCCCATTCTGACATCCAAAACCGTCAGGGCTTCAAGCCTTCAAGCCTTCAAGATATTTTTTCCCATTTTTTAATTCAGAATGCTGTATGGAAATCATCTATTTATCTGTTGGAAGATTGTGTCATGATCCTGAGTCCGGCAATATGTTTCTTACACGCAATACCATAATTTTAGGTTTGACCAATTTGTGTTTCTTTTATCTGCAGATTAGATATTCTGATGATGATTCCACTATATTCTGGGCAATAGGCCCGGATTCAGGTGTTGTAGTCAAGCGCGCTGAGTGTTGTGGAAGAGAAGTTGAAATGCCTGTTCCTTTTGAGGGAGTAGATTCAGGAGAGGTAAAAAGAATTTCATTTCTTATTTTCATGTGTTTTGAGTCACTATATTCATGCTTACGGTTGTCCCATCACGTAAAATCTTGTTAGACAATTATTTAGCCCTACGTTGTATCGGTATAGGTGATGCAATTATTATGTTCACAATTTTACAGTTGATTGTGAGACTTGTTCTAAAAGAGTGGCAATTTTCGGATGGTTCACATAGTGTTGGTTTACGTCTTGGTGCTCCACCATCAATCTATGGATCGGCAAACTTCCCATCAAAGACTGGAAGAAAAATTTACGTGACTGTAATAGAAGCTAAAGATCTTGTTGGAAAGGACAAGACTGGAAGGTCTGAGCCTTATGTTAAGTTGCAGTATGGGAAGGTTGTTAACAACTTCACAATTATGTTACTTTCTCTGTCGATATCTTAGGCACTTGCTATATAACTAACTTCATTCATTTACAAACTGTTGCTAAGGTTCATTTTTCATCTAGCTGCTACCTCCTATCAGGTTGTCCAAAGAACCAAGGCTCTAACACAGACCTCAGATCCTGTCTGGAATCAGATATTTGAATTTGATGAGATTGGAGGTGGTGAATATCTCAAGTTGAAATGTTTATATGAAGAAACATTTGGAGACGAGGTCGTTGGTAGTGCAACTGTCA
Source organism: Tetragonia tetragonoides (assembly GCA_038025085.1). Lineage (NCBI taxonomy): Eukaryota > Viridiplantae > Streptophyta > Magnoliopsida > Caryophyllales > Aizoaceae > Tetragonia > Tetragonia tetragonoides. Next base: position 14,362,666 of record CM076139.1, read on the forward strand.
ACTTGGAAGGATTTACAGAAGGTTCAGTTAGAGATGTGCTTGTACCCCTTGAAAAAGTGAATTCAGGGGAAGTGAAGCTTCGAATAGAAGTGGTGACAGAGGTATGTGCTTGCTATCAGGAATATATTCTGTATGTAACATAAGAATTTGACAGTAGGAGAAATGACAAATTACGCTTCTCCTGAAATATTCATAAAACACTCATCTCATGCTTGCACATTAAATAGTGGTGATGTCTGTTAGATTTAGCAGGTCTGTGCAGATTTTTGTTTTTCACCTCAAATTTTATGGCCCAATTTATAAGCAATAAAATTGATTGTAACATGCCACCATCATATAAGAAATGAAGTTACATGGAACTAGCCACTATCATATAGGAAATTTATGTTCACTACCACCATCTGTGGACTTCATAAATGAATCATAATGTTAGTTTCAGGTTGCCCCAGATCGGAATTTGAGATGTGAGCCATGCATTCAAGTCACTGATTTTCGTTTCTTCTTTGTTTCATTTTCTGAATGGCTTAGGGTTCCAATGATGGGCCGGGCAATGGATGGATTGAGCTTGTTCTGATTGAGGCGAAAGATCTTGTTGCTGCTGACATCAGGGGAACGAGTGACCCTTATGTGAAGATCCAATATGGAAGTGAGAAGAGGAGAACGAAGGTGTGTTTGTTAAAAGTGATATATATTTAACAAACGTGTATCCCGAAATTCAATGTGTTATATTATGTCACTAGGAGGGGTTTCTGTCGATGTGCTGTTTGAACGAGCTAAGATTGCTTTCATTTCTTGGATGACCCTTTTTCCAGTGCAGTCAGTAGTTTTGATTCACGTGCATAGACTTCTTGTTTCTATACTATGATATGTTGCAATACTGAACTTCTTTGTTTGTCTTGTCTGGAAGGTTGTGTACAAGACACTAAATCCTAAATGGAATCAGACTTTTGAGTTCCTTGATGATGGAAGTCAATTGGAATTGCAAGTGAGAGACCACAACGCTATACTGGCCTCATCAAGCATAGGCAGCTGTATAGTAGAATATCAAAGACTTCCACCTAATGAAGTATCCGATAAGTGGATACCTCTACAAGGAGTTAGAAAAGGAGAAATACATGTTCAGGTAACGAGAAGAGTTCCAGATCTTCTAAAGAAACCCAGTATGGATTCTGATTCATTGTCAATCAAGGCTCACACAGTTTCTAACCAGGTAGGCCCTTGTGGCTAATAATTACTATTTATAATGTGTGATTGCCTTTGACAGTGCATGTTGACAATATAATTCTTGCATTGTAAAAGAGGTCGTTTTCCAACAGCCAATCTGCAGCCCTGCTTTATCATGTTGTTTCAGTGTTGTGTCTTCAATCTACTTACTTGTGACCCATATAAATCCCTGTTGTGCTTGGTTTTAGTTTCTTTAATCCCTTCATTTCTGTGGTCATAATAATGTCCTTAAAGTATAAGTGATGTGGGGCTTTTCTAGAGCGAGAATGTGCATAGCTTGTCTTAATCTTAAATGCGTACTCTATATGTAACATTTAAATCAGTCAAGTATGGTAAGGCATCACTTACATCATCTATTATATTGAATGGAAATATGATCTCTGGATTAAAAACTTCTTTCTCGGTGATGCAGTCTAAATCTGTATCTGCATGTTAATATGGAATAATTGCGGAATATTTATATATCTGATTTTGGGTTTTCCTTACCCGTATCTGTGAAGTTCATTAGTCGCTTTGTTCAGAAATTCTGGACACTGTAACTAGTTGAATATTCCTCGAAAAGCTTACTATCCTAAGCTAGTAAGTGTTATGGTTGTATGTCTGGTAATAGCCTACTTCGACTCCTGGCCTGCTGTCATATAACTAGTAATGAAAGGTGGTGTGTGGTGTGGTCAAAATGCAACAAGTCCTTGTTCTTGAGTGGTTGCCACAATGTGACAGTATCCCTGAATTTTCTAGTCAGTATCCATGAATTCGTTCTGAGCAAGATTTCTTTTGACTGATTCGTGCCTTTGAATGACCTTGTACAGATGAAGGAATTGTTAATCAAGCTTCAGTCTTTAGCGGGCCAGGAGGATTTTGAACAACTATCAATCGCCTTAACTGAGCTTCGGAGCCTTGAGGATGTGCAGGAAGAATACATGCTTCAGCTTGAGACCGAGAAAATGCTTTTACTGAACAAGATAAATGAACTAGGGCTGGAGCTATTGAACTCATCCCCTTCCCTCAGCAGAAGGATTTCTTATTAGCAGTGTAAGCTTCACAAGCAAAATGGACAAACACTGCTTTCATGTATTGAAGTGAGGTATAGTCGTATAGAAGATACGACAATGGCAGCTGATTGAATAGGGGAAAAGGTAGGAAAAGAAAGGGATCAAGTTTACTGAGATTGTGTCATTGCTGCTGTCATGTAATTAGTTTGTTTTAGAGTGTAGTTAACTAGTTATTGATATGTTGTTCTCAACATAAAGTAGCTTCAGTTTTCGTTGTAAAGAAACAGATACTGAGCTACCACTGTATGTAATAGTCTAATAAGAGCGCCATTGTTTTGGTTAGGTTATTCTTGCTGAAGAGACAGAGTTTTGTACAATGATTTATTTCTACCTGAATTGTACGTACATATATCCAATGGAGCGAGGGAAAAAAAAAGTACAAAATTTGTAATACAAAAATTTCATAATTGAGTACATTAAAATACATTGTAACATGACCAAATGTCCAAAATTCAACCAACAAGGATGGTGGTCTAGTGGTTTCAAGCTTACTCCCAAGTGGTTTGGGTTGTTCAGTTAGTCTGATATGTTCGTTGTTAAACACGAGAGTCCGAACATGACGTAGCAGGGGGTGGCTCGGTCGCCATTCACTTGCACCCTCTTTTTGTGGAGCAAAAAAAAATTCCAAAATTCAAAGTTCACAATAACTTTTTTCTTAATGGCCTATGTTTCAACAGACAACAAAAGCAATTGATAAGAATTAGTGTTTTTATATGAGTATAAAAATATGAATGCTGATTTGGATATTGCATTCCAAAATTTGAAAAACCCAATATGTATTTGCTCCAAAATTTGCCCATAAAAAGTGGGTCAGATATTCGTATTTCGGATAAAAATGGATTGGATTAGCGAACTAGATCAATCTACTCATCCCTAGGTGAGAGTACAATATCTTGTGTGGACTTAGTTCACGGTGAATCAAAGATCAACTTTGTTTTAAAAATACCTTATATAAGTTATATGTCCCTAAAAATTTTGAACAATATTCTTGATTCGGTTACAATAAACTAAGTCCATATGAAACGAGCTGAGATGAGAGTTTAAAGTGTGTACATATGGGTGATGGGCAGCAGCTATTGGGTGCTCCCTTGTACTCACCTTTAGGCCCATGGGCCATGAGGCATAAATGATTGGACATATCCTGGTATCAACTTCCAACTGGTAGAAAAAATTTAAAAAAAAAAAAAAAAAAAGAAGTGCCAAACTGCTGGTAGTAAGTGTGGAAGTGCCCAACAATCTTATCATCTCCCTCCAAAGTTTCAACTGCAACAACACTTCCATAGCCATTTCTTCTCACCTTTCTTCCCCACCACTTTCTTCAATGAAGTTGTTATTATGATGAATTCATCACCTTCTTCATTTCTATAATACGTCAAATGCAAATACACAAAAAGATGGCTTTTACAACAACAGCAAAACTATCAGAATTACCATTACGCAACACTCACACTCTCCCATTTGCCTCATCTCATTGCCCTTCTCACTCACCAGTTTTCAAAAAATCCCCTAAACCCTCTTTCACTTTTCTTAGAACTATTTCTTCCTTAAAAACCTCACACCCCAACAAAAACCCAAATCCCAAATCTCCCCAAAACCCTACAAAAACCCCAAATTCAGCTCCTTGGCTCAAAAACTGGCCTTCCCTTGACCCTTCTCATATTCCCAATGATACTGACCCAAAAATTGCAAATTTGAGAGAACCCCAGAATAAATTTGTGGATAATAAGGGGTCAAGTGCAATTGATAGGATTGTGCTTAGGTTAAGGAACATGGGTTTGGATTCAGATGATGATGAAGATGATGATGATGATGAAAGGGAAGAGAGTATTAGAGATGAGAAATTGGGGAATTTGTTGAAGAGGGATTGGATTAGGCCTGATGCAATGCTGGTTGAAGAGGATGAAGGGAAAGGGAAGAATGATATTGAGTTGTTGCCTTGGGAGAGAGAGGAGAAGCAAGAGGTTGGGGTTAGGGAGGAGAGGGGAAGTGGGGTGAAGGCGAAACGGATTGTTAAAGCGCCAACCTTGGCGGAATTGACGATTGAGGAGCCGGAATTGAAGAGATTGAGGGGGCAGGGGATGGTGTTGAGGGATAAGGTGAATGTACCTAAAGCTGGGCTGACACAGGCTGTGTTGGAAAAGATTCATGATAAGTGGAGGAAGTCAGAGTTGGTGAGGTTGAAATTTCATGAGGATTTAGCCCATGATATGAAGACTGCTCATATTCTTGTTGAGGTTTGTTGCAATGATTTTTAATGATAATGTATAAAACTTTGATAAATTGTTCATGTTTGATGCAGATAAGTGTTTATTTTGTAGTTCTAATGCAATATTGATTATGCATGATATCAGCTAGCTTAGGTTTTTTATTTATTTATTTATTTATTATTATTATTTTTTTTTATCATAGCTAGCTTAGTTGGTAATGTAATAGTGTTTTAGAAATTGTATCTAGACATAGGTTGGACACCCATTCTGATAAATGTTGCACCTCCCATTAAAGGCGGTCCGGGAGGGGGGGTGGGGGGTTGTATGATAATAACAGAATTATGGTTAAAAATTTCCATAGGAGTGAATTGCTGTCTACCCTTATCTGTATGCGATGGATTTGAGGGCAGCAAACCTGCATTTGAGAACCTAGATTTAGTGGAACTTAAGGATTGCATGTAAGCCTCTGTGTGATCAACAATCTAGCTTGATTTTCTATCTCTTGCAGCTAGAGAGTCCTAAAAGTTAATTCTGCACGGGGGATTTGGGGTTGTATTGCATTGACAACTCATCATAGGATGATGTGAATTGCTTTCCCGATGCTGATTGTGTTATTTTTATTTGTTTTTAAGTAAGATTGTGATAAATGGAGGTGCACTAGTGTTGTATCAAAGAAAATAGGTAGTTGACATCATAAGGTGTGAGAAGGCTTGCTTGAATGGAGGTATCCACCTCACTCTGCACACTTGTCTTTTGTAAGTGGTTGCTTCCTGTATGCTGATCCTGTTGGTACAGGACTTGCTCAACATCAAATAATCAGTGAGTTTCTTTTTATTCCTTTTTCTAATATCTTTTGTTTTGTTTCGAAGGAGTGGGTTTCAATAAGAGTTTTTTTATTTTTTATTTTTTATTTTTTAATGAGTCACTTGAAATGTCATAGGAACTGTAGTGTTTGGCAAGACAATTGGTAGTCATTCTTCCATATTTCTCTGAGTGAACTGATTCAACTGACAGTAAAGTGAAGATGGAAAAGGTGAGAGGAGCATAAGTGCTGTATCATGCGGTTCAGCTGTTAGGAATTACATGACTTCTGCTTATAACAAAATAGTAGTTTCTACTTACACTTTTCTCTCCCAATGCTGTTCCTATGAAATGAAATTATTCAGTGTCTTGATCTTGATTGAATTGTATGTAGAGATACAATTATTCTTGCGTGCTTCTCTAATGATCTTGTCTTGTTTTATACCCTCCAAGTGATGCTAAATATTTGTTAAATAAATATAGGCGCTAACTTTTATTACATGTATCTTGATAAATATTACTTGTTTTTATTGATCAGCGCCGAACTGGCGGATTAGTTTTATGGAGATCTGGGAGTGTTATGGTGGTATATCGTGGAATTAACTATGAGGGGCCGCCATCTCAATCACAGCTTGTGGCAAATGTATCGTCTGTAAATACAGCTGCAGTAAATAATCAAAATGCTGCTAGTGGTACTGTAGAGAGTAGTGCACCACAAGCAATGCCTCTGGGACATCATAGGTACCTGACAGCTGAGGAAGTTGAATACAATAGTCTTCTGGATGGTTTGGGTCCTCGATTTGTTGAATGGTGGGGTACAGGACTGCTTCCTGTTGACGGTGATTTGCTTCCTCAAACTGTCCCTGGGTTTAAGCCACCATTGAGACTCCTTCCTGTTGGGATGAGAATAGGGCTGACTAATGCAGAGTTAACCGATTTACGCAAACTTGCCAAGTCACTTCCTTGTCATTTTGCTCTTGGTATGAATTTATTCTTTCTTTATTTCTATTTGATTTGCTTTCTAAGTTACCACCAATCAACTTTATTCTGAATTTTATGAAGGCAGAAACAGACATCATCAGGGTTTAGCAGCTGCTATAATTAAGCTTTGGGAAAAGAGCTTAGTGGCAAAAATTGCCGTGAAACGAGGAGTTCAGAATACGAACAACAAGTTGATGTCAGAAGAGTTAAAGGCAAGCTTTTTGCCCCCATCTTTTATTCTTTTATATTCTGTGTCCCCCCGCCCCCCTGCCTTCTTTTTTCCTTCCCTTTTATTTCTGTGTGTATCAGTGCATGTGGCTTGTGGGCTGGTACGTTGTGACTCTTCCATTTTAGGTATCGCTTTGTTTTCAAGATATGTACTGCATGTCTCAACTGATCTTCTATGGGCTGAAGGACTTTTCCAATGTGATAATTTAGTGCAACAGATGAGCTGAGGGCAGAATGACTATGCTCTTTAGACACTTTCTTATGTGATAATTTAGGGCTTTTGTATGGTAGATATATTTATTGGATATAGCTTCTCTACTAGGCGACTAGCTAGGACTAGGGGTAAGGTTGCGTACATCTTGACCTTCCAGACCTAGCCCTCGGCGGGATACTTTTTGGGTTTTTGTTTTATGGTAGATATATCAAATTATCTGCATAGGTAGTCTTTAAAATTCTTCGTATGAGCTTCATGGTATGAAATGGCTTTTCTTTTTTTCTTAGATAAAAGAATCCTTGTGGTTAAAAGGCTGTAAAAACAGCAGCAGAGGACAATCTGTTGATCCTTAAGAAATTACAACAAATTATGCCAATTTCCCTGAAGCTCAGTAATCGAATGACTCCTAAAAGCCCCTCCCACCATATCCGACATAGAAGCTAAATAAGTGACTCTATCCCACAGTGCCTCAGGTGGTAGGGCTTCATGATATTGCTATGTTAATACGCCCTGGAAAATTCATAGAAACTCTTGGTTAGTGATGAATCTTGTTTTATTACATTTTTTAAATGGTTACAATAAATTTCATTAAGAAAACTATTTGGCAAATCAAATCAACATTACAACATGGCTCTTAGAGCCAAACCTCCCGCAGCAGCCACCTGAAACTAGCCAATGCAGAAAAAGACAAAACATAAACGACCTAAGATCAAACTGGCTTAGTTTAAACATACAAAGGCACAATTCTCTTACAACCTACTTGTCAACTCTACTAACTCCTTTTTGTTAATTCTCTTCTCCTTTTTCTTCTGAAGCATCTGAGTTAACATTCTTAGCCCTGAGTGGATGTTTAACCGCAAAAATCATTCGGAGCATGTATGACATTGTCAGTTCAATTGAGTTATTGCCACCATTTTCAACTAATTCCAAAGGCGTTCTGTTTTTGGATTTGTTTTTGTACTGATCCAAGCCTATGTTTCTCAGACTCGGGAATCCGGGGATATGGTTAGGGTGAGGATCGGATCATCGGACTCGCCTATTTTCAGGAATTTTTTCTTTTTTTGTTGCTCTTTGAAGTGTCCAAGTATCATATCGTATCCTAGTATCCGACACGGATACTTTTGTTGAAATGAAGAGTCCGATACTCATATATCCAAGCTACCATATTAGTTGAGTCACTTTCAAGATGAGATTTGGGCGTGGGCACTTCTGGTGCTGTCAACATGAGAAGACTATGGTTCACTGCTAGGTTTCACCTGCATATAGCTCCAAACTGCTCCTGTCAACAGAGAAAGGCTCTGATGTTTTCCTGTGACCCTCTAAATGTGGCATTCACTGCCAGCCGGACCTGGCTTGCTGTTGGCTTATTCGCAGAATTTAGTTTGATGAATTCTGCTGGCGGAGCTTTATAGTGTTCGTCTCCTCTATCAAAGCTTTGAAAGTTGTTGCTGCTGGTTATAGAACATGATTGTTAGTAATGGTGGTTATAAAAATCAATATGTGCTGTTGCTGGTTCCCCTTTCTTTCTTGGTGAAAGTTGCTGGATCATCCTCTATTTTCTATCTCACGTGTACACCTGTTCCTGGGTCTTCATAGGATTTACAGTGGGTCATTGTCATCCACATCCTCATTGTTATGGACATCTAGAGTCCAAGACTACTTAGTCATTCACCTGCCCCCCCCCCCCCCCCAAGACAGAAATAATACTAAGAGAGACAATGATATATTTAAGTTTTCCCTTCTAGAAAGCTTCTTCCCCCTCAGAAACATTCCCTCTGCTTGTCCTGGGAGGGAGTGGGGGATAAGGTGTGTATGTGTGTGGTGGTGGTGGTGTGTATTTCTATTTCTTTCCCACCTTCTAATGTCTTTTCTGTTCATGAGCTAGTATGAGAGTAGAGGGACTCTTTTCCAAACTATTGCTATGGATAGTAGGTGCACAATATGATGAGGAGCCTATGACCAACAGGAACCACATGGTCTTATGTTTTCAAAGAATTAAAATCTTTTCTCGCAGGAGGGCATTGTGAACAGACGGGTGTGCCCTTCTATAGGATTCTTGGTAGTCAAAACTTTTGCCATAGTGACACCTCCTTGAGCCTGAATTTTGCTATCACAATTTGCACCTACTAGAACTACTATCCTCAACCTACTCTCGTACCAAGCGCTAAAAGTGGATTTTCCATCTCGTAAGTTAAATGCATTACAGTGAGCTTGGTTTGATGTCAAAATGATGATATGTAGTCTAAGTAGACAGGATTTTGACGCTTGGGCTTGTGCTGCAGAATTTAACAGGAGGCACTTTGCTGCTAAGAAACAAATTTTTTATCGTCATATATCGTGGAAAAGATTTCCTTCCACCAACTGTAGCTGCGGCTGTGGCTGAAAGAAAGGAACTAACCAACCAGATCCAAGATGCTGAAGAACTAGCACGAAATGCAGCATTGGAGGCAGCTAATACTTCTCATGAAGATGGACAACCACTTGCTGGTACTTTGGCTGAGTTCTATGAAGCTCAAGCTAGATGGGGCAGAGAAATATCTGCTGAAGAACGTGCAAAGATGAGAAAAGAAGCTTCTAGAGATAAGAGGGTAAAGGAGGTCAAGAAAATTGAGCATAAACTAGCTCTTGTAAGTATTCTGATTCTCCCTTAAAGTTGACTAAACAATATTATTATAGCAAGTGCTACAGATATTATGAACTTTACCAATTTTTCCAAAAAGTTTAAAAGAAAAACTCTTGTTTTGGTCTCAAAGTTAGGACAAACTTGCTCAACATTAACAGTTCTCATTTGAATCCACTAATGTATTATAATCATTTCGGGAAGTCATCATCCTGCTTATGAAAGTTAGTTGTAAACTTTTTTTTTAGTGAATTTATAGGGATTCGACTAAATAAACCAAGCGTAAACCCAATATGTGAGGTTAATTACATATAAAATCTGCTATCAAATAACCTGCAGAGTCCACTGTCCGTATATTATCTCCAATCATGCTTATTTTGCTAACAACCTAATGCAACCTTCCTCCCTAAAAGATTGCAAAATAATCATAATAACTATATAATAATTACACATGGAAGCTTTTGAAGATTGCACAACATTACTAGTCGTATCTGAGATTTTACATGCATGAACAGGCCCAATCTAAGATGCTTCGAGCAGAGAGTTTGTTAGCCAGAATAGAAGCATCAATGGTACCTGTTGATCCTTCTGATGACCAGGAAACAATCACCGATGAGGAAAGGTTTACGTTTCGTAAGATTGGCTTAAGGATGAAGGCATACTTGCCTGTTGGTAAGCATTCCTGGGTTTGATGCTATTAATGGTTTGCTATCAGCAGACATCCTAATTAGTGTATACTTGATTGTGACTCGTCATGTGTTGTGTGTATTTTCTAGGTATCCGTGGTATCTTTGATGGTGTTATTGAAAATATGCATTTGCATTGGAAACATAGAGAACTTGTTAAGCTTATCACCAAACAGAAGACCCTTGCGTTCGTGGAGGAAACAGCAAGGTTATTGGAGTACGAGAGTGGTGGGATACTAGTAGCAATAGAAAGGGTGCCAAAAGGTTATGCTCTTATTTATTACCGTGGAAAGAATTACCAGAGACCTATCAGCATAAGGCCAAGAAACCTTTTGACAAAGGCAAAAGCCTTAAAGCGCGCAGTTGCCATGCAACGTCATGAGGTATTACAGTTACTTATGCTTCAGTTTTTAGCTGTTAGAAAATAGTTACTTCCACACCATTTGATGATTAATTCTGTCTGTCATGTGTTCATATTCTTCATAATATCTTGTAGGCCTTCAGTCAGCACATATCAGAACTGGAGAAAAATATAGCCCAGATGAAGAAGGAAATTGTAAGTAGTGAATTCAGTTTTCAACCTTCTTCAAGTATTGCTAAGCATGTGGACAAAACCTTGGCACAGGCCCAAGGTGTAAAGTGTGACAATCATTGTGTTATGAAGGATATTCCTTTGCACGACGCTTTCCCTGAAGCTGAGGCTTGGGGAAGAGCGTCAGTGTAGGCATCCTTGATTCTTTTTCTTGGAAAGGCTATTTCTCTGGAATTTGATCTCTGACCAAGTTCTTTTTCATTTTCTTAATGATGTTTCTGCTCTGGATTGATCTGTTACAGTTATGCCAGAGTTAGTTTATAAGATTTGGATGTAAGAGTTTTCCCTGGAAAGGAGAACCCCTAAAATTAGAGCCAAGTAAAATGAATCTGTCTTCTGTCTTGCTTGGATACTCTTATCCTTTTCTTTTCTAACTCATTCGATTAATATGCCTAGCGTGAAACAATTTTCACTTGAAAGTTCAGTTTGTGGTTGCTTTTCTATCTAACTCTTACCTCCTTCCCTGTCCTGATCGACAGGACCCATAAGTTAAGGATTGAGTTCATATAGAACATTGTTCAGAGGATTATCCATATACCATTGTAACATTATTACTGTTCAGGCTAATAACTTCGACGATAACAAGTTTGGGAAGTAGGAATACTAGAAATCAAGATTATTATTATTATTTTTATTTTTTTTTAGAACTCACAAGATGAAATCTATCTTTGAAGAATTAGGAAGGAGAATAAGTAAATACTAGTGTTAACAGAACTATTATCTTCAGATGTTTAATGCAGTTATATATGCAAAATCTCTTCAAAATTAAAAACATTAGCCATTCCATTTACATTCCTTGTGATGGTTATACTTGATTTGCCCTTGTGGTCACAACTTCATTTTATATGCCTGCAGGGGTATAGCAAGCCCAGCTCAGACGGAGAGTTTGATCCGGTCTCTGAAACAAACCAAGTGAGTCATTCTATGTCTCGGCCTCTTTCATTTATGTCTCAGATTCTTATCTTAGCGACATAAAAGATCCTAGTTTTCCACACAAGTTGCATTTAGGATGTATTCACCAGTTGTATTACTCGGCACAAAAAGTGTGTAGATAACGTAATGGAATGTAGAGAGTAGGTTTATAAAGTTAACTCCGGGAGCTGACTCTTGTTAACATTAGGTTCTCTCGTTTCTGCACTGAGATTCTTTCCCTTTATTGTAGAGTGAGGATGAAGAGTCGGATGTGGATTCTGGTGATGAGGAAGATTATGACAGTTATTATTCCAATGATGATGATGATGATGACGACGACGACGATGATTTCATGAACATTGGGGCTCATGATGAATCTATCACGTTCAAGAGTTGAGGTACTAACTCCAATTTGGATGATAGCATGGTGCTTCCTGTCAGATGTTGAAATGAAGGTAATTCTGGATATATTGATAAATTATGATAGCAAACTGGGAGCTGAATATGTACTATACTAATACCATACCATACCAATATCCTTGTGCCTCTTACGAGCCCTACCTAGGCCAGGGACCTAGGGTAGGGGTGGAGGAACTGTATGCAGCCTTGACCCTGCAACCGCAACAATAGAGATGCTGTTTCTCTTTGCTACTTCACAAATACAAATCGCAGAACATGTTAATGAGCCAGTTTGATGTAGTCGATTATAATCAGAAGCTTTAAATTTGCCAGTAGTGACTATTTCGAAGCTGAATAGATGTCTGAAAATTGTATTACTTGTAAACATCATGTCCAGCAGTCCATGGGGTCTAGGGGCATGGCCATTTTCAAGTTTTAGGTACATTGCTGAGAACTGGTGGTTGATTATTTGTTTCATGCTGTTTTGTTTTGGCTTCTGATGTGCTTTTTCTAGTCTAGTTTGGCACTGCATCAGCACCAGTTGGTCTTCTTTTTTTCTTGAGTGCCCATCCTTGATAAGGGTTTTTTTTTTTTTTTTTTTTTTTTTTGAACTTCCCATCCTTGATAAGTTATAGAGCACACAATTCTGACAGTTTGTGTTTTGGAAAATTACACCTTTGTATGCTTTTAGGGCTGAGAAACTTGGTAATGGTGAAGATTTTCTGAATTACAGTTCTGGTTGCATGCATCACAATAAATTTAGATACTGAATAATGATTTTCATTTTATCCTAGGTCACCAGTCTTGCTAAATGCTGATGTAACTGCACGGCATTTTGATTCTTCTTTTCAAAAATGTACAGTCAAGCTGTAGCAGGATGGTTGCTCGGCCGAGGATACATGTTTTATTGGGATGGAGTCTTCCACTTGTTTCCTTACAATTGTTATAGGGGTGGAATAGGTAAATGAGCAAATTGGCATAGAGGGGGGAGGCATCCCATTCTATAGTGAAACTGTGCTAACCACGTCACCTGAATAGTGGCAACGCGACGTGCTTGCTTTGTCCTGTGAGCATGGAAGGGGCGAACTGCTGACGTTATACCTTGCTAGCAGTGAATGCTTTGTTGTAAAGTAGTGTTCATTTGCAATTATTGTTATCTGTTGTGTTCATAAATCCTATGTTAAGCTTCAACAAGTTAATAAAAAAATTGTCTCATTTTAAATGGATTCAAGTTAACAAGTGTAAAATAGTGTTCATTAGCGAACTTCCAATGTTGAAGCAACTTAAAGTTATTGAACGATTGTGCCAAATTCTTTTAGACAGATTTGGAGACAGCAAGTACCGTCAAATGTATTAAAGTGAGCAGGAGTCCCCATTGTACTTTTGTTATTCAACTTTTACTAAAAAATTCACTGCCTATCTCTGCAAGGGAGAACAAATTCCTACCGAGTGTGCATAACTACTCCAATTAAGAGGTTAAAATTGTAAGAGATACAGGACCTGCATGGAGATTGGAGACAAGAATGTTCTACACCAACCATTTGCCTTTTCGACGCCTATTTCTTAAACATAATCGGGATGTTGGGTGACCAAAGTAAGTAGAACATCAGTAGCATTTATCCATCAAATTACACCTCGTAAATTCAACATCTGTTGAAGAGAATTGCACTATTTTGGACTTCCATGGAGCCATACAGATCGTATCTCTCTTCGTAATGGGAAAAATGAAGGTCAAATTCCGACATCTTAACTAGGCAAAAAAAAAAGTATACGCAAGATCATTGTCGAAGCGCCTGCTGCAACTGAAGCACTTGCTGTCTTTGCTCTGGAGGCAAGAGATTAATCTGCTCTTGGGTAAGACTCATGACTTGCTGAAGCAATTGCTGCTCCATCTCACGGGCCATCTGAAAAGAAGAAGAAAAAAAGGGGGGGTTAAATTAGCTAGTCAAATTGAAGACCATGGGTACAAGCTAAATCATCAGACTTTGTAAGTGGAACAAGCATATGTACAATTCGTACAAAAGACTTACAGGAGGACGAGGAGGTTGATTGCCTTGAGGCATCTGTCCTGGGCCTGATGGTAGTTGTCCATGCAGCTGTGGCCCGATTGTATTTTCTCGAGAAACAGGTGGCCAAGGGGATGCTCCTTCCATTTGCATAGTGCTTCCGCCCTGGTTACTGAATTCTGTCCCTCCATGTGGACCACCCCCCTGAAAAGTATATGAATTGGTGAAGAACTTGCACTGATACAATAACCGAAAACAGCAAAGCACTTTTAACCGAATAGTTTGGTAATCCGGTTGAGTATGTTGGACATCAGATAAGGCAGTTTCTAAAATAGAGTGGAGAGACGCCCGCCACACAGTTAACTCGCAAGCAAAGAAGCATTCATATAACTGGTAAAGAAGTGCATTTCATGCGAATTGCTAAAAGCAGCACCAAACTATTAGATACGACATTTTTTCCCTTTTTGTTCTCAAATGCCCTCCCATTTGAATTCCCCACCCTCCCTTTTCTCTCTTTTATGTTTCCTCCCATTGCCAATCAACTAACAAAATCAAACTCACTTGATATTTCGGAGAAAGTATCTTCGTAACATGTGAAAAAAAAGACCAATATTTATAAATCAATATACATATTAGGGAAAAAAGAGTAAATTGTGAAATTAATAATATTGACAAATTAAAGACGGCAATAATTTTCTTCCAGGATGGGGTGCACTGCACACCATGCAACACGCATGGAGTGGGCTTGTCCAACCTCCCATGCATATGTTACACAAAGTGCACCCTTTCCCAAAATAAGAAAATAAATTGTCCTAAATAATTTGGTTTTCAATTATTGGTCCGCATAAAATTTATGATTTTCTTATTCTAGTTGTCCCAAAATTTTACATAAGCCATCCCACTAAGCTTAATTAATGGAGTTGATTGGCGAGAGCAGAGATAAGGGAGAGGTATTTCAAAAGGTTAGGGCCAAACAATGTCGAATTTAGCAACTATGGAAGCAAAGCATATTACAAATTAACATTGGGCCTTGTTAGGAATTTAGGAGTTAGGGGATTGTGATGCATTTGCATAACAAAATAAGCTAAGCATTTGTTGCTTCCAAAATAAAAATATTCTGATTATTTTTTTTTTATTTATTTTTTTGACATTGGGCCTCATTAGGAGTTAGGGGAATGTTTTGATTGATTAGCTTAACCCAAATGACTTGACCCAAGGAGAAAAGGTTTGGCTTTAGTTTGCAAAGGATTCAACTCACTTTGAGTGGAGGTTGGAACTTACCAATCGTACAACTAAAATTTTGAAGGATTGAGTTAATCCACTGTTAACTTACAACTGCATATCTGTATTTGGAATGTGAGTGAATGGCAACAGCCAACAAGTAGTTATTTTTCTCTCCTTTCATCCCAACAAATACTTAACAAAGAAGGCAGAAGCAAGCATGTACAGATCCACTGGACCACTCTCACTCCTTCAGATCTAATGTAAGTCATGAAATCTCTATTATGCTTTGTCGTCCCTTGCTGGTCACATACTGCAAAGCACTATCTAAAATCTAAAAGTTGAAGTTTCATGATTACTCAAATGAACAATCAAGGTTCATTGATCTGTTACAAATTTGCAACATTAACATAGATCTGCACTCATCTGCCCATGCGCTGGATATCATTGACACTCATGCCGGGCATTTCGTCTGGGGGTGTCCAGGATGAGGTGGGAGCTCAAGTGGTAAGAGCCCCACCCTTATAACCCAGTGGTTAGGGGTTCAAATCCTCATTCATGTAGGGAGAATAAAAACTCCTCTACCTTTCTTTGCAGAGAGGGTTTCTTCCTCTGCTTGAGCCCGCCAGCCCATCAAAGATGGGTTGGCTTGCCCGACGCATGTGGTTTGCGGGCTATTGCATGCGTCCTTCAAACAAAAAAAAAAACAAAAAATAAAAGTCTGGGGGTATTCAACATAAGGGTATGTTTGGCTAATGGTTGTTGACATTAGTTGTTAGCTGGTGATTGTTAGCTGTTTTGATCAGCTTGTATCGTTGGCCGTTTGCAAAAAAGTGTTTGGTAAACTCAGAGTCTGGTAACTTGTAAAAAGAAAGTTAAGGACAAGAGTAAAATTTTCTAATTTTTGATTAGTCTTGTAATACTTCGATTTTAGATCTCAAATTATGACGACAAAAAGTAGTTGGTGTAAAACGTTTAGCAGTCCTAAATAATGACAAAAAATAACTGGTTAAAATGTTTAGCAGTCTTAACATCCTTGCTATTAAGGATTCTTAAGAGGTTAATTTTCGTCAAATATTCAAAATCATTTATAATATTTTTCATACATCTCCAAAAATTACACCATCAGATTCGGATCGAAAAAATACTTTGCAATGAGATGCGTTTACAATATGATTAGAACAAATGAGTAAGAGTGTTAAGTTATGCTCCCACATCATCAAAGAGCATAGAATGATGCCCCAATTAAAATGAGATGTGTCACCTAAGAAAAGAGCATAGGATGCGTCAACTAAACAAACCCAATAAAACCAAAAGTTTATCAAAATTTTCATAAAAGATAATTATATCACCCATGCCTTTGGTGTTCTGGCTCTTACACCAGTGTCCACTAAAACGCCCTTCCAAGCGTACCAAGGACCCGATAACCTACCCTGGGGGCCTCCCATATTTCCTAAGGGTGCCACGTGCGATGTGGTGTGAAAATATCCACCATCATTCCAGGGCCTCCAAGAAGCTCAAAAAAGGTGGACTATAGCCTTTGTTTTCGGCTTCCCGGGGCTCGGTGTCACTTTTGCCTAAACTTATCCGGGGGGGTCTATCATGACCCTAGAGGATCCTCGGTGCCCAAGGGACATCTGGATCCCCGAACTTCAATATCACTCATGCCTTTGGTGTTCCGGCTCTTACACCAGTGTCCCGTAAAACGCCATTCCTAGCCTATCACGGACCGGATAAGCGACCCCAAGGGCCTCCCATGTCTCCTAGGGGTGTTCCGTATAATGTGGTGTGAAAATATCCACCTTCGTTCTGAGGCCTCTTGAAGGCCAAAAAAACATGGATTAGCCTTCCTTTTCGGCTTCCCGGGGCCGGGTGACATTTTTGCCCAAACTTCTCTGGGGTCTATCATGACCCTAGAGTACCCTCGGTGCCCCGGAAGGGACATTCGGATCCCCGAACTTCAATATCACCCATACTTTTGGTGTTCTAGCTCTAACACCATTGTCCCCTAAAACACCCTTCCAACCCTATCAGGGACCGGATAAGCGACTTCGAGGGCCTCCCATGTCCCCTAGGGGTGTTCTGTGCGATGCGGTGTGAAAATATTCACCATAGTTCCGAGGCATCTCGTAAGCCCAAAAAATGTGGATTATAGTCTTCGTTTAAGGCTTCCCGGGGCCCAGTGTCATTTTTGCCCAAACTTCTCCAGGGGGTCTATCATGACTAGGGGTGCAAACGAGCCGAGTCGAGCCGAGTATTTCTGTGTTCGTGCTCGACTCGTTTATTAAACGAGCATTATATTGGTGCTCATGCTCGGCTCATTTCTTATCGAGCGAGTTTTAAACGAGCTTTGACCGAGTTTGACCGAGCCGTTCACGAGCTGCTTGCGGGCACACTAATTTTAAAGGCATTATCACCCTTGAAAATACTAACGAGCCGAGTTGAAAGGTGCTCGTGCTCGGCTCGTTTAGTAAACGAGCCTTGAATTGGTGCTCGTGCTCGGCTCGTTTATTATTAAACGAGCTTTGACCGAGTATGTTCACGAGCTGCTCGCGAGTGCATCGGCTCGTTTGCACCCCTAATCATGACCCTAGAGTACCCTCGGTGCCCGGGAGGGACTGACGGATCCCCAAACTTCAATATCACTCATGCCTTTGGTGTTCTAGCTCTTACATCAGTGTCTCGTAAAACACCCTTCCAAGCCTATCAAGGACAGGATAAACGAACCCGAGGGTCTCCCATGTCCTCTAGGGATGTTCCGTGTAATGTGGTACGAAAATATACAGATACGTACAGGGGCCTCCTTGAAGCCCAAAAAACGTAGATTATAAGCTTTCGTTCCGGCTTCCCGGGCCCCGGGTGTCATTTTTGCCCAAACATCTTCGGGGGGTCTGTCATGACCCTAGAGGACCCTCGGTGCCCCAGGACTAACATTCGGATCCTCGAACTCTGATATCCCTCATGCCTTTGTTGTTCCGCCTCTCATACCAGTGTCCCATAAAACGCCCTTCCAAGCCTATTAGGGACCGGATAAGCGACCCGAGAGCCTCCCATGTCCTCTATGGGTGTTCCGTGCGATGTGGTACGAAAATATCAACCTTCGTTCCAGGGCCTCCCGGAAACTCAAAAAACGTTGATTATATATAGCCTTCGTTTTCAGCTTCCCTGGCCCCGGTTATCATTTTTGCCCAAACTTCTCCGAGGGGTCTATCATGACCCTAAAGTACCCTGGTGCTCCGGGAAAGGCATCTGGATCCCCGAACTTCTGTAGCACCCATGCCTTTGGTGTTCAAGCTCTTACACGTGTCCCGTAAAACGCCCTTCCATACTTATAAGGGACCGGATAAGCGACTCCGAGGGCCTCCCATGTCCTCTAGGAGTGTTCCGTGGGACATGGTGCGAAAATATCCACCTTCGTTTCAGGGCCTCCCGGAAGGCCAAAAAACGTGGATTATAGCCTTCGTTTTCGGCTTCCCTGGGCCCGGGTGTCATTTTTGCCCAAACTTTTCCAAGGGTCTATCATGACCCTTGAGTACCCTCGGTGGCCCGGGAGGGACATCCAGATCCCCGAACTTCAATATTACCCATGCCTTTGGTGTTCTAGCTCTTACACTAGTGTCCTGTAAACCGCATTTCCAAGCCTATTAGGGACCGCATAAGTGACCCCGCGGGCCTCCCATGTCCTCTAAGGGTGTTCCGTGTGATGTATTGGCTATTGCGAAAATATCCACCTTCTTTCAAGGGCCTTCCGGAAGCCCAAAGAACGTAGATTATAGCCTTTGTTTTCGGCTTCCCGGACCCCGTCGTCATTTTTGCCAAAACTTCTCCGGGGTCTAACATGACCCTAGAGGACCCTCAGTGCCCCGGAAAGAACATCCGGATCCCCGAACGTTGATATCCCCCATGCCTTTGGTGTTCCAGCTCTTACACCAGTGTCCCAAAAAATGCGCTTCCAAAGCCTATCAAGGACCGAATAAGCGACCTCAAGGGCCTTCGATATCCCCTAGGGGTGTTCTTAGGGCTGTTCATAGGCGGGTATCCAAAATTTCGGGTATCCAAAAGTCGGATATCCGAAATTTCGGATACTGATTTTTGCTATCCGAATCGGTATCCGAACGTCTGCTTTTTGAATTTTCTTATCGATATTAAAATTCCAAAGAACAAAAATCAATAAGCATCGACATTTTCCAAAAATGGCAAAGTCTCATGAAAAGTGATAATGAACATGAACATTGAAAGAAAATGGACAAAAACAAGTTGAAATTAATCAAAACCTGACATTAATGATACAAACTACCAGTATGTAGTCAACAACCACCAAAAAATTGAAACTATCAAAAACCTCTAGATAGTCTGAAATTGAAATTCTAGATCTGGAAATTAGTGTTGATTCTCGAGTTGTGACTATTGGGTGGGGAATGGCAGCGAGGAGATTGGAGAATGGCTAAAAGAGGATTAGAGGAGAGAGAAATCGAGAACATCCATGGCGCACGGTGATGAAGTTGAAGCCATTGTGGGCTGTAGGTGGGTGCCATGATAGGGAGGAGAGAGAATTGGGTGGCGGTGGAAAGATACTCAGTTGTTGTTGGAGTGTTGAATCTGTGAGAAATGTAATAGGGTAGGTCTTGGACTTAGTGGTGGGTCACTCATGGTACTCAAGGATTTTAAGTCGGGAACTTTTGTGGCTAAGAAATGACTTAGAAATGTTGGGAAAAAAAAAAGGAGTGTCATGTGCATATCTCGAACCAGTGACCTTGTAGTCAATGTAGATGAGTCACACCACTGAGCTATTATGCATGATAATTATTGCTTGACACGTATTATTTTACTTACTTCGGATTTTCGGGTATCCGAACTATCCAACATTTTCCAAAATTGATATCCAAACCCGTATCCGAAATTTCGGATACCCGCTTTTTGGATATCCGAAATTTCGGATACCCAAACTTTCGGATATTTTCGGATCGGATTCTCGGGTTTTTGGATACTCGGATCGGATTCGGATTTTTTTGAACAGCGCTAGGTGTTCTGTGCGATGTGGTGTAAAAACACTGTATACGACCTCCGCAGATAGGATCAAAGAGTCTGATCTGACATGGGGCTAAGCTAACAACCACCATCAAGATGGGTGGTAGGCTAAAAGCGTCAAGAATTGGGGCTAAACAAGGCTGATGCGGCCAGTTCAGAAACCACCAGCGAGAGGGTGGAAAGCGGTGGGCTGAGAGAAGGTGGAATAGGGCTGATGGGCAGAGGAAGAAGGTGAGAGGTAGGCAGCCGTAAGCTAGTGGACGTCATGGAAAGTTAGTGGCAAGCAGGCTAGTGGGCTTATGCGTAAAAGGGGATAACAGGCTTGAGGATGATGGGCGGTGGCTATGGGGAAGCTAGGAGAATTCAAGAGAGAGGCCCTATCTATAGAACTTTATCTTTCCAAATTTCATGTCCTCGCAGTTCCAAATAAATCTATAATTAATGGTTTTTCCTTCCTATCTCAATATAGGAAAAAAGCAAAAGTTGAATCTATGATAGAAGCACAAAACTCAAAGTACCTACTTAGCTGCTAGGTTTTGGAAAAGAATCTTTGAATATAGATGCAACTATATATAGCGGTCACAAAAGATATGCATGGTTCCAGAAACAGAAAGAGCAAGATAAGCAGATAATAATTTATTATCAATTTGATGAACATGTGCATAGGTAACACCAGTTAAGCTGATGAAGAAAATGTATACATACCTGATACAATGGCTGGTGTGATGGATGATTAGGAAGAGGCGGCTGTCCTTGAGGATATGAATGTCCCATTCCACCGGGTCTGCTGCTTGGCTATATATGTTGGGGGGCAAAAGGAAACAAAAGACAAGAATTTAGATTATTGAGATTGATACTAAGCTTGACAGGAACTAATAGGACACAAGTACGCATGAACTGCCTCCCATCCCAACCCAACCCCACGCCCTCCCACCAAAAAACACAAAAATAAGAGGTAAAAAAAACCAGTTATAGAAGTTATTACTCTTAAAGACGTATAGCTTACATGAAACATGGGCTGTGACTGTGAATGGGGCATTTGAGGGATGCCAGCGTTTGGAAAGTTCATATTCGGCCCCATTTGTGGTTGATACTGAACCTGTATTGGAGGCCTGGGTTGCGGAGGTAGTGGAGGTTGTAGCATGTGGTGGGTAACACTACTTGTTTGCATTGGTTGCTGCAAATGGCCAGGCACAGCTGGCATAGGAGGTTGATGACCTGAGGATGGCTGTGACCCAGAATGAACCGGTAGTGAGGTCATATTAGGCACTTGAGAAGACTGTTGGTGTGCCATTTGGGTTATCTGGGTATTCATGGGACCCCTAGGCTGCTCAAGTGGTTGTGATCGTAAAGGTTGAGAATGAAAACCCGGCACAGGAGTCGATGACATTGGCATTGAAGGTTGATGTAACTGTTGTTTTCTCGTGGGAACTTGTGTCTGGGTGACTTTTAGTTGGTCTTGCATACCCCCTTGAACAGGCGCTGAGTGAGTCACATTGACATTTGTTTGTGGAACGGCGTGTGATGACTGCTGTGGTGCTTGAGGCTGAATACTTGGAACCTGACAAGTGCTGTATCAGCAAGACAAAAATCCATACACACACTAAAAGACGGAAGAGATAACACTTTTTAGGATCAAGATACTACCGCTTGCGAGGGCTTCACCATACCAAGCATTATTTGTGCCTGTTCCAGCATGCATTAAGAATGACAATCAGTAGTCAAACAACCCCTTAACAGACCATGCTCAGCACCAGGAGACAAACAACGAATAATAACAAAACAGAAAGTAAAATCAAAGAACCTGAAAGAGAGCTCTGGTCAAGAGAGGGTTCTGAATTAGAATCTGTCTCGCTTGGTGCTCATTCTGCTCGATAAGTGACTGCACGAGCAACCAAATTAAGCAAAGTTAATGAAAAACCGGAGACAGATAATCCACAAGAAACGCTGTTCTTGGGACATTTGGGAGCAAAACAAATGAAAGAAAACATACAATAGCCTCAAAGACATTGCAATTAAATCAAGATGAATAGAGAGAGAAACAGTGCCTTCATCTGAGACATAATGTCGTAAAGTTGATTTTTCGACATGCCAGCCAGGTTTGATGCCAGGCCATCACCGGAGATTTGTTTCCCCGCCATTGCCCTCTCAGTGAAAGAGAGAACGCTACACGGTTGACTGAGTTACGTTACGTCTGCCTATCAACGCTTACACCACCACTGATCAATTGCCAAAATTCTGTGTTCAACAAACAAACTTTTTACATTCAACTCTCATATTAACAATTGGGTCAATTTTGTTCTGTTGATGCTTTCGTTTAATTGTCCACTCAATTACCTCATATCAAAGCTTTAACTATATTAAGCCAATTTAAACAAACAACAAATACATTGCTCAATTCAATAGGCAAAGTAATAATCAACAATAAGGAATCACATTGCTGAAATTACCTAAATTGTGTCAAATTAATTGCTCAACTAAACAAGTATTTTAAATAACCAATTGGATTTATAAACCCTAACCTGAATTGTGCAAGGAAGATGATTGACGGGCAGTGGGGCAGGAATCGTAGCACAGGGGCATAGCAAGGCAGCACGAAGATGAGAGAGTGAGTGAGACGAGAAACGAAACGATTTGATAAAGCAGCAAACTGCGAAAATACCGGTGACAATAAGCACAACCACCGGCGACGGTGTGGAGAGGACAACTCGTAGCGAGAGAAAGCGCGAGATAGACTGCCTTTTGTTTTCCAGACCTCTCCCTTTTTTCTTTTCTTTTTTTTCTTTTTTTTTTTTTTGTGAGCAATAATGAAATGAAGAAAACATGAAAATAAGTGATACCTCGAAATGAAAATCGGGTACTTGTGAAATATTAAGTGGTGTTCAATTCAACTTATGAGTGTGTTTATCTCAATTCAACTATTGTCTTGAATTCAGTTTTGTTCACTTGTGTTGAATTCAGTTTTGTTCACTTGAGTTTAATTCACTTTAGTTTAGCTCAAAAAACATATATACCCTAATTAGGACCACGAATCAAGATTTTCATTACTACGCTACCTGTAACAGTTACTTTAAGATGATTAGTTAGGGGTGTTCTTTAGAGTGGAACTTAATTGAATTGAATTCAACACCACCGAATTGAAATGAACACGGTTGCACAGAACTGAATACTATTGAAGTAAATTGAACATCATAAAACTAAATTGAACATCAATTGACATGTGTGACAAATGTAAGTTTCCTGAATCGAACACCACTGAGAACTGCAAAACACTGAACTGACACGAGATCACCATTGAACTGAACTGAACTAAACTAAACTAAACTGGACTGATAATTTCTAACAAACTTACCCTTAATCAAGTTGTTAATACGATTTGGCGAAAGATTTCATCTTTCAAGAAAATAATACTAAAAGATTGAAATTTTCTGTCATCGTAGTGAAAGAGTTGAATACTATTGCAAACTAAATACATACACAAGTTGTTGCAGGTACCTAAACATTGTAAATGGAGGATACATCTAGTTCCCTAAATAATATATTACAACAGCACAATAGTTCTTCTATTGGTAGGCTTCGCCCCCTCATCACTTATTTACTATAATTTGAATGACATTTTTGCAGTTCTCTTTCATATGATACAGTTATCGACAACAAGAAAGAAGTTACATTACAAGTTGTTAGATAGTTCTCTCATTTGTTCAGTAACTTCACCACATGGAGTCCAAATTAAATGGTTGCTCCTGGAGTTGCTGGTGTTGCTGTTGTTGGTGGTGGTGTTGCTGTTGCTGTTGCTGTTGCTGTTGAACAGACTCAGGCTGCTTGTTAGTCGACGACGAAGGCTCGAAATTCGACGTTAAATCGGTCCCAAGAGGCATCATCCCTTGCCCCAAGAATGAGTAGTGATCACTAGTGCTTGTAGTTGTAGCTTCTCTTATTGGTTGTTGATTATAAGGACTTCTAAACTGTAATGCTTTGAGCAATAAAGAGTTCACAGTTGTATTAAGGTTTGGAGTAAGAAAACTTGTAGGCCATGATAATGAAGGGAGATTTGCCATTTCTCTTGCCCAATTCAAATTCAAGTTCATATTTCCTCCCATATGATCATTAGAATAGGCTTCAAGTGAAGGATAACTAAACCCACTTGAACTTGATAAAGAGTTCGAATTTGGTAGTTCAATATCTCCAAACTCATTTATATGTGTTGTATCATCAGGTGAATCTGCTGAAGGTTGAGATGGTGATGTGGGTTGTGGCTTCTTAATTGCTGCACTCTTTTGAAATACTCTGCAAACCACCCATTCCTCCTAAAAACAATGCAAGAGAATTGGTGATATTAGAAAAGTTTATGGTATAAAACTAGTGAAAAAAACTAGTGAAAATGGTGATATATATGGTACAATCAAGAGATGCATATGCCAAATAAAACATGCCTAATGATCTATAGTAACATAAATGATATGTTTTTCCAATTAAATATGTAGAAAATTGAATACATGAAAGCACTAAGTGCTCGTTTACTTACTTGCAATCAAATGCAATAAAATGTAATAAAATGCAATCAATTTATAGAGTATATGTGGGGTAAAAAGTGAAGGAGTGGGAGGAAAGGGATGAAAAAAGTGGGGTTGATTGCATTATCCAATGTAATCACAATTGCTCAATTTTTCCAATGTAATTGTGATTACTTTGGATGGTATAATCAAACTCACTTTTCCTATCTCTTGTCACCCCCTTCTTCCTTTTCCACCACACATTTACTCTATAAAATGATTGCATTGCATTAAATTGATTGCAAGCTAGTAAACACCACCTAAGAATTAAATTAGTTGTGAATTAGTAAATCACATCCGAGAGTGTAAGAAATGGTGTGACTCCAAGTAAATGTGTGAACTTAATTAAATCACAAATTCTTATATGAGGCCGCTTCAAGATAAGACCACCTCTAACAAGCCCGACGTAATGTTGATATCAGGTTTGGCTATAGAGGTGACCTCATGTATGTTGAGGAAGCCTCATATAAGTTCCGTTGAACTTAAATCAAGTGAAGAAAAAGAAGAAAAATAAAGAAGATTGTGCATTTAAATAGATGCTTCTTACCTTGGTGGGTTTGAAAGCGAGTTTGGTGTCGAGCCTATATTCATGCATGACCCAATTAGTTTTCTCTCCCTTGGGAGCTCTCCCTCGGTAAAACACCAAAGTTTTCTTCATCCCAATTAACACTCCACCTCGGAAGATCTCTTTATCCTTCCCGGTGGTTTTCCAGTAACCAGCTTCAGTAGCTCGGTTTGTTCTAAGACCTGTTGGGTATTTTCGATCTCTTAAACTGAAAAAATACCATTCTTTTTCTCCCATCGATGCTTTTGCTGTAAGGAGTTTTAGCCTCATATTAGTACATACATATTTCAACTTTAAACTGTTACCCTTATAAATTGTGGGACTAACTCCGTCCCATAAAAATGTTCACACTAATTTTTTTAAGGTCAAACTTTACAAACTTTGACCATAAATATGTCAAAAGGTACAAAGATTTATATTATGTAAAAATAATTTTATTCGATTTATTTTAAATAATATTTTTGAGAAATTATAATTTTTTAATTTATATTGTCAACAACAATTCACACATACGGAGTACTATGCCCTTGAGCTCATGAATTCCTTTTACTTTCTCGTACTTAAAGTACATATATATAATATAAATCTCATAATTCATTGAAATATGCTTTTTTTTTGGAGGTTACATTGAAATATGCTAAATATGCATATCATATATAATTCCCATAAGTCACTCTAGTACCATGATTATTGGAAATTAATAACCATCAAAAGTAAGAGAAACATGCATGTTGGTCTTATTGTTTGTAATTGAAGATCAATAATCATATACAATACTAATTTTTGGATGAGCAAAAATATACAATACTAATTTTTAACCAATTTTTTTTTTTTGGGTATAGCTAGCTAGCTTACATATAGAGCTCCTTTCTAGGGGTGTAAATGAATCGAGCCGTCTCGGTCAAAGCTTGGATCGAGCTCCGTCAAACCGATTTCGAGCCAAGTCCGAGTCGGCTCAAATTCTTTTCGAGGCGAGTCCGAACCTATTATGGCTCAACTCGATTGACTTGATTTTTCGTTCTATTTTGAATAAACCACTTGATATTTATAGAAATTCTTTTTTTTTGTTTAGGAGTTTTCTCATTTTATAACTTGTAAAGCATCACTTATAGTAGAATTACCAAACAAAACTGTATATATGTACATACCTGGGAGGTCCCAAGGTTCACACTTGTTGAGATCAACATCAACTATGGCCTTAGAAGTGAATCCGAAATCGGAGAGCTTCTTTGTTAGATAGCAAGTGATGAGCTCCTCGTCCGTCGGATGAAACCTGAACCCTGGAGGAAGTTTCTCCTCCATTGATTAATTTCGATATTAACAACACAACAGCTTCAAAGGAAAGGACTAAAAGGTTTAAATCAGGGTACGGTTGATGTCCTTAAATACTACTGGCTTCAAAGGAGCAACAAGTTTGGTTATTCATGGTTACTTATGCTGTTTATAATATTATTGGCTATTCACCCTTGAAGAAGAAGCAGCCATTTCTAGTCCTTTATTTTATTGTATTGAGCACCAGTGCAGCTAACATTTTGACAAAGATGGTTCATGTGATGATCGAATTTGATATTGACAATTTGGGCTTTTTTTTTTATTATTATTAATTTTTGTTTAGCATTCAAAATCCAAGTATTGAGCTATGGTTTTCCCTTATTGGACCATATATTTGGTAGTATTTACTAGAGAGCCATTAATTTACAAATGTAATTCCTTTCAATATTGTAAATGGTTTCCTACGAACAAGTGTTGTGTGAGACCAACTCAAAGTAAAATAGGGTCGTTATTCAGAAATATAGGGATCATTTAGTAATTATTATGAACAATGATCGTTGTTTCAATAAAAAAAATGATCCTCTTCTCGCAAAAATCTACAGTAAGATTGATCGGCTCATACAAGTTTTCGTATATAATTTTTCCCTCTTGTTGGTTGTGGTAAATTTAGGAAGAATGAAGGGCAAGTATTGAGAATTAAGAATGTGTTGATGAAGCAAATTAAGATAGATAGACTACCAGCAAATCGTAGGGGATGTTTCTTCCTGGCTGTTGTCCAACCACTTTCACCCAAACCGACCCACCCTTTCTCATGGCTTAACTTCATTAATTCTCAATGGTCCAATTGGAAACATCAAAACACTTGCCTTCCTTTCAAACTGTTTTCGCTTCAATATTCTAGCTTTGCCACTTGTCACTGCGACACTGCTCATTATATTCTACATATTGCCATATTTGCCAAGTCAAGGAAGCTTATATACATGAATATAAAATTTTGGAGGTTTAAAAATCGAATGAGGTAATAGTTAGTTACTATTATATGTATATTATTTGAGCATTATATTATTGGCTTATTTTGAAGTTATAATACTAATCGAGTAATGGAGTTGTATGAAACATTACACATTTACGTTGTAGTATCTTTCGCGATGTATGTGAAGTATTCGTCATCGGCTATACCTAACAATAGACTCACATTTCTAATTTTCTCTTATAAAAAACAATAGATTTAGATCAAGAGGGGGTGATGAGTCTAGTCTAGTAAGATTTTCAAACTTTTCCGCGATTTATCAATTAAGCTCTTCATTTGTTATCCTAAATAAAATTCTTATGTTGTTATTATTAGCAAGCGTAATAACAAACCAATAAGTAAACAGACACAAATTTTACGTGGAAGAATATCATTGAGCCCACTCAATAAATAAACACAAAATATCGTATGAAGCGGGCTCAAGGCGAGCCCTCTTATACAAGTATGATGTCATGCCGAAGTCATGCTTGTATATAGAGGTCAGTGGCGGATCTATAAGGTTGAGTGGGTATGCAATCCAAGTGCATATCCACAATAAATAAAAAACAGTCATTTTTGTTTACAATGTTGGTGGTAGAGCAGTTGGGTAGGTTATTGAGTAAAACAAAAAGGTCACAAGTTCGATGCTTGTTACAACACCTAGGTAGCCTCCCCTTAAGGCGGTCTCATACAAGACTTATTGGTAATAAGTAAAATCACATAATCCTAATCGAGTGATTTTCCAAAACTCTGATCTGCTAAGAGTTCGCTGTAAACCCGACTCAAGCATAATAGACCCTAATTATATTATTTTTTCCAAAATATATATATTTGTTAAAGATGTGAGCATAATTCAGAACCAAATAAGGCATGTGGGTGAAGAGAGCAACACCGCACACAAGTTAAGTAAGGGTCCATCCTAAAACCAAATGGCACTAACAGGAGTAGCTCACTTGACCAATATGTTGATGTTTTTC
Organism: Tetragonia tetragonoides; assembly: GCA_038025085.1. NCBI lineage: Eukaryota > Viridiplantae > Streptophyta > Magnoliopsida > Caryophyllales > Aizoaceae > Tetragonia > Tetragonia tetragonoides. The sequence continues at coordinate 14,391,213 of CM076139.1, forward strand.
TCTCAAAAATTCCGAAGCTAATCCAATCCTAAATATACCTTAACAAATTAATACGGAGTAATTTCTCCTCGTAGACATGCAGCGACAAACGGTCATAACCACTAGGAGATAGCGTGATCCTATCCTACCACGCAGTCGGATTTTAATTTCCATTGCCAATGATGAAGAAAAAACAAAGCTAAGAGACCCGGAAAAAAGAAAAAAGAGGCAAGTACTTGGAAAGTGTGAACTGTCATAGTATCTGTGAAGAATGTCGTATTATGTAATCCAGATTTGGTGAGATATGGAGAAAGGGGATTCTAGAAGCAAAATTAATGCTGCCACGCACTGTGTATGTGTTGAGAAAAACACTGGGAGATCAAATGAAACGTAAAAGTTCATGTTAGGATTGACAAAAAGGGAATAAGGGCACAAAGACGTGCGTAAGCATGCATATTTTGCGGATGAGGATAATAAATTTGGGATTTGCTTAGAATACAGTCATTTGGGTTGGTGACCATTTTAACCACTCATTTTACCATATAACACCCCTTTATTTGAACGAGTAAATGACAGAACTTATATGTTAGGATAAGATAAATTGGGAGAACATAAGGCCAAATCTTCTGTAGCAAGTTGCCAATTGATGATGATTGGTGTCTATATATGAAGGAGTTGAGAAGTTACGTATACGCTTCTTGTATGTGTTGACTACCATTGTTCTAGTACGTGTACTTATACATTAATGGCCAAATTTTTTTTGCTCATTGAAAAGAGGGTATAAGCAATGAATGACGATCGATGTATCCCGCTACGTTATGTTTGGACTATCGTGTACGTTCAACAATGTATATATCAGACTAATTGAGACACGAGGCATGGAGGGAATGAAGTTTCAAACTCATAAGCTTCATTGTCTTACCAACTACTCGGGAGTAAACTTGAAACCACTAAACCACCACATTTGTTGGTATATTATTGGCCAATTAGCCAATATATATCTCTGCCTAAACTCCTTTTTAAAGGCTACGCAACTGAGAACATGGCAAAGTTTCCTAGTAAATAGGCCACATAGGCATTAATTAGCGAAGAACTTTTCACCAAAATCCACACAGAAGCTCACCTATAGCCAATGACGAGTCCTCTTTTTTTTTCTTTTTTTTTTTTTTGTGCGAACGAATGGCGAGTCCTGATATTTTGTGATGGGGTCAATAGTATAATCAAAATTTTGTTTACTATTGATTTTCAATGTATACATGAATACATCTAAATCTTGCCCTTTTTATCGATTTTGAAAATTTTTGAACATTAAAAAAGCAGTAGTATTATCTCCAATTAAAAACATGATTACAAAATATAATCAACATCAGAAAAGAGTAAGATATGTAATGTCCGATCTTCAATGTCTTTTACAAGTCTTACCCCTTTAAACACGATCGCAACTCGTATGAGCGTTGCTACATTAGTCACCATCCCAAGGACATGATTTTGGCTTCTTCAACCACCATGTCCACATTATTGTAACATGGCCCGACCAACTTCAAATTTTGCTTTTCCATGTTTCTCGTGCTTTATTTCACTCAATTATATTTTATATTTTATTTATCTTACTTCCTATTTTATTATACAATCTGTTTTGTTCTACAAGTTCCACTTTGTTTTGTGAGTTTAAAGAATAAGACTTTAGTGAGTTAATATCACTACGAGACCATCATAGGTTTCAAATTATTTCGTACTGTATGTTTTATGTTCCTTGTGCTTTTTCCAATTTTTGAAAATAGTCCTCTATAATTTGATTAAATAAAAAAGAAATTTAATTCGTGTTCTTTATTTTGTTTTTCTATTTTCCGAACGCGCTCGGCCATTTAGCAACAGCATTTCTCGCGCCCAGCTCTCTCTCTCTCTCTCTCTCTCTCTCCTCGAACAGGGTCGCATCCTCTTCCCTCGCTCATCCACACCGCCATCCACCAACCACACCAACTTATGGTATTTCTGATTTCTCCCTCTTTCTCTCTGTAGCTAGGGTTTTACTATGCAATTTATAAAGTTTGACTTGAAGTAATTATTTAGAAATCACTACTTTGTTTTTGTTGTTGTTAATTTAAGTCGTAAATTTGTTATTGCGTAATGGTGTGAATTTTGTGCTTACTTGTATAATCGGTTCCAAATTGTCGCATAATAGGACTTTACAACTTAGCACTCATCTAATCTAAGGATAGAGGGATCAATTCCAAGTTTGTTTGCTTCTTTTCTTTTATTTTTTGTAATTTTAATTTTGTTCTATGTGTGTATTGTCTAATTAGGGTTTCATGTTACTTTGTTTGCCTATCCGACATGTAATTTGAGAAATTGGAATATGGTAATTCCAAATGTTGCTCACCAAACCTTGTAATCATTAGCTAATCTTAAAATAAAAAATAAAAAAAATTTTGCTTGATGGACTATTTGAGTAATTTGAGCATTTTTTTTCCTTAGACAAAATTAATTAAAACATTGGATCCTCACTGGAATGTTTTACAATTTCATATTTTTGAAATTGCTACTTTAATCAGTCATAATACTTGCCCTATCCGTGTTTATGTGTTAGATCATTACTTTTGTCATGTGAAATGTTTCCTTTTCAGTTTATATTTCCCTTTTCAATCTTTTAAATGTGGTTTATATATGTATGCTTACCTACGTTGACAAAATGTTACAGGGAAAAATGGGAGCCTTTTCACAGAAGCTCTGCAGGTATGAGGATTCTGCTAGTATTACTTTCTTTAAACTAGTTGTTTTGAACTCCATATTGGATATTATATGTTACATATCTTGTTTATTACTTCGGTCAGTTTTTGGTGATTGGTATGTTAATTCCTTTTGTTAACCTTACTTTAATTTCAGCACAAAGGACCCTGGGCAGCAACCTTTTTTCATTCAACACTGGCAAGTGAACTTTTGCTCTCTCTATACTGTGATTATGAAACTAAGACATAAATTCTTATCAAGTTGCCTTGTTGAAGATTGTGTTGTTAGCGATTTGCTCACATGCTGCTTCCTTTTTGGCCTCTCATCTTTCATTGTGTTGTGAGTATGTTTTCTCTTGAGTCTTGAAACAATCCGCTCATTTGTTTTTGAAGTTGTACGTGTGAGTGCTGTTCCATTCTCGTATAGGAAACAATGTATACTTCTTAATATGACGCAATGCAGAACCATTGCAGAATATCTTGATTTGGCCCTGCAATAACTTTTAGGCAAGCATTTGGTATCAAATTCTTGTGACCCAAATCCTGTTTTATTATATTTATTTATTACTATTTTTTTTTTTAACTTTTCTTTTATTCCTTATAACTTCTTTTATATTTTACCAGAAAGACTGGAGAAGTGGAGATGTAATGTCTTGATCCTTTTCTGTCTCCTGAATCCTTACCAATACTATTCTTTCTAATTGATAAGGGATTGTATAACAAAGGGGTTGGGGGGCTTCAAAACTACTAATTTACCTGCTTACTATAGCTTAGGTCAGGGGCTGTTAAGGTTTACTGCTCCCGCATCTCCCTGTCATACATATGCTGGAGTACATATGGTTATGGGGCTGCTCATATGAAGCAGGTTCTGGAATCTACCTGTAAACTATTGATCTCTGGATAAAAAAAGTGAATTGCTATTACTTTATAGTGAATTGATATATGTTGTATCTGAGTATACTTCAACATATTGCCTATCAAATCTACAATTAGAGTAGAGTCTTTGATGCATGATTGATGTGTTACTTTTGATGTGCTTGAAAGGTGTAGATCTTAAGTAAGTAGGCAAATGTAAAAGAGATGGATGCAGAAAATCCAGTCCTTAAAGCAGAGTAGGAGGCACGGGTTTTGCATTACTGAAAACCTCAAATTTACCAAATTATTCTCGATTGATAGGAAAATCTGTGAATATTTCTCCCCATGTTTGATGTTTTGTTTACTTATTTGATAAAAGAGTTAAGGTATTAATAATAAGGAATTCAAAGGCAATCAATGCAATAAGCCCTTCAATACCTCTGTGCTTTTTACAAAGGGGTTCCTGGGAAAATCCTATGAGCAAAAACCCACAAAGAAGCTTAGAACATTTTGACCCAAACCAAACTGATTCCTATATAGTCCAAAAAACTCAAAATACCCCACACAATAGCAAACATAATACTCCGTACATGTCCATAGAATCTTGAACCGAAGCCTCTGTACCCAATCTGCCATATCACAAACAAAGTTGAAAGCGTAAATTCCAACCCCATTTTTCAAATTTAGGCTTTCCTTCTTTGCAATAGCTCATATTCTCAATTCCTGGTGCTCAAAGCAAAAGTATCATTGTTAGCAGAAGCTGATCGCAGTTATTTATTTCCTTTACAAAAAACTGTATTTCAGTGCGAGCAAAGGAATTCCTACTGAAAAGCAGAATAGAGAGGAAATCGACAAGCACTGCTACAAGGAGATATTGCCACGTGCAGGTAATTTTTCTCCTTTACCTATCTGTGCCAGTGCGTGTGCTATTGATTTGTAGTTACGGGGATTCAATTTTGATATTGATTTCAGTCTTAATTATTTGTTTCTTATGCTGATAATTCTTTAGATTTGATCAGTTCTGATTGCTTCTAAACTAAACTAATTGATTAAAGTTATATGGGGATTTATTACAGCTGGTAAGACACAAGTACTAGAATAACAAAAATACACCATATAAGGAAATCAGAAGGATAATTCTACCAATGACTGCTTCCTAGTTTTTATTTTTTTGGTTTTGACGAGTGCTTCCTAGCACTGTTGGCCAACTTGTGAGGTACCTTTTATGGAATAAACTCTTCTTGACACGTTCCCTTGTGCATGAGAAAGGTTATAAGTCGTGCTTTCTCTTGACTCCCTTTATCAAGCTAGGTTGGTACCCGCAAACCTTGAACTTCATATATCGTATTCATCTTGCTTGAGGTTTCCCGCAATGGAGACTCCATTAGTTGGAGTCAGCTTGTTACTTTTAACTTTTGGCCTTCACTTTCCCAGCCCGCATCATCTCGAACTTATATACTATTCACTATACAAAAAAACTTGTATAAGATGGTCTTTCCGTAACTTTTGGTGAGACTATGGTTACTTTTCAGTAAAATATGGGTCACGGTATAATATGGGTCACAGTTTATAAAATGTGACCCCTACATTTCTACATAGTGACTCTATTTTTCTGTGAATTGGTCTCACACAAGACTTGTTTTTCATTATATAGGTATATATTCATTATTATATAACTGTAGATTCATCATCACAAATATTTAGATTGATTAAGTTATAGAAGTTCACCATCGTGAACCTCTATATTCATTATGATAATTCTGGCTTCATTATCAATACTATGAGTTCATTAAGTCTTACATAGTTTTTTCTTTTAAAATTTGTAGATGTTATGGGTGATGACTTCAGTTCATAAATGTAAGGAATCTGTGTATACAGTTCATGCATAGTTTTTTCCACGATCAAATGATTCTTGTATAGTCAAATCTCTTCCTTGGCAGTAATGTACATAAATGACGAGCTTACATTGAAACAAATCTAAGAAAGGGACACAAGTGTCTCTTCATTGCTTACTTTTCTCCAAATTTTCAGCCAATGGTTCCGTATGCGGAAACACGTATGGTCAGGGAAAGGGGTGGGGGAAGGGTTCTAGTGGGATTTGATCTGAGGTTGGCTGGAAGACCAACTTGGATCAATCTTGCTAGACGAGGCCTCGCCTGGTGGACCTAAGCTCTTTTGCTTACTTAAAAGAGGGTGCTAGTGAATGATGATTAATGCACCTCTTGTTAAATCATGCTCGGACTCTCGTGTTCAACTTCGAATTTAGAGCAACTAGCACAATCACTAGCTTTGTCAAGCCGTCAACGTAGCATATCAAGGGGCAAATATAGTTTCTAGAAGTCGGAAATTACAAGACGAGAGGGGGGATGGAGAATCGAGCTCATGAAACGACTTGACCACCACCCTTAATGGTCAAATTGGAAAAGTAAATGAGCTTGGGACCTTTAGAATGGAAAACGCCTAGATATTGCAATTGTTCTTGGAGATGGGATTCTCTCCAATCAATCCCTCCAATACCTCATAAAATATAAAAAGACGTTATTTTTCTTTATTTTTTATTTTGATCTTTGTGAGGTATTGGAGGGGTTTATTGGAGGGAGTGATTGGAGAGGTTCTTGGCTGCGATATATCATGGACCTCGGAAAAGGCAAAAGATCCTTAGTAAGCCTTGCAAATGAGCTGACCGCCTTACGCAAAGATACTCTGATGTAGGAATCGACTCAGCAAAATGATTTTGTATTAGACATTCAATTTCAAAAGTCTTCCTGTACGTGGTGTTACTGTTATGTTAATGCTGCTTTTTTTTCCAAAGAATATGATAAGGAGGCGTGTGTCTTGGTTCAAGTCTCTGATTTGCTTTTCTGGGCTATCTTTCTCTCTCCAAATTTGCAGATAAGATCACAGCCTTTCGTTAGAGGTTAGGAATTTCCCATTGTTTCATTGTTAGTTATTAATTAACTAATTTCTGTAGACTGTACTTTCTATGTATATACACACATACGAAAGTGCATGGCAAAAATATTCCTGTCCCTTCAACTAATAAATACTATACTAATACCACAACGACACACGTGGAAAAGGGATATACCAAGCAGCAGACATTGTCTTTATAACAGAGATTTTATGAAAAAGCACTAATCATATGGCCAACTTTTTCTTCTCTTTTTTCTTTCCAATCTCCATTTTTCTTTCTGATTTTTTACCTCATTATTTGACTTGTGGAAATTATATTATTTTGTCTGTTTGGAGTACTTTAATTTACTAGTATGGGGGAAAACACTCTAATGTGATATGGTAACCATCCCAAAAAACATAAGAGTAAGTATTGTGTGAGACTTACTCACAAAATTAAGGGTCACTAGTTAGAAATGTAGGGGTCACTGATTATGAGCAGTATGCCCAGGGCCGTTTCTAAGGTTTTTGAGGCCCTGGGACGGGATAAAAATGAGGGCCCCTAAGTATGAATAACTTGTTTTATCGGCAAAAAATAAAATAAAATTTGGGCCCCGTATTAGGAAATGAGGATATGAAGAATGAAAAATTATTTTAAATTATAGAAAAATGGGGGCCAAAGAGATTTAATCTCAAAATCTAATGTAGGTAAGGAGCAACACAACTCATTTCCAACCAATGAACCATGCCCTTTTTTATGTTTAGTATTTGCAATTTTTTTTTATTTATCTTAATTTTACATTGTTGTTTGGGCTCTCTACAGACTGGGCCCTAGGCGGTCGCCCCTCTGGCCACCCCCTTGGGCCGGCTCTGAGTATGCCTTGTTTTACGAAAATTATGGTAAAATCGTTCTATAAAATTTTTTGTCAAAAAAGAAAAAACGAATTTCAACCCAATTTCCCAAAACCAAACACATCCTTTTTACTCAATCAAGTGGTTAACCTGCTAATCAGTGTCCTGATTGGGTCTTTAGGTGAGTTGGAACCAACACAGCACTGAGAAGTAATGCACGAGACATTTTGAAGTTCGAAACCGTGTTTGGTATTTGCAAGTAAAGCAAACTAGAAACTAAAGTGGTAGGACAAGGAAAAATAAATTTGAAGTTATTTTGACTAAGAAGACTCAAACGTTATGAAAGCAACCAACAAAAGCAAGCGGCAAGCTTTTTATTTTTATTTTATTTTTTATATAGTGGGATTATTGCTTTTCAATATGTAAATGTAAGATAATAAAGCTAGCAAACTAGGCTCATTAGGAAGAGCAAAGAAGAAAGAAAGAAAGAGAATGCCATGTTCAAAAAAAGAAACTCTTGCTAGGCTGTTCTTCAATGTCACTAACATCATCAAGTACTTCTTCCTCTTCTTCTACCTCTTCTCTCTTTTTGTTGCCAAGCTCTTCACTTATTTTTTCAGGTAAATCCAACACCCATCCTCTATTATCATGTTCTTATATCTAATCTATCAGGAACAACCTCTTGGAACAACCTCTTTAGAGGGATAAAACCCTTAGCTGTTGTCTGTTGTAGTTATATAATGACTCATTCTCTTTTCTTTTTCTTTTTCCCCCTTCCCTTGGCAGAACTGAGGATGAATATGATGATGACATGGTATATGAAGACGAGGAGGATGAAGAAGAGGAAGAGGATGAATACGCGAAAGTAGAAGTAGAAGAAGAAGAAGAGGATGACTATGCGATTGTAGAAGAAGTGGTGGAGGAGGAGGAGGAAGAAGAAGAAGAGTATATGTGTTCACACGTTAAGCGAGATCATCTTGTGGCAGATATAGTAAATGGCGGCAAAGGTCTCATGTTTATGCCCAAAGACTGCCATCAGACAGAACAAAATTTTGCTCATGCGCATAGCAACTCATACGAAAGCGCATTTGAAGATCCGGTAGAAGTATTTGATGACGAAGCATTCCATTTTGAAGACTCTCCCAGCAGCTCGGAGTTTGATCAAGATGACAGTGATGGTGGAGTAGTAAAAAATGAGGTCATCAAAGAAAAACAAGCAACCAGAACAGTTTATAATCCAGTTCCAGACAAAAGCTCTGAGTCGACAGACAAAGATCAAAAGTCACCAATAATCATCAACTTAAAGGAACATATCTCTGAGACTACTCATCAGAACAATCAGGGTAAATTTTATCTTAACATGAAATGGATTTTAATATAGTAAAATAAATGGCGTATTAATTGTCAGACTGACTAGTTTTCTGATGTCAAACACAGCTGCAGGACAATTTGATCAAAGAAAAGTGGAAGATGTCAAGGAAGAATCAAATTTTACGAAGGATGAGAAGTTTCTCATTTTCGATCCACCTAAATCGGAGGCTAAGAAGCTACAAGTCCTGGAGAAATTAGAGAATGATCAGGACATATTCGGCGATTCATATACTGTTGGATCGACTTCAAAGAGCTCGTCTGAATGGAGAAGCTCCATCAGGGACTCAGCTACGGATGATCCATTTTCTTCTTCATCAAGGAGGAGTTGTCCCAAATGGGAGTCCTACACTTTGTATCAGAAGTATGATGAGGAAATGATGTTTCTTGACAGAATTAGTGCACAAAAACTCCATGAAACAGGTATATGTTCTCAGATGTCAATAATATATTGCACAAACTATGTACCGGTTCTTCCCTTGATTGGAATTTGAATTTGAATAATAGTCCCACTATTTCACAATAATAAGTGGTTATTAAAGAGTCTAGTCAACCGTTTTTTTTTTAATCTTTAGTCTATTGTTAAATATTGCCCCAAAACTAACTCTTTCAACTTTGTTAAATTTTTTGTATAATCCTTTGATAACAGGTTCTGATTCTTTGAAGCCATTTGTACTTATGTTTCATTAGTTTTGTGGCTGTGTAAAATCCTAACAAATTGATTTCCTGTGCTTAGAATCACTTAGGTCATTTCAGGTGGAGCCAAGATCAATATCCCAAAGGATTGTTCATAAACTAGCTCACAAGAAACAGAGATCCTCTGAGCGAGTATATCAGAATACATACTGTGAACTAGAGGCTGCATATGTGGCTCAAATATGCTTAACGTGGGAGGCTCTTAACTGGAACTACACCAACTTCCAGCGCAAGCGAGCTTCAAGGACAGATTCCGACCCTGGCTGCCCTGCTCACATTGCACAGCAATTTCAGCAGTTCCAGGTACTTCTCCAGCGGTACGTAGAGAACGAGCCGTATGAACGTGGTCGAAGACCTGAAATTTATGCCCGGATGAGAAGTGTAGCTCCCAAATTGCTTCAAGTCCCTGAATATCAAGGTATGTGTGGAATATTTCTCCTTAAAACTTTACATAAAGCAAAACAAAGCTCATGAATTACTCTAGCTTGACTGTTTAAGGAAAAAAGCTCATGAAAATTCTAGTGTAATTAAGCATTACATGTTTGTGGAAATTTTGGCTAAGACGAAGACTAATCTTTAAAAGTTTTATGCCATGCAATTACATACCATTATTACACTGCTTCTCAATAGGCTCCTACCTAAGGCAGGGTGGCAGAGTTATTTGGACATAATCTTACCCTCTATTACTAACTTGCTATAAACACACGTTATTATTAAAGCAGTGGATTGTGTGCTAATTTTCTGTTAATAAGACAACAGTTTATTGCGTCATTTTGATTTTGTCCATTATCTACAAAGGTAACAAAGCTTAAAAATTGCCAATGTGACTATGATGCTTATTGAGTAAGAAACCTAGCTCGAGAAGTTGAGCTCTATAGTATGTAACTGAACCCTGCTCGGAATATTCTGGCAAATTGAAATCACAGTAATATGAACTGCATTAGTCTAAAAGAAACAATAAAGAAGTTCTATTGCAATCAGTAGGATCTCCCGAACAATTTCTTTGATATAGTATAACTTTCAGTTCAGTTATTTAGCCTGAAAGTACTCTGATGTTGTTACATTGTTTGGTTAGACTACGAAGAGGATCAAAAAGAAGAAGCCGTTAGCTCAAGAATACCATCAGAATCGTTCCTCACCATACTACAAGATGCAATCCGCACTTTTATGAATTTTCTGAAAGCAGATACGGAGAGTCATTGCCAAGTTCTTGCAGCTCTGTTTAAGAGAAGTAGAATAGGATCAGTTGATCCTGCCCTCATCCAAATGGTCAAGAAAAATAACAAAAAGGTAAACTCATCCTTATTAAACATATACAAAGTTGGCTCTACCCAAATAAGAGAAAGAAACATATGCAAGTTGGTCTCAGAATTAAGAGCCAAAGAAAGATGCATTATGGCTAATTCATGATGGCTTAAAAGTTACAAACAAAATCAACAGTTCTGGTAAGCAAGACTTAACAATATACTCCGTACTTCTGAGACTTAGATTAATTTTTATTCTATTTTGGCCATTATAACAGAGTAAAATATTTTTGACCTCTGAAGTCAAATGTGTAGGTTCATTTTAGGATTGTTTAGAGTATCTCAATGATACTCCTTGTACTTAATTATTTTGGCGTGTAGTACATAGTCATAAACTAAGAATATGGTTACTCAGCTTTAAAATGGAGTATATCTTACTAACAAAAGCTAGGTCAAATTTGCTTTTATTTTGGTTTCTATGTTGAACTCTTTCAAATTGGATTTGCAGAAGAAGTTGAAGCTCAAAGAACTTCAACAGCCGCGTAATTGCTTAAGAAAGAGGAAGCTACCAATGGAAGAAGACATGGAGATTTTGATGGGTCTAATCGACCTAAAAGTGGTGTCAAGGGTTTTAAGGATGGCAGACATAACACAAGAGCAGTTGCATTGGTGTGAAGGGAAGATGTGCAAACTTAGAGTTTTAGAAGGCAAATTACGCAGAGATTCCTCTTCACTTTTCTTCCCAGCACATTGATCAGTGAGACCGTCCCACCAACCCACCAGATAAATATACTTTGCTTCAATGACTAGACTATGTTATTAGATACTCTATGATATGAGCATGAATATCCTTCTTGACACCCTTTTTGTAAATACTGATCAAAAGACATAAAAGTGAGTAACCAAGATGAGGGTGGGTGGGTCCCACAAAATCAAAGGTGGAAAATTCATGTGGTGACGTGGAATTCTGCAGATATGGGGGAATCTAGCTAGGAAAAGTACTGGGTTTAAAACTTTGTTTTGGGCTCTGTCCTTGATGTGCTGTAACATGGAAAGTGAAAGAGCAACAGGCAAAGCAAGGAACATGAAGATAGAGACAAGGCTAGCTTTTAGCTTTCGCTTTATTTTTTGCTTTTAGACTTTGCATGGTTTTATCACTTGTTGTTACAGGATATAGATGGAGGTTAAAGAAGGCAATATGCATGGGTGAATGCAGAGTAGTGGGAATAAAAAAAGGTTGCACATGTTATACTCAAAGATTAGCAAGGGTTAGGAGGTCCCTCTATCTCAGTGGGGAAACAATAAAGAGATGAATCACTCGGGCAGCAATAACATCAAGATATACCTAGAGAGATAGAGAAGTTTGTTTTTGTTTTTTGGGGAGTAAAAGCCAGTTGAGAATAATTGGTGACAACAGTTCTCTTATAAGAATGCTCATGTATGAGACGATCAAAAGTATACTAATTTTTTGGTTCGGAGGTATCACTTTATTTTTGCACATCATCAATTTTTTTCTCATACGTGTCACATTTATTAAGCCCGCTTCATAAATTGTATTGACCTCTAGAATTTACAATCGAAAAGGATTACATCTGTTTTCTTTTTGAGATGAACTCATTGTGTGATTAATGGGATGAAATATAAGAAATCAGTAATTTATTATATCATTAATTAACAAATAATAAATGTACAATACTTGAAAAAAAAAAGAAGCTTAAACTTCTTGCAAGAGTTCTCGGCCATGGGCAAGATAATAGAAGTTTGTGATATTATGCTATAGAGTAAAATGTGTGTTAAAAATTCGCAAATTAGCGAGACTGAACTTTTTCTTATTTTAATATTAACCATTTTTTTCTCGGGTGAAACCGAATTTTCCTTTAATAAATACTAATAATAACAGAAAAATAGATATTTCCAAAAGAAAAAGTTCTCGGGATGATAACGTGAACCAAATTGAAAGTTATAGGAGCACAATTTGAATTTTGAAAGAAAAAGGTATTTTAACCAAATAAATCGAAATTCAAAAGATAACTATATATATATATATATATATATATATATATATATATATATATATATATATATATATATAAGTGAATTATGCATGTTGCTAGATTGACATATCAGCAATGCCATGTAGATATTGATCCTCTATTTATGTGACACATCACCATTACAAGCAAGTGTTGACACATCACCTTTTATATTTGTAGAAGCAACATTAATGCATGCATATGAAGAACGTTCAATATCTCTTCTCCACACCATTCACTTCCCCTTTTCATTTAAGTATTTACTTTCTTTTTAACTTCCCTTTGAAGTTCATTGTATTTAACCATATTAATCAGCTTAAAGGAAGTGAGAAACATTACCTCAAAGAAGAAGAAAAAAAAGTAAGTGAGAAACATTGACCGTGCAAATTGCAATGCATGCTTAACTTAATTTTAGATTATTTGTACTAATAAAGTTTAGCAATGCTTCTGATTTAATTTTCACATTTGGGATTAACTTTTTGCAAAATATAATTTCCCCCTTATTAGAGGTTTATTTGAGAAAATTATAAATAACCTTTAGACCTTCTTCTAAAGTTTAGTGTGTGTATGTATATATGGTTAATAGAAAATACTAGCAAAATGTTTCAACTTCCAAGAAACCTTGCAACACCAAATGAATTCTTCAATATGTACAGTCAATTTGTTTTAATCTATAGGCTTTTCATTATTTAGATAATGCAAGCGGCATTTGTTTCATCTTATACTTGCCGTATTTTTTTATTGGACTTGATGCCAGAGTATTGGAGTAAATTACAGCAAAAGATAAAAGTAGTATGGCAGTAGTGAGTGGTGGTAATCTTTTAGACTGGATATTGGACACTAGATAATGAAGTAATTTGCAATAAAAATAATAATCAAGTTTGGCTATACAAACTAACAGGGTTGGGTCATGATAACGATAAATAAGATGTTGTATGTTTTTTTTTATTTTGTCCTATAATTGATGCAATATTGTAGGTTTGTAGCATATTAAGGGAGATGCTGATAAAAGAGGATTTTTGTATTCAGATATGATATATGCGAAATATATCTTGAAAATTTGTACAAACAAAAATATTTTATTTAATATTAACACACAAACCGTGCATCGCACGGGAATGTAACTAGTACTATATATAAATTTGAATCTCTTCGTGGATACCCCAATTCTTTTAGTTTTTTGTTTGTTCAATTTTTAAAATTCTATTATCTTGAATAACATCTCCATCTGCGATAGTTTGTCCTAATCACTTTTCTTTTTCTTTTCTTTTTTTTTCTGTTTGATCATTCAAATAGTATTATAGCTTATCTATTCTAATAGTCAAAATTATACTAAGGTGTTTGATAAAAGCCTCTAATATGAAAAGTAGCTATTAATTAGCAACGGTTCCGAATCGTTGAGACTCTACTCACTCTACTCCCATGACTTACATTCAATAAAATTTCACATATCCTTTTTAATAAAGAGATGATGTTTTATTTATATAAAAAAAACAAAGAAATTTAAAAAGAAAAAGCTTTATTTTGGCCAATAGAGATCCTTTTTCCCATCACATACCCACAAAAATCAAGAGAGAAGTATCTTACTCCATTTTACCTTGTATATTTCCCAGTCAGTTCATCTGGTTGAAACTTAAACACGCGAGGGTTTGGAGAGAGAGAACCAAATTTCATAGTTCTCTCATGGCTTCTTAGTACAATTCTCATCCACCATCAGAATCCTTGGTTTTTAATTATTATGCTGCTTAAATACCCATCAACATTCATCACTATTATTGCATAGAATTTCCCTATCTTATTTTATCTCTTCGATGGCAGATATTATCCGATTATCTTCTTCTTTATTTACTTCGTTGAACAATTTGCAACCAGTTGTAGTTTCCAATCGAAATTCTTTCAAAAGGGTTTCTAAATTTGTTGATTCATCAGCTGTAACTGTTGCTTCTGTTGCTCCTTCTCTCTCGTTCATACCCAGAAAGCGAATGGCTTCACTCAAGGTACACCCACATCCTCAATTTCAGTTTTTTTTCTTGAAATTTGAATTTCATACCTCAATTTTGAGCTTATTTGGTATGATTCTAGTTCTTGTTGGTTGCTCTTAGTTATGCTGCATGTGGGTTTTCTTCCTTTTGGTGGTGGAGGCTGAGGCTAGCAAACTTTTATGCAAATACAAATTGAAATATAGGATGCTATGCATTTGAATTCAGTTTTTCTTTAATTTTTCATCAGTCACCTGTAAATGATAATTGTTCTTGCTAAAGTAAAGTTATGTAATTCCTGCCATTAGTAAGTAATTTTCATCTTTAGCTTGTTATCGGTTGGGGAAAGAAGGGGGGGGGGGCATAGGTTTGATTGCAGTTGCAAAAGATGGTGCCTCATCAGTTAGACTATGCTTGCTTTGGGTTTAAATGGAAGGCATTTCTCAGTCTGGATACTTCTTATTCCCAATCCCTTCATCGGTTTGAAATGAAAGAAAATTGGGCATTTATAAGTAGTAGTATGGTTCAATCCTTGGCATTTCTATATTGAGCTTGCGTGTCCAGGGGAAAGGGGTAGACATCTTATATTGTCAGCAAGATGAAGTTTGAGGTGTCTATGTTGTGGGTTTCTGTATGGAATTTCTATTGGGGGTCTTTTGAGATAGTCGGTCATGGGCTAGGTTGTATGCATCTCTACCGTCCTGAATCCCTAGTATAGGAGGGGTTATTATTTATGTCTTATCTTGTACTAAGACTAAGGTATTCAGTTTTTACTTCGAAACTTACTTTTTCTCTCACACATTAGTTTTCATTCATTCTCAAAAGTTGAAAGAACAGAGCTAAAAGTGTTTGCTAGTTGTCGCTTTTGTTTTGAGTTGAAGTAGCAGCTGCGACGAAGAGACTTTCTCTGGTGAATAGGGCCCTTTTTTTCCCCTTTTTCCGGGATGGGTGGTGGTATGGTGCATAAATTTTGTAGTGTTAGCTAACCTTTTTTATTTATTTTTGTTGGCTTTTTGTTATTTCTGTAAACATCATCATGAGGCACTATGGTTATGAGGTACTAGTTCAACATTAATATAGCTCATTGTGTGGAAATTCACCTTAGGTGCACGCGGTTGTTGCTGAAGCAACTGATCAACCAAAATGGTGGGAGAAGAATCCAGGACCCAATATGATTGACATTCATTCTACAGAGGAGTTTGTAAGTGCCTTAAGTGAAGCTGGAGATAGATTAGTCATTGTTGAATTTTATGGGACATGGTGTGCTTCTTGCCGGGCTTTGTTTCCCAAGGTAACATCCTAAATTGTTCACCTTTTGGTGATGCATGCTCTTATCATTGTGATGGGCTCTACTTGATAAGTGTTGTGGCTTCCCATATGTAATAAATAAAATTCCCTATTAATATTGTTATGTTAAATAAGATATGAAAAAAGAATATTAGCCTCCTAGGATAGGAAAGGTTTCTTGATAGTTGATGCTAAGTAAGGTTTAGATATCAAGAGTCAGTAGGGAAAAAGGTTATTCTTATTTCTTAATGTGCAATTTGGGTCATTTTGGGTCGGGTGGGTTACGGGTTGTTTTTTGGGTAAAATCCATTTTTTAGCTCATTTCCCCGAATGTAAACGGGTTCGAGTTGAGAAAATTGTGTCGGGACCCTGAATAAACGGGTCGAGTTTTCGGGTCGGTCCAACTTTTGACAGCTCTAGATGTAGTTGTTTGTCATCTTCTGTATCATTTAAGAAGCTTTTTGTTTTACTCTTAAGGTTGCCCATCCGAAATAGGATATAATTTGTTAATAGGGTTTGCATTTTGCAATGGCATAATGCTCTTTATCTGTTAGCCATGAAGTTACCAGGAAACGAAAAAGGTTGAACTTTCTGAGATTCGGAGAGTATTGCTTTATGTCCATATCTTATGTAATACCAAAAAGTCATCTTTTAATTTGCACTATCAAGTCCTCTCCTCCTCTTTCCAGTACAACAAGATTTTGTTCCTTTTAGTGGGTTAAGACTTGGTTCTTGTTTTTAGGCTGGGAGGAATTAATGAGAAAAGATCAATGATTAGCTTAGTTACCTGCATCTAAACCCGCCATGGGAGATCCTCTATCACCCTTTCCTGTTCCTCTTTGCTAAGAGCAGCGCCTTGCAGAGTTCTCATCCCAAACGTCGGAAGCTCCATATTACTCATTTAGGATTTGTGGATGATCTCGTGTTGTTATTATAGACGGGATCTAGTTTCAGTGGGGCTGCTGTTTGCTTGCTTAAAAGATTTCTCTGTGGCTTCTGGCCTATCTGCTACCCTGGTAAGTTAACGAAGTCTGTTTTCTGTTGGGGTTCCCATTGATGTTCAGGAGCATAATTTGGAGTATCATTGTTTAAGATATCTTGCTGTCCACTGAAAACCTTTATTCTTGAATGACTGACTTTTTATTATAAATAGTGGGAAGTATTTGGTTCTGAATTGCTAAGCTGTTTTCGTATGCTTGTAGATTTCAACTTGTCTAGAATGTTCTGTTTGGTTTGCAAACTTTCTAGGCCCAATTGTTTGTACCTCCTAAGTAAATTGTGAAGGTTATTGAGAATATCTTTTGAAGATTTCTTTGGACCGGCAGCTCAGAAGGTCTCAAAGTCTCAACAGAGGCTTTAATTGCTTGTAGTGTTTGCCTACCCAAATTTGTTGGAGGTCTGAAAGTGTTGGGTACGCAGACGTGGAATAAGGCAGCTATTATTTTACTTCTCTGAGAAAAAATATTAGTTTTGGATAAAATGACCTTAAATATAATATAAGGTAAAGCAAGGGATGTTGCCAAAGATTTTGGGAACACAGAAATAAATTTTATGGTGAAGAAAAAGAGTGGTGATTTTTAACAGAAATCCGAAGAAATAACGGTCAGCCCTAACAGCTCAAGCTATGTGATTTGCATGAAAGTGAAGTCTGATCTTTGTGCGATTTGAACCACGTGAAACCTGAAGTTTTGAGACTGAGGCTTTCCTTTGGGAGGGGTAAGCATCCCTTTTCGATTCTCCATAAATTATTTCACTATTAGTAGTGAATGATGCATTAATAGTTTCTTCATACTTAAAAGCTAGGGGAAATAGAAAAGGAAGGAAGTGGGGAAAAACCTAGAGACTAGCTGGCTGTTCAAAGAAAGATAAAGAAAAGAAATTTCAGACAAGCTGAACAAGGTCAACAACCTTAATGTTAATATTGTGCTGAATCGCTTCTGGGCATCAAGAAATTTGGGATAGACCGCTGGAGGTTTTTTATTGTTAACTTTAGGGCACATTATCAACTAAAAGAACAGAAATTTGAGAAAGGTGTAATTTTATTGACTGTAAGAAAAGAAGAGAGGTAGAAGAGAAGAGTAAGCATAAAATAAAGTAAACCCTGAGTTAGTAGCTCCCGAGGGCAGGGTTTGGGGAGGTCAAGATGCACGCAGCCATACCCCTTAGCTGGTCTCCAAGTAGAGTGCTTGTTTCCGATAGAGCAGCACAATGTATTATTTAGAGCCTCCCTCATGTGCACCCTCACATAAGAATACAGCGTTTTTAAGTTGTGTTAAACTGTTAATTATTATGGCATGAATGGTAGCCTTCTGTAGGAGGACATCTTATCCTCTTTTGTTGTAACTGTTTGCTGTAAATTAATATATTTTTTCTTCTTTAAAGAATTATTATGGCATCAAAAGGGAGTACTCCTTGTTCTAGAAGGCATGTAACCAAAGTCTATCTTGGATTATGTCTTGAGCCCCCTCCGGTTGTGTTGTTGAGGCGAGTTTTGAACCTGAGATGATGCCTCTCCCGGGCGTCGCACATTTCAACTTCGAGTTACGAGATAAGGAGTCTAAAAGAAAGAGGATTCCCACAGCTGCCTACTTTTAACGCTTCTAAATGGATCTCCCTGTTGCAAACAGGAAGAAGAATATGGAAGCCAAATCAGGGGATATGAAAAATTCGGCAATGGTTTGCTTCTTGTTCTCGTCCTGACTCAGCAGCAAGAGAACTGTCCTAACCTGCGACCGGTGACTTTCTCAGAGCTCTGCAGGAGAAGAAAGAAAACCTGGCTGACATGCAAAATTCATGTCCGAGAGGCTTTCACCTCCACCAAAAGGGCTGTTGATACCAGCAAGACCCAGCCAGATGAGACACTTTATTCTGAAGAAAGAGAAATGGATGGTTCGTAAAGCTTTTGAGAAGCCAGAAACGCCTCGTGCCGAGCTAACTCACCCATTTCTAGAGTGTCTATGGTTTGGGTTTGCCCTGCAAATTTTGTTGACTAGGCATATTGGTATTCACAAGGGGAAGGAGAAGAGGTTGCTTTAGTGGTGTGCAGTTATGACAATCTTTTTGGTGCTTATGGTTGGAGCCCAATTCTCGCGTCTTTTCAGGGTCGGAATTAGTTTGGGATAGGGTACTGTTTTTGGCTTCACTTTGGGCCAAAGAAGCTGGTGCTTTTAAAGGGGTGTCAACTACCTACATCCAGCATGATTGGGGGTGTCTTCTGTCTTATAATTATTTCTTTTTGAGTATTTCTTGTTCTCTTAGATTGTAACCATTCCTATTTCTCAATGGTATGTGTTCCTTATCTAATTTCTTTTTTAACACAAAACCACCTTTGATGATGACTTTCCTTTACATTAACCACCTGAGGTCACTATTTAGTGAAAAAGACACTTGAAATATCTAAAATACTCTCACATGAGTGTCTCAACCTATTTTAGATCTCTTCATTTTTTCGCAATTGCTGTCAAGATAAGAAAGAGTTTAATTACGTGGTGCGAAAAGTGTCATGGGAGTCTTACGAAATCAAATTGCTGGAATTTAATAAGCACATAAATAACATGTGGGTAATTTTAAGCAATTCAGGATTTTTTTGGTCCAAAAGTGGGCTTAGGTGGCTGTCTGAAAGGAAACCTTATAACCAGATGGTTTCATAAATAAATAAATGTTCCCATTTTTATACGAGGTCATTCTGGCATTTGATTTGTTTCTTTTTGGTCTTTTTCTTGATCTTTTTCTTATTCTTGTTCCTGTACATCCTTCTCTATTTACTGAAGACAACTTTTCTTTGATTTACATTTGTTGCGTATGTTTGGGTTCATATGTTCTTTTGGGAATACATTGCTCCCCCTCTCCCTAGCGCAGATCACTCTTATTAAGATTTTAATGTTTCATGTTGCAATGTTTGCAGTTGTGCAGAACGGCTGAAGAACATCCTGAGATAATGTTTCTAAAAGTCAATTTTGATGAGAACAAGCCAATGTGCAAAAGTATGAACGTGAAGGTGCTCCCTTACTTCCATTTCTATCGTGGAGTTGACGGGCAGGTGGAATCTTTTTCGTGTTCATTAGCTAAGGTAATCCAAATTGTGTGTTTTGCAAGTGCTCTTTCTTGTCAAGTCATTGTTTGTAGCTAGTCACTAGTCAGGGCTCTTAATCTTTTTTTCTTTTTTGTTAGACAGACATCTTAAATACTGCAATTCTTCCCTTCTCTATATCAGAGTAATGATATTCTGTGAGGTGGTGTCTGCCTCAGTAATCAGTATGCAAATGGAAACTCTTTTAATATATGCTCCCTCTCTATGACCCCAGGAGGTCAGTTTGTTGAGGATAGAAGGGCTTTAATAAAATGAAACTTAGATTTCATGTTACCTACAGGTGACATCTTGTGAAGGGAGTCAGCCCTGGTGTTTTATTCTTTGCTTACTTTTTCTTTTTGGGGTGCGATTTCCTGAAGGGGAGGGGGCGAGGAGAAGGGACGTCCAGTATACTCAACATGTGTTGTAGATTGTGTATTTTCAGTAAATAAGGGTCTGCTTCTCTCTACTTCAATTTGGGCTTCAACGTTTTCTCTTGGACTTCCAATGAAATTTGATGCTGTGCGCTATAGATAATAAGATATTTAGTGTGGATATTTGTTGGTATTCAATCCACCTATCTAAACAAATAATCTATAAATTGATTGGGTCCTTTAAAGTCTTCAACATCTTACTCATGCTAACAGTGTCCTCATTGCTACTGATCCCCTTCCTAAATGCAGTTTCAGAAAATAAAGGATGCCATTAAGATGCACAGTTCACCTCGCAGCAATGACAGTTCCACAGAAGTTGATGGAAATCTTAGATCTGATTCTTCATCTAGTGTAGAGGATAAACCAGCCGAGTCTACTAGCACATAAAACACTTGAATGTGAAGCCAGATTATTTGTTTATAAGTAGCGTGTATGTATTTTTTGTGTCTTTAGATGAATATGCTCGCTGTGGTGGCAGTAGTGCCTATGTATATTTGCAAATTCTATTTTTTGTAACATGAAATTCAGCAAAATGTAATCTTGCTCATTCTTCATCAATTGTTGCAAATCAAATGCAGTGAATTCTGGATAAGGCAAATCATTATCCAAATTCCATACTGATTCTTGAGAGCATTTGTCGACTCCTTGGGAAATGATATCAGAGTATAGAGTTGCCCTGCAATTAACAGAAATTCCTTTTCAGCTAACCAAGTGGTTAAGTGGTAGCTTGGTGAGAGTTCGACTCCCATCGGGTTTCCTTTGGTTCAAAATCAGGTATAGGTCTGGAAACAGGAACTATGGAATTGGAACACCATACCTAATTTATGGTGTTTGGTTATATATTCATAAAACATTTTCTTTTCATTTATGGGAGGTGCTAGCTTTAATATCAGACCAATAAACGAAGGTTTTCTGCCTGTTAGATGTTTGGGAATACACTTGACTTCAAAGAATCTGTGTGCTGCAGATTCTGCAATGTTGGAGAATCTCTCTTCTAAATTGAATCATTGGGCTTTCAGGTTTCTTTCTTATGCAGCTAGTCTCAGTGATTTATTTAGTTTTTTATAACTTTGCATACTGTCCAGGATACTATATTTATCCATCCAGAAAGAAGTTGAAGCAAGTGGATGCTATGTGCAGAATTTCCCAAGGATAGAGCAAGAGAAGCATGTAAAAACTTGAGCAGCTGCTCTAGTTGCTTGACAGAATACTTTTATGCAATTGTTCTATGAAAGCATATGTGGTGTGGGTGCATGAAACATATTGAGCTCATAGCTCTGTGTGCGATTCGCTGCTGGATGCTCATAGTCCTGAGCCTTTATGGAATGTTGCTATGAAAGCATATGTGGTGTTGGTTAGTTAGTGCATGAAAGATATTCGACCCACATTTCTGTGTGCGATTTGCGTGCTAGATGCTTATGATCCTGAAGTTTTAGTTTCAGAAGATTATAAGTCAGGCCCTTTTTGTGTTCCTTCTTACAGGATGTTTTGCTTATTCGGCCAGGACAGCCTCCTATAATTTTATATTCTGCAGCAGCTGTTCAAGCTTGGGTTAGAAAGCTATTGGGACAACCCTGTTGTTTATTTACGCAGCTATGTAGCATGTCTGATTTGTCAATAAAGGCTATTGAGGTTGGATCTCGAATTCTTTTTCTTGTCGAAAAGGAAGGTGCGAGTAAATGGCAACTGAGGCACCTCCCGCTACATAATGTTCGAAGTTGCGTGTTCAAAACTAAAGGTTGGATCTCATTTATGGGCCACTATTTGTCACCAAAGAAAGGCTTTTATTAAAGTAAAGAAGCACAAACATTACAGGGAAACAGAGAATAGATAACTTCACAGATGAGCCTAATGGCCCATCAAAACTTTTTGACAGCAGATAGTTTTATTCCATGTCATAGATAACCATAAAGTGTTACGGATTTATGCACAAAAAAACTCTCTGTTTAAGATTAACCCTACAGTCGGCGGAGCAACAATCCTCTGGAACAGTAGGTAAACATTGAGCTCCTGATGGGTTACAATACAGATTCATCCCTTTATTTGCATTCATGGAACCAATCACCTTTTCAACCTCCTTCATTGCTACTATTGCTTCTATCTCTGCCTCTATGAGTTTTTCTGTCATTATTCCCTTGGTCGTGGTTGCATCTGTTAGATCAGCTGAAAAAAATGCAAAAAATGGAGAAACTATAAACACTCTATTGTGATCTTAACATAAAATTTATTTTGAAGGGGTAATTCAAAATAATGTTAATTACCGACACCGTCTAATTCATAGTCATCAAGTACATCAGGGTGAAAAAAGGCTTGCACATATAGTAAATAATACTCCCTGGTGATCATGGATCGGGATATATAGATATGAGTATACGACATTCCAATTTAATTTTTAGAAATTACATAAGTGAATTTTCCCGCTACAAAAGAAGTTGATTTGTAAAAGATAAGAATGATCATCTGAAAGAATATTACTACTAATACCTAGGCTTATAGATGGAGGGTGCGCTTTTTAGAACTTTCAGTTCAGTTTACTGATGTTCTATTTAGTGATATTCAGTTTATTTTGACGACTTTAAAATCAAATTTATGGTTTCAATTCAGCTTAGTGGCATTCAATTTAGTTAAGTTCCATTCAACTATTTTTTTTTCAGCTAGTATTATTATTGTTGGAACTGCGAAGGTGTTGAAATCTGGCCAAAAAAAGACATTAGAAGATGTTTAGTGGCTCAAAATGTCTCTTAACTAACATAGGATTATGAATATATTAATGGATTATATTGGACATCTCTAATTACAAAACATTGTTTAAAAGGTTGATACCTGATGCAGTGAGGATGAGAAATCCTAAAACAACGAGTTTGAAGTAACCCAACATGATTGATAGATAATTCTATTTGAGTGATGATTTTCTTTGAGTGAGTTTATGCAAAAACAGAAAAATGCAATCCAACGACTCCCTTTAAATAGACGGGCAAAGTTAATTATCGAAAAACAAAAAGGGTAAAGTTAGTGGGTAGGTCGATACTTGACATCGGTAGTTCCACAAACATATTTATATCATGTTTGCTATATACGACAGCAAGTCTTGTGTGAGACAAAAGACCGATTCTTTTCGTCGTTTTCATGCTGTATTTCGCTCTGTTCTGTTTCGTTTCAGTCCTTTTCGTTCCGCATCATTCCGTTCTGTATTTTGTACTTCATTTTGTCTCACATTTTATTCCGATATCTGTGCCGCACCATTCCGTTTTGCTCCCCGCTGTTCCATTTTGTTCCGCGCCGTTCCGTTCCGTTCATCACCGTCCCGCATCATTCCGTTGACGAGAACAGGGTCTAACTCACAGAAAAATAAAGTCACTTTCTAGAAATGTAGGGGTCACTAATGATGTGACCCCATGCTTCTTTGAAAATGACCCCCGTCTCATCAAAAACTACAAAAAGACTATCTTATAAAAGTTTTTGTATTTTCCTATAAAAAATAAATAAAAGTTTTTGTATTTAAGAAAAAAGAAAATTATATTCCATGTTTCTTGTCATAATTTTGTGGCAAGTCCACAATTTTATTCAAAGCCCATGAACCTCCTCAGCCATTAAACTGGAACTCCAAATCATGAGAGGGCCCAAACGTTTTAGTGGGTATGGCTAGCCCAACATTGTTATGGAATACAGAGTATATGATAAAATCAATTCTTATTGGCTGGACCTGCATCCAGCCAAGATGGTTGGACCAGGCCCAGTCCCAATGTACACGCGCGCAGATCCATCATCCCAGCCCAGCGTAGCGAAATTCGTCCCACCCCATAATTCAAATTTTTTACCGTTTCTTTCTTCTACACTCTAAATAACATATGCTTTTGTGGGACCCACTTTCTTTTCCAACGTTCCTCCTCCTCCTTTTTTTTCTTCTTTTTTTTCGTTTCTTTTTTTTTTTTTTTTTTAAATCTTTTAGTATTTAGAAATCTTTAAATTGTTTTTTTTTACTAACACTACGTTTAGTACTTATTGAGCTTACGTTTATAACTTATGAACAAAGAGTATTAGACTATTTTAACACCTAAATCCTAATAAACCTTTCATTTATAACTTATGAATAATTAGACTATTTTCAATAAATCTTATATTTTTAGCTTTTGAGCTACTAGATTATATTTAATCAACCTTACGTTTATACCTTATAAATCTTTCAAATTTTTTTAATAAACCTTACGTTTATACCTTATGAACCATTGGAGTATTTTTTATGAAACTTACGTTTATACCTTATGAACAATTAGACTATATTTTAATGAACCTTAAATTTATACTTTCTTTCCTTTTCACAAATGAGTCTTATTTATCCATTTCTTTTTTATTTGAAATGTTTTATTCCATTTTCATTCAAGAAAAAAAAATCTATTTAAGCATTTTTTTATGTACCGTACACTAATTTTTTTAAATAACATTATGTTTATAACCTATGAACTATTTAAACTATATTTTTAATAAACATTACGTTTATAACTAATGAACTACTAGGCTATTTTCAATGAACCTTAGTTAATCGTTAATGAACTATTAGACTATTTTAAATGAACATTACGTTTATAACTTAAGAACTATTAGGCTAATTTAAATGAACTTCATGCCCCCTAAAAAAAATGAACCTTATGTTATAACGTAGCTTATGAACTATTACACTATTTTGAATGAAATGTTTATAACTTATGAACTATTACACTATTTTGAATAAAATGTTTATAACTTATGAACTATTAAACTATTTTAAATGAGTCTTATGTTTTCCAAAAAAAGATGAACGATACAATTATATCTTATGAACAATTAGACTATTTTTAATGAACATTACGTTTATACCTTATGAACTATTAGACTATTTTAAATGAACTTTAAGCTTATACCTTATGAACTATTATGCTACTTTAAATGAACATTACGTTTATAACTTATGTTCTCTAATTGTCACATTCATTGTCTAACAAATAAAGATTCAATTCAGTTAGCACATTGCCATACAAGACTCATATTTAGTCATGGCCAGACAGAACGCACAATCCAAACATTGGAAGATATGCTAAGGGCGTGTGCACTTGAGTTCAAGGATTTATGGGAGAAAAGTTTACCATTGGTGGAATTCTCATACAACAACAGTTATCACACAAGCATTGACAGAGCACCATATGAAGTCTTGTATGGGCGTAAATGCAGATCACTGACTTGCTGGAATGATATTAGTGAGACGATAATTTTGGGTCCAGAGTTCATCCAAGAAACTGTTGACCAAGTGAAGATAATTCAAGAGAAGATTAGGGCTGCACAGGACAGACAAAAAGTTTACAGTGACCAGCATCATCGACTAGAGGAGTTTCAAGTGGGTGACAAAGTATTGTTGAAAATTTCACCTACAAAAGGGGTTATTAGATTTGGCAGAAAGGGCAAGCTTAGCCCTAAGTACATAGGGTCGTATGAGGTGTTAGAACAAGTTGGTGAAGTAGCTTACAGACTTGCATTGCTGATGGAGTTGGCTACTGTTCATAATGTGTTTCACGTTTCCCAGTTGCGGAGGTATCATCATGACCCAACCCACGTGTTGCGACCTGAAACCGTAGAAATAGATGATACCCTCACCTATGAAGAACAACCCATCCAGATCCTTGATACGAAAACCAAGCCTGTAAAGATACTTGACCAGAAAACTAGGAAAACACGTCGCACAGTTGTTAAGTTGTTAAAATTCCTTTGGTCTAATCATAAAATCAAAGAGGCTACTAGGGAGGCTGACGAGGATATGCGCAAGCGTTATCCGCACTTATTTGAACAAGGTAATTGAGTTATAGTTTCGGGGACGAAACCTTTTAAAAGGAGGGAAGGGTATAACATCCACACAAAATGAACTTACAAACTTATGTATTGAACATGTGCATGGTGCTTTGTTTATGTCAGAAGTTAGTACAATGGGTATTGTTTTAAGTTTCGAGGGCGAAACATCTTTTAAGGGGGATAGTATGTAATACTCTGTTCAATTTAAAACTTTTAAATGAATAGTTTTGATTTTAGTATTTAAAGGAGAAAAAAAATATGAATTTCGGATTTTTATTCTAAATAAAATAAAAATCAGCTTTCAGTAGTTTAATGGGTTTCAAATTGTGTTTTGGCTAGAATTAAATACTAACTTGACTTTGATTCACTTTTCTCTCCCTTTTCCTCAATTAGTCGGTTAAAAGGTAAAAAAAGGAAGCATGCTTCTTCTTCCTTGCAAACTCACGTTTAAAAAAAAAACAGAGAGTTCTACTCTTCTTTTCTCTTTGCCTCTCATCAAACCAAACCATTCAAGTTCTTGTCTTTCTCAACTGTTTTTGGAATCAAGTATTAATAATCTTCCTTCCTTCTTCCAAGTAAGTATTTAATTATCTTTTTCTGTTTTGGGTTTAATTCTACTAGTTTTGTTTGAGAAAAAAAACTTGAGAACCCTAGATTTCGTTTGAATTGTAAAATTCGTATTTGAGTTTGATTCTTGTATAGTTAGTGCATAAAATCATAGGGGATTACTATTTTACGGTTTTGGTTGATTAATTTGTGCCTAGTTTTGTATTTTGGAAATATTAAAGCATGAAAAGAATTGGTTTTTATGAAAAATCCGAATTTGATTTATTTTGGAAATAATTTAGTCATTCACAAACCTATTTCATTGGTGAATTGTCGCTGTAATTTTGGTTTAAATGTTCTGGAATTTTTGCAAAACAGAGAAACAGAAAATAGAATTTTCCGTTCTCGGTTGCTGCTGCCACTGTATTGTTGCTAGATGCTGTTGGGGCTGCTAGACAGCCTCCTGGTGGCTGTCAGTCAGCAGCCAGTAGCGATGGTGGTGACTTGTGATGGCGGTTTGCGGTTTGTAGGTGTTTAAGCGAGTTTTTATGGAGTAAATTGTTTATTTTGTTGAGCTGAAATTTTGGGAAGAAAAACTGTTTTGGGAATTCAGAAAAATAATTTCAGAGTAGTAGAGTTTACAAACAGAAAGTAAACTTTGTTCTGATTGGGGCTTTAGTTGTTAGAAATCAAGTTATTGATTAGTTTTTATTTGTGGATGTTATAGAACCCGAGGTCGCCCAAAACGATAGTTAGGAGCTAACGTTAGTATTCTGTGAGCGTGGACGAAGGTAATTCCGCGTCTACTATTCTTCTTAACCCCAGTGAAAAGTTTATGATGTGCTAAGTGTGAAAAGCATGCTATTTGGTGAGGCAACTTGATATATGCAATGGGCATGGTTATGGTATTGAATAAATAAATTGCAAGCATGCTTATCTTAGTTGACGGAATTGTTTGTGTAATGATTTATGGGTTGGGGTTGATTGGTATTTGTTTTAGTAGCATGAATTGAATGAATGTTTATGAGCTGCGAGTTTATTCATTTTTATTTATTTATTATTTAGAAAATTCGGGGTGTTACAATTACGTTCACAACTTATGAACTATTAGGCTATTTTTAATGAACATTGCGTTTACCACATATGAACTATTAGGCTATTTTAAATGAACATTACATTTACGACGTATGAACTATTAGGCTATTATTAATGAACATTACGTTAACGACGTATGAACTATTAGGCTATTATTAATGAACATTGCGTTTACGAAGTATGAACTATTAGGCTATTATTAATGAACATTGTGTTTACGACGTATGAAATATTAGGCTATTAATGAACATTGCGTTTACGACGTATGAACTATTAGGCTATTTTAAATGAACATTACCACATATGAACTATTAGGCTATTTTAAATGAACATTACGTTTACAACGTATGAATTGTTAGGCTATTTCAAATGAACATTGCTTTTACAACGTATGAACTATTAAGCTATTTTAAATGAACTACGGGTTAACTAGTGATGAACTTTTAAATTGTTTTTATGAACTTTTTATATTACTCAAAAAGAAACAAAACTATAAAACAACAAAGGAAAAGAAAAGAAAAAAGAGAAAAGAAAAACAAAAGTCATCAAGCGTCAAAATCGTTATTCATCAAATCATCTCCACTAGGTCCACTATCATTACCAATTATCACTTATCAGTACCACCATCGTCACAACTCACAACCACCGTAGATGATAACCACTTCTGAAACGACCACCGCCACCGCCACCGCCATAGCCATAGTCCACCACATATACATCGTCACCCCTAACCCCGCTGTCGTCGACTTTCGATCCACTACCGGTGATAAAAATTCGAAAAACAAAGCAAAATGAAAAATACTCTACAAATCGAGGAGTTTAGATATGACAATTTAATTTTGAGTTTGAAGCCACAAAAATAAATTTAAGTTTTCATGGGATGGACTTGGAACTTCAGCCACGAATATTGAAAATGACGGAGAAGATGCGCGATAGGAATGACCTGACGTTTTCATTTATTTACAAAATTACCACTATGGTCCATTGAAAATACTTTGTTAAAATGAACAAATTAAGCTGAAAAGCTAAAGAAAGCCCACATATTTTACCTATTTTAAGCTACAATTCTTTGTTGTAGCATGAGAAATTAAGCAATATTTTACTGTGGGTTATGGTTTTTTTTAGTAAAACAATCAGTACGTTTATGATTAATTCAATATGTAAGCTTTTTTTTAAAAAACAAATTGGGAAGTGAAGTGATGGTTTACTTATTTGCTTAACAATAGGCCGGTTGTTCATCACACCTAAATTAAAACAAATTACAAAATTTGTGACCAAAATAGTTAGGTCATTGGCTTACCTATGTAGTAAGTTATATCACACCCAATAATCAAACATTTATGTACCTTTTTTCTCATTATTTTTTTTCTTATTGGGTATGTCACACATCATAGATGGACCAAGCATGCAATCTTTATGTGTGGGTTTGTTTATGAAGACCATTTAATTACTTATGGCTTTAACTTTAATTTGGTTTACCCATGGGCCGTACATTCAGTGACACCAAATTATTGCTTCCTAATCTATGAAGACAAGGTGCGTGGACATCACGTGGACAAAATAAAATCTATCTTACTTTTTTATATTTTAATTTTTGCGTTGAATAAAAGCTAAAATTAAATCAGTGACTAGATCTATATTTTGCCCACATACAAATGAATCAATCCAACGGTAAGCGAAATATCCTACTTTTTCTTTTTGTTTAGGGTAGCAAAATATCCTACACATTGAAGGAAGCCTAGCATATCACAAAAATTTGTATGACTCGCCTCAACATAAGGCACCTTAAACAAACATAACATCTTATTTAGTTATAAATATGATCTCATGTTGAGAGTGTTTGTGTCTCATAAGAGACCTAATTTATTATGCATTTTTCGTTCCAAAATATTAATAAAGCATTTATTCAATTGAAGAATTTTTTCTTTTGAGGGTCACTTGAAGGAAAATTTTAGTTTTAAGGATATTCAAAATGTTTTTCATTTTTTTCCCACCTATCAAAAAAAATGTTTTTCCTCAAAACTCTAGCTTCCATCCTCGGTTGCACAGATACTTCTCAAAGGTACAGTATTCCGTATCTGATACTTGTAGGATATCGATACTTGTAGTATACTTGTCTGATATTTGAGGATATTTGATCGGTAATTATTAGACATGTTTACATTGTTTATCTTTTTTTATCTTAAAAATAGTAAAATACGCCTATGAAAAGATGTTTGAATTTTTTTTCATACACATTTTATTAGTTATTTTCATAATATTAAGACTTAGAGCCTAGGTTTATAAAATAAAATCGTTTTTACATTTTATATTATTTAATCATTACACGTATCCGTATTCTATTTTTTCTGAGTTGCAATATCCCGTATCCATATCCGTACCCGTTTCCGCACCCGTATTCGTATCTATGCAACCTAGTGGTTTGGTTAAGGGATTGTTGTAGAAATAATAAACATGTTAATTCTGTGTAATAGGTTTGTTATGACTTAGTTAGAGTAGTGCCAGGTCAGCTGTACAATAAAGCAACCTATATAAGATGTTGCTGTGTAATAACTGATTCATTCTTACATCAATAATATTCTTCTCCTTTCTCTCTCTACAAATTCTCTCTCGCTCTCTCTCTCTCGATTATGTTGATTCCTCCATTGTCAACATGGTATCAGAGCTTTGTGCTCTTGAAACCCTAATTTTTCACTTGATTCTTTTCATTTCGATTGATGATTAGAATAATCAGTAATCTAGCTAAATTCTTCAATCACAAATTGATTTTCGTTTCTTCTTCGAGCGTTTGGATTGTCTTCGTCAATCGCTCAAGCTCATAACAATTAGGGTTTCGATTTGTTCCTTTTCTAATCAAATTCATAATTCAATTTGATTTTCTTGACTATCAATCATGTCAATTACTCATTCGGATCCATTGTATCTGCATCCTTCGGATCATCCCCGAATGAATTTGGTTTCTCAACCTTTCAACGGAAATGGTTACGGTAGTTGGAAAAAGGGGATGATGATTGCTCTTTCTGCGAAGAACAAACTAAGCTTCATCAATGGCACCAGTCCAAAGCCAAACTCTGATTCTCCTTTCTTGGGACATTGGCAACGCTGCAATGACATGGTAACATCTTGGATTTTAAACTCTCTTTCCAAATAAATTGCTGGTAGTGTCCTATATGCTTCATCTGCTAGGGATATTTGGAATGAACTTGGTGAACGTTTTGGTCAGAGTAGTGGTACTAGTTTATTTCAGTATCAGAAAGATTTGACCTCTCTTGATCAAGGTTCTGATGATATTAGTACTTATTTTACCTAGATCAAGAAGATTTGGGACGAATTGAGCAATTTATCTACCTTGCCACCATGTACATGTAATAGAACTGTTGCTTGGACTAAGATGGAACAAGACCAAAGATTAATTCAGTTTTTAATGGGCTTGAATGCTGATTATAAGCCAATTAGGGGTAATATTCTCATGATGAAACCTCTGCCCTCAGTCAGTCAGGCCTATTCTTTGTTGCTTCAGGTTGAACAACAAAGAGAGATTAAGACCAATACTCAATTCATAACTGACTCTGCCTCATTCCATACTGGTGTGTATAAGGGAAATCAATTTCAGAGAGGTAGGAATGATAATGGGAGGTTTAAAAGTGATGATAATAGATCTTTCATTAGAAATGATGATAATAGATCCCCTGTATCATGCAACTACTGTAAGAAGCCAGGACATACTATTAGTCAGTGTTATAAGCTCCATGGTTTTCCTTCAAATATCAAGAACAATTACAAGGGTAAAAGGATTGCTGCTGTGGTTGAAAGTAATTAGGGTATAAATCAACAAGAAGAAGTTGGGCAAAATAATTTATCTGGGTTTTCCCAAGAACAAATTGGTCAGCTCATGGCACTTCTGAATGGAAATCAATCTCAGCAACTTCAATCCTATCAAGTTGCTGCTCATCATGCCACCAGCAGTCATAACCTTGCAGGTACATTTAGTGGCTTTTCTCATAATTTTTCAGTTGCTTGTACATGCTCTAATTGTGTTCTAGCTGCTACCAAACCTTGGATTATTGACACAGGTTCTTCAGATCATATGTGTCATGATCTTACCCTTTTCACTCACATTAGACCTTTATCTACACCTTATTTTATTACTTTACCCAATGGACATAATGTTTCTGTTACTCAAATTGGAACAATTCCTATCTCAAAGGATTTATCACTTATTAATGTTCTTTTTGTGCCTGCTTTCAAATACAACTTATTGTTAGTAGGCAAACTGGTTTCACAAACACAATTCCATGCTATCTTCACACCTCATTCTTGCTTGTTGCAGGGCCCTTCTCTGAAGAGGCCATTGGAACTTGGTAAATCCATAGGAGGATTGTATCTTCTTCATATGCAGCCTCACGCATCCGTGGTGAATAATGTGTCCTGTCTTCCTAGTCATTCTAATGTTTCATCTGATTCTACTTTTGTACATGAACATGCTCATTGTAATGTTTCTTGTAATAACTCTGCCACTCTATGGCATCATAGATTGGGACATATCCCTTATCATAAACTCAAATACATGTCCTTACTTGATTCCAAAAGTGATATAAATCCTGAATTTCCTTGTGATATTTGTCCAAAGGCTAGACAACATCGTTTGCCTTTTCCTGATAGTGTCATTCATACTACGCATCTGTTTGAATTGATCCATATAGATTTATGGGGTCCTTATCATACCAAGACTCATGATGGTCACAATTATTTCCTTACCATAGTAGATGATTATAGCAGGGCCACTTGGACTCATCTCTTACATTGCAAGAGTAATGCTCTTGATTTGATTTGGGGTTTTTCTACTATAGTACAAACACAATTCCAAGCCAAAATTCAAACTCTCAGATCTGATAATGCCCTAGAACTTGGCCTAAGTAAAGAGGCTACTGCGTATTTTCTTTCTCAAGGTATTATAAATCATACCAGTTGCGTTGATACTCCACAACAAAATAGTGTTGTGGAGAGAAAGTACAAGCATTTACTTGAAACTGCCAGGGCTCTTCTCTTTCAATCTAATCTTCCCTTACAGTATTGAGGGGATTGCATCCTCACAGCTACTTACCTCATAAATAGGTTTCCTTCTAGAGTCCTTCACGGTGCTACTCCTTTCCACTTTCTGTTTAATAAGTCTCCTTATTATACTCATCTAAGGTCTTTGGCAGTTCGTGTTATGCTTCAACTCTGAAAAGATGAAGAGATAAGTTTCAACCTAGGGCTATTCCTTGTGTTTTCCTAGGGAATCCTTTTGGGAAAAAGGCCTACAAGGTCATGAATCTAGCCACTAAACAAATATTTTCTTCAAGAGATGTTGTTTTCCACGAGTCTATTTTTCCATTTCATCATCCATCTTCTATATCTGCTCCTCATAAGTCTCAGCTCCAAGGTCCATTGCCTACTGATCCTTTTGATTTTTCATACCTTTCCACCACCACTACTCCATCATCTCCACCTTCTGTCTCTAGTCCTCATTCTCATTCTCAAACACATTCTCCTACTTCCTCTTCTGCACAGGACACTTATTCACCACCACCACGAGCACCTGTTAGACAATCTACTCGTGTTACTCAACCACCTGTTTACTTAAAAGATTATTTGTGTAATCATGCTTTCTCTTATTCTCGCACTTGTGATCATACAATCACTTCACACTGTCTTGAACCTAGAATTCTTTGCTGTAATGCCCTCACCACAAAAAGCCAGCAACTTTTGAACACAATTGATCATGTACTTGCACCTACCTGTTATGAGGAGGTTGATATTGATCCTGCTTGGCAGCAGGCTATGAGTAAGGAATTTGATGCCTTGCTTGCTAATCAAACATGGGATTTAGTTTCTCTCCCTGCTGGAAAGAAACCTATCTCTTGCAAATGGGTTTACACTGTTAAATACAGATTAGATGGAACTATAGAGAGATTCAAGGCAAGCCTAGTTATCAGGGGGTTTACTCAGAAGGCTGGAATTGATTTTACTGAGACCTTTTCACCAGTTGTTAAGATGACCACCATCAGAAGTTTAATAGCCACAACTGTCAAGAAGGGTTGGCATCTGCATCAGTTAGATGTAAACAATGCTTTCCTTCATGGAGAGCTTGATGAGGAGATCTATATGCAGCCTCCTCCTGGCTTAGCTGTTTCTCAGATTCAAGTTTGCAAACTCAAGAAATCATTATATGGGCTAAAGCAAGCCTCTCGTCAGTGGTATGCTAAACTTTCTGAAGCTTTAAGGTCTCAAGGGTACCAGAGTTCTAAAAATGACTACTCTCTCTTTCACAAGAAACAAGGGACCTCTGTGGTTTTTGTGGCTGTGTACGTTGATGATATAGTTGTTACTGGCAATAATGAGGCTGAAATTGCTCGTTTGAAGTTGTTTTTGGATTCAACATTCAAGATTAAGGATCTAGGTTTCCTCAATTATTTCCTTGGCATGGAAATTTATCAAGAAAGTTCTGGTCTAGTTATGACACAGAGGAAGTTCACCCTCGAGTTGCTCAAAGAATTTGGTATACAGTCTACTAATTCTGCCACCAGTCCTTTGGAACCTCATCTCAAGTTAGCTCCTGATGCAACCTCTCTATTATCTATCCTACTTCTTCATAGGATTCTTGTTGGGAAACTCAATTATTTGACCAATACTCGACTTGATATAGCCTTTGCAGTACAGCTTCTCAGCCAATTTATGCAAAATCCTAGAGACACTCATATGAATGCTGCTGTTCACACCCTCAAATATCTCAGTAGGGCTCCAGCTCAAGGTCTATACTTCAATGCTTCCGCTTCTTCTTCTTTACAAGCTTACTGTAATTCGGATTGGGCTGCCTGCCCTACTACTAGACGTTCAGTTAGTGGTTACTACATTACTCTAGGTGGTTCTCCTATTTCTTGGAAATCCAAGAAACAACCTACTGTTTCTCTCAGTTCTGCAGAAGCTGAGTATAGGAGCATGCGCAGGGTCACAGCTGAGTTATCCTGGCTTACCAGACTTCTTCATGAATTAACAGTTCCACCAGTTATACCTGTTCCTTTGAAGTTCGACAGTCAGGCAACAATCTACATCGCCAGAAATCCGGTTTTTCATGAGCGCACCAAGCATATAGACTTGGATTGTCACTTTGTCAGAGAGAAATTACATGAAGGTTTGATTACTATGTCTTATATCAGCACAACTGAACAACTAGCTGATCTCTTTACTAAGAGTCTTCCTGGTAAACAGCATCAATATATCTTGGCCAAGTTGGGGCTGCTTAGTCCTTCACACCCTCCAACTTGAGAGTGGATGTAGAAATAATAAACATGTTAATTCTGTGTAATAGGTTTGTTATGAGTTAGTTAGAGTAGTGCCAGGTCAGCTGTACAATAAAGCAACCTATATAAAATGTTGCTGTGTAATAACTGATTCATTCTTACATCAATAATATTCTTCTCCTTTCTCTCTCTACAAATTCTCTCTCTCTCTCGATTATGTTGATTCCTCCATTGTCAACAATTGTCACTGATTTTTAAGTCACTGTGTTAATATTTTCATTTTTATTAGTTTGTTACTTCTACAATATAATTCTGAATTATGATTGGTTACTTTAAAACACAAGTTTGTAATTTGGCCATTTATATTGAAATACTAGTTTTCTATTATAAATTTTTTTTATATCTCAATAACAATATAAGCCTATATTTTCTTCTCGTTTTTTTTGGGGAAATATAAGCCTATATTTTCAACAATAAAACACTAAAACTTCGATAATCCAGATTTAGCCCATCTTACGAAAGACTTTCTCTTTTTTTTTTTTTTTTTTTTTGTTTAACTACATATTCACCTAAAACCTTTGGGCGAAGACTAATCTTATTCGCACCGGATCGACCCATGAAGGGGTAAAGTGCTCCCACTAATAGTTTCTCCATTCACAAGATTCGAACCATCGACCTTGTTTAAGAGATGAGAGTGCCGAACCACTTATTAAAAATTTACCCTAAATTTAAGACACCAATATTATTTTTTTTTGAATTACTTCCCCTTTAACTACTTGACATCATACATAATATTAATAATTTCCATATTCTCAATATGCATTTCGATCTTTTGATTCCAATCCCCAATCTTGAATTTTCTTTTTTATTTAGAAAGTATTCCCTTACTTTCCTTAATTGTTCTTGTGTGAAGGAGCGTGTGAGGATCTTTCCCCACCCCCTTCTCTCTCTCTCTCCCCTCTCAGTCTCTCACTAGTCAAGTCACTACCAGATAAAAACTTTCTGGCAAATACAAATACATCCATCCATGTGTGTGTGTCACATATTTTTATTGTTTTTTTAAAATCGCATCACCAAAATTACAACATAACATAATTTCCCCTTCCTCTTTAAATCCCCCCATTTCTCTCTCTCTCTCTCTCTCTCTCTCTCTCTCTCTCTCCTTCTTTTCCTCCCCTCCCCTAACGGAGGGTCCCCTGTTGTTCCCCCAGGCAAGCGCTCTCTCTCTCTCTCTCTCTCTCTCTCTCTCTCTCTCTCTCTCAGTCTCTCTCTGTGCTGTTGTTATTTTTTTTTCCATCACATGAATTTATTTTTCCGGCCGAAAAACGAACGGATTTTCCGGTATTATTGTACGTGTGGTTTTGTATTGATTTGATTTGATTCAGACCTAACTTCCTATAACAAAAATATCATCAATTCGACGCATATAGTTTATGATTTTTGATTTTTGATGTTATTTTAATTGAAGATTAATCGAATTTGTTTTTGTGAAAACAGGCGTTCGTTTCTATAATTGGAGGAGAGAGGAAATAATATAATAATAAAATAAAATAAAATAAAAATGAAGCGATGTGCTATGGAGCAGAACGCCATGGCCGGCAGGAGAGATTCTGTGGTTTGCCCTAAGCCCCGCAGAGTTGGAGATAATATCAGGCCTCTTCGTTGGCATCCAAAGTATGTTATCTGGAGATTTAATTTTATTTAATTATTAAATTTTCTAATTTGTGGATGAATAAATCTAATTTGGTTTTTTATATTTTGAAAACAGTAATTATTCGGAGATGAACGATTTGAAGGCAGGGGCGGAGCTCCTTGATATTATTCTCTCTAAGGTGCTTTTTCTTATTTCTTTATTATTTGCCAAGATTCAATTTTGATTTGATTACTATTCATGTTTGGGAAATATGAATTTTTTTGTTACGAGTATTTGGATTGGGATTTTTGTTGCTTTGTTTATGTGTTGTGTGGCTCCAAATTTGTATTGTTGTGGGTTTGTGTGTCCGTGGGTGTGTCCGTGGTATTTTGTGAAAAATCATATCTTCAAAAAAAAGTACCCATTTTGATTAAAGGATCAGATGTGTGTGACACCGGGTACAGTAGGGTAAATCAAGGACAGAGAAAAGAGTAACAGTAACAGAAAAGCTAGATTTGAATGAAGTAGTTTTTATTTTTTTTTTGGTGACATTTCAATGAAGTAGATTGATTGTGAAATTTATTGAGGGGTGCGTGCGTTAGATAGAATTTGTGCCTATCTTATATTGAATGCACATTTAAGGATTTAGGTGGTTTGATATTTGTCAACGGTTGGACAGAAAATTGGTTTTTCTATGTATAAATGATTTTGCTCAGGAAACAGCTTTTTGCAGCCATTGATGAGTATGGTCCATGGATGTAAATGAAAATAAGTCGTCTTTCTGATGTTAATGAAA
Organism: Tetragonia tetragonoides; assembly: GCA_038025085.1. NCBI lineage: Eukaryota > Viridiplantae > Streptophyta > Magnoliopsida > Caryophyllales > Aizoaceae > Tetragonia > Tetragonia tetragonoides. Next base: position 14,428,797 of record CM076139.1, read on the forward strand.
TTGTGCAAAAGATGGTTTCCCCTTGGGAAATGCTAGACTTACACATGGTGTAATATACACTAGTGTGTTTTGAGTCTATCTCTCTCCTCTACCCCACACCCATAACACTCCCATGAAATCCAAAGGGGCCCATGGAGGAGGAGGGAGATAGACCCATAAACACATTGGTGTATATTACACCATGTGTAAACCAATCATGGTCCTTCCCCGTTGGCAAGTTCTTTTTTTCAGTACTGCATAAATTTGGTGTTTTTATTATGTTCACATGGTTGTACAAGATTACAGCTCTATCACAGTTGGGAGATTGTAACTGTTAACTGTTGTGCTGATGACTGATGTGGGGATTAATTAATTACACTGTCCTTTGTTATCACTCTGCAATGTTGTGAAGCTGAAACATGAAGTTGATTTATGTTTGGGCATGTGGGTCACTTGTTGGTTGAAGGTGATAGAAAATCATGGCCACTTTTAGGAGAACTGTGATTCAACAACTTTTAAGTTATGGCCAAAGTTACTAAAAACTTGCTCTCTTAACTGTATGGCTTAATGTATCACATTGTTAAAGGTAATTTGTTTCTGGTATTAGTTATGGTATTATGTTACTGATTGGTAGTTCCTTGATGCAGGGAAGTGGAGTTGAGAGATCAGGCAACCAAGTAGCTTCATCTCCACCATTTTTCTGCGGGTCTCCACCGAGTAGGGTATCGAACCCTCAAGTCCAAGATGAGCATTTTGGTTCAGGAAACTTTAACCCTTTTTCTCCTGTGCCAGCAATGCCTCTTCACCATCGTCTTCAACCCGTAAGGGTGGATGTGTTCGGATGACGTTTGGTCAGAAGCCAGCAGCAGTGAGAATCGAAGGTTTTGATTGCTTAAGCAGAGATAGGCAAAACTGCAGCATTTCTGCTGTTGCTTAAAGGAGCTGTGACTTGAGAAGGCTCTTGGAAACAGAGGAGAAAAGCGGGGTAACATACACAAAACATAGGAATTAATGGCCGAAGCTTAGATCGGGGGGAGAGAGTTAACCTTTTTTCGAGTTTTTGTACATACAGGTATCCGAAATTAAAATTGGTTTGTCTACTAGAAGTTTTTGGGCTTACCCTTACCCAAACATATGTAAATGAAGTGGGTAAGAAATGGTCAAGTTTTGTTAATAATGAGAAGAGTAAAGGGAAAAACCTTTCTCTTGTTAGGTCTCTTGATAATCTATCTATCTTTAGGAGTTGGTTGAGAATATCTTCAGTAGTAACCAGTCCACTTTCCTACTACCATCCTTGATTTGTACAATGTGTCTTATAAGGAAGGAAATTTTCTACTAGTGGTCTCAAAATTCTATCTAATTTTAGAATTTTATCATATTTGCACGTTTTATTGACTTGAGTATCGTATGTAGATAGACTAACAGATTTTTTGATTGCGATAGCGACCTTGGAAATATGAATTTGTTTTTTCTATTTGATTGGCGCAAATTTCGGCTATTATCTTGGTTTTTTATGTGGGTGTTAGAATTAAAAGTGTTGATAATTCAAAGTATGACTAGCCAAAGTGACCAAAAGAGAAAGCTAGCTGATGACTTGATGAGTCATAACTCATGTGATTATTGATATGAAATTATGAATATGCTTTGCTTGGTTGCTTCCTTGCAAGTATTCTTTTATTAAAACTTTTAATGGGCCCATAGAGAAGGAGAGTAACATCACGCGCAAGTCTAAATGACGATTTGATGTTATTCCGTCAATTCTTCCGATATGGGACACTAGTTGTTACTCACTTTTAACGGTTTTTGTGGTTGGATGGTATGTCGTTGGCTTGGGTCCCTATAATTTTTAGAGGTCAATGATGGCCATTGCTAACGTGTTATAGCGTTGGATTGTCTTTGAGCTGATAACGATGAGCAAAGATAAACATTTACCGAACGCTGAGGAAATTAGTTGTTTTTGCAGTGAGAGAATTGGGCTGAAATTATTAGATGAAATAACATGGGGAGGTTTGGCAATTGGCAGACTTTCCCAGATTTGAAAGTGATGGAGATCAAGCTGATGGATTCCCAGCAACTTGGCTATTAAAGTTTTAGGAAATAAATTTTATTATCGCGACTTTTTGTGTAGTATTGTGGATTTGTGGTCCATGTACCGTACAGTATCAATATGTATACCAACATGGTTTAAGATGGTCAACAATATGAAGGGCTTGCCTAGTTCGGGTTTCACGGCATGGCATCGGAAAGGGCACCTCCTAATGTACGACTTCGAGTATTTTTCGAATTAATTCGTGAATGTGCTCCTTATAAGGTTTAAACTCATGACCTGTTGTATAAGTTGTTTGTAACTTGTTTATTATCGGTGAGCAAACCACTTCTTAAATTAGGCTGTTACATCGTAATCGAAGGAGTTATTAGCATATAGAGAAGTGGTGAACGTAATTAAAGACATGTCTTATTCCCCAGTGTAGTCAAAATGAGAATTATATACGATATTTCGTTAGAGTAGTATCTGTAATTAGTTCAACTCGTCCACGTCTTTAAACTTACCTTTCAACCTTGAAATACTCGGCAACATCCACACAATTAATGTGCTTTAATTTGTTGTAAAACTTCCGACTCGATCAAAGATGCTACTCCTGAACATCTAGGTTAGCATCCCAAACTGGCATCAATATCAACATCTAGGACATATATACTTTTGAGGATCTCAAAATATCTTTTTTTTTATAATTAAATAATTTTATTATGCCGAGCGTCTAGTCGCTAGTAGCATCACTGTACATTGAAGTCCCCACCTTCTAGGAAGGGTAAAAGTCAACGACACTATCATATGCTGGGACTAAAACGCAAAAGATCTAAATGTGCAGTGTCACAAAGCTGATTCCAGAAGCTGAACTGAATGATTGCTCAACTGTATTTGTGTATTACAGTAAAAGAGAAAGGATGTACATATACAACACGAAGGAAAGTAGAAGAGCATTGCCTGCTCGTTGTGGATCGAAGAATGGTTGACTATGATTTTCTAAGTATACTGGTACAAAAAATGCTACTGCCAATATCATACAACAAACAAAAGAATGACTTGTTACAGGTTGTGAGACGAAAACGTAGGAATCATGTGGAAAAGGGAGAAAGAGCAAAGAATTGAGCATCTTACAGCTCCAAGAATTCTGCTACAGAGAACAGAATCCAAAAATATGCACAACCACAAAAAGCTGTCTACATAACTAATTTAGGCCCATCGTCGGCCACTGGAAGGTGTGACTGGAGAAGAGCTTCCACTTGCAGGTTTTTTCAAAGCTGCAAGAAGAAACAATTGATAACAATAGTGACATATATGCTGCCTTCAAACATTTAGTACTTTTGATTGTTGACAGAGATCAGGAAACAATACCTGTAGTTGCTTTCAAGGTGGTTCTAACCTGTGACAAACGTGATGAGCCAGTCTGGGATGCTAACCTAGATGTTGGAGCAGCTCTAGTAGGTGTTCTTGGCCTGCATTAGAGAGAAATGTTATGCATGCATTAGCCCTTGAATGCATATATGTCTCGGCATCTTTTGTCAAAGCCATCCAAAATGTACACATACTTTCTAAAACTATCCTTAACGAGTTAACGGATAACGTACCTTTACTCTTGGATTAGATATTCTAAAATTGCAAGAATCGAAATATACTACACCTAAGCAACCAAAAGTTAGTTAAGATACGTACTTCTCTCTGCGCTTTTCTGCAGTCCCTGATTGCCTTGGGCTATCCAGTGAATAACTACCTTCAAGAGTGCCATCAGTGTCTGTTCCAACAGAGAGATCACCATCAGATACTTCACTTAATCTCTCATCAGTATCAGGATCCCCCATACCTATATCATCATCATCCATAGAGCGTCCAGCAAGCTTTGATTTCCGAGGAGAATCCTTTTGAGCTTTTAAGTCATTCATGGACCTTGATGATCGTAATCCTTCTTCAGCTTCGTCTATGGCAAGGGAACCAGGATCGGAGTTATCTGAGAAGTTGTCCTGATCAGAAGCTGCTCTGCGAGGACGTCCTACAAGTTTACCACTAGATAATGGTGGGCTCTGTTGAGGACTACTTCCCATGGACCTTGCTGAAGGAGATGAAGCTCCATTCTTCAAGGAGCTTGTACTACGCTTTAGTGTACCTTGTGGGCTTCTAGGGTCCCTCAGCAATTGCAGCCTTTCAATCTCCTCATCTTTCTTAGATATAGTATCTTTGAGAGATGCCACCTGAAAGTTCAGGTTAATTTTTATTTTTTATTTTATTTTTAAAAGTTCATGTGAATTGTTATTGAATCACTAAAATATATTCCTGTTACCATATACATATATTGAATTTCTATGGGATTTGATATAGATTCATGGCAGAGCAAAAACATTGATTAATACTATTTAACGGAATGTTTCTCAGGGGTGAGCACTGTGCAGGACAAACATGTCTTTCTGTTATAAACGACCGACTGATACAAAATATGTTCATCCTTGTTTAGAGCTGTGGGTTTGAATTTTAGAGGCCTTGCAACTTGAAAGATCAGTCTATGCATATGATCATTGGCACAGAAAGCAGCTTTACGCATTTCATTTTCTGTGTTAAACTTAAACAATCAAAAACACTGATGTGAGCATCAACATGGGAGTCAGAAATAGGCACCTGGTCCATTAATTCTCTAACATCTCTTCCCTCTTTGCTGCTACGTGCAGCACCAAGCTCAACCCCAGAGACCCTTTCAGCAAACTTTAAGGTGCTAAATGTTTCTGAGTAAGAGCTCACATCAGGATTAATCTGCACAAACATAAGTGTCTTTGCTCGACCCCCTGAAATTTTTAAGAGCAAGGATTAACTAAACAGTAAACACAACAAGGCTCGACATCAAACAGTAAATAGCATAGCACAAAAAAGGAGAGGCGGTATCAAACAGTAAGCAGCTGGTTGACCATGCAGGGCAAAAAATTGGGAAGAAAACAAAAGGAGGGTGGAATATTACCTAGAGAAGTTTGAAGAACCTGAGTAAGCTTGCTGTTTCTGTATGGCACGTGGGGGCCCTTTTGAGCAAGTGCAAAGATAACATCTCCGAGAGCAGATAATGATTTGTTAATATTCTGTGCTTCTCGCAGCCTATCTCCAGTTGCTTCTGACCTATCAAGTCTCTCACTTCCAGCAAGATCTACCAAATGAAGAGTACCATGTGAAGTGGCACCACTTTCTAGATCTGTTCCCTTAACATGAATTGTAACAACACTGCACAAAGTAAAAAAATCGTTAGGTGCATAAGGAAGTAAAGAAATGAATAATTTCTTGAACAAGAAGTTCTGAGCAGCATGTGTAAGGACCTGTGGGAGCGGCTACTTCTTTGGTTCATCGCAGTAGCACTGCAAGCCCTGTTTTCCAGTCCAATGTTCATCAACTCAATAACATCTTCAGTAGATCGAACTGGATGCATGCTTGCGTCAGGGACAGCAAGTCCATGCGGTTGAGGAGTGGCTAAAATCCCAAGAGTGTGAAAGTTAATGGAAACAGGATAAGTAGAACAATATGCAAAATCAAGGAAATAAATTAGCTCTGCTCAATGAAGTTTCAAATAAAGGATTTCAGTATGTGATGCCATAGCAAATACTTTCAATACTACAAGACAACAAAATCAGCTGTAGTAAATGAAGTATATTGATGCTAGCTGTATCATGAGACACAAATGTACAAAAAGGATATCTTTTTTGTGAGCCATCACTTGAGATCAAATCCCGAATTTGTTCATTATATATTTCGATCATCTGGACCCCTATCTCATAGAAAAAGAAATTCCTTCTGTCTTCAGAGATATGAAAAAGGTCATCCAAAGCACGATAGTTGACCCCCCAATCCTCTTTAGTTGCATTATCAGGACCACTCTGTCAAATCCAAGCAAATGAATTAGCGCTGCTGAAGAATGAGGACTTTCACAGGGGAAGCTGGAGGTCAAGCAAGTTTTTTGGATAATTGAAAGTCAAGCAAGTTGATACCATTGTATAAGTTTTCCCTGAACCAGTTTGACCATAAGCAAATATGCACACATTGTACCCATCAAGAATAGTTCGTATCAGTGGTTGCGTATCAGAGAAAACTTCAGCTGTCAAAATATAGAGTAGACATGTCAAGCCAACTTACATCCAAATGGAAGAATATATCAATAAAAATGAGGAGTCAAAAAGGTATATCATCAGCAAACATGTTCAAAGTGGATCCTAAAACATAAGAGAATATTGTAAGAAAAGAACCTTGAGTTGCCATAGAACTGTAAACCTTATTAAATCTGAATGACTTCTGAGAATCTTTCGGTTTGGAAGGATTTACAATAGTCAACTCTCCATGTTCCCCAACGTTCTCTACAACTGTCTGCTTTGTGTTCTCCCCAGGAAGGAATGGTCTTACTCGACAATATACTCTAATATTACCTATCCAAGAGAGTATCTATGAGCCAGTATTAAGGAAGACACATAAAATTACTTTCTTATACTAAACTTAGCCCCATCATCTGTCAGGGAAAGGAAGTAGGCTAAAGAAATAAACCTTTCAAATCCTGAAGCTCATTGTATAATTTACGGTTTTCATTGAGGACTTCGTGGTAGCTCTGAGCTGCTTCGGCTAACTTTTTAAGCTTTTTGCCTGAGCTGGTTGAAAACACCAAGTTACATAACTGAATAGGTCAGTACTGTCCATAAAATGTAAGATCATGTCACTTCTTACCTACGTGGTTCAGTTCTTCCAAGTAGGTCCTTTGAGTCTTCAACATTTCTTGCTTGATGGCCTCTGAAGAATGCCTCAGCTCCTAACCATTCAAAATGAGTTTAAGGACAAGTCCTGCATTTGGTCCTCACAGTAAAAATAGCAAACTGAAAATTGTAAACATACCTGCAAGCCAGCCCAATGAATTTCCATAAAGCTCTCGTATATGTGCTCTTTCTTGGTCCATCTCTGATTTTTTGACTGCGAATGCACCTCAAGTTCTTTCATCTTAACCTTTGAATCTTCGAGAATCTGCTCTTGCTGTCTTAACCTTTTCTCTAAGTCACATTTTACTAGTTTAGCCTCCGTTTCAATTTCGAGGTAACGTAGTTCATGAGTCTTTTTGGCCTTTTCCAGCTCGTGCTTCAGTGTGGAGATCTCAACATTGCTTTCATCCTTCTGCTGCTTTAATTTATCTGCCTCCTGCTGTTCCACTCTTTTCTTCTCATCCATCTTACTCTTCTCGAACTATAATAGTCCATACATTGACAAGACAAACATGATATCCATAAATAATCATGAGCCTTAAATTCCACCAGAAACAAATGAATATATAGATGTTCATCTCATGTAAGCTGATACAAACAAATTTAAAATTTCCTCTATCTCAGCATGATTGTCCCTATTCATATTTTTGTTAGTCCTGCACTCATATCCTTCTGTTTATTTATGGGAATTTGTTCTAACCTTATCAAGTGTTAACCTCTAATTTAGCTTTAAAAGAACCTAAGAACCATTTAACGGTCAGTAACTAGTATTCGTAATCCGGACATAAAAGGTTTCTTAAGATTTAGAAAAGTTGAACGAGGACTATCACATGGGAAAAGAGAAATTTTGAGTTTTCATTTAACACATGATTATGTGAAAGTGAGTCAACGGTTCATATTGCTATTGAAGACCACCAAATTTTGGAATCCAAGAATGAGAGCTTGTGTACAGGGAAATAAAAATTCTGGTATTTAACAAGAAACTCCGACACATGACCAAGATTCTGCTTTAATGCTCCAGGCCAACAGTCGGCTATGCGAAAAAGTAAGCGGGGGATCTGAAGCTTGAGCTTGCGTACAACATATTAATCAAAATCCAACTTTAAGTAAAATCTTAAACTTTTAGCTCTTTGAGCCAGCCCAAGTCCAACAAGTTACCAAGTTTGTAGCAAACAAAAGCAAAGCACCAAGAAGATTTTCTTGCAACAAGAAACAGATGTTACATATATACTCACGTGTATGGATGTAATTAAGCAAGCTGTGATCTAAACGTGAACTAATGAATTTTATTTAAGATAAATCCAAAAACCAGCCACAAACATTTTTAGCGTACCTTTATATGCTGAAGCTGGTTCATAACAATCTGCAAAGAAATGGGTGAAGATTGAGTCACCAGAAGAACAGTGGACGACAAAAATACTTTGTCAAACTGAGTTAATGGATATACTTTATTTTGAGGTACCTCAGTCTCCTCACTAGTCCCTTTGGCAAGTTCTTCAAGTACTCTAATCCTAGATTGGTATTTGTCTTCACGAGCCTTAAAAAGATTGCTTTGCTGCAGGTGAAACATACCAAATAAATAATTATTAAACAGAAAATAAGCCATCTCATAGCCTAAATAAATCAATACATCAAGAAATAGGTTACAGTTTTCAGATGCTCTGCTTGAGTTGCAATACGCCGTTCTATCTCCTGCACAACTTTTCTTAACAAGCATGCTACACGCTGAGAAACAGAGAACAGCAAGTCAGCCAAAAGAAGGAAAACATTAGATCATTTCTTAAACTGAACACAAACAAGCTTCCAAATATATGCAAATCTAAGAATCAATATAGTACCTGAGGTATTTCGGCATTCTTTCTTTCTATGCTTTCATCCAAGATACCATTGATAACACTCAGTAGTGATTGTGTTGGGGCATTCTGCACAAGAGGAAACATAAGAAATCATATAAATTCATCAAGTAGGATACTAGGATTTACAGAGTATGAAGAACTCTTACATCTAAACTGTTTGATTTCATCAACTCTGAGATTTTGGTAGCAGGAAGATTTGCATAGAATCCATGTTTCATCTGAAACACTTCATGGAACTTGTTTCCACCATGGAGATGTATGGTTGGTGATTCTGAAATTTGAGAAGCACAATTCAAAAACGAAAAATCAGCTCCCAAATCTCTTCAAGTCAAAGTGTGTCACTAGAAACTCAGTGTAGCATTTGGGGAATGAACTATGTGTTTACGTCTCTTCATCATATGCTTCTAGAACAGCTTGTCATATGTGATAGTTGAAATCACAACTATCAGAAAATCATAAGAAACTTATACATCTTCACTTTAACAGAAACATAGTCTGGAACTATGTGAACATAAAATGACTTCCCTTGATGCATGAGGATTAACATAACTTTTTAATCACTCAAAGGCATGCTTGAGAGAACCGGACCTGGTGAACGTGGGGTCCGTGGACTATATGCACGCTGAAATGTTGAGTCTGACAAAACCTTACACCTGGCATCCACAGCTTTCGATAATGAGCCGCCAAAATGTGGCATTGAATGCTCTTTGAGTGCTAAAAGGCAATCTAGAACAGGCCTCATAGATCCCTTCACAACATGAAAGCACAAAAGGTTAGTTTACAATCAGGGTAAACATAAAGTAGTGAATGGGAAATTGGGAATGGACCAAATTACAGAGAGGGAGTCCATCAAATTTCTTATTAAATAACCAAAATATGAAATGCTCATCCCTAAGATTCTTGAAGATGCTCTTTCAAGAAAGATAAAGACTGGAAATATAATCTCCATCTTTTTCCCCGTTTACAGATCCATGTCCATTGTATGTTATTTTCTAGCTGATAATCACAGACTTCAGATGTACCTTCTCTAGGTCTGATATATCAAAACTCCGCAATCCCATCTCAGACATTGCTGCAATAAACCGCTGGATTTTTCTTCTTCTAGCCTCTGGAGATGGACTGGAATCATCTCCCTAAGATAGAAAATTGGCATTATCACATAACTTTAAGTTCACAGCAAATTTCTTTTATTATTCAGAGGCACACAACAAATATATTTGAAAGTAGAAATGAAATGAAAGTATCTGAACCTCATCAATCGAACTGTATTTTAGCTTTTGTAAAATCTGGCATAATATATCACCGTCGAGCAATGATGCCCTCAGCTCCTCATCTGAAGCTTTTACTGACAAATAGAAATGAGGAACTATAGCATTTATCCATTCTACCAATGCCATACGCTGTTGGACTGCAGTAAATAATAGTTTCAACAACATTAAACAGGTGAAGATTGAAAGGCAGAAAAGATATAGATCATTTTTCTTACCATCACCCTCAAAAGTTGGACTAGACACCAGTTCATATGTATTCCCCTTAATGTTGAACCTCGGGCTGGTATTCATGATGTTGTATTTACAGGGGTATGGACCTAAAAACTCCTAGACAACATCAAGTGCTATTACAGATTCTGATTCCATTATCTTCCAATCTGGGTCTTGATGGCAAAATCCTACAGAGAAAAATGAAACAATCAACAACTTCAGCAAGTTATTACTAATGTTTAGGGGGGAAAATCATTGAGTGATGGAACCAAGTAAATGAAGGTCCCTCATCACATTACTCTAGTCAGACCAGGAGAGTCAACAACAGGGATCAAATCGTTGTCCTAAATGTAAGGGATGTTTCCAGAAATGCAAGTCATGAAAAGCAGATCACAGTAAGTCAAAGCTCAGATAAGACATTCCAAATCATATAGCAAGGCAAACAATATACTGTAAGAATGTTCATCTTAAATTACTTCTAGAATGATGACATGTTTATGTGAATAGTTTTGGAGTAAGAAAATTGCCTCCAGTTACTTATTAAGTGAAGATATGACCCAACCTCACCCACCATCCACCACCCACCACCCCCTTCTTATCCTCTTCGAACTTGCAAGAAGGATGGTATTCTAAGGGTTGGGCAAGGGGTGCCCCTTACCCTAACCCAACATCCTCACCAAACCATCCACTGAAGAGTCAGGATTTTATTTGCAATACAACATTCAACCAAGAATTTCCAAAAAGCTTTGTCTCCTGATAATATTAACATTTTCAAGTTCCTAGCAACAATGTTGACTTCAAAGTACAAGCAGGAGATGATCATCAGCGCTATTGATAAGGAGCTGATCAAGGGGACAACAGCACAGTCTTAGGTGAATTTTGTTATTGATAATCCATTGCCGACCATTTTGCAATTTCATGAAGATACAGAGAAAGAGTGTAAATTTCACCCGCCGCACAACATACAGAAACACAATAAATTGCATTTGTTGAAGACGAGACATGAGAAACAACGTCCACCCCCCCCCCCCATCCACAACCACCTGAGTACAAATTCCAGAGCTGGATTATGCATTCATGCATGCTTACATGACAATGACAACAAGGGCAACAACTACGACAACAGCAACAACAACGACAACAGCAACGACAAGGACAAGGACAAGGACAACCGTAACCACTTGATTAGAGTCCTGGCTTAGGTCAGGATGTTGGAAGGTCAAGATGTACGCAACCTTTCCTTACATAATAGAAACAGTTTCCTAACATGCATAACCAAAACATATCCACTATCCAAAGAAAATTCCACTTCTGATCAAGGGGACATATTATCAAACAGTTGGAAGGCAACCCAATTGACTCTTAACATCAGAGACCATGGTCAAACAAACACCCAGATCATAATAAACCAAAACTACCCACTACACAAAATCAATAGAATCATAACAACCAAATGAAATTACTTACATCCAATTAACAATGGTTGATCAAAATAACAAAAAGGGCACAAGCAATTCGTACTAAAAGAAAGAAAAAATTAAAAATCTGGAAAATTTAGGATGAGAATTTTTATTTTTTTTACCAGAAGAAAAGCGGAAGGTGATGTGGCGTGGGAAAATGACAGGAACATTGGAGATGAGGAGATGTAAACGGCATGCCTTTGTTGTAGGAAAATATAAAATTGAGACCGTTGAAATTTGAATGTTTGTGAAAGGGCAAAATTCCTTTACCAGCCACTTCATTAGGGAGTTTGTTGGTCTGACATGGCGGGAAGGAAGTCTCCTCTCTCTTTCTCTCTCCTTTTGATGCTTTTGCCATCTACTTTCTTTCTTTTTTTAAAAAATTTCCCAATAATTTCCCACTAATGATGATTGAGTAGTAATCGTGCCTAACATTATCTACCACAACATCCCATTATTTGCTTTCTTTTATTGAGTTGGTGGTTTTTTTTTGTCTTTGCCAATGGTATCCCCCGTCGACCACAGTAACTAATATCCTCGTCCCAACTGTCAGCGCACTAAATGATAGAAGCTGATGAAGGGATTTTTTCTATTCGCAAGAGTTGGAATTCGAACTCTCAACCACTTGTTTAAGTGATAAAATACTGAATCACTACAATCTACATCAATCCATCTTAGTTTTTTATTGAGTTGGTGCTGCACTTAAAGAAAAACGTTTATTTTTGATATGTGTAAGCAATTGTTTTTATATTGATGTGATAGTCAAACATTATATTGTGGTAGCCATTGTCAAACATTATATTACTCCCTCCGTCCTATAATATAAGTCGTTTTAGAAAAATGGATTTTTTCCAAATTGTAAGTCATTTTAGAGTTCCAACAAAGCATTTATTATTTGTTACCCATTCTACTATTGTTTCACATTACTTCATTAATTGCTCACTTTTTTTTTTGCTAATTCTAAAGTCAAGGGGTAAATTAGTCAAGTTTAATTATTTTTGCTAGAATTGAGACTATTTAATAACTTTCTTAATTCGTGTGCAAAAACCTTAAACGACTTATATTATGGGACGAAGGGAGTAGTAGTTTGTGGAAGTTTATTAGTTTCGGAATTTGGATTTTTGAAATTTGTTGCGGCTGATAATTAAATTATGTAATGTAAGATTCCGTCCAATGAGAGATAGTTGTTTGGATGACGTGTTTCTTGCATCACACGAGTTTGATTTTTAGAAAGAAAAAAAAAGTTTGGAAAAAACTAGACCTAGTGGATTTTATACATGTTTATTTTGGATGTGGCGTAATTTTATTTTTTTTCTTTGTATGCAGGGGTGGATGTACATATGCCTAAGTGCACTCCAGAGAATTCATTTGGGTGCGTGGGAAATTTTCTTTAAATCCTTGTGCAAATTACTTTTTGTAATATTTAAGATATGTCCTGTAAATTAAAAGAAAGTGTACTCTTTTGAACTCACTTTTAGATCCACAGATCAGTATGTTTGTATTATCACCGATGACGGAATAATAAAGCAAAGAAAAAAGAAAAGGTGCATAGGTTGTTCATACAAATGGTAAGGGGTTAATTAAAAATTAAACTTTATCTAGAACTCAATAAGCAGCCTCATGTATGAGGCGTAAGGCCGTCTTCGAAATTTCAGAGGCCCTGTGCAAATTTGTGGTAAAATTAAAGTTAGCTTCTAAAATTTACGATAAACAACAAAAAAATAATAGAATATGGTGAAATCATTCAATCGAATAGGGATATAAAGAATTGTATTGCATGCTTTCTTACGCTTTACATATTAATACGAAACTTTTTTTAGTTTAGTTTTTAGTCGAGTAGGGATAGAAAGAATTTTAGTGCATGCTTTCTTACGCTTTACATACTAATACGATTTTTTTTGTTTTTTTTTTTAGTCGAGTAGGGATAGAAAGAATTTTAGTGCATGCTTTCTTACGTTTTACATGCTTTCTTACACTTTATATATTAGTACGAAACCATCAATCAAAATGGAGCCTTTTAATTCTTGGGCTCCGGTCCTGATGAGGCGTGATATCTAAAACTATAGCCTTAAACCATTAACTTTCCTCCTGACTCCTATATTTTTTTTTGGTTCACAATCAAGGATATATCCACCGTCGACAACAGTGACTATTTCCCGCGCTGGCTTGTAGGCACCTCAAGGGTGGGACAGCTGGCCAAGGAATTTAAAGCTGCTCCATGCCCAATGCGATATTCGAACCCTCGACCTTGGTTAAGAATGAATGAGTTCCTACCACTCAACCACACCTCCTTAATTTTCTCTTGCTCCTATATGGTGCTATATGGATAATGGATATCAGGATATGAACATGCTTTTAAAGGATTTATTAATTTAATGATAGTTTACAGAATCTTGATCCAAAATGTCCCCAGGAGGCAATAGTCCCAAAGGCGCGTGGGGATAAACATTGAAGTAGAGTAGTAAAACAAACCAATAATGTTTGAAACCAGAAAATGTGAGTCCAACTCCAAGTGCGCCGACGGTCATGATCATCATCAGATCAGGTTCATTCAGGTACTATTTTACCAACTTTTCTGCCCCTTGAAATCATTTATGATTCCTTTCCCAAATCAACGTAGGAGAGATCCCCATTAAACCGGGACTTGTAATATCTTTTCCTTCTTTATTTCTCACTTTCTCTCTCCAATTTAAAATCCTCTTCATACCTCTTTGTAATAAAAAGCTATGATCAAAAAAAATAATAAATAAATAAATAAAAAGCTCCAATTACCTCTTTGTATTATATACCTAGGTCTCAAATTCAAAATTCTCTTCGTTATATATATATACATATATATATATATATATATATATATATATATATATATATATATATATATATATATATATATATATATATATATATATACCACCTTCTTGATTTAGTATATTTCAGTCTTTGGAGTACTTTGGGATTATATTCCGCGCTGAGGATTTGTGCTTGTGGGCTGGGGTGAATATTACAGACCAGCGGATCTGGTGGTCGACAATCGTTCGGACTTGGTAAAGATTGTCGCGGCACCTGTAGTAGGACAGAGGACTTATCGTGATGCCCGCGGACCAATTTACGATGTCTCCGTTGCTGACGTTCGTCAAGTAGGCCACGTGGATTAGCCAGGGTCTTCTTCGGCTAATGATACCTCGATCTCGAAGCCTTCGGAGTATCTTTTTGATAGGCGCTTCTATCTGTATGGGGAATTCGCTGCTGATAGATCTCGCCCAGTGTCCCCCTCCTTCCCCCGATATATATATACTAGATTTCGTGCCCGTGCGATGCAAGGGTTCTTGTTCATCATCCTCTGTTATTAGAATCGATTTAATAAAAAATTTTAATCACATCAATATATAAAGTTGAATAATAGGAGTAGCAAGGAACAATAATAATTTTTTTTAACACATTTAACAAAGAAATTACATTTTTAGTGAATAAATAATATATATTTTTTAGGATAATAAATATAATACTTATGTTACTTTTTTTATTAAAATAAAATAAAAGTATTTTTGATTTCTTTTTAATCACCCATGCATTTATGACTATTTATTATTTATTCAATGCCACCTTAGTGAGAACTCAATTATACATATAGACTAGATTTCGTGCCCGTGCGATGCACGGGTTCTTTTTCATCATTCTCTGTTATTAGAATCAATATAATAAAGATTTTTAATTACATCAATATATAAAGTTGAATAATAGGAGTAGCAAGGAACAATAATAATCTTTTTCACACATTTAACAAAGAAATTACATTTTTAATGAATAAATAATATATCTTTTTTAGGATAATAAATATAATACTTATGTTAATTTTTTATTAAAATAAAATAAAAGTATTTTTTATTTCTTTTTAATCACCCATGCATTTATGACTATTTATTATTATTCAATGCCACCTTGGTGAGAACTCAATTATACATATATATATATTGATTTCACGCCCGTGCAATGCACGGGTTCTTGTTTATTATCCTCCATTATTAAAATCAATATAATAAAAAAAAATTAATCACATCAATATATAAAGTTGAATAATAGGAGTCTAGCAAGGAACAATAATAATTTTTTTATCAAGGAAAAAAACTCTTTTAACAAAGTATTTTTATTTTTAGTGAATATATAATATTTTTTAGGATAATAAATATAATACTTATGTTACTTATTTTTGTTAAAATAAAGTCAAAATATTTTTAGTTTCTTTTTAATCATCCATGCATTTATTACTATTTATTACGTATTCAATGCGACCTTGGTGAGAACTCAATTATACATATATACTAGATTTCGTGCCCGTGCGATGCACGGGTTCTTGTTCATCATCTCTGTCATTAGCATCAATATAAAAAAATAATAATCATATCAATAATATAAAGTTGAATAATAAGAGTAGCAAGGAACAATAATAATCTTTTTATCAACAAATACCACATTTAACAAAGAAACTACATTTTTAGTGAATAATATATAATATTTTTTTTGAGGGCAACTTATGTTACTTATTTTCATCAAAAATAAAATAAAATAATTTTAAGTTTCTTTTTAATCACTCATGCATTTATGACTATTATTACCACTTGTTACTACACAACTTTAACTCGTATAATTTGAGTTATCCTAAAGCCAAAAAAAAAGATGAAGGAATTAAATGGAGGATTAAATCGTAAGAATTGAAATACTCCAATTTAATCATGAAACTCTTACTACCAAAAAGGCTATTTCTTCAATAATTAAACCAATTGGAAAATAAAATCAATCAAAACAATAGAAATAGAGGGTAACTAAATAAATTAAACAAAAAGGTAAAAACATAGAAGATTTTCATCACGCATCAAGTATCATCACCACCAAATATATAGAAATATCAAATTACATGAAGCGTACTACCTAAAACAAAAGCAAACCAAAATAAAACAAAATATTGCTTGAAGCCGAGCATTCTACCGCAACCGGGATATCATGGTAATCAGCCGATGTATGCTTCAATCCAATCACGCCACTCCTACTCATGATGATTTATCTGCACCACTAACACCTACTCGGGCTTTCAGGCCTTTCGCTTTTGCTGTGCCACTCGTTCTGCACCACTCGTTTTGCCACCGCGCCACTACCATAATCAGATTTTTCTCTCCTATTCCCCTAGCTATAACATTTCAAGGAAATAAAACTGGGCAAAGTGGGTTCATGGGTAGGGTATGGATTATGTACTTATAGGTAGAAAATTGAAACGGCCAAAGTGCATTGAGGCGTTGAGTATTGAAGTTGTTACTAGTCGAGAAGTCTTTCAATTAATTGGAAATGCAAATGCACTAATAGTGTAATACCCTTCATAACTCTCGATAGGTAGATGCAATGTATGTACATTTTTTTTTGTTTGTTTGTTACCAATCTACGTATATACTGTACTACAATTACAATAAATGGAGGAGATTAGAGGTATGCTATTTGATGTCTTTTTTAGTTCATCTTG
Organism: Tetragonia tetragonoides; assembly: GCA_038025085.1. Taxonomy (NCBI): domain Eukaryota; kingdom Viridiplantae; phylum Streptophyta; class Magnoliopsida; order Caryophyllales; family Aizoaceae; genus Tetragonia; species Tetragonia tetragonoides. The sequence goes on from CM076139.1 coordinate 14,445,847, forward strand.
TGAATTAGAATATATTGTGATTATATCAAGATTTAATCATCAAAATAATCAAATTGTACGTATTTATGACAATTAATGAGATCACAACTTAAACTCAATTATACATATACTGAATTTCGGTTCTTGTTCATCATCCTCCGTTATTAGCATCAATATAAAAAAAAATCATATCAATATATAAACTTGAATAATAGGAGTAGTAAGAAACATTAATCATTTTCTTATAAAAAAAACACATTTAACAAAGAAATCACATTTTTATTGAATATATAATATATTTTTTTGAGTAACTTATGTTACTTATTTTTATTAGAATAAAATGAAACTATTTTTAAGAATATATAATATTTTTTTTTTTTAGTAACTTATGTTACTTATTTTTATTAGAATAAAGTAAAACTATTTTTAATTTCTTTTTAATCACCCATGGATTTATGACTTTTTTTTATATTTTTTATCTAAATTGGTTTAAGATCACATTTATGACTATTTAATGCAACCTTGTTGAGAACTCAATTATACATATATACTAGATTTCGTACCCGTGCGATGCACGGGTTCTTGTTGATCATCCTCTGTTATTAGAATCAATATAATAAAAAAATTTAATCATATCAATATATAAAGTTGAATAATAGGAGTAGGAAGGAACAATAATAAACTTTTTCACACATTTAACAAAGAAATTACATTTTTAGTGAATAAATAATATACCCTTTTTAGGATAATAAATATAATACTTATGTTACTTTTTTTATTAAAATAAAATAAAAGTATTTTTTTATTTCTTTTTAATCACCCATGCATTTATGACTATTTATTATTTATTCAATGCCACCTTGGTGAGAACTCAATTATACATTTATATATTGATATTGATATCAATATATAAAGTTGAATAATAGGAGTAGCAAAAAATAATAATAATCTTTTTATCAAAAAAAAATATATATATTTAACAAAGGAATTACATTTTTAATTTCTTTTTAATCACCCATGCATTTATGGCTATTTATTACTTATTCAATGCTTGGTGAGAACTCAATTTTATATATACTAGATTTCGTGCCCGTGCGATGCACGGGTTCTTGTTCATCATCCTCTGTTATTAGAATCAATATAATAAAAAACTTTAATCATATCAATATATAAAGTTGAATAATAGGAGTAGCCAGGAACAATAATAATCTTTTTCACACATTTAACAAAGAAATTACATTTTTAGTGAATAAATAATATACCTTTTTTAGGATAATAAATATAATACTTATGTTACTTTTTTTATTAAAATAAAATAAAAGTATTTTTTATTTCTTTTTAATCACCCATGCATTTATGACTATTTATTATTTATTCAATGCCACCTTGGTGAGAACTCAATTTGAATAATAGGAGTAGCAAAAAACAATAATAATCTTTTAATAAAAAAAAAACATATTTAACAAAGAAATTATATTTTTAATTTCTTTTTAATCACCTATGCATTTATGGCTATTTATTACTTATCCATAGCTTGGTGAGAACTCAATTATATATATATATATTATATATATATATATATATATATATATATATATATATATATATATTATTTTTGGGTAAGAGCGCCGGTAATGTGACATTTGTCACATTATTATTGGCTATTGTTTTTTCTGTTATTTTTTCTTTTTATTTTATCATTATAATTTTTATGGAAATCATTAAATTTAAGTAATAAATGAAATAATAAAAAAATTCCCTATTACATAGACCATTTTTTATTTTAATACTATTTTGGTTTATCACTTTTATTAATGTTTACATTTATGAGTATAAGAGCACTTAATGTCACCACTTTTATTGAGTTTTACAATTGTGGAAAAAAGGTATTTTAATGTGGCTTTGCGTGTAATATGATAAGGTGTGGGAAAAAAGTATTTTAATATGATTTTGCGTGTAATATGATAAGGGTTACATATAGAGTCATTATTTTTATTTTGACTAATATTTGTGGCGATAAGCGTAGGTCATGTGACAATAAATATGTCACTAATATTTATTTGCCTATCTAATTTTACAGGGATAAGCGCATGTGTGACAATAGTTACATATTATGTGACAATTAACATGTGATTGATATTTGTGCAATAGGTGTCGGTATATAGTTTTGGGTAAGATCGCAAGTAACGTGACAAGTGTCCTCAATTTGATTGGACATTAATTATTTTTCTCTTTTTGTTTTTATTTTGGTGAGTATTAGTTAACATCCCATAGTAATTGCTATAGCCTATTCATATTCCTCCTTTTTTCTTTAGATAGAATTACATTAATACAATCTAAAATGACTTTAATGTTCAGTTTTAATGTTTTCAACACAATAAAAACTCTTATTAGGTATGAATCAGATGATGATTATTTGGGGAAATAGATCTACATAATATAACAAGGGTTATATAGTTATGGGTATAAGCGCAGGTAAAAGTAGGGTAACGTAAAAGTGTCGCATTTTGATGAATTACATATTATTTTCCCTTTTTCTAGATAGTGAGTTGTCGTTATTTTTTTTTCCAATTGAAAGAAGGTAAGTCTTTTTAACTTTTAGATTCCAAATACTGAAATGCACATTAAAGGACAGTCTGATCAAACCGATGGTTGTTTAATAACAAGAATTATATTAGTTGGTATAAGCGTAGGTTATGTGAAAATCGACTATTATTTGTGGAGATAATCATCGTTAATATGACAAGCGTTAAATATTTAATTACGTTTTTTTTTATGAAAGTATAAACACATGTTAGACATAAATTTTGTAAGGATATGCTTAAATAGAATGGCATGGGTCACTGGAGTGACAATTTATTAAGTTGTCATATATGATGTACAATTGCAAGTTAACTAACAAGTGATAGATATTATTTTATTTTTTAATCGGAGAATGATGAGTGGTATGACTTGTGTAACATTTCGACTTAATTACTATTTTTATTATTCTTTATACCTACGTATAATTTTAAAAAATTAAAAATTTATTTGAACATAAAAATATTATGATAAATAGATCGTTCGTGCGTAGCACGGGTAAAATCCTAGGTGTACTAGTTTTTACGCCTTATTTGAACCAATAACACTAATGGTACTCTCTCTGTCCCATAATTAAACTGTCATTTACTTTTTCGCGTTCTGCACGACACAACTTTGACTATAAGTATCTATAAATCTATGAAACAAAAATTATAAAAAATATAATTTTTTAAAAGTACTATTAAAAATGAATCTAACAATAATTTTTTTTTTACATTGTAAATCATTATATTTTTTTCATAATTAACGGTCAAATTTGTAAAGTTTGAACTTCATAAAGTAAATGACAACGCAGTCACAAGACGAAGGGAGTAATAAATTGAGAGCAGTCCTACTTTATAAGGCCCCAATCAACTACTCCCCCTTAACTATAAATGTATTAATGGAGAGGATTCTAACTCCACTCTTTAAAGTTCAACCCTTAGAATATGTGTGTCTTATCACAGTAAATCTTTCAATACAGATAATATAAAGGGATGAGTTGCAAGTTGAATAGGCTTTTACACACGTTCTAAGATCATGTATTTTGAAATTTCATATTTGCCCTCTCTATACACAATTTAAGGAAAATTCGGGTAGGTTATTTAGAGATAATCATTTTATAGGCTATCAATCTTAGACTTAACTCGATATTTATAAATAACAAGACAGACACATGGAATAAGAGGAAAAAATGGATCGAAAATTCGGAATAGAGAAATCCTTCTCTCTAACATGTCTATTGGAATTTGAACTTGATGGGGGTGAGCTATGTAGGAATTTTCCATATACCCTTAAGTACGATCCATCTAAATGATAGGTCGTCTAAATACCAATATATACCATTTCCAAAATTGTCATAACGGATTTTCTATCTAAACATCAATGCTCGGTGTGGAGTGGGAAGAAGAAATTGTTTTTTTTTTCTTTCTTTGTCACTTATTTCGGAGGAAAGAAAAAACCAAAGAAAATTTGAAATAATGTCATTAATATAAATAATACTCCTTCAACCAATAATTATACTATAAATTTTCATAACTTTCATCTAAAGATGACTACGGGCTGAGATAGGTCGCTATGCTAAACAATACGGTCCAACTCGATTTTGGCACGACAAGGCTACGACCTCAATACGACACGACATGTGACACAAATTAGTGGGTCATAAGTACGAGAGTGACATGTAGATAACATGAGGCAAGACAAGATGAGATGTGTCGAGCCGCCTCTAAAGATGAGGCGGCACAACACGAAGCCCACTAAATTAAACTTGGGCTAGTTCTTTTTAAACTTTATACACGACATGTGACACGACCCATGACCATCTCCGGTAAAAATAGAAAAGAAAAAAAGTGAAGGACAATACCGGAAGTCCATTCATTTTGTACCATCACAAGTTCACAACTTGTTTTCCAAGTTAGCTACTATAATTTGTTTTTGTTTTTTTTTAAATAAAATGAGAAAAAGGCAAGGGCGAAACCAGATTTCGGCTCCAAGAAAACAGGCGACCACCAAAACCACTGCAGCCCACCTTTTCCATTTCCATCTTCTTCAAACCCACGTTCTCTCTCTCACCACAATCCTCCCATAAACTCGAAACTCTCACATATATAACTTATTCTCTTTCCCATAAACCCAAAACACTCAAAACCAACAACAACAAAAACTTCACTTTCTTCTCTTCTACTTCTAAATTAAAATCACCAAATCACCATTGTTGTAATTTCATTGATTCCCAGTAAGCAGCTAAAAAGATGCGGCTCAGTTGCAACGGTTGCAGAGTTCTAAGAAAAGGGTGTAGCGAAGATTGCTGTATTAGGCCTTGTCTTGATTGGATTAAGTCCCCTGAAGCTCAAGCTAATGCTACTCTCTTTCTTGCCAAATTCTACGGCCGTGCTGGACTTCTTAACCTCATTAACGCCGGCCCCGATCACCTTCGTCCTGGTAAGAACGAGTTTGTAAGTGTAATACGTAAATGCGGAAAATGGGGTAGGTAATGAAAATTAGAAACTACCCTAATCAGCTCAAATACATATTTATTTATTTTTTTATTTATTAAAGAATGGAGGTTAACTTTTTTTTTTTTTTTTTTTTGGCAGCCATATTTAGATCGTTGTTACATGAAGCGTGCGGTCGAATAGTGAACCCAATATACGGTTCATCCGGTTTAATTTCGACCGGGAGCTGGCATCTTTGCCAAGCCGCTGTAGAAGCCGTTCTCAACGGTTCACCAATAACTCAAGCTCCCATCGAATCAACGGATGATAAATCAAGCTCGTTTTTCAAGGCTTGCGATATCCGCCACGTGTCCAAGGAGGAGAAAAAGTGCGCACGTGATTTGCACAAGGCGAAGAACCGGACCCGGTTCAAGAAATCAGAGTCGGCTAAGCCGAAAAAGGCAAAAGAGGAGCCAGCTGAGTTGGGGACCGAGTCGAGTGGGCGTAACTCGGTGGGTCATAATACTCATGAGGATGACGCAGTATCTGGTGAGACTGTTGAGGATACGCTTGTGAATGTGAAGCCCAATGGGCTTAGTGGTGGTGATGATGATGTTAGTGGGCTTGAGCTGACGTTGGGGTTGAGTTTGTTTCCTGTTTTGAAGGCCCAAAAGATGGAGACTGTGAAAGAAGAGGAGGTCGTGGACGGTTGTGATGAGGACACGTGGACACGTGATTTGACCCTTGGATTATCCACAGTGTGATAGTACTAGTGAAATAATATAAAGAGTAAAGACAATGAGACAATTTTGGCGTTGATAGGTGTGTAATTATATAGGGAAGAAAAAGAGTATGTTAGTGAAGAAAAAGTAACATTCGTACATTTTTGTTGGGTCTTCTATATACTCCATGAAAATTTGAGAAACCATATACAAAATGTAACAAGTGCACCAGTGACAACAACATTCATGTGTAAATTGTGAAATACTACTATGATCAACTATTCAAATGTCATCAAAATTTATATGTGCCACATGGATAACAAAGCTATCTCATCAAAATTAGGGGTAACTAGTTACATTCCCGAGCGATGCACGATTTTTGTCTCCCTTTCTAAACTCAAATCAACTTTGTTTTTTTCATGTTTAATTCTAGTTGTATGTCCCGCATGATGCACGATTTTATATAAAAATATTTGGTTCCAAATAAAAAAAATTTCCTTGCTAATAGAAATATTGAAGATACATGCATTTATACTATCACATTAAGATTAAGAATTAAATAGTACTAATAGAAGATACATGCACCTATACTATTTGATGACATGCCAATTTTTGCTTATGTGTCAAAGGCTCAAAGCCTACGTGTCAATCTAGAAAGGGTGCACATTCACTTATATTCTCATGCAATGCATGGTTTGTGTAGAGTATTAACACTAAACTATTTTCATTCGTACAAACATACAACAAATTTTTTTCATATGTCACATCTTGATACAAAACGTTGTTCTATATATAGATCTCTCCCTTTCTATGCTACAAACCTACCACATTGCATCAATTATATGGTAAAATACAACAACATAATATCGACCTCATTCATTGTTAATATGATGTACTCCTTTTGGTCCACGGAAATCTGTACACTTTTCTTTTATGTTTGGACCATGGAATTATTTACGTTTCCTTATTTGGCATTGTATTTGAGAACCATTTACTATTTTACCCCTCCCACCTTCTCACCTCTATGTGCCTAATTTTGGGGGGAATATGAAATGAAAAGGCAAATTTTGATTTGCTGTTCAAATTCAGCAAATAAATCTCACGCAACTTCAAAAGTAAGGAAAAAATACCGCTCCTTTTATTGCTTTACCTGGAAAAGCAATAAATCCCCACTAAAATATTATTTCCTCTCTCTTAACACCCCGTGTGCTCTTTTAAGGGTAAGGTTGGAATTCTTGTGCTCAAATGTGTTTTTTTTTAATAATTGTTTTATTCTCCTAACGTCAAGATTTCCGTGAACCGGAGGGAGTATTATATAATAGATTTTATAAGTTGTACTAAAAGACAAACATTAAAATACTTATAAAATAATATAGATAACTATTTTTTTATACGAATATAGATACTATTAATGTCTATACTTAATATTACAACACAGTTTAACCTTACTATGTAACACTTCTATAAGGTCTCTAATTTATTTAGTTGCCACGTAATTCAATCTTGCCATGTGCTGTTTCAAATTTAGTTTTATATATTAACTATTCCAACAAACTTCTAATTAGCTTTGATTTGTCTTTTCTAATCATTTTCCCTTTGTGGCCATTAAGGTTTCTCCCCATCTTGCTCTTAATAAACTTGCGGCTTCTTACTTGTAGAGATATAGACCAAGTTTATTTTTGATACATTGCATCCGAAGTTTTAATAAATGCATTGATTCTTTGTGTGGTTCATTTTAGAGCAATATTTATTGTATGAATTATTTAATTTGACTATTTTAGCATTAATGCTTCATCATTAATAGAAGATGAGTAGAGTGTTAATTAGTATAATGCTTATATGTCACATGAGTAGCATGTTGATGCTTACATGGCAATGCTTAGGTGTCAATATAGCAAGGGTGCACATTCACTTATATATATATATATATGTTCGGATAAACATGTGGCAATATTTCTAAATTTAGGGGTTATTTGGTTGGAGGTAATGATTACTGGGGTAATAGAATGAATTTATCGGCTAAAATAGTAAGGTGGAGTGGTGGATAAGAGTAATGACTAAGGGGGATAATGTAGAAAATGAAGGAAAAATGGGGAAAAACCATTACCCTAGGGGAAGGTGGATTTCTATTATCTCCCAAATGGGGGTAATCATTACCCTTCTTCTCACAAAATCTAACCCCTACTACCTCACATACCTCTCATTTTAGCACATAAATTCATTACATTACCCCCTTAATCATTTCCCCAACCAAACGGCCTCTTAGAGATTGGTATGTCATGATGGTTGCCACTTTGTTGAAATTTCTGATAGTCACGGGGAGATCTAGCCTTTGAGTATCGCGGAAAGTGCCCCCATTTAAATATGGGATGGAACATGGAAGGGTTGTATTTTAAAAGATTAAGAAAGAGTCATTTATTTAATTTGATTTTTTTTTTTATTTTAAATTTTGTTAAATTTATGGTGCCCCGTTGATTATTGCTAATAGATATGAGCCCTTTTGAATACATCTTAATGCTTATGCCCTTTGGATATATGTTAGATGACAACTAAGATTAGAGATGATCAAATGTGGATTTAAGTCGAGCCCACAAACACCTTCGATTTAGGTTAAGGGATCGAGTTTTAATGGATGTACAATAATACTATGTTTAGATTTAAAACAGTACTAGTGATTAGTAGGCTCCGAATTACTAAATTGGTCCTAAAAATGAACATTATTGGACAATCCGATCCTTTTAAATGTCCATATGACAAGTTAGTCCTTTAAAATCTAATTTTGTGCAGATTCCCCTTTGAAACCTGGTTTAAGGGGAATCTTGCCATTAATTAATTTTTTAATTTATTATTATTATTTTCTTCTTTTAACCTATTTTTTCCCTATTTTATTTCTTTTTCTCCTTTTTCCCTCTCCTTTACTCACTTTCTCTCTCTTGCTCCTTCTCTCCACTCCCCTGTTTTTACTAAGCCCGATTTTGCTACCATATGCCCATGCATATATGCCAATCTAGTGAGTCAATCGAAGAACTAGGAGCTCCCTTCAGTCCAAAGCCACTCAGATCAGATCAGGCATAAAAAAAATTCCCCTCTTTTTTCTTCTCTTTTCATGAATACCACAGTACATTGTGCTTGCTTTGGGCTGCAAGGAACCCCTATTTCTGCAATTTTATCATTTTATTAATTGGTCACCTAACAAGTTAAAGGCCAGCAAAATGAAAGATGGAGATCGATGAAGGAAACTCATTTTTTCTTTTTTGAAGGAAAGGACAAAACACAGGTTGAAAACTTGAATAGCTACAGTAAGATTACAAGAGAGTTGCTCCTCTTTGTTATAAAGCCTTGAATTGAAGCCATGGCACATTTGAAATAATAGCTCATGGTTTCTGTATTTTCAAAATGGGTTTTTTTTTTTTTTTTTTTTGTTAAAACAGGGGAGCTGAGAGAAGAGCAAGAGAGAGAAAGTCAGTGGAGGAGAAGGAAAAAGGAGAGGTTTTTTTTTTGGTTAAAAGAGGGGAGCGGAGAGAAGAGCAAGAGAGAGAAAGTGAGTGGAGGAGAGGGAAAAAGGAGAGAAAAGAAATAAAAAGGGAGAAAACAGATTAATAGGAAAAAATATACGAGAAAAATTAAAAAATTTAATTAATGTCAAGATTCCTCTTGAACCCGATTTTAAGGGGGAATCTGCACAAAATTAAGTTTTAAAGGACTAATTTGTCACATAAATTTTTTAAAAGGACTAGATTGTCCAATAATGTTCATTTTTAGGACCAAGTTGGTAATTTGGGGGATTAGTAGGTGAATCGTGCTCGATTACATTTGCACTTATACAGAACCAATCATTATAGTCATAGTTTCATACTTTATAGCAATTCTTATTGCTTAAATCCGGGTTCACGCAAATGTGTTGGACTCAATAAAATTAAAAATTGAAAACAATTAAAATATGAATTAAACAATGTGCTGGGAAAACTGTTGATTGCATTTGAGATCACATTATTTACTTGGAATCGCTGTGGGCGAACTGGCAAAGGCAGCGGGGGTTTTCAAGGGTGTTCCCCTTACAATTATCCAGTTACATTGGGGAGACTTGTAGATATATTTTTTTTACATTTGATAACTTATTGTCCTTCCCTTTTTTTTATTCATTCATTGATTCATTAATAAAAAAAATTCTTATCTAAAAAAAAATGAAAATCAAAATGAAACGAATAAGATTCATTTTTTTTGTTCGAGTAAACAGCTTCATTTCCTTGGTCATTGATTCTTTTTCGTACGAACATAATTTTTTGGTTGGGTTCAACAATTGTATGGGCCCGGGCAATAATTTGTGTAACAGTGGTGAACTTTTACATTGGGCTTTTTTACCCATTATCGTTTGGGCTTTATCACAATCCAAAATATAGCAGACAAGTAGCCACTCCGTATTCTTGTGAGGAGAGAGAACTTGACCAAAGCAAAGCAACCGCACCATACTGTAAACAAACACAAACTCAGAAACAGGAGAGAGAGAGAGAGAGTGTTAGTGAGAGAGAGAGAGAGAGAGAGAGAGAGAGAGAGAAAATTGAAGATGGGTCGGAAAAGCTTCAAGGTCGAGTTCGACGAGTCACCACCTGATGACTTCGATCCAGAACACCCATACAAGGACCCAGTTGCAATGCTTGAGATGAGAGAACATCTTGTTAGAGAGAAATGGATCGTCATCGAAAAAGCCAAGATCCTTAGAGAGAGACTCAGATGGTGTTACCGTGTTGAAGGTGTTAATCATCTCCAAAAGTGTCGTCATCTTGTTCATCAGTATCTTGAGGCTACACGTGGCGTTGGCTGGGGCAAAGACCATCGCCCCCACTCTCTCCATGGTTTGTTTCTTTCTCGTTTTTGTTGAATTTTTCTGTCTCACGTTTTTGATAGATTGAATTGAATCGAATTGGGTTTTCTTTGAATTTGTGTTTGGTTGGGTTTGTTGATAAATGGGTTTGATTTGTTCTAGGTCCTAAGGTGGAGGTGGAGCCTGTTGAGGAGGAATGAATGATTTGCTGCTGCTTGGATTGTTTTTGAGGTAATGTTTGTTTTTTGATGTTGTTGTTTACTTGTTTGGTTTTAATTTATGATATGGGTTTTTGGTTATTTCAATTGTTGGGTTATGTATTGGGATTCATAGGAAAGGGGTCATTTTTCAATAGAACTGAAAGAGCCACTATTGGGCAGTTTGTTTAGGTTTGGTTTGTAATTCACTTCCAATCAAACTTTGTAATGGATATGGCCTGTTTATGATTTTAGTCTATGGGTTTGTAAAAATGAGACCACCTCAACGTTGCGAGATGCATTGGGGGTCATGGACTCATGGTACGAGGTGGTAGTAGGAATTCAGCATTTAGTAGGATGAGATAGTAGAGTTCATCTCAACTGCCTTGGATAATTTGTACTCGAGAAGGAGATTGAATAAAGATTTTACCTTGCATTTTCTGTAGAACATTGTAACTTCTGGGAGATTCAGGTTACTGGTTGTGGGCTAAATTATTGTTTCAATGTTTTGTATCCCGTATGATTACACTAGTCTGGCCTCCTGGGCCTTTGAGTTTGCCTTCCTGTGTTCTACAAAGTTCTTTGCGTATACTTCAGTAGTTCAGTTAGCATTTTTCTCTCCCAATGTTGATTGAGTGAATTGCCGAACTTGTAGAAAGGTTCGGGTTCGTGTGCTGCTTCATATTGTTATTTTTTGGGTGCATTAGAGCCCAAAGGGAAATTGGAAATCAGATTAATATAGTTTAAGTCCGTAACATGTCATAGTTTTGTGCCTCTACTTCATAATGCCCCATCCATCACTGAAAATGCAAAATACTTTCTGAATTGTTGGTGCCTGATAAATTGAATATAGATGTTTGGACTTGATGAATTGATGGATTTGTTGAGGGGTCGAAATTCTTTGAAAATTTGTGCTTTTTTGAGTATATGATAGAATATGGAAGCAGGACACCATGTTCGAGTTCCCTCAAGGCCACTGGAAGTTTTCTTGGTCGTTAAGGGCCCATGGGAATAGTCAACCAAAAAAAGGCTTGGATACCCATGTTATCAAAAAAAAATGGAAGCAGGACATTTTGGCCTTTAGGCCTCATGCATTTATATGTAACTAGGCATTTTATGTTGAATATTGTAGGACAAATTTGTCAGATGGTATTTGTCTGCAAGATCTCAGATGACAGTCAATAAGATTGCTCATTAGCTCTCATATATTCTCATCTTTCCCAATTTAGTCATAGGACATTACTGGAGGACTAGGCAAAGTAAGAATTCTTATGGTGTCATGAACGTCTCATGTGCTTCTTATAGGTTGTTGGGTGACTAGATTTGGGGCTAGCATCTCACCGAACTAAGATATCCTTATGAGCAACTTGCTGCCACTGGAGAGTTTGGGCACAATGGTCTAAGCTCTATAAAATTGAGGTGCTTCACGGTCTTCTTCATATGTTAGCTCTGTTTCCACGTAGTACATTAACATTGCTTTATTGTGGTAGTTGATCAGATAGTCCTGCAATTTTGCGTAGCAAGTTGTAGTGCTGTATGCATTGATAATTGGGAAGATCAAAGGACAACTACTTGATCTTGTGCAGTGAAGGGGTGAACTGTTTGGCTTTTTGAGCTGTCCACAATTTTCTTAGTAGGCACTCATCTGGTTCATGAAGATTGTTTGCTTCATGCATGGGGCAAGAAGTGACATATCTTTGACCTCGTTACATTGTGGTGGCATAATTGGGAGAGAAATGTAGATCTTCTAGATATTTGACATATGTGCAAGCCATGTAGTTACTTCTCTTCATTTGGTTCTGCATATAATAGCCACTCAATTGCCCCATCCATGTTCCTAATATGGCTGAACTTTTTTGCGCCCACCTTGGTAATTTAAACTGTTGTTTAAACGCCCCCCCTTCCCGGGAAAAGGAATAAGGAAGAAAACATCATTCTAGCATCCTTGCACGATCTACTTTTTTGAGACACATGTGGACCCAAGCCGTGTTTTTTTTCATTGTTTGCTCATAATCATTGGAAGATGAAAGATGGGTGAAGAAATGAAATTGGATGTCTAAATGGTGACGGAATATGTCTGCCGATCTTCCCAATTGGTCATTTTTCTTAAAATGAGTAACCACTTCAATCAAAGTCAAACTCATAGTTTAATTAGAGTTAGTGTGGAGTTTTGGTTTTTGCGTACCTTGATGTGGTTTAGGTGAGTGTTGTTTGAGGAAGGATAATGAAACCTGCCCGATGGACTTGCATATCAAAGAGGATAGAAATGATAACTCGAATCTTAACTCCACTTGAGAGATATTTGTTTTTCCCAGCCCCATTTTGCATTTTATGACGCTCAAATTTTTGGGAAAAAGAGGCGGTCTGAATTTTTCATGGGAATTTCCCCTTTAGCAATTTTGGTCGTGTTCAGGATGATATTTGCATTTTCATCATCTAAAGCACAAATATTAATTTGGGTTTGTTCTTATTAGCCAGGTAAACTAGTAACCCCCTATTAGTTGCATTGCACATGTGCTTTGCCTAAACCATCATATCCTCAACAGAGCAAAAATTGAGTTGAATGAGGCATTTTGCACACAGGATGCATTCTAAAATCTTGTAGCTCACGAAGCATCTGCTTAAGTCTAGACAAGTACTCCATCACCATCACAAGGAAATGTGATCACTTGTCTCAAGTAGAGGTATTGAGTGGGTCAAGTCATATTTTTTGCAGATTATCATTCGGGTTGTTTTTGGTTGCACGAGCATGCGGGTTGGGTTGGATACTTGGAGTGAGTAGAGTTCGACTAGATTGTTGTTGATGTCGTTCAGACTTCAGCCAGGTTGGTTTGGGTTTCAGGTTCTACCACACAAAGTCAAGCTCAAGAGAGTATAAATTTTTTAATTTATGTGGATTCAATCCACGAGAATTCTTAAATGTGTATAACTTTAGCACTTATAAGTTGTTTCTACAAAATTGAAATTATATTTTACTTTTTTGGTTTTTACTTAAAACTAACTCTGGCCATTGTGGATTTTGGGTCATTTTGAGTTAGATGTATTTGGGTTTTAGGTAGTTTTGACTTTTGACCCGTTTATTCGATTTTGAAGTCACTTTGGATCGTGTTCCCGTCAATTTGGGTATCAAAAACAAAAGAAGGAAGGACGAGTTGAGCCTGTTAAGAAGCATCTTAGAAATGCATTATAAAGATAGCTAACAGTATGCTATAGACTTATCCATTCGGTATGAAAGAAACATCCCCTCGTTTGGATTTTGCTTTTTTTTTTTTTTTTTGGTGCTGGAAATGACTATCTCCTACCTCCCTAGACCTTTGTTTGGAAGGGACCCTACTTGTTGTCAATTGTCATTATTAAAGAAACGTCTTTGTTGACTATATTATTATACTATCTTCTCCCATTCTCCATTTGAATACCCTCTTGATATGACAACATTGTAATCATCTCACACCCCCAAGAGGGAATGGTTTACTCCTCAAAGAGAAAATTTATTTTAGCTGTTGTTAATATGGAGATAGTTCTAATAGTTTCAAGTAGAAAACTTTGTTTCTCCTTCTCCAAATCTTGGTTAGCAATCATTACACATCATTAGTTATTTGTTATTAAACTCTTGGGGTTGTGGTTGGCTCACATGGAATTGGTCTGTCTTTGCAGGTTATACCTGGAACCATCAGAAGTGTAAGGTTGTAGTAGGATAATGCTGCTGGCCTGTTTCAGTTGTGCCCTGACACTTGCAGTGTATTACCTTCCTTGCCCTTAAACATTCTGTAGATCTTGATGAATTTTACCTTCAAAATAAATATCTTGTTCTCAGCATATAAGAGGTTGAGATTTGCATTGGATAATTCAGTGTGAAATAACATAAATTTTCCTGTTGTCCATTTCGATCTTCTGGCCTACAATGTTACTGTCACATTGACCGTTGCCTGAAAGGTAGTTCCAATTTCGTATTTTGAAGTCATTTGAGATTTTGAGCCACCTAGAGAGTCCAAGTTTGCATATTCTTTTTCATTTTTTTTGTGTGGGGGGGGGGGGGGGGGTTGGACAGGGGGTTGGCTGTCGTGGTTAAGCATATTTAATACAAGGCCGGAGCTGGGGATAACTCGGATACTGATTATTTTCTCCAAGCAGCATGGCTTGGTCTAAATTTTGGGGTTATTACTAGTTTATGTGGCAATTTGGATTTAGCCTATCTTGTTTATTGAGGCTCGCTGTAGAGTTCGACACTTCGACTGGTTAATAAACCCTCTAGCCTCCATTTGGGAATACTGTATTTTCCTCTTCTCTTGATCATTGTTCTTGATGCTTTCAGCCTTTTCCTTCTCTTGATTATTTGGGGGGGGGGGTAAGGAGATTGTTGTCATCCCCACGATACGGGAATACGCGAGAGATAAATTAAAGGATTTGGGGGATAACAGATGGTAGCAATAGAGAAAGAATTGGCAAATAAAGCAGTGACATTACTAAATTGTATGAAACATAACCTATATCTTTTACTTATGGTGAGTTGATCAAAGAGCAAAAGGAATAGAAAAACAAAAACCAAAAGAAAAAAAAGAAGAAGGGAAGGACATAGTAGGAAACAAGGTTCAAGTGCTCTTTTGTGTCTTTCCAGGGTTGAGGAACTAGCTGATTGACAATAGATCACTACTGCTCTGATCTCCATATTTGGTTTCGACATTCCATCTTGACCTCCTTGTCGTAACTCGAGTTTTGGCCTTGTGGGATCATATTGGGCTACTGTTGTTGCATCTCTTGCTCTTCCCACCCTTCGATATCTTGTAGCATCTCTTCAGCTGTTGCATCCAAGTTAGAATACATTGAAGTGTTAGAATGCATCAAAGCCATAGATTATATGACCTGTCAAGAACATAGTAGAGATAAGTTAGAATACATTGAAGTGTTAATGAAGTGCGTGGACATGCAAAATTGTAGGAACTATGTATGCATGTTTTGATGATAGGTAACAAACTTACTAATGAAGGAAAGAAAAGAGTGTGAGGACATAGAGAATGAAAAGAACTGGTTGGAGCTCCCTTCAGTCCAATGAGTGGGAAAAGAACACGGAAGGAGTTGCTCCCACACCATGCATTTGGCTATCAACTTGTATTTTACTGTGTTTCTGATAACTCGAATATGGAACTTTGATGCTGAAATAATGCAAGTAAATGACCAAATATGCATGAGATGGCAGCTCTTTGCCGTGTCTTAACCCTCTGTATTGGACCTGAAGGGAGCTCCCACTCTCCCTCCCTTCTCACTCTCTTTCTTTTTCTCTCTCTTTCTTTCCCTGACCTTGTATCTCCTCCTGTCATCTCTTATATAGGCTCCAAAGATAATAGCCAAATTATAATAGGGAATCTTTTTTGGGATGTTTTGAGGTTTTGTGTGTTTTCGTTTGTGTATCTTTAGAGGTTTGTTACTCTCTTTGTCATTAATATTACCCTTACATATACCTGTAGTTATACAGATAGTAGTAATGAAATGTGTATGATAATCAAGAGTGTTTTGACCTAGTGTATCAGGTCATAAAATTTGAGGGGTTATCTTATCACCATGTGAAGACTATATATTTTTTAAAATTATTTGATAATTCTATTTAAATTGATACCAGAATATGCTACTGATTTTATCCTGTTTTGTACTGATTTTGTACTGATACCAAAAGATTTGCTGTATATGCTACCTTAACAACCCATAAATGCTAGATACATTCTGACATAATTAACAAAATACTATCTCCGTCCCAAAATGTTCTTTCTACTTTCCTCTTAAGTCCATTCCAATGATCTTTCCATTTCCTTTAGTAACGATGGTTGATGATCTTGTCTTTTTTAAGAAAATATCAACCATACAAGATATGCGTCTCAAAAGCAAATGGAAAGAACAATAAGCAACGGAGAGAGTAGCGTATAGGAATTCGGTCTTCGATATTAGAGTTTAGGGTTTAGCATGGGGGCTACCTCACTGCAAAATTTGCTAACCTCCTAAATATATACATCATGGAGTAGTTGAAGTATAAATGTATAAGGTGAAA
The DNA here is from genome assembly GCA_038025085.1 of Tetragonia tetragonoides. NCBI lineage: Eukaryota > Viridiplantae > Streptophyta > Magnoliopsida > Caryophyllales > Aizoaceae > Tetragonia > Tetragonia tetragonoides. The sequence continues at coordinate 14,462,601 of CM076139.1, forward strand.
TAGAGAATAACTCTATATATGACTTTTGCTCTAATAGTGATAATCAGAAAATTGGGAAACCTCCAGCTAGGCACTCGAAGGTTTAATTAAATAACAGTGTGGTATCTTGACAATAATTTCATAAATTCTTAGAGGTACTATAATTATTATGAGTATTATTATACAAGACCCTTTTTATTTCATTTAATCTCTTTTCCAGAGAGGACATATGTGCATTAAAAATAAAATAAAGAAAGAAGCAGAGTGTTAAAGAGACAGGGATTCATAGGACAGTTGCATGCTGAAGAATCTTATACGATTATTCTGTCTTCTTGTATCAATTGGATTTCGATTGAATGTAGGACATATTTTCATCATTCCAAGATTCCTTTAATCTGAAAATTTATTTTGTTTGATATGCATGAATAGGATTAGGAGGAGAGACAGCTTTGTGTCAGCTCCTATCTCCTTTGTTTCACTTCCAAGTTCCAAGGATTCATCTTGCTTCTTGCGACCCAGTAGATGCCTTGAGCATGCAGTTTTATCCTATACTTCTGAAAAAGCTAAATGCCAATATATCCTCAAGAGACAATCATAATAGGATTAGATGACAACGATTTTTCCGGTACCCTTAGGGGCCTTAGCTTAGAATTAAATTGAAAAAAAAACTGAATTTCACTAAACTAAACTTAACAGTAACATGTGAGAGAAAAAATAGATCACTATTAAACTGAACTCATTATTGAGTAAGTGGAAAAGAACATATTGTTAAGCTATTTGGATAGGAAAATGAGTTTGATACATTGAGTGCTTTTGTGGTTGACCATGGGAAGTAAGTTCCCATGGGAAGTACTAACTCATGGGAATTAGAAAATTATGGGAAGTGCCAAAAGTTGTTTGGTTGCACAAAAAAATTTAATTTCATAGGAAGTGATGTAGGAAGTACGATTGTTCACCGATCGGAACCAAATAGCACCACTCGTATCTGGTCTAAGATTGGACCGGACGTGATCGGTTTTAGACCGGTCCAGTTTTTGGGAAAAAGAATTAGGGCATTGTTCTTTAGATTCTCATGTCATCCGCCTAACCGGTACAGATCGACCGGATTGTGGATCGGTACGGACGAAATCCGATTTGCCCGGTCCAAAAGTAAATCAGTCCAGTCCAAAAGTGCGGTCTGGATCGGTCGGTGAACAATGCTAGTGGGAAGTAATACTTACCTAGGGCTTAGGGGGGCTTGGTAAGTAACTTTCCCCGTTATGGGGGAAGTCATTTCCTGGAGGAAGTTAATTTCTATGTTTTTATGTCAACCAAACAACAAGAGAATTTACACTTCATGTGTTAGTTGTATGTCAATCAAACAAGATTGTATTGTACACTCTTTATTTTCTCCTGAAAAAAAAATACATGATGGCCACTATACTTGAAACATTTCTTGTCCTCTCTATCATTTGTAGAAACATCTTGAAGGGACAGAGAGAGTATAATTATTCCTAGTAATAATAATAAAAAATGCTCATCTGAAATCGATGAAGGAATTATTTATTGCTAATTATTTAAAATTTTCACTTACATACCGAATATGGGTGTATGATACCGTGTATACCAAGAACAAAATATCCATTTGGATAACTAGTGCCACGCACTCACCAGTCACCCTTGATTAGGTTGTGTTCCAAGTAACCGTTGATAACTGAGTTTGAGACCCTGCTTAAAAACAGAAAATCTGAGGACATACTAGAATTTGGTAATTGCCTAACAAAATAATGACACGAGTAATGTGTTTTTGTTGCATAATGATATTATTGATAATTGATATGACAAGAGCAATGTGTTTGGACTAGAGAAACATGAAGACACGCCAAAAAAGAGGACTCAAAACTAGTACTGGGGTATCCTCCGACCTCGGCAACCTCGAAAATATCCGTTGGTCTCTAACTTGTGGCATAATCTACTGCCATGCATGATTCTCCTATAAGTGACCAGACTTGCTAGTTTGCTAGATTTACAAGTCATCAGGTACGATCCTCACTTGATTCTGATTCGCTGTGAATTATGTTAGTCTATGCAATGCAAACCAATCCCACTCTGCTTTCCCCGAAAGCCACACCAATTCCACTTAGACCAGGCAAACGGCTCGGGACTCGGGAGGCTTGGGTTCGGGTCGTGTCGAATACAGTAGGGTTAAATACTAGTCAATATCGGATTTAACAAATATTGTCTCATAATTTTTGGATTCGGGTCATTTCAGTCTCAGGTCAAAACGGGTCAGGTCATTTCGGGTTTGAACATTTTCAGTCAAATTTAAACGAATCTGTAGCGGGTCGGTTATCGGATCGGGTCAGTTTTTACCAGCTCTAATTCCATTGCAATAACGGTACCCGGCCATCAGCTTAAACTTTTGATTGAATTGGTTCCAAAATAACTAGTACAAATTCATTTATTTGAGAAATTATAAATCGTTTAAGTGCTCATCAAAAGACTTTGTCACTTGAACGGTTGAACCTCTGAGCTTGGTATCACAAGTTTTGTCTAGTGGTTTGTATTGAAGCATGGAAACATTGGATTTACCCAACCTCCCTTGCCAATTTGACATATAAATATCTAATTCTACATCTTTGTGCCTCTTATGAACCAAACAATTGTTTAAGAATTGGTCGTGAAAAAGACTACTATAGTTTGGCTGAATTGAATTATTTCGGACGCTTCGCTTGCTCCAACATCAATGACCTCCAAAGACTTTATCTTAGGACTCTAATCTACTAATATGAAACTTCTAATCAGAAATAAGGTGAATTGAATTTTGCCTTTTATGACTTTGTCACTCATTCAAAACTCCTCAATGTAAGGATCGTATGGAACATACAACGTGATCTTTCGATAAAACATAAATCATCTCAAACATATTTTGAAGTCAATAATTATTATGAAGTCTATAAACTCTGAGTTATATTCAACTGAACTTAAATGAACTTGATGTATATAACAGCTTGCATGATAGATTCTACATATATAAGCACTACTTGAGTCTTACGAATCAACACAAACATATCCATCATTGAACTCTATAAAATACAACAATTGGTCATACTAAGAAAAACTTACAAGCTTGAATAATTTTATCCTTGAACTCTACAAATTAAATCAACACTAGTTTGCATACAACTAAATTAAGCAAGTTATTACTCTCATTTACAACATTATTATTACATGCCCAAAAACTTTTCCAAAAAACTTGTTATTTGTTGGGCAAAATTACATATATACTCAACATTAGTTTTATATTGGTCATTAAATATTTACTTATTTATTGAGGTAATTAGGGAAAGTGTGTTCAAGTCCTTGTGCAAGGGACGTTCGCTTAACAAACCGTCCTTTCAAGCGCGGCCTTTTCTCAGCGTTCAATTTCCTAACTTCATACCTTATCTTCTTTGAGAACAATCTTGTTCGTCTCTTTTCTCTATATCTTGATACTCTTGCCTCTCTGTCCCCATCTCCACCGTCCACGTGTCCTCTTCCTCCCATCATCATTTCCCCACCTTGATGGAGAGCTCCATTAGGCCCTACAACTCCCTGCCAAATTTCATAAAAGAGACAATTATTTTCCTTTCTATCAAGGCATTGACTAAGAGATTTTTTTTTCCAACAAATTTTGTGTGAAACCGCTATATGATAAACACAAATTTTTTTATAAAACGGTCTTTTCATAATTTTTGGTGAGACGAGGATTATTTTTCAATAGAATAAGAGTCACTACTAATCATAAGTGACCCCCACATGTCTAAATAGTGATCTTGTTATTTTGTGAGTTGGTCAAACACAAGACTTAATGCATTATTGAGAAACTGTTTATACAATTTTACATAAAACGCAAACCTGTTGATTTGTCTCATCCTAAAACAAAGGATTCTTATTGTTACTGGACCTTCACTGTTTTGTCTTTCATAAATCAAAAAACAAAATAAATTAAAGACTATGTTTCCATTTTAGAAAGTAATAATGATTATAAAAATAAATTGTCCCTACTGCTAGAATCTAAATTTCTGAACTTGTGTGATATAGTTTAATTTGATTTACTGTTTTATCCTAATTTGATGAACTTGAAACTCAAATGAAGTAAACATAATGGCCATGGAAATGGCAATGCATGTATAAAAAACTAACAACTCCAACTCCAACTCCAACTCCAACTTCAACCTAGCTGAGAGAGCAATCTTACTATCTATGAATATATAGGTTAATTAATAACACAAAAACTTGTATAAGCCGATCTCAAGGTAAGACCATTCATACAAATTGCTGTCATGCTTAGTTATAAAAATGGCCTCACCTTAATGCAACATTATCATAAGAGACTTATTGAATTAATAATTGTCCTCTTTCTTTCTTTCCGTTTATTTATTCTGTGGTGATTCTCTAAATATAAATTTATGAACATTAGATATAGACTAATATCTAAATCACAATAATGCAATTGAATTTTTTTTTGAGAATAATGCAATTGAATTGAGGGAGAGAATAAGAGGGAGTAGAGGTATACCATGCAATTGGGCCAGCCATCATGGTCAGGATCGAACTCCGGCGGGCGTCCACTGGTCCACGGTGATGAACCAGCCCATGCATTAATAACCTCCTCATAATTTAGCCTAAGAAATATTTTCCTTTTCTTTTTTGCCCCCATTTTATTATTATTATTACTCTCCCTCTCTTCTTGATCCTCAATCTCCATACACATTCTTTTCTTCTCTTCATTTTCTTCTCCTTCTACCCCCATCATTTGATCATACTGACCATAATTCACCTCAAAATTCAGTATCTCACTAGCTGCATCGGTCGACCAATCGAATACATGGTCGCAATCCGCCATGTTATCATCTTCAATTTTTACTCCCCACTTCCCTAGGGCGGCTCCTCCATCATCCTCTTCCTCATCCTCGACTTTGAGTAAGCTCTCGACATTATTTTTTATGTCTTTGTTATTAGTTAGGGGTAAAGTTGCGTACATCTGATCCTCCTCGTCGAGTTCTTGCTCTAGCAAGCTCTCAACATCAGCTGCAAACTCGGCGAGGTCATGATCATCTTCCCTAGGGATAAACCCGGGTAAGTTATCCCACTCATTTGGACCATCTTCTTCACCTTCAAAACCAATCAACGAGATGTTGAAATCGTCGTCATTAACGATGTTCGAGTTATGAAACTCGTTATCGAGTTCTACCTCAAATGGATCGAATGTAGGAACACTAAAAATGTTCATTTGTTCTTCATTCTCTTCTTCAATTGACCCTTCATCGCCACTAATCTCGGGGACAATAGGCATCATTTGAGAAATATTATTCGACTTATTGGCACGTTTATTCCGACGGGGAGTTCGGGGCTTCTTCGTGAAGCCCTGGTGCCATGTTGGCCTAGAATCATGATCTGTATGATGAGTTTTGTCGTCGGGGACCGGCTTGAACGATGCAGATTCAAGCCGGACACGTTTGTGCCTGCCTGCGAGCTCGTTGGCCGAGTGGACCGACGAGTCGCAGGCATGGCAAAGGAAAGCATCATCCGCTGGGCAGAACCACCTCGCACGCCTCTTTAGACAGCTTTCGCACGCCCGTGCTGTTTTACCGCCTATGGCGTTTGCTGTCGTTGATTTCTTTTGGATGATCATGTTGATTTTGGTGAAGTGAGTTTAATTTAATTTGCCAATTGGTTATGGATGGTATTGGGAGCTAAGTCACTTCAAAAACACCAAGAGGTAAGGATGAATGAAACAGCTGTGGAAAAAAGAAAGCGTTAATATTTGAGTATTTATTAGGGCCAAAGGAAAGACAAGTGATGAACAATAATTATTGTATTTTTGAGGGGTCCCTTGATTTTAACTCAAGCACAAATGTAACTTCTATTTGATTTGGACATGCTCTAAGAAAATACTACTTGGTCTATACGAGTATATTAATATTATAGTAATATAATGTGTGTTCTTTTTCACTAAATTAAATTGAACTAAATTCTATTGAATTGGTCAGATTTAACCTGCATTATTGAACTGAATAGTAATATGTGAGAGAGAAAAAATAGATTATTGAACTGATAATCATTAAACTGAACTTTATTTGCCTAAAGGTCAAGGGTTCAAGACTTGCTCGAAACATCTCATCTGGTCTGCCTCAGTGTGTGGGACTGTTGAGTCATCTCGCGAATAATTCTCATACAATGGCCTAGAGATGAGTCCGTATAAGTCGGTAAGGACTTCCATTTATAAACCTTTTGCCAATCATCAAACTGAACTGAAACAATTATAAAATAAGTGGAAAAAAACACATATAATAAAATGATGCACTTGTGTTAGTTGTGTATGCAGATAAAAGTTTCACCATCTATGAACTGCTAAGCACAAGCTAAGGTTTAGCCGTTAAGGCCCATGCAATTTTTGTTATTTTCTAATGGACAAGGATTTGCACTTTTGGGGCCCCACCAAGGAGACGTTTCTGAGAGCTGATTGGCTGAAGCCATAAGGGGTAATCTTATTTTCTACATTTTGATTGGATACTTGATCAATTAACGGATTCCTTGTGGGACCCATTACTAAGATAGGGCATATAACTCCCAAGTGTCAAACACCTTCGAGTAGGACTTTTAATGTTGAGTTTGTCTCTTTGTTTGAATCATTCTTTGTGGACTTTAATAAAACCTTTAATTTTTTGATTTTAATTTTACTAATTTTATTCAATCTTGTTTTTTTAAGGTCCCCGACTTTGATTGTGGTCCTGTGTTTGTTATGTGGATTTTCTACAAGACGTTTCTTTCAATACCAATTGCCCCTTCTTTTGAATTCTTAGCTTTGATTTACAGGTTTTGTAAGTTGAGATGATTATGAGCCATGCCATGTTCTTTGGTTCTGTTAGGAAGTGTATTTTAGTGTAAGTGGGGAGTGTGAATACAATTGTTGTGACAATTCAGGGGAGGGAAAATGTGTGTTGTCTGCGTAGTTTAGTAAGTTCTCATGTTAGTAATTGGAACACGTAGAATGCTTTACATGCACTAATAAAACAGGGGACTTAGAGCTCATCCCACTGTAAAAGTAAATAAAAACAATACCAAAAAAAAAAAAAGTTGGTTAGGGGTGAGATTTAGAAGTGTGGTCGCAGTGGCGCAACCAGAAATCAAGTTAAGTGGTGGATTATCCTTTGTAATATATAGGGCAATTCTTAAATATTATATTGAAAAAATTTACTACATGCGGTCCACGAAAATCTTGACGTTTGAAGAATAACACAAATATTAAGGAAAACACATTTAAGCACAAAAATTTCCAACTTCACCCTTAAAAAAGCACATGAGGTGTTAAGAGAGAGAAAATAGTAATATTTTAGTGGGTATTTATTGCTTTCCTTACTTTTGTATTACTTTCCTTACTTTTGTAACTAGTAGAGAGAGAGTGGTGAAAATAGGCACACGGGGGTGAGAAGGTGGGAGGGGTAAAATAGTAAAGGGTTCTTAAAACACTGTTATTTAAGAAAACATAAAGATTTTCATGGTCCAAACATAAGAGAAAAGTGTAAAGATTTCCGTGGACCGAAGGGAGTATTTTATAAAGGACTTTTTTTAAAAAAAAAAGCTCAAGCGTACCAAGTATGGGGTCATTTGTACACTCAATTTTTATCAAGTTCGATAAGGGTTGGATTGGATTCGATGGAGGTTCGTTCTTACAAAAAGAAAAGTTACTACACTTAATTTTGAGGTTCATACTAGTTTTTGTCCCGGGCGATGCCCTGATTTAGTTTTTTAATATGTTGTCTATTCTTTTAGGTGTTATAGTTGGTGTCTTAATTACACAGATGTTATACTCATTTAATCAATGACCTTTTCTCTTCTGTTTTTTTAAAGGAAGTAAGTAAATGTTCTAATTAAAGAAGTTTTGATACTCAATTATCTATTTTGGTGACAATTTAGCTAACAATTTAATCATACAATGAAAGCAACGAATGACATAACAACACATGACAATGCAATGGTGATATTAAGACCACATGACAAACATAACAAATACCTCGTAGAAGTGCCACATGGCTAGGAGAATTTGTGTAGTGTATATGTTTTATAACTTCTACCGAACATTATAGAGTCAAATATAGGACATATGTATCTCATTTTGAAGTATTTTCCGAACCTGATCTAATGAAGTAAGAATTATAATTTATATAGTTGGCAAGTTGCGTAACAAAAGTTACTTGATTTTATAACTTGAACGATATAATTTATTATATCGTTTTGTATTTATTAAGTGAAATAAATGCTTGACACACTTGCATGAGCGGGTTACGTGGTGGCTTACTTGTCATTACCATACGAATTTTGAGACTTACGTGGCATCCCATGTGTCAATCTCGAATGTGCCACGTGGTATGTTTTAGGAGGGTTGCACTGTCTTTTAATAGTAAGGTAAGATTTTCCCATGAAAAATTTATCTTTTTGAATTTGAGCTCATATTTTGTGGTGATAGTGCGAAGTAAGTAGTAAGGGCCTGTTCTCCTCAACTTCCTCCTGAAGTATTCTATTCAGTAAAATTAAGTTCATTTCAGTAAAATTCAATTCTGTTCAGTAAAAATAAGTTTAGTTCAGAAAAATTCAGTAGAGCTTGGTAAACCAAAGAACAAATTTACTCTTTAAAATTGTAGATTCAGTAAAAATAAGTTCAGTTCAGAAAAATTCAGTTCAGTTCAGTTCAGTATTGTGCAGATAAGTTCAGTAAAAATAAGGTGAAGAGAACAGGCCCTAAGTACCAAGCATAGTGACAATTGGGCAATAGGGGGGGGGGGTGTTTGTCAAGTTGGTTTTGGTTCACATTATTACTAGTCGAGTTAATGGGTCATTGTACGAGCACAGAATTCGTATTTAGTAGAGTCGAGTAATCAAATGGATTTCGGGTTTTAAATTGACTCTTTTTTGATCAATTAGTTAGGGAATTTATGAACTCGAGTTCAGGATTGTGTTTCCTATCAAGTCTGTTAAACTCAAAGACGTCAAGATCAAAGCTTGACAAGTTAAGATTATATTGTACAAAATGCTTTGATATTATTGGAACTTAAGTTACTCAAATTAAATCTATAGATTATAAGTTTTTTGTATTCACTTTTGATACGGTAAATCTATGGATTATAAGGTTTTGTATAAATATTCGAAAATTTTCGTGTTGGGCCTTTCGAATGATCAAAAAGTGAATTATATCCTTCAATTTTAGTTTTTTTGGGGCCCGATTGAGATTCTTATCCGAACTTTTTTGGTGGTTTATTGTGACTCATGATGGAGCCTTGTGTCCCCAATACGCCATCCGAATCCACGAACTCAGTAATCACCATGGTTACTGTGTTTCGACCTTAAGAGTAGGTGTCTAGTAAAATGGCTCTCCAAACTTAATTGATGTGCGCTCGATAACTGATCTCGCGGACCTCCCATGCCCCCTATGGATGTCTCGTGGGATATGATGCAAAAAAAAAAAAAAAAGACTTTCGTTTCGAGCCCTCCAAAAACCCAAAAAAATGGGGATTATAACCTTCACTTTTTGGCTTTTCGGGTCCAGTTGAAATTTTTGACCAAAATTTTTTGGGGGGTCTATTTTCAACCAGGACGCCGCCCCCCCCCCCGGTGTCCCAAGTAACCGATCAGAATCCCCAAACTCCGTATTCACCCATGGTTAAGGTGTTTCGGCCCTTAGAGTGGGTATCCAATAAAATGATCGTGCAAACTTAATATGCGTCCGATAATTGACATCGGGGCCTCCCATGTCCCCTAGGGTGACCCATGCGATATGGTGCGAAAAAAACAACTTTCATTCCGAGACCTCCGAAAACCCAAAAAAACGTGGATTATAGCCTTCAATTTTCAGCTTTCTGAGGCTGATTGAGATTTTTGCCCAAACTTTTCCGGGGGGTCTATTGTGACGCAGATTTTCCCCTCGTGCCCTTAGTAAGCCATCAGAATTCCTGAACTCCATATTCACTCAAGGTTACAGTGTTCCGATCCTTAAAGTGGGTGAACAGTAAAACAGTCCTCCAAACTTAATATGCGCCCGATAACTGACCTCGGGAACTTCTCATGTCCCCTAAGGGTATTACGTGCAATATGGGGCTAAAAAAAGAGCTTTTATTCCGAGGCCTCCGAAACCCCGAAAAACGTGGATATATCTTAAGTATTCGGCTTTCAGGTCGCGAATGAAATTTTTGCCCAATCTTTTATGTGGGGTCTGATTTGACCCAAAACGGTCACCTGTGCCCATAGTAAGCCATCCGAATTCCTGAATTCCGTATTCACCCATGGTTACAGTAGTGTTTTGACCCTTAAAGTGGGTGTACAGTAATATGGTTGTCCAAACTTTATATGGGCCAGATAACTGACATCAGGGGCTTCCCATGTCCCCTAGGGATAACCCATGCGATATGGTGCGAAAAAAACAACTTTCATTTTCGGGCCTCCGAAAGTCTCATAAACGTGGATTATAGCTTTCGGTTTTTGGCTTCCAGGGTGCGGTTGAGATTTTTGCCCGAACTTTTTCAGATGACCTATTGTGGCCCAGGACGGCCCCCCGTGCCCCTAGTAAAGCCATTTGAATCCCTAAACTTCGTATACACCAATGGTTATGGTGTTCAAACCTTTAGAGTGTGTGTCTGGAAAATTGGGCGTACAAGCTTAATATACGTCCCGATCCTTACCTGGGCGACCTCTCATGTCCCCTAGGAGTCTCTCGTGTGATATGGTGTAAAAATAAAAACAACTTTTGTTCCGTATCTTCCAGAAGCCTCAAAAAGCGTGAATTATAGACTTCAATTTTTTATTTCTTGGGGCCCGTTTGAGATTTTTGCCTAAACTTTTGAGGGTCTATTGTGGACTAAGGACAGTTCCCCATGCCCCCTAGTAATCCATTTGCATCATCAAACTTCGTATTCTCCCATGATTTTGGTGTTTCGACCCTTAGAGTGGGTGGCTAGTAAAATGAATGTCAACTCTAATAGACGTCTGATAACTGAAATCAGGTGCCTCTCATGTCCCCTAGGGGTGTCTTGTGCGATATGGTGTCCAAAAAATAGCTTTCGTTTCGTGGCCCCCGGAAGCCCCAAAAAATGTGGATACCTTCAATTTTTGGCTTCCTAGGGCTCGTATGTAATTTTTGCCTAAAATTCTTCGAGTTGTCTATTATGACCCAAGATGGCCCCCCGTATCCCCGGTAAGCCTTTATGGTCCCCAAACTTCGTATTTATCCATGATTTTGGTGTTTGTCTCTCTAAAGTTGGTGTCTAGTAAAACAATGGTAGAAGCCTAAAAGTGAGCCGATAACCGGACCTGAGTCCTTCCATGCCCCTTTCGAATATCTCGTGAAAAATGATGTAAAAATAACGGCGTTCGTTTGGGGGGCTCGGAGACCTAAAAATGTGAATTATAGCATTAAATTTTCCCCTTTTCACAGTTCGGTTGAGATTGTTGTCCAAACTTCTACAAAGGATTTATTGTGATACAAGGCGACCCCCAATACGAACAGTAGGTTATCCATATCCTCGAATTTTGAATTCATACACCTATGACATGTACTCTTAGACAAGGCCTTGGGACATGGTACAGGGTCGCGATGACAAAGGACATGGGATGTCGATCAGCGGGAGGTACAAGGTAACTAGAGCTATTTTTCATGTGATAACTAGAGCTATTTTTCATGGTACAGGGTCGCAGTGGGACTGATGAGTGAGTAACTAGAGCTATTTTTCATGTGATAAACGCACTCATTTGATTGGTTTCATGGTAATTATATCATTTCTTTGTGAGATTTTATGATTATTGTGATGAAGATGACTACTTGGTGTATGTTTGTGTTTTGATATTTTTAGGTCATTTTGAGACCCCGAGGCTTGGTAGAGACTTTGGAGATGATTTGGAGTCGCAATCGTCAAAGAAGAAGTCAAGGAAAATGCTTTAGAGAAAGCCAAGCAAGAAAAGAAGTGCAAAAACGAAGTTCTAGGCAAAATTTCACTTGCACGACCATGCGAGTTTGAAGGGTAAACCTTGCATGACCAAGCAAGTAAGTCAGTGAGCTCAAAAAGGGTTGCACGACCATGCCACTTTCCTTCATATTTTCCGCACGACCATGCAACCTGCCGGAAATTGAGATTTCAACTCGTGACCTTTGTCATTCCTTTGGCTTTTCACTTGGATCCGACTAGAGACATTTTGGGGATTATAAAAGGAGAGAGAACTCATCTATTTCATCATCTCTTAGCACCCCATATTCTCTCTCAAACTTTTATGCTTTTTTAGATTAGAATCAAACTCTAGTTTATTATTGCAATTTGAAGATTGGAATTATTCTTTCAAGCTTTGTTCAAGTTCTTGGGTATTATCAATTGAAGCACTTTTGGGTATTTCTTATCCCTACTTTCTCTTCACATCTCTCTATTTCTTTTAGATTAATTTCAGTTTAGTTTATGATTGTTCTTGAATTGTTGTTCATTCATGTTTAATTTAGTTTTCTTTGTTTGCTTATTGTTCTTGAATAGTATGAGTAGCTAATTTCCCTTTATCTTGGGTTGATGTAGCTTGATTGAATTGCTTGATGTTTAATTAGATAATTGGAAACTAGCATGTCGTTAGAGTGTTGCACAATGATTGATTGTTTGCTTATTGTTTATCCTTGGTGATTAATTTAAATTCGAGAGAAGAATCTTGATCGCCCGAACTCAATCTTTCATCAAGTTTGCCTAACCACGAGAGTAGGTTAGAATTACTTGGGGCTTTTTGGATAGAATTAGGTTCTTCATGTTCTTGATATTTGGTTGACTCCATGAGAATAGGTAGTCGAGTTTTATATTGAGTTTCGCTTTTGATTCTTTGAGAGAAGGTTTTAGGTTCTTTGTCCGTCCTTGCAACATTCGACATGACATGCTAGTTGAAGTTTATTTATCCGCATCAAGTAGTTTAATTGAGTGCAATCAACCCTAGGTTCTTTAATCTTACTATTTTCTCATCATTGTTAGCGATTTAATTCTTTGCTAGATTCACCAAAAATCCGCTTTTAATTTCTTAGCTTGTTAAATTTAAGAAACCTTAGTACTTGGAATCGAGAGCTCCCTGTGGATACGATATTTTATTACGACGATATACCCGTGCACTTGCGGGCCTGTCAAGTTTTTGGCGTCGTTGCCGGGGAGCTTGGCGCATTCCAATATTAGAAGTTTTTTGAATTGTCTAGACTAGGCACTTATGTCTTGCTTGTGTTGATTTTGTTCATGTCATCTTCTTCGTATCATGGGTGTTATGGTGATTATCACTCAAATTCATATGTCTATGCTTGTGATAACTATATGAATGCGAATGAATATGATTTGCCTAATGCTTATTATGATTGGAATGAGTGTGTTGGTTATAATGCTAATGGATATCAATTTGATCAACGCTATGAAGCTGGCCAATATGACCCTTGTTTCGATAACCACAATCTTGGTAATTTTGGTTATCCTCAATCTTTATTCCAAGAAGAGCAAACTCTATTGCCCCCTCATCTAGCAAATTCAAAACTGAAAACCCTCTTTGAGCAATTCGTCGTGATGCAACAAAAGGTCAATGAGGAACAACAAAAACTGCTTGAGCAATTGTGCTCTAAAGCTGATTCGGTTGCCTCTCACATGGCGATGATGGAGACCCAACTCAATCTCATGGATAGCTCATCTTCAGCTAAGCCTTGCATTGAGGAAGAACTTGTTGACAATTTGGTAGAGAATGAGTTCTCTAATATTGAGAACTATGATTTACTTGCCCTCGAATCCATAAGCATGCCAATTTCAATAATTGTGCATCCTCATATTAAACCCCCTCCCGATAACTCGCTTAGATATGCATATGTGAAACCCAATAATGTATTAGAGATTCATGATTCTTGTATGCACCGGGTTTATGAGCATATCATAAGTGACAAGTCTAACGGGATTTATGGGGAGAATCGTGAGTTTATTGTGTGGGAAGCTTCATCTTGCCATTTTGATTTTTCAAGGGCGTTTGACAAGTTCAAGAGGTCATTAATTATTTACTATTTTCTTGCGATAATGATCTCTTAGTTGTGTCTTTTTGAGATGTGTGCAAGTATCTTTGACAAATCGCTTAGGGCATTAACCTTCTATGATAATCAATCAAAGAGAGGGTGGTCACCAAGAAAAGGACCAAGACCACCACTAGATCAAACAATTTGATGGACTCTTTTCAATGAGGATTGAGATGGGTGCAATGAATTCTAGTTGAGTCCTTGGCACGAGACGTAGAAACACTACTTGGATTTCCTTCTGCCGCAAGATGTGGATCCCTATTCCCCTCTTTCGAATAGGGGCCTCGTGAGTTCTCTCTTATCCCTTCCCCTCTCCGTTGTTGTCTTTTCTCACATTGAGGACAATGTTCGTTTCAAGCTTGGGGGAGGGAATTTTGATGATGTTTTGTGAAATGTGAATTGCATTGCATATAGTTTTTTATTTTATTTTTTGCATCTTTAGATTAGTTTTTCTTTTTTTATTTCTTTCTTTTATTTTTGTTTGTTTTGCATATAGTTTAGGTTTTAATTTCGCATGCATATAAAACAAAAAATCCAAAAAAATAGAAAAAAGAAAAATCCAAAAAAAAAAACGTGTGAGATGTGATCCTTCGATGATGATTCTTGTTTTATTGTGAAAATCGAGAGGATTGACCCTTGTTCTTGTGGCAATGTGATTGACCCTATGTTTTACATAGCATGATTGTTGTTGCGATTCATGGTTTGTGGCATGTATGATGAACACTCTTGAATGTTGTATAGTTGAGTTGGATAGACCATATTGACTCGTGAGTTTTGAGCTTTGAAGACCGTGCATCACTACGGTCTATTGTGTTTTTCATGTGTGAAACTCTCTCTTAGTCATTGGTTTCTAGAACTCACCTTGGGTAGAAGCTTCTTAACCTCTCCGGAGAGAATTCATTTCTCTTTTCTCTATTGAGTCCGCACTTGACATTGATTGAACGAGTATGATTGAGGCATTCTTTGAATTTTTAGCTCACTTAGCCAAATAAGCCTACCCTTGGCGATTTATCCCTTTGTGAACCACTTTGAGCTTTGCCTATACTTTGCTTTCACCCGCATTACAAGCCTTTTGAACGGAAAAACCATGTTTACCCTTTCGTCATGAGACTTGTGGAGTAGGGATTAGCTTTGGAGTTTATGGTACATTTCACAATGTGTAACTCCGTGGTTTGTGTAAGCTCTTGAAAGAATGGTTGAAATTCAAAGTTTGGTTCCGAAAAAAAAAAAATCAGAAAAAGTTCAAAAAAAAGAAAAAAAAAGGAAAAAAAAGGAAATGAAAAATAAGAGAATACAAAGGTTGAACTCTTGAAAGTTGTGCTTGAATGAGGAGTATTTCAATAGAGTTTGGTGAAATTGGTTAGATGTTGGTTTTTGTTAGTCGGAATTCCGCATTGTTTACCTTATGGCCATGAGGTGAATTAATGATTTTTGCTCCACTAGTTTCATGACATCGTTAGCCAACTATCCGAACGAATTTGTCCTACCCTTCACCCTTAAGCCTACGTTACAACCTATGAAAGTCCTCTTGACTCGTTTATATCAATTGTCTTTAGCGGAGGAGATGTGAGACGATAGATGAGCATATGGTAAACCATGACTTTTGAGATGAGTATTGAGAGAAACCCACTTTGATTGTCAATTTTAAACACTTGAGTGTGAGTGTCACTTACCTAAAGTGAGGGTCTTTCTACTTTGCTATGCTACATTCGAGAGTGGGTCTTGTAGTATGATTTGGATGTTGTGGATCGCAACTACATGATGTGCTATGTGAATTCGAACGGCTTTGTCATTATTGAACTTGACTTGGGTTGATTCTTTTGGACTTCATGTTGCTTTTGAAACTTGGTTTGAGAAGGTGATCTCTTGTTCTTTGTTCCCCGTTTCCCCTGTTTTGGCGTGTTTTGCTTGGGGACAAGCAAAGACTTAAGCTTGGGGGAGTTTGATGAGTGCGTAACTAGAGCTATTTTCCATGTGATAAACGCACTCATTTGATTGGTTTCATGGTAATTATATCATTTCTTTGTGAGATTTTATGATTATTGTGATAAAGATGACTACTTGGTGTATGTTGTGTTTTGATGTGTTTTTAGGTCATTTTGAGACCCCGAGGCTAGGTAGAGACTTTGGAGATGATTTGGAGTCGCAATCGTCAAAGAAGAAGTCAAGGAAAATGCTTTATAGAAAGCCAAGCAAGAAAAGAAGTGCAAAAATGAAGTTCTAGGCAAAATTTCACTTGCATGACCATGCGAGTTTGAAGGGTAAACCTTGCATGACCATGCAAGTAAGTCAGTGAGCTCAAGAAAGGTTGCACGACCATGCAACTTTCCTTCATACTTTCCGCACGACCATGCAACCTGTCGGAAATCGAGATTTCAACTCGTGACCTTTGCCATTCCTTTGGCTTTTCATTTGGATCCGGCTAGAGACATTTTGGGGGTTATAAAAGGAGAGAGAACTCATCTATTTCATCATCTCTTAGCACCCCATATTCTCTCTCAAACTTTTATGCTTTTTTAGATTAGAATCAAACTCTAGTTTATTATTGCAATTTGAAGATTGGAATTGTTCTTTTCAAGCTTTGTTCAAATTCTTGGGTATTATCAATTGAAGCACTTTTGGGTATTTCTTATCCCTACTTTCTCTTCCCATCTCTCTATTTCTTTTAGATTAATTTCACTTTAGTTTATGATTGTTCTTGAATTGTTGTTCATTCATGTTTAATTTAGTTTTCTTTGTTTGCTTATTGTTCTTGAATAGTATGAGTAGCTAATTTGCCTTTATCTAGGGTTGATGTAGCTTGATTGAATTGCTTGATGTTTAATTAGATAATTGGAAACTAGCATGTCGTTAGAGTGTTGCACAATGATTGATTGTTTGCTTATTGTTTATCCTTGGTGATTAATTTAAATTCGAGAGAAGAATCTTGATCGCCCGAACTCAATCTTTCATCAAGTTTGCCTAACCACGAGAGTAGGTTAGAATTACTTGGGGCTTTTTGGATAGAATTATGTTCTTCATGTTCTTGATATTTGCTTGACTCCATGAGAATAGGTAGTCGAGTTTTATATTGAGTTTCGCCTTTGATTCTTCAAGAGAAGGTTTTAGGTTCTTTGTCCGTCCTTGCAACATTCGACATGACATGCTAGTTGAAGTTTATTTATCCGCATCAAGTATTTTAATTGAGTGCAATCAACTCTTTAATCTTGCTATTTTCTCATCATTGTTAGCGATTTAGTTCTTTGCTAGATTCACCAAAAATCCGCTTTTAATTGCTTAGCTTGTTAAATTTAAGAAATCTTAGTACTTGGAATCGAAAGCTCCCTGTGGATACGATATTTTATTACGACGATACACCCGTGCACTTGAGGGCCTATCAGGGACATGGGACACATTCGCTAGGACAAGGGGCATGAGACACATGCGCTTGGCATGGGCGCTCTATCTTCCATTTAGGTCGGAATGGAATTTTGTTATCGCAAGGGGCTTTGCCTTCACCAATCGACTTCTCCTTTTATTTATCACTTCATGCTTCCACCCATACAGTTTGTTGGTCTTTTGTGTCCCTTGTCTCGTTTCCCTAACCCTGCATTGATCTGTCATAGTAAGAGTTGCAGATTTGAGAGAGGATGGAGACGAATCGGAGCAACTAGGGCTGAATATAATCTCAGTCGATAGTGATGAAGTTAGGTGCCTTATCTCTCTCTCCCTCCCTCTCTGTGTGTGTGCGCGCGCGCGTGCGTGCGTGCGTGCGTGCGTGCGTATGTGTGTGAAGTAAGCTCGACTTCATGACTGTTAGAAATCATAATAGGTTAAACATACATAAACGCTGCTTTAATATATAGTAATAAGTGTAAAAATTAAACAAAAGAAAAACCCTAAAACTAATGCATCACATGAAGTGTCAAACTAACTATGCATTAAACTATACTTATAAGAATGAATATAGGCATCCGAAACAAGTTAAAATAGCCAAGTAAAGCTCGAAGTTAGCTTGTCCATAGGAGATCAATGCATGGCTAGAATAACGCTCTAAGCCTTGCTCTCCTTGTTGAGTAGATGAGACAATAAGTTCATTTGTAGATGGAGATGACGGTCCACATGAATTAGATGAGATGTTCGGGTGTTGCCATGGTAAATTGGGGGAAGTAGCAAAGCCACTATTATTTACACCTGCAATAACATACAAGAACAATTCCATTATTTAGTAACTAATTAGAAAATTAAATTGGAAATTTCGTGTATAATTTTAATATTTTTTTTTGTTTTACCTGAGCACTGAATGTGAGACTTCACCAAGCTGTATGCATTTACCAAAAGAAAGATGAGTTAATGGCCAACATAACATAACTAGAAACCATTAATTATTTTATTGTAAAATACATAGGTTAATATAGTACTGAAAAAGAAAGTGTAAAGATTTTCATAAACCAGAGAAAGTATGTTACCTTTTAAAAATTTTGTCACCGGAGGCGCCACGATAAACGCAATTGGTGACATTGCAACCACTTGTAGTAGGCGTTTCATATACTTGGCCAATTGATAAATCAGAATCCTTACATTGCAAATGAGAACAAGAAGTCCCAATTCCAGAAGTCAAACACTGCAAACTGACGATGCGAATTCCCCAAGCATCAAAGGATATATTATTAGTCACACGTACGTACATTCTATTTCAGTTAATTGAATAAATTAAAGGCAAAGGTTTATGAGTATATATGTCTAAGTTGTGCTTACTTGATGTCTTTTGGTCCACAGCTACAAACAATACAGTCATTTGCGCGTAGGGCATATGTATTATTAGGGATGATTAGAGTATCATTGTGCCAATCTAGATTTGCAGATGAACACGCTGCAAATAAACAGAGAGAATCCATTGACGTAAATATTTAAGTTCTTATAATAATGATGCGTTCGATCATTAAAACAAAACTATTAAATATGCAACAATCTTGATCATGAGTGAAAGACTAGACAAAAATTGAAACTTTAGTTTTAATTTCAATAAAGTCATAAATTTTAACAAATTGGGTCTTAATCCAAATGAGCACATATAAAACAACTGAGGATTCAACTCAAAACCAGTTGATAATGGGCGGAGTAACTCACTAAAGAGGCAGATCCACCCGACTACATATAATAATTAATAGTTTTCGGAAGTAAAATTAAGTTACCAACCTGGCAATGGGATCGCCAATATATCCCCTGGATCAACATTAAGTTGAGCAAGTTCATTAACACTCTGCAACTCATGGATTGTAGTCCCATATTTAGTTGCAATGCTACTTAGCTGCTCTCCTTTTTGCACCACATATGACATATACACATAAGGCAACCCATTATTAGTATTACCAAAACAAGTGCATGGCAAAGGAACCATTATCTTACGTCCATCAATAAACCCTTTAATCTTGCTATTAACACTTCGCATTTGCTCACCACTAATCAACCCTCCAAACCCATCGGATATGGAATCAAGGGTATCCGGTGCACGAATCGTGTAGGTAACTGGAGCTCGCCTGATGCCACTAATACACGAACACGACACGGGCACCTTAATGGTTGAGCCCTTAGAGTAAATTTGGTTGCCTGGCCATGGTTGTGTTGGGTCAAGTGAGTTGGAGCCTAAGAGGGATGAGATGTTGACCTGGAAACGAAAGGCGATATCGGATAGACTCAAATCCCATGGGAGAACGTAGGAGAGGAGGGAAAAACATGAGTATGAGGCTTTGCATGGTTCAATTACTGATTTTGCTTGTGAAATTGGTAGAGGGATTAAGAAGATGAAGAAATTAGGAAGAAGTATTAAGAGAAGGAATATAAAAGGTTGAAGCTTTGGTTGTTGTGGCATGTTTGGGTTAGTTGTTTATTGTACGTATGGGCTCACTGAATTTGGATTGATAGAACTAGCTAATTGGTAAGCTTATTAAGTCTTACGGGACCCAACATTGGCAACATAGTTGGAGTAATTTATAGATGTCATCTAACTCCAGCCAAGCAGCTACCGAAGGTCCAAAGTTATTAATAAGGATGTTTGAAGGAGTTAGTACTTGCTATTATTGATGTGCACTATAAATTAGATCACACCAACAACACATGCATGATGGCTGTTATTTTCCGTTTAAAGGAAAATGTTTGAACCAACATAACTTTGGTTCACAACTGGGGGTCTGGGGTATTCAGTATATACTGTCGAGTACAATGATTGTTTCTCCGTGATGGCTTGCAGGCATCTCAAAAGGTGGGATTGCTGGTCAGAGGAATTAGAGCTACTCCATACCCAATGCGAGATTTAAATCCCCAACCTTAATTAATGTTGGATGAGTCCATACCACTCAACCACAATCCTCTAATTACATAACTTTGTACTAAGTGTATGCTGTAAGCATTTTGGTCTAGTGGTTAGACTGAAATCCTTGTTATATTAAGGGAGTAATGATTGAATATACTGAACGCATTTATTGTTCATTAATAATGCAATCGTGATCAAGTTTCCAGTTTCCAAATTCACGTGGAGATCGTCATCTAATTTAGTTGTGCAAAAGAGTAATAAGGTTAAATACCTAACCTATTGGACCCAAATAAATAAACAACTTCTTTCATTTTCCCACCTTCTCTAGTGCTAATTGCCCGGTGGTTCCCAAACTTTGTCTTGTTAAACTAAACAATTGAAATAAACTAAACTGAATTGTTGCTTGTTTATTTTAAAAACTGCATGATAAAAAACAAAAACTCAAGATCTTATATTTTATAAACCTAGAGATAATTGACGTATTCTTTTGAAGTAACAATGGTTGTAACAGTAGTTGTAATCGTAATTCTTAAATCCTAATTTACTGTGGAGATTCAAGCTATAATACACAATGATATGGAATACATCAATTCAAATTGTATTTAAGCTTTACAAATCTAAGCATATTTAGATGTTACCAAACTTATGCGTCATAGAAGGGCAAATTCACTGAGACTTCTAACTAAGAAAAGAGAATGTGGTGTATGATGTAGGAAATTAAACCAAAGGTGACATGGACATTGGAGCACAGATTAAATTAGGATCTTAAAGAGAAAATAAAGAGACTAAATGGTTAAATATTATGAAATGTACAAGTAATATACGAATAAAATATAAGGATATTATATTTGGAAAACAGAAGCAGAAAAACAGAAGATTTGGAAAGCTGGAAGAAGTTGTATGTTCTAGTTTATTATGTTTTTGTACTTTGTTGTAAGTCAGGAAGATTTTTGTAATTTGTTATGTTTACAGAGATGGTGAACCACTGTCTGTAGTGAGTTGCACCAGATTGAAGGGTTGTAAGGTAGTAAAGGGATGCAGAAAAAAGGAACCCTACCTAGTAGGTGGCCTTGGATTTGCATTGTCTTAAGGCTGTAATCTTGTTACATTACAGTGAGCAATAATACAATTTCTAACTTGCACCAAAAAAAAAATATAAGGATATATGTTTTAGGTTTGAAACGTCATCCATGGTGCTCAAATAAGACTAAGACATTGATATAATCATTTAACTTGTTGCAAAGCTATAGGATTAAACACAAATGAACTTGGAGATTCAAGTATGACCCGTTTTGACAGTTTCTAAGTTGCAGCACAATGTTATTCCAATCCGTATTGGCTGGACCTGCGTCCATCTAAGTTTGGATGGACCAGGCCCAGTTCATATACAAAATGACGCGGAGCGCGCCCAGGCAAAAACACAAAAAGCCCGCTCACACTCAAACTACGGTTTTAGAAAGAAAAAAAAAATTCTGACGGTTTTTCGCTCATACTCCATCATCTCTCACTCAAACTCTCTCACCTCTCACTCAATCTCTCACTTAATCTCTCACCGAAATCACGATCAATCACTTTCTTAATTCTCTTTCGCAAAATTTTTCGCAATTTCTCTAACTTTCTCTCACTAACCTAAATGCTGTTTCGATTATTTACAGGTATGAACTTCTTAATTAATTTTGTTGTTTCGATTTTTAAGTAAAACAATTGTTGTTTTATACTGTTTGAATCTTAATCTCTCTCCTTTTTATTTTCTAGACATTTTATCACTTTACAGATTCAGAAACGATTTTAAAGAGCAAAAAATATGAGAACTAAGGTAAGAGATACACAAATTTCATGTTCTTTGATTTTTAGGGTTTTGAAGATTTTATTAGGTACTAGTTTATGAAGTATCTGTTGATTGCATATTTTTATTAAAAGTTTGACTATGAAATTATGTCTTTGAATGAACAAAAATGTTTTTGAATGAAAATAATGAACTATGTGTTTGGTTGTGATGAACAATAGGTATAAGTGTAATGAACTGTGTGTTCTGTTGTTTCTGTATGAGAAATTGAATGAGAAAGTGTTGTGTTTTGATGTGATGAACAATTGTTGATATTTGTGAAATGAACTATATGCTTATTCTGAATGAACTATTTGGCTATTGTGAATGAACAATCAGCTTAACAAAAGTGCTGCTCATTGAATGAAAATAATGAACTGTGTGTTTTGTTGTTGTTTTCTATATGAGAATTTGGATGAGAAAGTGCTGTGTTTTGATGTGATGAACAATTGTTGATATTTGTGAAATGAACTATATGCTTATTCTGAATGAACTATTTGGCTATTGTGAATGAACAATCAGCTTAATAAAAGTGCTGCTCATTGAATGATAATAATGAACTATGTGTTTTGTTGTGATGAACAATAGGTATAAATGTAATGAACTGTGTGTTATGTTGTTGTTTTCTGTATGAGAATTTGGATGAGAAAGTACTGTGTTTTGATGTGATGAACAATTGGTATAAGTGTAATGAGTTCGGTGTTCTTTTCAGTATTAATTGTTGATATTTGTGAAATGAACCATCTGCTTATTCTGAATGAACTATTTGGCTATTGTGAATGAACAATCAATTGAACAAACAAAAGAACTATTAGCTTAATGTGAATGAACAAGCAATATATTTATGACGAACTATAAGAAAAGCTATGTAATGAACATTTTTCTATTGTTAAATGAACTATTTGCCTTTTAATTAATATTTTTTAAAAAATCTTATCTGTGATTTAGAATGTACTAGGTTAATTGTCATTCAGAATATCAATTGTAATTGATTTTGTGAATGAACTATCTGGCTATTGTGAATGAACTATCTGGCTATTGTGAATGAACAATCAGCTCATTGTTGATATTTGTCAATGAACTATCTTGCTATTGTGAATGAACTATCTGACTATTGTGAATGAACAATCAGCTCATTGTTGATATATGTGAATGAACTATTTGCTTATTGTGAATGAACTATGTGACTACTGTGATTGAATAATCAGCTTAACAACAATGAACTATTGCCTTAATTAATAGTTTTTAAATTTTTTCTGTGATTCAGAATCCTAACATTCAGCAACATGAAACTCATGATAATATTGAAGAAGAGGAAGTCCAGGAAACATTATTGCAATTGAAGAATAGGGGGAAAAGAATGAAAACTAGACCAAAGAGAAGTCTGATTGAAACTATTGAAAGTGATAATGATAGTGATAATTGCACACCATCACATAAAAAGTTGCGTGCGGGATCATTTGATGACAATGTAGTCAAAACAGAAGAAGAAACACAAGAGGGTCCAATCTCAAGTGCACAAGAAGAAACATAAGACCAGCAAAATACAGAAGAAGAAACAGAATAGGATCAAGATGCAGAAGATGAGGAGCACCAAAATGCAGAATTGGAAGAGCCTGTCAATGAAGAAAATCAACTATCAAGGGCAGAAGAAGAGGAACATCAAGATGCAGAACAAGAGAACCAGATTGTTGATGCAGAAGATGTAAAAAAAAACAAAAGGGGAAAGGGTGGATAGGGGAAATCTACCTACAAGAATGTCTCCATCTGGTTTGTTTGATGTTGTAAGGAAACTGAATGATCAACAACGTCAAGCAGTTGTTGAAATAGGGTTTGGTGGTATTCTGCATTTGAATTTCAATGAGGTTAATGGAAAGTTGTTAAGGTACCTTGTTGACAACTTTGAATTAGGAAGGATTACTATACAGTTGGACAAAGAAGAACTTTCTGTCACACCATATGATGTTTGGAGGGTCTTGAACTTGCCATGTGGAGGAAAAGAGGTAATGAAAGGACAGGGACTTGGCAAGGATCCTCAAAACTATTTGGATTTGGTATAAGAATGGAGAAAGAGATGGAAGGTTAAAGATGTTCAACCAACTGTCACTCAAATAGGAAAACAGATTAGAGAGAGGGAGGACTATGGAGTGGATTTCAAGAGAGACTTCCTTGTATACATCGATAATATTCTCATGAATGGTCACAAGAATAGATATAGCATATACAAGGTTTTGCTATCAGCTTTGGATGTGGATGACATTAAGAATTATGATTGGTGCACCTACATTTTCAATTCATTGATAAAGGGTGTAACTGACTGGAAGAAAACAAAAACATGGTTCACGGGATCTACTGTATTTCTCATGATAAGTATCCATGATCTTGAATTCTCTTTTGAACTATGCACATACTTTGAATGAACTATGCACATACTGTGAATGAACTATAAGCATACTGTGAATGAACTATGCACATACTGTGAATGAACTATAAGCATACTGTGAATGAACTATGCACATACTGTGAATGAACTATAAGCATATTGTGAATGAACTATAAGCATCCTGTCAGTGAACTATAAGCATCCTGTAAATGAACATCTGTGATTGACAAACTTGATGAATTATAAGCACAATCTGGATGAACTATTAGCCTATTTTGAATGAACTATCAGCCTCTTGTGTATAAAGTATTGATTACAGCTTTGTTTACATCTAGTATATTTATAATGAACATCCAAGATCTTGAAATTGCTTATGAACTATAAGCACAATATGGATGAACTATCAGCCTGTTGTGAATGAACTATTAGTCTTTTGTGTATGAACTATTGATTACACCTTTGTTTATATCCAGTATATTCATGGTGAACATCACACTATTATGAATGAACTATAGGTTGTTGTGAATAAACATCTGTCATTGACAGACTATCCAAGATCTTAAATTTGTTTATGAACTATAAGCACAATGTGCATGAACTATCAGCCTGTTGTGAATGAACTATTAGACTTTTGTGTATGAACTATTGATTACAGCATTGTTTAATAAATTTGTTCTTTTATACAGCTGTTTTACTTTGAGAGAATGAAGTATGGATTACCGGATCCCAACGCTAAGCCAACATTCCCAGCTATTTGTGCATGGAACAAAGCAGAAATCAAAAAAAGAATAGACGCCACTAATACAAAAACAGCCATATGCGTCGCCTAATAGGCGTCTGTGTTTATGGACAACCGACGCCTATACCAATGCGGTGGCATAAGTGTAAATAAGTGGTAAAGAGGAGGCGTTGGTTGTTTCATAGGACCGACGCCAATGAGTAATAAAATATAAAAATAATAGTGGAAACTAATAGG
The DNA here is from genome assembly GCA_038025085.1 of Tetragonia tetragonoides. Taxonomy (NCBI): domain Eukaryota; kingdom Viridiplantae; phylum Streptophyta; class Magnoliopsida; order Caryophyllales; family Aizoaceae; genus Tetragonia; species Tetragonia tetragonoides. The sequence continues at coordinate 14,488,124 of CM076139.1, forward strand.
CGTCCGTTCATTTGCAACAACCGACGCCTCTAGCTAAATAAAAGTAAAAAAAAAATAAAAGCTTTTAGATGCCACAAGAGTAGGGCTATTCAGTATTCATCAGTTACTTCCCATCTCCCCACTTCCTCTCTCCTCGTTCCCTCATAGCTCCGCCCCCTCACCGGCGAACCCATAGTCACCACTTTCTCTCTCCCTTCGTTCTCCTTTACATCACCAGCAAACCCATCTTCTTCATCAAGATATGTCTTCCTCCCCTCATCTTATGTTTTTATTCTCCGTTTTGCAAAGTTTGTGAATCAATTTAGCGATTTTAATTGCTAAAATCTGACTTGCTTAAATTCTCAAGCCTGACTCGCTACGGATTTCGCTATCCCATCTCACTCTCGCTCTACATTGTCCCCGACCAGATCTGGTATGCATCTCAACCTTTTAAATGTCGTTTTTTTTCTCTATCTTACATTGAATTGTTATTGCTTTTTGAGGTTTCTCTTCAATTTCATTTGCTAATTACTATAATTAGAGGGCTTTTTATCTATTTTACCTTTTCATTTTGTTCATAGTTCACTTATACTCCTAAATTGTTGATAAATCTAGGGTTCTAATTCCGTTTTGAGTAATTTTTCCCCTGTTTTTCTCTTTCTTAAGCTAGATTCTGTCAAATACAATTTCTTATTTTTAAATTATTTTTTATATACTTTTTTGGTATTTGGTTTATATGTTTGTTGTTTTATATATTCATTCACTCTGATGTATCTTCTTCTAAGTGGATCAATAATGCAAACAGGCATCTTTCCCTATATGAGAGAGACTTACAAATGTCCTATTCTGCCTATCCTTGGCCTATATAAATCATCTATTTTTTTTAGTTTTATTTTGAACCACCATTGTTGTTTTAGAGAAATTCAACTCAGTGTTGACCTGCACTGATGCTCATACCTGCAAGCAAACTCAGTTAATGTATCATTGATCGCTTTCTTGTTTTTCATAATAACCTGTGCTCATCGCTTTCTTGCTTGTTTAGGTTCTCTACTTCTCTGTGCTTTTGAATGATGTATCACTGAAATGCAAGAAGCCGAGGGTAACCAAGGTTTAGGAACTGGATTTATCTTCTGTGGTCTGAAGGTTGTCTTTTTATTAATGTTTTTTATTTGGTGTTTTTTCTGTTCTTTGTGATTTGTTCTCCATTTGCTTGATTATCTATAAATTGTTACTTGATTATGTTTGGGAAAATGGAGCTTCTTAGACTAATATGGAGAACTTTCTCTCATGGTTGTGTAACATTTCAAGTTGCCAAGGTTCGTTGTGAATCTTGTGATCAAGAGCTCAAGAAAAAAGGTCCTACACTAGTTGCTATGACCTGCAACTCCCAAGAATCCCCTTTTAGTGTAACTGATTATGGTGGTTGTGTGCAAATGCAGGGGTAGTGTATTAACTTGCTGTTAATACTAGAGCACTATTCGAACTTATGAATTGATTGTCATAATTTTATTTCACATATTAATATTCATTTGTGGCTTATTGAAAGGTTCAAGCAGAGAATTTCCTACTGGTAGATTGGTTTTGCTTTTAAAGTCTTAAGGAGCATCTCTGTCCTACACTGACATAGATTAAAAACTTGGTCTTTGGCGTGTATTTGTTTATGGTCAGAGTAAAAATAACCAAAGGGGTATGACTTGGCTGAGTTCTTTCACATGCGAACATATAATTCTCATACTTAGCCTCAATATATGCCGCAAATTGGTGAAATAACTTCTCTGTTTTTTTCGTTTTTTTTTTTTGGGCTTTGTTGTTTTACAGGTTGGTATCAAGCAAGGTCACTGACAGCACAATGGCTGTTAGAGATCCATTTGGATCTCATTGTGCAACCTCTCAGGCTCTCAGCCTTAAATTGATATTGAACTGAAATTATCGTCTACAAGCAAAACCTTACAATTGACAAGGTAAATTATGTAGTTTTATATTCCATTGTTATACATTTTCTTAAGTATTATTTTGTAAACAAGTTATTATTAATTAGTTTTTAAAGCCTATTAGCTCAGATGGTAGAGCAATTGTGTTTTTGCACAAAAGACGTGGGTTCGAATCCCACATAGGCTGATTACTAGTAGAAATTTATGTTTTTTTGCTCACGGAAAAATTGAAAAAAAAAAAAAAAAGAAGAGAATTGGCGTCTGTTGTTTTAAACAACTGACACCAAAAACCAGGTTATAGGCGTCGGTCGTTTTGATCAACCGACGCCTATCATCTTGTTTTGGCATCGGTTGTTTAGAAGGGTCGACGCCTATAATCTTGTTTTGGCGTCGGTTGTTTAGAAGGACCGACGCCTATAAACCTTTTGGCGTCGGTTCGACAACCGATGCCTATTCCCTTTTTGATTGGCGTCCCCTCCATAAAAGTCGGTTGAAAATCGACGCCTATTGGGGTTTTCAACCGACGCCAATGACCTGTTTTGTACTAGTGCGCCGAGCTTGTCTCAAGGTTTGGGAAAGGTAAAGTGGCACCATGGGCTGAATTGGAAAATGATCATCCAAAAAGAGTAGAAGAACAAACAGCAAAAGCCAGTACGCAAGAGGTGAGTGAACTAACTCATTAATGGTTAGATTTTTCTTAGGTAAAATATAATAAAAAGATTCATAGAAAAAGTTCTTAAAAATTTGCAGAGCTATGCCCAGAGGTTCAGTTCCACACTGAAGACCATGGCTGGTTGTATTACTGATTTAGCAGAATTAATGAAGGAGGGTGGAATTGGTGCTGGTCAAATCCCTGGTCTGAACAACACATTTGAGAGGTTTCATGAATAAACTGATATATGCTTATGAACTCTTTGTTTTCTGTCCATGAAGTATCAGTTTTGTGTTTATGAACTATTTGAGTTACTTGCTATGAACTATGTGTATGAAAATTAGCTTATTGACTAAGACCTTAGACTTGCATTGCTATCGACAATGGACAAAACTGATTTCCGTGTTAAAACTTGTTGGTAGTTGCTGCTGATCAATAGCCTATTTAAACAAATTATGAACTATGGCTATATTGATTATGGACTATGCCTATTATTAATTATGAATTATGCCTATATTGTGAACTAACCTACTTCAATCATTTTGAAGTATTCCTATACTGATTATAAACTAATCTGTATATTGATATTGGACTTACAGGTTTGCACACTTCTTTTCTAGTCAAGCACAACCAAACAATGCTGAAAACGGTGGTGGAGATGATTGGTTTACAAGAGATGATTTCTATAATCATCTTGTGATGTTGGAAGCTGTTACAGAATGTCATAAGGCAATTGATACAGGCTTCAAATGTGCTTTAAAGACAACTGGTAGCAATTCAGTAAGTGCTGCCAAAGAGAATCAACAAGCCACCGTAGAGCAGGATACAGTTGGTGAACAACAGAGGTCTGCCCAAACAAGACCATCTGAGTCCACAAACCCTGTTGGTCCTACAGAGAAACCTACATCATATGGAAGGACTAGTGCGCAAACAATAAGTTCTGAGAGAACAGAAAGTGAGAGAATAGAAAGTGAGAGAAAAGAGAAAAGACCATCACTGAAAATCAAACTCACAAAGAGTACACAAAAAACCACAAATCTCTGCACAAGAAAAGGGGGAGACTACTGAAACACCAACATCAAACCCGCAAAGAAAAACAACAATATCTGAAGGGGAAAAGGGAAAGAGTATTGAAACAACAAGGAAGACACCTGAAGTTACATTTTCATACAGAAGAAGGAAACCTGTTAGTGAGATTTAAAACACAGTTGACAAAGACACAGGATTTCTGTCCTTCTCCATTGGTCTCACACCACCAACTAATGACGAGGTCCTTGAAATTTCAAGGGCATATTCCAATAAGGGACCTGAGGAATCACAAAAGGATGAATTTTGTACTCCACCTCCAATGCAGACACAAGGGGATTGTAGTACAAAAGAAGATGACAACGAGTATTCTGATGATGAGAGCCAAGATGAATTGAAAATTGATGCGCGACCAAAGAGAATTCCAAAGAACCTTCTCTTGGTTCTGCGTTCTCCTTTCTGGACAAGCAATCAAGGCAAGAGCTTGGAAAATGTCACGGCGAATGATAAGCTGATAATGGAGTTTGTGTTATGTGATGATGATCCAAACCACACAAAGGAGTAAGTGGTTGTAAAAACTTACATTTTCATTTTAAAAACAAAAACTCATACAGTTATTAATATTTTTGTTTTTTCAGTGAGTTTCTGTTTTAATACAGAGAGTGGTGGATCTCAAGAGAATGCTTCAGCACTTTCAATTTTGGATCACACATCAGCTACGATGTAATTGATATATGGTCTTTAAGGTTGAATTCAAAAAGAAAAGGCGTGGCGTCTCGAAGCCAAATCGCCTTTTCTTCACGACAGTGTTACATGTAAGTTTTTTTGAATCAAATATGAGTTACCTGAGAGTTAGTATTTTGTAATTTCCTTTGTATTTTGCTTAGCTAAGAATGAACAATCAGCTTATTGTGAATGAACATCAGCTTATTGTGAATGAACATCAGCTTAATGTAAATGAACATCAGCTTATTGTGAATGAACAATCAGCTTATTGTGAATGAACAATCAGTTTAACAGCTTCATGTCTAGCTTCATGTTTCATGAATGAACAATCATCTTATTGTGAATGAACATCAGCTTAATGTAAATGAACATCAGCTTATTGTGAATGAACAATCAGCTTATTGTGAATGAACAATCAATTTAACAACTGCATGTCTACCTTCATGTTTCATGAATGAACAATCATCTTATTGTGAATGAACATCAGCTTATTGTGAATGAACAATCAGCTTATTGTGAATGAACAATCAGCTTAACAGCTGCATATGTCTAGCTTCATGTTTCATGAATGAACAATCATGTTATTGTGAATGAACATCAGCTTAATGTAAATGAACATCAGCTTATTGTGAATTAACAATAAGCTTATTGTGAATGAACACTCAACTTATTGTGAATGAACATCAGCTTATTGTGAATGAACATCAGCTTAATAGCTGCATAACTCTAGCTTCATGTTTCATGATGGTCTTAACTTACTATCAAATGTTCATTTGTTTTGACTTAACAACTACACGTTTATTTTGACAGGTTACGTTGGATGACTCAGTTATTAAAATGCAAAATTAAGAAGCGAGGATAGCTTATGGCAAGTATGTGTCAAGATTGGAAATGGAATTAGATTACTATGGTAAACCGGACTTGAAAGCTGCTGACCTTGTAAGAACTCAATAACACTTTTCTGAGTTCTAAAAAATATAAAGTCATTCAGATATATTTGCTTTCTACCGTTAATTATATTTGCTGCCATGAACAGGTCTTCTTTCCCGTCTACAGGCATGAGCATTACTTCTTGGCCTGTATTAATTTCAAGAAAGAGCATTATGAGATAATCGACAACAGTCCACTACCAAGTGGTGTGACCCCTGCTAACAAATATGAGGATTCTGCAAAGGATTTGGTAATAATAACTTAATAAAAAAAATATATGAAACAAATATGATTCTTTATCTAACATTACTGTTTCGAATGACTTATACACAGGTGACGGCCTATGCAAATTATTTGATAGAAAAGGGGATTGAGAAGGGGGCTGATATACTGTCTTTTAATGAACATGTTTTCAAATTTCTATGGAAAAATGAAAATAACAAAACTGATTGTGGCATTTACCTCATGAGGCACATGGAAACATACCATGGAGATCAGAAGAAATGGAAGTCTGGTCTGAAAAAGACATATGTATGATTACAAAATAATTTAAAATCTATAATTTAAATTCAATTCTATAAAAATAGTATTCTAATATTTAAGTTTCTCTTGTTCATTTTCAGCATATGTCCTTGATGATTTTGAGGTCCAAATATTGTACAAGGCTGCTGATGTGTGAGCTCAATCAATTCAAAACATGTCTCCTTCAAGATGCAAAAGAGATGATGAAGCGAAGAAGAAAAGAGCAAGCAACTTTAAAATAGTTCATTGAAATATTTGTAAATTGGTCTCTGTTGTTGAACTGCTTAAATGCTGTAAATATACATTCAAACATCACTCCTGGTCATTCCTTTCTAGCTTAGTTGCGGGTGCTACTGTTTAGCTGCTGCTGCTGCTTCACGCAAAGGCTGCTGCTGCGCTACTCCGGTGATTCATGTTTGGAATGTTTGTTGAATTTTGTAAATATTGTAAATAGCTAATGAACTACCACATGGATGAACAATAAATCCAGTATAAGTAATTTCACTTCAAAAAAAAAAATAAAAAATCAACTAAATCATTCAAACATCATCTACAAAATGACGCCAAAACTGTTCTTAAATTTCCAAAACACAATATTATCTTCAATATACTGGATGTTCATTTACAGTATATTGCTGATGAACATACAGAACACTGTGAATGAACTATCAGATCACTGTGAATGAACTATCAGAAATACTATGTATGAACTATAGGTTGAATGCATATGAACTATACCATCCACTATTATGAATGAACTATTAATATAGTTGAAATGAACATCCAGTATATTGATGAAGAACATCCACTATTATGAATGAACTATAGGGATGTTGTAAATGAACATACATACTATACAACATCTTAAAAATATATTTGAACTAAAGGAATAATATGAATGAACTATTAGAGTGTTAAAGATGAACAACCAGTATATTTATGATGAACATCCAGTATATTCTAATGAACATCCACTGAAAATCTAGTATAAGTAATTTCAATTTCAAAAAAACAAAAAATCAACTAAATCATTCAAACATCATCTACAAAATGATGCCAAAACTGTTATAAAATTTCCAAAACACAATATTATCTTCAATATACTGGATGCTCATTTACAGTATATTGCTGATGAACATACAGAACACTGTGAATGAACATACAGAACACTGTGAATGAACTATCAGATCACTGTGAATGAACTATCAGAAATACTAAATATGAACTATAGGTTGAATGAATATGAACTATACCATCCACTATTATGAATGAACTATTAATATAGTTGAAATGAACATCTAGTATATTGATGATGAACATCCACTATTATGAATGAACTATAGAGATGTTGTAAATGAACATACATACTATACAACATCTTAAAAATCTATTTGAACTAAAGGAATAATGTGAATAAACTATTAGAGTGTTGAAGATGAACATCCAGTATATTCATGATGAACATCCAGTATATTCTAATGAACATCCACTGAAAATCTAGTATAAGTAATTTCACTTCCAAAAAAACAAAAAATCAACTAAATCATTCAAACATCATCTACAAAATGATGCCAAAACTGTTCTAAAATTTCCAAAACACAATATCATCTTCCTGTGCTATACATTCCAAATATGATTCCAAAACTGTTCATCCAGTATATTTATGAATGAACTATTAATATAGTTGAAATGAACATCCAGTATATTGATGATGAACATCCACTATTATGAATGAACTATAGGGATATTGTAAATGAACATACATACTATACAACATCTTAAAAATATATTTGAACTAAATGAATAATATGAATGAACTATTAGAGTGTTGAAGATGAACAGCCAGTATATTCATCATGAACATCCAGTATATTCTGATGAACATCCACTGAAAATCCAGTATAAGTAATTTCACTTCCAAAAAAACAAAAAATCAACTAAATCATTCAAACATCATCTACATAATGATGCCAAAACTGTTCTAAAATTTCCAAAACACTATATTATCTTCAATATACTGGATTTTCATTTACAGTATATTGCTGATGAACATACAGAACACTGTGAATGAACATACGTAACACTGTAAATGAACTATCAGATCACTGTGAATGAACTATCAGAAATACTATGTATGAACTATAGGTTGAATGCATATGAACTATACCATCCACTATTATGAATGAACTATTAATATAGTTGAAATGAACATCCAGTATATTGATGATGAACATCAATTATTATGAATGAACTATAGGGATGTTGTAAATGAACATACATACTATACAACATCTTAAAAATCTATTTGAAGTAAAGGAATAATGTGAATGAACTATTAGAGTGTTGAAGATGAACATCCAGTATATTCATGATGAACATCCAGTATATTCTAATGAACATCCACTGAAAATCTAGTATAAGTAATTTCACTTCCAAAAAAACAAAAAATCAACTAAATCATTCAAACATCATCTACAAAATGATGCCAAAACTGTTCTAAAATTTCCAAAACACAATATCATCTTCCTGTGCTATACATTCCAAATATGATTCCAAAACTGTTCATCCAGTATATTTATGAATGAACTATTAATATAGTTGAAATGAACATCCAGTATATTGATGATGAACATCCACTATTATGAATGAACTATAGGGATGTTGTAAATGAACATACATACTATACAACATCTTAAAAATATATTTGAACTAAATGAATAATATGAATGAACTATTAGAGTGTTGAAGATGAACAGCCAGTATATTCATCATGAACATCCAGTATATTCTGATGAACATCCACTGAAAATCCAGTATAAGTAATTTCACTTCCAAAAAAACAAAAAATCAACTAAATCATTCAAACATCATCTACAAAATGATGCCAAAACTGTTCTAAAATTTCCAAAACACTATATTATCTTCAATATACTAGATTTTCATTTACAGTATATTGCTGATGAACATACAGAACACTGTGAATGAACATACGTAACACTGTAAATGAACTATCAGATCACTGTGAATGAACTATCAGAAATACTATGTATGAACTATAGGTTGAATGCATATGAACTATACCATCCACTATTATGAATGAACTATTAATATAGTTGAAATGAACATCCAGTATATTGATGATGAACATCCATTATTATGAATGAACTATAGGGATGTTGTAAATGAACATACATACTATACAACATCTTAAAAATCTATTTGAAGTAAAGGAATAATGTGAATGAACTATTAGAGTGTTAAAGATGAACATCCAGTATATTCATGATGAACATCCAGTATATTCTAATGAACATCCACTGAAAATCTAGTATAAGTAATTTCACTTCCAAAAAAAAAAAAAAATCAACTAAATCATTCAAACATCATCTACAAAATGATGCCAAAACTGTTCTAAAATTTTCAAAACACAATATCATCTTCCTGTGCTATACATTCCAAATATGATTGGTTCTCTTAAAAATTTATAAAACTAATGAAAGAAACTAGCAGCTGACAACTGGATTTGGCAGAGGTCTCGAGCTGGCATTGCAACCATGACTAAATTCAGAACCGCCATCAGCAGGATGAACAAGATACTCTTGAAGCAATGGAGATACAGTTGGACTCAATGTTGACTTCACAGCCTTCTTTGTTCGCAAAGCAGTTTTCAAAGCATTCCTCTTGCGTGCTCGAGTTTGCTTATACTTTTTCTCAAGTATACTAACCTTCCGCCTATTATCGTCATATTTTTCTCTTCTACCACTCGGGTTTTGAACACTGCAATCAGCGCCAAGCCCTTTAGTAATTGTGTCTTTGAAAAAGATTGGACCAAATTCATTAATCACTTTCTCATTGGTTGAATTAAAAGCTTCTTCACAATAACCTTGAGCTTTGATATTATCTTGAGATGCTGATAGCAACGTAACAAACTTTCTAACCATATGTGTCCTCTAAACAGAACCAGAGTGAATACCTCTATCTAATGATGAAATAGTTTTCATATCAACAACTTCACTTTCGTGTTCTTTCTTCTTCAACCATCTGTGACTGATGTAGAGATCAGGTATTGATTCCACACAGTTTACATTGAAAATGTGCAAACAATGGCAACACAAATATCCACACTCTGAAATGAGCTTGCATGTACAGTAAATGGAATGATTTAGTTCATTGAATTGAACTTCATGCTTTATGATATCAACATCTGGAATCCAAACATGAAAAGTGGTGATATTATTCTCAGACTTCACCCAAACCTGATGGCATGCAGTACCCTTCATGAACTGCTCTTCAAAAAGAATATATATCTGAATTGTATAAATCTGTCGTGCATGCGAAAGAAGCTTGGCAGAACTAACGGCCATCTCAGGTAAACCTTGCCAGCATCGGAAATCTTCATCAGATTCTTTACTCCTCCATTCAGAAACAATATCAGTAAATGCACCATAAAAAGCATAAAGTCCGGTCGTCTTCTGAATTCTATCATTCAATGAATGATTAGTACTTTCACTCCGTTGAGAAGATAATATACCACCAGAGAAAAAAATCTTTATTGAAAGCTGGACACCACTTCTCTCTGACTAAATATAACTTTTGTAACCAGGAATTATTGTGACATTTATATTTAGAAACCAACCTAAAAAACAAAACAAAACAATAGTTAAGCAAAAATTAGATACAATCTATGCACATACAGAACACTGTGAATGAACTATAAGAATACTATGTATGAACTATAAGTTGAATGCATATGAACTATACCATAGGTTATTATGAACAAACAACATACTATATGAACTAGCATGACAGGTTGATGCACATACAGAACACTGTGAATGAACATACAGAACACTGTGAATGAAATTACAGAACACTGTGAATGAACTATCAGAACACTGTGAATGAACTATCAGAAATACTATGTATGAACTATAGGTTGAATGCATATGAACTATACCATAGGTCATTATGAACAAACAACATACTCTATATGAACTAGACTAAATAATTCACTATGCAATGCATATGCACTATGAAGGTTGATGTCTAAGAACATATACAGTAACAAAATCACACAAATGCAAGATATAACAAAAACAATTTCATGAAGCATACCTAGTCCACTTGTCTTGAAACTCAGCCTCTGAATCAGTGTACTTCAGAACATAGTTAAACAGATCAACAAAGCCTTCCTGATTCCTTGAATCTTGGATATTCTTCTTAGAATTTTCACCAATATGCCATATACAAAGACGATGTCGTGACTTAGGAAACACTTCTGTTATAGCAGCTGACATTGCTGAAGACTGATCCGTCATGAATGTCACATGATGCTTTCCTCTCATTGAGGTTAAGAAAGTGTCAAACAGCCATACAAAGGATTCTGTCCTCTCATTCAAAAGCAACCCACACCCAAACATAATATTCGAGCCATGTTCATTCATGCCAATAAATGGCCCACAAATCATATTGTATTTGTTAGTGCGATATGTAGTATCATGCACTACCAAATCTCCAAACAAATCATATGCTTTCATCATTTTTCCATCTCTCCAAAACAAACTACAAAGCCTTGAATCAGCATCAACTTCAATATCAAAGAAAAAATCTTCCTCATTGCTTTTGCGTCTCCTAAAACTTGCTATCAAAGTATTTGAGTCGCTACCATCAAAATTCATCTTATTATGTTGAGCTAGATGATTATACGCATCCCTAGATGTGGAGAACCAAAACTTTGCTTCTTAAGCAATCTAATTCCGTGAGCAATAGGAAACCCCGCTTTTCTTCAACAATAAAAGAAACATCAAATCATTTTTTGTTACTCCTCTTTGAGAACGAAGAAGATGCCTTTTAGTTGATGGACATAAAGAATGATTATGCTCTACCTCATGCCTAGTACAAGTCCAAATACCTCCTAAATCAACATTAAACTTTACAAAAGCTTTACAAACAGTCCTAATATCAATCCTTGCAGAAGACCTAGTATCCTTACGCTTAGTATCTTTAACTCCGCTACGCGAGCAATAAAACAACTTCTTTGAAATATCATTAGTGCCAACCTTACACCTTTGCTTGCCCTTCCTAATACTAAACCCAATCCTATAGGCATAATCATTATACAAACAATAAGCTTCTTCACTATTTAGGCAAGTTTTACCAACTAAACTTAAGTTCTTAGATGATCCTGTACAATATGAACATATATGAACTGTCAAAACAAAATAAAAATGAACAAGTTATAATATATATACAAAACATGACTCAGATTTAAATGACTTAAAAAGAATGAACTAAGAGCATAACAAATATAAACAAAGAATACAAAATATATAAACTATCATGTTTACAAATGAATTTTTATCAACTATTATTGAATGAACTATGTGAAGACTAGGAATGAACTATCAGACGACTGTGTATGAACAAACAACATACTGAATATGAACTAACAGCATAACAGAGATGAACAAGTAATAAATTATATATGAACCATGACATCAACTTTAAATGACTTCAAACAATGAACTAACAGAATCTAACAAATGAACAAAGCATACAAAAAATATGAAAAAAATCAAAATTCAATGTAATGAACAAAGAGCATAACAAATATGAACAAAGCATACAAAACAAATGAACATCTTGAACTTTTATCAACTTTTATTGAATGAACTATGTGAAGACTAGGAATGAACAAACATCATACTCAGTATGAACTAACAGCATAACAGAGATGAACAAGTAATAAATTATATATGAACCATGACATCAACTTTATTAATGACTTTAAAACAATGAACTAGCAGTATTTTACAAATGAACAAAGCATACAAAAATATGAAAAAATATCAAAATTCAATGTAATGAACCTATAGGTATTTAATGAATATACAAATTTCATATTCTTTGATTTTTAGGGTTTTGAAGATTTTATTAGATACTAGTTTATGAATTATCTTCTTGATTGCATATTTTATTAAGAATTTGAGTATGAAATTATGCCTTTAAATGAACTTAAATGTCTTTGAATGAAAATAATGAACTATGTATTTGGTTGTGATGAACAATAGGTATAAGTGTAATGAACTGTGTGTTCTCTTGTTGTTGTATGTATAAGAACTTGGATGAGAAACTGCTGTGTTTTGAAGTGATGAACAATTGTTGATATTTGTAAAATGAACTATCTGCTTATTCTGAATGAACTATTTAGCTATTTTAAATGAACAATCACCTTAACAAACAACGAACTGTTAGGTTAATGTGAAAGAACAAGCAATATATTTATGATGAACTATAAGAAATGCTATGTATGAACTATTGTGTCAATTGTCATTTGTCTTTTGTCTTTGATGTTGCATGCTAGGTTGATTGTCATTCAGAATATCAATTGTCAAAATGATTGTGAATGAACAATAAGCTTATTGTGAATGAACTATCTGACTTTTGTGAATGAACATCAGCTTATTGTAAATGAACTAACAGTATTTCATCAGCTTCTTGTGGCTTCAAAACAATGAACTAACAGTATTTAACAAATGAACAAAGCATACAAAAAAATATGAAAAAAATTCAATGTAATAAACCTACAGGTATTTAATGAACAAATTAAACATGTACAATATAATGACCTAAAAAGAATAACAAAGATGAACAAAACACAACAGGTAATTAATGACTTCAAAATACTAAAAACGAAAAAAATAATAGATATAATTACCTAAATCAGAAGAAGAACCAAGAGCAGACCTAATTTCATCCAGGATTTGTTCATCACTCTCATCAACAGCTTTTCCATCACCAGAATTGAATGCTAAATCAGCTTGAGCATCGCGAATTTGATCAAGCATTAATCCATCTGCTTGAGCATCAACAGATTCACGATCAATTTGCTCAACCAAAGTTTCATCAACCGATTTAGATGATAAATCTTGCTCACAGATTGTAATTTCATCAACCTTGGAACAATCAACACCAACAATTTCAATTTCTTCAGCAATCGAATGACCTAATTCCATAAATTTGTTGAGGAGAGAGAAATTAATTGGCGAAAATTGCTTCGTGAGAGAAGAGAAGAGAGAAGAGAGAAGAGAGAGAGCGTAGCTGATGAGAGAGAAAGTGCGTGGCTTCCAAAATAACTGAAACTAACAAAGTAAAAAAAAAAAAAAAAGGGAAAAACGCGCCCTAATATTAAACCCCCTAGCTACATATATTTACCTCACTGCCATCAGGATCCATTCAAAATGGATGAACATAGGTCCATATAAAATTCTTTTTGTTATTCGATCAAAGTAACATAAGCCCGATTACAACCCGACCCATTCCCAAATCAAAATCTATCCAATATAAAACTGGCCCGTTCACCCGTTCACCGGGCCATAATATCAAAGGCATTCAGATTTCGGCGGGGAGTATAATAATGAAACTTGCGTTTCCTTTTCCTGTATCCGTTTCTTTCGCTTTCTCGCCGCAAACGAAACTCAAACTGTCGCAATTATCCGTCAATAATAAAACCATGAACAAAGTCCACCGCCAGAACCGCCCGTCACCGGCGGGTGAACCACCAGTGCCAATTGACGAACGACTTTCAAAGGCGTCGAAACATTCTATTTATAAAACCAAAAAACGGAAATTTGTTTATGAAGAAGAAGAAACCCTAACCCTAAAACGGTGTTCTGTTCATTGCAAATCGAGTTTGAAGAACTTCAAATCAGCTCTATCTTCGTATCAAAGTCACACGAAGTATGATATAAAGGATTCCACAAATAGTCATGTTGGTAGAAAGTGGACTTACTCTGATGAAGATTGCTCTGATTTTAGAGGTATTTTGATTTCAATTTGATTGATCAATTAGATTCTTTTTGTGTACAAATGAATTCATTGCGATTGCGCCATTGTGTTATGGGTTTTAGTGGCTTTAAATCGTGTTATGTGTTATCTTGAGCTGAAATTTATACACAACATTCATCTGTTTGTTCGATAGTGTGAACATTTGTTGTTTATTTTATGAATTGAAGTACTAGTAATTGGTTTTTGAGCTATAATAGTATGTAATGTTGATATAGTAACATGAACTTGGATGACTATTGATATTGTGGCAACTTGGACCAGTACATGTTTATTGTTAGCTGAAGGAAGAATGCCATTATTTGTAGAAGGCAAAGCTAGAGTTTTTATTTTAAATTCCAGCAACTGGAGTATCCCATATATAACATGTTAAGAATCCATTGCCAGAGGATCCAATTGGATAAGTTTGCCTAGGAGTGTTGATAGTAGTGCAATTATTGAAGAAAAAAATCATATCTCACCCTAATAAGGTGCCCATAGTATTGGCACTATGTTGCGGCTGAGAATGAGT
Organism: Tetragonia tetragonoides; assembly: GCA_038025085.1. NCBI lineage: Eukaryota > Viridiplantae > Streptophyta > Magnoliopsida > Caryophyllales > Aizoaceae > Tetragonia > Tetragonia tetragonoides. Next base: position 14,503,245 of record CM076139.1, read on the forward strand.
AATTGGGTATGATTAAGCGTCGTGAATGATAGATGGTGTATTTTGAGTTCCTTGTAGAAGGTATGATAACATCTAAACTCTATTGTCACTAACTAAGTGCAACACAGGCCCATGCAATCATCATTGAGATAAGGGCTCCTAGCATGATCACCTTTTGGACTTCCTCGTACACATTACCTGTCAGGATGCCTTACCATTGCCTTGTAAAGTGTAACTTTGAAAAACAAGCTCTATTTTCTTCTTTCCGCTTTGATAATGCATGAAGAACATCATGGAAGAAGTTCTCTTAATTCTTTTATGCTGTAAGGTTTTAGCAAATTGTAGGTCTATATACTACATTGTTAAGTCTGGTACTTTTAAGTTGTCAAAAAAATTCACCAGTACACTTTTGACCAAATTTTAAATGATCTTTGCCACTTATATAGACCTAAGTATAAATTAGTCTATAAAATAAATTTCCAGTCAGTTGTCCAGAATTTATAGGGATATAGTTAAAATCAATCTTACCCCTACTATTCTGAATTTTGTTTGGAGCACTAAACTTAATAATCTAAAAACTGTAGGTATAGGTCTGATATTTGCAAAATGCATAGGATACATCACTATACATAGTACATGTATCAAATTTTTCGTTTATCTACTCTCCCTCCATTAGTAAGTTAACTTAAATACTCATATTATAACACTCCCTTAAATATACAATCCAAGTGATTTTACCAAAATCCTTAATCGGAGAGTAATGTTTTTGGATGAAGAGTGGCACATGCAAGGGATCACTATCTAAGTGAGGGGTCTTTTTGTAAAATAATGAAATTTTATTACTATGCTAAAAACAATGCTATCATCGGACATCCTAAAGTAGAAATAGTGACTATTAATTTCTCAACGAAGGGAATGATTTTTAGTTGATGATTTTGGCAAATGATGCTTTAAAAGCTGATATGAGACTTTATGAGCCAACAAGGTGACTACGTGAGTAGTGGAACAGCCCGAAATTTTTGTTATGAGGTTAATGCTGATCAATTTAGACAATTATAGATGGAATTGCATAAAGTGGTCTTTTTTGCACAATAAATTAATCTGAAAGCATGGGGTCAATGTACCCAATGTTCTATATAGTGTAGGTCCGCCCAAGTATACGAAGGGGAGTGTATACTGAAGGTGTATTTGCACCTAGATCCAGGGTTGAAAATAGGAATCACAATTCCCTATCGATCTGCCTACTAGATGATGTTTCTAAGCATTTATATATTATTATTAGCCAATTAGGTAGGAAGTGGGTCTAGGTTCACGATAAAGGAGTGGAGCCAAAATTGTTTTGCGTCTCAACCCCCTCACTCCAATATATCTGTTCATGAGCTAGGTATTGATTTGGAGCCATCACATGAAAAATATCCTGAAGCATGACTTCGATGTAGCTTGAGTGGGAATATTGAAGGTTGTTTTCACTTTCGTATCTTGCTTTTGTCTATATCAGTAAATTTGTGATGTCAAGTAGTTGCGGGATCTTACATTGCTTTCAGAGTTTTCCTTTCACTTAGAGCCTCGTAATCTCTGTCATGATAACTCTCTGTGCTCACTAATTGAAATTGGCTACAAATGATACATTTATTCGTGCTTGGTGTGTAACTCTTCTGGCCATCTATTACACACCTGTAACTTACTTATGGGACTGACTTAGGGATAAGTTGTAGTTACCTTTGGGATACTCTGGGGGGCTTAGTTCAGTTACAGATTTTCACTCAGTTGCAGACTTGTGCTGCTTATAGTGTTAGCAATACTTAGAAAGCAATTGGTTCTCTACCAGTAGCCTGCTCATGAACCGCAATTCACACTCCAGTTATGTTTTTGGTTCAGAGAGAAATTTCAAGCTTTGTTGGGCCAGGTAATGTACTAAAATCAAAGGACTATGCTTAATCCATGAGTTTACAATACTGGCAGACATAATTATTGCTTCAGTTTTATTGAAGTACTCTAGCATTTTGAGGACCAAGGTTGTGTGTCCTCTAGTACTAACGATTATCTGCTGGGATAATTTTGTGCAGCTGTGTTCCTTATGTACTAGTTTTGGATCAGATTACTATGTAGATCCATCTTTAACAATTTTACTCTGCATTGTTTATTTTCTTTTACCACTTCTTTTGCAGATTAATTTTGGAAATGATACAGTCAATCCCCTTCATCTAAATCTTTGTTTCATTCTTCAGATAAGCTTGTTGTAGTTTCCTACAATATTTTAGGTGTTGAAAATGCATCAAAGCATCCGTATTTGTATTATAATATTCCACACAAGTTTATGGGTTGGGACCATCGGAGGACACTTATATGCAAGGAGTTAACTCAGTATGATCCCAGCATCCTATGTTTTCAGGCAAGCTTAATGTTCCTTGTGTTCCTTGTCTGCATATATGCTTTATTAATGCACTGTGAGTGCAGTGAAAGTGAATATGTATAACATTTAGGAATTTAGTCATCTTCGTACTGAGTATTGAGGATCTTGTCTTTTACACCTTGCTTATGAAAGTGCAACCTTTCTAAAGTTCATGGAATATACTTTTCCTTTCAAATCATCATGTACGGTAAATTATAATTGTTAAATCAAAGCACTTTTTCATCTATCGAGATCACGAAGTCATATGGTATCTGGCCAGCTTCTCTGGGAGAATATCCTAACTACCTGTACTTACGGTGTTTTTATTTCGTTACCTTTTCTCATCACTTTTCCGCCTCACCAAAGACGGAAGTTTTTTGTTTTATTATTACTCCCTTTAAAACTCGGTCTTCGTTTCAGATGTTCTTCGCTGTTGTGGGAAATCAAGATGGTTATAATCTCTTCATGTGATTGCAGGAAGTTGATCGTTTTAGTGATCTGCATGATGTTCTCCAGCAGGATGGATTTAAAGGTGTTTACAAAGTATGTGTTATGCAGGGAAGGTTTTTGTAATAACGATCGTAAAAAGTAGATTTTGTTTTGACATCATAACAAAACGTGCACACTGGTTTTGTTAATGTAGGCTCGCACCGGAGATGCTTGTGATGGATGTGCCATATTTTGGAAAGATGAACGGTAATGAATTTGACATGTCATGTCTATATGGTTCCATATATGAAATAGGTTGTAGATAGAAGAAATGGGCTTGGAGGGGGGGGGGGAAAGGGGGAGGGACTTTGTAATGGATATGGTGACATAGGCGCTTCATGTCGAGTCGCGTCCGTCTCCGGCGTAGGGGGCTGGTGCTTGAGCCGAGGTGTCGTGGGTGTCCGACAATGATGGCGCACGACTCGATACTACTCGGCGCCTAGTAGGCGCTTCATGTCGCGTCGCTTGCCTTCCTTCGCCCACAAGCGCTCTCTCAAGCAACTATCCCCTAAAGAGTCTTATAAGGTTTAGTGGTTCTGACAAGAGTAGACATGTCCATAACTGGGGATTTGGAGAGTTTGGAGAGAGTTTGGAGAATTATTTTCCAAAAGTTCCACCTCAAACTTTTCAAGTATATTATTAAGTTACGGAAAAATATATTTTTTTTAAATTTTTCACACAAGGCAGCTATTTAATTTAATTTTTAATTGAAAATGTACTTTGAAAAATTAGAAACAAATATCAAAAAAATAAATTAGAAATCACTTCAAAAAAATTGGGAAAATTTATAATACCTCACTATAATAGCAGAGAGGGCTTGGGGGTAGGTTTGGTGGCACCGGGTGGTGGGGAGCCATGCTCCGTACCAAAAAACCGTGGATTAGCCTCCGATGTCCCGTAAGAAGTCCTTCCAAGCCTACCAAGGACCCAATAATCTACCCCCGAGGCCTCCTTTGTCCCCTAGCGGTGTCCCGTGCCATGTGGTGCGAAAATATAAACCTTCGTTCCACGGCCTCTCGGAAGCCCGAAAAAACGTGGATTATAGCCTTCGTTTTCGGCTTTCTGTGGCAGGTTGTTGTTTTTGCCCAAACTTCTCCGGGGGGTCTATCATGACCCTAGAGGACCCTCGGTGCCCCGGGAGGGTCATCCGGATCATCGAACTTCGATATCACCCATGCCTTTGGTGTTCAGGCTCTTCCACCAGTGTCCCGTAAAACGCATTTCCAAGTCTATCAGGGACCGGATAAGCGACCCCGGAGGCCTCCCATGTCCCCTAGGGGTGTCCCTTGCAATGTGATGCGAAAATATCCACCTTCGTTCCGAGGCCCCCCGGGAGCAAAAAAAACTTGGATTATATAGCCTACATTTTTGGCTTCCCGGGCCCCCGGTGGCATTTTTGCCCTTTTCTACGGGGGGGCTATCATGACCTTAGAAGACCCTCGGTATCAGGATCCCCGAACTTCAATATACCCATGCTTTCGGTGTTTGGGCCCTTACATTGGTGTTCCGTAAAGACGCCCTTTCAAGATATCAGGGATCTGTTAACGAACCCCGGGGGCCTCCCATGTTCCCTAAGGGCGTCCCTTGCAGATGTGGTGCGAAACTATCCACCTTTTCGAGGCCCCCCATGAGCCAAAAGAACATGGATTATAGCCTACGTTTTCGGCTTCCTGTAGCCCGGGTGTCATTTTTGCCCAATCTTCTCTGGGGGGTCTATCATGACCTTAGAGGACCCTCGGTGCCCCGGGAGGGTCAATAGGATCCCCGAACTTCCATATCACCCATGCTTTCGGTGTTCGGTCCCTTACATTGGCATTCCGTAAAAACGCCATTACAAGCCTATCAGGACCCGATGACGGACCCCGAGGGCCTCCAATGTTCCCTAGGGGTGTCCCTTTCCATGTGGTGCGGGAATATCCACCTTCATTCTGGGGCCTCCCGGGAACCGGAAAAACGTGGATTATAGCCTACATTTTCGACTTCCCGCGGCCCGGGTGTCGTATTTGCCCAAACTTCTCCAGGGGGTCTATCATAACCTTAGAGGACCCTCGAAGCCCCGAGAGGTCATCAGGATCCCCGAACTTTTATATCACCAATGCTTTTAGTGTTCGGGCCCTTACATTGGTGCTCCATAATGCCCTGACGAGCCTATCAGGGACCTGTTAACGGACCCCGGGGGCCTCCCATGTTCCCTAGGGATGTCCCTTGCGATGTGGTGCGAAAAGATCTACCTTCGTTCCGGGGTCTCCCGGAAGCCCAAAAAACGTAGATTATATAGCCTTTGGTTTTTTGTTTCCCGGGGGCCTGGTTCTCGTTTTTGCCCAAACTTCTCTGGGGGGTCTATCGTCACCTTAGAGGACCTCGGACTGTCATATGGGTACCCGAACTCCGATTTCACCCATGGACATGGGACATGGCGTTCGCTGGGTGCTGGGACATGGGGCATGGGCGCGCTCACTCGGCGCTGGGACGACAAGGATGCCGTCATGGGTCATGGTGGTGTTATTATTATTATTATTTATTATCATTATTATTATTACACTATTATCTTAATGCGAATTCAATAATAACATATAATGGCAGTGCACGGAAGTCTTGCGATAAAAGTTGTCACTGACATCTTGACGTGATATGAGGAAGAAAGGGATCAGGATTGTTTTTGTTTAAGTATTGCGCAAATATGTGTAGACACCCTTTCAGTAAATCAGTACTGGATACAGTGAAGGAAATTTTCGAAATGTGACTGGGTAGACATCTTTGAAATACTGATCGAACATGCCTAGGCGCACTTCAATTGTTCTCTTTCTGTTCCTTGGGTTAAGGGAATTCCATGAGGATAATTAATTCATTAAGTCTTTCATTTCTTATCTCAAATCCATAGCAGGAGTTTCAACTGGTATCAATGCACCTTTAGCTCTTCATTTAGCAAAATGCTTATTTCCTTACGAGAATCTTATTTTGGTAACTTGGTGCCTTTTTTATAACCTTGGCTGTTCTTCTTTCACTTGGGGTTATCTTTTGTTTTCGTTTGGCGCTGAAATTTGATGCTTGGGACACAGGTTTACTCTTCTTCACGAGGAAAATATTGAGTTTCGAAGCTTTGGTCTCCGTGACAATGTCGCACAATTTTGTGTTCTAAAGGTATGTAAAGCACCAGAAGTTTCTACAATTATGTGCTTGGATACCCAATGTTACCGAGAAAAAAAAACTAAAATGGCGATTATGTGCTAGACCTGCTAGTGGATGAACTGACTACCAAGACTGAGAAATAACCCTTGTCTCTACTCATCTTTGTTACAGATGAACGGGGATCGGTTGAACTCTGATCTGAATATATCAAAAGCGGAGTAAGTTCTGTGTTTGATTCCTATGGTTGAATATAAATGCTATATTACTGTCTACTGTTATCCATTTTGGTGGCTGGAATTTTCTGAACTGAGTGCTTCTTTAGTTAGCCCTATACCAGGACATTTGGTTATTTCTGAATCATGGATTATTTTGATATAATTATCTAAGAAATGTGGTGTCGTCAAATCTGCTCTAATGCCGGAAAGAAATTTCAGCAAACTTGTTCTTGTTGGGTTTCTCGTTACGGTTCCTTCATCTATGGCTGGAAAGAAGTTGGACACTTAGGAGTTAGGATGTAAGTGATATACCATGCAGTAGAAAAGAATTAGAGGAATGGTAACAAGTGCTTAGATCAGGAAAATTACAGTATCTTGGTCTGGATAGGTCAGTTACTTAAAGATGTAGTATGTCTCAAAGCTCTCTAGCTGTAGGTTTGTTACAAATATGGTCTCCTAGAGTAAACTTAATTGTACGTGATTAAATCTTTAGTATTTCGCGACAATTTTCTTCATGAACATAATGTTGACTTGAGCAAATTGAGCATATATATTTAGTTCAATCTGACTCCATCGCCTTCTCTCTCGTTGAGATTCTTAGAGGTAGAGGCAGTCTGAAAGATGAACTCTGATCAATGCTTATTACTTTTAAATGTATTATGCTGTATTCCGGGCTGTGTAATGAGATACTGAGGTATAATCTTCTCTGGAGATCCAAACTGAACGCGACATACTTGATTAGCTATTTAGTAGGTGCAGGTGCATGTCAACGCTTCTTTAGTTTGGTCTTGATATAGCTCATGACTTCCACATGGTTCAGACGGTTTTCTTTTTGCTATCATGCCATGCAATGAAGATACTTTGTGTTCCTCTACCGATCACTTTTCAATTTATCAATTTGCTTATTAATATTATAGCCATCTAAGTCAGACCAAAGGATATGCTCCCCCCCCCCCCCCCCTTTCTTCCCCAAAAAGGTGTGCCTAAGTGAGACATACATGTTCCTACAGGGTTGCTACATCTAGAAGTGTAGTTGTTGGAAACATACATGTGCTTTACAGCCCAAATCGCGGGGACGTCAAGCTAGGGCAGGTACTCTATTTAATATTTTAATGGAAAAATCCAACATATAGTTCCTGTTATAGGATATTCCTTGTTGAAGCTTGATTTGTTTTTTCAATCAATGATCTATGATCCTCACGCCCTTTAAATTAAATGTTCTAGATACGTCTGTTTCTGGAGAAGGCCCACAGATTGTCTGTAGAATGGGGTGGGATTCCAATTGTACTTGCTGGTGACTTGAACAGTGCTCCTCAGGTATTTTGCAATTTGACAACTTGAGTTGGTTCAAGGTGCCTACAGGCCTAGTGTAGCAATTCAGTTTCTGATAGAAGTGTCTTTGCATTCCAGAGTGCTCTATATGAGTTTATATCCTCTGCAAAGGTGAGTAGCACTCTCTTATGACTGAAGTATTTTTAATGTAAATACAATTATGCAAAAAACAATACAATTATGCAAAAAACTACATCTTTTATTAGAAAGTCACTAATATGCGTATTTTGGTATGCTTCAGTTGGATGTCCTACAACATGAACGCAAAAAACTTTCTGGGCAGTTTGATATTTCACTGCGTTCTGGTTCCCTTCCTTTTTCAACTGGAAAATCTTTCAGGTATTTCCTTACAATCCGTCTACTTTTATGAGGTAAAGTGTGTTGCAAATCAAATCAGAAAAAGCATACATTCCTTAATTCCCATATAAAAGATTTTCGGCATCACAATAGCTTGAAGTGTTAGGTGATAGTTCTTGAAATGGCTCTGTCAAATTGATGCTTCACTTGATGTGAATACCCCAGTGTTGGATCTATGTAAATGCTGAGCAAGATATATGTTATGAGGATCTTCCCTTGGGTAATGCTCAGTTTACGTGGAGTGTTAGTGGGAGGAGGAATGCGGCGTCCCGCATTGATCGTTTCCTTGTTTATAATGAGTTTGAGGATGAGTTCCCTGAGTTAGTCCAGGAGGTGTTGCCTCGTTCCTGTTCTGACCATTTTCCCCTTATCCTCCGGTCTGCTCCCATTAAATGGGGCCCGACCCCTTTCCATTTTGAGAACATGTGGACCAGTCATGCGGATTTTAGGTCGAGGGTTCGGGAATGGTGGACGAGTTGTGAGGTGGAGGGATGGCGGGGTTATTGTTTTATGAGGAGGTTGAGGTTTGTTAAAGAGCAATTGAAAGTTTGGAATAAGGAGGTTTTTGGGGATGTGAGGGCTCAGAAAGGGAAGATTCTTAAGGAAATTCTGGTTACGGATCAAGCGTTGAGTACGGGGGGGCATGATGAGGATCTTTTGCGGAAGAGTGTTGAGTTAAAGAATAGTTTGGAGGAGGTTTTGATGAAGGAGAGGCAGAGTCAGAAAATGAAGGTTAGGTGGGCTAAGGAAGGAGATATGAGTTCGAGGTTGTTTTTTAAGGTTGTTAATGGTCGGAGGCGGAGGAACTTTGTTAGGGAGTTGGAGACGGGAGCAGGGGAGATAGTCACTCATGTGGATAGGACTAGCACGGAGATTACAGAGTTTTAGAGAGGACTGTTTGCGGAGGAAGTGCCTGATAGACCTATGATAGAGGGGAATGAGTGGTCCCCTATTTCTCATCCTTTTGGAGTTTGGCTTGAGAGACCATTTGAGTTAGAGGAGATTCGAGACACCGTTTTTGGGATGGATAAGGAGAAGGCCCCGGGCCCTGATGGTTTTAATATGGCTGTTTTTCAGGAGTGTTGGGAGGTGATTAATGAGGACTTGGTTGGGGTTTTTAGGGAGTTTCATGCAACTGGGGTGTTAGGTAAAAGCATGAATTCAAACTTTATCACTCTTGCTCCTAAGAAGGATCGGTCTATTAAAGTCACAGATTTCCGGCCGATTAGTTTGATTACGAGTGTGTATAAGATTATTACTAAGGTCCGTCCTCTCGACTTGGGGCTGTCCTGTCTGATACGATTTCGGTGGCTCAGAGTGCTTTTGTAGAGACCCTCGATGCTGCTTTGGTGGCTAACGAGGTGGTGGATGATGTGTGTTGTTCCAACTTTCCGGGTGTTGTTTTTAAGCTGGATTTTGAGAAGGCGTATGACCGGGTTAGTTGGGATTTCTTGGATCATGTTAGTTGGGATTTCTTGGATCGGGTGATGGATAGGAAAGGTTTTGGAGGAAGGTGGAGTAAGTGGATTAGAGGTTGTTTATCTAACGCGAGTTTTTCGGTTCTCGTTAATGGTGCAACCCGGGAGTGGTTCACTTCGTCGCGTGGTCTTCGGCAGGGGGACCCTTTGTCTCCCTTCCTTTTTACCTTGGTAGTTGACGTTCTTGGTCGCATGTTAGATAGGGGGGTGGAGCGGAGTTAGGTGGAGGGTTTCCGAGTGGGTCGAGAGGGGGTGTCGGTTTCACATCTCCAGTTTGCCGACGATACGATTTTGTTCCTCTCGACCGACGTTAACGGCTTTAAGAGGGTTCTCACGCTTCTGCAGGTTTTTGAGGTTGTGTTGGGGATGAGGATTAACTTGGCTAAGTGTAGCTTGGCTGGGATTAATGTAGGGGAAGACCTCCTAGAGTCTTTGGCTGCCCTGGTCGGTTGTCCAGCAGTGGCCGCTTACTTACTTGGGGGTGCCTCTTGGAGGTAGCCCCAGGTCGGTTTCCTTTTGGAAGCCGGTTGTCTCTAGAGTGGTTGAACGTCTAGATGGGTGGAGGGGGGTGTATTTCTCTTTGGAGGGGGGAGGATTACCATCCTTCAGTCTTGCTTAGCGAGTATTCGTCTTTATTACTTGTTCGGATTCCTGTTAGCGTCGCTAATCGGATCGAGAGAATGATGAGGGACTTCCTTTGGTCTGGGTCAGGGGATAGTCGACGGGATCACTTGGTCACCTGGGAGCATGTTTGTAGGCCTAAATCGGAGGGTGGTCTGGGGTTCGCTAGATTGGTGTCCAAGAACATCTCGTTAGTGGGTAGTTGGTTGTGGCGGTTCTCCCTGGATTCTGACTCCCTATGGCACCGAGTTATCAGGAGCAAGTACGGTCTTCAACCTAATGAATGGGACGCCCATGCCGGTTCCTCTGTCTCACATGCCTGCCCTGGAGGTACATTTCTCAGGTATCTTCTTCCTAATGTGGGTAATGGTAATCGGGTACGGTTCTGGGAGGATGCGTGGAAGGGTGTTCCCTTCTCTTCTGCGTATCCTCGGGTTTTTCGGTTGTCCACTCTCCACGAGGCACCCGTGTCCGTTTTTTATTCAGGTACGGGGGTGGGTCCTGGGATTTACACTTGAGGCATCCCCCACATGATAGAAAGATGGAGGAGCTTGCCTCTCTTCTGAATGCCCTCCACCCGACCACGCTCGTCCCCACGGACGACGGTAGGACTTGGATTGGAGACCCTTCTGGAGTTTTCTCTTGCAAGTCCTTCCTTCACCAGCTTGGTCTCCCCTCACAATTTCCACAATTTTCATTAGCTACATTTATTTGGAAATCTAAGGTCCCGTTGAAGGTTCGTGCTTTTGTGTGGAGTTTGGTGCTTGGTAGGGTGAATACATGTGATATGCTGCAGCGACAGAGGCCTGGATGGTCACTCTTACCTGGGTTCTGTGTTATGTGCCGTCATGATGGGGAAAATTGTTTGCACTTATTTATTATGTGTGACTTTGCTAGGGCACTATGGAGTAGATTGTTGGAGGGGGAGAGTTTTGCGCCACGGTGGGCGATTTCCTCCAGCTTCGTTTCGCAGCAATGAGGCGAGGCAAGGAGGGGTGGTTGTTTTGGAGATGTATGTGTATGGCCATCTTGTGGTGTATCTGATTGGAAAGGAATTCCAGGGTGTTCCGCGACGTTGGGAGGACTATAGATAATGTTTGGGGATCATGTGGTTTACTTGGCCTCCCTTTGGGCCAAGGCGGCAGGGGTCTTTAGGGGTATTCCACTTACCCTTGTACAGCGCCATTGGCGAGATTTGTAGTTTTTCTTTTGACCCATTATGAGGATATCTTATCCTCTTTTTTGTATTCTAAACTGATTTGATCAATAAAAAATTTCCGTATCTAAAAGAAAGATATATGTTATGAGAACAGGGTGGTACAAGAGATAGAATGACAAACTTTTTAGAACTGAAATTAGGTTTACTTTAAATGGGATGGAGTGATGGACAGTATGTTGATCTTTCTAGCAAATGAACGTCATGAAATAAGAAAATCACTTCCTTCTTCCTTTTGGAGAATCAAGGTATATCTTCTGTTGGGTCTTCTCTCAGTATGTAGGCTTTGGAGGCCAAGGCTTGTAAATGGATTAGGCTGTAAATTCATTGACAGCTAAAACCATATGCAAAATAGAGCTCCATAAGATATGTGAAATAATATGCGGGCAGACACTAAGAGGAATCATGCTTTAAATATCTCAGAGAATTTATCTAATTTAGCTTCTTGACAAAGGCCAAATTTCAGCATTGCAGTAAAGGCCATCCTGTTGTAACCTTCTGGTCACGATGTCCGATCAGGAATAAGGCTTCATGTTTTTTGGCTCATTCAGCTCCCAAACAGGATCCTTGTCATCTTTTGTCTCTTTTCATTTCCTGATAATGGTAGCTACTGGCCACTGATACAAATAATATAACTGGTACATAGACGTGTCATGAACAGTAGGCACTGCAAATCCTAAGGATTCTTCTCAGAATCATAAGGCTTCAGAGCATCCAATTCACAGGAATCGTCAAGTATGCCTTTTGTAAAGGATATACAGTTTACAAAAAAAGGTTGTGCTGCTTGAGTTCATTCTGTACTCCATGTATGAGTATATCTTTTATTGAAGGTGATAATTTGGCCGTCATCAAAGCCATTCGTGCAGAATGGCACATCCCGTGGGAGATAGAGAACATTCTCATCGACACCAAGAAGGACCTCCATTTTTTTGACAAAGTGGAAGTTCTACATTGCTTCAGAGAGGCAAACATGGTGGCAGATTATCTTGCGCACTTTGGGCACTCCTGTGAAACTTTACGGTTTTGGTCATCCCCATTTGACCAGTCCATTACCAATTTAGTGGTAAAGGACGCTTTAGGTTAACCTGTAGGTTACCTGGTTATCTTGCCTTATAAAAAATAAAAAATAAAAAAATAGAGAGGCTAGAACTGCTCCTGCCCACTAAGAATTAATAACCTGTTAACCGAAGAGATTTGAGATGTTATCAGCTCTTCGGTTGACTCAGGAGTGAAGCGTTCATAGTTTAGATGGTCATCTAAAAGCCAATTTCAGAGGCCTCGTATTCTCTGAAGTATTCAGATCTCTTCTGGGCATGTCCACGGTCCACATGACTGATTAATACCTTCTCACTGTTGAATCACGTGACACATTAATACCTTCACTCAAATGTCAGGTCTGCAATGCAACATAGATCAGAGAACCAAAGATTATGCATACTGTTAGATGTTTTTGAGCTCTCTATCTCCAATAGGAAATTGAACTGCTTGTTGTTCAGGTTGTCATCTTAACATCTTGTCTTCCAGTATGTGGATTCCTTTGTGGACATACTGTGTCATAATCACTGCCTAATCCTATTTCTTTTTCCCACTGGGGATTCGGCAATTATGTGCATTCTGCATGGCCATCAGTGCTACTAGAAACATCTTCTACAGTCGTTTTTCCTCTGACATTGTTCCTTCTACCCATTTAGTCGGGTATTTACTTGTCTTGTAAGGCAGCCATCTGTCCTATGTAGCTTTTAAGAGTTACCCATTATCAATTAGCTAACAGTGTAATCCTGTATTACGTAGTTGGTGCTTATGTAGGGTACATGTGTGTGGTTTGCCGTTTGCGTATCCCAGAAGCAGATACTGAATTTGGGAAAAGCAGTGACCTAATCAGACACTATATGAAAGGTTTAAAGCGGAAGAAACGGGTATCACAGTCAGTTGAATACTGGAAACTATTAACTGCACTACGACTACGACCCTTGTAAAATTAGTTTTATTTTTTTCTGATTCATTACACTTCTTTCCTATTCCAGGCGAAGGCCATCAAAATATAGGTGGAATGATGAAGAACTAAAGCTTGCTACTGGAAATGAACAAGTGACCTGTCTACAACACCATCTAAAGCTCCACAGTGCGTATCGTGGCATTCCTGTAAGCTGGATTTGAAAAACCTAACTCACAATGTATATGTTATGTTTGTCACGTTGTCAATGAGAAAGGGGAATCTGTATTCTAATTCAATTTTGCAAAATATTTCTCAGTCGGCACCAACTACTGCAAGTCTGCAATAGATAGTTACTACAGCCTTATAACTGTAGGAAATCATTGCTGACCTTACTGCCTGCTGGCATGACTAGCCTGCCAAATGAAATTTATGTGATCAATGTTAACTCCAAACATCTTGGATGAAGGGTTAGGTCTGTACACTATCATCTTATACATTGATGGTTGATTATGGTCAGGGGAATGACAGAACAAGAGACAATATTGGGGAGCCTTTAGCAACATCATGCCACCGCAAGTTCACGGGAACTGTGGATTATATATGGTAATGAAACCCTTAGGTTGAAAACAAATATCCGTCAGAATTTGAAGTGCTACCTATATCATTGTCCGGGTTGTTGCAGGCACAGTGAAGCACTTCTTCCTGTCAGAGTTCTTGAGACTATACCTGTGAATGCATTGCAAGATATAGGAGGGCTTCCCAATGAGGTACTTTGAACTTCTCTAGTGTTTACTTAACCTACTTTTTGTATATATAACTGAGTTTTGCATATAGCTTAAGTTGACCAAGGCCTGCATTTTCAAGAAAGACTTGTCTCTTCAGTTGCTACTTGTTGTTTGTTGCTTTAGTTACTATCTTACATTGTTCATTCAGGTTCTCTCCTTATCTGGAATTAGTAGTCATATTGCTAGTTCAAATTTACACTATCAAGGTTTGGTAACCATTATTTCCAGAGGGTCCCAGCATCTGTTATTTTCAAGTACACTGTTCTGGTCTTTTGTTACTAGGGCTAAGGCCTATGCCATCCAGCAGTAGAATTAATAATATGAAACAGGATATATAGGAATAATCAAAATAAATGGAATATGAGATAGGAGTTAGGGAAGTAGATTAGTCCTCTCCTGCATTGCTAATTTGCTATGAATATGAAAAAGCCTGTGCTGCCAGTAATGAGTGATACCATGTGCTATTTTCTTAGAAGAAAACTGTGAGCACTGTTATGCCCTCGTTGAAATAGACCTGATGGTGGTTGGTGGATTGGTTTCTGGAATCCACAATTGACGTTCCCTTTTTGGTATAAGCAACATTTTGTGATAGGCATTCCGCATTTATGGGAAGTCATTGTTTCAAAGGTTGAATGGGAAGGTAAATAAATTTTGGCAAATAGGAAGGTCACTTGTTTGACGTAATTGGAGAGAGAATTTCTGTGGTTATATATTACTAACTTTCCAGTACAAGTGTAGCCAAAGCGTGAAATAAAGTTCCTTTGCTTCTTGCATCTCTACATGTGGATTGTAGAGACATATTATCAAGTGAAAATATTAGTCATTTGCTAAGAAAAAGATAGGATGTGATTACAGATGATAGTAAAAAGGATAATATTTGTTTGTTCTTCTCTACTATGAGTTGTCTATTTCATAATAGGCGTTGTAATTGTATAGATCGAAAGTACATCAGTTGGTTTGAGACGAATACTGTTCCTCTCTCTCTCTCATTTGAATACGGTGCGAATCATTTGCAGCTGCATTTAGATTTAGGATTGTATCTTTTTAATTGACCGCTTGCTGCGTCAGTGTCAGATTTCATATGGGCATTAGACTAAGAAAAAAAATGTTAGTTTTTTTTTTCTCCCTTTGGGAAAGAATTTTCCAGGAATGACTTAGTTGTGAATGCTTATGCAGAAATGGGGCAGCGATCATCTTGCATTGGTATGTGAATTTGCTTTCATACAGTGAAGGTAACAATTGAATAGTCATCATGCTTCGCTTGTGAAGAAATTCACAACAAATGCAAGGCATATATCGGCTTTCCCTTTAAAATCTCAAAGCAATCAATGGCCAAGGAGGATCCACATGAACTGCAACAAGCCAACAAATACTGTTCTTATGGTTAACATGAAGAAGAGCTAGTTACGCTAGTCTAACTTGGCTGGGAGCGGAATTGCACCGGTAACTTGGTAAGTTATACTTCAAAGTTCAAACGACAAGTTTGCAGGAGAAACACATACTTCTGGGGATATCAGAGCTTTGTTATGATGGAAGGGAATATGGTTTGTTTAGATTGGCAGTCATGACGAGCAACAAAAAAAAAAAAAAAAAAAAAAAAAAAAAAAAAAAAAAAAAGATTGACAGTCATGCCAATAGCTCCACGGACAAGGAAGTCGTGATTTACCGCACATGATCCTCTCCATTTTCTAAATAAATTAGTCATTAGGTTTTGATTGATTGCCACTCTTACCCCAAATAAATCATATGTAAGTTTGTAATCTATACCTACATTTCAAAATGAATTATTAGAAAATAAGATATGTGAAGGTCATAACTTTATTCCATTATATACCAATGCACTGGTGAACCTTTATTTGGCGTGCAGGTGTGGTGGATTAGGAACATATTTGATCAAAAGTCAGTTTGCTAATCAAATAAACGAACATGAACAACTTTCTTAAGCTCGTTTAAGACATGAGACAAGCTTGATTGAATACCATAAGTTTGTCTTGAATACGTTCATGAGCAACTCAAGTAATACTCCCTTAGTTCGTCTTGTATACCATAAGTTCGTCTTGAATATGTTCTCCTTTTAAAAAAAAATAAACTAATATGTTTTGAATAATATTTTTTATATGATAGGGTAAATAAGGTTAAGCTAAGTGCTTACATCAAGAGTGATTGTGAGAAAAAATTAACGTATGTAAATATTGTGAAAATAGAAAATGTCTCTTATAAGCTCGATTCAACATGAGACCACCTCTATAACCAAGTATAACGTCATGCTTGTGTGAGCCGGCTACTGTTAAGGTCGCCTCATATTAGTATTTGTGGTGAAAATACTTTGGCTCGATATGATTTGGGTCCGTTAAAATTCATCTACGCAGAAATTTCAACCATTACCCTATTAAGGCTCCATTTGATTCTCCTGGATAAAAATAATTTGAACTGAAATGAACAGAATTGAACTGAATTGATTTTTTAAACTTGATCGTTAACCATTTAAAATTCGTCCAAACATAGTCAATATTGGACTCATTTGAAAGTATGCTTTGAGATCTTTTCGATGACATAATTATCATCATGAAGTTATTTCAGAATAAAAAGTTATATAAGTGATAAAGTTACACATAAACTGGACTGAACTGAACTGAATTTAAGTAAAATTAAGGTAAATCAAACAGAGCCTAAGTAAGCACTTTCTCTCTTCATTAAAATTGACCCTTTCACTTTATCTAAGGGATGAGAATAGTAAAGTAATTACACCAACCTCTTGTTATCACCTATTCACCTTTGATATGACTCCTCAAGCATTTACATTATTTTACACCCATGTACTATTGAAAGGACCATCTTCAAATCTCCTATTCTTTAACGTACGTATAGCGTAAACTCCCGTTAGAATATCCGTACCTCAGTTCATTATGAAGCCTATAGCCGACCGAAGGTAGCATGTTATACATGTTGGGTGAAATAAAGATAATATAGTACGTAATAAATCTTTGGGAGTGATGAGAGAGAGTGATGGGTGATGTGATGATAGTGACTAGAAGTAGACCTCTGGGTACATGAAGATGTAGAGGTGGACGAATTTGGAGGGATAACTGGGGGTTCATGTTCATGACCGGCTGATTTCATTGCACACCCATAAATAATGACTAATTAATTACTTATTGTTAGGTAGTTGTGGTCCTTGTTTGAAAACCTGGCGCCATCCTTGCCCGCCAAGTAACTAAATGAGTATATTCATTTTCTTTGTAACAAAAGTCAAAAGCCCATACAGAGGCCAAACAAAGCAAATAAATTAACAACGGGTCGGTTCATCTTCACTTACTCAATTATTGATTTAATTTAATTCAATTCAATTTAATTCAATTCACTCATCTAGAAACTAAACTATTTTATTGTTGATACTACGTTGATGGGGTCAATGCTTGCGATTGTTGTTCAGCTAGTCTGATATGTTCGCTATTGAACACGAAAGTGCGAACATGAATTTTCACACCACATCGCATGGAACACCCCTTAAAGACATGGGAGGCCCTCGGGTCGCTTATCTGGTCTCTTTTTTTTTGGATCACGACCAAGGGTATCCACTATCGACAACATTGACTATTTTCCCGTGGTGGCTTGTAGGCACCTCAAATAGTGGGACAGCTGACCAAGGAATTTAAAGCTGCTCCATGCCCAAGGCGAGATTTGAATCCTCGACCTTGGTTAAGGATGAATGAGTCTCTACCACTCAACCACACCTCCTTGGTTCGCTTATCTGGTCTCTAATAGGTTTGGAAAAGCGTTTTCGGGGACACTGATGTAAGAACCGGAACACTAAAGACATGGGTGATATCGAAGTTAGGGATGCATATGTCTCTCCTGGGACACCGAGGATCCTCTAGGGTAATCCCCCGTAGAAGTTTGGGCGAAAATGACACCTGGGCCCGGAAAGCCGAAAACGAAGGCTATTGTTTTATGGGACATTGGTGTAATAGCCAAAACATTAAAGGCATGGGTAATATCAAAGTTCGGGGATCAGGATGTCCCTCCCGAGGCACCGAGGGTACTATAGGGTCAAGAATTTAGGGATGACAATGGGGCGGGGCGGTGATGGATATAGGTAGATCCATCCCCATACCCGTCTGGGTATTTTGATTCCGCCACCCGCCCCATCTCCACCACGGGTTGGAGATCCCAAATCCACCTCCGCTCCACTTATCCGACGAGTATCCACCTCCGCTCCATTTATCGGGAGGGTATCCATATCCGCTTTATACCCGCCCGAAAACAAACAAAGCTCACATCTGGAACTACCTCAAATTCACCCTAAGATAATTTGTAAGGAAAATTTTGAGCTTTTTGATAAGCAATAGCAGTAGACAATTTTTATATATTTGGTAATATAAGGTTTTATATATATTTTTTACATTTTTTTTATTTTTATGTGGGTATGAGGGGGGTAGATGGGTATGAGGGGCAAATGGGTATGAGGCGGGTCGGGTAAGCGGGTATAATGTGGGGCAGGGCTTCAACGGGTATCCACCGAGAGAAGAAGGCAAACCACTTCCGCCCCATCCCCGCGGCGGTTTTTCTTTATCAAAACCATCCCCGCTCCATCCCCACCTAGCGCTCCCCCATTCCCACCCCAACTGGGGCGGATGAGGGGCGGTACCCACCTGTACCCGCCCCACTGCCATCCCTAGTCAAGATAGACCCTCTGGAGAAGTTTGGACAAAAATGACACTTGGGCCCCCGGAAAGCCGAAAACGAAGGCTATAATTCATGTTTTTTGGGCTTCCGGGAGCTCGCGAAACGAAGATGGATATTTTCACACTACATTGCAAGAAACACCCTTAGGGGACGTGGGAGGCCTTCAGGGTCGCTTATCTGGTCTCTAATAGGCTTGGAAGGGCGTTTTACGGGATAGTGATGTAAGAGCCGGAACACCAAAAGTATTGGTGATATCGAAGTTCGAGGATCCACATGTCCCTCCCGGGGCACCGAGGGTTCTCTAGCGTCATGATAGACCCTCCGAAAAAGTTTGGGCACAAATAACATCCGGAGCCCTGGAAGCTGAAAACAAAGGCTATTCATCCACGTGTTTTAAGTTTCCGGCAGGCCCTGAAACGAAGGTGGATATTTTCGCATCACATTGCACGAAACACCCATAGAGGACATGGGAGGCCCTCGGGGTCGCTTATCCAGTCCCTGATAGGCTTGGAAGGGCGTTTTATGGGACACTGGTGTAAGAGCCAGAACACCAAAGGCATGGGTGATATAATTATCTTTTATGAAAATTTTGATAAACTTTGGGTTTTATTGGGTTTGCTTAGGTGGCGCGTCCTATGCTCTTTTCTTATGTGTCACGTCTCATTTTAATTGTGGCATCACTCTTTGCTTTTTGATGATGTGGCAGCTAACTCAATACTCTTACTCATATGTTCTAAACATATTGTAAATGTATCTCATTGCGAAGTATTTTTCGATCCGAAACGAATGGTGTAATTTTTGTTATTTTTTGAGATGTATCAAAATATTATAAATGATTTTGAATATTTTGACCAAAATTAACCTCTCAAAAATCTTAAACAATAATGTTGCTAAGACTCCTAAACGTTTTAACCCTTTTTTTTGTCATTATCTAAGACTCCTAAACATTTTATACTAACTACTTTTTGTCATTATTTTCGATTAGGTGGCGCGCTATTTAAATCATCGCTTAGGTGGCATGCCTCATTTCTCCCAAAAATTTCTCCTTTAAATACACTTGGAGTCCTATTGGGGCTGCCCCCTTGCCGGTTTGTGGAATTAAAAAGCAAAAAAGACCAATGATAAGATTTATTATAGTGCCTTTCAAAGGAAAAAAGAAATGGGGGGAGAGAGATGGGCCTTGTTTGGTTTAATGTAAGATAATATGGGAAGTGTAAGCTGCATTGAAGTTGATCAAATTCCATTATCTGGTTGGTCAACTTTCTTGGAATTACAAATTTCCTAAGTAAACCAAGATGGGTTGGTGTAGTGGTTCAACACTCCATCCCTTAAATAAGTGGTTGGAGGTTCGAATCCCAACTCTTGCGAATGGAAAAAATCCCTTAGCCAACCCCCTACCGTTTAGTGCGCTGACAGTTGGGGTGAGAGGATTAATCACTGTGGTCGACGGTGGATACCCTTGACAAAAACCAAAAAAAAACAAATTCCTTAAGTAACTTACTTCTTATGAAACATGGGAAGTTGCTTACCTAGGAGGGTTAGGTAAGTAGAATTTCCTATGCTTTCTTCACAAAAATTACACAATTGCCTATAAAAAGGTAGTATTAATTCTTTATAAAATATTGAAGTTAATATTGTCATTTTGCATTGTTTCCAAGGAAGTCAATTTTATCAACCAAACAAGATCACTTCCATGTATCTTCAATTTACATATACAACTTATATTTTCATGGATTTACATATTTTATAGGAAGTTTTGTCTAGTAAACCAAACAAGACCATGATTTTTACTTTTAAGTGGTTCTCCAAGCTGAATTGAATATTCTTGTTGGATGTTTCTTATTGTGGGGTGTGAATGATAGCATGGGACCTACTTGGAAAAGTCGCCTGGAAAACTTTAGCTTAGCGTTGTGCCCAAGCAACACCATACACCAATAGCAATTACTAGCCGCGCAACTCCTAGAATTTAGAGTACTTGTTTGCTAGATTGCATGCTAATGTTTGCTCTCGGTGTTCTTTTCTATTGAATTACACTAAACTCTAGCGAACTGAATTGAACTGAATAGGAATATATTAGAGAAAAATAAATCACTCAAGTAAAAACTATTAAAATGAACTCCATTCAACTAAATTGAACCAATTATTAAATAAGTGGAAGAAAAACACACACTAATTCAATTTAGAAAAACACACCCCAAATATTTGAATTACAGTAGTTTTAGTTCCGTCAAAAATTGTCTTGTTTAATGAAATCTGACAATATTAAAGCTTCAACTTCTCTTCGCATTATCCTCAAACTCTACACTCTTTGCATATTTATAACCCTTTTCTCTTGATCTCTTATGCAATAGCATTTCAGATTGAGACTATTGCGCATTTAGAAGTTGGAACTTGATATAACTCACTATCAAGCATCACTGGAGAAAACCCTAATCAACGGCTTATTTGTGAGACTAACTTTGGATTTATTGATTTCCACTTACTCAGTATTTGATTTAATTCGTTACAATTTAATTTCTCTCACATATTACTGTTCAGTTCAGTCAAGTCCAGTCCAATCTAGTAAAAAAGAACGCACTCGTCTTCCACCTATGGTCTTCCAACTTAATCTCTCCCTTCACTCCCCAAACGAACCTGATGTTATAGTTCTATTGAATTAAATTTACATTTCATGTGTCAAATTTCATTCCAACAACAACATCCCAGTAAATGTCTCGCCGAAGGCGGGGTCTGGTTATCAAATTTCATTCCATGGCATCAAAACAAATTAGAGGTGATTTAGTTGATAGAATGAGCAAAGCATGGTAATACTCACTTTGTGCACCTTTCAGGCTTTCACTGTTTCACATTGGTTGGAATCATAAAGAAAGAAATTTGTAGAAGCTCTTATGTTTTACTTTTGTAAGGCAACATGTGAGCTTCACAAAATGCGCGCGCACACACACACACCAATTGGACTTATTGCCTCCACTTACAAAGTATAGAATGATAACGCATTTAGACTTTTATACTCCTTTTCACTTCATCACTAACTATTCCCATTCCCTCCCAATACTGCACACAACAAACAAAAAGAAAAACCTCATTGAAAGCAAAGATTGGAAATCAAGGCATGTTCAATCATGGTAAGTTCAGATTTTAAGATATCTTGTGATAAAGCTAAAGCTCTATATATATACTTCACTAGATACTTTCCTTAGTAGTTAATAGTCCCAATGCATAGAATTATCCCCTCATCCATGATCAGAAGCAAAGTGTCCAGGACTCCAATAGTCATAAACCTTGTGAACAATAGATATGTATATACCGAACCTAATATTCAAAAAACCCATCTTCTGTACTTAAATCCGCAAAAAAGGACCTTCATATGCCAGCAATGTTTAGTGCTCCATCGATCCAAGCAAGCTCGGCACTGGTAAAATTGACATCAAAGTTGGGAATATCAATTGATTCAGCATCAGTCAAATCACACAATGGTAGATCTTCAACCCTAAGATCGTCAAAGAAGTGCACAAAATCGTTCCCAAAGTTCGTAGAATTTGCAAAACTCATGTTAAGCTCCTGATGCGCAGATGGTATGTCAGACACACCTAACACTGTTTCTGCAATGGGGGCTTGTTCGACGAGATCTCTCACCTCTAACAGGGTGGCTGCTGGTGGAGCAGCCTCAACCAGATTACTCACTGCATTTTCGTTATCCTGCGTGTTGGTCACAACAGAAAGGTGAGCTCCAAATGGGTTTGCGTTAGAGACATCGAGGACAGAAGATGGAGATGGTTGAGAGCACATGGCATTTGCATTTGTGTCCTCTGAAGCAGAGGGCTGAGGGGCAGATACAGAAACATTATGATAGGTTGATGAATTCTTCCCCTGCTCTGCTAGGGACAAACTGTTATATTCAAGCTTCATTTTCTCATAAGCTAAAGCCGCTTCTTCCTCGCTGTCAAATGTTCCAAGCCATTTCCTTTTACTTGTTTGAGGAATACGAATTTCAGCAGCCCATTTCCCCCACTTTCGCCTCCTAACACCGGTATATTTCGATGATGATCTGCCCAACCTAGGAATAGTTCCAGCTTTACCATTACGCTTCAGTTTACTTCTGCCTATACTAGCAGGGTTCGCCCCATTGTCATCGTTTCTGAAAATGCTAACTTCCTTAATCAATCGCTTTACACCATTGAAGCAAATCTTTACATCGGTACACCTTTCCTCATCACTAGAATAATCGGTAGCATCAGGATCTGAATAAATAACACGAATTCGTTGTTTTACCTTCGCATTACCATTATTGTCCAACTGTTGCTTCTTTTTCTCTTTCTCAATGTTTGAAAACACCCGTTGATTCGGATGCCCTGGCATGTTTCTAATACTATATCGCTAGGAATACCTTTGCAAATGATCAGCTCCAAGAAATTTCCCAAAGCCAATACACAGTATTAAGGAAAACTAGAGGTCCAAAAATGTTTTATATGAAAAACACCAAAGAATTTCACTCCAGAACAAGTCCTGCAAAGTTCAACAGAAACTCAGGACCCATACCCATAACGCATTACACATCATAAACTAATTTCTTGCCACTATAAACTCACAAACTGAAAACGAAAAAAGCAAGTCAAAAACTCAAAACTCAGGAATAGCATGAAAGCAGAGATGTTTGGAAGAGAAAAAAAAAACAAAACAAATTCAAGCCAAAACCCAGATCATGAATGACATAGTAGGTACAAATAAGACATGTCATAATAAACCCATGTCACAGATCATACAAAATTGATGCTTTCACTTCTAAACCCCTCCAAAACCCACATCATAGCTGATTACCAAAACTAGAGCAATCCAGAAATTAAGCACTCTATGGCAAAATTGACAAATAATTTGATACCTAAAGCAACAGAAAGAACCCAATTTTCACAAAAACCCCCTACATTAAACCCTCAGCCAAGTAGTCAATTTTACCTAAAACCCATCAAAAAACCCCAATACCTGATCATCTGAAAATGAGTACAAACAAATTCCATCTTTTTTCCACAAAACCCCCTCTTAAACCCACATCACCAGTTCACAACACCCTAATTAAATGGGCAGAGAAATCATACCGTCTTGATCTGAGTCGCATGGAAAATCTTGGGAGAGACAGATGGGGGTTGTTGGCGAAAGATTGCATGCAAGAGTTTGAGAGAGAGGTGTAGAGAGAGAAAATTGTTAGAAAGATGAAAAATTGGAAGGAAATCAAGAGCTGCTTGGGAGCTCTGATCAGTAGATCAGCACCGGAAGACATAAAGTTGCCACTTTCTCTTCCTTTTTTCTCTCCACCAAACAGCTAAACTCCTCTCTCTAGCTGTTGAAAGATTGCATTGGCTACAAAACGGAAACTGGAATCAATGAAAATATTTACCCAAAAATATCAAATATTGCCCAATAAAAAATCAGCAATTTTCTGTTTTTAACACCCCAATGAGATAAGGAAATTCAAAAGATAGGAGAGAATAAAAAAATAAAAAATAAAAAAATTGGGTTTTACCGGAAACAAAGTAACAAACCTTGGAATTTTTTGGGTTGTGGGACTCTTCCTAATAATCTTCTATCTTGTCAGTATATGATCAGTTGTTCTCAGTAGTAGTGTTTTACTCCACTTCCTTTGTTCATCCTTCATTGAAGGCATTTACACACTGACATGCACTCTGGGGTGGGCCTCTTCCTCTTCAGCTTTTCTCTCTCCTCCAGTGGCTGGGAAGGCTGAGGAAGCAGCCTTAAAATGAGAGGGTCCCACTTCTTTGTTTTTGTTTTTGTTTTTGTTTTTGTTTTTGTTTTTGTTTTTTTTTTCTTACTGATGTCATCCTTGGTGTTTTGGGTATGTTTAATTGTTTACATTTTAGCAATACCAATGAGTATATGGTGACTGGTGAGAGGATACTGGATAGTAGTAGTCTAGTAGATACTGGATACATCATACATTGGGGGTTACTTTTGTCATTTGCTCAATGTTGGGGTTCGACACTTTCTAGAAACGGAGTATTTGCCTACTACTAGACTACTAGTACTACTATCAGTATTAGTATTAGATATGGCTCAACACATAAGCCAATAAAAAAAACTTATGGCTTAACGCTTAACAAGTGGATCATGGATTAGCACCAAACATAAAAGTGGATCATGGGTTGGTCCGCTTGTGCGGTTTGTGCCCATGACAAAGTCATTGGAAGAAAAAGAAAATCAATGAGCAAGCACAACTGACACGACACCACATAACACTATCCGACCAAAAAAAAAAAAGACAATATAGAAGGAAGAATAAGTTTGGGCACGTCATGACATGGTAACACGTGAGCATCGACCAAACTTGAAGTGCCGCTTGGGTGAGGGGGCACAGTTGGAAGTCTAAGAGTGAGTAATCATGTGACAACAACCTACACGTACACTAGCCCGACACAAGTACAAGCCAACATGTCATGAATCCATCTTTATCCACTTATATTATATAGGATGATACATAGGCTTTGTTTGGCAATTGGCTGGTGATATTAGTTGTTGGCTGATGGCTGGTGGCTGGTGGTCGATGACTAGTATTGTTAGCTTATTTGACCGGCTGGTAACATTGGATGTCTGGAAAGAGATGTTTGGTAACATTGGCTGGTAACATTAGCTGGTTATATGTAAAATGACTTATAAGGACATTCATATGATTGACGAATTTCATGGCATAGAAGTAAATAATTGCAAGTCTTGAACTTTTATTTCATTGGACTACATTAATGTCACCAGTCAATATCCATAAGCCAACCTCCTTAGCATCCATAAGCCAACCTCCTTGGCTTTTCAAAAGTTGGCTTGTGGGAACCCAAAAGCCAATCTCACAAGCTAACATTCAAACACCAATATTGGATGGTCGACCGTCAAACATCCAATTTTACTAAAAGGCACCCCACAAGCTAACATCCAAACACCCCCATAATTAGAAATATCATTCCTATATGATTTAAGATTCGGCTTATGTTGGTCGTGTAATATATATGGTAAAAAAAATTACAAAATTTGTATATCAGGCAAATTTATAGCACAAAGATTTTTAATTTTTCAAAAATGAATAGTAATGTATAATTTTTTATAAAGAAATTGGAAAACCAATTTTTGATGAGCAAAAATATTGTATGCCAAATTGCCAATTGCCAATTGCCAATTGCCATGTTCGCTTTAAGTGGGCCGCTTTGGGGCGGAACCCAATTTTTAAGGTAAGATTGCTATACGTAATTTTACGCAGTTCTAAGTTCATAGTGGCAAAGGGAATTGAGTAATGATTCGTCATTGACAAGTTTTCATTGTCAGCCTAGTTTGCAACACACCGTATTAGGCCCAAGCTCATTCTCATTCCCTCGCATTACTACTACAGTCATGTACAGTATGGGCTATAGCCACATCTGTCAAAAGCATTGACCCAGCTGAATTCAGGTCGGGTCATTTCATATTTGTGTCGCGTCGATTACAGGTTGGTTTTTGTGTCAAATTCATGTTTTTTACATTCCGGTAGCAATAAATGAGCTCAAGTTGAGAAATTTGTGTCAATAACTAAGAAAACGGGTTGGGTTTTTAAGTTGGGTTAAATTCTGACAACTTTAGCCATGGATGTTTATTGTACGCCCAATTACATATATTTAGCTTTGTTCTTTCAACAAAAAGGTGCAGTGTGGAATGAAATATTGCTTGACGAAACCTTTTTTTTTCTTTTTTGTTTTAGTTTAAGGAAGGCACATTTGCCAATACATTAAATTAAAATATGGGAGGAGAAATTCAACTTGGGTCCTAATGTACCCAAAGTCTTAGTTTTACCCACTAAGCTCATACAAGTGACATTTTCATCTGATCAATGTACAAAACATGCTTATGTTTTATGTAAAATGGTTGTTGTTTTGCAATGACGCCATTATTTGTAATCCAATCTAATCAACAACTCTACTTCCTCACGTCTACAAATGTGACCAATTTAGATTTTTGAACAAGATGTTAGCAATCGCGAGTGTAAATGTCCAACTAGGCTCCCTCCAAGCCTCCATGCATGAAGCACGATCTGCAGATGCTTCACCAAGGAAAGTTTTAGTCATTAACTCACTATCATCAATATAAATGTAGTGGAACCCATATTTAGATTTTTTTTTTTCCAAGTTTTCGCAGCGCGATAGCCTTGGAAATGATGATGCAGGCATGACTGCCAAATTCCTATGGTGAACAAATATCCTACCGCTGCGCTATAGAAGGAATATGAAAAGAACAACACAAAACGAGATCTCACAAAAAAAAGGGATCATTATTTAGAAATATAGAGGTCACTTATGATGAGTAATGACTCCCGTTTCACCAAAAGATACGAAAAAACCGTCTTATAGAAATTTTTGTAAACGACAGCAAACGAAACTTAAATAAAACTGAAAGCATTAAGAAGTTTTCAATTAAATATAAAAAGATTTTAGGAGTTTGATGTTCTTGAAAACAAGTTTGGCGTTTAAGTTTTGTGAGTGAGAGAACCCGGGAACCAAAGAAACGTGGATTATAGCCTACGTTTTCGGCTTTTTTCCCGGGTGTTATTTTCGGCCAAACTTCTCCCGTGGGTGTATCATGACCTTAGAGGATCTTCGGTGCCTCGCAAAGGTCATCAGGTTTCCTAAACATCGATATCAGCCATGCCTTCGGTGTTTAGGCCCTCACATTGGTGTTCCGTAAAAACGCTTCACAAACCTATTAGGACCCAATAACGAACCCTGAGTGCCTCCCATGTTCCCTAGGTGTGTCCCTAGCAATGTGGTGCAAAAATATCCATCTTCGTTCCGAGGCCTCCCGGGAGCCAAAAAAAAGTGGATTATAGCCTACGTTTTCGGCTTCCCGGTGCCCGGGTGTCGTTTTTTTGCCCAAACTTCTCCGGGGGGTCTATCATTACCTTAGAGGATCCTATTGGTGCCACAGGAAGGTCATCAGGGTCCCAATATCACCATGTCTTCGGTGCTTGCACCCTTACATTGGTGTTCCGTAAAAACGCAGTTACAAGCCTATAAGGGACCAGTTAACGGACCCCGGGGGCCTCCCATGCCCCCTAGACTTGTCCCTTGCGATGTGGTGGGAAAATATCCACCTTCATTCCGGGACCTCCCGGAAACCCAAACAACGTGGATTATGGCCTTTGGATTTCGGCTTCCCCGGGCCCGACTGTCGTTTTTGCCCAAACTTTTTCGGTGGGTCTATCGCCACCCTAGAGGACCTCAACTACCCTGGGATGGTCATCCGAGTCCCCAAAATCTGATTTCACCCATGGAGATGGGTCATTATGCTGCGTCATGGGACATGGGCGCTGGGTGTTGCGTCATATGGACAAGGGTGTTGCAGCACCATGGGACAAGGTGCTACGACATATGACAAGAGTGCTGCAGCGCCATGGGTTATCGTGTTGCGGCATGAGACAAGAGTGTTGCAGCGTTATGGGTCGTGTTGCGCCATGAGACAAGGGTGCTGCAGCGTCATGGGTCATCGTGCTGCATCATGGGACAAGGACGCTGCAGCTCTATGGGTCATCATGCTGAATCATGGGACAAGGGTGTTACAGCGCCATGGATTATCGTATTGAAAACTTTTTTTAAGTTTATTTTTTTTTGTAAGGTTTTGAATTTGTTTTCAGAACAAAATTCTATTTATGCAAAGGTACTAGTAAATGATAATACATCTCACTATTATATATTCGGACTATTGTTTCAACGATGAACATATACTCATCAGCGCACGACTGTAAGCACTAACCTTGTCAATAAATTACCAATAAGGGATAAATAAAAGTATAGTTTCTAAAATCTGCAAATTCGACTTATAACCTTGCCTTAACTTCCATATTGGAGTAACTTTAAAGTTATTTAGGGTGACTTCTTTTTAGATCACTATTTACTCAGTAATTGGTTTAGTTTAGTTTAGTGGATCTACTTTTTCTCTCACGTATTACTATTCAGTTAAGTTCACTTTACTTCGGTGAAAAAAACACACTGTACCACCATTCTTAATAGTTTCAACTAAAGCAATTAGGTATTTTATTTTCCACTTATTCAATAAAAACGTATTTTATTTTCCACTTATTCAATAAAAACGTATATAATGTGGTCCTAGCATGGTCATCTCTATTCAATCCAAACACACTCAAAATCTCTCTATTATTTGGTTTAGCCAAATTGAATTGTAGTTTTGTCCAACCCAATACAAATTCAATAAAGCAGAAAAGAAGACACCATGGCAGTTGCAATGTTGTAGATAAAGATAGCACTGGGTACGGGTAGTACGAAGCATGACACGACTGAACACATCTTTTACATGGCATGACACGGGTACGGAGGGGCACGACACGGTGAAAATTTGGGCATGGATGATTGGGACTGGTCTCGGGTCCGGGCCTGGATTTTAAAGAAAGCATAGTGGGCACGACACGGTGAAATTTTAAATATTATAAAAGTATGGACACGACACGACACAAATACGAGCATAATTTGGATCTACCTTTTAGAAGAGCAGACACATCACTAAGCAGGACAATCATAAGCACAACACAACACGACACCGTTATAAAGCACGAAGGCACGACACAACCATTGTCATCTTCATTTGTAGATCACGTACAAAAGGGATGCCAAATGGCAATATTACATAACAAAAAAAGATACGAGTATTAAAAGTGAGACGTGGCCTGTTTGTAAGGAGAATACTTCACGAGCACATCACACTCCTTGTCCTTTGACATAAGAGAGGAGGAGATCCACAGATCCACTTGCAATCGCACGCAAGACTTTGTCCATCTCGAAGAGCTCACCGGGCACACACTGATGACACAGTGACAGTCGGCGCCGCATAGGCCATACAGCCATACAACAGCTGCATGAGAGGATGACGGGAGTGATGTGTGATTGTATGTCAGTCTCACACTCTCTCACTAATCCTTTAATTTCTTGATTTTGGGTTGCCGCTCAAAAGCTCTACTCATCCGAATCTCCAAAAGCTGCGTCTGCGTGCGTATCGCTTAAGTTAATTGTTACATATACCACCGTGTGCATATGGGAGACAGTAACGTGGACCGCCCTTAACCACTGCTTTCTCTCTCCAAATTGTTCTGTAAGCGGCGGCCTAGATCATGTCCAACTCCATCTCATCTCTTGTCTTGGCTCTCTATTATTAATTTCCCACAATCCACGCTTAACCCATGAATCCACAATATCCATGTGGCCTCTTCCTAAGGGTCTTCATCTAGATTTTTTATTTTGCGGCTCCAAGAACCAACAATCGTTACTCTTTGAATGTGTACGCAATAACTTCGAGTGTATGTGCAATAGTCTGTATGAGATAAATTATTAAGATAAATCTTATAAACATGCTTAATAGATAGACTTAATGAAAATTGAAAACTCATAATCGACCTTTACCATAAAATTCAACTATTAACAGATCTACGTGCTTGTTTAGTTGAATTCGGAAAGTGAGTTTCCATGGGAAGTATTAATTCATGGGAAATATAAAATCATGATAAGTGCCCAAACTTGTTTGGTTGCACTAAGAAACTTTGAATTTATGGGAAGTGATGTGGGAAGTAGTACTTACCTAGGAAGGGCTTGGTAAGTGACTTTCAAACAACAAGGGATTTTACACTTCCTAAAAAATTGTACTTTCTATGTTAATTGTGTGTCAACCAAACAAACACTAGGATAAATAATCACTAAGAACACCATATAATTAAAATATAGAAGAATTAATTAGATAAGGCCCTTGAGCTCTTTCAAAATACAACCCTTTTATCTTGTATTAGAGAGTGAGGTACTTCTCCCGATATTCAAAGACTACATCATCCCACAATTAGTATAACTAACATAGGTTAGTCGATCTAGTAGTTTGAACTTTGATTTTCTACTTTTTTATTCCTTACTAAGGTTCAAATCCTATGGGTATTTGGGATCCCTTTTTTCTTATTTCCCCTTCTCCCAAATACTTATCCACTAAACTCTTAAGTCTCAATTTTGAGATGGGTCAACGTGAAAGTGGGCCTTTTTACTTAAAAAAAAAGGAAAAAAAAAGAAAAGAAAAACCCACAATCAATATCCATGTGGCTTCTGTTTAGGGGTGTGTTGATGTAGATTTAGTTAAATGATTTTTATATGTAGTATCATTATTGAATTTTACATACGTGTATATCTGTTTTCTAATCCAAAGTTTCCAAAATAATGCGTTGCATGATTAACAAGGAGCGGTATGTTGGATCTTGTCGACAACAAGTATTACCACTTACCAGTCACCCTCACCACCACATCCCGTAGTACTCCGTACTTTGTTTTCTTTTCCTTAATTTTTTTGTTTATGTTGTACATCTCAGTCACTTACCTAACCCAGATATTTTATCTTTCACCTAACCCAGATATGTGTGATGTTAGATCTCTTTGCCTTCTTTTTCTTTCAATACAATAATCTATCTAACTGTAAAATCTTACAGGCTAACCAAATAATGGACAATGTGAATTACCTGCTCTTTGGAGCTAACATAGAGGCATTATTTTCCTTCCATCTCTAAAAAAATCTATATGGGTGATGTATGAAATATGAATTGTCATTAACTGTGTTAAGTTGATGGTAAGAATGTAAGATCCAAGTCCTTCAAATTGTCCACTTTGTGTTACATCTTTAGATTTCAAAATTATGATTTCTTAGGGATTGGGTTCAAGTTTTTTTTGATAAACATGTAGTATATGGATTAGTAATTTTTGAAACTAATGTGTTTGAAATGATCCACGCTCAACCTACTACTTTTCAAACTCAAAAATACAAGATATATTAAATTCCAAAATACGAATTATTTAGGGTGTGCATTGACGAATTGAAATAGAACTTAACTTGCAGCGCAGAACGAACGAAATAAAATTTATAGTGTGTAATAAATGAATTGCAGAATGATACATACGTGAGATAATTTAAATGAAATGCAAAATGGGTACAGTGTAGACTGTACTACTTAAAACGAAACAGTCATAATATCTATATATTAGAGGCATTTTCTGACAGCATTGGAGGCGTCCATCTAAGCGAACCATTGTAATAAAATTTTAAAATAAATATAAAATAGAAATATATGTTTTGGTATAGAATATATACTAAAGTTGTACTTTCCTAAATCCTTAAAGAGTTACTATTAATTAGAGGTTTTAGAATATATACTAAAGTTGTACTTTCCTAAATTATTAAAGAGTAGACTATTAGATTTTAAAAAGCATATAACTTTAGTTTCACCGCTTAAGAAATTAAATTGCTTACACCATTGGAACGAGTACGAAATATCCTTTAAAATGAGACTCATTTGTAGTATGTTCTATTGATTTACAACATTAGATGCGTCCACCTAAAAAGGTAATCAGTAATTAGCTTGACAAGCTTACACAACTAAAGAGTTGCATGTAAAAATAAGAGAAAAGATATGTTTATTAGTTATTAAAATTAAAAAAACAATCTCAAGTTAAAATATATAAAAAAAGAGTATGTGTAGAATAAAGAAATAAACGAGGAATCTAAAATGATTCTAGGTCCAATCTTTAATAGTAAACTTTACCATTATCACGTATAATTTTATCCCCTTATATAACTATACATAATATATTGATCCCCCATGTTATTTTAGGGTTCCAGTTTATGTTTGCTTCAACTTTATAATTATTAATGTACTCCCTCCGTACGGACCATACCACAAATAAAATTACATTGGACTTTTGCGTTATTCAAGGCAGTACTTTGACCGCATATAACTTTGAAAAAACAAGCAATCATTGAAATATGTTTTGTTATTCTAAGTTTTACGTCTAAAACTTCTATATTTTTTGAAAATTAGTTATGTATACATTAGACATTTAAACTAATTTTACCATAAAAGAATGACCATATATTTGAAATGTTACCAATAAGTAGGGGTGAGCAGAAAATCCGGGTATCCAATATTGGAACTGGGATTGGTTCGAAATTGGTCGGAATCGAAATCGGTCAAACTAATTCCAAAAAAAGGAAATCGGTACCAATCAATTCCAATTCCAATTCCTGATTTTTAGGAATCGGAACCAGTTGGGTACCCGGTATAAAATCAATCCCAATTCTGAATATCCAGAACTGGTAGATACTCGAAACCGAACTGTAATTAATTCAAATTTTTCCCTTTATTTTGTCAATAATTACCAGCCAAAACACAAAGTTAGTTTGTTATTACTAGCTGTTAGTCCATGAAAAAAAAAAAAAAACAAAAAAAAACAAAAAAAACAGTGAAGCAAAAGGAGAAGCTGGTGATACTGTCATATTGTCATGCAATTTATAATATTTTGATTTAAAAATAAATACTAAATCTCTATTGAATATGAAATCAGTGGGTATCTAGGAACTAATGGGTATCCGATGGATTCAATTTTAATTCCAATTCCTAGGAATTAGGAACCGGTGTAACCAATTCCAATTTATATTCTTAGAAATTTAGATCCGGTGAATCCAATTCCAATCCCGGGTAGTGCAATACCCAGTGAGTACCCGGTTACGCTCACCCCTACCAATAAGTGGTTGGTGTGAGTGGTTCGGCACTCTCATCCCTTAAGCAAGGTCGAGGGTTTGAATCTTGTGAATGGAGAAATCATTTAGTGGGAGCACTATACCCCTTTGTGGGCCGACCCGGTGCGAACAAGATTAGCCTTGGCCCAAAGGACTTAGGTGAACTTGTGGTTAAACCAAAAAAATATCTTTTGAATGTTAGTCGTACACTTATATCAACATAAGAGTATTGACGTACCAACATCAAGCATAGAAAGACTTTGAAACTATTACCTCTTGGATCATGTAACATATGGGATGAGTTAATTAATAGTTAATTGAAATTGATGATAATAGTTTAAATTAGATAAGATGCCCTATAAAGTCATAGTAATCTTATTATATGGCATTCATGATATTAGATGAATCATATAAATATTTATCCATAGATTACTAATAATTTTTCATAAGTGACAATTACACTTTAATTTTTCGATAAGATTAATAATCACGTTATATTAGTTTTATTATATAATCACAGTCCGTACAATGCACGAGCATACTCACGGGCATCCACCTATTATAGTATAAAGACGACGAAAATTAATAATTATTTATTTTTATTTTGCTTTTTTGAGGAGACGACAAATTTCATGTTTGGTTAGACCTAACGTCCTCACCTGATACTCCTTACAATTCTACAAATATCTGCTCCCTTCTCCTATCAAAAAATAAAGAGGAAAAACAAAATATATATTCCCTTGAACATCCGTTGCTAAAGTTTAAACGACTGGGTCCAAAGAAAGAAAGAAGTTACGCCAACGGCCCACATCCAGTTTAAATGGAAACCGCTCCGTCACGAGCGCAAATCCCAAATGAACGCCCCTCCGTACACGAGAGAAAGAAATCACTACTATTTCACTTCATGTTTTAAAAAAGAAAAAAATATGTGATGAGAAAAAGGAAAAGAAAAAAGATAGTCCGTACACAAATTGGAACAGAAAAAGAAAAAGAAAAAGAAAAAGAAAAAGAAAAGAGGGGCACATGATTTCCGTCCCCTAATTCGGTGGGTCCGATCAGATTTCACACCCAACATTTCGATCTACCTCATTCCCTTTTTGCTTTCTCACATCATATCCTCAAACAGTTGAATAAAAATTAGTAGTAAAAACAACTACTCCTTATCGGCTTATCCCGTAATAATTCTCTATCTCATATGCGTCCTTTCCTCGTTTTTATATTTGACACATCAACTTTTACTTTTATGTAAATTACAAAATTACAGATATATATGCGGTAAAAATATAAATGTTACACATAATGAAATAGGGATCTGACTTAACTACCAACAAAAACTTGATATTAGACGATCTTAACGTGAGGCGACTCGTATAAATATGAGATCGACCTCAAAATTAAACTACTAATACCTTGCATTTTCAACTATATGAAAAAAGGACCGAAACAACAACAAAGACTTAACTATTTTTAAATGAAGAGATGTAATCTAATGCAGGACACGTCCGTGAACATGACTATATATATCCCTCCCTTTTTTAATCTCAAAATCGTCTGTCTTTATTCTTTTGTCAATTGTCAGCAATCTCTCCCACCTTCTTTTTATTTTTCTTAAAATAAATTAATTAAAAAAATTCAAAGCACCCATGACCCAACAAAAAATTAAGGATTGATTTTAGTTACTACTCCTATAATAATATTCAAACCAATTGGTACCACCACTTTTTCCTACAATTAGATAGCACATAATAGAGATTTCCAACCTTTTCCACCCACTATATAAACCCCATTTCCCCTTCTTGCGTGTCCCCTCATCCTTCTCAAACGTTCCAATTCTCTCTCCTCAACGATAAAAGAACAAAAATCGTAATTTATACTCACAACCCTTTTTCCAGAGTATTTTCTTTTCTGGGCCAAATTTTGGGTGTACCAAACCAAATACTTGCAAAAATCTTGAGGTTACTTCTACTTTTTTTTTGGTTTTCATTTCCAAAGCAAAGCCTCAACTAGTATAAAAAGCCCTCTTTAGTCCTTCAAATTCATATCCTCTTTACTCATATATTCCCATTTTACCCCTTCTTATATTTTCAAACTAATATTACCATGGTGGCCTTCGATGATGTCGCCGACAAGAAACGCCCCCGAGTCGACTCGGATAACTCGGGGTCTGACTCGGATTCGACCGAGTCACCTAAGCGAGTCCGAGTTGAGCATGAAGATTCTGACAAGATCCGTGAGGAGTTGCTGGAAATTCTCTCCGACTCGGATGTTGACTCGGAGCGTGACCCGGTGAGCCAGGATCTTGACTCAGTCATGAGGAGTTTACAAGAAGAGATATCACAATCACAACCAACGGAAAATGTGACAAACTCCGGCGAGTCACAGCCGGAGCTCGGGTACCTTCTTGAAGCTTCGGACGACGAGCTCGGGATACCTCCGGCGACCGTCTCACCGGCGCATGATGCTGAGATCGCGATATCTTCCATCAACGACGTGAATTATTCCGAGGCCGGTGACAATGGTTTCGGAGAAATGTTAGGGTTAGGGTTTGAGGAGGACTCGTTTTCGAGTTACGAGTCGTTAGGGTTAGGGTTTGGATTTGCTGAAGAAGAAACGGTTAGCGGTGATTTCGTTGCGATTGATGGGTTGTTTGACTATGGTGGGTCTGACTCGTCTGGACTGTTGTGGCAACCGGAATCATTGCCCGCCGTATGAGAGAGAGAGAGAGAGAGAGAGAGAGAGAGAGAGAGAGAGTTTTGTTTGTAGAACAACTGAACAAGTAGGTGGTGTTGACTTGTTGATATGTAGATCAGACTGATATGAATTATGATGATGATAATAGCAGTTCTGTAAATTGGATCCGTAGTTGAAATGGAAAAACGAATGTTTGAAGATCTTACAAAAAAAAAAAAAAAAAATTTGATGTCGAATATTAATTCATTTTTCGGTTTAAGTAATGGTTCACCTTGAGCCATTTAGGCGGACATTAATTCTATTCGCATTGAGTTGGTCCACTACAAGACAAATTTACTTCCAATATGTAAATTTTTTATTTGCAAGATTCAAATCCTGAACATCGTTTAAGAGATGAGAGTGCCAAAATAATTTCACGCACATCAAACACTTGTTGATTATTTTATTTATTACTTTATTTGACGGAATTAAAAAATGGCTAAAACGTCTACGGAATGATGTTGTGCTAGTATACTTTTTTTACTGTTTTTTTTTTTTTTTTTTTTTTTTTTTTTTTTTTTATGAGTTGAAAAATACTCTTGTGATAATGAGATGGTGTCATGGTGGAGGGGAAAAAGGACAAGGGAAATCTCAAACGCTTCTAATAGGACGCTTCTGGAGAGAATAGAAGTTGGATTGCGTAGGTGAGAAACATATACTACAAGTTTTAATTACCATGCTACATTGCTATCCTATATGATAGCTAAATCAAAAGTACTAATTTTGCTCGGAACTCCAGATCTATTAACTCTAGAATGGCCTGTTCGGCTGTTAGGTATCAACAAAAATGTAAATGTTCTAGTAGGTCAATCAAGAGTTCCAAGACTATAATTTTGTTGTGCTATTCAAATGGTAACGACAGTCTTACCTAACAACTAGTAGTAATTAATTATACTTAAGTTTATATGGTAATACATAACAAAATGTTTTGTTGGCCTAGTGGGTGACCAACCCATTTGAGTATTGTGTTTAGGTTTCTCCTACTTTTTTTTTTTTTTTTTAATTTGGCAAAGTGGAACTTCCTTCCTCTTTGGGCGTGGCTAAAGGGCACCTCCTAACGCACGGCCTCGGGTATTCCACGAATTAATTCGTGTAGGTGCTTCCCAGGAGGTTTGAAAGCTCTCTCATACTTTAATTGCTACTACTTTGAAAAATAGAGGAGAGAGATTGTGAAGACGAAAAAGATAGATATAATAAGGTTGTAAGCTGGCAACTCAATAGATGAATGTATCATTCTTCACATACATAACTCCTTATGGAGTATCAATGAATTAATAATTGTTCCAATAGTCCTTAAATGATAAAGTTGGTGTTTGATTCACACCAACATTTGTATTTCTCCAAAAAAAAAAAAAAAAAAAAGCACTGAGATTTTCTCATTCAATGATTCGTGGTTTCAAAGGAAGAACCTACCTGAAATTACTCAAATTATTAGTTGTGCTGAATTTGGAATATTTCTTTGCAAATACATTTTTTCTCTTCAATTTCTCAAAAGTAAAAAAGTTTGCCCTTGCCCCTTGGTGGCATGGAAGCAATTCTTTAGTTGTACTTTGACAATCTTTGATTCTTTGGAGAAGGGATTTCCTTGTAAGTAGACTTTGCGCTTTCTGTCACTACCACTCTTTAGGTTCTTTAGGTTCCGTGAACTATTGTCTTGGTTATAAGCATTGGGAATTTGGTGCTGTTTGGCCTAGTTCCTATAATTTCAACTTCTCCTTTTATATTTGTTCTTACTTACACCATTTATTTCCACTTTCTCCTCCACCTTCAACTTCTAGAAGTTGAACTAAAGTTGAAAGTGGAAGGAGAAGGAGAAGCTATAATTTGTAACTTCTCCTTCTAGTCCAATTGTAGGTTTATTTTAATTTCTTATAAGTTGGAGATAGATGATAGAGTGAATGAAAAGAGAATGGGTAAGAACAAATATGAGAGGAGAAGAAAAAGTTGAAAGAAGACAGGCCAAACGGGCCCTTGGTCTCAAACATAATGATACTATTTTCATTTCTTGCTCTCAATATGCTAATGCATCTCATGAAGACCCAATATTTTGTGGCTTCAATGTTCAAGCCATTTTTTTATACAAATGGAAAGGTGTTGTGCCATACAAATGTTGTAGAACTCATAACAAGCATATTCTCATTGGTAATGCAAATGATGTTGGAATCTCTAATTTTTTTTTGTCATAATAGACCGATCATAAAAGAGAATAAGAATTCAAAATTTGAGATCGTACATAAAAATTTTAAAGTTTGAAGGTGACATACCATCTCTACTTGTGGAATTGTGGTATCTATAACTCAAGGCTTATAGCCATGAATTAGGCTATGTCGCTACTTGCTAGACTTTAACATGATTGAGAAGATCACTAATTCACAAGAATTGACAGATTTTTATTGCTAATTAACCAAAAATATCAAATGATATTGGAGTAGTATCGAGTCCTGTCTTTATTTTCAAGATAAGATCCCGTCTTTCTCAATGTAAGACCGTCTCATTCAAAATTTTTGTAACAAACAAACAAACAAACAAAAGAAGCATAAAAAATTTGCTTAACAATAAAATAGAAGAAAAATCCATTGCACAAAAGCGGGAAGAGAATCCACCAAGCCATATCCAAACACACATTTTCATCCACACACCCAAAAATGGCTCTGACCATCAACAATCCCGTTGGTGGTGGCGCAACCACTACTGGTGCCACTCTATCCAACACCACCACCACCACCACCACCACCACCTCAAACAACGCTCATCTCTCTCTCCTCAACCACTACCACCACCAATTCTCTCCATCATCACTTTCTCTCTCCTCAACCTCTCGTACCAATCAAACCCACATAATACCCAGAGCAACAGGCAAATTCACCTCACGAACAGGAAAATTCGATAGCAGAAACAAAAACAAGAGAGGCTCACCCACTACAACAAAAGAAGAAGAACCAGATTTCGAGAATAATAATAACGACGTCGCTTTTGGTGAAGTGGGTGTTGTTGATAATGGTGGTCCTGTTGTTGATGATGGGTATTTCTTGCCTGATTTGCCTGGAAGTAAGCCTGATTTCTGGGAGGGTCCTCAGTGGGATGCCTTTGGGTTCTTTGTTCAGTATATGTGGGCTTTTGGCGTTGCTTTTGCGGTAATCTCATATCTCTTTACTAATTACATATTATAGTGATTGTTGATTTGTGTTATGTTGTAGTTTATGTTGATTGTTGATTATTGATTGGTTTATGTTACTGCGTTTTGCTTATTTTTCTGGTTTTTTGTGAGGTATAATTGAATTGGTAGCATAAAAGTACTTGAGTGAAGTAGCACAGTGGAAGAGTTTAATTCATTCTTGTGGGTGTTGTTGGTTTGATTGTAGAAGATGAAGCAGTGCTTGATAATCAAAGTATCATATTCAACTTTGGTTTGAAACTAAGATAATAGTTCAGTGAACTTGAGGTGTTCTACATTTTAATTGAAAATTTGAAACATTTATGGGTAGTTGTTGATTTAATAGAGTTTTGATGGGAACTATGACAGAAAGATATGCCATGTATGTTGATCAAATGGAAAGTGGAGTTGCTTTGTTTGTTTGTCAATTTCCATCAATATAATTAACCCAAAAAGATAGTACTGAGAAGAGTTAGTTGCCATTTGGATGAAGTGATTGAATTAATAGCTGTGGGGTGCAGATTGAATTGTGAAGTGATTGGAATTTCATTGTAGTATCATTTGGGTGAGTTATCATTAGTAGTATCGCTGGGTGTATATTTGACCTTGTTGAGCTAGGATGATCCAAGATTTCTGTAATTGAGATCTTCGGTCGGCTTTTAGGGACTGTCAGATGGAGGCGTGTGGAATAGCACATCAGTGCTTGTATTGTGTAACTTGCATTAGTGTGCATCCTTCTTCTTTTGTGCTTCTTGAAGATTGTGGTAATCTGAAAGTTTGAGCGCCAACTCTTAACTCCTCTGACCCTGTGGGTGCGGGTTAAGCTAATAGTACGTGCTTCACCGTTGTCTGATTGAACTACATTTAAGGACTTGTGGATTAAAGTTTGAGGATATGTAAAGTAACTTGACAGGCAGAGGCTTTAGTTAATGGTTCTTATGGTTAGGATCCACTAACTCTTTTTTCTTGGAGACCAAAAATGGGCAAGCTCACTTCCGAGTTCCAAGTAAAATGTCTTAGCAAGAACTTTCCGTGCTGTAGAACATGTTTGCTATACACATGGGCTGATACCTTTATATGCTTCTGAAACTGAACACAATTCCACCTAATCCTGGCAACTGGCAAGGATGAAACTGAAACTGAAACTGATTGATTCAAAACACCCTCTATCTTTTATCTATTCCATCGAGTTTTCCTGTATACAACTTGCTGGATGCGTACCTTAAAGATGAATTCTCACATTTGGGAAAATATTGTGTGATGCCAGCCTGCTATAAGTCAGTATTAGAGGCTTGTTTATAAAGTCTACTCCAAAAGATTTACTCCCTGCTAAACAGATTTAATTATAGAGGTCAAAGGTTCAATTGTCTAAAGTGGCAGTTTCTTTTTGGTCAACCACACAGAGCCTAGCTAATTAACATTGTTAATATTAGCTGAAGCCATCACTTGAGGATTACACCTTAGAGATGATAGAGCATGGAATTCATATTAGAGCATGACAATCAAAGTAGAGAGAACAATATATGTGACTACTATTCAATGTTCAATTAGATAGTCTTTGTATGAGTAACATTGTGCAGAAATAGAATTTCCCTGTGCCTGGGTTTGCTTCTTTTGCCTTCATCTGAAAGGTCTATGTGATGTTCTAGTGCTGATTTTATATTTTCTCTGGTCGTCACAGTTGGTTGCATGTGGAGTGGCTGTGGCTACATACAACGACGGGGCAACCGATTTTAGACAAACTCCTGCATTTAAGGAGTCAGTCCAGACCGGTGACGTCTTAGAAGGACCTGAGGCATCAGACTCAGATGTTTTTGAGTCTAACCCCACAGAGGAGGCTCCAGCATTGGAGTAGTAGCTTCATACCCCTGGACGAAAGAACTCTATATCTTGCAGTCACGGTAAACCTTTTGAAATCATGGAAGCTTATTCTCAAATTCGTAAGGGATTTCATCTTTTCTTTATAGTTTTTAGCGTGACATTGCTGTTGTATAATTATTTTGGCATTATAAATTGTGGAGTACACAGTAAGGGTCTTGTATAAGTACTACAGGTGATAATTTTTGAATGAAATGAACAATTTCTGTGCTATTCTCTGTCTTGAATTGCTATTATAGATCTTGCTAGCTGACGTGGTGTCTCAAGAATGACTTGTTGCATTTTGTTGTCTAACTTTTGATTGTTTAAGGTGAGCAAGGAAAGGAAATAAGACCATCTCCCTAGTTTCTTGCTGCCTTGAGCATTACAAAAAAGATAACAAGTACTCTGCCCAAAACTCAATACCAATGGATTCGGTAACTGAATATATGAGAAACTGATCCGCAAGTTCTTGTGTCTGAAAAATGGACCTCGATCCGACGAAATCTTGAAGTTGTGTTTATTTGAGCATTTTAGTGAATCAAGAGATGTATAGAATGCAGGATAGATGATTATCCTCATGCAATCACTGTTTGAGATGATTTGCTAACTGCTGGGGCAATGTTGTGGACCTCGTGGTATATGGCTAGTGTCCTCTTCAGTCACAGGATTTCATTGCTAAGTTTTCAAAGAGGGAAATCGTGTGTATTTAACTCTCTTTTTTTTTTTTTTTTTTTTTTTTTGTGTGTGTGTGTGTGTGTGTGTGTGTGTGTGTGTGTTGGGGGGGGGGGGGTTAGGATATACTTGGCAACACCAAAATCTGTTTTGATAAACTAATACTGCGATGTTCGGATCAATAGTAAGGATCACTGAACTGAACAACTATAATGAAATAGACAAACTAGAAATAGTACTCTCCTGCAAACTTCCTCTATTAACCTAAATACCGCTACGAAAACTCATTTAGTTACTTCATAGACTATCATCCCTTGTCAAATTCATCCTACGCATAGCTGTGAGTAAGCTTATCAAATTAACTTTGCTAACAGTAGAGGGATTACTGCGACTACAACTCCGCTCCTCAGCTTGTAACCCGAGCTCCTCCCCATTCCATAGCCGCCAGCGCTTGGTCTGGGTGCAATTATAACTGTTGTTGGAACTGCAGAACATAACCAAACCAAAACTATATGTAAGATAATGAATTTTGTCATTCTAATAGTAGTAATAGACTGCAGCACCACAAAAAAAAAATAAAATAAAATTACAAATCCATATATACCAGATATTGAAGGAGCTTGACGTGGTGGTTTTTTCTTGAATGAAACCTGAGATCCAGGAGCTGCTGATCCTCCATCCCCTACACTCATGAATGACAGAGAAAGTGGGAAGAAAACATGAATTGCAGAACAGAAAAGCTTTTCTGGTAATTATAACAAAGACGATGAGTAGTTAAATGAATACCTGATGAAGAGCAAGTAGAGGGGTCAATCTGGGGACTGCAAAGGCCAGGCAGTTGAAGAGCAAGAGTGCCGTTGATAGGGAGAGTGGCCAAGGCAGTGCCATTGAGGAAGAGACAGAGACAACCATGCTGCTCGCTGTACATTTCCTTCAGGTTGTCACAGCACGTCGTGCTGGGCCCTGGTACCTGGCCCTGCACGTAGGGGGCACATGGGGCAAGGGAGAGGAGACGAGGCCCGCAATCTGCGACAGTGGGGGTCGAGGGATCGTTAGGAGCATTCTGAGAGAGAGTTGGGGTGGCAAGAGAGAGGAAGAACAGTAAGGATGTCAGAATGGTGATCCCTGTGAGGGGAACTGATGGACAGAGAACCATTTTATTGTATGCTTTCAGTTTTTTTCTGTCTGTCTTCTTTCTTGAATTTGGGCATTTAAATGAAAATGCAGGTATAATGGTGGCTAGGTTTGATGAATATATAGGACAGAAGCATAGCTCAAGTGTGACTAGCTGCATGTCTGTTGTGTGTTTGAGCTTACATGCATTTCTAATTTTCTCTGAATAACAAACCTTCTATTTCTTCTTTTTTTGGTAAATCTGAATAACAAATCTTCACTGTGTGATATATTAGGCCTCTGACAATGCAATTTCACTGGTCCAGGACCATGTTTATTCGCCTATCTATCATGAAGCTGCATAAGTTATTGATGAGTGATAAATGGTCAGAGGTCAAAATTCTATGAATTGCAGATTACATGAAGTAGTACTTGTACTGTGATAACTTCAATCTTCACAATCTTCACATGCTTCATTTCAGTCAGATTCCTGTCTTGCAGTAGTAGGAAAGAAAAAATATCGTTTATCTTTTCTAAAATAATAGAGTAGTAAATTAATCACGGTTGTATGTTCGATATTACCCCTACTCATTCATGTTGTGAGGGAAATAGTAGTAAAATTAAAGGAGGATTATTTTCAGTGTCATGATCATTGATCAACAAAATCCTAATCAAGGTAGTATATTATCTGCCATGACTCTTGTCTAAATGCTACTCCTTTAGCAATGATTTTTTTTGGGAAACGGTAAGTATTATTTCCATTCGCCAAAGGGATGCCGGAATAGCATGTTCGGAAGTGTTTACTTTAGCAATGATTGATGTTGTCTATGGTTTATTCTTGTAATGACGAGCATCATTATCAATATTTGTCAAATGTCAATTGTGGAATCGTTTAGTTTATACAGCAAGATGTACAATCCCCAATTTATATGGCAAAGCTATCTCTAGATCCCTAGCTTTTATGAACCACAAAGTTATGTACGACATCATATTGAATACACAAATTACATAAAACTGTAATTGACTTGAATGATGGAAAGAGATGCCTATTCTTCGTGACTGGATCTAATATGGGTTTCAATCACGCCAGTATGCATTTCCTAGACAATAGGATGGAGGGGTAAAGTTCATAATAATGTGTCACTTAATAGGATACCATGCCCAAGTACAATCATCACTCCTCCATCCAGGCATTTTATTTTCGGATAGGTTTACAGATCGATAGAGAGTAACTCGATGTTTTTTTTTTTTTTTTTGAGATTTTATTCATCAATATATAATCTACGGCTAATATGTAATTATAAATTCCTAGACGCTCCTCAGCT
The DNA here is from genome assembly GCA_038025085.1 of Tetragonia tetragonoides. NCBI lineage: Eukaryota > Viridiplantae > Streptophyta > Magnoliopsida > Caryophyllales > Aizoaceae > Tetragonia > Tetragonia tetragonoides. The sequence continues at coordinate 14,547,285 of CM076139.1, forward strand.
CCTGTACTAGTCCACAGAGCAACGTCTAGGAGTATTCTTATAGGACGGATTATTGAATACGCTAATACAATCATATGCTTGAACGAGTAGATATACACCAAACAATTTCAAATTTTTATGGAACATTATTATTAGTTGAGCCAGCAGATACATTCCAAGGAATTTTTTTTTATTCTTATAAAAAAAATACAATGTTGAAACATAAGATAAAGGAAAGAATCTCTCTGCATCAAAAACAATGTATATATCTTTGAAAGATGTAGCTTCTTTTAGCAGGTGAGAACAATCTACAAAAGTCAAGGATCACCAGCTCAAAACTACCCCATGAAAATATATGCTCAAAGACCTACCAGAGTTTCCTAGCAGTTATAGAGACCCTATAAGAGAACCAGATTCCCTAACATCATAAAAATGATAGAAACTCACGACTTTAAGAAAACAATTAAAACAATTGAACCAAACTTATGACCCTCGTTTGTGCTCATCAATAATCTAATATGAGCTTATAATAAATGATTGCCCTTTTGTTCCATCTTTATGCTTTCTAGCTTGTTAAATAATCTTACTTACTTACAAGAAGTTTAATTTCTTATTGAATTCCTACGCGTTTTGATGTGCTAACTTCTTTTCCGCTTGCCCTCATGAAAGAAAAGGTAATCTCCCTCTCCTTCCCTTCCTCCGTCCTCAAAACATACTTCATCTATCAAAGGAAGCACCGATCGATGGGGCCATGGACAACACACGTCGATATGAGAACACACAACACAACGCAAATGTCTTAGCTAGCTCAGGCTTATATCCTCTATATATAAGTAGCGCTTTTCCATGTCGTGTTTGTGTCTTTCCATATCCATATCTATATCCATATCCATATCCGTGCAACTTATAAGTTTACATTATTGTTAATTATGGTATCGTTGAGTTAACCAAAGTTGCATATAATTGATTATGACAGTATTGTTGCATGGTCATGAGGATCAAAATTGATTGCAATGGTTGCTACAGGAAGGTCAAGGAGGCTATTCTTAGTATACATGGTAAGCAATCTATCTAACTGCTGTTTCTTAATTAAATCTTTAAAAGGCAAAGTTATCAAATTTGAGGATATCTATTATTAATTACTTCCCATTACTAATTAATTTATGAGTTGGCTGCAAATTAATTTGTTTTGTTGAATTGAAGAGTTGGAATCTCATATGATCGAGAAGAAATCGGGTAGGGTGATTGTGTGGGGAAAACTCATACCCCAAGATGTGGCAATCAAGATCAGAAAGAAAAGCAATCGCAGAGTGGAGATATTGGAAATTCAGCAACTAATTAGTTCCACTGATCCAGAAAACTGTCAAGATTATCAAGGCTCCTACATCAACACTACAAGTAATATAGTGATGGCACCTCACTTCTAGCCACAATGAACACTGTACTAACCACAATATTATTAGAGCACAATTGTTTTGTTGCACATGAAACACACTTGGTATGTACACGTGCTATTTAAGGTATTTTTCGGAGTGTTACAAAGTGGTACACGTGCTATATTCGCCTTCTAAAATTTTTAGTTTATCATTTGTTATTGTTGTATTCAATTTTGTGGTTAATCAAGTTCTTAGAGGTATATTGCAAATTTGCTATTATTGGTTGGTGAACATCATTTTTGTTGAGCTAATTTCGAGGAACAACGCCATCAGGATCACTTAGGACACTGAATTCCAGCAGGTATCAAACTAGAGAGTACATTATGGAGTATGCAACATTAATTTACGTGGTTCCTTGGAGATATCTTTGGTAGTGCAGTTCTAGAGTTTGGCAAAGCTAGAAATGGCCCGACTTTTAAACAGACGATGTAAGATCCGAATGGCATGGTCAAGCAGATAACTGAACTACTAAAGACACCTTTCACTGTTGCCAGAGTGAGCCTAGCCTTCAAGACGTACAAGTTACGTATGTTTAAGTGGATCTAGTATATTGTGTCAAGACACAACCAAGCACATGATGTTGGTGACATCCTGTACTGCTTTAGGATCTAGTAAGCATGATCTTGGAGACCAAGGCATGCTGACACCTTAGGCTTTACAGAATGCAGTGAATTGTTGTCTCGATCATTTTCTCTAGGAAATGTTATGGCGATGTTATCATGGTATCCAAAAGCAAACAAATCAAGATAACATCCAAACAGTTGAGCAAAAGCAGAACAAAGCCATCACTCAGCTACTCGAATTGAACAAGAGCGTGAGGAGAGACTCTAGGCAAGCACAACAACTTCTGAGTCAATTCTCGAGGCATAGATTGCAAGTATGGTTTGCCTTCCCGTGATGCATCAATGACCATCTTCTCCAAAATCGTTGCATTTGAAAGAAGAAATTGTATTAGTGCAGTTACTTGATCCATTGATTCATCTGTTGGGCAGAAGCCTTCAATTCTAACCACCTTCAGCGTAGGCAGTAGATGCTTGAAGAATTGCGTCCATATTACAGTGTAGTTGTCTCTTGGTAGACTGCATGAATTGTCCCAGCCAGCCTGCATGTCATTTTCTGATTAGAATACCATCATGCTCAGGTTGGACAATAAACTAGTGTATTTCGAGTATAATCATGGTGCCAGGGTCCAACAAATAATAATAGCAACAGTTCCTACAAAGTCATTAAGTGATGCCTCTTATTCATTTGAAAGATGCGAAACACAATTTAACCATGGCATTTGGAATTCCAGATATTGCTAAGCTTTCTCACTCCACGGGTCTAAAGGGACAGGATGTAGGAGGTAGGGGCAAGGGGCAGCAAACGACATACCTATATATAATGTCACAGGCGATTTCACAAACATAAGATCCCAGGAGAATCGTGAAATTCTCCCGTATTGAAGTATTGCTTCATTTTAATCACAAAAAGAGCTCAATTTGTCTCCCTAAATTTTAACATTACACCTAATTACTCTGAAATTCCCTGGCATTCAGTAGTTCAAGCATCTTAGTCTCCACTCTTAAGTAGTGAGATAAAGTTTAGTAAAGATTGCATGAAACACCAACAGAATATTTTGCCAAAAATATTACTTGGCATGCAGTTTAAAATTTGGTGAGCAGAAACACTACTATCAAGGTCAAGAGCATATTGGAATAGGCTAGTTCTCCAATATGAGGTGATCAAAGTTATTTGACATATATCCAGCTCTTTGTAGTTTTGGGGCCACAAAGGAAACAACAATATGCAGAGAATCGTCAAGAAAAAGAGATTACTTACTGCTATGTTTGACACATCAGTCAGAGAGTAAAACGGAACTTAAGAATGTACAGCATGAACATCTCTATATTAGACAACTAGGAATTAACCAAAAATAAATTAATATTGAATGAGGAAACGTTACCAAAGAACAGCCTTTGGTGACACAGAGAGTCAACTTTTCCACTTGAGGAGAAGCACTAAACAACATCGACATCCCATCATTGACCTTTTTATTAAAACGTGCATCAAGCAGTAAACTTTTGCACTTTGACAATGCAGATGGCAGTGTTTTGTAACCAAACGTCGACAAAACCTGAAATCCCAGAAAACCAGTCAAAATTTGTTAGAGTAGGAGTCACTTTTTACTTATAGACTATAGTTCAGTAGTCCAATTGCACATAAGAATTAAGAAAGGACAAATGTTATCGATCAAAAAATTACGGAGGTGTTGCAGTCTGCAGAGACCAGAACCCCGAGTGATTTCTAGAACCACTTGATCAATCTCCAAACATGAAAGGACACCAGATAAAACATAAAAGTTACACTTGGCCCTGCTTCCCCTTCCAACCGACCAACCCACACGGAGTAGCAGTAGGCATTAACATAGGGTAACTTTTGCTTATCTTGTGAATATACTGCTTAATTTAGGTGAAAGTTGTCTCTTTCAGAATGCTGAGAAACAACGCCATAAACACCATTAGGTGATACTTTGCACTCATTATATGAATCACCTATAACTAGGACTCTGAATTTCAACAGCTATCAAACAAGAATGAAAGATATGCAACACTAATGTGGTTCTAGATTGATTATATAAAGCACATAATACACAGTTCTCTGTGCTTTTTCATTATGAATAGGTTCCATCATGTTGAAGGGCAAGAAATCAAAATATATGGAACATGTAAAAAGTAGCCTCATATGCAATAATTTAGGAAAAATACAACCAATTTCGAGAGGGTGGACAAACAAACATGGCTAAAGAGAGACCAGAACCCCAAGTGATTTCCAGAACCTCTTAATCTATCTCCAACAAGGAAAGGACATAAAATTTACCCTTGGCCCTGCTTCCCCTTCACCCCACAGTAGGCAGTAACATAGGGTAACTTTTGCTTATCTTCTGAATGTACTGCTTGATTCAGGTGAAAGTCGTCTCTTTCACAATGTTGAGAACAACGCCATAAACACCATTAGGTGATACTTTGTACTCATTATATGAAGCACCTATAACGAGGACACTGAATTTCAACGGCTATCAAACAACAAAAAGAATAAAAGATACTCCCTCCGTCCCACCTTTACTTGGGCACATTGAAATGGCACGGAGATTAAGAAAAGTTAACTTTGGCATCCATTTTCCAAATATGCCCTTACCCTTCCCTTCTCATTCTCTCTCCTCCCTTTACCCAACCAGCCATCAACACCACCATAACCACCCCACCAGCCACCAATACCACCATAACCACCCACCCTCTCTCTCTCTCTCTTTCTCTCTCTCTCCTGCCACAACCACCCCGCCTTTACCCCACCTTCACCCCACCAGCCTACCCCCACAGCCCCACCTTCGCACCCAATACTCCATCCCCTCCCCACCACCGTCAGCCCACGAATCCACCGCACCCCGCGAATTCACCACCATCAGCCCCACGCCCCACCCCACCCCACGAATCCACCACCATCTCCGATGAATCCACCACCATCTCCGGCGCTTCCTCTATCCGCAGCTCCTGCTATTGATGATGTCATCAGCTGATGAACTCTTCTTTAATGGCTCGATCTGACGATCTGATCTATCAAACTATCCACTCATCTCCAGAGACCTCAAACCTTAACCCATTTGATGGATTTCGGTGAATCGGAAATGACGTCATTGACGACGACGATGATGATTATGACGGTTGGGCATTTAGGATAGAGAACGTGAGGGAGAAGATGGAGGGACTTATTCACAAAATAAAAAGACTAAGAAAAAGAAAATTAATAATGGGATAAGGGCATATACGTACTTTCATCAGTTTTTTCTTACTAAATAAGGAAGTGCCCAAGTAAATGAGGGACATACCAAAATAGAAAGTGCTCAAGTAAAGGTGGGACGGAGGGAGTATGCAACATTAATGTGGTTCTAGATTGATTATTTAAACTTTAAAGCACCTATACCACAGTTATCTGTTCTTCTTCATTATAGATAGGTTCCATCATGATGGAGGACAAGAAATCAAATTATATGGAACATGTAAAAAGTAGTCTAGATGCAATAATCCATGTTTAGGGAAATACAACCAATTTCGAGAGGGTGGACAACTGAACATGGCTAAAGAGAGGTAAACCATTAAAATCTGATTGGCCACCTAGATCATTTTCTCTAGGAAATGTTATGGCGATGTTTTCATAGCAACATTTTTATCAGTTAAATTCACTTAACAAACAAAAGGGTACAACATAGGACCAAAAAACACAAAATGCAGGAGCAACATACCTCCAGACACCAATCACCTAGTGTAAGCTCCTTCACATTGCAAAGCTGATCAAGAATTTTCATGAACATGTCTTGACGACTGGTGATGGTAACGCAATAATCGTCTTTATGGTGGCCTTCTGCCTGGTATTCTGCCTCACTCAAAGTTAACATCTTCACATCAAGTCTAGCATCTGCCAGTGAACGTAAATTACTTAACTTTAAGTCATTTTTTGTCAGCGAACCCGAAACTTGCAAAGATTGCAAATAAGAGGCACAAATAACCAAATCCCCGACAAATGTTTCCTCGTAAGATTCCTAACCATGTACCCATTCGTCACACAATGCAAAACTTTTCAAACTCTTGGAATTGATATCCAAGTAAGAAAGGTGAGTCCAATTGGAAATGGTGAAGCTTTCTAGAACAGGACAACCAGATAGTATTTTCTCAAACACCTCATCATCCATCAAAGTTGTAAAAGAAATAAACAAACATCGCAACGAACTCCAATTAATACTCCCACGAGGCCAGAAATCACAAAATGAAGTAACCAATGTCCTCAGTTTAAGATTGGTATAGAAGAACTCACCAAATTCATGAAACTGACGATTCTTTGGCTCAAAATTGGTTAAAGAGAAACCTAAAACAAGCTCCTCCACATTCCTTCTCGTTGCGAACCTAATCCAGCGGTTCACACTGGTGTAAAATCGATCTTCATAATGGAAATTAACCGTAAATTTCTCAATTTGGTGGCCGTACTCACAATTATAGAGAATTAGGTTTTGGTTGACGAAATCGACGAAATAGTTCACATTTCCCCGTCGATATTTATCATGAAATTGGAGAGTAGTAAGCGAATTCCAGAGGGTTTGAAAGCGTTTCGATAAAATCCCAAGCTGAATTGCTCGATCGATTGTGAAAAGCGAAAAGATTTTGATAAGTAAATTGTCTGGTAAGCTGCTAAATCTATCTAGGGTTAGGGTTAGGGTTTGTGATTGTGATTGTGGGTTTTGGGGTTCCATTAAATTGACATGGTTCAGAATCTTCATCGGAGTTGCTACTGCTACTGGTGGTGGTATCGTCTGAAGAAGAGCTTTCAGTTTCTGATTCGCCGGAATATTCTGATTCCGACTGGGTGACGTCATTTTCTTCACCGGAATTGTCATCCATTGTTGCTGCTGTTGTGGCTTGAGGTGATGGGTATTGCAGCTCTCACAGTCTCATTCCTCTCTCCTCACTCTCTCTCTCACACTACTCACAGTCTCACTGGCTCAGTGCCTAAATTCCCGCCAAACGATTTACTCTTCTTTTTGTCCTTTTTTTGCCGCCAAATACCTTCTACCATTTTCTTCTCTCTTTGTAAGGACGTGTTCTTTTTCATTGGGAGTGTGGGACCATACCCAATGGCCAATATGTGAAAATAAATGGCAAGATTTTACTCCATTAGTGAGAATAAGTAACAACACCTTACTGAATCAGTGAGAATCAGTGGTACAACTTTATAATCAGTGGAATTAAGTGGCAATACCTTACTAAATCAATGAGAATTAGTAGCAGGACCTTACCTAATCAGTGAAAACCAGTGACATGACCCATATTCCTACTAACGGAATCAGTGGCAGAACATTACTAAATCATTGAGAATCCTTGAAAGGACCTTACCGAATCAGTGGAAATCATTAGCAAGAGCTTACCCAATCAGTGAAAATCAGTGGAAATAAGTGAAAAAGAACGCACCCTAAGTCTTCTATAACTCACATAAAAATAAAAATAAAATGTAGGAATTTAATTGTAATTCATTAAAAAGTGACACTTATTTCACTAAAAGTAGTGGTAAAGTTATCTCATACAAGTTTTTGTGTTTCCTTTTTAGCAAGGAATTTTTTTGTCGGAATAACTCGGAGATGTATAAAATTTGAATCCAATTGTTTGCTAAATAATTTTTTTCTTCTACATCAAAAGTGTACTATTTTTTAAGTCCAACAATAACATTGTTTATTCAAAATATAGTTGTCATCTCATAGTTTCACCGTTTTATGAAAGTTTATTACGTTACCCACTCCAAACTATTCCTTCCACCATGCTTAGACTTTTTGCGGTTCCTTCTAAATAAAATTAAAATATTTAGCAATATTGTGTGTAAATAAGTTTTTCCTTACTGGTTCTCAACCAGGGGCGAATCCAATAAGGGGCCTCGGAGTCCCGGGCAACCAGTTTTTTCGGAAAATTTTGCTAAAATACCCTAGTTGTTGGAATTTTTTAAAAAAATATTGCTAAAATACCCTAATAATTTAGTTTCGGTACCCATATTATTTAATAATTCAGTTTTGGCATCCATATTATTAGTTTTCTAGATCCGCCACTGTTTTCAACTACTTCTCATGTACATACCATTAAAGTTGAACACATCGGAGTTGCAAGGGACCACTACTTGCATCCTTGTTCTGTTGTTCATCTGACTAGATGGTTTGCACGATTTGGACTCTGAACAAACGGACTAAAAGACCTGTCATCTGGTGCTTCGTCGAACAGCAAAATAAATAAGCACTGGATGGCTACTTGGCTGCAACTATACACTCTTAGGATTTAACTACAGAAGCCCAAATTCCTGCATCCTGAATGAATCATGTGTTGCACAGTAGTTGTAAACTTGTAATACCAACTTCTAGTAGAGCAGAACACGACGTACATGCATATGCTCGAACCACCATGGGTAAAAGTAAGTCAAAAGAGCAACTCAAGTGAAGATGATTACAGTAGAAATGTAGAATTAACCTTCTGAGCTAGAAGAACGATACACTCTTTACAAAGTCCTGCTTCCTGAATGAATAATGTGTGTTGCATTCACCTTCTAGTAGAGCAGAACACGACTTTACATGCCCTAACCACCATTCAATTCCCGGCCCATGAGTAAAAGTAAGTCAAAAGCGCAATCTCAAGTGAAAATTAATACAGTAGAATTAACCTTCTGAGCTAGAAGGACGATATACCCTTTACAAAATCCTCTTTGAGCATGAAGTTGATGCAACTACAAAATATTCAGCTGCTAAAACAGGATTATTATAGGAGATGCTCTAGCAGCATTACTAAATCAAAACGAGAATACTACACGGGAAGAAGCTCTGGGCATTTGTTGTAGCTTTTGTTCCAGGGGGGCGGGGTATACAGAGGGGTTACCTAATGAAACATATTTCCGTCTTCTACTGATGGTGTTTTCCAATACTAATCCATTAGCAAGCAAGAACTCCAAAAGGTCAAGTATGTTAGGTAAATTTTCAAGGTTTTCAGGAACGCCAATAATCTTCACTAGATTGAGGTGATGCAGCAAGAACCCATATTTTATCTTTTGGGATGCCCAAAAGTTTTGGCCAAGATACCGGTACTGCAAAAACATTATTGCATCAGAGAAAAAAACATCATGACTGAGACCAGGAGCAGTAGATTCTTGAAATAAATCAGTCATTACTCATTTGTAGTTTAGTACACAACTTTATCTTCAAACTAGGCTTTAAATTACTAAAGATATAAAAGTACTGAATATCAACTTGTTTGAGGTGTGAGTGCAAATCATATACCACACATCTCACATGTTTCATACATGGTGAATAGTGAATAGAATTTCCTCATCACTAAGCATATCAATGTCAAAACATGAAAGCCACAACTCAGGGAGAAGGTGCGAGTGCAAATGAAACTTAAACCAAGGGTGAATACCGAAAATAACTTTCTTATAACTAGGCAAATGCATGCATATCTGTGTCAAAATGTGAAAGCCACAACTCTGTGACAACCCAATTCATTCTCTCCCACTCATATTGCATTATTGCCAATTATCTCAATTACTTAAATTCCTATATGTATAGCATAGCTGTTGCAAAGACATCTTACACAACCGATGCCAGAACAATCAAATTAAAAAAAGCACTGTGCCTAGCAAATGAACCTAGATGAAGAAATGTCTCCACATACACTAAAAAAACAAAAGCTACCTACAGCAATCACGATGAATCGTTCTCTATTTTCTAGTATAATTTGATTTGAAGGAGCAAAACAGAGAAGGTAGAAACTGATATTTGATCTTCTAGTCAAATTGTGCATGCAATATGTCGACATTTTCATACATCATTTTTTATAATTAGAATTAAGAGCTGACTTTTAGTGAAGGATCAAGCTGAATACCACTAAATTGGAGCATCAACAGGCACAAAGGGCTCACTAAGAGGCCTTCTCAAAGACCCATCAGCTCAAAAACAAAACCCACTTTTCAAAGAATACACCACAAAATAATAAAACCCCGGTACTATTTCGTTCTTAACCACGCTAAAATCCGTTCCAGTCAAGCCCTTGTTCTGTGTGCGAGTCAGCCACCTTTATCTAATTCTCTTCTTCTATGTGAGCTTAAAGGAAAATTTACATGTTCACTAAATCACTACAGAGACCAGCTACCCTGCCCTGATGTTTCCACATTACAAACTCCATGGAACTTTGGAGTGTGACTCTACGATGACCATTGCCCAAGGTTGAGTACCCACTCCTTTGAAGGAATCACAATGGCTGTACGAATTCCCAAACTTCTGCAGTTGATCTCTACATGCACAAGGGGGCTGAACAAATTGCAGTGGAAATTTGTGCCACTCCCTTAAGACTCCTCCTTGTTGCCTTATGCTATTGTCCGCTTATGCTCTATCAATTTTTCGTTTGAGAGAACCTGCTTGAGGAGCATATCACTCTATTTCATAAATGCAGCATGTATTCTAAATTAATCATGGACACCATTTGGAACCAGTTACACAACAATCTCAACTTGGCATCTCATTGTTACGATCTGTAAAGCAAAATGAATTCTTAGACGTCTAGCATCTCTTTGATTTGTGCAACACTTTCTATGCATAATGATCCACATGATCTAATACTAAAACTAATTTCCTTCCTCTCTCTTCCGTCACAAGGCTCCACCAATACAGCACCAGAACAAGATTGTTTTTCTAGATAGCATGGGTATCCAAGCTTTGCTTGACTAATCCCATATTCCCATGAGCCCTAAAGTTAACGACCAGGAAAACCTCCAGTGGTGAGCACCAGAACAAGATTGCTAACAAGAACAGTCCGTAAAATGAGATATAGGATTTCCTCAAAGGTCTAATTTAAAGCAGAGACCACAGGGCCTGATGTAACAAACATATCATTTACAACATGTAGATGGCAGATCACAGATCTAAGTTAGAGGATGCTGAGTGACATTTGTTAGCTGAATTTTATGGGGTCAATCGACTTTTTTTATTTGATTTTCACTCAGTGATAGACAATAAAAGTTCAACATGAGTCCTGAGAGGGCATGTTTCCATGACCATCATATGTTGATAGGTTGGGCAGTTTAAGGTTACTATATTGGCAACATGGTCCATTACTTTAGTAACGATACTGGAGTTTAGAACAAGGAGGGTAGGGCCAGAAATAATGAGAAAAGTCTAGCTCCATAAAACATACTTGGTAGGGATGTGGGGTATGAACCATAGTATCACTATCATTGACATTAAAGATATGTTGCCTATGTATGCAAGCATGCACCAATACTATCCATAATAATAATTAAATGCTAGAATGAACGGAACACAAGTATATGCATGGAAGATTGCGAATTCACTAACAAGATGGACAAATTCAAGATTCAATCAGAGCAAAACATACCTCAGATTGGCAATCGGTCAATTTGATGATTAGTGACTCCAGATAAGGTGACGAGTGCAGGACAGGTGACAATGCAAGACATTCCCATGACACAAGATTTGTATTAAACATAGTGAAGCTTTGATTATTTAATGATGGAGAGGACAAATCTTCAGGAACATAAGATGATAGAACCTGAGTACAGCAATAATAGTTCGATCAGCAGACCTAGTGTAATTTAATTATTAGCCAGCAACAGAAATATGAAATACATTATCATAACATAGTTGCAGTATGTACTAAACTACAAGATAATGACCACACACAGATGCCTGAAAAATCCATAACATATAAAAGGTGACTTTTTGAGATCAAGGTTTGCTAAAATTGATATATCAATTCATGATATAAAATTACTATTTCTACATTTAGCTTGGAGGGTACTTGGTTTATAATCTAATAACGTTTACCATACTAAGATATAATGATACAAAAGAATAGTCAAAGTTTGGAGTTAAAGACTATAAAAAGTCATTTGTAGGCAAATACTCATTATGGAGGTAATACATAAGTCATACACAGTTCCTGCCAGTTTAGCACCAACGGATGATGATACCCTCTAGGAAGGAACGGGTGTTGGCAATGGTATTCATGACGCATTCGATATCTTAGTTCTTTGGTGGCATCCCATTAGGTAGTGGTCAAGTAGCAGAGGCCGGAGACAGAAAAGGGAAGAGGATGTTTTATCATCCTTTGAAGGTCAAGTTAAGAGGACCTTACAAATAGTACTTGAAGTAACTATCCATTTTGTGCAGCATGTCTGCTTTAAATGCAAGGGCAAAGGCTCATGGCCTGGTGTTACAATGTAATGCCCTAGGCGCCAAGGGCCTGGGGGTTCAAAAACGCACCTTGGCCATCCAGCAGATTCAGCTTGTGTGTAATGAATGCAAGGGCACTGGTCAGACCATCAACAAAACGGATTTATTTGTATTTCTAGAACTCTTAAGACATTCTGAAAAACAAAATTGTTGAAAACCACAAGAGCACACATCTATAACCAAAAGAGCACAAATCTATAACCACAAGAGCACAAATGCAGCATAAATGTGAGGAGAGACGTTATTGAAGTGTCAAAGATGTGATATACCCGCATACACCATTGTCCAAGAGTGAGATTCTTCACATGACTAAGATTTTCAAGAATTCCACACAAGCAGCTTTGGTACTTTTTCTTGTTATATTCACCATTATCTTTCATCTCCAAATTAATAGTAGCACTAACCAAAGAAGTTAAATTCGCCAGCCGCAACTCTCCGAAAAATTGACCCGAAACGTTCAGGGTTTGAAGATTTGGAGCTGAAATTCTCAAGCCATCATATATGCCACTTTGCCATTCCTCGGACAAGATTAAATTCCTTAAAACTACTGGAATTAATCTCCAGTCGATTGATACCTCGCCAAAACCACAATTCTAGGGTTTCCAATACAGGGCAACCTAATAAAATCTTCTTTGACGATGAATTACTAAGATCAGCAAACCAAATCTGCAGAATTTTCAATGACGGCAATCTAATTGGCCCCTTAAACTTGCAATGACAAACTCTCAATTCCGTCAAATCAGAATTATTATATAAAACCTTACTCAAGCGATATGCACGCGTTAGATTACCAGCTAAGGATAATCTAATGACAAGAGATTTAACCTTTTTCCGTGTGGCGAATTCAATCCAACGTTTAACGCTGGTAGTGAATTCGATTGAGAAACAGAAATCGACCTTAAATCGCTCAATGCAAGGAGATTCAAGAGGTTTCGTTCACGAAGTTGACGAACGAGTGGCTATCTTCAGACCCCTTGATGTCTTTGAAATTGAGAGAGGTGAGAGAAATCCATAGCCATTGAAAGCGTTTCGAGAGGACACTGGATCGTAAAGCGTAGTGGATTGGGAGAAATGACAAGATGTGGAGGATGATTGGGTCAAGGAGTTCACTGAATCGGTCTTGTTTTCGACGTTTGCGTCGCAGCTAATCAGAATTTGAGTTGGCGTTGTCCATGGAAAAACCAAGGAGAGAGAAATGGGTTCCGGTGATGGAATTGCCAGGGAGCGGTGGTAATGGATGCAAGCAATAAATAAGCACCCCTGTAAATTGAAGGAGAAGGCGGGAAAACAAAATGAAACACCAAAAAAAGGGTAAAGGGTTTTTTTATATAAACCGGTCTGAAGCAACCGTTACATTTTGGACTAGTTTCCCTACCATCATAAAATATCACGACTTAAAAGTTGAAGAAAACAAATGAACCAAACTTCTGAGCCTTGTTTGCGCTCATCAATAAATCTACACTAATATAATCTTTTTCTTTTGCTTCGTCCTCAAAGCTTATATATCCAAACAAACAAGTGAAACAACATATATTTAATTATTTATCATAATAGTTATATTCCCGTGCTATGCACGGTTTGTGTGCTTATAACAACTAAAACATCTTCATTGGTATAAACTTGAAACAAAATTTTCGCCTATGTCACATCTTGCTACGAAATTCCTATTTTGTGGACATCTCCCTTTCTATGCTCAAATCAGCTTTATTGCTTTCATGTTTCACTCTCGTTGCATACCCCACATAATGCACGATTTTATATAAATGTATTTGGTTCCAAATAAATAAAAAAAATCATTGTCGTAATTTATTAGATAGATACATTTCCTAGCCGACATACGGTGTCTAATAGAAGATACATGCATTTATACTAATAGTACTAATTGAAGATACATGCACCTATACTATTTGATGGCATGTCAATATTTGCTTATGTGTCAAAGCCTACACGTCAATCTAACAACGATACATATTCACTTTCACTTATATATATTCACGTGCGATGCACGACATGTTTTATTAATTTATATTAAAAAGAATCATCATATGCTATACATGCATAAAATTATTCAAGCCGAGAAATCTAGACAAAGAACTTCAAATGGTAGAGTATAATTTTAAATCGAATGTCTAATGTGCATTCCTAAAAGTCCACTTTGAATCAAATAATTTGATTTGGTTGAATTTGATCAACTATAATACATATTTTTCAAACTCATCAATGGAACTTGGGAGCACACATTAATTAACCATTTAATTAAATAAGAGAGAGATAAACTAATTAAATTTAGCAATATACATTGAATTTATTATGAATGCATTAACTATTAGGATGCATGACATGAATTACACTTAACAAATGATGGTGAAATGAAAGTTTTGGTGAATGCTTACATGTCCATCTAACAACTATGAAAATTCACTTATATATAGGTTAATGTGTTTATAAGAAGGAAAATGTTTGGTTGACCCACAGGGTGGACAACCCACATTCTCTATGTATGTATCTCTCTCCTACCTTAAATGCCATTTCTTGTAAATAGAGGAGAGAGAATCTGAAAATAGAGGAGAGAGATAGATACAAAAGGGAGATGGGTTGCCAACCCAGTGGGTGGATGTATCATTCTCCTTATAAGAACTCAAACATTTTTACGGTTATAAATTTCAAGTGATGAGAGTTATCGTCTAATGTTACCCGCTTACTCTAAACTACTCGTATTATAACAGTTAATGCAATATTCCACTTCAAGGGAAAGTTAAAAAGGAGGTAAATGGTGTGGGGGGAAAGATACTAAGCACTCTTTATTGCACCCGTAATTCATTTGAGTACCATGATTCATGCATTAATGCTCTATTATTGTACAATGATTCATGGAATATGTAATGATGATTTAATGCTTCTTGTACAAATATCAAGGTCAATTAATACCAATTAACGTTTTTTTTTGGACAACAATACCTATTAATGTTTGCTAACACTTGCTTGTATCAAATGATGATGTGTCACATAAATAAAGGGTCAATATCTACATGGCATTGCTTATTTGTCAATCTAACAACATGCATAATTCACTTTTATATATATATATATATATATATATATATATATATATATATATATATATATATATATATATATATGTATTAGAAGTACAGATGGATATGGGTATTGTATCGCATGGACAACACACGTCGTTATGAGAAGACATAACAAAATGTATGCAAACATTTGAGGCTTATACCTTCTATTATGTTGTGTTTGATATCCCTAACTAGTTTTATTAATTAACATCAAAGAAAAGAAAAAAAGAAGAAAAAAACGGAAATGTATTTGGAATACATGTTGCGTATGAAACATACTAAAGTGCTTAGTGCGCCTTTTGTGATTAAGCTTTCTGTGGCCCACAAGTGGAGGTTACTCGGTTATGGAGCAGCTTTGGGGAACATAAAAGGAGGCAGAGGGAGTCGTATTATTCGACAGAGATGTAGCTTGATGAAGGCAAGGTAGCTACGACGGCTAAAAGGCCATGAGCCCCAAACCCCCCGCCCCCCAATGAAAATCGTAACTAGGGGGAAGACTATGATGGAAGTCCGTAATGAAAGTGTTTGTTGGTTCGAGCATAAAACCAATGAGGTTTCTACGGTATTATCAATCGGGCATATTGATATTGTACTTGGCCGCTTGTACGAGGAGTTGTTAATATATTTGGTTGGATGTGTGTTATTGGTTGTTTTAGGTTGCATTTCCTAAACGGCTGGCTTGACGTTGTAATCACTATTTGATTGTGTTGGACCCTATGATGTTTTGATGATGATTAAAACTATATATACTTATACTAATTAATTTACTAATGCCTTAATTCTAATTGTGATACTAGTCGCTACACTCAACGAGAAGGAAAGCTCAAGAAGATGATCACATCTGGTACATGAAGATAAAGATAGAAGATTGGTATATTCTATTTTAGATTCATGTATTAAGTTGAGAATTAATTTAATAGATCAGTTGGAACTAAAAGAAACTAATGGGCAAAAATAATTGAAGACAAAACTGAATTAGGAACCTAAGCTGCAGGTCCCACATTCAGTCCAGAATTTGCAAAATGAATTTCGAAAATAAATTATAGACACTACTATTATCCAAGAGTTCTTTTGTTGTACTAAACAACTTTCTAAACTAGGTATGAAACAAAAGAGCTTTCTGATTTACAAAAGCATGTTGTGCTCAAAAAGGGAATTTGCTTTTTAGAACTTTGTGCACTAAATTGTCAAACAAGCAAGTCCTCCCTTGGGATTCGGCTGTCGTGTTTTCTGAGACAACAAGGAGGCTCCTTGTACCTCTTTGACTCAGTTTTAAGGTTTCCAAAAGCAAAAGAAAACATGTGACTTGATTTGACATATTGGAGCCTCTTGACTTGAGATATTTTCGAAACCCTTAACCCTTAAGCAAAGGGCTTCAAGCTCTCTCTATATAAGAGTTGAGGTGAGCTATTGCAAAAGTTAAGAGAATATATTCAGATTTTATCAAAACCGTTTTTACACAAAAACTTCTTCTTCACTTTGCTCATTAATTGCCTTCATACATATCCAAAGGAACAAAGCCAGAAACTGTTTCTCTGTCAGTTCCACTCTCATTAAGTCTCAACACTTAGGAAATTATTGTAACCTTACTTGCTTATCTTAGAAGCTCCAAAAAGGTTGTGTTACTTAAATGCTTAGACAAATCTTGTGAGCTAGTGATAGCTTGTGTATTTGCTCAAGGCCGAGTGTTGGCTTGTGAGTCTTGGCAACTTGTAGGGAAGTTGTGTTCTTGACAACTTGAGTGAAGTTGTGCCTAGCTGCTTGTTTGATAGAGTTAGGTGGACTTGGCAGCTGAGGTTTAAAGCTGTGATTGTAGCAAGTTAGGAATGGGCTTGTACAATGATTTGGCTCGGAAATACAACAAGTAGTTGTGGAAATCCTACTAGAGAGAGTAGGTTGTGGTTTTTACACCCAAAGGAGCCTTGGGTGGTTTTCCACGTATAAAATGCCTTGTGTTATTTATTGCTTAATTATCTAGCTTCCGCACTTAATCTCTGTTAGAGGGAATAACCTAAGGACCTCAGTTCCATAGGTTGGTCCATCTGTTCATTAAGCGAAAATTAGGCGAGAATTACCAACACAATTCAACCCCCCCTTCTTGTGTTTAGGCTAGTGTATTCTAACAATTGGTATCAGAACAGGTTCTCACACAAAAAGCTAAACCCTTTGAGAGATCCTTGTCATGAGTGCACCACTTCAAACACATGAGGGAAATTCCACCTCTCGACCCCCTTTGTTCAATGGAGACCACTATAACTGGTGGAAGGCTCGTATGGAGATCTACATCAAAGTCGAGAACTACCAGCTGTGGAGGATCATAGCCTGCGGTCCTCTAGTCATTCCCCCCGTGCCAAATGGTGAAGGTGTTCTTATCCCAAAGCCGGAAGATCAATACGACGACGTAGATCTTGGCAAACTCGAAAAGAATGCCAAAGCCATCAAGATCTTGCATTGTGGTCTTGGCCCCAAAGAATACAACCGTATAGCCGGCTGCGACACCGCAAAGCAAATCTGAGATGCTCTTTTAGTAGCTCATGAAGGTACCAACCAAGTTAAGCAATCTCGTATTGAAATCTTGGTAAGAGATTAAGAGCTTTTTACCAGGATAACAAAGAGTCCATTAGAGATATGTTTACACGTTTTACTCACGTGACAAATGAGCTCAAATTTCTTGGTAAACTCTTTACCTCCGAAGACCTTGTTCGAAAAATCTTGCTTATTCTACCATCAACTTGGGAGAACAAGGTGACGGCCATACAAGAAGCTAAGAGGATGGACACGATGATCTTAGATGAACTCATTGGGAACCTTCAAACCCATGAGGTTCATATAAGTTCTAAGTCCAAAGAAGATTCCAGAAGAGACAAAGGTCTTGCTCTAAACGTGGAAGTTGATGAAGACCTTGATGAACTTGATATGGAGGATGACTTTTCCTTGCTCTCCAAAAGGCTTAGTTACCTCTATAAAAAGTACAGATATGGAAACAAGAAAGTAGCTCCCTACAAAGGACGTGACTCAGCTGGAAAAGGGACTCAAGAGGTCTATTGCTTCAAGTGCAAAAAACTCGGTCACTTCATGAAGAACTGTCCAGAAGAGGAACGACTCAGGGAACAGAGGAGGGAACAGAACTTCAGAAGGGGTGCTTTCAGCAAAACAAGGAAAAAGTTCATGGATACTATGATTGCCGCTTGGGGCAACGAAGAAGACGACGAAGAATCAGAAGAGGCCACTGAGAAAGCAGAACTAGCTCTAATGGCCAAAAGTGATTCGGATCATAACGACTCAATTGAGGTAAAAGATAATCGCTTTAATGATATTTCTGATAATGCTTCGTTAACTGAAATGTTAAGCATGATAAGTACCTTGGCTGAAGAATTTCAAGATGTTTGTGTTGAAAATAAAAATTTGTCCACCGAGCTAACAAAAGTCTTGCATGAAAAGAAAACTCTTGAAAATGAGTTTGCTGTCCTTAAAGAACACTCTAGTGCCATGAACAGTATCATTGAAGGTCTTCAATGGAATAACTTAGATTTAAAGCATGAACTTGAGAGTCACAAAATTCGTGAAACTTGTGAAAATGCCATAAAATTTGAATTTATTCATACCTGCCTTGAGTCTCTAAGATCTGACTTAGAAGATGCTAGGATCACCTCTATTAATGAAAAAGTCAGAGTAAGAAAACTTGAGGCGGACTTAAAGCTTGCCAATGAAACTGTGAAAGGGAACATAGTCAGGAACAATGACAGTAAGGCAATGAAATGGCTGAACCAAAACCACAACAAAACTAAAAGGGGATTAGGGTTTGTTAGCAAGAAAAAGCCTTGGAACCCTAGATCTAAATACACTGATTTGCCCTACAATCAATTGTGTACGTTTTGTGGTAAAACTGGTCATTTGAGCATGAATTGTTTTGTGAAAAAAAAATGCTATGAAAAAGAATGCTAAGGTCAAGTGGGTCAAGAAAAGTGATTTGAACACTACTTATCTTAAGAAGGAGCCCAAACTCGTATGGGTTCCTAAATCTAACCTCTGAATGTGATTGTAGGCGTTGGTGGGAGAGAGCAACCAATCAAGGTACTTAGATAGTGGTTGCTCACGACACATGACGGAGATGAATCAAATTTTCTCTCACTAATAGCCTCCAACGGTGGAAGTGTGTCTTTTGGTGATGGCAAAACAGGAAAGATCATTGGAGTTGGACGAATAGGTTCATCACCATCACACTCCATCGATAATGTGTTTTTGGTAAGAGGTTTAAAGCATAATCTTTTGAGCATTTCGCAACTATGTGATCATGGGAACAAAGTTAGAATTTTCATCCAATAGTTGCATGATAGTAAGTACCAAAAAAGGAAAAATTGTCTTGAAAGGGAAGCGATACAAAAATGTTTATACGACAAATCTTTCATCCATTCCCCATGTTGAAATGTCATGTTTAAGTGTCCTTGATGATGATGCATTTCTTTGGCATAAAAGATTAGGTCATGCTAGTCTTTCCTTGTTGCAAAAATTGTTGTCTCAAAACCTAGTTGTTGGTCTTCCTTCAATTAAGTTCAAGAATGATAAAATTTGTGATGCATGTGCTAGAGCAAAACAAGTCAAATCATCTTTTAAATCAAAGAACTTGGTTAGTACTTCTAGACCACTTGAACTCATTCATATGGATTTGTGTGGACCTATGAGAGTAGTTAGTAGAGCGGGAAAGAGATATGTGCTTGTGATTGTGGATGATTATTCTCGCTTTATTTGGACCTTGTTTCTTACCTCTAAAGATGAGACATTTGATTTGTTTGATGCATTCATTAGAAAAACTCAAAAGACAACTGGAAATGAACTTGTTAGCATGAGATTCGACAATGGAACCGAATTTGATAATGCTTCGTTCATTGAGTTTTGTGACACTAATGGTATTGACCACAACTTCTCGGCCTCTAGGACACCTCAACAAAATGGTGTAGTAGAAAGGAAAAATAGAACCCTAGAAGATATCTCACGCACCATGTTAATTGCCAGTGGTCATCCTAAGTACTTTTGGGCCGAAACCGTGAACACGGCTTGCTACATCATTAATCGTTGCATGATTAGGCCATTGCTTAAAAAGACTCCCTATGAACTCTTCAAAGGGAGGAAACCTTCCATTTTTCATCTTCGTACATTTGGTTGTAGATGTTTTGTGCATAATAATGGAAAAGATCAACTTGGAAAATTTGATGCACGAAGTGATGAAGCTGTCTTTCTTAGTTACTCCTCACGTGGCAAAGCTTATAAAGTTTACAACAAAAGAACCATGCTTGTTGAGGAAAGTGTTCATGTAATCTTTGATGAGACTAACGTTTTGGTTGAAAGTGATTTATTGGATGATGATTTTGAGATTGGACTTGCAAGAAGCCATCTCGATACTCCTAACCTGGCAGGAACAGCAAAGGAACCTTAGGATGAAAACAAGCATCACGGTCCTCCTAAAGATGGGACGCCACCAATAGGGGGAACAACTTCTGATGACTCAGGTCCCTCTTCTGTTCCTTCTAGACAGACCTCAAGTTTATCCAACCAAAACGAAGGCTCTACTCACCCACTGAGTATGAGACCTTGGAAGTACAATGGATCACACCCCTCAGATCTGATCATTGGTGACTTCAACAAAGGAACCCAGACTAGGTCCTCGATTCAGAACTTTTGTGCACACTTCACATTTCTATCAACCATTGAACCGAGTAACTATCAAGAAGCCTTGCTCGATCCAGACTGGGTCATTGCTATGCAAGACGAACTACACCAGTTCGACAGAAGCAAGGTTTGGCACCTAGTGCCTCGTCCCTCAGATCGCATGATCATCGGAACAAAGTGGGTGTTTCAAAACAAGCTTGCTGAGCAACGGACCGTAGTCAGAAACAAAGCCAGACTGGTAGTCAAAGGATACAATCAAGAGGAATGTATTGACTACGATGAAACCTTTGCACCAGTAGCTAGGCTAGAGGCAATTTGCATTCTAATTGCTTTTGCTGCATTCATGGAGATAACCCTCTATCAAATGGACGTCAAGAGTGCCTTCTTGAACGGTTATTTCAAAGAGGAAGTGTTCGTTGAACAACCTCCAGGTTTTGAAAGCCAAGATTTTGAAAATCATATTTTTAAATTGGATAAGGCACTATATGGTTTGAAACAAGCTCCCCGAGCTTGGTAAGAACGATTGTCCAAGTTTTTAATGGAAAATGGCTTCTAAAGAGGTAAAATAGACAACATATTGTTTCTTAAAGTAAAAGACAAACACTTGTTGATTGTGCAAATTTATGTTAATGACATTATATTTGGCGCTACTAATGAGTGTTTGTGTAAAGAGTTTTCGGATCTCATGACAAGCGAATTTGAGATGAGCATGATGGGTGAACTCAACTTCTTCTTGGGTTTGTAAAATTAAGCAATCCAAGGAAGGGATCATGACTCACCAACAAACGTACCTTAAGGAGCTTGTGAAGAAGTATGGGATGGACAATGTCAAGTCCATGCACACTCCAATGCCCACGGCCACTAAGCTTGACTTAGACGAGATTGGTAAGAAGGTAGACGAGAAAACCTACCGAGGTATGATCAACTCTCTTCTTTACTCAGGGGCGAACCTACAAGGCCAACTGGGGCCGCAGGTGCTGCCCCAAAGAAAAAAAAAAAATTAAAGTATATTGCGTGTTCTAGGAAAAGAAGAAAAAAAATTACACTTGCAGCCCCATATACAAGCCAAAAGCCAGTGGCATGAATGGAAATGCAAAGGAAAAATGAAAAGTTGACTACTGACACAATATCACGTGAACTACTGAAGCCCCATAAATTTGATTAAAATTAAAAAGGTAGCAGACAACTTGAGTTCAGTTTAGCTTCTCCCAATTCCTTTCCCCTCTCTCTCTCCTTACTCTCTTTCGAGTATTTCGATTGTGAAATGAAAATAAAGAAAAAAAAACAAAAAAAACAAGCACTTTACTTCTTCACCTCCTTCAAACGCAGTTTAGCCCCTTCAAATCGAGCAGTTCAATAGCGATAACGCCACAAGTACTCAAGGTAATTTCGTATTTCTTCCCCTAATCCCCTCAATTTAACAATTTTGTGTTTGAGTAGCCAATATTTGATTTTATTGAGTTTATGGTCTGATTTTATGCCTAATTGTTTAGGTTTGGGTATTTCAAATTTTCAATAATTCTGAATTTATGAGTAGAGAATTGTGTCTTACTATGCATCACCTATGAATGAAATTGAGGATTTATTGTTTAGTGTATTGAAATTGAGGGTTTTTTTTTTTTTTTTTTTTTTTTTTTTGGGTAATCTAGGGTTTATTGTTTAGTGTATTGAAATTGAGGGTTTATTGTTTAGTATGAAATTGAGGATTTATTGTTTAGTGTATTGAGCTTGTATTACCTTCGAATTTGGTGGTAGTTTAGCTTAATCTTTGCACAATAAAATATATTTTTGGACCTTTTGGTGGGTCTAATTTCTATGTCATTACTTTCAGTTACAAGATGAATGAGAAAACCCCATCAAAGAACAATTGTAATTTTTAATAGTGTTTTTCGCTTTGCAATCGGATGTTATTTTGGATTGATATTTGAATTATTTGTATTGTTGTATTGTCTTTTATTTTGCATCCCCAAACAAAAATTCCTGGATACGCCACTGTCTTTACTTAACCGCAAGTAGACCCGATATTGTGTTTAGTGTAGGCTTATGTGCAAGATTCCATGCAAGTCCTAAAGAGTCTCACATGATAGTCGTTAAGAGAATATTGAGCTACTTGCATGGTTGTGATAACTTAGGCCTTTGGTATCCTAAGGGTACTTCTTTTGATCTCATTGGCTATGCCGATGCGGATTATGTCGGCTATCTAGTTGATAGAAAAAGCACTTCCGGCATGGCTCACTTTCTTAGTTCTTGTTTGATTTCATGGGGTTCTAAGAAACAAAACTCTATTGCCTTGTTAAAGGCCGAGGCCGAGTATGTGTCAGTCGCTTCTTGTTGTGCTCAACTCTTATGGATTAAGTAACAATTGAATGATTTTGGTGTTGTGATTGATTGCATTCCTATCTTTTGTGACAACACTAGTGCCATTAATATTGCTAAAAATTCATGTCAACACAAGAGGACTAAACACATTGACATTAGGCATCATTTCTTAAGAGACAATTTTGAAAAAGGATTAATTTCCATGAACTTTTGCAAAACCGAAGATCAAATAGCGGATATCTTCACTAAGACACTTAGTCGGGAACAGTTTGAGAAAATCCGGCTTGAACTTGGCTTGATCAAAATCATTTAAATCACTTGCATTAAATTCCCCTTGAAATAAATGAAATTGCTTTTGTGAAAATTTATTGTGATTGTAATGATTGAATTTATTTAGCAAAAAGTTCTGAAATTATTGTGCATGTCCATTACCAAACTTTTCATTAAGTTTTGTTGCATAAGCTAGAAATTGCTTGAGAACTCAGCATGGACCGCTGGATATTGGTCTGGTTCATTTGCATTGGCATGAGCATGTTTATTCATTGGATATTGTTGGGCTCTTAAAGTTGACCTCATATCAAGCCAAAAATCAGATATTTAGCCACCTAAATCACCTGATTTATTTGTCAATCAAGCCCACAAAAATTGAGTCATTACCCACAAAAGCTCTAATCACTCTCTTTCTCTCACTCCCCACTCTCTCTCCTCTCACCTCTCCACACTCAACCGCTAGTCATGAAAAGCTTCTCTCTCTCCCACAAAGTTTCACCACTTCTCCTTCTCCATTATCTCACTTCTTTTAAAATGGTGACTACTAGATCATCATCAACTTTCAAAACTACTTTCTCTAATTCCCCTGAAACTCTCATTGAAATTGGGGTTTTGAATTCAAACTCCCACAATTCCTCAAATCCTCACGAATTCCGATCAAAATTATTGGGAGATTTAGGAAAAGGATTAGAAGAAGAAGAGATGGTCAAATTGAACAAAATTGATGATGATTCTCTCTCACAAGACACGCCCATCCTCTCTTCTCGTAATCTTCCAAACCAAGGAGCAACCATGCCCGAAAAGCCCAAAACTCTTTTGGAGCTCTTTTTTGAAATTCTTCAAGGCATGCAACAATCAAGCAAGCAAGCTCACTCACCACTACAAGAAATCGGGGTTTTAGCGTCCAAATTTTTGAGACCAACTAGGAAATTGGACGCAACTAGGAGGTTTGTTTTCTTTTGGGCCTTTTTAGTAGTATTTTATGTTCATGTATAGTTAAAGCCCAATCAAAAAACCCTAAGTATAAATTTTAGAAGTTAACTAACCCACCCCCAAAACTTCATTGACTGCTCCCCTCTCTCTCCTTCTCCTCTCTCTCTCTCTCATCAACTGACGCCCAAATTTTACACCTAAATTTCACCAGTCTATCTATCATCTCCCTCAGCTAATCAACTTCCCCTTTCTAAACCTAATTCCAGCGACAATTCGAGTATTCGATCAAATTCGAGGAAATCGGAGACAATTAGACTAGAACTCAAAGAGATCGGCTGGAATTCGACTAGAAATTGAAGGATTTAGCTACGATGCTGTACAGTTTAGTTTGTTAATTTGTTTTTCAATTTGATTTGTTGATTTTTGTAGTTTTAAAGTATTCAACTTCAGTTTGTGTTTAATATTGTGAAGTATAGATAAATTTTTCACCTTTTCTGTATAATTGAAGAATTTAGTTTTTAAATCTTGTAACTTGTAATTTTGGTATCAACTGCTGAAGAATTCGAAGAACGCGGCCATAAATTCAAAGAATCCGTTGAAGTATCGAAGATCCTGTAGTTTTTAAGATTCTATATTATTATTTTTTATAGGTTTAACAGATTTTTTAAGCTTGTTGTAATTTTCAGGGAGTAATACTTGATATTTTTTGTAGTAGTTAAATTATTTATCTCAGATCTTGTAATTTTCTACTTAGTTTTTCATTGATTAGAGAAATCAGACGTTGCAGTGGCACGCAAGCGACATTGCGTAAGTTTTGTTGAAAATTTTTTTTTGTTTCATTTTTCTTTTCTTTTTTCTCCTCCTACTATGTTCTCTAAATCACTAAACAGTGTGGGCAAAAGCAGAGCAAGGTAGAGAGGTGGTTAGCGTTTGGGGGGTATCGCTGGAAGTTAGGGTGGGCTAGGGCGGAGTGGGGTGGTGGAAAAGCAATTTATTTATTTTTTAAAATATTCCAGATTTAGCGTCCGACGTACGGACTCGCCTAGTATTGGCGTCTATCAAAATCGGATGCTAAAATAATTAGCGTCCAGGCTTTTTACGTCCACAACTTTTCGACGCTAATCGGACGCTAAAACAGAATAACGACCGATTTGGACCAATTAGCGACCGACAACCGATGATGTTGGTCGCTAATCAGCGAATTTCTTGTAGTGCACCTTCTCAAGGAGAAACGAGCAATGCACCAAGTGAGGAGGAACAAGCTCAATCAGACCCCATTGACACCTCAAAAGAAGAAGAAAAGGTATGTCACCTTGCAATTACGAAGTTCATGGGTGATGTATCTATTATCTAGTGTAGGTGATGAGGTGGATGAGATAAAAGCTAAAAATTTAAAATTTTCAACTTGGGAAAATTTGTGAAAGTGTTATGCTTAACAAGAATTTCAATTTGATTGAAATGTTGCTTGCTATGATTGAGAAAGAAAAGGAAAAATCAGCAAAACCCTTGTTGCTTGAAAATAGATATGATAATGTTGATTGTGATGAGATTGAAACCGAGGAAGTGTGTGATAAGTTTGATAAATTGGATAGAAAAGTTATAGAATTGAAAGTTAGGTCTAGGCCAATTGTGGAAGATGAGAAAGATGATGAGAATGATGAAAGTGAGAATGTTGATCCTTGTGAGACACCTACGGACGCTACGGTCTCTAAGGAATGAGATGTTGAGAAATTGCCAATTGAAGTTGAGATTGGCTTGGCTGAAAAATTTGTTGATTGTGTGGGAGATATAACCGTTAATGTTGTGAATGAAGGTGATGATAATTCTGTTGTTTTTACGGGCGAGAAGCTAGTTGATAATCGAGTTGTTTGTGACTTGGAGAAATTGAAGTGTTTAGGGTTGTTGATAAACCCCTTTCAAAAGAAAAGATGAAAAAGACTTCTAAGGAGATCTTTGGTGATGATGAAGAGCTAGCGGCTCTTGTTGAGAATGTAGAGTTGGGTGAGAAAGAAAAACCAGAGGGAGAGAAAAAGGAGAGTTCTAAGAAAAAGAAAAAATCAGAGGGAGAGAAAAAGGAGAGCTTGAAAAGAGTGAGTGAAAGGCTTGCAAAGAACAAAGATGTGGAAAGACCAACTGTGGATAGCTTGAATGCTGTTGTGAAATCTGTGATTCAGGAAATTGATGAGGCTGTTGTTGAAGAGAAGTTTGATGCTCCATTGGATGGAAATGGTGGGGAAGATGATGAGGAGAAAAATGAAGCTCCACCAAGTGCTGACCCTCTTCCCCCTATTGTTCCTGACAGTGTCCCATCAGCTGAACAAAGTGAAAGTGAAGATGATGGGTGGCCCTTTGGGTTCTTGACCTCTAAAACAAGGAATGAGATCATGAAGAGGAAACCCAATGTTGATAATGACACTGCCCTGAGCAGGAGACAGAAAGAGTTGGTGAAGCTACTTGTTAGCACCAACTCAAGGAAGAAGGAAAAGAACGTGGAAGAACAATCCCCTACTCCAGCTGCTCGTGTGACAAGAAGTAAGTCTTCTGGATCCCCAATCCAGTTGACTTTTTTTCCTGATGAGAAGAAAACCCACCCAAACCCAATCACCACAAAGAAATCCAAAGCACCAAAGAAAGCCCCTCCAATGAAAACCAAACCAACAGCCACCAAAAAGAAATCCACTCTCACTGAAATGTTTGAATCCGAAAACCTAGAAGATTCACCCCCTCCTAAACCAACAAAGAACAACAAGAAACCAACCCCCATTGATGATGATATACCAATTCCTTCTCCTCCCACTGTGAAAACAGAAACTTCTCGAAACAGAAAGAATGTAGCTCCTACCGGAAGCTCTAGCGCTATGAGCACGGGGAAGAAGATCAAGTTAGAGAATGAAGAGATTGTAGCACCCTCGGGCGTTATAAGGCGTGCAACCGCAGGTAAAATTCTTGTGTCTTCTCTTTTGATTCATCATGGTTGCAATGCCTTTATTGATGCTATCAAATATCAAGGGTGGTGGGAGTTATTTGTTGATAAGAGTCATGAATTTGCTAAGAAGGATTTATTAGAGTTCTTTGAGAGTTGTGAGGTGGTGTCTGGTACGGTTTATGGGAAAATTAGAGAGAATGATATTGAATTTGATGCTGCTTTGATTTCGCAAACCTTGGGCAATCAAAACAATGGGTTTGAGATTGAGGGTGATGATGGTTGGCCATTCCTTGGAGAGTATCATACTCCAATTGTTGTTTTCCAAAGTCTTACCGGTGATGGGTCATTGACGGGTTCAATGAAGGTGCAAAAGAAGGATATGCTCCCTTTCTACAAATTGATGTTTGTTTTCGTGATAAGGAACATTGTTCTTAAGGCTGAAAGGAGGGGAGATCCATCTTTTCTTGAGCTCACTATTACTTATCTCATTGGTCAAGGTATTAAGCTCAACTTGCCCTTCATCATGATTAATCACATCCAACGAGCTATCAAGAGTGATGAGATCAATCATGTGCGTCCGTATGAGTTTCTCCTTACAAGGGTTCTTAAGCATTTGAGGATCCCTCTTCAAATTGTTCATGGGATGGTGTATTATGATGACTTTGAGAGTAGGACCTTGATCTCTTGTGGCTTCAACTTGATTCGTCAAGCACCTAAGGTTGGTCTTACCTTTGGTCCTGCCTTCGGTCCTTCTGGTCAGACTGTACAAGCGCCTCTTGTTCTTGCTCCAGCAGCTCCTTCTGCTACTGTCACTGTCATTCCTCCTCCTATGCCTACTCCAGCCTCTCAGCCTACTCCAGTGGCTCATGAGATTGGTTCCAGACTTCCAGTAGCTCGGCCATTTATGAACCCCAACGAGTTATGGTCCTTGAACAAAGGGTCGATGCTATGGAGACTAAGGTGGAAAAGAAATTTGAGGAGCTCAAAGAGGACAATGAAAAGAAGCACACTGCATTGATGGACCTTCTCTCTCAGTTCATTCCCAAGCCATGAGTCTTATTCCAGTTTGGTGTCCCAAAATTGATCTTTACTTGCTTTGGTCCATAGACTCTTGAACAATCTTTTGGTGGTCACTTGGTCCTTGTTTTGTGACCTAACATTGCATCATGCTTGCATTTGAATGACCAATATGTATTGGATGCATATGTTTGAATGATCTTGCATGCTTTAGTCTTCTTATGTGATAGTACCCAAGTGGTGCGGATATGCATTTGTTTGAAGTGCTTGCTCATAATTTCATTCATGAACAATTGCTATTTGTGTGATGTTGCTTTTTGATGTGCCAAAAGGGAGAAAAATATGCTTGTGCTTATGTTGATTTAGATTGGCTAAAGTTGTTAACCAAAGTTTTCTCTTATTATATCTTGATCGGGGCTACAAGTGAAGAGATGCCTCCATCTTCGAGCTTTTGGAAAATGTTATCATGTTGAGGTATACTTAATTATGGCATTTAAGCTTTCATGATTTGGGTATAAGCATATCTAGTTTGTCATCATCAAAAAGGGGGAATTTGTTGGACCTATGATGTTTTGATGATGATTACAACTAAATGTACTTATGCTAATTAATTTACTAATGCCTTAATTCTAATTGTGATACTAGTCGCTACACTCAACGAGAAGGAAAGCTCAAGAAGATGATCACATATGTTACATGAAGATAAAGATAGAAGATTGGTATATTCTATTTTAGATTCATGTATTAAGTTGAGAATTAATTCAATAGAGTTGGAACTAAAAGAAACTAATGGGCGGAATTAATTGAAGGCAAAACTGAATTAGGAACCTGAGCTGGAACCCAGGTACCGCTGTCAGGTCCCACATTCAGTCCAGAATTTGCAAAATGAATTTCGAAAATAAATTATCTTTAACATTGCTTAAGACACTACTATTATCCAAGAGTTCTTTTGTTGTGCTAAACAACTTTCTAAACTGGGTATGAAACAAAAGAGCTTTCTGATTTACAAAAGCATGTTGTGCTCAAAAAGGGAATTTGATTTTTAGAGCTTTGTGCACTAAATTGTCAAACAAGCAAGCCCTCCTTGGGATTCGACTGTCATGTCTTCTGAGACAGCAAGGAGCCTCCTTGTACCTCATTGACTCAGTTTTAAGGTTTCCAAAAGCAAAAGAAAACATGTGACTTGATTTGACATATTGAAGCCTCTTGACTTGAGATATTTTCGAAACCCTTAACCCTTAAGCAAAGGGCTTCAAGCTCTCTGTATATAAGAGTTGAGCTGAGCTATTGCAAGAGTTAAGAGAGGATATTCATATTTTATCAAAACCGTTTTTACACAAAAACCTTTTCTTCACTTTGCTCATAAATTGCCTTCATACATATCCAAAGGAACAAAGCCCATAAACTGTTTCTCTGTCAGTTCTACTCTCATTAAGTCTCAATACTTAGGGAATTATTGTAACCTTACTTGCTTATCTTAGAAGCACCAAAAAGGTTGTGTTACTTTAATGCTTAGACAAATCTTGTGAGCTAGTGATAGCTTGTGTATTTGCTCAAGGCCGAGTGTTGGCTTGTGAGTCTTGGCAACTTGTAGGAAAGTTGTGTTCTTGACAGCTTGAGTGAAGTTGTGCCTAGCTGCTTGTTTGTTAGAGTTAGGTGGACTTGGCAGCTGAGGTTTAAAGCTGTGATTGTAGCAAGTTATGAATGGGCTTGTACAATGATTTGGCTCGGAAATACAACAAGTAGTTGTTGAAATCCTACTAGAGAGAGTAGGTCGTGGTTTTTACACCCTAAGGAGCCTTGGGTGGTTTTCCACGTATAAAATACCTTGTGTTATTTATTGCTTAATTATCTAGCTTTCACACATAATCTATGTTAGAGGGAACAACCTAAGGACCTTAGTTCCATAGGTTCGTCCATTTGTTCATTAAGCGAAAATTACCAACACAATTCAACCTCCCTTCTTGTGTTTAGGCTAGTGTATTCTAACAGATTGTTTTCTGGTAAATTCTGATAATTTCACCACAACCCCTTCGTACTCACCTACAAGGACAATAACATGTTTTTGCGCCACTTTAAACCAAAATCCATTGTTGTCTTTCTCACTCTGATATGGACAAGGGCCAGTAGCTAGTGGAATTTCCATATATGGGCGCTCTTCATCCCATGTATAACAGCAACTAGAGGACCTTTTTAGAATCCTGCTCGTATGCCGGCATGAGACGTTAAACTTTCCATAGAAGAACACCGTGTGTTTTAGCCCTTTTCAGAAGATTACACAGTTTCTTCCAATGCTTTTGATCGTTATTTACCGACCTCAATTCATTCGGCCACTTTTTATGCTCAAATAATTGACATTTCCTAGTTCAATTAGCCTAAATCAATATGAACGGTTTTAACCTTTCTCGAAAAGACAAATTGAATCCAATTGTCAACGCTTGTAGTGAATTCCGTTAACACACATAAAACGATCCTGAATTAATCAATGTAAGGGGATTCATTTGTACTTAGGTTACGTTTGCGAATTGAACGAATGCGTGAATAATGTTGTCATCAGAATTTGTGCGGTCAATTATATTAAGGGAATTGGGAGAATTTGATAGGGTTGAAAACATGCTGGAAGGGTTATTGTAATACTACCAAAAAAAAAAAAAAAACTTTGTTTGGCAGATGAAAGGACACAAAGTGCTTTCTATAATGCTTCGATGATGGATGATAATAATTGTGTTTGGTCGGATAAAATAATTGGGTAAAGCTTAGATAAAGGTAATATGTGCAAAGAAGGATAAGAAGCATTATTGAGAAGTGACATGGAAAGCAATCCTTCATCTACTATAAATTTATAAGCATCACCTTGATTATTGGAAGGAAAGGAGATGGTAGGAATGAAGATGAATACTTATTATAAGTATTGGAGCAGGAGAAGCAAGATAGAGAGGGTCTATCAACGAGTAAAGAACTAAGAAGTTGGCAAGAGGAATTCATAGATACGGGAGTTGAAACCGAAGTACCTCGAGTATTAAGTACACGAGATCTAAGAAATCAGGTAAGTGGTTTCTCCCAATTTAGCTTGTTTTTATAATAAAGCTAATGTTGCTAGTAGACGTTTCCGAAACAGAAAATCGATCTCATATCCGAATATTATTTATTATATACGTTTTAGAAAATTGCATCAAGCATGATTAGTATATATACATGATTATTGAACCTTGTTTTAGAAAATCGATTAGTGAAAGAGAAAAGAATGTTTTTGATTATTTTAAGAGAAATTGTGAACGTTGAATTGAACTTTTACTTTGTGGGCTAGTTGTATTTTTGAACTATGTGTGATATCTGAACTTATGGGGACACCCATATCTGGCCCTTCCCAGGGATTAAACGGGAATTATGTGTGATATCTGAACTTATGGGGACACCCATATCTGGGCCTTCCCAGGATTAAATGGGAACTATCACTGGTATCTGAACTTATGGAGACGTCCATATCTGGCCCTTCCCAGGGATTAAACGGGAATATTGAATTTAGATTCCTACGGGAATATCTGGCACACTAATGGTCTTGAATTACTTCTGCCCACATCTTTTACTAAGATTGGAGATTTATTATTTTTTTATTGTATTTAGATTAATTTCTGTACTTTGAAACTCGCTTGATCCGGTTAGATTGGGTTAAATTACTTACTGGGCTGTTGACCTCACCCTTTTTATATTTATCATTTTTCAGGAACTTGAGAAGTCGTTTCAACGTGGGGCACAGTGGGGTGTGAGATCATAGGGACCCTGTTTTCGAAATAGAAGTTCAGTATTTAAATGCTTCCGCTTGGATACTAGTATTAAGTTTTGGTCCATGTACAAAGTGAAGGATTATTGTTGTTAGCTTTGAGATTCTTTTGTGAACCCGAATTATTGTATCTGTTTACAGGAGAGGCTTAGCCCGACTACGGAGGTGCCGTAGTTGGGTTGCCGTCTGTCATGCCTTCTACCCTGCGTTTGGGGCGTGACAGATTTAATGGTATCAGAGCAATATTAAAAAAAAAATTGCCCTTAGTGAGAAATGGGTAGATCTAGATTGGGACGTGCATAGATAGTTTACTCACAACAGTGAATTTAGTGGATGAGCTTCCTATTGAAAGCTTTTGGAGCTAGTTACTTGTTTTGTTATGAGTACTGATGATTCGTGCATCAATAGTACTAAATTGAAACATAGATGCGGTATGCGTTATTGTTGTCATATGGAGAGATATCTACAGACATAGTATGCTCTCGTAATGTACAACAATAACTTGATAGTTAAAAATTTTGAAAACTACCACGCACCCTTCTAGGCGTATTTAACGTCAGCAACAATTACAAGAAAAGTTTGGTTATTTCCACAATTGCGAAGAAGGCCGAAAGGCGAGAACAACAATACCTCTACAGAATCAACAATCGATTCAGAAATACAAGCGAAAAATGCAAATTTAGCATATTTGATCTCAACTAAAGGAAGAGAACTACTTCATCAGTTGGAAATATTTAGTCGGTACCAAAATGGAAAAATTAGAAATTACATCCTCATAAGAGAGAGTTCGAGAATTAATTTAATGTCGGATATACTCATCTTATAAGCGCTAGCCTAATTAAGGGAAAATTTCTACCAGTTAAAGGAATTCTTAAATAAGGGCTGCAATGGAAGAGCAACTTACGAGATTAGGAACAACATCGAATGTTGGAGCAAATCAACAAGAGAAATACGTACATAATTAGTCGTACAAGTATTAGCAGTAATTGCAGCATTAACAGTTATCGTAGATGTTCCATAGCCAAGATCCGGCAAAAAAAAAAAAAATTGCAGAAAGGTGTTGAAGTTTTGGAATGAAGAGGAAGAGGAAGAGGAAGAAGAAAGAGAATGGGGGAACGGAGATGCGCATTGAGTGGATAAGAAGCAAAAGTACGGCTAGCTCACCTTTTGATGAACACTAGCTACTTGTGATTTTCTGTAGCTAAAAAAAAGAAAGAAAGAAAGAAAAAGTCATGCAGTCGTATTTACAATAGGGGATTGGGGGTCAAAATTTTGACAAGAGGAAACTAATTCTTCAAACTCGTCAAGTTGGCAGTGGAGGTACATCATAATTCCCAAAATAGTCAAATGAAACCTTTTGGCAAAGTTGGGCTGTACTTTTAGCACCTTCCAATTCATCTTGAGGACAAGTTCGAATACTTACCTCCCAACCCGGAAAGTGCATAAGCTTTATGATTTTCCACAATTTTTCTACATTGTCATTTGAAGAAATATCCAAATCAACCAGGGATGATTTGATAAGTGGGATGTCCATCAATATCTCCAACTCTGTTACGTCCAACCATAAGACCCTTAAGAAAAAGGGATAAAACAAAAGTAGACAAAGCTGGATCCGTTTTCTTTGAAGACAATCCTGCCCTCCATTTATTTGTGGGATATCTTAAAGTCAAACCACCCACGACTTCTCCATCGTCTCCAATGATGACCGCGATGGATAGAACATGAGGCATTATACCTTATGTTGGCCACATATCAGTAGAAAATGTGGATAATGACTTGGATAGTCTATCCACTAGTATAAATAAACTCTTCCGACTTATCGACCACACAATAATGGGAATTTCGTACAAGGAAGAGACACTTTCAACCTGGGGTACCCAAGAGAGAAAATCTAACACGGAATGCTTGCAAAGAAGCGTACCTACCATCATTGCTCGTAATTGAGAAAATGAGGCAAAATCTGCTAAACGTGGCCATGGACACCTCAATGAACTTCGAAGTGGACCTTTTCCTGAAGGACTCCTTGAAGAAGTAATTTTCAGAAGGCCATAAACCTCTAAGCTAAAAACATCCTCAGAATAATGGGTAACACCTAAGGAACAAGTTTTGCTCCACATAAGCAACATTGACGGAAGGGGTCCTTTTCTTGAGAAGAAACAATACTCATTAGAATTTATACGCTTAGCAATTGTTCCAGCATTATTTGGGTGGGAATTTGGAGGGATTACGAAAATGGAAGTTGGTAAGTGAATCTTCATTATAGTACTAAGATGAATAAGAAAGTAATCTTTGGACACTCCATGAGCATCCCAGAACAACAACCTAACCGAAGAGATGTTCGCTTCAAAGGGTAAATTATTGGACCTACTAGAATTTGCTTTGGGACTACCACCTAATGGCGATACTTGTTGGTTAATTGTAACCGAGATTGATACGCCAAACTTAAAGGAAAACGTAAAAGAAGAGACATGGAAGATATTGCGCCCTCGGAAATAAATAAAAATAAGGAATGTTGAGGGTCATGCAATTGAAAAGTTTGGGAAAAGTTCCCTACCAAGACTGGAGTCACCAAAGGCGTAAGGAAAACAGTCTTTGTAAATGAATGATTGTTTGGATGATAAACATGTGAGATAAAGGTGCCACTAATGTCTAGAGTTCTGTCCTCTAAAGACATGGAGGCAAGAATTCTCTGACATGCCCTCTTTTGTGTTTCTTGGAGAGATCCGTGAGGCTCCTCAGGAAGAAATTGAAATTCTCTTACTGGACTGGTATGAGAAGATGAAGAAGGTAAGTTCAGATCCATGAGAATTATTGAGAAAAGGGCTTGACAAACAGATTGATTGTAGCTAGAGATTGAGAAGCGTAATGCAAATACGTTGCAGATGAGAATGTGTTAAATCAAGTTAATAAACTACAGGTACTCATCCAACACTAGTAGGGCACTAAGCTATACGTCGGGTTCAACTACTCTACTTTTAAATTAATTAAGTGGGAAAGAAAGGGAGACAAGCCAACTATGCGACAAGGATAAGAACAGTGAAATAAAAAAAGCAAAGCCAAAAATTAGGGGGAAACAGACAATTGTGGTGTCGAAAGATTATTTCACCGGTCTAGAATGTTACACGCATATCCTTATGGGGAGGAGTGTTTGAAAATGGAGACATGCATCGTTATTTGTAAACCAAGCTCCAAATCTTTCTAATAATTTAGGTCGGAGAATTGTCCATCCAAAATCAATACGCACATGGCAGATCCAAACTTCAACTGGGAATCCATATTATTCTTCCATATTTTCTCCAAACACGAGCTTGATACATTAAAAACATGCAATCCTGTATGTAAAGAATGGAAAACTTTAGTTTGGACAAGTGCAAGTTACTGGACGAGAGTTGAAAGGGATGAGCAATAAAATATTAACGATGACATGGTTAAAAACAACGCTTGAAGACAAATCATGTGCCACCCAATGACTACATTGGACAAGATCGGAAACTTTCCTTCTTCGTTTACAGGTAAGTTTTATTTTCGTTAAAGGAATAAAAATCCTCTCTAATTAGTTGATGAATGTTTTTACTCTATCTCAAGGTTCGTCATAGTAGATTATGAGGCATGCAAGATAAATTCTGAATAGTTTGGGCAAGATACTATTTGAAAATGATCTGGCTAAACTCGCGATATTGCCTTTTATCGAATTAATTACAAACTTTGATGGACTACTAGTAGTAAATTTTATTTTTGGTAGCATTTGAATAAGATGACAATAAGAGGTTGAGTTTCGAGGACGAAACTCCTTTTAAGGAGGGAATGATGTAATACTACAAAAAAAAAAAAAAAATTTGGTTGGCAAATGAAAGGAGACAAAGTGCTTTGTATAGTGCTTTCTATAATGCTTGGATGATGGATGATAATAATTGTGTTTGACCGGCAATTTGATAAAGTAATTGGGTAAAGCTTAGATAAAGGTAGTATATGAAAAGAAGGATAAGAAGCATTATTGAGAAGTGTCATGGAAAGCAATCCTTCATCTACTATAAATTTATAAGCATCACCTTGATCATTGGAAGGAAAGGAGATGGTAGGAATGAAGATGAATACTTATTATAAGTATTGGAGCAGGGAAAGCAAGATAGAGAGGGTCTATCAACGAGTAAAGAGCTAAGAAGTTGGCAGGAGGAATTCATAGATACGGGAGTTGAAACCGAAGTACCTCGAGTATTAAGAACACGGGATCTAAGAAATCAGGTAAGTGATTTCTCCCAATTTAGCTTGTTTTTATAATAAAGCTAATATTGCTAGTAGACGTTTCCGAACCAGAAATTCGATCTCATATCCGAATATTATTTATTATATACGTTTTAGAAAATTGGATCAAGCATGATTAGTATATATACATGATTATTGAACCTTGTTTTAGAAAATCGGATTAGTGAAAGAGAAAAGAATGTTTTTGATTATTTTAAGAGAAATTGTGAACGTTGAATTGAACTTTTATTTTGTGGGCTAGTTGTATTCTTGAACTATGTGTGATATCTGAACTTATGGGGATACTCATATCTGGCCCTTTTCAAGGATCAAACGGGAATTATCTGTGATATCTGAACTTATGGGGACACCGATATCTGGCCCTTCTCAGGGATTAAATGAGAACTATCACTGACATTTGAACTTATGGAGACGTCCATATCTGGCCCTTTCCAGGGATTAAACGGGAATATTGAATTTAGATTCCTATGGGAATATCTGGCACACTAATGGTCTTGAATTACTTCTGCCCACATCTTTTACTAAGATTTGAGATTTATTATTATTTTATTGTATTTAGATTAATTTCCTGTACTTTGAAACTTGCTTGATCCGGTTAGATTGGGTTAAATTACTTACTTGGCTGTTGAGCTCACCCTTTTTTATATTTATCATTTTTCAGGAACTTGAGAAGTCGTTTCAACGTGGGGCACAGTAGGGTGTGAGATCATAGGGACCCTGTTTTCGAAATAGAAGTTTAGTATTTAAATGCTTCCGCTTAGATACTAGTATTAAGTTTTGGTCCATGTACAAAGTGAAGGATTATTGTTGTTAGCTTTGAGATTCTTTTGTGAACCCGAATTATTGTATCTGTTTACAGGAGAGGCTTAGCCCGACTACGGAGGTGCCGCAGTTGGGTTGCCGTCTGTCATGCCTTCTACCCTGCGTATGGAGCGTGACAGTTATAATGGATGCAAAAAACATTATAAAAACTGAAAAACCATACACAAATTTAACGTGGTTCACCAATTCAACCATTGGCTACGTCCACGACCAAAGAGCAGACCAGATTTGTATACCAAAGAGCAGATCAGATTTGTATTGATTTGGTTCTTGAGCCACATATATATATATATATATATATATATATATATATATATATATATATATATATATATATATATATATATATATATATATATATATATATATATATATATATATATATATATATTTGAGATGAAAATTACATATCATAGCTTAACGTAACCTAAGTTCACAGAATTAGACTTCGTTTTCCCATGACAATGCGACATAGAGCTATAGGTTGCAGTTATGGTTAAAAAGTTTTGAGTGCGGTTGTAAGAAAAACCAAGAACATGAAAATAAGATGAAGAAGAATAGAGCGGAAGAAATAAATGGAGTGAAATGGTAAATTATTCCAAGACCAACAATTTATATAGGCGGTTGCTAAACGTAAATCCCAAAATTACTAAACGTAAATTTTTTTTTCACAAATACCCTTGGCATTAAACAATCTACTCCCTTCCACTTTTCCTCACCCTCCCCTTCTCTCTCGGTCTGTTCATCAGGTTATTTTTTTGCTCATCTGTTCAGCAGATTATTTTTTTGCTCATCTGTGCATCAGATTATTTGTTTTGGGTGAGTAAGTCTTGTTCATCAAATCTTCAATTTGTTTATCTTCAATTTGTTCATCTCGGTTGAAACAATAAGCAACTAAAAAAAAGTCAAACACCCCCAACTGATGATCATTAGATCATCTACAACCCAACCCACAATCAATACCATCACCATCAGATCCATCTATATGCATATCAAATGTGGCCTTCCCTCACGTTCATCGCAGCATCGCCCACCAGTAGTAATTGCTTACCCAACTGCTAATTTTGCTTCCCAAACTCTCGCATTTATTCTAACCCCCGTAGGAACCCAATCCATAGACGAACGCACTCTGTCGCCAACACCCCTTTACCTCCTCTCCGACGCCCCTCTCGTCGCCACCCTTCTCGTCGTCGCCCTACAATAAACCGTCAGTCTGTCACTCACCAGACGAGCCATGGGCATGAACCCTAAACAATGAGACATTAAAAAAGAAAACTAATTCTAATTCTAATTGTTACATGAATATCATTGTTAATTGCATCAAGTTGAATCAAAGTTATCTTTCATTGTGATTTAATTTATCTTAGGTCCTATTTCCAAAAAAATATGAGAGAGATCTGAGAGGAAAAAGAATTAAGAGAAAAATGTTTATTTGAGATAAAAAGGGTATTTTGGGAAGTATTGAGATAAAAATATTTGCGTTCAGTAATTTTGGATTTACGTTAAGCAATTCCGTTTATATAAGGGCTGGAGTTCGGACTAAAAAAATAGATCACTTTTTCAAATTTCAAACCAATATAATGAAATTTATCATAATTATCAATATTTTTAGTCAACAAATTTAAATAGCATAAATTATTATGGATCTTTGTGAAGAATCAAATCTTTTTAAGAAGAAAATAGCTCCAGAGTCTTTTTTTCTCTCGACTAGGGTTTAGTCGTAGAGCTTTCTCCCTTGGCTCCCATGGCCATAGGGCAATTTTAAATCCTTCTTTCCTTCCCAATTTCTCTCACGGGTTCGTTTCCCCTGTGTTATTTTTTATTCTGCATGAGTTCTCTTGATTACAAATCCTTACGAGGACAGTATTCCCGAGAGTGCTAGATTAGGGTTTTAGGATAGTATTAGAGTCTTAGAGTAATCCATGGCGTCTGACTTAGAGTCTAGGTTGAAGGGCTTGAAGCTGACGGAGGAGGAAGAGGAGGTGCTTGTCTGTGATGATGATCCTGAGGATACTAGGGGTGATCAGGTGGCGTATTGTTTGGTGGGTAAGATGTTGACGTCGAGTGCTTTTAGCGTTGATGCTCTGAAGAAAACCATGAAGATCGCTTGGAAGCTTTCGGGTGGTCTGATTGTTCGCGAAATTGAAGGGAACCTGTTCATCTTCCAGTTCTTTGACAAGGCGGACAGGGCTTATATGATTAGAGAAGGACCATGGTCCTTCAATGGTGCTCCTTTGCTGCTAAAGGAGATTGCAGGGTCGGAACAGCCTTCTGAAATTCACTTTGATTCAATCCGCTTCTGGGTTAAAGTATATGATGTCCCTCTTAACAAACGAAATAAGGCCACAGCTATCTCCATGGCAACACGGATTGGCAAGTTCGTGGAGTATGATGATTCGGATCCCTCTGGATGGGAGAAATATATGCGTTTTAGAGTGGACCTGAGCCTTACTAGGGCGCTACGCCAAGGGATGAGGATGATGGTGAATAGCGCAAGCAAGTGGGTTGAATTTAAATATGAGAGATTACCTGATTTTTGCTATGCA
This sequence comes from Tetragonia tetragonoides, assembly GCA_038025085.1. Classification (NCBI taxonomy): domain Eukaryota; kingdom Viridiplantae; phylum Streptophyta; class Magnoliopsida; order Caryophyllales; family Aizoaceae; genus Tetragonia; species Tetragonia tetragonoides. The sequence continues at coordinate 14,587,128 of CM076139.1, forward strand.
TGTGGATCTTTTGGACATGTGCATAGGCAATGTGAGCACTATGATGAAACTATTCCTGAGGCTGAACTACCCTACGGACCTTGGCTTAAAGCATCACCTACTAGAAGCAAGCAGAGGGGCAACACGAAGGGCTTAGATGAAGCAAAGCTAGTGGCAAATCTGAGACAGGCCCAAATTTGCTAGTGATAATTTGGTGGAACTTAAGGCTCTGAGAAAAATAGGATCAGTTGAAGCTTACTATGATGCTTTTAATATAATACATTCCATGCTTGATTTGCCAGAGAGCCATGTGATTAGTATTTTTGTGAATGGGCTAGATGATAACATAGAAAAGTGTGTGAGATTATTCAAGCCAAAAACATTATATGAGCATTTTGCTTGGCTAAACTTAAAGAGAATAGTATTGAATTGCTACTAGAGAATGAGTATTTGGTTTCTGGTGATGGTAATTTTGAGCTGAATGAGAAGGCTAAATCACCCAACAGTGTACTCAGCTCAGGGGGTATAATTACATCAGATTATGTCCTCCCAATTCCCCTTCCACAACATGCACACCAGGTGCTCAATGAAATGCCACAATCATGGAAAAATGAGGTTTGCTTTGAGAGTGATAAGGAAGAGTTCGGGGACGATTGTGAGACCACCCCATATGATGGAACAAGCTTGAAGGAAGCTATTGAAGTCCAGGTTCTCAAGGAGAATTGCATGGTAAGAGTGGGAACCCCTGTTTTGCCACAACCACAGGTGGAGTTAAATTCAGAGGTGCTCACTTCTACAATTCAGCACTGTAAGCATCCTCCAATTCAGAATTTTCTTCCATTTAATATGGTGGATGATAAGGAGGCAGGGAATATCAATGAGTCATCTATTGGTTGGGTTAAGGGTGTTGGAAGGAAGATTGTTGTTTATGATCCTGGAGGTTGGTCTAGTGTTGTTTTTAAAGAACCATGGTCTAAAGGAGGCACTAATAAGCAGCAAGGTAGTGGTAACTTGACATATGAGGATGAGATTGAAATTACAGAGGTCCTTGATCTTAATGGTGGTTATTGTAATAATTCTTACAACTGGACTCCTTCCATACTAAAGCTATACAAGTGTGGCAATTATATTGATTACAGAGAAATTCACAGTTGGGGTATGGTATTGACTTGCCCTTTTGATGTATTTAATATGGTGTCTTGTGATGAAATACAAGAAGCATTTCTTTCGCTGAAAAGTCTGCTCATGGTTAACAATTTTGGGACACCTCCCTGCTGTTTTTTCGATGAGATAAAGGGTGATCGAATGGTGATGGATAAAGTATTTGATCCGGGTGGTTTGTGTTATATTGGGGGAGCATCATGGCTCAAAACATTGCTGATTTCTGTACAGCTCAATGTATTGCTTGATTTGGGATGCAAACTTGCAGTAAGCATCACAAATAATGATGGGAGGGAAGTGCTTGTGCAGCTCCATTACAATGAAGCCAGAACTTGGAAGATAGCATGGGTGGATAAATGCCTTCAACCTCATGTTTTATTATGCCATTCCAGTGGGGTTAGCTTTATAATGTTACTTGTTGACGGTTGCTTATACAAGGTTGCCCATGGCATTGAAGTGGCAATTAGTGGAGTTACTAATGTACTATGGCAGAGGTCTGGTTTGGTAAGTGAGGTTTTAGCTGTCACTTTGAAGGTTGACTCCAAAATATTTTGTGATTGGGTCATTTACATATTTGATCCTGGCGGAGCGAATTTGTGTCTGGCATCATGTGGTTCTTGCAAGATATGATCCTCTTGGTGTATGCTCATATCTTCTCGGTGCTCGCCCTTGCATTTCCGCACCCTTGAGGACAAGGGTGCTTCGAAGGGGACAGTATTGATACACCCCAAAGTTGGATTGGCCCAAGTTAAATAGAGCACAACTAGCTACCTGACCCATTTACATTTTCCATGTCATTTTTGTTATATTTTTATTTGTTTCTAGCTTCTTTCCCAGGTATAAAGCAACTGTAGCTCTGTTAGAAAGAATGTCGATTATGAAATGAAACTTCTCCTTTGCTCTTCCCCAATGTCTATCTCTCTCCTTCCCCAAGTTTCACTCTGGTTATGTTAATTTCAGTTGCGATGTCGAATTTCTCGATGACCTCCCTCTTCCTTTGAGCGCTATCCTGTTAATTCCATCCCCTATCATATATATAAAACCCCTAAATATTTTGAAGTGTATCATTACCTGATTTTTGCTATGCATGTGGATCTTTTGGACATGTGCATAGGCAATGTGAGCACTATGATGAAACTATTCCTAAGGCTGAACTACCCTACAGACCTTGGCTTAAAGCATCACCTACTAGAAGCAAGCAGAGGGGCGACACGAAGAGCTTAGATGAAGCAAAGCTAGTGGCAAATTTGAGGGCGAATTTGCAAGCCAGCAAGGCGAAGCAAAAGCTGAGTTTTGAGGGGATGGGTTTACAAAATAAATCTGAACTGGCGCTTGGCGGAGGAGGGGGCGAAAAGGAGAAGGAGAAAGGTACTGGGTCACAAGGGGATAAGGTGGCTGAGAAGGTGGCTACTATAGAACACAGAGTTAAAAGGATACGTAATGGCGAGAACCAAGACATTATAAAGGAGCGTCATCGAACTCAAGTGGCAACATATCTGATATTCCCAGGTTTGATGAAGATATTTCCATGGAGGTCGTAGAACATGGTGGAGTGGTGAGTGAAGGTGATGGAAAAAGCTATCATGATATATCGGCGGTTATTGGGGGATCCCAATACCGCCGACAACAATGAATTGTCTTAGCTACAACTGTTGGGGGCTTGGCAACCCTCGCGCAGTTGAGCGTCTCAAAAAGTTGCTAAATAAAGAGAAGCCTACTTTAATTTTTCTCATGGAGATGAAGTTGAGTGGGCAGGAGATGGAGTTAGTTCGTAGTTTGTTGGGTTCGTATGAAGGCTTGTATGTTGATTCAGCAGGTCGTTCTGGGGGGCTAGCTTTGCTGTTGGAGGAGTCGATTAGAATAAAGTTACTTTCCTCTTCTATGCACCATATTGATTGCGTAGTAGAGGGCTTGTTTCGTATAGAGGCGTGGCAGCTTACTTGTTTCTATGGGTGGGCTGAGACATCTCTAAAACATCTCTCTTGGGAGTTGTTACGTTCGTTAAAGCATGATAGTGAAGACCCATGGTTAGTTCTAGGGGACTTCAACCAGATTTTGTTCCAGGATGAAAAACAAGGAGGACCTCCGAGAGAGCAACGTGTCATTGATGAGTTTCGTTTTGCTTTGGATTTTTGTGGCTTGAAGGACATCGGTTATGAAGGAAAAGCATGGACATGGACTAATAAGCGCCCAGTCCCGGAGACTATACTTGAGAGACTAGATCGTGGGGTAGCTTCTATCGACTGGTTAGCTGCTTTCCCTATGATCACAGTCCAGCACCTTGATCGTGACAAATCTGACCACATCCCCATTAAATTAGCGGATACGAGAGCTGGTAAAAGGCGAAAACGGAAAAAGCTTTTTCGCTTTGAGGACCTCTGGCTTACTTCCCCAAATTGTGAGAAGGTGGTTCGCGAAGCTTGGCAACGGTGTGATAGTCTAGAGGTCATTGCGAAGATAAATGAGTGTGCTGGGGAGTTGACGCGTTGGGGTAAAGCTGAGTTTGGTAATATACAGTCCAAAATTGTGGAAGTCAGGCAACGAATGGTGTTCCTTGATAACTTAAGAGCATACTTTGGTGAGGGTCCAGGAGGGAAAAAGACTATGCCATGAGCTGGATGATTTGTTAATTCAGGAGGAAATTATTTGGAGGCAACGCTCCAGGCATATGTTCCTTAAGGAAGGAGACAAAAATACTAAGTTTTTCCACATGAGGGGTAATACGAGAAAGAAAAAGAATAGGATTGATGCTATTCAGAGGGATGACGGGGTGCTTGTAGAGAGTGAGGAAGAGGTCGCTAAGGTCGCCATGGATTACTTTAAGGGTCTTTTTACTATTTCTAACCCTCATTCTTTTGATTTAGCACTCGTAGGAATTCAGTCCAGTGTAACGGAGGCGATGAATAGAGAGCTCATAAAACCTTTTGATCTCAGTGAGATTTACGATGCCCTCAAACAGATGCACCCCAGTAAGGCACCAGGGCCAGATGGTATGAATGCTAATTTCTTTCAAAAATTTTGGCATATTATAGGCCCCGAGATTACAGATTATGTTTTGTCTATTTTAAATGGTCTGCGAGTGTTCCCCCATAAATTGCACAAATGTTGTTCTGATCCCCAAAACTAATAAGCTCACCTCTATGACTGAGTTTCGTCCTATTAGTCTATGTAATGTGATCTATAAATTGGTCTCGAAAGTCTTAGCTAATAGACTTAAATCAGTACTCCCTACCATTATTTCACCTTCTCAAAGTGCTTTTGCCCCCGGTCGTCTGATAACTGATACTACTTTGGTTGCCTTTGAGAATTTTCACTATATGAATAGTGTCTGTTCAGGTCGGAGGGGTGTAATGGCAGTTAAACTAGATATGAGCAAGGCCTATGATAGAGTTGAGTGGAGTTTCTTGGAGAGAGTAATGGAGAAGATGGGTTTTTGCGGGGAATGGGTGAATATGGTGATGAGATGTGTGAAATCTGTGTCTCTTTCAGTGCTTGTTAATGGTATGCCAATTGATCCTTTTTATCCTGAGCGAGGGCTCCGTCAAGGAGACCCCATCTCTCCGTATTTGTTTGTTATATGTGCAGAGACTTTTTCCAGTTTACTGTCACTCGAGGTTCAAAGGAAAAACATGCAGGGGCTCAAAGTGTGTCGAGGAGCGCCTGAAGTGTCCCATTTACTATTTGCTGATGATAGTATTGTTTTTTGTCGTGCGGATGATAGAGACGTGAATGCCATATTGGGAGTGTTGCAACTATATGAAGTGGCATCTAGACAAAAAATTAATCTCCAAAATCGGAGGTTGTTTTTAGTTCAAATGTGGACGAAGAGGTGAAACAGAGAATTGAGACTAATTTGGGAGTGAGAAGGGTCGAGGGGTTCTCAAAATACCTTGGCATGCCGATGGTAGTTGGTAAATCTAGATCCCAGGTCTTTGCCCCGTTAAAGGAGAGAATTTGGAAGAAGCTACAAGGGTGAAAGCAACAACTTTTATCTTTTGCAGGTAGAGAAGTGCTAATAAAGGCCCAAGCTATCCCTACCTACTTGATGAGCTTGTTCAGAATCCCGAAGGGCTTATGTAAGGATATCCAGAGTTTGATGGCTCGATTTTGGTGGGGATGTAAAGATAGGGAACGTAAAATCCATTGGGTGTCATGGAAAAAGATTAGCGAACCAAAAATGGAGGGGAGCCTTGGCTTTCTTCATGTTGAATTGTTTAACGAAGCTATGCTATTGGCGCCTGCTAAGGAATCCCGACTCTCTTGCTGCACGTGTTCTTAAGGCACGCTACTCCCCAAAATGTGATTTTATGGATGCGATTGTGAGACATCGCCCGAGCTATATGTGGCGTAGTATCTTAAGCGCAAGATGGATCTTAGAGAAGGGATGCAGGTGGCTTATAGATGATGGGAGAAGCATTAATATATGGCGGGGAGCGTGGATGGCGCGACCTCCCACTTTCAAGGTTATATCACCCATGATCCCGGGGAGTGAAGAAAGAGTAGTAGCTGATTTAATTGACCCGGAGACGACGAGCTGGAAGGTAGACATGGTCAAGGAACTGTTTCTTCCTTTTGAGGCCGAGGAGATTCTGGGCATTCCCTTGAGTGCGACACTACCCTCAGATTCATTGTTGTGGCACTTTGCAAAAGATGGTCACTACTCGGTTTGAACTGGGTACCACTTTGCGAGATGGTCTAGGGACGGAGCGGAAAGCGGAGCCTCTTCTACACCCACCAAGGAGCCATGGCAGACTATCTGGTCTGCTAACCTACCCCCGAAAATCAGAAGTTTTTCTTGGCGACTCTGCGTGGGAGCACTACCTACCAAAGGGAATGTTCACAAACGAATTGCTGCAGCTGACCCGAGATGCTTTAGGTGCGGATTTCAAGTGGAAACTGATCTACATGCTACCATTTTCTGCCCGAGGGTGCACGGTATCTGGGAGCAGGCAGGGCTCGAGGAGGTGGTCGAATGTGAGGAGTTCAGATGCCCAGCTGATTGGGTGCATGGATGGACAGCCAAGGTGGGCAGAAAATGTCTAGATAAAATAATCTTGATAGCCTGGGTATGCTGGAATATCAGGAACCAAGTGTTCCACGGAGTACCTCAACGGGAGGACCATGAAATTGTGGATAGTATATTGCAAGAATGTATCAGGATGCAGTAGTGTCAGAGAAGAAAGCTAGCCTCCCTTTGCTTGCTTCTCAATGGCAGCCTCCTCAAACTGGGATGTACAAAGTGAATGTTGATGCTGGTTTTCTGTGTGGAGGGGGCACGGGTTTGGGAGTGATAGTCCGTGATACAAGTGGCAAGCTACTAAGAGCGGCAGTGCAGCAAACTAGTACAAGGTATGAAGTCATAGAAGCTGAAGCGCTAGCGGTGAAGCTTGGTGTGCAGATGGCGTTACAATGTGGTCTAAAGAGCATTATCGTGGAGAGTGATTCCTTGAATCTTGTTGCTAGCTTGAAGAAAAGGGAACGTCCTATTTCGTTTTTGGGTCATGTTTTAAGTAATATTTATGATTTGCTTGATTTATTTGATAGTGTTAATTGGAGTCATGTTAAGAGAGACGGGAATAAAAAGGCCCATGCTATGGCTCACTGAGACCCGATTTCCTTTTCTACTAGAGTTTGGATAGACGGGGGTCCTATTGATATCTTGAATGTAGTTGCTTCGGATCATTGTAACTCCTTCCTGAATTAATATAAGCCCCTCTTCTTATCAAAAAAAAAAAAAAAGAATCAAATCTTTTTATCATATATTTTATTTATTTTACAAATATGTAGATACAATAGTATTCAATCTGACACAAAGTTACAAATAGTATATCAAACTCGACCCAACACGACCTAAATTTAACCCTTTTATAAAATTTACTTACAAAGTGAAAACCTATCATTTTAAATATCTTTTTGTATTTAACATCTACCTAAATTCGACTGAAATCGATCTTGAAGCCGTTTAGTCCGAATTATAAACTCCATATATAAGGCCCTGTTCTTTTCGTCGTTTTCATGCTGCATTTCGTTTCGTTCCATTTCGCGCCGTTCCGTTCCGCATTCTGTACTTCATTTTGTCTCACATTTTTTTAAATTATCCGCGCCGCGCCGTTCCGTTCCGTTCCGTTCCTTTTCGTTCTTCACCGTCTTGCACCGATTCGTTAAAGAGAACAGGGCCTAAAAGTATAGTAAAATGGGTTAAGCATATTTAACTGGTGTCATGTAAAGTCTTTAAACTAGTGTTTCTAAATGTGTGCGCGTTGTTTACCTTTGTATACATTAGGGCTTTTTAACCAGGTAAATGATATTGATCACTCGGTATATCCGTTACCGAATTTCTAAAACAGCATCACTAGTCAAGTGAGGCAAAATTTTGGTTTAACGTCATATACTACGTGGAATTAGGTGAGGATTGTGTTGTATTTTTTAGTTATGTAGTTCATCTAACAAAACAACAAGGTCTTCTCATTTTGTGGTTAAGGACATGTTTTTCTAGACTGAATTTCAGTAATTTCCAATTTTCTCCATTTTTTTTCAGTTTGTTTCAGTTTGTTTTAGTTTTTTCCAGTTTCCAGTTAAAAATTTCAGTTTGTTCCAGTTTCTCCTAATTTAATATTTTGTCATAATAAATATAGTAATTAAGTATTCTTTATCTAAATATTAATAATAAATATATATTGCATATATATTTAAATCACTTTTGAAAAATGCCAATTTTTTTTATTATCTACTCCATTCGTCCCAAATTGATGTACTCGTTTGAGCATAATAATAATAATAATAATAATAATAATAATAATAATAATAATAATAATAATAATAATAATTTACTATTATTATTATTATTATTATTATTATTATTATTATTATTATTATCGTAAAAATCTATTCCAAATGATTAAAAAAATCATAAATGCAAAAGTTTCAGTAAGTTCCAGTTTTTTCCAGTAAGTTCCAGTTTTTTCCAGTTTCCAGTTAAAAGTTCCAGTTTCCAATAACCAATTTACAGTCTAAAAAAACATGCCCTAAGTGCGCTTGTATCCGTTCGAAAATTTTCGGACTTTAGTGGTTATGTTGCAGTGATATATGGCTTGAGTGTATTTTTTGCTGATCCTATGGCTTGATTGTTACATCTGCTCATTATTTTTTGAAAAGATTGTTACATCTATGACATGTTTATTCATAATTTTGCAAGTATATAAGAATATGAGATGAATATTGTTGGAATTACTGTATTTATTTTTTACGTCCAGCTTAATTAGCTAGAGACCCTAGAGTAGTATGTCAGTTTTGTTACCTTGTTACAGCTGTCATTATTAGCATTTGTTACCTTGTTACTGCGGTCATTAGCTTTTTTTGCTCTTCAACTGCGGTCATTAGCTGGTTAATCATTCCAGTTAGTTTGTATGGGCCAGCTACTGTACAAACTACCAAGTAATTCATTACAGATTCAGCTTCGTTTACAAGCTGCTTTCATCAAATCAATTCTCTCTCTCTAACCTCCTGTTTCTCTCTCTACTTCATTCTTCTGTGCACGAGCTAGAACCATGAAATCAGCAAATATATAATATGAGCTTCCAAGGAGATGTCATCCACTTCTTTAGCATCACTGCAAATTAAGTTGTGTATTATAAATACGGTTTTGCTAACCATTGCCCTTAGGGTAAAAGATAAGCAACATTTAATACCTTTAACTACCCATTATTTAATGACTTCTACATTCCTATCTATGCCTAGTTTTGTGGCTTATTTACTATCAATTTTTCTTTTCTAGAAGCCTTAACTACTATTAAAAAAATACCTTTCAACTATTCCTCAAATCAGCTCATTTGCCCAATTTTCATGTTCTCCCTCCAGTAAGACTAGTCCCTTTGATTTTATTTTTTTTTCTTTCTTTTTCCCTCCCATTTTCATACCACATTTTCTTTTAACATGCTGAACTTCAACTAACACTTTGAAACATTTTGCAAGCCATGTCCACACAAAAATATCATAATAAATCTTTTTCTATTAAAATTATAGGACTTAAAAGTACTGATAACATTACCTTGAATAAAAACTAATAAAATACTCATAACTTGATAATTTTATTTTTTTTTTGATAAGAATCATAACTTGATTAATTGATATAAACTTCGAAATTGATACAAATCCATCTGGAATTGAAAAGAACAAAAAAAATAATAAATAATAATAATCTAGCATTCAAACGTCTAAAAATCTAGTGGATAAAAATAGTCTATCAAAACTTTAATATTGGTAAGAGCTTAAGCATATAAAAAAATGATAAAGAGCTTACCTCTACTGTAGAGAAAGAATTAGCATCTGCATAAGAAGATGTAGCAAGGGAGGTGAAAGAACTAATTTCCTAACTTCTTTCTTTCCCTTTCACCTGATACGTAGATATATTCTAAGCAAGTGAACATAACATGACAGCCACTCAAGAACTAAATCCATCTAGGATAACATGTCCATGCATGAAAAGCTGGAAAGCCAGTATTTAGTTACTTCAATTGAATAAGAACATGAGGAGAGGCTCTAGGCAAGCACAACAACTTTTGAGCAAGCTCAAGTGATTCTCGAGGTATAGACTGCAAGTATGATTCACCTTCCCGAGATGCATCAATGTCCATCTTCTCCAGAATTGTTGCATTTGAAAGAAGAAATAGTATTAGTGCAATTACGTGTTCCATTGATTCATCTTTTGGGCAGAAGCCTTCAATTACAACTACCTTCAGCGTAGGCAATAGATGCTTGAATAATTTCATCCACAACACTTTGTAGCTGTCTGTTGTCAGAGTGCATGAGTTGTCCCAGTCAGTCTGCATGTAAGTTTCCTATTAGAATACAATCCAGTTCAATTTAGACAATATACTACTGCATTTTAAGTATAATTCTGCAGGTGCCAAATACTATCAAAGAGATTCATAGAGTCCAACAATTGATAATGGCAACAGATCTCCTGCAAAGTCATGGAAGTCATGAACTGTAGTAAATAATTGCTTGCTCACCTTCGAGTATATTATTTACAATGCATTGTCTAAATCAATCACAGAAAATGTCAAAGGCAATTTCACAGACGTGAAGCCCCAAGAGTCATGAGATCTCCCCTATTGCTACTTTTTACTGACATCAGAAGTACAATTTGTCTCCCTATATTCAACGTCAAGCCTAATTTATCTGAAATTCCCTGGCATTAAATTTCTCTAAAGTAGGGCATGACTATGAAGCACAGCCAGCCAGGATCAGAACGGGTTGGGTTAGGCATGCCAGGGTTCCTAAACAAAACAATTCAGGAGATACTGGGCAGGGAAAGGAAACTGAGCAGCCTGAGGTAACACAACAGCCTAGAAAGAAATCTCAACTGTCACCTAAAGGACAAGAAGACGGACGACTCTCTCTCTATGTACTCAGATTCTTCATTCCAAGAAAAGTATCTCCATTTGGATTTTCAGACTCTAGGATACGATATGACACATGGGACACTTCAAATTAGACCAAAAACAAGGACAAAAACATCCTTAAATAAATGAGTTCGATCCTCGAATCCCCAAGTCTGAGAAACATAAGATGGACTCGGATGGGGAGGACTTCAGCTGCTATATCACAGACACAGCATGTACCCACACTCTTGACATCAAATTATTTTATATCATTTAATTCATGGAGATTTTAAGCCAATTATCGAGCAAGTTTTCCTTCCCTTATTAGACCTTGGAGCAGCAATCCTTCATGAAGTCAGAATTATATGGAATATTAAAGGTCTAAATAAGTCGCATAACCAAGCTGATCTGCAGCTGTTTAAGAGAGACAAGAAACTCAACTGTTCTGGAAACTAGAGTTAAACACAGGAAAGCAGACAGTATTTAAAAGAAGAGAGCAAGGCACTGGAAAAGGTTCTGTACTTCTCTAACAATGATTGGGCGGCTAATTTGGTTGTTGCAGAACCCATGAAACTCAAACAAAAGTGCTGCAATTGCATGAAGAATTTGTATATTGCTCCTTACAACATGTCTTCTGGGTTTGATAGTTAACTTACAGTTGTCTGAGGGTCGAATACTGATGTAGCTCAACAGGCACTGTGGCTTTGTACCAGAGATGTTGCTGCCATGCAGAACAAAGCTCGGATGTTGGGGGACTATATACAGCCCTCAGATATGAAGAGAGAATATATTGGCTCCAGTATCAGCTTATGAAATAAAAGATCAACAGGAACTAATGCATGATACTGATCTTATTGAACTCGAAGCACATGACAGACAATAGATATGGACAAATAAGCGTATTTTTAGCAAGATTAACATAGCAATGAGGAATCTACCATGGATGACTCAATATGGAGATGGGGAATATTTTTTTCTGGAACCATCAGCATCGGACCATTCTCCTACACTCATTGTGTATGGGAGTGGCAATGGAAGTAGAAGTAGAGCTTGAGGGCTTTTTGCAAATTGTTAAGAGTTCTTGGTCTCAAGCTCAGTCAAATAATGGCATGCTGAATATCTACAGGAAATTGAAAAAACTGAAGACTGAATTGAAGCAGCTCGATTCTAAAGAGTTTGTTAATGTGGATAATAAAGTTGGAAGATGCCTGGTCTGCAAATATTATTAAAGGAAAATGAACCTGAATCCTGAATTCAGGCTGTTTTTATCTTAGGTATCGTGATGTCTGGTTTTTGTATTGTCACATTCTAGTGCATATGATTGATTGAGGTTCTCAGCTCAGAAGCCCTTCCTCGAAGATACTCTAGTTGAAACTATGATGCAGCTAGAGGACTGTCTAGATGTAACTTAGAGGCTGAGATTTGGATTAAACTGGGGCTAGTGTGCCATCTAGCTGCCAAACATGTTAGTATATACAAATTTTAGGTATTAATGATTTCTTAGTTACCAAATAAGAAACAATAATGTTCGCAGCACAAATCGATGAAAATCTTCCTGCCAAAAAAATTACAGCATTTACAAGGCATGCAATTTATATATGGTGAGCAAAACCAATATCAAAGCAAATTTAACAACACAATAGAATAGACTACATCTCCAACATGAAGCCATCACAGTTATTTGATAGTATATTCATTTGTAGTCATGGAGCCACAAAGGAAACAACCATATGCAGGGAATCATCAAGAGAACGAGCTCACATAATCCTAAGTTTGACACTCAACCAAATAGTAAAATGAAACTTAGAAAGTAGACTAGCAAAACCTCCATATTAGATAATTTAAAAGTAACAAAAAACTTAGAATGAGGAAACAGTACCAAAGAACAGCCCTTGGAGACATAGAGAATCAACTTTTCCACTTGAGGAGAAACATTGAACAAGACCGACATCCCATCAATGACCTTTTTGTTAAATCGGGCATCCAGTGCTAAAGTTTTGCACTTTGACAGTGAAGACGGCAATGTTTCGCAATCAAAGGTCGACGAAATCTGAAATCCCAGAAAATCAGTGTATCAGACATAATTGTTAGAATAAGAGATAACTGTAGTCTTGTAGGAATATGGCATATAATCTCTCATGAATGTACTGTTTGATCCAGAAGAAGTTTGTCTCATCCTCATTTACGAGGAACAATGCCATGAAGTGCAGGACACAGAATTCCAGCAGCTATCAAACATGAGAGTAAAGTATGGAGTATGCAACATTGATTTGGTCCCCCAAGGTCCCTTGGAGATAACTAGTTTGTTCTATCCCTGCTCTGCCTCGGCAAATACTCATTCTGTGGCTAGCTATGCATTTTCCAGATAGAATACAGTTGACAGAATGCAAAAGTCGGGTCATCAGCTAGTCAATATTTGCAGCTTGTGTAAGCATAGTAGTGAAGACCATGAGTGTCTTTCTTTTGGTGCCATTTTTCAGCTCAAATGTGGAGTAAGATCCTTAAATGGTTGGGTCATATCAGGCCAGTGATCATTTGGACTAATGAAAGTGAATTGTGAAATATGCAAGCAGTAAAGGTGCTCCTGGACCCTGGTGCAATTAAATAGGTTTAGGATCCATGACTAGCTGGGTCGTTATAGGAAGGTAGCACTGTAAATTGTCTACTTGTACCTATTGCTTACTTTGGTAACACATTTTTTTTAATTTGCAAAAGAAAAAGCTAAGAGAAAGGCTATATTATGGTCTAGATTAGTTTCTCTAGGAAATGCTATGATGATGTTTTCATAATAGCATTTATATCAATTGATTCACTAATCAAACGATGGGTAGAACACAAGGCCGGAAAAGAAATAAACAGGAGTACCAATGTACCATACCTCCATGCACCAACTACCTAGCGCAAGTTCCTTCACATTGTGAAGCTCCTCAAGAATTTCCATGAACATAACTCGACGACCACTGATGCTTAACTCATAGTTTCTATCTTTGCATTCCTCATCCCTTTTAGTATACATGTTCACATTAATGTTAGCATCAACCAGTGAATCCAAATCAATGAGCTTAAAGTCAAATTTCATAAGAAAACCCGAAACTTGCAAAGATTGAAGATATGGAGCAGAAATGACCAACTCCTCGTTGTTTACTCCCTCGGAAGGAATATTCCATTCATCATTTAATGCAAAACTTTTCAAACTCTTGGAATCTATATCCAAGTAAGAAAGGTAAGTCCAATAGGTAATGCTCAAACTTTCGAGAACAGGACAACTAGATATTATTTTCTCAAACACCGTATCATTCATCAGTTTTGTATACGAAATAAACAAGCATCGCAATGAACTCCAATTAATAGTCCCTAAAGGCGAGATATTACAGAATGAAGTCGACAATTTTCTTAAATTGGGATTGTTGTAAAAGAACTCACCAATGCCATGGGAATCACAATCATCCGGATCAAAAAAGTTGTTCAAGGAGAAACATAAAACAAGGTCCTCCACATTTCTTCTCTTTGCAAACCTAATCCAGCGGTTCACACTAGTCTCAAAACGATGTTCATAATGGAAACTAAAAACCAATTTCTCAATCTGGTGGACCTTGCAATTGTTATAGAGAACTAGGGTTTCGTTTACAAAATTGACGAATGGCTTCTCATTTCCTCGTTGAAACTTATCGACAAATCGAACAGTAGGGAGAGATAACCAGACTTTTCGTTTCTTCAAGCATTTCGATAAGTGCCCTAATTGAAATGCACGGTCAATTGAGAATTCCGAGAAGATTTTTGCGAGTATATTGTCTGGTAAACTGCTGAACTGATCTAGGGTTTGTAATTGGGGAATTAGGGTTTGATCCATCAAATCGGCATGTTCCGATGATTCATCAGAGGAGCTGCTGCTTTTATCGTCTTCTTCATCAGCGATATCTGATTCAGAATCGCCGGAAACACCATTATCGTCTTCACCAGAGTATTCTGAATCTGACTCGTACTCACTTTCATCATCGTCTTCACTGAAGTATTCAGCTTCTGAGTCGTATTCATCAGAATACTCATCCATTGGTGGCCACTTTCGGAATGAAGAGAGAGAAAATACTTAGGGTACTCTCTTAACAAGTTGTTATTCCCGCCGGAAAAAAAAACACTGTATTTTGTTTTTTTTATAAGGCAAAGAAATCAGGATAATTCTCATGTGACATTATCCTAAAGCGTTCTTTTTTAGTAATTTGGTTAAAGACCGGTTGAAAGAGGTCGACCATAAAGAAAATTTTGGACAATTCTGACCAAAATTTGCTAAAAAAATCTGCAACGGAATTAGCTTCTCTAAAGCAATGAATAACCTCAACATTTTCGAAAAAATGTAGATCTTTTTTAGTATCGATCAAGATTTCTCAATTTTCCATGGGATAAGTCATTCCCGTCGGAGAGCTTTTATAACTGTTAAATTATCACCTTCAATAGTTATATTACGGATACCTTTCATTCTAGCCTCTCGAACACCTTCACGTAATCCAATAGCTTCTGCAAGAAGTACCGAACAATTCCCACAAGATTTAGCTCCAAGACTGATGGTGTCTCCTTCTTTATTTAATACAAAAGCCTGCTGCTGCTTGATGATTGGCCCATTTTGAGCCATCAAAATTTAACTTAACATAATTGCTTCTTGGAGGAATCCAATAAACATTTTCTCTCACTGGTTTTTTGGAAACTTTGCTTATGAAAGAGCCTTTAGTATCAAAATCAAAAGAATGTGTTTCTAGAGATTTCCATTCTACGAAACTGAATCTAGCTGTATGAGCTACTTGAGTGGGGTTTGTTACAAGATTGTCAAATACAATTTTGTCCCGAACAAATCAAAAAATCCACCAAGTAGTAACCAAAAGTATAAAATCCCACTCACGGAGGTTCTTATGAAGTAAATTTACACTTTTCACAAAAGATAAGTAATAGGGCACATTGAAAGGTAAATTCTTATCTAGAAGACTTTGGACTGAATTCCAAACCTGTAAGAAGTAAGGACATTTAAAGAAGAGATGAAATTTATCCTCCGAATGGTGATTGCAAAAAACACATTCTTGATTAACGAACACTTTGCTTTGTTGGAGTCTATGCTTCGTAGGTAAGTCATCAAGGCACAATTTCCAAAGGAAGACCTTTATTTTGTTAGTAAGACTGAGATTCCAAATCCAATTAAAATCACATTTATCTTTATAGTTATTCTGAAGACTTTGAGCTAGCCAAGTAGCAGACCTAGCTGAAAAAAATACCATTACTAGTAAAACCCCAATATTGCTTGTCCATTGCCTCATTATAAGGAATGGGAATGCCTAATATTACCTGGATGATTTCTTGTGGGACCACTCGCGTTAATAAGTCCACATCCCATGTACCTTCACTAGAGATGAAGCAGCTCACAGGGGTATCCAAGTCAAAAAGAGGATCGTCTGATGTTGTGGAATGAAATTTATCACTTAAAGGGAAGTGACATGCCCAGTTATCTTTCCAAAACCGAATGTAATCACCATTCCCGACTTGCAATCGAATACCTTTCTTAAAAAGAGTTCGGACTTGCAATAGATGTGACCATTGCCAAGAAACATTTTTTCCTTTAGAATAAGAGAATAAATCTTGACCTTTGAGGTACTTTTGGTTAATCAATTTTACCCATCTATTATAAGGTTCTGTCAAAAGTTTCCATACTAATTTCATTTGCATAGCTTTATTGATTGCCTCCGCTTTTCGCAGTCCAAGACCTCCTAAATTCTTTGGTTTGCATACCTTATCCCACCCAATAAGATTAGGCGCTTTGCTCTCTAGGTCTTTGTTCCATAAAAAATTACGATTGAGCTTATC
Organism: Tetragonia tetragonoides; assembly: GCA_038025085.1. Lineage (NCBI taxonomy): Eukaryota > Viridiplantae > Streptophyta > Magnoliopsida > Caryophyllales > Aizoaceae > Tetragonia > Tetragonia tetragonoides. The sequence goes on from CM076139.1 coordinate 14,603,495, forward strand.
CAACTTATTAAGCGATGATGTAGGCAAAGTGAAGCTTTGCATAGTATAAATTGGAGTTGTTGAGAGATTTGCTTGAATAAGAGTAGCCCTTTCGGCTTGGGAGAGCGAGTTTGCTTTCCATTTGGCTAGATGATTGCTCGTGCGATCAATGACGTCATTGAATGTATCTTTCGTAACACGATCACTAATAATGGGGCATCCCAAATACTTATCAAGGCATGACGAATGACTCATTTCCAAGATACCTTTAAAACACTCTATGCTAGCTCTGCTAATATTTTTCGTACATTCAAAAGCATACTTATTAAAGTTAATTTTCTGACCAGACATACGACAATAATTATCAAGAATATTCTTTATGTTATGACGGCTAAGAGTCAGCAAATATCATGGTATCGTCTGCAAAAATCAAAAAAGGTAGTTTATCGGCCCCCTGACAAATCTTAATTGCATTACTTTTAAAAGTCAAATCACTTTCTCTTTGAATGCGTCTGGCTAGAACTTCCGTACACAGAATAAAGATGTACGGTGATAATGGATCACCCTGTCGTATGCCCCTAGATGAGCTAAACATTGGGCCTGGGGAGTTATTAACTAGTACTGAAAAAGATACTGTGGAAATACATTCTTTTATCCAAGAGATCCATTTTTCACTAAAGCCAAATTTTCTAAAAACGTGTAATATAAAGTTCCAATCCAACCTATCATAAGCTTTCACCATATCTAGTTTTATGGCAAGCCAACCACTCTTACCTTGCTTAGATTTGAAGGAATGGAAGACTTCATGAGCAATAAGAATGTTATCTTGTATGCACCTGTCTGAAACAAAGGCCCCTTACAAAGGATGAATAATCTTAGCAATAACTAATTTGAGTCTTAAAGTGAGGGTTTTTGAAATAATCTTGTAGAGAGTAGAGCATAAACTAATAGGCCTAAAATGATTAGACGATGAAGGGTTGTCTATTTTGGGAATAAGTGCAAAAAAAGTCTGGTTGATCTCTTTAAGAAGTTTTCCAGTGACGGTCTGACAATATGCCAGTAAGTTTGCAAAAAATTTCCTGAAAAACCGGCCAGATGATTTGTTGGGAGCTAAAGAGAAAGTGGCTTCCTTAACTTCTTCATCGGTAACGTCTTTTGTTAATAAAACATTATCTTCAACGGTAACCTCAGGGAGCAAGTCTGTAAGATCAGTTAAAGGGTTAACCAAGCAATAGTGATCTTTGACAAACCTAAGCTTAAATTCCTTGGTAATTTCATTGACGATTATGCTTGGTTCAGTATGGATAAACCCATCCATGCTCTGAAACTTAATAATCTTCTTTCTATTTCTTCTAATCAAGGCTTTAGTTTGAAAGAAAGAAGTATTCCTATCACCAAGAAGGAGATTTTTTGCTCTAGACCTTTGAACCCAATAAGTTTTATTAAAATTAATTAGGCAAGCCTTTTTTGAAATTAGATTACCTTGGCGTTTGATGAGGACTTGATCTAACGGGTTAAATATCAGATCATGTTGAACTTTTATCAATTTCTCTTCATTTTCTTTGAGTTGGCGAGTAATGTTACCAAATTTTAATTTTGCCCAACTCTTAAAATTTTCTTCAGTATCTTGCTTTTGTTTAAAACTTGAAAGCAACATGAACCTTCAATTCTGGTTGATCAAGCTTTCCGAACCATTTTTTCATAATCTTTATGTTGAACCCAAGCTAGTTCAAATCTGAAAGGAGGAGGGGAAAAAGAAATTTGCTCAACGTACTTTAACACAATGGGGCAGTGATCTGAAGAAGAAAACTCATGGTGAGAAATGCAAGCATTGGGGAAATTGCTTAGCCAAGAAGGAGTGACTAGCACTCTATCCAACCTTTCCCAGATATTATCATCACCACTTTTCTTTTTTCTCCAAGTAAAAGGAGAACCACTAAAAGAAAGGTCTAAAACATTTGCATTAAACTTAAAAGAGACAAGTCTAGAAAATCTGTCTTGAGAAGGTGTAATACCCCCAAATTTGTCATTAATAGAACCAATCTCATTTAGATCTCCAATAATGGCATAAGGATTAGTTAAACTATGACAGTGCTGAATTAAATCATTCCAAAACTGAATCTTGTGATTTGGTTATGCAGGTGCATAGACAAAAATAAAGATAGAAGGAGGGTTTCCTGCAGAGTCTTGAGCAAGTACACTAATAAAACGAGTGTCTTTATGCAAAATTGAAATACTAAAGGAATTACTTTGCAACATAATCCAAATCCCACCAGAGAAACCGGCACAAGGAACAAAGGTAAAATCGCTAAACCCGAACTGGTTGATTAAAAAAGGGGATGGATCACTTTGAACTTTGGTCTCTGCTAGGGCCATCAAGCTGACTTGGTGCAATTTACAGAAAAGTTTAACCTCTTCGCCCAAGTTTTTCTTGCGAACACCCCTCACATTCCAAAATGCGACCTTCTTCATAAAAACATTCATAAATGTAACAATAGCTAAATAAAACCATAGGTTTCAGGTTCTTCAATTCATTCAAAGAAAGATGCGTTGCTATCATAAGAGCTAGCTTATAAGAAATAATCTTCAAAGATAACTTCTTTAGGCTAAAAGGATAGTGAAATAGAGGAAAAAACTCCATCCTTTCGGCTTGCTGAGCCTGGGATGGAGCATTTGTCTTGATATAGAAAATTGTCCATAAAGTATGGTTCTTGGGGATACTTCCATAGTAAACTTTCTCCAGATGAGCTCTTAACATCACACAGCTAAAGAAAAAGAATACCAACAAAAAATATGGCCATAAAAACATTGGCTTTGACCAGAACAAAGGCAATCTCAAAGCAAAGTTAAATAAGAACTGAAAATTCTTAGATATGGGACTCAACAAACAGGTTATGGCTTTCTTAAACACGACCCAAAACCCAAAGAACCAGTCCCAACTTTGCTCGAAACCAGAGGTCACTAACTCACAAGAAGTTTCTTTAAATATGAGCTGCAAGCAAGAGGTACCAAAGTACAAGCATAAAGAAGATTTTAGCTGACTTACCCAGGAAACCTGTTGGAGTATCCCTCCTACATGGAGGAAGAACCCAATTAATTTGGGATATATTTGCTTACCATATGGGTTATCCATATGATGTTTAAGTGAAGGGCAATTTCGTATATTCACTCACAAGTGGATTCCCTTATAAGCCAAAAGGTTAGAAGGGCTGAGTGCAAGAGAGAGAAAGCCTAGACACTCAAAAAATTCAGGAGAAAAGTCTAGAAGAGAAGAGGAGAGAGAGAAGAGGAGCCACCCACGAATTTTGGTGCTGGCAGCCCAGAAATCCGCCCCGATCGACGACCAAACGAACTCCGATCGTCGCGAGATTTTAGCACGTTGTTCCTGACATCCCCCTCTTCAAATCCAACGGTCAGAATTTCATTTGGAGCTCTCTAAGTCAGTTTTCTAAATTCAGCTCTTATTTTGTACGAAATTGTATTTCCACTCTTTTGGGTGATGATTTGGGAGACTTGTTGTGCCAAGGTTGATCCTTGATGATTGTGAATACCTCTAGTTGATCTAGGGAAGAACTATTGTTGTACCCACTTGTTAATTTGTTGATTAGTGGAGGTTTTGGCACCGTTTGTTAACGGTCCCGTGGTTTTTTCCCCACATCGGGGTTTCCACGTAAATCCTTGCGTCTCCTTGTTTATTTACTGTTTTTGGGCTGATTTATAGTTCCATTTGCTGCTGTCATTTTGGTTCAATATTGTTTGGTTGCTTGAATTGGTTATTGCTCATATTTGCATCACAACCGGGGAAAAAGTCTTTGTTGCTTCCGCTTGTGTATTTGTGTGCTTTCCCCAACATAGTGGTATCAGAGCTTTGGTTAGAGTCATTGTGAATTTGTTGTGTTGTTAAAGATGGATGAAAAATCTGGTGTGCACGGAATGATTAGTTTGAATTCTGGAAATTACTCCGTGTGGAAAACTAAAATGGAGGATATCCTTTATGTGAAGGATTTGTATGAACCAATTTTAAATGCAACCATACCAACTGGTGTTGTTGAAAGTGAGTGGAAAATATTGAACCGTAAAGCCGTTGGAACAATTAGACAATTTGTTGATATGAGTGTCCTCCAACATATTGCCAATGACACGAATGCTTATACTCTTTGGAAGAAACTTGAGACCATGTATGAAAGGAAGAATGCCTTGAGTAAAGCGTCATTGATTAGAAAACTTGTGAAACTGGAATATAAAGATGGTGATAGCATAGTAGTTCACTTGAATGAATTTCAAAGTTTGATTAACAAGTTGTCTGCAATGAAGATGAATTTAGATGATGAGCTGCAGGCATTGCTACTACTTTGCTCATTGCCAGAAAGTTGGGACACTCTATTTGTATCACTTAGCAACTCCGCACCAGAGGGCACGCTGACAATGGAAATTGTCAAAGCTAGTTTGTTGAATGAAGAAACTAGAAGGAAGGAAATGAGTTCCTCCACACAACCAGAGGCTAATGTGACACAAGAATCAAGCAGGGGAAGAAGTAAGACTCGATATCCCCAGCATAGAGACAAGTCCAGGGGGAGATCAAAATCAAAGGGTAAGATCATTTGCCACTATTGTGATAAGCCAGGCCACATTCAAAAACATTGCAGGAAAATGAAGAGAGACAAGTCCAGAGAAAGGAAAGAAAAGGGTGAGACATTCGGGCAACAACAAGAAGAGAAAGATAACAACACCACTGCAATTGCAACAAGTGATGAATTATTTTTTATTGGTGACCATTGCCTAAATCTAGATAGTGATGATTGTACTTGGGTGATTGACACGGGTGCTTCGTTTCATCTAACCTCGCACCAAGATTACTTCTCATCTTACACCAGCGGTGACTTTGGCTATGTAAAGATGGGGAATGATGGCTCATCCAAGATTGTAGGCATGGGTACAGTGTGTTTGGAGACATCCACAGGTTGCAGTTTGGTGTTGAGAGATGTCCGACATGTTCCAGACATTCGGCTGAATTTGATATCTCCTGGGTTGCTCGATGATGTTGGTTACTCCAGCAACTTTGGTGGTGGAAAGTGCAAGCTTATCAAAGGAAGTTTGATTGTGGCTCGTGGGAGCAAGCAGAGATCCTTGTATGTGATGCAAGCTAAGTTGTGCAAAGGAGAAGTACACGCAGTTGATGATTCCTCCAGCGAGTTATGGCACAAGAGACTTGGTCACATGAGTGAAAGAGGTATGCAAATGCTTGCTAAGAAGCAACTCCTTCCTGATGTTCAAGGTATGTCCTTGAAACCCTGTGTTGATTGTTTAGCTGGAAAACAACATAGGGCAGCATTTCATACTCGTCCCCCATCTAGAAGAAAACATGCATTAGATCTTGTTCACACTGATGTATGTTCTATGGATACTAAGTCACATAGCGGTGCACTTTATTTTGTTACTTTTATTGATGATTATTCTAGAAAACTGTGGGCTTTTGTGTTGAAAACCAAAGACCAGGTACTACAGTTTTTCAAGCAGTTCCAGGCCAGAGTTGAGAGAGAAACAGGCCGGAAGCTCAAGTGTGTTAGAGCTGACAATGGTGGAGAGTACAGGGGTCCATTTGAAGAGTATTGCAAAGTACAGGGCATCAGGCTTGAGAAGACAGTTCCCAAGACACCTCAGCTGAATGGACTTGCAGAGAGAATGAACAGAACAATTGAAGAAAGAATTCGATGTATGCTCTCTCATGCGAAGCTGCCTAGGATTTTTTGGGCCGAGGCAATGTTTACAGCAGTGTACCTCATCAACCGGTCACCTTCAGTTCCTCTTAATGGAGATGTTCCGCAGAGAGTATGGACTGGTAAAGAGGTATCATTCAGCCACCTGAGAGTCTTTGGGTGCCTTGCATATGTTCATATTCCCAGAGATGAGAGGTCCAAGCTTGATAGCAAGACAAAGCCATGCATCTTCCTAGGGTACTCAGAGGATGAGTTTGGGTACAGATTGTGGAATCCAGTTAGCAGGAAAGTGATTAGAAGCAGAGATGTAGTGTTCTTTGAAGACAAAACCTTTGCAGATTGTGAGAAGAAGAAACAACCAGAGCCTTCTCCTAGTGACAGCGCCAACTCAGATCCAATATTTCCTGAAGTAACTCCTAGAGTTCAAGGGGGAGAACAACAGGAAGATGGCAATGATGATCATAACAGTGATGATGGTGATGATGTTCAGCCACCACCAGATCATACACATGAAGAAGAACCCCATGTACAACCAGAACCACAGTTGAGAAGATCCACCAGAGAGAGACAGCCTACCTCTAAATATCCAGCAGATGAGTATGTGTTGATGACCGACGGGGGAGAACCTGAAAGCTACGAGGAGGCTATGTCACATGAGCACTGCAAGGAGTGGTATAATGCCATGCAAGATGAGATGAAATCCTTGCATGAGAACCACACATATGACTTAGTGGAGTTGCCTAAGGGCAAGAGAGCACTCAAGAACAAATGGGTGTACAGACTGAAAACTGGAGAAGATGGTTCACCACCTAGGTACAAGGCACGTTTGGTGGTGAAAGGCTCAGGTCAAAAGAAAGGCATAGACTTTGAAGAGATTTTCTCTCCAGTTGTAAAGATGTCTTCTGTTAGAGTTGTTCTTGGCTTAGCTGCTAGCATGGATTTGGAGTTGGAACAACTTGATGTGAAGACTGCTTTCCTCCATGGTGACTTAGAGGAGGAAATCTACATGGAGCAACCAGAAGGTTTCCAAGAGAAGGGAAGTGAGAAGCTTGTATGCCGTTTGAAAAAGAGTTTATATGGCTTGAAACAAGCACCTCGACAATGGTACAAGAAGTTTGAGTCTTTCATGAAAGACCACAGTTTCCACAAGACACATGCAGATTCATGTGTGTTTGTGAAGCATTACGCCGGAGGTGATTTTCTCATTCTCTTACTTTATGTGGATGACATGTTGATTGTTGGACAGGATAAGGAGAAGATTGCCAACCTGAAGAGTGCCTTGAGCAAGTCCTTTGCAATGAAGGACCTTGGCCCTGCAAAGCAAATTTTGGGCATGCGTATCTCTCGTGATAGGAAGAACAAGAAGATATGGCTATCACAAGAGAGTTACATCCAGAAGCTGCTAGAGAGGTTCAAGATGGACAAAGCTAAACCCGTGAGCTCGCCACTTGCAGGTCACATGAAGCTAAGCTCCAGCCAGTGTCCTACAAGTGAGAATGACAAGAAAGAGATGATGACGGTGCCTTATGCATCCGCCGTGGGGAGTTTGATGTATGCCATGGTATGCACTAGGCCAGACATTGCACATGCCATTGGGGTTGTTAGCAGGTTCATGTCTAATCCTGGTAAGGAGCATTGGGCAGCAGTAAAGTGGATCATGCGGTATCTCAGAGGTACTTCTAGAGTGTGTTTATGCTTTGGTCCCGGACAACCTGTGTTAGATGGCTACACAGATGCTGATTTGTCGGGTGATATTGATGCTAGTAAGTCTACCTCCGGATACTTGATGACAATTGCAGGGGGAGCTGTTTCATGGCAATCAAAATTGCAAAAGTGTGTTGCTCTGTCTACCACAGAATCTGAGTATATGGCAGCGGTTGAAGCTGGCAAGGAGTTTATTTGGATGAGAGATTTTCTAGAGGAGTTGGGTTTGAAACAAGACAAGTACCCTCTTTATTGTGATAGTCAAAGTGCCATCCACCTTGCCAAGAATGCAGCCTACCATTCCCGAACCAAACACATACGGAGGAGGTATCATTGGATTCGAGAAGCGGTAGAAGACAAGTCATTTGAGCTTGTGAAGATTCACACCGATCTCAACGGATCGGACATGTTGACGAAGGCCTTGCCTAAGGAGAAACTTCTTGTTTGTAGAAAGATTGCGGGCTTGGTCGAGCCCCCCATGTAGGAGTGAGGGGGAGATTTGTTGGAGTATCCCTCCTACATGGAGGAAGAACCCAATTAATTTGGGATATATTTGCTTACCATATGGGTTATCCATATGATGTTTAAGTGAAGGGCAATTTCGTATATTCACTCACAAGTGGATTCCCTTATAAGCCAAAAGGTTAGAAGGGCTGAGTGCAAGAGAGAGAAAGCCTAGACACTCAAAAAATTCAGGAGAAAAGTCTAGAAGAGAAGAGGAGAGAGAGAAGAGGAGCCACCCACGAATTTTGGTGCTGGCAGCCCAGAAATCCGCCCCGATCGACGACCAAACGAACTCCGATCGTCGCGAGATTTTAGCACGTTGTTCCTGACATCCCCCTCTTCAAATCCAACGGTCAGAATTTCATTTGGAGCTCTCTAAGTCAGTTTTCTAAATTCAGCTCTTATTTTGTACGAAATTGTATTTCCACTCTTTTGGGTGATGATTTGGGAGACTTGTTGTGCCAAGGTTGATCCTTGATGATTGTGAATACCTCTAGTTGATCTAGGGAAGAACTATTGTTGTACCCACTTGTTAATTTGTTGATTAGTGGAGGTTTTGGCACCGTTTGTTAACGGTCCCGTGGTTTTTTCCCCACATCGGGGTTTCCACGTAAATCCTTGCGTCTCCTTGTTTATTTACTGTTTTTGGGCTGATTTATAGTTCCATTTGCTGCTGTCATTTTGGTTCAATATTGTTTGGTTGCTTGAATTGGTTATTGCTCATATTTGCATCACAACCGGGGAAAAAGTCTTTGTTGCTTCCGCTTGTGTATTTGTGTGCTTTCCCCAACAAAACCTTATAGTGGAGAGCGCATACGATGTTATAGATGATACAACAACTATAAATTATCTGTAAAAGATACTCGTCGCCGACACAGAGAAGTCTAAAGACTTTAAATATAGCTAGATAAAATAACAACATTGTTCTCAAAAGAGTCTTAATAAAAGTCTTAACAGGATAATGGACAATACCTTCCCTCACTGAAGAGGGGTAAGTCTCATAGCCGATAGCAGGCAAGCTCAAAATATGAGAAAAAATCCCATGAACTGCTAGGAAAGTTTGCCCGAATAGACGTAGCCAGTCAAATGAAAGAAAATGAGCAGCTCGGAGCTCATAACAACAAAACAATAGCAGCCTGCAACCAATTGAGCTAGAATACAACATTAACATTACCCCAGTACCTCCAAAGAGGCTCCTGCCTAGGTAGGGTAAGGGGGGATCGGTTGTACGCGGCCTTACCCCTGTGAGAGTCTCATAGAGAGGCTGTTTCCCTTTGACCCGAGATCCGAAGTGCAACGACCATCGGCAACTTCACAATAAATAAGAAGTGCCGACAATTTTATAAGTCATTTTACTTTAGTCCATTACATTCCGAAGCCAAAAAGTAGAGAAACTTTTGGCTCCACTGGAAATTGTGGACATCCAATTGAGCTAGAATAGATTGGTTAAATTCCTTCGTAATTTCATTGACTAATGGTGATTGCAAAAAAAAAAAAAAAGAACACATTCTTGATTAACGAACACTTTGCTTTGTTGGAGTCTATGCTTCGTAGGTAAGCCATCAAGAAAAAAACACATTCTTAATTAACGAACACTTTGCTTTGTTGGAGTCTATGCTTCGTACACTTTGTAGTTTGTACTCCTCCTTTATTTATTTTAACTTTCTTTTTTCCTTTTTTTCTTTTAACTAGCCATTAATGGGCCATAGACGCGCCGTGGGACCGTGGGAAGAAATGGGCAACCCAACCCCCACAAAGAACCCCAGCCTACCACGTGAAATCCAAAAGGTCATTCCGCTGAATCACCTCCCCATAAATTTGGAGAAGTTGGGATTCGAACTCATGACTTTCAGTATGGTAGGAGAAGATACAACTATAGGCAAAGCCTACTATGTTTAGAGGATGTACAAATAGAAATAAGAATTGGGCCGTCAATTGCATGGCATAAAGTATTAGGGTTAATATTAGGTGATATCTCAAAGGTAAGACCTAATATAACTATTTTCTAAAGTCACAAAGACATGGCAGATAATGACACGTTTGATACTTCATGGAATGGATTAACAATCTCGAAAGGCTGTGTGAAAAATGCACATCAACATGAAAATGATGCTTTAAAGGATTGTTCTTGGTTGTTTGTAGTTTTGAGTTTCACTTTTTCCGAAAACTAAAAATCTTTTTTTTTTTTACTCACGCAATTTTGTCATATGATATCTTAGAGAGTTATACAGTAATATAGTATGAAACTTTATGGTACATTTGAATTTTGAAATATTATTGAAAGACCAAGATACCTCATCAATTAGGGAGAGCCAAAGGATGGCGGGGAGAGACGACCCGTCGTGGCCTAGGCACAGGTGGTGGCAGTGAGGCCTCGTAAGTCATAAGTGATAGACAAAGGTGTGCTAACATAGAAAGTAGAAACTAGGAGAAACGGTTGGGAGAGGGCTCTATGAGGGTTCCATTTAGAGCCACTAGGGGTGCACTTTTGGGGCACCTTATGTCATATGTATTCATCAAATGACTTGCCTTTACTCACTTGATTGGTGAAGTATCAGAACGTGTACCAAATGTAAGGGTTCGAGATTATGGGTATGTTTTTTTTCCATTGAACTAAATTTAAGTGGACTAAACTTCGCTAAATTGATAGGACTGAAATCCACTAAATTGAACTGAATAGTAATATGTGAGAGAAAAGTATGTTACTGAACTCATTACTGAATAAGTGGAAAGAACACACCCTATAATAGACCTTTGTCCCTTCATCAAACCGCAAAAGTAAATAAGAACAAACACTTGATGGCTACTACGAAGTATCCAGCAGTCCAAACTCCTTCACTTGCTAAAAAGTTGCAAGTCGTATGTTGCATTCACTCATATTATATTTATACCAACTGCAAGTAGATCAAAACACAAACATCTAAGATGAACTCAGCATAGTACTGCAAATTAACGTACTATCTGTGAACTCGGGCATCATCCAGGTGAAAGTTGATCAAAAGAGCAATCTCAATTGAACACATTAATACTTTTAGTTACTTATCAAAGATAGATGGATACAGTATAATCAACCTTCTAACCTAAAAGGCAAAATTAAAGTTATCTTGAACATCCGTTGATGATGAACCTCAAAAGGATCACTAATAAAACTGAACATCACTATTTAAACAGGAATACTAGACAAGAAGATGCTTTCGGCATCTCTTGCAGCTTTTGCTCCATAATGTCTGCAGGGGGGTTATGCAATGAAACATATCTTGGTCTTTGAAAGATGATTTTCTCCAACACTGATCCAAAAGTAAGCAAGTACCCTAAAAATATGAAGTAGATGAGTTAACTCTCCAAGATCATCATAGCTATCAATCTCCACTAGCTTGAGGTGATGCAGCAAGCACCCAATATATTCCATCTTTTCGGATGCCCAGAAGTTTTTGTCATAAAACTGATTGGAGGAGTAGACTGAACGGTCTAAGTGACACTGCAAAAAACATTAAAACATCAGAAAATATGGCATGACTGAAGGCCAGAATCAGTAGATTCTCGAAAGCAATGAGAAAGCATTTGGTACTCCTAGTAGTTTAGTACGCTACCAACTTTCTGAACTAGGTTTTAAGTTATTAAGATTGTGAGTATGTGACCACCCGAGTTTCAACCGAGGGTGCAGGTGTGAGTGCAAATCAAATAGCACACATCTCAAATTTTGACACTACAACCAATGGATATAATACCAAATACGAGTAGCCAAATAGAATTTCCATGTCACTAAGCAAATCTGAGTCAAAATGTACAATTTCTCTACAACCCAATTCTCCTCTCCCAAGTCCCACCAACTCATGTTGGCACTCACCTCAATTACCAAATTCCATATATATATTGCCAGAGCATTGCATCTAGCAGCCAAGAATAGTCTATAGATGAAAATCTCCATATACACTGAAACAAAAGCCACTCTAGTAATCATGAAAAATCATTCTCTATTATGTAGTATGTATCAATCCAAGGAGCATAACAGATTAAATTTAATAAATTTTCAAGGTCCCAACAAAGAAGTTAAAGAAGTTTTACTGTATAAAACAAAAGACCACAAGGCATGGTGTAACAAACGTATCACTAATATCTTCCTGGGAGAAACAAGCTACAAAGACCAACTACGGAATGGATTTAAACCTTCTTTTTCCCCTCCTGTGCTTATTGAAAGCTCACAAGCATGAGCTCAAAGATGAGTAGAGCCAAACACGATGAATCACTGCACTTGCAAATTCCTAAAGGGTGGCAATTGGGAATATAATTTGATTGCATGACATGGGCCTGACCTGCTAGACTTCCCTGCTACCCACACCGTAAAGAAAAGACTCAATGTACATAATTGCCTAAACCAGTGCAACGCATACCTTAAATAACTTGACATCTATTCCTTGTGTTTGTCTATAAATAAATTGAAATGAAATGGCTTAAACTTAAAGTACTTTAACCTATTCTCTCAATCTCTCCCTAACTTCATTATAATCAATGGTATGAACAAACAACTTACAATAACCTCTAAGCTTTATATGATCCCAACTTCCGAGATCCCTAAATCAGAAATAAGAAGTAGAGATGTTTTTCAGATTTTCATCGAGCAGAATGAGTAGAAAGAGAACTAGTTTTTTTCAAGAGCTCTTTCTATTTTACATCAAACCAATCAACAGGAACCGACAGCATATATAATCAAAACAATTATTCAGCTGTTTAGAGTGATGATCACCAATCTATGATACAGATTGCCGACGTATAGCTGAGTTTGCTGAATCAACATTTGGTTTAATTTTGATACAGTGATCTCTGAAGAAAGTTGACATGAATGCTAAACGCTATTTTTCCATCACCATCATGGTACTATTAGGTCACTGTATTGGCAACATGGTCGACAAGTAATAACAGGAGTTCAGCTTTTTAGAACAGGGAGGGTGTCTAGCTTCATAAAATCAGGTCAAGACAACACCGTTCAGGAAAGAATTGGATACTAACCTTCTTATCACTATTCACTGGCTCACTACCATAAAAGTTACAGATTTGATTGCCAATGTACAAAAGCAAGCATCAAGACCAAGAGTGCAAAGCTAAAATAATGTGTGGAACAAAGCTATAAACACATGGGAAGAATTCCAATTTACTTAAATGATGGACAATATCAAGACCGAACAGAGCAAAACGTACCTTTGATTTGTCCCTGGATACTTTCATGATTAATGACTCCAGATAAGGTGAAGAGTGCAACAATCTTGACAATGCAAGACATTCCCAAGGCAGAAGATTTGCAGGTAACAAAGTCAAGCTTTGGTAATTTAACAATGGAGAAGATTTATTTTCATGAACACACGATGATAGAGCCTGAGTACAGCAAAATGATATCAGTCAGGAAAGATGCAATATTAATCATTATGCAGCAGCAGAAGTATGAAGTATACCATCATCATAGCATATTTACAGAATGTACTAAACAACTACAAGATAATGACCAAATGCAGATGCCAAAAAATCCATAATTACATGGTTTTTGAAGTCAAACTTTGTTAACTTTGAGTCTTTGACCATTAATTTGAAATTTAATACATAATATTCATGAAATAGAATTACAATTCTTAGATTTAGCTCAGAGATTACTTCCAGAAGTGGATTATTTTATTGATTTTTACTAACATATAATGATAGAAAAGAACATTGAAAAGTTTGACATATCTGGATGAGGGGATATATAACTAGTTCCAGCAAATTTACCACCGAAGGGTTACGACACCCTAAGGAACGGAAGGGCGGTGGGCCTGGTGGCAGTGGCAATCATGACTCAATTTATAGTCTCGATCTTTGGCGTTAGCCCTCTTGATGGAGGTTGGAGTAACAAAGTTCGAAGACAGCAAAAGGAAGAGAATGTTTAAACATCATCTGTAGAAGTCCATTTGGAGGACCTTACAATTGTACATGTAAATAACTACCCTTTCAAACAGCACTATCTGCTCCAAATGCAAGGCCAAAGGCTCAGGATCTGGCATTTCAATGTAATGCCCTGGAATCTGGATGCCAAGGATCTGGAGTGAAAATTTCGATAAAGCACATGGCCCTTCTATGATCCAGCAGATACAGCATGCTTGTAATTAGTGCAAGGATATTGGACAGACCATCAACAGAAGGGATGGTTGCATTCAATGCAAGAATACAAGGTCATGCAGAAACCCTAAAAGAGGGGATCATGTAGGAGAAATAGTTTTAGAAGTTATTGTTGAGAAGGGAAGACACGATTACATTCCTGAAGAAGCTGATGAAGTCTCTGACACTACCACTGAGGACATGGAATTTGTCCTAAGGCTACATCAGAGAATTGGACAGAACGCTCAAAGTATAAATGAAAGGGCAACTAATACCTTGTCTCTAACTGGGTCATGCGTGATTTCCAGATTGTACGTGGTATTAAGCCATTCGGATATAGATATTACTACGTGAATCTCTGCTCAGGAAAATAAGCCAGCTGGACCAATTCAATGCAACCATTCATGAAATAGAAACTGATCCATCCCATAGTTGAATTACCCTGTCTCTGGAGGCTGTGCAACCAGTTAGAGGTTCATCATAGCTTACTTATGGAGTTGGATGAATGTGTGAAGATAACCCTACATGATGTTGATATCAATGTTGAGGAAAAGATGTGGTAGAAGGAGCTGCCAGACGAACAAGAGGCTTAAGATAAGAATAACAGTACAAATGGTGGCCGACAAAGGGGTTCAATATGCTGTGCAGTAACTTAAGCTGAAGGTAGATTGGTTGAATGATCAAGGGCACGGTTTGCTTAGGAAGGGAGGGCGCTAGAGACATATGGATGGATAGATCATATTTAATTGAAAGTAATTTTTCCTTATTATGGAATTATAGGCTTTGAATCATAGATGCCTTGAGGATAACCTCTCACAGTGAAATCTAGGGTCTTTGTGACTCATATGGAGATGGTGTTGATTCTTCCTATTGTACTTGATGTATATACCTAAATAAGAGCAACATAGAAGGCTAGTCTTCAAAAAGTTCCAAGCTTAAATTAACCATTATTAACCGCACACGGATTATCCTGCCATCAGCATTTGGACTTAGCAACTAAATCAACTACCAAAGTTTCTTTAACAGCTTATCTAAGAAACAGGAAACAAACGTCTATTTTGCATATCAAGTAAAACATTATGAAAACCAAAAATATTAAAACCACATGATTGAGCATTATACATCAAGGAACTGATATGTTATTGAAGTGTCGAAAGTCTCAAAGATGTGAAACATACCTGTATACACCAATTTCCAAGAGTGAGATTCTTCACATGACTTAGATTCTCTAATATTCCCAGCAACATTTTTTGGTAATTTTTCTTGTTTTTTTACAAATAGCTTCCATCTGCAAATCAATAGTAGCACTAACCAAAGACGTTAGATTCCTCAGCCTTAACTCTCCCCAAAATCGACCCGAAACTTCCAGAGTTTGGAGATTAGGAGCTGAAATTCTCAGCAATTCAACATCCTCATCCGATTCCTGTCGCTGATATAACTTCAAAGTCCTTAAACTATTCGAATTTATTTTCAGACGACTGAGACCTTCCAGAATTTCAACTTCAAGGTCTCCAAAACAGGACAACCTGATATGATGTTCTTAAACACTTCATCACTAAGATCAACATGTGAAATCTTCAGAAATTTCAACAACGGCCATCTAATTCGCCCCTTGGGCACAAATATGCAGTGATTAATTCTCAATTCAGTCAAATTGGAATTAACATATAGTATCTGACACAAGTGGTAAGAAGGCATCAAAACACCAGGTGGGCTTAAATCAATACGAAGGGTTTTAACCTTTCTTTCGGTGGCGAATTCGATCCAACCATTGACGCTAGCAGTGAATTCTGTATGGAAACACAAATCGAACTTGAGATGATCGATACAAGGAGATTCAAGAGCAATTAGGGTTTGGTTGACGAAAGTAACAAAGCTGTGATTCTCTTGATACTTGTTCCTGTTGCTGAAATTGAGTGAGGTGAGAGAAATCCATAGCCATTGGAAACGTTTTGATAGGATACTTGATCGTAAAGCGTCTTCAAGTCGGAGAAATGAGAGAATATGGAGAATAATTGGATCAGTGAGTTCACTGAAATGGTCTAGGTTTCGACGCTTTAGTTGCCGCTCATCGGGGACTGAAATTGTGCCGTTTTCCATGGCAAAAGCGACGGAGAAATATGGGTTCCGGTGACGGAATTTGTAGTGTGGGCAGTCGCAAGGGAAAGCAAGAATAATGAAGGGTAGGGCACTAGGGCGGGATAAATAAGATAATGGAAATGAAACAGCCAAATGAAGGCGGGATGATCCGGTTCATGTGACCCAACAATTCGATTTAAACTAGAGCTAATTAAGGACGGGACTCCAGTCTATCCAGCCTGGAAAATAAGTGGATAGACAAAGTGTTCATTTAAATTTATATCAATCTAGCCCGCAAATTTAAAAATACATTCGGTCCACATCTGGCCAAAGTCCATTTTTTATCCGCTCTAAATTTTACACTTAAGAAGTTGCGAATTTCTAACCCATTATTGCTTATTGTAAAAACCGCAAATTACTAAGCGCAATGTTTTCATTCCATACCCTAACAAATTTCGTGGAAGTTCATCACCCATATAGCTTTAAACCCTCAATGACCTTGTTAGATAAGTAAGGATGTGATAAAGTTTGCAATAAACAAGATTTATCTGTCAGAAAAATGAAATTAAAACAAACTACTCGTTCATCATCCTTTTGATTTTGAACTTCAAATTTATTTTTTGAGTGAATTTTGAACTTCAAATTAAGTGCCAATAAGAAGCTAAAGAGCAAAAGCTAAAAGCAGAACATAACATGTCATCACAATAAACCTCATTTTTTTTTACCCCTTTTTTTTCTTTTCCTTTTCAATTGAAAGGGAAAATAGCCATAAAAAGGCATTGATCCATGTGATTACCTCTACGCTCCTCTAATACAAATTTACAAATCTACCCTCACAAACAACCTTACATTACACCCAATTAATTAAAAAAAACCGAAAAAGAAACCAAATAAACAAAAGAGGGATAAACATGACATTAAACTACTACACCTAACCACTAAATTAAAAGTTAATTTTTAAAATCTCTTCTCATCAAACAATCTGACCCAAACCCAAACGGGCCACGGGCGGGCCAACTTCAGGCCCTAGCCTTAGGGGGCCTACCTCTCCCTCTCTTCACACCAGTTAAATTCGCCGGTGGGGCCGCCACGGAACCAGCTGGATACTTACGTGGCCTGCCACGTGGACGTCCAGTTCCAGGTGAAGCCTTCTTGGGCTGAGGTTCAGGAGCAAGTGGGTCACGTGGCTTAGGTGGACGACCTCTGGGCCTAGGTGGGCCGGAAAAGACAGTAGTGCCAGGTGGAACAGCAACCTTGGGCTTTGGTGGACGCCCACGACCTCTTTTGGGTGGCCCATTTCCATTCGGGTCAGAATCATCGGGTTTGACGTAGTTGTTGTTGACTAAAGTGAGCTGATTTGTTTGATTTAGTTTATCAAGGTTGGTAGACAGAAGAGTAGTGTGAGCATCTGGTAGATCTGGGTAATTTGAGACTATGTAGTTTGATATTGCTGATTTTGTTGTTCCTTCTTTTTCATCTAGCCCTTCAATTGCTTCCATTATCATCTACAATCACACACAAAAACAGCAAAATTAGTCAAAATTGGTCAAAAACTGGGAATTTACATGAAAACCCAAATGAAATTACATACCTGAGAGTAATCAGGGAGAGGAGGCTGAGTGGTATCTTCAACAGCCATGAGAGAGAGTGTGTGTTAGAGAGAGGAGAGAGGAGAGAGAGAGAGAGAGAGAGGAGAGAGAGTGAAGAAATAAAAGAGGGGGGATGAGGGGATTTATGGGGGAGGGAAGGGGAATTTAAAAACAGGGGAGGGAGAGAGAGAGTGAGTGTTGTGAGTGTGTAAGAAAAAAGGATTGGATCAAAGGCACAGAAATGTTGATCGAACGGTTAGGGATTGGTCTGAAGTGCATAATCGGACGGTTTGTAATGAAAGATGGTTGAATAACACGGATAGGTGACATGGCAGGGAATTTGCTTTTTGTGTGCTGAGGTTTCAGATGGGTTACGTGAGATTTATGATGTGTCATGCGTATAGTGGGTCTTACGAAAAGGAACAAAATGAGATGAAATAATCACAGTAAAGTACTCGGGTATTAAATTTTTGAAATTAATTAACCCTATTGAATTTAATGAACATTGTGATAAGACTCCTCTAAATTACAGTACTCTTTTTACGGGTACTTTTTTTTCAGGCATTTCAATTTATTTTTTTTTGTTCTCTCAAATATTTATTGTATCATTTATGTATTAATTTTTACGAAGGCAACCAAAATAAAATAATCCTATAAGAGGATTATCCTAAGGCGTTTTAATCCAATAACATGGTTAAAAAACGGGTAGAATGAAATCGAGAAAACAAGAACCTGTATCAATTATCCAATTCAGGAGCTATTTACAGTAGCACAAACTCATTGACTTCCTGAATTCACACATATTTTACCAACTTCAAGTAGATCAAAACACCAACATCGAAGATGAACACAATGCATAAGGAGAATTACATGCTCTAGCCACCATGGATGAGAGTAAATCACAAGAGTGCAGTCTCAACTCTCAACTGAAGTCAAACAAATACTTTTAGTTACTTGTCATAGACAGATGAATACAGTAGAATCGACCTTCTATGCCAAAAAGACAATAATATGTCAATATATCAGTTAAAATACATAATTCTAGCTTGAGCATATGACATTGATGATGGAATTACAAAAGGATCACCAGTAAACCGCGGGTTACTAATTAAACTGGAATGCTACACAAGGAGATGCTCTTGGCATCTGTAGTAGCTTTTGTTTCAGGGGTTCGTAGGGAACAGAGCAGTCACCCATTGAAACATGTTTTGGTCCCTGGATTACGACTTTCTCCAAAACTCGGCTATTAGCAAGCAAGAACTCTAACATGTTCAGTACTTGTGCGTGTAACATTTCAGAATTTTCAGGAACGTCGATAATCTTCACTAGCTTGAGGTGATGGAATCCACACCCGTCATTCATCTTTTGGAATGCCCAAAAATTTTGGTCACGATACTGATAGGAGAAGGAGCTTGAATCGTTTAACTCACACTGCAAAAACATTATTACATGAAATCATCAGTGAAATAACATGCATCATGACTGAATACCCCAATGAATAGGTTCTTGAAAGCAATGAAAAATCATTCATTAGTGGTAGTACACTACCAACTTTCTGTTCGAACTAGGCTTGGAGTTACCAAATATGTGACAGTCCTGAGTAACTCGGTGCAGGTGCGACTGCAAATCAAATAGCACAACTCCACAACACTACAACAACCTAATTCATTCTCTACCACTCATGACGCTTCCACTGACCTTAATTGCCTAAAATCCTATCACCTATGTATATGTATATAGCCTAGCTATGCAAAGAGATCTTACACAACCCTTGCCAGACCAGTTTAACCCAAAAAAAAAAATGCAGTGTCTACCAAATGAACACAGATGAAGAAAGTCTCTACTTAGAAGTAAGAACTTAAAGCGACTTCAGCCATCATAAAAAAATCCTTCTCTGCTAGATACTACGGGTGTGTTATTTTCCACCGAAGTGAACATCACTGAACTGAATAGTAATATGTGCGAAATAGTGTATCACTGAACTGATCATTACTGAACTCTCGTGAACTGAACTGAACTCATTCTAAAATAAGTGGAAAAGATAGGAACTGATATTTGTTTTTCATATTATACGTGTAAATGTTAAAAAAAAAAAATTATAACTAGAGCTAGCTTTCAATTGAAGGATTGAAAAAAATACCAGAGTATCAGCAGGCATAGAGGACTACGGGTGTGTTCATTTCCACTGAACAGAACTCAAGTGAACTAAACTAGTAATATGTGAGAGAAAAGTACGTCTTTGAACTAATAAATCACTGAACTGAACCCCACTAAACTGAACGATTATAAAAATAAATGGAAAATAACACACCCTTTGTTAAGGGATATTCTCAAAGAAAAACCAGCTCAAAAACAAAACCCAACTATCAAATAATGCAAAATAGAATAGAAAACTCCCTATACTCCTTTCTTCACAACCATAAACCATGCCAACATTTCCTCACTGTCAAGCCCTTGGAGAGGATTAGAGTTAATGGAAAAACTACATGTTAGGAACACTTTGTTTTCTGTTTACAACCAAGCCTGACTTCCCTGTTCCTGCTGTTTCAGCATTACAACTTACAACTTACAAAGTCAGCAAGATGATTCCTGAGGCGTCTGACATCTTTTTTAAATGTGTACAACATTCTACATACAATGTCCCACATGACCTGATGCTCCAATTATTTTCCTTCCTCCCACTTCCATGAGTTCCATCACTAGCCTCCTCCACCATTCCAACATCAGGAACATGATTGTCAACAAGAGTAGCCATGGAATGAGAAAAAGGACTTCCAGACCACAAGACCTGACGTACAAACACATCATGGAACTAAACCCACAAAGACAGCTAAAGAATGAGCTTAGCTCCAGCTCAGAAGCCTAAGCTCAAAGATAAATAGAGAAGAGCAAATTAGCAATACACGGTGAATCACTGCATTTGCAAATGCCCAAAGGGTGAACATAATATGATGATATGATGACAGCCTGAACGATTGGACAGTCCTGCTCGCCAAATAAGTGGGCATGGCTTCATAGCCTGATCAATGCACATATTTGCCTAATTCCGTGCAATCCACACATTTTAACTGGAAATTTATCCCTTGTGCTTGACCCTAAAGAAGCACAAATGAGATGGCTCAAACCTAAACTACTTTAATATATTCTTCGTCTACCTTGATTAGCTTCAGTGATGAACAGACAACAATTACCAAATTGTCTAAGATTTAAGCGATCCCAAAAGAAGGAATATTAAGTTGAGATGTTTTCAAGATTTTTGTCCAGCAGATTGGGAGCTTAGATAGAATTCCTAGATTTTGAAATGAACTCTGTCTACTATATTTGAAACCAATCAAAAGTTACTGACCATCACAAATAAAATTAAAATCAATGCTTCAGCTAATTTATAGGGATGGCAGATCACAGATCTAAGTTAGAGATGCTGATATATTTATTGACTAATTTGTTGGGGTAAATCAATGTCTCAAATAAAATTTGGATTCAGTTATAGCTAAAGATAGTTTGACATTCTGAGTAGGCATTTTTCCATCACCATCATATGCTAACTGGTGGGTAGTATTTAATGTCACTATGTTGATAACAAGGTCACCTAGCAATGATACTGGAGTTCAGAACAGGGAGGGTAGGGCCAGAAGAATAAGAGTCTAGCTTCATAAAAGCAGACCAAGGAGTCAAGAACAGGCCATTCAGATAGGGATTTGGGATTTGAACCATATCATCACTTCCAATAAAAATTGAGATTTGATTGCCAATGTACATAAGCAAGCACCATAACCATGCAGAATAAATAAGAAAGCTTAGAAAGCTTGGAACAGAAGGCACAAACAATACACATGGAAGAATTCCAATATACTAAAATGATGGACAACTTCAAGAACCAATAAAAATGTACACAAGCAAGCACCATAACCATGCAGAATGAATAAGAAAGCCTAGAATGCGAACAAAAGGTACAGACTATATACACGGAACAATCCAATTTATTAAAATGATGGAAACTTCAAGAACCAATCAGAATAAATCATACCCTGGATATGTAATTGTCCAAGTGTCTCAATTTGATGATTAATGACTCCAGATACGGTGAAGACTGCAAGAATTGTAACAATGCAAGACATTCCCATGCTTTAAGATTTGTATCTAACAAAGTCAAGCTTTGGTAATTCAGCAGTGGAGAAGATATATGTTCAAGAACATAAGAGGATAGAACCTGCATACAACAATTAAATTTTGATCAACACACTTATAATTATTAGCCAGCAGCAGAAATAAGTACATTATCATCCCATATTTACAGAATGTACTAACAACTACAATATAAGGACCACATGGAGATACCAAAAGACTAACTAAAAGGTGAAAGCATTTCTGCCAAAAAAAAAAAGCATGTTTTCTCTTACACGTTCTTTTACTCGCTCCATCCAAGATTATTTGTTTATGTTTGGCTTAACTTAGAATCTTTGACAATTAGTTTGAAAATGAATAAAGTAATTCATGGTACACAACTACTATTGTTAGATTTAGCTTAGGATCCATAAGTTTATCGCTTCTCAAAATCTATTATAGCAAACAAAGGTCGAACTTCAAAGTCGAAGATCTATAAAAGGTAAAGTGTAGGCAAACAATTTGGGATGGAGGGACTATCTAACTAATTCCAGAAACATAAACCATAAAAGGGTGACAATGCCTGAAGGAAGGGATGGATAGTGGCAGTGGCATTCATGACCTAATTGATATCTTCTCACTCTTTGAGGGTAGCCCATTTCGTATTGATCAGAGTAGCAGACACCAAAAACTGAGAAGGGAAGATGATGTCGAATCATCCTCTGAAGGACTATTTGGAGGACCTTACAATGGTACCTGTAAGAACTATCCCTTCAGCACAGCATTATTTGCTATAAGTGCAAAGGATCCGGGCCAGGGGTCTGGTGTTTCAATGTAATGCCTTGGATATGTCAAGAGTCTGGAGAATTTCAATAAGACACCATGGCTCTTCTAAGATCCAGCAAATACAATATCCTTGTAATGAGTGCAACACCATCAAGGCAAGGGGTCTATAGCAAAAGCTCAAGGTAAGGGCAACCAGGTCATGTACGAGAAATAGGTTTTGGACATAATTGCTGTGCAACCAGATAGAGATTTACCACATCTTACTTGTAAGGAGTTGGATGAATGTCAGGAGATAACCATACATGATGCCAATATTGAGGAAGGGATGAGGTGGAAGGAAACATGAGACCAGCAAAATATGTGTAAAATAAAGATGAAGATATGAACAGTGAGCCCCCAAGGTGTTCAAGTTCAATATGCCCTCAATTTAAGTCCTCCCCGCCACCTAATTTTGGTGTTTGTAAGCTTTAGAACCAAAGATGCTTTGAGGACGATCTCTGGAGGAAAATAGTAAATATCAAGTTTTTCTAACATGCTTTCAGTCTAATGGAGACGGTGTCAATTATATACACCTAAAGTTCCCAAAAACAGATTTGGCAAGTTCTAGTACAAAGGGTCAGTTATAATTCTGCACTACTCCAAGTCTCCATGACCACAAAAGCCATCAATCAGAGAAGAACCCCACATCTGACAGGCCCTAATTAAACATGGAATCTAGTATATCACAGAACCAATATGTACACCTCCGCGCAACACTATGACTATCCAGGTCACTTCTCTGCCTTTAAAATCAATTAAGCTCAACAGCACCTGTATACCTCAACAGCTTACCAATCGGTCGAACACTACTGACTTACACAATGGAGCAATTATTTTCATAACTCAAGGAACAAGTTCAACATAAATTCTCACTTTGGCAATAATTTTCATAACACATTTATATAAATTTGTTACTAAAGTGTCAAAAACGTCATACCTGTATACCCCATATTCCAAGAGTGAGATTCTTCACATGACTAAGATTCTCAAGAATTTCCCGCAGCAAGTTTTGGTGATCTTCTTTGTTAAAATCACTAGTAGCTTCCATCTCCAAATCAATAGTAGCACTAACCAAAGACCTCAAATTTCTCAGCCTTAACTTTCCCCAAAACCGACCCGAAAATTCAAGAGTTTGAAGATTAGGAGCTGAAATTCTTAGCAAGTCATCATCATCCGTCAAATATTCCTGCTGATATAACTTCAAATTCTTTAAACTACTGGTATTCAGTTTCAGATTATTGAAACCATGCCAAAACCGCAATTCCAAAGTCTCCAAAACCGGGCAACCTGATATGATTTTGCTAAAGGATTTATCACTGACTCTCACAGGGGTAAGGCTGCGTACAACCGACCCCCCCTTACCCTGCCTAGTCGGGAGCCTCTTTGGAGGCACTGGGGTAATGTTAATGTATTATTAGCAAAACAAATCATGAGAAATTTCAATGACGGCCATCTTTCGCCCCTTAGGCACAAAATTGCAGTGAGCAATTCTTAATTCCGCCAAATAGGGATTAACATATATAATCTCACTCAACCAGTATGGCAAACCAGATGGGATCAAATCAATATGAAGCGATTTAACCTTTTTTTTCAGCAGCGAATTCGATGCAACGGTTGACACAGGAAGTGAATTCCTGCGTAAAACGAAATTCGATCTTAAATTGCTCAATCGAAGGAGATTTAACAGCAATTAGGGTTTTGTTCACGAAATTGACGAACTCGTATTTGTCTTCAGACTGCGTGTTGTCGATGAGATTGAGGGTGGTGAGAGAGTGGTGAGTAATCGGATCAGGGAGTTCGCTTAATCGGTCTTCTTGTTTTCGACGTTTGTGTTGCGGGGCGTCGGAATGTGAACTTGCGTTGTCCATGGCAGAAAGCTAATGAAATGAAGGAGTGTGTGAGTGGGTTCAACGTTCAAGCAAGCAAATAAAAAGAGCCCCTAAAATGGAAAATAAGGCGGGAAAAGGGAAATGAAAATAAGATTGTTGCAGGAGAGAGAAATTCAGAGGAAGGTAAATAAAGTGGAGAGTGGAGAGTGGTGGAGAGTGGAGAGCTGAGAAGGAACTCACTAGGGAAGAGGAAGAGGGGAGTGAATGGTGAATGTGAGAAAGTGAGAAATGAGGGTTGTATCACTCTAAGGCTGTGTTTGGCAAAAACAACTACCTTTTCAAATTCAATAAAAGCTAGACCTTGAAGTTTGAAGATTGCACTTACTAATTTTTACTCTCGACTATCAAATAGTCTGCCATATTATTTTCAATCTGCATCTACAGCTACAGCTAATTTTGAAAGCTATCTCAGCTAGTTTATTAGCATTTCGTAGCAATTTTTAGCACTTTCTACTAATTTCTTTCATTTATTAATAGTTGATAACAACTAATTTTGCCAAACATAGCCTAACAAAAATAAAAACATGATTTTGGAACCGAGGGGAAGCGAACTTATTCCAACACTCTCACAATAATATTGTGTAGAGCTCTTTTTCCGAGTTGGTTTTCCGAGAATTAAAATCCAAAAGATCATTCAAATTCTATGTCATCAATTACTATACATGCTCGGATTTGTACCATGATTTTAGAGTGGAGCGAAGCCAAATTATTTATGAGTTGATGAATGGATTTGATTGTGTTTTTTTTTATATCTTTCATCGGCCAGGATTGATTATTGTTGTAGATGATATTGATCATTATCAATCAATGATAATTTGCTCATTTTTCTTTTTGAGAGAAAACCATCAAGCGGTACTACAATATTCTATTACTTTCTTAAAATCAAAACTGAGACCATGAACAACCGATGATGGGAAATCTCACACCCAAAAACGTTAACCTACTTCCCATTGCAGCACATACACGAGCTTATGAGCGACTTTATTCCCCTTTCGCTTAGCAAAAGACCACGACACCCTACTAAACAAAACTCGTACTGATTCCTAACTTTCATCATTTCCCTTACATTTCCCGAAAACAATATAAAATAATAATAACAATTATAATAAATCAGCCACCATTTATAATAGGGGTCTGTTTTCCTCAACTTCCCCTAAAATATTCAGTAAAATTCAGTTTAGTTCAGTAAAAAGAAGTTCAGTTCAGAAAAATTCAATAGAATTTGGTAAACCAAATAACAAATTTACTCTCTGTAATTGTAGATTCAGTAAAAATAAGTTCACTCAAAAAAAATTCAGTTCAGTTCAGTTCAGTATTGTGCAGATACGTTCAGTAAAAAAAAAGTGAAGAGAACAAGCCCTAAATCAGCCACTATCTACTTTAGGAGTGATTACAGTCTTACGGATTTACAGTAGCCCAAAGTCCTGCTTCCTGAATATATCATCCGCTCAATTGACCCCTATTTTACCAACTCCAAGCTTAAGTAAATCAAAACACGAACATTTAAGACTAAGAGTATCAGCAATGGGAGTATGAGTTTGCAGATCAGTACTAAAACTGATACCCTCACATGGGATGAGAGTAGACCTGTCAATTCGTGACTCGGCCTGAAAACCCGACCCGACCCGTTTTTTCAGGGTCCTGACACTGATTTTTCGACCCAAAACCCGGTTTGACCCGAACCCGATTAACCCGCTGTTTTTTGGGTCAAACCCAACCCGTTAGTGGGTCGACCCATTTGACCCGAAAAATAGAACAATTTGTAATTTAAACAAAAAATTCAACTAAAATATCCTAAAAAACCATATAAAACCTTTTTTTTTGTGTTTCATTAACTTTTTCTCTACCTATTTGCTCTCTCAAAATGATAAATTTGCTTTTAAATATGCTAAAATGGATGAAACTATATAGTACAACTTATTAAAAAACTAAACAAAATATAAAAAAAATCATATATACATACTAAAACGTGAAAAAATATACTTACGTATTTAATAAGTTATTAATTAGATCTAGTATATATTTGCAAATAAACCGTTTGAAAGCGTAAATTGGCTATATAATTGGCGAAAAAAATAAAATTTGTTGGGTCACTCGACCCGGCGGGTCGATCCGAACTCGACAACACTGAGTCAGGGTCGAGCATTTCTCGACCCGAACCAGAAATGACCCGACCCGCTAGTGACCCTAACCCGACATGACCCGAACCCGAACCCGACACGCCCGACCCAATTGACAGGTCTAGATGAGACCCAATGTGAGGAGTATCAGTTTTGGTTGAGTTTTCAAACGTATCAATTTTGCCAACGTTTGAGATTGTGGGCCAAGATCATCATTTCATTTAATGGATGTGGGCTATATGTGTTCATTTCATTTAATTAAATAGCAAAAACAACAAAAAAAAGTGTACTGTGCTATATTTATGTGAGGAGTATCAGAACTGAAACTACCATTGTAATGTAGGTTTCAGTTTGAGTTTGACTTTGACTTTAACAATTGGATAAAATGATGAGGTGGCAGGGTATGAGAAGTGAAACTCATACCCACCATTATAGATGCTCAAACGGCACATTAATGCAAACAAATGCACTTAAATATTAACAATGAGAATTACATGCTCTAGCCAGAATGACTTTTAACCCAGTTACAAAATCCCATCCTTCTGAGCCATCTCAAGTTGAAGATGAATACAGTAGAACTATCCATCTGAGCCAGAATGACAATATATATAGACCAGCTACAAAATGCTATCCTGAGCATGTGTAGAAAATCAGGATCATAACAAGCTAAAATCAACAATAAATTGGGGATAATTGTAGAGAGAGAAAGGGCTAAATAATGAAAGCTTCTTTATTGATTATGAATGAATGAATTGGGTAATCTAATTATATGAACTAATGACTTATATATTAAATCTAATAACAACTTTGTAACAAACTAAGTAGTGACATGGCATATCTCCAACAGCATGACGTTGATTTTGGAACTACAAAACGATCACTTGATAAAAACATAAATACTACACAAGAGATGCATGCTCTATTAGGCATTACTGAATTTAAAACAGGAATGCTAAACGGGAAGATGCTCTGGGCATTTGCTGTAGCTTTTGTTCCAGAGAGGAGCGTGAAACAGAAGAGTTATGCAACCGCAAACAAAATAATGGAACAGATTTTTGTCTTCGAAGTATAATCTTCTCCAACACTAGTCCATTAGCAAGCAAGAACTCCAAAAAGTGAAGTACATGAGTTAACTCTTCATAATCATTGCTTATAGGAACGTCGATAATCTCCACTCGCTTTAGGTGATGCAGCAAACACCCATATTTCACCTTTTGAGATGTCCAAAAGCTTTGGTCACCAAACTGATCGTAACAGTCTAATCGACACTGCAAAAACATTATTGGATTGGAAGAAATATCATGACTGAATACCAGGATAGGTAAATTATAGGAAGCAATGAGATATTACACTACAAACCTTCAAATTACTGAAGTGACACACACAGACAACTATATAAACAATACTGTCTGCCTTGTGCTTATTGGACAGCACAGCTCACAAGGCTAAGCTCAAAAATGAAGAGAGAAGAGCAATATACAATGAATCACTGCATTTGCAAATTCC
Source organism: Tetragonia tetragonoides (assembly GCA_038025085.1). Classification (NCBI taxonomy): domain Eukaryota; kingdom Viridiplantae; phylum Streptophyta; class Magnoliopsida; order Caryophyllales; family Aizoaceae; genus Tetragonia; species Tetragonia tetragonoides. The sequence goes on from CM076139.1 coordinate 14,631,634, forward strand.
TAAAGGGTGAGAATTTGGAACATAGGGCCCGTTTGGCCTACCTTCTACCAACTTCTCCTTCTCCTTCCAAATTTGTTCTTGCTCACCCCCTCTTTATCCACTCTCCCCTCCATTTTCAACTTCTAAGAAGTTTTAATAAAGCTACAATTGGACTAGAAGGAGAAGTTACAAATTGTAGCTTCTCCTTCTCCTTCCACTTCTAGCATTATTTTTAACTTCTTAGAAGTTGGAAATGGAGGGGGGAGTGGATAAAAAGGGGGTGAACAAGAACAAATTTGGGAGGAGAATTGAATTTGTGGGAGCTAGGCCAAACGGGCCCTTAATCTGATGACATGATGAAGGGTAGACTCAATAAGTGCATAGGGCTTCATACCCTAACAAAGAGACTCACTGCGAAACCACCAAGTTAAATAGCTGGACATCTTAAATCTTTACAGTAAACAAGCTGAAGTGAAAATGCTTAAATGTCAACTACTTTGGCTTATTCCCTATCTACCTTCATCAGTTTCAGTGAAATGAACAAAGAGCGCTTACTGAACAATCCAAGCTTTAGATGCTCTCGACTCCCTATATTCATGAATCAGGAATACGAAGTACAGATGTCTATTAAGACTTTTAGTACACCATAAGAAATTCTAGAGATTCTAGAACTTGAACGAGCTCTGTCCATTTTTTATTGAACTAATGATCAAAAGGATTGAACATGAATTGTATTAGATGGCAGACCACAGTTCTAACTTCTAAGTTAAGAGGTTCCGAACACTAAGTAGAGTTGGATGGAGTCAAATCACATTTTTTAAATTTTAGATGTGACAGTTAGGGAAAGTTTAACATCAATCCTGAGTTTCATTACCATAATATGCTAACAGGTTGGGTAGTTTAAGGTCGCTGAGTTGGAAACATAGTCAATTTGCAACGATAATGGAGTTAGAACAAAGAGAACATAGGACTAAAAACAATGACAAGAAGAATGTAGCTTCATAAAAGTAGGCCAACACAACTCCGCTCAGGTGGGGATTTGTGGTACCAATTAACCATATCATCACTTGCCAATGAAACTACAGATATGAATGCCAATATACACAAGCAAGCACCCAGACCATGCTGAATAGATAACTAAGATAAGAATGCTAGGATGAACATAACACAACTATACAGATTGAAGAATTCGAATACACTTACAAGATGGAAAAAATCAAAGAGCAAAACATACCTCGAATAAATGGGAAACTCTGATGATTAATGACTCCAGGTAAGGTGAAAAGTGCAATAAACGTGACAATGCAAGACAATACCATGGCTCAAGATATGTATCTAACATAGTCAAGCTTTGATGATTCAAGTGTGGAGAAGTTATATTTTCAGCAACAAGAGATGATAGAGTCTGAATACAGCAATAAAATTCCCATCAGCACACCCATTATATTCATTAGCCAGCAACAGAAATATAATGTACAATATCCATAAATAACATAAAGAACAACTAACATGATAAAACGAAACTGTATTCAAGTGTCAAATATGTAATACCTGTATACACCAATATCCAAGAGTGAGATTCTTGACATGACTAAGATTCTCAAGAATCCCCAAGATCATCTTTTGGTACATTTTCTTCTTGTTCTCACAAATCGCTTCCATCTGCAAACCAATAGTAGCACTAACCAAAGAGGCTAAATTCCTTAGCCGTAACCCGCCTCGGAATCGTCCTGAAACTTCCAGATGTTGAAGATTAGGAGCTGAAATCATAAGCAAGCTGTCATCTTTCTTCCATTCTTCCAATTCGAGGTACAACGTTAGACTTTTCAAGCTACTAGAATTGATATTCAGCATGTTAAGACCAAACCAACACCCTAATTTCAAGGTCTCCAAAACAGGACAACCTAATAAAATGTTCTTAAACAATTCATCACTAAGAACAGCAACCCAGATATCCAGATATTTCAATGAAACTCACAGAATTTCATTGTCAATTTTGTCAAATTGGAATTAACATATAATATCCTACTCAAGCCGTCTGCATATAAATTCATAGTTGGGGTTAAATCGAGATGAAGGGATTTAACCTTCCTACGAGTAGCGAATTCGATCCATCGGTTGATGCTTGAAATGATTTCGTCGGAGAAGAAAATACTGATCTTCATGTGCTCGATGTTGGGAAATGCAACAGCAGTACTTAGGGCTTTGTTGATGGAATTGACGAATTCATAATTCTCATCCAAATGCTTCGTGTCGATGAAATTCAGGGTGGTGATCGTAATCCAAAGCCATCGAAAGCGTTTCGAGAGGGCACTCGATCGTAGAACGTCGTCGATTGGGAGAAATGAGAGGATGTGGATGATAATTGGGTCAGGAAGCTCACTGAAATGGTCTTGGTTTCGACATCTGCGTCGCGGCTCGTCCGAAGGTGAGTTTGGGTTGGCCATGGCAAAAGGCAGGAGAGAGAAATGGGTTCCGTTCTTCCGGTAATGATAGTGAGCGGTCGGTAGGGGAAACAAGGTTTAAATAGGCCGCCGGAAATGATGAATATGGCGGGAAAATGAAATGAAACACACTAAAAAAAAAAAAAAGGCGGGAAGTGGGTTTTCATGTACCCTTTCTTTTGCTTTTTTTTCTCTACTTTTTTTCTCATTAGTATCAACAACAAGTTTGTGTGAGACCAACTTACAGAAAAATAACTAGATAAGGGAGTCATGACCCTTGTATTAGTAAAAAGTGATTATCTTCTTACCAAAAGTTACGAAAAAATCGTCTTAAACAAGTTTTCGAGTAGTACCAAACCTCTTTTCTTTTCATCGTACACAATAATAGCTCCACGCAAAAAACTTGTATAAGACGGTCTTACCAGAACTTTTGATGATATGAGTTCATCTTCTAGTGACGATTTATAATGAGTGACCTCTATATTTCTAAAGTAATCTCATTTATTATGAGCTGGTCTCACACGAGACTTTCAATAATTTTACAAAATACAAATACAATTATTAAACCACTAATACTACAAAATCAAATTCTTAAATCACTAATGTTATTAGAAAATCACTATAGTTTGTTTCCAACAATGAAAAAAGCCTTGTAATTTTACCCAACATATTCCATTTTCGTAAAGTTGGGAACCGACACAAGAATAAACCAGTATCGATTATTGTGTTTGGGGATCAGAATTGAATCCGTCAATTTGGTTCCATTTCCAAAATCAAATGTTCCTATTCTAGTACGAGTTACCCCCGATATTTCTATTTATCTCTAATGTGGGTGATTCAATTTTTTTAACGTATTTCATTGGTGATTGTCATATTAGTTAGGAGTGAGTATAACCAGGTACCAACCTGAAATTTTAGGATTTGATATTGGAATTTGTTAGACCAATTTCTCAAATTTGGGACCCAATATTGAAATTAATTAGACTAAGGCTCTGTTTGATTCACCTTAATTAAACTTAAATTCAGTTCACTCCAGTTCATGTGTAACTTTATCACTCATATAACTTTTTATTCTGAAATAATTTCATGATGATAACTATGTCATCGGAAAGATCTCAAAGCATACTTTCAAATGAGTCCAACATTGACTATGTTTGGACGAACTTTAAATGGTTAATGGTCAAGTTTAAAAAACCAGTTCAGTTCAGTTCACATTAGTTTTATCCAGGTGGATCAAACGGATCCAAATTCCTCAAAGTTGATACCCACACTTGAAATGGTCAATACCAGGTACCCAGTTTTTCCTCTGACAATTTAGAAATAATGTTTCAAAACATGTCTCATAAAATGAATGCAAAAACTGTCTAAATACAATTAGTTTACAATTGTGCAACAATGCTTTGCTTACTAACCAGAAAATACAGACCTCAAAATAAATAAATAAAATTAGAACACAAATCCAAACACTGAAATCTACATATGTAATAGCAAATACTCAATTAATTATTAAGTTTTAATGATTTGAAAGGAAAGTTCGCGAACTCTTTTTCCCTAATTAAAAATAAATAAAAATAATAAACACAAAAATTTGTTTTATTTTTTTTGAAGGACTCAAAAATATATTTTTAGTAGGGGTGAGCATAACCGGATACCCACCGGATATTGCACTACCCGAAATTGAAATTGGATCCACCGATTTCTAATTCCTAGGAATTGAAACTGGAATTGGTTACGCGGGTTCCTAATTACTAGGAATTGGAATTGGATCCACCGGGTACCCACCGGTTTCGTATCAAAAGCAAAATTTGTATTTTTTAGAGATCAAATGGGAGAAATCAGATAAAAAAAAAACTGAAAGATATATTTATTAATAAGACTTAATTAGCCTATCAGTTAGTATAACTATAAATGGAAGACGAAATATTAGTAAAGCGAAGAAACAGGCCACCAACAACAACATAGACATAAATATTATAACATTTGAATAACTTCAAGGCTTTTGGGAAAAGCAATTTTTTTGTGTCCAGGCTTCCACTAGTGAGGATCTAACAAGAGACCAAAAAGGAAATATTCAAGGGAGGAAGCTGGGACAAGGGAGAGAAGCAGGGACACTAACCAAAATATAGGATACTTGAAATTAGAATTAGTTTTATACCGGGTATCCAATCGGTTACGGTTCATAAAATTCAGGAATTGGAATTGGTTCATACCGGTTTCTATTTTTGGGAATCGGAATTGGAATTGGTAGACCGATTCCGGTTCCAGAACCACCGATTCCGAACCAATTCCGATTCCGGTACTAGGTACACAGAATTTCTGCTCACCCCTAGTTTTTAGTATTGATGTTGGGACCAACTCTAGTACCAACTTCACTTTTAGGTATCCATAATTGGTACTACCATATACCGTATATATAATGTATGACAAACTGATACCCAAAATTAAAACTGGTTGCAGTCAGGTTTAAATTTCGGGACCTAGAATCATAATATCTATATATTAGAGGCATTTTCTGACAGCATTGGAGGCGTCCACCTAAGCGAGTCATTGTAATAAAATTTTAAAATAAGTATAAAATAGAAATATATCTTTTGGTATAGAGTATATATACTAAAGTTGTACTTTCCTAAATCCTTAAAGAGTTACTATTAATTAGAGGTTTTAGAATATATACTAAAGTTGTACTGTCCTAAATCATTAAAGAGTAGACTATTAGATTTTAAAAAGCATATAACTTTAGTTTCACCGCTTAAGGAATTAAACTTCTTACACCATTAGAACGAGTACGAAATATCCTTTAAAATTAGACTCATTTGTAATATGTTCTATTGATTTACAACATTAGATACGTCCACCTAAAAAGGTAATCAATAATTAGCTTGACAAGCTGACACAACTAAAGAGTTTCATGTAAAAATAAGAGAAAAGATATGTATATTATTATTAGATATAATAATTTAAAAAAAACCTCAAGTTAAAATATAATAAAAAGAGTATGTGTACAATAAAGAAATAAACGATGAATGCAAAATGATTCCAAGTCCAATCTTTAATAGAAAACTTTACAATTATCACGTATAATCCTATAACGAAGTTAATATAACTGTACGTAATATACTGATCCCCCATGTTATTTTAGGGTTCCAATTTATATTCCCTTCAACTTTATAATTATTAATATACTCCCTCCGTACCACAAACAAAATTACCTTGGACTTTTTGCGTTATTCAAGGCAATACTTTGACCACATATAACTTTGAACAAATAAGCAAGCATTGAAATATGTTTTGCTATTAAGGTTTACGTCTAAAACTTCTTTATTTTTGAAAAGTATATGTAGTTATGTATACATTAGACATTTAAACTGATTTTACCATAAAAGAAATGATCATATCTTTGGAATGTTAGTTGTACAGTTATATCAACATAAGAGTATTGGCGTACCAACATCAAGCATAGAAATACTTTAAAACTATTACCTCTTGGATCATGTAACATATGGAATGAGTTAATTAATAATTAATTGAAATTGATGATAAGAGTTTAAATTAGATAAGATGCCCTATAAAATCATAGTAATCTTATTATATGACATTCACGATATTAAATGAATTATATAAATATTTATCCATATATTAGTAATAGTTTTTGATAAGTGACAATTACACTTTGTTTTTCGATGAGATTAATAATCACATTATATTAGTTTTATTATATAATCACAGTCCGTGCAACGCACGGGCATACTCACGGACATCCACCTAATTGATTTTATGAGGGTCAGTTTCACGTTCGGACAAGCCATATTCGAACCAACTGCAAGATCAGAAATTCGGAACCATATACCCAGCACTCGTGCTCACCCCAAGTACTAGCATACTCTCACCTTTCCTAGCCTTAGCCTACATGTTGGGGGTAACCAATGGTGAACAACTGGACTTGATCGAAACCTAACTATAAGCAGCCCGAATCAAGTGAACCAATTGAGCCAGCCCATTAACCATAGGAATTTCCTGTGCTAATTTACACCCATATTTGATATTTGTAGATGAATTTTCCAGATCAAAATAGGTAAACAATCTCAGTGTGAACTCACCAACACACCTATAATAAGGAAACCTTGCCCCACTTCTAGTTCCGATAAGGAACTAAACTAGAGTTTAGCACTACGAGAAATCTGAAGTTTCACACAACATACAATACCAAACAAAACCTGACATGAACAATTTCTGAAACTCTCACCAGAATTCAACAGATATCTTCACCAATTTCACAAACCCACCAATGAATATTCCTTATTTTTTCACTTGATTCTCTCTCTCCAATATACAAATATGCAATAAACAACTCCTACCTAAACAATCCAGTATCTTGTTCTTCGTCGTTACTATCTTCTTCACTGTCTAACTCTAATCTGTCAAACCCACAAATTTGTAGTATTAATTCTTCTAGTTGAGCTGAAAAAATGGCAGCAAAGTTGGGATCTTTTAGGTACAGTTTTGCAGAGAGGAGAGAAAGGGAAAGATTAATGCCATCAAAAGGGTCATCATATCTGGGTTTTCCCCTTTTAGAGGAACAAAATGAAGAGCAGAGAAATTGCTGCTCTTTTCGAAAAATACGTGACAAATTTGCTAATGGGTCAAATGGGTTTCGAGAATTTATAATAAAGGCGGTTCAAATGGGGAAATCTGATCCCAGGAAGGTTGTTTTCTCTGCCAAAATGGGTTTTGCCTTGACCTTATTGTGTTTCCTGATTTTTTTGAAGGAGCCCTTTGCAGATCTTGGGCGTTATTCTGTTTGGGCTATTCTCACTGTGGTTGTTGTCTTTGAGTTCAGCATAGGTATCAACTGAACTGTTTTTGGTTATTCTTTTTGATTGTTATATTGGGTTTCCATTTCTGGGTTTTGCTATAGTTTGCCTGTTTATTTACTTCATATATATTTAGTCACCAAAATATATGGATAATGGTGGATTAAATGTGTGAGCCTTGTTAGAGGCAGTGGGATATTGGTAATGTCACTATGTATGAACTATGATATCTGCAAAAGACCAGCCTTCCAAAGTTTTAAACTGATTGCATTTGGAGGCATATTATGTGCTGTTGTTGAATGACTTGAACTTGTTCATAGTTAGTTACAATAACCTAGTTATGGAACTGACATTTGTTCGGTTAGTCATTGCCAGTTAAGACATGGTTCATATTTGTTGTTGCTACATTTATTTGGATGCAGGGCATCATACAGCTCAAATATCTCAAGATTCTTTGCATATTCAAGTTGTTCATATTTGGGGGGACTAGGGATTCAGGGTTCCTTTTGTTTCCTTTCACCAATCGTGTCCTAACGTGATTATCGAGACACAAGAAGTTATAATGAGTTGTCTTTTGTTTCTGACAATTTGCAAGAATATGGCAGGTCTATGCTTGAACCTTCCTTAAATGCCATACAAGGTGTGCTTCAAGAGTTCTCGGGGAGAAAAAGTGAAAGACTGAAAGGATTCCTTGGCTCCAAACACGAACATTTACAAAATATAGACTCTAGACGCATTATTTTCATAAATGCAGTTCGGTTGCCTATAATACGACATACTAAGTACTAACTTATAATTTACAGCTTATTACGCTGGCTGTCATATTTGCTGAGATGTGCGAAGCTCTGCAAGCCCGCATATATCTCAGTCTCCAAATCACCAAATCCACATAAGGTGCAGGAAGCAACAAAACACCTTGGACTCACTAAACATATCACCAATTTTAGACCTTCATAAATTCATGGGCTTGATGTTTGGTTGCTAACGAGATGCTTTCTGAAGGATTTTGTGTCAATGAGTGTTCAATTCTAATGTTTTAGCCTGGATCCTGGTGCCCAACTTAAAAGATATCATTATATTGTAGAACAGCCTAGAACTTGATCCCGTATCTACAGAAAGAAAAAGGTGTTTACTGCTGATGTTCATTTTAGCCTTTGTGAAGGATTTTGAGCTTATTGATCTGAGTTCCAAGGTGGAAAGGATCTCATTTTGTTGGGAACTTTAGCTTCTATAAGCCAATGGGAGTAAAGATACTTCACATTGCAAGCAAATCCTCTGACCTTAGAGACCGCTTCTGTCAGATAACTTGATGTTCCGTTTCATTATACTGCTACATGCAAATTAGCATGAATCTCTGTTTTTCTGAATTCCTGATGCATCAGATGCATTGATTAAAGCTGATAATTGTACATTCATGAGTGGCTGATTTCATCTTGCTTTTTGAGCTTTTGATTTTCACCATACCGATTATGTCTTAGCTAATTGTTTCATAGAATTCGTTGCGCGAAAAGGATATCTTGCTTGTTTATTTGTTCGTGTGTGCTGACATGTCTGTATTCTGCCTATTTGACGTGATTGTAGGAGCAACTCTTAGCAAAGGTTTCAACCGTGGGTTAGGGACATTATCTGTTGGTGGACTTGCTCTGGGCATGGCAATGTTGTCTACTTTGGCTGGAGAGTTTGAAGAACTTGTGGTTATCATTAGTGTTTTTGTCATAGGTATAATACAGTGAACGCTCAATCTTTCCCATTTCTCTCGGTTCCATTTATCCTTGTCCTTTTATGTTTTGAAGCTGAGCGTTATCCTTTTCTTGTGCTGCTCAATGCTAGGATTTATCGCCACTTATTTGAAACTTTATCCTACGTTGAAGGCTTATGAGTATGGGTTCAGAGTGTTTCTGTTGACATATTGCTTCATCATGGTCTCTGGGTATAGAACAAGGGAGTTTGTCAATACAGCTGTTACTAGGTTTCTGCTTATTGCGCTGGGTGCTGCTGTTGCATTGGTGGTAAATACATGCATTTACCCAATTTGGGCAGGGGAGGATCTGCACAACATGGTGGTGAAGAATTTTATGAATGTTGCTAATTCTTTGGAAGGTAGGTTATCTTTCATTTCTATCGTATTTCTGTACTGCATGGCCCATCTAGAATATTGGTGGAAAGTAGTTGACTATAAATATCTGTTTCTTTTTGTCTTCCATCTTCAAATTTATCATCCAAAGCTGGACTATAGGTTGTGTCAATGGGTACCTGAGCTGTATCGAATATCATAGAATCTCTTCAAAAATACTTACTTTTCAAGCTTCTGATGACCCGCTCTATAGTGGCTACAGATCAGCAATAGACTCAGCAAGCCAAGAAGATGCTTTGGTAATTCACCCCTTGATTTTCAAAATATCTACTAGTAACTCCTGTTATTCAAGTGGCTGAAAACTCTTTGTTGTTTGATGAGCATATAGGTAGGTTTTGCTATCTGGGAGCCACCACATGGTCCTTACAAAATGCTTGCATATCCATGGAAAAGCTATACGAAAGTTGGTGGTGCCTTGAGACATTGTGCATTCATGGTCATGGCTTTGCATGGTTGTATACTGTCAGAGATTCAGGTGCTTATGCTTAGCCATTTGCCGTCTTGTTACTATTTTCTTAGAATTTCAGTGTTTATTGTTGAAAACTTCAAATTCAACATTCAAGTTTGTCATGTGAATTCTAATAGACAGTGTTTTTATTTTTTATTTCTTTATTTAAATTGGCATCCTTTTACAAGCTAGCTGAAAGAGTCATTGTTAGGGGAACTTGTTAGCTTTGTGCCTAAGTGAAGTGTCCCATTAAGCTGTCTTATGCTTCTTATTTGTGGGACTATCCAGCAACTATGTCTCTAATTTTGCAGAAAGAAAAGTAGCTCATATGCAGAAGTAGGTTACTTGCATCTTACCTGCTTCCTCCACTCTCTTCCCTATACATTTTTGTAGGCAAGAGTTCCGTGAGAGACACTAGGGTAGGGTTTAGCCATAGGTACTGTTTGGTGTTACCTGCGGTGCTTCTTGTTCAATTATTAAATGAAGCCCTTTTGTTCACATGTTGCAGCAAGTATTTAGAGGCTACCCCTTTCCAAATGTCTTATGATTCCACCTTCCTCTTTCCTAGGTATGTAGTTGACATATTTGCGTTCGTTGTAGACAATGCTGGGCCATTTCAGTGCAGAAAATTCATAGATGAGCTGCATCTTGGAAGCTAGTCGGCCAACAGTATCATTCAGCCCCAGTCACTTTCGATGTCATTTCCCGGCTTTGTCACCTTGAATATTGCTTATGTATAGTTGGACTTGACATAGAGCGGTGTCACTAGCTTTTAAGAATCTTCTTTGTTTGTAAAGAAGCAGATGAACTGAATGAAAATCAAATGCCTCTTAGTGAAGTCACCCCCTTATATCCACTTGGTGGTGAAAAGCCCTTCATCCTTTAGACGGTGGCTTAGCATTTAACCTTGGAGGGGGGGGGGGGGGAGGGGGTGTGGAAGTGTTTAGTCTTGGGTGGTGGCCAATACTGAAACCCAAGTCATACGATACTCTTCTTGCCATTGTCTAAATTGCAATTAGGCTGTCCTTACAGGCCTACACTCACTTTGGCTAAAACTTAAATTTTGCCAGCCAAGCCACAGATCATCTGTGAACCCAAAGAGAGGGAGGGGTTAAGTCTCTGATTTGCTGATCTTCAGTGGCTGTGGCAGTATCATGTCCTGCCAAAGAGGACAGAAGAGGTTCTGAGGGTAAGGGTGTTAGCAAAAGTAGCTGTTAAGATGGAAGGTGCGGGACTTCATTCAAGGAGTCAGAGCTACTAAAAAGTTTGGATGAAGTGCATGAAAGTTTGGATTTATCCATAGCTTATGTGCTCTGTTGTTTAGAGGTTATGATGGTTTGCTTTGGACTGTACCTTGGAGTTCTATGATCTTTTACAACTAAATTTTAAACTAAGGATCTGCTCATTGCATTAAGGAAGGCATAGCAATACCCCTGTGGAATCAGATCTCTATATTTATTTCCAGTGCTAAATGCTAATCTATGTAATTCACCTATTCCTTTTCGTTCCTGTTTTTTTCTTCTTGAAACAACAGATTAATACACACCTATATAAAGCAAACGTACAAGTTTCAAAAGTAGTTTTACTGAGCAGAGTAGCAGACAGCCCCAGCCACCGACCCCCCAAACGACAAAAAGAAATAAACTTGCACATATGGCTCTTACTAAAATTTTGAGCCGTTTGAATTTGATGATTTGATTCATGTCGTGGAAAGTTTAGGATTATGCATTTTGCCAAAACATGAACATTACATCTAATGAAGCTCCATCCATTTGCTTGTACCTCTTACAACTATTTTCATTGTTTCCCGTATTGGTTCCCCAAACCCCTTTCTTCTGTTCCCCTCTGCAACTATTGCTTTCTTATGTTTTGTTGGCCTTTACTTTTCACTTATTAGTCACCAGCTGAAAGAAGACGGGTCTTCCGTGCTGAGCTTCAAAGGGTAGGAAATGAAAGTGCCAAAGTGTTGCGTGAGCTTGGAAACAAACTGAAAAGAATGGAAAAGTTAGGGCGACAAGAAGATTTACTTTACGAAGTAGACGAGGCAGCAGAACAATTGGAAAGGAAGATTGACCAAAAATCTTATCTTCTTGTAAATTCAGAGAGTTGGGAAATTGGAAATCCCGAAAAGGATCCTGGACACAACCACGATCGTCTAATGATGGATCATGAAAATTCAATGCCAGAACTGAAGTCACTCAGTGATCTTGGACCACTACCAAATTTTAAAAGCTTTGATGTCAGAAACAATACTGAGGCCAACTCCTCCCTGCCTGAAACTCCTCCCTTAGAAAGCATATATAAGAAGCAGGTATCTTTGCCTGGTCCACTGCCATCCGTTGCTGGTAAGGAGCCAAAAGAAGATGAGTCAAAGACTTACGAGAGTGCAAGCGTACTATCTTTAGCGACATTTGCTTCTCTTCTGATCGAATTCGTGGCAAGGCTTCAAAATCTTGTTGAAGCATTCAAAGAGCTAAGTGAGAAAGCAAATTTTAAGGAACCTATACAACAAGCTTCAGAACTATAACTATCAAAAATATATATCAAGCTGCAGAAGTAATTTTCCGGGTATTTAAGGTACAGACAGAGATGTTTGAGGTTCTATTCTAACCAGAAGCATCTTTCCGAGTTCATGCTGGTCAGCGTCTCTGATCAGAATAGGATTGACAGTTGAAGTTTTCGCAGACTTGTAAGTGGATCACAGTTTTACCTTATAAATTGAAGCAAGCAAACTTGTTGACTGTAATTGAGGGCATCTTTTGCTAGTCAGAACAACACTTACAATTTTGCAAGTTGTATATATACACGGCGATTTGTGTTATTGGATCTAGCAACAATACTCTCAGCATGGAAGTAGCCTAATCTTTCTTGTTAGCAAAAAAGAAATGATGGAAAAAGATCAGCATATGTCCAGAGTCTTTTTGAATGATGCCCATCTGATCCAAGCCAAAACCACAAATAGGAATCACAAGGTGAAGATCAGGCTTGACTTTGGGGGATCAAACCAAGTGGCTGATATTCTTGCGAACGGAGCTGCAGGGAACTCTGGTACCTCTGATTTGCTAGCTGATGGTAGGGAGACTCTATACCCATTTCCCATGGCATTGTAACAGAGTAATGTTATTAAATGTATATTAATCATATTATATCCACAAATCTTTCTTGTATTAGAAGGATAAACTACAAACATGTACACGCAAAATTCTTCATAATGATATTATTTTGGAGGTTAAATACGGCGTGGGGGATTTTATTTGCTTAAATTTTATCCAGCTACACATGAATCACCTAGGGAAATTTAAAGCAACACAAGTTCCTCAACCCCTTTTTGAGATTGAGGAGTGAAATTCGTATTACATGAGTAAAAACTATGGATGAACAATAGCCTTGAAATGAATGATCCCTAGTATTAAGAATTCGACAAATAGTTTTAATGGCAATCGACCTCTAAGATTTATATAGGGTTTGATAACTCGTTTCAACAACTCTTAGAATTTAAGGAAATTCTACCTGGTATCCTTAAATTTGAGGGGTTTTACAAAAATGCATACGCTTTTAAATGTTTTTGACATGGTATTAGTTATCAGGGAACTAAGAGCAACCAATAAGTTTTGATACCTCTCAAGTAGTTCATTTTGTCACGTGGTACCCATCAAGTTAGATACACCAATTTACGAGAGTGTCCTATCGAAAACTTAGAAAAAAAAAAGAAGAAAGAACGTAGTGACTTAGTAGTTTCACCCCTCTCAACATATAGTGGTGGTTTTTATCATAATCACATTATTTGAACCCTATGATGCAATGTTTTTTTTCTTTTTTCTTTGTTGCTACAAAATGTTTACTAAAGTCTAGTTTCCTATGAAACACTTCACTCACCATAATAAATATGAACAAAAATACTGTATGCTTTCTTTTTGGTTAAGAGTTGAAGAAAAATATGTTTTAAACACTCAAAAAGTATAGATTTGGCACACCATTTGGTAATGCATTAATGTGTTCCTGATTTCTTATTACTTTTGAGTAGAGCGATTTAGGGTAAGATAACTCATTATGCTCGATGTTGAAAAAGGGCAAACATGAACATAAAATTACGGTGAATTTATAAAAGATTTAACCCTTTAGCCCTACTCGAATCCACTTGCCACCCCGAGGACCACACTCAACCCGAGGACCAGACTTTTGGATGAAAAATCATGCATAGTCCGTCCAACGTCCCATCCAAGCTCACTTTTGAACCGCTCTACTTTTAAGGGTTCGAGGCCCATAATATGTTATTTTTTAAAAAAATAAATGATAAACATCTGCCCTTTGGGCGAAAAAAAAAACACATCTGATACCCTCTCTAGTCTCTACTCTCCATTAATTTTGAAATCTTCGTTACCTTTGCCTATGCTTGGTTTTGGCTTTGTTCACCATCGCTGTATTTTATGTTCCCCTTTTTGCCATTTCCAAAGATCTCTCTAAATTTATGCATTTTCTCTCAAAACTAAAAATCTCTCTCTACCCTCTCACCATTTAGATCGACCGACCTCGACGGTGAGCTCCCACTTGCCTCTGGTACGCCCTTTCTCTCTCCTCTTCTTCCTTTTCTCTTTTTGTGTGTAAACTGCAACCCCAGTTAGAAACTTGAATCTACAATTATAATTTCTAGGGATTTATATGATTCTTGATGCGTTATCTAGATCTCGTTCCCATTTGTTTTTGAGGGAATCTCGTTCCCATTTACGATTTACCCAATGTATGATTCTTCAAATCTGTAATGAAAAATCTTCTCATTGTTTTGCATATCACTTCAGATCTAACCTCAAATATGAACTTTTAGGTTTTAAATTTATATAAATATGATGCTTTAATCATTTATCTTTTTGCTTATCTGGGTTTTGAATGAAATTTACTGATAGGGGTTTTACTTTATATTTTTGTTCAGTTAATTGTGAATTGGTGAGGCACCACAATGGCTATGGTAGATGAGCCACTATACCCAATTGCTGTTTTAATTGATGAGCTGAAAAATGAGGATATTCAGCTTCGTTTGAATTCGATTCGTCGCTTGTCCACTATTGCTCGAGCCTTGGGCGAGGAGCGTACCCGAAAGGAGTTGATTCCGTTTTTGAGTGAGAATAATGATGATGATGACGAGGTGCTTCTCGCTATGGCCGAAGAGTTGGGTGTTTTTATACCCTATGTGGGAGGTGTTGAGCACGCTAATGTGTTGATTCCGCCTTTGGAAACCTTGTGCAGCGTTGAAGAGACTTGTGTAAGGGAGAAAGCAGTGGAGTCACTTTGTAGAGTTGGTTCCCAGATGAGGGAATCAGATTTGGTCGAGTCGTTTATTCCTGTGACCAAGGTTAGTGTACATATGTTGTTGCTTGTGATGCTTGTAGAGAATAACATCTAAGTTGAAAGATAATGTCTTATGGATTGTATAATCTGTGTTACTCGGAATATGGGGACAACCGAAGAAGAATTTGGTACATGTTACACCTAATTGGAACATTTCTTTCACCGTAGTTTTATTATATAGTACCATAATCAAATGGAAGATGAAGACTATTAGCAGAAAGTAGTATTTAAAGCTTTTGCATGTTCTAAACTTGGTTCCTGAAAAGATTTGCTGATTGTGGCCTTGAGGGAAGTGTAATGTTTAACAAACTCTAAATACTTGATTGCTGTCAGCTTCCTCCCCCCCCCCCCCCCCCAATTAATGGGAAGTAGAAATTTTTGTTTTGCTAGCCTACATAGTTGCTACAGAGCTTGTAAACTCATAAAAAAACTTGTCCAATTTACCTTTGGGGATAGGTTATTGATATGTAGTTGTAGTCAACAATTGAGGCTTTATTCCCCATAGCATTTGGTATAAGAAAAATAAAGGAGCTAATATATTGTTTCGTTGTCCTTTGCCTTATCTTCAGCAAGATCATTGGTTTGCTCTGCCTACCATTTTTGGTTATTACCTTATTGGCATTACTCACTTGATAACTTGCCTATATTTGGCAACTAGCTGAACTTAAATTTTGAGAGTAGAGAAACAAAGTTCATGTTTTGCTGGTTAGTTTCTATGGAGAGATAACCCTAATTGGGTAGCTCAATTGGTAATAACTTTCAGATCTATTCCAGAGATCCCTAGTTCGAACCCCCTTAGGAACACTTTTATGACTGCTAACTTCAGGCCCGTGGGATTAGTCAGACAAAGCCAGGATACACACAATATCGAAAGGGTTATCTGGAAGAGATGTCTTTGCTTGTCTTTGTAAAATAGTTGGTTTGGGTTCTTGTGGGACTGGCGACCATCGTACAAAGAGAAGTAAGTGTCAAATGGATGGGAACCGGGAGGGTTAAAACTTTCAGTGTAGATTATTGTCGTCATTTTCATGGGATGTCCTTAGCACTTCGAAAACTATGTTTAAGATAGGATAACTAGGTCGTTATGCAGACTAGTTATGAGGTGCTCAACGCTATAATAGTTCCATTATCTGCACAGCGCCTGTTATGTTTCTACAAAAACTTGTGTGGACTTAGTCCACGATGGACCAATACTTGGAGTCACCCCCTGCTTTACCTTGAGCCACCCCCCTCTAAAAGTGGAGCCACCCCTACTTCACCTAGAGCCACTCCTCAAATTTATATTTGGCATCACCCCTACTCGACCTGGAGCCACCCCCTACATTACCTGGAGCCACCCCTTACTTCACCTGGAGCCACCCCTCAAAATTACTTCACCTGGAGCCACCCCTCAAAATTACTTCACCCGGAGCCACCCCCTACTTCACCTGGAGCCACCCTTAAAATTACTTGGTCCACGGTGGACTAAGTCCACACAAGACATGCTGTTATGTTTCTGATTCCTTCTATTTTTAGCTTATAGAGCATTTGCACAAAAGTCAATCACAAGGATTTTATGTCTACAGGGGTTGAAATAAATAACTTTTATTAGCTTTAATTTAGTTATACTTGTATGTATCCATGATAATTGTACTTCCTGCTTAGCACATGAGTTGGAGCTTTTCTGACTGACTTTTGCTTGGGTGACTACTACAATTTGTTTACCTTTTGTGTATTCTGATTTGCTGAATAAAGTATTTATCATATTGGTCACAATCATTCTGGATTTTTAGAGATTGGCTGCTGGTGAGTGGTTTACTGCTCGTGTTTCTTCATGCGGATTGTTCCATATTGCTTACCAAAGTGCTCCTGAAAGTGTGAAAGCTGAGCTACGTACAATATACTGCCAGCTGTGTCAAGATGATATGCCTATGGTGAGAAGGTCTGCAGCAAGCAATCTTGGAAAATTTGCTGCCACTGTTGAAGCTGCCTATTTAAAATCTGACATCATGTCAATGTTTGAGGATCTGAGACAAGATGGTATGCCTTACTCCTTCTGACAATTGTTCAAGTATTTTTAATCTATGATGAATCAGTAGGAAACTTTGGAAAAGGTGTCTTCTTTAAGATGCTCCCACTGTCTTTTTTTAATTTTTTTTTTTTTTGCATGTTCTCACTTTTCCATTTCATTGTTGAAGTTTGACTTGTTATTTCTACTCTGTGTCAATGGGTGTGTGCATGAGGGATAGTTATTTCTAGGGCTGGCAAAAGCTGACACGACACGATAACACGACACGAACCGGACACGAAAGTAGTGGGTTAGTGTCAAGGGTTTCCGACACGTTTAATTAAATGGGTCGAACACGGCTGACACGCTTAACTAAATGGGTTAGGTTCAGGTTGATATTTCAAACACGGAACTGACACGCTTTAACACGATTAAACTAATATTACTTAGAAACTGAAGTGAAAATATACAATTTACGTTACTTTATATGTATTTACCATAAAAGTTCATATGGATCCGTTTGGAAATGTCTTCTAGCAGTAACTATTTATTTATTCAAGTGGTTTTTTGTAATTTATGAAAGAAAAAATTAGTTAAATTGGTCAAACAGGTCGACACGACGGTGACACGATTATTAAACGGGTTGGGTTAGTGTTGAAAATTTCGACACGATTATTAAACGGGTTGGGTTAGAGTTGAGAGATTTCTGACACGTTTATTCTCGACACGAACACGAACATGACACGACACGGCCATTTTGCCACCCCTAGTTATTTCACTGTATGCTATTTACATCCGCTTATCTTTGGTTCAGATCAAGACTCTGTTCGCCTATTGGCCGTTGAGGGTTGTGCAGCCCTTGGGAAGCTTTTGGAGCCACAAGATTGTATTGCGCATATTCTTCCTGTAATAGTGACTTTCTCTCAGGTATTTTATCAATGACTCTTCGTTTACTTGTGCCAAGTCTTTACTTCACGAGCTTTAACTTGTAATCTGTTGGTGAGCTTCTTGTTGAAGGTTTTTACTAGGTTCTCCATTGCCTAAGTCAAATTTTCTGCTTTTGAATGTCTCAAAATTTTGTTGTTTTCTACTTAGGATTGTGTAATATTTTATGAATAATCCAACCAAATCACTAGTTTGAGGATTCATGCTGTCTTTTGGGTTAATGTAGTTTCTTTAACTCTGCAAACATCTAAGATACTACAATACAAGAGGCTCTTGCATTTTCTATTTTCAAGATTTGGCAATTTCTTTTTGGAGGGTGGTATTTCGTTTTTGGTTAAACTGTTATTATTTCAGATTTTCTAGAAATGCATTTTTTCTAACTTGATTACTTGAATATCGGTCCTTGTTTTGTTGTTTGCTTGGCGGATGGATGTATTTCATTTTTCAACATCAAGCTGTCAAGTACTTGAGGTTTCTCAG
Source organism: Tetragonia tetragonoides (assembly GCA_038025085.1). Classification (NCBI taxonomy): domain Eukaryota; kingdom Viridiplantae; phylum Streptophyta; class Magnoliopsida; order Caryophyllales; family Aizoaceae; genus Tetragonia; species Tetragonia tetragonoides. The sequence goes on from CM076139.1 coordinate 14,650,205, forward strand.
CATAACCTTTTAGAGTTTTCGGCTATGATTTCACTCATGTGTACTATCTAGTTAAGGAGCTATGAGCCTATGATACAGTAAGGTCAATAGGTCTTTCTTTCTTTTAGCTTGGATGTATAACATAACTTTGTATATCCTGAAGCACCAATCTGCTGTCTTAGGGTTTGGTGATTCAAGAAATATCACTAAAACTGACATAATGATGCGAAACTAAAGTTAGCGTGATGTATCAAACAAAGCATGAGGAATATTTGGGTCTATTTAATCATGCTATATTCATACCCCAAAAAAAAAAAACCTTTTTTGCAATTTAAAAGTTTTTGTGGGTCTTTCGGAAACAGTCTCTCTACTAGGCGACTAGTTAGGGGTAAGGCTGCGTATATGTGGACCTCCCCAGACTCTGCCCTAGGCGGGTATATATACTGGGTTGTTGTGGTAGTAGTAGTAGTTGTTGTTAAACTGTTTTTGTTTATTGAATTTTATCTGCTTTCTGTTGTCTGGTCACTAATTTAACTTACATGAAAGAATACAAGAGCCAATGAGGCAGATGTTAACATCCTTGTGACTTAGTCTATATCTTGATCTATTTGATTTGGTTGCTGCGGTCTCCAGAGAATTGTAGAGATTGAGTTTTATTGTAATTTTATGATTTCTTTTGGGGTAGCCTATGTTTATGTGAGTGCAAAATTATGGTCTACTATATATTTATGCCTTCTATGAGATCTAACTCTTCTTTCCCCATTTGTCTTTTATCAGGATAAGTCTTGGCGTGTACGTTATATGGTTGCAAATCAACTTTATGAGTTATGTGAAGCAGTTGGTCCTGAACCTACAAGGTAGTTGATACTCATTGACTACTCTTGTGTGCTGGGATATTCTTTTAAACATTGCTACCTTGTCTAGCATTTGTTTGACTCTTGTGAAGATTATGCGTATGGTTAAAGCTTTAGTGTCTTCATCGTTGTTTAAGAAATCTCTATTGCGCTCTTTTCTCTCTTTTCTGGATTTGCAGTGGCTGAAGTGTGCTTTTGATGTCCTTGATTTACTGTTTTGTATCTTACTTGGTGGTTAATTGATTTTTTAGGTCGGATTTGGTTCCTGCGTATGTTCGGTTACTACGTGATAATGAAGCTGAAGTACGTATAGCAGCTGCAGGGAAAGTGACAAAGTTCTGTCATATCCTGAATCCTGAACTCGCAATACAGCATATCCTTCCCTGTGTCAAGGTATATAGAGAGCTTCTGCATCCTCCTTTATCTTCTTGTTTCACTTATCGATAACCCAAGCTTCTCTCTTTCACAGGAGTTATCATCAGATTCTTCTCAGCATGTTCGTTCCGCTCTGGCTTCAGTTATAATGGGAATGGCACCTATTCTGGGAAAGGTGACTATTTCTTTTCTAACGTTCTCTGTTAACACAAATATATGTATTGACATGTAGTTGCTGTCAGTCAAGTCACTATTCGACTTTCATGGTACGCAAGTGGTATCAACATACCCACACACATGTGAATCACTTTCCATGTACAGATATGGGTGTTTTTTTGTCTTTCTGGAGACCCTTTGGTTTTTAGATTCTCTTTGACTTGTCAATTCTAACCACTATATAGTTCTTTGATGTTCCATATTGAATAGCTTTATGCTGTAATGTATGCACTTGCACTCCTCTGCACATTGTTTTTTGTTTCCCACCTAATGCTTTTACCATCTGCTCTATTTCACTAGTTGACCCAGGTTGCCAATTGACAGTGGATGGCAATTGTAAATGCTGACTAACACACTGTCAGGCTGTCAGCTAATAATTGATGAACTCTTGAGAGAATAGAGAATTAATTAAGGAAAAGGAAGAAAAATATCCTGATTAGTGAGAATTACCACATGCTGCTGTGCTGGCTATAGTTTCTGGCTTCCATAACTTTCACCCCTTTATCTCATCATCTCCTCTCTTTTCTTCTCTCTCTCTACTGCTGCTGTCTGCCTTGCTGAAAAGTGAAAAGAGCTGAGCATGCTCTAGTGTATGATATCTGGCCTTCTCTGGTGGATGCCTCAATTATTCTCAAATGGTTGATGGGGTTGAGAGTGGGGACTGTTAAGTTCAGGACCTATGTCGTTCTATTATGTTATCTTTTGTACTCTGGAGTATCATTAAATACCGGCCATTATATTTTGATGCAAAGAATGTCGGAGTAGAGTGTATAACATACATCTTACATGTGCACACTTAGCATCTACTTCAAGGCAGGCTATTCATTTTCTAACCTAGGGCTATGTTGAAATTTCTCAATATTACTATATGTCTATTCAGGCTTGGTTTAAGGCCAATTATAACAGTAACCCTTTTGAACACACCTTCAGTTGCTTGCTAGAACGTTTTTTATGGTTGCTTTTCATCTCATATGAGAGTTGCGTACTACAGGTTGTTTTTCACTTGCTTCATGCTTGGTTACTATTTTTCATTAAACATTTACCCTGTAGTCACAAGTCTTGTGTTCTCTAGAGTATTCAGTTTGTTTTCCTTCAGCTGATGAGATACTGTTGTACTAGGATATTCACTCTCTTTTTTAAGTTCAAACTACTTCAAATTATGATTTCTAAGTTCTGTTCACTAAAATAAAAATTGTTCTATTGGATTGCTTAGAGGTATGGATTCGTAAATTCTGACCTCTTCAGAGGGATATGCTTTGGTTTTTGTTGCTTCTAAGTTGTGTGCTATTCACTTGATCTCCCTTCGATTTTGTTGTTGAGTGTCCCACATAATTGTTATTTTCATTTTTCTGATAGACTCAACCTTTGTGTGTTATTTGTAGGATGCTACAATTGAGCAGCTGCTGCCAATATTTCTTTCTCTTCTGAAAGATGAATTTCCTGATGTTCGATTGAATATAATCAGCAAGCTTGATCAAGTGAATCAGGTTTGTCAACAAATCCTGCTTGTCTGTGGCTCTGCGCTGTATGTATACTTGATAACATTTTGTGTAGGGTCTCATGGGGTTGGATGAGAGATGAAATGGTTTGGAATCTAAGGAAATTACAAAGGTCCATGTATAGTTAATATAGTGAACTTCTCTAAGCTTTTGTTCCATCCCACTGTCCCACCGTAAAGAAAGGCTCTCGTAATAGTTCAATGAATTCAGGATTTTTTACTGGCCTTGTTGTACTCTCTTCTTACAAGTGAAGCAGCTATTTCTACCTCAGACCCTGCCCCCAGTGGGATCCACACTGGGTTGTTGTTGTTGTTGTTGTTGTTGTTGTTGTTGTTGTTGTTGTTGCAATTTCTACCATTTATGTTGTCACTGAAGCTAATAGACCAAAACGCACTAGCATCGTTGTTTAATGAGAATCCATAATAAGTCAATAACTGTTTTTCCCCGTTCGCCTAGTGGCATCTTCTATTAAAGATTATGAATCCTTTAGATTTGGTTCTTGCTCAGAATGCTTTGCATTTTTTCTGTGTAAATTCCTGACTGACTTAGTTTACTATTCTTAATAATGCAGGTTATTGGAATAGATTTGTTGTCACAGTCATTACTTCCTGCCATTGTTGAGCTTGCTGAGGATAGACACTGGAGAGTTCGACTGGCCATTATTGAATACATACCCTTATTAGCTAGTCAACTGGGTGTTGGGTTTTTTGACGATAAACTTGGTGCCCTCTGCATGCAGTGGTTGAATGACAAGGTTTGTCGATTCTAGCACATTAGTTTATTATGAAGTTTGGAGCTTTGCTATACCTTGGACATTGGCTAATTTCTCTCTCTTATGTTTGATGTCATCGACATTTAGTTGTAATCTTTGCTTTTTATATCAAGATTCCTAAATATTTTGTGTATGAACTTCAGGTTTTCTCAATTCGAGATGCTGCAGCTAATAATGTAAAGCGCCTTGCTGAAGAGTTTGGCCCAGATTGGGCAATGGAGCACATAATCCCACAGGTACACTTTTCTTTTCTTATTTTAGTTGACAGGGATCCGACAGCTACTCTTGAAGATGTCTGATGTACAAGGTGTTTCGTAAAATATAATTATTGAATCGAAATACTGTAGGCGGGAAAGGACTAAGGAGGGCTCCTAGCCCAGCCTACAGATGGGCCGTACTAGACTACTAGGGTACTGCCACTTGATTAAGGTCTTAGGGAACTGGGAGGGGTTCCCTCAAACTAAATAGGAGACCATGTTTCCTTAATAAAACAAAAGAATGCCATGTGAAATGAATTCAATGCATGAATGGTCTTTGTGCTTCAGCCCCTATATGTTTTTGTCATCTTACCAAATCACATGATCCCGATCTTTCAACAGGTGCTGGACATGGCTACTAACCCACACTATCTGTATCGTATGACCATCATACATTCAATTTCGCTGCTTGCCCCTGTTATGGGTGCAGAAATCACGTGTGCCAAGCTACTACCGGTGGTTGTTAATGCATCAAAAGACAGGTACCTTGCTTTGCTCTTCTACTGTTTATGATTTGTAGCATTGTAGGGTTAGATTGCTAATTTGAGTTTTAAATACTGCAGGGTCCCAAACATAAAGTTTAATGTCGCAAAGGTGTTGCAGTCACTCATTCCTATAGTTGACCAATCAGTAAGTAATTTGGCTATTTCTGTTAGAACTCGAAAAGGGTGATAGAGTCTGGTGCTATATGTCTATTATGGTTCTGTTATATGTTGGCTGCGTAGGGTACTCCCCCCCCCCCCCCATCCCTCTTTCTAGGAAAAAAATATTCCTTGTCTGAAATTGAACTTGTCAATTAAAATATGCAAGGAGGAGGTACATCAAATTGTACATTCTCACTTCTATTGCTGTTGTCCTTTTTTTTTTTTTTGCTTTGCAAATATTCATACATTTACAGTTATTGGTATGAGAATCCTATCTAAAACGCTCTCTCCACCCTCTGGTCAGTATAATCTTTTGGTTTGAGTTAAAAAGAATTCTGTCCATGTGATGTTCTGAATAATAGCTAATTTTTCTTTTATGCTATAATATTCATGTAACATCTTCCTATCCTTTTGCCAATGCCCCCCCCCCCCTTCCCTCTTTAAACATGAAGGCCAATACCATGCCGTAAGATGCGAGACAATGTTCAATGTTTTGGATATGAGTGTAATTTTGCATGTAAATTTAGATTGCTTGTTTGAACTACATGTTCCAACCCCAAAGGCGGGACAGAGGCATGCTAGGAATCTGTTTAATGTGGAAGATTGTAGGTTTTAGCTTTAAATTTCTTCTTTCTTTTGTTTGGGCTGTTGGGTGGGGAGCGGCACGGAATTGTGCTATAGAGACAACATAGAACATCTAATATCTACTCCCGTGCCTGAACTTCATCAATGTGTTTTTGCCCTTTGCGATGATTAGGTCATCCACCGCTGCCAATTGTGTCCAACATTTCCCTAAACATTCCCTCTCTGATTGTATGAGTGTCATTCTGTTGGTTTCTAGGTGGTTTTGGAGGCCATTTGATTTGATGTTGAAATGTAAAAGGTGATAAAGCTCTTACATTATCTTGATGTGGTTACTACAGGTTGTTGAAAAGACGATCAGGCCTTGTTTGGTTGAGCTCAGTGAAGACCCAGATGTTGATGTCAGGTTTTTTGCGACACAAGCACTGAAGTTGACAGATCAGGCTGCAATGTCTAGCTAGAGTTGTGTCCCATTCTTTTTTGGAATCCCAGGTGTGTAGTTAGATCTTTGTGTTATGACATAGCCATTCTTTACTTTTTTTTTTGGTCTCCTTCCTTCTGAACTCAGGAGGGAAACCTCCGCTGTAGAATGTGTCTAGCATTGTAACTTTGCTGATGAAGTTCAGTTCAGATGAACCAGTTTTGTTTCTCATATCTGTTACTTTCTCAAAGGAATAGACTACTACAGATTACTCTGCCATTGACAGGCTGAACTGTACTTCAATTTGCCATTTATGCATACAGTTTGATTGTACTAATTACGGGTAACTCGAGCGGCAGAATGAACTGGATAAACAGACCCTTGTTTAATTTAATGTGATCAGATCAGATTTGTATTACTCGTACAGTATTAGAAGATTAAAAGATGACTTTTAAGATGTTTATAGTATGTAGAAGGAATCCTCGTAACTGCAATTTTATCAGCCCATTTGGTAAGAGCATTTTTGTGGCTTGATTTGTCTACAAGTAAAGAAATTGGACAAAGCAAATGGCTGATATCAACAAAACAAAAACTTGTATAGGAGGTCTTATCGTAATTTTTAGTGAGACGAGGTTCACTTTTTAGTGGAACAATGGTCATTATTATTTATAATAAGTTAATCCTTACCTTTTTAAGTGATTCTTTCCTGTATCAACCAAACGATAATATATGGGTGGCATGAAACATTTTCTAGCTTGGGATATGACATGCATAAACCATTTAAGTGAAACATAATTGGAGGAATTAAGATATCCTACCACTTGTTTGTTTTCTTTTGTTTTTTCATCAACCACCACTTGTTTGTTGCGCTGAGCTTATCATTGCAATTTCAGCTGTAGGCACTAGACACTAGCCTGCTGCTTCCCTTGATGTTGATGCCTATTTATTTTATGATTTTACTCATCATTTTAGGTTTTGCCCTTAACTATTTTGTTTTCAAATTGGATAAATTTATAGTGATTGATACATCAGATAAACAACAAAATTAAATAAAATATTGAAAAATTTATGTTGAATAGATAGGACTATAGGGATATGAGGTCTTGGCCTAGTGGTTAATACTAAGATCCTACTAGATATATTAAGTCTCAAGTTTGATTCCCCACTTTATGTGTAAATTTATTGTACTAGACGTCTAGACTCTGTGCTTCCTTAGTCCCTTGGATCAAAGGAAAAAAAGAAGAAGAGTGATTCATGAAAATGTAAATTAAATCCTAAAAATATGTTGAAGAGTTGCTTAATGGAATTTATATAATATCAAAATTTTACTTTTTGAGTAAATCCTTTTCAACAACTAGAAAATTACTAGTTATTTGATTGCCATACTCATGAAAATAAACTCATTGACATCTCAGTTTACATTAATCATAAATTAGTCTTACTCTAACTATCTTGTAACCGGTATGAAGGTATAGCTACCAACCTATCGGCTTTTGGCATTGACAAACCAAACTTCTCAGTCATGTTAACTTCTTCAGGTTGCATACCATTAGGGAGCTCCCAGTTAAAACAATGCACCAATTGAGCCAGTACTAACTTAATGGTAACTAAACCCATTTGTATCCCTGGACACCCTCTTCGCCCCGCTCCGAATGGGATTAACTCAAAATTCCGACCTCGAACATCAATGTCTCTATCCATAAACCTCTCAGGGTGAACTTCCTCGACGTTTTCGGACCATACATTTGGGTCCCGACCCATGGCCCAAACATTGACAATGACCCGTGATTTTTTGGGTATCATGTACCCATTTATAACAACATCCTCCATAGACTCTCTTGGTACTAGCAATGGTGCCACTGGGTACAGTCTAAAAGTCTCCTTTACCACCATGTCTAAGTAGGATAACTTAGGCAAATCCGATTCGCTTACCATTCTCTCTCTTCCTACGATGTCATCGAGCTCGTCTTGTAGGAGTCTCATTACCCTTGGATGCTTTAGAAGTGCTGCAAGTGCCCATGTAATTGTAACGGAAGATGTGTCAATACCGCCCACGAATAAGTCGAACATGATGGCTTTGATGTTGTCTCGAGTGAAAGAGGAAAGGAACTCGTCATTTGGGTTGTTCATTAGCCCTAGCATTGCACCAACAATATCCCTGTGTTGCCTAAAATCTTCTTCTTTGAGATGATCCTCGATTATACTCTCAAATATTTCATCTGCCATCTTGCTTGCAGCCTTCATTCTTCGTGTTAGTCCCTGAAATGATCGAGAAAGTTTCAACAATTTCATTTGCATTTGTAAACTGTAAGCAGTGGCGGAGCCAGAGAAGTGGCAATGAGAGTGCAAAAATTAAAAAAACAAAAATTTAGGGTATAATTTACTTACAAAATAAAAATAAAAAAAAAATCTATTTTTTTTCCTATAAAAATTTTGATTTTTGGTAGGAGTGGGGGAGCAAGGGGTCTCCCTTGACACCCCCTACCTCCGCCACTGACAGTAAGTGTATGGTGACGTTTACTTGCTAGTAATTCAATATGAGGTTGATTACGTCATCCAAAGTAATCTTCTTTACCTGTGTTAAAGTTGACCAATGTAATCACCATTTTCATCAAGTAAATGAGCCCTAAGTAATCATTTCATATTCTATCTTAATCACGAAGTGCAATGAATCAATGTATAATCAACCTAACAGAATAAGAAATGAGCTTACACCACACCTGTAAATCCAGAGAAGCAAGATAAGGAACAAAATCAGCAAGATTAAAAGCACCAGCCAAAGCTACAGTCTCTTCAACAGCTGCTTTCAAATCAAATCTCTTTTCTTCCTTCTTACCCTTCCCAACGATCATCTTAAATGTAATCTCTTTTATGAGCTCCCCTACTCTCTCTCCTACGTCCACCGCCTCACCCGCCACCCCTGCCGCCTTCAACCACCGCACGGCTTTCTCAGTCTCTCTCCTCCTCAGCGCCGCAAACTCCTCCACCTTCGCGGGGTTAAGGAGTTGGAGGGTGCACATCTTCCTCGTTCGCCGCCAATAGTCTCCGTAGGGGGTGAATGCCATGCCTTTAGTCCCATAGGACAAGTAAACCGAGGCTTGGATTATGGGCCGGCTGGCGAAAACAGCATCATGTTCTTTAAGAATGAGTTGGGCTGCTTGTGGGGAGGAGACCACAATGGTGGGTACTTGGCCCAAACGTAGGGACATTATTGGACCGTGTTTTTGGGCTAGCTTTGCTAGGGCCCTGTGTGGGAGGTAGCCCAATAAGTGTATGTTTCCAATGACCGGGAGGGGCCGTGGCCCCGGGGGTAGTTTCGGGCCGGGCTTGGCTGGGTCACGGCCGCGGCTGCGGCCCTGGAGAAGTATCCATACGAATGGTAGGAGGAGAAGGAGAAGAATGGCAAGGGGGTTCATAATCAGTGGGGAAGTGAGAGTTTGACAAGCTAAATTTGAGAAAGAGGAGAGCAATGATAAGGGCTAAGGTAAGGGGGTCACAAAATCATAAATTGAGGGGAACTTGTAAGGATGGTTGTTATCAATGTGGGATCGTGCAGGTCTATTCCTTTTAAAATTAAAATCTTGGAATGAGTGATGCGTTGTTTTCACTCCAATGAGAAAGAGCTAGCGATACGTCGCCACTTGCCACACACTATATATAGTAACTATTTGGATATTATTATGAGTATTAAATGAGTAAGTGATGTTGGACGAGCAAAAAAAAAATGAGTAAGTGATGTTAGGTAACACAAAGTAAAAACCCTGTGCCAGGTAACAGCAAGTTAGTTCCCAAGCAGAGCTTCTCAAATTAAAGTATATGAATACGATTTGTTAACTTTCCAGGTGATTGAGACATGAAGTGATACATATAAGGCAATAGAATATTTGTATTGCATCAAAACGTGATACCATTCAACCCGATTCAAACAAAACTGAAATCGGAAGGAGATTTGATACCAATTATTGGATTATATTCTATTAAAACTGTAACCTTCATATCGAATTTATTTAGACTAAAACATAAGCAAAAGTGTACTTAAATTTAAAGGAAGTGGCTATTGATCGGGTTAACGATCCAGTTAGGCTAAATATGTCATATATCCTATTTTAATTCAATGTTTCTTTTTGTTTGTTCTATCAACATTCAAGACTCCCTTTTAGTATATCGAGCGGCCTCATAATAAGATCTGACAATGAGCCATGTCGCATACTCAATAGTCACTGACTGTAGTAGACGGTGGATAACCTAGACGTGAACCAAAAAAAAATAGCGTATTCGATAAGCTCAGTTCATGATTTGCTTTGATAATTGAAGCATATAACGAAATGAATTACTGCTTTGGTAACTCTGCTTTGCTAATTGTACGGTTTTCTAACGACTAGCCAATCAATAGATTTTCAAGGGTTTTATCAACAAATTTTTCCCTTTTATATTTGGTAAAGTATTTGGTCATTCCTAACATGGTTTTCCTGCTTTATTTTTTTAGACCCCAAATAACCAGATTGGTATTTTAAGTGAACCTATTTAGACATATTGGTCTATTAAAAATCACTTAAGACATTAGGGTATTAAAAAGTGAAATAAGTGACATATAAACCCTTTAAACCGAAATCTTACAATTTAAGTGAGAATCTTCTTATTTAATCTATTTTCTTAATTCTTAAAATTATCCCTTTTTTTATTCATTCCCCCATTTCTTATTTATTCCCGTTTTTATTTATTTTCTTTTTGCCCTTTTTCTTTTCATTTCGCATTATTTCTTCCATCGATTAGTTTTCGTGCCAAATATCCCAGTTCAGAGGCCATAATATCCTCCATATCCATTGAGTCATCACTTTCCGCATTATAGTCACCAGTCACCACCACCACCATTACCAATATCATCAGCTTTCTCTCCTTAATTCTCTAGCATCACCCCCCATCAGCTTGCTCTCCTTCGTTCTCTAGCATCACCCCCCATCATGTTTTCTTGGCTTTCTATTCTTTCTTTTTCTCTTACTGTGGACCTCATCATCATCATCATCTTTATCATCATAATCCTCTCTTGGGTCAAACTTGAAGTTCTCATCGAAGGAAGAAAGAAGGGGGAAATGGGAAAAAGAAAAGAAACAGGGCAAAAAGAAATAAAAAAGGGGGAATAAATAAGAAAATGGGGGAAATGAATAAACAAAGGGGATAATATTAAGAAAATAGATTAAATAAAAAGATTCTCACTTAAATTGTAAGATTTTGGTTTAAAGGGTTTATATGTCACTTATTTCACTTGTTAATACTCTAATGTCTTAAGTAATTTTTAATAGACCAATATGTTCAAATAGGTTCACTTAAAATACCAATCTGGTCATTTTGGGTTTTTTTAGGTTAACATTTCGAGCAATATACTTGAATACTTAATTGTCTTTTTTCTTTTGGGAGAGTAAATTTGATGTCAAACATTTAGGTTTAACCAATCCAAACTATCATTGAATTGCAGAAAATGATTCCACCTGCATAACATAATTGCACCAAAATCATCCAAATTATAGAAGTTGTTGCAATTATTGCACCAAATCAGCGCCATACGCACAATTCATTTGATATATGCTGTACATATTTGAGCGAACTTCCCTCCCTACAATTCATTTGTTTTTAGTTATCCGATTTGCCAAGACACATGGAAATATCAATAAATAGTTAGTGTGAGTGAATCGACACTCTTATTCTTTAAACAATGTCGTGAGTTCAAATCTTGTGAATGAAAAAACTATTTATTAAGAGCAATTTACCCCTTCGTAAGCCGACCAGGTACGAACATAATTAGCTTGGGCCACTTAGGTAAACATGTGATTAAACCAAAAAAAAAAAAAATAGACACAGAAATAAAAGTCTAATATTCTACTTCCCAATCTGATCTTAAAATAATCATCAACCACTCATAACTTACAAAATCTTGTATATATGGACTAGGCCTATGGTTGATCAAGGGACCAAATCTTTTTAAAAAATACCCTTCGATGTTCCTATAATATTTGCACCACGTCCTTGATCCACAGTGAACCAAGTCCAAACAAGACGGACTACTCAACTATGTACTAACTTGCAAGCGATAAGAAGGTATAGCCGACAACTTACTAGCTCTTGACATTGCCAACCCAAACTTCTCGGTCATATCCACATCTTTAGGTACTCCATTAGGAAGCTCCCAATTAAAACAATGTACTAATTGAGCCAACACCAACTTCACAGTAACAACGCCCAGTTGTATCCCTGGACACCCTCTTCGCCCTGCCCCAAATGGGATCAACTCAAAATCTTTTCCTCCAACATCAATATCTTTGTTCATAAATCTCTCAGGATAAAATTCCTCAGCATTTTTCGACCATGTATTAGGGTTTCTACTAATAGACCAAAAATTAACGATAACCCTTGAATTCTTAGGCACAATATATCCATTTATAACAACATCTTCCATAGATTCACGTGGTATCAGAAATGGTCCTGTAGGATACAATCTCATAGTCTCCTTAACCACCATGTCTAAGTAGGATAACTTCGGTAAATCGGATTCGTTCACCATTCTCTCTCTTCCAATGATGGCATCTAGCTCTTCTTGTAGGAGTCTCATTACTCTTGGTTGCTTAAAGAGTGCTGCAATTGCCCATGTAATTGTAAGGGACGATGATTCAATAGCACCAACAAATAGGTCTTGTATGAGGGCTTTGACATTGTCACGAGTGAAATTTATTTCGCCATTAGGCTTGTTCATTAGTGCAATCATATCACTAATAATGTCCATGTGGTCTTCAAAATCATCATCTTTGAGATGATCCTCAATTATGTTTTCAAGTATTTCATCTGCTTTGCGTACAATCTTCATTCTACGTGTTAGTCCCTGAAATAATGAGAAAGTTTCAACAATGTCCATTGATATTAGAAATATTCGAGAAATTATTACCTAGCTATTTTTTTTTTCTCTTTTTGGTTCACATAAGGAACAAAGGCCAGTACACTATACATATACATAAGAAAGGAAAATTTAAACTCGTAACCTAATATACCCAACACGTCAATTGTAACCATTATACCAAGACATTACTATTACCTTACTATTTGGTGTACACCATCAACGAACCAACTTTCCAAACACATGTTAAAGACTGTACTTCTTTTTTGTGCTTAAATGTAAAGTCACTTCGAGATGTAGTCAATTTCTAACAATACACGAGCTTGATTGTGATATGAAAATAATGGAGTAATACAATTAAATTAGATGCACTGATGACGTGGTATACCATCCATATCAAGCTCTAAAAATTCGAGTTAGCAAGTTGGGTTCCATCGAGTTGAATTTCGAGTCACTTTCATAAGTGGTATAATAAAATAGAAATGATCGATGTGAAATAATAGGAAATATAAGTTTTATTTCATACCAAACTTCAGAAATTAGTCTAGTTCGGTCAAATTTGGCTCAGGTTCAATTTTCTATCAATGACTTTGGGTCACGTTCTCGAGTCATGTCATGTCTATCTACATCTAATAATTTTATTTTAAAATATTAGATTAATCATGTCTAGCATTTCAATAATATTCAAATAATATTCAAATAATTCCTAGCCATTGTATTCCCCCCCCCCCCCTCCCCAAGCAGGACTATTCTATTCAAAACAACAAGATATGTGAATGCTTAAGCTTTTATTCTTTTTTTTTTTTTATAATAGAAAGAAATACCAGGTTAGCTCCTGCATCTCTAATCAAAAGATGGTTAGTTCTTAATCAAAAGAAGACGACCAAGAAAGACGGGAGAACAATGATGTCTCAATTAGCCATAAAGTCCCCTACTAAGTTAACTTCTCTAAAAACGTGCAAGACTTTTATATTGTTAAAAAAATAAAGATCCTTTTGGGTATCAATAATAATATTCTCAATTTCCTATGAAATGTACTACTCTCCTCTAACTGACTTAATAACTGTAAGAGTATCTCCTTCAATAGTAATGTTCTAAACCCTAACATTCTAGCTTCACCCCAAACCAAAAAAAAAAAAAACTATTCTAGCTTCACGAACTCATTCTCTCAGACCTATAGCTTCTGCTAATAGGATAGAACTCATCCCGCACGATCTAGCCCCAAAGGATATTACTTCACTATGACTATCTCTAATATGAAACTCTGCCACTGTCTTTTTTGAACCATCAAAGTTAATCTTAACATAGTCTAGTCTTGAAGGTTCCCAAAAAATATTTTGTCTAAAATGTCTCTTCAATATTTTCCTAGCAACTGCTCTTGTTGTGTCAAAATCAAAATTTATATTGATAATATGGGACCATTCTTCAAAACTTAATAGTAAAAGCAATCTGAGTAGGATTAGTAGCTAAATTATCGAATTTTTTTTTTTTTTTTTTTTTATTTCTAACAAATCAAAATATCCACTGAGAGAACATTGGGATTTAGGAGTGAGAAAGACTTTTCAGTTTTCATCATAAGTCATTTAGGCCATGCATGTAATTAAAATAAATAAATAATATTCAGGCTCTGTTTGGTTGGGGTGAAAACAGTTTTTTCTGGAAAACAGTTTTTCCATTTTTCCGTTGTTTGGTTTACAATGAGAAGGAAAATGGTTTTAAGGGGGAAAAGCATTTTCACCTATATAGGTGTAAATGTTTTCCCTTCAAAATGAAGGGAAAACGGTTTTCCGTTGGTGGGACATTATGTCCCCGGAGCACTAAATAGTGGACTTGATCATCGGGGTTTGGTTGTCGGGACATCTGGTCATAAAAACAAACTCGCATCCGACTTGATTGGGCCTCGGGCCGAACTTTCGGACCACTTTTTCAATATTATTGTTTTCTTCAAATAATTTTAATTTTTTACTCCAATATGCGTTTGAGGTAATTTTTTTTTTAATCCACCTAACTTTTCGAAACCAACGCAACTATGTTAGTAGATTTTATTTTTTTTATAAACAAAAAGTTTTTCAGGAAAATTGTTTTCCGTTGTGAACAAACAATGAAAAATATGAACGGAAATACATTTTACACTGAAAATGATTTTCAATTGAAAATAATTTTCAATTAAAAACGATGGCATAATAGTGAATTGATTGATGACATTCAATGCAAAAACAAACACAGAACAATATGTATGATGGGATAATGATGATTTGTTGATAGATACTTCACCTGTAAATCGAGTGGTGCAAGCCATGGAATAAAATCAGCCACATTGAAAGCTCCAGCCAAAACCACACCTTCATGAACAACCCCTCTCAAATCATACTTCTTATTCCAATTCCCAACTACCATCTTAAACGTAATATCCTCAATTAGCTCCCCGACTCGCTCTCCTACATCCACCACATCACGCGCCACCCCGGCCGCCTTGATCCACCGCACGGCCTCCTCGACCTCGTTTCTTCAAAGCCCCTCAAACCCCTCGACCTTGGCGGGCGTGAGGAGTGTGAGGGTGATCGTCTTCCTCACGCGCCGCCAGTAGTCACCAGAGGGCGTCAACGCCACGCCCTTCAACCCATAAGTGAGGTAATCAGAGACTTGTGTAATGGGCCTGCTGGCAAAAACGGCGTCGTGTTGCCTTAGAATGAGCTCAGCTGTTTGTGGGGATGAGACCACGATTGTGGGCACACGGCCCAAACGGAGGGACACTATTGGGCCGTACTTTTGGGCTAGCTTTTCCATGGACCTATTTGGGAACTGGCCGAATAAGTGAAGGTTTCCGATGATTGGGAAGGGCCGTGGCCCAGGTGGTAGTTTTGGGCTGGGCTTGCTATTGCGAGCCCCGATAAACAGCCCAAAGATTATTAGAAGAAAAACTATAGCGAGGAGACTCATTTCTTGTTTTCGTTCTAAGTACTACACTAGAACCATACATCAAAGTTTAAAGGGGTAATTAGCACTTATATATAAGTTGAAGTTAGAAGCCATAAGGTTGTTGTATCATGTATGTGAATGTGAAGACGTGAAGCCATGTGTGGAAAATGAATCTTTGGAAATTTGTTGATTTATTGTACTAGTACTAGTTTAGTTTTAGCCGTAATTATTAATGGAGATTTTTGATGAGTTGTGTTTGTGGTGCAATTTTTTGGATTAATGGCAGTCAGTATTTGTTCTTTGGCGGGGCCGTAACTCATATGCATGTACTGCTTCTTTCTTTCTTTTTTAAAGAGGTAAGAAAAGCGATTAGGAAGGGTAAGACCCGTCGCATCTGAAAAAATAATATATCTAAACTCCGAATTAGGAAAAATGATCCAATCACCACCCTCAGCATGTTGTAAGCCATATTTTGCCATCCAGTCTGCTGCTCGATTAGTCTCTCGGAATTGATGGCGAATTTGATAATTCAAGGCGTGTCGAAGTAGTTGCTTGTACTCAAAAGAATGTTGATTGATTAGACAAATCTAAATTTAATTAGTACCCACAATTCCACATGCATTACAATCAACTATTTTATCGTGGTTCCCACACTTTTTTTTTTCAACTCATATATTACGAAGTATATAGGTAGATAAATTAAAATTAAAATAAAGAGAATGGAAGAAAAATAGCATGGAACAAAAAGGAATTGCGGTATTATCAAATGAAGAAAAAATAGAATTTGGGATTTGACGAAATACTCCCAAATCTTCTTTCGTTCGAAGACACTGTTAGAGACAGAATTTGTGCACTTAAAGGTTAAAATATAAAAAAAAAATTGGTTTTGTGAGCTGAAAACCTTTGAATTTTTGAAATTTTTTTTAGTTTATTCTTGCGTTGCTTAAACACATTAAGGTTTGTTTGGACTTTTATTGTGAATATTATTTGGGCAATTTTTTTTACGAGTAATATTAAAAATCATGTTGGAGCTCAAAACAATTCAGGTCCATTAGGTCTGTTCAGGTTCGGTCCAGATTTTCCAGGTTCGATTAGGTCCAAGACCTATTATATTTAGGTTAGGTCATCGGTCCACCAATTAACTAGATTCAAGTTCGGTCCAATTCAAATTCGGTCCGATTCGATTAGGTTCTGGACCTATGTACAGCCCTAATTGCAACTCTATTGCCTCGTTTTCCCACATGAGACCAGCGACTTTTGGTTGAACCAACGTGACATCAAATCATTCATAGTCTCTCTCTCTCTCACATTCATTGGAAATATATAGCCCACCTAATTAATACGAAAAAGTAGCACTCATGAGTCATGAGCGTTTAGTAATAAGTGTTATATTCATAGTCATGACTCGTGGTTTGTTTGGAGTATAATGTTTTAGTGTGAAAATAAGATTGAACAAAACCAGAGAGACAAAACACAACAACAATTCGACATAATCATAACACAACTTCTTTTTATATGCTACTTCCCAAGCACTCACAATTACATTGTAACTCGCAAGCGGTAAGAAGGTATAGCCAACAACTTACTAGCTCTTGGCAATGACAACCCAAACTTCTCATTCATATTCACATCTTTAGGTTCCACTCCATTAGGAAGATCCCAATTAAAACAATGTACTAGTTGAGCCAACACAATCTTCACTGTAATAACACCCAATTGTATCCCTGGACACCCTCTTCGTCCTGCCCCAAATGGGATCAACTCAAAATCTTTTCCTCGAACATCAATATCTTTATTCATAAACCTCTCAGGATAAAATTCCTCAGCATTTTCCGACCATGCATTAGGGTCCCTACTAATAGACCAAAAATTAACGATAACCCTTGAATTTTTAGGCACCATATATCCATTTATAACAACATCTTCCATGGATTCTCTTGGTATTAAAAATGGTGCTGCAGGGTATAACCTCATAGTCTCCTTAACCACCATGTCTAAGTAGGATAACGTCGGTAAATCAGATTCGTTCACCATTCTCTCTCTTCCAATGATGGCATCTAGCTCTTCTTGTAGGTGGTTCATTACTCTTGGTTGCTTAAGGAGTGCTGCAATTGCCCATGTAATTGTAAGGGACGATGATTCAATAGCACCAACAAATAAGTCAAGCATGAGGGCTTTGACATTATCACGAGTAAAAAAGACTTCGCCATTAGGTTTGTTCATTAGTGCAATCATGTTACTAACAATGTCTTTGTGGTCTCCAAAATCATCTTCTTTGAGATGATCCTCAATTATGCTTTCAAGTATTTCGTCTGCTGTTTTGCTTACAGTCTTCATTCTACGTGTAAGTCCCTGAAATGAGAAAGTTTCAACAATGTCCATTGCTATTAATATGATATTCGATAAATATTACCTAGTTTTTTTTTTAGGAGGGATTTTAGATGAGATATAAAAATCGGTACAATATATGTATGTATAGGAGGAGGGAGATTTGAACATGAGATATAATGTAACCGACACCTGAATTTCAACCACTAAGCCATAAAACTAACATATCATTGGTACCTTACTATTTGGTGTACACGCCACGTCGCCATCAATCAACTTCCAAACACATGTTAAAGACTATACTTCTTTATTGTGCTTAAATGATAAAGATTATGCTTCGCGTTGTCAATTTCTAACTAAAAACGAGCTCGATATGATAATGAATAGTAGTATTAAATTAGATGCACTGATGATGTGGTATACTGTTTATAACTAGATCTGAAAATTCGAGTTAGCAGGTTGGGTTCGATGAAATTGAGATCAGAGTCACTTTCATCAATAATATAATATATCAAATATAATGTGAAATAACAGAAAATCACTATACCACACTTTAAAATAGGTAGCATCCTGGTCAAATTTGGGTCAGGTTCATGTTTTTTCAGACCTATCTATCGTTTTAAAACGATTGATTAATCATGTCTAACATTTTAATATTCAAATAAGTACATTCAATGCAAAAGCAACATAATCAAGAGGGGCATGATGATGATTTGTTGATAGATACTATATACCTGTAAATCAAGAGGGGCAAGCCATGGAACATAATCAGCCACGTTGAAAGCTCCAGCCAAAGCCACACCTTCATGAACAATCCCTCTTAAATCATACTTCTTATTCCATTTCCCAACCACCATCTTAAACGTAATATCCTCAATCAACTCCCCCACTCGCTCTCCTACATCCACCACCTCACGCGCCACCCCCGCCGCCTTGAGCCACCGCACGGCCCCCTCGACCTCGTTCCTTCGGAGCCCCTCGAACCCCTCGATCTTAGCGGGCGTGAAGAGTGTGAGGGTGGTCGTCTTTCTCACGCGCCGCCAGTAGTCACCGGAGGGCGTCAACGCCACGCCCTTCATCCCATAAGTGAGGTAATCAGAGACTTGTGTAATGGGCCTGCTGCCAAAAACGGCGTCGTGCTGCCTTAGAATGAGCTCAGCTGTTTGTGGGGATGAGACCACGATTGTTGGCACACGGCCCAAACGGAGGGACATTATTGAGCCGTATTTTTGGGCTAGCTTTTCGATGGACCTATGTGGGAGGTTGCCTAGTAAATGAAGGTTTCCGATGATTGGGAGGGGCCGTGGCCCAGGTGGTAGTTTTGGGCTGGGCTTGCTATTGCGAGCCCGAATAAACAGCCCAAATATTATTAGAAGAAAAACTATAGCGAGGAGACTCATTTCTTGTTTAGCTTATAAGTTGGAACAAGAGGCATATATCAAAGCTTAATGGGGTATTTAGCACTTATATATATAAAGTTGAAGTGAGAAACCATCAGGTTGCTGTATGTGGTATGTGGATGTGAAGCCTGAATTATTGTACTAGATTCTTTGTTTTCACACTCCTTGGTTTTAGCCGCTTCAATTATTGGTGGAAATTTTAATTGTATTGTGTAGTGCAATAATTTAGGATCTGTCGATTTAACTATATACTACAACATGTTTAAAATACTTGTTTAACAGTTTTGAAGGGCTTGGGAAGGAAAAAGAATTGAGGAAAATGGAAGGGATAACCGGATGAGTAATATCTCAACATGTTCGGTAATCTTTCCTCCTCCATTCCCATCCCTTTCCCTCTTAAAAAAACATACCAACAATAATAAAAATATTTTATTTCACGATCATTCTCTTCCATTCAACCATTTTCCTCTATTCTCTAACTCTCATTTGTACTCTTAGTGTTGTGTAATTATATGGCTAGTATCAAACCCATGTGATCATGTAGTCTTTTGGTTGAACCAATGTAACATCAAATTATATAGTCTCTTTCTCATATATTGGACAGATATAGCCTACCTAATTAATACACGAAAAGTAGTATTTATGAGCGCATACCAAATGTTATATTCATGGTTGGTCGTGGTTGTCTGAGAGTATAATGTTATAGTGTAAACATGACTGGCCAAAATCAGAGAGACTAAACACAACAACTATTCAACATGAGAAAATTTTCAATTTGGTCAAGTCGCTGTTTTACACAATATAAAATGACACGGGTTAGCAAATACAAGAGAAACACATGGAAATAAGGTTTCATATTCAACGAGGAAATATGAGAATTTATTTTTTTTAGGTATAACTACAAGTTTACCTAAACTCTTTAGATCAAGACTAATCTTGTTCGTACTGAGTCGACCCACGAATAAATAAAGTACTCCTAATAACTTAAATAATTTTTACATTTACAAGATTGGAACCCACAAATACATTACATACATACACATAATATAGTTAGAAATTTAGTTCGATATTTACTTGGATTTGTATGCCTTCAAGCCTCCTTATCAATCTCTTTCACTAGATCGTGACGTCCCAGTACATGAAGATTCTTTTTTTTTTTGAAAAAAGATGTAGATTTTTTTAGCTAATTGTCATATTGTGATTTTAAAAGGTCCATATGGTAAAGGAACGTACCTGTGCAACGGTCTTATTTCTGTCATTAGCCATCCCTTGAAGTATGCTACATCCTAAAATTCGATCATCTCCCCATCTTGTATTACTTGCACCTAATGGGGAATAAGCTGTAATATGTATTTGTCTACTCTTGCAAAACTCTCGTAGCCTTTTCTGGTGCCACATTGTTCATTTCCACCTATAAGGACATCAAAATTTAAATACGCACCTATTATCTCACTTAAAAGTTAGTAAAAGTAATTGAGGAACATCAAATTATTCATTTAGGCTTAACTGTGCAAGATACTTATGTTATATTTAATTGTTTTCATAATGTCATTTTATTTTTTTATTATTTTTTTTATAATTAGTAGTCCATTTTATTGAATGGCAAAATAAGGGAGCCAAAGCTCATACACCAATTTGAGCTGAAGCTTAAACACCCATGGGAGCCGAAGCTCGTACACCTCTAATTAAATAAAACATACTCGATAATCAAAGGAAGTGTGGTTGAGTGGTAGAGACTCATCTATCCTTAACCAAGGTCGAGGGTTCGAATCTCGCATTGGGCATGGAGCAGCTTTAAATTCCTTGACCAGTTGTCCCACCCTATGAGGTGCCTACAAGCCAGCGCGGGAAAATAGTCACTGTGGTCGACGGTGGATACCTTTGGTCGTGAACCAAAAATAAAACATACTCGATCAACACCACACGAACATCGAAACCATAAGGACACAACAAAAAGAACGCCTCGAACCCATAAAAAGTACATCAACCCACAAAACAACGAGTATAAAATGATAAGCCAACCACTTAAAATGTCAACTCAAACGAGATACTTCTTTTACCAACATGTGATGTTTAGCCCTTCGATAATCTCCAAAAAACACCTTCTTTGCATAAATTTTCAACAATTCATATTAGGAGGGAAGATAACAAGGCGACTCACTTTTATGGCACACTTAACACTTTGGTTATAATTTTTTAATTTATCGTCTAGAGTTTGTATCGGTGGAGGGAATGCGGAAGTGCTTAATTCTATTGCAATTGATTTTGGTATATATCTATTTCAATCCATAACAACAATAACAACAACAACCTAGTCAGATAGTCTGATCCATACTAAGATAATGGGTGTATACTAAACTCTTGCTCGATCTAATTTCTACTTCCTCCAATATATCAAAAATATTATGGTTTATCTATCATGTGATAAGGAGAATCAGATTTCGAATCTCATTTAATCAACTATTAGCAATTAATTATGTTCACAAATTGCTTTTTTTTTTGTTCCAAAAATACCCTTAATTTGATATTTACCTACTCACCCCTATTTTCTCTCTCCTTCTCATTTACCCTTCCTCAATCCATATTCAACGTGAACCCCTCAAACCTTTCAATTGCCTCCCATCTCCATTCTTCACCCCTACGCAATCCCCCAAAATTATTTAGCCACCACCACCACCACCACCACCACCATAACCACCACCAGGCCCTTTCTCTCCTCCCTTTCACATCCCGAAAAAAATCGTATCTTGGCTTTCCACTCACCATCCCTTATACCTAACAATCACAAGCAATTGAACATCAAATTTCGCACTTGTGACGATGCCCATTAAACCTGCTCGCTCAATTTCGGCTCAATGTATGCCGAATCAGCGACGAGCTTCGCCGCTATTGGTGACTGAGCTTTGGTTCCTGATCGAAAGCAATCGTGCCGGATTTCGGAAGTGTGAAATACTGAGGGAGGGAGAGCAAAGAGAGCGTGGGATGCTTGTGTGGGTTGTTAAACTTTTTTTTTTTTTTTTTGGTCGTTGGCTATGGTGGATTGGTGGTAGTGGTGATGGGTGGTGTTTTGGAATACTTGAATCTCTTCTTTTTTTTTTTTTTTTTGTGTAGCTGTAAAGTTTTTTTTCTTTTTAAATGTATAAAGGTGATTTTGGAATTGTAAAAGAAATTTAAATTACTGTATGTATTAATGTTGTGAGTAACGATGAAATTGTGGGTGATTGTTAATATCGATAGAATCTTTAAGCTAATTAATGTTACTTATCATATGTTAGCCGGACCGAATATTATATTAGTCTTTTTGCCTTATAATTACCAGGATGATGGCAGAGCATTTTATACTCATAAACTAGGCTAAAAATTAAGTGCCATTTGGCCTAACTCCCAAAACGGCACTTATTTAATAAGGTATGTAGACACTCTTCCACATAGTACGTTTATATACGGTATTACCTGATTTACAGCTGGAGGGACTTGAGCAAATTGAAGGATCTCTTGAAGCCTTGTAGTTGAAAAGTTGCTGACCCCAATAGCCATGGCAAGCCCAAGATGTTGACACTCTTCCATTCCTTGCCAAACTGATTTGAGGTCAATTGGGAATATGAAGTTCTTTGGGAAAGGCCGTTGACGTGCTCCTGGGCTAAGTCTAAGAGGCCAATGTATGAGGTATAAGTCCAGGTATTCTAGCTGAAGGTTCCTTCAAAAACCATCGACCAATGTGATGAGGATCTTCATTTCATGAACACAACCATACGAAATTAGTATGGAAAGCTAAAAATCCTTTTCGGGCACACATAACAAGTAAATTTCCGTCCGTCTCAAACAAGTTCTTGTGTTTTTATTTAGGTCTTATAGACTTTCGAGAACATTTTCACTGAGGTGCGCAGTGCGCTATCTAATGTCATTATCGTTTTCTAGATTGGTTGCCAGGATTCTTGAATCTTGAAATTTAAAGACATATCTTAACTCTTAAGTAAATAGTTGTACATGGGACGGTCTACTCTGTACATGTATTGAAAAAATAATTCTTGAAAACAAAATAGTAGAAGGTATATAATACTGAAAAACAAAATATTTGTGGCTAACAATTTTGGAAAATATTATAAAAATAAATAATGATTTTAATTAGGAAAGGGAAGTGAGGAATTAGTGATAAAATTGAGAAGTTGGAATGGTACTATGGTAGGACGACCATTTTGCAAAACTTTTGAGCAAAAAACATTATAGATGTCATATAATTTTCAAAGCATTAGCTGTTTTAGTACCTTAGGCTCATTTGGATAGCGGGAACAACATGATCTCGCTCTGCAAAGGTGCACCAAAGCTTGGAAGTGATGAATAATTCCTCCCTTGACATTATAAGGCCTTGTTTTAAGGCTTCAACTATGGCTTCCCCAAGTGGCCTTTCTGATCCATAAACAAACGACGTGTCGAAATGTCGATAACCGAGCTTAATGGCTTCAAGAATGGCCATCTTGCTGGTGTTTGAATCAACTGCCGGATATGCAGCCGTGCCTAGTCCGATCACCGGCATTGGTCTTGCACTTGGGCTTATTTCTACCTCTGGAATTTTAAGAAGGCTATTTGCCATTGACCTAATTAGTAAATTGTACGTTCTTTTTGTTGTTGCTATAGAGAGACCTGATTTTTTTGTTGCTTGTTGTGGCATGTTCTAGTTTTGTGATCACAATTTTATAAGTGCAAGAAATGGTTTTACATTGTACTTTGATCTAACGTGTTCATATATTATAACATTGACACAACATGGGCGGTAGGTTGTTCCATGACTTGAGCTTCGTTTTTGTACTTGAAGAGAAACAACTAATCATTTGGTTTTATTCCCTTCTTTTTTTATAAGGCAATTAAGGAAGTTAGATGGAACCAATTTTTTTTATATATATTTTATCTTAAATTGAAGGGAAGTTAGATGACACCTCTAAACATCATCCTAAAAGGATAGAAAAGCCTTTTATTTTTATCTCTTGCTTATAAATATTTTTAGAAAAACTATCCAACGAAATACTTTCAGATAGGGCTGTAAACGAGTCAGAGCACTCGTGAGCTGCTCGCGAACGTACTCAGTCAAAACTCGGTCAAGACTCGCTCGATAATAACGAGCTGAGCACGAGCACTAATTTGATGCTCGTTTTCTAAACAAGTTGAGTACGAACACTCCAATACTTGACTCGTTAGTATTATTATGAATTATAATACAAAACGAGCTAGTGTACTTGTGAGCATATTTAGTTAAAACTCGCACGATAATAAACGAGTTAAGCCCGATCACCAATTTGGTACGCGTTTAGCAAACGAACAGAGCACTAGCACGAGCACGAACACAAATGTACTTGACTCGCCTCGATTCGTTTACCCCCTACTTTCAAATGTATCCAAAAACTATTGGTTCAAATTTCAGCTCTGAAAATGATGATTATTTTGAAATTGATAGAATTAGGGATTTGGAGCGTTCAAAGATATTCAAATCCAAGCATTCTATTTGAAAATCCAAAAAAAACAATCTGATATTATCCGAAAATCGGAATCCGAAATTTCGTATGCCGGTTTGAATTTCAGAAATAGCAGATCTTGTGTGGACTTAGTCCACCGTAGAGCAAGACACACTAGTGCAAATTTTTTTGGAATATAGAAGATATTTTTCGTGGACTAAGTCCACACAAGTTTTTGCCAATCTGAAATGAACCCCCCTTAATAGTGGACTCGGTGTATTTTAGAAACTAAAAAAGACGGCCCAAACCCAATCGATTGTCCGACGATATTAGCTGGCCAAGCCTCTATAGAATATCTCTCTCCTTTAGAACTCCTCAGGATACACTTTCTTCCCCTTTCTACAAAATCCACTTCTTCCCTCCACACAGAAACACCACAGTCAAATTCACAGAGAGAGAAAAAAGGAGAAAGAGAGGAGAGAGAAAATGGCAGCAGCAGACGTAGAAGCAGTAGACTTCGAGCCAGAGGAAGACGATCTAATGGACGAGGACAATGGCGTCGCCGGTGACGATGCTGGTGGTTCACCTAGGGCTTCGCACCCCAAGCTCAAATCCGCCATTACTGGTGGCGGCGGCTCTTCTGGTGGGTTTGGTGCTAAGAAGACTAAAGGTCGAGGTTTCCGTGAAGAAGCTGACTTCGCTGACCGTAATAATCGCTTGACGGCTCGCGATTTTGAGTCTCTCTCCTCTGATGGCGGCCCTGGTCCCGCTCGATGTCAGTTTGTCTCTCTCTCTCTCTCTCTCTCTCTCTTAATTGAATTGGTGTTGTTTAGGGTTTCTAGTTAGGGTTTTGTTTTGGAACTAGTTAGGGAAATGGATGACGAAGAAAGAGGGCTGAAAATCTAGGGTTAGGGTTTCTCTGATGTTTATTAAGTGAATTCTCTATTGTTTTTGTTGGTGAACATAGTCCTTGGTACATTGTTAGGGTTTTGGTTGTAGTTTAAGAACGAACAATTGCGAACTTGCAATCCTCTACTTTATTGCCTAGTTGTTTTTACTAAGTGGAACATTAGATTCATTCTCGTTATTGAGTTTGTGGAATTATAGTTGTATATAGACTCTGCGGTTTTGTCAGGTGTCATAAAATGGATGGATGTTATTTTATATTATGGTTGCCATATAATATGTAGCTAGGCTTTGTGTCTAATAGTGCTTCCAATTTCCAAACTCACCATGAAGTAAAAATAATTTGGGATGTTCGATAAACATAACGATTGACACTTGCTGACAGCATACAATTCGAGTATTACTAGTGGCACTGAATTTGGGGATTCCTATAGGCTATGTTGAAGGCAACTGTGACAATTACTTGAGTGATCTTTTGAACATGTGGGACTCTTTAGATGGATGGCTTCTATAGAAGGTTATGATTAAGTTATACATCATCGATATCTAGCTTTTTTGGAGCTGATCAAATTGTCAGACAAAAGAGTATAGCCTGTCTCACACAATGTTTTGCCTTAGTGTTAAGATGTTTGATATAAGACCACACATAGAGCATAAAAAGTGTTACTGGATTCTCTTACACCCTAGAGAGTGGGAAACAATTAGTCATCTATTTCTAAGATACTTCTAGTATTTTCTTTATCTTTTGGAGAATGTGAGTTTGAAGGCTAGGCGTTTTATACATGGAAAGATACTTGCTATTAACTACTACATTAAGTAGTTTGCTTTTGACTGAATTGTTTCAGATGAAAGGAAGTTGTATTAGTGAAGCTGTAAAGACCGAGGGAGGAGAAGTTTAAGCTGTTTTGTTTGCATTTGATGAAAGAAATCAAAAGAGGGGGGGGGGGGGGGGAACTAAAAGAAACAACTTGGGTCTCTGAAACTTTGCGTGACTACTTGTTTCACTCAAGAAAGGCTGTGGGGAATAAAAATTTTCCAATTTGATTTCTAAAAGGAGATGGAGAATCAAATGAATGATGGAGAGGAAAGAATCAAAATTACTCAAGTTTTGAACTAAACAGGAGACTTTATTATTCCTTTTGCCTTTCCTTAGCCAAAAAAATACATCAGAATACAGCCCGTCTTTTAAGGTTGTAGGTCTCTCAGTCTCTGATTGTCCGTATTCTGCAATTTTTCATATGTAACATCCGTTCCTCCTAGGTGAAATTTGATTTTTTTAAGATGCTTAGCAGACTTTTTCTCTTTCTTTGTCTATAGATTTAGTCCATGTATGTGCTCATATACTTCTGATCTATTAGGTCCATAGGTGTATGTCACATGTTCAACACTTGGACTTGACAAGACATGACACATGTGTCCTATGCATATTAGGCTTTCATCCTTTATAAAATGATGTTTCCCATGTTAGTTTCATGTCAGTGTTGTTGTCAATTGTGTCCATTTAACATAGCTTCTTTTGTCTGAACTACTCAACTTTTGTTATGGAGATGGTTGTGTAGTTTCTTGGTCCAAGTGGTTTTCTTAGTCTCCGTTGCACCGATACTTCTCAAAGGTGCAGTATCCCGCATCCGATACTTTTAGGATACCGATACTTATCCGATACTTGAGGATACTTGATCCGTAATTTTTAGACATGTTTACATTGCTTATCTATTTTTTATCTTAACAATTGTAAAATACACCTGTTAAAAGATGTTTGAATTGTTTTTCACATTTTCGTAGTTATTTTCAAAACATTAAGATTTAGTGCCTAGATTTCTGTGGGAAAAGAGAAATCATTTTAACATATTATATTGTTTAATTATTACATGTATTCTTATCCATTTTTTTTAGAGGTGCGGTATCCCGTATCCGTATCCGTACCCGTCTCCGCACCCGTATCCGTGCAACCTAGTTCTTAGTTGAGTAAACTTTTGGGAGGAAGAAAACTAACAAAGTTGTTTTATTGCAGCAATTGAAGGCTGGATCGTACTTGTCACAGGAGTGCATGAAGAGGCCCAAGAGGAGGATCTCCAGAATGTTTTTGGAGAGTTTGGTGAGATTAAGAATCTACATTTAAATCTGGATCGTCGTACTGGATTTGTCAAGGTAAAATTATAGTTGTAGATTAGGAGCGATGGTGTTGGTCACTTCATGGTGCCTTTTTCTTTTTTGCATTGCCTTTAATTGCGAAGAGATCTAAAGTGAATTCATGCTAACTGAATGTTGACAGTTTTATTTTCGAAGTAATCCTGGTGATTATGATTAGAATTATTGATATGGTCTAATATAATTATATAATTGTATTCGCGAGAATGCTGGTTAAGGGTCTAAATTTATTTAAGTTGCCAAAACACTTGGTTACATTATCTTCTTTGTTTTTTTTAAGATGTAGGTAGTAGGTTATTACATTGACAATAGAAATACGCTGCTCAGTGGTCTTGCGCTGCTTAGATTGTGGATACTTAATTTAGAGTGGGATTTAAGAAAGGGATGACTAGATTTTAAATTTTGATGGAGCTTCTGTTTCATGTTACTTTGTTTTGATTAAAAGAAATAATAATAATTAATGAGACAGGTGGATGGACTTGGGAAGAGTTGGTTGAGCCATCTGGCCTTGCGCACTTGTTGAGTTCGTTTATCTTTTTTTGGTGATTCAGACCTTCTGTTTTATCTTTTATGGTTTTATTTTTATTTTATTTTAAATTCTGTGAGACATGTGGATGGGACTTGGGAGTTGGGAGGGAGTTGGATGAGCCGTTTGGTCTTATCAACTTGTTGGATTCTTTCACCTTTCTTGGTGATTCATATGAAGAGGGTTTGATCTTGAAGATATGGGTGTGTTTCCTGCAAATATATTTTTCCAATATTTGTGCTCCCTGCACCGCGCTCTTAGTTCCAATTGGTTGGCTAGCCAAGTTCTCCTTTAAGGTTCCTGCCTTTGTCGGCCTCTAGCTTTACGGTAACACCAATAATTCGTAGCAGAGAATTATATCCTGTAAAGCAATTTCGCTCTTTTTTTATGTAAGTTGAAAGATTAGTGAGCATCTGCTTTTACGCTTTTTGTTTATGTGGGGGAATTTGAAGTGGTTGTTTGGTACTTTTTGAGGAGCAATTCTTTGACTCTGATGGCAATGTTCCAAGGCATTTGTAGAGGCTATCGCGGAGGGGGCGGGGAAGAGGGGACATTCTCTGGAGATGGCTCTTTGACTTGTGGCTTGACCATGGGGGATTCCGTTTGTTGCAAGTTTACACACAAAGTGTTAGCATGGATATCTTATAGTTTAGGTCTATATGTGGAGGAGCATTTTGAAGAAAGAGTTGCATTGATGCTGTAACTATGTTTTGAAATTGTAATGGGATGATGTCTGGATTAGGTATATCTTGGAGATGATGAACTTTGACAAAACTGATAAAAGGAAGGGATTGCTATTAGTGTCATCGCTCTAAAATTGCCACCAATGTCCGTTACTGATATAAAAATTAAAATGTTCATCTTTATCTTTTCTTTTGGGAGAATATTAGGTTGGGGGCATTTATCGGTTCGGTTGCTGTGGAATGTAATGGAAAAGGAGTTCTAAATATAATTTTATTTCATTTTGGAATTCTTTGACGAATATATGTTTGGCTAAATGATTTGCTCATTTACAAATTTACTACTCCTTTTTGGGTTTTGTTTTCAGGATGTATCTTGAGTATTTGTTCATGTTTACAATTTAGTACTGATTTTCTTATACCAAATTGTTTGCTGGCATATTCACCTTCAGGGGTATGCACTGATCGAGTATGAAAACGCTGAAGAGGCTCAGACTGCAATAAAAACAATGAATGGTTCCAAAATGCTTGAGCAGACGATAAATGTTGATTGGGCTTTCTGCAACGGCCCCTACAAGAGGAGGGGCAATCGGAGGAGGTTGGTCATTTTACCAGTTTGCTGTTGAGCTCATAGATAAAATTTGCTGAATGTTTTGGACTTTTGGATTTGTGCGTGTACCGACCTTTATATGTTTTACAATCTTGGCCCGCGACAAAAGTTTATTGCCTTTTGGACTATGTGGCTGTTGTCATTAGCGTATTGGTTCACTGTTTATGTTTTAATTCTACATGATAGTCGTAATTTAGGCTTTTATACATAAATTTATTTTACTTATATGCTCTTCACCTATTTTCCATATTTGCAATAATCGTGTTTGTATGCGAATCTGTTCGTCGTCGTCTATTGACATTCTGGCATCTGAATTTTGCAAAGTGCTGTTAATGGAACGTTTCTTGATTGCTACATATTTGGAATTGGATATATCTGTGTGAAGTTTGGAAACGAAGAATCTTTTTTGGCTTTTATCTGATAGGATGGTGGTGGAAATTTAAGGGGAGCAAGGGTCCTAGAGGGGCTGGTTTGGGCTTGGACCCTTCTCTTTGTACCAAAATCCCCTTGCAGTTGTGTATTCTGTGGCATCAACTGTGTCAGTGCTCTCGTGTAGTTTTCTTTCAGTGTTAGGAGGAATGAACTGTGGCTTCAACTGTTCCTTGTTACTTGACCCTGAAAGCAGCTGTCTGCATATTCATTAGTTTTAATTGTACACCCAAGTAAACATATTGTATCAAGAGGAGAAAATTTAGCTGTCAGAAGGAGTGTTTCGGAGTGAGGGACAGATTTTAAGCCATTGCCTACTTAAAGCTGAAATGAGAAACTAAATAAGAAAGGAGGAATGAGAGAAAGCTTTCACTTTACTGTCAAAGAAAAAACAGGTAGTTGATCTTGTGCTTTGGGCATGCCCATGCATCTTTGAAGACTTCTTGCTTAGTGAATAGTTGAACTCGGAAATTTTTACTCTTTGAGGAAAGAGAGGTTGTTGTGGCTTTTAGGAGGTTCTGAACTGGGCAAACAGGTGCAATTACTTTAACATCTGTCGGCCTTGCAAAATACTAATTGGGTTCTGGGAAGTTACATAGGAAATTTTCTGGCCATTGGCTTTTTTGAGGAGAGGTGTTTGGTTCTGTTGTTCAGGATTAAATTATTTGTGGGTTCAGTTGATTTTTTTTTTTTTTATTATTAATAAACCAAAATTTAGGTCCAATATCTATTGATCTTCAACTAAAAGTATTTAGACTCGTTAAAGGTTATCTTTTCTGTGCTGCTTCATAGACGAAGGTGATTTGTGCTGTCCTTGCCAGAACAAAGTTAGTGCTGTCTGAGAGATGGATCTGTTATGTCCCCCACCACCTTCGGGGGGGGGGAATGATAGTCTGTAGAGGGTTGAACTTGGACAGGTGGCCCATCCCCCCCTCTTTTTGTCGGTTTTGGGGAGAACGATCTGGCAAGGTCCATGGTCAGGGGACATAGACATACCACTTGAGCTCAAGCTATTTGCTGTGCAAGGTTCAAATAAATTTAGTTGATAGTATGCAATAGGTCTTGTATGGAGCGGACCTATCTCGTGAAGCGTGAGAGGAAAAAAGGAGAAAATGTGAGAGGCCTTATCCTATATCCTGTACAAGTTTTTGTGGATAGCATGTTGCTACTCTGCTCATCTGCCGGGTTGATACTTCGGTTTTCAGATTCTTCTTGCTTCCATTGCTGATCACAAGTTTTGATATTTCTCTCGCAGATCACCACGTGGTCACCGATCAAGGAGTCCCAGGAGAAGATATTGAATCTGTTTACTGCCGTTTTGAAGTTGTGGATTCCTTCTGTGGATTTCCAGTTCAGATATGTTGTGAAGCTGTGTTTGATATGGAGGTGCTACATAAGCTTGATTTTTGCATCTGGTTTGCTAATGGTTCACTGGTTACCATTATGAAATGAATGGTGTTTGGGTAGCATTTTCTTTTCCGAGTGTAGAATATTTTTTTAATTGTATTTCTTAGATATAGCTGCATGGCAGTCACCTTATGACTTCAATATGATGAGTTCTTTATCTGAGACCCCCTCCTCCTCATGATTTAAGTACCTACAGGATATGTGAATTTTGTAACGGTTGGATAATCCATTTCTTGTTCTCATCTGAATGATCTATTGGTGTAATTAGTTTCTTGTCTGTGGTGCATCAGTCATGTGAATGCATTAGATCTGTTTCACTAACAATATATGGCTACGGTTGAGCCTTTGATGCCATGGGCTAATTTGGGGATTTACCAAATTGGTGCATTACAGTAGCACCTCACCAACTTGTCATAAGGATGTGTGGATTTAGCATGTAGCAATGTCTATGCTGTAAACCATGATTTAGCATGTAGAAAACAGAGTAATTTAACTTTGCATGTAGCTAGTTTAACTACTTGTGACCAAAACGTAGGAAGTTTTGCATGAATAATGTCACCTATAATCAACACAAGAATGGTTTGGAAACATGATATTAATATTTTACTAAAATGACTTATCTCAACCCCCATTTTAGCCCCAACTCAGCCAGTCTCAAGTCTTCTCTCAACCCAAATTAGCCATCCTCTTTGATGCTCAACTTCTCAGATCTTTATCCAACTTTCTTCGGCCAAATTATCAAATTGGTTTTTTTAATGACCCCCAATGGACGTATTAGTATTTTTTTTTTTGCGCCGGCAACATTAAGGTTTATTTTTTCAAATCCGATGACATTTAAATTTATTTATCGCCGAAATCGGCCAATAAAGTCCTAAAACCCATTCCGGAGTCGATTTTTCTCTTTTCATTAATTATTAATTATTTGCTTCTTTTTGTTTCTCATTTTCTATAATTTCTAAAATGAACCAACACAATTACTCATCATTTCATAGTTTTCTCTCCTCTTTGACAAAAATCTCATTGTTGTGTTGGTCAACCAGGAAGTAAAGTGTGGACAACTTCTCATAAATTAGAGGACCTCCGTATAATAACTTAGTGTAGTCTTCTTGGCGAGTACATTGGAGGTGGAAACCCCCATTTTCAAGCTCAATTAAATGCGGGACCCAAGTGCCAAGTGGTCTCCAATTCCTTTGATTCGTTGAAGTGACAGTGTACGCCTAAGGATTTTGATGTGGAGGCTGCTGACCCATAGAGTTCGTATTTTATACGTGGGTAGTGTTGAAGAGGTATAATGAAAATTGGGATGGTAGTGTCAGATGGAAGAGGTGGGGGCTGCGATTCATGGTATATTGGTGGAGTTATATCAATGTCGTGTTGAGGAGGGAGAGTACCCGACATGGTTTTGTTCTGAAAGTTGGTCAACGTAGGTGGGCTAGAGAGAGCTTGGAGAACGTGGTTGTAGGGGTGGTTGCTGGATTATTGCAGGGGTGATTGCTCTGTTTCAAGAGCTTAGCCTAAATTCTGAAATGAACACAGCATATAAAAAGAAAAACAAATAATAAGTAAATATGAAAAATGAAAAAAATGACTCCGGGATGGGTTTTAGAACGTCATTGGCCGGTTTAGGGTCATTTCTATCAACGAAGTTGAACAAGATCCTTTGTGGAGCACCAACGAGCTGCTCGGATCTGTAAAAGCGAATCAGGTTGTTGTTGGGAAGCTCCACGTGAGATGGAAGCTGGGAAATATCTGGAGGATTAGCGTTGGCTTGAGGAATGTCGTTGCCGTTGCCATCGGCTGGAGGAATGGCTGGAGGACCATGAATTTTGTTGCCATTACCTTCCATTTCTGTACAAATACATGAATATAATATGATTACTCTGATTATGTTATTATATTAACCATAGGCTGTATACAATTTGTTGGTTGGTGTTGTTGGATTTGGATTCTCATTGGCGTTGCACTAAAAATGTTCTCTCTAAATCCTCGTCTATCATTGACCTTCAACACACCCACTTGTAAAGAAAAGTCAAATGGTATATTTGATACAATATAACATAAAATAACCTAACCTAATCTAACAAGTTACAAGATTTAACGAAAGCTCTAAATGAAGTATCTTTCATAGTGAAAGATAAAATTGGTGAAGAGAAGAGGGAAAAACATAAACATGATAATTTGGAGTTCAAAACGTAATTACTCAAGTCAATCATGACACAACCAAGGAGGAAATACTAATTATCGTGAAACATATCATACGATTCATACTCCTCATATAGAGTAATATAGAGTATTTCCATCATTAAAAAATATTATAGGTGATATTACTTATGATATGGGATATGAAAATAATAAATCAATGAGTGTAACTATTATTATTTCATCATTATTTCAATTTTTATTTTTATTAATATATTTGAAAATAATTATGTTACTTAATTCTAATAAATTATAGTAGGTATTACTTATCATTAAAAAAAAACATTGACATGTGATATGAAAATAACAAATTAATGAGTGGAACTATTATTATTATTATTATTATTATTATTATTTTGTTTCGGTTATTATTTTTATTAATATTTTTATAATAATTTTGTTACTTAATTCTAATAAATTATAGATATTTTACTTATCATTTTAAAAAAATTGAAAACAGTGAGTGTAATTTTTTTATTTTATTTTTCTTTTGTTAATGTTTTTTATAATAATTATGTTACTTAATTCTAATAAATTATATTAAATAAAACAAAGGACTATAAGACTAATAAAATAAATATGAAATTTATACACATATTCTTAGTGATCATTTTACATGCTACTAGCTAATAACGAACAATTGATCTACCAAACTTGTTATTTTATTTATTTACATAGGTCAGTGTTACAAGCTGATTAAACCATGTAATAGAACCAACAATTAACAATCATTCACCAACCAACATCTAAGGTCGCTATTCTATTTGCCAAGTGGATATATCTATGATAACTCACTTTATTAGAAAATAATTTTTGATTGCCAATAGAACTCCGAAAATCTCTCATTTTTTCATTTATTTCCAAGTGCTTGTAGGGTGTAATATTTTCCCCTTTTTTCTTTTGAAATATCAACTTGACCAAAGTAATATAATAATTTAGTTGGCTTCCATAGTGAATTCACAATTATTATTGATATTTACACGAATATAAAATTGTAATTGCAATCACTGTTATTTTACTCTTTACCATTTTCTTCTTTTTTTTTTCTTCGCATGGTTGTTGTGTTGTTATTTTCAATAGGATTAGTTACAATATAATTAAAAATAATTGAAAACTAAAAATGAATAAAATAGTGAGATTAATATGGGATCAACACCAATTAGAAAAATGGTCTTTTAGATGAATATTCATGGTTAATATGTTCCTATAAAAAATATATTGGTCAACTTTGCTTTAAAAAAATACACTTCTGTGCAGACTTCACCTTAAAATCAGAATTTGGGAGAATCTCGACTAAAAAATCATTCGGTACCCATTTTCCTATTATTTTTCCTGCCATTTTCTTATTTTCTCTTCTTATTTTTTTCCTTTCCCTTTCCCTTTTCCTTTATTGTTCCCTAAAAAATCATTCTGTAAATATGTTGACTGAACTCAAATTCAGTTCCCTCTCTTTGACCATATTCTCTCTAACTTTCCCCCATTTTTTTTCTTCTCACTTTTTCTCTCCTCTTATATGCTCTCTTTCTCTCTGCTCTCTCGATTTTTTGGCCAAGCAATGCCCAATATTCTGGCTAGAGAGAAAGCCATGGTGATTGCATTGAAACAAGATGCAAAAACCAAAAAAGGGGAGGATTCTGGTTACCAACCAACAACAATTATACACCTACACCCAAAAGGAAGAAGAAAGAAATTTCTTAGAAAGGTACTAAAATTACACACTAACAACCCCAATAACTTTCAACTTGAGGGAAATGAATGTGGAAAAGAAAAATGAGAGATTTTTTTTTAAAAAAATTCCAATAACTAACACTAACAACCCCAATAACTCAATTAATCGGAGAAAGAGAGCAACTAAGAGGAGAGAGAAACTGAGATAAGAAGGGGGGGGAACAGAGAGAGAACACGGTCAAAGAGAGGGAAATGAATGTGTGTTCAGTCAACATGCTTAAGTGAGGGGCAATAAGGTCTTTTACCAGAAAAGTTAACCCCGTTATACGAAATTCTGTCAAATGGTAGTCTTTGACAAGAAAATTTGGAAACAAGATAGTTCCCCACAAATTCAAGAAAGTAAGGTAGTTTCCCACAAAAAGTGTAAAAACGAATGTAGTTTTCAACAAAAAAAAATCCTTGTTTATGACTCTATTATCCACAAATTTGAGTATGAAATAGCGGGTATCAGCTCTTAACTACACTATATGCGGTGACAACTTCAAATGATAGAGATGATTACACTAATTAGTAATTTACCATGTATAGAGAAGATGGAAAAAGTGGAAGCCTCTGTGTTTGGCTATAAGAAATTTCTCTTAGGGTCTTGATTTCAATATTGTGGTCTTGGTCTGATGCGTAATCAGTGATTTTTGTTTGGCATTTAATTATTTTGAAATTTTGGACAAGCTCACTATAGTGTATACATTTTTGCACTCCCGTGCATTGTCACTTCTAATGCTTTCTGTTCTGTTTTTTCTGCCTCGCTCTTTGTGCAAGTTAGATGGAGGAAAAAGTGAAAGAAATAGTGGAGGATCAAGCAGCGCAGTTTGGCAGAGGACAATCGGAAGACAATGGATGTCTTGAAAGAACGGTATAATGTTACCATTTATGCCGTACGTTGTTTCCCTGAATGAACGGTCCAATGTATGTGAAGCACAAGGTTTGTTGAATGTTTGTATCTTGAACTGTTTGCTGGCATATATTGAACTTGTATTTATTCTGCCTAGCCGCCTAAAGCCCTTGAAAAATCTAAGAGTTCCCAAAGTTCCTATGTATTGCTGATCGAGGCCTTTTTTTGTTCTCAATATTAGTATTCCATTGTATAAGTGAAGCCACGCACTGCCTTTATTTGATTAGTGAGGGTCGAGGGAACATTATCTGTCCTCTTACAAAGCTTGTGATCCCAGTAATATAGGACCACGAAATTTCATGATCTTCTAGCAAAAATGCAAGGAGTAAACTAAACAATGCTGGAGCGAGCAATAATAATTTACAGCAAAACAAATTGAATCACCTCACATCACACTCCTAGAATCACGCTGGAGGAGTACTGTTCAAGTGAGAAGCGCATGATGAGCCGCCATCTTTTCAGCATATTGCAAGCATAATCTGGGTTTTTAGAAGACACCTCACAACATTCTAGAGCCTTGTTTGAGACTATGATCACACTCTATGGTACTCTCCTCAAGCTGGCATAGTCCCCTTTGCACGTGCATCATCACATTATATGTAACTGTTGCATGAAATTAATTAAAATCCGATGTCAATTTACTCTTGAACTCGTCCAAACTTGACATCCCGAGGCCAGGAAATGATCCAAGAGTTGGCTAGCTTGCAATTAAACCTCCTTGTGCTCCGATCCTGCATCAATAAAAGCCTTCACTGGGGAGAAGATTAAATATTTAAAACAAGATAATTAAAATGCTATATTAGGAAGGGTCTATGATAGACAGACTTGTGTTCCAACCTTTAATCAATGTATTCATACATGCAGTTGTCCTATGTATGATCTCTGGCCATTTCTTGAGATTAAAGCTAAGGGACATCGTACGTGAAGATAATTGGTTGACTGAGTAACTGAAATATCTGCTTTTTGTTAACAATTGCTTGCCTTCTCAATTTAACTTGTACAATAAGATAATTGCATGTAGTGGAAATATATATTATGCATGGAACTGTCCGACATTATTAGGACTTTTCTGAAATTTGTGACACTCTTGTTTGATGCAGAGAGGAATCACTGCAGGATCAGTTGCGCCAAGCAAAAGAAAGTGTTGCAACTATGCAAAAGTTGCATGAACTTGCACAGAGCCAGTTATTTGAGCTTCGTGCTCAATCAGGTGCTTTTCTCTTACTTCAAAACATGTGACTTAAGTGGCCGAAGAAAAACAATCTTTTTGTTATTTATTAATTATTTTAATTAGTATGGGCATCCAAGCTTAGTTTGGCTATTCCCATGTGTCCTGAGTTAACGACTAGGAAAACCTCCAGTGACCCCTGAGGGGACTCGGGCCTGGGACCTCTGGAATAAATTTTTAGAAGTCTTACCAGCTGAGCTAACCCCTTAGGGTTAAAAAAAAAAGGTTAAGATTCGAGCCCTTGACCCATTAGCTTATACTTTTTGCCAATTGTGCCACCAATTTAATATGTCCAAAGAAAAATAATCTTTGTACTGCATGGTCTTTGCCGCAAAAGTGGGCTAAGCAAAAAGTAAATTCCACTACTGGATAGAGTTTGAGTGTCAGCATTGAACTTTTGTACATCTCTATGTATCTTACTGCTTTACGAATGTGAATATCAGAGGAAGAGAGGGCTGGGAAGCAATCAGAACTTACTCTTTTGATGGATGAAGTTGAACGGGCCCAAAGTCGGCTCCTAAGTCTGGAGAGGGAGAAGGTAACTTATATTTCATGTATTTGCTGATAATATATTTCTTTTCAGAAAGGAAGTTGAGATTACTTTGACTGTTTTCAATCCCTACCAACTATAAGTGTATTTGTAGTTTAGCAAGTAATTACTACTTCCTCCGTTTTTTTTTTAAAGTTTTGTCTGTGGTTTTTCCCCTCTTCCCCACCTTTTTAAAAAAAAATTGTGCTTTGCCATGTATGGATCCGGAAGGCATCAGCCCTCTTATATGGAACTATGGATCTGGGACCCATATGACTAGTGGGCAACTCTGATAATTGACCTTGTCATTCATTACTAGCAATGGAATAATGCTGCGTACGTTTGGGCCCCAGACCTTGCTCTCAGTGTTGCATACAGTATTATATAAATAAAATACTTTCATGAAATTCCTCTACAAGTGTGGAATTGCCATTCACGTGCTGTCCTGATATCACAAGTATCACTCTGATAGCAGCGACTTCATTTCTTTCTTTGCTTATGGTTATGCAAACAGTTGGCTTCACAACATATCTCAACTGGAAATCCAGAGAAGGCATCCCCAAGTTCCACCGGCAGCCAACAGATTCAATAATATCTTCTCCTAGGACTCCTTGATCGGTGACCGAGTGGTGATCTGCAAGAGATCGAAGTATCCAAATTTGTATTAACTATGGCAGCAAATGAGCATAGTAAGCAACATACCATCAAGTAAACTATTTGAGCTTCAGATCAAGTGGTATGTTGGATCTTGCCAGATCAGTCTCCCCTAAACACACAGTTAAAAGAAACAAAGAGAGAGAAAGGGCCACAGGCTACCTGTACAAGTTCAACCT
The DNA here is from genome assembly GCA_038025085.1 of Tetragonia tetragonoides. Taxonomy (NCBI): domain Eukaryota; kingdom Viridiplantae; phylum Streptophyta; class Magnoliopsida; order Caryophyllales; family Aizoaceae; genus Tetragonia; species Tetragonia tetragonoides. The sequence goes on from CM076139.1 coordinate 14,688,896, forward strand.
TTTAAAAAGTGAATTGCTATTTACCACCCAAAATTACTCACCACTGCTCTTGGAAATTACCCATTTGCCCTTCATTCTCACTCACTCCTCACTCCTCCTTCCTCTCTTCCTCACTCTCCTCACCACCACACCGGCAAAACCACCACACCATCACACCGGCAAAACCACCACACCATCACAACGGAAATGTCAGGGGCTAGCGGCAGCGGCAGAGGCGGCGACGGGGACGAAAGCGGCGAGCATCGCGGCGGGGGGTATACATTCGAAATTTTTTTGCTTTATTTACTCTAATTTGCTTTGATTTTTACGAAATGTGTTGATATAGGAGTGTTTTTATTCAAGGTTTATAGACAATTGAATTGAATTTGTGTTGTTTGAAGTTGTGTTGATTGTTTTGTGAGTTCGGTGTCGTTTTTTTCGAGTTCGGAGAGTCGGGCGTCTGCAATTTCCGCCTGCCCCATGGGGCAGGCGAGATCGGCAGACGCCTCGCCCATGGGTGAGGCGCCACTTCCAGACGCCTCACCCATGGGTGCGGCGCCAGTTGCAGACGCCTCACCCATGGGTGAGGCGAGATCGGCAGACGCCCGGGACAAAAAAAAAAATAGTTTTATTATTATTGTTATTATTATTAATATTAGTGTTATTATTATTATTATTATTATTATTATTATTATTATTATTATTATTATTATTATTATTATTTGTTATTACAATTATTATTAGTTGTCAATTATTATTTTAATTGTTTATTACTGATTATTGCTTAATTAAAAATGTGAAATGATAGAGGAGAGGAGGAGCCGATAAATCGATGCCGAGGTTAGTCAGTGAACTAGCTGGTTCAGGACCGCGTCACACGAGGACGCGCGGGATTGATGCCTCTGTACGGAGACAGAGAGAGGCAGTTCAGATGAGGGAGATGACTGACCGTCACTTATATCGCGGTGATGAGGCTGAGCAACACGATTACGGATGTAGCGAGTTCTACTCCGGGGATCAGTCCATGGACGATGATGAGATTGGCGTCGAATCATCCTCAGATTGGCGCGTGGTGAAGGGCAGATGCGGTAAGTTTGTTAGTACTGGCTCGTCTAGTACTAGCAAACGATCTAGAGCGGAGGACGACAGTACGTGGCTTGTTACAGGGAATGTGGCCGGTGGACCGGTGGATGATAGCGTCATACCGAGCTTCCTGGGCCACGTAGCGTCTCGTATGTGGATGGGAGAGACGAGGGGTCTGTTGAAGTGTCAGAACCGATTCAGTGTCTGTCAGCAGCTGAGTGAGTGGCGAGCGGAGATGTTGCCCGAGGTGAGGGCGCAGATCGAGGGGACTGGGTTATCACACCTGACAGACATTATGTTCAGACATATCGACTTCCCCCTGATATCTGCATTCGTTGAAAGGTGGCAGCCGGATACGAACTCGTTCCACATGCCGTTCGGAGAGATGACCATCATGTTGCACGATGTATGGCATATTCTTCGGAAACCTGTAGAGGGACAGCTCGTTTCCAGTGAGGGACGGGATGGGCAGCTGCAGGCGACGGCCATGGAGGTTCTCGGGGTCACCCGAGATGAACTGATGCATAGCCACTGGCAGGGCGGTGGGGTCCTCACGGAGTCGGTTTTTGACCTTTGCCGAGTGGAGGACCGAATGGAGGACATCCAGACGGTAGGTTGGATGTGGTTACTTATTGGATCCACCTTGTTTGTCCACAAGAGTGGTAACCGTATTAGACCCTCCTGCGTGATGGAGGTGAGGGACGGTGTCGGAACGACGCATGAGTTCTCTTGGGGATTTGCTGCCCTCGCCTTCCTATATCGTCAGCTCGGTATAGCTAGTCGGGGGGATTCTCAGGGCATCTGCGGATGCCTTACTCTCCTCCAGGCATGGATATACGAGTACTTTCCCTGCTTCCGACCTCATCGGGAGCGGATGGTTGTCGGGGACGGCGAGGCTCCCCGTGCGTGCGTATGGAGTGCCCAGGCTGAGGGCAAGGACGTGGGTCGACTGCGCTCCTTACGTAGACGCTTGGATCAGCTGCGAGCGTCAGAGGTACGTCATGCAGTTAACGGTGTTCATGATTTATTTCGTCGTTTGCTATTTTTTTTTACTTCACCGTAACTTGAACATTTCTACTCGGTTACATCTGTACCGAGGACTGTATTCATCGGGTGGCTATGGTATCGGGATATTATCGAACCATACATGCCTGGTCGTTGTTTACGACAAATCGGGTACGTACAGAGTATCCCTTTCCCGATCACTAGGCCAGAGAGAGCGATCAGGTCATGGACCAGTCGTTCGTACAGGGTTGTCTACCCCGTACGAGTATCATCTGATGCCTGGCGTATGTTCCCGGGAGGTTACATGCTTGTTCTCCATGGGTTTCAGGCATCCACCGCAGATCCCACAGCATGTACGGATGACTACCTCGAGTGGTACTACCGTCACTCCCACCCTCTGCTGACACTTGACGATGCAGCACCTAGATCTGTGATTCCTCCACGATCCAACAACGATTATGTAAGTGATTAACTAAAATGAATTCGTGTGTATATATTTTTTTACGTATTACATATCTCTGAACTCACACTCATTGTTACTTTTTTGCAGTGGGTGAATCGTCTAGCCGTCGTAGCTGAGTCTTTCATTACTTTGATTCCTCCGGAGCAAGCGGAAGGTCCTCGATCGGTTATGGAGGAGTATATGAGAGATTGGCGGGCTGCCAAATGATGTATTACTTATATGACCCTAGATGAATTTGTTATATATTTATATAAGAGTTTCATTGTTATTGTTATTTATTTGTGTTATTGTAATTTGTTGTTTCTTATTTACCTTTTTGGTTTTATTGTAATTTGTTGTTTTATTTACCTCCAATAATCACGAAAAAATATAACATGCAAAATATAACAATCACACAAAAATGTGACAATGATATAAGTAGAAAAATATAACAATCACACAAAACATTCAATTACGTCGACCTCGCTAAACGATCCCAATGTGCTCTTCGCCTAACATACATTTGCTCCCAACCAGCGACACTATCAGAACGGGAAGTAAACCATGCTGCGCATATCGGAGGAACAGGGAAATCTGAGGCTAAATTCAGACGAATATAATGCATGTACGAATCACCTAAATGACCTATGACAATTTCCCTACTTGGACGTGTAGCAGCCGAAGGTGCTTGCAACGGTAGCACTGTGTAACAAGCATATAACCCCCTTCCGCTGCCGTATCCGAATAACATAATCGTTGCATTGAAGAGGTTGGCAATCGGGAACAAATCCTCAAGTACTATCATCCAGTGATCATCGTTACACGCACCTCCGTCCCACATAATACGGCGGTAACCAGCGTCGACCCTATCAACGTATATGTTTTCGTACAATGCTCGGTTAGCTAAGAGTTCGTTTGCAATGCAAACTCTCGTCAATCGCCATTGCTCTTGGTCTCCGAAAACGTAGTCCGCAATGACACGGAAACCGCAATTACCATCCCCAAGCACATCGAGATATCCTTCAATGAAAGGTATGATGATTCCCGGAATTTTGTTAACATGATAGAATTCAGTGATATCTATTCCGTGTCCAGCTGCAAGACAATATAATAGAAAGTCATTAATAGTACTTATCAAAAAGTAATTAACAACATTATGTACATGTTAATAAATTATGGGTTTTCATACCAGTACTCCGCACGACGTTACTCGATGAGGATGAGCTACGACCACGCCCGCGGCTCGAACAGGATGACCTAGGGCGACCACGACCCCTCTGGGAGTACTCCCATGAACTAGGATCACGTCTGGTAGAGGAACTCCCTCTCGGTCGACCTCTGACTGTCGTGTTCGCTTCCGGCTCGACGTAACTCGCTTCATCACGATGAAGCTGCTCATTGATAAGGACAGATATGTTGCGCACAACTGCCCGGTCGCTTGAGTTAACCTCGTGGACGAGAGAGTGAAAGTACCGATGGTCCTCAGATGGATGCTCAGTCATGTCAAGCGTATCTATCTCCACTGCATCACTAATAACCAGTGTTCGCCAAAATTTGTGGACACTATTCAAGCTAATTGGCGTGCCCGTATCCGTGGCCGTTTTCAACTCACACGCACACGGGATCTGATGAGTGGATCTCAATACACAACCGCAACGATCAAATACTTGGTCACTCAATTCTCTCATCCTCTTCAGCTCATCCGATAATATTCCTAAGCAGTAATGGGAAACATACCCGCTCAGATAGTTGAATGGGAAACCCGAGTACATCACACCTCTTCGTCTTCTGCACTCTTCAAGTGTGTACTTGATCTCAGTTAGTTGTGACTCGATTGACTTGTTGACCTTGTTCCAAACATTGTCCAAAGCTCCAGTTGAGGAGTTCAACCACTGTTTTAGCGCGGCATGTGCACTCTCCACCCTGCAAGTCGTAGTGTTGCCAAGGTGTAGCACCTTATTCGTCCACGCAGCCACAAACATCTCTTTGTATCTCAGCCAGGTCTCCTCTACATAGGATATCACGTGAGGGTAATTCCTCCAAGTATCCTTCATCATACGCACTGCTCTATCGTACTCAGCTTCTGTGGAAGCTTCCATGATAGATTTCCACTTCCCGTTCTTGAACCTCTGCGCGCCGACCTTATCTTTTCCACAAAGTCTGTACACTTTGTCTTCAACGACTTTGTTAATGTGCCATGTACAGAGCAAATGGGCACTGTCGGAAAATATCTCTCTAATAGGTGTCATCAACCCTAGCTCACGATCGGGTCAAAATTGTTGTTGGGTGTACATCATTTCCAATAAGCATCCTCAACTTATCTAAGACCCACGCATAGCTTGCCTCAGTCTCATCCTTCATAATGGCATAAGCTATGAGGAAGTTCTTATTGCTTGGAGTCATCCCTACTATCTCAAGAAACGGCATCTTATACTTGTTTGTTTTGTACGTGGAATCTAAGCCAATCAACCAAGGAAAAGACCGAAGTAACTGAATTGATGTAGGGTGTGCCATGAACACGTGAGTTACCTCATTAGTAGCTGGGTCGGCTCTTGTCCAATGTACGTACTTATTCTCCACAGCTAAATGATGAAACTGACCAATGACATCTCTCTCTTCAAAATCAAGTTTCCTTATACGATCTCTGTAGTTGTACACATGTCGTCTAGTTGCATTGTCCTCAGGAAATTTTTCCTTAATAGCGGCCAAGATAGCACATGGCTTTGTTTGTGCCGAAGTCATGTCACGAAGGAGTTGCTTTGACCCAGGACTAAGACCACTCATCTGACGATATCCCTCAGGAAACACAGCAAAGTCATGGTTGTGCGTACCCCTAATCCCAGGCAATGTGACAATCATCCAACTACTGGACCCATACACTTGCTCAGCTCTTAACTGGAACGTACATTTACAAGCCTTTGTTTTCGTATTCTTCCGAGCGACAGTATCTAAGTCTCTTAATTCCCCTCTGTAGCATTCACTTGGATTGCATCTTAACAATTTTACGCTTTCATTGTTCTTGTGTGACGAAATTATCAACTCAAACCCGATAGTAAGGGCAATTTGTTTTGCCCAATTAATTGCATCTTTATCACTATCAAATAACTCATCAGTGACGAAATACGTACTGTAATCAACACCATCACCACCGAACCGCTCCAAAGGAACCTAACAAAAACAACGAAAACAATGTTAGCTTAATCTTAAATTCAAACGTCTATCAAAACCGACTGCACCAAGGGACAGGCGTCTGGAATTTCCGCCTGAACCATGGATGTGGCGTAAATCACGGACGCCTATGCCATGGTTGTGGCGTAAATCTCAGACGCCCGATCCATGGTATAGGCGTCCGTGATTTACGCCTCCACCATGGTGAAGGCGTCCGTGATTTACGCCCCGTCCATGGTCTAGGCGAAAATTTCAGACGCTTGTTCCATGGACGGGGCGTAAATCACGGACGCTCGTTCAAAATATGCGGAAAAAAAAATTTACCTCGGCCACCGTCGACGACACTTCTTGGTCGCCGGAAGACATTTGCGGTCGTTCCTTGCTTGCCGGTGAGAGAATGTTGGTGAATGTGGGTAGGTGTGAGAGTGGGTGGGTGTGGGAGAGTTAGAGAGGGAGAGGAAGAGTGGGAGAAAGGGTGAAAATGTGAGAGGGGCAATATTGCAATTTCCAAGGGCGGTGGTGAGTAATTTTATGGTGGTATATAGTAACTCCCTTTAAAAAACATCAACCTTGAAATCGTCAAAGATGCATGGGCATGCGAAAAACACAAAATCAGCCGGCCCCACTTATCCTTGAAATTTAAATTGTCCTCCTTAAGAGATAACAACAAATTTATGCCAGTTACGCTGGAGATTTGTAATCGAATAATTCTTAAAAGCACTCCCCACCTTAGCCCACAAATAAGCTAAATAAATCACCCTATCCCACAATAACCCAGGTGGTAGGGAGCCTCTAGAGAAAATTCTGGCATTTCTCTCTAACCAGCAGCACCAGAGAATAGCAAAAACAGCACTACGCCCAGGGGCGGAACTAGGAAATTTTTATTGGGGGGACCGATAATTACTACTCCCTCCGTTTTTTGAAAATATTTACATTTGCTTTTTCATGGTCTCCAATGCATCACTTTGACCGTAGATATTTGTAATTTTATGCATATATAAATTTTAAAATTTTAAAATTTTAAAAGTATTCTTTAAAATGAATCTAACAATAGCATTTTTACATTATAAATATTTGTATTTTTTCACTAATTCATGGTCAAAATTTGTGAACTTTGACCTTGAAAAATGAAGTGTAAACATATTGGTGAAACGGATTAAGTAGTATAATATACTTCTATCACCCAATACAATCAGTTCAAGTTTGACTTTAATATTTGATGTCAATTTTTGTCATTAGTTTTTATCCTAATAAAAAAAGTTATCAGAAAATATCTTGATAGATCTAATAATATATTTTGTATATTGTGACTCAATTGACGATTTTTAAGAAATTATTTGCCAAACCTTTCATCTGACTACTAATGGTGGACAATAGAAGTTTAATTACTTGTTATCCCACACTTTTATTTTATTTTTTTGAATCTTATCCAAAGTTAAAGTATTTGGTGAATACATTTTTTATGGGTGCATAAGCTATGTTAAAAGAACAAATATGATATACCAAGATATTAAAAAGAATAAAGAAATGTATGTAAAAATGAGAAATGCTAAAAAAAAGAAGAAATGAACTGATAATTGTTTAAAGGCACGCTGGCAGGCAGTGGCAAGATTAAAGAAGAAGTGCCCAACTAAAATAAAAGATAAAATTTAGTCAAAAGAAATGATAAATTGGATAAAATCAATAGACTAGGATTGTGATGATAGTAGGTTTCGAACATAGGTGGGAGGGACCAACTGAGTTACAATAACCAACTCAGCTACTACTAACTTGCGATCTTTTTTACAACAAGTAGATTAATATTAATTGGCCTAGGCCTGGGCTCCCCCAAACCCCCCCTCAATTCCGCCCCTGACTACGCCACAGAATCTTCATCTCCTTATCCCTCCCAAAAGCCAAAAAGCGCACTTGCAACATCTCCATCACAGTTGCAGGAAAAACTCATTGCTCCCCCACAAAGCTAAACAACTTTCCCCACAAAAAAACGAGCCATATCACAGTGAAGGAAGTGTGAACATGTCTCACTACTCGCATGACACGGTACACACATATCAGGTGAAATAGCCAACGTAACAGATACCAGAAATGCCTCCAATCTAAATAAAATAATGATCAATTTTTTTCTGGGGCTCTTCTAAAGGGAAGAGGAAACTAACCATGGCTAGTTGGGATAGTATTTGCAGACCATATCAGCAAGGTGGACTGAACATCAAGGAGATTTTAAGCTGGAACAGGGCATGTATCTGCAAGAAGATGTGGATAGTCATTCATCACACCAGTGTCTGTCTGGGTGGATTGGTTATATGCCTATAATTTTAAGAATATGTTTTGGCAAGGTCCTTTGAGATAACGGAACTCCTCGATGTGGAAAAAGCTTCTAGCAATACGAGACAACTTTATTATGCTCAGTGGTGGTCTGCAGCACTCTCAGGATCTATTAGAGAGTTGGAGCTTGAATGGAAAATTTCAGATGGGTAAAGATTACTCTTATTTCAGAGGCCATGCACCCAATGTGAGCTAGAAGACTGTGATATGGGAGAATACAGCAGTGCACAAGCTTAGAATTATTGCATGGCTAGCTGCCTCTGGAAAATTGGCCACAGTCCCACAGTAGACAATCTAGCTATCTAAGAAAGGAATGCACTTTGATACATCATGCAAATTGTGTCAGCAAGCAAGTAAGAGCATCAACCACCTCTTTTTTCAATGTCCTTTCTTTTCAGGAGACTATGATTCGAAACCCGAGAGAAGATACTGGTAAAAGAAGGAGAGAAGGAGAGAGGGAGGAGAGCAAAGGCGTTGGAGTAGACAACAAAGACATAGTTGCTCAGACCTTTGGTTGATGATGCTTTGACGAGAGTGCTTGATCCCACTTCTAAGACCTCTATAATCATCAACAACAACACTATCCTGAACATATCTCTCTCTTAATTAGCTTGTTCTCTCTTTTCCCGATCTCCTTATTGTTTTCTGAAAAATGAGTGGGAATTTAGTTGTGGCTTAAAACCTGCTGGTTGAATTTCTGCAGTAGGAGATGGAGATGGACATTGCCAAACGGCATTGATGGGTGGAAGTGACTAATTTTGTTTATGTTTGATAACTTATATTAGTGCCAAAAGTAAACTATGGTCCATCTCCCACACTATACTATACATTGATACCCTCCCCCCCCCCCCAAATAAAAGAAAAGGTATTTGAGTATTATATTTCTTCTCTTAGGGACATGCGAGAGGGGACAAAGCATGCTGTAAAGGCTTGTGATGGTTTTTGGGGTCAGAGTCATGGAAGCAATTTTTGGTGGGACCAGCGGGGCCGGGGTGTTACAGGTACAAAGAAATGGAAATACATAAGCATGTGGAGCAGTGGAGGTATAAATATATCCACTGTTTGAGCATGTGAAGAACTGAAGATGGTAGTTATAAACCTACCACTTAACTATTGTCTTCAATAAAGCTCTTGGAGTATCAAGATATGAGATTTATTTATCCATTTTGATCCAAACAATTGTTGCATGTCATGTAAACAACTTCAAATAACACACACAACTTCGGTTTTGGGTTCCTACATATTGTTTACTATATATCAAATTGATAAATCATTAACCTTTAATTAAAAATTCAATGAAACAATCCAAAACATAATTTTTAGTGATAAACTACAAGCCCATGCATCACACAGAACATACACTTGGTAATAATCTTAAACCTCAATCACGCCAAAACATTCCTCAACCAAATTACACAAATGAAACCCGTCAAATCACTTAACAGCATAAATAACCAAAGAAAGAGCCCTAGTTTTTAAACCCTACTTAACAACAGAACCCTAACATGCTACCAATCATAACCTTAAACCACATCACTACAAAAAGCAAAAGTGAGAGGGAGAGAGAAACTGACAGTATAGGGGCCGAGGCCGCCATTGAAGGAGAGAGACTCGAAGTCACGGGCAGTCAAGCGGATAGTACGGCCAGCAACGTCACCTTGTTCATGGAACCCTCGGTCTTTAGTCTTCTAAGCACCGGACCCACCAAATGAGCCGCCAGCCCGCCACTGCAGTTTGTTAATTGTATCCATACTCACCAAATGAATTCGGCAAGTCAGAGAAGTACCACCGGGATATTTAATACGTTTTAAGAAATTATTGATGCTGGTATTATCTTTTGACACCATTTGGCTGAATTGAACTTGGTGTATTAACTCCTTCAAGCTGGCTTTGTAGTCCTTGAGCTCCAAAACATGAACCCTTTTATTTAAACCATTGGCAATCTGGATATTGACGCAAACTATTCGTCCTGATTATTACTATTATTATTATTATTATTATTATTATTATTATTATTAATACCATAACATAATATTATGTCGCGGCATGATCCCGCAATGCCCTTAACCTCTACCTCTAGGGGGAGAAAATCGAATAATGACGACGTAAAGAGTCGGGATTTGAATATGTTATTGTGTTCTTCATTCATGGAGATGTAAGAATAATAACAAGGCTCGTCGTCGCATGTGTTAGCGAGTATGAATGCCCATGGATGAGAGTTTGTGGTGGGAGTAGGAATTAGGGACAACCAATGGTTGGATACACACTTGAATAGAGTCAAGGATTTGAAGCATAAAACCTTATGAAATATTTGCAACAATAAATCATCACCCAGATCGATATATCCTGGAATTCTCGAACACAATTACACAGAGGAGAGAGAAACCATGTCAGATCTAGAAAACAGAAAGGAGGAGGGCAGAGAGAGAGAGAGATAATACGAGTCTGTTGGAGTAGTCGGGTGAAAAAAATCTGAACAAGTTTATGTTCTTTTCAACTTGTTTCACTTGTCCCCTAGTTGGCCCAGTTATAAAGTTAGACCCCCAGTCTCCTGCTCTTTCTCTCCTTCCTATTCCTTTCTCTCTCCTTCCCTCTCACCCCTCTCTCTCCTTCCTAATCATGAGATTAGGCAAGAATTTGTGCCAATTAGCCATATTGACATTTTAAAAGAGTGTTTCATATCAAGTTGGCATTTTAAATAACTAGTTGGTGGAACGCGTGTGTTGCACGCGTCCCCCCAAATAGGTTAACATTATAAGTGTATTAATTTGATCTCTAAGCTCCACCTTAATAGCAGTAGCAAACTATAACCGAATCATCTGATGAAATTTAAAGAATTAAGAGAAATTAAAACGATCAAACAACCCAGAAACCAGAGATCTAACAAAAGGGTAGTGCAATGTGCTCCTCAATTTCTTCAGAAAGGTTTATATCTGCGCATTTGTTCTATCAGTTGAGAACTAAATTTGTTCTATAATAAATAAATCTGGAGTCCAAACATGGCATTTGCTTTTTTTCTCAAATTATATTACATCCCCCAAATCCCTAGTTGGCTAGGTAGGTTGAGAATTTAGATTCAAGCAATTACAACAATGTATACTCAGTTAACTGATCATCTTGCACAAATGAACCTCTGACTTGTGTTGGAATTGTAGCTCCAAGTAAGCATTTGCACTTGATTTTCTGGCTAGATGCAATGGAAAGACTTTTGAATATGTAAGTGTCTCTGCAATACTGTACAGCAAATACAACAACATGATTGAATAACATCCAAGTAACTTGTGATTTGTTGATTATGGGTAGCTGAATTTAGCCAAGCATGAGTACAATTTGACCTTGCTTCTACAAATCCATAGTCTAAGGCCAATTCAGCATTGTTCTTCTTCAAATCATATTGAATCAGAACCTGCATCAAAAATGACTGACTTGGCATGAATGATGAATTTGCTTATTCTGCTCTGTACAAGTTTCACATATATTCTAGCAGCATTTTGCATATGATAATAGAAGCAAGTTACACCAGCACCATCAACCACACTACAACCAGAACCTTGGTGGTTGCTGCAATCCCACTGTTACTGAAAGATAATAAAGACATTTACATGAACCAAACGCAACGCTCAGTTAAATTACCAGAAATCAAGACATTGAAAGATGAAAAACAAACCATGAAGTTCATAAGGAGTTAGTTACAAAAAATCAGTGTCTTTCATGCTGCACTTTCAACTTATAGGAGTTATACTGATGCTCATCGCCTCTGGAATTTCTATGAGCGAGTACATTGCCTATGAGTGATGGCAGATTCCCAAAAAACGTAGTACTCCTATCATTATGACTTCATTCCAAAATATCAAACACATTGCTTATCATTATTGTCACTCATGGACATAGCAGCGAGATAGATCACTCAAGGGACACGGAGTTGAGGATCCACTTCAGAATTCTACTTTTTGAGAGGGAGTTTGACGGCCCAACTTGGATATAGAACTTCTTTGCAGGTAAGCTTGCAGCCACCTTCTCATAGAAGCTCTTGCGGTCCTAAGAACACGGAAGAAATATCTGACATAAACAACTAATTGATAGATCAATGAACTAATTATTGACAAAAGATCAGTTTTAGTAGTTGTTTTGGACCTCATAATTCATGTCAAACAGCTCCATGACACCAATGCCTAGAATTTTTTCAGCATCTTCTGTAAACGTTGTAAACATGAATGAATTGGTGTCATCTGTTGCCTCAAAGTTCAAGGTAATCCTGCAAAAATCATACATTATATTAGATACACTATTATAAGAAGATAAGTATGATTCGCGTACAATTTGATTGGTGTGTTATTTGTTGCTTTTCTAGACCTTGGAACACAAGTGCTTTCTTTGTTGCAATGTGTACAGTTGTACTCAACATCCTTGTCCAAATCAGAACGTTTCCCACATTTCTTACAGCCCAAATACAACCTAGCATCTCTGTTGTCAAACTCCGGAATCTAAATGCATAACCAGTGGAGCTCTTCTTGCATAGTGTTAGCTGCCTGTAATTCATGTAATGAAGTGAAGCTTTTGTCCGAAACTGAATAAATATTTGTTTGTAACCTAGTAAGTGAAGGTTTAGTATGTTCTTACAAGTAACATAGCAGGGTCGCAAATTTGTCATATAAACATATCAAAAACCTGTAATGACACAAGTACATACAAATGTAAGTTAGCTCTATGTACCTTCTTGGATTTGATATCCTTAAGGGTACGTATTATCCTTTCATTTGATGGCATTCTAACTGTCTCAACTTGTAATTTCCTCTCAGATAACCTTTGGATGTTTGTACTTGACCTAGTAATATCAAAATTCAGGCATCTCTGAGTTAATTAGAGTAAAGGTTACTATCTTTGAGATACTGTATGTAGAAGAAGAACATATATGATCCAACACAAAGCATGATACGTGTAAAGAAATACCATGTTTTTAACATATCCACTTTCTCCCCAGTTGGATCAAGTATCATTAAGGTTGACATTGTACTTGAGAGAGAGAAACCTGTATGATTATAAATGTTTACAAACATATAGTTATTATGTGACAGTAGAGAAGAATAATTGCATCAACTTGTTTTTAGTTAAATAGATGTATAAAAAATGATAGTTGTTATATAAGAGTGCAGAAAAGAATAATAGCATCAACTTGTTTTGAGTTATTCAATACCTTTGTGTTGTGTAGGTTTCAGGGCAGTGAATCCTACAACTGGATAGTTGGATACCATATCACTGAGTGCATCACAATCCTTTAGAGCTAGATCATTCCAAGATGAGACTATCATTGTTTGTTCCGTGTTTATGAAATTTGAAAGAAGAAACTTGATTAATTTCAAGAATTAGTTGTTGGAATCAAATGAAAGAGGTTGTTTGAAGATGAATATAGTACCTATAATCTTCCAGGACAATCTCTCGCACATCTGTTTCTCGACCGTTATTAGAAGCAATGACTTTTCTTGGGGTTTCGACATGTATGACAATGCCCAGAAGATCTAAATTCGAAATATGGTATTAGACATGTAGATGAGGCAATATTTATACAAAGAAAGAATGTGATTTTGTTTGTTACCAAAGCGATCATCTTTATTCGATGTTCGTGGAATAGTTGCAATGGTATGAAAGTCTGGACCAGTAGCTTCAGTAGTAGGTAATGGCTGAATTATAGTTCGACCATTGATACTCATTGGGCCTTGTTTGGTATTGTTGATCAACTGGCTTGATTGAAGCATTAGAAATCTCATATTCACTGTTATGTTGTATGACATCTTCATACGCTTCAATATCATCATTAAAGAGAGCTGCTCGCATGGTATTCCCCTACAGCATAAGGAAATAGAGTTGAGCTTAGTAAGATAGAGAAAATTATAACAACGCAACCCACAACAATAAAAAGCATGTCAGACTGGTACAGACTTGGAAAACCCCTCTGAGTACATATTAGAATGGTATACACATGCACACACGCGCGTGTACAAACAAAAACACACACTACATAGCAATGCTATTAGAAATCACATGCAACATTGAAAGCGTAAATTTTGTTTCATTTAAACAAATTTTGATTAACATTTAATCCTAAAAAACACCTGCAAAATACTATCACCTATGTTAAGTTGGTTTTTTTCCCCTTTCCTCTGCTTCTTCCTTTGACCTCATCTTGTGGTAACTTTTTTTTTTTAGATGGATTGGGTATGAGTTATGATAGTTTACTGGAAGATCATATAAATGTAACATTGTTGGCAAATGAGTCTCATTGCCATTCCAACTTCATTAATTTATGTGTGATCTTTTGGTCAATTACTGCAACCAAATTCCATGCAGAATCCATCTTTTGTATGGTTACTTTCTAGCAATAAATGTAACATGCGAGAACTGGACTCACGTTACTCAGACTGATGTATCCTATTTACCTAAGTAATTAATGACAAATGATATTATCATGGAATTTTCGGTGTAAGACCAACAGATGACATACATTTTGATACAAAACAACCAATCCATGCACTTGAGGCTCCAATTGAATTCAAAGAACTGTACATGAATGTAGTAGATGACGTAGAGAATTATATTGAACATGCTGCAGTTTGATAAAGTTTAGATACATTGATGCCAGAAGCACAATGGACAATTAATTGGTGGTTGTGCATGAACAAAGGCGTTAACGCTGAAGATCTAATGTTGGTATTTTTAAAGCTCTCAGATATTTAGTTACTGGAAACACTACGAAACCCTGAACTCAATTAGTTCCTTCTTATTTTATCTCTGTCTCTGTGTTCAGCGAAGTTTTAAATGGACTTCTAGTTCCTTAAATTGTTTTCTTTGTGACTGTTCTCTCTACTGTGACAGGTGAACCAGGGACTTAGCGTCTATGGAAATAAAGGAAGCACATATCAGCATGCGTAAGTTTATTTATGATCAAGTAGCGGCTATCGCTGACATAACATAAAAGAGCAACTATTGGGGGTAATGACTTACTACTTTCAGCAATCCAGGATTAATTTTTCTTTATTTTCCTTCTTTACTTTGGTCCTTGTTTATCAATTACAACTTTACAACAGCTAACAATATACAAAGTGATTGACTATAACCAACTGGTAAGAAGAAGAAGGGGTTAAGAGCAAAGATTAGAGTAACAATTTGAATCAAGCAGGGGAGTTCTTAATTATTATTTTTTTTCAATGTATTTTAAGAATACTGTTTCATAACTGTCATTGAGAGTTGCTAATTCTGAAGACTGATCTCTTGTGTGCCCAGAAATCAATTGCAATAACCCAAAAACATATTCATTTGTCAAAAAGGGAGGGGGATTTATCATTACTTACAGTAGGAGGCATTATGTTAAAGATTGAGCAGAATGAAGCTTGATGTGAAATTAAAGCCTACGTTCACAATAGCTATTGCAACTATATTTTGGTAATACAAATGCTCACATTTTACCAAGAAAAAAAGAAAAGAATTATGTTTTTTTCTTAAAGGTAGAAACTTAAGCTTATATAATCCAAAGAGAGTAAATATACTCACCTGTTCATCTTTCAGCACAATTCTTTGGTACCTGCTTTTTCCAGGTGTTCTTTGAGGTCTAGATTTGTCAATAACCTTGACTTTGACGGTGTATGGTCCACTCTTATTAGTGAGCTGATTCAAATATTTCTTCTCAGGCTTCATACTGTTAAACAAAATTCTAGACTTTAAATTTTCTGTATATTGTGAGGCCATATACATATATACTCATGCAAAACATATTGGAGTTCTTATCATGAGTTCCAGCATTCAAAGATATAATCTCAATCGAGGCACCGAAAGTTAGGTAATTCAGCAACAACATAACTCTGATTCTTGTATCAACAACAAACTTACTTTAAATAGTACAAGCATAATAGTTAACTAATGCATCATATCAAGACACCAAGTAAGCAACAATGACATCATTAAGTCTTTCAATCTTATAACAAACACATCCATATGTTTTAACTTCTAGACATCTACAATTTCAAACAATAAACGAACTTTGCTATGTAGGAAAGAAGCATATTCAAAAGGAGGGTGTGGAAAGTATAGTTGAAGCAATATGGAAATTTTAAGTCTAAGAGAGAAAAATTATCCTAGGAAGCTTGAACATAAATCATGAGGATCATATCTGCTAATAGAGTGACAGACAGCAGCCTTCAGCAATAGAACATATGCAGAACAATTTTGCATTGACAAGTAGATATTAATTAAAGGAAATAGAAGCAAAACTTCAAATCATCCATTAACTTATGATATATATAAGAGAAGTGGATGTTTACCTTGTTAGAACAATGCTCTGGAAAAGAAAAATTGCAGAAGCCTCTGAACTTCAGAGACAGCAGCCTTCAGCAGCAGAACATATGAAGAACAATTTTGCATTGACAAGTAGGTATTATATTAATTAAAGGAAAGAGAAGCAGGATTTCAAATCATCCATTAATTTATGATATATATATAAGAGAAGTGGATGTTTACCTTGTTAGAACAATGCTCTAGAAAAGAAAAATGCAGAAGCCTCTAAACTTCAGAGAACCGGGAGGCAAATATAAGAGAGGGATTTTTGTGTGTGTGGTTGAGTGTTAAGTGGGAGAAGGTACAACTAAGAGCAAAGATTTTTAGCAAATCCATGTGCTACTGGACAGTAAGTAGTAGTAGGTGAAAGGTATAGTCAGGTCAGCCATACTTGTAGCCTTATTGCTTGCATTCACTATTCAGTATTAGTTGGTAAAAAAAACCATACCTTCAAGTACATTTCATGATTCTGACAATATAATTTTATGTTGGGGTTAAAACTGAAAGGGACTGACATGTCAATATATATATATATATATATATATATATATATATATATATATATATATATATATATATATATATATATATATATATATAATAAAGGATTAGGATGTCCACACTTAGCATTAATTAACTTATTATCAACTATAGTCAAACTGACCAGTGGCAGCAATACATTTCCCATGAGCCATGGCATTTTACAAAAAAGTGCAGTATTCCCATGATTATGGATTCATTAGAAAATATCACATAACTCACCATTTATGCCACTTATGGACATGAAATCACCTGGTAAAATACATCTATCTTCGATATGACATATTATATCATAGAAGCCACCAATGGTAGCAGTAGATGGCATCCGGTCCACTTCTTTGCGACTGATCGTTATCTGAAAAAATTAGTTGTAAACCACTATCATCAAAATGTGTTTGTAGTATCAGGAAACATCGGTTGCATTTAAAGGAGGTACAAAAAGAGAGGGAACAGAAAATGTGGCGTAAATACCAGAATAATTAGTGCAGAACTATGCCTTGACGATGTATGGAATACCCTCAAAATACTCCTCATTTTTTATTTTTCCCTATAACAGGATTTTACGCATTATTTAAATTTAAATGCTAAATTAATAATAACCTTTCATGAGTAGTATTTGTGAATGAGAAAGCAATTGGTAATGGGAAGCAAGAGTAGCAGAGTATACTCACTAGGGGTGCGCATGGCCGGGTATCCGCCTAAAATACCTGGAACTGGTACTGGCGGATCCTGAAATCTGGGAACTGGTGCTGGAACTGATACTGGTGGATCCTGAAATCTGAGAACTAGTACTGGAACTGGCGGGTACCGGTTCCGGGACCAAGTACCCATTTCCACTTTTTCATAGACTTTTTGGTTCTCTTTTTTCCCCAAAACTTAATATTATTTTATACAACTCTCTTTAATAAACCATCTATTACTAAATTTTACCTAATATCATAATATTATAACCCAAAAACGAAAATACAAAAACAATAATTAATACAACTCAATGCCACATCAAAGTATGAAACTCATAAACTGGTTCTTGGAATTGGTCCTGCCAGGTACCCGCCGGGTACCTGGTCCCAAAAACTTGTACCCGGAACTGGTACTGGTTCCAACCAGTTCCGAAATTCTGGAACCATAACTGATCCCAGTGGGACTGGTTCCAAGTCTGGACCCACCGGGTCCTGACCGGTTCCGGATCCAGAACCAGGTACTTGGTCCCATTGCTCACCCCTACCAGTCGTAATTTCACATTGAATCATGTTTGGAAAGAATCTTTTGCACAATAATCGGGTGCCATTGCATAAGCCCGCTGCTGGATCCAGATTACGAAGCAACATAACAGGACAGTTTTCCTTTAGGATGAGCTCATGTGGGCTCATGCCACCTGGACACAATGTGTTTAGGAACTCACCTGGGTAATTGTTGCAATTATCATTGATCACAGTGTCAAAACTCTTATAGGCAAAAGGTTGCCCGGGAAATTGATTAATCAATGCCTTATTGATTACATCAACATCATCATTTCTTGGAATCAATATTGCTCTTTCAGTAAAGATCTCGGGATTGAAAGACGGTTGCTGAATTTCAAGGAAAACATGCTTTGCAAGTTGCTCAATGAATTTTCTTCGAAAGGAATCATCAATTGTCTTGGAAGTTCAACAAGATCACTTCCCTCTTCGTGCATCTGGAGTGCTCCATTTCCCAGGTCCAATAAGAATTGACTGAAGCTAGGATCCTCCCTTGCTCTTATGTTTTCCGTGAGTCTGAACTTCTTGAGAATTGGCCAAATGTAGGAGCTAACTAAGCTTGATTCCACTGCTTCTAGTTGCGTTCTACGTGGTAGAACGGGCAAAACTTGTTGAAAGTCTCCACCAAAGACAACCACCTTTCCACCAAAAGGTTTTTTTGTGGTGCACAAGTCTTGAAGAAGCAAATCAAGCGCTTCTATATTTTCTTTCTTGGCCATAGAAGCTTCATCCCAGATAATTAAGGATGCTTCTTGCAGCAGAGAGGCTACACTACTTTGTTTGAAACATCACAAGTTAGTGAGGACTCACCGTCAAGAGGAATTTTGAACCTAGAGTGCGCTGTTCTCCCCGTTGGTATGTTTGACGCAGTGATTCCAGAAGTTGCTGTTGGGAGGACAATCTGACCCATCATCCGGATTTTTGCATACAGTGCACAATATAAGTACGTCTTACCGGTTCCACCTGGGCCATCTATAAAAAATGCACCTGGTTTTCCAGTCTTGACATGATGCATTATATCCTTATATGCAGCACGCTGCTCGTTGTTGGGTTCTTTCCTAGCATTCATGTACTTTTCAGGAACTGGAGCATTAAGAGCATCGACTATATCCCTTATTTTCCTGGTGGACTGATCTTGCAAGGCACATAGGTGTTGGAGGTTAAAGTCCCTAAATGATTTACCCATTCCCTCTAAGAACTGTTCGACTTTCCAAGCAGTGAGCTGCAATGCTTTTGTATCACCAGCAGGATATTTGTGTCTATAATCCTCAAAAAGAGCTTCATAATATCTCTTCTAAGGAGCCAGCGGATCACTCGGTTGACAAAAGATCAGTAAAGTAGCAAACAATCGTCGTAACGCATGTGGCATTTGGACTTTGATTCCTTCATTCATGCACTGATCTATAGAGTTATCTTGCTCCAATAGCTCACGCTTCAATGCTGACTCTTGGAATGATGCATATTTACAACCATCAATAGTAACCAGATCTTCAATTGATGTAGGGCCTCGCACATTTGCTAGTAAAAATCTGAGGTAGTACCTTTCTCCCTCAACCGGAGCAGCGTATACAAGCCGCCCAATAGCAATTCCTTTCTTTCTCTCTTTCCACTCTTTTTTCTTCTCATCCCATACAAAATGTTCAGGAAATTTTGAATACAGATACTTCGGACCTTCCCTTCTTTCAGCGTTAGCTTTGAAAAATTCTGTGAGCAATGTCCTTGTTCTTTTCTCATCAGAAATGACGTCCTCCAGTTTTTCATTTGGTTTGAACTTCACAAATTGCTTATCAGATGTGTGCACTTGTAAAGTGATGACTGTTGGATACATGTAGTATAATGGGAATTTAAAAATCCTCCAAGCAGCTTCGGGAGGGGAAACCCATCTCCCTGACTGGTAATTTTCGATCTCATTCTGAGCTTTACCAGCACCTTGTACAAGATTAAAAGAAATGCGATCGTGACCTTTATAAACATACTTATATAAGTACTTAACGGCCATGATTGTGGAACAAACTTCAACATTCAAATGACAATCGAACATGGCCAAAAGATAGGGATTGTACGGAATGACCCACCTGTTATCCATATCAGCTTTCCTAACACAAACTGTTTCGCCCGTCCTTCTTCTCCTGTAAACTGGATAAGAATCGCTTCCATTTGTTGTAAATTCACAATGATTTTTTGGATAACCACACTTGCAAAATTTCTTTAAACCCTTCTATTTCATACAAGCACAATCGGGATGTTTTTCTCCACAAGGGCCATGCATCATGTGGCGCAAGACAGCGGCACGCAAATGTGGATTTTCATGAGTAGGAAGCTCTGCTGAAACGTACTTATCAAAATCTGCAACATTCTTGATTTTGTACTCAGGCTTTAAGATAATCAAAAAATAAGCAAGCGGTAAACCTCGCTTCTGGAATTCAATTACATGAATCATGGCAGCAACATCACCAAAGACTTTCTTTTCCATAATTTCCTTCTTAAGCCTGAGTAATTTTCCATAGAAGACATGTGCAGCTAAGTCTGGCCTATCCTGCAATTTTTCTCCCAGAAGTAACTCTTCTTTGATCTCGGGCCAATTAGGATTACAAGTCATTGTTACAAATAGATTAGGTTTTCCAAATTTCTGGACAAGGGTCATGGCGTTTAGATACCTACGCCGCATGTCACGGGGACCCCCAATAAATGAAGGTGGCAAAATAACACAATGCCCAACATTATTAGCATTATTCTCTCCGGTGCCTAAGCTATCCACTATACCTTGGTACAAATCTGCACGGATAGTTACTTGATTTTTCCGATAGAAGTCCAACCGTGTGTTTTCAATCTTCACATACATATCAACAATATACTGCTGAAACAACCGGCCAGCTCTAAGCAGGAAGTTTCCAGTACGAATCTGGAATTTGTATGCATAATATTCTCTGCATGAAATCTTTTTGCCTTCATCTGTTGGTTCACTACAAGAAACTGTACGGCATGATATATATTAGAGAAGTATATGAAATTCAATGTTAAAAATGAAGTAAATGCATGGTCAGTACACAAAAGGTAAATAACATATTGCTGGCACACTAAAGGTAAATAGCATACATCTAGTATCCTCTAACATTAAGCTCTCTGGACTTTGAGCTAAGGTTGATGAAACAGGAAATGTGAGATCGACGTGTTGCCTTTCATCACCTCGAGTCTTTTTTTTCAACCCCTGGAACCAACCACAATCCCCTCGCAAGTGTAAAAGTGGGTATTGTAACGGATCATAGCAACCATAATAGTGCTTGATTCTATGTGATTTGTCAGATTTCCCAAAAACTATTATGCGTGGGGTATTGTTTTCAACAAGTGAGGAGTTATCTAGCCAAATTGCAGCAACCTCTTCTGCATTGGGAGCATTGTATGTTCGCTGATCTAGAGCTGAATTACGATTTATAGCTATTTTAGTGTCTTCCTCAATATCAAATTCTCTAAGTGAGCGAAAGAATTTTGCATATGGATTCTGTTCCATGAGATTCATAAGAATAGACATAATTTCAGTTCTTATTTCTGGGTAAACACCTAGACGATGTTCTTTTTCATGTTCGGCATCATAAAAGTATAGTTGCAAATATTTGGGCTTATTATCTTGAGGCAAAAGATCACGCACAAAGTGAAATAATTGGCCATGCAATCTAAATACATAAATACCTTTTTTTGTTTGAGAATCATATTTTCCTCCAAGAGAACTAAATGCAAAAAGATTATTGTAGAGCCTTGCATACTTTCTAAAGTGCACAACATCTTCATCCCCTGAAGTAAATAACCTGATAAGTTCAGCAAGGGTTTCATTAGTTGCTATTTGCACTGCCCCGTTAGAGCAACAGAAGCCCGGGGATTCATGTGCAAACTTCTTTGCTCCACATTTTGAGCAACTCGTGGGTGCCGATAGTCTTGCAACAACCGTCAATACTGATTTGCCACCTATTGCAGCAGGCACCTCTACACCCAAATATATAATTCTACCTTGTTATGTTACCATATGATTAATAAAAAAAGGCTTAGAAAATCTTGTAAGGTAATAGCATGTACTTTTTTTTTTGCTTTGCAAGCACTTGCTGCTCGATTGCCTGGAAATCGATGCATTACTCAGTATGGGAAGAGTTCGTACGTCTGCTACGATAGGCTCTCTTTTGTGGCTGTATCTTAGATGGAGCAACACACACCTTTGTTTGGAGAGACTCTAAATTGGCAGACCCCTCACTTTCGGAAGGTCTTGGTTTGACACGCCTGCTACAATATTCCCTCTTTTAACCCACTATTTGTGATGACATACCATGATGCCTACATTGCTCATGGTCCTCTATTGATGCACTTGTTACTGCCTCACAATGAGATCGTTTCTTAAGTTTTTCTCGAGAATCTTTGTACAAGCCATTCATTTCTTCACTTGCCATGTATTTTGAGCTGGTCAATGTACACGGCATTTCTGATTAGAACAATGCAACAATTTGTTCATTTTCTTGTGAAGTCCACACAAACAATGCAATTGTAATCAAATGTGCAAAAAGATATTCATGAAGGGATATGAAGCAACAAGTAACAAAATAATATATCCATAAATTAATTCTAAATAACATCATTACAACATATTAACAATGTTTCCATATACATCTATAGGCTGACAAAGACATCAATAAACATGATCATATTACCATATATATTCAGCATTACATTACATCACAGGACACACCAATAGTATTTCCAACTACATCAATAGCTTTGAAATGACAATAAGCTTACTCCATGGCCACCTATACAAAAGCCATGCCACCAAAACAAATATCTTAGACCATAAACATCAAAGAACTTAACCTACATTGCTTAAGCCATGATTGACTACCTAAATTGAGTGGCATTACAACATACTTTCATCTTACATTATGGCCACTGATACAAAAGCTTAGCAAACCAAAAAGTCTCTTGCGCCATAGACAATGGAGACATATAGCTATTAGATCTAAGCCAAAAGGTTAGCTAGCTAAATACGGCGATGATGGCCTCATTGTCCACGTTATTTGAAAACTTCAGCAAGGTCATCCAGAACAGGGAAGGTATTGATGCAACAAGACAGATTTAATGCTCCAGCAGGTGTTTTCCGTTTCTTAGGAGGCATAGGAAGAGGAATGGAAGATTGGATTTGAAATTCAACTCTTTTAGGTGTCACACATTCATCTCCTATAGGCATCAACTTAGGCTCTAAATCCTCTTTAATCCCAAGCACTCTCTCTTTCATTGCAAGATACCTTTCCCTTTCAAATGCACAATGAAATTCAACAAACATTAGCCCATAATAGTTGGCATCTTTCAAATCAAAATTGTAAAGGGGCTGAAGAAATTTGATAGCTTTCTTGGCTAGGATTTGCTCAGCAGCATTCAACGTGTCAGAAGTGTCCCCAATAAGCCATTCTAATCTTGTTACACCACTTGGATTTTCAACAGAAATGGCTAAAGAGCACTCGTGGCCACCTTCTTCCAAGAGTCTGTACTCAGTGGTAGTCACATGTATTTTAAATTCCCTTAAAATATCATTCAAGATATCTTTAAAATTAATTGACACAGTCCTTACATAACTCTGTAAATTTGTTTTCTTAGCAGGATGTGTGTTGACATTAGTTCGACCACTCTCTAGGTTTCGTAACTCCTTCTTGGCCTTGTAGAATTCAAAACAGCCCCTGTACATTGCCTTTTTCTCCAAGTTAATATCATCAATCCGGATTTTATATTTCTTCACCAAATACATAACAGCTTTTTCAGCCGCTTTCTCTTCAGATTCCACTAAGGATTCGCATTCCTTTCCCTGGAAAAAGAAAGTTGTGGGCTTGGGTTCCTTAGATATGATTACATAAGACACTTTTTTGGATATATCTAGTTGATTGTAGATAGGCCTTGGCAATGAAAGTTCATCAACAATATCACTTAGGAGGGTCCTAAAGGAAATCTTGAATATTTCTCTGCTTTTCTCCATGACCTGTATTGCAAAACATCTCATTAAGGTTATTTTCCCCTAACCTGTAATTGATGTGAACATGCTTATAGTCACTTGTTGCATCTCAATTTATTCTATAACATTAGATGGGGGACAAACCTACATGTTTCGAAACCACCAAAGAGAACATTTTGTATATCCAAATTTGAAGAGGTGTACACTCAATACTCTTCACTGAAATTCTCCTTATGATTATCAAATCCAAGTGATATGTAATCCCTAACTGGACTAAAATACCATCAATTTGGAAGCTTACTGAAGTGATCTCACATGAGTCATTCTTTTACATTCTGGTCATAATAGTAAACCTTGGAGCGTTATCTCACAGTTTACTTATTCTCTCCTGATACCTTGTGAGTAAGACCAAAACTTGAGCTCTGATATGGCTTTACTCTGTTTATTAAGTTTTATCGAGGCGCAATTTTCGCTTTTTGCAAATATTATTGCATTCTCCCATCACTCATGATAGCCAAACTCTTACAAGTGTATTTTCAACGAAGCACAACAAATGAAATGCACAGGTGAATGCATATTGACATTAGGTGAATGTATATTGACATTAAATGGATTTGAGACAATTCAGGAAATCTATAGGAAATGAAATGCCATCTAATAGCAAGTTGTGTAGTTTCCATGCAAATCAGTACTCAAAATCGTTAAAAATAAAGCTTATTTTTTCACAACTAAGCAAAATCACACCAACAATCCAATGCCTCCAAGGTTACAAACTCCCAATCTATGGCGGGGTTTTGTTTTCATATGACCTTATATGCTAAAAAGACTTAACGTTGTAACTAGCAGATAATCTAGCAATGTAAAACATTTGAAGATCCAGAAATGATAAAGGAATCTCGGGGGAATGACATCCAATATTGTGAAGTGGGAAGAGCCGACAACAACCATAAAAGGAAAGCAAAAGAAACATGGTTGCAATAAGAAACGGAGCTTACCAATTGTTTTGAACTATGAGGATGAACAAGGGTTTGAACTTTCAGAATGGTTGGGATACAATGTAGAATTCCACAGCATTCCCCCGCACCAAATGTCCTTGTATAGAAGCTTGCAGTTTGCAATTTGATGGTACTCTTTAACTGAACAAAAAATTAGATATCAATAAGGCATAAGTGCGGTACTCAAAGGTACACCTCCCAAATTTTAAGTTTTAAGTTATAATAAGCAGAAACATACATAATCGTTTGAATCATTGCAGCAACAGGTTCATCCATGACAGCACCATCATCACCATTGTTCTCTAAAGCAACCACATACTCGGTTATATAGTCGATTTTTGCATATCATAACATCTATGGGTTATTTAGACATTGATAGAACAAAAAAAGTATTAACAAGGATCACACCAAGACTTCATTGCACTACAAGTTTTAGACAGATCCATCTTTTCTTAGACAGTAAAATTCACAATTGCAAACTCGAGCATCTTTCTCCTTTGAGTACAAAATCAATCACATCGCTCACAAGGGCATACCATACGACAAGAACAAAAATTTAGAAATCAAATACTCTTTACCCTATCTTAATCCAACAAAGCCAAAGTTAAACAACTACAGCTCAACCCTAATCATCATCTATACTTCCAAACACCTTAACTAAGATTATTAATCAACACTTATACCACTACCATTCAGTTTCAGCTTGCCAGCACTCTCACGAAGATAAGAGAGAAACAGACACTATTACCCTATACATACAGGCAATCAAACACTCAATTTGAGGAAAAAAAATAGAAGCAACATATATAACGACAAGAAATCATGGTTGCAAAGTTGAAGCAGATTGACAAGAGAATGGGATTACATACACCAAGAGAAGCATCTATCATGATTCAGATAAACAAAAGCGATATTTAATCATATTTAACTACACAAAAAGCAAATCACTACTTGCTGGACAAGGCAGAGATCAAAGCTAAATCATGTCAAGTTAAGATAGAAGCCAAGCAAAAAATAAGGTAACTAAAATCTGAAATTGAATTGAAATAAGAAACTGACCAAATCTAAATTGTGTATGAGCAATTCGTGGAATTAATTGGTAAGTGAGCAATTCGTGGAATTAATTGGAAAGTGAGCAATTCGTGGAATTAATTGGAAAGAATAATTGAAAATAAGAAACTAACCAATTCTCAATTGTGTATGAGCAAATACGTGGAAATAATTTGAAAGAACAATTGAATGAAGAAAAAATAGAGAGAGGGGGGGCAGGGGTGAGACTTACCATAGTACAATTAAGCCATGAAGAGATGTGTGGAGGAGGGTTTGACTGAAAGTGGAGAGATGGATATATGGAGAAGCCATGACCAGTTAACTGTAGAAAACCCATGAGGGAGGTATGGCATAGAGTACTCTTGAGAAATTTAACCCAGCAAAAAGATGATTTGTTTACTCTGATAAACGTTTCTCTACGCAGAGAAACCTTTCTTTTTTGTTTTTAGAGAGACAGAGAAATTGATTTGGCAGCACTGGTTAGTTTTCGGGTGACCCAAAACCCTTTTTTGGTTGAAGATAGTGAGAAAGATATCACAATTTAGGTGGGGGGTTTCAAATTCCAACTGGCAATCATGGGGAAAAACAAGTTTATTTCTCCTTTTGTTATTTTGGGATTTTAAAGCCTTTTTATGTTTTTTAAGTTTTCACTAAATAAGCATAAATGCAATAAATGAGCAATAAATCAAAGAAATTCAAAAAATGGTCTGAGATTCCCTGACGACAACTTATTTGGGTTTAAGCGACCGAGTCAAACTGTAAATATGCCAATTCGTCGCCAGAATTATTTAAAATGCCAACTTGGTATGGAGAGCTCTTTTAAAATGCCTATCTGGCTAATTGGGGAAAGTTAGACTTACCAAGTTGTCCTCAATTTTAAGTTAGACTTCTCAAATTATCTCGGATTTTAAATGGAGATTGCTAAACCTAAATCGCAAATTATTAAATATATTTTTTTCCCCATAATACCCTTAACAAGTTTATCACTCTTTCTCTCTCCCCTTTCCTTTTCTCTCTATCAATTCCTTCGTTTTCCCTACCAAAAATAAAACATAATTGAAAAGAAAAATAAATAAATCAAAGAATCCCAACTCAAACCACCCAAAACAACTCACGCCCATCGCCCGTCCCCACTGTCAGTCTGTCAGCCCTCCCCCTCAACAACATCAGGGCCCACTCGCCGTCAGAGCCCACCCTCCTAGCCCCGTTGGTTCACGTCCCCAAAACCCCATGTTGGCCTCGCCGTTGTCGAAACCCCCACCCTAGTGCGTCTCTCTCATCTGTGCCTACACACACACTCTCTCTCCCCCCATTGTTCGAATCTCCATCCAGTGATCCGCCCCCTGCCACTGCGTCCCACCTAGCCCCCGTGTTGTCAACTACAATCGACACGCCCCACAGAGCCGCTACTTAAACCACCCACTAACCCTAAACAACTAATAATTAAAAAAATTCAAATTAAAATTCAAATTTCATTGGTTATCTGAATATATCATTGATTTCATCAAGGATCAAGGAAATCATCGATATTGATTAGTCATTTAGGTTTTTCGATTGAAACAACGAATACGATAGGCAAAGCTGAGAGGAAACATAATAAGAAAAGAAAAGGTCCCTTACAAATAAAAAGAGTACTTTCGGGAATATTGCGGTAAAAATATTTCCGTTTGGTAATTTAGGATTTACGTTAAGCAGTTCCGTTTTAAATTGGCTTCCTAATTTCTCTCAAAAAAAAAAAACAATTAGACTTCCTAATTATTCTTAAGCATTTCCAGATATGCCAAATTCTCTTAATTCAGTTTTGCCAATTTTTTCAATTTACTTCACTTTTTCATAGCAGATATTTTTTTTTTACATATTTTACATATTAAATATAATAGTTAAATATGCAATATGTTATAGAGTAAGTCTTGAGTGAGATCAACTCACATAAAAATGCTATTTAGAAATGTAAGGGGTCACTTAATGTAAGCAATGACCTTTGTTTCATTGAAAATTGACCCCGTCTCACCAAAAGTTACAAAAAGACCGTCTTATAGAAGTTTTTGTCTATGTGATATCGATATAAAAAATAAATTTGTATTGTCTTTGTATTTACATAACATGAATATAAAGTCTTAATAATAATAATAATAATAATAATAATAATAATAATAATAATAATAATAATAATAATAATAATAATAATAATAATAATAATAATAATAATAATTTGCACCCTTTCATTCCCTTTACTCAAAATCATTTTGCACCCATTTTTCTATTATTTTTCTTGACATTTTCTTATTTTCTCTTCTTATTTTTCCCTTTCCCTTTCCCTTTCCCTTTCCCTTTTCCTTTCCCTTTATTGTTCCCTTAGTTTCCTTTTAAGTTCATTACCATTACTTCTCTTGATCTCGTATCCTATATTCAATTTGAAAAATTAGAGTTCTTTACAGATCTGTAGCTTGGTTCAAATTGGGGATCAGGGTAGTGGATCGCAAATATAATTAGTGTACAAATCGGTGAAGAAACCTAGAAATTAATTTGGGATACAAGAATAAGAGAAAGAACTGTAGTGAAGTTACACGGGGAGAGGAAAAAAAGAAAAAGGGGGAGAGGGAAAAAAGGGAAAAGGGAAAAAGGAAAAAGAAGAAAATGAGAAGTTGAAATTCTCCAACATTTCAGTTTTGGGAAAATCTGCACAAAGTGTATTTTTTAACTTAAATTGATCCCTGAGTTCATAAGGAGATCAAATTGTTGCAATTGCTTATTTAAAATATTTTGGTAATTCAGAAAATTTATGTCAATCAAATGAATATAAGTCGGATGAGAGATATTACAACCAAAAAATAGTCATTTTCAGCTAATGATCGGGTTTATATGGTCTAGCTTATTATTTGTTTATTGATGAATTTGATTTAGAGCCTATTTGGAAATTTTGGAGAGGAAGACAAGGGAAGGGAATCGGGGGCAAGGGAAGGCAATGGAGGGAAATTTATCGTGTTTGGCATATTCCCCTCCCCCCACCCCCATTAAGGCATTAACCCCAATCTAATACCTACATAACATTTTTCTTAAAATAAAAAATAAAAATTTACTCATCATCCCATCCCTATCCCCATTCCGATTCCCTTCTCGTTCTAAAGTTCTCGTTCCCACTTCCCAAAAATGCCTCCTTAAGGTAATTTGCTAATGTAATGGATATTTAATAATAAGAAAAAAAGAAAACCAATAAGGCAATAAGTGATGGATGTGAGTGGTTCGGCACTCTTATCTCTCAAGCAAAATCGAGTATTCGAATATTGTGAATGGATAAACTATTTAGGGTTCGTTTGGTTCAAATGGTGGAAAGGGAATGAAGTAGAATCCAATATGAAAGGAAAAGGGTAATAGTAATCGTTACTTTTTATCTAATATTTGGTACAGACATGGAATGAAATCTTTGTCAACATTAACACAACCTCATGAGCTTGACATCTGTCATTGGGTAAACAAAACGTTGCTGCACTCAATCGTCTCTGAAGTCCCAACTTTCCCATTTGAACTTTACAAATCCCACTTTTTTCCAATTTTGCCCCTCACGCGGCTGGTGCAATTGACTGAAGAGAGGGAGCGGGTACCACTAGAGGAGCTGGTGAGTCTTTTGTCGGAGAAGGAGGTAGGGGAGGAGAGGGTAATGGAGGCGATTATTTTATTTCCCTAGATTAAAACCTTTGGGAAGCCGGAATTACACTCAAGAGTAGACAATGACATTACCTTGATCAAAGGCAAAAGATTCACACAACGTAAGCTCCCTTACGTTAATTGCGACGGGTCCTAACTAGGGATGTAAATGGATCTTGCATCCGCTGATAACCGATCCATCCGATCCAACTATATGGATAAAAACCCGAATAAATGGATTCTTTCGCCGATGAAGGATGGAGTAGGTGATGGATGAGTTGGATTAGGGTGAGAATTTCTCATCCGCTAACCGGCTCCACGAAACCATTTATCATCCATTTACCATCCATTTAGTAAAAATAAATTAAAAATATAAAAAACTATCTTTATTTTATATGATTTTTAGGTTTTGATGTATGATAATTGTACTTAATAGTAATTTATTCCGTATTTTAGTTGTATGAAACCTCTATGCATGATGTTTGGCGCAAATTTATTGATTAGGAAAACATTCTACAAAGAGTACATGTTAATAAATATCACACTTTATTGATCCATTTATCATCCGATCCATCCATTAATCCGCGGATGACGGATGGAGCGGATGATGGATGGATGATTCGCGGATGACGGATGGAGCGGATGACGCGGATGGGGTTTGCGGATGGAGCGGATGATTATTCATCTGCACCAAATCCGATCCATTTACATCCCTAGTCCTAACAAGTCCATACAAAACATAAGTCAACAACTTTGACTTTCAAACCTCCTGTAGACGCCGAATTTTGACTTTTATCTCTTTTAAATAATTACTACAGTTAATATTAGCATTAACTGTAAGTACCCTAATTAAATAAGTCATTTGGGCTAAAAGGGGATTTAGGGTCCATAAGGTGACCCAACCCATTAGCAAAGCAAAGCCCAAAGCCCAAAAGAGAAAATAAATCAAAAATCCAAAAAGAGTATAAAAGAGAAAATACAAAAATAAATAAGGATTGGGATTATGATGTCATGCATGACATCACAATATTCTCATGTTCCCATCCAATATCTAAAGACAAAAAGGAATAATGGTATCAAGTAGAAATACCAAAATACCCTCCCCTTTTCCATAAATTAACCCCACCCAAAAAATAAAAAATAAAAAAAAAATCACTCTCCTCACAACCGAAAAAAGGAGAAGAAAAAAAAAAGAAAAAAAAAAAGAATCCCCCCCCCACGTTTTTTATTCTATTTTTAATTATTATTTTTATTTAATTTTGTTTTTCCCTTTTCTACTTCATCTCAGACATTATCTCATCTTTTCTCTTTTATACTCACTTACACCTCACAAGATTCCTCACATCTTCTTCCATCACCAAAAATTTGACATTTGTCACTCTCCCATCCACATTCTCTCAACCCTCATCTCACCATCCACCCTCCATTTCTCCTAGCCCTAATTCACCCCCATCTTTTCCCCCTTATAAATACACCTTAAAAAGTTATTTTGAGGGCCCTTTGCCTCTTTCTCATCTCTACTTATTAAAATCTCTTTCTCTCTCTAGTTTTCCTATCATCTTTTTAACTAACTTCAACTTTTGAAGCTTTTCTAAAAACTTCTCTTATTTCTAAAACTTCTTTTTTTATCTAGTTAGTGCAAGCTAAAGGACGTTTGTACTAACTAACTTAATTTTGAAGATTGAGATTTCTAGATCTACGCAAGGGTAATCTTTTATCTCTCTCCTTCAATTATTTTTTCTAAGTGTTTTCACTAACCATTTCATTTTGTATATAAATTGCTATTAAACCCTATTATCCCCCTTAATAATCTCATTTTCACCGGTTGGACTCTTTATAGGTGTGGGCATGAACCACCTTATTTTTTGAGCGGCCAAAATTCCTAGGTAAGGGTTCAAGTGCCCACGCGAACCCGTCTCCATGGGAGACTTAGATCCAGCTTGTAGAGAGTGATTTTTTGCGGTAAGGAAGAGAGTTGCTTGTGCATAATTGTATAATCAATGAATGTTTCTCTCTTTCTCATCACCATTTTCATTTTTTTTATACTTAAAATTGAATAAAAAAAGGTCATTTTGCATATAGAGGCCTCAGAATTATTTTTTGTACAAAGTTGTAATAATCCGGATAGTTAACAGTTTTTAGAGCAGAATTCATTTGTAGATCTAGGAAGATCCAACGGTTGAAATTTGATAAAATTAGTGTCATAGGAGAACTTGTCCATAGGGATTTCTAAAGAGATAAAAATCAGCCAGATCCAACGGTTCAGTCGTCCACAATTGAATTTTGAAGTTTCTGTATCTAAAACTGACCAACGCTCATAGATCTGTAAATAACTAATAAACGGTTAAGTTTTGAGCTTGGTTTATTGATGAATAAATTAAATAGTACTTCCTTAGATGTCTACAGATACCTATTTCGTCCATTTTGGATACCAAATGAATTTTAAATGAATTTTTAAAAGACGAAGTAGTGATGTCCCTTCAAAGATTCTCTCAGATTTCGACCTTGTAAATAAATGGATCAATTTAACCACTTAGGATAGTGTGTTATTTTTGATAATTTTTTTAGGAATCTCTTAGTGTGTCTACTTCAATATGTAAAGAATAATTCAAGTTTAACGAAGTATATTTAATTCTAAAATTAACCAACCAAGTATATGTCCAGAAATGATAATGTTCACTTAACTGAAAAGTTTGTGGTGTTTTACACCTCTTTAATGAAAGATGAACTTTTATTTGAATAGAAGACTCAATAAGAACCAATATAGGCTTTTGAATTTATCCATTCGGATGTGTTTTCGATTTTTACTGAATTAATCAAACCGAGCTTGGTTCTGTCAAAATGAAAGACAAATTGGTTAGTTTAGAACATTAAGGCGTTTTTGTACAGATCTTTTGCTTATTTTCGTTAAATGACTTAGAGTTGTCTAAAATTCATGAACTTTTGTGTAAATATCCACCTTCCAGTCTAGTCTAAGTCCTGTAAATTTCAGATCTAGATCACTTGTAAATAATTTCCAATAAATTAAAAACCAGTGGTCTGTCCTATGACTTCCAGAAGCTAATAAATCGTGAATAACTCACCGATCATCAACTTTATTGACTTTTAATTTTTACAGTGGAAACATGAAGTAAAATGAACCAATTTAGGATTTTTAAGTACTCGATTTGATTGAGTTATGACCGAGATATGAATTCTAGAAGTTCTGTCCAGATTATTGTGAAATTGGTTTTGTTCGATTCTATGAACGATTTTCGTTTAATTATCAAATGTACCCACAAAAATATAAAACTCTCCAGTTTATTCTTTTAGTGTGTCTCACTAATTATAAAAATAAATTTGGAGTCAAGAAGCCGCGTTTGGACTAATCCCTTGTCGGTTCTTTCAAATCGCTTTTGTAAATAACTAATTGTTTGGTAAATAAATCAATTCTTTTGTAAATAAACCAATCCATTGTGAATAAGTCCAACTTTTGAAGACGAAGATCAAGATCGAGCCCCGGAGGCGCCATGTACAAGAAGATCAAGTCTTTTTCTCCTTTTTAGGATTTTTAGACATTTTTGTATTTGTATTATAAATACTCGATTTGTAATTTGTTTATTATGAGGTCTCTTTATTTGCATTTTGTACATTTGCATTCATATGCTTCCACCTAATAATACAACTCGGAAAATAAAATAAAAAGAACTTCTCTCACTTGTGTGATGTATATTATGTTAAAAACGTTTTTTAAAATCAGTGTATTCGTTTATGTACACATCCGGCCCGGGGCCAAATTCGAGGTTAGAATCAGAAATTTGCTTATACGGGATCATGGGTGTTCCACCTACCATCCCATCAAATTACTTTCATACAAATTCACATTCCCCAGTGGAATCCATATTTTCCCACTTACAACCATTTTTCCCAGTGGAATACCTATGATCGAATAGAAGCTAATTATTGATCGTCCCCTCTTATTTTGGCTTCGGGCCACCCCGGGGGATCCTATCGGAAAGACTCCTTTAAGCAATTACATACCAACACATATCCATACCCTACACAAATCATTCATTTTATTCACCCCCAATGAATGTTATTCCCCAGTAAAGAACGAATATTTTTGAGAAGTCTAATCTTTATACTCAAAGCTAAGAATTGGGTTGATCCCCGTATATTACCAAATATTGTTGAGTTGAACGCCTCGAAGGAGCAGGCTAATTATCCCATTTGAGCTTTTCCCTACTTCTTCAAGGAGAGTAGGGGGTTCCTCGGATCAATTCGACTCTAAGTTGCGAGTCATCCTATAAGTTTCTCAATTATATCCCTCTTTACGGGAAAGAACATCCATACCCGCCTTAGTGGCACCCAAGGAGTTTTACTGACCGGATTCCCCGGTCAGAACTACGTAAGGATTTTGATCCAGGAGTAGATTCAATACCTATGATGAATGTTACGTAGTGGAGTATTTTACAATGTCCAAACCCGCCATACGTAAACGAATACACCGATTCAAAACCGATTTATTTTGTGTGCTAAGTGACAATGTGTTAATATATGTGTTTTTCTTTTATTATTCAAGGCATTACGTAATTCAATTCAAAGCTTTCATATGGGATACAACGTATTAGTAAAGAGCTCGTACTCAGTACGGAGGAGGAGACGGGTCCGAGGACGTCCGCACCTTCTAACCTAGACCCCGAACCAAGATCTCTGAATCGCAGTCCAGTCAAAGAATTTTCGTGCCTTATTGCGATGGAGTCAACTTTTGGGTTTCTTAAATGGTTTTCTTTAAAATCTTTTATAAAACTCTTTCTTTTGTAAAACCCTTCCTTGTTTGGGTCATAAAAAGGTGGTGACTCTTCTTTTGTAAAAACCCGTCCTTGTTCGGGCCATAACAAGGTGGCGACTTCGAACCTTAAGATGACTCCTTGGCAATTGGCCTCTTCAATCAGTCGATTTCCGTGGGACGTGCCTCTGGCATGTTTCGCGACGATTCCCGGGTCCTAATCCAGGAAAACCTGAGAATCTGGCCCCACACCTCCAAAATACACTTTAAGGATGATTTAATGCACTTAATTAAAATAATTAAGTCGCTGGAATTTTCAATTACTCATGCATGCTCAAAGTTTCCAAAACCAATTTACATAAACTAAATTAGGAAACTTTTCAAAACCCTAAATCAAGTCAACAAGTCAAACCACAAAAACACCACCCAACTCCACCATCACCACCGCTGACCACCGCCAGCGGCCGTCGATGGCGCCGAGCAGCCGCCGCTGCCGGCTGCTGCAGCACACGGCCTTGCCGTGTTGCCCAATCCGAAACCCAACAAATCCAAATCTAAACTAAATCCGAATAATTAATAAATTTCCAGATTTAATTAAACACAAGATTCAACCTTTTAAACTCAAATTCAATAAAACATTAAACCCAAACCTAATCATGATTCTAACAAGCAAAATAGTAGAATCTAGCAAACCCTAGGCAATACAAAAATTAGGGTTTACCCATACAAAACTAGGGTTCATAAAAACTCATAATTGAATCAAATTTAAAGCTTTTAAGAATTAAAAACAAGTTAAAAACACTTACTTGTAAATTTAGGATCAAAATTGCACAAAAGGATGAATTATGAAAGAGAGCCAAATTCTCTTTCTTCTTCCCTTTGCTTCTGTCGTGCGTGTGAGTGAGAGAGAGCCGAGTGTTTTTTTTTTAGTAAAGAGTCAGTTGTTTTAGAAGTACAGAATATTTAGGAACTAAATACACTCCTTCTTTCCCTCAACTTCTCCTTTCCTAAAGTCTCTCCTAAAATCACTCCACCATCCAACAATTTAGGAAACAAAATTTTAAACAAAAATTCTGATTCTCTCCCCATATTTTCGGCTAGGGGAGCCGAAATTATGGCCCAAATTTACTATTTAATTTTCGGCCATAACCGAAAATTATTAAGCCCAAATGCTTTAATTTGTTTTGGCCCAATTATAATTAATTAGATCCAAAACAAAATCCAATTATTAATTAGGCATTTTAATTCATGAGCCCAATTAATATTTTAAATCCAAATTTGCATTTTCTTTTTAAGTAATTATTATTCTAAAATGAATAATAATAATAATACGGGGTATTACAGGTGTCATCATTGTTACCGACCATCAACGCTAGTATCTCCAGCTCTTCTAAACTCTCAAGGTTATTTCTATCAATGAAGTCGAGCAAGATACTTTGTGGAGCACCAACGAGGTGCTCGGATCTGTAAAAGCGAATCAGGTTGTTGTTGGGAAGCTTCACGTGAGATGGAAGTTGGGAAATATCTGGAGGATTAGCATTGGCTTGAGGAATGTCGTTGCCGTTGCCATCGACTGGAGGAACATGAATTCCGTTGCCGAACCTTCCATTTCTGTACAAATACATGAATATACTATGATTAGTCTTGATTATGTTATTATGTTAATCATAGCCTGTATACAATCTGCTGTTTAGGCAATAGACAAACTCAAAACAGGAAAATGGGTTAAACTACTTTATTGATTGATACACATTAAATTTTAATTACACGTCTGTTTCGCATCAAGCACCTAAATAGTTAAATGATGTTAGAAATTGATTGCCTTCTATCTTCTATGACTATCCCCGTGTGTCAACTCAAGTGCTTTCAACAAAGGATTTAAGGTCAAAAATTGATGGTGAAATTGCAGAGCAAGCCACTAAAACAGAGCACTCTGTTTTATCTACACCGCCCCTCGCAATTCAGGCTGTTGCCCCTGTTCTTCATCCTGTGAGAATTCTCTCTGAATTTCATGTTCTTTGATTGCATGTAGGTTTTAGTTTCCGGGTTTCGAAGCCGGGTTTTTGAAGCTTGTTTGTATTAGCATATGTAGTTTTCATGGGGATTTTGGGTGTCAACTTTGGATCCATTTAAGAATTAAGCACTAAGGCCCTGTTCGGAAAGGTTTTCAAATTTAAGTTTCCAATTTTTTTATAAATAAAAACCAGTTTTCAGTTGTGTTTTGTGTTCTATTTTTTTCGATTTTGAAACAGGTGGCTCATTGTCAGTATTTTGTAATTGGCTTTGTGGTCCCCATGAACATTATCATCCACGTGCTGTACTCTTCCCTCTTTGGCAGTTGAAAATCAAGAGAATGATAGAAAGGGAAATTGGGGATTGACGGTGGGGAAAGCTAGCCACAAATAATCTAACGGTTCCCCTTCGTCTTCTTCATCCTCGTTTTCCTCGCTTCTCCAGTTCTAAACGTCTACCGCCTCAGCCGATCCTGCCGCCGTCGAGGCACAAAACACCTGCGCAACCCAAAACGAAAAATCGAAACCTTTTTTTTCGGCTTTCAAAATCCGGTGGCAAGTTTTCAAAATCGCCGGAAAACTCACTTCAGCTCCTGATTTGTCGAACACGTTTCGGTTGTAAAATTCCATTTGGAAACCGGAAACTGGCAACTCAGATCCACCCCGAACGGGGCCTAATATAATGGTTTTTGGGTTGGTGTTTCATAAATGTTTTTTGGGTTGTTGCATGTTCAAATTTGGTATTCAGAATTTGGGTTTTGGTAAACTGTGAATATACTTACCTTGTTATAGAGTTTAGAAATTGAGCCTAGCTGAAGCTTTTTAGCTGTTCTGTCCTGTTTTTCCATTTTAGCCTATTATTTTCCTTATTCATTTCTTGTCACAGAGGAGATTACTTTGCTATTTAATCAGTAATTTATAATTTAAAAAAGAATTGACATGAAAATAGTTATGATCCTTTTTTTTTTTTAAATTTAAAAATGTGTTCGTTTATTGAGTTACTCCATTTTTTACTTTTTAGTTTTTGAGTGATTGAGTTGCTCCATTTTAGTTTTGATTTGATCCACATGCAAGAATTTTATTACTTAACCAGTGTTGCAATGATTCTAATGAGCACATTGAATAAAATAGATGCCATTAACCTTCAAATAAATAAATAAATGCCATTAACCTTCAAATAAATAAATAAATGCCATTGAATCCACCCTAAAAAATATTAATGCCATTGGATTTGAAACTCCTAAGATTGTACCAAACGAAACTGTGCATAGTCAATCATTTAATACTTTTTTTTTGGAAGGGATCCAATACCAATACTCTACTTGAATTGCTTAAGTTGAAAAAGGAAATGAGTGTGCAATCAAGCCAAAAACTGTGATAAAGAAACAAAACAAAAGTATCTTTATCTCCCTTTTTTTATGCTAACCGTCCCTAACAAATTATACTGCATTGCATTAATCCTTAAACTTGGCTTTCGTCTCACCAAAAGTTACAAAAAGACCGTATTAGATAAGTTTTTGTATAATTGTTTTTTTCTTACATAATTTCACTAATTTCTACTCAATTTCTCTTTCTCAAAGAGGCAGAAAAACAACAAAAGTTTTTCTCAAAAAAAAAAGAAAAGAAAAACAACATAAGTTACATGTACATAATCAAATTATCTTGAAATCGAGTACGGTGAATCGATTGGTTGCTTATTACACCATCTCCATACTAAATTGTCACATAATTTGATTCAATAATAACAAGTAAATTGTGATCTATGGTAACTTTTCAATTTTTGGAATGGTTCATGATGATGATGTCAATTAAGTCAATTCATGGTCAAGCGGTGTTGCACATAAAAACTAATTAGCTTGAATCAACAGGTCAGAAATGGCGCAACATTATTATTAAAGAGCGTTACTCCAAATTCCACCGAAATTATCGTCACCAACTTAAATGAAACGCATGCTCCTCCCATGAGGGAAGTGGACTTAGAGTCAGAGAAGGTGAAGTCAGTGACTGATTTGGATAGACTTGAAGCTGGTCTTCAGCGGGCCCGAGCCGCGATTAAGGAAGCCAAATACGGGAATCAAACATATGATTCTGATTTTACCCCAACTGGTCCTATGTATTGGAATGCCAATGCCTTTCAAAGGTAAAACACAATTACATTTATGTTCATGTAGGCATATTCGTACGATCGAAAGAAGCAAAGATGCTACATATGCAATGACATTCTGCATTTATCGTAGTTACCAAGTATGATACTATTAGTAAATGTGTGTCTTGGTAAGGTGGCTATTATAAGGTTCATGTTGTCATGGGGTTGTTGATAATTGGGATGGAATATAGTACATTACTATTGCTTGCTTGCTGGCGATATCCTTTTTCTGGGATTTGTGTGGAATTTTCATTCTCTGTGATTTATGTAGTGGCAATCAATGCCTTACTCAATTTGTACTGTTTAATGTTTGTGACATTAGTTGGGTTTGTGCTTCATTATACGCGAAAGTTATTAGATGATCTGTTTACTATTTGTAAGACTATAACCTCTGTTTACTCTTGAAGTTACACCATAGTCCACAACAGTAATGAAAGGTGAATTATTAAGGGAATTTAGGTCTCTAGCCCTCAAACATATAATTATATAAACAGGATAGTATTCGGCGAATCTTTTCGCTAAAGTCATCCCAAGTCTGGATCGATGTTACCATGTACATTATGATTAGAATACATGATATGCCCAAAATTAATATGTTAGTTTTCTGTAGATTAATTTGTACCGACCAAGCTAATTCCCCAGAAACGATTTAACAAACGGTGATATGTTTAAGGAATGTACTGAGTATTTAGTTCACATGTGACATATTAGGCTTTATGCTTATGCAGGAGCTACTTAGAAATGGAGGAACAATTCAAGGTGTATGTTTACGCAGAAGGGGAACCGCCTTTGTTCCATAACGGTCCCTGTAAAAGTATATATTCAACTGAAGGAAACTTTATACACCTAATGGAGATCAATAGTCAGTATCGGACCAAAAACCCAGATAAAGCCCATGTTTTCTTTCTGCCCTTCAGTATAGCGATGATGGTTCATTTTGTTTATATACGTGATTCTCATGACTTTGGTACCATAAAGCACACTGTAAGAGATTACATTAATGTCATTTCCACCGAATACCCTTACTGGAACAGAAGTCTTGCAGCAGACCATTTCATGCTCTCTTGTCATGATTGGGTAAGAGATACATCGATAGATTTCTGCTCTTTTCTAAACTGAGATTTCATTGATCATTTTGCATTTGTTTTAAGAAATTTAATAAACTGCTCATTGTAGCTGAAGTGTTGCACCTTTTGTTATTGAAGGGGCCAGAAGCATCCTTCTCAGTTCCTTACCTTGCCAAGAACTCCGTTCGGGTCCTATGCAATGCTAACACCTCTGAAGGATTTAAGCCAGGGAAAGATGTATCGTTACCGGAAATCAACCTCCAAACCGGCATGATCAAGGGCTTTGTTGGTGGTCCATCCCCTTCTCGCCGTTCTATCCTAGGATTCTTCGCAGGGGGGCTTCATGGCCCCGTTCGGCCCATCCTCCTAGAGCATTGGGAGAACAAAGATGAAGATTTGAAAATCTACAAGTACCTCCCAAAAGAAATGTCCTACTATGACATGCTAAGAAACAGCAAGTTTTGCATCTGCCCTAGTGGATACGAGGTTGCAAGCCCTAGGATTGTCGAGGCGATCTACACCGGGTGTGTGCCAGTTCTTATCTCAGATCACTATGTGCCGCCGTTTAGCGATGTATTGAATTGGAAGGCATTCTCGGTCGAGGTTTCAGTCAAGGACATACCGAATCTGAAGACGATCTTGACCGGAATTTCGACAAGACAATATTTGAGGATGTATAGAAGAGTGCTTCAAGTTAGAAGACATTTTGAGGTGCATTCTCCTCCTGAACGGTATGATTTCTTCCACATGATACTTCATTCTGTTTGGCTTCGGAGATTGAATGTTCGTATTGGTGGCCAACAAGAGATGTAAAGCCCAATTTTCATTTTCTTTTGTTCATCTTTTTTGGGGGATGGTGTTGTAGCAATCTGTTTCAGCAGGTGTATTATTGGGCTAATGAGTTCAACATATACATGTATTGGTGAATCTCTTAGCTTGATCATGGGTGTTGTCTAGTATGATCAACTAGTAGCATAGAATACATTAATGTACAAGAGGATTTTGTTCATATATACCATTCAACTTTCAACTTCAATTCAAAAACTAAAAGCTCTCATAATCTTCGGAGATTATATTGATTTTGAGCATTTCTATGGGTTAATTAAATATTAATTGTCCTCCTAAATGCTTAATTTAGCCACTGGGTAGTCTACTCATGTGATGTGAACACAAAACAAACTTGTTTCTTAGAACTCTAATTAATAATTTTCTTGTGATGGAGTATGTTTGTTGTTGAACACGAGAAACATGAGATAGCGGGTGCTGACTTATACCATCTTTTGTTGAGAACAAAAAATTAATAACTTTCAATTAAAAAAATAAAATACTGAAAAATAATTAATTACTATTTCACCCATGGCCATAACATAGGTGGGCAAAAAAAATTCTCTCTCAAGCCCTGTCTATACTCTATTGAAGCAAAAATCCTTCTCACAGTCTGTAAGTCTTCATCCATGTTTTTC
This sequence comes from Tetragonia tetragonoides, assembly GCA_038025085.1. Taxonomy (NCBI): domain Eukaryota; kingdom Viridiplantae; phylum Streptophyta; class Magnoliopsida; order Caryophyllales; family Aizoaceae; genus Tetragonia; species Tetragonia tetragonoides. Next base: position 14,730,127 of record CM076139.1, read on the forward strand.
AGCTTTCAGGGCAACGTGATCAAGTACTTCTAGTACTCTGACTTGATATTAGACGACAATTTAGCAGTACACTACATACTGAAGAAATCCTTGATTATAGCTCAAATCAGTGAAGAACAAGAGAGGGAAAATGAAGAACTAGAGAGAAGTTAATTGAGAGAGAATTTTTCTCTGTCTTTGAATGAATTAATTGACTGAATGAATTATTACAATGCTGTAAAATGCTTATATACAGGAAACTAATCTAAGACAGAAGCTTTAACAATTCAGTCGCCTCTCTAACAAACTGTACAGCTCTAATAAACTTTTCTAACAAACTCTATCTAGCTGGCATGCTGACATGGACTGTGTATAAATAATTTATAATATGCAATAATGCTAACACCCCCCTCAAGTAGGAGGTGATAACACTCCTAGCTTGCCAAGAAGATAATGGTGTTGTCTTCCTGGTAAACTCTTTGTGAAAATGTCAGCTAGTTGCTCAGTTGTGCTCACATGATGCAGACTTATAAGACCTTCTTGTAACTGTTCCCTCACATAATGACAGTCCAATTCGATGTGCTTAGTGCACTCATGAAAGACATGATTTTTAGCTACGTAAATAGCAGTCTGAGAATCATACTTGACTGGTATAGGAACAATATCAGGAACTGTAAATTCAGTGAGGAGTCTTGAGAGCCAAGCAAGTTCAGAGGTCACTCTCCTCATACTCCTGTACTCTGCCTCTGCACTAGAGAGTGATATTGTTGCTTGCTTCTTGGATTTCCAGGAAATAGGACTACCTCCAAGCATGAAAAAATAGCTACTAATAGACCTTCTGGACTGAGGACAAGCAGCCCAATCTGAGTCACAATAGGCTTGCATCTTAAAATCAGACTTAGAGTTCATAAATAAACCCTGACCAGGATTGTTGTTGAGGTACTTTAGGACATGTAGGGCTGCATCCATGTGAGGCTCTCTAGGATCTTGCATAGACTGGCTAAGATATTGTACAGCAAATGCCAAATCAGGCCTGGTATGTGTCAAAAAGTTGAGCTTGTCAACTATTTTCCTGTATCGTCTTGGATTGGCAATGGGACTTCCTTGATCAGGTTTCAACTTGATGTTTGTTTCCAAGGGACAAACAGCAGTTGAATTGGCAGGGCAGTTAAATTCTTGCAACAACTCATGCACAAATTTCCTTTGTGTCAAAATAACTCCTCCATTGCCTTGCAAAATTTCAATCCTCAGGAAATAATTCAGGAGCCCAAGGTCCTTGATTTTGAAAGTATTATCCAAAAATGATTTCAAATCTGCAATTTCTTCTTCATGATTGCCTGTGATGATAATATCATCAACATACACAGCTACAAATATCATAAAATGACCCATCTTTTTGTGAAATAAAGAATGATCATTTCTTGACATCTGATACCCTCTGGACTTCAGAGAATCAGAAAGCTTGCCATACCACTGCCTGGAGGCTTGTTTCAAGCCATAAAGAGACTTTTTCAATTTGCAAACTTGCTGAGGATTAGACAGAGGCAACTCTGGAGGTGGTTTCATGTAAATTTCTTTATGGAGATCCCCATGAAGAAATGCATTGTTGACATCAAGTTGGTACATATTCCCACTGTTTTTAACTGCAGTAGCAATTAGAGCTCTTATAGTGGTCATTTTGACCACTGGTGAAAAAGTTTCTGTGTAGTCTATGCCCTCCACCTGTGTGAACCCTCTCACAACTAATCTGGCCTTGTACCTCTCAATAGTACCATCAGCATTAAGTTTTATTTTGTATACCCATTTGCAAGTAATAGGCTTCTTACCAGCTGGTAAATCAGTGAGAACCCATGTTTCATTGGTCTCTAATGCCTCAAACTCTTTTTCCATTGCTTCCTTCCATGAAGGGTTAGTAACAGCTTGCTCAAAAGTAGCAGGTTCTTGTATTTGCAAAACATTGTTCAATAAATGCTGACTTTGAGAGGAAAGGGAATTAAAACAGACATGAGGAGGCAGAGTGACATAGGAAGTGACAATGTGAGGGCATTCAGCATGATCAAGAGAAGATGGAGAGGTGACATTATTACAGATGTAATCTTGAAGCTAGTGAGGTGGTACTGTGGTCCTGCTGGATTTCTTGACTTCAGCATTATCTAAGACATGAGGATGAGGTGGCAAAGATAAGGTGGCTGGTGTAGAATGTGATGGTGACACAGGAGTGATGGATGATGTATTTTGTGATGATGACACAGGAGTTGGTGTGTGAGGTAATGGAGAAGCTGTAGGAGAAGGTGAGGGGAGATGCTCTGTAGGTAAAGAATATGAAATCTCAGGGAGATTATGTATGAGTGAGGGAGTAAGATGATCAGGAGAGTAAGATGATGGTATGGTTTGAAAAGGAAAGTATGAATCAAGGTTGTGTGTTTGTTTGAGAGGTGATGTGTGATATGGAAAAATGGACTCATGAAATATAACATCCCTAGAAATCTGAATCTTCTTGGTGTCTAAATTGTATAGTTTATAAGCCTTTTTCCCATATGGATAACCAAGAAAGATGCAAGATGAGGCTCTAGGTTTGAATTTGTCTTTGTCTCTCTTGAAGGTGGATGCATAACACAAGCATCCAAAGCTTCTGAGGTGATCATAAGAAGGCATATGGCCAGTAAGCAGTTCATGGGGAGTTTTGTAGTTGAGAAGCTTAGTAGAAAATCTGTTAATAAGATAAGTGGCAGTTAAAACTCCCCCCAGAATCTGATAGGAAGGTTAGATTGGAAGAATAAGGCTCTAGCTGTCTCCAGTAAATGTCTCTGCTTTCTTTCCACAACTCCATTTTGTTGTGGGTGTCTGTGCAACTGGTTTGATGCATAATTCCTTTAGACAAGAAAAACCTGGTTGCTTCCTTACTAGAGCCTAATTCTAAGGCATTATATGATCTCACAGTTTGAATGGTAGCTTGATACTGAGTGAGGGCCATTTCTGTGAAAGATTGGAGTATAGGTAAAGCATTGCTCTTGGCACTGATAAGATGAGTCCATGTAGCTCTTGTAAAGTGATCTACTATGGTCAAAAAATATTTAAAACCATTGAAGGTAGGAATGTGATAGGCTCCCCATAGGTCAATGTGAATGAGTTGAAAAGGTTTTGTGGTTTAAATATGACTGTGAGGGAAGGGTTGTCTATGATGTCTGGCTTTAGGACAAATATCACAACTGGAGATACAATCAAAATCACAATCCTTATCAAACAAGCACATGGATTTCAATTTATACAAGGGTAAGTGACCAAGTCTGTTATGCCAAGTCCAAGCTTTATTATCACTGTGAATTCCAGCAGTACATTGAGTATTACAACCTAATTGGGAAGGAAGAACTACATGATTGACAACTTCACTGACATTTGAAGTAGATGAACATGAATTTTGACTATTATTAACTAAAGAAACACTAGCATCAACTTTTGTGCTAGAAGCTAAAGTAGGAAATCCAGCTGTATGAGCATTTATTTTGGGTGTAGATTTTATATGCAGGAGAAACAATCCAGCATGAGCATCACCAAAAACCTGAGGGCTCTTCATTGAAGGGCCCTGCATGAATAAAAGGAAACAATTGAATTCAGTAAAGAGAGCATAACAATGCAGTTGAGTACATAATTTGCTAATGGATAACAAATTATATCTAAACTAAGGGACATATAATACATTTTGTAATATAATTTATTCTGTGATCTGAATTGTGCCAATTTGTGTAACATTCACAGCTTGGCCATTGGGAAGTGTGACATGGTAAGGTTTATTTAGAATTTTGGTGGTGGAAAATAATGAAGAGTCATGGCACATGTGATCTGATGCACCAGTATCTATAATCCAAGTAAAATCAGCAGACATAGGACAACAAGCAGCAGATATAGAACAATGATAGGAGCAAATACATGAACCTGAAATTTTTTGAGGCAAACCAGAAACCTTACCAACACAGTTAACAATAGAAGCAACATGTCCTGAAGAAGATCCAGAGTCTTGAGCACTCTTCACACAGTTTGCAGTACCCCTTTAAGTATTGTTCAGTAGAGCAAGGAGATTGTTGCAGTCTTGTTGTGAGAGTCCATGGATAACAGATTCAAGGCCAGTCCCAGAATGATCATGCTCATTTCCAGGTTCTGCAGAAGCATTTGCAACAGTTCCATATGTTTTGCTTTTGGTAATTTTGAATTCCTTAGGAAATCCTACAAGTCTGAAGCTTTTGTCTGCAGTGTGTCCCACCTTCTTACAGTGAGTGCATACAGTGGATTTCCTCCCCTCAAACTTCCTGTTCTGTGATGATTTATACTGTTGGTTGACACTCATAGCAGTTGAGTCAGAAATGAATTGAGTTGTGGTGTGAATTCCTCTTTGATTCTCATCTTGAATCAACAAAGCATAGGCTTGACTGAGGCTTGCCAGAGGTTTCATCATAAGTATATTGCTTCTTATGTTGTCATAAACTGGATTAAGTCCCATGAGAAACTGAACAAGTTTCTGATCTTGATCATGCTTGTATATGGCCTCAACAACTCCACAAGTGCAAGTTGGTAAACAAGTTAAAACACTAAGTTCATCCTAGGTCTTTTTCATTTTTGTGAAATAAGATGCTATATCACTAGCACCTTGTCCAATGTCATTAATGTTCTTCTGTAACTGATATAGTTTGGCTCCACTGGCCTAACCAAACCTATCCTCTAACTCACTCCAAATTCTACTGGCAGAATCACAATACAAGACACTCTCTGCTATATCACTTGATAAGACATTAAGAATCCAAGAAGTTACCATATCATTGCATCTTTTCCAAATGTTGAAGGTATCCTCAGTGCTTGCAGGCTTGACAACTTGTCCAGTGACCATTCCAAGCTTGTTCTTGGCTGAAAGACCTATGGACATGGCTTTCTTCCATGTTCCAAATCCAGAACCATCAAAAGGCTTAGCCACCAGCAACATCCCAGGGTGATCCGAAGGGTGCAAGTACAGAGGGTGAGAAGAATCAATTTGAGGCATTTTGATCAGATTTGATTTTTGATCAAAATTGAATGATGAACTCAATTAATTGAGAATTTGAAGGAAAAATTTGCGGAAAATGATGAATTTGTGATTTTGTTAACTGAAAAATCACGATGGTCAAATTATGATGAATCTCTGAATCAATGTAAGGAACTAGAACAATTTATGAAACAAATCAATTTGTTCGAAAAGGAAATGAGAATTTGATGTGATTTTTTTTTTCTTTTCGAGATTAATACTCAAATAAATTGATGAACAAGATCAATTGATGAAGCAAATCAATTGATCGATATATGAAATGATCTTGTGAAAGTGATTCAGAGAATGATTTGAGCTAATTTAGAGCAAAACCTGCTCTAATACCATGAAGAAGTTCTTGATTATAGCTCAAATCAGTGAAGAACAAGAGAGGGAAAATGAAGAACTAGAGAGAGAAGTTGATTGAGAGAGAATTCTTCTCTGTGATTGAATGAATTGATTGACTGAATGAATTATTACAATGCTGTAAAATACTTATATACAGGAAACTAATCTAAGGCAGAAGCTCTAACAATTCATCCACAGCTCTAACAAACTTTTCTAACAAACTCTAACAAACTCTATCTAGTTGGCATGCTGACATGGACTGTGTATAAATAATTTACAATATGCAATAATGCTAACACATACCCTTTTCCCCAAGCTATCTAGTACTTTTCAAACACAAAATTTAAACCCTAGGTCAATTAAGTTCACTAAAAGCAGTTTTTTTTCCCTTTGCTTGCATACTGAGGCGAAAATTAAATATCTGAAATTAAACTTTGGCACCACTCTTGGTGGATTTGTTGCTCAAAATGTTTAACGAAGACTTTTGAAGTCATGATTAATCATGTTCGCATTGTGTTAATCAATGAAGGAGTATACTCCTAATGACTTCATTGACAAGATTAGAATCCTTAACCTTGTTAAAACGATGAGACTATGAGAATATCGAATACTCACAGTCTTACATCAACCTACTTTTAAAAAAAATTGATTACAACTGCATTACTTAAATTAACAAGGATAATCTATTGGCACATATCAAAATGTAATGCGGGGTAGTTTAATCTAAAACAAATAAAGCTAGAGAGCTCAAATCTCGTCAAAATTACACTAGCCTTGTTATTATTAGGGTTGTACGTTGTAATTGAGTCAAGCCGAGATTAGGTGAACCCTTGGAATTGGCTCGAGTTTGAGAATCGACTTTGCTAATGTTTTTCGAGTCAAACTCTAACCTACTATTGCTCGGCTCAGCCAACTTAATTAGTTGGCTAGTTGACTTGATTTTTCCTTCTTTTTAATAAGATCATAAAAAAAAATTATAGAAATTATTCGTTTTTATTTAGTAGTTCACTCACTTTCTGACGTGCGAAAAATTAACATTAGTTAAACTTAACTACAAGCACTATCAAATCGATCTATTTTTTAAACATTTGTAATTATTAGTTTAAATTTGAGTCGAACCAAAATGAGCAAATTTGAACCGCCAAACAGAGTCATCAAGCCTGAACTTTTGGGTTCGATCTGGTTCAACTCAGATCATTTACACATTACCATCATGTATTCAAATGTTAATTCATACTGTATAAACCTTCACAATGTAGATATAGATTTGCAATTCTGATGATAGAAGAATCAAAGAGGATTACAACATTAAATTAGGCCATCTTGGGTGGGTTTGTTAAAGCTTAGACGGTCAGTTCAGTTTAGTTCAGGTGTCAATTCAGTGATTTCAAATTCATTTGTTCAGTTCAATGGTGCTAATTAAGTTCAGAAACATACTTTTTGTCTCACAGTTCAAGTTGTGTTTAATTCAGTTAAATTGTGTCCAATTCAATTCAATAGTCTCTAATTTAGTGATGTTGAATTCAGTTCAGTTCAGTAAGTTCATGAACTCTAACAAACGCACCCCTAACCAACGTCGAATTATATAATAAAAAAACGAAAAAATAAACCTTAAAAACTAAAATTATAAAAATGTTGAACAGGATAGATCTCCCACCACGTGTCCTAACACGTGGAATGTAACTGCGGTCAAACAAAAGAGGTGAGATACGATAATACACATACAGTCATACACTTTACTCACTTCAAAAAACAAAGATTTTATTTCTTCTTCTTCAATCCAAATACATACCAAACTCAGTATACTACATGCATGGTTTTGACGTCGTGTCAACTCCTCTTCACTCTCCTCTCACCACGTGTCCCTTTTCTTTCTTCATCTTCCACGTGTCCACTTCTCTCTTTCCTCCTCTCTCTTAAATCTCTTCCTCCTATATATCCTTTCCTTCATAACCACACTCACATCATATCCATTTTCATATTTTGACATCTCAAATCCAATTTCCTACAATCAAAAAAATTCAATCAAAATCGAAAAATCTCAAAAATGTTTGGACGTGGGCCAGAGAAGAAGGAAGAGCGGGCCGAGGGTAAGGCCCGACATGCCGCTGATCAACTCAAGGAGGCTAGAGAGGAAAGAGAATCCCAATCCCACCAACAACAACAACTCCGCCGATCGGAGTTCGATACGGGCGGGTTGGGTGCTGAACACCGTACCACCAGAGAGTACGATACGGGCGGATTAGGTGCCGAACACTATCCCAATCAGAACAAGCCAGGGATAATCTCCTCGGTGTTTGGTGCTATTGGAAGCACGTACCAACACACCAAGGAGGCTGTCACTGGCAAGTCTCATGACGCTGCTGAGAAGACTAAGGAGACTGCTGATGCCGCCTCGCGAAGCCTAGCTCAGAGTCATGACGATGCGGCGGTGCGGGCCCGTCAGGATGATGAGCTGGCTCGCGAGGGGTGGAATAACACGGCCGAGAGGTTGAAGGGGACGAAGGATTACACGGTTGGTAAGGCGGTGAGTGGTAAGGATTATGTGGCGGATAAGGCCGTGGGTGCTAAGGGTTATGTAGCGAACACGGCTAAGGCGGCGAAGGATATCACTGTTGATAAGGCTGTGGGTGCTAAGGATTACACGGTTGATAAGGCTGTGGGTGCTAAGAATTACGTGGCGGGCACGGCTAAGGCGGCAAAGGATACGACTGTTGATAAGGCCGTGGGTGCTAAGGATTATGTGGCGGATACGGTTAAAGCGGCAAAGGATACAACCGTTGATAAGGCTGTGGGTGCTAAGGATTACGTGGCGGATAAGTCGAAGGGGGCGGCTGAGAATGTAGGGTATTATAAGGGGTACACGGCGGAAAAGGCGAACCAGGCAGCGGGGAAGGCCGGGGAGAAGGCGGTGGGAGCAAAGGTTTACACGGTGGATAAGTCGAAGGAGGCGGCGAACAAGGCCGGGGAGTATGCGGGATACACGGCCGAGAAGACAGGGGAGTATGCGGGATACACAGCGGATAAGGCCAAGGAAGGGAAGGATACAACGGTTGGGAAGTTGAGTGAGCTGAAGGATTCAGCTGCTGACGTGGCGAAGAAGGCAATGGGTTTCTTGTCTAGGAAGAAAGACGAGACTGCTGAGGTGGCGAGCGAGACGGCGGAGGCTGCTAAGGAGAAGACTATGGAGGGGGCTCGGGTTACGAAAGATAAGACGTGGGAGACGGCGCAGATGGCGAAGGAGAAGACTAAAGGAGCAGCTCAGACGGCCAAGGATAAGACATGGGAAACCAAGGAGGAGGCCAAGGTTAGAATTCGGTTCTCCTCTCTTTAACAACCATCTTTACTATAAATTCTATTTTCCTTTTTCTTTTTTGGTGTAATAGGTGTTCAGTTGTTCATGGTGTGTGTTGTCATATGGGGTGTATACATGTAGAGTATGTTGTATGAATAACAAAACGTTTTAAATTTTGACAAATAAATTGCAATGTTATTTTACTAATAATTGTTCTGATCATTTATTTTAATTGTACAATGCTCAATGTTGTATGGAGTAGAATCATGTTTCGCAAACTTGATATTAATGTTTCGCAAATTTGATTGATTTGTAAATGAATTTGATTGATTTAGAGCATCAAAGGCAAACTTGATTCTTATTAATGTTATATAACTGTAATATAATGTAAATAGTACATCCATTCTAAGATTTTTTTAGAAATTACACAACTAATAGCAATTAGTAATCCTATGGATAATTGTAAGCATAAGAATTGAAATTGGGATACTTTCAACTAATTTGAAGAGAGTGAAAAGTGTATTTGTAATCGAGATTTGTCATTGTGCTATCATGTAGTACTCGTAGTATTTGCACAACGAAAATTGCTAGTGATCATAACAAGGTGACTTATATATACCCGGACAGGACATATACAATGTTTCAGAGGAAGATGCAAGGAAGAGAATGGAAGAAATGAGGCTTGAGAAGCTGAGGGAGAAGGGCTACTATGTCCACGACAAGGCCTCCGAGCGAGCTAGAGCTGATCGTGAAGCTGCTGCTTTGAGGTTATAGTTTCTTCGCGTATATATAAATCCTTTGTTGTTGTTGTTGTTGTTGTTGGCTAAAATGTGCGTGTTGGTATGCAGGGGAGAAGCAGGGAAATCGAACATACTAGGAGCAATGGGAAGCGTAGCTGAATCAATCAAGAGCAAGCTAACAATGCCAAGCGATGTGGTGGAGGACAAGACACGCGTTGCCCGTGAGCACGCAAGCGCAAGCGCAACAAAGAATGGCAAGGGACATGCTGTGGTGGTGTCCGTGGAGGAGACGACAGCGGGGGAGGCTGTTGATCTCCTTCGGCGCGCGGAACAGATGACTGGTCAGGCGTATAGCGCTAATGATGTTGGCAAAATGGGGGAGGAAGGAACAGGAAAGGGACGTAAACGCTAGCTCAGCTATGAGGAGTATGCTAGTAGTTGAAGAAGAATCGAAACGCATGGACATGGACCTGGTTTTGGATGTGCCGTTCTATCTCTTTGTTAACTTCTGATGTATGGCGTTTCCTTCCTTGTGTGTTTCTTTGAATATGTTGTTGTAGTAGTGTTTCTGAGGTTGTGTGAGTTTTTGATGCTTTCAGCCTCAGTTGCACAAATTTGTATTATTGGTTTTTGGTTTATAAAGTTTTAGTTTTTGATTAATGGGCTAATGGGGTTGTTTTCATTGGGTTTACTAATGCGTCATGGACTTGTAGTAGGTCCAATCTAAAAGACACAGCCCAACTAAGCTTTATACAAACATGCTTGGGCCTCCCTTTTAATGTGGACTTGTACCAGACCCACTCCCTCCAAACAGACTAAAATGGTGGGAGAGAAAATTCTCTACAAACATCACCATTTTTCAGAGGACTACAAAAACATCACCTAAGAGGCTAAGATTGCTTCAAAATGTTCTATTGAAATCCAACTTTACAATTTGAAATATTTACATTTGATCACTGATAGAAGTTTTAGACACAGCATACTCGGATGAGAAAGAATTGTTTGTGATCAAATCATGTACGAAAACGGGGTCATTAATAAATAAAAAATTAGGGGTTACGAGTACAAAGTACTTATTGGTTTATAACATTATTGTGCACACGATATAAAATCTAAGACAGTTTTCTAGCTTCTTTTGGGACTAAAATAAAACTGACCCAATATGCTCTTTAACTCTTTAGCCAAAAGGGTAACTAAAAGAAACCCACAAGAATTCGTCACGGATCCCAAAAGCCAAGTCGATATACGACTACTTGGTCACAAAATTTCGTATGAGGCGGCTTTAAGGTGAGGCCCTTTCATATAAACATGATGTCATGTCGACGTCGTGCTTGTATATTGAACTAGTCTCAATTTGAGGCGACCCCATACAAGAATTATTGTTATTTGGTACTCCCTCTGTTTTTTTTATTGATATTTATGTTTGTAAATGGCACCAAGATTAACCTAAAATCATTATAGTCCCAAAATTTGTTATTTTGGAATACGTAAAGATCAATATGAAACGGACCAATAGAGAACACGTAATGATCAATATAGGACTAGAAGGAATAATGTTTATTTTTTTGGGGTTCATAACCAAGGGTATTCACCGTCGACCACAGTGACTATTGTCCCGTGTTGGCTTGTAGGCAGCTCAAAGGGTGAGACAATTGGCCAAAGAATTTAAAGCTGCTTCATGCCCAAAGCGACATTCGAACACTCATCTTGATTAAGGATGAATTATCCCTAAATTCTACTAGGGGTGAGCGCAATCGGGTACCCACCGAGTATTGCACTACCTGAAATTGGAATTGGATTCATCGGTTTCTAATTCTTAGGGATTGGAATTGGATCCATCGTTAATTCTTAGGAATTGGAATTGGAATTGGTTGCACCGGTTCCTAGTTCTTAGGAATTGAAATTGGATCCACCGGATATCCACCAGTTTTGGGTACCCATGTCCACTTAAAAATCCAAATTTAATACTTTTCAAAATCAAATAATTTTATGTTGAAAAACAAGATTCATGCTTGTTAATTGTGGAAAATGATAGGAGGCATTATAGAACATTAGTATGCATGGCAGAAGCATCCAATTACATAAAAGTGATAGAAATATTGAAGTATAGAACCACATAAATGGCATACTGTGATTACTGTCTGAAAGGAACACTTGCATAAAATACCATGGCATGTAGTCAGTACTTTGATTACATAATATTGAGTCTTGATTGCTGTTTATTGGTAATTAGTTTCAGTAAATATTGTATATAGTCAGTACTTTGATAAACAATATTATGCAGTTTGATACACAAAACTAAAAAGCATAGTTCCAATTCGGTAAGTATTTATAGCAACTGGGTACCCAATCGGTTTCGGTTCTCAAAAGTTAGGAATTGGAATTGGAATTGGAATTGGAATTGGAATTGGTTAGTACCGATTTCTATTTTTGGGAACCATAATTGGAATTGGTTGAACTGGTTCCGGTTCTAAACCACCGGTTTCAGTTCTAAACCACCGATTCAGAACCGGTTCCGGTTCTAAACCACCGATTCATAACCAGTTCCAATTCCAATACTAAGCACCCATATTTTCTACTCACTCCTAAATTCTACCACTCAACCACACATTCTTAGTTAGAAATAATTTTTGTCACACATGTTTGAATATGCTAGAGCCTAAAATGTTTAACTTCATAGTCTATATCATGATAATGCGCTAATCATGTTTAGTCAGCAGTCAAAGCATCTGAACCAGCCAACCAGGGTGTATGGCCATCATGTCATACTAAATCCCAAATTGCCAACTCGATAATTCTTCCGACTTATGATCATACGTGCTTGGGTTTGCCACGTTCTCTTTGTCCTCAGTCTCTATCGAAAGGAAAAAAACAAAAATCATATTTTCATTTATGATTTGTACATGATTTTTTTTTTTTTTGGCAACAAAAAATTGTAATTGAAAACGTGTTCTGTATAAAAAATTCCGATGCCGGGAATCGAACCCGGGTCTCCTGGGTGAAAGCCAGATATCCTAACCGCTGGACGACATCGGATTGTTGTTCAAATATTTAATATCAAATTATAAGTTCTTAAGCTCTACTTGTCTCAACTATGACCGTTACTTTGTCACCCGATTTCGGCCATTCGTTGATAATTAAACTCTTTTTTTTTTTTTTTGAAAAGATAAACATTTACACAACTAAAAGTGCATAATTGACGAGAAAAAAATAAAAATAAATTCATAACTAAAATTCTGATTACTCTTTACATATGCCTGTTTTTTTTGCAAAACTAAATTAAATTAGGCAATTAGCTGTACGTAGGGCAGGGCAACTGGACGGGTCGGCCCATTTAATAAATGGGGCAGGACAGGTCGAGTCAAACATGTATGTGGGTGGGGTGGACTGGTCATGGTCGGGCTGGCCCGTTTAAATTTTGAAAAGTGTTCTTCTAATAAAAAAAATATTAAATGTGTCGGCTCATTTACGACACCGGCTTTAATTTTTAAATGGGCTGGCATATTTTGACCCGTCCGTTTATATTGGAAAACAGCCCATGACCCGCTAATGGGTCGAGTCGAGGCGGGTCGGTTACAGGGCCCCGCCAACTTGCCCAGGTCTAATTGTACGGTACAGTTATTGTTAATTAGGTGTATGAGGTCATTACTCTTATTTCCTCAAACACAAAAACTTGATTAAGACGGTCTTTTCGTAATTCTTAGGGAGACGATGATCACTTTTTTTGTGAAATAAGGGTCACGAGTCACGACTCATAATAAGTGATCCTAACATTGCTAAATAGTGACCTCATTTTTCTATGAGTTCGTCTCATACAAGACTTGGTCATTCCTATCTAATCTATCTAATCTAATATATATATAGATTTTTGGGTATAAGCGCTGGTGAGGTGACAAGTGTCACTCTCCGATTAACTTATAAGTTATACCCGAGTCATTAATTATACTCTTTTTTCTTTTTTCTTTTTTTTTGAGAGGATTATGATTTGAATAGTTATTAAGGCAAATTAATATGGAGTGTTAGTGACTTTAATTAAACCATTGTCATTATTTAGGTAGTAGTTAATATAAAATAATGATTTTCTTTTTTTTTGTGGGAATGAAAATTTAACAATAATAACAATAATATAAAATATTAATTAGTAAAAGTATAATAAATTTATTAAAATTTCATTTCTTTTAATTATCTTTTAGCTTTATGGAAGAATGAAAAATATTTTAAACATTTCAACCTTCTATTTTTGATTATTGATGGACATGTTAAATGATAGATTGGTTGTTTTTTTTTTAACTAATATATGCGGTGATAAACGTAGGTTATGGGACAATGAACATGTGACTAATATTTATTGACCTAATTTTACGGAGATAAGCGCAAGTAATGAGACAAGGGTCACATATAAAGTGAACATTTTCAAATTATAAATTTAGTTGTGGGTATTACATGATAAGTGATATTTGACTAATATTTATTGGGATAAAAGCAGATTATGTGACAGTTAACATGTGATTGATATGTGGGGAATAAAGTGTAGATATATAATTTTGGGTAAGATGGTAGATAACGTGACAAGTGTCACAATTTGATTGGTCATTAATTATTTGTATCTTTTTGTTTTTATTTTGGTGAATAATTAGTTGTCAATATTATATAGTAATTGCTATAACTTATTCATATTCCTTTTTTTCCCTTAGTTAGAATTACATTATTACAATCTAAAATGTAATTAATATCCCGCTTTAATGTTTTTAACACAATAAAAACTTTTGTTGGGTTAGATCCGATGATGAATATTTGGGGAATAGATGCACATAATATACACTACAAGAAAAACTCTTTTTAACAACGACAAAAGTCGTTGCGAAAAATATTTTTCGCAACGACTTTTGTCGTTGCAGGGTCGTTGCGTGTCATGGCGTTACAAAAAAATAATGCAACGACTATAGTCGTTGCAATAAATAAGCTTTTTCGCAAGGATATTCACCGTTGCCATACGTTTATTGCAATACATATCTAAATGGAAATACTAATATGACATCTATACCAACAACTTCAGTCGTTGACATAAATACATTTCATTTTTTGCAACGACTTATGTCGTTGCTAAAGATGTGCTGAAAAAGGTAATTTCAATACAAAGCGCAACAGATATAGTCGTTGCGATAAATGATCACACATTAAAAAAAAAATTACTCTGCTCAAGAAAGACCACACATAAAGCTCCAATTTTATTTATAATGGGATATGAAATAAGTACAAAATATCATTGATACATGTCCAAAAGAGTTACTCGTTCATCAACTGTCGATTTTATTCTACTAATGTGATACATGAAGTTGACCAGAGCTTCATCTTTGTAGCATCTAAATCATCATTGTGCATTTAGTGGTTCCTTTGACGACGTAAGAATGATAAGTTGACATTGGGGTGAAAATTTAATCGAATTGACTACCTGCATTATCACCCATTAGAAATTAAATGAGAAACATAAATAATCAGAACACATGCACCAAAAGTCCAGAGCATTTTCTCACCCATTAGAAACCAAAGCTGACATTTAATTCTTCACCATGCAAGCTACAACTTGTAAAGGCGAATGAAGCAAGAGAGTCTGATTTGAAGTATAACACAACAACTACTTACAACTATAACAAGTCAGAGTCTGGCATTAGAGAATATAGCAAGGCGAGAGTCTGATTTGAAGGATAACACAACTAGTTACAGATTGGAGTTAGAAGCTTAAACTAACCCAAGTCAAATATGTAGAAATTATAACAATAATCAGATTTCAGAAATTATCCCCTGCACAAACTTAACTATGTAGCAGCTCTAAACTTATGAACTCATAACACGGCTCCAACATGCAATAATAATAAGAAATCAAAACAGTAGGTCAAGCAGTACATAGTACACACTAGACTTTCAGAGTCAAAACTCAAAACCCAAACTTCAATCCCACTGCCAGTGACTCTGGCACTTTTCTCCAAATTTCCAGATTTCAGCTCAATAGTTTATATGATTTGTTTAGAAACAGCAACAGTTTTAGCAAGAGAAAAGAAATGTAAAAATCCTCAATATCAGAAAAAGTAAACAACTGCCTTTAGTTCAGACATATCTCAAGGTTAAAGTTTTTTCTTTTGCTTGGTAGTAGATAGAATCATTCAACTTTCATGAGTATATCAACATTAGAATTTTCAGAAGTCGAATTTATATCACTATACCAACTAAAATAAATGCAACAACTATTTAGGAGGGGGGGAAACAGAATTAACAGGTACCTGATCTGTTCTGTAATAGGAGATGGGCGAATAGTAACTTTCTGTACCAGTCTGTAAATTACCTTATAAACGAGATCTCCACAATTGTGCTAATATTGGTTACAATAATCAACCACCTGTATAAGAATTTCACTATTAAACGAGATTCTAAATCATACATATAGGAGCTCAAGAAGTAACAGATATGCATTGTCCTGAACTTACAAAAACATGCTGAGATAAAGTCATTAATTCAATGCATGCTAGTCTGTAAAATTTAACAATAATTTCCAACATGAGTATACATTGTCAGATATTGTCAATGCATGTGCACTATAAATAAATATAAAACATCTATCTTTGCAAAACTGATCAATTTACTTCAGATCCTAATTTACAGAAAGCTTCATGGGTTTAGCTCAACATATCACAGTTATGCAAAAATAAGAGCTTACTCAAACATGGATCTCCACAAACTGAACTTCATTTGTACCTCAAAATGCAAGTGAAACTCAGGTTTAACATAAACAACGCCTTCATGAGCAATTCTAAGATGTATTCTGATTCAGGTCTGAATGAAGTGATTTTTCCCTAATTCTCACTTTTTTTGCCGTGAAAATATTAAGGAGTAACTGTACTTTGTGCCTCAACATGTGTAGTTCAATTTTCTTCATTGAAAGGCGTATAAAAATCAGGTTTAAACTCAAAGCTAGCCTCTGGCAAGGTCTGAATATGCATTACCCGTGTAAAACTAACTGAATGTCTTCACTTAAGCTCCGAAAACGTGGAGTTATATGTCATTGTTGAAGAAGAAATCAGATCCAAAAAGCACCAAAACAGAAAAGAACAAACTATAAGAGAGCCAAAACAAGGGAATAAGGTCAGGTTCAAAAAGCAAGTTCTTAATCCAAAACACCACACAATCAAAATTAAACTATCAATAGAGAAACCAGTTACCGTTTATGGGTCATCCAAGTCCAACAACACATCTTCCAGAAAGAGGCCAAACGAGCAAGAAGTATTACAACTTGAGAATTCAATCCAGATTGCAAAACCAGCTTCTCACTGAAATGTCTTCACCTCCAGATCCTAACAAAGCAATATGTAAGCTCAGTAAGGAAACTTTTAACACAAAATAATCTAACACTAGTGCTCAATCAGATCGTAAATTCCAATCTCATCGAGTAAATATCAAAGAAAGAAGAATGGAAGCTCAAATTACAGCAGAAATAATATTTCCAGTAGAACAAGCCACTTCTCAAACAACAATAAATTAACTAGTAGCTCTAGAATAGGGTTTTCCATAATACTAACTAGACTAACGAAACTCAAGGGAGAAGCAGAATGCAACATATCTAAAAACAATTCCATAATATCAAATTATCAATACACCAGAAGTAGAATGCAACACCTCTAATATTTTGGTTTTTAATACAGAGGCAAAAATACAAACAACCTGATGCATCAAGACACATCTTTCAATTTAAGTATCAAGAAGTCAACAATAGATCACAAGTAGCTGAACAAGCACATCAAACAACAATGTCCTGTACATGTAGCATTTTCCTAATACATGAACCAGTAATCAAGTATGCACATGCAAGCACTACACAGGAAAAGTATAACATAAATTAGACAAGTGCAAATTAAAAGATTGCCAGTAGATATCAAATTTACTGCAGCTCAAGCAAACATTAAGCCATCAAAAGTCCAAAATCAAAACTTACAAAAACACTCCCAATTGCTTGAGAAGGACTTCTAGGGACTCTCTCTACCTATTCATTGACCAACATGATATTCTACACATATAAGAATTGTTTGGTTTTTTTTTTTTGGTAAAAAATGTGAGTATATTATATTACCAAAAAAGATCATGTAATTCTTTACATCAACCTGTATCTCTATCCAGGAAGCTAATCCCTAGCACTCCTATATATGACAACTATATCATCATTTGCAGTATATAAAGCTATACAAATATCAAAGCTATTTCTTAACAAAAACAGGGGAGATGCTCACTGCATTGCACCATGTCCTATTCTTCACTGTGTCTTTGATCCTCTCAATTTTGCTGAGCTGAATCTTTAGCTCATACTTGATCTTGGCAGTCACCCTAGCCACATCTGCTGTGTCTTGCCTGAAAATCACATGATCTCTTGTGATCCAAATATGGTAAATACATGCTGTCACTGCTGCCTTGCACATGGATCTATAAGCAGACGAACCTCTTATGTACTTCATTCCCCATGATGTAAAAGCATCCCAGCTTTCTGGTGGCTTCCTGCATTTTATGAAATCACTAATACTATGCCAGATGCTCTTGGCAAATCTGCATTGTAGAAACAAATGTTCATGTGTTTCATCTTGTTGGTTGCATAACACACAATTTCTGTCAGTTATTGTTCCTCTAGCCATGAGCATGTCTTTGGTGAGTAGGCGTTGCTGCATCATTAACCAAGCAGTAAAGGAGTGTTTGGGGTAACAGTTTCTACCCCAAACAAACCTAGACCAAGGTTTCTCAGGGCCTAGGTAGGAGAGAGTTTTATATGTGGCTTTGGAGGTAAAAGGTGGGGGATCAGTTACCCACTGCATCATTTCATTCTGTACGTTGACACATTTCAGTGCCTCCCCTTTGATCTTTAGTAATTTCTTGAAGCCCCATGAATGACTACAGGCAACCTGGATCTCCCAAAACTCCTCAACCTTCATATACACTTCATGAATCCACTTGACCCACAGTATACCAGCCTTTTTTGTAAGACACCATACCAACTTCAGAATTAGAGCTGTATTAGCAACATATAAGTCTTTAAAACCCAGCCCACCATTCAGCTTTGGTTGGCAAATGTCCTTCCAAGCCACTAGGGCAGGTCTGTACTTCTCACTACCACTCCAAAGAAAGCTCCTGCATAGTGCTTCAACCTGTTTAAGTACTTTAATTGGGATCAAGAAGATAGAACTCCAAAAGTTATTAATACTGAAGAGGACAGTTTGGATTAACTGTGATCTGGCAGCATAAGACAGGAATCTGCTGAACCAGCGCCTGATCTTGGTTGTGATCTTCTCACCAAGGCCAATACAATCTGCAGTAGTAAGAGATCTTGCAGTTAATGGAACACCCAGGTAACGAACATGGAAATGGCCAATCTCCATTTGGAGCAGCTGATGAATCTGCTGTCTAACTTGATATGTAACTCCCCCCATGAATACTTGACATTTACTCAGGTTTGCAACCAAACCTGAGGCATTAGAGAACTCACTAAATGCAGCAATGACACTAGCTGCAGCTTTCACATTCCCTTTGCAGAACAGGAATAGATCATCTGCATAGCTCAGGTGAGTAATATTCAGACTCCTGCACTTTGGGTGATGCCTAAACTGAGTTTCCTTCTGGAGTAGAGCCAGTCTTCTAGATAGTACTTCCATAACAAGTACAAACAGATAAGGAGAGAGGGGATCTCCCTGCCTCAAGCCTCTCTTCCCC
Organism: Tetragonia tetragonoides; assembly: GCA_038025085.1. NCBI lineage: Eukaryota > Viridiplantae > Streptophyta > Magnoliopsida > Caryophyllales > Aizoaceae > Tetragonia > Tetragonia tetragonoides. The sequence goes on from CM076139.1 coordinate 14,749,280, forward strand.
TCAAAAAAACCACTCAGTTCCCCATTGATGACCAAGGAATACTTTACAGTAGTAACACAAAGCTCAATCCAGTGCACAAACATATCAGGGAAACCAAATTTCTTCAGTGTATGAATAAAAAAAAGACCATTCTATAGAGTCATATGCCTTACGCAAGTCAACTTTAATAGCCATCCGAGAGCTCACATTCTTCCTGTCATAATGAGATAGCACCTCCTGAGCAAGTAAAATATTATGTACTATATTTCGCCCTCTGACAAAAGCACCCTGCTGATTACCAACCACCTCCTGCAGAACATTTCTCAGCCTAGCAGTAAGCACATTAGCAATACATTTGTATATCACATTACAGCAAGATATTGATCTGAAATCTGATGCCCTAGAAGGATTAGCAACCTTGGGGATCAGGGAAATAGCTGTAGCATTAATTTGTGTGAGAATTTTGCCTTTCACAAAGAAATCTTTAACAGCATTAGTCACATCAACCCCCACAACACTTCAGGTTTCCTTGAAAAAACATGAACTGAAACCATCTGGGCAGGTGCCTTATCATTCTTGATCTTGAACATTGCATTCTTTATTTCATGATCAGATACAGGGGCACATAGAGCAGAACAGCTACCAGCAGAGACAAGAGGGCCAGCTAAATAAACCTCATCATGTAACTGAACCATCTGACTAGAGGCACCAAGCAATTCTTGATAATAAGAAATGAATTCCTGCTTAATATCTTCAGGAGCAGACAATTTCATTCCATTATTATCATACAGTGCTACCACTGAATTATTCAGTCTTCTTTGCTTTATACAAGCATTAAAATAAGTTGTATTCTGGTCCCCAGCTTTAAGCCACTGTATTCTTGATTTTTGCTTAAGGAAGAGTGCTTCATAATGCAATAATTTTCTGTACTCTCTAAAGGTGTCTCTTTCCTTAACAACTACCACAATATTATTACCATCATTATGCAAAATACTTTGCAAAGAAATCAATTCATTTTTCTTCTCCTTAATTCTATTCTGCATGCCACCAAATTTCTCTCTATGAAAATTCTTAAGAGCACGTTTAAGCATTTTTAGGTGCTTACAAATCTGGAACATCTTGTTGTCATATACAGGAGTTTGCCCAATATTCTCAATCAGAGGGAGAAATGCATCATCTCTAACCCAAAAGTTATACAACTTAAAGGAAGGTTTAGTTGTTACCACATCAGCTATCTGCACAACAGCAGGGCAATGATCAGAGATATTTTCTGCAAGGAATTCCACATAGCAAGCAGGGAACATTTGCATCCAATCCCCATTTATTAGTACTCTGTCCAGCTTCTTGTACATTCTGCTCTCATCAGGTCTCTTATCATTCCCTGTGAAAAAATTGCCAATAAACTTCAAGTCAGTTACAGGAATTTTGGAGACAAACTCTTGTAACTCCCTGGTATCAGCCAAGGTCACAGGCCTACCATTTCTCTTCTCTACAGAAGACATGAGACAATTGAAATCACCCATCAACATCCAAGCCCCAGTAACATGTTGCCCAATCAAGCAAAGCTCAGACCACAAAGAAACCCTTTCAGACTCATGGTTAAAGGCATATATCACAGATATGAAGAACACCTCTCCACTGCAAATCCTCCCCACCTCACAGTGAATAACTTGAGATGTTTTGGAAACCACAGAAACTCTAAACATATTGCTGTCCCAACAAACCATTATTCTCCCCTTATTATTATTAACAGCATTATGATCATACTGCCAACCAGGAACACAGATACTTGCAACAGAATCAACAAAAGCAGAATGAACTTTAGTTTCTACTATCCCCAAAAAGGATATTTTATTCTGCAAAACAAAACTCTTAACCTCTTTTTGTTTATCAGGGAGGTTAAGTCCCCTGATGTTCCACATACCAAGAGCACTCATCCTGGACCTGATCCAGATTTTCCATGAGGACCACCATTCTTGTTGCGAAGAACTCTATTAGGCTTGGGGGGGGGGGGGGTTTCTGTTTATTCCTCACACGAGCATTAGAAGATTCAGCAGGAGCAGATTCAGAGGCTGCCTGTAATTCCAGAAATTGGTTCTGAGTTGCAGTGCTACTAGGAGCTGGTGCTGGAGGAACTAGAGGATTGTTTCTACCACAAGCTCCCACCAAGGTCCAGTCATCAGAGGGGCCATTAAGAGGTGCAGCAACCTGTGCTGGTACTGCAGCTTCTGGTGTAGGAGCAGGAGTACTCACAGTTACCACAGGAGTTACTCTAGCTCTCCAAACAGCAGGGAATTTCCTGCATTTCTCATCAAAGTGACCAAAGACTTTGCACTTAGTGCACTTCTGGGGCAACCATTCATATTCAACAACTTGGTCATACTTGTTTCCCAATGGGTCACACAGAGTTAATGTCTTAGGCAACTTAGCATTGACTCTAATCTCAACACACAATCGAGCATACTCCAATTTTGATTTATTTGCTGTAATTCCATCAGTGCACAGAGGTCTACCCAGGGCACTACCAATCTTGCTCAAACCAGGTATAGTCCACAAATTATATTTCAAATGGGGCAATTTAATCCAAATAGGCACCACAGTAACATCCATATTCCTGATATCCATATCAATTGTCCATGGCTTCAAAATCAGAGGGCGATTATTGAAATACCAGTGGCCATGTTCAAAAATTTTCATCATATTGTCTTCACTAGTGAAACGGAAAACAAATAAACCAGGTTCAATCAAGTGGACATCAACATCACCACAATCTTTCCATTGAGCTTTAACATATCCCCTAATTGCATTCTCATTAGGTTTCAATTGAAGCACATAGCCAACTAAAGAATGTTTCCATAAATAAAAAACCCTCATTCCATTCAGATTCCCCAAACGTAACTACAGACTTATCTGAATCAGTTGATTGGACAAAATTCAATTGCATACCCGCCTCTAATTGTCGATTTCGACGCAGAGCATTCGCAAATGAGGTCGAACCCACTTCCGCCATGATCCCTAAATTTGAGCTTAAAACGAAGCTATCAAGCCGATGAGATGGAAAATTGAGAAATCTAGAAGAGAATTGGAAGAAAACAGCATGAAAATGGAGCAGTTAGCACCAACAATGGTGGCGGTTAGTGTAACTGGGCCTCATTGGTAAGTGCTACAAGATCTCGTACATTGGAACCTATGGTTCTGGACCCGAATCCATTAGTATGGAACATTCTCTTTTCCAAGTGAAAGCAGTCAAGACTGTTTACCCCAAGATTGGTTAATTGGTCATCAGGGCTTGAAGCGGGTTTAAAAAAGCAACTTTATGGATTCGTAATAGAGATTATGTATGTTATCCAAAAAAAATTTAGTTAATGGTTGATCAAGTTTGATAGATTCACCCTCTGAAACAAGAAGTTCTGGTCCCGGAGGGAAAATAACGAGAGCTTCCTTTTACTTTCTCTCTCTACATTCTGGTTATCTCAATTCACATATAAGAATTGTTACTATTCAAGCATAATACAATTTCATGTTGCAAAGTCAGTGAACTTTTTTTTCTTCTCAGTTCCCAGAATATTATATATATTCTTTATTTGCTGCTTGCTCAAATCACATTTGTATTCAATTCTTTGTAATGTCTCCAAAATCACATTAACTCAAATATATACAAACTGAAATGCCAATGGAGAACATACATGCAAGTCCTCAATTGTGTGTTGCTTGATCGAATTTTCTTCTTGCTGTAGTGCACAACCTCCTGTGAACACGAAAAGATTCCAGCCAAGAACGAGAGAGAGCATGAGTGAACATTAAGAAAAAGAATTCCTCCGCAATTTTGTCAAATAAATCCTAGAATTTCACCCAAAATATATCAAACTGAAAATCAAACCAAGAGATAAGCAAAACGAAAAATTGACCAAGAGAAAAGGAGGTTTGTTGAACGGTGTGAAGATCTGATCTTCGGGCATTGCCGGAGAGTGGAGACGCGGTGGTGTTCAGCGAGGTGGTTGCTCGGTGGGTGGGTCACTGGTGGTGAAGGGACGGAAGGAAAACAGGGTCCCAAAGACACTATCCTGCCGTCGAAAAACACTCGCCGTCGAAACCAAAGAGCAATTCATCACCACTCGATCGAATTTGAGTAATTGACCAACATTTACAAACAACCAAAACCCTAATTCCATAAAGCTCGTCGAGCTGCTGTTATGTGGTTAGGGTTTGTGGAGGAGAGAGATTGGAGGATAAGGAGAGAGGGAAATGGTGGTAAATTCTTGTGAGGCTAGAGACAAAGAGAGAGAGAGAGAGAGAGGAGAGAGAGAGAGAGAGAGAGCGAGCAGATGGAGAGGCGAGAATGGATACTGAACTAAAACTAAGCGTGGGAAGGGTCGAGAATAAGAAACTAGTACCGCCTTTCTTATTTTTATTTTCTTTTTTTTTTAAGTTCTTTTGCAACGACCGCGCTCGTTGCTATAAACACGGATATAATTTCGCAACGACAAAGCTCGTTGGCATATATATCAGCTGTATTCAGCAGCGACAAATGTCGTTGTTATAAAACATAGGTAAGTATTGCAACGACTCGTTTCGTTGCAAAAGATAAATCTGAAAATTCAAAGTCATCCGCCAAAAGTTGTGCCAGGAGGGAAATGAAAATATTATTTACCGCAACAATTTTTAGCAACGACCTATTTATATCGTTGCGCAAAATGATATTTCGCAACGACAGAAAAATGTCATTGCGAAATGTCGTTGCCAAAAAAGGATTTTCTTGTAGTGATAACAGTGTTTATATAGTGGTGGCCCTGGTGGGTATAAGCGCATGTAATATACAAGTGTCACATTTCGAGATGGTGAGTTGTTACCCTTTTTTCCAATTGAAAGAAGGTTAGTATTTCAACTTTGATTCCAATTAGTGAATTACTTATTAAGCCACATCCTGATCAAATCGGCGGGTTGTTTAATAATAAAAATTAAATCAGTTGGTCGAATATAAGCGTAGGCTATATGAAAATAGACTATTATTTGCTGGCATAATCGTCATCAATATGACAAACGTTAAAATATTCAATTACATTTATATTTGAGCGTCTAAACACGGATTAGATATAAAATTTGTAAGGATGTGCTTAAATATAATGACATGAGTCACATTTCGAGTGACATGTTTATTAAATTATATATATGAGGTAGAATTGCAAATTAAGTGACAAGTGATAGATAATGTTTTATTTTTTAATTGGAGAATGATGAGTGATATATGACATGTGTAACATTTCGATCCATCCCTATTTTCTATTATTCATTATATACCAATGTATAATTTTAAAAAATCCAGAAATTAATTTCAACATAAAAATATAGTGATAAATTGATTGTCCGTGCGTAGCACGGGTAAAATCCTATTCTTAGTAGCTATTGACTTTTCTTTTATTTTTCCGTTTTATTTTGTTATTATACTATTTATGGTGGTCTTTAAGTTCGATGTATTAAATGTAATAATAAAGTCTCTATTTAATACTTGACCATAAACACTATTTTGGGTCATTGGTTTTATTAAGCTTTAGTTTTATGAGTATGAGGGCACCTAATATCACCATTTCAATTGAGCTTTATAATTGTGGGTATAATAACAAGTATTTTGATTTGGCAATATATATTTGCCTAATATTACAGGGGATTAACGCGTGTAATGTGACAACGGTCACATATAGAGTCATCATTTTTATTAAGCAGTTACATATTTGTGTATTACATGGCAGATGATATTTGTGTTGACTAAATTTTGCGAGGACAAACATAGATTATGTGACAACGAACATGTCTAATATTTATTTGCCTAATATTATGGAGATAAGCGCAACGAACATGTCTAATATTTATATGCCTTATATTATGGAGATAATCGCATGTTATGTGACAATGATCACATATAACGCCATCATTTTACAAGTTATATAGTTGTGAGTATTACGGGATAGGTGATTTTTGACTAATATATGCGGGATAAGCGCATGTTATGTGACGACCAACATGTGGCTGATATTTTTAGAATAATTGTAGGTAATGTGACAAGGGTATGCATTTAATCATTCTTTTCTTTATTAAATTTACTATCCATTGGTTATTATAAGCATCGACTACCTTAGAATTGATATGTGAATCATATTTGTTAGGATCAACGAAGGTAATAGGTTTAGATATTGAGCCACCAATTAAGGGCACAATATTATTAAACCGGCAGTTTTTTAATAACAAAAATTATACCAGTTGGTGTAAGCGTAGGCTACGTGAAAATTGACTATTATTTGCGGGGATAATAACTTTTTTGTTTTTTTTAAAATTCAGAAATTAATTTGAACAAATAAAAAAAATAGTGGTAAATTGGTCGTCCGTACGTAGCACGGGTAAAATCCTAAGGATTATTTCTATGAGGTTGCCTTATACAAGACTTATTAACCACTAATTTATTAGTGGTTGTTCTAATGTTGGTTAAAATTTTCCTTATTTAATTACACCAATTATCGTACTATTACATGTTTTTCTAGTATTCAACTAAAACTAATAACATATAGATTCCCCCCCAACACTTTTCTAATCCTTCAGAATTTCGAAACTTACTATAGATTTGTGAGATCTTCTATGCTTTTGACTTTTGAGGCGGGATTGTATTATTAGCTACAAATGATTGTTGTTGGTATTGACTTGTTGTTTCCCATTTTCGTTCTACTCTATTATCCGAGACATGCATCAACTGTCGATCAACATGGATAATTTGTACCCTAGACCAACAGAAAAGCCATCAATTGTGAAAAACCAACTCAGCCAAATATTAGGATGAAAAACGAAACTCATCAAAGAGACAGAACTTAAGTGAATGATCGGGTTCTAATCGTGTGTGCCCATTAATATGCCTCCTCAAACGAATGTCTTCTGTACCTTGTGTGTAGAAGTCCAGGTTACACTGTAACTAAACAACGAGTCAATTCAACCAAAAGTTTATACCCATTATTAGTACTAACTAATAATATTAGTCCAAATCCTTATAGTACTTGGGATAATTCAACAACCCTCGTTGCTTCCTTTTGTCGACTAGCTAGCTATATTTAGGAGGACCATGGTACAGAAAGGGCGATACTCCTAGTGAAAGTTTCGACTCTTTAAGTTTTGTTTGTAAGTCCAAAAGGATATGCTTTGAGGTTTGACATTTTATTGGTGGATCAAAATTCACCTTCTTGCTTATGAAATCTGGACCACCTTGGTTTGGAACCATAACCAAAAACTTATCGTGGACGCTAATATAAATATATAAGATAAAAGCTATCAATAAGTGAACATCATTACATCAAAATCAATTCCGTCACCATATCAAATGACCATAATTGCATAAAAATGAACACCATTGAGCTGAATTAAACATCACTTTTAATATACGGGACAAAATATATGTTTTTAGACTAAACATCATTCAATTGGTCGAATTGCCACAATAGTCATCACTAAACTGAACTGATTAGCTCTAGAACACACCCTAATTCGATTTAATAATTGTCTTCACGTGTAATTGTCTTGTGCCTGGGTCAACGAAATACACAAACATAACGGAAATTAAATTTGGCGGTTCAGGACTTTGATAACGGCGTCCATGTGAGGCCTAAACTTTCTAAGGCCTCCAAAATCAAGTTGTGCAATTAGAATTGGGTACGTGTACGTCAATGGGGACAACATTTTCCCAATGAAGTTCAGTGAACCAAATATTGTTGTTGTGCTAAAGGATCTTCCATCGCCCTCTTTCTTTTGGGGTGGTGGAAATGTGGAACTCCTTTCTTTAATGTATTTTTATAATAATTTTTTTGGAAGAAATATAAATATCGATAAAAATCGAACCCTCAACTTGACACTTGATATTTGAAAACGACACTCAACCCACAATAATATCTCTTGCTTATTTTTCTTTTATGGCTTATGTTTGATAATAATAGATTGTTAGTCTAATAACAAAGTTTTTAATCTTTAAAAAAAACAAAATTTCAAAGGGAAATATCTAAAAACTCTTAGTAATTTTGCATAGTTATTAGCTGTTTGTTGGTTGTTAGGTAGTAGTGTACATGACCTAAAAGCCTAGGAGGTTTAGAGCCTTTCTCTCCCCTCTCTCTAAAAAAATAAAATTCTAGCCTTCCTTTCTCCTCTTGACTCATCTTGGGGCTACCACTCTGTTATTATATTTTCTTTGTTTTCAATCTAGATTTTGTAGTTTAATGTTTGGTAGGTTTATTAATAAACTCTCCTTTTGTGGAAGATTGTTTAAGTCTCCGTGTTCGTTGGAGTCTGATTGGTCTCCGCGTTCGTCGGAGTTTCATATAGTTTTATTTATCGAGATAAGTTTTATGAATCGAGAAGACAAGTTCGATCTGCTATGTCAAGGGGATCTACTCTTCCAAATAGTTGTAGCACGTTTCGTGCTTACCTCCAATCGTAGGGATAACGCGTTGGCGCCCGACTTTCTTTATAGCGTAATTTATGCTATGTTCAGGCAGTCGATGATTAATTGTCAGTTATCGACAGAGCCGATCAAGATGCCAGTTTCTAGCAGTGATGTTGGCTTTGGTACTTACATATCGACGGAGCTGATCAAGACACCGATTTCAAGCAGCGATGGTGGGAGTTATATTCGTCTTGGTATATTAGATTATTGTTCTTGTTTTCAGAATATTAGGTGGAGTCATATTCGTAGGGATGATAATTGGGTTGCTTATGAGTTAACCTATGTTATTTCTTCGAAAGTATATTTTAGTTGTTTTATGGTATTTGGAATTTCTTGTAGCGTGAACAACGCGTTGATGTTAATTTTGAATCAATTGAATGGAAGTTAGTGCCGTATTGCAGCATTGAGATAAATATAAAAAAAAAAAAAAAAAAAGTAGCAGTGTACATGACGGTCTTAAAAGGGACCTTGTGCTGAAGTTCAGAGAGAAAGGAAACAAAAAATTAAAATTTGGTTGATGGATTTAATGAGGAAATTATTGTAATGTCTAGTACCAATAACCACTCTCTTACAAAATTTCTTCTAAATGAAATCTCCATAATTTTTTTTCCCATTCAATGTCACGTCGTCTATAACGTAAAATTATTTTTTGTTTTCTTGGAGTCGATGTTTGGAACCTTTTATAACCTTTGGCCCTTGTGAGATCGATCTGCATGATCTGGTAGAGCAGCGAGCTGGGTGTGTGTATATGCATAGGTGAGTCGTCTGTCGTCTCCCTGTCTCACATCAAAAGACGACGAGAAATGGAATTAGTGTACAAATCAGGTGGGCTACTCCACTTAATATCTATTTAGAAAAAAAAAAAAAACAACAACTACTTGAGTTTGGCATAATGGCTTGAATTGTCAAAAACCTAACAAATATTCTAAAAACTAAGTATTACATATAAGGGTAGGTATGTGCAAAGTGTATTTCTAAAAACCTAACAAATTTTGGGTGTTACTAAATGCCGCCCCTAAATTACTAGCTACCGCCCCTCAAAATTCCAAATTTGCCCTTTATTAATTTTTCACTCATCCTCTCCCTCTCTAACTCTCACACCAATTCTCCCTCTCTTTCTCCCACTCTACCACCCACTCTCATACCCAACCTTCATCAACACTCAAGCAACCCGCGGATGTCTGCCGGCGACCGGGAAGTGCCGTCGACGGTGGCGGAGGAAATTTTTTTTTTTTTTTTGCGCATTTTTTTTGCACGGTCGTCTGAGATTTTCGACTCACCCTTGGGTGAGTCGTCCGCGAACGGCGACCCACCCAAGGGCGAGTCGCCTGTGGATCTCGACTCCCCCAGGCTGAGTCGTCTGCTACAGGCGACTCACCCAAGGGCGAGTCGAGATCAACAGACGACTAACCCTTGGGTGAGTCGCCGGTGGCGGACGACTCACCCTTGGGTGAGTCGAGATCGACGACCGACAGACACAAAAAAAAAATATTATTATTATTATTATTATTATTATTATTATTATTATTATTATTATTATTATTATTTATTGTTATTATTATTATTATTATTATTTATTGTTATTATTATTATTATTATTTATTGTTATTATTATTATTATTATTATTATTATTATTTATTGTTATTATTAATATTGTTTGAATTTAAGATTAAGCTAACATTGTTTTCGTTAGGTTCCTTTGGAGCGGTTCGGTGGTGATGGTGTTGATTACAGTACGCATTTCGTCACTGATGAGTTATTTGATAGTGATACAGATGCAATTAATTGGGCAAAACAAATTGCCCTTACTATCGGGTTTGAGTTGATAATTTCGTCACACAAGAAGAATGGAAGCGTAAAATTGTTAAAATGCAATCGAGGTGAACGCTACAGAGGGGAATTAAGAGACTTAGATACTGCTGCTCGGAAGAAATCGAAAACAAAGGCTTGTAAATGTACGTTCCAGTTAAGAGCTCGGCAAGTGTATGGGTCCAATAGTTGGATGATTGTCACATTGCCTGGGATTAGGGGTACGCACAACCATGAATTTGCTGTGTTTCCTGAGGGATATCGTCAGATGAGTGGTCTTAGTCCTGGGTCAAAGAAACTCGTTCGTGACATGACTTCGACACAAACAAAGCCATGTGCTATCTTGGCCGCTATTCAGGAAAAATTTCCCGAGGACAATGCAACTAGACGGCATGTGTACAACCACAGAGATCGTATAAGGAAACTTGATTTTGAAGAGAGAGATGTCATTGGTCAGTTTCAACATTTAGCTGTGGAGAATAAGTACGTACATTGGACAAGAGCCGATCGAGCTACTAATGAGGTAACTCACGTGTTCATGACACACCCTACATCAATTCAGTTACTTCGGTCTTTTCCTTGGTTGATTGGCTTAGATTCCACGTACAAAACAAACAAGTATAAGATGCCGTTTCTTGAGATAGTGGGGATGACTCCAAGCAATAAGAACTTCCTCATAGCTTATGCCATTATGAAGGATGAGACTCAGGCAAGCTATGCGTGGGTCTTAGATAAGTTGAGGATGCTTATTGGAAATGATGTACACCCAACAGCAATTGTGACCGATCGTGAGCTAGGGTTGATGAGACCTATTAGAGAGATATTTCCCGAGAGTGCCCATTTGCTCTGTACATGGCACATTAACAAAGTCGTTGAAGACAAAGTGTACAGACTTTGTGGAAAAGATAAGCTTGTCGCGCAGAGGTTCAAGAACGGGAGGTGGAAAATTATCATGGAAGTTTCCACAGAAGCTGCGTACGATAGAGCAGTGCGTCAGATGAAGGATAGTTGGAGGAGTTACCCTCACGTGATATCCTATGTAGAGGAGACCTGGCTGAGATACAAAGAGATGTTTGTGGCTGCGTGGACGAATAAGGTGCTACACCTTGGCAACACTACGACTTGCAGGGTGGAGAGTGCACATGCCGCGCTAAAACAGTGGTTGAACTCCTCAACTGGAGCTTTGGATAATGTTTAGAACAAGGTCAACAAGTCAATCGAGTCACAAATAACTGAGATCAAGTACACACTTGAAGAGTGCAGAAGACGAAGAAGTGTGATGTACTCGGGTTTCCCATTGAACTATCTGACCGGGTATGTTTCCCATTACTGCTTACAAATATTATGGGCTGAGCTGAACAGGATGAGAGAATTGAGTCACCAAGTATTTGATCATTGCGGTTGTGTATTGAGATCCACTCATCAGATCCCGTGTGCGTGTGAGTTGAAAACGGCCACGGATACGGGCACGCCAATTAGCTTGAATAGTGTCCACAAATTTTGGCGAACACTCGTTATTAGTGATGCAGTGGAGATAGCTACGCTTGACATGACTGAGCATCCATCTGAGGACCATCGATACTTTCAGTCTCTGGTCGACGAGGTTAACTCAAGCGACCCGGCAGTTGTGCGCAACATATCTGTCCTTATGAATGAGCAGCTTCATCCTGAGGAAGCGAGTTACGTCGAGCCGGAAGCGAACACGACAGTCAGTGGTCGACCGAGAGGGAGTTCCTCTACCAGACGTGATCCTAGTTCATGGGAGTACTCCCAGAGGGGTCGTGGTCGCCCTAGGTCATCCAGTTCGAGCCGCGGGCGTGGTCGTAGCTCATCCTCATCGAGTAACGTCGTGCGGAGTACTGGTATGAAAACCCATAATTTATCAACATGTACATAATGTTGTTAATTACTTTTTGATAAGTACTATTAATGACTTTCTATTATATTGTCTTGCAGCTGGACACGGAATAGATATCACTGAATTCTATCATGTTAACAAAATTCCGGGAATCATCATACCTTTCATTGAAGGATATCTCGATGTGCTTGGGGATGGTAATTGCGGTTTCCGTGTCATTGCGGACTACGTTTTCGGAGACCAAGAGCAATGGCGATTGACGAGAGTTTGCATTGCACACGAACTCTTAGCTAACCGAGCATTGTACGAAACCCTATACGTTGAAGGGGTCGACGCTGGTTACCTCCGTATTATGTGAGACGGAGGTGCGTGTAACTATGATCACTGGATGATAGTAATTGAGGATTTGTTCCCGATTGCCAACCTCTTCAATGCAGCGATTATGTTATTCGGATACGGCAGCGGAAGGGGGTTATATTCTTGTTACACAGTGCTACCGTTGCAAGCACCTTCGACTGCTACACGTCCAAGTAGGGAAATTGTCATGTGTCATTTAGGTCATTCGTACGAGCATTATATCCGTCTGGATTTAGCCTCAGATTTCCCTGTTCCTCCGATATGCGAAGCATGGTTTACTTCCCGTTCTGATAGTGTCGCTGGTTGGGAGCAAATGTATGTTAGGCGAAGAGCACATTGGGATCGTTTAGCGAGGTCGACGTAATTGAATGTTTTGCGTGATTGTTATACTTATATCATTGTCACATTTTTGTGTGATTGTTATATTTTGCATGTGGAGAGTGGTCGTGATTATTGGAGGTAAATAAAACAACAAATTACAATAAAACAAAAAATGTAAATAACAAACAACAAATTACAATAACACAAATAAATAACAATAACAATGAAACTCTTATATAAATATATAACAAATTCATCTAGGGTCAATACATCATTTGGCAGCCCGCCAATCTCTCATAAACTCGTCCATAAATGATCGAGGACCTTCCGCTTGCTCCGGAGGAATCAAAGTAATGAAAGACTCAAATCCGACGGCTAGACGATTCACCCACTGCAAAAAAGTAACAATGAGTGTGAGTTCAGAGATATGTAATACGTAAAAAAATATATATTTTAGTTAATCACTTACATAATCGTTGTTGGATCGTGGAGGAATCACAGGTGCTGCAGCGTCAGGTATCAGCCGAGGGTGGGAGTGAAGGTAGTACCATGCGAGGTAGTCATCCGTACATGCTGTGGGATCTGACGTGGATGCCTGAAACCCATGGAGACCAAGAATGTAAAATCCCGGGAACATACGCCAAGCATCAGATGAGATCCGTTCGGGGAAGACAACCTTGTACGAACGACTGCTCCATGACCTGATCGCTTTGACTGGCCTAAAGATCGGGGAAGGGATACTCTGTACGTACCCGATTTGTCGTAAACAACGACCAGGCATGTACGGTTCGATAATATCCCGATACTGTAGCCACCCCATGAATACAGTCCTCGGTACAGATACTGCCGAGTTAGAATCGTACGGCAGCCACACCACCTACGTAGAAATGTTGAAAGTTACGGTGAAGTAAAAAAACATAGCAAACGACGAAATAAATCATGAACACCGATAACTAAATGACGTACCTCTGTCGCTCGCAGATGATCCAAGCGTCTACGTAAGGAGTGCAATCGAACCACGTCCTTGCCCTCAGCCTGAGCACTCCATACGGACGCACGGGGAGCCTCGTCGTCCCCGACAACCATCCGCTCCCGATGAGGTCGGAAGCAGGGAAAGTACTCGTATATCCATGCCTGCAGGAGAGTTAGGCATCCGCAGATGCCCTGAGAATCCCCGCGACTAGCTATACCGAGCTGACGATATAGGAAGGCGAGGGCAGCAGATCCCCAAGAGAAGTCATGCACCGTATCGACACCGTCGTCCATCACCTCCATCACGCAGGAGGGTCTAATACGGTTACCACTCTTGTCGACAAACAAGGTGGATCCAATAAGTAACCACATCCAAGCTGTCGCCTGGTTGTCCTCCACTTGCTCACGGCAAAGCTCAAAAACCGACTCCGTGAGGACCGCACCGCCCTGCCAGTGGCTACACATCAGTTCCTCTCGGCTGACCCCGAGAACCTCCATGGCCGCCATCTGCAGCTGCCCATCCCGTCCGTCATTGGAAACGACCTGTCCGTCTACAGGAATCCGAAGAATATGCCATACATCGTGCAACATGATCGTCATCTCTCCGAACGGCATGTGGAACGAGTTCGTATCCGGCTGCCACCTTTCAACGAATGCAGATATCAGGGGGAAGTCAATATGTCTGAACATAATGTCTACCAGGTGTGATAACCCAGTCCCCTCGATCCGGGCCCTCATCTCGGCCGACATCTCCGCTCGCCACTGACTCAGCCGCTGACAGACATTGAATCGGTTCTGACACTTCAAGACCCCTCGTCTCTCCATTCCACACACGAGACGCTACGTGGCCCAGGAAGCTCGGTATGACGCTATCATCCGCCGGCCCACCTTCCACAGGCTCTGTAACAAGCCACGTAGTGTCGTCCTCCGCTCTAGATCGTTTGCTAGTACTGGACGACCCAGTACTAACAAACCTACCGCCTCTGCCCTTCACCACGTGCCAATCTGAGGATGATTCGACGCCAATCTGATCATCGTCCATGGACTGATCCCCGGAGTAGAACTCGCTAGTGTCGTCTTGCTCAGCAGTCATCTCCCTCATCCGAACTGCCTCTCTCTGTCTCGGTACTGAGGCATCAATCCCGCGCGTCCTCGTGTGACGCGGTCCTGAACCAGCTAGTTCACTAAATAACCGAGGCACCGATTTACCGGCTCCTCCCATCTATCATTTCACATTTTTAATTAATTAAACAATAATCAATAATAATAATAATAACGATAAATAATAATAATAATAATAATAATAATAATAATAACAATAAATAATAATAATAATAATAATAATAATAATAATAATAACAATAATAATAATAATAATAATAATAATAATAATAAATAATAATAATAATAATAATAATAAAATAATAATTTTTTTTTTTTGTGTCGGTCGTCTGCGACCGGCGACTCGTCGGCCGATCTCGACTCACCCATGGGTGAGTCGTCGGCCGATCTCGACTCACCCTTGGGTGAGTCGTCTGCGACCGGCGACTCACCCTTGGGCGAGTCGAGATCGGCAGACGACTCACCCAAAGGTGAGTCGCCGGTCTCAGACGACTCACCCAAGGGTGAGTCGAGATCGGTAGACGATCGACGCAAAAAAAAAAAAAAAAAAATTCAACACAACTTCAATTCATAAGTTCGCGATTAAATTCAAGGCAAAAAAAATTCAATTCAAGGCAAAAAAAATTCAATTCAAAAAAAAAAAAAAAAAAAAATCGAAAAGTTACCCCCCCGCGATGCCGTCGGTCGCCGCCTCCCTCGCCGTCGAAGCCTCCGCCGCTGCCGCTAGCCCCTGACATGGTGGTGGTGGTGGTGGTGGTGGTGGTGGTGGTGGTGGTTGCCGGTGTGATGGTGTGGTGGTGAGGATGAGTGAGAGTGAGTGAGGAAGAGAGGATGAGTGAGAGTGAGTGAGGAAGAGAGGATGAGTGAGAGTGAGTGAGGAAAAGGGGTGAGGGTAAAATTGAAAATTGGGGGGGCGGTAGCTAGTAAAAAGGGGCGGTATTTAGCAATTCACCAAATTTTCTAAAACCCCATTTAGGCTCCGTTATTTTCACATAAAATAATTGAATTGAACTGAATTTGATTGAATTGAACTGAACTAAAATAATCTAAATTGATTGTTTTAATTCGTATTTTAACCATTTAAAACTCTTTCAAACATATTTAATATTTGACTCATTTGAATGTATGTTATGAAATCTTTTATTTTCTAATTCTCACAAAATAAAATAAGGAAATCTTTAATTTATTTTAGCAACTTTTTAGTTGGAAAATTAGGTTGGAGGTTAAAATGCTTACTTACGATAAGTTATCGGGCAATTTGCCACTATCGATACTTAAGGAGTTTAATTATACATACGTTATTTGCCATTCTAGCTCATTTCAATCAAAGGTATACAAGAGTGCCAGTAAATTGTTTTTTTTTTTTTTTTGGTTTACGGGATATTTACTGTCGATCACAGTAACTATTTTCCCGCACTGACTTGTAGGTATCTTAAAGGGTAGGACAACTGACCAATGAATTTATAAATATTCCCATGTCAAGGCGATATTGAACCATCGACCTTGATTAATGATGGATGAGCCCCTACCACTCAACCACACCTTCTTGGTTAGAGCAAATCTTTTGCTAGTAGAGAAGTTGGGAGTGTTCAAATATATCAATTAATTAATTCAGAATAATTAAGTTTCCCAATTTTCTCTCTATTTTCCAAAATTTCTTTATCAGTTTATCTCAGAAAATATTTCTTGTCACTATATTTATTTTTTCACAAGAGGAAGCAAATCATAGTTAATCTATTATATTTGTCAATTTGTGGTATGTGGCCCCCTAACCCCAACTCATAATTGTAGTCTTTTCTGTTTGTTTCTCTCACAGCCCACCTGCATATATATCTGTCAGCACTCCGCAGTCACCCATTCCCCCTTCTTCTTCATACATCGAAAAGAAGAAAATTTGAGACCAAAGTTAACGTCTTTCCCACCATTATTGAATTTTTCAGAGACAAGAGAGAGAAATTTACACTAAAGATTTCATCTTTTTCTTTCTTTCTCTCTTTCTGGGCACAAAAAAAGAGTGGAGAATTTCAGAAACAGCCATGGTGACAACAAGAGGGTTGGTTGTTTATCTGCTCTCGGGTTTTTCAATGGCTATTCTCTCTGTTGTTCTCGTCTCACAATATCAGCAACAGCAAATACAACAACACCAACAGCAAGAACCCCAAATCCTCTCCCTTAATTCTATGGCGCTTGCTAACAACAATGAGAAAGTTTGGCCAGTAAGTCCTCTGTTTTTCTCTGTTTTCGATATTTCCCATGATTTTTTAGGGTCATTCTTGTCATTTTATTTTAATTTTGTATGTGGGTTTGTAAAATAAAATTGTGGGTTTTGTTGTCGGTTCAGAAATTGGAAATGGGTTGGAGAATTTCGGTGGCAACTTTGGTTGGTTTCTTGGGATCAGCATTTGGAACCGTTGGTGGTGTTGGTGGTGGTGGCATTTTTGTTCCAATGCTTACTTTGGTTGTCGGTTTTGATACCAAATCTGCTGCTGCTCTTTCCAAATGTAAGTTTCCTTCAATTTCAGTTTAGTTTTTCAATATTTTGAATGTAATTCTATTGTTTTTTTAGGGTAATTGATAAAATTATAGTACCTTATTTAATTTTGTTTTTGAAGGTATGATAATGGCAGCATCAGCAGCATCAGTATGGTACAACCTAAGAGTAAGACACCCATACAAAGATGTGCCAGTTTTGGACTATGATTTAGCACTTCTTTTCCAGCCCATGCTTATGCTTGGTATCACCATTGGGGTTTCTCTTAGTGTGGTCTTCCCTTACTGGCTCATCACTATTCTCATCATCATTCTGTTTGTAGGTTAGTAATTTTAGTATCCAACAACAAAAGACTTATTTGCTTCATTGTGTTTTGAATTAGCCTTGTTGCTTTGTTTAATGTATAATGATTTAGTACATGTTTAATGATTGTTACACTTGTCTAGGTTTTAATTTCATGTTGACACATCAATATTTGATCTGGAATTGCACGTTTCAGGCACATCATCTAGGTCATTTTTTAAGGGCATAGAAATGTGGAAGGAGGAGAGTCTGTTGAAGGTTAGCTTGAGCTAACATTAGTTTATTCCACTAATAGCCATTGGCTTTTTAGTTATGTTAGTTCTGATTAGTTTGTTTGTTCATATTGCAGAAAGAAATGGCCAGGCAGCAAGAAACTTTTGTTAATTCGCGTGGAGAACGTAAGTAACTAATGTATAGGAAACTGTTGAATGTTATCCTTTGCGGGTTCAACCATTTTTCAGATATTTTGTCTAAGACGCGTTTCTGTTTTGTTCGATCTATTGCAGTCTTAATCGATGCGGATTATGAGCCTCTGAATCCTAGAGAAGAAAAAACATCTTGGGTAAGTAAATTATGACTGGTTTCAATAAAGCATTAAATGGGTCTTCAGAAACAACCTCGCTGGTAAGGTTGTGATAATCTCGACCTTCCCACAATTCTTGCTAGCAACAGAAAGTCTGCTACGCAGTGTGCTTTTTTTTTCTTTTTTTTTTTGTGCTTACAAATGACATTACTGACTGAGGTGTCTTTTGAAATTTGATGCTATTATGTTCAGGAAATTTTCTGCTCCAATTGGAATGGGAAAAGAATGTTGCTGCTGGCTATTGTGTGGGTTTCTTTTGTGCTCCTTCAAGTCCTCAAGGCAAGTCACTATTGTCTCCATTAGTATTTTAATGACTTTAGCTACAAATGTAGCCATGTAGGGAATCCTTCTTATTGCAATAATGAACAAGAACATAATTAAGCTGATGATACACTTTTGATATTTGCTCCCCAGAATGATGTTGCAGCCTGTAGCACGTGGTATTGGGTGCTTAACCTTGTTCAGGTATTGATTTAACCAAGCATGTATTCGGGCCATCTGCTTTTTGTCTAAAGTTGCACAGTGCCACATTTTCATCTTTGTGTTCTATAGACTACAAAATTCATTCTGAAGATTTTTCACTTAACATTTTTCTTTTTGGTTTCGCCTCCAGTTTCCTGTCGCCTTTGGTGTGTTTGGTTATGAAGGAATAAAACTCTTCGAAGAAGGCAGGAAGAGGAAGTTGGCTGGAAACACAGAGTCAGTATGTGAAGCGTCCATAGAATTTACGCCCATGACCCTTTCCTTTTGTGCCCTTTGCGGACTTCTTGGGGGTACTGTAGGTGGTCTTTTGGGATCTGGTGGTGGCTTCATCCTGGGCCCACTGCTCTTGGAGATTGGTGTAATCCCTCAGGTAGGCACCTATCAATCATTACTTTATCATCATTGTCTTATACAGACATTTGATTGCCTTCATCTTATCTGAGGTTCATTTATCATAGTATTCTAGCCACAAAAATCTGTATGGGTTCATAGAAACAGGATGCTGAACTACTTTGGCATTTGCCAATTTGGTTCCCTTTGATTCTGAAGTAGCCATGCGGGGATGAGTTGTCCGGGGCAGGAAAGTTTTTTGCATTATTTAAACTTTTCCTACGTTATCCTTTCGGTGCATTATTTTCACGTGATAAGTTTAGCACAAAAAAAGCTCTAATATGCCAAGTTAAATGTTGCCCTGGAGTTATGGCCTTCTAGGTAAAGATTTCATTATCTTTATTGTCCAACTACTTCAAGCAATTTCTGATCTCAAACAACAATGTCGAATTAGTCGCACACTCAGGCGAAAAAAGGCCAACTTTAAAAAGCCATGGTCTTTGGTCACTTTTTACTGGACTACTCTACTTTCTTTGTTTTAGAAACAAAGTACATTGTGCGTAGAATCGACCATTAAATAGTTTAATTGTGATACCTTGTTGTAACATGTTGATACTGAGGTTTGCTTTTGCTGTTTAATCTGTATGAAAATTCTATATGTACTAATGATGGTCAAAGTTGGAGGAGAATACTGTGATGACAGTGGCTGAGCTAGTATGAGCATATCTTTTCTCTGTTTTGTTTTCCTCTTATGGCGGTTGTGGTTTCCTTGTATCAGGTGGCTAGTGCAACAGCAACTTTCGTTATGCTGTTTTCGTCATCCCTATCTGTGGTGGAGTTCTACTTCCTGAAAAGGTTTCCGATCACATTTGGTAGGTCCTGACTAGTCTCCATAATGCGCTTCACCAATAGTATGCTCTCTTGTAGGACGAGGCAGGGGTCAGAGATGTTATTTCCTTTAGATTCTACTTCTATATGTGAATAAAAACATAGGAAGAGATAAATCCTCTACCACTCAGCCCTAGAGGAGAGGACATGCTATAGTGGCATTCAAACATGTCTAGAGTAAGGCTTAGCTTAAATTTGCGTAATCTGTATGCGAATTGAGAGCTCAAAATGAAAATCACTTGCTTCGTACAATCAATAAGTGAAGATTTGTTTGCTGATTTATGGAGTCCATGAAAATGGCATTGACTAACGATATGAACTTCTTTGCAGCATTGTACCTTATGTCAGTATCGCTTCTAGCTGGCTTCTGGGGTCAATACTTTGTAAGAAAGCTAGTTGCATTCTTGAAAAGAGCTTCTATCATTGTGTTCATCCTCTCTGCCGTCATCATTGCTAGTGCTGTGACAATGGGTAAATTCTCCTCTTATCCTCGCACTTTAATATTCTCTACTATCTTTTTTCCTTCTTTTCATCGTTTGAAACTTACCATGTTTTCCTTATTCTTTTCCCCCCTTCAGGAGTAATTGGGACCGAGAAGAGCATTAAGATGATAAACAATCACGAGTTCATGGGTTTCCTGAATTTCTGCGAGAATCAATGACCACAAACCAGTTCTTTAGGGTCTGAAGATTCGAATTTATTATTGGATTACCATGATTGGAAAATATGAATGAAAAATTGAAAAGTTGTGGATGTATTTTGTTGATATAGAATTTTAGAGGAAAACAGAAGATCGAGCAGAGGAAGATGTTGGTCAATGCCTTATTGACTAACCACTCATGTTCAGCCCTTTGATTCAACAAGGGTGTATTCTTGTTAGATTTGGTAGTTAGCTTCTGGCTAACACCATCTTTCATACTTCATATAGTTTTAAATGGTCAGTAGACTTACTTTTTGTGTACTAAATTGCAACTTGGCAGCTTCTTTTCTATGAAAATTTTGTGGCATTTTGATTGAAAGATTTATAAATTAAGCCTTATTTCTTTGCAGCTCAATATGCACTTACCTGCAAATTTTTATGTGAAATTTAAGTCATTTGATTTCTGACATCAATCCCCTCTACAGGATTTGAAAGGAACTGCACTTCATAGAGGGAATTTATGCTAGCAAATTCAACATAAATTTAATTCACTAGTTAAACAAAAAAAATTATTTATTATTAAATTGGGATGCATGACAATATCACGAACAGGGGTCAGGATGTGGTTGGAACATGCATAGGTATATATAAGGGGATATAAGATCCGTGTTGAAAAAAGGCCAAAAAAAAATTGTCACTTTTTTGGTCCAGAATTCAGATGGGTGGTTTGTGAAATTTGTCAGTTCTGATGATTGAACACATAATTGGCATCTTTTTGCCTTTTTTTTTTTTTTTTTGCTGATTGATCAATCATATTATTATCTGTTCCATGTGGAATGATATCATAAGAGCAAATTACACGTACGCAATAGAAAGAATAGAATATCTTCACATGAACTTTTTGGTCATTTGTATTAGAGCTGTCACTGACACGACACGACACGACAACACGGCACGAACCGCACACGAATGTAGAGGGTTAGTGTTAAGAGGTTTTGACCCGTTTAATTAAATGGGTTGACACGAGTAACACGTTTAGTTAAATGGGTTAGGTTAAGATTGAGATTTCCAACACGAAAGCAACCTGCTTACGACCCGTTTAATTAGAATTGTCAAATTTAAGTTCAAATAATTTGTAACAAGTAAATAATGTAATAGAATCTCACCTATCTTGAGCATTTTAATACGTTTAGGCTATTGAATGTACACTATATATGGTTAGAACTTTTAATTGAGGTAAATTTTTATGTCTTTTCTCATATAATTAGTTTAAAATATAAGTAAAGATAAATGGGTTAACAGGTCATTAAACAGGTAACACAATTATTAAATCGGTCATGTGCAGGTCAAGAATTTTCGACACAATTAATAAATGGGTTAGATTTGGATCAAGACATTCTCAACACGTTTAACCTTGACACGAACACGAACACGGCATAACTTGTATGGACACTGTTTCACGAGAAATAATTACGTGGTGCCAGTCTGCAAGATCATGTAGTCTGCTCTCATATGACCTGAATAGTGAGTGAATACATCACTCATGAACCAATATGCCATATTCACGTATTGTTATGTTTGCACCACGTATCTTCCAGCAAACATTGGTCCCTACCTCTTAAATCTTAAACTCTGATTATACTTTACCATTCAATATATTAATAAGATTAATAATTTAACAAAAAATTATTTAAATTAAATTTATATATTTGTTAATAAACTTATACTCAAACTCGACACGTTTATCTAATCAAGCCAAGCTTGAGTTGAAAGACTATTATCGAGCTTTCCAAAGTTCATTTGCTCAAGCTCGAACACAACTGGCAAGCTCGCGAACAAACTCAAATAGAGTAAAATTCAACTTGACTAGACTCGTTTACAGCCTCAGCCCTCACATATAGATAAATGAGTGGCTTATGAACAATACTCATACTTCCGCGGTCCATCCCCTCCCTCTTTGTGGGGAGAGCTTCCGAAGTTGTATGTCATGTGAGAGGCCCAACACCTTCACAAGCATGCAGATTCATAACTTAATTTATTTAGCGATAAATGGGAACCTGAATATAACGTGACAACAAAATGGTCCAAAAATTAATATGCCATAATGAAATTTCTCGTATTGTCAATAGCATCCGAAAAAAGGACCACAAAAAATTTCATTTGAATTGGTGTTCCTAGAACAGAACCTTTATTGCTTTGTCTAGGTGCCTACAAAAGTAGTTTGTTTCAATTCAAAGCTTTGAACTTCCAAATGCTTTTTATGAGCCTTTGTTGTTTGTTCTAATTTGTGTATAGTGAAACAAATGATGTGGAAGAAAGAAGCTATAATTATATACTGTAGTAGCATTTTTGGAAATAAGCTGGCAATCCTGCCAAAATTACAATGGTTTCAACTTGTCTATATTACAATCATCTGCTTTATTTTTATTTTCTATTTCTTTTATTTTTTTTTAAATTTTTTTCCAAAATATAGTAGAATTCATTATTACTAATCTATAACTTCATCTTATAGATAGGTGTAAGTTTGTCTCAAAAAAAAAAAAAAGATAGGTGTAAGTGTAACCAAATTAGTTCCTCCTGTATAACTAAGAAATTGCCAAAAACAACCCTTCTGTATCGAAATAGCTATATTAAAATAAAATAAATAAATAAATAAATAAAGCCTCCTATTTTACTTGGTCCAAGCTCCAAAATATATGATCTAAGATCACCACATGGTCCACAACACATATGGTCAAAACACTACCATGCCATGATGTCAATTGTGATATGTCTAGTCAATAATACTATAACAGCACATATGATAACTAATTTCTGATAAGATAGGGGTGGTATTATAAAATTAATAACCTAATTTCAAAAATGTCCGTATTATTATGTGTATAACTATTGTAAGCATGTAAACTCCACGCCCCTTCAAAGCATAAGAGAAAGTTTGTACTATGTTTAATAAACGTGACAACTAATTTCAAACGACCTAAAAAGAGAAATAATGATAATTAATTCCGAATGGACGAAGCTATTAATTTACAGTAATATGTACCGTACATCAGGACCACGAAGAGCCATGGTGGTGGACCAGGTGGTCAAGTAACAATTCCCCAAGTTGGTTGTGGATTGTGAAGGTAGATGGTTCCACCGGCACCTAAAATGAGCACATGTAGACTGTAGTCCTTACACATGTATTTCTGTCAACATAAGCATCTGATATGGCATATTTATAAGCTCACAAAGAAATAAGGAAAAATTATATCAAAAAAAAAAGGAAAAAAAAAATTAAAAAAAGTAAATGAAAATGAATATATTCTGAGCTTTGATACATTTGCAGGGAATGAAATTGGGCACAAGCCCAATTAACAATATATTATAGCCAAGCCAAGTCATGAGTTTGAACATTCAAGCAAGGCAACTGGAAACAAAAATGTAGGATCATTAGTGTAACCAATAAATGAATAGGAAGGAATGCAATATAATCATCGATTCCTTTCATAATTGACAAGGTATCAACATTACAAGACAGAAATAGCAGCATAGGCTAGAGTTGATTGTACAACAGACATCCCAACCCAACCCATCAGCTGGCTAAGATTTTCGACAGAGTACAAAATCGCTCGAGCAAAACCTACTTCTTGGAGAAGGAGCCTCGTTCAAAGTTTTGCCTGCACGAGAAAAGCAAGCATCCAATCATACACTCAGATCAAACAATCAAATTGCAAATAAACATAAATGTAACCAGAAAGCGTAGGAATTAGATTCGAAAGGGAAATGTTGGCTCCACAACAAAGCCCAGTCTCTTACCTTAATGAGCTAGTAAGCACCTTCGATGGTTTGGGAGAAGAGAGAGGTTGTTTGGCAGGTTTCGGTTCTGTAGTGATAGTGATGCTTCCCATTCCTTTCTCAATTGCTTCCCTGTCATCTTTCTCCCTTTTCTGTTTATCAGAAGCAGCAGTTTCCGCTGGTTGTTTTTCAGAAGGTGGAGAAGGCTCTGTACGGCAAGGGCCTCCGGCGAACCATGAATGAGCAAGACATTGAGCAGCAGTGGGCCGCTTCTCAGGGACAAAATCAAGAATTGGAACAAGAAAATCAGTCAAGTCCTTTGCATCTTGTTCATTGAACTCGTATTTCTCCATAAGGACCTTGTTCATTGGCCAGAAGCGAAGTCGACGGATATGTCTCAAATCTCCGTATCTGTTGAAGAAGTCCCGTGAATATCGTCCCCCCAAGGCAATCTGGTAGTGAATGGATGACAAATTCACAGCTTAGAAGGATGTGCGAAGCATAATTTTACTAATATTTTCTCTATAGTAGCTGGTTTTTGATATTACCTTGCGTGGCATCATCCCTAGAAGCTCCATCATTAGGGCTAAGTGATCCTGTAAACCACAGCAACTAAATTTAATTAGGTTATCTTTGTTGAGTTACTGGCTGGAAGACTTGAAATATAAATAAGCAACAGCATCAGGCAGAAGCTTCCAGCAAACAGTATATCTTAACATCCATATCACAAATTGCCCTTAGAAAGGGATGATACAACAACGCAACCACAAATTATGAAGATATCTACATGGAAAATCATAATAATGACTAGCATTGCCACCAACAATAAGATTGCCAAAAGATGTTTGACTGAGCAAGACTACATTACATTGGCTGGTTGGCAAATTGTTTGCTTAATTTTGTAGCAGAGAAAACCCTGAAAACCAAACTTCAAATAGACTGCTGATCTATGAGCCATACATGATGCCAGTTATTGACATTAGACAGCACAAGGAGAGAACTCCAATATTTAGGGCTTAGGAGTAAAGGGAGGGTGCTACTGCTGAGACATCCCACACAGATTATCACAAAGGAAAAGCATAGGGATCCAAAACTCTGGAGAGAATCTCTGTTGATTTTCTTGCCTTCAGGCTTTATCGGTACATATCAATCTGTGCAGCGACGAAGCTAATGCGTCCGCAAGCTGACAGGAGGATATGCTTGCAAGAGCGAAAATCAAAGGGAACTGAAAAGATACAGACACCGACAGTGGAACGAAGGGGTTAATTTCACATCCAACGAACAGTGCGAGAGTTCTTGCTAACCGGCTCCAGCTACAGTAGCCCCTTGTCCCCTACCCACTTATAGTACACGAGCATAGTTACCAGAGCCGCTCATTCCTGGAATCACTACACAATTTGATTTAATTCCTTAACAGTTATAATGTTCCAACTTCAAATTCACCAAGGTGACCAACCCATTTTCATGATCCTCAAATAGATATCCACCCATAAATGCCAAAACAATTCGGTGTAATAATCAATTTCAGATCTAGGGTTTAAAAAAAACTCTTACCATCTACTTGCAGAAAAGTAGGAAGATATTCAATGGCCTACCTTAGAGAGACTATGTGCAAGCTTACACCTAAAAGATAGAATTGCACCTCCAAATCGCTTGCATGTTTCCTTGCTTGTCCAACGGTTTTACATAAATAGAATAACCCTAAGATAACTGTTTCCTGATCAGTACTTCGAGCCCCCTTAGGGCAACTGGAGGTTTTACTGGGTCATTAACTTACCCATGTTATCAGAAAATTAAAGATATATGTTTCCTCGCATTATCCCTTGTATTCAACAAAGTTGCAGGTACTACCTTGTTGTGGCTTAAGGTGCATGGAAGAGATTGAGGTTGCAACAAATTACTGGTTGTGTGAAGCATAGCATGAGATCATTGTCAAGCTTGTTAAGGCAGATACAAAGGACTATAGGGACACCGTTCCTCTTCAAATGATTGGATCTCACAAATTATTTGGTGCAGAGGGACTTAGCATGCAGGTATTGTGAAGGTCACAGTGCTTTCCCTTTCTCCACCCTAACAAACACCCCAGGACCATGAAAAGATGGCAAGGTGTGCTTCATGCTGATGCCAATTTGAATTACTTCACAGTTCACACTTGATTGACATCATGCATCTCAATGGACAATCTAAGAACTATAACAACGACCAGATAGGTAAAGATAAACATAACAAGAGAAAACTCTCATTTCTCAGCTACAGTAATTTAGATAAATCTGCAGAGAATCCACATCCAACAAAAGAGAAACCAAGATTTACGTTGAAAGAGAAATCTTTAACTGTCAAGTAAAATCGCAAAATGCAAAACAACAGTTGTTCACAATCTCTAGAGCAGAAGCAATGTAGAAAAACAAATGCTTTATGAAGAACATCCAGATTCCAGAATTGTTAAAACAGAGGTAGCAAGAGAATGCTAACCATAGAAATTAAAAATAGAATATATTTGACACGACTCGAAAGTGAAAAGTACAACATTTCATTAGGATGGAAGATCAAGCAAAACCAAGCCTCAAGCCACTAGGTGGATCGGCTACTTCAGTTTCTGTCATCAAGCTGCACATGGGCAATGTAGGGAAGTTGTCGTAACCATTGGGACGAGGAGAGCAACAATAATAATACTAACACTAGGTAAAAATATACGTAACAAAGCTCATCTACTTTCCCATAGAATTTCTAACAACTTACATACTATCACAAAACCAAAAAAAGAAGATATTTAAAGAACTCTCATATATCTATGCCTGTGAACAGCCCTTATACATCTTGATTAAGTTGGTAGAACCAATGAAATACTACAGAAATATATAGCCCAAGGGCCTCATTATTACACTAAGATTCAGAGTAGCATCTCAGGTATTATGCTGACTGGAAAAAAGAATTATACCTAAGCCATTTAACCATACGCATTTTCCACAAACGACCGTTTGGTACACTAATCACAGTCCTTTTCTCTTCTCTCTCTTTTCTCCCTTTTTGCCAACCTAAGAATCTCAGACTCACAGCTAAGGATCCAATACAGGTGCGGATTCTTCAGCTAAATTTACGAAAAATGGATCTGGTCAAAGAGATAGAGAGTCGGTCGAGTTTTATTTTTTGAATCAAAAAGACTTATTTCTTTGGTATACAAAATCAAATAGTACATTCAACAGAAATTAGCACACACACATTCTACCTGCTCCTCATGTGCGATGCTCCCTCTCTCCCCCCTATCCTACCCTCCTCCTTTCTGGCTATCGGAGGCGGAACGCAATCTATCAGTCACCACCATCACCTATCTGTAACCACCAAAACCATAATTATGGCAGCTATTCCTGTCTGCCCTTTTCTTTTTCTTACTCCAGCGGTTGTGTGTGGCTTGCAACCAGTTCTCTACGGGCAGCAAACTCACCTTTGGATTGACCTCTCCCAACTGACTAAAAGCCCCTTTGTTTACCCTCTATCTTCTTCAATTGATGCTTTATTTCGTAGATCAAGTATATTCAAATTCAATGCAAAAGCAAGATCTGAAATCCAACTTGCATGGAGTTAAAATTAATTACGGATGAAGTATACTAGTATAGTGTCCCGGCATCAAATTTCTCCAACCTGTGTCAAGCTGTATTGTGTATTCCATGTAATATCCCATGTCAAATCTGCTCAACCAGCGATACGGCCTTATTTAGGTGATCAAAGAAAAATAGCTTCTAAAATCTAACCTTACAACTTTTCCCACACACTATCCAGAAAAGCAACTATCAATTGGTTATGCCTGCAAAGAAGCCCCGAGGATAAGGCTGATTCGGAACTCAGAAAAGGACTAACAGTCCTAGATGGTACGTAGGAACCATATCAGAAAAAATTCTATTGCATGCACAGTAGACAGAGGAAATAGATATTTCAGGAAAGCATGTCCCTTGACACATTGGCTATTATGAGTATTATCTAAAAGTTCCTTTACATCCCTGGACGCGTATATCTCTGCATCTATAATCTCATGATAACCAATCCCCATGTATTCATCGACAAATTTCAATAAAGAACTAATTTGAAATTCAATTTCTCTTGCTTCCTATCTAACACTGCTATGACTCCTATGAGCCTATGAGCCTATGACCTACTTTACTCTCTACAATCATCACGGAGTTCTCCCCTATCTCTTCTCTTCACTATAGAAGTTCCCTTGTCTCATTTTTCTTCACCTTCACTCCTCTTCCCCTCGAGTTCTACTATGTTAGCCTGCTACTACGCAACTATACTATTCTAATTTAACAATATCCCTACGAAAGGGCATCAGAAATCTTCATTAAAGTGCTTCTACACTTGTTACTAACCCCAACTCCTAACTTTTAGGCTGCATGTCCTTTAGCATTGTTGATAGTGCCCTAGGGATGATTGAGGCGCAGAGGAAGCAAGTGAAAATATGGAGTAGAGAAGACAAAAAATGGATTATGATAGATGAAATGAGAAGGAATGTAAAAGAGAGACAAAGCCATAGAGAGAGAAATTAAAAACTTCATTAAGATCAATGTTATGTCCAATGCAGTTTTCTGTAAATGATTATGAATTGTGTTATGGAGTATGGACTCTTAGGGCAAATTATAGTTGGTGATAACAAAAAATCCACAGCTTCCATTAATAGAATATTTAGAATGTGTTTTAATTGATGTTATCCAACAGGGAAAGCGATCCTCCTACCTATTTGAACATGGAACAAGCTTTTGCTTGTTTTTTCAAATCAGAACGAAACACATACAAAACTACAAATGTAACTAATTCCAGAGAGAATAAACTTTGGAGATGGACAGAAAATTTGAGATGAAAAAGTGACTCTATTTTACTAAAATAACACACCCCTATGCTTTGCAACTTTCCTAAAGTGTGTGTTGAAAACCTTTGCTGGAATTGTATAACATATGTCAAGGACTCTTATTGACAATTTCCTGTACACTGTCATCCCTAGCTTGCCCATACTATTACATGCATCCGTAGTTTATTCAGTGTAAAGATAGTGGCCCCAGGTTCCTCATATCAAAAACAAAGTAGGATAAGGCAAGCAGAGTTAAGTCTTTAGTCTTGAGCTAATGAGAGGAGGAATATACAGATAGAGCGCGAACACAAACGAGAAAAACTGAAGACACGGAAAAAGAAGAGAGGAGAGAGCTATGGGCAAGCTAGGGATGACAGTGTACAGGAGATTGAACTTGCCAAAGAAGGGGGAAAAAAATTAAAAGCACCACAATGGAATCGTCACAATTCTCCACATAGAAAGCATTCAAAAACATGACAGTCAGTAGTTAATAAGAGCCAAGAGGTTTCTACATTTCTATTTTGAGGCAGACAAGTAGGCGAACAAGAGGATTGCTGATACTGGGAGCAATAGGATTGACCCTAAGGCCATATCCTCACTAGGGAATACGGACCATCTCCGAGCATTTCATTTTGCTTCCGTTAACACTCTGTCGGAATATCTCATTGCATTTGTTATCTATTGAAAATACTAAGAATAATGCACATCATACAATTGTCCATCACATAAGCCACCTCAATTAACGAGGAGAGCATTTATCACAAAATTACCTTCACTGAAGAAAAGAAAAGGACAACTAGGCCAACCATGAAGGATCAATGAACTAATAAGAAGAAAGTGCAACATACCTCATCCCTATCATAATTGTCACCACTGTGAGGATCAAACAGCACATCACCAGTCGCAAGCTCGAAACAAATGCAAGCGAAGGACCACATATCAGCAGAAGTAGAATATTTTGATCCAAGGATCACTTCAGGACACCTATACTGCCTAGTCTGTATATCATTTGTAAACTGCTTGTAGGTCCAACAAGCATTTCCGAAGTCAACCAATTTGCACTTGAGATCAGCAAACTCCAAAAGTTTCCGCCTTGTGGATCGGCTCCCTCTCTTCTGACTTGAACTTCCTCCAGTCGTCCCTTTCCCACCATCAGCATCTGATGATCTATTCACAATGTTAGAAAACTCATTGGACTTCCACACAAATCCATATTTGAACTTTTTACAATGATGAAAACCATACTCCACCTGATGCTTCAGGATCCTGCTCAGTTTCAGCAGCAATCTCCTTCCCTGTACAACCATGGGCGGCACGCTTAGCCTTCCTCCGAATTTTTTTCTTCTGATTCTTTGTCAAATCACCATTCAATACTTTACTATCTATTACTGTCCCAGACTCATATATATTTTTGTCTTTGCTATTGGGAAGAATAAGAGGAGTACCAGACCTCGAGGGGTCTTTAACGGGGTCTATCGTTGACAACAGCAAAATGTTTTCCGGCTTTAAATCGGTGTGTATGATAGACAGCTGCCTATGCAAATAATCCAACCCAACCAAAATATGATAACATATCTCTTTCACCTTGGCAAGAGGCATCCCACGATAATCAGAATACTTTATTAATGTCAAAAGGTTATCACCCAAATACTCAAACACCATACAAACATGCTGTCCATTTGGACCAGAATGTTTAAAATGATCCAAAAGCTTCACAACACATTTCTTATCATCTGGATCTCCTTCTGCAATTTGCTTCAATATTGTTATCTCATCCATTGCTGCCTCAGTGTAATGTTGTGCGCTCTTTTGCACTTTCAATGCCACATACCGCTAGTTCATTTACAAACCAATCAACCAAAGAGGATAAATCAATCATCACATTAACTTAGAGAAGCATAGAATAGAAAGTATGAAACAACTCATAAAACAGGTAGAGGAAAATTGTTACTTTTGAAAAAAAGAAGCGATAGACACCTTTCACTATCCAAGAAAATTATAATGCTTTGAACAAGTGTTACTTTTTGAATGAAAGTGTTCATTTTTAGTCGCACCGCAGAATGGTAACCCAGGTAAGTGCACAGTTGAATCGCTCCAACCCCTCCCCCCTTTCTTTTACAATTACATCAGTTCATATTTAAATAACAAAAGGTTACCCAAAACAAGGTCTATCAATTATCAAGAACAAGAGTAAAGTTCAACACCACCTCGTTCTCAAATTCAACTCTTTCATAATAGTTCATAATTCATTCATCCAATTCAATCATACAATCATAATAAAGTCAACAAAAAAAAAAACACGAATTAATCATTAAATCGTCAAATAAGCTGGACAAAGCAGAAAACTTGAAGACGTTAAAGCACTCAAACCTCATCATGAACACCATTTTCTTCAAAAATCATAGGGTTTTACCCATCTCAATTCCGATAACATCCGAAATAGCAAACATATTCCATTAAGTCGATCAAAAACCACATCAAAAAATAACCTCAATGATAACATCAATCAAAATCAAATATCAAATAGGTCAAATCAATCACAAAACTCAACCATACCAGATCAAAACACGAGGAGAGAGAGAAAAAGAATACCTCATGTTTGGTGTCCCAAGCGAGCCAAACAGTAGAAAAATGTCCCCAACCAAGCTTAGATTGAACAACATAAGCGCCATTATTGAAACTATCTCCGATTCTAACAGCATGATAACCACCTCTTCGATAATCATCCGTTCCTTCATCTTCCGAAGTGTAATCGCTCCCACTCTCGCTCACCTCCTCTTCATCCGCCACCACCTCATCCGCCTTATTTTCTCTCTCCTCCGCCGTCTGCACCGCCGTGCTCCGCCGTGCCTCCATTTCTCCGGTCAGGGTTTCTGATCTGATGTTAATATAAATATAAATATATGACGTGACGTCTCAGAAAATAAAGGAATTATTAGGTGAATTGAAGGGGAAAATGTTAGATGATTGGGTTTTTTCGGTTTAATTTTTGCGTATGGGATTGGATTTGTGGTGTTATTGTTATGGTTTACTGTGTCTACCTTGAGAGAGGGCTTGTTTTGTTGTTTATGTTGTTTATGTTGTCATGGGCATTATTTATTTTTTATTATATGGAAAGTTAGATGACATTCAATTTTAATTGCAAGGTGGGTGCGCAAAAACTCCTGATTCATTTTTTAATTAATGTTATCTTCTTTTTGTTTGGATGTGAATATGTTATGTGACCTTTTCAATTGATAAGAACATAGTCAGACATTTGTTTGTTGATTTTTTGTTTTGTTTTTTTGGATCTTCGCTCGATTATCCTATCATAAAAATTGGTTTAAAACGATTTTATTGTACCTTTTGGTAAGACGAATATAATAGTTAGTGAAACAAGAGTCACGACTTATAATAAGTGACCCCTATAATTTTAAATAATGACCCCATTTTTCGGTGAATTGGTCTCACACAATTCAATTTACCGGTGGATGATCTTAAAAAAATAAAAAAATTATCCGTGGATGATAAATAAACAGATGTAAAATGGATTGTTGCACGAATAATAATGGAGCGTAATATGTAGATTGAAGTGGTACACTGGCCGATGTAAATTGGTACTTGAGCTGATGTAGATTAATATGACTTGACGCTTCCACCTCATCCACCAATACGAGCCATTGACATCTCTAGAAGCGTTTTGTTAGGTTAATTGTCTATACATTTTATTTTTCAAGAAATAAATTGTGAGTTTGACACTCAAATGTATTTATATTTTATGCACATTCAAAAATTACTTACGAAAATGGTGTAGAGAAATATCAACAATTATTATCGAATTTGGTATATGGAGATTTGTGTAATAGGAGGTCTCCATTTCCGTGATGATATAATTAACTCACAAGCTTATAAAGGGATGATATTTGTCTTTAGCATATCTAAGTTATTTGTACTTGATATTGACACACACTTATAAGTTGTTATGTGATTATATATTTTGTTTTCTAAGTTCTTATTTCACTGCGTACGATAAAATATAAAACCTCACTATCGTTTTCGAGCTAATATAAGCTCTATTTGAGGTGAGCTCCATTGAGTTAAACTCTATAACTCTAACCTCAAGCCAACACCTATGTTGCACGAAACGAACATGAGAATCAGAAACACCTATATATGTCGCACGGAAACGAACATGAGAATCACAAACGTAGAAAACCCCTGCCCACTGCTTAGGTTAGAGTAAAGGGAATAGACTCCCTAATAACAATTATATTTAGATGTTATATCATATCATAAGTTTAAATTTTATAACTAGATATAATAGCATATTGATACAATATTCCAGGCCATATAGTAAGACATAATTTCCATAGTTGATAAACTAACCTCACCTTACAACATTACCCTAAAGTTCCTGTGCCTGTCAAGGCTCACAAAATACTACTACACTACACTACACTACACTACACTACTTCTTGCTGCCATTTTACATGCTAAACAATAATTAAGCTCCCTTAGTTAATAACTTTAGATTACATACGATGAAATCATCATTTCAAGCTAAGGGTAATTACTAGATGATTGGAAAGCACCCCAATAAGGTGGTGAGACTGCAGGATTATTGTAAGCATCAACATTGAAGAGATAGAAGCCTTCTGTATTTTGATCAGAGCTGCTACAAATTCCTCCTGCTTTCTGCTTGCTGTTTGAACTTTGTACTGCAACTGTTGTGCTTTCTACTGTCTCCTCACAAGAAACATCTCTGTTGGAAACTTGCTTCTTCTTTGTTGCTTGTTCATTATTGAGCATACACTTTAATCTCTTTACCTGCTCAAATCAAGGAAAATAAATAAGTTTGGTTACAAAGAAACGTCCTTAGCACTTACTCTTCAAAGCATCATACAACCATCTACGCGTACCTTCTAGGAAGGGTTTGGTAGATAACCGCAATCATATGCTAGAGCAAGGCGAAACAAACCATAAGTAGAGAATTAGAGAAACATATATAAGATCACAAGGAAATTACAGCCATGCCATGAATCGTCATTGTTCAACTTTCACTTATGATTATTTCTTAGAATAGAAATCAATAAGCCAAGTTAAATTTCATCACTTAATTTCAGAATTTTTCAAGAACATCAAAACAAATTCTGAAAACAATTGTACAAAACGTTTTGTTAAAAGTTACAACAACACAAGAGGGTGGTGTAAAAGCTAATTACCTCCTCTTGGAGTTTCTGCTTCTCCCTTGTGACAACATCATACTCTTGCTTAAGAACATCATACAAATGCTCAAGCTTCTTAGCCCTCCACCGAGCTCGCCTGTTCTGAAACCAAACAGCAACCTGGCGAGGCTGTAGACCAAGCTCTCGAGCCAACTTCATTTTCCTATCAGGGTCTAGCTTTATCTCTTCCTGGAAGCTACTCTCCAATGAGTCTAGTTGATCTGTCGTAAGTCGCTTTTTCTTAATCTCCTGATTACCATAGCTCACCATGTTTCTCTCCATTGATGGTGATACCATCATTTGGGATACATCCACACCTTTCAAAACATGAACCAAACCAGAATTGTGCACGTTAATAGTCTTGAGACTAATATTATTCTTAGCTTGCTGCAACTTTCCAACATTGGTTATATATAATGTGCTTCTTTTAAAGATAAAAGAGAAAAAACTTCTATGCATTATTTAGCGAACTCTTAACAATACATGATGGCATAATGTAATGATGCTCAACAATATTTTGGTGATTAAAGAAAATCTATACATGTTCATGATACGACGACCTTCAACCTTTAAATCGAAAACTCGAGAACATTGAGATTTTTGGATATTTAAGTAATTACCTTGGAAGGCATGATCATGGTTAGGATTGAAGAGGAAGGTGGCAAAGGAGGTCTCTGAAGGATGAGAACCAAAGGGGAGTCTTAAGAAGTTACTATCCCAATCCATATTTGGCTTCTTAGCTACTTCTTGTCTCCTCACAAATAAACATGTATCCCAAAACATGTAGGTAATATATGGACAAAGTTGAAACACTGTGTTAGCATTTCACAAAAAAGAGGGGGAACCTATGATAGAGACTTGACTTCTAGCAATTCAAGATCTGTTAGCATAAAGTTCAGAAGCCAAGATGTGAATTGGAGTGTTGCAGTGAATTGAATACGACCTTATTGCTGGTTAAACGAATGACACTTTGGACACTTAATAAATGATCCACAATAAGACCAAAACAAAATCAAACAAAAAATTGATCAACATATGTTGGAGGAGGTCGGTCATGAGATGTGTGACGCAGTAGTTAGAAATCGAATTTGAAACCAACTTTTTGTTGTGGCTCGCCGGTGTCACCCTTATAGATGCGCCCTATCACTGTGCCATATGCCTTGGGGACAAAAGGTAAATAATTTAAAATAATGTGAGCAAAGGCTATAAATGTTGTCTAATTTGTTTCATTTCAACTGTGTTATGTTAAAACGAAATTATACTCCAGTTTTGTTGAATCATGACTAAGATTTGTTACATTTGTATTTGATCTTCATATGAACTACAATTTTTTTTAATGGAGAGACAACACCACGCACAACAATGCTCATTCCATTTGTCCAAAGTCCACAATAATCCATAGGGCACTTTAAGCTTATACTTCCAATGTACTCTACATTGATAACTCACTAGATAATTCTCTACATACAGCAATGGCTTTAGTTCTTATCCGTCGTTATAATGTGAATGTTAATGAAGTGTTTACCCATGATAGGTAACTAGGGCTATGCCTATAATGTGAGTACGGATGTAGGTTTTCTTCCTAGAATCCACATCTACTCCGTCACATTGCCATTCCTCTCTCACTCGCTCTCATTTCAACAACCGTCTTAGACAAAACTAAGACGATATGTCGATATCGTTACTGTCCCTACACTTGCCTATTTGCTTATCAAAAAGAGGGTGCAAGTGAATGGCGACCGAGGCACCCTCCCTACATCATTTTCAGACTCTTGTGTTCAATAACGAACATATCACTATATCAGACTAACTGAACAACCAGCGCAAGCACTGTCCGCATCACCCCTACATTTACCTACACAAGGGAAACTTTTATCATATGGAGACCAACCCCTAGGCTAGCTAAATCCTGAAGAGTGCGGAGTAGTAGTCATGCATATCATGGAAATCCGAGCATGCACAAAAATAGGCAATGCCTTAAGTGGATTGCATATGTATACTGTTACATGTCCTTTTTTTCCCCTTGTCTTTAGGGGTAATGCAACAGAACTATAACAGAGATCAGAGGTGGGTAAAATTCATTATTTTGTTTTATACTTTGTTTTTACAAATCACAATATTAATTAGAGAGGGTGTGTTTGGGGGGGGGGGGGGGGGACATGTAATTAAAGTCACAATCTGGTCCCCAAATTATGCTGCTTCTTATACAGACAAACAATGCCTTACTTCACACACGCCTCTCTCTCTCTCTCTCTCTCTCTCATCAAGAAATAAAAACGTAGGAAAGGACGAGAGGTTGGGTAATTGGGAGGCCAATTTCAAGGCATCTAACGAGTATACTGTACACATTTCATTTTCTCTCTCTTGTAAGTATCTCTGATAAGAACTGACAACAAAGATTAAAGATGGGGAACTGATGCATGCAGAGAAAAAGATAAAACTTTAGAATGGTTTAATTTGCAGGGACTGAAAGAGGAAAGTGGAGAGAGAACAGGCAGTACTCTCTGGGTTTTTCATCAATCCCAATTTGTTTACTTCTACAGTATTAGTCTATGTCTCCTTTTTAATTCATTTGCAGTGTTAACAGATTACATAAAAAGCTGCATTGTATGTCAGTCTCTCTCTCTCTCTCTTATGGGGGTAATGCAATCAATAAGGGTTGTCAGAAATGCTAGCTGCTGGCTGGGCTATCCTGCATTGTGTTCCTTGTAAGCTAGGGAGTGTAAATGTAACGGAAATGATGATAGGCTCTCCTATGAATCTATGATGCTTACAAGAAGCTTTTCGTGTTCGTTTGCATTGTTAACGTGGTGTTACCTGATAAGTTTAAGAGGATGGACGTTTGACGCGATTTTAACTAATAATACAATAACACGTATGACACACCTAATTCACAATAAGATTGATCTTGTAGTGAGATTTTATGATTCATCTTTTGAGGCGTCAACTTAGATCGTCAAAATCTTTATATTTTACGGAAAAATAATTGTGTAAACATAATTTCACTGCGCTAGATATCGACCAAATACATCACGTAAAGGAGCATAAAACTAAAACAGTACTAGATAGCATCAACAAATCACATTGATATGAAATTGATAACATTTTTCTTAGGACAGGTCTCTTATGCCAAGACAAAATATGATTAAGATGACATAAATTAAACTACTATCCATAACCAATCTCTCTCTCTCTTACTAGTAGGAGTATAAAACCCCAAGATTATGGACAACCACTCACCCAATTATGCGAAATTGAAATTTCAATTTGACAAGGAGCTTTGGCTGATTTACACTTTGAAGGGGCAAGTGCTAATTATTCATGTTAATGTCTCCCTAGGTAGACTGGTAGTTAATATGGCCTCTGTTCCTACAAATGCCAGCCAATTGAGTGGTCAAGTTTCTCCTCTCTTACCTTTCTTTAGTCATCTAAACATCACAATACTATTTACTTCAGTTAAGAAAATGAAAAAATAGCAAAAACTCTTAAAAGGGTGAAAGAATTCTGTACACCAAAAATCTGGTATCACAAGTCGAAATTCTATGCACCAGCTAAGGCCTAAACGAGCTAGACAGCAAAAAAGATCCAGAACTCTAGCAAATTTTCTTTTATTTTGGGAAGATTATAACCAATTTCTC
This sequence comes from Tetragonia tetragonoides, assembly GCA_038025085.1. NCBI lineage: Eukaryota > Viridiplantae > Streptophyta > Magnoliopsida > Caryophyllales > Aizoaceae > Tetragonia > Tetragonia tetragonoides. The sequence goes on from CM076139.1 coordinate 14,787,346, forward strand.
AGAGAAATCCTGTTTCTAATCACAAGATGGTGCGAGAATCAAGGAGGTGGAGTGGTGTTACCACTTTCACCTTCCACCCACGAGATATGGATTCGATTCTCATTGCCCGCAGTTTGGGAACCTCTCTTTATCCTCAAATTATGGGTGCTCCTTACCAATATAAAAATAAATAAATAAATAAATAAATAAATAAATAAAATCACAAGATGGTGCAGGCCATGCTCGGCATGCACACCAAGGACGAGTATTTACATTTACAGGTGAGGGATACATACAGAGAAGGCAGGGAAAAAACAGATGAAGAAGAGAAGAAAAAGGACTACATACAAAACCATCTCAAGCCTTCATGATATCATGAATGTGATAGTGGTAAAATGTACAATAAATAATTTACATGCCCAAAATGCACATCAAAGTGCAGAAACCGGAAATATAGCCATTTCCTAAACTCCTGTAATTTGGTGTATGTAATGATGCAAAAACTGGTTGAACTACTTTAGTGAGATTACAGAGACCAGAGGACATACCTAGTCTTGACAAAACCCAACAGAGATGATATCCTCTCAACCCACATCCTCTCAACCCGACAAACTATTCAAGTAATAGCAGCGTGACAATCCCCAGCAAGGAACTTTCGGAAGCTAACCACTCAATATAGACATGATCCTTGTTCTACGTCTACTTTGGAAACAGTCTTCTTCTTCGCTCTCGAAGATCACTAGGAATGATAGATACAGAATCTACACATAGGCCACCTTTGGAATGAGTGCAATCGATTTGCTTCATGGAGAACCTGACTTCAGGGGCAGATTCCGTGTCAGTAACAACAAATTCGCCAACCTTATACTCTATCCAAGACCCGCGCTTATGGTTTCCATTCATCTCATCTTGTTCTTTATCGTCCAAACAGCACTCAAAAGTTGCCTGCTGACCATCTGAAGTGGAGAACTCAAATCGAACCGGTTTGATATCCCACCCATGTGTGTGCTCAAAGTTGCTAACACGTCGTCCAAGTCTCCTAGTAAACTTTCCCAAGTGTAGCCTAAATGAAAGAGTGTATATATCAGGAGGAAATGGGAATTTTACAGAACCATCAACCTCAAACCACCATATTTGCTGCAAATATGCCACCACCTGGAACCTGCAAAAACAACCATGACAGGAGACGGAAATTTATGGAATCAGACGTTAAACAATCAGATGCACAAATATGTAACAAGAGTTCCACAGGATCAAACTTCAGAACAAACCCAGCAGAAGAACAAGTTGTGATTCAACAACAGCATAATATGGACAGTAGCTCCAATATAACAAAACATTAGACCTTTCACGGACAAAATAAGGCTTCAGAAGTAGATAAGCATTTATCACACAGCAGGGACATTTCTAAGAAACCACCTTATATCATTCCTATTTTGTGGGAGGGTGGGAGAGGACACATGTTAAAAATGATTTTTGCGCAGAACCACCTTGTAAAGGACCACTTAAATGACTGGTTTGCCCGTATGTTCTTTATTTCTCAATTTTAAATCGACTTTTTTTTTTCAATTTTCTTTAAGATATTTCACTCTCCCTCCTCATTTCTCATTCTTCTCCACCAACATAACCACCGCCCCCCTCAATTTGAGGCTTTAGAGAGGATGACCTTCAGGTGCATTGCACCTAGGCATGCCATTCCAAACACTGCTTCTCACACTAGCTTAAATGGACAGATAACACATAAAATAGCTTACCCACATGTTAACTTAGACGCAAAATATCATATACAAAGAACCAAAATTCATTAGCACAATCAAATGAGGTAAATTTAAAAAGATGCTTAAATTGAGCCTACTCAGATGGTTATTACCACGACCAAAAGCTTTTTTAGCCTGTATTCAAGATGCCAGATGGCTTAGTGAACATGAGTTTTTTATTGGACTTTGGAAGCAAGAAAGGAAGAAAACTGCTGAACTTTAAGTTTAGCAAAGACACAATGAATGACGAGTTTACCTATTGGGCTAGATTAATCTCAGACATATCTAAATGAAGTATGAAACTCCCAAATCTTTACCAGAATTTCCACCTTACGTTGATATTTTACCTCCAAAACAAACTAAGGGGGGCATACAAGAACTACAACCCCATATATCAGAAAGAACGGATGTTTCCTAACCAAAAAAAAGATAAAAGCCAAGTCCAAGTAATTTTCCAGATGCTAAGGTGATGCTGGTCTATTTACAGAAAGTTTTATCCAATTTTAAAGTCAAAGTCAAATACATCAGAACAAACCGTGACAGAAACTTTAAGAATATTACTTCTGTTTTTTATTAGTGAAGAACAAATATTTGTAGCCACCAGAACAATGTTATCGGTATCAATAAAAGCTTGGCAATTCTCTTTGGGGGGGGGGGAGCGGAGGGCAGTAAAGCACCACACTTGCTTGACATAATTAGGGTTTAGGGCCACCCTCCTAACCTAGCTCAAAATTGTTTTACAAGTATATTTCAGAACTTCTAAAGCATCCACTATGCTTTGGGACAGAAACTGCTAGCTAATGTGGAACAAAAAGATTTGTACAGTTTCTGCCTTTCTAACAAAATCCTAAGGAGAACAGAGAGATAATACTTCATCTACATTATGGAGAGAAATATAGACAGACGTCTACTAGAGGAAGATTGTAAAGGTCGGTTCAGTCCTTTTGCTTTTAAAATGGCGCCTCGTGCATTGGGATGTTATAGTTATTTAGAGACAGACCAAGAGAATACTTGAGATTTCAGAATTCTCCAAAGTCTAATTTCCTAACCCAAGAATTTTGCCAAATGAAACAAGGAAATTCACAATGAAAAAAATATGTACTTGTTACAAACTTACAAGATCCTAGAATCAAAACACTCCTACTAGGCAATTCACAGAGAGTGATGAAACAGAATATGCTAATAACTTCTCTTCAATGAGGTTTTTCAGCATCATTGCAACGATTTAATTTCTTAGATAAGAATGAGAGAACTCTCAAATCTGTTAGATAAGAGCATTGTTGCAAGGATTAAAGATGGAAATGAATGGAACTCGTTCATAATAAGATGTTAACTTCCACACATACAAAGGTACTAAATCATGGACAGAATGACTAATGACTAGAGAAAAAGAAAAAGATTAGCTCAGTGAGCTATTATCCATGAAGAGATCAAAAAAAACAATCGCCAAATCTTGTGTTTCAATGAGAAACAAGTTGACTTAAACATAAACATGAATTGTGCCAAAATCCCAAGTTACCAGACAACGCTTACATGAATAAAGAAGATGTTAACTTCCACACAGACACAATAATCTAGGAAACTTCATTGATAAACCTCCAGGCCGGCCAACTTTGACCCCATTGAGTGTGGGAATTCATGCAGATCTTACATATTTCAGGAAAACAAAACATTATGTAGATCATTGAGATTACTATAACTTTCACCCTCAGAAAAAGGAAATTAAAAAAAATAAATTAAAGAAGACAACTATCACTTTTAATATCAACTAACCAGATACAATACTTCCTGAAGGGAACATATTGGTTGCACAAGTTTTGAAAGAACAATTCCATTATCAAACAATATGGAAGATACAAGCCATATCACACTCTCAAAAGTGCTGATGATTTAGGTGAACTAGAACAGGTCTCAAAGCCATAGAAGATTACAAAACAACATTCACCCAGGCTGGGCAGGGGGAGGGGCTCAGATGTAGGCAGCATTACCCCTGTAAAAAAACAGAAAGACTGCCTCAAATAGAAATTTGATGTGAAGCGCAACGACCATCTGCAACTTTACAACAAGTAAGTACATCTAGTTTACAGAGAGCCACTTTGATTTATCCCATTATGGAATAGTGAATCTTTTGGCTCCATTAAAAATGGGCATCTGATTACCTCCCTCCCCCCCCCCTACCCCGCCTAGGCGATAAGCACAAGCACAACCCTTTGTTTTAGTAAGACAGCTTGTTTCTTGTTCAAACACAAAAGAATTGGCGAGACTTTATCTTGGAGCCTATATTTTAATGAGCCACTACCTCAATTTAGTCCATTTGACGCGTAAAAAACAACGCAAAGCCAAAAGTGGGCAACCATTGCAAACCCCAGCCCCAACCCGGGGGGGGGGGGGAGAAACATAAATCTGAGATGCAAAGGTTCGGAAATCAGAAATTTGGAAAGAGTAAATGGCATCCAGTCTACTCTACAAGAATGGAGATCTTACATGCTTGGGAAAAGGGTAAATCACACGTATTACAAAAATATCAGAGAAAATAACAATCAGTAAAACTTCTGAATTTTGAATCTAAGAAGCACATCAAACATCTTCAAAAGGTCCAATCATGACAGAAACCAGGGCCACTATCAGAAAGTTGACTATAATAGCTACTTTTTCACGGATAAAAGTATATTAGAATACGTTTGGTTAGCATGACAATAGTAGAAGAAGCAATGAAGAGAGCAGTATAGAAGGCCCTTCATTTTAGACAATAAGAAGAAAAGAAAACAAATAAGGAAACAAGAATCAATATAAATGAAATAAAACATTTTCGGAGAATAAATACAAGGAAATTGACCCAAGAGAACAACGGCCCATTTGCACGGCTACATGTTACAGTATCGTACAGGGTTGATTGCTGCAGATAACTACCATTGCTATGCGCCAAGGTAGGAAAAAAACATTGTACAGGCAGTCAGGCACCAAGAAAGTTTATAGGTAGTGACATAGCATTTTTGCTAATCGATGGATGTTCAATATTCAGCAACTGAATCCCATCAAGATAGAACATAAAGGCATAAAGTTTTTCTAAAACGCCATATGGAAGCCATCACCTACAATATCTTCAGTTAAGAATTAGGACTACCCACTTAAATAATCCTTTGACTAAATCCATAAATGCACCATTCATCCCCTCAATTTTTCTAACAGTCCAAAAACCTTCGCTACGAGGTACTGCATTCCTAGTAACTTTCTTACTAGATGCTCACACAAACAAAAAGCTTATCCGGCTTATCCCCCAAACCAAATTTCCGAAGAGAAAATTGATAACCTCATTACTTTCTAGAGTTCAAACTTACACAATGGATGGTAATGCCCAGCCTATTTGCGCCATTTCTTTCTTTCAAAATTCTTTACAACAAAACAACATGGAAATTCCACCAAATGCTTCCACTTACAAAACCAATACAGGATAATAAAAGAAAGCAGAAGTGAGTAGAAATGATCCTTTACCTGGATTCTTCAGTAGGTATCCAGCTCCAATACCTCCTGTCTTCAATCCCTGTGATCGCCATTGCTTTGCCAGATATCGATAGGCACACCCTTCCTGTTACTCTATCCACCCATACTTGCTGTCCAACAAACACAAAATCCAAACATCAAACCCAAATTCCCCTCACTACAAGAGAACCCTAACAACCCCTCTTCCCCAAAATGTAGAACCAAAATCACAAGTCTTATGAACCCCAAAATAGGTCCCCATAAACAAAAATACAAATTCAACACCAAAATTCCCCACCCACAATAAAAACCTAATCAACCCCAATACCAATAAAACAGTAAAAATCTCAAAATTTCCAAAACCTAACAAACACCCAATAACCAAACCAAAGCATAATTCCCTCACTCACATAGCACCTTAACCAACACCCCACAACATTCCCCCCAACAAAACCCTAATCAACAGAATTCCAAACCCACAAAATAGGCCTCAACAAACACAAAATCAAAAACAAACCCAATTCACTCCACGAGAAAATGAGTTACCTTACTTCCATCATCAAAAGAGATGGATCTCGAAAGAAGAGCAAAAATGTCTTTTTTGGTAAGCTCCTGGTATCTTTCATTAGGCAAAAGGTCAAGCAGATCCTGGTAATTAGAGGGCAATTTTGATTCCCAAACGGCATCAGATGATGCAGCACCACGAAATGCCCTATTAAGACGTGCTAAATTGCAAATCTCTGGTGGTGTTAAATACATGAAAACACAAGCCACACAAGCTTCTGGTATATCACCAAGCCCTGGGCTATTTTCGCCGCTCTCTGATAAATTTGAGAGCGAGGCCCCCATTATTTGATTGACCCAATTTCAGAAATTAAATTTGGAGAGTACCCTTTTGAGATTATGTGCTTATCATGGCGCCATTGAAGGGGAGAGATAGGATAAGAGATAAAAATTGGATATTTGAGCAAATGGGTATTTAAGGAAATGGGTTTAGGTGAGAGAGAAAGGGGAAGAAAAGAAGTGAGAGAAAGAGGGGTAGTGTTTTTCCATTGTTCTGGCTTTTGTTTTGTTTAGCAAGGATGTATAGGGGTGGAATGGAATTTGGAGAGAGAGAGAGAGATGGTTGAATGTTGATGAAGGGTAGGTACAAGTTTTGTCTGGGTTGAAGAGATGGGTTGGGGCAGCAATTTTCTGGTGTTTCAGTAACACCACAGGGATATATTGCCTTCTAATACACTTTTAAAAATAGGAAGTGATTTTAGAGTATTTAATAAAAAAAAGAAAAAAAATTAGTTTAAAAATATTCTATTGGTCAGATAACACCGCATAAGCAAATAGGTAGTTTGTAACTGAAACACTAGAAATTTTTCTGGGTTGGGGAGGGAATAAAACAAAGGGACGGTATTGTGGATTTTTGTGGTCTTGATCTGCCGGGTTCCCCAAACATTCCAAATGCTGTGAAATAATTACTCTAAATAATCCACATTTTTCTAATTTAAATAATAATAATAAACTATTAAAGTCATCCTACATTAATGGTGTAAGCTAATTTAGGGAGAATCAAGTATTTTCATCCTTTCCTCTTACCGAATTTCTTTATTTTTCAACCAACCCAGCGCACAATTGGCTTCGCTATAACAATGTTGGATGTGTACTTGTCATTGATCACTGTTAATCAACACTTTGCATAGGCATATAATTGCCTAAAAGGATTTATCAAAGGTGTATCTTTGTCTATCCTATTAAGAACTACTTCTAAGTTTATTCTTACCATAAGCTTTGTACCTTTTGTCATCATCAAACTTTGATCAAGAGTAATTAGTTCAGTTTGGGTGAAGAGTAACTCCCTTACTTAGCCGCAAATGCACCCTGTTATATGGGGAGTGATTTTGTCAAGGCAATAAAATCACTTCTTCTAAGATAAATAACTCAGATAGAAGAAGCATTTGCCTTGAATTAAGTGTTTATTACCTTGGCAAAATCATAACTCCGGTTATACGTACGTTTATGAAAAAAAAATTACAAGTTTTAATGCAATGGTGGATTGTACTCTTTGTCAAGAGTGTCCAAGTGTGGTGTGACAAAAAGAATCCTCATTACTCAATAATTTTAATTAAAACAATATTGATAATTCTCTTTGGATTCGTTTGTGATAAGTCTCTTACAATGTGTTTTCTTTGACAAAATAGACTTTTAAAGGTATTTCAACCATGGTCAAGCCCCTCATTATTCATTTCTTTTCCCTTTCCCTTTTTACTGCTCCTTGGCAAAAAGCATATCAAGTGAACCATCTTTTGTTTTTACCAGCATTCTACACATGTATTTCATGCACATTGAAAATATTTATAAAGTGTAAATGCTGTTGCTCTTGGAAAAACGGACATTTGGTTGCATCTAGAAGGATGTGTCATCAACTCTGTTGGCTTGCTTTGACAAGACCACATACAGATAATTGCACATGCAAAAGGATTCAACTTCCACTATTCACAATTTGACATTGTCGAAAAGAGTCATCTATAGTTATATTATGGAACTTGTCTATCAATTGGTACGAGATTACCTACTCAATTTTAAGTTGGTCTCTTCAAACGTTACATGTTGCCTCTCATTAAATTTCCAGTTTCGTTGCTTGGTTGTTAAGTATCTAACAGTAAGAGAATGTTATTTTCAACATAATTTACTTGATTGAACTAAACAAATTGTTGTTATTAAGTAATTAGTTGAACACAAACATAACTAAAGTGAATTGTAGTGGCCAGTAAACTAATTACGAAAGTTGAAAATAATACACTTTAGTGTCAGTTTGTTTGTATGGTTATATTGCGAATCGTGTTCTTTAATACGCATTGCGAATCGTGTTCTTTAATATAATATATATATATATATATATACATATATGAGTCCATTTTGTGTGGCCACGACACGTAGGATGTCACGTAAGCGCATAAAATTGTGTGGGCATGACACCTAAGATGCCACGTAAGCGCCAAGTTCGTGTGGTGATGACACGTATGCCGTCACCTAAGCCTCCATCCAAGTGTGTCAAGCATTAATTAATAATCATTATTGATTTCATAAATACAACCTATTATATTTATTATCATATTGTTAAGATTATAAAATAAAACAACTTTTGTTACACAACTTTAAAAATTATAATTCTTCCTCCATTGGATCAGGTTCGGAAAATACTTCAAAATGAGATGCATATGTACTATGTCTTATAAAGTTGGGTTCTTTTCGTGGGAGTATGACATGTGAGACGCCACATGGGAGGGATATATTCGTGTGAAGATGACACATAGGCGCCACATATGTATACGTATAAAATTAGTCCAATTCGTGTGGGCACGATACATAGAACGCCACGTAGGAGGTATAAATTCGTGTAATGATGACCCCTAAGCGCCATGTAAGCAAAGCTTGCCACATAGCTTAACAACTCACCATCAAAGTGTCACTCATTAATGCCTTATCATTAGCTGGCTTTATGACATATTTATTAGCTTTTTTATATTACAAAAAAAAATAAAAATAGTTACGTAAGCCAAAAAATTATAAAGCTTGCTTCAATGAATTGGATTTGAAAAAAATATTCAAAATGAGATATGCCTTATAAAAGTTGGGTCATTTCCTGGCGGTGATGACATGTTGGATGACACTTAAGAGGAAGTATTCGTGTGAAGATTACATGTAGATGCCACATGTGTACAACTTGGTTAAATAACAATAAATGACATTTTCAACAATACCGGCCTTAACTATTTGATGTCATATGTATTTAACTTGACCTTTAATATTTTATAACATAAATGAAATTTATTTAAGAGGTACGTTCCTACATGATCTACTTAACTAATCTGAATTGGATTAAACAAAATTGGACTAATAATAAATTGAGAAAATAGTCGTCTGAGTATACTCGAAGAAAGGTTTGTTAATCTTTATCTCTTTTTTTTCTTTTTAGAATTTGGTATAAAATGAGCATGTGCTATCAACTTTTAGGGCACATATACCGTTAATGCAGAATGAGTTTATTCATTATTTTCATTAATTGAATTACTTATTAAAATTAGTGTACATATCTATCTAAACTTAGTCCATTCTCATTACAAATGGAGGTGACATGAAAGTATCATTTTCAAGAATTAGCATATCGCATCCTATGGATAGAAGTCTTTGCAAAAATAAAATTAAAATGTATTTTACTAAAAATATTAATAATTCCACATCAAATATTTTAAGCATTATATTATTAAATATATTTATAAAATTATTTTACGAGTCTGTGCGAATCAAGGGAAGATGACATGTAGACGCCACGTAGTTTTAGTTGTGCGGTAGAAAATGAGCATGAGATATCAACTTTTAATGTACATATACTATATTTTTATTCTCTATTTAAATTTAGTCCAATCTCATTACAAATTTTCAAGAATTAGCATGCATCCTATGGATAAAAATATTTCCAAAAATAAATTAAAATATATTTTATCAATAATATTAATAATTTTACTTCAAATATTTTAAGTATTTTATTGTTAAATATATTCATAAATTTATTTAACAAGCCAAACCTAGTTTACAACGTTAAAGATGTGTACTCGTGAAGTGTATGGCTAGAGGCGGAGCCACGTGTAAAGTATTATGAATAGAAGTTCACTATTTCTGTATATGTTAACTATGATTTATAGCGATTACCAAAAAAACCTATGATTTATAGCGGATACTGAATACCCTGTTTTCAAACATGTCGATCCGTATCCAATGTTATTAAAACCAGACCGAACCACCCGGTCAAACCGATTTAACCGGGAACGGGATGCTTAACAGTCCGATCCAGTCAAACAAACTCGTGCAAAAACGAACCGGTCAAAACCACCCGGTTTTGGTAAAATTCGGCTAAAACCGGGAACCGCTAAAAAACCGGAAACCGCTTTTTCCCTTAATGTTTCAAGGAAATTGGTCAAATAGCACAGGAAATGACAGCCTTTTGTGGGCCACCGATATTTACTAGCTAGCCCATCTGTTGCAAGTACTCATTGTTCATTTTATAAGTGAGGTTTGAAGCTAATTTTCTCAGCTGGGCGATGTGGGACGATTGGTACTATAATATTTCTTAGCCCCTGTCTCTCCCTCTCCTTTTTTTGGAGGGGAAGCTTAGTAGCATACTTTTTTATTTTCTTTTATTCCTTATTTCCTTTTCAACAAATTATGTATTTCTGTTTTTAATAGTTTTGTTAGTTATTCTTGTTAATTAAAAAATGCACAAGTGTTTTATTTTATTTCTTACACATATAAAATGAAAAATATTTTTAAAAAAATGTTTTTTTGGGTTCTTTTACCTTTTTAATAGTATTTTTATATTTTCTAAATATTAAAATTTTATTTTTAATTAGGAAGTCATCCGGTTTTAAAGGCCAGTCTAACCAGTCAGACCAGTTGAACCATCGAACCAGTAAGCCGACCGGTTCGGTGCCCGGTCCTATTTTCAAAACATTGTCTGTATCTACTCCTCATGATGTTAAAAGAACGGAGCGGATATTCGATATGTCCTGTACGTGGCAGATATGCGCTTCTCGTATAACAAACGGGTTGGATATGTGGACATGCTAAGGGTGTGTTCTTTTTCACTTATTGGACCTTACTCAATCAGTGAAAATCAGTGGCAAAAACTTACCCAATTAGTGGGAATCAGTGGCAACACCTTACTGAATCAGTGAGAATCAGTGGAAGTACCTTACACAATCAGTTAAAATTAGTGGCACGACCCACATTCCTACTCACATAAACATTGGCAGAACCTTACTGAATCAGTGGAAAACTGAGAATCAGTAGAAGAACCTTACCGAATCTGTGAAAATTAGTGGAAAGACATACTCAATTAGTTAAAATCAGTGGCATAACCTTAACCAATCAATATATATATATATATATATATATATATATATATATATATATATATATATATATATATATATATATATATATATATATATAGGAGGCATTTTCTGGGAGCAATGAGGCGTGCCACATAGGCGAGAATTTTTAGAGCGTGCCACCTAATCGAAGATAAAGATAAAAAGTAGTTAGTGTAAAAAGTTTAGGACTCTTAGATAATGACAAAATTAACTATAGTAAAACGTTTAGGAGTCTTAGCATCCTTACTTTTTTGGATTCTTGAGAGGTTAATTTTCGTCAAATATTCAAAATCATATATAATATTTTCTATACATCTCAAAAAATAACAAAAATTACACCATCAGATTCGGATCGAAAAATACTTCGGAAAGAGATGCATTTACAATATGTTTGGAACATATGAGTAAGAGTGTATGAGAAATTTTTTGAAAGCATTGAGACATACCACCTAAGCAAAGAGCATAGGACATGCCAACTAAACAATCAAGATAAGTAAAAGAAAATAAGTTGTTTAACTCATACAATTGTGCGCTTATGCAACTTCTTGTAGATCATGGTGCAATTTGAGTGCCATTAGAACTCAAAGTATATGTTTAAATTTATACTTTATATATATTATGAAGTATGTATGTTGCCCCCTACGTTTTTGCTTCCCCCTTCCATATTCTCTAAGATACTTAATTCTCATTGTTTATTGTCAAACTAAATATCTTTATTTATGTGTTGTAGGTATCAGGTAAGTAATGTAATCAATTGAGTACCAAAATACTTCGTGGAGCATGTATACATGGACATGGTCGGCAACTCGGCGAGTGAGGTTTTTAATTTTCCCTTTTTTAATTATTGAGCAATTACACCATATAATCTTTATCATACATGAGTTGCATCACTATTTGGTAATAAACATCGGTTCTTAATAGGAAATTTTTATTCACATATTTTGTACGAGTATTACTTTGTGATCTCCCCAAACAACCAAAAAAAGCTCTCATTTACGCTAAGTGATTCCTTTTTGTTTCTTTCTTAGTTCTTTTAACTTCTCCTTACTTCTTACTTTATGTTATCTAATTTTGCTTTTTTTTAGATGATTCCTGATTACTTAATCAGGTTATGTGTTATGAGATAATAATTAAGGGTTTGAAAAGAATTAATAGTGATTTTGATGAATTAAATCGATCCATATATGACAACGTTTTACATTGGTTAGTTCTTAGATCGATCTCTTTTAACTCTTGTGATGTTGATGTACAAGATTATCATTTTATGAATATGATCAAACTCTTCTATTAGTGCAAGTGATTGAAGGGTTGGTAAGTAAAAGTTATCAAGCTTTCAGTTCAATAGTATGTAAGCACATATAAATTTGATTTATCATAATGAGATTAAATTCTATCAATTGTCTATAGGTGCGTGGTGACAATCGAACATAATTGTTGATACATTGGCAAAGCATGAAGTTCAAAGGGAATGAGCATTATAAATTAAAATTTTCAATTATTTTATGAGTTTTTTTTTTTAGGGAATTATTTTATGAGTTTTGATAATATAAAAGGATTAGAAGTTTAGATAAAGTTAACATGCTATAAAGTTAGAGTGTTAATAGGAAACTGCACATAGTAAATTTATAATAGTGTTCAAAAGTAATGTAAGATAAATTGTGATAAGAGTTGTACTCAAATTTTATAGTACTAATAGAATATTTATGCCCTGTTCTCTTCATCTTATTTTTACTAAACTTATCTGCACAATACTGAGTTGAACTGAAATTTACTGAACTAAACTTATTTTTACTGAATCTAAAATTACAAAGAGTAAATTTGTACTTTGATTTACTGAACTAAACTTATTCTTACTAATCTGAATTTAATTTTATAGAACTCAACTGAAAGTTACTGAATACTTCAAGCATAAGTTGAAGAGAACATGCCCTTACTAGATAATACCTCAATAGTATATTTAAAAAGGTCTAATCTTCTCCTTCAACCCAAATGCTAAGTTTTCCTTCTCTTCCTACCTCTCTAAAACAAAAACTAAACAAACAAATAAAAATTTAAATGGCTAAACTGTTCACCCCATCTACACACGAGGCACATCACTCAAAATATATATGATAGTATTTAAAGTTTTAATTTATTTAAGTTCTCTTGCATAAATAAACTTTGTTCTTTTTTAGTGAATCATATCCAACAATTCGTGTATCGCACGGGCTTTAAAACTAGTCAGTGAGAATCAGAGAACGCACCATAACTAAAGCCCAAGGCCACGTCATTATTAGTCCATTCTTCCCCACCTTTCCCAAAATAGTAAGCACCTCGATTCCTTTCCTCCAATCCAGGTATGACAAGAAGTCAGCCTACGGCCCTACAGCCTACTTTCTCAATCCCAAACCAAAAAAAACCAAAAAATAAACATTCAATTCAGATAAGGCCAGGGATTGCACAATTGGTCAATTCCAAATGTTTACAGTGAACTTCATCACATACAATAACAACCCCAACACAGACGTGTGACCAAGGAGAGACAAACAGTGGGGCAGATTTGTGAAACCTGTGGACTCACCTCCCCTTTTCTCTCTCCTCAATCCCCAGGAAATTTTAAAACTAAATACTCCCAAAACCATGGGCAGTTTTCCGTTAACAAACTATTAAAATACTACTACCAACCTAGAAATACTACCACAAGAACAAGAAGAAAAACCACTAAACTTGAAAACAAGCTGCATTGTTCTCTTTATTTAGACCTCCATATCTTCTATTTGTGCCCCCTTACCAGTCACCACCATCATTATCACCACCATATTTCTCTCTCTTCTAAAAACCTCCTTGGTTATCAACATGAAACCAGAGCTTGCCAGCTGATTTGATTGAAAAGTTTGCAACTTTTGATAATGGTATGATTGTAAAGTTCACATTTTTCACAATATTTTGTTTCATACATTATTGGTTTTGTTCAAAACTACTAGTAGTAACAAAATTACAGTAGTTTAGTAGAGTTTGACCATTTGCAATTTTGAAGCTTTGCCCTGTAAATTCATTTTCATAAGTTATGGAAGGGAGAATGTTTTCCAATTTAGGAGGTGGAATGCTTGGTTTAGAAATGCCTTTACACCCACCTCAAACAACACAAAACCCACCTCAAAACCCACAACATCACCACCAAAAACACCCTCAAATGGTACCTTTCACTCTCCAACAACAACAACAACAGCAGCAGCAACAAGACCAACAAACCCAGCTCTCAATGAAACAACCTAACTACTCACCATATGGTAACCAAAACACAAACCCACCTCCAAAAACCAAAACCCAATTGACCAATAGTGATGAAGATGAACCAGGTTGTACAAATGATGATAGTTCCTTTGATGGGAAAAGGAAAAACACATCACCATGGCAGAGAATGAAGTGGACTGATAACATGGTGAGGCTATTGATCATGGCAGTGTATTACATTGGAGATGAAGCTGGATCCGAATTGGGATCCGACAAGAAGAAGCCGGGTAATGGCGCTGGTGGCGGTAGCGGTGGCGGAGGTGGTGGTGGTGGAGGGCTACTACAGAAGAAAGGGAAATGGAAATCGATTTCGAGGGCAATGATGGAGAAAGGGTTTTATGTATCACCACAGCAATGTGAGGATAAATTCAATGATTTGAATAAGAGGTATAAGAGGGTGAATGATATATTGGGTAAAGGAACTGCTTGTAAAGTGGTGGAAAATCAGAGTTTGCTTGAAAGTATGGATATTTCTCCTAAAATGAAAGAGGAAGTGAAGAAATTGCTCAATTCTAAGCACTTGTTTTTCAGGGAAATGTGTGCTTATCATAATAGTTGTGGGCATGGCACTGTGGGTACATCAACAGAGGTTTCTCATCAACCCCAGCAACACCAAAATCAGCTACAACATCAACAACAGCAACAACAACAACATCAACAGCAACAACAATTATGTCTACATTTAGCAACTTCATCACCAATTCCACCATCCTCAATAGTACCCACTACCTCAAAATTCGACGACGAAGAGGAGGACGATGAAGAAGAAGAAGATGATGAAGACGAATACGAAGATGAAGACGATGAACATGAAGGAGGAGCAAGAAAAAGAGCAAAAACAACAGGAGGCATTTCGTCGAACACCTCACAGGCATTGCAGCAACTAAATGGAGAAGCAATGGGTATGTTACAAGATGGGCATAAAAGTTCATGGGAAAAGAAGCAATGGGTAATGACCCAATTGGTACAATTAGAAGAACAAGGGGTGAAATTTCAGTGTAAGGCATTGGAGCTTGAAAAACAGAGGTTGAAGTGGATAAAGTTTAGTAGCAAAAAGGAGAGAGAAATGGAGAGAATGAAGATTGATAATGAGAGAAGTAGACTTGAGAATGAGAGGATGATGCTTATGTTAAAACAGAAAGAGATTGAGTTGCTTGTTGTTGAACATCAGCAGCAACAACAGCAACAGCAACAGCAACATCAACAGCAACAGCAACAGCAACAGCAACAGCAACAGCAACAACATCATCGTGGTTCAAACCCATCTTGTGTTACTGGTTGATTTATTTAAATTTGGAAACAAAAAGAAGTTATAGATATAGGAGTATTTAGATTTTTAGGAATTGTTGCATAATGTAGATTTGTCACGTTATTCCTTATATAGTGCTAATTTTATACTTACTCCCTAATGAAACAGAATTTTTGTTAGCTCTAGCATTGGTAAGAGTTTTGTGGATCAACATAAAAAAAATTAAGAATGGAATTCTTTATCCTTTTATGGTTGATGGCTCCCTTTGCTTGAGGGTGAAAAGGAAAGAGGGGCCTTTGGAATTTTGGTATTGAAATCCTTACTTCAACACACCCCTAGAAAACTTATACTTAGTACTAATTAAAAAAAATGAAATTTGCTATATTAACTTCATAAAAAAAAAATGGTAATGCGAAAAAAAAGAGGGTAATGTGAAAAAAAAAGAGGTTATGCACTTATGCGCAAATGCGAATGGGAAAATGGATCTAGATATGCATATCCCCAAATACCAATAGAATTTACTCTAATTCTTTTACTTCTTTGTGGTTAGGGATGATCAAAATACTGGGTATCCAATATTCGAATCAACATCTATTTGACGTAAACTGAGAATTGGTATCAACTAATATAAAAATTCCGATTTCTAACTTTTTGATATATCAGAACCAATTGGGAATGTAGAAAAATATACATACAAGACTTTTTTCACAATTATAAATAAATAATGGTGATTTCCTAGTGTTATTAATGCATAAAAAACTTATACTTAGTACTAATTAAAAAAAATGAAATTTGCTATATTAACTTTATAAAAAAAAAATGGTAATGCGAAAAAAAAGAGGGTAATGTGAAAAAAAAGGTTATGCACTTATGCGCAAATGCGAATGGGAAAATGGATCTAGATATGCATATCCCCAGATACCAATAGAATTTACTCCAATTCTTTTACTTCTTTGTGGTTAGGGATGATCAAAATACTGGGTATCCAATATTCGAATCAACATCTATTTGACGTAAACTGAGAATTGGTATCAACTAATATAAAAATTCCGATTTCTAACTTTTTGATATCGGAACCTATTGGGAATGTAGAAAAATATACATACAAGACTTTTTCCACAATTATAAATAAATAATGGTGATTTCCTAGTGTTATTAATGCATAAAAAACTGTATTTGTAATTTTAATTTTTTTTGGCTAATCGAATGAGAGATATGTTACTCTAAAAGACTCAAAGACTTCAAGAGTTTAGTTTACACATGATGCAAAGAATAAACTAAAATGATTAATGAAATGGGAAAACGGAAAGGAAAAAAAAAAGAGGAAAAAACATACACGCCCGGTGGGACTCGAACCCACAATCGTTTGATTAGAAGTCAAACGCCTTATCCTTTAGGCCACGGGCGCTCGGTTGATGTGATAAGCCTAGATTTTATATAAACAGCTTTGTTACTTCGATAAAATGATCAAAACTCCTTTCCTAAATACTGAAGCTAAATATTACAAAAGTCAGTTCCATTGATGTATCTCTCTTTCAATTAAAATGATCTGAACATAAACACAATTTGAGCTTCATTGCCCTTCATTTGTTTAAAGCAATGAAATTAAACATAGGAGTAATTGTGATACCCAACTGGTTAACTAGAGTTAACATGTATGTTTCATAAAACTAATTTAAGCAATTTTTATTGCCTAGACTTTTGGTCCACGTAAGTCGTAACTATGTAAACCTGATGAAACCATGCATTAAATAAAATGAAACTATGACCAACAAGAATAAAACTCAAAATGAAAAGATAATGAAACTATTTTTTTATCAAAAAAGAAAAGAAAATAAAATTACTATCAGTTTTACTTTCATTAATTGAAGTTTCATTTTCTAGAGCATAATTTCATTGGGTTCACATAGCTACCTAAAACCCTTGGGGCATAGTTTCTAGGCATTAAATTGCTATTTTCACTACTAAACTACATTGCAAGAATTACACTCGGTCAGATTAACTAAAGCAATATTCTTTCCATCAAGCAAAGCCCAATCTTATAAAAGAACATTAATCCTCAATTGCCAATAATAAAATAAAATAAAATAACCATTAGACCGAATCAATGTGAATGGCATTTCACCAATTCCAGATTCTCGTAATCACAACATTTTCTCCTTGAACCAAAATTTGCAACTCAATGACTACACAAACCACATTGAGCATCCTTTTCTTAAGAGGAGACATAAGGGGAGCTAAGTAGGCATCCATTCAAAATTTTATACTTGCAAACTATGTAAATTGCATTTTGTACAAAGACTGCTGCACAAGCAAAACCATGTCGTTCTACGCCATAGCCAAAAAATGGGAGTCACGGCAATATCCATGACTTCGCAAGAGGTCACATTGTTCAGATAATTTATGTTATATGTTCTCAAACGCCAGCTATAATCGACTTTCTCAAAATGGGCTTCGTTGAGATTATGGCATCAACCAGTTCTGTAATATATTTCTCGAGGCACTCTACATCTAATCTTCCAGCTCGATGATCTTGACAACAGAAGAATCACCGACCTTTTGGCAAACGACAACTCGATCATGCGACTTCACTATACCTAAAGCTTTCCCGTGCTCTAGAGCAACCTTCAAGACTGATTCGTTCGTCGTCCCACTTGTGGACTCAGCCTGCATGACAAGAAATTTAATCATATCTAAGGCAGTGGAATCTTTGAAGACTATTTAATTACTCAACTTCCAGGAGAAAAGTTCATATGTGGTTAAAACAGCTCATCATACAGAACTGGGTTTCACAAGATGAACGCATAGTTTAGAATTAAGCCAGCAAGGACTGGATTCATCTGCAACTTAAACCAAAGACTTGAAGTGATGTCCTTAATGATGTACACGTAGATCGTAAATAAAAACATTGATATCTGATGAACAGATAGAATCAAGAGCTCCACTGCGTATTTTTGCAACTAAACTCAATCCATAATACTGTCATACTCGAATGGCTTCCATGGAGAAACTGACCTTGAAAACTTTGCAACGAGCTGATCAAGGCAATCAACTCTCAACTAAACTATGCTACATTCAAAGTTTCAAACCCTAGCTAACAACACAAATGATGAAACTAATAGCCTTTGCACCCGTGGCGCCTATAAAAATTAAAACCACACCAGGGACAGATGCATCATGCATGCCTAATAAGTCAAGGTTGTCAATACTCAGTAGTTTGGAAGCCAACAAGCTCCTAATGACATAGTAGGTATAAAATAGAAATTAAATAACAAACAGAAAATGAAGAATACCAAATAAAATAAAATTATCAATCACCATGAACAAATTGACATGAAATAAGAAGGCAGAACTTACAGGATGTCTAGGATCAGCAAGCATGGGGAAAAGACCCCTGACTATCATCGATTGCCTAGCCTGATATTCACAAGAAACACACAAATAGCGTTAGTAATGCATTACAAACGGCATAAATATGCATTACAAACGGGAAGAAACTTGGATGAGACAGATCAATGAAATAGTTAAAAATCAACCATAAATAAAATCAAGACATGCCCAGCATCCAGATTAAACTCTTTGGTGATCAGAAAATGTCATGATTGTGTTACTGGGAGTAGAAAACAATTTTTGCAGTTAAATGAAAAACAAATTATGACACTTTGGTGATCAAAGTAATTTGGGAATGCCATCTTTAACATTACGGTAAAGATTTTCTCCAGTAAGACAACAGTATTACCAGAGTATAAAAAGGATAATCAATTTGCATTCCCTGTAAAATATGACGAAGTCAATATCTATCTACCAGCGAACTTGAGCTAAATCAGATTTGAGCCTTCCTTACCTCAAAAGCTCCAGTAAAACTCCATTTTAGTTGATTAGTCTTAAGACGAGGGATCACAACTGAGACAACTGGCATTGTCGGCCTATATTTCGCGATCAACCTACAATGACATATGAAAAGTAATGCATGAATACTCTTTAATAAGAGAGATCTTCAATTCCAAAATTTCTCAAAAAGGAATCTGGGATTAACTACAAAAGCTCCAATTCAGTTATTTAATAGATCAATTTCAAATTGTTTAAATAGCAATCTGGGATTAGCTGCAAAGGCTCCAATTCAGTTTATTAATAGAGAATTGGGGTTGGGAGCAATGGCCACCTTCCACCCTTGAGACGGGGGTTCAATTATCATCCCCGACATTTTGGGATCCCCTTTATTGCCTCCCCCTCCCCCCTCCGGAAAAGCTGCCGGATTACCAAGTCACCATCCAAAAACAAAACAGGTATAAATATTAAGGCACTAAGGACACAAAATATTACCCATTAATTTCTAACTTTTCCTAATTACTCATTAGTGATTTGAAGACTTTATTTTTCCAATTCTATATCCTTTGGCGGCAGTCCTAGGGTTCGGATAAGGAAACACTTCAACATAAGTGCTCAAACTCTTAATTGTAAAATACCTTGCAGCCCTCCCAGAGGACGTAAAACATATAATAACAGAAGCCTTCACCTTTATTGCAGCACGCACCTACACAGAAGAAGAATACTTAATTTCAAGACAAACAAGAAAGACCACGACAAATGAGCAATGTCAAAGACATAGCTTAGAATGGAATTGATCACAAAGAGCTTACAGCAGATGAAGCAATAGATTCCAGGTGAGACATTGGTTCCCCGACATATTTGACAGTTTTCTTGAAGTACATATCCTGATTGAATACTTTTTCAGCCTACATCGTACATAGTAAAGGATGTCAGTAAATATCTCTCATCACCAAAAAGGGCAGATTATCAATCTGTAGATCATGCATGTTGACGATCACTTGTGTCTTGTACCTCAAAACAAATTCTACCAACAGTTCTAACGGTGTCGGTAGGGTACAAGCCTCGAAATGTCTCAGCTCCAAGTAGAATTGCATCAGTTCCTGAATCCAGAAACATATTCCACCAAGAAAAAAGATCATAAATTACACATCACACAATCAAAGTTTCAACAGTTCTCAATAGAAAATGTATGCACTGGAGCAAGTAGAGAGGATGACGGATTGGGTGTATGGGATCTCTGGAAATTTCATAAGAGGAGAAACCGCCAGTTCAAAAATAAAAGTTCCAGCAGGATCGAAAAGTGTGAATAAGATCACTGACCGTCCAATACAGCATTAGCGACATCTGTTGCCTCAGCACGAGTAGGCCGGAGGTTATTGGTCATGCTGTCAACAACACGAGTAACAACAGCAGGTTTCCCAGCCATATTACACTTGTGTAAAGCAGCTTTTTGGAACAAGAACACCTGCAGGGAAAACAGGCAAAGACTTGTTACAAAACCAATAAAAGCATATATGAGAAATTGCTCAAACTCAAAGGCCAAAGCTACATTATTGCCATGCTTGAGCATCAAATCATGACGACAAACAAAAAATGGCACTTGTTAAGTTGGCAACCTTCTCAGGAGGGAGATCTATGCCCAAGTTTCCACGGGAAAGAATGATGCCATCAGCTTCTGCTAGTATTTCATCAAAATGGTTTAAACCCTACGCAAATAGAAACATAAAGTCATATCATACAACCCCACCAAAAATACTATATTTTAAATGGATTTATATCCATTATGCACAAATAAGTGAAACGATAACCTATTGAAGCATGATCACATCAAACCATTAAAGCACTCACCTCTGCATTCTCAATCTTCGCAAATATTTGAGTTTGACTAAGGTCACCTAAACTGGACAGAAGCTCACGTGCCTATATAAGATAATCAAAAATATTACAGAATTATTTAGGAACAAATTTGCTAAGATAAAAACCAATCCAACACCACCTACTTGGCGAACATCTTCTGCATGGCGAGTATATGACAGTGAAAGGAAGTCAATTTTGTTTTGAACACCCCAAGTGCTTATCACCTACACAGCATTTGGCAAAAGCAATGCTCCATAAGAATATTGTCACAAGGAAGAGGATGCTAGCACAAAAATAAAATAAAAAATAAAAAATTGTCAAGATAGTCACATATAATAAGGTAAAAAATACTTATTTTACTGAGTAGATTTTCTAAAGACAAATCTTTTTTTCCTAGTGATCCAAAGAAAATGACTACAAAGCAAACCATTAAATCTCGTTGTTGATATCGGTACATACAGGAAAAGGTAAAACACACACGCTGGGGGGGGGGTTACCCTGCAGTGTCAATTACCAACAGGGCAAATATGTGCCTAATGGCTCGTACAAGCTTCCCACTAATTATATACCTTTTCTGAACATTCTTTTCTCTATTTTTTTCATCTCTTTCACTGTTATACACAATTGATCAAGCTAACCTCAAATCTGTTGTCCCATTTGTCATATCTCCTGTAGACAATATGGCCAAAAGCACATGGAGCAAGGACACTATTTGGAATTACCAAAGGTGTTAACAGTAAGAAGACTAAGAACCTTTTACACAAGAATTTGTTGGGGATAAGAAAGGAAGAAAAACTCTCAGCAGAGAAGCCTACTTCAAAGGACCTTCTGCCCTTCTAGTGGCAAGTTCTAGCTTCTCTAATAAATGTTCCTTATAGACCTGGCAAACGGTTCAGGTTCGGGTCGGGTCGCTTTGGGTCATCAGCAAGCCGCATCATTATCGGGTCATTCATGTCTGGTCTTTAGCAGTTCGGACCGGGTTTAGGTTCAAACACAGCTATTGTCCCACAACCTTCAGGTTTCAGGTCGTTAGCATGTCAAACCTTTTCGGGTCGGGCCTTAAACGGACCAGTTTTCAGATCGGGTCCGATTTTGCCAGCTCTAGTTCCATATGTTGAATACTTAATCAAAGAACATATACAAACACTGCAAGGTAATTTAACTGAAAGATTACTCACCTCCTTGTCCTTCTCAGTAAGGGTGGGAAGATCAATGTGAACTTGTGAAGCATGCAAAGTGAACAATGTCCCATCCAGCGTTGCAGAATTCTTGATAACGCAAATCACATCTTCCCCTTGCGTTTCACTCACCTAATCAAAATACATGAAAGAAAATGAGAAATAGAAAAGTTAACTTTCCAGCTGTTCACACAAATCAAGAAAGTAACCAAGACATTCAAAACAATGGATGCAGGATATTGAACATGCATTTCCCCCATAAATTGCCCTCCGTTAGAAGGGTTCATTCAACATGCAATTTAGGAGAGCTAAGCTTGGAAATAATCTGTGACACGTTCAACCCATAAAAAAAGAAACCGGGAAAAAGAGCCTTGATATATAGCTAGGTTTCTCACCTCTAGCCAAACAGATGTTGTTTCACTTCCAGTGAACAAGTATTTACCCATAAAGATTGTATCTCCCTTCTTTACCGCCTGGGGAAAAAAAATATAATGAAGGTTTAGTCAATATTACAAATGATTATCAAGCTGTACTTCTACATCCATAGTTGAAGCATACTAATCTCAAATACGCTAATAACAACTCATCAGAAATATTAGAAGCATATACCTTGTAGTCTTCCTCATAAAATTTTCAACCATATGATGCATTTAACATAATCAATTACTCAGATATACAAATATGCAGGAAAGGCATCTCCATTGATCTTAATAAGTTCTAACATTTGCATAATTGCATGTATAGGACATTAATATTCTGCAAACGTTTCCACGCCTGATAAAAGCTTACATAATGATCCAACATGCAAATTATGACAGTAACACCTTTGATGCTTCATTAAAATCCTAGTGTGACGAAGATTTCCACCCATTATACAAGTAGAAACCGGGGACTCCCACAGGGGTGGGTGCTCAATCAATGACCACAGATAACATAATCTTATTATTTGGAAACTAGAAACAGCAAATGCAGCTCATTTCCTCAGAGCTTCAAAGCACACCATGACAATTGTACATAATAACCCACAATTGTACATAATAAAACTGAAAACCTGTGCAATCCACCACATTGATCAACTTCACCAATTCCTATACACTAATTCTAAAGAAGTGAACACAAATAAATAATTAATGAAGCCAGGAAGGAAACTCTATATACTATCAACCAAAGCTCACAATCTTGAAAGCTGAGAGGCAGCAGATAATCAGCTGATACGATATGATAATGTTTCCCAACAAACAAAATGATCACTGCAACCTATATTGTTTCCAATAATGCAATGCACTAACCTTGGCGAGTCCACTGTAATTAATGGGTAATGTATCTGAAGAGGCTTCTTTCTCTAAATCGGGTGTGAGAGTTACAACATCATCTTCCTTCAGAGTGATGGCTTGCCCACTTCTATTAACAACTTGAACCTCTGGTCCGATGGTGTCAAGCATGACCTGAAATTAAGAGTAACAATCATAACCTTACGTCATCTTCATTTCTTGAACCATATAAGCTACTGCTATTCCAATTAAAATATTTCACATCATTAGCAGAAGAAGTGACACAGTTCAGATACTCAAGCAAACTGTTAAGAAACAAGATAACTGTGAGTTGCTTAGCTGAGAAATCTCTTCAACTACCCAATAAGCATCATTTTCAATCATGGAAAACTAACCACAGAACAATATCAACAACGAGCAAGGGCATTCTGATTTCATTTTTCATTAATAAACAAATAAAAGAAATTTAGAAATTTACTCGACTTCCAGAAATAAAAGTCTTGTGCTCAATATAAAAAAGAGACATAGCTTGAAGTACTTGGACAGAACGAAAAAATTATCTGAATTTATGAACTTTCATTCACAACGAGCGCCATTTGCTTTCGCCAAAGATACTAAACAATATTACATTGCTATATGCTTCATGCAAATGACAACATTAATTCAAATTTATTCTTTTTGGTATTATTGAGGTTTTAGTTTGCAAGGGGTTAGCTTAACATAAGAAAAATAGAGTCTTTCCTTTATCAAAACAGAGGAGAGAGCACATCAAATACATTTATGGGTTTGATCCAGAATCACACCCATGCCCCTCAATGATATAAAAGCCAGGTCCATGAAAGGGTAACCAGGACCAGGACAATCCAAGATCAAAGTTTGTAAAATTATGAATTGGACGGAATAAAGTTTTCAATAATACCAATACATGGATCCTAATGTCCAATTATTAACTTTCTAGTTAGGCATATTTATTTTGCACCTCGAAATTGTACAAAAGTAGATAAATTTAAACCACCAAAACTAATTTCACAGCTGAAGTGTTAGATTAAACAGCCCCTAGCCTATTATTTGTTTCTTAAGACTTAAGAGTAAACAACATAACCCTACACAGTTCATCTGTTAATACAAACAGAAAATGCATACCAGTAGCAAATAATTATGTATACTTTATTTACACTTACAAGCTAGCTACCCTAAAGTGCACGCCAACAGTTCTACTCAACTGCATGTACTAGTTTTGCACCAGATTTGTACTTAAAAACGACAATAACAAAACACCAACGAAACCTACATGCATTAATATCAAAAACTAAAAACAATTTAAAAAATTTAACAAATAAAAAAACATACAGCGCAAAGTTTCTTTGTGGACTTGACAGCAGCCTTCAAGTTCTCCAAAGTTTGGCGATGAGTCTCAGCGTCTCCCCATGAAAAATCAAATCTAGCCACTAACAGAGACCCAAAAAAAAGAAAAAAAAAACAAAAAAAACAGAGCAAACAAAACCAAAAATCGTCAAAACTCAAAACCCTAACAAAAAAACCCAAATCAAAACAAACAATTTCGTACCAGATAATCCAACATTGAGTAATTTGGAAATAACTTCGACGGATGACGAACGAGGACCGAGAGTTCCAACGATCTTCGTCATTGCCTGGAAAAAATTCTGCCATAACAAAAAAAAAAAAAAAAAAAAATCAGAGATTCGCAGTTTCAGATCAACGTGCAAAAATCTTTAACAATTAATAAAAATAATAATAATTAGTCTCATAAACTTACGGATTTAGATGGTTCGAGAATCGAGACCATCCTAATGGGCTCTTCGAGGAGCAAATTGGTTGAAGGCATGGTTGTGTTTTTAAAATTCAACGAAGAATTTTGAGCAGTGGAGTTTTGTTGTTTTTGGGTTCTGCCGTTAAGGGGGAGAGAGAAAGAGAGAGAAAAGCGGCTGAGAGAAAAAGGAAGGAAGGAAGGAGGAGAAAAAGGAGGGTTTATAAGAGAGAGAGAGAATGAGAAAAGAGAGAAGGTGGTATGGTAATATGCGGTTTTATGATTCCCAGCTGCGCAAGAAATTTCTAAATACGAGAATAATATTGTGGCGACCCGGTTCGAGTATTTAATGATAGTGATTGCCGTACAAAAAAAGTGAACCGAACATATATTTATTTGTTTTTCTGTTTCTTCTTAATCAATCCTTGTCTCGTGACAAAATTCTTCTTTTTTTTTGGGGGTTGGGGTTGCTAAAGTAAAGAGTCTCGTAATAGGGTTGAGTCGTTTGTCAATGCACGCCTTCTGGTTTTACGCCAAAAGATGGTTTGTGTTGTGTGAGTGTCTTTGTGGGTGGTTTTGGGGAGGGCACGCACGCACTGTGCTAAGTGTACCTACACCGCGTCATGAATCATGCCCCTCCAATCCAATCGAATGGTTTGGTGACCGTAGTTTTTATGAGTTTTAGGGTCTGTTCTCCTCAACTTTCCTCTTAAGTATTCTGTAAAGTTCAGTTGAGTTAAAATAAGTTTAGTTTTGAAAAATTCAGTTATGTTCAGTATTGTGCAAATAAGTTCAGTAAAAAGAAAGTGAAGAGAGCATGCCCTTATTCTTACAATGATTCAATTTCGAGGCTAAATTAGCTAAGTTTACTTTGATTTAGAGCTGATTAAAAATGGGTTTGACAGTATACGGGTCGGACATAACTTGTTATATGATATTTTTATACTGAAAATAATAATTGTTATGTTCTTTAAAGGCAAAAGGTATATATGCAATCACTACATATATGGATTTATTTCCTTATTTCACAACAAAATATATAAAAGAATAACGAACTTACTTTAAAGAGATGATTTCTTTCTTATTCTGGTGGAAGGGAATAAATAGCCGCCTCAACTACTTTAGGGTTAATACAATATAAGTCAAGAGGAAAGTAGGAAGATGAAAATTGATCTCGAAACTAGTTTAGAAAAAAGAGTGAAGCATTTTGGATTCAAAAGGTCTTATATGAGGTCGCCTTAAGGTGAGGCCTCTTTATAGCCAAGCATGACATAAGCATGACGTCATGCTTGTTAGAGAGGGTCTCACCTTAAGGCCGCCTCATACGAGTTTTTGTGTTTTGGATTAGTAACCTTATAATAGTTAAATGACCTACACAACTGTACTCCTAATATAAAACTTCAGTTCCATAGTCTCCTTTTGGATCAGAAAAGATATAGATCATTAGGATGCATGCTAATATCTCCTAAATAAACTAGGGATGTACTGTATTAATTTGTGTTGAAATCAACTGAACCAAATTGAGCACTAAAAAACTTATGATTGAAGTGACTTGAAACATGATCGGGTACATAAATTGAAAAGAGTGGTACATTCATGCACAAGTTATGCTCTTCTGATCTCCACTTACTCAGACGATGGTTTACTTTATGGACATGCATATTTTTACTCTTGTATTTTAATACTATTCAAAATATTTCAAATCAGTTCTTATTTCCAATTCAGATCAATCCAATTTATTCAATCACCAACATTCCTCACACAAATAAAGTGGTTTTTCTTCTCTCTTTTTTCACAAAAAAAAAAAAAAAAATCATATGAGGTGAACTCAAGATAAGACACCTCAAACAAATATACTGTCATGTACTCATGTTGAGGTTAGTCTTGATTATAGAGGATTCCTCATCTCGAGGCGGCCTCACAATAGACTTTTTTTTTCTTCTTCTTCTTTCTATTGATGCCTTTTCTTTTGGAATTTTCTTTTTAAAGTTTAAGAATCCTCTTCCTATGAATTTCGTTCTCTTGAGTCTAAACTCAGATCACGTGCTTGTGTGAACGGTCACGTGAGCGGTTTTCAATGAAAATGACGACTGGCGAATGTTCGGTAAGGAAGTTGTGAGTGTCGACCGTGTTCCTGTCACCTGTGGACCAACTTTTATTTGTTCCCCAAGCAAAACAAAACTACTTTTCTTTTTCAATTTTTCTTGAAGTGTTGAGGGTTTTTAAGTCAAAGTGTCAAACACCATGGGCTGTCATTTTAACTGCTGGCACTTGCCCATAGCATGTTCTCTTTGAAAATCTCCCATTTCAACATCTTTATTTTGGTCCCAGCAATCCAGTACAAAGCTTCTACATAATCAAAACCTTGAAAACGAATGGGCTAATGTCAATGTCAAAGGATCATACTTTTTTTTCCTTTTAAAGGGATGTCAAAGAATCATACTAGAATAAACTTAAAAGGAACATATTCAAAGTCTAAGCTACAACTAGTTTTTTTTTGGTTGAGTATAATGTATGGAGTTTGTTACTTCTCTTTTCTGAATTGTCTCTTCGCCGCAAAGAAAATTGTTTGAATTTTGATAAATAGCATGCCACATAGCAATGTTGTTAAATCAAGTTGTAAATATATATTTTTATTTAAAACTAAAAAATTGACTATTCTTTCAAAAAAATAAATAAAATTGACTATTAGCACAAACTGACTTATAGTGTAGTACTCCATAACAGAGTTGAGGTAAGGATTTCAAATCTTAGCACGTTTATTTTTTAATTAAAAAATAAATAGAAAAACGTCGAATACTTGAATGGAATGGTGACACATAACACTACACTTAAGATATAATAGTGATAGGTAGCAACTCAAAACTAATTTTTAATGGGATAATATGGATAGGTAGATAAATAGAGTAGATAAAATGGATTACACTCCCTCTAGCAAGCCCCATGAACCATGCCTTGAGCCCTCATAGAGGAGTCAATAGTGAGATGTGCGACCCAGATAAATAGATAAGTCTTAACTTTTTTCCCACTTTTATTTTTGGTTATTAAAAGAATAATAAGCCTTAACTTATTGGTCATCCAGGCATTGTTTATGTTAATTTAAACCTTAATTAGTCACATACCACCCACCCGAAAATGACTACTAGAAGCCAATGCTCAACAACATTGGTGTGTCATACCCTACTCGATGATAGTGGTCGGTAAGGATGGTAGGGGGCTGAGTGGAAGTGGATATCGTCTCGTCTTCCTCGCAAGAGCAGCGAGTATGGATAATGATTAGTTTGCAATAGGGTGGAAATGTTCTGGAAGTGTAGATTGTTATGGTAATGCGATGGGGATGTGTATGTGCCTTTGTACCTTCTCTATTCAGATTGAACTGAACTAAACCAAAGTGAGTTGAACTAAACTGAACTGGGCTAAATTGATTTTTCCAGTTTGACATATAATCATCTAAAACTCGTCCAAACATAGCCAACACTGAAATATTTGAAAGTGTTTGTGGAAATTTTTCAATAATACAAAAGTTATAAGGATTTTATTTGTAGTAATAAATCATTTGGTGATAAGTTCTTACCTGAACTTAATTGAACGATAATGAATTGAATTGGATTGAACTAAAGGTAGTAATGAATTGACTAAAATTAAATGAAAGCAAAATTAATTTGAGAACAACCGATATAACAACTCAATTCATGTCTATGACTGGATTGAATTTGGATTTCTCTCGAAAGTAACTTCAAATCGTAGTAGTATCTAATCTAGTATTATCAACGAGGTGATTACCACATTACCACCCGTCCACCACTCTACCTTCTCATTCTCTTCACACTTATCATTAACATAAAATTTCACTTTTCCATATATCAACGATTCAACGTAACCACAAAAAGAACGGCAACAAAATTGGAAAAAACCCTGACCAACAACCGGCAACAACAAAAAACGCAAAAAAGATGAACCGTAACAAACTCCATCCACTCCCAGTCTCCCACCCTCTTTCAGCGGGACCCATATTTTCTCTCACCTCTCCTCCCTCCTCTCATCACCCATTCACAATCATCATGACTCTCATTCTGTCACATTTTAACGTCACCGTTACAATCCGTAACGCCAAAATCCCCCATCCCTTCACTCTCCATTTCCCACTGTTACGTCTCATTTAACGCCTTTTCATAAATCCACAAACGGAAATCTCAATTCTCCCTTGACGATTTCACGCCCTTCTAACGTCGTCACTGGTCACAGTAACCCTAACACTAACCCTAGATAACAAAAATGGCTTCGTGCAACGACGATTTCTCTCTCCTCTCCGATAACCATAACCACCACCACCACCACATCGCCGCCGTCAACCACCACCACCACCAGTTCGCTCACCAAGTCAAAATCGCCGGAAACTCACAAAATGACGCCGTTTTTGAAGTCAACCCGTACGAAACAACAACAACAGCCGAATTCGAACAACAACAACCTGATTCAGATCCGTCGAAAGCTAGGATTAGGGTTTGCGATCAAGATAAGCGAAAAGATCGCGATGAGCTTAGCGATGGTGGAACGCCGTCGTCTTATAGCAGCTACAAAAAATCAAAACCACCGGCGATCACCGGTGGTTCTGGTTCCGGTGGTGGTGGTGTGATCGCCGTCGTGAGTGGTGGTGGTGGAGAGTATAGGAAGGATAGGGAAGAGTGGAGCGATACGGCGATCGAGTGCTTACTCGAAGCGTATACGGAGAAGTATACGCAGTTAAATAGGGGGAATTTGAGGGGGAGAGATTGGGAGGAAGTGGCGGCGATTGTGAGTGAGAGGTGTGAGAATCAGAGTAAGAGTGTTGAGCAGTGTAAAAATAAGGTTGATAATTTGAAAAAGAGGTATAAATTGGAGAGACATAGAATGACTAGTGCTGGTGTGAGTGTTAGTCATTGGCCTTGGTTTAAGAAGATGGAAGCTATAGTGGGGAATTCGTTAGCGGTTGCGGCAGGTAATAATAAGGCGGGTTCGGATGAGGATAAGGTTAGTGGGTCGGCTGGGAGTGCCGGTGGGAGGCAGCAAAAGAGGTACATTACCATTACATTTTTTGTGTAAATTGGTTGGTAGTTTGATTGTTTGATGTGTGAGGTATATTTTGGTGTTTGTGCACTTAAATTTGAAGGGCTTAGTGTGTTTTTGAGTTTAAAGGTTTGGTCTTTTGCTTTGGATGCTTAATTTTTCTGATGGGTCACATGAGGATTGAACTTGTTATTATTTGATTTATCATTTTCATCTGTTGCTTGAATTTATTGTCATAAAACCATCTCAGAATCTGTTGTCTTGAAGGATAGATTGCTAGCACCATTAAGATCAAGCAGACATATTCATGCATGCTCTCTGTGAAAAGAAATATGCAGTTTGATATGCTCAAGGGACAAAGAATCTGACTTTGAAGACTAATCATGGGAAAATTGGGGTTATGGGGAGAGAGGGGGGGGGGGGGGGAGCCCTTGTGAGTTGTGAAATGAAAATGCACTTTTTATGAGCGTTTAGGGATAAGAAGGAATAACTTCGAAAACTATAAGTGGGAAGAAGAGGTGTGGGGAAGAGAGACGGAAAAAGGAAAATAAAAAGTCCGATCTCCACCACCATGTTAGTTATTTGTTATAAGCCACACTGTCCTACGTTTACAAAACAAGAAGAGACTTTAGCAGAATGAAGATTGTGTTGACAAATATCATCCCCTATCTCTTGACCTAGATTCACGTGGGAGATTATATGGGCAGTTATAAGGGAACATTATGGCTAGTTGGCTACTATATGGTCATTACTTGCTTGACTTGAGAAAGTGGTGAAATACCAGGGTTAGATGTGAAAGGTATACGTTTGTGGGCATAAACACTTCTGCTGCTCAAGAATGGTTGCAATAAGTGTAGTTGTCACCCACCATTGCTGAGCCCTGCTGGTTGTTAGTGTTTTGAGGCCAGTGCCAAAAAGGATAGTGTGATGGTGACATGTTGCTCATGAAGGTGTGATCGATTTGTTCAGGATTGTATTCAGGTCACAAATGGGGGATGGGTGAGCATTATTGATGATCTCTCCATTGACAGTATTTATTTCTTAGAGGGGGGTTGTTCACCATGTAAGTTGGTGGGAGCACAATGATGTCTTCTGTTCTTCGCGATTTTGCCTCCTTTTAAAATGTAACATGGGGACTCTTGATGACTTGAACGTGGGGAGAG
Source organism: Tetragonia tetragonoides (assembly GCA_038025085.1). Taxonomy (NCBI): domain Eukaryota; kingdom Viridiplantae; phylum Streptophyta; class Magnoliopsida; order Caryophyllales; family Aizoaceae; genus Tetragonia; species Tetragonia tetragonoides. Next base: position 14,819,122 of record CM076139.1, read on the forward strand.
TTGTGGATTACTTCTGTCTCTCTTTTGTGCCTTGTGTTCCGTTCGAATTGAGGATGTAAATATTTTCATTATATATTCACTTAGAAATGAAAGGAAAGGAAGGACATTGGCAAACACTAGTGATAACTGAATATAATGATTCCAGTTCCAATGAAAGCAGAGTAATCTCCTTTCTATTGCTCTATGCTAATATTTGTCGTTCCTGCTTTGCATTCCCAACTTCTCTTAATGAAAGCATTCCAAAGAATGTTGCTACGTTACCGTACAAATTTTGTTCTTTAATGCCACTTGGACACAGGCTTCTTTACTGTTCATCTTTCCTTGGCAGGCTTTGCATTTTGTCGACCAGGATGCTTGGATTCAGAATCTAAGCCCTGCCTTGGATTGACGTTTGAATCTTTTCCTGTTCCTTTCAGTGACAGACATCTATCTCTGTCAAATCACAAATGCGGCATTAGTTGTTGCATAAACAGAGCTAGCAATTTCTGTAGAGGGATAAATGTTTGAGTTCAGCAATTTCTTTGGAGGGGCTAAGTATTTGGTTTTAACCTGCAAGAACTCTCACTCTCTCTCCCCACAATGACTTAGCTGTTTGACTTAGCGTTTCGCATGGGAAGTTAATTTTTGTTGCTGTGTACTTAAAGACAAGATAGTATGGTCTCCAGGAGAATGCTAAGGGCATTCATGCATACATGGCTGTTGAGTAGAGATTTTGATAATTGAAATATTGGTGTTAAAATCTTAGGAACCCATTTGGGTGGGGTGGGGATTTCAACCTACCTGGGTAAATAACTATTATTATGTGAATGATTTCTTCTGGCTAATATATATGTATTCGTATCCTTCCTTTAATTGTCCGTATCCTCTTGTTCGTAGATATATATTTGTGTTAGTGTATTTGTTCATCTATAGCATCTGAGGTCACCAGAGACATAATACTATTTTGACTGCATATATGTATTTGGCCAGATATTCTACGGGAACTCCTGGTCCACTGGGTCAGGTTAATAACATCAAGTCCAAATCTATGCCTAACGCGAAATGGCAAAGAGTTGTCTTTAAGATCAGTGGTGCTGCTTTGGCTGGCAGTGGTCCTCAAAATGTTGATCCAAAGGTTTGTTGCAGTATCTATGTTTTCTTAGTAACCTCAGAAATTGCTTGATGCTGAAATATCCCAAAATGACGTGTTTGCTGGAGCATAGTATAATTTAAGTATAGGTAGAATTTGTGTTTCTATACTTATTTCTTCACCATCCTCTGGTCTGTTTGGTTACTCCATAATGCTTTACTTATTTAAAACCAAGCATTCCTTTGAGATTCCATACTGATACCAACTCTGTCTTACGTTTTGTTTTCGTCTTCTTTATCCCCTGGTGGGGCCTTGGGTTGACTCTGTAGTAGTGTAAAGTGGCTTTTTGACTTTCCAGTGCATTGTTGTTAACATAAATAGTGTTTGCATAATTTCAGATCTTGATAGGGATTGAAGGCTCTATTACTTTTAGCTTTGTTTTGGATGTTCTCTTCGTTGTTCTTAAGAGGACATCCTGCTACTTGATGTATTGAGTGCCTGGGTCATGGGTTACGGGGACATTGGATCCATTCATGTAGCTTGGCTTCTTGACTATGCCTCCATAAGTGGACTTAAAATATTAGTATCAATATCATTTTAACTGATGTATTCCTTTAGTTGTTTTTTCGCTCTTCCCTTTGAGGGTTTTCCGTATTTCTAGTGGGGTAAGGTGGCATATCTCTTGGCCTTGCGGGATCCTTCATTCCTTCTTTAACACGAGCCTCGCTGGGTGCTGCTTGTATACAAAATATTGCATCTATTCTCTAATCAATCTACTTTGTCAAATATGCTCATAAATTTTGAGGTACTATGCTATAACCTGGATTTATTAACCTTGTCCCTATCCACTGTCTCCTATAAGAAAACTTGGGTTTGTTCTCTGCGGTTCCTAAATTCTGTTGGGGCCTATAGACCTCAATCTCAATATTATCGTTTTTTAAAAGCAAAAACATAAGATTGTTTCTCTTCTGCTGCTTCCTTGTATTCAGCAAAACCTAGGTCTGTCAGCTTTGACTAACTGCCAGAGAAAACATGGATTACGGAACTTTGCCCTTTAAGATAAATTGGGTAGAAGGTCTGTGTTTGAGTTTCCTAATTAGCAAACTGTGATGACGTTCTCAAATGGTGCAAGTAAATCACCATGTTGGGCAAGCATTCTATTCTGCAGGTTGGGCAGGTGGGTGGACTGCTGTGTAGAGATTTGCAGTAATTATGCTATTGTTCTCTGTATTCTTATTGTTTCTGGCTATCATTATATGTATTATTATGCATCTTGGTGGTATTGATTTATATCTATTTCCAGGTGGTAATGCTAATTGCTAGAGAGGTTGCTATGGCTTACCGCCTTGGGGTTCAGGTACCTATCTTTCTTTGGTGTTTGCAGACTGACTTTTGTTTTATAAATTGGAAATGCCTAAGGCTCTTAATATCCCAATTCCCAGGTGGCGATTGTTATTGGTGGGCGTAACTTTTTCTGTGGGGATACATGGATAAATGCAACTGGTGCTGACAGATCTGCCACATACCAAATTGGGTAATTTACCTTTGTCCTGACCTTTATGCTAATAGTTTCTTTTCTGCATCAATTTTTTCTTTCCTTCATTACCTGGGAGTTCTTGACCATTCGGATGCTTGGTGTCCGTATATCTGTACCGATGCGATCTACGCACTCAATGTATCTTGTTTAAAGATAGTATCTTGTGTGATGCTTTTCTTCTCCTCCTGAATGTGCGTGTATGCGTACATGAATAGGGTTAAGGGATACCAATGGTTCCGGTGTGGGTCTTGGTGGAGCGATATCCATATCTATACTTATAGGTTAGTATATGGCCTTTTCCTGACATTATATCCGTTCTGATATCTAGGGTTCTTCTAGAACTTCATCCTTCAAAGCATATTATGCTAAAGAGAGACATTTAATGCCATTTAGCAAAGCGTTATCAAGCAGAAGGGTGCCAGAAGGAATGAGAATGGTGTGGCAATGGCTTCTCCATGTTAAAATGAGCTGGGTTTAAGATGCAGGCATACCTTGATGCACTTTTTTTCTGGATAGTAATAAATGAAAAAAGAACAATTACATATTGTGCATAAATTGAGGAAACAGTTGTACCTGGCCGGACTTTGCTCATTTCATCAGTATAGATATACGAAAGTGCTTTTCCTTATCCACAATTTTGACAAGGACCAAGTAACAATATGTTTGAACATGTTCTATTTGAAGCTGCACTTTAGTGTAGTGGTGGGTGGTTTTCTAGGATCAGTTTTGATTATTCCATATAGTCCAGCAGCGACTTTCTGTTTTCGTCAGTTATAGTTCATGTTAATGTTGGTCAACCATAATTATTAATGCTTGCTCGGTGAACTGGTGAAATATAATTGATGCTTCCTACTCTGGTTGTATGATATGGCTTACTATGCCTATACTGCAGCATAGGTTATCTAGCATCTAGCTGTACATATATTACTACCTTTTAATTCGTGCTTCCTACTCCCGTGTGAGCGCAGTTGAATACTATTATGAAGATTTAGCTTGCTTGAATTTGAGGAGCAGCCAACGAGATGCAATGTTTGCTTTTGAAACCTTTGTGTTTACAGTGCTCTGACTAGACAATGGTTTTGCATATTTTCCAGTATGATGGCAACTCTGATGAACTCAGTATTGCTCCAATCAGCATTAGAGAAGATTGGTGTTCAGACACGTGTACAGACTGCATTTGCGTTGCCAGAGATTGGTGAGCCGTACAATAGGCAACGGGCAATCAGACATCTAGAGAAGGGAAGAGTTGTGATTTTTGGTGGAGTTGGTGGTGGTTCAGGCAACCCCCTTTTTTCAACTGATACAACTGCAGCCCTCCGAGCAACTGACAGTATGGACCTGACTGTCTTCTGTATTCTTGAATGGAGATGTTACCCTCTAAATTTTTTTTGGGGATTTTGTTGTTTGGGGGTTAAAGGTTAGGGGTGGGTGGCTGCGTTTGGTTCACTGCAAATTTATGCCTTCTTTTTGTTTGTGCTTGAGGATAATTCTTTTTTCCCTTTTTTTCAGTTCATGCCCATGCAGTCCTTAAAGGTGCCACCGGTACCGGTGGGGAAGCTATCTATGATTGTAACTCCAGCAGCAATGGCATCATGTTTGAGCACATTTCCTTCAGAGAGGCGGCTTCTAGAGGCCCCACAGCAATGGACTTGATGGCATTGACATTTTGTGAAGAGAATGCAATTCCTGGTTAGTATATAAGGCTTTTTAAATTGACGCACATAATTGGTATATTTACAGTACTAGCAGTAAAACTTAATCTCTGTTGTTATACTAGGTTACATTGCATCCATTTTGAATGCAACTCTATTTCTCCGTGTTGCTCGTATTCTTTTTCGTTTTAAAGTGAGGAAGGGATATGACTTATCTGAGCGTTGGGGGTATGGAAAAGCATTCTCTATCTCTGCTTCCTCTTGCTTGTGTGCTGATACCCCCCCCCTGCCGGGGAAATAGCCATGTCTGTGCCATCCGACACTTGACTTGCCATTGCCACCTCTTCAGAGGCGTTGACCTTCCCTCTCATTATTGTCTTCTCTCCTCTGCCATCTGTCTGTCTGTCTGTTTTTATTTTCAAGAATAAGAGTTTTATTAAGGAAGAGAGAAAGAATACGAAAGTAGTATTTATTTATATTTTTATAATGAGGGAGCTGTGGTTGGTTGTTCGTACTCCCTACCAAGTTAAAGTACGGTGTTTCTCTTGTGCAGTTGTGGTTTTCAATCTCCTTGAACCTGGAAACATATCCAGGGCTCTATGTGGTGAGCAAATCGGTACATTAATTGATCAGACGGGAATGCTTAGCTAACATCTACAACAGGAACAAGGCGTATTTTTGTTCATTACCGGTGTTGTAACTTCTGTTTGACAGTAAATAGACGAAGACTAAACACAAGCTTTGCAGGTCACTCTTTCTCTATTTATGCTTGAGTGATCTCAGTGCTCAGCTTTCAGTTGCAGTTGGCTGCCTGTTTATACACCTCAAGTGATTGGCACGCCTATGGAGCAACAACTTGTTGCTGCACTAATGTATTTATGCAAGCCCTTTACCAACAAATTATGTCAGAGATTCGAGCTGTGGGAAGCTGCCGCCTGCCACTTCATAGCAGTCATGGTTACTATTGGCTGTTTATTGGCAAGCTGAGCTGCTGAATTCATTTGCTCCTATAATTTTCCTCGATTCCCCCTTGATCCTGTTATTTTGTTGCGTATTTATCGTGAAGTAGTCACCATTGGCCGTGTATTAATCATAGTCTCCAAAGGAATAGTGATTGTGGGATACTTGTTCAGAATGTTGTAATTGCAGCGATACATCTGTAAAAAAAAATTGTATCTATATTTCAATATCGCTGTTAATCTATAGATGTTAATTTGTTGGAGAAAAAAAGGGGTAGGCTGATATAATTGCACATGATATCACTTTTTAGTGAGGGTCAAAGAGTCAACAGTCAAGACTTCTTACTGACGTTTGAGTACTTCTGTGATCTGTCTCTGCATTAGCAGGCATACTCTTGCTAATTGCTGCATGCTTATAGTTCCTCTGAATAGAGAGGGACTATTTGCAGCAATCAATCTGATTTGAAGCTCTTTGGTTAAAGTCAAAAAGAAACATGTAAAGTTGAAGGATTGGTTGGCAGTTCGTTTTGTCGGACTTGAAATTGTTATTTATTTATTTATTATTATTACGAGATTGAAATTGTTTAGTGGAGATATTGCTCTTTGTCTGTAAAGGGAGTTGGAATGTAAAAAAAAGACTGCTTTTTAACCTGGTTTCAGAATTTGTGTCCCTCCAATTATTGTCCGTTTTTCCATCACAAAGGTTCAAACTACATTCTGCTATGATTAGTCATTCATATACAGTATCTAGAAAAAAATAAATAAAAATTGTAACTTGTTAATCCTGTCATTTTGGTGGCATGTTCGTTTTCAAACACAATTAGGCGCTAATCTGCTTGTTTTAGAACAACTACAACACATTTGACACCAAACTCATGAAGGCAGTAGCCATTCATATATCTAGTACTACTCCACATCTATCTGCAGACTATCTCTACTCTTTTGCCATCTCCTCTTCTGTTAATGGCGGTCTAATAAGCGACTTGAGGGCAACCTTTGCATGTCGCTTGAGTAAAATCCAAATGCCAATATACAACTCATACAAGCTATATTTCGAAGATAAGCAAATTATTATCATTACATTGGAGTAACATAATCAAATTAATTTATCATCTAATGCACAAGCAAGAAAAAAACTCGAGACTGTCGATGACCAAGGAACAAAGGAAATCGCTACACATACAGAAGTAACAGAATCATGACCAACTAAGAGAGCCTACTATAGACATCACTCGCAATGAGACTATGCAAATGGCCATCAAGTAACAAATCTACAGACATTGCAAACTCTAGTAAACATCCAGCTTAAGCTAATAAGCAACAGCCTTGATTTTATGATCAGTAAACACCCATTGCTTCTTCGGTGGTGGGGAGTGAAGGCGAGAGAGAATTCCTCGACTCATTGTAATCCTCTCCAAGGGGAGATTCCTCCACTCGAATCTCCTCGATCAGCTTAGCAACCTCCATCATTGTCGGTCTCTTCTCAGGCAGTGGAACCACACAAGCCATGGCAACATGAAGCATTGCCACAAGTTCCTCTTCAATGTTCTTGTACCTCAGAAGTTCTGGGTCAAATACCTCTGCAGTCCACTCATCTCGGACCACAGAACGTACCCACTTGGGAAGATCCACGGATAGTTCCTCGTCCTCTACGTTCTTTGGTCTAGTTGGAGATGGGAATTCAGAGGGGGCTTTGCCTGTGAGCACTTCAAGCAAGAGCACACCAAAGCTGTAGACATCAGCTTGCTGGGAGAGTCTTTTGGTTTCTGCTTGTTCTGGTGCTCTGTACCCGCCTAGTCTAGCAATGGCATGAACCGGGTTTAACAGGAGGGAAAGACCGAAGTCAGAGATGCAAGTAACACCGTTCTTGTCAAGGAGAACATTGGAGGATTTGACATTGCCATGGGGGATTTTGGAAGAGCTGTACTCTGCGTGGATTCGAGCTAGCCCACGAGCTGCTCCTAGTACTAAGCCGATTCTTGTCGTCCAGTCTAATGGGATTCTTCCAGGTCCTCTGTTACCTGTTATGTTATCATGAACACATTCAAAATGAAGTTGGAACATAAGGAGATAGAAAAAGCTAATCTGAGTCATTAAGAAGATAAACAAGATACAGTAAGGATTCAACCAAAGGCCAACAGAGGGTTTTAATTTGGAAGGTTCAGATATAAACAATCTTATCCCCTGACATAGCAGAGTTGCTGTTTCCAAAAAATCAAGTCATTACAAGGAAATACATGCAAGTAAGCTCATAAATTCAAAGACCAATAATTTAAGGCATTCTTCTCTACTAAAACATGGCCAATCAAAGCAAAGAAGCTAAAACACATCAAACTTGGCGTACAGATCTTACATAGGAGTAGCACCAACACCAAGCATCAAGTCATGTAAAGCTAAGGAAAAAGTACCCAAACAAGGTCAAACAACAAGCATATACATCCAACATTTGATATAACAAACAAATGCTAATCCAAATTTGGCAATATGTGATCTTCAAAGCTCCAACCAATAAACAATTCTCCAAACCACATAGTGCCAAATCTGTGATTCCAAATGCTCAATCCCCAACCAAAATGCAATATGATAGCAAATATAGACAAAATGAACAGTCCCTTACCATGAAGAAGGAAATGCAAGCTCCCATTAGGAAGATAATCATAAACAAGCAACTTCTCCTCTCTAGCATAATAATAAGCTCTAAGCCTAACAATATTAGGATGCTTAAGTCTTCCAATAACATCCATATACTGCTCAAACTCCTTTCTAGCACAAGGGTTAGCATCCTTCAACCTCTTCACCGCCACCGTACTCCCATCATCGATCACCGCCCTGTACACCGTCCCTAGGCTACCTTTTCCGAGCATCTCAGCCGAGGCTCGGAGCAAATCCTCAAGCTCAAACTGTTTCCTTTTATCAAAAAACACAAGCCTACTCTTATCAGTCCCATTAGTCCCATCACTTTCACCTTCACCACCACTACCCACATTACTTGCATATACCCTTTTCTCACTCCCACCATAACTATAACTACTTCTCCTCTTCCCCTCATTTTCTCTCTCCTCCACGTCATCACCCCCACATCTCCTACAACAAAAAGCAACCACAAATGACACAACCACCAACAGCAAAACACTATTAGTCACAATCAAACCAACAATAACCCTATGACTCAAACCTTTACCCTTTTTAGGGTTAGGGTTTTTGTCTCCATTTGATGAAGAATTTGTGGGAAATGAACTAGGGTTTGAAGGAACAGTTTGAGCTGTAGCAGCAGAATCTGGTCCATCACCATTAAAATTACAAGCAGGTAAAGGTTGAGACCCACATAACCCTTCATTACCCAAAAAACTAACTTCCCCAAATTTCCTAATCAACCCATTTGGCACTCTCCCATACAACTCATTATTCGACAAATTCAACTCCCTTAACTCAACTAGGGTTTCAGAAAAATCAGGAATTTTCCCGGAAATTGCATTATTTTGGAGTCTCAAGGTTAACAATCTCGTCAAATTGGAGAGTTCGAGGGGTAACGGTCCACGGAGATTATTATCAGATATATCTAGCCGGAGAAGTCGCCGGAGATTGGAGAATTCCGGTGGGATTTGGCCGGAGAAATCGTTGTTAGAGAGGTAGACATGTTTGAGGTTAGGGAGAAGAGAGAGAGGAGAGAGAGAGGAGTTGAGACGGTTGTTGGAGAGGTCAAGAAGGCGGAGTTGGTCAAGGGAGGAGAGAGAATGAATCGGACCGCGAAGATTGAGAGAAGGGAGAGAGATAAAGACGACTCTGTTTCCGTAACAAGTTACTCCAAGCCAGTTTGTGGAGCAAGGATTTGAGGTTGATGACCAGTTTGAGAGGAGGTTTCCGTGTGGGTCGGTTTCGGATCGGAATTGAAGAAGCGAGGCGGTGTCGTTTTCGGAAGAAGAGAGGTTGAGGAGAGAGAAAATGGTGAGGAAGAGGAGGAGATGATGAACCTCCATGGCAAGCGGGAAGAGAGGTTAGTGTGAGTGAGTGAGTGTGTGTGTGGTTTATTTGAAAAAAGTGTAACGTTATAAAACATGAAGAAGAGAAAAGGGTTTTAGTTTTATATTTATTTATTTTATTTTAAGTGTTCTTTTTTCTTTTTTTTGGTTTTTCTTTTGTTTTGTTTGTGATTTTGAAGAAAAGGGAAAAACAAAACGTGGTGTTGTGTTGTGGTTTGGAATTTTGAGTGTGACTTGTTTGGGGTGTGTTTGGGAGTATTGGTGATTTCTTTGTGTATGATGAAATTCAATTTGGTAAGCATTGATTAAAGGGAGGTGAGGTGGTGATGATGAGGGTTACTAAAAAGGAGAGGAGTAAGAGGGGGTGGGAGGTGGTTTGAATGATGGATGTTTTCCACTTTTTTTGCAAGAGATATTGAGTAAAGGAGAGGTGTGGGACCTTGGAATCTAATTAATGGAATTTATTTTTTTTTGTTTTGATATTTAATTTCTTAAATTAAAAATATTTTAGCATGGTAATGAGGTTTTAGTTTAATTGTTCAAATTGAGCTATATTTTGCATTACAGTTGCGTATCTTTCAGCGAAACTGTATGGAAAGTAACATAACAAAATAAAATAAATTATATTTCTATGATGGAACACAACGTGAAACAAAATGAAATGTAGCAAAAAACGAAACGCTATTGGGAGACAACGAATAGAATAAGACTTAAGTCTTTAATTCCGTCTCATCCAATCTATTTACATTTGTCTTTATTGATGGGGAGGATATTCTTATCGAAACACATTATTATCATTATTGTTGGATTATATATGTTATAGAAATAAAAAAGACTCATTGTAAATTGAATGTGTCAATAATATCTTTTGTTATTTTTCCAATAGTGTTTTATGTTATCCATAGACAACAAATTAAAAGAAAAAATATTCTCATATGCTAATGTTCACATGTTTGGTACTGTATTTTGTCTTAAGAATAATGTACACATAAACTTTTTTTTATTTTATTTTTTATTATGTGGAGACTAATAATAGAGTATATGTACATTATTCATCTTATCATACATATTACATACTATAGTCAGAAAACCATACTTTGACAATTATCTTTTGCTCAATTTTTAATTTCGGTGCAAATAATCTACTCAGTGAACTATACTTGTCAAAATTTCCAAGTGTTTGGTTTGACTTTTTGGATTTCTTAGTGACTGGCTATGGACTTATACACTTAGGCCCTGTTCTCGTCAATGGAATGATGCGGGACAGTGAGGAACGGAACGGAACGGAAATTGCAGCGCGGTGTGAAACCGAATGGAAATTGCAGCGTGGGACGGAATGGAATAATAAATATAACTTGTGTGGTACGGAACGGAAATTGCAGCGCGGTGTGAAACGGAACGAAATGCAGCATAAAAACGACGAAAAGAACAACGCCTTAGCTATGTCTTCTTGCTCAAAAATAGTGATTTGTCAAACCAAACAATAAGTTGGAGTGGTTGTTTAATTTCCAGATTTCAAGTAATGAAGTAATAATGAAGCCAACGCGAAGAATTGAAGACACTACACGACACCCATCATCATGTATTTTCTTACCCAACATTATACCCGGATAATTGTTCACATTTGGTTCTTAATTCCTTGATGATAACATAAAGATCTTCTGTTCATTTTTAATTTCTCCCTATGTACTTAAATAAGTTATTGAATCATTTTTTTTCTTTTGACATTCTTCTTTATTTCTCTTCTTTTGGCCTTTCACTTCTTATTCTTCCAATGGATGATAATATAAAGATCTATTCAATTTTTTTCCCTATCTTCTTATTTCTAATATAAGGTAACCTGAGTCATTTCTTCTTTTGACATTAATTATATTCTACTTTATTCCCTCGATCTTCTTTTAGCTTTTCATGCTTACTTCTTGTTCCCTACGGTCAAGTACTTGGTAGCCTAACTTTGGGAATAACAAAGTATGAGATTGGTCAAATTTGGAGTATCCTAATACGTTCCTATATGAGATGCAATCCATGTATTAAACTAATAACATAATAATAAGTTTGAATAAAGATATATTGGAAACTATAAGAGACTTCTCCTAATTGAATAGTCATATCAAATAATATGAGAAGATGATATTATTAGTAAATCAGGTTTTAGACTAGTGGCTAAGATAGAGATGTTCTAAGTACATTAATCTCCAGATTAATATCTCCCTCTTCTAATGAAAATTGCGTCTTTATTCATAGACTAAGAAAATATAGAAAAATTCATTAGTGGATGTACTCTCCAAGCAAAGGATTATAATGGACCAAAAAAATTCTTACTTGGATGTAGTTTACTCAATACTAAAGAGTAGAATAACTATCTTTCCGCACCCAAAAAAAAGAGTAGAATCATCTTTTTGCATTTATGCATTATGCCTACAGATAAGAGGTTTTCCATATCGGTTATACGAATGAAGTACTTAGTAGATAAAGTATAATTTTATTTTTATCTTATTATAACCCTTTTTAACAATAATCCAAGTTGGAAATATATGAAATGTATAAACATTCAAGTTAAAGGTGATGCGTAATTTTGGAGTGGTGGCCTCGCTTTAAAATTGTCTACAGATCCAGCAGCGCTAATATGATGGCGGATGGACTAGCCAAATAAGGAGTGTGTAGGGTGTGTAATTTTATTGCTTGAATGTAGGTGTTGATTGTATTGGCGTCTCTAGAAATACCTATTGTTGTAAAGGGGAAACTTTTACTATATATGCGTGCCTTTTTAAACTTCATTAGTCTTGTGAAGTTGAAAATTGATAAATAAAGAATGCTAATTATCAAAAAAAAAGATGATGCGTAATCGTAAGAAATTGGTAAAAGAGGTGTTTAATTTGACAAATCCTTACAAAATGAAAACTTTATTTCTTTACTAAAAGTTTATCTAAAACAAGCTATCGTATAAGAATTTCAATGATAGATAAAGGAGATATAATGAGTATGTCAATCAATTTCTATTATAAATATGTATGTGCATGATTAGAGGTACTTGAAGTTGTTCAAATACACTTTTGCAGGTGTAATATTCATATTAACTGCCAGGAAAGAATTGTGCAAGTTATCTACATACATTGGTTGTGAAGTAATAATCTATATTTTTGGTACGTAAATGTGAGTGAGAAACAAAGAGGGGAAGAGGTACAAATAACAAAGGAAACATGCCATGCTTGTCTTTATGAATAAAGACATAGGTGACCTCTTTTTCTATGTTTTGAGAGGATGAGTTTGTTGGATGTTGGTTGCATCTTTAATAATATGAACTTAAAAGGAAATGAATGTAATAATTAGTAACCTCAAGCTTTTTCACACAGCCATGTGAACCTAATTGATAACACAGCCCAACCGTACAAGTCAACTACTAGCTAATTATGATGGATCTTAGCTTCTTGCTATCGTTCAGTTAATACTAGCTAATAGATAGACCTTGGTAGTGTTTATATTCTTCATTCTCCAATCAATGAAGGGGAGAAATAGATTATTAGCAACTACCCCTTTTTAAATGATTAAATTGGGTTCTTTTTCTCTTAAGTTGTGCAAATGTCATATTATTAGTGATGACCTCATTTTTTAAGAACCATGCATGTTCAAGTAAAATAAGGAATGGACGTCAGTGACGCTCTAGGTTGCATGGACACATCATACATATACAGACACATACATGAGAAAGCGTTATTTAATGGGAAAATGAAGACTAATATGTCAAGCACGAGCTTCCCTACTCGACTCATGTATGTATTTTCATGGGTTATAGTACCTTCAAAGTTAGTACACTTACGAGCCGCTCATGAGCAACTTGGTCAAAATTCGGTGTAAACTTATTTAAAACTGCTCGATAAGAAATGAGCCCAACACGAGCACTAATATAATATTTATTTAATAAATAAGTTGAACACGAACACAATAATACTCGCTAAACCCCCTACATTATAGTAAGTCCCATGGCAGAGGACTAGAGGTACATGAAGTGTAATGAGAAAAAACAAAGAAGTTATTTTGATTTGATATTGAATTATTGATAAGCTGCAGAAAGTTATTAGCAAATTGCCACGCTTAGATCAGAATATCTTCCCCAAATGTTACCTAAGTGGAGTAAAAGGGAAAAGGACAAATGAGTTACAGAATACCAGTGGATCAGAAGAGGTGAAATTTCACGAGATGCCCGGAAAAGCTACCACGGTTAACCCATCAGCCTTTTCTTTCCCAAAAGTACTTGTCTCTCATCTGCCAAAGACAACAGTGATGAGCCACTGATTGAAGGCGGGATTAGCGTTCAAAACTTCTCTACTTTCCTTTTTGTTCTGTTATGTTTCTTTTCATATTCATATTCTGTTACTATCAATTGGGTCGGGCGGGTCGGGTTCGGGTCATGTCGGGTTAGGGTCACAGCGGGTCGGGTCATTTCGGGTTCGGGTTAAAAAATGCCCGACCCTGGCTCAGTGTTGTCGGGTTCGGGTCGACCCACCGGATCAAGTGACCCAATAATTTTTTTTCTTATTTAATTATATAGTCAATTTATGCTTTCATAATGATATATTTGCCAATTTATACTCTAACTTATAACTTGTATTAACTACGTACGTGTATTTTTACACGTTTTGGTATGTATATACGACTATTTGATATTCTTTATACTTTTTTTTTAATTATTCGATGAGTTGTGCTTTATATTTCCGTCCATTTTAGCGTAGTCAAAAGCAAAATTTCTTATTTTGAGAGAACAAATAGGAAGAGAAAAAGTTAATGAAAGAAAAAAAATGTTTTATTTGTTTTTTAGGATATTTTAGTCGAAATCTTTGTTTATAATTTTAAATTGTTCTATTTTCTGGGTCAAACGGGTCGACCCGCTAACGGTTTGGGTTTGACCTAAAAAACACAGGGTTAATCGGGTTCGGATCAAACCGGGTTTCGGATTGAAAAATCAGTGTCAGGACTCTGAAAAAACGAGTCGGGTCGGGAATTGACAGGTCTATCTGTTACACATAATTGACAACAAGACAAACTGTTATTGTGTACTTCATTATTATAACTTTTTTTTTGGGGTTTGGAACCACAGGTTCACCCGTTCACCCTAAATCGTATAGGTCAAATCTAGGGTGTGTTCTTTTCTACTTAATGGACATTACTCAATCAGTGAAAATTAGTGGCAAGACCTTATCCAATCAGTGGGAATCAGGGTGTGTTCTTTTCCACTTATTGGACCTTACTCAATCAGTGAAAATAAATGGCAAGACCTTACTCAATCAACGAGAATCAGTGGCTAGACCAAATCAGTGAGAATCAGTGACGGGACCTTACTCAATCAGTGGAAATCATTAGCAGAACCTTACTCAATCAATGAGAATCAGTGAAAATAAGTGAAAAAGAACGCACCCTCAGTGGCAACACCTTACTGAATTAGTGGCGGGATTTTACTCAATCAGTGAAAATCAGTGGCAGAACCCACATTCCTACTTACAGAATTAGTGGCAGGACCTTACCGAATTAGTAGAAATCAGTGGAAGGACCTTACCGAATCAGTGGAATTCAGTGGCAAGACCTTACCCAGTCAGTGGAAATCAGTGGGAGAACCTTACCCAATCAGTAAGAATCAGTGGAAATAAGTGAAAAAGAACACACCCCTAATCATGTTCATATCGAGTCGGTATGTGGTACTACTACAGTCTGAGCATGCTACATTGTAAGTCGATACTCGCCAGTGGAAAGATTATAATTAGAGATGACACTGGGCACGGACACGAGGAATGGCTCGGTTAGCACGAGCCACAACACGAGCACGAAGCAAGCACGAACACGGATGAGCAGGTCTGGGCTAGGCCCGGGCCTAGATTTTGGATTGGAAGCACGGTCAGTCACGACACGGCACGACAAAAAATTAGACAATATTTAAAAACGCCTAGACACGACACCACACATGCACAAGCACAGACACGACTTGAACCTACCTTTTGGATGAGTCGGCACGACACGGACACGAAGCACGACACGGACACGAAGCACGACAACTATAAGCACAACACATCACGACACTGTTCCAAAGCACGAATGCACGGCACGGCAGGGCCCGGACACGGCATGATACATGTTGTCGTCATGCTTGTATATAGAGGTAGCCTCACTTTATGGCGGCCTTATAAGAGACTTAATTGTTTTCCTGAAAATATATTATTATTATTATTATTATTATTATTATTATTATTATTATTATTATTATTATTATTATTATTATTATTATTATTTGAATCTTTTATTTAAAATGAGTATATCAGAAAGCTAGCTACTCGCTAATGCTTAAATTCAGAAAGTTGGAGTACTACTGCATGCTACACGAAATGGACATGGAGTTGATGTCTATTTAGCCAAATGCCTATTTATCTTGACGAGCAAAAACAAAATGTCTATTTATCTTACACAGTAAAGCTGTCTAATGGGCTACCGACAGTGGTTGAAAATTTCATGATGATGGGTCAAACTTCACATCGCAACATTTAACATTTTAACCCCATACACAAAAGAGTATCTCCCCAAAGTTTAACAAATTGACCATAATAACTGATACTATCATAAACAATTTGTACAGAATCAGAAAATCAATACAACTCGAAAATTACATGGTAGAGGAGTGTTACACATAAGAATATGCCATAAACCAGGGGTGTACGTCATAACCGCATAATCAAACATCAGATCACCCTGTTTACAGCAAACAATCTGCTTGAATAAGCCCATTTCTGAACCATAACCATTACAATATGTTATGTACATGGAATCAGTTCAGTACCTAAATCAGATAAACTCTTGCATGATTCTTCTTGCAGTTTACAGCAATGGGCGCATGAGATGTGTCGAAGCTCAAAAGACTGGCTTGTTACGTCAACTCATAAACTAAATCCCGAAAGGTACTCCGCAGTCTCTTTTCTGCAATGGCAAACGAATCAAGGAAGTTGCCTGAAGTTTTTAATGGGACTTCTTCCATCCCAATCAGACTAACTTTGTTTCAACCACACAAAGGTGATTCAGTCAAAGATCATACCCATCAAATGCATCTCACAGCCTCACCCAGAGAATATGCACCAACTCATCCAAATACCCAAAAATAGGGGGAAGAAAAACCCTGAACCAACACTACTCGGCTTCCCATATTTAGTCTGCTTCATGGGTGAGCAGCTGGTGTGCTTGGAGTCCTCCTACAGATCATAAGTTGACTTGGCTAATTTCTCTAAAGAAGATTCAATCAGGCATGTAGCAAATCTCCTGTAGAGACAGATAAGGGAGAATTAGCATGACATGGTTCAAACAATGAAATCAGCAAAGAACCTTGAGAAATATAGTGCGACGGAAGATCCATATATGAATATGATGCAGAGCTTACTCCTCTTTGTGCATCACCATGCAGCAATAGAGGCAAAAGAGAAAATATAAGAATTGCAGTTATTGAACAATCAACTCAAAATGTCAAATTAAAAGCATAAGGAGTTTTCTTGAGTGGAGGGCACTTCCAAGTGTGTGTCATTGCAATTACTAAGCAGAAATTCTTGTTTTTCCTTTTGTTCACCAATGTGCTACTTTTCCTTAGATCAATGACTGCATTGTTCTGACATGCTTCTAATTTTGCATTAGAACAACCTGTGACTTGCAACTGCTTTATGTGTTTACTCACTCATAGTTGAGACAAGCTTTCACACCACACCATTTGATGAGGACTGCATTAGAAGTTGAGCAAAACCATGACCGTGATTGGATTATTTTTAAGATAAGTAATTTAACTAACTCAAGGAAAATAAAACTACCTCACAAACGAACCAAGGCCAAACAAGCAGCATCATAGAAAAACTAAAAATGTTTTTGACTAATGGCATGGTTGGTAGTGGAATATTTGTTGCAGTTTTTGGCATGGGTTACTTTTGGAACATTCATGCATTTTGGTTCTTTCTGTTAACACACATGGTTGCTCAATCTCAATGAATGTCCAAACTGAGTACCCAAAAATCGCATTGTTAGCAAAAGCACCAGTGACATCAGATAGGTCACTTCACTGCAAATCAACCCTGAAGTGCATGACACGTGAACACCAAAAAACAAAAAAAACCACAGTTCCACAACTTCATATTACTCTTTTTTTTTTTGCTCATCAAATTTCATATTACTTGTTAGATGTTAGTCTTGTACCCAATAATCACAAACAGCTGGGAGACAAAAGGCCTCGATGGACAAACCCAACTTTCAGAAAGAATATGCCCCAAGTAACAAAGAAGGGATGAAGGCAGAACGGAAAAGAAAAAGAACAGAAGGAGAAAAAAAGGTTATATTACGGGAGGATAAAATGGGACAGGAGACTCACCAGCAAGCTTGCAACTTCCAACTGCATGAAGATTAGCATCCCTAAGAAGCACTGTTCCAACTTCCAAGTAGTAAAAATGCAAGTTAATTGCAAAAAGCAGGACAAAAAATTAAATCTCAGAAGAGCACAGATTCAGAATAGAGCAAAAAGGGAGGAATATACTCAACTGCAGAAACAAGTGTACTTAGGGCCACTTCATTGAACATTTACAAGGCCACTTCTCCGCTCAAGCAAGAAGCCTTCCTAAAAACAAACCAATTAAGTTGCTTCCACACATGTGCCACAACACCACTAGACAAAGCACGAAATGCGCGTTTTGCGGTTGACTGTCGATCCTTCAAACTAATGGGATCACTTAGAAGCTCATTGAGAACTTTTATTAGCTCTATTTCTCCAGAAACCTGCACAACCAGGAGAATGGACCATTAGTTTAATGAGGAATATATACCAACTCAAAGACAAGTTAAAAGAATGGGTGACACCCCCAGTTTACCTCCTTGGATATGCTTAACTAGTTGCTGAAAAGGATTATTTTTCTTTAGCAACAACAAAAACATGAGAAATAATTGGCTCAAACCAGACATTTCCCAAACCTTAGGTGAGCGAGTTTGGTAGAAGAACGTACAAGGAAGACAAGCTGCTCATATAACTAATAAAAAAATAAAAAAGTTAAGATCCCACAAGTACCGTGCTTCTAGCAAACCATTATATATCACAAGTGCAGAAATAATAGGTGAAGGTGACTGAAGCCAAGAATCAGCCTACATATGCAGCATTTCAAGAGATACAAAAACTGAAGTTGAAATTATTTTAAGCACCTGCACAATTGATAAAGGATTACGCCGCTGCATTGCTGATACCATGTGCGAGAAATGCCCGATATGAGGACCTGAGGTTCAAAAGCTTTTGTCATCATATATCAGCAAAAATAATGCATCTTTGTGAGTATGTACTATTGAAAAGACACTACCCCACCTAGACAAAAGAAAAGATGCTGCAAAGAGCTTCTAAACATTAGAGAGTTTGATCTCGCGTAAATATAACTTCATTTCTCCTCAAATCATTTGCAATACCAGTATCAAAATTGGTGCCTAACTATTTTGTTCAGGAAAGTTCTTATCATGGTGTTTATAAGATCTTGACAGCAAAAGTCAACCTGTCAAAACAGCACATCCAGCTGCTGTGGCTTCTGAGAGATTATGGCCTGCTAAACTAGGCAGGAAAGAGCCACCAATTACAGCAATGGGTGTCAGCCTATAGAACTCTTTCAGTTCACCTGCAGCGCCAATCAAAAGGAAAATTTTATAATAAAGAGAAGCCTCTTCATATCAAGGACAAAAGGTTGACCATGAAACTTGATTTCTGAATTTCTGAATTGTGTTAATGTGTTGGGCCACGAGATAGGCCATTGTGAGTAAAAATGTTATTAATGATATGAATGTGAAGATGTATAATTTGTATACAAGCTATGCATATTGGTGTGCAATCTAGTAGGAACTAAAGGAATAGGAATCCTGCCGTCTACACCAGGACTAGATCTCGCACGTGAAACCCAATGGTCAACTAGATGTGAATGCCCTCTTCCAAGAAATTGGACAAATGCTGCAATAGTTTGCTTGAGCCTGCTTCTAAGAAGATAGCCTCTCACCAGTCACCACCTGGGCACCTGCTCATCTATGAAGGTCGAGAGGATCCGACTCTTGTAGGACTGGCTTTGTGACATGAACAATCTGTCTTCCCAACCCAGTGGGACATCAAGATCGACTCTGCGGCTGAGAACTTGAAAAAAGAAACCCAAAACTAGTGGGGGATGCACAAGGTGCTGGCATAAGTTTAAGGATGCTTAAAGTGACAACTTCAACCCTGACTATTTGAAGCAACGGACTTTCAATGAGTTTCTGCACCTAAAGAATGGTGTATGACCTTGGAAGACTATGCTGTGAAGTTCAACGAACTTCCTCAGCCCCTAGTTTACTTCCAAACGTGAAGGCCAAGGCCTACAAGTTTCAAGATGGATTGAACTTCCATATCCAGAGGTATTTTGATGGTGTGACTCAACAATCGTGAAGAGGAAATCCTGCGAAGGCATAAGAGAACGGAGAACGGATAACGGGAGTAATAGAAGCTTCCAAGGAGGTAATGGAGGAGATAAGAGGCCTCGTTATGGAAATAGGGCCACAACCATAACCAAGGAGGGGATCAAAACAACAGCTACAATCATCGAGGCCGTTGCAAATTTGCAATCACCTCAAGAACCAGCCCAGGAATCAGAATCAGAATCAGAATAGGACTACAACTCCAGAAAGTGCCACAAGTACCACCTTGGCACCACTTGCAGTGGGAGACTGATTACTTGTTTCACTCTTGAAGAAGTGGGACACAAGAATTACAAGTGCGTCAAGGAGCAAGGATAAAATGCACAGAATGGGGGTTCCCCATCGTAATGGGTTATGTTGCAGAGGTGTTGGGTCGACTGTTACACCCTTCCAGGGTGGGAGCCCCTTTGGAGGCACTGGAGTAATGTTGATATGGATGATGTTAAGAGACTGGGGGGGGGGGGGGAGACAGAGGCAGGGTTACTGTGTATATATAGCATAACAAGGAAATTGGAGAACAAAATACTCACGTAATGTATTAACCACATAAATATTTGTTGCTGGTGTAAGTTTACCGTCATTAGCCCTTATAGCTACCGTCAACCCTTGTTTCTTCAGCGCCTGGATGAAATAATACAGAGGTATAAGACAATTTACGTAAGTGAAAATAGTTTCACCGTACAAAGGATTTTGTGAGGTTTTCTGCACAACCTCTAAAATGGCCCAGAAATTAGGTAATAAAAAAAGAACGAAGGGAAAAGGGAAAAAGAAGAAAAGGCAACCATATTTTTCTGGAATATTCTGCAGTTGAAAATGCCAAAAAATTGTTTCAAAAATAATTGCTTTGAAATAATTTTTATTGCAGTAAACAAATATTAACAAAAACCTTAGACAATTATCAAATAGAAGTACTTTATCGAAACAGATTTTATAAAAAAAAAAACACACTCAGATCCAAAGCTTAAAGGCGAATGACTATACCAGGGCAAACTCTAAGCCATGCTCAGGATGTCGTGGCACAATTATAGTCAATATGTTGGGGTAGCTTTGAACCAGTGTCTTATGAACTCGAAGAATTACTAGAAACACAAAGCAGTAAGAGTGTTATTCCAGTTAGCTGTAACAACAAGAAACAAAAATTTGTGAGTGAAATGAATGGAATCCATACACAAACAAACAGAGCAAGTTGAAAGAACAGAAAGTAAGTCTGATTGAGAATGAATTAGTAGGCTTTATATTAGTAAATCAACCTCATGAAATTAGTTCTTCCAAGAGCTTCACTAGTTATTGTGTTTGGTTTGCGCAGCTTGTTAAATATATCTTCAGAACCTCCCCTGCCCACTCCACCTACCCCCCCCCCCCCACGTGGAAAGAGAAAAAGGAATGAAAAAGATAGATAACAGAAAGAAAAGAACACAAGAAAAAGGGAGGGGGACTCTACATTTTTTGTGATACTAAACCAAAAGAGATGTCTAACCTTAATTATCTTAAATGCAAGGCTACCAATATTTAAATAATGGTACGAACCAAGGAATTAGGTTTCGGTCGACACGCAATATGGACCCATAACAGGGAGGCATATTTACTGGTCGTATTACTTTGGAACAAACCAGCAGAAACTGTCTTAACACTTAGTTATCCCTAATTTGCTATGAAGCAAAGTGTTTTTGACATCACTTTGGGCTTTGCTAACAATGTCTTTTCAGGGTATTCTCCATTACATATTCAACAAAATTGAGGGGCGTAGTTGTTTTCAGTTTTGACTTCCTTGTGTTGATGAGACAGATCCTTGTTCTCTTGTGCATTCCTCTTGTCTAGGTAAAATTCTTTCCTATCTTGAAAAAACGAAGATGTAAAAAGAAAGAGAGCAAATTATTTTCAAATGCAAACCTTCATGTTCGTCTTTATGTACAGAGGAAGCCATCCAAACCTTCCTCTGTCTGAGTTGAACCTGCAAATCTTCTATACCTTCCAGAGCATCGTTGAAGTCATGCATTCTCCAGCAGCTGGGGACAAACCGTCAACACTATTTAAGTTTCATATTGAAATGTACATATTTAAGACAATAGTGCTTCTTCAAGCCTAAGTTTGAAAATTAAGGAAAGAAACACCTTCCCCCCTCTTCCCCCAGCTTTATCTTTTGGAAACTCATGATCAGCAACATCTTAATTTTGTGAACACCTACAATTATAAAGTCGGAATCCAAATACAAAAATAGACTTTAATTTCCTCTTTTATGTAAAGAGAGATGATTTAGATAAAACGAACAGACAAAGTTCACAACATAAAAGATCAATTGTCTTACAGAATTAAATACAAGCCTAGAAGTGTATAGCAGCATGACAGTTACACTGTAACAAGTGATCAGGCAAAGCAATTCCATGAAGGCAATACAGCAATAAGCCACAAAGAGGATGAACAAAGAAATATCTATTCCCCAAACAAAGTCGAACTGTCTCCTTAATCCAGAAATGCGATTATGCAGCTAGACCACAAATGTCAGATCAGATCGAGAAAGTATTATGCAAGGATTTTGTGATCCTTATACCTATCAAAGAGAAGATTGTCAACTGTGGATGTTAAAGAAAGACAACCCCCCCCCCCCCCCCAAATTGACATGAAACAATCTTCCACATAATTTAGTAACTTCACAGTGCTTAAATAGATGAATGGCTTATGCCTCCACCAAAACATTTTATATTGCAGTGAATGTTTTTATGCAAGGAAATAATTCCTCCACTTGAGCGCATCCTCAGTGGAAATCATCCCCTTAGCAAAGTGGACATTTTTTCGAAAGGTAATGAAAACCATCTAACCTTCAGCAAACTGTGGCGCAACCTATGCATTCATGTAGGCATGTAGCAACAGATCCATTACATCTTCTTCTCACTCAGTGTCATACCCCAACATCAACCTTGTACAACTCCATCAATTTGTCAAAGGCCTCCATGTCTCAATCATTTGGGAACTCAAGAAAGTTATGCCTTAACTCCTTTGTCTGACATTTATCTCACCATGATACCATCTCTTGCACCATTGCCTCTTTGCAAGGATATATTAAAACCAGCTATGGATATTGGACCCTTATCATTCCATAAAAACATTGTTGACCACTCTCCAAAGGGAGCCTCCCAAGAAATAAAATGTTTTTAACCATACCAATATAGATTTCCGTATCCCACACCATGACAAGAAAAAACCTATTTGCTCCACCACCAGTCCACAAACCACCTTTCCTCATACACTTTCCTTCTTTAACAAATCTTGATAGCCATTTGCCCTTGTCGTTCTTATCTGACCAAGATAAGGGCTTTATCAATGATGCAAAGCGGTCTAATACCTAGACCCCAACCTGTATGGAAGTGCAGGCAACAAACTTCTTCCTAACTGACGAATGAGGGCTTTATCATCTAAACCAGTGAATAGAAAAGGGGATGATTTTTCTGTGCAAACTATCATATAAATGATACAGAAACCACGCGCAAAAAAATTAATTAAAAAATAAAACGAAGTAGTGGAGTATTAAAACATGTATATTTGGTCTCCATAAGTAAACTTTTGCTGGGGTTGAAGAGAGCTACAATTAGCTAATAGCTGAAGCAAATGATAAATCATAAAAACAGCAGTGAGAACTTAGGCCCTGTTCTCTTCAACGGAATGGTGCGGGACGGCGAGGAACGGAACGGAACGGAACGGAGCGGCGCGGATAATTCAAAAAAATGTGAGACAAAATGAAGTACAGAATGCGGAACGGAACGGAACGGAACGGAATGCAATGCAGCATGGAATCGACGAAAAGAACAGGGCCTTAGTATAAACTGAAAGGATTACATGTATGATGAAAGAAAAATCCAAAGGGGGGGGGGGGATAATCCAACAAATGAAGCAGACAAATGTTCTTACAATATTTCAAATCAGCAGAAAAGCTGACGATGAATGGTGGTGCTTGCAATAGTTGAAAACGGATGGCCTCTGTGGTGCTCTGCAAGACAGACTAAGTTCATTGATAAAAGGAGAGCAGGAAGCAGTTTAAACATAAAGCAGGGCGTATACCAGTGGCACAATCAAGGAGAATTTTGACAGCATCAAGGAGATCAGTGGAATGAAGGCAGGTGCAGACCACCGTTTAAAAGATCTTTCAGACATTCGAGCATTTATCAACGCCAATGTTATCTGAAAAAAAAAACATATTTGAAGTGATTTAAAAAATCATGAAACCAACCAAATCAAATTGAAAAAGTTACTAAAACAAAAAAGAGAACACATCCAGAACTTCAAAATGACAAACCTCATTCCCTCACCAACTAAATTACATTATTGGCAATGGACTGGAACAAAAGTCCTTCCTGCCCACCAGGGAGTAAAAGCAATAACTCAAAAAATACTGGCAAATTGTGCTAAAATCCAGCATCAAACCTTTCATCTAAAAATTGCCATTACAAGGCATCATGCAGTAAATTACAAAGTATCACTCCTACTAAAAACAGTAATCCAGGAACTCAGACGCAGTTCTAGTTACTGCTCATGAGGTTTTTGTAGCTTGACTTCCCCAGAAGTAGAAAGAAAATAAGGAGGATAAGATAGCTCCTACAAAATTTTAGGAGAGTGGAAGTCCCATCACATTTACAAAGTTTGCGACACCACTAATGTGATTTAGGAATTCCCAACAGTTAAGATGACCAGAACAAGCCACTGCCTTCAAAAGCACCATAAAGAATCAGAAGTACAAATTGGCAAAAAAAAAAAACTCATGAAAAAAAATGAATATGTATGAAACAAAAAGGCTACTCCGTATCCTAAACGTTATTTATTCAAATAACTATTCACTTACCTTACTTTCTGAGGCTGCCATTACAAGATTTGGCCATAATTCACTTTCCAGGAGAATAATAGCATTTGGCTTCCAGTAGCCAAGGAAAGCACCCACAGCAGCAGGCGTATCCAATGGAGCAAACTGGCATGTGAGACAAGTTTTAATTATTACCAAAGAGTTTGATTACAACCTCCAGAGAAGGAAAGGAAGGAGGAAAATCAATAGGAACGGATTGTAAGAACAAAATCTGTAGCTATAACATGAACATGTTACTCGATCATTATCAAGACTAGTTTCAATGATTGCAAAAACACACAGATTAAAAGAAGTAAAACACAAAGAAAATGGAACCATACATCACCCAATCTGGTGGTGAAGGCTTGGCTACCTTTTGTTTTTGGCCAAACAAACCCAGATTAAAACCTTCTTTTAAAATCAAAAGTCAACCTTAGCAATTACCCTGTTGATGATTAGAAAAAATGTAACGTTCAAATAATATCAATCTCATCAGGGTATCTAACAACAATATAAGATGCTTTATCAAAACCTATTATTTTTAGTGAAAGTTGAAGCCAATAAGAAAGCATTTTGTATGAGCCCTTTGTGCAATTTCCGGCCTTTTAAACCTGAACATGTGGCTCATCTTGGTCAAAGCACCTCTTCACTGTCTAGTAAGTAAGGCGTCCTAGATGCTATCCTAAGTGTTTCAGAAAGCCAGATTTCAAAAAGAAAAGAATAACACCTAAAGACTATACATATTAGGCTATCGTTGTCAAAAGAAGGCATCTAAACTCGCATATTTTCACAGGGAAACACCCCATAATGCAGGCAAATGAGTAGGAGTAGGACTACATATCTTGACATGCTAGATGTGAGACGATAAATATATACCTCAAATTTAAGATCCCCAATCCCCCCCCACCCAAAGACAAACTAAATCATACAAAACTTGACCACCTAGAACCACTTCCCAAAAATAAAAGAAAAGATATCTTCATGAAAGACCTGACATGAGAGAAAGAAACTATATTCACAAGATACCAACAATTCAAAGTAGGTAAAAAGCCTCATTGCATTGGAGATAAACTTCCTCTCCACGTAAGAACAAATGAAAACCTCATTATATATTCATATCTACTAAAGAAAGAAGACCTATATAGAGGCCCAAATATAAGGTGCTTGATTAAGGCATTTCTATTTATTAAAATTTGAGGCCAATAAGATACCCTTGAAATAACATAAATCATGAAGCAAGCTAATTACCAGTGTGCCTACATGTGTGTTGAATAAGAGGTGCTCATAGAGTCATAAATAACCAAGCAGTTCAATTCCAGAGAAAACATCAAAGAGATGAATATTTAAGGACCAATTCTTGCTTTTTGGTAGATAACAAAGTAGGCCTTGAGTTGAAAAGGTGAACTTCAAGAAGCCTAAGGCTGTGGAGAAGATAAACATGAGAAGGCCACTGAAGGTTCCATGGGTACACAGAAGAAAACGATTATAACTCCCATATCGATGTGAAATATACATGATTGGGACATCAAATGTAAGAATTTTCTAGCAGAGAGAGCTGGAATGAGATTATTCTACTTAATTAGGGGATGAAGAATCATACCAACCTACTTCCTGTGTTGCTAAGAGATTTACCTTTAGTATTAACATACCAACTTCAAACTAATGGTTTTAAAATGAAATAATCCAAAACCTTTGAGCATTACGATTATATTTACAGAACTTGTCAACGACTGACTACATAATTTGTTCAAACCATAGGTTACTAATACCAAAGTTACCAAAGATAAGACAAAAAGGACGCATATGTATGCATCGTTGACTGCAAAGGAAAGAACAGGGTAATAGCATGATATCCAGTAAAGTAGGGAAATCTACCTGGTAAATGACAGCAGGAGGCAGCTGCTTTTTCAGAACCTCACTGCAACAACAAAAATCCCCCATCAGTCCTTTATAATTCAAATTTGTCTTGTAAAAACTTGTTTGGTTGAATATCAAATTACATGTTCCTAGTACAAATCAAACTTCTAGTTTCAACGTATAGAAAACTTCAGTAGGTAACGTTAGTATGCTACTGCTGCTAAACTTCAAAGACAAACTAACAATAAACATGTTCTAATAATTCATTTAGTAATACTAGTATACTACTGCTGCTATCCGAGTGGGGATTTCGGAATTGGTGTATATAATCTCAATGTGACATGGATTTTCAGTTGAACGATTATATGTTAGTGCTTCTTTCATTTTCCTAATCTTTTCACAACTGTTCATCATAGCATTAGCATACATAATTTCCCAGTTCTCTCACCAACATCCACAACTCTTAATCGGTACAAGAAATATTCACATTTCAAGTACAACGCTCAAACCCTCATGTTCAGTTTCAAGTCATTGTAACACGAAAATACATTCCGAAACAAAAACAGCAAAAATAACAAAATTCAAACACAAAAACTCGAAGTTGAAGCTCACAATGCAGAAACAGTAGTGGCAGTCATGAGAACATTAAACTCCGGTCTTTCAATTATGCATCGCCTAATCACTGGAATCCCCGCCATTCCCTCACCTACAAATTCCATTCAGTTTATCACTAAAAAAACAGAAAATAATTGAGAATCAATTGAGCTTAATTGAGGGGGGAGAGAGAGAGAGAGAGGACCGAGAGAGACGGCGTGGAACCATACGAGAGGACCAGGAGGGCGAGGTAGAGAAGGTTTGCCGAGACGCTCAGGCCATCGAAGAGAATGCTCGAGACCTTTGAATCTTCGCCATTGGAGATGGAGGTTTATCAATGGAGAGAGAGTGTAAGTTAGGGTTTTGTAGATATTGTAGACTAATTTCCCTTTCTCTCTCATCATCATCATCGTTGTTCTCGTTGCCGGGAAAGAGTTGGATTGAACTGATCGGCGTTGGAAAAGTACGGTACACCCGGGAATTTGGAAGGGGGCCGTTGGGCTTTTCCTGGTAGCTGTCTTGTTACTTGCATGTGTAAAGGCCACGTTTCATTCGAGATGGGCTTTTCTTGGTAGCCATCTAAAGGCCAAGTTTGGTTAGAGGATGGGCCAGATGCTCATGTCGGGATGGCACTCCAATCGGCACGGTCTAACCAAATTATGATAGGATACGAGCACGATCTCGACATGATCTCGGCACGACATGACACGTGGCACAAAACTCATAAATCAATCCGTTTCCTTTGAGGCCTCCTAGTGAACTAAAAGGACCCTAGGAATCACTCCACCCAACCCAAACAGAAATAAAAACGCGCGTTCCACCCAGCCCAAACAAAATCAAAAATGCCGACAAATCAATTGGAGCAGTAAACACACACACACTCTCCTCAAACGGTTACGCTCACACTCTCTCTCCTCAGAACCGCACCGCAAGCTCTCTATCACTCTCTCTCTCCTCAAAATCGCGATTTCGTTGTTCAAATTCGCAGAAGTAGCTACTTCCGAGCGCAAAATCGGTTTCAAGCTCAATTTCGTGTTTAAATTTCCACGAAAACTCAGTTTTAGACCTGGATTCGGTCTATTTTTTGAGCTCAAATGTTTAGCATCAATGGTGAAGGAAAAACATGTCGTGAAGAAGCCAAATACAAGACAAAGAAAAACGGAAGGTATCACTATTTTATTACTTTAAATTCCATCAAATTTTACTTAGAAATCAGTTATTTTTTCGAAATTATGAGGTACTAGGTCATGCTTTTAGGTAGATCTATTATTAGGAGTATCAGTATCTAGGTTTTAGCTTACAAGTATCATTTTCACTTATTTGAGTTCTGGTATTGATTTTAATTACTAATGTTATCCATAATTTGCGTTTTACAAGTAAATAAGTAATTTGTTTGTGTAGTATGAATTTTATTATATGTTGTATTAGTTTCCATATCTGAGGTATCAATTATTTTGTTTCTCGTATGAATTATGATATTGTTTCTTGTTGCTCTGTCTAATGTGGTCTTACTGTGTTTGATACTTGAATGTGCATTATCTAATGTACTATATCCGTCTTTTGGGTGATCGTGCCTCGTAGGAGGATAGTGCTGATTGAAATAGGGCACCTTTTGCACTCATCTATTCTAATTTACAAAATGTTCTGATGTAGAACAAGGAAAAGGGAAGATAGGTATTTATGATTTAACTATAATAGTCAATCATCAACATTCTGAAAAGAAGATTGATTTCGTTTATTTTGTATCAGTTTTCTTTCTAGTATTAGTTTTCATGTTGTATCAGTTTTTTTGTATGTGGTATCATTTTGTCTTAACTATACAAATTTTAAATGTTTGTATCAGATTTCTTATGTATAGTATAAGATTTCTCATGTGTTGTATCAGTTTTTATTTGTCTTCATTTTCCTTAGTATCAGATTTCTGTCTCTCTGGGATGGGTAGCGGCCAAGTGCTGAGATCCCTATCATCACAAATTTAGTTAAAGCTATGCCTCAATTTTTATTTTTGGTCGAAATATGCTCATGTACTATGAATTTCACTATCAGTATTAGTTTTTGTATCAACAGTATCAGTTTTTCGCTTAGATGTATCATTCTATTATCAGGCTCAATATTGTCAAAGTGATTACTTTAAGTATCAGTTCTTAGTCTATGAGGTATCACTTTTTGACTCACAAGTATTAATTTATTTTGTTTCTTAATATATTTCTGTTGCCTATTATTTCACATACAAAAAGAAATGCATATTGTTTGGCAACCACTGTGAAACTGCCTTAAACTCAACTTTGGGGGATGCTTGAAAGGTCCTTGAATTTATATGAGTAGTATCAATCCACTCAAGTTGAGTTTCATAGTTGAGTTTGAGGTAGTTTCATAGTGGTTGCCAAACAAGATGCATTTCTTTTCGTATGTGAAATAGTAGGCAACAGAAATATATTAAGAAACAAAATAAATTAATACTTTTGAGTCAGAAAGTGATACCTCATAGACTAAGAACTGATACTTAAAGTAATCACTTTGACAATATTGAGCCTGATAATAGAATGATACATCTAAACGAAAAACTGATACTGTTGATACAAAAACTAATACTGATAGCGAAATGCATAGTACATGAGCATATTTTGACCAAAAATAAAAATCGAGGCATAGCTTTAACTAAATTTGTGATGATAGGGATCTCAGCAGTTGGCTGCTACCCATCACATAGAGACAAAATTCTGATACTAAGGAAAATGAAAACAAATAAAACTGATACAACACATAAGAAATCTTATACTATACATAAGAAATCCCCGATACAAACATTTAAAATTTGTATATTAAGACAAAATGATACCACATACAGAAAAACTGATACAACATGAAAACTAATACTACAAAGGAAACTGATACAAAATAGACGAAATCAATCTTCTTTTCAGAATGTTGATGATTGACTATTATAGTTAAATCAGCAATACCTATCTTCCATTTCCCTTGTTCTACATCAGAACAGTTTGTAAATTAGAATAGATGAGTGCAAAAGGTGCCCTATTTCAATCAGCACTATCCTCCTACGAGGCACGATCACCCAAAAGACGGATATAGTACATTAGATAATGCACATTCAAGTATCAAACACAGTAAGACCATATTAGACAGAGCAATAAGAAACACTATCATAATTCATACGAGAAACAAAATAATTGATACCTCAGATATGGAAACTAATACAACATATAAGAAAATTCATACTACACAAACAAATTACTTATTTACTTATAAAACGCAAATTATGGTTAGCATCAGTAACAAAAATCAATACCAGAACTCAAATAAGGGAACATGATACTTGTAAGCTAAAACCTAGATACTGATACTCCTAATAATAGATATACCTAAAAGCATGACCTAGTACCTCATAATTTCGAAAAAATAACTGATTTCTATGTAAATTTGATGGAATTTAAAGTAACAAAATAGTGATACCTTCCGTTTTTCTTTGTCTTGTATTTGGCTTCTTCACGACATGCTTTTCCTTCACCATTGATGCTAAACATTTGAGCTCAAAATATAGACCGAATTCAGGTCAAAAATTGAGTTTTCGTGGAAATTTAAACACGAAATTGAGCTTGAAATCGATTTTGCGCTCGGAAGTAGCTACTTCTGCGAATTTGAACAACGAAATCGCAATTTTGAGGAGAGAGAGAGTGACAAAGAGCTTGCGGTGCGGTTCTGAGGAGAGAGAGTGTGAGCGTAACCGTTTGAGGAGAGTGTGTGTGTGTTTACTGCTCCAATTAATTTGTCGACGTTTTTTATTTTATTTGGGATGGTTGGGACACGCGTTTTTGTTTCTGTTTGGGTTGGGTGGAGTGATTCCTAGAGTCTGGGCTTCTGGGCTTTTAGTTCACTAGGAGGCCTCACAGGAGACGGATTGATTTTGGAGAAAACCTCATATTTGCACAACGCCTTCTGAAAAAATAAACCTAGTGTAATTTAGAGTACTATATACTGAAAAAATTCATGGACACAAAGTTGGCACGAGACATGAAACAGTGGGTCGTAGACAATGGATTATACCTAAGCCACCCCTATGATGAGGCGGCACGGTGCAAAATGAAATCCACTGATTGAGCTGTGGATTGTGCTTCCGAGAACCCTAAACATAAAGGCATGATGTCACTGTCCGCCTTTTCAAGTTGCGGGACGTGCAGCGCGCTCTTGTCTCCTAGCGGCAAGAGTGCCAGCCGTACACAAGGAACGTCTTCGGGGTGTCCCTAGACACAAGAGACTGAGGGAGGGACGGAGTTTGAGAGAGGGGTTGGATGATGAAAGCAATCAATACAGTTTAACAACAACAAGCATTGACATCAATATATCGATATGGAGGACTGATTCCCCCATAAAGAGTCCTTAGAGCTTTATTTATTCTGACAGGAGTAGACATCAAGAGTGCATAACTTTCATACTCAACATCTACTCCTAAAAGTAAAAAGACTAGAAAGCTTAAGGACATGTCCAAGGGTCGACATGCATGAAGCGCCTTAGAGACATGTTAGGAAAGAACTAGAAAGCTTAAAGACATGTCCAAGGGTCAACACGCAGGAAGCGCCTTAGAGACATGTTACATTACAAGGAAAATAAAGGAAAGCAGTAAATTACAAGGTGTGAAGGACGAAACCTAACATTCTCTCCCACTAAAGTTGTCGACGTCCTCGGCGACGTGATTCAGTCATCAAGTGTCGAGGACGGCTTGGTGCGGATGTTGGCCCGGTGTGACTTGTTGCTGGTGGAGTCCTCTGGATCTGCATGGTACGGCTTCAAGCGGCTCATATGAAAGACAGGGTGTACTTTCATCCAAGTCGGGGGTTCCACTTTGTAAGCCGACTTGCCCAACCTTTTTGTGATAAGGATGGGGCCTTCATATTTACGGACCAACCGCTTGTCACTTCCTCTAAGGAACCGCATCTGCTCTGGGAGTATCATTACCATCATTAGGTCTCCCACCTCGAACTCTAGTGACTTTCTCTTCTGATCAACCCATTTCTTCATGTGTTTTGAAGCTTTTTCTAAGTAACTCCGAGCAATGTTAGTGTTTTGCTTCCATTCTCTGGTGAAAACATAGGCTTTCTTGCTTCGGCCCTTGTAGTGATCATCCACTCTGTGTGGTAGGAGAGGTTGTTGTCCTGTGACAACTTCGAAGGGACTTCTGTTGGAGGAGGAGCTCTTCTGAGAATTGAAGCAGAGTTGGGCTACATCTAGCAGTCTCAGCCATTCTCTCTGGTTGGCGCTCACGAAGTGTCGAAGGTATTCTTCGAGGAGCCCGTTGAACCTTTCTGTCTGTCCATCCGTCTGGGGATGGTACGTTGAAGACATGTTTACCTCTGACCCAAGAAGCTTGAAGAGTTCACCCCAAAAGATGCCTGTGAACCGAGGGTCTTGGTCACTCACAATGCTCCTTGGCAGCCCCCAGTACTTGACAATGTGTTTGAAGAAGAGGACGGTTGTCTCTTCTGCCCCGGTCGCTTTCGGCATCAGGATGAACGTGGTATACTTCGAGAACCGATCCACTATCACCATGATCGCCGACAAGGGTCCGACCTTCGATAAACAATTGATGAAGTCCATGGAGACACTCTCCCATGGTCTAGTCGGCACTGCGAGCGGGTTTAGCAAGCCTCCCGACTTGAATCGATCTGGCTTGTCTTGCTGACACACGAGACACGTCCGAGTATAGCTCATCACATCATCCTTCATCCGGGGCCAGAAATACCCTTGCTTTAACAAGCTCAAGGTTCGTTGCCATCCTGGATGTCCTGCCCAGAGGGTGTCATGACATAGAATCAGCAATTTTCTCCGAAGGCCCTCGGCCCTGGGAACATACAACCTATGTCCCTTTGTGAAGATAAGGTCATCTTCTATCCAGAATCGTCGCGTCTTCCCTTCTTTAATAAGTTGTTCGATGGTCTTCGCCATTGTATCTTAGCCCAGATGCTGCTTGATCTGGTCACGGATTGTAGTGGCCACATGACTTGCCGACAAGTGAGCCATCTGCTTCAATGCAGCGAAGTCGGCGCGACGACTGAGAGCGACCGCAACCTTGTTGTTGACCCCAGGTCTGTATGTGAACTCCACATCAAATTCCGCAAGAGATTCTTGCCACCGAGTCTGTTGACCAGTGAGTCTCGGTTGGGTTAAAAAATGGCTCGCCGCGGTGTTGTCTATGCGAACGAGGAATTCCGAACCCAGAAGATAGTGTCTCCAGAACCTTAAGCAATGTACAATTGCCAGTAACTCCTTCTCTTGAGCGGCGTACCGCCTCTCGGCCCCATTCATCTTGCGGCTCTCAAAAGCAACAGGGTGCCCTTCTTGAAGTAGAACTCCCCCGAGGGCAAAGTCTGAGGCATCAGTCTCAACCTCGAAAGGTTTTGTGACATCAGGGAGAGCCAACACTGGTTCCCTGGTTACCATCTTCTTCAAATTCTCGAATGCCTCATTCTGTGATTCGGCCCAATTCCAACCTTCACACTTCTTGAGCAAGTCTGTGAGGGGAGCCACAATACCAGAATACCCTGCAATGAAACGGCGATAGTAATTAGCAAGGCCAAGGAAGGAACGGAGCTCAGAGACATTCTTCGAAGGCTCCCACTCCTTAATGGATGAGACTTTCTTAGGATCCATGCGCATCTTCCCCTTTCCTACAAAGTGACCAAGGAAACTAATTTCTTCTTGTGCAAACGAACACTTCTCAGACTTCACGAAGAGGTAGTGCTCGCGCAACTTCTCGAACACAAGTCTTAAGTGTTCCACGTGTTCACTCATGGTCTTGCTGTAGATCACAATATCATCGAGGTATACCACCACGAACTTATCCAAGTACCCATGGAAGACATGGTTCATCAAAGTGCAAAACGTTGCAGGAGCGTTCGTCAGTCCAAAGGGCATCACTAACCACTCAAAAGCCCCATATCTCATCACACAAGATGTCTTCGGCTCGTCCCCTTCTGATATACGAACTTGATGGTACCCCGACCTCAAATCAAGCTTCGTAAAGTACACAGCATCGCCAAGTTGATCGAACAAGTCAGCAATCAACGGAATAGGATAGTGATTCCTCACCGTCAACTTGTTGAGTGCCCGATAGTCAATACACCGCCGGAGAGTTCCATCTTGCTTCTTCTGAAACAACACCGGAGCCCCATAGGGTGCTTTGGACGGCCGGATGAATCCTCCCTTTAATAGACCATCCAACTCTTTCCTCAGTTCAGCCAGCTCGGGAGGTGCCATCCTGTAAGGGCTACGAGCGGGTGGCACGGCTCCTGGGATCAACTCGATCTGATGATCGACGGATCGGCGAGGAGGGAGGACTTGGGGTAGATCATCGGGAAAGATGTCCTTGAATCCCTCAAGCAGTTCCACTACCTCCGAAGGCGTGTTCTCATCCCTACGATCTTCCTTCACCGACAAAGTGGTCAGGAACGACGGTTCACATCTTCTAAGTCCCTTCTCAAACTGCATTGACGAGAGCATCTGTCCCTGTCTATTCTCAACCTTCGCGTTCGACGCTTTCACAAGACATGGGCTGTCACCCATCACCAACAAGGAACTCAAATGGGGCATGGGCGCCGCTTTAGACGTGCGGAGGAAGTCCATACCCAATACCATCTTAAAATCATCTAGTGGAGTCACAGTAAGGTCCAATCGACCACTCCACTCCCTTATCCGTGTGAGGACTCCCTTGGAAATCCCATGAATAGGTCTTGCTACCGAGTTCACGGCCTTCATGCTGCCGCCAGCGCGGTCCAGCTTCAGTCCCAATCTCTCTGCTTCCGTGCCGGCCACGAAGTTATGGGTGGCACCCATGTCAATCATTGCTCGAGTGCTACGTCCATTGATCACTACGTCGACGTACATGAACTCAGTCGACTTGGGTTTTAGAGAGGTCTCATCACCCCTCAGGGCGCCCAGTAAATGAACAGCTCCCATGTGTGGTATCTCATCCTCATCCATTTCATTGTTTATGCTTGTCTCTCCTTCATTGGTGCCATCAGACTCCACAGACATCTTAGATAGATTCTGTTGGAGGTCACTCAAGTCTCGGTGAGGGCACTCGGAGTGTTTGTGTGGCCCTTTGCAGTTGTAGCAACTCAACTTCGATGGCCATCTTACCGTGGACGTTTCTGTCCGATTTAACGACGAGGTTGAACCTAGGGGCCGGTAGGGTGTTGGTCTAGGAGATCCTCCTCCAACGTTCTCATATCTATTATTTCCACCACTGTAATTACCCCCGTTGTAGTTTCGAGCATTGTTCGAGCCTGTCTAGGAACCCGTTGACGCTGCTCGGTTCACAATCGAACTCGACCCTGTTGGCTCTTTCTTCGGTGGGATCGCTTTCCCTAGCTGGTTGTCAAAGAGTCGTTCGGCCACGCTTATAGCAACTGACGAGGTATCTAGTTTTTGTCTGTTCAACTCACGTTGAGCCCACTCTTTCAGCCCATCGATGAAATTGAACATACGATCCTTGTCGCTCATGTCCCTGATCTCCAACATGCACGCCGAGTACTCCTTCACATAGTCTCGGATGGTCCCCGTGTGCTTGATGGTCTTTAACTTCCTTCGGGCAATGAACTCAGTGTTCTCCGGGTAGAACTGGTTGTTGAGTTCCTTCTTGAACTCTTCCCATGTGTCTATTTTCAGAGTTTTGGCTTCGATCTCGGCATACTTCGAACGCCACCACAATTTCGCGTCATCCACTAGGTACATGACCGCGGTGTCGACCTTCTGGTCCTCTTCCAGTCCACTGACTCGGAAGTATTATTCTAGGTCGAAGACAAAATTGTCTACTTTCTTGGAGTCTCTGGCTCCACCGTAGTTCCGGAGCTGAGGGGGCTTCACCCGTCTCGACCCTGATCCACCACTACCGCTAGCAACGGCCCGGTTGATCGTAGCACACTGATCCCACAACACTTGGAGTTGATTGTGGATGTGGTCAAGCTCCTCCCGCAAGCTTGCGGAGGATATATCATGCACTTGGGCCTCCAATGCATCGATCCGGGCATCCGACCCGATCACAAGTTTCTCTAGCTCTTCCATGGTCACCATGGTTTCGAATTCAACTAGCAACCTTTTACTGAGCGTGCTTCTCTCGCTGCGCTCTGATACCAATTGTCACGGTCCGCCTTTTCAAGTTGCGGGACATGCGGCGCGCTCTTGTCTCCTAGCGGCAAGAGTGACAGCCGTACACAAGGAACGTCTTCGGGATGTCCGTGGACACAAGAGAGTGAGGGAGGGACAGAGTTTGAGAGAGGGGTTGGATGATGAAAGCAATCAATACAGTTTAACAACAACAAGCATTGACATCAATACATCGATATGGAGGACTGATTCCCCCATAAAGAGTCCATAGAGCTTTATTCATTCTGACAGGAGTAGACAAAAAGAGTGCATAACTTTCATACTCAACATCTACTCCTAAAAGTAAAAAGACTAGAAAGCTTAAAGACATGTCTAAGGGTCGACACGCATGAAGCGCCTTAGAGACATGTTAGGAAAGAACTAGAAAGCTTAAAGACATGTCCAAGGGTCAACACGCAGGAAGCGACTTAGAGACATGTTACATTACAAGAAAAGTAAAGAAAAGCAGTAAATTACAAGGTGTGAAGGGCGGAACCTAACACATGACATAGCATGGCCTATAGCCATTTATACATTTGGTTCACTAAAGTTTATGAGTTTTTTTAAAATGGTTGTGGTTTTGAAAAGTTCTATGTACAAAATTCCAATCTTGAGATTTTATCTTATGTTTGTGTTATGATCTTAACAATACCCTTAGATGCACAATGCCATTAATTTATAGAGTTCAAACTTCCTAAGTGTTAACTTGGCACATATGAACGTGAATCTTATGGTAAATATGTGACAAGCCATTAGTTATATGATTTAATCAAATAATCATGCCAAATGTCAAACCACCCAACCTCTTTCTTCTTCAATCCTTCTCAATTGTCTTTCCTTCATCTTTTATTGCTAGTATGTTGCCACCTAGCCCCTCTCCCCATTGGGATCTCTATAGTTCTTTTTTCTAAAATTTTTGTAGAGTTTTGTCTCTCTCTTTATCTCTCTCCTCTAGTTACCTATTTTTTAACAACTAAAACTCTGTTATAAGACAACCTTCCTCTAATTCAAGAGCTCCAAAATCTCCCTTAATCCAGTGTTAGAGAGAAATGAACTCTAGAGGATCTGTTTCCCAGCTCTCCCTCTTTCCACTAAAGAGGAATACTTAGGGTCTTAGGGAGGTTTCTACTTCCTATACAACCACATTTTAGAAATGTCTTTTTTTAAGAGGCAACTTTTTAAAACTATTTTTTTTTTTTGATCAGTAATTCTCATTTTATTCGACCTTGTAAAAAATTAAATTACAAGGGAGATAAATTAAACTAACTTGCAATAGCATCATGGTGAATCCAATTCTCACCTTTTAGGAAGAGTGAAAATGAAATCACATAATCATTTACTCAAGTTAGTTACAGGGAGACCAAGCAACGTACAAACTCCTACACTCACAGAAACCCACAAGGCAACTCCTATCAGAAGTACACGCCTGCTAAACTACTAGTAAAACACTCCTATCAGTAATACACTACTCACATCCACGCACACAACTCCTCATTTCTATAAATTCCTTGCTTAGTCAGACCATCAGCTATATTATTCGCACTCCAGCCTCTGTGTACTATGCTGAGCTTTGGCCACACAGAGAGAGACATACGTATTCTATTAAGCTCAAATCGCAGCTCCCATGGCCCTCTCACCTTGGCATTACTCCACGCAACAGCATTTTGGGAGTCAGATTCCACTATTACTTCTACATGAGACAACCACTCCTTGCTTCAAATCTTAAATAATATCACTTCCAACGGGAGAGAGTGCACAACTTAAAAGTTCAAACAAACAGTACTTTGTATTGCCAAACAATATCGTATAAATCAGTCACACTATAAACTAGTCAAAGCAACACAAGCCATAATATTTAATTTTATCTATCAGCTTAAATAAAGGGCAAGACTCACATGGTGACCATCAATAAACTATTGGCACCAATAATCCGGTATTGGAATATACACGGCAATGATACAACATATTAACATTAAAGATCTGAATAGATGGTACCCACCAGCCTCCATTGTCAACTATCCCCATAAAATTGGTGCCAAAACACATTATAAAAACTGAAACTATGCATCTATGAAGGTTGAAACTCAGAAATATAAGAGCAACACTAGCCATTAGCACCCTTTAAACATGGAGTGGCAATTGAGCTGGCCATTTTGGTCCATACTTCTCGTCTTCCTCCTCCCACTCCTGACTCTGCTCCGGCAGAGAACTAGCCAGATCAGGCGACTTCCGCCAGGCCCGCGTGGCTGGCCACTGATCGGAAACTTGTTAGATCTTGGAACAATGCCACACAAGGCCTTAGCCGCACTAGGCAACAAGCATGGACCACAAATATGGTTAAGCTTAGGTAGTCAAAACACCCTGGTCATCCTTACAGCTAAAGCAACAACTGAATTTTTCAAATACCATGATCTCTCCTTTGCAGACCGCAACATCAACGAGACAATGAGGGTCCTTGACTTTGACAAAGGGTCGTTGATCCTAGCCCCTTACGGACACCATTGGCGAGTGATGAAGAAGCTCTGCACTGTGGAGATGCTGGTCAGCAAGCGTATCAGTGAAACTGCATCTGTCAGGGAGAAGTGTGTGAGTGATATGATAAAGTGGATAGAGGATGCAGGAGTAGATTCTGAAGGAGAGGCATGTGCTGTTGATATTGCGCGATTTGTTTTTCTAGCTGAGTTTAACTTGCTCGGAAACCTCATGCTCTCGAGGGATCTCCTAGACCCAAGTTCACCTGAAGGGTCAGAGTTTTTCGCAGCAATGAATGGAATCACACAGTGGACTGGCCTTCCTAATTTAGCAGATTTCTTTCCCTGGATGAGATGGCTGGATTTGCAAGGGCTAAAGCGGAAGACAAAAAGGGACATGGGCAAAGTATTTGAGATAGCTTCTGCATTTGTCAAGGAACGCATCCAGGAGAAAGGGATGGGGGTAGAGAGAGAAAGGAAAGACTTTCTGGATGTGTTGCTTGAATTTGAGGGTGATGGGATTGAGGAGCCTCAGAAGATACCACACCATCATATTAACATCTTCATGATGGTAAGTTACCCTCTACTCAGATGGTAACAATAACGAGATTAGTAATTTTTTTAGATAATATGGGTGTCCAAGCTTTGCTTAACTAATCCCGACAAAGGGAAGCATCCACCGGCCCTAAGGGCACTCGAACCTGGGACCTCTTGAATACTTCTCAGAGGTCTTACCAGTTGATCTACCCCTCAAGGTCACAATAACGAGATTATTAGTAACAATAGCAGTACTATAATAAATGCAGAAAAAAATATAAATCCAGACTTCATCGCCTATTCAATAAATGGATGGAACCTCAAGGTTATAGATCATGTTCTCTGAATGCATATTACAGAAATCTAGCTTGCATGATTATATTGTACTTAGCTCGGTAGTCTCCATGGGACAGCATCCTCTTAGACTAATAGCTAGGACTAGTGAAGCCTGTCACAGCTAAGGTTGGCATTTAATTCCGGCTAAATCCCTAAAACAATCTTAAAATGCATTTTCATTTGTATTATCAATTCACTAGCATGCTGCTAACAAGCATTAGGTTTACGGAACAGGAGTTTTTCATGGCCGGAACAGAGTCGACAACCAGTTCAACAGAGTGGGCATTGACAGAGCTCTTAGCAAACCCTGACTCGATGTCTAAAGTCAAAGCTGAGCTGGATCGAGTTGTTGGATCACAGAGGAAGTTTCAGGAGTCTGACATCGATGATCTCCCATATTTACAATCCGTGATCAAGGAGACACTGCGCTTGCATCCTCCTGTTCCTTTCTTGGTACCAAGAAAAGCCATTAAAGATGTTAATTTCATGGGATATGACATTCCCTGTGGCACACAAGTTTTTGTCAATGCATGGGCAATAGGAAGAGACGCGGAAAGCTGGGATGACCCATTGACCTTCAAGCCTGAGAGATTTATAGGATCAAGTACAGATTATAAGGGACAACACTATGAGCTGATACCCTTTGGAGCAGGGAGAAGAATGTGTGCAGGAGTGCCACTAGCTCACAGAATGCTAAACCTTATTTTGGGTGCATTGCTTCATAATTTTGATTGGGAGCTGGAAAAGCATGTGCGCTGTGAGACAATAGATTGGACGGACAGGATTGGCTTGACAGCGAAGAAACTTGTACCACTACAAGCAATACCGAGGAAGTGTAAGTTGTGAAAGCTAATCTAACAAGTTCATCAGGCACATTTGAAGTTCATTTACAAACACAACAAAAATGACAAACTCTCATTTCCTATACTAGGCTCAGATGCGATTTCGAACACTAGGTTCACCCTTGGATACTCATTGCATCCTTCTGTTATAGTTGTTTTCTTACACTATTCTTAATTTACTACTTTATTAATCCATTTTATTTGGATCAACTCCCCCTCCTACTTTTTGAATAAGGTTGTCTACAGGTTCCCCCGTTTGAACAGTTAGATTATATAGTAAACTTAGTACTCTGTAAATGGAGCTTAAACAACAGCGTTTATTCTCCTGATCTCCAAAGAGTAGCACTCCTTCATTTAATAAATGCATTATAAAGTGTTAGGGGTGGGTAGCGCAGAGGCGCACCCCCACTTGTCCCTGCAAAGACATGGGTTCAACTCTCATATTTCTCAAAGAGGGAGGCAAGCACAAATCCCCCTCCAAAATCATGGTTACACAAATGTAAGGACATTTTATTGAGAAATTTCTCTTGAGCCCTTCATGTGATAATTTTTGTAGTGCTACATAAAAGTAAACCATAAAGATCCAGAGAATCATTAGCTTCAATATTGCTCCTTATAATAGCTGGTTAACAGTGTCTCAGAATACACATTGGCACCCTTGGCTATCCATTTTAATGACAACATTCTCAAAAATCTCAACCCATTTAAATTAACCATTTGATAGATAACCATTAGGTACCTCTCAGAGAAGCATGACGACTTGCACAAGCTCCCTACTAGATAACACCAACCTAACCTTAAAACAATCAAAACTACGAGGCAGCATCGGAAATACATACAACTTTCTCACTCTTACGGGCTCACCTATAATTTGCTAGAGGCAAACAGCCTATTTTTCCTCTGAGACAACCAGTAAATAAACAATCAAAACTTGAATGGAAATCAATGAGAAATCAACTCATGAAGATGCAGGTGATCAACAGCAGGACAGCAAATGCACTCAACCACCCACGACTAAAACTAGATATTGAGACGGAGAGAGGCATTTTATTCTATGAAATGAAAATGGTCTTCCCAACCAAGTGAAACTTCAGGAGATCTGGAGATGAGCTCCTAGTCTCCAGCATGAACTGAATTGGTTGGGGAAATAAGTTAGCGCTAAACAAGTTAAAATGTGCACTAAAAGAGCTGCCCTTTTGGTCACAGTTTATGAGCTATATTAAAAGGAACACTTAGATAACCTCGCCAAAAGCATAGAAAATGCGTGCTGATTATCAA
The DNA here is from genome assembly GCA_038025085.1 of Tetragonia tetragonoides. NCBI lineage: Eukaryota > Viridiplantae > Streptophyta > Magnoliopsida > Caryophyllales > Aizoaceae > Tetragonia > Tetragonia tetragonoides. Next base: position 14,860,694 of record CM076139.1, read on the forward strand.
ACAGGTCCAGTTTCAAATCTATGTTAGGGTCTATGCTTTTGCAGGATCGGGAAATGGTGTATTTTTTAATTTTTTTTTTTTTAAATTTGGCAGTGTTTCTGCTGCTTCTTGTTTGTTTCTGTTTGGGTTAGGTTGCTCTTAAGAATAGCCTTAAGAGGTTCAGGTTGGGGTCGCTTTGTTTTGAGAGTAATTGTGAAGACTGAGAGATAGAAAAGAAGGGGTAAGGGGAGAAATGTGATTGTGAATGTGAACGTGAATGTGAAGGTAAAAGCCAAGATGTGAAATTGACAAAGTAAGGGAAGAGCAGAAAGGAACAATAAATGATTTGGCCAAGCAGAAAATAAGTTACAATGTCAGTTAAATTTATCATTAAATCAAATGAGAAGACATGCCCATTTTGTCTCAGGTATAATACAGAATTTCGTATGCATGTCTCTCCGTCATATAAACTACACTTTACATTAAATTTTCCGATGCGATTTAGTCTATACTCTATTGTTTGCAACCTACCACGTAAGTAAACAATATTTGGCTAAAAGCAAAAGCGATGATTATGTCATCTGCTAGTTCAAAGGAATAACTTACCGTCGGAGATGGCTTCTTGCCTTGGCAGAAGATATTGCCCCAAGGAACCTCACAAATAAACTTGATGCTGCCAGAAAATACTACTACCGAACTTTGAATCTGTGATAACATCTGCTCATTATCCTATCTTCTGAGAAACCAAGAATAGCGTGACCCTGTAACTGATCAAGCATTGCAAGCAAATCTCTCTCTTGAGTGAATGTTCATCATAGCATCCAGTACCATTCAATCCCAACATGGCCTTCTCATTTGCTTCTTTGCCAAATCTAATAGGGTGATGAATCCCATTAAAAGTGATCAAGCATTGCAAGCTATTGTATCCCTGTGGATTGAATATTCATCATAAGCTTGGGTACAACGCGATTCCAAGAAAGTCTTCTCATTTACTTCCTTGCCGAATCTGAAGAGGTAGTTCAAACCCATCAACAGTTCTACTATTGCAGCTTCAGTCTTTGATTGATTTGCAAAGTACAAAGTCTGCACTAGAAGAAGATTCCCCTTGGAGATTATATGATGCTTCTCATAATTCCTTTCAGAATGCCATCTAACCATGTTGTGGGCAAGAGATGATAGCCATTCTAACATTCTCGCTATTGCTAGACTCCAGTCTGCAGCAAGGGCAGCATCACAGGTTGAGGAAGCCAAGGATTTGGAGTACGACTTTAGTCTTGCCCTCAACATGCTTTTTATGCTTGTTGTTAACATGCTATAGAGCTCGTCTTTTGCATCAGGGGCAATCAAATGAGGAGATGAAGCAAGCTTTTCGATTAATATAATAATGTTTGCATAATGGAGACTTAAGGCAGCACCGCCCAAAGTGGATGGAGGTGTGTTGGACAAAATACTTTGTGAAAGCAAAATGGAACTGCTGGTCGAACATGTACCGTGGCAAGGAGGACCCAAATTGTTTCCTTTACTCCTATCCATATCGCTCAATAAAACAGCTGTGGAGCTTGAAGGACCACTGTTTGTTGGCATACAGCTCTCAATCACTGGAGAATTGCTTCCACCTATCATGCATCCTTTAAATGGTCCAGACTGAGCAAATCGTTTTGTTTTCAGAAACGGAAACCTCCTATAATGGCTGGGTACATGTTGCTGTGCTTGTCGGTGCTGCTTCTTGCTAGCTCTCTTACTCCTTGTAGGCAGTCCCAGTAAAGAGCTCGACCTCACAAGAGGCCCTGAGTAGAAGATAGACGCGTGATTCTCAGAAGGGTGGACAGAAGATTGTACAAAAGAGCGGCTTCGAGGAAGAGATTCAGGAGTAGGCTGATAACCAGGCGTGTTATTTCTATCCACAAACGTCATTTGATTAATTCCAACGAGAAATTTAAGCCTCTCAACTATTGTAACAAGACACCTCCATAGAAGTTCAACAATATAATCATATGTCCGGGACCAAGGCGACATTTCTCTCAAATTCTTCACCTCCTGACGCTGCCATATGACCTTCTGCTGAAATTCAAGCAATTTTACACGATTCATGTCCGGACTGCACTGCATTCTCCTCAGTGTCTGTTCAAGCTCCACCAACACTTCCATTTCTTGATGCAATTGAGACGTAACAGCAACAAATCTCTCCATTTTCTTGACTTTCTTTTCCATCTTCTTCCATCTATACTCCCAACCATACCACTCAAAAGAGTTCTCCAAGGGGTTGGTAAAAAGCTGGTCCAAACGATGATATACAGGATTTGAGCATCTCTTTCCTAACCTAGTCACGGAGTGTGCGGCATAGCACAAATTCTCAATTATCTCCGTAAAAGCAAGATTCATAATGTAATTTTCATCATCAGAAACAAGTTTTACAATCCCAGGCGAGTTGAGAACATCTTCCCTTAACCTAGTAATCTGATTATCGCTCAAAGAACTCCACAAGCTTGCGACCTTGGACATCACAGTCGCAACCTCAAAGGCCAGAATCCCTATTGCGACTTTCTCAGGATGTGATCCATTTTTACGCGAAGTCCCCCACAGACTACTAAACCATGACTCTTTCACTCCTTCACCTCCCATCCTACATTATAACATCAAATATTAAAACTAAACCTAAAATCATCAACCACCACTTGCAAAGTTTCACACATAGTAAAACAAGTATTATGCATATAACAATTCCTAAAATTGCAGTTTCACGGACAATGACCCTTATTTTGTCCAATAGTACTCTACTAACTTCTGTTGAAAAATTGATAATGTGATGCAATTAGCTACAGTAGATTGTAGTTCTTGGAAAAATCAATAGTAGTGACAAATATAATTTCAACTAGTACTAATTACTGTTGATAAACTAAGAATGCAGCAAAATTACAGATCCAATTGGCTTATAAACCTAGATGCAAATTGACCAACCAAAGCAAAGAAACCCAGCTAACAGTAACCAAAAATAAAAACCCAACAAACAAATCCCGAAAATCTTCCAGTGAGCTAATTTCAAAATGAGCAAGAAAGCTACAAAACAACAGACTAAACAAGCAAATTAACAGTTCAACATAGACTTAAAAAACACTAAACAGTAAACCCCATAAATCAACGAGCTATTAATTTTCTCAATAAACTGATACAAACCAGAAAAACTAACCGCTGAGACGAATGAAAGTGGAAATGAGCTTGTTCAGTGGAGAAAACACCAGCTCTTCTCGTTCTTCCGGTGACCAACAAAATAAAACAAAAGATAAAATAAAATAAAATAAGCAAAGGGTATTTGAGGTTAGAAGAAGAAAGTGTGGAGGTCCATAGCCATAACTAGAAGGTGCCGGAAAGAGAGAGAGAGAGTAAGAGAGAGAGAGAGAGAGAGAGAGAGAGAGAGAGAGAGAGAGAAGACAGAGTGGCGAACAGCCGGAAAGTTGATCCGACCCAAGCAAGGAAGGAAACAAGCTGGGGGTTACGGATTATTAAGTAATTATTAAAGGAGAGAGGCTGGGTGTGTGTAGAGGTAGAGCAGATATTTGTTGGGTCCGTTTGATATCAAATCTCGTCCAACCGCTTGGCCCACCCCCCATCTGCTTATTATCTCATTGGCTAATCTAATCAAAAATAATAGGACTATACTAAAACTAGGTAACAAAAGTTTTTAGTATGAGGCACATTACCAATTCAAATAGGTTTTCAATTAGGACTATACATGTAATCGCTACTCTGTACTCGAAAATTTTCAAGTGTATGTAATGCCTGTAAATCATATATAGCAGGTAAATTAGCAAGATAAATATTGCAGACAGACTTACTAAATAAGGCTTAGTGAAATTTAAACTCATGACCTTTTTAACATGAAATTTACCCCACAACCAACTATACTACCCTTTTCAAGGCAATTATTATGACTTCTACTTCTTTGATAGGTCGGTGTGATTTTTTTCCACTTTGTCTAGAACACACTCGTGTGTCGATATGTCAGATTTTTAACTAAAGTTGACAAAATATCATGAAATGAAAGATGTACATCACATGATAAGTCAGTCAACTAGTATTTAGATTCGAGTTGTAAATGTTTGTGTCATATTGTGGTAAGGTTTATCTCAACAACTTCAGGTTGTGATCGTGTTGCATCGTTTTATCATGTCCGAGATTGGTAGCCATAATTATAGTGTACAACATCTAGATAAATGACTAATTATTTAATTGAGATACTTTGGCAACACTATTTCAGGGATTAACAACTATTTTTCAAATAGCTCTTTATTTTAAGGGGCTTACGAGTCACACCTCCAATACTTACAAACTAGATACACCATCATTGTCCCAGGTAGGGGTATTTAAGAGCCAATCGGAACCGATCAAAAAATCAGATTTCCGTGCTAACTAGATCGATTGATTATTGCCTCGAATCCAAATTCTTATCCAGTCTATATCCAAACCGACATTCCCAATCCGATACTTGACCCAAGTTTTGACGGATCCATCTTTCGGTTCGGATCCAAGAACCCATATTTACAATGTGGATGAAGCCCATTCATTCCGGGTCATAATATTCTTCATTCTCCCTCTTTCCCTCTTTAGTAAGGCTTATAAGCTGGACAAACCAATTCTTACAAACCTAAAACCCTAAACCCCCAAAATCCACCTCCTTCTCGTCACAGTTCAACCATGGCATTTGCTCAGAATCTTCGTCAAATCTTCAGCAGGGTTTCTTCAGCTTCACCTATTTTTCAGCAGCATCTCACTTCGATTCGCCTTAATACAACTCTCACTGCTCCGAAACTCTTCATCAGTGGTAAACTTTTCTCCCATATCCTTCTAAATTGCTGTTTCAATATCGTTAATTGGATTTTCGGTATTCATTCATTTCATTTTCGCACATTCTATTCGGATCATATAGATATGTTATTTGTGTCATAATCGTTTGAATTTTGGATTTTTTTTTCGCATATGAGAAATGGTATTAGTCTTTGTATGCCATTGTCATATATTGAATTCTTCCACTCATGCTCGTTTTATTGTAATTGAGGCTATCAGAGAAATTGGGTTTTTTTTACTTTTAGTGGAGGTTCGATGTTTGAGCTTATATTAGTTCAGTGTTAATTTCCCCCCTGAACTAGTGCTTAGAGGGTAGCATATTCTATACATAGAAAACTTCACTATGGAAGATTCACATTCAGAGAGAGAAATGAGGAAGAACTTGTATATCAAATCAGAAATTTTTTTGATGATACATTGATATATGATACATTGTGCTACGAGTGATGACTGTTACTACACACCAGTGAGCATGCATTTGCTGAGGATCAGCGTTTTCTTTGCTTAGGGTCATGCATTTGCTGATAGTATTGCTCTATCGTCGTCTTCTTGCATGTCTCCATTCCAAAGTTTCCAACGATATTTTCATTCTCCTTAGAGAAATTTGGAAGGGGTTTACCTTAGTTAAAATTTGGAGTTCAGAAAGCTAGGGAGCAGATTTAGAGTTTCAAAATCGCTTGGCCTGGTAGTAATACTGTTGTTTTGTTCTTCATTTCTTGCTAAGGATGGGTGATGGTTAGTAGGTTCTTAGTTCTTACTCTTCTAGTATTCTGACAAAAGCGTTCATTTGTCGAGTTGAAGTATCAAAGTGTTCAGCATTTTGCTTATGAAGGCTTGTTTTACTCCTCTCTCTGAAGTCACTTGTTGTTATTGTTGTGACTTCTTCCTTGGTACTTTGTTGCACTGACACACACATTTGCCTCTGATTCTCTATTAGATACAATTTTCTATACTAATCACTGAACTACCAACCTGAATGTAAGAGTCAGACTCTTATTCTCGCACTTTACTCTTCTAGAAGCCTATTTCAGGTAGCTGTACAGGGGATTTTATTGCCTAGATTATACTTCCTTTCAGCAGCACTTGTTGGGATGGCAATCTTGCACTTATCACTTTTGAGGTTATACTTTGAAAAAAAATAATCTACTGAGGCATAGTATATTGTTTTGTATAAATAGTGTAAAATGTATGGCATTGTATGCCTATAAACTACAAAAAAGAAAAGGCTAGAGGGAAAAAGAAGACCTATAGAGAAGCAAATGGGAATTGATGATTGTGGGCCTGTGGCATGATTGAATATCCTTGCCCTAGGGTTGAATATGCCCCCATCTGGGACTCCTGACCATCAACCTCCAAAGATACATAGCCTCAATGATTGAGAAACCACTGAAATGCCAAAATGGTTTTCGTGTAGTTTGGATAAGTTCGTAATATTAAAGTCAGTTTGGTGTATATACAAGGAAGTAAGAAGAGATTTTTGTTGTCCATTTTCAATATGGTACGAAATCCCTTTTTTTTTTTTAGTTGTGAACAATGATCAAGCAAATGCTAGTTGTAAGTCTAAAACATCAGGCACATTCAAGCCATTTTTGTAAGGCAAGTGTTTTGAAGAACTTGGCTTTTTTAATGACACTCATACTAGAGTTAATCATGAACATAAATCTCATTGGCCCACCTTGTCATTTTCTTGGAAGAGGGCTTGGTTTTGCTGGTAGCTCCTGTATCTACCACCCACCCAATTATAACTCCCGCCAAGCCCACTTCCAAGACCATGGCAATGACGATTTTGTTTGATGAGATTTACTTGTGGTTTGTTTGCGTTGGGCTTCCTAGCGATCTAAGGCCCTTTAAACGCACTTGGCAGTATGTTCATTTTTTATGCTATCAAAGCATATTGTGAAGATTCTCTGGGTTTAGTAATGTCCCTTGCTCTTGGCAAGTTGTCTTTCCCCTCTGAACTAGGCCCCTTTCCACTTCGTCTTCTGTATTTGTTCATCTTCTTCCATTAGATCGTAAAGAACAAGGGGAATCCTTTCCCACTACTTTATATATGCATCAAGCTTACTTTCTACTATTAGAATCTTATCCATACTACAAAATAACCTTCTGGTCGTAGTTTCGGTGTAATCTTAATATGTCATCTCGAAGTACAGTGCTGTGTTGTAGACTTTGTACCCCAAGGTTGATTGTGAAGGCACAATGGGGGCATATTCAACTTCAGAGCAGTGATGTTTATCACGGCCACAGTCATCACTATCAGTTCCCATTTGCTTCCATATCAGTGTTCCTCTTTCCTTCTAGCTACATCTTTTCCACCTTATTTCTCTTGTGATTAGTTTCTTAATATAATCAATTTGTACAAAGTTTCCTTTGATATTAGCATATATCTAGTTGTTATCCCCCCCCCCCTTTTAAAAATTTCGGCTTTGAATGACCACCTATCTTCCTTTTCTGTTGTCTATTAGTACTGTGAAGTGTAATTCTTTTAGCAAATAAACATAAAAATGGCATGTCAATCATGATATGTGGTTTTGAATCAATAACAAATGCAGTTAGATTTAGTTATGGGTGAAGCACTAAACTTACTACTTGAACGAGTACTTTGTCAAATAGCAGCAGTTATTCTGAATTGCTTGATCCAAAATTTGCATATGCTGTATTCGGATTTCCATTCTATTTGACATTGGATTTTATGCTATAGGTCTTAACAAAATGACAACAGATGAAAAACTCAAAGAGGCATTTGATTCCTTTGGACAGCTTGTTGAAGGTATTTGTTACCTGTGATCTTAATTTCCCTGGTATTCAGAGAATTGTTAGAATTGGCTGCTAATTGATTGCTTTTACAATGCAGCAAAAGTTGTTGTAGATAGAGCAACTGGAAGATCGAAGGGATTCGGTTTTGTATCATATGCCACTATTGAAGAAGCCGAGAAGGCACGTGAAGGAATGAATGCCAAGTTCTTGGATGGATGGGTTATCTTTGTCGATCCTGCCAGGCCAAGGGAGCCTAGACCTCCCCCTCAACATGCATCACAATCTCAACAATTTGGTTTCACTACTAATAAGACCATTGGATGGTGCGGGCAATAGCAGTCTTGCTCTTGAGTGCAATGGGAAATCGATCAAACATGAAACACAGTCAAGGAAATGAACATGAAAATATATCACCTATAGTTACGTGATGATTCTTTTGAGGTGGACACTCGTCATTGTCGTAGGTGCAAATTTATAGTGTGATTGGTTGAACGAGTGTTGTCGAAACAATGTAAGCTATTGCCAGCCCTTCAAAAAAAAATGGAAGCTATTGCCTATTGGTCGCTTTCCCTCGTGGCAAGTCCAATTTGAAGCATAAAAATATTTCGTAGTTTGAGGATGATAGTCACTACATAAAAATATTTCTTAGTTTGAGTATAATCAATTATGAATGTCTTTTTGGCTGGAAAGAAAAGACCTACTGCAAATGCAAATACCATATTTCTCTTTCAGATAAACTTACCCATCTTTCCTTTGTTTTGCACCAACCCAATTAGATTAGTTGAGAATAAGATCGACAAGCAAAAATAATAATAATAATAATAATAATAATAATAATAATAATAATAATAATAATAATAATAATAATAATACTCCTATAAGTTTGAGAATAAGATTATAGAGTGATAGTTAAATGGAAACATCAGCTACTTTAACTTGTATTTCTTAGGGGGTCAGTGGTATTATAAATTAGATACAAGAGTGGTTAGTGGTATTATAAATTAGATATAATAAGACCTAACTTTCAAACTTAGGCTATGTTTGATTCACCTTAATTTTACTTAAATTCAGTTCAGTTCAGTAAGTTCAGCACTCATATAACTTTTTATTCCGAAATAATTTCATGATGATAATTATGTCATCGGAAAGATCCCAAAGCATACTTTCAAATGAGTCCAATATTGACTATGTTTGGACAAATTTTAAATGGTTAACGGTTAAGTTTAAAAAATCAATTGAGTTCAGTTCAGTTCAGGTGAATCAAACGGAGCCTTAGGGTGCGTTTGTTAGAGCTGAACTTATCAGAACTGAACTGAATTCAGCATCACTAAACTGGACATTATTGAACTGAACTGGACACAACTGAACTGAATTGAACACAATTTGAAATCTGAGACAAAAAATACGTATCTGAACTCAGCACCACTAAAGTGAACGAAACATTATTTAACTGAATTTGAAATCACTGAATTGACACTTAAACTAGGTAATTAATTGGGTAAGCAGGGGCGCTGTCTTAATCATATAAACCTTTCATTATTATTGTATACATTCAAATTGGGATTTCAACTTGCCTTAGGTGCTACTCTAACGGAATAAAAATATACTCTTGCCCTTTAGGAAACGTATCATAGAGAATTGGAATTATAAAAATAAACGTAAATTATATTACCAATAATATATTTATTATTTAATGGCGGTGTTGTAGCTTTTACAGCAAAGCAATAGTTGACTGGATTCATACTTTCATTTGACTATAAGGTGATTTGTATATTTCCATTTGATTTGATATGGAAATCTTTTGAACACTTTTGGCGCATGAAGGAATGAGAACATGCAAAAAGAAAGAAAAACATTGGAAATCAAAGGCTGCGTTTCAATAAGATTTTGGATTGAAGAATTTTCTTACTTTCAAATATTCACATTCAATTGTTTAGATTCTTTATTTCTCCCCTCTAGCTTTTGATATTAGTCATTAATTCAAAAGCAATGTAAAAGAATGTTTGGTCCAACAATGGATCATCAAATAAATAAAAAAATTTCCTATTTATTTGCTAATTAGATATTTTAGTCATCGTAGACATAAAGATATAGGCTGATATGATGTAAATTACAAATACAAATCTCGATATTACTTTAAAAAGTCTTTTATATTATTAGTTGTATGTTAAAATAATAATAATAATAATAATAGATAATCCCTTATTCCTCTGTTCTTTTCTATTTCGTGTTGTAATTTCCATTCCGTTCTACATTAATTCTATTAAACATTTAATATTTGTCTCACACTGATTCCGTGATGAAAAAAATCATTTGTTTCATTCGGTTTTGTTCTATACTAGTTTCATTCCCGTGCGATGCACGGTTTGTGTCTTTATAACACTAAAACATTTTCATTGGTACAAACATGAAACAAAATTTTCACCTATGTCACATCATGCTACAAAATTCCTAATCTGTAGACATCTCGCTTTCTATGCTCAAATTAACTCTCTTACTTTTATGTTTTATTCTTGTTGCATATCCCACGTGATGCACGATTTTAAATAAATATATTTGGTTCCATAATAAACTTTTCTTGTCGCAATTTATTAGATACATTCCCTAACACACTTATGGTGCCTAATAGAAAATACATGCACCTATACTAATAGTATTAATTGAAGATACATGGACCTATACTATAACATTAAGATAATAATTAAATAGTACTAATATAAGATATATGCACCTATATTATTTGATGACATGTCAATATTTGCTTATGTGTCAAAGTTTACGTGTCAATCTAACAACGATACAATTCACTTATATACATTCCCGTGCTACACATGTATAAAATTCAGGTTGGAAAATCTAGACAAAGAAATTTGAATAATAGAGTTTAATTTTAAATCGAATGTTCAATATGCATTCCTAAAAGTCAACTTTAAATCAAATAATGGTTGAATTTGATCAACTACCGTAATTCACTAATACATATTTTCCAAAGTCATCAAAGGGAGATGCACACATTAATTAACCACTTAATTAAATAAGAGAGAGTCAAACTAATTAAAGTTAGCAATATACATTGAATTGAGTATAAACGCATTAATTATTAGGATGACATGGATTACACTTGGCAAATGATGGTGAAGTGAAAGTTTAGGTGGATGCTTACGTATCCATCAAGCAACATGCAACATTCACTTTATATATATATATATATATATATACATACTAGTCACATTCCCGTGCGATGCACGATTTGTGTTTTAATATTAAATAAAATATTTCTATATGTACAAATTTTTAAAATATCTTTCGCATATGTCATATCTGGAAATAAAAATCATCTTTTATGAATATTTCCCTAAATATGGTACAAACCATATTGCATCAATTGTAGGGAAAAATACAGAAAATATACAATTTCTCATTTTATCGTTTTGAAGATATAAATCCGCTGGTTTATGTAGCCTAACTTGTTTATTATTTTTATTGTAATTTATTTCAATATCTGGTGTCCAATATCTAGTACAAAATATCACTACCACTACTACTATCATACTACTATTATTTTTGTAGTGCAATTTACTCTAGTATCTAGCCCAATCAAAAGAAGAAAAAAATCGTAAGTATCAAATGGATGCATTAAAATTAAGTTGAAATTTTTAGAATTGGAACTCTAAGTAGATAAGCCCAAGTCAAAACTAAAATTTCAATTTGAATGTCGATCTAAATGTTCACTCCAAATCGAATAGTTTGATTTGGCTGGGTACAGATTTGTACTTAATCCTCAAAAATTTCAACAGTAACGATACATTAATTTTCCAAAGTTCATCAATTAATCACTTAATAGTCAAACTAATTAAATTAACAACATACATTGGATCATGAGTTAATAATGTTTGGATCGATTTAAAATATTAATGTACTGTATTAATTATTAGTATGACTTGGATTACATGTGTCAACTAATGATGATAGGAACGCCTATGTGGATGCCTACGTGTCCTTCTAGCAATTGTGCTTATATATATATATATATATATATATATATATATATATATATATATATATATATATATATATATATATATATATATATATATATATATATATATATATATATATATATATATATATATATATATATATATATATATATATATATATATATATATATTCTATTTCGTACCATTTCGTTGAAATGAGCTGGACATTTTTTTGGTTCACACCAAGGGTGTCCACCGTCGATCACGGCGACTACTCCCGCGTTGGCTGTTAGGCACCTCAAAGGGTTGGGCAGTTGGTCAAGGGATTTTAAGTTGCTCCATGACCAAGGCAATATTCGAACCCTCAACCTTGATTAAGAATGAATGGATCCTTACCACTCAACCACATCCCTTAATTAATGAGTTGGACATTATTGGGCTAAAAGAATACCCATTGATATGGAAATGTGTTACTAAGCATAGGAGCATTTGATATTTATGTATCTTGCTACAATATTGTGATGTTATAACTTATACCAATACAAAAATTTCAAATAATACGATAAAAAATGGAAATCCCAACACTCATTTTAATTTGAACAATCAACCATCTAGAAAAAAAAAAATATATATATTTTTTTTTTATCTAAATAACACCAAAATTATATGTAATGTATGTGGATGACCACAAAACAAATACACGTAATGTAACACTCAGGATTCGGAACAATAAAATAAATCAAAAGAAAAGTCGGACTATAAGCAGATTTTATTTTGTAATAAATAGACCATGTAGAACCTTTTAGGATTTGTTAGAAGTACGTTGTATTCTTTTAGCCTTGCACTTGTTTGTGTGAATGAGTGTTGCGGTAACGCCTCAAGTTTTTGGTTGGATTATTGAATTTTGTTTCTATTAATACTTTCAAAAACTAGTCTCTTCTATTAGGACACTATGTGGATTTTTCGGTTTGTTTTTATTTATTCTATTGTTTTGAATTTGGGGTGTTACACATAAGTTATATTATGCATTTGTATTTTCTAGAATGAAAATTTTCATTGCTATCTTTAGCGATCTTATTTCTTTCATCTTATGAGGTGAGGTTTATTTTGCATGTTTTTTATTCACAATAGCTACATCCTATTCATTATACTATTTGAAATATATATGATTGAAATTCAATTTTTTTTTTTCCTGAGAAATTATGAAATAGTTTAGGAATCACGGCATAAATAACATGTTAGTGATGTAGACCGTAGTGTAGTCCAAGTAAATAGATTAAATATGCAAAATATATGTTAAACGAAGATAAAAGACAAATAAAAGCTACATCACATTATAAAATACATAAAATAACGAAATCGAATACGTATACATGTATTATTATGGATTTCTTAGATTTGCAAATTGGATACTCTAATTATTTCTCTTGAAAAAACCCCTAAAAAATGGTTTTTCGATGATTATACTCGATATATTCCAAAATTGAAAATTTACTATAGTTGAATATATGAAAATAAATAATCATGAATCTATACATGTGTTTTATTTTACATCTTTTATGGAAAATAGTGCATAAAAGGTATAATATTATTTAGTTTTTATCATAGTGAATTGAATGTATGATCAATTTTCGTATTTTTTCACCACCCTTCACATTGGTATTAGCTTCAGAATGAACAATAATTCATGGATAATAAAGGAATAACAAATTCAGTAGAATAATGCTATAATTTTCCAAATTGAGACTCTTTAGTACGTTAAAAAAAAATATCCCGTAAGAGATAACTTGCTTAAAAAACTTAACTCTAAATTGGTAATTTTTTTTTCCGAGGTTTTAGCTAGCTAGACCATTAATTACAATAAACGAATATAACTATAATTAAATTTGAATTGAAAATCATATCATAAAAATACTTTTCAATACGTTTAATAAATATATTTCACATTTTGAGTCAAATTATTATTTTGTTACAAACCAACAGTCAAACTTTTATGAAAAAAAAAGACATTAAAAAACAAAGAGATTAAAAAACAAATCAAAGGTCCAAAATATTTTTTGATTTTTGTTATGCGTAAGTTTTGTGTGAGATCAACTCACAATAAAACGGGGTAAAAATTTAAAAATGTAGGGGTTATTTTTTATCAACGATGATCAGTGTTTCACTTAAACGTGACCATCGTCTCAGTAAAAGTTATTGCAAAACTGTCTTGTAGAAGTTTTTGTGTTTTTTTATTTAGCTCCAACACCATCTCTTTCTTACCCACCAAACAAACAAACCTAGAAATAATCTCAAAATAATGAAACTGTCAAGAAAAACTAAAAACCTCATATTTGGAAAAAAATTAATGGCTATATAAAAAAGATAAAAAATCATCACCAATGAAAACAAAAATGGTAAGAAATCAAAATAATAGAACCACCATAAAAGCCCCAAACCCTTTTCATTTTTTATTTTCAACTCACCTATTCCTCAGTCCACAGCAAAATGATGGCAGACTTTGCAGTCTACTAGTAAAAATAAACCAAGACAACCCCTTTCCTTTTGGTGGCGCCACTCTCTCTCTTTCTCTCTCATTTTCTCTCTCCAACTTCTCCCCCCCCCTTAATTTCAAAAAACTTCAAATCTCTCTCCTTCTTCACTCCCTCCAAAAAAAAAAAACCCAGAAAAAATTTATTCATTTCTCATCTGACAAATTTATTTTCTGAAAGAAAATGGAAGAAAAAGAGAGCACTTTTTCTGGGTCACCGGAAAACACCGATAGTGGGTCACCAACACCGATAAGTAACATGCCACCGGAGACCCATGTGAGCTCTGGCCCCCCACCACCACCGAGCGCCGCCATACACGGCGGCGCAAGCGGCGGAGGGATTTCGACGACGGGAAAGAAGCGAGGGCGGCCCAGGAAATATGACGCCGAGGGGAACCTTAACCCGGCTTACGCTGCGGCCGCCGCAAGAAAAGCGGCGGCGCAGACGGCGTCGCCGCCACCTGGGTTTACGCTTACGATGGCGGCGAATGAATACCGGCCGAAAAGGGGACGTGGGAGACCTTCGGCGAACTCACCCCAACAACAACAACATCAACAACACCAACAACAACCACCAGCTTCTGCCTTAAGTGGTGAGAGCCTTTTTACTAAAGTTTCTAATTTGGGTTGTTTGAAAGTCTTTTGGGCTTCTGTTTTTGTGGGTGATTTTGTTCTTGTTTTTTGGGTTTTGTCTTTGTCTAATGGGTCATGTCAATTCGAAATGAAAAGTTTTTTTTTTTTTCTTTTAAATTACTCATTTCACAATTTCTTGCTGGCGTAAATCTGTTCATTTTCTTCTGTAGACATTTTTCTGGTTTCTAATGACCTTGGGTTAACCAGAAAGTTTTCTTTCATTTTTCTTACTTTCACAGTACTTTGTTGTTGAATTTGTTCATTGTTTCTGTAAAAAGGGGTTTTTGGGTTTATGTTGAGTTGATTTTTTTTTTTTTTTTTTTTTGAAAATTACAATTTTGTTTTTGGGGTGTGTGAGCTTTGATTTGAATATTGTTAAGGGGAGACTAGGGTTTATAGGGAGAAATTTAGAAATCTGGATCGTAATAAGGGCTTGAATGCGAAAATCAAGGAAAATGTATTATTTACTGATTTGTTAATTGTTATGTATCTAATCTTTTTTGGCAGAATCTGACTGATTGTCAATTTGACTCTCTTTTTCAAAATTTTATGGTAGTGGAAAATGGGGTTTTTGTTTTCTTTTAAAAAAAAATTGTTTGGTTTTGGGGGGAGGGCAATTTGGGGTAGTTGGGGAAGAAAGAACAGAGCCTGCAAATTCAAACACTTTCTGCATAAATGCCTCTTCTCATTAATAACCCCATCTGGTAAAATAGACAGCACAGTACTCATACTCAGTAGCAATGTCCATGTGTGGATTTTGTCAGATCCAGGAAGTTAAGATGTATGCAATCTTATTTTGGACATTACCCATTTGCAATCTTGTAAGTAATTTGTGTTGAGCTATATGAGCTTAATGAAATTGAATACATTTTGTTCAGTATAATGACAAAAAATTAGTAACATTTTGCCCGAGTGATTTTTTATTGAGCTTTCTGAATTCAGTTACTGAAATATAAAAAGTGAAGAAAAAGTGTTCTTACATTTTCTTTTTTCTTTGGTTTTGATTTTTGAAGGTGAAATGTTTGCCAACGCAACAGGTGGTGACTTCACCCCAAATATCATTACAGTACAAACTGGAGAGGTATAGCTTACAGAACCAGGTTCCTTAGATTTGGTGGCCTAAAAATATAACAAATTGAAATCATTTTCTTTCCAACTCTTGTCAGCTGCAACAGTTTCTTCTACCTAATCGTAGCAGAAAGTTAAAAGATGCCGATTTTGGATACGTTTGGTGTAACTGAATTGCCTTTTGTTTCCTTGGGTGAATTGGCTTTTTGTCTTTGGTTATTGTTTGCAGGATGTTCAGGCCAAGATTTTCTCATTTACCCAAAAGGGGCCGCAAGCGATTTGCATTCTCTCTGCTAATGGAACCATCTCTAATGTTACCATTCGCCAACCGGGTTCTTCTGGTGGCCTGTTGACATATGAGGTACTGTATCCAATTTTTTGTTTACGATCCTTATGGCTTTCTTGGCATTGGGACAATCATAATATTCCAAGACTAGATTTGATTCATTTTTCATTCTTTGAAAAGGAATCTTCGGTTCCTGTATCGCCCTTTTATTGTGTCTTAGATGTGTGCTGTTTGCCTTGTGTTGGTATGCAATGAAATGAAAAATTGTTGTTTTAAGCCTTAACAGCTTGGTTGTATGATAAAAATTGTATATAGTTTGAGTCTATCTAAGTTGTGTGCTTATTTGAGTTTCCAATTATCAAATGATGCTTAAATAACTCCTGTTTTAGAACAAAAAAACCCGCTATGGTGCTTTCTTGCTGTGAGTAACTCGTTTGAAGTTAATGACAAGATGCAGAGCTCTTGACTTGGACACTGTAATGGATTTGGTTTCATTCCAAAAGTGTAGAAAGAGTTTCAGTCCAAAAATTATTATAATTATTTTTCATACAAATCAAGGCGTACTCATATTTAGTTTTTCATTAGTCAATATATGTTGGATTTGATAGTGTTTATCGGTCGTCCCTGCGTTGTAGATTTAGTACAACAACAAAGAACACCTTTCTGCAGAACTTGTCTGTGCTAAATGTGAATGGAGATACAAGTTTCCACTATTATGTCCTGTTAATCAAGTGTAAAAAATATGGGTGCATGCTAAAATGAGTCTACACTATTTAGTTTAAATGTAATCTAGTATTACTCCACTACATTAGTATTATGCTTTTGGGAACTTGCTGAGAAGCTAATAAAAGGATGTGAAAATCTGATTCTACTCCCTAGTAGATATGTCTCAAATTTTCTGGAAAGCTGATTCACCATACACAGACAACTCGAGACTTTTTCTTATACCCTTTAGTGTGTGATACTGAATTTTGTGCTACTTATAACTTGTGTTGATATCTTCGATAGCTTCATAATTGAGCGAACATTGAACTTTTGTGCAGGGGCGATTTGAGATACTTTCTTTAACTGGGTCGTACACAGTCATAGAAGCAGGTGGGGTAAAAAGCAGGACCGGTGGACTAAGCATCTCCCTAGCGGGTCCTGATGGTTGCGTGGTTGGTGGCAGTGTTGCTGGTTGGATTACTGCTGCTAGTCCTATACAAGTAAGATTCAACTCGTCTTTTAGCCATCGTCTATATATTGTTGATCACAATATGTTATGCTGCTTGGCGTCTTTATTAACTTCAAGTACTCATGTGGGCACAACATCCCCACCTAGATCTGACACCTAGGTTTCTACATAATTGGATACTAATAACCTGTTTAAGCTTTGAATATACACGCATAAACTACAAAATTTTGGCAGCAAGTGCCCTCGGTTCATGATAAAATCATGTTTATGGACTTTGGTTTATATTTGTGTAGGTGGTTGTAGGAAGCTTCATGCTACAGGGGTATAAGACGCCCAAGAGAAAGTATCATCGAGAATCCACAGCTGCAGCTGCGACCCCTACTATTCCTGAGACAGTGACAGCCCCGACACCAACCTCACAGGCAATGGTCGATAGTGAAGTGGGCGGCACACAAGCCATGCCCCTGATGGCAACACAGAGTCATAGTGAAGCAGATGATAGCATAGGCAGTGGACATAATCTGAATGTGGTTTCATCACATGATACTCTCGAATGGAATAATGGGTCGGATCCGTCGTCAGACCACAGAGTTTACCCTGACATTAATGTGTCCCTTCCCGGTGTATAATGAGATCAACCATATCATTCCATTTAGTTATTGGATTTCTAATCTAATCCTTAGGTGTTCACAGGAGTTCTGACAGGTAGATTATTGATGAGGATTTTTAGGACAGAACAATGAAAGAGGGTGTGCAAATTTATTGCAAGGCAGTTTTTGTTGTATGTCACAGTAGCATGAACCGCAAATTAACATTACCTTATTACCATTGTTATTGTACTGGCTCTAAACAAAATGTTTCTGTTCTTTAGTCATCAGTTCGCAAATTAACATTACCTTATCACCATGTTCTCATCTGTTACCTGGAAGAATCAGGTATTCTTTTTGGAGTTGGGATAAACAGCACAACTTAAATTCAACAGATAGGAGTACAAGATTCATCCTTGCTATCCAATTAGTAGTCTAGTTTAGACTCAAGATCGTCGTGTCTATTTCTAATTAGAACTACCATAAGGAGTACAGAGAGCCTTGAAATGTTACTAATCTGTTCCAAGAATAACCGAGAACGATGGAAGAGAAGTCCAGCTGATTATAATCGATACAATGTTGGACGTGGAACATATAAGGATTGTAAGGAGACCCAGTTTCTTTGATACTTGAGTGAAATCATAGGACAGTAAAACAGAAGGAGAATAATAGGCTTTAATAAGATGTTTATAAAACATTCCTTACTAACAGAGCTCTATCACAAACAGAGAAGCAGAAAAGCATCAAACACCATCATACATAAGTAGTGGCCGCAAAATAAAATCAAACACAACATTATAGTCTGCTAGAATTCAAAGATTCAGCCACTCTTCACTAGCCCTTGATACGACGAAGAACCCTGGAGTAATAACCCCAATCAGGGTGATCAGAAGATACAGCAGGGCTGCCCATAGGGATGCTCTTTGAGATAAGTGGGTACGTGTACGTCCTCAGCATTTGCTAAACCATCCAAGTATAGGCACAGTTCTCCTTTTGGATCTTGTAAGCAAGAACGTACAATATATTAGTCAAAAATAAAAATAATAAAAATTCGGATAATCTGAAAAAAACTATCCTCACCTAGAAGATCTTCTGCATCTTGAGTCACAGGAAATAGGGCAGTGTTTGGCTGTAATATTGACAACAAAAATTACACCAATGCTAATAATGGTATATATCAGAAAGATTTTACTGATAAAGTTTGTTCGAAGATCAAATTATAACTAAGAAATAATTATCCCCCAACCAAAATAAGCCTTTAATCATCAAATCCGATGTAATGAGTTTACTAGGGGGGAAACTGTACCGGATTAAGAAGTGCTGTGTAAGGATCATTATCTATCAGCAAAGTGTTTGATTCGGAAAACTGGATGTCTTGGCTGGAATGACCGAGATTACGCCAGAGTTCAGGCAACTCTTCGAAGAACATAGGCTTATATTTGCATTCCAGTGTCTTGAATCCATAATCAGAGCATTGGCGTTGATCCTAGTGAATAATAAAGGCTAAGCATAAGAGCAAATATATAACACATTGCATAAATAAACTTGCAGTGTAGTGGTAGTGATAAAACCACTCAATGGATCCCAGCAGAGATTACTTGTGCGCAAATACACTTTTGAGACAACAAGCAAAGAAAGCAATAAATTAAGAAGAAGAAGAAAAACAGAAGAGATTTACCCAGACAAACAGAAGCCTATTCCTCAATCCCTCAAAAGCACAATGGAGCACACCATCGACATTCTGGCTAACAAAAAAAAAAAACAAAAAACAAAGGAAAAATCATGTGAGTTAATGCGTCCTCCCATTGTAGAGAGATTATTACATGGTTTGGGATCAATGATTCCACCTTTGACAAAACAAATGAGATTTACTCAAATTCACTCCAAATATAGTGATTACTTATGAAGGCGAAACATGTTGGTCCGGAACCATCTAATAATTTCTCCTCATTTTATGTACATGTTACGAGTTCATTAAGTTGAGCCAGTTACACTTGAGCATTAGACCATATGGCCACCTCGAATCTTTCCAAGCAAAACTTGATAAACTCATCTACAAAAGGTTTTTTGTAAACTGCAAACAACCCATGAACAAAAACAACACAAGAGAAAAGCTAACTTTAGTAGTACAATATATATGACAACAAAAATATCTGAACGAGCGAGTGACTATGTATATGTAGACAAAAACTTGTATAAGATCATTCCACGGTAGAATGAGGTGAGTTTTGTGAAAAACAAGGGTGACTTAATAGTAACTCCGATCCGTCTATCGGATCGTGAGACAATCTTTGTACAAGACTTACCCCATTTGTTGTTGCCGTAAACTCTATCAGGAGAGCGATAATTAATTACTACTAGTGTTGTTTGTTCTTGGAACTGGGTGACCACTCTTGGAATACTGAAAACTTCAAAGTCAGTAGTAGGGTATTTCAGCTTTTACAGTGGAGCAACTAGTGGAGTCTATTAATGGCCTGGTGCATAATAATGACTTTAAGCCTGTATTCGTAATTAGCATTTGGGGAACATTAATAAATTTTTGTCTAACAAATTTTCCCTATGTCCTTTGGTGCTGATAAGGAGTATAACATTAGTTGAGTCTCCAACCATCTGCTTAAGCTTTTGGTTGAGTTGGTTCCGATGCACGTGCCATATATCTCAAGTTCTCAACCAAGAGCATGTACAAGTATCATCTACGGAGTATTATCCAAGCATTATGCAACCTCAAGCATATATCCTCACTATTTACTAACAATTGCCTGAGCATTACCAGTTTAGCTAGAGTGACTCATGTTTGAAGTCACAAAATACAGTGACATAATCATTCAGCAAAGTGTTTTGACTCAGAAAACTGGCGACTGGACGAGATAAGATCCTGTCCTACACTTTCTCTCCTATATTCCCTCCAATACCTCACAAAGAGCAAAATCAAAAATAAAGAAAAATAAAGAAAGATTATGTTTTGTGAAGTATTGGAGGGAGTGTAGGGGAGAATCGTAGGAGAGGATCTTATGTCCGACTGGACTGTGCGAATTGAAACTACGCCAGAGTTCAGCAAAAGTCTTTGAATAACAATGGCTCACGTATGTTCTGCATCAGTAACTTGAATCCATAATCATGAACATTTCAATTTTATTTTTTCCCACAGTGGAAACACCAGTTGGCTAAGGGCTAACACCACCCAACCAACATCTTTGTTGGATGTGGATCTTAAATAAGCACCATACTCAGTTTCTTGATTCCGTCCTAGGTTGTAGTTATAATATTGTGTACGTCTACAACGGAAGAACTAGACAACGAAATGCCTTACAATGGCAGATGCAAACAGGACAGTGCTGAAGGGTGGGAGATTGAGGTTACATGATTATATCTTTTAGTACACACTTATTGAGAACAAGTGAACATTAGTAACTAACAATTTTTTGAGAGAATGAACTCCAGCATGAATTCACCAAAAACCACACAAATCTAGTCCTTGCTGTTATAGAATAAGATTAACTCAAGTCTTGGTAAAATACAATTTCATGGAGCTCCAATTAGAAGGAACTTTGATAATGTGTCAACAGATCGATCTCGGATAAATAGATGTGCAAAGTAGCTGTCAAAATGAGAAGCGTCGAAGATGGCACCAGGATCAGCCAGCAGTTCATATTAGGCCTTGACACGACGAAGGACCTTGGAGTAAAAACTCCAGTCAGGATGGTTGGAACCTATAGCAGGCTGTCCAAAATCCAAATTGGTGCTCTTTGACATAAAAAGGAACATCCTCAGCATCTGCTAAACCTTCCAAGTATAGACCCAGTTCTCCTTTTGGATCTTGTCAATAACAAAACAAATTGCATTAACAACCCAAAAAAGAAATGGGTTAGGCACAACAAAATAAAAACTATACTCACCAAGAAAATTATCACCAACAATTTTTGCATCATATGCCTCCGGATATATGCCAATGTTTGGCTGTAAAAACACAAAAATCATGTAATACTAAGCATGCACTGTCTATTAGTAGCTACAGTATTTATTATGAAGCTAGCTAGTGAGAAAAACTACTCGTACCGGATTAAGAAGGGCTTTGTAAGGCTGATCATCTATCAGCAAAGTGTTTGATGCAGAAAACTGCCTATCTCGGTTAGATTTTGCAAGGCTACTCCAGAGCTTAGTCAATTCTTTGAAGAACAAAGGCTTATCTTTTTTCTCAAGTGACTTGTATAGTTGTATCCATAATCAGAACAACCACCTTGATCCTGTACAATGCATGATGAGAGCAAAACATGATCAATACGAATATTATTGCAGATAGTTTTTGTTTTTTTTTTGTTTTCTTTCTGATAATAGAAACTCTTTATTGATTAGGGAATTTAGGAATACGTCAATGCAGCTAATTAATAACACTTTACACACATTAATGATCGGATATTCAGAGACAAACAAAGCCCTTTTGCGGATATTTGGGAGTTAATTCTGCTTCGAATGGGTTGGTGGATCAAAGCATGGGACTCTAGCTTTCCCTACTCGCCTCAAGAGGTAACGAATAATCCAATGTGTCTTAAGGTTCGATATCCAAGCAAGAAAGTCTCCTTGTAGTGGTTCTCTCAAATGGAATGTCGATGCGTCGGTTAAGGACGGTGTGGTAGCAATTGGTGGTCTGCTTCGTGATTGGGAGGAGAATTTTAGATGCATCTTTTCTAAGCTGTGAGATCAACAAAGCGGAGGTTCTCGCCATTTTATTTGCCCTTGAAACGTCAGCTAACAAGGAGTGGGTATCTCACGTAGAATTAATTGTGGAATCAGACTCCCTCAATGCAGTTGCGTGGAGTAATGTTAAGGTAAGAGGGCCTTGGGATTTGCGGTTCGAACTCAATAGGATCCGCATGTACTTGTCCGCGTGGCCAAAACTTACCATTCTCCATAGAGGGAGGAGTGCAAATAATATCGCTGATGATTTGACTAAACAGGGCATAGCTAGAACAGTGGAGATGTGTGCTTGGTTGTATGTGTCGTTGCGTCTATGCTTGGAGTCTTGTAACTTGTGTAAGGTGTGGGGGGATTTTGATTGGATGTGTTTTCTAAAACTAACTTGAGCATATGATTATTGTGGCTCTATCTTCACTCTTCTTAGAAGGTGGGAGATAGGGCTACTAATGATGCTAGTATTAGTTAGTGTTTTCCCTTGTATTTTATTTATGCAAGGTTGAATAAAATGAATTCTATTGATCAAAAAAAAAAAAAAAAAAAAAACACTTTACACACATTATATCCTAAGCTAGAATTAGGTGAATAATTATTTTCTCAACAATTTTACATTTTCATTTCGCCTAATATGAATATGCCATGTAACTTACCCAGACAAACAAGAGTCTCTTGGACAATCCCTTGAAAGCACAACCAAGGACACCATCTACATTGTGCCTAACAAGACAAAACAAAACACACATAGGAAAACAATGTAAGACAAAGTAATTGATCTAGCTTAGTTATTCTGTGATCAGTAATGTCATATTTCAATGCAAATTCATCAGCTACTTACTCTTGAGCAGATCACCATATTATTGTTTGGTAAATTCCCCTTGAGGGTTTACTATATACCATTAATAATATATATTAAGAGATTACAGATTAGGTTACAAGATAATGGGCCTAGATACAAGGCTAAGTGAACTAGGAAACTATAAGGTATTTACAATATTAATTTTCTAATAATTACATTATCTATCACAGCCCCGCAATCGGAGCGGGAGAACGACGAACACTCAGACTGAAGCGAAAGTCATTAAATAGTGTGGAAGGGAGGCCCTTAGTAAAGATGTCAGCGTACTGAGAGCTAGAGGGCACATGGAGGACTCGAATATGACCAATAGCAACCTTCTCTCAAACGAAATGTATGTCAATCTCAATGTGCTTCGTGCGCTGGTGCTGAACAGGGTTAGTGGAGAGGTAGACTGCACTAATGTTGTCGCAATAGACCATGGTAGCACGGGCAAGCGGACATTGGAGCTCAACAAGAAGGTTGCGGAGCCAGCAGGTCTTGGCCACAACATTGGCAACGCCACGATACTCAGCCTCGGCACTAGAGCGGGAGACAGTACCTTGGTGTTTGGAGGACCAGGAGATGAGGTTGTCACCCAAGAAGACACAGTATCCGGAAGTGGAGCGACGCGAGTCCGGGCAGCCGGCCCAGTCGACATCCGAATAAGCAGTGAGCCCAGTAGTGGCAGATGGGTATAGCTGCAAACCAAAATCCGGAGTGCCCTGTATGTAGCGCAGGATGCGCTTGAGAGCCTGGAAGTGGGGCTCCCGAGGGTCATGCATGTAGAGGTAAATCTGCTGCACGCCATACGAGATGTCGGGGCGAGTGAAGGTGAGGTATTGCAGTGCCCCAGCTAAGCTGCGAAATAGGGAAGGATCGGCTACTGGGGGGCCATCGGGACCAAGTTTGGACTTGGTGTCCACAGGAGTGATGCAGGGCTTACAGTCGGACATATGAGCACGCTCAAGGATCTCAAGAGCATACCTCTGCTGAGAGAGGAACAACCCGACGTTGTTGCGAGTAGCCGTGATGCCAAGGAAGTAGTGAGGAGGACCAAGGTCAGTCATGGCAAACTCGGTGCTAAGAGACGTAATGATATGCTGAAGGAGGGCATCCGAGGAGGCTGTAAGAACAATGTCATCAACATATAAGAGGAGAAAGGCAACATTATCGCCCTGCCGGTATACAAATAAAGAGGTATCAGGTTTGCTGTTACTGAATCCAATACGGCCCATATATTCCGCAAACCGTTGGTACCAAGCCCGAGGAGCTTGTTTCAGTCCATATAAAGATTTACGTAACCTGCAGACATAGTCAGGATGAACAGAATCATGAAATCCAGGAGGCTGATGCATAATTACCGTCTCATGGAGATTCCCATGAAGGAAGACATTCTTGACATCGAGCTGGTGAATGGGCCAGGCTCGAGACAAGGCCAAACTGAGGACAGTTCGGATGGTAGCAGGTTTGACCACAGGACTGAAGGTCTCATCACAATCAATACCAGGGCGTTGGGATTTCCCATTAGCAACCACAGGAGCCTTGTGGCGCTCGAGGGACCCATCTGAGTTGAACTTGTGCTTGTACAGCCACATTGATCGAACCACATTGACCCCTGGGGGTCGGGGTACCACGTCTCAAGTATTGTTTTTAATAAGAGCATCATATTCAGACTGCATAGCAGCCCGCCAGTGTTGGTCTCGAAGAGCCTGAACATGAGAGCGAGGTAAGGGGGAGGGAGAGGGAGAGGAAGATGTGGAGGCATGGAGGTCGAAGATCTTCTTTGGTTTAAAAACACCAATTTGGCCACGGGTGGTCATACGGTGGAGTTGAGGAGTTGGGGGGAGGGGCGGTTGGGGGTGGGGGAGACGGAGTGTGAAGGTCGGTAGGGGAGACCATGGGGGAAGGGGATGTCGTGGGTGGGGGGGGGTTGTGTGATCAGCCCCGGAGGTGAAAGAGCCACGACGGGAGAGGGAGGAACCGTGGCGGGCGAGATCCGGGGGGAGGGGTGCGGTGAGGGGGAAGGGTTGGATGGAGCGTTAGGACTAGCCAGGGGAGGGTCGAGGAGAATACGGGAAAGAGGGGAGGGGTCCGGGTCATCTAGGAATTCATAGGAGGATGGGGTGGGAGGGGAGAATGTGGAGAAAGGAAAAGTGGTCTCGTCGAATATGACGTGACGAGAGATGATAATTTTGTGAGAGGCGAGATCAAGACAGCAGTAACCTCGGTGATTAGAGGGATAATCGAGGAAAACGCAGGGAGTAGATCGGGGAGCTAATTTGTGAGGTGTGGAGGAGGAGAGATTGGGATAGCACATGCACCCGAAGACCCGTAAGTGAGTGTAGGAGGGAGGTTTTTGGAAGAGACGAGTAAAGGGAGTTTCATTGGAGATAGCGGTGGAGGGGAGAAGGTTAAGAAGTTGGGCGGCCATATGGAGGGCTTCGACCCAATAGGTGGGAGGGATGTTGGCTTGGAATAGAAGAGTGCGCACAATATTATTAATAGTGCGAATCATGCGTTCAGACTTCCCATTTTGTTGAGAGGTTCGAGGACAAGAGAAACGGATAACCATACCATTGGTGTCAAACAGTTTTGATAGTGGTGTGTTATCGAATTCCCCCCCTGGTCACATTGGAAGGCTTTTATTTCACAATTAAACTGGGTACGAACATAAGCATGAAAATGAAGAAATTTAGAAAACGCTTCACTTTTTCGACGAAGAGGATAAACCTATAGAAATTGAGAATAATGGTCCAAGAATATAACATAATAGCGAATACCGCTCACACTGGGAATAGGGGAGGTCAAAACATCGGAGTGAACAATGTCAAAGGGGGAGTGAACCACAGTCATAGAAGGATAAAAAGGGAGTCTAACATGTTTGCCTAATTGACACGCATGACAAAGAGAAGAAACATTGTCTTTGTTACACTCAATAAAACCATTTTTAGCTAAGGAGTGAATGATAGAGTCGCCAGGGTGCCCCAAACGCTGGTGCCACATGGAACGGCTGCAGGTGAGGAGAGCTGTGGGAGATGTGGTGGTGGAAGAGTTGTTTGTGACTGGATAGAGGTCCTCGGTGCTATCACATCGGAGGAGGTGGTGCTTCGTCAGATAGTCCTTCACAGAAAAGCCAAAAGGGTCAAATTCAACGGCACACCAATTATCGTTAACCAAGCGACGCACAGACACAAGGTTTTTAATGATATGGGGGGGCGACACAAATATTTTGTAGGTGGAGGGGATAAATGAGTTGCCCATACATGTCACAGGAATTTGAGAACCATCACCAACAGTTACTGAATTAGCAAAGTTCGAATTAAAAACAGTACTAAGCATACCTGGTTGGGACGTCAAATGGGCAGTTGCACCAGTATCCATGTACCACCCGGCTTGGCCGGGATCCTGAAGGGCCAAAGTGTTGAAGACCTGCGGTAAAGATGTGGGCTCCATGTTGGTGGAGTAAGCTGACGGAGGCGCCGGGGCAAACCAGGTCCATGGCAAGGCCAAGGAGGGACCGGGTGCTGCGGGGCTGGCAGCCTGGGCTTGGGCCAGGTGGGCCGGACGGAGCAGAGCCTAGAATTCCAGCGCCACTGTGAGCAGGGGTGGTGGTGTGCTGGACAAGCGGCGCGGGGGGAGTAGGCGGCTGGTGCGGCCACCGCCCCGGCGGGTTGAAGGTCGGCATCCAAAAACCGGGCCAAGTGGGCTGAGGGGCCGAGGGTTGGGCCTGCTGCGTGGCGTCGGAGTTGCGGCCTCCCTTATGCTTGTTGTTCCTGTTATTATTACGACCACCCTTGTGGGTGTTGGCCTGGGCTTGGGTAGGGGCAGGGGTGTTTGTGGTGGTGGGGCCAGCCGTGGCAATGAGGGAGGGGGAGGGTTGCGGGGGAGGAGCAACCGGGTATGTGGGTGGATAGGTGGGGAAGAGCATAGAATACAGCTGGGCAGCCTGGTAGGGAGGCGACTGAGTGGGGTAGGCCGAAGGTGGTGGTGGTGGTGGTGGGTAGGCAGCAAGAGGGTGGGTCGAGTAAGCAGGGGGAGGAGGGGACGGGTAGGCAGCAGGTTGGGGGGACGGGTAGACAGCAGGGGGGGCGGGTATTGGTAGGGGTAGGGTGGTTGGGGTTGGGAGTGAAGGACCATGGAGGAGGAGGAGTGGTCGGTGTGTCCGAGCTTGACTTTTTGGAGCTTTGGCAAGATGTTGTTCCTCTAAAAGAAGCATGGATCGGCATTGTAGGAAAGTCGGGAATGGTTTGTGGTGCTGTATGACATTAAAGATGTTCTCAAAATCATCATTGAATCCATTAATGGTATGGCTAACAATTTGACGTTAGGGAACGGGGCGCTCAATGTTTTCAAGCAAATCGGTGATGGTTTTGATTCTATGGCAGTAGTCATTAATGGACATGTTACCTTGGTCTATGTTAATAAGTTTATTTTCCAGTTGGAGTGCTTGGGCATCTTTGTTATCATGGAACAATTGTTCTAGGGTAAGCCAAAGAGTACGGGCCGTAACTTTTGTTTTTAAGACAAGGGTAAGCAAACTAGGGGCGATAGTGCCATAGATCCAAAGTTTAACAAAGCCATCAACCTTTTTCCATTCAATATCATTAGGTCCCGAGGCCACAGAGGTTCCATCTATATGTCTCAGTACACCAAAACTTAAACAGTGTGTTTCAAACAATTCCCTGCATGCATCATAATTAAGGTGAGCCAAGTCAAAGGTTAAGGGAATGTAAGTTTTCATGTTGTGAATTTCATAAGGCCGTTCAGCAGGAGGGGGGGTTAGGAATAGGTGGTACTTGATCGTCAACAGCCATGGTAACAACAACAATAAACAACAAACACAAGAAGCAGATGCAAGAAAATAATATAAATCAATAAGTGGAAGTCACGTATACAAGAGATACCGTGAGGAGCAAGATCACGTACGGCAGGAGGCTGTGATGGAGGGAGATGCGCTGGCGGAAGCGTGATGAGGGAGACAGCAGGCCGGCCGAGCAGGGCAGGAGCAGCGTCGGAGCGGCGGCAGCGGCGGCTAGATGCACGGCTATTTGAGAGAGGGAGGTAGGGTTTGAGAAGTAAGCTCTCATACCATATTGTTTGGTAAATTCCCCTTAACGGTTTACTGTATATCTTTAAAAATATATACTGAGAGATTACAGACTAGGTTACAAGATAATGGGCCTAGATACAAGCCTAAGTGAACTACGTTCCAAGCAGAACTTCATGAACTCCTCAACGAAAGGTCTCTTATAAACTAAAAAACCACAAATACAAAAAAAAATAAAATAAATTAGCACAAAACAATTGCAAGTAATGCAAAAGATGACAAAAAATTATAGTCTTTCCATCTCTCATACTGTATCGGTTGCCATAAACTGCATCAGGAGAGCGATTAGCAGGAATTTCAGACTGGTTGCAGCGGTGGGCACGGTGGATTAGGAAGCCATTGAGGTCAAGAACAAGCAACTTCTTATTTTTGGGACCAAGATTAAGCTTCTCAAGTGCAAGGTCAAGGCTACTTTCTTTTTTATTTTGTTGTTCATTGTGGTGCTCATCATCAGAAGAGTACACCATCTTTGATGATATAAGAGGTGATTTAACAAAATAGTTTTAGTATGGAAGTTCAATGAGATAGCAACTATATATACACTGGATTATTGCATGGTTATTATTTATAGGACTTTGGAGTGGTATAGTATTGTTGGTAGATATTACAGATAATTAATCACTATTATAATGAATACGAGAGAGTTGTTGGGGGAAATGGATCGTTTATCTCATCCTTGGAATTGGTTTGGACACTGGGACTCTTGGAATACTGTAACACTGAAAAGCCACTCATGGTGTACAGTTAATCAGCTGTAAACGTAGACAGTAGAGGATCTAGAAAATGGTTTTTGTTGGGGGTGAGGGCTGAGGGGGTAATAGTTGGGAAACAATTAAACTTTTAATAGGGAGAAGGGGAAGCCTACAGAATTTTTATAATTTTCCCGAATTTTCCAAAACTTGATTGGGGGCGTCCGGTTGGACTTAGAAATAAGGCTATATACTTTACATTTCAGAGGGCCTCTAAGGGACTCCATCTTTATTTTGTGTACATTAGTGATAAGTTTGTTTTATCAACAGGCTTGAACGTTTGTTAAAAAAGATATGCAAGAGAACTTTGAGCTTTGCAAAACCATACTCGGTACGAACTTGATAAAAACATAGGAGAACTCTAGGCTAATAGGATATCAAACATTTCTTGCTTAGGATCTCTAATAAATTAATAGATGGGCAAAACAGTTGCCAAAAGAGAAGCTTCATATATTATCATTACATCATAACAGGATCAAGCCTTAGCTTCAATTCAAGATAAGAAAGGGAACAAAAAAAGACAATAACATAAGCTTCAAATTCAAGCCTCAGCTTCAATAAAAGACCAAAATGGGAACAAAAAAGACAATAACATAAGCTTCAAATTCATAGATTCTACAATGACTTCATAGTCAGCAACAGTTCATATCACTTCTTGTTGAGGTAACGCCCCAAATACCAAATACTATTATTAAGTTGTGTTTTATTTTATTTTAGTTTTGTAAAGAAAATAAAATAAAACAAAAAGAAAAAAAAAAAAGAAAAACAGAAACAAGAATTCTCTTGTACGTGAATTGGTTTGGTGACCAATTAGTAGGCTTGGTTGACTTAGTTTATTAGCTCAATAGAGTGGATGACTAAAGTAAACCATTGTGTGTAAGGCTTCCTCTAGAAGCTTCAGCAAGAGATTGAAAAAGGCAGAGGCCTTTTGTTTTGGTTAGGGAGTTCAGCCGTGACAGGAAGCCGAAACAAAGAAAAGAAGAGAGTCAGTGAGTGCCAACAAACAGAGAGTGAGAGGAACATAGGTGTTCTCCAAAAGGTTTGTCCAACTCACGGTTGATTCAGCTTGTTCGGGTGAAGATAATCAGAGTATTTGGATCGGTCATCGACAGGTATTTGTGGGTGTATCTTTGGGTTTGTGGGAGTACCAAATTGAGCTAGGGTTTGTCAATTTGTACTAGTACCAAAGATAGATAGTCTACTTGTTGTTTGATATTTGATTGTTGCCTTTGTACTCTTGATTATCATAGTGGATTATATTTTAGTGTGTGGAGATCCGCACCGTGGTTTTTCCCCTAATTGAGAGGGGTTTTCCACGTAAAATTGTTTGTGTTGTTTTTGGGTTCTTGCACTTTATATTTCCGATTATCTGTTGCTGTGATTGTGGTTAAATACCGTAGTTTTCCCCAACAAGTGGTATCAGAGCGTTGGTTGTAAGATCCGTGTGGTGGGAAAATTACTGAATATGTTGAAGGGAGGAATTATATTGTGCAAGTAAGATGTCTGGTAGTGTGCCCAAATTTGATATTCCTTTGTTTAATGGTAAAATTAATATTACTGTGTGGAAGAGTACTGTTGAAGATTTGTTGGTTCAACAGAATTTGGATAAGGCTTTAGATGAGGCAAAGCCTAGTGGGGTGACAGATGCCCAATGGACATCGAAGAAGAAAAAAGCTGTCAGTACTATTAGATTAGCTATGGCTCCGGAGATTAAGTATAATTACTTGACTGAGACAGATCCAAAGAAGTTGTTGGATAAACTCCAAAATGTATATGCATCAAAGTCACTGACTAACAAGTTTTGTTTGAGATATGAGTTGTACCAGTTAAAGATGGAGCAATGTACAGTGTTGCAGGAGCAATGTACAGTGTTGCAGAACCACATTAATAATTTTAACCAGCTAGTATGTCAGTTGAGAAATGCAGATGAGAAGATCTCCGATCAAGAGGAGGCATTGTTATTGTGGGCTTCACTACCTAAGTCCTACATGCCAATTGTGCAGACATTACTTGTAGGGAGGACAGAGATTACGCTAGATGAAGCAATGACAATGTTGAGAGAGAATGATCGGATGATGTTGTAGGTTGATGGTATCTCTTCAAGTGATGGAGGAGATAGAGTACTAGCTGCGGAGGTGTCCGAAAGAGGGAGGAATCATGAGAGAAGAGGAGGTGGCCCGAGAAGTAGATCGAAGTCGCGCGCCAGAGACTTTAGTAACATGGAGTGTTACTATTGTGGTGAGAAGGGTCATATTCAAAGTCGTTGCCAAAGATGAGAGATGATTTGAAGAGTTTCAAGCAGCTGCAAGAGAAGATGGGTAAGACAAAAATTGATGATGATAGCGGTTCCTCTAATGTGGTTATGTCTTATGATGCTAATGATGAGTTGCACTTGGCTAGTAACAATGAGAAGAAGGAAAGCCAAGAGAGTTGGGTGTTGGACTCCGGCGTTTCGGTTCACATTTGTAGAGACCATGCTATGTTTGATACTTTGTGCCAAGATGACGAGTATAGTGACATCAACATGGGGAGTGGTAAGATGAAGGTGAAAGGGATAGGGATGGGTAGCATCCGAATTGAGCTCCATGGTGGTGATTAGAACCTTCCACAATGTAAGGTATGTACCCAATGCTCGTGTCAATGTGATTTCGTTGGGTGAGTTGACATCGCAAGGGTGTAGATATATTGGTATGGGAAGGTGGTGCAAGGTGTATCGTGGTGATACTTTGATTGTGCAAGGGAGGAAGGCGGAGAACAACTTGTGCTATGTTGAGGGTTATTGTGTAGGGAGGAGCAAGACCGTGAAGAAGAAGGTCCGTTTCTCGGACAAGATGGAGGTATTTGGTGATTTGGGTCGAGGGAGGATTTGTTGAGGTAACGCCCGAAATACCAAATACTATTATTAAGTTGTGTTTTATTTTATTTTAGTTTTGTAAAGAAAATAAAATAAAACAAAAAGAAAAAAAAAAGAAAAAGAAAAACAGAAACAAGAATTCTGTTGTACGTGAATTGGTTTGGTGACCAATTAGTGGGTTTGGTTGACTTAGTTTATTAGCCCAATAGAGTGGATGGCTAAAGTAAACCATTGTGTGTTAGGCTTCCTCTAGAAGCTTCAGCAAGAGATTGAAAAAGGCAGAGGCCTTTTGTTTTGGTTAGGGAGTTCAGCCGTAACAGGAAGCAGAAACAAAGAAAAGAAGAGAGTCAGTGAGTGCCAACAAACAGAGAGTGAGAGGAACAGAGGTGTTCTCCAAAAGGTTTGTCCAACTCACGGTTGATTCGGCTTGTTCGGGTGAAGATAATCAGAGTACTTGGATCGATCATCGATAGGTATTTGTGGGTGTATTTTTGGGTTTGTGGGAGTATCAAATTGAGCTAGGGTTTGTCAATTTGTACTAGTCCCAAAGATAGATAGTCTACTTGTTGTTTGATCTTGTAATTGTTGCCTTTGTACTCTTGATTATCATAGTGGATTATATTTTAGTGCGTGGAGTTCCGCACCGTGGTTTTTCCCCTAATTGAGAGGGGTTTTCCACGTAAAATTGTTTGTGTTGTTTTTGGGTTTTTGCACTTTATATTTCTGATTATCTGTTGTTGTGATTGTGGTTAAATACCGTAGTTTTCCCCAACACTTCTTGACACGGCGAAGAATCTTTGAGTAAAACTCCCAGTCGGGATGGTCAGAAGCTATAGCAGGTTGCCCAAATTTGTGCTCTTTGACATAAGAGGGAACATCTTCAGCTTCTTCTAAACCCTCCAAGTATTGACCCAATTCGCCTTTCGGATCTTATCAATGAAAATCGAACTCGGATTAATATTCATTCTATATAACAAAAAACTATGAACATTGCAAAAATTTATCCTCACCTAGAAATTTGTCATGAACATTTTTCGCATCATATGGCTTAGGAAATATGCCAGTGTTTGGCTGTAAAACCCCAAAAGAGATAATACACAAGTCACAAATGAGTCTTCAAATATATTATTATAGGCCAATAAAATAAATTGCAATGAGGTGAACTTGTGAGAAAATTTGAATTATACATACGGGATTAAGAAGGCCTTTGTAAGGCTGATCATCTATCCGTAAAGCCCTGTTTTTTTCGTCGTTTCCATGCTGTATTTCGTTCCGTTCCGTTCCAATCCGTTCGTTCCGTTCCGCGCCGCATTCTTTACTTCATTTTGTCTCACATAATTTTGAATTATCCGCGCCGTGCCGTTCCGTTCCGTTCCATTCTGTTCCGTTCCGTTCCATTCCGTTTCGTTCCTCACCGTCCCGCACGGTTGGATTTCGCAAGGCTACTCCAGAGTTTAGGCAACTCTTTAAAGAACAAAGGCTTCACTTTTTCTCAAGTGACTTGAATTCATAATCAGAACAACGTTCTTGATCCTAATAAACATTGTTTAAATACATATTGATAGGCGCATAAAACATATTACCAGTATTAGTCGAAAAGTCAAATGAAAAGAAGATTTTAAAACGGATGGAGTATAACACCAAGTAAGTAACGTACCCAGACAAATAAAAGTCTCTTGGACAATCCCTTGAAAGTGATAGAGAATATTATCTAGTAGAACTTAGGAATATTCTAGTTTAGCATAATATTATAGAGATTGTGTAATCTACAGTTTCCATAATACTAGGACTCTTGTACCTATAAATAAGGATCGATTACATCAATAATAATGAGACATTCTATCATCTCACATGGTATCAGAGCGGCTACTTTCCTGGTAGCCTAAAAAGAAAGTAGCCTAAAAACTAGCTTCCGCTTCGCCGGTGGCGGACCTTCACCAGACCAACGTCATAGTTGATCACCTTCACCAAGTACTCGAACCCTCCAAAAATCCTCTCTATGTTAGTTTATTACCCACACTAGTTTCTTTTCCGATTTTCGGTTAAATAATACACATGATTATGTATGGAACTTTTGTTGCTATAATCCAAGCATATGATGATCAATTTTCCACTATTTCTCGTCATGCAAATCAGCAGCTATCTTCTCTTATCCGGCGTTTTGCCATGATCCGGCCTGTGTTTTTTGGTGCCCTATTCATACCGTGGGCTTCCCGTCGTGCAAATATCTGTTCCTCCTCCCTCTCCCTCTCTCTCCTGCCCTCACGGTAACAACCAGTAGCCTCTCTCTCTCTCTCTCTCTCTCTCTCTCTCTCTCTCTCTCTCTCTCTCTCTCTCTCTCTCTGTGTGTGTGTGTGTGTGAAAGTGGCTGACCTTTCACAAATTCATCCCATCAAATCTCCGATCTCCTCTCACTCATATGTCTCTCTGTTGGACCACCATGCACCAGCTCTGTGGCGACCCTTCTCTCTCTCCCCCAACGCCAATCCGTGTCTTCCTTACGGCCCTCACGGCCCAATCTCCCTAGTCCTCACAAGTCCCGTCGCCACCACCTATTGGTGTCACCTCCTCTGTCTTGTCCTCTCTCTCTCCTCAAGAACCAATCCTCTCAACTACCTATCTGGCTATCTCCCTCTTCTATATCGGTGAGTCGGTCTCTGTCCTCACCAAGTAACCAGTCACCAGTCACCGTCTCCCTCAATCTCCCTTGTTCCCCAAATATCTATCAATTATCTGATAGCTTCCAGAGTCATATTGGGCTTATTGTGTTCACATAAAAT
The DNA here is from genome assembly GCA_038025085.1 of Tetragonia tetragonoides. Taxonomy (NCBI): domain Eukaryota; kingdom Viridiplantae; phylum Streptophyta; class Magnoliopsida; order Caryophyllales; family Aizoaceae; genus Tetragonia; species Tetragonia tetragonoides. Next base: position 14,895,547 of record CM076139.1, read on the forward strand.
TTTCCCCTATTCTTCACTTTTCTTAGTAGTTTCTAAACTTTCTAATTCCCACTCATAGGCTTTCTTTCACCTCGTTTAATTTTTCTATCTCCCTAGCCAATTTATTTCCTTAACTTTGGATATTGTATAATAAGGCAACTTGAATTTTCCTCTCTGTAGGAATACTTTTCCTCTCTGTAGGAATAGTTTATAATGCCCTTGTGGTGTTATGCCATTTGTCATGTCTTCAAGCCATGAATTGCACTTTAATTGCATGCTAGCTTCAAAATTCTCATTAATCACCTCCTGATCTCTATCTCTCACCGCCTCATATATTTCCTTATTCAACTACCATATTAATTTCAGCCTACCTCTTTCCTCTCTCCCCTTTTCCATCACCCTTTACCCCCCGCCCATTTATTCACACTAAAATTCAGGCCTAGTACTATATGCAATTAACATGGACGACATTAATTCGGACGAAGTGTTTGAGGACAACAACAATAACATTTTCAAGGATCTGGAGCTCACAACAAATCCCCAGTTGGAGGAAAGGGTCACAGAACTATGCCTAATTGGGAGAATTTATTCAGTTAAGCCACTTAGGATGCAGCTGGCTAGAACAATTATGGAGAAAATGTGGAGTACACAGGGTAAGCCTTCGATCTCAATTATGAACAACTCTGACTTTCTGATTTCTTTCAAGACGAAAAAGGAAAGAGATAGAGTGATAGATAGAGGTACTTGGCAAGTACTGGGGAAAAATATTGTCCTCAAACGATGGGAACAAAATCAGACTCCTGAAAATATGGATTTTCACATGTACCCCATCTGGCTACAAATTCATGGACTTGATATGTCTCAAATCACAGAGAGTAACGGGTTGGCGATTGCGAAGTTATTTGGCAAAATCCTGGGCATGGACACTGCATCTGAGCAGAGGGTTCTTGCAAGACGCTTTCTAAGGGTCAAACTTATCATGGATTTACGAGAGCCACTACATAGAGGGTTTATGCGTGATGCCAATGGACCTTTTCCTTGCTGGGTACATTTTAAATATGAGCGAATTGGTGATTTTTGCTTCAATTGTGGTTGTTTGGGGCATGAGAAGAGCAGCTGTAACAAAGAGAAAGCAAGAAGGGTAAATCGATATGATTTAGGGTTCACTTTAGATATGAAGGCCACTGATCTGGCGGATTGGAATCTGCCAATTAAGACTGTTGTCACTGATGATGATGAAGTTGAACCCATTGAAGAAGACATGAGAAGAACTCAGGTAGTGCAAGATGAAAAGCAACGGAAAAATCAACGGAAAATTGACCAAGCTACGGTGGATAGATTGGCGATGATGGCACGTACAATACGTGAACCTCCAAGCGAGTCATTTGATTTTGATCTAGGGGCTTCTACAGTACACTATGAAGCAAGCAGAAGGGAAGTGACAGAGGTGTACCAATATATTGGGCATGTTCAGAAAATGAGTTGGGGAATGCCATGCTTTCTCGAGCCAAACACCATGCATAGTCCCTTTCAATATGCTGACCAAGGTATGACCTGCGAGCCTCAACTGTCTAGTGATCCTGACCCCCCTACTGTCAATTTAGGCTATCATGATACTATGCCCCTCCCCTCTGATAATTTTAAAAATGCTGAGATGGATAATGAAATGGGTCTTGAGTTAATTGTTCTTAATGAACCTGCTACTGGTGGCCCATTACCAAGCCCAAATAGTGATCTGTTCCACTACAGCCCACCTAGCAAAGGTTTAAAACCTTATTTTGTTGAGGAACCTGATGAGATTACAAGCCTAGTAACTGACCCAACAATCCTTCTAACTCCAAATCAAAATAGCACTCCCCCTACAACACCACAAAAGGCCAGTAGCCCACAAAAAAACATTCCACCCCTATTACCCAGCCCACAGAAAACCCCACCACAAAATACACCCACAAAACTCAGTAATTTTCTTGGACGTTTTTCCTTGAAAAGAAAGCCTTGTGTGACTGGTGAGGACCTCAACCAGATTGAACTGGGCAAAAAACCCAAAACCAAAAACAACCCAGGTTGCATTGACAAAGGGAAAGGCCTAATGACAGAATCCCTTAAACCAAGAGCTGCAAGGAAGAAACTCATCCAACTGGGAAGCCGAAATCAGGAAAGGAAAACAGACTTTAATTTAAACTTTGATCAAGGGATTATGGGGGAAATGCTGAGACAATTCGATGAGCAAACCAGAAAAAATAGAGAGGCGGGGGCGCATCCCCCTAACGATCAATGAGGACCATCTATTGGAATTGTCGGGGATTGGGCCATCCCGCGACAACCTTCCATATGAGGGCCCTAATCCGGAAGCATAATCCGGATGTGTTCTTTTTGTCTGAAACTATGGTAGATGAGGACCGAGCTCATGAAATCCTTAGGAATTTTAATTTTGTTAAAGTTGTGGCAACCTCCTCTGCGGGGTTATCAGGTGGGTTGGCATTAGTGTGGCGTAAGGGGGTCAATCTAGAAGTGGTGTTTAAGTCGGATCAGCTGATGGTTACAAAGTTAGATGGAAATAATTGTGAACTTGAATCTATGTGCACGTTTGTTTATAAAGTGCCTAATCACGTTGATAAGCATGTATTTTGGGAAGCTATTGACGCAACAGCAGCTTTGAACCATGAACCACAATCCTTCATAGGGGACTTCAATGATTTGCTTCATCAAGGCGAAAAATGGGGAGGTATTTTCAAACCTTCAGCAGGCTCTTGTGGACTACATAAGTGCATAGATAACAATGGGTTGATTGATATGGGCTATGTGGGAAGCCCGTTTACTTGGAGGAGGAAAAGGGATGGGGTGATAGTATTGAAAGAAAGGCTTGATCGTGGAATTTGCAATGTCAAGTGGAGAGATCGATTTCCTAGGGCTGTGGTGAGAGCATTGGCGTTTGTTAAGTCAGATCATACTCCCCTGTTACTTGACAGCCAAGGAGAAGGTGCATTGGGCCCTATCCCTTTCAAATTCGAGGCCATGTGGACTAGGGACCCAATGAGCCATGAAGTTGTGAAGGAGGCGTGGAGAAAAGAAGTCAGAGGAACCAAGAGTTTTATTTTGAAACAGAAACTCAAAACCACAAAAGAGCATCTCAGGAGATGGAATAAAAGACACTTTGGGCACGTGGAAACACAAATTAGAGAAGTTTTGGCAGAAATTGAGGAGATACAAAGCAAGAACAATCTGAATGTAAATCTGGCACATGAATTTGAGCTTTATGGCAACTTGATTGAACTCTATCAAAGAGAATCAATCATGACAAAACAGAAATCTCGTGTTCGGTTCTTGAAGGAGGGGGACCAAAACACAAAATTCTTTCATATCTCCACAATCATAAGACGTAGAAAAAATGCAGTGGAGGCATTGAAATTGGAAGATGGCTCGTGGACTCAGAAGGGAGATGAGATTAATAAAGCATTTATTGATTACTTTGACAACCTGTTTATTGCGGAAGAGCCAAGCTACCCCCCATACTTGAACAATCTCTTTGAAAGAGTAATTGATAATGCTGAGAATGAAAGACTACGCGCTATACCTAACAATGAGGAGATAAAGAAAGTTATTCAGCTTATGCATCCCACAAAGGCACCATGGCCTGATGGGCTACCCGCGTTATTTTTTCAAGAGTACTGGGAAACAGTACAAAGTGATGTGGTGGCGATGGTTCAAGATTTCTTCTCTTCTGGTCAGATCCTAAAATCCCAAAATCACACACACATAGCCCTTATTCCCAAAACTCCACATACCTCTTCAGTCAAAGATTATTGACCGATTGCTTTATGCAATGTAGTGTACAAAATACTGTCCAAAATTCTTACCAACCGCCTAAAACCTTTGCTTGACAAATTTATCAACTCATTGCAGGCTGCTTTTGTGCCAGGGAGGGTAATCTCTGACAATACAATTCTTGTCCAAGAGATTATTCATACCATGAAGAAACAAAAGGGGAAGGGTAGATTGATGGCGCTCAAGGTGGACATGGCAAAAGCGTACGATAAACTGGATTGGGGTTTCTTATTGTGTGTTATGAGAAATTTGGGTTTTGAGGAACGCTTTGTGAACTTAATTGATCAGTGTATAAGCACAACAACAATGTCAGTTGTTATCAATGGCACACCTCAGAGACCCATCAAACCACAACGAGGGATTCGCCAAGGCGACCCTCTCTCTCCTTTCTTATTTGTGGTTGGTATGGAAATGTTGTCTTGACTATCCTTAGAGCCCAAGCTGCTGGGTCACTCCATGGAATTGCTATTGACAAAAGATTTGCATACATAATGGAGCGCCTGAAGGACAAATTGAAACTTTGGAAAGCAAAGAAGCTTTCGTTTGCGAGGAGAACAACCATGATTCAAGTCGTGGCTTCAGCACTCCCTAGTTACGCAATGTCCTCGGAATCTGTCAGCAAAATGCTCTGCAAAGAAATGGGTGCGGTTATTAGAGACTTTTGGTGGGGTAAGGAAGAAAGTGGCAGGGGTCTTTATCTCGAGTCATGGAAGTCAATATGTCTACCACGCTCCTTTGGTGGACTAGGCCTCCGGAAAATGCATGAAACAAATAAAGCTTTAAACTCAAAGCTGGCATGACATATTTTCTCGCAAGATAAGCGGCTGTGGGTTCAACAATTTTTAAAGAAGTATTGCAGGAGACACGGGTTTCTTCACGTGAACCCTCTCCCATCTAACTCTCAGCAATGGAGAGACATCCTCCACGATCGAGACTTGATTAAACAGGGAGGCTGTTATTTAGTGGGCATGGGTGTTTCAATTCTTGTGTGGTCTGACCCATGGATTCCAGGACTGGACAACTTTAAACCTACAGCAAGAGAGGGTGCTGAAATTGAGGTATTTAAAGTTTGCGACCGTATTACTAATGGTCACTGGAATGAAAATCTGATTTATGACCAGTTTGATGATATTTCTGCAGAAGCTATTTTAACTATCTCATTGGCGACTACAACTGAGGATGACTCTTTCTTCTGGGTGTTCGAAAGGCTTGGTGAGTTCTCGGTCAAAAGTGCATACAAGCTGGTGATTCAATACAAAATCAGTGAACATGAGGTTTTCAATGTAGCTTTCTGGAAAGAATTGTGGGGTATGTTACTCCCTCAAAGAATCAAAATTTTCATCTGGAGGATTGCGTGGCGAGCTATTCCCTCAAAGGCTAATATGAAAATGAGAATTTCAGCCATTGATGATAGTTGTGTTCTGTGTGATTGTGGCACTGAAAGTGATGAGCACATTCTGTTTTTGTGCCCATTTTCTCGTGCAATTTGGCTTCATGTTCTGGGCTTCAAAACAGACACTTTCCTACAGTGGAATCTGAACCAATGGATTGAGAATATTTTTTCACATTCATCTGGGTTGCGAATGGCAATGGGGAAAGAGGAAGGAGCTGATTTTGCAAGAAAGGCAGCAATTTTAATTGATACATTATGGTGGACAAGAAACCAAGCTATTCATAATGAGATGAAGCCTAATTCCAAGGTTACAGACCCTGTAAGCAAGAGATGGGTCGATGTGGAGAAAGCTTTTAATGTTTGCCAACAAGCCTCGAGGGTTAGGACAAATAGTAGCAATGTGCAGCTCACCGAGATGAAGAGTCGAGCTTGGTTCGTGGATGCAGCAATTAGGCAAACTAAAGCATATGTAGCCTGGGTCAAAGCTGAAGAGCAGGGAGATATTGTGAAAGCAGACACTAGTTGGGTTGATACAGCTGATCCTTTTGAAGCTGAAGCCAAAGTGATTTTGAAAGCAGCACAGGCCATCGCACAGGATAATGAGAGTCAAGTTACTATCTTTAGCGGCGCAAAGATGGTAGTTGATGATTTAAGCAGAGGAAGACCTTTTCCATGGCGGACCAGGAACATTTTTGAAGAAATTGCTACTATTATTTCATGTAGGATGATTGATGTAATTTATATTCCTCGCACAAACAATACTCTTGCGCACTCTATTGCCGCTTGGGCGGCCTCCTCGAATTTTGTGGGTAGCATGACCCCGGAGGAGGTTCACGCGAATTGCGGCCGTTAGGTTGCAGGCTTGTGTTTTTTGGGTCACGTTTAATACAAACAATCAACTTCTTGACAAGCAAAAAAAAAAACTTTGGATATTGGGCATTGGGTTAATTTACCCATTAATTCTGCGGGGCCTTCTCTCTTTACACATCTCTCGGTCTCTCCTCTAAAGGATGGTTGGTTATGCAGCGATTGGTACTAGTTCAAACCAGTTTTTATTGGCAGGACCTGCATCCAGCCAACTTAGCTGGACCAGGCCCAATCCACGCGGTATTCGTAGCCCCCCCGACCAAAAATGCAAAGCAAATTGATTTGATTCAAATTTTTCTACCGTTGTCCACTACTGTTTAGGGATGTAAATGGATTCATGATCCGCAGATATCCGCTCCATCCGAACCGAATATATGGATTAAAACCCGATTAAATGGATGATGGAGCGAATGATGGAGCGGATGACGGATGGACCGGATGGCGGATGGAGCGGATGATGGATGAGATTTGTCATCCGCTAACCCGATCCGCGAATCCATCCATCACCCATTTAGATATAAAAGTGTAAATAATTATATAAAAAAGATATCAAACCTATGTTACATTTACATCTTAGTTTAATTTTACTTGTTTTCTAATTTGTATTGTTATTATTTAAACTAAATTGTGTTATTTTTATTGTTACAAGGTAAAACAATCGTATATGAGTTGAAATTTTGTTTGACTACTAATAGTTTAATTATAGTTGGGTCTATTTATTGTTTTTAGTCCATAAACCGTTAAGCACCCGATCCATCCACTAATCCGTGGATGACGGACGGATTGGATATGGATTGGATGGTTCACCGATGACGGATGGAGCGGATTGATTAGATGAATTTCGCGGATGGAGCGAATGATGCTCCACCCGATCCGAATCCGATCCATTTACATCCCTACTACTGTTGCTTCCTTTTGTGACTCCAGCGTACATAACAAAATTTGTTGGGTCCCACATCCATCTTTTTCCTTATTTTTTATTCTTTTATTCTCTTTGTTGGTTTTCTTTTCTTCTTAATTTTGTTTTTTGAAACAACCTCATATTTATAGTTTTAACTTTGAGACTATTTTGTATGAACAATATCTTTCATATTTATGAACAATCGGATTATTTTAAATGAACACTACGTTTATACCTAATGAACAATTAAACTATTTTAAATGAACACTACATTTATACCTTATAAACAATTAGGCTATGTTAAATGAACAATACGTTTATACCTTATGAACAATTAGGTTATTTTAAATGAACAATACGTTTATACATTATGAACAATTAGGCTATTTTAAATGAACAATACGCTTATACTTTATGAACAATTAGACTATTTTAAATGAACAATACGCTTATACCTTATGAACAATTGGACTAGTTTAAATGAACACTATGTTTATACCTTATGAACAATTATACAACTTTAAATGAACACCATGTTTATACCTTATGAACAATTAGACTATTTTAAATAAACACTATGTTTATGCCTTATAAATAATTAGGCTATTTTAAATGAACATTATATATGTTCATTAAAAATGATTTCATTATGGTTGACAGTTCTTATTGGCTGGACATTACGTATATAACCTATGAACACTTAGACTGTTTTTAATGAACATTACATATATAACCTATGAACAATAAGACTATTTTAAATGAACATTGCACTTATAAGTTATAACCGATGAATAATTAGACTATTTTTAATGAACATTACGTATATAACCTATGAACACTTAGACTATTTTCAATGAACATTACATATATAACCTATTAACAATAAGACTATTTTAAATGAACATTGCACTTATAAGCTGAACAATTAGACTATTTTTAATAAACATTACGTCGATAACCCATGAACAATTAGACTATTTTTAATGAACATTACATATATAACCTATGAACAATAAGACTATTTTTAATGAACGTTGCACTTATAACCGATAAACAATTAGACTATTTTTAATGAATATTACGTAAGTTAATTATCAACTTTTGATATTATATTAGCAAATGTTAAATAAAATATTCAAATGTAAGAGAAATATTAAAAAAAAAAAAAAAAAAAAAAGGAAAAAAGTTGAGATCATCGCGTTTCATCATCATCATCAACATATTCCACTTCCACCATTGCCATGGCATAGTGCGGATATGAACAAAGAGCAAACCACCCCACATCCATCCTTCTCCATACATACAGCATTGCCCACTCTCTCTCCTCCACCACCTAGCCATACTCACCTCCTTTCAAGCCACCGTACAACCACCGCGAAACTCCCTCTATTGGTTTGATTTTCTCTCTCTTCTTGAAGACAATGAAACCCCCTAAAATTGGGGCTTACTTGATGAGCACTAAAAATCGAGATGATTCCATCTATACCAAATTCATGAATTAATTTTTTAGTTTAAGGCCTCAAAACACCTATTGGAATCCATGAGAGTTTGAGAGGAGAGAGAAAAAAAATTCGTTCAACTTACGGCAGAGTGTGCTGAGAGAAGACAGACAATATGTTATGTAAGTGACCTCCGCGTTTTCAATAATTACAAAACTGCCACTGTGGTCCATCCAACTTGAATGGACTTAGGTCCATATAAATTTTTTTAGTTCAAACGGCAATACGAGAGTTCTATTTCGGATACACAATGATTATTCATGCTTGATTGCGTTACAAGATTTCCATATTTTTATTCGTGTTTTTTAATTATATTTTTTATAACCTCCAATTGTAGCGTTCGTTTATCTACCGCTACGATTGCGAGGGAGTGATAGGGAATATTATCTAGTAGAACTTAGAAATATTCTAGATTAGCATAATATTATAGAGATTGTGTAATCTACAGTTTTTATAATATTGGGACTCTTGTACCTATAAATAGGGATCGATTACATCAATAATAATAAGACATTCTATTATCTCACAAAAAGCACAATCAAGGACACCATCTACCTTTTGCCTAACAAAAAAAACATACAAACACTGTCAGATATCGATAATCAAGTTATGCATTATGCTCTCAATTTAAGATTTCAAGTTGATTATCAACTTACTCTTGCGCGGATGACCATATCCCCACCTCAAATCTTTCCAAGCAAAACTTCATAAACTCTTCAAAGAAAGGTCTCTTGTAAACTGAAAAGTGAAAACCCCACATAATAATAATAATAATAATAATAATAATAATAATAATAATAATAATAATAAGACAACAAAATTGTTATACATGTTGTCTCACATGTTTGACCATAAAAAAGTAAATGGAAAGTTTAAAGTGAAACAGAGGGAGTATTATGTAATACGAGTATGAATGTTACCATATCGGTTGCTATAAAATGTATCGGGAGAGAGATTTCTTGGAATTTCAGACTTGTTACGGGAGTGTGCACGGTGGATTAGAAAGCCATTAAGGCTAAGAACGAGCAACTTCTTCTTTTTGGGACCAAGGTTAAGCTTTTCAAGTGCAAGGTCTAGGCTGGTTTCTTCTTCTTTTTCATTGTGGTCATCATCAGAATCGCTAGAGTGATCAGAGGAGTGACCCATCTTTGATAATTCAAGAGGGAAGTCGAATGGTATACAGCTAAGTACGTACTAACTGGATTGCACGGTTTATATAGGACTTAGGAGTGGAAGAGATTGAGGTGCATATAGTTTAATGATCTCTATTCAAAAAAAAAAAAATAGTTCAATGATCTTATTGGTAAACACAGATAATTAATTACTGTTACACTGATACGTTGTAAGGAAATTAGATCGTTTGTTCTTGGAACTGAGTCCGACACTGGGACTGTTTAAATATGAAACTGAAAGGTCACTAATTATAGGATATGGACTATGGAGTATTAGCTTTTGCAATCGAATAATGATGGTGCACAATATTGTATGTCATTGACTATGAGCCTATACCCATACTTAGACTTGTCGAACGGGTTGGTCTAACGGGTTTGAATCGGGTCAATTTGAGTTCAACTCAGGTCAACCGATTTTTTTTTCTTCCGATTTTAAGTTATTTTCCTAATTGTAAATGAATCCGGATTGATGAAATTGTATCAAAGACTCAAAACTATTAAGAAATGAACCCGTTCGGGTTTCGAATCGTTTCGACTTTTAACATTCTGGCTAAACGGCTACATATATTTTGCATGGGCTTAAGTAGGGAACCCATCATCTTGGACCCAATAATCTACTTATCCCAATTTGCTTTATTTTCATGTTGTTTATGTTTTGTCTTACTTATTTTCCAAGTCAAGTGGTATATTAGCTACTGTAATTCATTTTGAAATTTATGTTGATGAATATGAGCATTTGCTTTCCTCCTTAGCTCTCTAGCTATGGCTTTTCTCTTTCTCCCTATGTCTATCCCTTCCCCCAAATACTCTGTTTAGTTTATGCATTGCAATTTCTCTCGGCAATCTCTTTCTTTCTTTCTTTTGAGCATTGTCCTGTTGATTTGCAAATCCGATCCAATTTAATCTAAAAATTCCTAAACCACTAAAACAGTCCCGATTTATCCCCAATTTGATAAGGAGCAAATCAAATTTTCCCATGTCCTTTGGTGCCATATATCTCAAGAGACGAAGAGCACGTACAATTAGTCCATCATCTACTTGCACATAAGGAGTATACATTAAACCTTCGGTAGAAAATACCCTACTTTTCTTGTACTAGTGGGCTGGAGTGGCAAATTGTACATACATGATACACCCATACAAGAGATTATAGTGCATTCCTATTCGTCCCCAATAATAACTTAAAATTAAGTCTCATTACCTTACAATTTACGAATGGAGAATGATACATCCACTCACTGGGTTGTCAATCCACAATCTTATTGTGTCTATCTCTCTCCTCTATTTTTACAACCTCTCTCATTTTTTTTCAAAAATAGTAATTAAAGAAGGAGAGAGATAGACACAATATCTAAGTGGGTTGGCCACTCACTGTGTAGATAAAACATTTTCCTTTACGGAGAGAAAAAAAAAATACCTTTATTAAATGGTATTTTGGTTAATTCACTAAAACAAAGATTGGAAGATAGAGACATCAAAAGGTATATATATGTGAGAAATGGACTCTTCTAACTTCTAAGACATACTAGCAAAACAAAAACAAAAAAAAAAACACGCGTCCGAATTTTCTAGCAACATCTAACATTGTCCCCTCTCTCCCAATCCTACCAAAACCTTCCAGCATCTTCTACAACTTTCTCTCTCCTAAATCCAAAACCCTCTATTAAAACCCCCCTCACCCCCTCGAATCTCAATCAATCACAAAAACAAGCAAAACAAAACACAAAAAAACAGAGCACTCTGCTTTGACTTTGCATCACATTTCCCATTCGGTGAGGAGAGAGAAAATTCCCAAAAAAATGAAAGCCCCAGTGGACACAACAAAGGACATGGTGACAATAAGGGCAAAACACAGGGACGAAGAAGGCAGAACAAGGGTAGAGAAATTCGAAGTACACAGCCACAACGTGGACACGTTACGACACGTAGAGAAGAAGCTGATTGAAACGGGTGTCCAACGTCAAGAGCGACACCCGGTTGATGGGCTCGGACACGTGAAGAAACCCCCGCCGAAAAAGGGACACGGGGGGAAGTTCACTTGGGAGGGTCCCACCCATGACGCAGCCGGTAACGAGCTCGAGGCGGTTGCGGTGCTCGACGAGGGGGACCCGAATTACGAGGAGGAGCAGGAGGCGATGGTGACGGAGGAGGAGAGAGAGAGGGTGAGAGGAGAAGTGGAAGTGGCTAAGAGAGCTGAAGAGAGAGAAGGGGTTGCTAGGATTGATGTTGATCCTAAGCTTAATGTTATTGATTAGTTTGTGTTTAGGATTATGGTGAGATCAATAATAATGTGCTGAACTATTGACAATTGTACCTTTTTTTGGGCTTTTGTTGGTTGTAAACTTGTGATGGTTGTAACTTGTGAGTTGTATGCAAATTAATATGGAGTTATGTTATGAATGAAATTACTGACTTTGGTTAATTGTTTTTGCTATAGTAGTGTTTTTGACATTAACTAGTAATTATTCCATATTTTAATTTTTTTTTTGATAATTAAAAGTTCATTAAAATGGAAGAGAAAATGAGTCGAAATTTAAATATTATGCGGTCGAAGCTCATATACCTCTCAACGTTAAATTTATACTCCAATTTGTAGTTTGTATTTTGTTGGTCTCGCAAGAACCATCGTATTTCATAGGTATGTTTAAGAACCCTCATATTTTATAGGTATGAAGTTCTACTCTTGGGATACATTATACAATGAAAACTCTTTGTAATAAACAAATTTGCACAATTTGTTGATTATTGATTAAAAAAAACTTTACACTCAATATTTTGTTTATTTTTTGCTAAACCAAGTACTTCTCATTACTGAATAACTCAAAAGAAAATTACAGCAGCTATATAAGAGGTTTGCATATGTGCATCTCTTCAGGGGTCATTGTGTCTGAGAATTCTGATGAGGAAGCCCATATGGTAAAATTGTGAGCACGATAATTGTTATAACGAGGTATAAATATTACATCCGAACAAAATAAAAGCAGTAAAGAAGATACATCTATAAGAGTAGAGCGGGTGACCCAAGGAAAAGGGGATCCTCGTTTGAGATCATCAATATTAAGCTTTGCATCAATAAAGAAAGGATTTTTTGTGCCGAACTACCTTGTTTGGGGTGTCATTTGTGACTTACTACCTTAAAAGTTTTTTTTTGTGGAGAACTACCTTAGAAAGCCAAAAAGCTTGTTGAGCACTACTCTTGACCATATTTTCGGGTATAATTTTCTGAAAACCCGAAAATACCCTCACGTGAGGCGCACGTGAGCATTTAAATGACACCCCTCCCTTTTATTCAGTTCCCTTTCTTCCCCCCACAGTACATCCTCCATTGAAGGATTGAAGGATCTCCATTGAAGGATCTCCTAGAGTTCTCTCTCATTCTTCTCTTTTGCAAAATTGACGAGCCAATCCCAGAATTGACGAGTGATCTTGACTGGCCTGAAGAAGGGTAAGGCTTTTATGCTAAACAAAGGACTTGGACAGAGAACTTGAGGAGATCCTTCAATGGAGATCCTTCAATCCTTCAATGGAGGACGTGTTGTGGGGGGAAGAAAGGGAACTGAATAAAGGGGGGGGTTGTCATTTAAATGCTCACGTGCGCCTCACGTGAGGGTATTCTCGGGTTTTCAGAAAATTATACCCGAAAATATGGTCAAGGGTAGTGGTCAACAAGCCTTTTGGCTTTCTAAGGTAGTTCCCCACAAAAAAAAACTTTTAAGGTAGTAAGTCACAAATGACACCCCAAACAAGATAGTTCGGCACAAAAAATCCATAAAGAAAAGTCTATGAGATCCTCCAATGCTCTTTAGGTAGAAGAGGGCTCCTAGGATGGCATGAGCTTCGACAAGTGCAGGTGATGTGGAGACAATATCAGTGGCACCCGCAGCAGTAGTAGTGCCGTCTTCATTAATTTTAATCCAGGCAACCACAAAGCATGAAGGACGTACATCAGCGTCTACAAAATATATATGTTCCTATTGGGGGAGCGGCACATGAATATTAGGGGCTGATGGGATTGGGATAGTATTACCATTTGGCAGGAGGTTTCATTCTTTCCAGCGTGCGTTGATAGTATCCAGAAGGACCGAGGGGTACAAGATGTCAAATTCATGATCATAGATAAATACAAAAAGTTGTGTGGACTTAGTCCATGGTGGACCAATACTTGGAGTCACCCCGTACTTCACCTGGAGCCATCCCCTTCTAAAAGTGGAGCCACCCCCCTCTAAAAGTGGAGTCACCTCTGCTTCACCTAGATCCACCCCTCAAATTTATACTTGGCACCACCCATACTTCACTTGGAGTCATCCCCTACTTTACCTGGAGCCACCCCTTACTTCACCTGGAGCCACCTCTCAAAATTACTCAAAATTACTTCATTTGGAGCCACCCTTTACTTCACCTGGAGCCACCTCTCACAATTACTCAAAATTACTTCATCTGAAGCTACCCCCTTACTTTACCTAAAGTCATCCCCTACTTCACCTGTAATCACCCCTCAAAATTACTTGGTTTACGATGAACTAAGTCCACACAAGACATGTCATTTGCCATTATGCAAAAAGTCCGCATAATGGCACAAGGAACAATTTCTTGTGGGCCTTGTCATTCACTGACCCAATAGTTTACTGCGCCAAAAAAAATTGTAGATGAATCACTATGTCCATAAAGCTCTTATTAGGCCCAACAGTACAAATATGTCTTTCCAGTTTCCACTTTCAAAAATGGATTAGAGCATATTGTACTAATCTCTATGAGTTGAGGAGAAACAAATGAATAACAGAATTTGAAAAATATTCAATTGAAAATACTTTTAATATATTTTAATGTACAAAGATTTCTTCTTAAAAAAAAGATAACAACTTTGTTCCATATTGAGCTTTTTGTTAACTATGATACGGTAAGGAGATTGAATTGAAAAAAATATTAGTGCTACTACTTTCTGCATACAAATTTTTGTGTGCACTCGGTCGGAGCGAAAATGGTGCACGTCACAACATCGGCATGAGACACGCGCCATGACGTGCATCGTGTCCCCCCGCCAAAAAAATACTCCTGGGTGCATCTTTGAATCGCTGCTTTCTGCACATATGCGTTGTGTTTAGTGGTCCAACAAGCTCTCAAGAGGGGAAATTTTTTTTTAAAAAAAAATCCAACAATACTGTTTTTTTTAATACCCAACATTACTTGGATTGTATTCATTGATTTAATGTCTTTCACAAACAATAAGCAAGAAAATCATATTATATCAAGGATTGCAAAACAATTCTCAAAATGAGCTGGAAAAGAGTTACATGAGACTACTTGGATACTTCAATTTTATTTTTTTTTTATTTTTTATTTTTTTTTCTAATCAAAAAGAGGGTGCAAATGAATGGCGATCGAGACACCCCTCTGCTACGTCATGTTCGGACTTTCGTATTCAACAACGAACATATCAAACTAACTGAACAAACAGCGCAAGCATTGGCTCCGTTAATATAGCACCAACAAAGGCCTTATTTAAGGTCCTATACAAACATCCCTACCGGGCACTTGCACACAGGATGTGAACCAACGCTAAACAATACTCGTAATCTTACTAACTACTAATATTTCTTCGACCTATTTAAAATTGAGACTACTTTAACATACCTCTAATTATTGAAAACAATCTCCTCTTGGAATAAAGATTAAGAAAATCACAATTTGTGTCGGCTAGGTGAGTCCTAGCTGCATAGGCTTAGCTTGCAGCTTACCTACTAACATATCATTACTCGTTAACTTATTATGTTGATGGCACACTAAGTAAATACTAACATAACCGACAACTTAATTTAGGATTTGCCAAGAAAGGAACTTGAAAAAGATGCATGAAAAGAGTGATTTTCCCACCTTATAAGAGTAATAATTTCAAAATTTGTTTGAGAAAAGGGTAGAATAATTTAAGTTGTAAAGGTGTTAGTAAGTAACGTCTAATTAGTTCAAGTAGAGCAATCAATTACAAACATGCGTTAGTGTTAGGTGTTAAGCCAAAAGAGACAAGCTAAGGCAGATGAAACATCGTTTCCACAATCCATTCATGATTTCATACTATGATCCATAAAGCTTAAGCTTTTACCCACTATAGCACTAGGTAGATTCAAACAAAGTCAAAGGAACCACATCATTATGATTTTGATCTCCATTATTCATTATAACTAGTTGATTATTATATTTATTATTATTGGTTATTGACTAGGTAGATATATAGTTTTTGAATGAAGTCATGGCATTGATAGTTATTTAGTACTCTGTACCTACAATTTATGTAAGGATCCAAAACATAGTAAATAAAGTGGTCACAAAAACTCATATGAGGTGGCCTCATGTTGAGACAGCCTTAATATAAGGCGTGTCAAACAAGTACAATATCATGTTTGTTTAAAACTCATACGAGGCAGTCTCAATGTGAGGCGCCTCTAAAAGCATGACGTCATGCTGATATTATGGTTGTTAATTGAGATGAATGAGAAAATTAATCACAAAAAACCAGGATGTATACAAAATGAAATAAAGATTCCAAATTGGGTTCGGACTATGTACATTGTCATCTCTATTTGATTCTCATAAGTCATACCTTACTTTTCATGTAACAAACTAACAATATCCTTAGTTTTCTTAATTCTTATAATATATCATATCCTTAATTAGCAAAAAATATTTTTTTAACAAATTCATACCCGTACTTCGTTTATTGAACGTGTTCTTCACTACCCTAAAGTCAGCCGATAGAGACTGATAAAAGAATACATTGCTATTAGTGTTCTAAATCCTTTGGCAAATGTAGAGATTTGACCATTAGTCACCTCTAACTCTTCTCAAGGGTCTCGCCAAGAGAAAAAAAATTAAAAAAAAAAAAAAAAAGAAGAAGAAAGATAGAAATTTTTTACTCCAATATTCCGTCTCACGGTAAAAGAGTTTTATACAAATTATCTTTCTCATTAACTACTACATACACGGGACACATTAGATAATTCAACTTAAAATCTCGCATAATCCTAGTACGTCAAATGAACTAAGTATGATTTACTCATGAGTGAATAATTATAAGTAGCCCTTTAAAAGTGAAAGTTATCCCTTGAAATTGGTTCATACAATAAACCTAGTTAAATCAAGAGCAACAAGACATATTCATAATTACAAATTTACAATTAGTACTCTATAGTAATTAGACTAACTTCTCAAAATTGAAAAATAGACAAAAATGCGCACATGTTGGAAGAGAATAGATCACTTGCGGTAAAGCCCTCCAACATAGTAGAACTCTGATTTTCTTAGTTAGCTTCTTTGTTTGTTTTTTTTTTAGCGGATTTCCGTACACTTAGTTTAATATACACAATTTTATCTGCCCAGTCAAAAGTTTAAATAATTTAAGAACTTACGTCATTAATTCAGACAAGATTTCATTAGGATCAATCTTTTTTTTTTTTTTTTATGAATAATCATCGATTTTCAGACAATCAAAATTTAGCAGGTCACTCGAAAAGAGTTTATCATATACCTCATGTAAGTATAGCATGTCTTTTTTTTTTTTTTTCTTTCTTTTTTATTCACATCAAAAGTATTATTCACCGTCGACTACAACGACTATTTATTCGCTCCGCGCTGACTTGATGTCATGTTCGCTTATTGCGCAGTATACCGCATGGTCGGCATGAAGTTGATCGAGGAAGCCAGCCAGCAAGGGGGTGGCCGGTTGGGAGAGAGGGGGAAGGTGGAATTGTTGTCTTTTTCTTTTTTCTTTTGACCCCTTTTTTAGTCAATTAAACTACAAAACACGTTAACCCATTAAGTATATTTAGACTAAAATAGAAAATATTATCGACCAAATAAGTTCCATGCATACGCTGATACACACTACATAACCTCATTTAGTTTAATTGTTATCATTTGACCTGAATTCCAAATAAGAATCTCTTCTATATCCAGCTTTTCGTAAAGGCCATGAGTTGGTAGTTGGCTCGCCAGTGAGGCCACAACTCAGCTTGACCAACGAGTCAACTAGGTAAATACCAGGTCGATTGGCCATATATGAAAACACAAATCACAATCGGTTTATTTTGCCTCTTATTGTTTTATAATCTCGTTGTTGATTTATTTTTTAAATTAATTTTTTGCCAATTTTCATGAGTTTGGGTCGGCCGAGGCCAGGTTTCCGGCCGAATGGATTATAGCGACCTGTCAATTCTCGACCAGACCCGAAAATCCGACCCATTTTTTTTAGGGTCCTGACACTGATTTTCCAATCCGGAATTCGATTTGACCTGAACCCGATTAACTCGGTGTTTTTGGGTCAAACCCGACCCGTTAGTGAGTCGACCCGTTTGGCCCGAAAAATAGAACAATTTGTAATTATAAATAAAAAGTTCAATTACGTTATCCTAGAAAACCTTATAAAACATTTTTTTGTGTTTCATTAACTTTTTCTCTACATTTTTATTCTCTCAAAATGAGAAATTTTGCTCTTAACTACCCTCAAATGCACGGAATTATATTGTACAACTTATCGAATAATTAAACGAAATATAAAAAGTATCATATGGGTGAATAGACATTTCAAAACGTGAATAAAATACGTATGTAGTTAAATACAAGTTATAAATAAGAGTATATGTGTACAAATATACCGTTTAAAAACATAAATTGGCTGTATAATTGACGAATAAAATAAAAGAAATTTGGGTCAGCCGACCCGGTGGGTCGACCTGAACCCGACAACACTGAGTCATGGTCAAGCATTTCTCAACCCGAATCCAAAATGACCCGACCCGCTAGTGATCCTAACCCGACATGACCCGACTCGAACCCGACCCAATTGACAGGTCTAGTTATAAGGCTATAACGCAATAACCTAAGACAAGCTTGAGCATATTAAATGGAAAGTCCCACATTGGTGAAGAAAGAGAGACTTGAGATGTTTAGAGGAGTTATTTCACTCATTGTCAATTGGTTTTGGGTTGAAACTTCCGTGATACATATTAAAAACAATCTTTTTAATAGATCCAATTATTAAAATTTAGACTTGCCTACTTAGGCATGTGAAACGATCTTACACAAATTTGACTACACGTCCTAGTACCAACAAAGCTAACTTAATTGTCTCTACATTTTTTGAAACTGTCGACCTTAATTAAGGATGGATTAGTTTCTAACACTCAACTACATCCCCTTCATTACTTATTACTGTATCACCATTCAACAATATAGGAGTACATTGGATCAAATAATAATATAGTACATGAAATATGTTACTTATTCTAAGCAGTTAAGGGTGGCCCATTAAAGAGACCAACCAATTGCCATCCCAAAAATGCGATGAATTTGGATCCTACCATTAGGTAAGGTCGAAGTACAACTAATTTTGAGCTTTGAGTACAAAACAGCATAAACAAACAGTAACTCCCTTTAAAATTTTAAGGTAAGCCGTAACATCAAATAGATATCAAAATCAACATGTCAACTCATCTTAGGTTCCCATAATTAGCCAAAAAATTGTAAAAAGTTTTAAAAGCACCGCCATCATTAGTCCACAATTTTAACTCAGGTCTTTAATCATAAACACGTTCTACATAAAATAAATTAATTAATTAAATTAATAGTGTTTGGTAGAAAAACCCCAAGCACAAGTCAAACACAGGGGAGCTTTATAAACAGGTTCCCTGCTTCTTCATTTCATGTCTTAAATTCATTGTTCACTACAATTCTCTGTTTCTCATTTTTTTTTTCTTCCAAATTTTTTTGGCATTTGT
Organism: Tetragonia tetragonoides; assembly: GCA_038025085.1. Taxonomy (NCBI): domain Eukaryota; kingdom Viridiplantae; phylum Streptophyta; class Magnoliopsida; order Caryophyllales; family Aizoaceae; genus Tetragonia; species Tetragonia tetragonoides. The sequence continues at coordinate 14,914,950 of CM076139.1, forward strand.
TTCTGTTTTCTTTTGATTACAGAAACAGATTATCATAAAAATTTTGAAAAAGAAAAAGCAAGATCCAAAACCCTTTTTTTCATAGCTTTTTCTTTTTACCAATATTTCTATTCATTTTGTACAAGGGTTTGTATTAATTTTGGTGAAAAACAACTATTTTGCGTGACCCAGAAGCAAAAAATCTCAGAAAAGAAAACCCTTTAAATCCCAAAGCAAATCTTTGTTTTCATCAACCTACATTTCTCTCCCCTGTTTTTTTTTTTTTGCTCTGTTTTTTCTTCAAAAAAAAACAAAAATGGAGAAATTAACAGTTGCAGAACTTTTACCAGAGGCATTTCAAGGGTCAGGGGGTGAAGATATCACAACACAAATTGGGTTGATTTGGGATAATATTAGAGTTCCATTTATTGTCCCAATTTTGAAATTGGCAGTGATTATTTGCTTGACAATGTCAGTGATGTTGTTCATTGAGAGGGTTTATATGGGAATTGTGATTGTTTTGGTGAAATTATTTGGTAGAAAACCAGAAAAAAGATATAAATGGGAACCCATTAAAGAAGATATGGAGTTTGGTAACTCTGTTTATCCTATGGTTCTTATTCAAATCCCAATGTACAATGAAAGAGAGGTATTTCTTTTTTCTCTCTCTTCTCAATAAACCCAGAAAATAAAGATGTTAACTTTGCGGTTTCTGTGTTTAATTTGCAGGTTTACCAGCTCTCAATTGGAGCTGCATGTGGGCTTTCATGGCCGTCTGATCGTATCATAATTCAAGTCTTGGACGATTCAACTGACCCAACAATCAAGGTAAAACATTTCTCTCACTTTCATCAAATTCTAAGCAAATGTCGTTGACTAAATCAAATTTAAATGCAGGCCTAAAAATCTTCCTACTTGCTTAGTCCAACTTCTTTTTTTCCTTGTTGATCATTTACTGGTTACATGATTCTGTTTGGGTTAAAAGAAAAATACTCCTATGTTTTAGGCAACCAATTTTGAATGCTTGAACTTTGAACATGAATCATTTTCTGAGGTTTTGGCCTAGTCGTTATGACTAAGTTACTACTTAATTGGTACACTTTGAAAATTACATTATTTGAGCTAATATAGTTGTATATTCACAATCACTATTTACTAGGAAAAAAAAGTTTCTCACAAACAAAAAACATTTGCTATGAAATAGTCAGGTTAGGCCTAATGAAATTAATATATATATATATATATATATATATATATATATATATATATATATATATATATATATATATATATATATATATATATATTTGCGAGTATGTAGTGTGTTCTTTTTCACTTACGAGTATGTTTTCACTTCAGTTCAGGTTAGAAATATACTATTTCTCTTTATGTATCATATTTGTTGAATTGAAAAGAACATACCCTAAGTAATATTGTGTAATTTCGATCTTTGAACTCCATCATAGAGAATAGCCGACACTAGGTTGATTATATAGTATAGTCTTTAAGAAATAACAACAACTATAATAAATAATAAATATTCTCATCTTCTTCGGTCTACGTGTTTAATGGGAACAGGAATTAGTAGCAATGGAATGCAGAAGATGGGCAAGCAAAGGGATAAATATTAAGTATGAAATTAGAGACAACAGAAAGGGATACAAAGCTGGAGCTCTAAAAGAAGGAATGAAACATAGTTATGTCAAGAATTGTGACTATGTCACCATGTTTGATGCGGATTTTCAACCCGAACCCGATTTCCTATGGAGGACCATTCCCTTTTTGATGCATAATCCCGAAATTGCCCTTGTCCAAACTCGTTGGAAGTTTGGTAATTTTGCTGAATCATTAATTCTTCTAATTTAATTTTTACATATATTTTTATGCAATATGAGCATATCATTATCTCAATAATTGTGACAAAGTCATAAGACTAGCTTGGGTGTATTATTATCATGTACGTTGATTATCAAACTTTAAAAGAGCGAGGTTAAATGATCATGTTAGTTTTTTTATTAGTTCTTAATCATGCATGGGAAAGGTGAGGCTTGAAGGTGGGGGTGTGAACTGTGAATGTGTGTGCTTGAGTTGATTAAAGCCCTTGTTTTGCCGACAGTGAGTTGCCATGCATTCGTGTTTCATGGGAACAAGTCACTTTCATAAGCCCCACATGTTCATATATGATAAATAAACATATGGTATAGTAATCACTATTCAATGCATAAATTATAAATAAATAATAAAATAGAACAACCACTAATCAATTTACCCTAAAAAGAAAAAGTTACTTTAATTTGAAAATTTTATTCTTGAAGATTGTTTTGGTGTGGTTTCTAGTTTTTGAGTTTGTAGAAGATATCTAAAAGTAAAGTTTCACCGTGTATACGGTAGTTTGTAAATGCTCTAACAATGCACTTAACTTTTAAGTTGGTGAAAGAAACAACTCTTACTTTTTTTTGAGGGTAAGAAACAACTCTTATTTAATTTGTATTGATGTAGTGATAATTTTATTTGATAATTATTAAGTAATAAGAGATATTAAAAATCTTCAACAAAAATAACAAAAGTTAACACTTAACATATACTTATATTATTACTGTTGACTTTTTTTGTCTTATTATTATGATTAGCTGAAAATAGTATACTAGCAAGTAGGAACCACTTTAATCCAAGGGCAAAAGAACTAATGATTGTTTGTGCACATGATTCTTGATCTCACATGATTGTGAAGATCAGAACAAAACTTTGCTTTCTAGTGAAGTACCATCATTATTCATAGGAGTATATGATAAATTTTGCAAAGTCGTTCATGTTATTCCAAGTGTCATTATTTCACAAAAGTCCCCCCAACCAAATTTAAGTGGAAGCTAAGTTGTGAAAAGCCGACATGTTCATTTGGCATTTGTGTGATTGTTCCTGAAGTAGTAAAATTCACATCTCAAAAAGTAAGAAGGTACGTGCCTGACAGCCACTTCCAAACTGGCTCCAATTGTAACAAAACTTTTATTGAGGTTAAATCATCTTGCATTCATCATGAGTTCTTTTCTACTCCTACTATTTTTAAAATGGTCCCATCAAGTTCGATTGAGCGGAGTTCTGTTTAGTAACCTACTTTTTCTCTCACATATTACGAACGGGTGATTTTTAATTTGGTTTAGTGGAAAATAACACTCCTACTCTAATCAAATTTCACAAATTTTTTAAAATACCCATATTATTTCAAAACATATCAAAGGAATAATCAATTTTACAAGTTGGAAATAAGGTAAGAAAGTGTCAAATATTTAGGAACATCAAGAAAATACAAGAGCTACTAATAACAAATCGGGATGGAGGCTTGTGAATATTAGGACTGTTAAACGGGTTGACCTAGTGGTTTTCAGTTTGGGTCATTTTGGATTCGGCTCAGTTATGGATTGGTTTTTGAGTCAAATCCAATTTTTAGTTTATTTTCTGAGTTGTAAACAAGTTCAATCAAAAAAATTGTTCAAGACCCTGAAAACACGGGTCGGATAAGCTTTTGACATCTCTATGCGTGATAGCCCACTGCATGCTCTACAGACTACACTCCACATGATCAGGGACAGGGAGAGTAAAAACCAGGAATTTATGATGGGTTTTATTGCTACTTTTCTTTATTCTTCTTCTTCAGCTTTTAATTAAGTCAAGTAATAAATGAAATCTGTTGAAGATAGTGACTTCACAGTTGTACAATTCTAATTTGTTTTTCTTTTCTATTCGATTAAAACAGATTAACTTATTTACTTTTTTCTTTTTTTGTTGACAGTAAATGCTGATGAATGTTTGATGACTAGAATGCAAGAGATGTCTTTGGATTACCATTTTACAGTTGAGCAAGAAGTTGGATCCTCCACCTATGCTTTCTTTGGCTTCAATGGTAAATTCTCTCTATTCGTTTACTTGAGATAAGTGAACTAGTGATAATGATAAGTGAATGATAAGTGAACTAGTCATAACTAGTTCTGTTCAGTATATAAGACACCTGAATTTTACCCTTTTAACAAAGTTATATGTCTAAGTAAATTATTGGAACCGAATGAAAAGAAGAAAAAAATTGCATTATGAAGCAATTGCACAAGTAAAAGCCTAGCAGTTCTATGAAACAAGTCGTTGATGCCCAGAAATGATTATGATGAATTTCCCTTATGGGGGATTAGAGTGATTCACATGGCTATAATCTTCTGAAAAATCTTCAAATACTAAATGTTGGGAAATTTTACAATGGTCCATCCATACAAGTTCAAGATAAACATATATCAATCAGTAAGAACGACAACACAACAAATTTAACGTGGTTCGGCCCCAATTCAATGGCCTACATCCACGAACCTCATATTTGTGTATTATTAATTAATCAACCACATAACTAATTATACATCATCTCTAGAGATACACAAAGTGACTCCCTCCTTCTTAAGCACTCCATCCCATGGCTTAAGCACACTATGTGTTTCCCTTGACGTCCCCTCCATGAGGTGCGTTCCCTTACATGGTGACTCACTCTCTCTCTTCCTCCCTTAGAGTATGAGCTCACATATGAGATATCCAACCCTAGCCTATAACACTCCTTATATAGGCAAAGTATTCCTAACCCTAAAACCACTAGGCTAAGGAATACATCTTTTAGGATACTAGTTTTCTAGTTACACAATAACACCTAGATATTATCCTACTCATATAGATAATTACATGCCAATAGAAAACCCCCATAATATCTTAAAAGTTCTCCAAAAGATAATGGGAGAAAATCTCTCAAAAGCAAACAAACCAAACCGTCGTTCGTTGGCTCGGACGGGACTGCATGGCCGTGCAGATTGCCTCACAAAATGTGCCCGGTCGTGCGGCACTGACAGCCCCTTGCTGTCAGCTCCGCATGACCATGCAACATTACACCACCAAATCCGCATGACCATGTGTTCTCCACTTTTCCTCCTTTAGCTTTGCGAACTTGTTCCGTCATTCCCGAGACCTCTCCAACTATGTTGGGTTTGCTCCAACACTAAATTGTTACATGAGAGTTAGGTATAAGCAAGGAAGCACGAACACGGCACTCAGCCTGCGTTTCCATTTCCCGTGTTTCCGTTTCCACTTTTGTGCATATAATAATTTTTGGGAATTTGCATTTCCCGTGTCCCGTGTCCCGTCACCCGTGTCCATGTTTCCCGTTTCCGTGCTACCTTGGGTATAAGTAGTCAAAGGATTATCAAAGTGAAAATATCATTACTAAATTTAGAATGTTGCTTGGTCACAAATCTACAAGTTGCCAATATTTATGTTACAGCAAGTTCATATATACTCAAGAGAGGTTGATCATCCTAATTTCTTGGAAACGTACTACAGGCACAGCAGGGGTTTGGAGAATTTCTGCAATCAATGAAGCCGGAGGATGGAAAGATCGGACAACAGTAGAGGATATGGATTTGGCTGTTAGAGCTAGTCTGAAGGGCTGGAAGTTTTTGTATCTTGGCAATGTTCAGGTACTTATGCTGGAATAGGCTTATAAAAGTCCAATTTTCACCAAAAATGTGTTTTGAGGAAATGTATTGATATATTGTTCAATGTTGATGAATAGGTTAAAAATGAATTGCCAAGTACCTTCAAAGCTTTCCGCTACCAGCAACATCGATGGTCTTGTGGCCCAGCTAACTTGTTCAGGAAAATGGTTAAGGAGATCATGAGAAATGAGGTAGGTGTTTCGTTCTCCTAACTTTTCGTTTTCTTAAGCAGCCGTTTTGATGAATTTATTTCTTAAGCAAAAGTTTCATTGCTGCATTACAGAAAGTGTCGTTGTGGAAGAAGGTACATGTGATCTACAGTTTCTTCCTGGTCAGGAAGATCATAGCCCACATTGTTACATTTGCATTCTACTGCATTGTTCTCCCGGCCACTGTCTTGGTACCAGAGGTTGTGGTTCCAAAATGGGGCGCAGTATATATCCCTTCCATCATTACCCTCCTTAATGCTGTCGGGACACCAAGGTTAAATATATTCCGACTATGTACTTACATACTCTTAAGATTCTGATATGTAATTGACAACTAAAACTATTGTACCTGATTGTGCTGCAGATCGCTTCATTTACTTGTTTTCTGGATTCTTTATGAAAATGTGATGTCCATGCACCGAACAATAGCAACCTTCATCGGCTTGCTAGAGGGAGTGAGGGTGAATGAGTGGGTAGTCACCGAGAAACTTGGTGACGCTAACAAGTTCAAACCATCTGTTAAAGGATCTAAGAGATTGATCAGATTTAGGTTTGGAGACAAGTAAGTTTCTCATTAACTGAACCATTATTATGACCTTTGGTAAAGGTTTACCCAAGGACAATATGAATATGGAGTAATATGGAGTAGATTAGTTTGGTTTTTGAATCAGTAAACCTTTCTTCTCTTTTCTATACAAATAATGCCTATTGTTGTTTTCACTCAACAGGCACCTTTTGTCAGAGCTATGTGTTGGAGCTTACCTCTTCTTCTGTGGCTGGTATGACCTATGGTATGGGAAGAACCACTACTTCATCTACCTCTTCATCCAAGCTATCGCCTTCTTCATCGTGGGATTTGGATACATGGGCACCTTTGTTCCCGGCTCTTAATTTGTGTTTCCAAATTGTGTGCATGGTTGAAATTTCTTGTTTCATCATTACTTCTTCAGCAGCATTATAACTAGGTCATGGTCTTTTCACCAGAAGATCCCTTTTGTTCCACAATTCTAAACTGTAGATTGGTGATAAAGAAAAGGAAACTTGAGAAAGGCGAAGCATTTGATCTGGCTCGCTACGTAAGACTTAAGAAAGATTGAGTTCCTCTGTATATTAGAAGATATTAGGACGACCGTATTGGTCTGTAATGTGTTGTAGTAGATTTGGCTAAACCATACTGTGTAACTGGAACTGGAAGTCCCCAGCTAAAGGGTGTGAGCTTCTTTCCATAATCCATTTCATTAGTTAAAATTCAATTCAATCTTTGGCAGTGTTTTGTATTGTATATTTGTATAAACTGCCCTTTTGGGCAGGTTTTCTTTGGACAGTTTGAGAGGAAATAAAATCCAACTTATCTGAGTTGAAGTTTGTATACTCAAATTGGACTGTGGCTTCCATGATGAAGAGTTTTCAATTTGGTCATCTGAAGACTAAAATCTGGTATAAACATGTCACTAGCTAGTGATAATAGAGCAAGGTAGTACTGTATTTTGGTGTGGATTAGAGAAGTCATAAATTAGCAAAACAAAAATCATCAACTCACAATTCACTACACAACTCACAAGAGCTCTACTAGACTCAGTACACAGGCCATAAGAAGTGGACTGTGCCCATACACTTTGACATAAATGATGTTGGCGCCAGTGCGCCACACGACCACAGACATTCAGACTCTTTTCTTTTCAATGGAATGGTGCGGGACGGTGAAGGAATGGAATTGAACGAAACAAAACGACCGGATACTTGGACAAGGTCTTAGAGATGGTCATGACCCGAGTGGGCACGCTACACGGGCCAACTAGCTTTGACACGACACAAGCACGATCCAACACGGCATGAAACCCACTTGGTAACTTGTCGTGGGCCATTTCTTTTGAAATCCCAAGCACAAAAGCACGACACGTAGCATGGCACGGCAAATGCCCATGACCATCTCTACAACAGTACTCTGGAATCTACTCAAGAAGTATATGCCTTTGAATGTGGATACTGGATTGTACTGCATCAAGCCCAACCATATATATCAACTTCAATAGTACATGGCTTTAAAGCCTCAACCATGTGAATGAAAACTGGGCCTAGCACGTGGCGTGACATTGTTACCTAACCATATCTGCCGGTTTTCAGGTAACCCATCTCACACTCACTCACTTTCTTTTGCTAATCATCACACACACACACACTCTCTCTCTCTCAACAAACAACCACCACACCATGGCCTTCTCAGCTACCACCACCATGTCAAGACTCTTTTCTCTCTCCTCATCCACCTTATCCACCACCACCAAATCCATCCCCTTCACCACCGCATTTTCTCTCTCCTCCAAATCCTCCATCACCCCATCATTCTCTCTCCTCTCCCTCAAACCCAAATCCCTAAACCCTAAACCCCTCCAATTTTCCACCACAACCCCAATAACCGCCACATTAGCCCCAGGCTCAAAACTCCCAGATTCAACACTCTCTTACCTCGATTCCAACAATGACCTCCAAACAACCACAATCTCAGACCTAACCAAATCCAAAACCACAATCCTCTTTGCAGTTCCTGGCGCTTTCACACCCACTTGTTCCCAAAAACACCTCCCGGGTTTCGTCGAAAAATCCGCTGAGCTCAAATCCAAAGGCGTCGATGTCATCGCTTGTATCTCCGTTAACGACGCTTTTGTGATGAAAGCGTGGAAAGAGGATCTTAAAATCAATGATGAGGTTCTTTTGTTGAGTGATGGTAATGGTGATTTTACTAGGGCTATTGGTGCTGAGCTGGATTTAAGTGATAAGCCAATTGGGTTAGGTGTTAGGTCTAAAAGGTATGCTATGTTGGTTGTTGATGGGGTTGTTAAGGTTCTTAATATGGAAGATGGTGGTGCTTTTACTTTCAGTGGAGCTGATGATATGCTTAAGTTGCTGTGAGCTGTTTTAAGTAAGAAGTTTTCTTAAGTGGGTTCATATTTTGTTTTTGGGTTATGTTTGAAAGAATGGTTTTTTTTTGGTTGAATAAATTGTATGAAGGTGAACTCTTGTTTTTAGGTTAATGAGAATTTCAGTTTTTGTTCTCAATTGCTAATTAATTTGAAATTTACATGATGGAATGTGAATCTTGTGGCTCTGTATTTGTTTGATTGATTGATTTTGGCGTTGATGAATGAATTCAATAGGTTTTGATGAATAGTAAGAGCCTGTTTGGGAGTTTTGGGTGGGAAGGGAAGGGAAGGGAATGAGAGGGAGGGGAAGGGAGGGGAAGGGAAGGGAGGAGAATGAAGGTGAAATAATTCACCTGGTTTGAGAGTTTAAGTGAGTAGAAGGGAGGGGAATGGAGGGGAACCGACTACTATCACTTGAAAATTCTCCTTCCCCTCCATTCCCCCCAAATTGGGGGGAACAAAAATTGAGTGAATGGAGGGGAACTGTTCCCTTCATTCCCCTCCCTTCCCCTCTTTAAAAAAACTTACAAACAAGGAGAACTTTTTATTTCCCCCTCATTCCCCTCCCTTCCCCTTCATTCTCCAACTCCCAAACAGGCTCTAAGGCAAATTGGATTTAGCATGAGAGGATGTTGTGTTGATGCAATGTTATGTGAGGTGTTGGGTTTACAAAATGATGAATCATATTGATTATTGCTATACTATCAGAAATTCAGAACTATGTTGTATTTACTTGATTCTGGTTTTGATGATTATACTAAGTTTGTGCATACAATTTCGACATTGAATTGCATTTGGGATGTTATGGTAACTTTGGTACAATTAGGGCCAGACAACTTTCTTGAGCCAAATATGTATATAGGGTTACTTGAAACTAAGATTATAAGTATATAGAAGTCTTGAGATTGGATCCATTTCACCATTTTGACCTTAGAATCACTGGCTAGAATGATAGTACCTGCGATCAGTCCTCGCAATATCATGATGACATGATTCTAGCTAGGTTTACAGTTACACATGATTAATAAGAGGACTTTCAACTGTTATATTTTGGTGAGGGTGCTCGCAGTAGGTGTATTCATTTGAATTTTCTTCTCTGTTTTTTCTTTTGTGGTTTACATACATCTCAACAGAAAAGTGACTGTGTATGTTGATGTTCATGCATGTATCTAGTCCTCATTTGTGGGATTTGTGCCATTGTTGATGGTTGGATATGATGCATTCGTGTTTGTTGCTTGTAGGCCAACATGTTGCTTCAACTGTCATATTTTGTTGTCTAATTGATGATGCTATAGAAGACTGGTAGTGTTGGTTATGGGTTTGACATAAGTTGGTTCTCAGATTTTTGCAATATACTGTACTCCTGTTGAGTTTCTATGTAGTTGCTTGCTTTCATGTTGTTGCAATATACTGTATTGGTTAGTTTTATGTATGCCGTGCTGTCAAAATGTCGGATTGAACTGTTCAGAGACTCCAGACAATGTATTGAAGCTTATGTTTACTAAACTGATACATTAAAAATGTATTCAAACATAGTACTTCTTCCAAATTTTATGAAGGCAAAAAGGACTGACAAATCGAAACTGTCTAGTCTATAGATGCTACTTTGTTTCAACTTCCTCCTCTGCTGTATGGACAATTGGGATACAGTACTTCTGGTTTTGTTGTAGTTTCCTCTCCTTTTTTCACCATGTTGTATTGCCATCTATAGTGTTCTTCTGAACAATGGCGACCGTAGTTTGGTTATTTCTGCTCATGAGTTATAGGGATATCATGCTTAGTTGCTTACCCTACAGCTTTGTTTTGAGATTTAATTGAGTTGTCTACGATGGCTTCCATGGTCCATCTCTCGGATGTTCTTCTCCTACTCTTTTCTTGTGTAATTGTCTTCTGGAGTTCTTTCTTTGGGTTAGGTTTCTGTATGTATAACAATAACCCTACCTATTAGGACTTACGAATAATTCGACTGGTTTCATAGTCAAAGTCGTGGTTGCTGTATATCATGCCTCTAGTGTTCTCTTTTACAGCATGGCGGAACACTAGAGCTACTGTGTCAGCAATATATGGTGGTAAGAATGAGAATTAGCTCAATCTTTCTTTCTGCAAGTGCACAAGTCAAGGATGGTCATGGATCGTGCCACGTATTGTGCCTTTGCGCCTAGGGGTCAAAGGAGGCAAGGACCACGACATGATCAGTGGTTTCATGCCATGCCGCATCAGTAGCTTCGTGCTTATACTACTGAGTACTGACTTCTTTTGATCGCCATACTACTGACTCTTAGAAACGCATAAGAATTTAACATTAGGGAGAAATTTCAAGCAACAAACGCGATGACTTAGATAAAGAGTAACATGAAAATTAAGCTATGTTTTTTCTTCCATTTTCAAAGTCAAATTAGACAAGGTACCTTGTCCATTATCACTTGTCAAGTCTTCTTCATAACATGCCCTGGTTATGTCTTAAACTTGAGATGAAAAACAACCTCTAGATCATAGTCATCATCCGAGGGAAAGAAGTACTTAGTTCAAACAATTTGTCGAATCATTTGGACATTGAAGAATGGCATCTTCTTGGCACCAAGGTGGCATTTCTGCTGCAGAACTAGTGAAATTTAGAGAATTTCAGCTCTGGTTTAGGATTGGCCCAATGTCATGCTCAACTACACTATTCGTTTGACATCATTAAACAACTTTTGGAGCATTCAATTCCAAGAACCTTAGAGAAATTCGAAGCTTATCTTCAACGATTTCAAGGCATATTTCGGATTCATTTTGAGAGAGACAAAAATCTTGAGATTTTGAATGGTTTTTTGCCTTCACGTGAAAAAATGGTGATTAAACGAAATGCAAATTATATCTTATACTGTGTTTGATTCGGATAATTCGTGTTTGTATTAGGTCTAGGGATCGTATTTGTTTCGTGTTGTCGAGTCGTTTATACTGATAGAGTGATAGGTCTAAAACACAAACTTGTAGCGTCTTTCTTTTGTTTTCTTTTTCTTAGTCATGACATAAGTGGAATTTGAGATTCACATTTTCACACAATAAATAGAAAACATAGGAGTATTTTATACAAAAAAAAAAAATCTTTTGAGAAAGAAAATGGAAAATAAACGACCGTGGAAAGCCTAGTTCCGTTCCCTTACCTTACCCTCTCAAGACTAAAGCCAACCCGCTACTTGCTACTTGCTACTTGCTAGTGCAGCATAACTGCATATTCAATGATTATTTTCCCTCCAAATTTGCTGACCAAAGAGCTACAATAATGAATAACCCTCATGAACATGATGAATATCCATTTCGTCCACTTTCAAAGATCTCTATGCTACCCATTTCGTTTGACAACCTGTTTGATAAAACCCATGTCTTATTTTGCGTCAAACTTGAATTTTACTATTTTGCAAGACCCAGACATTCGTTCATGGAACAAGCGCATTTTTCAGCTGATCCAAAATGGTCGTCTCAATGAAGCCCGATCACTGTTCGATAAAATGCCCCAAAGAAATACCAGAACATGGAATTCAATGATGAGTGTGTATGTTAAGAGCAGAGAGATATGGAAAGCACGCAAGCTGTTCGATGAAATGCCTGAGAGAGACAGAGATGTGGTGTCATGGAATTTGATGATTTCAGGCTATTTTTCTTGTCACGTGAGATATCTTGAGGAAGGGAGAAAGTTGTTTGATCAGATGCCTAAGCGGGATTTGGTTTCGTGGAACACGATCATTAGCGGGTATGCTCGGTTTGGAAGGATGAATGATGCTTTATGCCTTTTTAATAGTATGCCTGAGAGGGATGTTGTCACTTGGAACGCTATGGTGACTGGGTTTCTACAAAATGGTGATGCTGGTAGAGCTATTGAGTGGTTTAGGAAAATGCCACAAAGGAATGCTTGTTCTTTAAGTGCTCTTATATCAGGGTTGGTTCATAATGATGAGTGGGACAAGGCAAAGGATATTTTGCTTGAATGTGGGAAACAAGTTGGCAATGAGAAGGACGATCTTGTCAGGGCTTATAATACACTGATTGCAGGGTACGCGCAAAATGGAAGAGTTGATGAGGCTCGAACTCTTTTTGATCAAATCCCATTTAACTCACTTGCAAGAAATGGAGATAGGATGGGATTTGAAAGAAATGTGGTTTCTTGGAATGTTATGATTATGTGTTATGTTAAAGTGGGTGATTTTGTTTCTGCTAGAGAACTTTTTGACCAATTGATGGAACAGGATACATTTTCTTGGAATACAATGATTAGTGGATATGTTCATGTATCAGATATGGAGCAAGCGGAGAAACTATTTTCTCAAATGCCAAACCCTGATACACTGTCATGGAATACGATGGTCTCTGGATTTGCTCAGAGTGGAAGCTTGGAATCTGCTCTTGAATTCTTCAGCAGGACTCCACAGAAAAATCTGGTCTCATGGAATTCCATAATTGCAGGATGTGGCTTGAATGGAGATTTTGAAAGAGCAATCAAGCTGTTTAAGCAAATGCAGGTAGAGGAGGTGAAGCCCGATAGGCACACTCTATCGTCAATTCTTAGAGTCTGTACTGGGCTTGCTGCCCTGGACTTTGGTAGGCAAATCCATCAGCTAAAAACCAAAATATATATCGCAGATATACCCATGAATAATTCCCTTGTTACTATGTACTCAAGGTGTGGGGCAATAATTGAGGCAAGGACCATATTTGATGAGATGAAGCTGCAGAAGGATGTAATTACTTGGAATGCAATGATTGGTGGATATGCATGTCATGGATATGCCACAACAGCTTTAGAGCTTTTTGAAACAATGAAGAAGAAAAGAGTGCGGCCCACGTATATTACATTTATAGCAGTCTTGAATGCTTGTGCCCATGCTGGTTTACTGGTAGAAGGTCGCAAGTATTTTGCATCCATGGTTGCAGATTTTGAGATTGAGCCAAGGATTGAGCATTATGCCGCCCTGGTTGATATTGTGGGTCGGCATGGTCACCTACATGAAGCCTTAAACTTGATCAACAGCATGCCTTACAAGCCTGAAAAAGCTATTTGGGGTTCTTTGTTAGGAGCTTGTAGGATACATAACAATGTAGACTTGGGGAGAGTTGCTGCAGAAGAGCTATCAAAGCTTGAGCCAGAAAGCTCAGCACCCTATATACTACTTCACAACATGCTTGCTGATGTGGAACAGTGGGACGATGCAAGGCAAGTGAGAAAATCAATGGGAGGAAACAACATTAGGAAGGAGAGTGCGTCTAGCTGGGTAGACCACGCAAGTTGTTGGGACTTTTAGCTTTAAAAGAACATGATGGTTTTGGTTTGCTCGTCAACACAACTTGTTCAGGTAGTCAAAATGCTGATGTAGGGGGCAATAGTCAAGTTGAAACCCATTTCTGATGATACGAAATTATGAATGACAGAAATATACTGGAGTCTTTTTTAGTCCAAGGTCATTGAAGCTTCATAGATTTTGGGACAGTGAAGAGGCTCAGTTTCTGACCCATGCTAGATATCTCCTTGGTTTCAATTATTTGCACTCCTGCTCTAAGAACTAAGGCTAGCTCTCCGTGTTGCTCCATACCTTGTAATTTGGTACGCCAAAAGGGTTCAACACCGTTTTACACTGCTTTAGTGGCTACATGTTGGATGAACAATATGGCAGCACTGGGGGGAAGTTCAGCTTATAGAAGCATCCCTTCTGTGGCACTGGCAGATAAGCCTGTTTCCTCACGAAGGCTCCAGGTCTTTTCTTCATTCCTCTTCTCCCAATTTTGTTATCTGTTCAATATGTTTTGTGCCTAATAGTAGTTCTGCATTTTCTTGCACAGCACGGCTTACTGGTTTGGCACTTTGGTTCTTCTACCTTATGCTGCTGGGGGTTTAAGTAAGTGGCTCTTTCTAGCAAATACTATACATGATTTTCTCAGTAGCATGGAACATTCCTTGGGTACTTTGACATATCATTAATAAATCTAATGTTTCATGTATCTCCAATTTCTTTGCAATTAATAAGAGCAACTATTTAGTGACCTGACTTCATATGTTATTTAATATGTGGTCAGGATGTTTTTTTAACATATTCATTTTGAATTTTGAATTTCATTACTCTATACTATTCTGGAGTAGTATTCATTAAATAAAAAAAGTGAAGAGCTACATAATCTGGATGTTTCACTGGCCAACCTACTCAATCTACTTTCTACACTGATGTTTGTCAACTTTAGTAGAAATCACATCTTTTGCTATTCTAGCAACAACCTATGTTTTAGCAAATAATTGTAGTAGTAGTTAGCAACCATAAAACTTCGTGGAGCACAAAGCTAATATGAGAAGAGTTTCAAAAATTCCCCTGTACAACTTGTCATCCTTCTTCAGTGTCACATTGTGTGGTATTGCCTTTAATGACAAAAGTTTCACAACCATGCCCTCTTTAGATGTGCTTTATGTACTTCACCACATTACATAAAGCTACACGCTCGAAATTTATATCTACATCATATTTAATACATGTAGCTCTATGATATGAAACCACTTGTCGTCAATCTCTTGTCTTTCACAATGACCAACTTTGTGTTTGGGTTCTGTCTGCATCTTTGCTGCACATTTTTCTTTTCGTCAACTGCAATTGCAGCAAATCTATTGGAAAAATGCTTTGGAGGCTTTCTGTCAACCATGCATGCCCTACATAATCCATATATTGTGATTTTGGTAACGAGTTTGATATGTCGATGAATCATCATCCTTGTTTGGATACTAATTGACCAATACATGTCTTTCAAACACGGATGCTAAATCTTTTGCCGATAATGTTCAGAGGATAGGAGCCTATGATTTTGGAATCCAGTCATGCAAATGTACTGTTCATATTGTGATATTGGTAACTAGTTTGATATATCGATGGATCATCATCCTTGTTTGGATATTAATTGACCAATATATGTCTTTCAAACACGGATGCTAAATCTTTTGCCAATAATGTTCAGAGGATATGAGCCTATGGTTTTGGAATCCAGTCATGCATAGATATGTACTGTTCATATATAAGATTAGAAGAGTCTTTACTTGCATAATCTAATCATGGAATACTAACTTGTACTTTCCAACAGAAGCTTATGAATCAATATAAGTTTCTAGAAGAGTAAAGACTGATGTAAACTTATTTAGAGGGCAATGGTCAAGTTCAGGGCCATTTTTTGTGATATCAATGACAAAGAGATGTAGGCTTGATCTTTTATGTTGAAAGAGTATTGAAGCTTTGTTTATTTTGTGTCAGTCAAGAGCTCCATCATAGACATCTTTTGTTTGAATTGCTTGCTCCCCTTGCCCGGTTAATATAGCTATACAAGTTGGAGACCTACCGACAATGACTTGTAAGGAGGTTCCGTTAGCTTAGGCTGAGATGGAGTCATGTTCTGGAATGTACATTTACTTGCAAGAATTGTATTGAGCTTTTCATGTGTTGTCGTGAATGATTGTTTTTGCTTGTGTTGCTAAACTTCTTTATAAAACTGTCAGTGGTGAAGATGACCATATTCCAATAGCAAAGGGTCCTTTGCAGATGGGCTTATATTTCTAAGAGCTATTAAAACACAAAAATGGAACCCCATTTCTCATTATGGTTCGCTATAATAACTGTGGTTTGTAGTCTCTTTGTAGGACTAGCAATTATCACTTATGTATCTTGGTTTTGATGAATTTTTGCACCTCTTCTCAATTGCTTATTTAGATTAGTGTTTGTACAGAAATTGGACCTACTACTGATGATGAACTTCGCATTTCCTTACATCATTAAGGAGCGCAGGTCTGTGAAAATTTTGGTTATTTGGTACAGTAGTGTGAGATTTTATGACCTCAATGTCTACTTCAATATATGACTTGCATCACAATGGTCATTTGATAGGTTTTGATGGCTAAAGAGTTCAATGTCTGGATGTTTAAATCAAATGATTTCCACAAGCCACCCTCTAAAACTTAAAAGCCCTATGTTGCTCGGACTCGGCTAAGTGTCAGAGTGTCCACTATCGATACCCATTGTCTGACTCGGCCATTATATGAAAATTCTGCATGTTTTTCCCTTAAAATGGAGTGTCCATACCCATGTCGGAGTGTCCACTACCCGACACGGGTACTTGAGGAAAAATGAAGAGTCCGAGCAACATAGCTTGAGCCTATCTTTATGGACCAAGCCACCCTCTACTTGGCTTCTTTATGGGCCAAGGCTTGGGGGACTTTTGGAGGGCCCCTCACAGAAATGCAACATCACTGGCGGCGATTTGTAAATTAGACTTTCTTATGAGGACTCCTTGTCCGCTTAGCTTGTAATTGCTTCCCCTTTTCAGTTTTCTTAAATTATCTTTATCTAAAATTTAGGAGGAAAAAAATTAAAATAAAATAAAATTGAACACTATCTACTGCTAATAAGGAAGGGAAACATAGAAATAAAATTGATTCGCGCAAGCCTTAAGCTATGGTTAGGGCAGGCCACAATCCAAGCCAACATTGGGTATGCTCGGGCCACTCGGCTTGGCTCAGTTTGACCTTTAGGATCTCGAGTTCGATTCAAACCATAAAATTGAGTTCAAGCTTGACTTGAACATGAATCATCGAGGTCAAGCTCACACTCGAGCTAAAGGCGTTTATATTGCAAATTATGTATTATTGTAGAATCTATTTTATATTTTCATTGATTTATACAACTACTTTAACATATTCCTAAAATTTAAATTTAGAGGACGAAAAGAAATGAACATGTAGCTCACTGTATTTCAAAATCTAACGCTGTATAGCTTGCTTGTTTACTGAAAGAACCCAAACTTCCAACTTGAGTCTGGTCAAATTGTGTCAAACTCTTGAGCCTGAAGCCCCAAACAATTCAAGACCAAGTGAGCAACTTCGCTTGTGCGCAACCCTAGCTGTGGTACCTGTTAGGCTGTTAAATTGCAAAAGAAGATGGAAAACTTGAATAATGTATTTACCTTTCTTTGGTGAAGTGAGGGTTGGATTACAAAGAGAATAAGAATCTTAATTCAAGTTTCATGGGATCAGGAAGATCTTAGTTTCAGTTTATTATTTCAGTTCAGCAGTTTTGCTTTGTATGAACTGGAATATCTAATTGTAATTGCTTTTTGCGTGCAGGGGAAAACAAAAAATTGTATCAACTTTGTACTAATAGGTATATGATTTGTGATGAAACTCACCTAAAAGGCATCTATTCAGCTTACTGTGCAAAGAGAATGATGACTTTATTGGGTTACTTCCATTTCCAGGGTCAGACCCAAAAATTTCTGGTGAGTTCTTCACTCTTGTTACCCTAAATCATATCTGTCTCATACTCATTTTGAGGTTTTACCCATGTGTGCTCTATAATTACGCCTAGTAGCAGTACTCAATGTCTTATGGGCCATTTTATGAATTAATTGAGTTCTTGGTTGAAGCAGAGTCTACTGAGTACTGAAGAATTTCTTTTACTCCCTCCATCGTTCCTATGAAACTCTACCATTTACCTATTTGGGATGTTTCCATAGACTCTACCATTTCTCTTTATGGTAAACTATTTCCTAGTGAAATACCATTATACCCTCACTTTTGTAAAATTTAAAACTTACCTCTACCCTCCCCCATACCCTCATTAATATTGAGGGTATAAGGGGAAAGCAAGTGCCAAAATCAGTTTGCCTTGGTCTTTGTGCCAAAAGCAAATGGTAGAGTTTCATAGGAACGGAGGGAGTATATAATTGGTTTGAAGTCAATCAGGACTTGTATTGTGTATATAAGCAACAAGAACAACCCAATGTGGACCATGCCTCAGGCGAGGTTTGAGGAGGTTATGATGTACCCAGGCTAACCCCTTTTTTGATATTTAGAGGGGGGGGGTGTCTAACCAATAACATGACCCATACGAAACTCCCATGGAAGCACCAGAAACTACGTGATGAAAATAAATAAAACACCTTTGATCTAGGAAGCAAGGTCTCCTAAGAGAGTATCAACCCCTACATTGGAAAATTTTCCTAATGTAGCACCTCTAATGAGCCAAAATCCTATATTGTTGACACCACCCCTTGATCGAGGATAACTCCTATTAATGGAGTTACATACACTTCTTACCATAAAGTATCAACCCCTACAATTGAAAATTTTCCTAATGTAGCACCTCTAATAAGCGAATAAACAAAAGCAAATCCTGTATTGTGAACACCACCCCTTGATCGAGGATAACTCCTATTAGTGGAGTTGCAAACACTTCTTACCATAAAGTGTCTTCTTTCTTGACTCTTACTCCCTTTTTCTGGCAATCTTACTCAATTATGTGAGAGTTTCCACCACTCCTTGATCATCACTTCCTAACATCCAAGTCCTCCATGCTTCTTCGTGCCTTCGTGGTCACTAAAAGGCTCTTCATTGCTGCTGATTTCTTCATCTTGAATAGACATAGTTGTTGGTTGCTATTTCGTGTTACTCTTCTAGTCTTCTTTTTACTTCCTGCCTCCTTTTTTCTCGTTCTGATTGTTTCCTCCTTGTTAGGGTGTGTTTCAGTTTCTTCAGCTTGAATCTCATTTAGTATTTCAACAATATGCATGAACAATGGAGGCGTAAGTCGGTTTAAGCTGACCTTTTCTTTGTTGTTCGATCTGATCATCTCCAGTTCCGCCATATTAGACTAAGGTACGAATTGCAAAGAGTAGCTATGTTACACAGATCCTTTGGCGTAGGCTGTTTGGCATTTTGGGAGGACTTAAGTTGATTGTGGTACTGTTTTGAAGTTCCTGCAATTATGGCTTGTGGGATTTGGGCATAGAAAGGAGAAACAATTGCTTTGGCAAAATGCTATTTTTGCTGTGTTGTGGTGCCTTTAGTTGGGAAGGAATGCGCGAATTTTCAAGGGGACTACTCTATCTTCTGATTTACTTTGGGATAGGGTCACTCACTTAGCTGGAAGTGTCTAACATGGATACGTGTCCAAGTATCGGACTCGGAAAAACTTCGTAACTTAGCATGTTTTGGCCTAAAATGAGTGTCCATACCATGTCTGAGTGTCGAGTATCTGACACGGTTACTCTAGGCGAAATGATGAGTCCGGGTAATATAGAAGGGTAGGGGACAACTGTTCTATTATTTGAGAGGACACTTAACAGACTGGTTTCTGGTTCAATATCGTACAAACCTCCGCAGTCTTTGCTGAAGTCGATAGTGACCTTTTGCTCACCTTCATACTTAAGAAACTATGATCTCCTCAGCTGACAAAATATCCCCATTTTCCTGCCATTGTCTCTTTCCCAGGTTGCATCTCTTTATTATCACCCCACTGCCACAATACTTCTTATCCCATCATGTCTCTTCAGCTGCCAAAATTGGATTCTCACTTGTTCTGAGTACCACGTAAGCCCTCTCTTCTTTTCAGATCCACCCTGATATCATCTTCATTCTGCAACTGAGATCCTCCATTCATGACAAATAAATCATCAGATTAGAGGGGAGGTCATTTGACATAAAAATTTTAATCGCACCCCAACTTTCTATACATAGACACCCATATCCATTATCCTTCACCAAGAAATGGATCCACCGCTCGATAAATGACACATAAGTGGTATCCAATGAGATTTTTGCCGACTCCAAATATTCAACAATCTCCAGATTTTGACCGAGGCACACCACACCTTCCACTGCTCTCCAGTTTTCCCAAGTTTGCTCTATTTTCCCAGCCACGCAATGGATCACCTTGGACATCAATCCATACTCCTAGTGTTGTATCACTCATATATACTCCACTTCCTTTGGAGATAAATTGTTCAAATGAGAGATTTTAGGGGTAACAAGAGATTTTAGGGCCCCATGGTTTTAACTCCTCAACTTAATCAAAAGTAGGAGAATAACTTCCCTGGATTCCTTAGCTTTACCAAATTGCTGCCTTGCGCCATTAAAGCTGCACAAAGAGACTGTAATTCAATGAGGCTTAAGATTGTAGCTTTTAAACGTTTCTCAAGCCACACCAATGTATCCTTTTTTTTCTGAAAGTTAGCATTTTATTCATCCACTCAGGGGAATTATTTTTGAATTGCGTACAAGGCAGGGTACCCATACCACCCCTAAATCTTAACAGTATCAAACTAATTCCTATCTTCCTAAAATCCTGTTTTTATACTTGTTCAAATCTGTAAATCTAACATAGCTAAAGAACTTTATCTGTTGTACTGAGGGGCTGTTCTTCGAGAATCAGTAAAGCTCCTACTGTTTCTCTCCTTCCAAATCTCATAAACCACAGCAGCTAGCAACACACGTTTGAAGCGCTGCGTGCTTCAATGTCTTGCCTCGAACATTTTAAGAGCCACACACTTGCTTAAGAGCCGCTAGACCAAAGGATCTGAATCTAGGCCCAACTGTGAAAGACCTCCAGACCTTAAATGATCTCACCGGATTTGGATCCAGACTTTAAAAATCTGAATGGCTTTGTGTCTAGGTGAACCTGACCAATTACCCCATCCGTAGTATGACATCTACCTAGCTCCAAACACTCTCTTGACCATTCAGGTTATTCTTTGTATAAGTAAAATGTATGTATCTATTGGCTTCAAAACTTCCTTCAAGTTACAATGTCACACATTCTCCATGCTATTGCATTAAGTTACACCAACGCATGTTTTTCATTTGGGTTGGGGAAATTTGTCTTATTTTTCCAATGGGGCATATTATTAGCATTGTTGTTTTGAGGATTTTCAAACTTAAGCATTTTATGTTTGACAATGTAATGAGATGTTTGCTCTGGAGGTTTATAAGTTTGTGTAACTTTTTTTATCATCACTGTTCTAAATTGTCTTGAACATTTAAAAAAAGTGTTAGAAGTAAAACATGGTACAATTTATCTTATAAATAGCTTTTGTTTTGCAGATAGTGTGAAGCAATGTTCCATCAAGTTCCAAGAGTGTAAGTTTCAGCCACTTTAGTGGGAACTTAGGCATTCCCCCCCACAACTATGAGGGTTTGACTGGGTCCATCCGATTTGAACTCTGCCAACCATAGCTAAAACTACTTGACCTAAAATCATTTTACATGTAGACAGACATGTAACACAGGCTAATGAGGCTAATGAATACTGATTCAACAAGTTGATATTGATAAAGCTTTCTACAGAGACATGGAGCATGATGGCATGACACGACATGATTGAAGTTGTAATATTGTGATTTCCTTGGCAAGGAAAATGGCAGATGTCTTTCCTTTGGCAAGTTCTTAAGTAGGTTAGATGAGCGGATAGGAAAATTGTTATTTAGATAAAGTATCTAATGTTGTTTCCGCTTGTTCTGCGCAACCTATTTAACCAAAATGTTAATGATGACAAGTGCTAACAGTTTGATAGCAAGGAATGACTAAATGAGAGTGTTGCGAAGATAGTGTCCAAGTTGATGAGAAGCTAGTAATTTGCCCCCCTTCATCGTAATGCTAATGCATCACAAGCTCCTATATATATTGAGGGTTTGCTCCCTATTCCTTGATTGTTGTAATTTGTTTCTGCTCTGAAGTGTCTCTATGGGAAGTTCATACATAATTATCAGACAAGCAATGTAGTTTTTGTGCTGAACTCAAATAAGAATGCTGAATTGGTTCAGCATGTACTTCTTCTCCAACTTACAATAGTACCCAAAAGACAATCTTGGCTTAATCATGGGGCCAAAAAGTAGCATTTGAATTCAATGGTTGATGTTGTCCAAATAAGAATAAAAATCCGTACTATATTCTAATATTCTATGGTTAGGCCATAGGTATTAAGGTGGTGGACTAGTATTGGGACCAATAGAAATTGAAAATGGATGTTATGATTAGGATCTTATCAGGATATTCCTTGGTGTTCTACCCGCTTAATGCTTCTTTTCAGGTATTCTTCTAACTGTTGGGCGGCAGATAAATCCACAGGTTTTTTTGGTAAAAGTAGTGCAGTAAAACGTTCTAGGGATTATGAGTTACCACTTCAAAGTTCAGATCCAGCCCACAGTTTTTATCTTGGTCGTAGTTTCAAGCTTGCAGCACAAACGGTAATACTACTAGTAGTAGTAAAAATATGAGTCCATCTGTCTATGCTGCCAGGTTGTGATGACATAGCATGTGAAGATGGCTTCGTGTCGTGCTTGTGCAGTGTCTTCGTGTTTTGTAACAATGTCGTGCTGACTTCGTGTTGTGTCAGGTCTGCTCTTTCAAAAGGTAGGCCCAAGTCGTGTCCGTGCCCGTGCTCGTGCTTGTGTCGTGTAGTGCCCATGTTTTTTTTAAATAATATTAAAATTTTCGACGTGTTGTACCGTGCTTGACCATGCCCCACTGTGCTTTCTTTTCAAAATTTAGATCCGGACTTAATCATTTGTGTCCATGTCCGTGCTCGTGCATGTGCTTCCTCCTTGTCCGTGCCATATCGTGTAAAAAGTGTGCTCGATCATGTCGTGTATCGTGCTAATATGTCCTGTGCCAATCTCTAAATTAGCAAGTGAGTTGTATGGTTAGTTCTAGTGCTGTTATTATTCACATTATCTAGCGACAGTAAATGACTCTAGAAGTATAGAGAGATAAAATCATATCTAGACAGATAAAGGGACAGAAGTAGAGATCAAGTTGTATATTTGTGTTTAGAAAAGTCGGTATCTGATTGCAACCCGATACATGCAAGTTAAAACCGGACTGACACCGCACTCATGTAGGCTGACTAATCTGACTTTAAAATGTCTTAAATAAATATACAACAGTACCACTAATAAGGCTCCCCTTAAACAACTCAACTTTGCTTTTTCTTGTTTGTGGATCTTGTGATCAGCTGAGTACTTTGGCAATATTTTAGCATTTTTGGTAGCAAAAGCACTTGGTACCCTTCATCATTGTAGTAGAATTTTTTAAGCACTCTGTCATCATGCCCCATGGCTTTCCCTATGTTCTCTTCCGCTTAATAGCACGCCAAGAGTCCAAGACCACTTATCAAACTGAAAACTCATTGCCATTACAAAAAACTCTTTCTAAAGCCTAATAATTCAATATATCTTATAGAAGAACATGATTTTATTTATAATTGATTAAGAACTATTGGAGGTTGACCTATTGCTTTTTTGCTCTTAAAATACTACCGAAATCGGATAATTATGTTTTAGTTTAAAGATGTACATTATTAACAAAATCTACAAATTATAAGGGAACGAATTATTTACGGTACGGTAAAAAGCAATTTCTCTATTTTCATCACTCGGTAGTTTGATAGTTGGATGAGAGAGAAATGAGGATAACACTCATATTAAACATGAAAGAACTGCAGAGTATCCTCACACACAAAGTATGAGATTTGGACATTTGGTGTCGTCCGTCTCACTAGTCAAAATGGGCGGGGGTACAAAGTATGGCTCACCCCTAACCCGCATCCACTAAGAATATTTTTACTCATTCATGTAGCACACTGCACACCATCACTAAATGCGGGCAGATATATCAAAATTTACCCCGTCCCAAATAGATATCCATCAATATTTGGTCCCCACCAAACAACAAGCACAAACATATGCCTCAAATTAAAGAATAAATGATTTCAAAATTACTATTACTAGCTACGAATAACAAATAAGGTGATCACAAAACTCGTCCAGGAGGAGAAAGATTATAAAGGGAAACAAATTTCATTATTTTAAAATCTATTGTTGTTCGTTTATCTGAGCTAGTTGGTGAAAGTACACGTCTATTTGGGAATAAATATAAAATCAAATCTAAGTCCTTGCCCTTGATCCCTACTACCCGTGGTGGGTAACACATCGTCGTTGTTCCATCATCACCAACGTCACCCTCATCATATTGATGGTCGCCCACTATCATCCTCGACTATTGATGATAAATTGTCGATCACCCTTGCTTATGAAGTTTAGACTAAGTACTAATCAAGTCACTAATGTTATATTTAGAGGTATGATAAGGCACAACACAAATGTTTAGGAGTTCCACAAGCGATTTATTTAAAACCCAAATACATAAGTTATACTCAGTATTAATTTAAAAACTCGTTAAAACGACGATAATATTCAAACTTTATAATTTAGTCGCAATAGATTTAAATTTATGTAAAAAATTTACTAAAATAGCGGCCAACCAGCGCTGGAAGCTACATTGGAAGGTTGTGGAACAATTTTGCGCCATGAGGAACCCATGCTGAGGTTGGAGGAGATTAAGAGTGCAATTGTGAAGAACAAATGAAGATAAAAGTGATTGAGGAAGCACACGATGGATGTAATTGTTTTTTTTTTTTTTTTGTTTAAAAAATATCAAAAATGAAAAATAATTTGGCATCGACTTTAATGGATTGTATTGGTGTTACTCTTCTAGGTTCAGTAACATCGTTGATGCTACTTCTTGGGCCTTTCACTACGTACCATGTTGAAAGTGTTAACACTGTAAAATTTGGACAAAGAATAAATAATACTTTTGATTATTGTTTTTGAAAATAACACTGCTTGATTTTGAATTTCTCTTCAAAGACTCATTACTCTGCACTTTGTTCTTAAATAGACTATGCAGATTCCAAATCATGCGAGAAAATATGCAAAAATTTCAATGGAAAATGTCATTTCTGAACTTCGACTTGATTGATAGAAATACATATTCGAACGTATATAAGATGATGTCATTAACTTATTGTAGGTGGTCATTTGAACTTTTGGATTAGACTTTTACGTAAAAAAATTTTATCGAAAGTTGTGTTTTATTATCGTAACATTTTTAAGTAAAAGTTGAATCTAAAGTCCAAACAAACCCCCGCTATTTATTGGTAGAGTTTTTTCCTGATTAAATTTTCCTTAATAATGACACAATAGTCCACCATAATCTAAATGCGATGAGTTTTCAATTACTGTCGACCATCGCAAGTTACCATACCAAATCAATGATAGTTGTTGATCTATACCAAAGCAATATTGACCATCAAAATTTGTATTACTAAGAGTATTCACAATCATTATTAAACAACCAAAATAATTAAAAATTAATTTATTTTCCTTAAGCAAAATAATAAATCATTTTAGCACAACAATAAAGTAAGGTCTTGTTTGTGTACATATTGTTTTGAAGTTTGTATGTGGCTTACAGTTAGATTGTTTCAACCAGTTTCATTACTTCTTGAGTTATTGTTCACAATATCCATGACAATGGGGGATCGATGGATTGGACTTTAGAGTACCTAGTATCGTTTCATCCTTCCATTACTCCACCTGATTTGTTTCATTCTTCTCATATGTTCTGCATCTAATTCTTCTTCTTTTCGTTTTTTTTTTTTTGCACCTCAAATCTTTAGTTACAAAACTCTTTTAAAAAATAAAATAAAACAAATTACCAAACTACTTACGTAAGAAAAAGAAACTTCGGTTAAGTTTACACTACTAAATCTTTTATTTTTGGAGATTATATATACAAAATCTTTGCTTTTTTTTCTTTCTTGGGGGATAAAAATCAGCGCCATCTTCATCATCTCGTCAGGAAGTGTCCAGTTTACGCCTTGATTGATACAGATCGAGGCTCCGGAAGGGATGGTGCCGATGTCGTGACCCATGATGGAGATGAAAGAAAAATAATATAGTGACGAGAATAGACCTATAAAGTTGACAAAACTTAGCTTCGATGGCCATGGCGATGAGATTGTAGGCCATGGATTAAAGGATGAAGTTTTATTTATTCTTTCTTTTATAATTATTTGTAGCAATGTAAAGAACAATGAGCCACAAAACTTGTTGGAGCAATCATAGAGGTAACCCACGTACAAACACCAAAAATAATGTAAACACAAATAAGACCTTACTTATTAATTTACTAAAATGATTTATTATTTTGCTAAAGGAAAATAAAATAATTTTAAAAAAATTTTGTTGTTTAAAAATTAGTATTAATGTTTTTAGTAAATCTATATTTTCAATGGTCAAGATCACTTTTCTATAAATCAACAACTATTATTACTCTGTTATGGTAACTTGCGATAATTATTGATTATTGTAGATTTTTTTAATCTAAATAGGAATATTCTCTCCAACAGAAATGATGAATTCCCTTTAAACGAAAATGATAGGTTCCTTGAACAAAAATTGATTATTAATGTCGTACAACAACGGTCACGATCGCCTAATTTTTTTGTTACCCAACTCATGAAATATTTTCAAATTATTTTTTTCTTTTTTCAAATACTCCAAAAACCAACCCCTATTTTCCCCTTTTCTTGTGCACTGGGATTTCATCCTCTATTAAAGGCTTTTGGAACTCTCATTCCTAACCATTACCTATCTCTCTCTCTATCTCTCTATTGCCTGCCTTTTGCAACTTTTCACAGATCTCACAAAAACCTTCAACATGGTTACCATTAAGTGCATCAAGGCTAGACAGATCTTCGACAGTCGTGGTAACCCCACCGTTGAGGTCCATTATCTCTCTAGTTTTTTATTTGCTTTAAGATTGTTATTATCGAACATCGATCTATTAATTGAAGTAGATTTCAAAAATTAGGGCATGAATTAATCCTATGTTGCATTTTGATTTTCATATAAGAGTAGCGTAACATGGTTTAGTGATTAATAAATGTTCTAATCGAGATTCTGTGGATGTGGTTTTGTTATATCTAACTGATTTTAGATCATCGGTTTGTAAGTAAGAGATGTTCAAATTGTTATTTGTTATAAATGATATTGTAATTGTGTGTTTAATATAGTGTTTCAAGTAATATGTTCGTTAACTGTGATTTTTTTAATTTAGGATGTGGTTAGATTTCGATATAAGTCCGTTTTGCTGAATAAGAATCTGGTTTAGTTAACATATAGATGTGACAAAAGTTCTGTAATAGTGAGATTGCAGTATTGATTGGATGATCGGATTGTATATTGGGAAATAAGAAACTGGTTTAATACATAGCTATGATTAAACTTCAGTAACTGTGAGATTGTAATATTGATTGGATGATCGGATTGTATTTTAAGAAATGAAAGAGATCTTTTTTTTGGTTAGCTGTAATTTTCTGAAACTCCTTTTGCAATTGTTTTTAGGCTGATGTCCATCTGGATGATGGAACTTACGCTAGAGCCGCTGTCCCAAGTGGTGCATCCACTGGTGAGTTTTCTTTGGTAAACATAGTATTGGATTGGATTAAATTATTGGGAAAGGGTTATTGGGTTAATATTTCCATTATCAGTGGTTTCTACCAATATTGGTTTTACTGCTAAAACTTATGATTTTGTTCTTGTTTTTGTCGATGTCAGGAGTTTATGAAGCTCTTGAGCTCAGGGACGGAGGTAAAGACTATATGGGAAAGGGTGTGTTGAAGGTGGGTTTCGTTTTTCGTGGAATGATGTTAAGTTTGACTTGGATTTGGACTATCTTTTGCTCATAAATGTTTGGTTTGTATTTGTAGGCTGTTAAGAACGTAAATGAGATCATTGGCCCAGCATTGGTTGGCAAGGTACGGTTGAAAATTTGATTGTTGCTTTGCATGGTTATGTTGTAATTCATTTTTGGCACTTTATCAACCTCTCCATAATGAGTTAGGACTTAGTGAAAGTAATGTTGTTTGAGATCATATTGAATTGGAATATTCGGATTTTTTTTTTGGAAAATCAAGTGTTGGGATTTTGTTATAAATGTTCCTTCTATTACACAGAAGGGTTGTGTGTCATTGCTCATTGGATTATTATGGGGATTTTGTTGTGTTCTTTGAAATTATTGACATCCTCTAATGACATTGTGCAGGACCCAACTCAGCAGACTGCTATTGACAACTTCATGGTTCAAGAACTTGACGGAACCACGAATGAGTGGGGTTGGTGCAAGCAAAAGGTATATAATTTTCTGCCTCTTTATCGTTCTTTTTGAGTTTCATTGTAGGAAGTATGTATAACCAATTTCGGATGGTAACAACTTGAGGGGAAGATAATATCTTGCAAGGTTCATTTAGTTCTATGATTTTAACTATTTATTTCCAGAAACCAAGTGTACTTTGAGTAAATTAGTTTGCCATTTTTGTTCCGTAGTTGGGAGCAAATGCTATCTTGGCTGTTTCCCTTGCTGTCTGCAAAGCTGGAGCCCAGGTCAAGAAAATTCCTCTGTACAAGGTATGATATTTTGTTTCACACAGGCTATTATTATCCCTCATTTTAATAGTTATTGGGTGATTTTGACTTCGCACTTTTATTTGATACAGCACATCGCAGAGGTTGCTGGTAACAAGAACATGGTTTTGCCAGTACCAGCCTTCAATGTCATCAATGGTGGATCTCATGCTGGAAACAAGCTTGCTATGCAGGAGTTCATGATTCTTCCCACTGGAGCTTCTTCTTTCAAAGAGGCAATGAAGATGGGCAGTGAAGTGTATCACAATTTGAAGGTAGTAATGAGCTTTTATCTTTCATTCTTCCTTCCTGTCTATACTTTCCATGGTTTAATACTTTGTTACAATTCTTAAAATTTGTTGTTTCACTTTCTTATTTCATATGAAAAATAAAGTTTTCTTCTTTGTATAGAAAATCTTTTAATAGAGTTTATGCAATTATTCTTGTTGGGTCATTTCGTTTGATGGGCCTGCTTGACAGTAAATGACATCATGTGATGACAATTTTGTCTTGTTGGAACAAAAATTTGATGACAAATGACAATTTTCGTACTTGTGAATTGTGATACCTGAGTGTTTGAAAGGTGATTTGTTTAACTGCCTGCTATTTTCATGATCTGATCTAGGTGGCTGATTTATGATCTATGAGGCTTGTTAGGAATAGGACCGTAGGAGCTTGAGAGCACACATTGGCCCTTCTGGTTGATGTGCTCAATTTGAGAATTTTCCCTTGACAGTTGTGTCTATCAGGGTTAAATGAATTTTGCTTATGCTTAGTATGCATTCTTGTAATTTGACTTGCCATAGCTTGAATACTTACCATTCCTTTTTTTTTCTTCTCTTTCTTCCCCTCTTCCAGAGTGTGATCAAGAAGAAGTATGGTCAAGATGCAACCAATGTTGGTGACGAGGGTGGCTTTGCTCCTAATATCCAGGTGCGCAATAACCTCGTTATGTTTGAATAGCAGTGTTTGTGATCAAGTTCGTAGTGTCAGGTTCACATTGTACTTTTGTCATTCCAGGAGAACAAGGAGGGTCTTGAGTTACTCAAGACAGCCATTGAGAAGGCTGGATACACCGGCAAGGTGGTTATTGGAATGGATGTTGCTGCATCCGAGTTCTACAATGCAGACAAGACCTATGACCTAAACTTCAAGGAAGAGGTATGCTTCAGTTGCTTGTTCATCTCCTCTCTCTCATGGTCACCTGTTATTGCTGAAATTCACCTTTTCACCTGCTGTATTTTTTCTTCCAGAACAATGACGGTTCACAGAAGATCTCTGGTTTAGCCCTGAAGGATCTTTACAAATCATTTACAACCGAATACCCTATTGTGTCAATTGAAGACCCATTTGACCAGGATGACTGGGAGCACTATGCCAAGATGACTGCAGAAGTTGGAGAGAAAGTACAAATTGTTGGAGATGATCTCTTGGTCACCAACCCCAAGGTTAGTGAGATTGGATTCTTTAGGATAGTAGTAGTTGATTTCTGAAGCACAAGTTGCTCAAAATTCGCCGTCACAACGGTATCTTACTAGTCAAACTTAAATCTTTGCAGAGGGTTCAAAAGGCCATCGATGAGAAGTCCTGCAATGCACTTCTTCTCAAGGTACGACTATCTTTACCTATTTACCGAGTACATTGTTGAATATCAAGTTGTGGGACTAAGCTGTCTTGTGCTAAAAATTTCTACATCTTGGAACAGGTTAACCAAATCGGATCTGTGACAGAGAGTATTGAAGCTGTGAAGATGTCCAAGCAAGCTGGATGGGGTGTGATGGCTAGCCACCGCAGGTTTGTTTATTGGGTTTTGACTAATTCTTGCCTGACTTCTCTGGATAAGTTTTTTACCTTTATAATGGTTAATCTTATGAGATATGCTCCTTCATTGCAGTGGTGAGACTGAAGATACTTTCATTGCCGACCTTTCAGTGGGTTTGTCAACGGTAATTCACTTATTCTATTCCATTTTGCCTGAGAAACATTCAAGTTGATATGCTTCTGTCCCTCCTTACATCTAAGATCTTTTTATTTCCTTAACTCAGGGCCAAATCAAGACCGGAGCTCCATGCAGGTCAGAGCGTCTTGCCAAATACAACCAGGTGAGTTTGATTTCTGTTAAGAACTTTTCGTCAAATGTTCAAGTACTTGGGATATGTATACCCAATTATTAGCCCATTGTTCTTATACATAATGTTTGTAATGCACAGCTCTTACGAATTGAAGAGGAGCTCGGTGCAGAAGCTGTTTACGCTGGAGCAAACTTCCGCACACCTGTTGCACCCTACTAAGCTGTAGAGTTTTCAGTCCGAAGATCTGCGGGTTTTTGAGGCAATGCTTTTGAGGAATCTTTCTTGTTCATGAATAAGAGACCTTATTAGGAGTTTCATAACAACTCTTTTTTGTTTGAGTTTTGTGAATTAGTAGTACTCATACTACCCAAAGGTTTCGCCTTCTGTTGGATGTTTTGAGCTTAGCGTTATGAATTATGGGAATGAATGCTTTTTTGGCTTGTGTTTTCTGTTAAATCTTGCTTCTTGCTTTTCATCTCAAAGGGATGATAATGCAACGGTATATATGAATTATAAATGTACGACTGGTGCAGGCAGCAGGCCATCGTTAATCATTAGATTTAGGCTTTGTTTGGTTCAATGTAAGATAAAATGGGAAGTATAAGTTTTATGGAAGTTGATCAAATTTCATTATCTGATTGGTGAACTTCCTTGGAATTATAAGTTCCCTAAGTAACTTACTTCCCATGAAACATGGGAAGTTGCTTACCGGGCTAGGTAAGTAGAACTTCCCATGCTTTCCTCGCCAAAATTACGCATTTGCCCATAAAAAGATAATTTCTTTATTAAATATTGGGGTGAATATTGTCAATTTGTATTGCTTCCAAGGAAGTCAATTTTATCAACCAAACAAGATCACTTCTATGGATCTTCAATTTACACTAGCAGGTTACCCGATCCTTTAATCACTATAATTTTAAAATATACTTAGCTATTTTTTATTTTGGTAAGCGGTAGGGGGTTGGACAAGGGATTTTTTCCATTCGCAAGAGTTGAGATTCGAACCCCTAACTACTTGTTTAAGGGATGAAGTGATGAACCACTACACCAACCCATCTTGGTTCTTATTTTGGTTTTATAAGAATATACAAATATATTTTTGAATGAAAACAGTGATTAATCAAAGTTTCGAAATGTTATAAATATCGTAAGTAATTGGCTTACATCCGAATATATCAATCGCTAACCTGTCAAAATAATTAAATAATAATATCTATTATTCTCAATGTCCCTTAATGGGGTTTGTCCGGTGTACACTCAAAGAGTAGTGGCCGCGGGTTCCTCGTATAATAAAAAATAGAAGTTAAAAGTCTAACCACCTTTCGAGTAGAAATAATAATTAAAAATATGTGAGGACTCACCATCTCAAAAAAATTAAAAATAAAAAATAAAATAATTTATCAAGGTATGATACTTGTAGTTACCTGCTCGCTAATATATTCTAATATGTTCAAATAATACATATGTATTTTAGAAGTATTTATCCTAAAAAAACACAAATATATATTAGAAGTAGCTTCCAATACAAAAAATATATGACTTACTAAATTATCACTCTAAATGTGACCCTTGTCACTTTTTTTGCTCATATCCTTGCAAATTTTAGTCACATGTCAAACTGGTGTTTATACCTTCGAATATTAAAATTAATTAAATAGGTATCCGATCCCTTGCCATATTAGCGACTTTTATCTCCCATGAAAGATTAGTAACTTTTCACATAACCGACACTTATGCCAACTAATATAATTTTTGTTATTACTCAACAACCGGTTTGATCCGATTGTCCCCTAATGTGTATTTTGCTAATAAGAAGTTGAAAGACTAACGTTCTTTCGAATGAGGGAAAATTTGTGACGACTCATCATCTTAGAAAAAGAAAAAACAATAATTTATCAAAATATAACACTTGTACTAACCTGTACTTATAACCACAACTATATAACAAAAGAATATATAACGCTTCTTATATATATAATTAATCCAGGTTATTATTATTATTATTTTGAATAAAAAAATCGAAATTACTATAGACAACTAATTGTCAAATCAATATCATTAAAGCATTATATTTATGTTGTTACCAAAAAAAAAAAGCATAACATTTATATCATTTTAGATTGTATTAATTTTATTCAAATTTTTAAGAAAAATAAGAAATATGAACAGTTTCTAACAATTAGTATAGGATATTTATTTATGACAACTTATTAGTGACTATAATTAAACCAAAAAAAAAGAAAGAAAAGAATTAACAAAGAACAACCAATTAAGATGTGACACTTGTCACATTACCAGTGCTTTTACCCAATATATATATATATATATATATATATATATATATATATATATATATATATATATATATATATATATATTGATTGATTTATATTATGGAAAGGATTGACTTATTATTTTATCCCTCCCTAATTATGTTTTTCATGGATTTACATGGATTTACATCTTCCACAGGAAGTTTTGTCTAGTGAACCAAACGAGGCATTATAGTGGCATGTCAACAACTTTGTTTCTGACTTCATTATGAGTTAGAAAACGGAACTGTTTAATGAAAATTCTAAATTACTTAACGCAAATTTGTCGAAATACTTTCCAAAGTACCATTTTCATTTACAAACCAAATTCTCCTCCCTATTTTTTTTCCTCTGAGAAATCTCCCAAACAAAGAAACCTAAAATCGATTAAACATGGATATTTCTTTAATCAAAATCAAATCTTTGATGAAATTAGATGATACTCATAAACCAAAAGAATTAGAAAATTTAATTAAGTATTATACATTCTTTAGGTTCTATGGGTGGTTTTAGTGGTGGGTGCCTGGCTGTGTGGTTGAGGAGTCAGAGGAGAGAGGCGCCGACAATTCAACATGCGGTAGGGCGACGCACGGGAGGGGGCTTGAGTTTGGGGATCTTGGTTTTTTTTTTTTGGTTTTCTGATTAATTGTTTTTTATTTTTCAATTCTGTTTATTTGTTTTGTAGGGATGAACAATGATCTAATAGAGAGAAAAGAAGAGTGTGAAAAAGGGGTGAGAAAAGTGTTAGTGGTATTATGGAAAAAAAAAATTTGCATTCAGTAATTTGCGATTTACGTTTAGCAATCCCCGTTAAAACTAGAATAAATATAACAAAGGGAAAAGAAATAGGAACAATTCCACGTGAAATCGATCTTTGCCCGCCCGGCTGGGAAAAGATAGTAACACATGACACTGGGAGAGGAAAGTGAGGAGTACTGAAAAATGAGCTTTCTAGCCATGAATTTGTGCTATTGGTTGCTTACCCTTGTGTGCGTCGATCTGAAATCTATTCTAGAGGTCCCAGTCGAGTTGTTTCAAGACCATATTAGAAGTTTTTCGGTCATTAACTTCAGTCTCATGAGATTAGTCACCCATGTTATTTAAGTGAGACTAGTGTGCATGCCCGTGCGATGCACGGAATA
This sequence comes from Tetragonia tetragonoides, assembly GCA_038025085.1. Lineage (NCBI taxonomy): Eukaryota > Viridiplantae > Streptophyta > Magnoliopsida > Caryophyllales > Aizoaceae > Tetragonia > Tetragonia tetragonoides. The sequence goes on from CM076139.1 coordinate 14,949,177, forward strand.
TTTCAACTCTTTTGGTTTTTTTTTTTTTTTTGAATTTAATGTTTTCTGATGGGTTGCCTTACTTCTAACTTTGATATAATAATTTTTCTTGTCTTTTTTGGTGCTAATTTTGTGATTAGCTGGTAAATAACAATGAAATAAGACCAATGCGGGATTCGGAGATGTGCATCCGATGCCTGACTCTTAACTTGTTTAAGAAAAATATTAAAATGTTAGAGGAGGGATGCCCTTAAGTCATGGTAATAGTTATTCATTGGTTGTGTATTAGCCTTTGATAAAAAAAATTTAAAAAAAAGGTCATTAATTGACTTGTGGTGCCTCTATAAAGTTATAGGTATCTAATACCCCTAATAACATTGTTTGTTGCATTATACTTCTACTTATTATGATTAGTCATACTATAAACTTTGATCTATATTTAACCGAGTGTTTAGGAAACGATTATTAGCCTATTATTAACAAACTTGGGAATACCCTGCTATAAAGTTCTTCTACCAAAGATTATCATAGTAGACAATGGATCAAAATGAACTTAGTACATCAAAAGTTTATTGAAACAAAATCTGGGTGGCCCATGTCCCAGCTAGCGCCATGTCCCATCTAGCGCCCATGCCCCATGTTCAATGGAGTTCGAAGACCCGGATGACCGTCCTGAGGCATCGGAGGTCCTCTAGCGGGCGATATACCCCTGGAAGAAGTTGGGGCAAAAACGGAAAGCGGACCCCGGGAAGCCAAAAAGAAAAGGCTATAATCCACGTTATTTTGGCTTCTGATAGGCCCTGTAACGGAGGTGAATATTTTCGTACCACATTGCACGGGACACCTTTAGGGAACATGAGAGGCCCACGGGATCTATTATCAGGTCCCTGATAGGCTTTTAATAAGGACGTTTTTACGGGATACCAATGTAAGGACCGGAACAACGAATGCATGGGTCATATTGACGTTCGGGGATTCGGATGACCCTCCCGGTGCACCGAATGTCCTCTTGGGGCATGATAGACCCCTAGAAGAAGTTTGGGCAAAAGTGACACCCGGGCCCCTGGAAGCCGAAAACGAAGGCTATTTACCGTGTTTTTTGGACTTCCAGGAGGCCCTGAAATGAAGGTGGATATTTTTGCACCACATCGCACAGAACACCCCTAAGGGACATGGGAGCCCCTCGGGGTTGCTTATCTGATCTCTGATAGGCTTGGAAGGGCGTTTTACAAGACACAGGTGTAAGAGTTGGAACACCAAAGGCATGGGTGATATAAAAGTTTCGGGATTCGGATGACCCTCCCGGAGCAGCAAGTCCTCCAAGGTCATGATAGACCCCCCGGAAAAGTTCGGGCAAAAATGACACTCGTGTCCTGGGAAGTCGAAAACGAAGGTTAAACCATGTTTTTTGGGCTTCTAGGTGGCCCCAAAAAGAAGGTGTATATTTTCACACAACATCATACGGAACACCCCTAGACGACATGGGAGACCATTGGGATCGCTTATCCGGCACCCTGATAGGCTTGGAATGTCGTTTATAGAACACTGGTGTAAGAGTCGAAACACCAAAGGCATGGGTGATATCGAAATTCAGGGATCCGGATGACCCTTCCAAGACACCCAGGGTTCTATAGGGTCATGGTAGTGCCACCGAAAAAGTTTGGGCAAAAATGACACCCGAACCCCGGGAAGCCGAAAACAAAGGCTATAATCCACGTTTTTTGAGCTTATGGGAGACCCAGAAATGAAGGTGTATATTTTCGCACTACATCGCATGGAACACCCCTAGGGGACATAGGAGACCTCTGGGGTAGATTATTGGGTACTTGATAGGCTTGAAGAGCCTCTTACCGGACATCGAAGGTTAATCCACGGTTTTTGGATACCAAGCAAGATCACCACCACCCTGTGCCGCCAAACCTACCCCCAAGCCCTCTCTACTATTATATCATATTTTTTTCCATTTTTTTTTTGATATTTTTCAGCGTATTTTTTTAATTAAAAATTAAATTAAATAGCTACAATCTGTGAAAATAAATAATATATATTTTTTCATAACTTAATAATATACTTGAATAGTTTGAGGTGAAAGTTTTGGAAAATAATTTTCCAAACTCTCAAAACCCCAGTAAAAAAAAAAAAAAAAAAAACAGTATGAAAGTTATGCACTGGTCATGTCTACTCCTGTTAGAAGAACTAAACCTTATAAGACTCTTTAGTGAGTAATTGCTTAACAGAGAGCTTGTGGGCGAATGAAGGCAAGCAACACGACATGAAGCGCCTACCATTATGAAAATTATGCAGTGGACATGTCTACTCCTCATTTTTTAGATACCGAGCATGGCTCCTCATCACCCTGTACCACCAAACCTACTCCCAAGCACTCTCTATTTCTTTACTATTATAGTGAGGTCTCGTAATTTTTCCCAATTTTTTTTGAAGTGATTTCTATATTATTTTTGTTTTGATATTTTTTCTACTTTTGAGCGTAAGTTTTTAATTAAAAAATTAAATTAAATAGTTTTAAACGTTCAAGTTGGTATAATTGTTCAGAAAAAACAATATAAAGCAATATATGGTACTAAAGTTAATGAAGTTGTAAGGGTTATCTTGCAAAGAGAGGAGGTGAAGATACCAAATTTCTATTAGCAATCGCAAAGAGAAATACGAATAACCTTACCAAATGGGGAGTTGTACACGATGCCGGAAAGGTGGAGGACGACTGCGATGAGATCCAGATACGAACGTTGAACATATGGGAATGTAGGAGATGAATTGATGGTGCGTGGTTCCATCACTATTCATGAGAATTTATTATTTTTTTTTTGGCTCATCAATATGTGAGAGAAATTAGCTACTACTCAATTTATTGGATTTGTAACGTCTGACAACTTGTGCGAATGAAAAGAAGGGTATGAATGACTCATTAAACTCCATTATGTTTTTGTAAGTCTGATTGTTGCTACTCTCTCTCTCTCTCTCTCTCTCTCTCTCTCTCTTTGGCCATGAGTCACATGACACGTCATAAATAAATTGACACGTCATTTAGTAATTTAGTGTCTGATATAGCAAACTCTGATTTAATCATTGCGTTTTAATCTAATTATGTAGATTAATAGCGAATCATCAATAATAATTGTGCACGTATGCATATGACTTGTGTACCCAAAAGTTTTGTGCTACGCACGAGTCGTAGTCAATTTCATATATGTGAGTCTGTGACCACATTCCAAAGGTTTTCCCTAAGTAAAAAAGACATAGTTATTTAATTTTGTTACTTGTTAGGCAACACAAAATTATTATCGTTATTAGAAGGATACCATATTGATTTTTAAAACCACCACAAAAAAAAAAAAAAAAAAAAAAGGTTGACAATAAGGGATTGCATGATTATGGTAAGTGCTTCTATAAACTATTCTAAATTTGTTTCTAAAGTTTATTTATTTACAAATTATTAATAAATTCAATAAATATTCTTTGTAAAAGTAGAAATTAAGTATACATTTTTTAATTACCGAAGAAAAATAATTTTTTTTTATTATTGTTAGTCAATAAGAATAAAAAATAAATAACACAAATAATAAAATAACCACTCAAAGTATTAATAAACTAATTTGAAATGGAATTATATATTTGTGGTATATATTAAATAATCTTCACTTTGAATAAATTGGTAACTAATAAAAAATGAAAAACATAGGGGGTGGAAAAAAAGAATGCAGGCTGTGGGGTTCGAACCCACGCGCACTTATGTGCAGGAGATCTTAAGTCTTCCCCCTTAACCTCTCGGGCAAACCTGCTGTTGTTGGTATTTAGTCAACGAAGTTAATATAAACCAAGTAATGAAGGTAATTAGCTGTCAATTGTAATAGTTTATACAAACCGCACGACCCATAAATAAAAACCCTAGAACGTTAAGAACACCAACAGAGAAGAGAAATTAGGTTGTCGTCAAAGTACTCTTCTGAGAGAGGAGAGAGAAAACTCAAGTGAATATCAATGGCGGAGCATCTAGCTTCGATTTTCGGGACAGAGAAAGACAGAGTGAACTGCCCTTTTTACTTCAAGATCGGAGCTTGTAGACATGGAGATCGATGCTCAAGGCTACACACAAAGCCAAGTATCAGCCCAACATTGTTGTTATCAAATATGTATCAACGCCCTGATATGATGACCCCTGGTGTTGATCCTCAGGGCGAACCTCTTGATCCTCGCAAGATCCAGCAGCACTTCGAGGTCTAATCCCCTTTCTCTCTCTCTTTTACTCTCTCATGGTTGCTTTTTAGGGTTTTGTTTTTTTGTGTGAATTTATCAAATTATTTTATGTTGGGTCGTTTAGGGTTACTTATTTTGATTTCGTTTGTGATTAGAGGGGTTTGGTGATTGTTCTAGCCTTCTAGGCCTTAGGGTTTCTGATTTATGTTTTGACTGAAAAATTATATTGCTGGAAAAATTGCTAGGGTTTCCAGTGCTGATTATCTTTTGACTGAAAGTTTGTGTTTTGCTCCTTATGGAATCATATTGCTGAACTTTTTTATGCCTTTGATTAAAGTTAGTTTATTTTTATTTCTTTATTTTTTTCTTTTGGGGGGAAGGGAGATGGGATAGGGTAATCATAAGAATTAGTTTGTTCAGCATGGTAGTGGGTTTGGGGATAGGAATTATGGTTAAAAAAGGAATAACATAGAAGTTGATGCCACAGGTATCAAATTGAAACAGGTCGGAAGGGGTTAGGGTTATGAAAACCTCATATTCCTTAGCCATATCTGATACGATTTTGACAACCCAGATTTTTGAATGCCAGAATGATGTGAATTAAATAGCAGCTGTTAGTTTTGGGCCTATTTCTTGTACTGACTTCTGAGTTGATGAGTGCCACTCTGATGTTTAGAAACAAATTGTTGGTGATGGGGATGGGATGAGAGGACTGGAGGTAGGAATGTTAAAAAAAGAAAAAGTTTATACCACAGGTGTGGGGAGGGTTGGGGGTCGGTTCTAAGAATTACATATCTTATGGGTTACCGATAATTGGTGTCGGCAGCTGAATTTGCTGAATGAAATACATGGTGCGGATTTACCTGATAACTGATTGATGTGAACTAAATAGGAGTTAGTTTTGAAAATTGCGTTTGATGACTGTTAATTTGATGTTTGGAAATACATGTATGTGCAGGATTTCTACGAAGATTTGTTTGAAGAACTGAGCAAATATGGGGAGCTTGAGAGCCTCAATGTCTGTGACAATCTGGCTGACCACATGGTATGTCTTCTAAACTTGTGCTTTTGATGAAGTCTGTGTGTTGACTCTGTAAAGATTGCTAATTGGTGTTTCTTTTGTTTGAAAAATATGTGTAGGTTGGTAATGTTTATGTCCAGTTTAGAGAGGAAGAACATGCTGCGGAGGCACTGCGAAACTTGAGTGGAAGATTTTATGCTGGTTTGTTCTCTCGTCGATAATTCTTAAATCTATATGTTGTTCATTGCCTTAAACTGTTCATACTTTACATCTCATAAATGAAGGCTTCTGCACTTCCGCCCTTACGGTACCTGCTCTGAAATGTAAAGAGAAAGAGAAAGAAAAAGCTTTACCTTTTAACTGGTTAAGTGTTTAGAAATGCATCAATAGTAATTTACCAATGAAATCTGAAGTCAACATGTATTATGGTTCTATTAAACTTGCATTGGATTATGGTACTTGCCGCTAACTGATGGTTAATATGGTATGGTTAAAGATGCCAAGCAATAGAGAAAATGTTCTTGATATTTTGAACTCTAAAAAGTCCTTGTTATTTCCTTTGAAATACATATTATATATGTTTAAACTTTCTTGGATATGACAAAATTGTGAAAACTTCAATTTTATTGATCTGTACTAGATCTGATTTTGTAACTATTATCGAATTCTGACTTGTCGATATCTGACGAAATCATACGTCTGAATGGTGTAGGCCGTCCAATCATTGTTGACTTCTCTCCTGTAACGGACTTTCGAGAAGCAACCTGCAGGCAATATGAGGAAAATGTGTGCAACCGTGGAGGCTACTGTAACTTCATGCATTTGAAAAAAATCAGCAGGTAAGTTATTGTAAGATTAACTTTCACGTTTTGTTCCTTCATTTATTTATTTTTACAGTAACTTACTATTTGGTTCATGTTTGCATCAATTTCAGGGAGCTGAGACGACAGTTGTTCGGAAGGTATAGGCGCAGGCGTAGCCGTAGTAGGAGTCACAGCCCTCGGCAACGTGGAGGGCGTGGAGACTGCCCTTTTGGTGGCGGCGGCGGCGGCGGCGGCGGTTGTGGCTATGGTAGAAGAGATGAAGATAGAACTCAACGTTATGATAAAGGTAGAAGGCCTAGAAGCCGAAGCCCTGGGCATAGGGGGCGAAGTAGGAGCCCTGTTGGTAGGAGGGATAGGAGTCCAGTTAGGGAGAGGGAGAATAGTGCAGAGAGGAGGGCAAAAATTGAGCAGTGGAACAGGGAAAAAGAGCAGGCGGATGTTGGAAACAATGACACTAGTCATCATCATGATGATAACAATGATGACAATGCAGATGGCTTTGAGCCCAATGGAGGAGAGTACTATGACCATCCAAGGCAGTAGCCACAGACGAAGTAGTCGAACATACAATCTCACTGGCTCGTCTCGGTATGCGCTTGATGCTTGATTGGATTATATGATAATTTTGCTTTCAAGGATAAGAAAATGCTTCTTTTAGCCCTCCTAAGCAGTCCATAAAACAGTTGTAGCTTACCACCCATTTTCCACTGTGCAGGTGGAGTACAGGTTCATGCTTAATGATATTGAAAAGTAAAATCTTTTTCCAACTTTTGAAACGGTAAAGAAAATGTACCTTGAAAAATGAAAGTACAAATTCCTCATCTAACCTTCACTCCCAAGTAGTTTAAAGAAAGTCATATAGCTCTCTATTTTAGGCTAGACCTCCCCTTAGTCACCACCAAGAGTTTTTGATTTACCCAAACTAGGCAGTGAGGATGTTACTGATTATGCTTATTTTCCCAAAATTACTTCTGAATTTTTGTAACTAAATGAATTAATTCTGAAGAAAAAAAAAGCAAATTATTTATTACTCTATTTATACTATGGATAACCGAATACTGTGTACTTAATCTGATATTAAAAATTGTATTTATCATATAATACTGTAAACTATTGTAAATGATTGGTTTAAGCATGTAGACTCACCATTAGTAATGAAGCAATTAACCTATTTTCTGTATGTATTCAAATTGTAAAATAGTACAGACCTTTTCTATATTTGTGGGATGTTGAGTGTGCTAATCTTTAGATTTATTAGGCTCGAGTATTTGTGATCCAGAAGATAAGGTAAGTCTTTCTGTTCCATAATTGTTTGTCATGCTTCGTAAGTAGTTTGGGGTGCTAGTAGTAAAGTTGCAGAAGTTGGAGGTGGTTGACTAGATTAATAGGGTCTTTCCTGGGAAGTTTTTGATCCTTGATGGAGGGTATTTTGATTGATTGCGATGCTCAATGTTGGTTTTTGGCTTGACTCAGTCAAAATTTACAATTTATAACTCTTATGTTTTACTGAATGAGAATTTTGATGAACTCAATCCACAAGAAAATGAAATCCAAGACAACCAGGAAATTCAGCCCTTTTTACAAAGTGAACTTGTCGTGCTCGAGTTTGAAGGAGCTTTCCCTACCTTTTTTTGTTCATCTATCCCAAGTAGAATTTGCATCCCTAAAGCATGAAGGGAGTGTGTAACTAGTCACCCAATACCTGTAGGAAGTGCTTACTTTATGCTTTGTAATTTATTTTGGTGGGTAAATCTTACATAGTTTTTCAAGTTGGTGCAGGTCCAGGTTTTTCCTGCAAGGGGGCTAAGGCCTTGTCTTTTATAGCAGCTTATTGTGATATTTGTATACAGGTTGGGTGTTATCATATATCGAGCCACTTTGCAGGATCTTTTCAGTGTTTGTGATCGGAGTTTGCAGGATGAAGATTTCTCAGTGGTGAAGCTTCTGATCAAATCATGTGCTGCTGGACTGCTGGTGGAAGTCTTTATGCTGTCGGCTTTCTCTACAATGGCACTGTGTTGAATTTGCTGAGCAATTAGTTAGTACACTGAATTCGGTTATATGCTCTTGGAATTAGCCTTTCTGTACCAAGTTCGAGTTTTAATATTTTCTGCACTAAAGTTGTATTTTCACAGATTATTAAGCTTGTTTTATTTATGAAAATACTTTTTATCCTGGGTCTAAGAATTCGGTTATATGCTCTTGGAATTAGCCTTTCTGTACCAAGTTCGAGTTTTAATATTTTCTGCACTAAAGTTGTATTTTCACAGATTATTAAGCTTGTTTTATTTATCATTTATTCACGCTTGGTATTTCATCATTGTAATCTTGGAAGCTAAATCATTTTTGTTGATCAACGTGTTTGAACTTCAAGCAAACCATGCGCGATTATTCAGATAGTCTCTCACCTTCGTGTTCATCTCTGTAAACTTGTTCACAACCGCAACAATGTTAAACCATTTGCCTACGTATCATTGCCCTACGCCCGACCCGTACCGCCCAAGCGACTAGCTGCAATTCAGCCTCTGACTTACAAGGAGGCTTGTAAGGGATGGCAATGTATCGGATATGGAGCGGGTGGAGTCATATTCATAGTCATATTCATAGCCATATCCATATCTATATCCATTTACCTGAATTTTATCCATCTATTTAGATATCCATGAATATGGCGGGTAAATGGATGTCCATTGGATATCAAATTCATTATACAACCGTCTATACAAGCTTGCATTCTTTTTAGGCCTTTTGTTTTTTCAAATTATTTTATTTTTTATTTTTTATTTTTCCAAATACTCCAGACTATCTCTATTCTTTTAGGGTGTATTAGAGGGGAATAAAGTTAGGTAATGTTACTAAGACACCCAAAAATTTTATGGTGAAGATGATACTTCTCTTTTAGAGAAGAAAGTTTGTTCATTTTTAAATAATAAGAACATGGACCAACATCATTTACACACGACGTTCACGCCTTCATCAACTTTATCTAAAACTATCAAAAAATAACTAATATAGCATGAATTATGCTATGTAAAAAGGGTGTTTGCGCATACATTAAGAGCATGTGGTAAAGAGAGAGAAGCAACTGAGTTGTCATCGGGAATGGATTCACTGGTATATTTTTTGCTCATAAAAAAAAGAGTGTACAAGTGAATGATGAGTCACTAGTATACTTAATCACATGATTTTGGACAAAACGGCATGATAAGGTAAGACATTCCAGCCCTCTCGAACATTGTTTTCGAGAGGGCCAAAAACTACTTCTATTGTCGATTTACCAACACCTATGCCCGTGATGAGTCAAAAACACCAGCCATAGGCCAATAACCGAAACAATAAGAAAAGATCCATGAGCGACAGTAAACACCCAATGTGGTTTCCTGATGGCATATTTAGATGAAGTAAAGCTGAACATAGAGACTATAGACCTTAAGTCAGGTCTGCAGAATATTGTGAAATTGCTCACCAGCAGCACCAACCGAGGTGTTCTAGAACTATGTAACCATGCAACAGCTCAAAACAGAGTACAAAATTTGCAGCAGCAAAAATTTCAACCCGTGAAGCGAACCTTCCGCATATTAACATTGGCAGAGACAATGTATACCATATTCAAGATACTAGTGCAAGATCGAACATAACGCTTCAAATTCACATGTAACTGTAAATAGCCGCCAAAAAGGAAAGATAGTTATTTCCAATAAACACCAGTATTGCCGAGACTACTCCACCTCTTCTCTGCGCCAATTGTCCAAACTATGTCCCCGTTCCAATAAAGGGGTAGAACCACAAAATGCAAGACGAGCAACAATCTAAGTCAAATGATCTCATCCAACTCTGTTGTTAATAGTTAAATACAGTGATTGAAGCTGCGTGTTCCACTTATCAATAGCTGTATACTTCTTCATTCCCTTTGACCTGCACAACAGAAGTATTTAGGACAATCAGTTATGATAGCTATAAGAATAAATTATTACAAGTAGTGCAAAAGGAATAGGAATAGTAAAATTGACCTATCGCTCCGCTCCAATAGCTTATTCACTTGGTCAATGTGTCCTTGAACTCGGTTGTCCAATATTAGCGACACTAACAGCTGCTCCACATCTCCCTCTGGGACGTTAAGCTCCTGGAGCACATTACATATGAAAACAAATAAGCAAAAAATATTTGTTAATTTAAACTGGGCCAGTCTGGTAAGCAGGACAAATATGCAGTAACAACCAATGAAGCACCGAAACGTGAATCAGGTCGCGTTTCGCGTTTCCGAAACGTTTCGAAACGCGAAACGCTTTCGAAACGTCCGAAACGCTAGACATTTTGGCGAAACACACGGGAAACTCTGGATTGACGAAGAAACGCGCGCGAAACGCTGAGACAGAAATCGAAACGCGCCCGAAACGCGCGAATTTTTTAATTTCCATAAAAAAAAAAAAAATATATATATATATATATATATAATCCTTTTTTTCTTCTAAACCCTAACCCTAACCCTAACCCGACACTCTCTTCTCTCTCCTCTCTCTTCTCTCCAACGGCGACTCTGAAGCGCTCATTCCTTCCTCTCCGGCGACTCTGAAGGTTCTTCTCCGGCGATCTCAAGCTTCTTCTCTCTTTTCCGGCGATATCAAGCTTCTTCCCTCTTCTCCGGCGATCTCAAGCTTCTTCTCTCTTCTCCGGCGATCTCAAGCTTCTTCTCTCTTCTCCGGCGATCTCAAGCTCGACAAGTAATTTTATTTTTTAATTTCTTCATCTCCTCTCTTTTCTCATTCCTTCCTCTCCTCTCTTTTCTTTTTATTTTCTGTTTAATTTCGTTTTTTTATGCTCTTTGCTTTCTGTTTATGTTTTGTTTGATTTCATTTATGTTATTTCACTTATTTGTTTGCTTTCTTCTTACGGGGCTTTTGTTTCTGATCTGTTTGTCTCTATCGGCCTGCCTTGATATTTTTCCAGTTTGTCTTGATTAATATTGTAGGCATGTATGCCTTTCTGCAAAATAATTCAGAACAAAATGTTCCTTTTGATTGTGCTATGCAGTGGTCTCCAATTCTGGTGGAGCATGTTTGATTCCTCACATGTGCTTTTATCTGCCAACCGCTTCAGTAATTTTGTTTGAATTTCTTTGATAATGTTTTTTTTTTTTATTTTTTATTGCTGTGACTTGTGATGAGCAATTCAAACTTATACGGGGCTTTTGTTTGAATTTCTTTGATAATGTTTTTTTCTTTGATGAGCAACCTCTTTGGGTATATGTTAAAAATTTCGGTAGAACTGGAGGCAAAAGGGGTGGTAATATCAAATGGGAGTGTCTTCTTTGTCATGGAAATTACCAAGGGACATACACTAGAATTAGATAACATCTATTGGTAAGGACGTTTGAAATAGTTGATTTGGAAATAATTATTTTCTGTTTTTTTAATATATTTTTTTGTGGGGACGTTTCCGCGTTTCCGGCATTTTTGAGAATTGACGTTTGACGTTTCACGTTTCACGTTTCGCGTTTCCGCGTTTCACGTTTCCGTGCAACCTTGGTAACAACTAAACATCAAGTTTAACCCCTTTGTTAATTTAAACTGGGCCAGTCTGGTAAGCAGGACAAATATGCAGTAACAACTAAACATCAAGTTTAACCCCTCTAGTAAGCACTACTCAAGCTTGCTATACATCCTGTCTGACTACTGTGACTCCCATAAATGCAGCTAAACTACTAGCACCAAACAGATTTCACCAATTCCTATATCAAATATCGAGCTTAGCTAAAATGCTTCAGCATAACTCCATTAATACCTTCTTCAAGTAATTAATTGACAATAACCAGAGAAAGGATCGAGGCAACTAATTGACAATAATATACCACAGAAATCAAAATGCTTCTGTTACCTTTGAAATGAAAGGAATTCTGATTCTTGTGTAAGGTTTAATAAGCTTGAGCAGTACTTGTGTCCTAATATTTTTCAGTAGGTCCTCAATATAATTTCTGATGAAGGGATCATCCATAATTGTTCTCCTGTTACTCTGCAACATCAAAGCACTCATTTAGAATATGATAGTACATATATATTTTAAAACTCATGTGTAACAGCCAGAGACAAAAAAGGATGAGAGTTCTCCCAGACCTTAAGAATCTTTTCAAACTCAAGTATCTCATTTCGCTGATAAGCAGCGATCAGATTCGTCATTGCCAAAATTTCAGGATCATTTTTGTAACTGCAATTAAGATTTCGATAAGCACATATGGATCATAGTTCACAATGTCAGATGCTGAGAGGAAAAGGGAGAAGGACGAGGAACATACGGCTTAGCTTCCTGCCCGTCAAATGGATTAACCTCAGATTCCATTAACATATTTGCAAGAACCAAGTACCTGCCCATAAGAAGAAAAGAAAAAGAAACACAATCACCACATGAGGCAATGTATTGTATTCATTTCAAGAAGAAAGAGGTGGCATATGCTCCAAGAGACCAATAATCAAAACACGCCAAAAACTCCTTGTGCCTCAAACTAATTGAGCCATTAGCAAGCCTCATTTCAAGAAGAAAGAGGTGGCATATGCTCCAAGAGACCAATAATCAAAACACGCCAAAAACTCCTTGTGCCTCAAACTAATTGAGCCATTAGCAAGCCAAGAACATTACTTTTGTCCAATTATCATATATTTGATTTTTTAAACGTCTAATCCCTTTCCTTGAAGCTTTTTCTGACAGCTCATAACATTCAGAAGTGAAACAATTACTTTCACACAAAAAAAAAACAGAGATTTCAATGAAAAAGTATACAGAGCATTGAGCCCAGAAATATCCGGCGGCCAAGCACGAGTTTAGGCCAAGAGTGAACGACTGGGCTATTCTCAAGGAATAAGGTGAGTTTTTAGTCTAAACTGAAACGATCACAAGTATCATCTTTTCATTAACAGACAACATGGTTATCCAGGCTTTGCCCGGCTGATTCGATGGGCCTTGAAATTGATCACAAGAATCATATCCTGCTGTCAAAATGTGGACGTATGTAATTCTAAGTTGAAATTAAGAGTCCAAAAAAGAAACGGTATTATAGCTCCTAAGACTGCCATCAAAGAGTAAGATCTAAACTACAAACCAAACTCGAACATAGTTTTCCTCTAGGACAAGAGCACAATACAAGCCTACCTAAACAAGGAGCAATACAAGCCTCAGGCTATGTTACTCAGGTTCGGGAAAAGACCACATAGGGTAGGGTGGATCCAATATGACTACTTTCAGAGTGTTTTATTTGTTTTTCGGTCTCGTCAATAGTGAAGAGTCCAAGTAACATAGATCTCCATCACTAAGCGTATAAAACAGCTCGGGATAAACACTTACAAATTACTCCCTCAGTTTCAGAAAAAACCTTAACATTTACTTTTTCACAGTCTTCAATGCACTACTTTGACCGCAAATATTTGTATTTATACGAATATATAAATTATAAAAAATACTGTTTAAAAATGAATTTGTCCACCATTTCCAGTGGAGCCAAAAACTTCTTTACTTTTTGGCTTCGGAATGTAATGGACTAAAGCAAAATGGCTCATAAAATTGTCGGCACTTCTTATTCATTGTGAAGTTGCCGATGGTCGTCGCATTTCGGATCTCGGGTCAAACGTAAACAGCCTCTCTGTGAGACTCTCGCATGGGTAAGGCTGCGTACAACCGACCCCCCTTACCTTGCCTAGGCAGGAGCCTCTTTGGAGGCACTCGGGTAATATTGATGAACTGTTTAAAATGAATCTAACACTAGTATTTTTACATTGTGAATCCTTGTATTTTTTTCAAAAATCAATGGTCAAAGTTTGTAAAATTTGACCTTTCAAAAAATAAATGTTAAGGTCTTTTGAAACGTAGGGAGTGGTTTCAAATCAGATCAATGAATATATTAGATGCAAAGAAAAAGATGCCTTGCAACATACTTCAAACATTGTATTCTTCGCTGATTCCCAGCCTCATCATAGTTCTTGAATGCTTCAAAAAAATCAGTGGCGGCTTCAGCCCACTGACGTTCTGCCATGTGCATTTTCCCACCACATTCATGAATTATTCCCATTATCCTTGGATGTGGGATCGCTGACTTAACGGTGAGTGCCTTCTGGTATAGTTGCTGCAATTAAATTCACAGTAATCCATGAACTACGAATATGCAAAATCAAATACAAACATTGACCACACAAATGTCTATACATAAGAAACGAAATTAATTGCACTATAACAGAAATAAATAGAGAAGAGGTTACAGTTACACTACGTGTTAAAGGTATATAAAATGTGAACTAACAAAATATCCCATTATTAGAGAGGATAGAGCAAAATTGACCACTACGAAGATGTTGGGATGAGCTTTACATATAAACTAGGTGAATGCCTGTAAGTATACCTGTGCGTTGGACTGTGATTATATAATAAAACTAATATAACGTGATTATTAATCTCGACGAAAAATCAAAGTGTAATCGTCACTTATGGAAAACTATTAGTAATATATGGATAAATATTTATATAAATCCATTTAATATCATGAATGCCATATAATAAGATTACTATGATTTTTTAGGGCATCTTATCTAATTTAAACTCTTATCATCAATTTCAATTAACTATTAATTAGCTTATCTCATATGTTACATAATCCAAGAGGTTATAGTTTCAAAGTCTTTCTTATGTTGATATAAGACTAACATTCCAAATATATGATCCTTTTTTTATGGTAAAATCAATTTAAATGTCTAATGTATACATAACTACGTATACTTTTCAAAAAATAAAGAAATTTTAGACGTAAACCTCAGAATAGCAAAACATATTTCAATACTTGCTTATTTTTTCAAAGTTATATGGGGTCAAAGTACTGTCTTGAAGAACACAAAAACTCCAATGTAATTTTATTTGTGATCCGGAGGGAGTACATTAATAATTATAAAGTTGAAGGGACTACAAAATATATACCTAATATTACAACTTTATAACACCAGAAAATACCTCCTTAATTTTATATCTTATAATTATAACTTATTATTTTGATCCCCTGATATTATATCTTAAATATCTTTTTGTTATTTATTTTCAGTCATATGCATATATCAACCAATAAAATTTTAATATAAATATCCAGTCTTTTATTATCGAACACTATTTGTTTGAGTCACAAATCAAATTATTATGCCCCATGTATATCAATTTATGTTTTCACTCGACAATGCGTTTTATGCCCAAATTTGTATCCTAAGATGAGAGAGATTGGGGTATTGCCCAATATAATGTATTTTCCCACAATAATCAGATTGCAATTTGTACACAATCTTTCTCCACTGTTCGGCCTTCCTCTTTCTACCCTAGCCCAGTTTCTAATTTCCTATACATGGTTCCTCGTGAATGTTAGTTTAAACTCTTCCGTACTCTTATTAGCCAAACATGGTTAACAATAATGATTATCAGTTATATTAACTTCGTTATAGAATTATACGTGATAATGGTAAAGTTTCGTATTAAAGATTGAACCTGAAATCATTTTAGATTCTCCATCAAAAAAAAAAAAAAAAAGAAATCATTTTAGATTCATCGTTTATTTCTTTATTCTACACATACTCTTTTTATTATATTTTAACTTGAGATTGCTTGTATTTTTATAACTAATATACACATCTTTTCTCTTATTTTTACATGCAACTCTTTAGTTGTGTCAACTTGTCAAACTAATTACTGATTACCTTTTTAGGTGGACACATCTAATGTTGTAAATCAATAGAACATACTACAAATTAGTCTCATTTTAAAGGATATTTCGTACTCGTTCCAATGGTGTAAGCAATTATTTATTAAGCGGTGAAACTAAAGATATATGCTTTTTAAAATCTAATAGTCTACTCTTTAATGATTTAGGAAAGTACAACTTTAGTATATATTCTAAAACGTCTAATTAATAGTAACTCTTTAAGAATTTAGGAAAGTACAACTTTAGTATATATTCTATACCAAAACATATATTTCTATTTTATATTTATTTTAAAATTTTATTACAATGACTCGCTTAGGTGGACGCCTCCAATGCTGCCAGAAAATGCCTCTAATATATAGATATTATGATTTTACTTCAGGCTTAGGATAGCAAAAGCTGACAGAACAAGAGTTCATCATAGATAAGAACTATAACTACTAACCCTTTCAAGCCAGGCCAACAATAGAAGAAAAGAAATGGGACCCATCAAATAAACTGCAGCAAGGAGCTATCACAAACATTGTTCAAGGTCTCGACAACACCTCAGTGCAAAATAAGTCTATAACACAAGCTCTCATTGGATTATATGATTTTAATAATAATGCAACCATACAAATCCTTGTGATTTTTATTTATTTATTCGTGCAGACATTGTGAGCAACAAAAGTCTAGTACCATAAGATTGCACTTGCTGTTCAAAAAAAATAAAACACAATTACACTTTGGTGACAAGAAAAAGAACTAAGTACACATACTGGACAATCTGTTGGTAACATTAGCACAACAAAGAGCAGCCACTTAGCACCATTTACATCATTTAAAGGAATTATCCAAAAGTATTATCAAGTCGGATATTTATGTCTCCTTTGTAGGAAAGTCATAAAAAGCACTTGAGTTGTAAGAGACTAAGAGGACACAAAATACAAATTAAAGCTCACCTTGAGTTTCTTGTTGTTCTTGGTCTCAGTGTACATTTGAATCTCAATTGCATAAACCTCCAACAGTTGAGTTCCTTTCTTCTGGTCATCGGTACCATCTTCTTTTTGGCATGACTTGTGAAGTTCCTTCAGGATCTGTTAACAAAAAAAATGTTACACAGCCAGGTCACAAGTATTTCCCAAGAATGCAAATTAGCTCGTTCTACCTTGTTCATACGTCCATATTCACCCATGTCAAACCAGATCTTACAAAGCTTCAGATTAGTTTTAAACCATAATCTCTGCAAAATGAGAAAGCAATAAGTTAAACAGTGATATACCCAACAGATTAAAGACCTTAGTGTTGACAGTCTGCACTGATGATTCCTGACCTCATTTTTAGCCTCTTCAAGAGCTTTCAAAGTAGTTTGGTAGAACTCTTGCAGCAGATCGAAATTGTGGCTGGCTGACCCAGAAACAAAATCCATTATGTTGTTTATACACTTCTCACTATAATTTCTTGTCACAGCGGACTTTATGTATGTCAACATCTCCCTATACGCTTCCATCATCTCTTTATACTTTACCAGCCGATAATAAAGCTTCACAGTTTGTTTTAATGCTTTGAACCCCCTAATCATATAGAGATAAGAATCAGAATGTTGTGTGAAACATATAATAGGACAAACAACCAGTGATAAAGTGGAAACTGGAAAGTCTATACATCAACTCTTTAAAAATCAATAATATCAAAGAAAACCCACTAAGGAGATATCTGAAATTTAAAATACGCAACAGTTACAATGCCATCCAAATGGTGAGCCAACATGAACTTTACAAAATCTGTTCCCATTCCAACACTATTTTTCTATTCCGAGTCTTGTCACAATCTACATCCCACAAATCGGGAAGAGTACGTATGACCCAAGCCACCTGAAGGATGCACCTAATTTACAATCCAGTAAAACAAACTATTTGACTTATTCAATTTACAAATCAAGCTTCCATAACTCACCATTCTGCCTTATCTGGTTCCATGCGAACTACCTCAGCAAAGCCAGCGAGAGCACCTTCAGCATCAGTTTCAACCAAACCTGACAATGGAGACAGACATTTTTTTGAGATTCTGCATATCAATGTATGCAGCAGACTTTTTTTCACATGTGGATAGCTTAACCGGAATCAATTCATCTTTATGTTCTTCAACATGAACATCTATACTACAATATTTAGGCATCACATTGTTAAATGAACTATTTTTCAGATACACGAGTTATTGTCAAATGAACTATTGCTCATTCAAAGTCAAACTCACATGAAAAATATACACTTCTAAAATAAAATCATTGTCATATTAAATGCTGCACATCACATATGTGAAGATTTGACACAGTGATCTTCAGATTATCATTAGATTTTCACAATAATCAATCCAATGAAACTAGACAGTAAGTGGTAAATGCAGCAAGGATAGAGAATCTACTTTCTTATCGACATCAACTACAGTTCATGTTCATTATATGCCTCAGTTATAGAGAGGAGGTGCCCTGATGATCATCACATTTTGAGGTTGAAAGCTATTCGAGCATTCATAAAAGTGATCACATCTACTCCAAAACAAGACAAAAGTTGAAAATTTCAAATTTAAGGGGTCTAAGAAGGGCACGTTCTTAACATCCATCACCATAACAAACACAAGACTCTGGCTCAACATCATCATCTTAGTACACCAAAAACACCATCACTGATTGCTTTAAGTTCAGATGAACTTCGGGCATTTGTTTCAGCTTCTATCAAAACCATGTTCATTCATCCAGGATCTTATAGATGATATAGAAACTGCTTTTGAATTTTATGTCAACTTAGATACAAAACAGTAAATCCAATTATTTGAAGAATCCCATGAACTGAAAAGTTTGTGATTAATACAGCTATAACACTGTTAATCCAACTGTTCCTGCAAGATCTCACCCTGCTAGAGATTTGACACTGATAAAACTCAACACTATGAACTCTAATTGGCTATCTAGAGCAACAAAACTCTTTACCTTGCTCGGCTCACACCTATATTTCAACATCGCATTAACTAATAAGAAACTGGTTCATCAGTCATACTACATGTTCGATGATGTAAGATATAAAAGGACAACCTAGAAAGAAAAGGTTTTGTTCGGATATGGTTCATACATAGTCCGATGAATTTAGTATTAAAAAAAAAACATATCACAGAAGAACAATAGACTTTTCCCCCCAAAATCAAGAGCAAGCACCTCGCTTCAATCATGCAAGGCCTTTGTGCAACCTACGGTTCTAGCTTTATAGTATGAATGCCTTTGGAACCACTAAAGCTTTTAAAACAAACAACAGTAGGACTATAACCAAAAGCAGGTGGTTGAAGTATGCACTTGTGTACAGATTGTTTAATACTCCTGATTAGTACAGGTGGACATGGGTAGATAACCGATGCCCTGATTCACTTTCCTGATAATTTCAAGTCATTCTCCACTTGACAAGTGCAATTAGACCAGAATGCATACAATGGTCGGCCACAACCAAAATTGCAATAATTTTGCCACATAATCATTCAAGAAACTGAAAAATAGGAGAGATTGTGTTCTACCCTTCCACCAAAGTCCATTCCGACTTAAATGTTCAATAACTGATACAAGTTACTTGTCTCTCACATCTTCATCCCTTATTAAATTTCTTATTTGGAGATACCTAGTTAATTAAGGAAGAGGCTACAAATTGAATTTATTAACACATTCCCCGTACAAGCATGAACATATCTAATCCTTCGTGGTATGTTGCTAATACCAACCAATAAACTTGCTAGACTTTCTGAATGGCAAGGGAAAGAGACTCTCCTATGTCAAGATAGGGGATAAAATTGAATTAAATAAGGTCAATAGTCAATGGAAGCCCTTAACCCTAGCCTAGATGGAATGAAATCGGGTGGCATTGGTGGCTATTAACAATTATTACTAGAGACTGTTTAAGTAGCTCTTATCTCAACAAACTACTGAAACTCAAATAGATGTAGTAGTTCATCCCAAACATGACCCATCTGTTATCCATTTATCCCTCAAAGAAATTTAAACAATGGCAATCATTCCCAACGCAAGATAAATTTACCCACATAGTCATCAAGGTTACAGCAATCATAGAAATAAGGGCATTCATGAAATTCCTCACCACTCTAAAAATAATAATAATAATAACCAAAAAAGCAACAACTTTGTAATCAAGTAAAGGGTACAAAGAAGCAACCTTTAGAATTATAGTACTGATTCTCAATGTCAACATCCTGCTCATCTGCTTCATCATCAGAGTACTCAAATCCATAGTCTTCCATGTCTGCATCTATCGCAAGGGCACCCAAAAAAAAAAAAAAAACAAGAAAAGAAACATAAAAATCAAATAACAAGCTCAAGAACCACAAATCACCGAACTTTCAAAATTTGGCATTCTAATGACGAATAAACAAGTGACTAAGAAGAGAAATTCTCACCGGAACCCATGGTTGTTGAGAAAATCGGAGTTTTTGAAACTGCTTGGCGGTCGTGAATTTGAAAGTTCGAACAAAATTAGGGTTTATGCAAAGTCAAGCACTTGGTGAAACAACGAGTGTGTGAGTGTGTGTGTGTGTGTGTGTGTGTGTGTGTGTGTGTGTGTGTGTGTGTGTGTGTGAGAGAGAGAGAGAGAGAGAGAGAGAGAGAGAGAAGAACCCTTGAGAAATCTTAAGAGTATTTCTCTTGTTGTGTAGAAGAGGAAGGAGGAGAGAGAAATTGAGAAAGAGAGCAAAAGTGTGAGGGAGGTCTTTTTTATTTGGGGAATTCCAATTGGACTAGTCCAACTGGTGCCCCTAACATAGAAAGAAGTCCGGTCCGTGTCTATTTAAATTTAAAATATCTATTTCGTCTCCTTATTTTTTCTTTTCCGTTACAAAGTGATGACGTGGCTACTGAATTTAATGCCGTCCATGTCCCTTGTCTTTTTCGAGCAAAATATGCTGACAAAATTGTCCCTCTTCTTTTCCACCCATTTCTACTGCTATTTGCTTAAAATAAACCCCTACATAAATATATCCTTAATTCTTTATTCACCATTTACTCAAAATCATGCAACCCATGTTCTATGTCTGAAGAAAACTTCTTACAATTTACCGAAAAAACACCCAAAAAGAATAATTTGATCCATTGAAAAACATCAATCACCACTATGTCATTACATACGTCTCAGTTTGGTGTTTAATTTGGAGTTAAGTTGTATACATCCAACTCCCCTATGATGGCAGCCGCTTGAGTATGGTAACTGTTGGTAATTTTCTTCTACCAGAATTTAGAAAAAGATGAAAATATTTTAGGATGTGCTTGAAAAGTTGCCTGCTTTCTGAAATCCATCCTCTTTACTGTTTTTTTCTGGTTGTCTAAACTACATAAAAGTACTGAGCCTTTTCCAAACCGCCCAAAAGAGCCAGTTTTGTGCAACATCCAACCCAAAAACCTGTTAGAGCAGAAAAATTCATCACCTATTCTGCATTATCAACATGTTCTTTTCCCTTCTTTGATCAGATTAAGAAGGGGGAAGACATACATTAGGAACCCATTGACGATGGTAAGAGCATTTGATCGGCGATTTCGCCATAATTCACTTGAAATCGTCAATAATGTCGTCGATTTCGCCAATTAAAATTTAGCGTTCTTCGTGTTCTTCAGTTTAAGGGCTTCAATCAAACCCAAAACTCGTCAATGGTGGATAAGAAGAGAACCCAGACAAAACGAGCTCAAAATTTCGAACCAAAACAAAACGCCCAATTTGATTTCGCCAAAATCGATTTCACCCAAATCAATTTTCGACCCCAACAGCTTCAGGGAATAGCTTCAATGGAGTAATAGGGGCGGAGGAGAAGATAATCTAGCTCAATCAAACCCAAAGTTTTTCTTACTAGCATATGTATTATATTGTTCTTCATTGTAATTGGTTCCTGTGTATTTTAGTGAACTTGTATAAGTTAACAGTTAAGTAGATAAGCTTGTTGTTGCTTTCTTTGCTTAGTTGCAAATCTTTCTTGTTGAGGCAATAATTCCTATTATTGACTATTTTAACATATTCTATGCAGTGCAGCGGCAACATTGCCTGAAAACCATATGTTGTACCTTTCATTTTGGGGGTTTATTTGTATTTTCTATGTACGGATTATTTCAATTTAGAAATTTAGCTTTTGGAGTCCTCAAAGCTCAAGTCACCATTAATGGCCGATACTCGAAGAGAGAGAAAGTGAAAAAGAGAGAGTGAGAGAGCAATGGCCTAAGTGGGTGTCGTTTAATGACCTTCTATCTGCGTTTCATTAAGGGTAAAATGGAGAAATAAAATTTACTTAAACGGAAAACAATAAATAAGGATACGGAATGTACGTTTTGAAACAAAAAGGCACGGATCAGACTTCTTTCTGTGTTAGGGGCACCAGTTGGACAAGTCAATAGTAAAAGATGACCAATTAGAATTCCCCTTTTTATTTTCTGGATTTATACTGGTTTGCCTAGAGAGGGACTACTACTCTGCCTGGGCCGAGTTGTTCATTTTCTTCATACTTTTTTCCTTTAATGGGGGGCAATGGTTAACAATCAACAAAGTCATTTAATTATACTCATATTGGATTTGTCTCAAAAGTTGCAAATATTCAGTAATTTGCAATTAATGTAAATTGCAGATTAACTTCTTTTCACACAAGTAAATTATCAGTATCGAAAATGCCCCTGTTTTATTACCCTCTCTCCTACAAAATTTTTCTAACTCTCATTTCTTACTTTTCATTCTCTCTCCTCTTAAGTAGACCAACCATATAGTTCCCCCTTCCTCTGCAACTCCAACCGACCACCTGGCCCCTTCCCCAATAACCCATCTACCCCCAATTATCAGTCCAAATAAGATAAAAACTCTACACCGCTAGTGGTGGTTGTCGGCGGGTCGGGTTTTCTGGCGATGGGAAATGAGACATGAGAGGGTGAAGTGGGATGGAGAGAAGGTGGTGAGGCGGGTCTGACTGTGGAAGGGGGCTGGTGGTGAGACGGTGGAAGGTATGGTCGCCGATGGAAGCCACTAAATACCCTTGTGAAGATCCATGGAGGCCTGGGAGGTTGAGGAAAGAGAAAGAGTGTGAAATGCAAGGAAGTACGCACTGAGATGAAAAGGGAATAAGAGAGGGAGGGGAGGCTGGTGTTGATGGTGGACTGGTGGTTGGCGGTGGAGTTTTCCAATAGTGGTTGGCGATGGAGTTTTCATGTGTTCTGGGAAGGAGAGAGAGAGAGAGACGTGCTCCCATAAAACAAAGGGGTGTGGGGTTGAGATTTTTGGGGACTCAAAAATAATTAACTGAGGGAGAGAGAAAAATTTGTGAGGGTATTTTTGGTATGTCAATATTTAAAATAATTAGCACAATTAAATATGTGTATTAATTTAAGAGAGAGTTTTTTTTTGTTGCGGAAATTTAAGAGAAAGTTTAGCAATTAATGAACCTTAAGTATTGTCCTTAGGGCAACCATTAGCAAAATCCATTTAGTAATGGTTTCTGGCTACATTTTCTTATTCTAACACACGCATATTTTATTTTATCTTTTTTCAAAAATTTGAAAATTTTGAAAATGTAGTCCAATTCATTATTATTAACCGATTACTTTATTGTAATAAACCAACTAATTTATTATGGGTGACGGGTGTAGCCAAAAAGTTGTATGAAGCAGTGGGTTTTACGATAATAAATTCTACTACTTTTTGAAAAAATCTAAAATTAAAAAATAAAATTAAATTAAATATAAAGATAATGTGAGAAGATATAGCCAAGAATTATTGGGTTCTTACTTTATAGTTCTCTATGTCTCTACATCTCTTCAAAGGTTTTTTGTTTGAACAACCCAAAAAAATGCAGTATTCTCTATGTTGATGTAGATATGTTGTCTAAATGATCTTGGCAAGGCTTGAACTCACAACCTTTGAGTCATAAGAGCAACGCTCTAACCAACTGAGCTACAGGACCATATTGATATTCAACCAATCATGTGTATGACCATTCTTTATTGAGAACCTAATCACAAGGAGATGATCAACAGAAAAGGAAAGGACAATATGCTCGATGTGAGCCATAGTCTACGACTTAGTTTGTATTTCTTGAATTGTGGAGAACTTCAACCTTTTTAAAGCAGTGCAGTGTAAATCTCATCTTGTATCTTTAATCAGATTCTTATTTTTTGAAGAAAAATTTCCTTCTTTTGTTAAATGTTATATTAGTGAAATATCATCATCTTCAATTGTTACACTTTAATGCACAATTTTTCAAGGCTTTTGGACTCTTTTCTCTAAAGTTTACTAGGAAGTTACCCGTGTTACGAACGGACTATCCTTTTATTAATATACTTTTAATATGCTCAAATAATTTATGTTTTTTTTTATAATGTAAATATATTTTCTGAATGAAATTGATGTGTGTGATGGATCAAAATGTTATATGTGTCCTAAGTAATTGATAATCTCTAAAAATATCAGCCACTGACCTGTCAAAATAATAAAATGATAATATGTATTACTGATCGCCTAACTTACCATTGTACCTCAAATATATAACTTAATAAACTGCCACTCTAAATTACAATGCCTAACTTTATTTGATTGGTCATATCATTGAAAATTTAAGTCACATGTCAAAATTGGTGATTATAGCCTCAACCAGTTTGATCCGATTCGATTGTCCCTAATGTGTCATTCTCTAATTAGAATTTGAAAGTATTTAAAAAGTGCGAGGACCCACCATATCAAAAAATAAAACAAAATAACAATTTATCTATATGATACTTATAGTTACATGCGCTTATACTCACAATTATGTAACACTTTTTATATTACGTGCATCTATTTCCACGAATATTCATCATCTATATCTAATAAGAATTTCTAATAAGAATTTTTCTTTTTGAATGAAAATAGGATTTATTATAAACAACTAATAGTCGTGCACCAAAAATAAACAACTTATAGTCAAATCCATCTTTACGATACCATTTTTTTTTTTTTTTTTTATGGAATACATTACCAAATTAGTTAACAATTGAGAATGTTGTAGTTGTACATCAATCTCATTTTAGATTGCATTTAATAAGAAATAACAATAGGAAGTCATTACTCTACATAACAAAAAGAAAAGAAAACAAAAAATAACCAATCATGACGTCACCCTTCATCATGTTACATGCAATCTTACCCAAAAGTCAATACAAAAATTACGACTCCCAAATATTCTGCATGTTGTCACATTACGTGCTCTTATATATACCCACAAATAAAGTTAGGTTTAAATAGTATTAAGAAACATCAAAGGGTTTAATAGACATTTTTTTTTTTGGGATCACAACACACTAAAAAGAGGCTTTTATCATGACATTTAATACGTTAAATTTAGTATCACCATAAAGACCATATGACAATATAAAAAAGGAAAAAAGAAAGTAGAAATGATTAGCTATTAAGAACGTGACACATGTCACATTACCAGCGTTTTTACCCAAAATTATACATATACTAGATTTCGTGCTCGTGCGATGCACGAGTTCTTGTTCATCATCCTTTGTTATTAAAATCAATATAATAAAAAATTTTAATCACATCAATATATAAAGTTGAATAATAGGAGTAGCAAGGAACAATAATTATCTTTTTCACACATTTAACAAAGAAATTGCATTTTTAGTGAATAAATAATATATTTTTTTTAGGATAATAAATATATACTTAATCTTCCTAATCCGTCGCTGATATCAAATTTTGTCATTACAAATAATCTTCCTAATCCGTCGCTGATATCAAATTTTGCTTTTCCTTGAGTCATGAGCACTTACAGACCATGGAAAATAATTTGTCATCATCCATGTTGAATCTACTCCACTTGACCATGAATCTACTATTAGTCATGTTGATATTTTTCCAGAATAGAAAGGGGACTTTTAAAAAAAGTATCGCTTAAACTCATTGCAATTATCTTTGCATTTGAATGTGAAAACTTCACAATCACCCATCCACTTTTCTTCATGAAAGTGCTAGTACTTATCCCGATTGAATTGGTCTCATAGTTGTTGAATTCAATAGCTTCGGTGAATTGTGCAATTGCTCCACGATATAAACATTCTGATAGCGTCTCAAAAGTACTAATCACTTTAACTCATTTATTGTCCGTAAGCAAATACTATATATTAATGACACATCACGACCTAAATTGGAAAGATATGTAAAGAACCACATCATAGATGTTTTAGAGACTCAAACACATTGATTTTGTCTCAAGATTTACAAGATCAAACTTCAAATGTAAGCTTTTCTTACTAACACATTTAGGCTAAACTTTTTGATGTTCAACATTGCCACTTATGCCCAACTAGTTCAACAATCAAATTGTGTAAAACCACAACTTGTAAACCCATAACCAAAATTTTAATATACTTTTAAAAAAAATAATCAAACAGTGAACAAGTATATAATCCACAAAAGATTATCATTCAAAGGAAAGTACAATTTTCACAGGTAATATCAAATAGATTACATTTTTATCAATAAAAAAAAAAGGTTGCTACATCACAATGTCTTTAGGCGCTTCTCTCTCCGTAAGACATGGAAGAACTTTTGAAATGGGGCAACTAAACTGCGTTGGACGATTCATAATCAAATCTAATAATTCATTTTTGCGGATCTTTGCAAAGCTTGAGTTTTTAACTTTTTTGTTCGCTCCCAGCCATGGCCGAACCACTAACTAATATATTTCTCAACGAGAGCCTCATTCAGTCCGAGGAACTTTACCGATTAGGTAGAGAGGAAACAGCCTATTTCGTACCCTTGAGAGTTTGGGACCTTTGGCCCGCATGTCCAAAAGGGAGTGATTGTTGGTTGCCCTTGCGTTTTATCGAGGTGTAAAAACGCTGAAAAGAGCCGTACAACACCAATGAATCTGTGATGCACCCAACGTTTCATTTCACCTTATGGAGAGTAATATCCCAAAGTTCTAAATACACTAAACAACAACAACCCAGTAAGTATCCCGCCTAGGGCGGGGTCTAGGGAGGTCCAGATGTATGCAGCCTTACCCCTAACTAATCGCCTAGAAGAGAGACAATTTCCAATAGACCCACAAGACCTTTTTTTTTTAGAAAAACATTTGCAAAAATGGTTGTTTTTTTTTTTGGCAAGAGTGCATGCAATATATAAGGAAATGAAGAATGAGCAAAAGGGCAAGAGAAAGCAAGCATAAGCAGGCTAACGCATAAATGGACAGGATAAAGTGAGGAAGACAACTACAAGCTGGAAACAAAATGTTGCATGCTCTAATTCCTAAGCAATGCAAAAACCACAATCTAACGAGGATCCTCTACACGAATCCTACTACGCCAAATTTTCCTATCTAGGGCCAAGTCCTCTGTAAGTTCTAGAAGGGTCAAATCCTACTTTTAAGTTTTAACAGGGTGGCAATTTTGTCTTCATACAAAAGCGGGCAATGCTGTGTAGGGAACATTCCCCAACACGTGAGAGAGATCATACAATACATTCAGCAGCAACAGGAAGTCATACAATACTTAGTTATCATATAAAACTTTCATCTAACAGATCCTTATTACGGATGATCACCATGTGACAACTAAATCCTGATGAAAGGAGTGATAGACTTGGAGCAAAAGAAACAGTAACAGATACTCCTTACCAAGCAGTTTCATGATAGACAAGACACGGTGGAAGCAGTTCTATTGACAATAATCGAATTAAGCATCCACAAATACCTACGCACAAAAACTTCAGCCACCACCAAACCACGATGACCTGATGAAAAGTGCAACGTCTACAGCAATTCTAGAGACAGGTTAACAAAGAAAATATCCTTTACATTCGTCAAAGCAGACATGAAAACTGGAGGATTACTTCATTTGAACTCAGCTTCTCAAATGAACACATCAACTTCGCCGCAGCTTAGGAAAGTAGTGTTAAAAATGCTTGAGCTCATTTAGCCCCATGCTTGGCCTTTGAATGAGACTGTAGAGCTTGTTCAGAGCCAAAAGCCCTGCAAAACGTTTTTCAATGAAAGCAAGACCCAGTTCAATCAACTGCGAAGAAAGGCTTCTGTAGACTGAAAGATGGGAAAACAATGCATACCGACTGCAAGAAGTGCAAGTAACTGATCCACCGGATTTGGGAGTCTGCTTGTTGGACTTCTCAGTATTTGCAGGTGTTTTTGCAGCCTGCTTTGCAGGATGTGGTGTAGCAACATGACCGCTTACTTTCTTTCCATCTTAATACAGAAAACAAGTTAATTCCAGTCATGCAAATGGCACCCCATAACAACTCCCATGAAACCACACAAAATAAACAGCAGTCACAATACACTTCCACAACTCACTCGAAACACATCATTATGTCCTACCACTTCTTGAATAAGTTCCTCACATGTCAAAGTCATAGATATGCCAGCAACCAAACACAAAGTAACCAAAATGGCATTTGTAAATCTTCATAAAAATACTTCATATTATTATGCATCAGCAACTCACTGTTAAGCAGGATGAATCCATGGGACCATGGGTACACAAGTATGAAGCAAAAAGGCATAGAATGGCATAGCACAAGACATAAAAGCATGGGCATGACTCCTTAAACTCAAAATCAGGCAAACAAACTCCTTCAAGAAGCCTCATGTCATCACGTACCCTCCTGTACTCTCAAAATATTGTATCGTAAGTCATTGGCATAGAAATCACGATAAGCTACAACACATACCAGCCTTCAGCTGTGGTGTACCAAATTTCGCCTTCTTCTCAGGAACAGGAGTCTTTGATGTGGATCCCGCAGCTCTCTTTTTGCTTGGCTCAGGCTGACAGAAGGGACAGAAGGGTGGTATCATGTAAGCATAATTAAATTATCTCGAAAATGCTTCAAGTTACATAAGCAAGCAACATGATTACCTTCTTTGGTGTCTCCTCTTGCTCATCGCTCTCATCCTCATCATCACTTCCACCTTCAGAGCTCTGCATCTCCTACAACAAGGAGCAGCATCCAATAAATTCCCAACATCTTGACCTACATACTACTTAGCTATATCCAGACATATGCAATCCTAATCTAGAAAAAATTTGCTGCCATGGTTCGTTTTACAAATGCATAACAAGACTATTATATACAGAAGCAGCTGAAAGGCCAACAGTGCTGGGCAAAAGAATACTAAAACAAGCTGGATATAAAATCTGCAGGGTTCAAAGTAGCTAAAAGCATCATCAGATAATCTTTCTCCATTTGGTTCACTTTAAATTCAATAGCAGTAGTAAAAAAAAACCAACATCAACTAATATTCCAGTACATATCAAATGTTTAATCCCAAGTTTTGGTGGTCTTACAGAAGTAATCCCAACTCCTCCAATTCTTGACAATAATCCCAAGTTTACAAGCGTCCACAACTAGCTCCCCATATTTACCGTAGATAACCCCCCCGCCCCATTTTTACATAATAATGGAGGTTGTCCTCTAACAGTGGCCAACAAGAACATAATCTCTTACGGCCTATCACCACCATAAGCTACAACATCACTCAATCATACCTTTTCACTTCTCTCTCCAGTACAACTACCGCCATGGTCACCATCATCAACTACGCTCAATCTCTATTTTCCACACTTGTTATACTCCCACCTGTACTGCTCTGTGTTTGGCAATTCTCTCTCTCTATCCCCTACCTCTCTCTACATATGAGTCCAACAAAACAGCCTCTTAATGAATTATATCAAATTTCTGTTTCCACAATTGTTAATACTCTCATCTGCGCTGCTTTTTTTTTACGTGTTTGGCATTTTCTATTTCACATAGTGGTATTGACGTGCGCTCTGCCACCCTGCATCCCCCTGTTGAAGGGGGCTGGGGGAAATGAGTAGAGAGAATACGATGTGTGGAATGAGAAAGAAAAAAGAGGATCATTGTTAAGAAAATATTTTCCAAGGTTTTCTACTTTATATCTTTTTGTTCAAAAAATTTAGATGTCATGTAAGTGTATTATGCAAGGAAATCCAACACCTCGATAGCAAAGTTGGGATCGTTACCAAAAGTTTCCTAAGTTATGATTGTTTTTGGAAGATTCCCCAAACTAGGGAATATAGGTGTCAAATGATCCAAAACCATTTGCACCAAAGAGATACAGCTTGCCTAAGGCAGGATTTTACTGGGTGGTAGTTGTTGGCTTGTTGCTGCCAGAGAGAAACGCAGAGAGAAACAGCAAGCGCTAAACAAACACTACGGCCTTCCTGGGAAGCTTCAAGCACAATGGTCAACTACTAAATAAACAAAAGGAATCAGAAAGCAAAGACACAGCTGCAGAAGTTTCTTGCACGATGAGATACTTGTACTGATCCAAAAATAGAGGCCCAGGCCTATGATCAAATATATTTAATGTACACTCAAATATTACTTTTTCAAATTTCACTATGGCAAAAATAATCAACCACAATGTTTCCCTTCTATGTAGATTGTCACAGCGTGAACATTTGAATTAGAATCCTCATTCTAAACCTCAAACAATTTTGAAGCACTTCACACATGCAAGAAAATAATCTATTGGTTAAAAACAAGACAGCAGGCTACAAAATAAAATAAAAAATTGCAACTTAACACAATTTTTAGCCAACTGCTTCGTTGGAGATGCTGTAGAGCTACAACAAAATATCAAGTGACAAAAGTATCAAGTGGCAATACTAGTGTTCATAAAGTTCTTCGGTTTTCTTTTCCATTAGTGAAAGCAAGACACAAGGAATAAACTTTAAATGCTATCTTGGCCTCCAACAAAAAGAAAAGCAAGCGTACATAGTGAGGTAGCAGCAGACGGAGATATGACATTATACCGAATTTCGTAAGCCATTGATTGTAAAGTCAGATAAAACAACAAAATGTAACCTCCACAGAGCTGCATTTTAAAGTACCGTTATTGACAAACAAAAAACACTTTCATACCTCATCCTCTTCTTCCTCATCTTCATCAGATTCATCTTCCTCATCGTCATCCTCAGATTCATCATCATCCTCATCCTTTTCAGCATCTTTGGCAGGTTCCACAATCTTCACCTTCGGCTTATCACCAGACGCCTTTGACTCTTTCATGTCAGGTTTTCCTAAAGCAACAAAAGTTTTCAAAATACAAGCTTTATCAATCATAGGAATGTGGTGATGTATATTTCAGCTCATCGAACTATTTAATTTTACCATTGTTCAAGACCTCAACAGGAATAGGCTCATCATCATCATCTGAATATCAAATATAGACATGAGGATGCTGAAAGCAAACATTTATAAGAATAAATACATAAGTTAATAACAAATCCGAAGGCTTACCACATTCATTTTCGTCAAGCATTGTGAACGAGGAACACAGTCAAGGAGGTAGCAAAATGATAAAATAACACTACTAACAGGACTCTAAAACATATTCTTTACTTCAATTAAAAAATTCAAAGTTGAAACTGTAGAAAGGATATGAATCTGGATTATCAGCTTTATATCCAGTAAAGTGAACACTTCCATGTTTCCAGTCATGAGATAGCTCAAAATCATCTTCAAATACAAGGTCAAGACTAATATTCGGAAACTTCTCAAGAGAAAGAACTCCAATGACAAACTTTTGGTCATTCTTCTGGACGAAAACACGAATGAATTCATTTGCTTTGTCCTTTTTGATCTCCCCAAGACAGGCCTAAGAGAAAATAAAGATATATATATCATAAAAAATGAATCAAGTGAGGAGTAATTGAAACTAAGATCCTCAGCGCTGAATCTCTTTTATACCTGTGACAGGTGCACAACCTTCTCTACCCCCGGTTCCACCTTCAAGGTACTTCCATTTTTAACCTCAGCACCTGGATGTTTAGCAAGTAACCCAGTACGTTAATATGTTTGCAACTAAACAAACAAAAGAGGGGGGTGGGTTGTAGCTCCAGAGGCAAAATATTTGCACTCGGCCAAAACTAATTAAAATGAAGAAACCAACATAGAATTCAAACAAAATACAACTCATTGAACTAGCATTTTCTTCTAAATGACAGGATAATAGAACTCTTTCAATAATACAACTCTTTCAATAATAAAACTCTTTCGGTAGTACCAGGCTCTCATCAAGAGGAAAGTTCTCTGTTGGCAAAGCATATGACTGGAAAGGGAATGACGGCTGTCCAGTCAGATGGCAGCAAACAGTGCGGAATAGCATAAGTCTTCCCGGACCAAGCTGGTTTTGTGGTTGACAGTAAGAGCCAGATTAGCCACCCACCATTGATAATTTGAATAAAAGAGGTCTTACTATTGTAAATCGTTGCAGTCTTTGTAAGCAGACCATGGAATCAAGCTTGCATCTGTTCTTCAAGTGCCAGGAGGCACAAGATATATGGGATGGGATACTTAGCTGGCTGCAGATCAGAAGGAATTGTCATAGCCTCAGGCAGGAACTGAGGTGGTTCAAGAGGCACAATAGAGGGAAGCAACCTATCAAACTGCTAAAGATAGCTTGTCTAGCTGCTGCTGTTTTTTAAGTTTGGCGAGAAAGGAATGCCAGGATTTTTGGTAGGCAGAGTAAAAATGTGCCATCACTGGGAAGATACAGCGGCTTTTTTGTATTAGCAAATTTTCTGTTACTCAATTAGATGATATTGTGTATAAAGTCAGGTTAGCATAGTTCATTAAATTGGTTGAATAGGATCAGTGCTAGGGTTAACAGGGAAGCTTCTTTTGTACGTTGCAGGTTGTACTGATACTCCAAGGGCACTGCTTTAATGACCTTTGGAAGATGGAAATATTGTATTTACCCATTTTCCAAAAAAAGAAAAAGAAAAAGAAAAAGAGGGAGCTTACTCATATTTCAAGGGGGACTCAAATTAGGCATCTCTGGAAACCCAACACTGAAGTTCATCGAATCCAGCTATATTTATAAGGATGATGATGCCAACTCTAATCTGGATGACTGTAAAGCCCAATTGTCCCAAAAGCTCCAGGATCAAGTAAACAAAAGTAGATGGACGTTTTTCATGATTAGATGAATGTATATAAGGAAAGACTTGACCTATCAAAGCTTATACAGATGAGTAAAGATAACATGAAAACATGATAGAATTGAAATACTGCACTCATTCTAAACAGCTCCAATCCTGTCAAATAATTTTGATTTGAAGGTTTACCATTTGAAATATGACCGTATGGGAAAAATAATCCTAACAAAAACACATGGTATTTGAGATTCTCCTTGTATATTATCGTGTTGTGCACTAACTAAGACAGGTCTCAATTGTTTTGAAATAGACCACAGTGGAACGGTTAACATTTAACATTCCTCCAGGAACCAAACACTCCTACATAATAGTTACAAGAGTAATAGAGCTAAAACAGATAGCCTACGATCGGAAACAAAAAAACTAATAGGCTCATGCAGTAGGAACAAAAAGTTAAAGGGAAAAAAAAACTAGACCTCAAAAGCTATATAATTAAGTCTGGAGCAAAGTGTATCTACCAACCAAGAAAAGCGTATAAGCTGCTGAGTGGAAAATAGTATACTACTTTATTTTTCCTAGTCTGGAAATAGTACATTGTACAGTGTACAGACTGTACACTACTTACATCTCTTTGCTTTGACTACTTCCACACAACGGCTCCCTACAGAAGTCCACATAAGCTTGAACCACAACTTGTATGTATCTAATGACAAGGGAAATGGATGCAACTCTCAAATAAACTCATTCCACTGGGCTGTTCAATGATTTTCTTCAACACAACATCAATGCGGCTGGCAAGCTGTGCCTGTTAGTATACAGTTTTGTCTTTTCAGGAAAGGGATGGTGGTCTCCTAATACATAGTCTGATACTTTGCCACCTTGACATATGTTTCCCTGATATAAAAAAAAGGTAGATTGTGTTTTAAGTTTTCACGACACCGTGTTCGTCACTAATATTGTTGCAAGGACATAATTGGCTGACAGTAAAGACTAAAGAGCACTTCATTTGCTCAACCTTGTTCTGCAAATATACATACTTCGACTGCAATTAACGTCTTTCAAGCCAAGGTAATTAGTGAGTTAAATTGTGCAGGTATATAGCCATTGAAAGGCTTGATAACACTTTCAGGGAAAAAACTTCTTTCAGGCATTGATATAACCCGAAACTATCCTCCAAACACTTGTTCAAAGCGCCTGTAGGCTAGGACCACATATATGAACCAATAAACAGCATCAGAAAGCACAGAACAGCAGATGAAAGAGGAGCCCCATAAGACAAAATTAAAGCAATATCACTTCCTAAATATTATGTTCTTCTTTAGTAATTAATGGAGTTTCAAAATATCATCGGTTGCACAATGTCAGACAGAAATTGTTCTCAATCTGGGACTTATGCTGTCGTGAATAACATTATAAGAGATCGAGCATATAATCCACCCACTGAAGGAAACAAACTCCCTATAGATAGATTGAAAGTCATGATTCTCACATACAGTGTGCCTCAATCCCCAATCTAGTAGCCAATACCCGATGCTGAAAGTTGAAACAACTAATTTTACACTCCTTACATAGGCTGCAAATCCAAATTTTAATCCCTTTTGTTTCCTTTTAAATGATAAAAAATGCTACAAGGTTAGTTTACTTCTCACATTGGATCCCAATTCCCATTTTTTTCTTTTTTTAAGGGGTCTTCAAAAAAGGTGGACTCAAATAACTCCCAAAAACTTTCGAAAGCTGAAACTAGCACTTGACCATGAACTTGCAATTGCAAACCCTTCCTATTTGCATAAAGAGCCGTAAATTTCAGGTCACATGCACGTAATCAACAAGCATCAACCAGTCACAAACACCCTCAATTTCATTCACATAGCCCTTCATAACCATAAACACAACTCAGAAGGGAGCAACTAATATGTTCAGAGCCATTGCCAAACACTAATTTCTTCTATTCTACAACCTCACATTTCGAAATAAACAGCAACGAGAACAAACCCTAGCATATCGCAATCGACACAATGCTCATACTGAATCAAAAAGAAAGAAAAGCACACAATTTCAAAAAGAACACGTAACAACAGAAGTGTAACCAAAATATATCACCAAAAAAAAAAAAAAAAAAAAAAAAAAAAAAAAAAAAAACCTCGATACTCAGAAAAATCGGTAACGAAATTTACAACTAAACCTAAAATTTACACACTCAAACCCTAATTATACAACGGCAAAGCGTGATCAATTCAAATAAATCATACCAGAAAAACGAAATACATACTATTGAGAGAGACATACCCCAAAATTGCATCATGGTTGAAGAAATCGAAAGGGCGGTGAATTAGGGTTAAGCAATCGCGTGAACAAAATGATCAGAGAAAGAAGAGAAGAGTGTGTGATGTTTGAGAGTTGGAGTGTGGGTGAAAAAAAGAATTTTTTTTAGGGTTCGATTAATATATGGGCAATTTATTTATTTTCTTTGGTCTGAACTAATATAGAACTGGACCGCGCGTTACCTTGACATCAATTGGTTCGGTTTTGGCCGAGTTTTGGGTGTGTTGTTGGATTCAAAATTCAAAAACTTGCGTTTGTGAGCTTTTCCCCAAACGGCCTGCCTTGAGAGGGAAACGACATAGAGTGAGGTGAAGTAACAAAAAAAAAAAAAAATTTGAAAATACGCAAAAAAATTTATTTCTGTTAAAAGATAGCTCAGAAAGGAAGCTTAAAGTAGTGAAAGTATTTGTAGCTTTTTATTGTTTTTACTGAGTTGCATTTCTCGTTACAACGCTGGTCTATTTATAGGCAAGTAGAAATGTGATTTATTATGCTTGTACAGTAAAGCTCTATTATTGCCCCATTTTGAGCCATTCACAAATTCATCCATGTCGGCCATGTGGGAATTACAACACTTCCCCTTGAATGGATCACTATTAATAATTACAGGAGTATTAACTGCCTCATTAAAAACATTGATTTGGAAAACCTAGTGGGATAAAACCAAAACAATGGAAAAAGAGTACAACGTTTATTGTAATGCATTATACGCGCATTGCCTCGTTAAAAACCTTGTCAGGAAAAACCCAGTGGGATAAAAACCTGATCAAGGGAAAAAAGAGTATAATGCTTATGATGCGTAAAAGCTCCCCCTGAATTTAGGATAAGTTACAGCGATGACGCATCCCAATCCCATGTACAAGTTGCTCAAACTTCTTGGGTGGCAAAGTTTTTGTGAACAAATCGGCAAGATTTTCACATGACTTGATTTGCTCAACGCTTATCGTTTCATTTGTCTCTAGATCATGGGTGGAGAAGAATTTTGGATCAATGTGCTTTGTTCTGTCTCCTTGGATGTAGACATCCTTGATTTGAGTCACACACGCACTATTGTCTTCGTATTAATCATTTTCAAACCGCTTTCCTTGAGTATGTGTTGGATCATAGATCTTAACCATACACATTCTCTTCCTGCTTCGTAAAGAGCAATTAATTTAGCCTGATTTGACGAAGTGGCTGTTAAGGTTTGTTTGGTCGATTTCCATGAGATTGCAGTACCGCCATAAGTGAATATGTATCCTGTCTAAGATTTAGCTGTGTCGGGGATTTCCATGAGATTGCAGTACCGCCATAAGTGAATATGTATCCTGTTTGAGATTTAGCTTTGTCGGGATCTGACAGGTATCCTGCATCTGCATATCCAATAAGTGTAGGATCTGCACCTTTGGGATAAAATAATCCCAAGTTTATCGTTCTGCGAAGGTAACGAAGTAGTTGCTTAATCCCATTCCAATGTCTCCTTGTTGGTGTGTTATTGCATCTTGCTAAGAGATTCACCGAGAATGCAATATCTGGTCTTGTATTATTGGCTAGGTACATTAGAGCTCCGATTGCACTCAATATATGGCACGTCTGGTATAAGAACGTCTTCATTCTCCTCTCGTGGTCGAAATGGATCATCTTTGGGGTTTAGAGAACTTACGACCATTGGAGAACGTAGTGGATGTGCTTTGTCCATGTAGATTTTTTTTCAATACCTTCTCGGTGTAGTTTGATTGGTGGACAAAAATTCCATCGTTGAGATGTTCAATCTGCAAACCAAGACAAAACCTCGTTCGTCCTAAATCCTTCATCTCGAACTCTTTCATCAGGTACTGGGCCGTTCTTTCGATTTCATCAGGAGTTTCGATGATATTCAAATCATCAACATATACGGCTATGATTGCAAGTCCGGACTTAGATCTTTTGATGAAAACATATGGGGAGATTTGATCATTTTTGTAACCTTTTCTTAAAAGATATTCACTTAAACGGTTGTACCACCACCCTGATTGCTTTAGGCCATATAAAGATTTACTCAATTTTATTGAGTACAAATCATAATTTATTGAAACGTTGGTATCATGCAGTTTAAATACTTTTGGGGCTTTCATGTAAATATCAGTGTCAAGTGACCCATACAAATAAGCAGTCACAACATTCATTAGGCGCATTTGTAGTCCTTGACAATTTGTCAGACTGATTAGAAATCTCAACGTTGTTGCATCAACAACTGGAGAGTATATTTCATCATAGTCAAGTCCTGACTTTTGAGAAAAACCTTGAGCTACAAGCCTTGCCTTGTATCTTACAACTTCATTTTTCTCATTTATTTTCCGTACGAATACCCATTTGTATCCGACGGGCTTTACCCCCTTTGGGGTTTGGACTAATGGCCCCAAAAATTGTCGGTTTTCAAATGAGTTTAATTATGCCTGCATTGTTTCTTTCCTTTGGCCAATCACTTCGTCGACGACATTCATCGACTGATTCTGGTTCAATGTCATCCTCATTAATGACTATCTCTGTGGCAACTGTGTATGCAAATACGCCGTTAATCTCAATTTCTTTTCTATAGTTTATTGAGAACTCAAAAGTGTCTATATTTTCATGCTCACTTGAGATTTCAAGTGAGATTTCATTTTCATTTTGATTGACGACATTGCATGCGCTCTGCATATGTTCATTTTCTTCCTTAGAAGATTGAACATCTTGGACATTCACATTTTCCCACCTTTTGTTTTTCTTGGCTTCAAATCTTTTGAGCCAACTGGTCGACCACGCTTTCGCTTAATACTAGGATCCTTTTCAAAGGGTTTATCAGAATTTCATGTAGGAATCTCAATCTTTGCAGGGACATTCATGGTTGGAATATGTGATTTTTTCACTTTCTTTATATTCGTAAATGCGTCAGGCAATTGATTTGCAACATTTTGCAAATGAATTATTTTATGAACTTCATGTTCACACATATTTGAACGTGGGTCAAGATAAGATAATATTGTTGCATTCCACGTTATTTCTGCCGTACTTGGGTTCACCTTATCTTTTCCTCCCCCTAAGGTTGGGAATACTGACTCGTCAGAATGACAGTCAACAAACCGTGTTGTGAACAAATCACCAGTCATCGATTCTAAAAACTTAATAATTGAGGGGGTTTCAAAACCGATATATATTCCCAACCTTCTTTGCGGACCCATCTTAGTACGGTCAGGTGATTCTATTGGTACATAAACTGCACACCCAAATGTTTTCAGATGCGCAATACTTGGTTTTTTCCCAGTTACCAATTGCATAGGGAAGAATTCATGATACGCAGTTGGCCTTAATCGTACTAATTCCGCTGCATGCAATATACACTACTAGAAAAAGGTCACTTCTTGACGCTTTTTTCCTTGATTTCTGACGCCAAAAAGCGTCGAGAAACAAATTCTCGACGCTTTTATAACAAGAATTTCAGTGTCGAGACTTTCTCGACGCTTTTTTGTAACGAAAAGTACGTGGAATTTTGACACTTTTGTCTGTCGAGATTTTGAAACCTCGATGCTTTTACCTGTCAGAAATCAGTTTCCCGGTTAATGATTCATATACTACCCGCCATGTTCTCGACGCTTTTGTACTTTGTTTTTGGATTTTGCTCCGGAAAAAAAAAACACACTAATTCCGCTGCGTTGTTATGTTAATATCATAATTTATTTTTACATATAAATTTGTGCACCTACCACTCAAAAAAAATTATAATTTGTAACAAAAAAAAATCAAGATACTTCTAAATTCAATAGTATTGATAATTCATAATATTTTACATTTTTATTAAAGCAAAAGTACACGGTACATCAGCCTATAACATTCTGTCATAAAGCCCGCCTACATTATTTTCTAATAAGCAAATCTATCTGGACTTGATGTCTTAACTTGTGTTGTGTTCTGACTGATATCGCTTGATCTGGATATCTGTGGAGTACCTGCTGACACAATAAAATTGTAGAAATTAGTTCCCACATCAAAATAGCTAGAATGAACTAATCATCCAACAGTCAGCCGTAATCAAAATATTAGTCTACCATGAATCTGAATTTACCTTGAAGATAATACTGCAACCATGTGCTTCATTCACCTTCTGCAAACTTGATTCCAGAATATTTAGATCAAGAAGGGCTTCAAGGAACTGTTAAATTATCTAACTATGCAAGTACTTTTAAATGTCAACCAGCGAAGAAAAAAAAAGACTATGCTGTAACATAACAGACCACACAAAGTCAAATCAACTGTGCCAGGATCACAAAGAACAACAACTAAGACTGAAGATCGCACAACACAACTCAAAAAGAATATGACATAACTCACCATGATATC
Organism: Tetragonia tetragonoides; assembly: GCA_038025085.1. Taxonomy (NCBI): domain Eukaryota; kingdom Viridiplantae; phylum Streptophyta; class Magnoliopsida; order Caryophyllales; family Aizoaceae; genus Tetragonia; species Tetragonia tetragonoides. The sequence goes on from CM076139.1 coordinate 14,988,542, forward strand.
AAGCAACATCGAGCAAATAACTCGAGGAGAAAGTAGAGACTATGCACACATTCAGATATGTTGAAGGTTTTGAAACAAAGAGAACAAGACAACTTGACAGAAAAAAATTAGCATTTCTCAAAAGGGTATGTATCTGGTAGCACAACAGAAGGGCAAATGAAACTAGGTTGGAGAAACACACATCAAATCAATGTGCTCAAGAGTAGCCAAAAAAAGGTACGCTACAACCACCAAAATAATGTAAGACAACACTACCACATCACCAGGCCACATCCTGCAAAAGGTAGTAAAAATAAATCAATATATCAAAGATAATACCATAAACCCTGAACTTTCGGATGTTTTCCATGGAAGAATTCAAACGAGTTGACAACTGTTTTCAGTAATTTCCATTAGCTCTGGACTAGTGCCTAGCAGCAAACCTGAGAATCCACAAAGTAAAAATAATCCAGGCTCCTGCCCCACTTGGCCATCCTTGCCATCCTCACAACAGCATGAGAAACCTATTCTGAGTAACAGGTGAAAGGTTTAAAACAAAGTGCAAACACCATTGTCCATTATACATGCATTAGTCTATCACATATGAAAAGGGTGTACTTCCGTTACATAGAGTTGCAACTAGAGGACCCAAACCCATCCCATCACCAGCCAAAAGACTTCTCCATAGCAGACCACCAATGTTTTTTTGTTGTACTGAATATTGTACTCAGAGATTGATCTATTAAGTGGACAACTATGGGAGATGAAAACAAATCAGATTATAATAAACCAATTGTAATCAAACCCTGCAAAACAAAAATATGAGTGCAAACCACTTCAAAGTACCTACAATTTCTTGCAGAAGTTTCCTTTGAAAACAATTTCTTGAATTCACATACAAAAATTCTAGCATGCAACAGGATAGGTCTCAACTACATTGAGTTCCTCCTCTTGTTTGGGGTGGGGTGGGGTGGGGTGGGGGATACATAGGAGGGTGATCAAGGGCTTCATTCTTGAGCACTAGCGAAGCTCACATGGCTGAACTTTACTAAAATTATTTCAATTCATAAAAATTGAAAGACTTTCTTTGACGCCTAAGCAACAATGATAGGGTTTAAATGCCTCACCTGAAAAGCAAAGAGGACAAATGGTTATGTCTGGCGGCAATTGAATTCCCTCTTTAGCAACCTCCATGAAGTATCCAATAGGCTTTGTCACAAGTTTACAATAGAGAATGGACAAGTAATAGATGTAATATGACCAAAATTCCAGGGGACAACCATACTCTTCGTCCCTATATTCTTCACGTGGGGTTGGAGAACATAATTAATCGAAAAGCTTTAAAGAAAACACTGCTTACTTTTGGGGCTGAAGAAGGTGGTGGCGGGGGATAAATAGTGGGGCATACATCCTCTCTTCAGCTGATTGATACCCTATTAGCAACTCAACAGCGCAGTAAGACAATATACTACACAGATTTGGTATCAGTACTAATAGCTCACGATAACAAACCGAAAACTTTTTGAAGAGATGAGAGTCAAAAGACCATAACAAACAGGTCATGCTACAACCCAAAATCTCAACTGAAGCTATAGAACAGCAAGTAAAGATTTGGCTAGTGTCTAGCTTATGCCCACTTCTAAATCTAAATCAAAAGCGAATGGAACCGCAGACAACTAGAACTAATCACATTTAAGGTTTAACATATTTTTCTACCTTCAGATTCTTTTTTCAAAGTTTTAACAACAATAAAACAGGATAAATAATAAACTAAATTAGTCTAAACGAACAAAGTCACTGGAAAAACAGATTATTATCAACCAAATATAATCAAATCTCATGACAAAATCGCAACCAAACCTTAATCTGATCTTTGACCCAGCAATGTATAGATTTAAACAAATACCAACTACAATATTCAAGAAAATGAATCAACATCAAAACAATCTCAAAGAGCGAGAAGATGGAGATTGAGGGTTCAAGAGATTTACCTTAAACGATCCAAATGATACAAGAACACAAAATTGTGTCTAATTCTGATAAAAAGAAGCTTTAAATATCTGAAATTGCAGTCAAAAACCTAAAATCCACTAATCCTTGCGCCAATTCTAAGAAAAGGGCAAACGAAAGGTGGGAAAAAGAAGAACAAGAAAATAGAAGAACGCACGGCAACAAATTAATTGGTTCCTGATCTGATGTTATCTTGTGTCGTATGAATTCAGATTTGTGTAGTGCTGCTGCTACAGATGCAGGAGAGAGAGAGAGAGAGAGAGAGAGAGAGAGAGAGAGGGGGTAAGAGGTATAGGTCGTGGGTTGTTTTTTTTTTTTGTTTTTTTTTTTTATTTTTAGCGCTCGACGAAAGTTGTGCAAACGAAAGTGGGCCGCGTCCAAAAGAACATTTGGGCCGCACGAGATTCAGTTCTCGACAGAAAAAGCGTCGACATTTTCTCCGCACACTGATTTTTCGGTCGACGCTGCTGGAAGCGTCGAGACAACAGCGTCGAGATATGGCACGTTTTGTAGCAGTGATAGCATGTCCCCAAATAGATGCTGGTAACTTTGATTTCATTAATAATGGCCTAGCGATTAACTATAATCGCTTTATCAAAGATTCAGCAAGCCCATTTTGGGTATGAACATGAGCAACTTGGTGTTCCACCTCAATCCTAATAGACATACAATAGTCATTGAATGTATGGGATGTAAATTCTCTTGCATTATCCAGTCTGATCTTCTTTATCGAATGATATGGAAATTGAGTTTTCAATCGAATTGTGCCAACAATTTGGCAAATGCTACATTTTTTGTCGATAATAAACTCACATGCGACCATCGTGTTGATGCATCTATTAATACCATGAAATATCGGAATAGTCCGCATAGCGGGTGAATTGGCCCGCAAATACAACCTTGGATTCTTTCCAAGAATGCAGGAGACTCACTTCCAAGCTTACTTTTGGAAGGTCTCGTAATTAATTTTCCAAGTGAACAGGTAGCACAATGGTGTTCACTAAATTTTGGTACCCGGACATTTTTCAATGGGTGTCCAGTTGAACCCTTAACTATTTTCATCATCATACTTGTGCCAAGATGACCCAAGCGGTCATGCCACAGAGAGCATAATTTTTGGTTGTCCACCAATTGTTTGGACACCATATTAATTTCAATGGGATTAATGTACGTATAGTACATTCCAGAGGAGTACGCTGGTATTTTCACAAATACACATTTTTTGCCAGCTTAACTGATGTAAGACATATGTACTCCTTTTGGTCTTCAGTCATGGTTTCCATGTGGTAACCATTCTGACGCACATCTTTAAAATTCAACAAATTTCTTCGAGATTTACTCGAATATGGTTATAAACAAATTGTTAAAGTTAATAAATTATTGGGGTGCATATGTTATAAATTAATTATTATGCAGTTGAATATCACCAGGGGAATGAAGCCGTAGTGGTTCGAGACTCCTGACGCTTAGTCAAAAAGTCAGGGGTTCGAAAACCCGTTGGTACAAAATATAAAATAAACAACAATTTTATTTTCTTGTTTATTGGCTAATCAACAAAACATTTTCTTTGTTTGCTTTAATGGAACCTGCAAAACAAATGTTAATTCCTACTGATAAAGCAAATAAACTATTATCTCAAAAGATCTCGCCGAACAAATATTAATTACAAAATATTGGTCCAACTTTCTTCCATAAGCATAATCTCATACAATGAGTCAATAGTCCAAAACAAATACGTAGTGGTTTGTCCATTTATCTCATGGTCAAACTTGCAAAAGACATTTTCTTCCTTCATTTAATGCTATGGGCCATACTTGTTTTTCTTTACTCAACCATCCACTCAACCTTTTATTTCACGTGCACATTTTCTACAATTTTCAACAATCTTATTGACACACTCGTCCTTCATTCACTAATTTATCAATACCGTTTGTACTTTGCTCTCTTACTGTTGTTTTCGGCTCTGATTTTATTTGCGACTAAAGTATCCCATTTCTTAGTGGTTGGTCATTTGGATTTTGTGTGTTGGATAATGACTCAGATTTGGAGTTGCACCGTACATGGTGGTGGCTCACATTTTCGGGTTCTTTGGGGCAACCGGTGAGGTGATCTCGGCAGAGCCAATCTCGCCCTCTTTCTTTTCTCGTTTTCTTTTATTGGACGGACCTGGATCTTGATAAGGGTCGAGTCTCGGCTCTACTGGATTGTCGTTCAGGTTTATAAAAACAGGCTTAGGAGACGGTGGTTGTGTATCATTGGCTCGAGAGGCTTTTGCCGACGTCGACGTACTAGTCGACGTGAGATTTGGTTGTGGTTGGGGTATGATATTCGGGTAAGGAATGGTTCTGAAAGGTACGTGGTTTCGCTCAATGATGAGGTATACGGGTGAGTAGTAAATACCGGTTACGACAATGTTGATCCCATTACTTTGGTGACTCATAGTGGTATCAAAACTAACGTAAAACTATATGGCTAGAATATTTAGTAATCTAGTTTTGAGTTTCTGATGTAGAGGATCCGAATTATATTCGGCAACTACAGAGCATACTACTTCAAAACTTAGAATATTTTGGAATGAATTTTTATTTTACCTTTTGCAGTTTGGAGCTAGGTGGTGCTGATCACGTGTTAAAAGATAGCTCAAAAAGGAAGCTTAAAGTAGTGAAAATATTCGTAGCTTTTTATTGCTTTCACTGAGTTGCATTTCTCGTTACAACGTTGGTCTATTTATAGGCAAGTAGAAATGTGATTTATTATGCTTGTACAGTAAAGCTCTATTATTGCCCCATTTTGAGCCATTCACAAATTCACCCATGTGGGAATTACAACACTCTCCAAATTAAAAAATCAAAATAGGCAAAAACTTAGGTGAAACCGTTTGAAATAGAGTTGGCAATATGTCGAGTTGGTTTTAAAACTGTTTTAGTAATAGAAATTGAGCACTCGCCTTCCTTCTTTTTCTCTAGACCCTAATCTTTAATAGAACATATTTTCAGGCCGGGATGACCGATTTAGGTCATGATCTGTGATTGATGTATTTCATCGCATTTAACCTTGATTTCTAGCTTTTTCGTTTCAGTGAAATAAATTTTCTCCCTTTGTGAAGTTGTTAGGGACCATCGTATTTTCCTTTATGTAGGATTCTCTCTTTTGCCTATTGTGCGATTTATATTTAGTAGGAGTATGAATTTGGAGACCGGATATACACACGATCGATGAAATCATACAGATTTTTATGGGCAAACGATTACATTACTTGTGGTGAAGATCTCCGCTTCCGTGAAATATGAAGGCTATGTTTGGCAAAACTAGTTGTAGCTGTAGCTGTCAAATATAAATTAAGGAAAGAAATTAGTAGAAAACTGCTAAAAATTGTTACAAAATGCTAAAAAACTAGATGTAGCTGTAGCTGCAGGGATAACTTTCACAAAATTAGTTGTAGCTGTAGCTGCAAATTGAAAATCTAATGGCAAATTGTTTGGTAGTAGAGAGTAAAAAGTACTAGCTGCAAGCTTCATGTTGTAGCTTTTATTGAAAAGCTAGTTGTTCGTACCAAACATAGCCGAAGAAACATTAAAGGAAACACATGGTTACTATGCATGTTAGGAGTCGCACTCGAGTATAGTAAATTGGCTTGTTAGCGGATTTTTTTGTTGTTTTTATTGATTTAGTATATTCTAGATTTATTTTTGTTGTAGATGTTGTATGACTTTTATATGAATGAAAGTCTCATATTCCCCTCTCAAAAAAGTTAAGGATGTAAGAACGCCAATTTTTAATTTCAAGTTGTTCTGCCTACACTGAATGTTGATAAATTCAAAGAGAACCTTGTAAACGAATGAGTGAGCATTGGAAACAGGGATGATGAGTTATCATTGATTGATAGCCTAATAGCATCATGTACTCTAATAATCATTCCTAACTAATGAAAGCTCTAAAATAAAATTACAAATTACTTCTTCAACTCACTAAATTTCGCTTCTGGTGCTCGGCTCCAAAACCATGGTAAAAATTTCAACCATGTATAATAATCGATGAAATAACATCTTTTCTGACGGAGATCTCGATTGCTGGTATATATTTATTGAAGTAGAAATATGTACGGTCTTCCAAATCTTTATTCCCACAAAATCATAAAACTCTTACAAAATAAAATTTTCATGAAAAGGGATAAAATTACTCCCACAAATGAAGAGATAAACTTATTTTTTTAATCAACAAAGATAAACTTATTAAAAACTAAACAAAACCGTAAAAAACTAAAGCAATCAACAAAGAAAAAAAATGCTTTACTCAATAATTTGAAATTGAATATCCCAATGCTCCATTTAACTGTTGGAGTACACAAATCCTCCCAAGAGACAATAGACCCTTTTGCTATCTTCAACTGACCATGTCCACGGAAATTTTCTACACAGTTGCTCGATTAAATATCACTGCAGCAAGTATTGTGAATAAATGTGCTCGGAAATTATGAAGTGGAAAGAGGACAACTTTTATCAACTGTACCCTCCCAGCATATGATAAAAATTTCGCAGTCTAAGCCTATATTTTCCCATGACTTTCTGAACAAAGACATCATAGTGGCCAAATTGATGTCTCTTGGAGGTTAAAGGAACTCTAAGGCACCTAAAGAATACCAAGATACCCGAGAATAGCATGTTTCTCTTCTTCTTGTACTCCTCCAAAGTAGACCTCAAACTTATTCTCATTAGCTTGCAACCCAGAAATGGTGGAAAACAACTTAAACTTCTCAAATATCAAACTCACAGACTCTAAATCACCCCTTGAGAAGAGCAATAAGTCATTTGCAAATATACAATGCACAATGTTGATTTTTTTTGCATATTGGATGATATTTAAAACCATGTTAAACATATTGACATGTAATCCACTGCTATGACAAACGGGTATGGGGAGATTGGATCCCCCTGCCTAAGTCCCCTCTTAGTTGGAAAAGGTCCAAGGGACTACTATTTGGGAGCAAAGAATAACTCATAATTGATATACACATCAAATGAATAAACTTAACAGGAAATCTCATCCTAACAAGAAGTGTTCACGAAAAATCCATTCCAATACACCTTCATCTCTCATTTCACTATTGAATTAACTTCATGGCCCGTCTAAAACACTAACACCAATCAAAACATACGCTACATAGAAATCTTAGCTAAAACACCCCTATTATTAAACTAATATTTGTGTCATACTATCCAAATTGATTAATTTTATCTCCCAATGAATACCTCAACCCATTTTCAATATGTATGCATGTAGCTAATGTAACATCATAATAGTGAAATAGGGTGATTATTCATATAACCTGCGCATTAACACAAACTAAGGACTCGACTATTACGACAATTAAGATAATGCACTACCCCATTCCCAACGTTTACCGTCCATAAAAAATAATAACAAAAAGAAGTTAGGATAGCTCGCTCGACAACTACTAAGTTATGTCAAATAAAAATAATAAAATTATGTGATATAACGAATGTCGCCTAATAATGAGACAGAGTAATTTTATATACTATATATCCTTACATATTAACTGAAAAAGAGTTGTATACAATGTAACCTATGATTGGTTAGTGATTTCTCTTCTGTATCGTTCGAAGTTTTTTGAGATGTGCTCAATCAGTAGGAGAAAAGCAATATATTATTGGAAGTTAGTTGACTTTTGTGTGTTCGTTGTACAAGCGATGAGGCAAATTATAGATCAAACTCGTCAAAACTCATCCATATTATATAATAAAAAAATCGAAAATGTAAATTGTGATTTCTTTTTCATCGTTACCTGTCCCAAGGGCCAAGGGTGACATAAATTGCCTTAGCCCCAGTGCTGCCTTGAAAGTGCTGTCTAATTCGGTTTCTACTTTTCTAAAGTTCCCCTCATTTTTGTTAACCCATCAACTTTTTACTTTTCTATTTCCAAAGAAGTAAAACCTCCTACTTTTCTAGTTGCCAATCAAACAACCACTAAGTTAACATATAAAAAAGTTTGCCATAGGCCGTAGTTTTTGGGTAACGTGTTAAAGTTTTATTGGCTAGACAAATCAACTGGAAAAAAAAAATAAAATAAATTGTTGTTGTGTTTGAACAATAGATGCATGATTATTCAATGATTGTTCATAAGAAAAAGAAGAATGAGGGCGTGTTATTTTCCCCTTACTCAATGTTTGGTTTACTTTAGTTCACTGGAATTTCGTACAATGATCTACTTTTTAGTAAGATTTTTGGTAAAAATACATAGAGGCATACTAACGTTGAGGTATACTATTTGGAGGAGTTGAGTACAAATTAGGATATAAGAACCGAAAAAAGTTATGTAACAGAAAGATCCCTAAAAGAAAAAAGTAGAAAAAACAAAATTTTTTAAAGCGGAATCAGATTTAATACCAAGCACTCTTGATTTGTTTCTTCATGTCAAATAAAATCAAGTTTCACAAAATTACAATGCAAATGTTAAATTCAATGTATCTAAGTAACAAAAATGAATTCTTTTAAGGAAAATTGTATATGATTAATCTGACATTTCAGTGGTCGTACAAAAATAATCTCACAAATGACTTTAACCGAGAATAATTCCATAAATAAACGATGTTAACGCATGTGCGTTAAATGAGGACAAAATTAACTCATTTCTGACGTGGTATGATAATTTATTCAAATTGAATGAATTTTTGAGACTTAACTTCCCAAAGCTAACTTGATTTAATTGCCCTTTGACCTACCCTCCTCTCACTCCACAAGTAGACTCACAAACAGCGGGTTCAACTATCGTCTCTTGGGATCAGTGAGCAAGGGAAACATAGAAGAAATGGGGGATGGTTTTCTCAGTGTTTCCAAACTTCCAAAGACTTTACAAGCTTACCATATTGTTCTTTCATATTTCCATGGAGTTTGCTATGAGCTATCCTCTAGTGATGTTTTAATGCACACCAAATATTTGGACTTCATAGATGCAAAATTTCCCTTAGCAGGCCAGTGTTGTCTAGCCTCGAACATCTCCAATAACTCATCGACCAAAAAACTTGATTTCAATTGTCTATTCTCACTTCTCAGTCATATTTCTATGGAGAATTGGCTCCCAATAATCCGAAGTTTGGGTCGTCCATTGCAAATAGTCCAAAGTTTACTTTCAACCCAAAACAATCTGAAGTTTGGGCTCACCCGCCCAAAACAGTCTAAATGAAAACGGAGTTAGACTCCGTTAACGTCCGTCAGTAACTTACACCCAAAACCCCATTTTTTCATCCACTCTCTCTGCTCTTCATCTTCAACCTCCTTTCTCCCTCTCTCACCCACACATATTTAAATCCCTAACCACCATTGTCACTCCTCCAACTTGAAATTTGTACTAGCAAATAATACATTCTCAGTTTGATGTCAAATGGACCAAATTAAAGATATCATCCCCCAAACTCAAATTCTCTCTCTTTTCAAACCCCAAATCTCAACCAAGCCTCCAATTCAATTCCACAACCAATGTACAACAACAACTGCCATTCAAGGAGAGATTTTTTTTATAAGATATGAAAGCGGAGATGTACATAAAAAATCATAGCGAATGTTGTTTGTTGGATTTTAGGGGTTTTGATTTGGTTTCTTTAAATTGCAAGATTATAGTAAGGAGAGCGAAGGAAATAATTTGTTTTTCTCTCTCCTGAAATAAATCAATGGAGGTTTTTGTAGAGGGTTTGTTACTTAGTGGAATTTTGTAGAGAGAGGAGAGGAAATTGAAAGGAAGTTTTTTTTTTTTTTTTTGGTGAGTTATGTATCTAAAGTGGGATAGTCGACAAGAGGGGTTGGAGTAAAAATTTAAAGAAAATATGTGTGTATGTGTGTGTGAGAGAGGGAGAAAGGAGGTTGAAGATGAAGAGGAGAGAGGGAGAGGAAGGAAAAAAATGGAATTTTGGGTGTAAGTTACTAACGATTGTTAACGGAGTCTAACTCTGTCTTCATTTAAACTGTTTTGGGCGGGTGAGTCCAAACTTCGGATTATTTAGGACTGATAGCAAACTTGAGGTTATTCACAGTGGACGACCTAAACTTCGAATTATTGGGAGCCAATTTTCCTATTTCTAGTTCAATTGTGTACAATAATTAAGGTTTTCAGTTTTCACAATAAAAACAATTCTATGAGAATCCCAAGATGCATGCATTAAAAAGTGGATTGCTATTTACCGCCCAAAATTACTCACCACCGCCCTTGGAAATTACCCATTTGCCCTTCACTCTCACTCACTCCTCACTCACTCCTCACTCATCCTCACTCATCCTCACTCCTCCTTCCTCTCTTCCTCACTCTCCTCACTACCACACCATCACACCGGCAAAACCACCACACCATCACAACGGAAATGTCAGGGGCTAGCGGCAGCGGCAGAGGCGGCGATGGGGACGGAGGCGGCGAGCATCGCGACGGGGGGGTATACATTCGAAATTTTTTTGCTTTATTTACTCTAATTTGCTTTGATTTTTACGAAATGTGTTGATATAGGAGTGTTTTTATTCAAGGTTTATAGACAATTGAATTGAATTTGTGTTGTTTGAAGTTGTGTTGATTGATTTGTGAGTTCGGTGTCGTTTTTTTCGAGTTCGGAGAGTCAGGCGTTTGCAATTTCCGCCTGCCCCATGGGCAGGCGAGATCGGCAGACGCCTCGCCCATGGGTGCGGCGCCAGTCGCAGACGACTCACCCATGGGTGAGTCGAGATCGGCGGACGCCTCACCCATTGGTGCGGCGCCAGTCGCAGACGACTCACCCATGGGTGAGTTGAGATCGGCAGACGCCTCACCCATGGGTGCGGCGCCAGTCATAGACGACTCACCCATGGGTGAGGCGTCTGTAGCAGACGCCCGAGACCAAAAAAAAAAATAGTGTTATTATTATTGTTATTATTATTAATATTAGTGTTATTATTATTATTGTTGTTATTATTATTGTTATTGTTATTGTTGTTATTATTATTGTTATTTAGTATTTCCAGATCAATACTAAAAAAGTGATGGCAATATTATTTATTATTATTATTATTATTTATTTATTTATTTATTTATTATTATTATTATTATTTATTGTTATTATTATTAATATTATTATTGTTATTATTATTTGTTATTACAATTATTATTAGTTGTCAATTATTATTTTAATTGTTTATTACTGATTATTGTTTAATTAAAAATGTGAAATGATAGAGGAGAGGAGGAGCCGGTAAATCGATGCCGAGGTTAGTCAGTGAACTAGTTGGTTCAGGACCGCGTCACACGAGGACGCGCGGGATTGATGCCTCTGTACGGAGACAGAGAGAGGCAGTTCGGATGAGGGAGATGACTGACCGTCACTTATATCGCGGTGATGAGGCTGAGCAACACGATTACGGATCTAGCGAGTTCTACTCCGGGGATCAGTCCATGGACGATAATCAGATTGGCGTCGAATCATCCTCAGATTGGCGCGTGGTGAAGGGCAGAGGCGGTAGGTTTGTTAGTACTGGCTCGTCTAGTACTAGCAAATGATCTAGAGCGGAGGACGACAATACGTGGCTTGTTACAGGGAAGGTGACCGGTGGACCGGCGGATGATAGCGTCATACCGAGCTTCCTGGGCCACGTAGCATCTCGTATATGGATGGGAGAGACGAGGGGTCTGTTGAAGTGTCAGAACCGATTCAGTGTCTGTCAGCGGCTGAGTGAGTGGCGAGCGGAGATGTCGCCCGAGGTGAGGGCGCAGATCGAGGGGACTGGGTTATCACACCTGACAGACATTATGTTCAGACATATCGACTTTCCCCTGATATCTGCATTCGTTGAAAGGTGGCAGCCGGATACGAACTCGTTCCACATGACGTTCGGAGAGATGACCATCATGTTGCACGATGTATGGCATATTCTTCGGATTCCTGTAGAGGGACAGCTCGTTTCCAGTGAGGGACGGGATGGGCAGCTGCATGCGACGGCCATGGAGGTTCTCGGGGTCACCCGAGAAGAACTGATGCATAGCCACTGGCAGGGCGGTGGGGTCCTCACGGAGTCGGTTTTTGACCTTTGCCGAGTGGAGGACCGAATGGAGGACATGCAGGCGGTAGCTTGGATGTGGTTACTTATTGGATCCACCTTGTTTGTCGACAAGAGTGGTAACCGTATTAGACCCTCCTGCGTGATGGAGGTGAGGGACGGTGTCGGAACGGCGCATGAGTTCTCTTGGGGATCTGCTGCCCTCGCCTTCCTATATCGTCAGCTCGGTATAGCTAGTCGGGGGGATTCTCAGGGCATCTGCGGATGCCTAACTCTCCTCCAGGCATGGATATACGAGTACTTTCCCTGCTTCCGACCTCATCGGGAGCGGATGGTTGTCGGGGACGACGAGGCTCCCCGTGCGTCCGTATGGAGTGCCCAGGCTGAGGGCAAGGACGTGGTTCGACTGCACTCCTTACGTAGACGCTTGGATCAGCTGCGAGCGTCAGAGGTACGTCATGCAGTTATCGGTGTTCATGATTTATTTCGTCGTTTGCTATGTTTTTTTTACTTCACCGTAACTTGAACATTTCTACGTAGGTGGTGTGGCTGCCGTACGGTTCTGACCCGGTTGCATCTGTACCGAGGATTGTATTCATGGGGTGGCTGCGGTATCGGGATATTATCGAACCGTACATGCCTGGTCATTGTTTACGACAAATCGGGTACGTACAGAGTATCCCTTTCCCGATCACTAGGCCAGAGAGAGCGATCAGGTCATGGAGCAGTCGTTCGTACAGGGTTGTCTACCCCGTACGAGTATCATCTGATGCCTGGCGTATGTTCCCGGGAGGTTACATTCTTGGTCTCCATGGGTTTCAGGCATCCACGTCAGATCCCACAGCATGTACGGATGACTACCTCGAGTGGTACTACCGTCACTCCCACCCTCTGCTGACACGTGACGATGCAGCACCTGTTTCTGTGATTCCTCCACGATCCAACAGCGATTATGTAAGTGATTAACTAAAATATATATTTTTTTACGTATTACATATCTCTGAACTCACACTCATTGTTACTTTTTTGCAGTGGGTGAATCGTCTAGCCGTCGCATTTGAGTCTTTCATTACTTTGCTTCCTCCGGAGCAAGCGTAAGGTCCTCGATCGGTTATGGAGGAGTATATGAGAGATTGGCGGGCTGCCAAATGATGTATTGACCCTAGATGAATTTGTTATATATTTATATAAGAGTTTCATTGTTATTGTTATTTATTTGTGTTATTGTAATTTGTTGTTTCTTATTTACCTTTTTTGTTTTATTGTAATTTGTTGTTTTATTTACCTCCAATAATCACGAAAAAAATATAACATGCAAAATATAACAATCACACAAAAATGTGATAATGATATAAGTAGAAAAATATAACAATCACGCAAAACATTCAATTACGTCGACCTCACTAAACGATCCCAATGTGCTCTTCGCCTAACATACATTTGCTCCCAACCAGCGACACTATCAGAACGGGAAGTAAACCATGCTGCGCATATCGGAGGAACAGGGAAATCTTAGGCTAAATTCAGACGGATATAATGCATGTACGAATCACCTAAATGACCTATGACAATTTTCCTACTTGGACGTGTAGCAGTCGAAGGTGCTTGCAACGGTAGCACTGTGTAACAAGCATATAACCCCCTTCCGCTGCCGTATCCGAATAACATAATCGCTGCATTGAAGAGGTTGGAAATCGGGAACAAATCCTCAAGTACTATCATCCAATGATCATCGTTACACGCACCTCCGTCCCACATAATACGGCGGTAACCAGCGTCGACCCCGTCAACGTATATGTTTTCGTACAACGCTCGGTTAGCTAAGAGTTCGTTTGCAATGCAAACTCTCGTCAATCGCCATTGCTCTTGGTCTCCGAAAATGTAGTCCGCAATGACACGGAAACCGCAATTATCATCCCCAAGCACATCGAGATATCCTTCAATGAAAGGTATGATGATTTCCGGAATTTTGTTAACATGATAGAATTCAGTGATATCTATTCCGTGTCCAGCTGCAAGACAATATAATAGAAAGTCATTAATAGTACTTATCAAAAAGTAATTAACAACATTATGTACATGTTAATAAATTATGGGTTTTCATACCAATACTCCGCACGACGTTACTCGATGAGGATGAGCTACGACCACGCCCGCGGCTCGAACTGGATGACCTAGGGCGACCACGACCCCTCTGGGAGTACTCCCATGAACTAGGATCACGTTTAGTAGAGGAACTCCCTCTCGGTCGACCTCTGACTGTCGTGTTCGCTTCCGGCTCGACGTAACTCGCTTCCTCAGGATGAAGCTGCTCATTCATAAGGACAGATATGTTGTGCACAACTGCCCGGTCGCTTGAGTTAACCTCGTCGACGAGAGAGTGAAAGTATCGATGGTCCTCAGATGGATGCTCAGTCATGTCAAGCGTAGCTATCTCCACTGCATCACTAATAACGAGTGTTTGCCAAAATTTGTGGACACTATTCAAGCTAATTGGCGTGCCCGTATCCGTGGCCGTTTTCAACTCACACGCACACGGGATCTGATGAGTGGATCTCAATACACAACCGCAACGATCAAATACTTGGTGACTCAATTCTCTCATCCTCTTCAGCTCATCCGATAATATTTCTAAGCAGTAATGGGAAACATACCCGGTCAGATAGTTGAATGGAAAACCCGAGTACAGCACACTTCTTCGTCTTCTGCACTCTTCAAGTGTGTACTTGATCTCAGTTAGTTGTGACTCGATTGACTTGTTGACCTTGTTCCAAACATTGTCCAAAGCTCCAGTTGAGGAGTTCAACCACTGTTTTAGCGCGGCATGTGCACTCTCCACCCTGCAAGTCGTAGTGTTGCCAAGGTGTAGCACCTTATTCGTCCACGCAGCTACAAACATCTCTTTGTATCTCAGCCAGGTCTCCTCTACATAGGATATCACGTGAGGGTAATTCCTCCAACTATCCTTCATCATACGCACTGCTCTATCGTACTCAGCTTCTGTGGAAGCTTCCATGATAGATTTCCACTTCCCGTTCTTGAACCTCCGCGCGGCGACCTTATCTTTTCCACAAAGTCTGTACACTTTGTCTTCAACGACTTTGTTAATGTGCCATGTACAGAGCAAATGGGCACTCTCGGGAAATATCTCTCTAATAGGTGTCATCAACCCTAGCTCACGATCGGTCAAAATTGCTGTTGGGTGTACATCATTTCCAATAAGCATCCTCAACTTATCTAAGACCCACGCATAGCTTGCCTCAGTCTCATCCTTCATAATGGCATAAGCTATGAGGAAGTTCTTATTGCTTGGAGTCATCCCCACTATCTCAAGAAACGACATCTTATACTTGTTTGTTTTGTACGTGGAATCTAAGCCAATCAACCAAGGAAAAGACCGAAGTAACTGAATTGATGTAGGGTGTGCCATGAACACGTGAGTTACCTCATTAGTAGCTGGGTCGGCTCTTGTCCAATGTACGTACTTATTCTCCACAGCTAAATGATGAAACTGACCAATGACATCTCTCTCTTCAAAATCAAGTTTCCTTATACGATCTCTGTAGTTGTACACATGCCGTCTAGTTGCATTGTCCTCGAGAAATTTTTCCTTAATAGCGGCCAAGATAGCACATGGCTTTGTTTGTGCCGAAGTCATGTCACGAACGAGTTGCTTTGACCCAGGACTAAGACCACTCATCTGACGATATCTCTCAGGAAACACAGCAAAGTCATGGTTGTGCGTACCCCTAATCCCAGGCAATGTGACAATCATCCAACTACTGGACCCATACACTTGCTCAGCTCTTAACTGGAACGTACATTTACAAGCCTTTGTTTTCGTATTCTTCCGAGCAGCAGTATCTAAGTCTTTTAATTCCCCTCTGTAGCGTTCACCTCGATTGCATCTTAACAATTTTACGCTTCCATTCTTCTTGTGTGACGAAATTATCAACTCAAACCCGATAGTAAGGGCAATTTCTTTTGCCCAATTAATTGCATCTCTATCACTATCAAATAACTTATCAGTGACAAAATGCGTACTGTAATCAACACCATCACCACCAAACCGCTCCAAAGGAACCTAACGAAAACAACGAAAACAATGTTAGCTTAATCTTAAATTCAAACGTCTATCAAAACCGACTGAACCAAGGGACAGGCGTCTGAAATTTACGCCTTGACCATGGAAAGGGCGGAAATCACGGACGCCTATACCATGGTCGAGGCGTAAATCTCAGACGCCTGAACCATGGTCTAGGCGTCCGTGATTGACGCCTCAACCATGGTTGATGCGTCCGTGATTTACGCCCCGTCCATGGTCCAGGCGCAAATTTCAGACGCCTGTTCCATGGACGGGGCGTAAATCATGGACGCCTGTTCAAAATATGCGGAAAAAAAAATTTACCTCGGCCACCGTCGACGGCACTTCCTTGTCGCCGGCAGACATCCGCGGCCGTTGCTTGAGTGAATGTTGATGAAGGTTGGGTATGAGAGTGGGTGGTAGAGAGGGAGAATTGGTGTGAGAGTTAGAGAGGGAGAGGATTGGTGAAAATGTGAAGAAGGGCAAAATTATAATTTCTAGAAGCGGTAGGTAGTAATTTTATGGCGGTAAATAGTAACACCCATTAAAAATGGACATCCTTCCACGTTGAACACCTAGTCTAAGATTTCTGAATTCTGAGTGCAGAGAGTTTGTGAGTGTACTACACGCATCCCATTCTTTGTTCGTTTTTTCATTTTTTCTGTCCTCTGTTTCTCTCTCTATCTTTCTCTTTCATTTTCTCTCTCCTCTGAATGCCCCAGCTGCTGCTTCACTCTCATCTCTCCAACCCTTTTCTGGGCTGACGGCAAAGGGTGCAGATCTCCGCCATTGACCCAATTTTCTGGTAAAAATCATATTTCTACCAATTTTAGTACACTTCTAAATATTATACTTGCTTTTCCTCCATCTATTTTAGCCTTTTAGGTGTTTTTGGTGTTTTTTTTTCGCAATTTGTAGACTGAACTGTGAACAATCTGACATTTTGTTTTTGCTCATCGAAGAATCTGACATGAAAGTGATATAAGCTATATACCCCTCAAAAAAAAAAAGAAAAGAAAAAGTGATACCATTTTTTTGTTAAGAGGAAGTGATACCAGCTAAGCAACCCACAGTTTGTCAAACTTTTAAATAAATGGTTTTTTTTTTATTATAATTTTATTATTGTTTTTCTTGTCCTTGATTTTCCGGCATCAAAGACAATTCAATGCTCACTTATTTATTTATTAAATTAATATTAATTACCGTTGCCTGTGAAAATGTGTTAATCTGAAAGATCTGTTGGGTTAATGAGCTTTCTTTTATTATTCTATTAACCTATGAAACTTGGGGATCTGATTTATTGTAGTATCAATTTTTTCTGAGACAAAAAAAATATTCTGGATATTTTCATGTCTTTTTTATTCATCTCTGAAAATTTCTGTCATTTATGTAACTAGTTTCAGGGAAATGGGTTTAATCTGAGGAAGATTTGGGGAACAATTGTTTTGGTCATTTCTCTCACAACCACCACCTGGTTGCAAACAAAGACCACAAAAAGGAGATAGGAAAAAGATCAGAACAAAAGGAAACTGGAGTTTTTTTTTTCTTCTTTCTTTTATGAGTCTACAGAGAGGTAAATAATGGAAATTCATGAGGGGAAATCAGTTCCCATTGTAGAAGAGTTCCAAATAGAGGGTTCCTGGGCTCCGGTGACTCCGGTGGTAAAGCCAATACTACCCCGGCCGAGACTGATCTATGAAGATGGTCACGGAGGGCTTCGAGCACAAGAATATATGAGGGGATCAGACAATTACCTCTCAAGATATTCACAGGCAGATCAGGCTCAAGCTCAGGCTCAGGCTCAGGCTCAGTCTCTTCTATCATGTTCAATTAGCTCTGCAGAAAGGTGGAACCCCTATAATAATAACCTTTGGGGTGCTCATGGTAATCCCTTAACAGGGGGAATAAGTTTGCAGAGAGAAAATGTCGGATTGCAAAAGCGGGGAGGTTTAGAGGACGATTACTTGCCTTATTGGAATAATCAAGGCAGAAGGAAAATGCCCTCTTTCGGTTCAGCAAACCCAGCCCATAGTAGCTTCCCCATGTTCAGCTCCTGGGACTTGCCATCGTCCTGGAAAAACAATGGGGTGAGAGAAACTAACAGCATGCTACAGCATAATCGCGATGATCCTTATGCTCAACTCGACAATAATATGTCCTTTCGGGATCTCTTGGCCATGAAAGGTTCAGCATTAGAACCTTCAATGAGTTCAACAAGACTAGGAGGAAATATTGGTAATGTCTCATCAAGTTCCTGTTTTCCTGGTTGGGATTCTCAACCTGAATACAGCAGATTGGACAGCAGCTCAACATACATACAGGAAGCAGAACCACTTTCATGAACTGAATCAGCAGATCCACAACCTCTCTGCACAACAAATACTAAGTAAGGACTTTTTCTTCCAGTCATTAATTTAAATAACTTATATATGCCGCAATATAGCATCATGTTAAGTTATTAAGACTCACGCTTACCATCTAGCATCATGAAATTGATGATAGAGAACAAAAAAGGGTGACACAAAGATCAGCCAACACTCATCATGCAGAAATTAGCACCACCAACAGAATAGGATTCGGCACAATAGTGTACATCTAGATTATTACCTGTTAACTTGGCATGCATACATCAAATACACAAGTACAACTGTATCTAATATAGAGCTGGGAAAATATCAATAGGGATTAGAAAAAAATTACTCCAAAAAGCAAATGACAACGTAATCACGAGACGGAGGGAGTAGTAACATAGGCAGGGATCAGCTATTACGAACGTAGAACGGATAAACCAGATAACAAAGATTCCTTTTTATTTCCAAAGAAAACCTTTTCTTTCACTGTTAACTACATGGAGTCAGAGGAAACCCAGATGTCTTAAACAATGCATGTTCATCTCCAAGTAACTCCATGGAGGTCAAAGATAAACGAAGGAGAAGGGACACAAATGGCAAGCCTTCAGTAACCTGCTTTTCAAGTGTAAATTTGAATATGGCATCATCCGATTCATATCGAAGAGTTTGCATTTGCAATCTGTAATTATTTTGTTTTTTCATGTACAACAGATGCTTTTCCTCATCAGCACTTGAGCAATAATATTAACTCACCCCCAAGCAAAATGCATGCAAATAAGGGAAAGAAGTCTTCTTTTGTGCCTCCCATTGTAACTTCAGGAAACACAAAAGTTGAAGCAGATCAAAGGCCAAAGAGGCAAAATGGGGTGCAGGAATATGAAGCTGCTGCGGCGCTTATCAATCTTCATCAGGACCTTGGCACTAAACAAATGACAGAGGCAACTACAGATTCATCAGCTGGTAAAGTCTCCACAACAGTGAAGGAGACTCACAACGCCAACAAGAAACGAAGTCGGCCATGATTTCGACCTGAACAAGACACCGCAGTAACTAATGGAGTTCCAAAATATTATCGATCGGTTGCACAATGTCGGACAGAAATTGTTTTCAATCTGGGATTTCTGCTGTCGTGAATAACATTACAAGAGATCGAGCACTTAAGTTTGAAATATAATCTAACAATTTCCCTATATAAAGATTGGAAGTCATCATGATTCTC
This sequence comes from Tetragonia tetragonoides, assembly GCA_038025085.1. Taxonomy (NCBI): domain Eukaryota; kingdom Viridiplantae; phylum Streptophyta; class Magnoliopsida; order Caryophyllales; family Aizoaceae; genus Tetragonia; species Tetragonia tetragonoides. The sequence goes on from CM076139.1 coordinate 15,008,211, forward strand.
GCATACAGTGTGCCTTAATTAGAGGTGTCAAATAGGTCAGGTCGTGTTCGTGTTAAGGTTAAACGTGTCGAGAATGTCTTGACCCAAACCTAACCCATTTATTAATCGTGTCGAAAATCCTTGACCTGCACCTGACCTGTTTAATAATTGTGTTACCTGTTTAATGATCTTTTAACCCATTTATCTTTACTTATATTTTAAACTAATTGAAATATGAGAAAAAAACATAAAAATTTACCTAAATTAAAAGTTCTAACCATATATAGTGTACATTCAATAGCCTAAAAGTATTAAAATGCTCAAGATAGGTGAGATTCTATTACATTATTTACTTGAACTTAAATTTGACAATTCTAATTAAACGGGTCGTAAGCAGGTTGCTTTCGTGTTGGAAATCTCAATATTAACCTAACCCATTTAACTAAACGTGTTACTCGTGTCAACCCATTTAATTAAACGGGTCGAAACCTCTCAACACTAACCCGCTACATTCGTGTCCGGTTCGTGTCGTGTTGTCGTGTCGTGTCAGCTTTTGACAGCTCTAGCCTTAATCCTTCAAAATTGAATAAACTAACTCTCCACTCCTTTTTTTTTTTTTTTTTTGAGAGGGGAATAGGAAATTTTCATTAATAGAAAAGCCATACGACATCTACAATCAAAATAACCATAGAATATACTAAATCAACAATAACAACACAATTTTTGCTAACAAGACAATTAACAAAGACACCTCGGCGCGACTCCCAACATGCATAGTAACCATTTGCTTCCTTTGATGTATCTTCATCTTTGACGGAAGTGGAGATCTTCACCGCGAGCAAAGCAATCACTTGCCTACAAAACTCTGTTTGATACCATCGGTTGTATGTATATCCGATCCCCAAATTCATATTAAATCTATAAAATAGATATCGCACCATAGGCGAAAAAAAATCCTACGAAAAGGAAGAAATGAAAATACCAATGAACTCCACAAAGGGACAAAAATTTATTTCACCTAAAGCGAAAGAGTAGAAATTAGAGTCAAACTAGATGAAGAACATCAAATACAGGCCGGGAATGACCTAAATCGGTCCTTCCAGCCTGAAACTATAATAAAAGATGAGAAGAGGCAAAAGAGAAAAGTTAGAATTTTGAGAGAAGAGAAAAAGGAAACTCCTAGATTATGCACTACCAGTAGTTTTTAGGGTTGTGCCAATTTAACTCTCCACTCCTTACATTGGCTGCAAGTCCAATTTTCTTTTTTAGGGTCCAGAAATTGCCTGTATAAAAATATGGGTAAATTTTTGTGAATTTTTTTTTTGGTCTGAAATTATGACTAATATCATCTCAACAAAATAAGAAATGTAAGTTCTAAAGAGTAAGTTTTGTGTAAGACTAACTCACAGAAATATAGGGGTCACTATTAAGAAATATAGGGGTCATTTATTATGAGCAATGACCCTTATTTCACTAAAAGTGACCCTCGTCTCACCTAAAGTCATAAAAATATCGTCTCAAACAAGTTTTTGTGAATTCTAAATTACTACGCAAATTATTTTTCTCAAAATACCCCTAATATAACTCATCCTTAACATCCTCTCCCTTTTTTTCTCTCTTCCCTAACCTCTTTCATCTGCCGCTAATGTCTACAATGTATAACTTTGATAATTGATATTTACATGCTGAAATAAGATTTCAGCCATGGAATCATGACTGCAAACAACAACAAATATTAAAAGATGGTGTTGTTTCCTTTGTCAAATAATCATTCACGGGTGCTTGAACAATTAGAAGAAGGTGGAGGCACGGGGGAGAGCAGTGGTGGTGGTAGTAGGTGGAGGGCCGTTTACTTCCTAGCAGTGGTGGTGCTTGAACAATTTTCCATTGGAGGTACGGGAGAGAGCGGCAAATCTGTAAATATTAAGGGCTCGTTTACTTCCTAATGTGGGGCTGAATTCTCGGGTTTTTTTAAGATTAGACCCGGGAATCGTTGCGTTACATGTCAAAGGCCACGTCCCACGGAAATCGACCGATTGAAGAGGTCAATTGTCAAGTAATCATCATAAGGCTTAAAATCGCCACCTTGTTAAAAAGAAATATAAATAAGGGTTCTAAGTCGCCACCTTGTTATGACCCAAACAAGGAAGAGTTCCAAAAGGAAAGAGTTTTATAAAAGAATTAAAAGAAAATCATTTAACAAACCCAAAATTGACTCCATTGCGATAAGACACGAAAGTTCTTGTGACTGGTCTGCGAATGCAAATATTTGGGTTCGGGGTCTAGGTTAGAAGGTGCGGACGTCACTCGGACCCGTCTCCTCCTCCGTACTGAGTACGGACTCTTTACTAATACGCCAAATCCCTTTGAAAGTTTCAAAATGTTTACATTATGCCTAAAAATGAAAACAAAACACATAAGTTCACATTGTCACACAACATGTTTGCACGCAAATCAAGGCAAATGCCTAAAAACCAAAATATTCACATATGTACAACGGGCTTGGATACACTTATACTGCACTACGTACCAATCATCGTAGGACTTGAATCTACTCATGGATCAAAGCCCTAATCGTAGTTCTTGAATAGGGAATTCCGTCATTAGACTCTTGGGTGCCACTAGGGCGTGTGTGTTCGTTCTTTCCCGTTAGAGGGATATAATCGAGAAACTTATGAGATGACTCGCTACTAGAGTCGAATTGATCCGAGGAACTTCCTACTCCCCTAACATGGAGCAAGAAATGGTTCAAAATGGGATGATTTGCCTACTCCTTCGAGGTGTTCAACCCAAAAACATCTGGTAATATACGGGGATCAACCCAATTCTTGGCTTTGAGTATAAGTATTAGACTTCTCGAAAATATCTGTTCTTTACTGGGGAATAACATTCATTGGGGTTCGATAAATGGATAACTTGAGTAGAGTTTGGTTATGGGTTTGGTGAATAGTGGTTCCAAAGAGTCTTAGATAGAATTCCCCGAGATGGCCCAAAGCCAAATAAGAGGGGACGATCAATTATTCATTTATATTCGATCATAGGTATTCCACTTGAGAAAGCGGTTTTCGACCGTGGGGTATCCGATAAGGATTCACGCCACTGGGGAAATATCCACTGAGGATTGATGAATGAAGTCGATTTTGAATAATGGTAGGTGAAATACCCATTATCGCATATAAGTGAATAAGTGATGCAAACCTCGAATTAGAATTTGGGCCGGTTTTGTACATAAGTGAATATACCGGTCTTCATTAACAATAATTGTATAAGTATGCAGACACTCATGGTTAAGTCAAACAACATTTTTTATTATGGTGAGTTGAATTATTTAGTGGAAATATGCATACGCAAATATGTACACAAACGAATTTATAATGGCCTTAGGGAGACGAATTACATCATTGGAAAAAAAATGATACAAATATGTACAAGTCCTAAAAAAAAAAAAAATCACTCGGTCTTGATATCCATTGTTGCTCCGAGGCTCGGGATTGGGTCCCGTCTTCGAAAGATCAGAAAACCGATGTTGAAATCATTATTTTCAATGAATTAATCTAAAAATTGATTATTTACAGCGCACTCTCACGAATTTGGACAAGTGAATGTTCCAAACGCTTCTTTTTATTTATGAAACTATTTTTAGAATAAACTAGACTCATAAAAGAGCTAGACTGGAGAATTTTATATTTTTATAATTTTATTTTATAATTAAACAAAAATCCTCAAATGAGGAAAGGAAAACTATTTTTGTGCAAGTATGGACAGAACTTCGAAAAATCATAACTACGTCTTAGAGTAAGAAAATGGAGTGATTTCAAAGCCTAACCTGTGTTATTTTGGGTCCTCTTTCTAATGTAAAAATCTCGAGTTGATACAGTTCGTGAGTAGTAAATTATCTTCAAATTACAAGCTTTTGGAGTGTAAATTTGGACTTGCGGTTTTCGATTTTACCGGAATTAATTACAAAGACTGAGTGTACAATATTTACACACATTAAACTAGGTCAGTTTGTGATTATGTACACAAATGATCAAGAATTATCGTGGACGTTAAGACAACTAACAAAATTAAACAAAAGTCCAGCACTTCGTTCATGATAACAAGTTTGACAGAAACATTTCTCTCTTGGCAGATTATTGCTCAATTTTGTTTAATTCGTTAAAAATACATTAGAAGTCCAAATCGAGTCATTCCAAAGTCCAAAATGGTCCAAATAGAGTCTAGTATTCATTTCAAGAGTCACTTTGCATTGAGGTAGTGCAAATCACCATGTTATTTACAGGTTATTGAAGGTTATCAATTCTGGATATTATCTCGTTTATCCATTTTTAGCAGTTTTTATACTCATTATAACTTCCTCGTTTTTATACAGTTTCAAGTACATACATTTATAAATGTCACGAAAAAATATGAAAAATTAGTGATGTCCGTAAGTGAGGTAATTAGGTCATTGTTTAACAAGTTAAACATGTCCAAATGTCCAAACTGTCCAGCATAACTTCATCACTAAAGAATTCATTACTTGTCCAAAATATGTAAACTCAATCTCTGTAGCACCGTGGAAATGTTCTTATGTCTAAATCGTTCATTTTCACAAGTTATAGCTCGTTTTATCATTGAGGGTCAGATCTGAACACCTCAACTTCGAATCATTATAACTAAATAATTAACCGTTTTGATCTTGGTGAAATTTATTTCATTTTAAAGATAACAAACCAAAGTCTTGTTTAGCGTTAATTTCACTCAGATCTAACCGTCGAATCATCCGAAAAATATAAAAGAAGTTGATACTACGAAACTGTCAAAAGTCCAAGATTATTACAACAACTAAATAATATTCCTCTAAGGCCATTATTTTGTTTGAAATGCAAAATGAATATTTTTTAGCATTTTTGATGAATAATATCAAGATGGTGAGTATCACAACACAAGTAAAAAAAAAAAAACACACAAAGTTAGCATTCACTCATCCTCATCGATTTTTTATTTTTATCTTGTAATTAATGTTTAAACCCTCAATGAAGGTTGAATCCTATTAGTTTCTTGGCCTTTGAAATATGGTAGACCCAATGGATCATCCCATATCGCAACAAACCAATGAGTGAGTTTATAATTAGTTAAGTTAGTTTAATAAATACAATTACATAATGAATAGAAATGGGAGAGGGGTTTACACAAAGATCAAAAGAATGAAAAGGGGATGAATAAAAAAAATTACAAAGAAGAAGAGATTATTACCCTTTGCTTGAGGTTGATCTTGATTCTTCAATTGTTGGAGATTTATACTAAAAGAGCCTTTTGTTTTTTGTGTTTGTGTTTGTTTTTGTGTTTTTGGTTTTTTCTTCTTGATTTTTCTTAACTTCTAAAAAAATCTAACATAAGACTACTAGAAAGTGAGGAGTAGAGATGGAAGATGAGAAAATAACTTAGAAAAATTCACTAAGTAAAAAAATCCCTTTTGTAAGTGGGAACATGAGAGGTATTTATAGGCAAATGTAAGGGTGGGGGATTAGGGTTGAGGGTTTGAAAAATCAGAATTTTAAGTTAATAAAAACTAATTACAAAAGTTAAAAGAAATTAAAAAATAGGTTGTTAGGGGGCAAGTTTAGGAGTCAACCTTAGGTGGGTTGAAGAAGTAATAAAAAGAAATAAAAAAAAATAAGATTCTAAAAGAGGTTTGTTTAAATAGGGTAAAAATGAGACAAAGAAGATATTTATTGATTTAGGGAGAGTGAGACAAAATTAGAGATAAAATCAAAAACTAATAAGAGAAAGAAAGAAAAAGAAAAGGGGGTGATTTGCTAAGGGAATCCGAGGAGAGAGAGAGGGGGGGGGGGAAGGGGGAATGGGATTTTTTTGTTTTGTTTTTTTTTTAAATTCGGTGGGGCCCACTAGTGAGACAAAATCAGATTTTTGTTTTTTTCATTTCTTTTCTCTTTTTCTCTCTACTTTGTTATGAGTTTTGGTTTGGAGATTATAAATTAAAAGTGTCCCTTAAGTGACCCAATTTGACACTAAAAAAGACTAATGTCTACACTAAAAGTGATCCTTATGTACACTAAAAATGACCCCTCAAATTAATGACCTACATTTGAATTATGGTGACTCACATTTTTTTGGTTTACCAAAAAAATAAATAATTAAAACTGAGTCAAAATTTTGGCGTCTACACCTAACAATGAAATGCAATAATTTTATAGAATAAATATGAGGTGGAAAAGGAATGAGGGTAGGAGATAGAGAGGAAAGTGAGGTTGCTTGATTGCACCTTTCAATATAATCATAGTTACTCAACTTTAACCCCTGTAAAAAGTTAGAGCAAAGTCTTGGAGAGGGCGTTTCTCTCCTGGCGTACGATAAGGAACTCTCCTATTTTGTGCCTCCATGCCGGGAAGGAAGAGGGACCGCCCTCCAAAGAAGAAACCGGTAGTTGCTACGGCGTCGCCGATGACTGAGCGACCGTCAACATCAACTCGTACTGTGAGAAATCTTAATCGTGAGCTTCAAGATGCTGAGAAGGAGATGGAACATATGAGATTTAGTGTAGAAGAACTTCACTGGCAATTCGTTCAGAATCAGAATCAAAGCAAGGAGCCTGGGTCATGGGCGGATGAAGTAGAAACCTTTGAGAGTCAACCTCGAATGGCATCTAACTCAGGTAATTCCTCAAGACCTAATGTGTGGGAAAATTTTGATGTCTCTAAATTGCGTAATGCTGGGTGCAAATTGGATTTTGTTCAACCTGAATTTAAAGGGGGTATTGCTGTTGGTAAACTTGATGATGAGGATGTTCAACCTGAAATTGTGTATTGGGAATCTGCCATTGTTTGTCATGTGTTAGGGTCGAATCCACCATTACCTATCTTCAGCGGCTTTATCAGGAAGATATGGGAAAATTTGGGGATTGATAAAATTGTAAGAATGGCAAATGGCTTGGTAATTGTTCGATTTCACTCAGTGGCTAGTCGAGATACAGTTATACAATCTGAAATATTTCATTTCGACCAAAAGCCTGTAATTGTTAGACCTTGGGCAGAAGACATGGAGGAGGCATTTAATGTTCACTCTGTGCCTATATGGGTTAAACTACCTAAACTGAACTGTCGCTACTGGAGTGCTAGCTCTTTGAGCAAGATAGGGAGTTTGCTAGGGACTCCTATCGTGGCTGACAAGGCAACACAGGAAAAGAGTAGTGTGAATTATGCTCGTATTTTGGTGGATATAGACATACGAGAATCTCTGCCTGAATATGTTCACTTTGAGAATAGTAAAGGGGATATGATTCAACAGAAGGTCATCTTTGATTGGAAACCTGTACACTGTGGGTTCTGCAAAGGATATGGCCATGAAGAAAAATCATGCAAGAAGAAACATCCCATGGTCTGGAGACCAAAACCAGTCCAACCAACTCAAAATAATGCCAGGGTTGCGAGGGATACTCGTGCTGTGGATCCTGTGGAGACCAGTAGGCCTGAGAATCCTGCTACTAGAGTTGTGCCTACTACAGTGTCTGTTCCTACTACTAGCCAATCACAGGTGGCTCCTGGTTGGTCTGCTCCTACTAGAGTCACTAGGGTGGCGCAAACTCCTAGGGACACTACTAAAATTCACAATCCATTTGCAGTACTGGATGAAGTTGCTGAGGAGGTCCATGATCTTCAGGGTGAGGAAATATTACAAGTGCCTGAAATTGGTGAAAGTCCTTTGCTTGCTAATGCAAATGGACCTGGATAATATTGCTAGCTGGAATGTTAGAGGCCTGAATGGCCCAATAAAGCAGAGGGAGGTCTCTCTTTTCTGCATGAAGAATAAATTAGGAATGGTTGGTTTGGTGGAAACAAAAATCATGAAAAATAATTTTGCTTTTTGTAGGAATAAGATGTTCTCTGCCTGGGGATCTCACATCAACCTTGATCAGGATCCCAGGGGGAGAATATGGGTAATCTGGATGCCAAATATTTTTCAGGTTGTGGTTGAGGTATCTCAGGCTCAGGTTGTGCACTGTTCTGTTCTGCATCTTGCAACACAACAGAGATTTTATGTTAGTTTTATCTATGGTTATAATAGCATAGAAAGCAGACTGGAATTATGGAATTTTTTGAAAGCAACCGATACCAATATGACATTGCCATGGGTCATACTTGGGGATTTCAATAGTGTGTTGTGTGAAGATGATAGAATAGGAGGTATTAAAGTCTCTTTTGCTGAAACAAAGGACTTTAGGGACTGTATACAATCCTGTAATCTTCAAGAGATGCATCGTGTGGGTGGGAGATACTCTTGGAGTAATAAGCAAGAAGATGGTCATAGAGTTTACTCAAAATTAGATTGGGTGTTTGTGAATGATGAATGGATCCAAAGATTTACAGATGCACTTGTTCAGGTTGTTGCTGATGAAACCTCTGATCATACTCCACTGATTGTCACCTTCTATAAGTTTCCTGAACTTGGTAGGAGGCCTTTTAAGTTCTTTGACATGTGGATATCTGCAGATACTTTCCTTGATATTGTGGATAATTCCTGGAATTGTTACATAAAAGGTTGCAAGATGTTCAGAGTTTTGAGGAAATTGAAGAAATTACAGCACCCACTTAAACAATTAAACAGGAACCAATATGGTGAGATTCAAAGCAGGTTTGATGAAGCTAAGGATTGTATGGAAAGAGTTCAGCTACAACTACAAGGAGATCCCCTTAACTGCAGTCTGCAGAGTGAGGAGAAACAAGTTGTGGCTGAATTTAGAAGGGTTGCCCATGCTCTAGAAGTTTTCTTTCAGCAAAAAAGCAAAGTAAACTGGCTTAAACTTGGTGATTTAAACACTCAAGTATTATCATGCAGTGATCAAGCAAAGACTTCATAAAAACATAATTACAAACATTTGCACTGAAGATGGGGCTGTTGCTTCTAGTTATCAGGAAGTGGTTGATATATTCTGTGATTTCTGTAAAGGTATGCTCGGCAGTAAGAGTTCAAAAACTCAGTGTGTTGATGATAATGTAATTAAAGCAGGAGCAGTTCTCACAACTGAACAGAAGCTACATCTTCTCCAGCCTTTTACTGAAGAAGATGTGAAGAGGGCACTTTTCTCTATCCCCTCCAACAAGTGTGCTGGGCCTGATGGCTATGGATCAGGTTTCTTCAAAGCTGTGTGGGAGAGCACTGGTGATGAAATTTCAGATGCGGTGCTGGACTTTTTTGAGTCAGGTAAGATACTTAGTGAGTTAAATGCAACTGTTTTAACTTTAGTGCAAAAAACTGAGCAGCCTACTAAGCCTAGTGAGTTTAGGCCCATAGCCTGCTGCAACACTTTATATAAATTTATCTCCAAAATGTTATGTGAAAGAATGAAGGTGATCCTGCCCACTATTGTGAGTGACAATCAGGGGGCTTTTATGCATGGGAGATACATTGGGCATAACATAATGATTACCCAAGACCTGATTAGGATGTATAGGAGAGCTACTATCTCACCTAGATGTATGATGAAGATTGACCTCCGTAAGGCCTATGACACTGTAGATTGGTCTTTTGTGAGGGAAATGATGATTGGTTTGAAGTTTCCTTCTAAATTTGTGAGTTGGGTGATGACCTGTGTAACAACTACAAGCTTTATCCTTAATATCAATGGTAGATTGCATGGGGATTTTAAAGGGGTGAAGGGTCTGAGACAGGGAGATCCCATATCACCACTGTTGTTTGTGCTTGTTATGGAATATCTCACTAGAACCTTGATGGTTGCTAGTGGAAAAAAAGGATTTCATTTTCATCCTCAATGCAAAACACTCAAACTGGTGAACCTCACTTTTGCTGATGCTTTAATGATGTTTTATAAGGGGAACATCACTTCTGTTGAGACTCTTATGGCTGGATTTAAACATTTTTCTGTTGTTACTGGTTTGGATGCCAATATGAGTAAATCGCAGGTGTATGTTGGTGGAGTGGATGCTTGTGTTAAGAAGCAAATTATAGCTCTCACTGGATTTTCAGAGGGTCTCTTCCCAATGAAATATCTGGGAATGCCACTATCCCCTACTAAGTGGTCTAAGCTTGATTGTCAATTTCTTGTGGATAAAATCACTGCACGTATTATTTGCTGGTCTTCTAGGCATCTCTCATTGGCTGGTAGAGCACAGTTAGTGAACTCAGTCTTATACACCATGCATACTTACTGGGCTTCTATATTTGTGCTGCCCCAGTCTATCATCAAGGCTATTGAGCAGGTTTGTAGGAATTTCTTATGGGGGCAAACAGCTAGCAGGACAAAGATACCATTACTTGCTTGGGAGAAGATCTGTTTACCCAAGAAGTATGGTGGGTCAAATGTGAAGAACTGTAGATGGTGGAATAAAGCTGCTATTGCAAAACTCCTATGGGCTATTACTTCAAAGAAAGATAGTCTATGGGTGAGATGGGTTAATGTTATATACTTGAAGGGACAAGATCTGTATGAGCACAAGGTACCAACTGATTGCAGTTGGTACTGGAGGAAGTTAATGAAGCTGAGAGGGATCTCAGGAGGCCTTGCTCCTCTTGATGATTGGCCGCTTAATTCAGCAGGTTGTTACACTATCAAAATGGGATATAACATGTATCTGGGGGATTTGGACAGGTTTAGAGCTGCTGGGATGGTCTGGGGAAGCTACAATGTACCAAGACATGCCATCTACTTATGGTTGGGGGTGCATGGGAAGCTCCTCACTCGGGATAGATTGTGTAAAATGAATATCAATGTGTGGGACAAATTATGCCCTTTGTGTCACTTGCAGGATGAAACAATCGCTCATTTGTTCTTCTCATGCCCCATATCTGATCAAATTATTCAGGGTCTGTGCTCCTGGGATGATATAAGATTATGGCCAAGGGATTTTGGGAGATGGACCAAATGGCTGATGAAGAAGAAGAGTAGTAAGATTCGTCAACATATTCTGTATGCAATAGCAGCAGCAGCTGTCTACTACATTTGGCTCGCTAGGAATAAGAGGCTTTTAGCTTTGAAGTTTGGTAGCATTAATCTCCAAAAATGTAACAATGGAGATAGAGATCTATTAGGAAAGATTTGTTAAGTTGGTAGCAGGAAGGCTTGTGGTTGGTGGACTGAGTACCCTTCCTAGAAGGTGCCTTGGACACCAATGCGCTCCCTTCTTGCTTTGTATGAGACGTTTGATCGTATGATCTTTGGTAATAAAGTTGCTCTTTTTTACCAAAAAAAAAACTTTAATCCCTGTAATGATGATTACTTTAAATGCTACCACTTGGTCGGAGAGCTGATCATTGAGGTAGCTTCTACCAGTATAAAAGACCGGAGTATACGCAACGGGATCTCACCATGACTTGTTTTTGGGTAGGATTGAAAAAGCAGCGATTGAGGATACATCCATCAACATCTTTTTATTTTGACTTTAGTTTAATTATTAGTAGTAGTTTGTTTTTTTAATTTGTTTCCATTTGGTATTGATTTCGTGGACTCTTTATCATTCATGGCCGATTTTCTTACTTTCAACGGAAATAGAACATGGCTAAAAGTTTTACTCAATCTATTTTGCTATGCATGAAAAAGCCAAGGAGTGGAGCTAGTAAGGTAAGCAAGGGTACATTTCACATAGAAATTTGTACATGAATGATCAGGAGGCTTAGGAACGAAGGTGTATATTTTTACACCACATCGCACTGAACATCCCTAAGGAACATGTGAGGCCTTTGGGGTCACTTATCTGGTTTCTGATACTTGGAAGGGCGTTTTACGACACACTGGCGTAAGAGTCGGAACACTAAAGCATGGGTGATATCGAAGTTCCGGGATCTGAATGACCCTCCCGGGACATCGAGCGTCTTCTAGGGTCATTGTACACCCCCAAGTGAAGTTTGGGCAAAAATGACACCTGAGCCCCGGGAAGCCGAAAATGAAGGTTATAAATCCACGTTTTTTGAGCTTCCGGGAAGCCTCGTAACGAAGGTGGATATTTTCGCACCACATCACATGGGACACGCCTAGGGGACGTGGGAGACCCGCGGGGTAGGTTATCGGGTCCTTGGTGGGCTTGAAGAGCCTCGTAATGGACATCGGAGGCTAATCCACGATTTTTGGGTACTGAGCATGACTCCCCACCACCCCTTGTAGCCAAACTTACCCATAAGCCCTCTTTACTATTATAGTGAGGTCTCATACTTTTTCCAATTTTTTTGAAGTGATTTCTAATTCATTTTTTATAAATATTTTTTCTATTTTTCAGCGTACTTTTAATTAAAAATTAAATCAAATAGCTACAATTTGTGAAAAAAAAAAATTATTTTTCCGTAACTTAATAATATACTTGAAAAGTTTGAGGTGAAACTTTTGGAAAATAATTCTCTAAACTCTCAAAATCGCAGTACAAAAGTTATGCATTGGGCATGTCTACTCTTTTTATTAGAACCACTAAACCATAAGAATCTTTAGTGGGTAGTCGCTTGAAAGAGGGCTTGTGGGCGAAGGAAGGCAAGCGACACGACATGAAGCACCTACCATTACGAAAGTTATGCATTGGGCATGTCTACTCCACGAATTTTGGGTAGCGACCATGGCTCCTCAGCACCCCGTGCTATCAAACCTGCCCCCACGCCCTCTCTACTATTATAGTGAGGTCTCATAATTTTTTCCAATTTTTTAAGCGGTTTCTAATTTTGTTTTTGGATTTTTTTTTGTTTTTTTGTTTTTTTGTTTTTCAGTGTAACTTTATAATTAAATAGTTTTAAACATTCAAGTTGGTATAACTATTCAGAGTATACAATATAAAACAATATATGGTACTAAATTTAATGAAGTTGGAGGGGTTATCTTGCAAAGAGATCGATGAGGTGTACATACCTAATGCCTACTAGCAATCGCAAAGAGAAATACGATGAACCTACCAAAATGGGAATTTGTTATACTTGTACACGATGCCGAAAAGATGGCGAACGACGACGATGAGATACAGATACGAACGTTGAACATATGAGAATGTAGGAGATGAATTGATGGTGTGTGGTTCCATCATCTATTCATGAGAAGGAGTTAGAGTTTTCTTTTGGCTCATCAATATGTGAGAGAAATTAGCTACTACTTAATTTCTTGGATTTGTAATGTTGACAACTAGTGAGAATGAAAGGAAGGAGATGAAGGAGTCATTAAACTACATTATGTTTTTGTAACGTTTGATTTTTGCTACTTTATCTTTTTTTGTTTACTGGTTATGAGTCATTCGACAATTTAGCGGCTGATGTGACGAACTCTGGTTTAATCATTGCGTTTTAATCTAATTTTAATCTAATTATATAGATATCAATTTTTTAATATCAGGTTCACCCCAATATGGAAGCTCTAACACTTTATTTATCAAATATATATATATATATATATATATATATATATATATATATATATATATATATATATATATATATATATATATATATATATATATATATATATATATATATATATATATATAATTGAGTTCTCACCAAGCTGACATTCAATAGGTAATAAATAGTAATAAACATATGGGTGATTAAAGAAAATTAAAAATAGTTTGATTTTATTTTAACAAAAATAAGTAACATAAGTATTGTATTTATTATCTTAAAAAAAATATTATACATTCACTAAAAATGAAATTTCTTTGTTAAAAGTGTATTTTTGGTTGATAAAAAAATTATTATTGTTCATTGCTACTCCTATTATTCAACTTTATATATCGATATAATTAAAATAAATCATTATATTGATTCTAATAACGGAGGATGATAAACAAGAACCCGTGCATCGCACGGGCACGAAATCTAGTATATATATATATATATATATATATATATATATATATATATATATATATATATATATATATATATATATATATATATAATTGAGTTCTCACCAATGCGGCATTGAATAAATAATAAATAGTCATAAATGCATGGGTGATTAAAAAGAAATCAAAAATACTTTTATTTTATTTTAATAAAAAAGTAACATAAGTATTATATTTATTATCCTAAAAAAGGTATATTATTTATTCACTAAAAATGTAATTTCTTTGTTAAATGTGTGAAAAGATTATTATTGTTCCTTACTACCCTATTATTCAACTTTATAAATTGATGTGATTAAATTTTTTTTATTATATTGATTCTAATAACAGAGGATGATGAACAAGAACCCGTGCATCGCACGGGAACGAAATCTAGTAATAAACAATAATTATGTACAATTATAGTATAGCCCGTAATTTGCATTGTCGTTCTATTTTTAGTCACTCAAACCATTAGAAGTCAAAAAATCAGAGCGTGACTAACACACCCCGACATCCACGGCTTGTATGACCCAAATTTATAACGTCGATGACTTATATGACCAGTTTTCAACTTCGATGGCTTACACGTCCTAAAGCCTAAGCTATAAGGGTCTATATGACCTTTATAGTGTTTTTAATATCACTAAAACTTGTATAAAACCGACTCCTCTAATTATAAACATCTCAAGACTCCATTTTTTCACCAATGTGAGACTTTCCACTTAGCACCCCAATACACGCAAAGACCCTTTTTTAGTGTTTATAATATCAATAAGATTTCACCCAGAATCAATTAACACTGATTGGAGTACTTCTCTAATTATAAACACCTCAAGACTCTTAATGTGAGACCTCCTACTTAACTAGAACAAACTGCTCCTTTCATCCCCTCCATTTGGCGCAATGGCGCCGTGTAACTAGCGCTATTATGATTCTTAATAGCATACCGTCTTAGAAATTAGAAATAAAATAAAAACTGGAAGGGGTGCCCCATAAGGTGGTCCTTTGCCTGTTGTGACTTGTGAGGGTGACTCATAGTTTTTGTCTCTTACATTAGACTTTGCGACTACTTCATGTCAGGAAAGGGATGAATGCCACTTGGTCGGGAAGCTGATCATTGAGCTTTTATCAGTAGAAGACTGGAGTATACGTGATCAGATCTCATCGTGACTTGTTATTGGGTAGGATTGAAGAAGCAACAGTTGAGCATACATCAGTCAACATCTTTTTATTTGGAATTTAGTTTAATTGTTAGTAGTTTATGTTTTAATTTATTTCCGTCTTGTTGAGTTCGTGGACTCTTCATCATTCATGGTCGGCTTTCTTACTTTTAGTTAGTTTCAGAAAAAACTTAAATAGGACATGGCTAAAAGTTTTACTCAATCTATTTTGCTATGCATGAAAAAGCAAAGGAGTCGGTACGTTGTACATAGAAATTGTTACATGAATGATCATAGACACATGTATGTTCCCACTGATAAAAAGGTGTAAAATATGGCGGACTTACTGCTGATGATCGAGCACTGACCAGGTCCATTGCATTCAGCCTCTTTCTTCTTTTTAGTTTCAGTCTCTCTCCTAGCTTGCTCTGGATGACACCTATAGAATTTAGTATGAGATTTCTGGCAGCCATGCAAAATTGGTGATATGTTAGAAGAGAAGAGCTTTTATGTTTAATTTAGCACCGCATTGAAGAATTGGTGTAAACTAACACTCAACGTGTATGCATGTGTTGAGTTAGGCATTTGTCAAATACGAAGTACGTACAAATTAAATTATTGATCACGAGAAAAAGGTGACAATACAAGAGCAAAACATGTGAAGAAGTGGAGATATTGTTGGGACCTTGGCATTGCAATCAGTTAGGATCTCTTGCACTATTGCATAAATACATCTTTGGGTGGGGATAACCAAATGTGTATATCTGGAAAGAAATTGATAATTTAGTGTAACACTAACATCCCATTGCGAGGATTTGAGGCTTATCTGTGGTTGTTGGGAGTAACGTTGTAATCTTATAAGTTTTGCATTAGTAGTGCATTCAATTGAATGTAATAATATTTCTAAACTAAACGACTTCGATCATCCTCCTATTATTTAGCGTCCCGTGTGTTTCTTCAATACATGAAAATCACCTAAACTTTATCCGTAATTCTAATAAAAGACCATTCCCTCAAAAAAAAAAAAAAAAAGAAAAAAAAAGAACACATCTCTAAGTGAATAACCATGGTTTGGCCAACTCATTCACTACCATATCGCAATACGAATTCGGTTAGGTTGATGCATTGATATCTTCTGTGTGCCACTGTGAGTCTGTGACTGACATATATATGCGAGCCCATTCTGTTTAGAAAATTCGGGGTCTTATAAAACCGTAATTTTGCTTGTATAGATTATTGTATTTTGTAAACTCTCAAAATAAAGTGAATACAAATCTGATATCTTCTTAGTTCGTGGACGTAGCCAAATTGGTGAACCATGTTAACTTTGTATATTTTGTTATAATAAACTCGATGTAATATTAATCTTGGGTCGTCACTCCTGTAGACAATTGATGAAGTTCAGCTCCTCACATATACAATGGCCCACCCTTCTTCAAGTCCACCTTACTACATTCTACCAATTCGATTTGAAAATTATATCAAAGTGCAATAGCATACTCCTTTTTCAGTGTTTCTTGTATTTTAGTTAAAGTTGTTGAGATTATGGCTCTCATATTAATGAATACAACATGTTTGGATCTTGCGTAATTATTAAGGGATAATAGAGTAAATTAAAATGTAAAATGGGAAGATGGAAATGGTGGTGGGTGGTACAACTTAGTGGATGAGAGGAAAAATGAAGGGATAAAGGGGATGGTTGTTACTCCGGAAGGAGTAAGGTAAACTATATAGGAGTATTAGTCTATTACGCCCCAAATAGAGGGAACATTTACCCTTATTTCTCTCGCCTAGGCTCAGTGGCGAAACTAGGGGGTGACCAGTGTGTGCCACGGCCTCCCCCTATGATTTCAAAAAGTAATAAATAATATATGTGCATTCTTTTTTTCAATTGCACTAGATTGCCACACTGGTTAGAGTCCGCATGTTAAAGTCGTACTGCTGCACTAATGTTCTGTGTTCGACATCCAGCGCGTCCACCTTTTCTATTTTTTCTCCTCCTCCTTTTGTTTCTTTGTTCTTCTTTTCTTAAATTGGTTTCTTTGTTCTTTTTTTGTTATTCCTACTTTCTAGTGCTATTCTAGTTTCTCACCATAGTAATTGACAACTTCCCAAGACACCACACGAAGTCAACTTAAGCGACAAGAAAAGCGATGACCTGCCTCTTGAAAATGCCTTACGGAGTATTACATTTTGAGAGAGAAACTCCAGAGAGAAAAAAGAGCAAAAAAGCCCCCCAAGAAAAAAACCCCAGATCTTCTTCATCTACACCCCCAAATCGATCAAAATCTCTATGTTAATCCTTACCTCAACCTAGAAAATCTGCCCAAATCCAGTATTGCTAGCTCAAATTTGCTATTTCAACAGCTATCCATCTCTAGCCATTCAATGAAACATATTAGAGAAACTTTCATACTACCGAAATCTCCAATTCTTTAGCCTCAATCTCACCAGAAAATCATGGCTTTTCTTAGCCCCAAACCTGAAATTATGCTCAAAGTATTTTCTACCAATTCTTCTTTGTTAGCCCAACACCTCTCTCCATCCCAATTGTCATGCTCTTGTGCGATTTTTAGGGATTTAGCCTCAAAACCTAGATCTCGTTCTACTGAAACAATTAGCCCACAAAATCATATCAAGCTTTCTTCCCGAGTTCCTATTGGTTACAGTATTTTCAAACCGATTTGCTTTCTCAATCTGCAATTTTGGGAGTAAAAATCATAAACCCTAGAAATCAATTTCAGCCACAATTTGGCCTACCTAACCTCTCCAAAGTTTATTTATCTGTGTCTCTTGGGCTTGGTCCCTCTCAAATTTGCATTTGTGAGTATTACAGTACTGCTTTGTGTACTGCCTGGCGAATTCCTAGCGTAGACATTCTATCTTTTGAAGCTTGCACCCCGTGGATGACTCTTTGGGTGCTGGCTTCCTTGTTCTTGTATGTCGTCTACTCCTATCTTGGGGGTTGGTGGTCTGGTTCTTTGGTTCTGTATTTGATGCTCTGGCTCCTCTTGTTCGAGTTTTTTCTCTTGTATTGCTGTTCTTCTTGCTTGATGACATCCAATGCCAATACTGTTCTCAATTCATTCATTGAGTTGAGTAACAATCAATCCCTTGCCATCCTTTCTCAAGGAGGCGATAGCCTGGATCTTTTAGCTCTACTATGTATTTGGCAAGGACTCTGGTTAGCTGAAATGGTGGTTATTAAGCAATTTTTCTTGGTCTCCAGTGACCTTGTTCGCACTCTTGACGGCTACATAAGGCATATGCCTTGCAGATTACAACTTGCACCTTTCTTCCCTTTCTCTCTAGCAATATCTCTCTTTTATATGATAGCCTTTATTATTATTTGCCTCATATTTTTACGAAGTTGCAAGTCTGTGGTTTTGGAGGAGAACCCATTAAAGGTTTCTCCAATGAATATTACCAATCCAACTGAAAAGCTTAGTTTTATTAATTATCGGTTTGGTGATGCTAAGCAAAGAACTAATCCAGTTAACTTTCAAGCCGTTTTGTTGCTGTCTAAATACATTGTTTTTATGGATAAAATTGTTTTTTGGAATGTTAGAGGGGTGGGAAGGTGAAATGTTGGTGAAGAGATTAAACTGTTTTGCAAGATTCATCAAGTCCATCTTATAGCACTTGCTGAAACTAAAGTGCAGTATGAACCCTCTATACCTGTAGTGAATCAGTTCGGCTTCTGTAGCTTTGATTTTATTCCTTGTGTAGGCTTTTCAGGCGGTATTTGGGTACTGTGGCAATCACAGTGTGTTGATGTTACTATTATATATACAGATGCCTTACTTCTTAAAGATTATGCAAATTCTCAACCTCACAATCTGCTCATAAAAATCAATTTTGGACTGACCTGTTTGCCTATTGCAGTACTATCACAGTTCCTTATGTTATAATGAGTGATCTGAATGAGATTGGTAAGGGAACAGAAAAATTTGGGGGTACAACTCCAAATCAAAGCAGGTTTGACAGATTAAACTTATTTAAATTCAATGCCGATGTTATGGACATTCCTTTTTTTGGTGGTTCCTTCACTTGGAGAAAAAAAAAGATCAGGCACTCATAATATTTTAGAAAGACTTGACAGAGTCTTGGTGCCTTCTAGTTTATCATGTTTTCCTCTAATGCATATCTCACATCATGACTTTAGTACCTCAGATCATGTTCCTATTATTCTTTGTCTAAATTCCAAGTCAAATT
The DNA here is from genome assembly GCA_038025085.1 of Tetragonia tetragonoides. Taxonomy (NCBI): domain Eukaryota; kingdom Viridiplantae; phylum Streptophyta; class Magnoliopsida; order Caryophyllales; family Aizoaceae; genus Tetragonia; species Tetragonia tetragonoides. The sequence goes on from CM076139.1 coordinate 15,027,376, forward strand.
TCAACCCTCCCCCCTTTAAATTTGAGTTGGCATGGACTAAGCACACAGATTATGACTCTTTGGTCAGAAAATCATGGGTTTCTAGACATAATGGTTCTCAAATGTATCAATTTTTGCAAAAACTTAAACACTTGAAATTGCTCTCAAAGAAATGGGCAAAACTCAAGTTTAATAATGTAACTCGACAACTTCAAGAAGTTGAAGGACAGATTATCAATGTACAAAGCAAGCTTTGCAGAACTCCTGTCAATGCTAAACTTATTCGTGCTCAAAATAATCTTATTAAGAAGAAAGCTAGTCTTGTTAATTTTAATCGTACCTATTGGTTTCAACGTTCACGAGAAAAGAATCTGTTGTTAGGAGACAGAAACACTAAGTATTCCCAAAAAAAAAAGCAACAATTCGCAAAAATAGAAAAAAAATCATAAATTTTCAAAGTAAAGATGGCATTCATTTCACAGATCCTGCTACTATCACTTCAGAGATTACTAAAGAATTTAGGGCACGGTTTATAAAGGATAACAATTGCTCAATTAATCCAGAGATAGACCTCAAAGATATTGGCGTAGAATAAGTGATGAGGATAATGCTAAGCTAACTCAAGAAGTCACAAATGATGAAATTAAGGAGGCCGTTTTTCTTTTGGCGTCTAACAAGTCCCCTGGACCAGACGGCTTCCCAGCTGCCTTTTTCCAAAATTATTGGAACATAATTGGTCTTTCTGTTATCCGTGCTGTCAAGGCTTTCGTCTTTTCTGGAAAAATCTTATAGGAAATAAATCAGACCTTTATAGCCTTAATATCAAAAATTGACAACCCTATGGCGGCTAATCACTTCAGACCTATTAGCCTTTGCTCCTCTATTTACAAGATTATTTCCAAGATATTGTCTACTAGATTAAAAACAGTATTGAATAAACTTATTCATCCTTTGCAAAGTGCTTTCGTGTCAGATAGGTGTATTCAGGATAATATACTTCTTGCCCATGAAGTCTTTCATTCTTTCCGGCTGAAAAAAGGTAAAAGTGGCTGGCTAGGTATTAAGCTGGACATGGAAAAAGCCTATGATAGACTAGACTGGCACTTCATTTTTGAGGTGTTTAAAAATTTTGGTTTTAATGATATTTGGATTAACTGGATTAAAGAATGTATTTCTTCAGTTTCTTTTTCGCTACTTATTAATAATGCACCGGGTCCTACTTTTATTCCTTCCCATGGTATAAGACAGGGTGACCCGCTCTCTCCGTATATTTTTATCCTCTGGGCTGAGGTACTTGCTCGCAGACTTCAGCATGAAAGCGATTCTTCTCCCAAAAGTATCGGGATTAAAATATGTAGAGGGGCGGAAAAGCTTCCTTTCTTAACTTTTGCAGATGATACCATGATATTTGCAGAAGGTTTAAATCAAAGCTATCATACCATTAAAAAGATTCTTGACCATTATATCAGAATATCTGGTCAAAAAATTAATTTTGATAAATCTGCTTTTCAATGTACCAAAAACATCTCTCGAAATACAATTGATGTTTTCAAAGGTATTCTGCTTATGAGACATTCTTCAAGTTTGGATATATATCTTGGATGCCCTATTATTGATACGAGGGTATATGACCAGACTTTCACTGATGTCCTGGATCGTACACAATCGCATCTTGCCAAATGAAAAGCAAATTCCTTATCTCAAGCAGGGAGGGCAGCCCTCATTCAAGCAAATCTTGCAGCTTCACCCATTTTTACAATGCAAAGTTTTTCACTACCAGTGGCTACGCTAAAAAAGCTTGATAAAATTAACAGAAACTTTCTATGGAATAAACCCGCTGATAGTAAATCACCTAATCTTATAGGATGGGACAAAGTTTGCCGCCCTAAAAATATGGGTGGACTAGGACTTAGGAAAGCTGAGGCAGTAAATCAAGCAATGCAAATGAAACTTATCTGGAAAATAATTAAGGAACCAGAAATTAAATGGGTACGTTTGGTTAACAGCAAGTATCTTAAAGGACAACACATCTTAGAATTTAGCAAAGGGACTACAAATTCTTGGCAATGGTCTCACTTGTTAGAAGTTCGTGAATTGTTCAGACAAGGTATCGGTTGGCAAATAGGAAATGACGAAACAGTAAAATTTTGGACTGATATTTGGGTCTCGCAAGTTCCACTTAAAGACATGTTTTATAATGAATACTCGGATGATCCTCTTTATGACCTTGATCTTCCGGTTAAATGTTTCTTTTCAGCTACAGGTGGCTGGGATACAACTATGCTTTCCAAAGTTGTTTCTAATGATACTATCCAAGCTATATTAGGTATCCCAATCCCTCATAATAACGTTCCGGATAAGTTCTACTGGGATTATTCTAGTAACGGAGAATTTTCCTGTAAATCAGCAACTTGGGTTGCCCAAGGGCTACAAAGTTCTTATAAACAGAAATGTGAGTTTAGTTGGATTTGGGATATTAATATCCCAACAAAGATTAAAATTTTCCTTTGGAAACTTTGTCTTTGATGGTTTACCAACAAAATTAAGGCTCCAACTAAGTCATGTTTTCATTCCTCAAGAGTGTGTTTTCGTAATTTCCATAGTGAAGACAAATTTCATCTGTTTTTCCATTGCCCTTCTTTTATACAAACTTTAAAGGAAGTGGAATCTCTTTGCAGAGCTACTTTGCAAGTTGGATATCGATCAGGACCTCTCATTCATAGAAAGTCTTAATTTGTTGAAAGAAAAACTTTCAGAATGGAAATTTATATTGCTCATCATGACTTGGTGGTTATTTTGGTTTGCACGCAACAAGATCCAATTTGATAATCTAACTACTAGTCCAATTCAAATAGCAGTCTCGGTCAAAGTTAGTTTTAATGAATTGAAGTATCTATCAGGAAAAAGTGTTGATTTTGATACAAGAGGAGTTTTTCCCACTAAGCATGCTAAAAAAGGACCCCGACAAGGTATTATTTGGTCTCACCCAAGAAAAGACTCTGTAACGTTAAACTTTGATGGCTCTAAAATAGATAATTTCGCAGCGGCTACAGGGTTTGTGCTTAGGAATTATGCTGGCGAGGTGATATTCATGGGGGCTCGACCATGTGGCTCGGCGTCTATCCTTATGGCTGAAGCGATTGGATTGCGGGAAGGAGTTAAACTGGCGAGAGCTAAGGGTATCAAAAACATCACTATCGAAGGTGACAACCTGGCCGTCATCAAAGCTCTCCGTGCGGAATGGCATATCCCGTGGGAGATAGAGAACATTCTCATCGACACTAAGAAGGATCTCCATTATTTCGAAAAAGTGGAGGTCTTACATTGTTTCCGAGAGGGAAACACGGTGGCAGATTATCTCGCGCGCACTATGGGCACTCCTGTGATACGTTACGGTTTTAGTCATCCTCATTTTACCAGTCCATTACCAATCTACTGGTAAAGGACGCTTTAGGTTAACCCATAGATTACCTAGTTATATTGTCTTTTCAAAAAAAATAAAATAAAAAATTGACAACTTCCCATGCTTAACTACCTTTTTCCCTCGTCGGATGATTTATACAACTTTTATGAGCACAAAGTACTAGTAATTTTCTAATTGAGGGAGCATTATTTAAATTTGTCTCATAAAAAGTAAGTTTTTTTTTCCTTGAATATAGGTAATAGAGTAAAAAAAAATCGACCCCCCCAAAGAAAAATTTCTGGTTCCGCCAGTGCTTAAGCCTCTACCCAAAAACTAAAACCCACTCGCCGCCACCACCACCACTTTCATTTTATCCTTTAATAGGGAAAAAGTGAAATTTGTTTCTCTCTAAAGAGGTGTTTTTTTTCAAAGAGGCGTGCCTATTCTTGAAGAGTATTTCTCTCTTCTTATTTGGTGTTTAATTTGTTTCCAAAGGATGTCTCTCAAGTCTCAACAATAAATGTCATATAAAGAGATAAATATGGGTTCTTGATATGCATGGGTTGTGCTCGTGTGTGCTTGTTGTGCCTATAACTGGTGAGAATGTTGTGTCATGTTGCCTCATCCTAAAAGTCGGTTCAGACTTGCTTTGTCCTTGTGCTATGTCATCATGTCATGCTTGATCACTGACTTTTTCAAAATTCCATACAAAGATCGGCCCATGCCCGTTCATTTGTGGCACTGCTCATGGGAAATGCTAGACTTATACATGGTGTAATATACACCAATGTGTTTTGAGTCTATCTCTCTCCTCTACCCCACATCCCAACCACCCCCATGAAATCCAAAGGGATCCATGGAGGAGGAGAGAAATAGGCACATAAACACATTGGTGTATATTACACCATGTGTAAACCAATCATGGTCCCACTGCTCATACTTGGGCTTGCTCCGTGCTCGTACCATGTCAGGTCATTTTTCACTTAGACCTATTCAACCTCCATAAATAGGTTACTTGGCTTTCATTGAACGTGCAGCAACACCATATTATGCAGATTAGCATAGCTGATTCATGCTTCAGTAAAGTGCAACAATAGGTTGACTCCCTTTGATTGTGTACTTCAGGTGGTTAGTGAACTGGCCAAATTCAATGACTACGCACTTGGACAGAGGAGAATATGTGTTTATGAATCTACATCAAAGAATGACCAATAATCAGCAATGTGGTAGATTTGAGGAAACGATTTACTTACTAACACTCCCGATATTATGAGTTGATATCAAGGGTGGACTAATTAAGCCTACACAAACAAGATCGAAGGTATATAGGCATATAGCTAATGTTGAGTGCTGTTTATTTTACAAAATTGTAGGGCTTGTTACATGAGTTAAGTAACTAATCGAAGCTAAGGTACCTAAATGTACATGTCACAATAGCTGTTTCTTAAGGAGAAATAAGAATATAAGATGAATTTTTCACTTTTCGGAGGCCCTGTGCTAAAAGTAAAAGTGAAGCTCCAAACTGTAATTTTAATAATATAAACTTTTCCTAATCTACTTCTCGCTACCGAGTTAGCTACTTTTTATTATTTTTTGTGAGTTGCTATTTGAGTGAGGTTGTAATTTACACCTCAAAACAGTACACATACTACTTAAGTGGGGCATGTGCAAGTTGGGGGCCCTGTGTCGTCGCCCCACTCGCACTCCCCCAAAGACGGGCCTACCACTTGTTAGGGGAGAATACCAATGATGGAGTTCAAACACACTCTATAACATTGCTCAAGTCAAGTTCAGTGACATACTCTTTCTCACAAAAGACTTTTCATTCAATGGTGTTTAATTCACTTTAGTTTAATTCAATATATACTCTTAAGTTCATATAATGCACACTTTGGTCTCGTTTGGCAAAGAGCCTTTTGAGCTAAACATTAGCGGTTTGAATAGAGTTGATTGTTTGACTGGGTTTAAAAGGCTAATTTTAGTGTTTGGTAAGGAAATTTGTAAATTAGCCTTTTGGACTCAAAAAGCTAATTTTCAAAAGGCTAAAAAAAGTAGCATTTTGATATTAGATATTTGGAAAGTGTAACTAAAATGACCACTTGGTACAAGTGTTGTATATAATTACAATCACTGCCATACTCATACATTGATAATAACAAAATGAACTCATGTACTTGAATGTCATTTTACATATTTAAACAGCTAACAACTAATTTACCCGGACAAACATTTTTGCATAAACACCTTATGTAAACAACTGGTTAAAACAACTGATAAAAACAGCTAACAATTGAACAGCCAATGCAATAGGCTAACAACTAACAACTAATTGTTAAACAGGGCCTTTATATACCTAGGGTGCGTTCTTTTCCACTTATTTTTACTGATTCTCACTGAATGTGTAAGGTCCTCACACTGATTCTCACTAACTGGGTAAGGTATTGTCACTGATTTCTACTATTTCGGTAAGATCTTTCCACTAATTTCCATTGATTCAATAAGGTCCTGCCACTAATTCTGTGAGTAGGAATGTTGGTCCTACCACTGATTTTCACTGATTCAGTAAAGTGTTGCCACTGATTTTCACTAATTGAGTAAGGTGTTGCTACTGATTCTCACTGATTGAGTAAGGTCTTCACATTGATTTCTACTAATTGGGTAAGGTCCAATAAATGGAAAAAAACACAATTCTAATAGCAAATATCTATATGTTATATGTCAAATAATTAAAAGACGAAAGATTCGCAGAATAAAGTAATGAGACGGAGAGAGTATCTAAACGTGTGCATCAAGGACTTGGCACTTAATGTAGTTATGTTATGATTGGCGAGTGTTCTTTTCTATATCGTTCCAATTTTTACGGACACTTGAAAGTTGCAACCAATTAATAGTAGACCATTGTCAATTTGTCATAATATTATGAGTCGACTTGTGAGCAGTAGCGTGACTTTTTGTCTGTTAGCTTGGCAGTTCTTGGCACACGAAGTAAGACCAACCCATCCACATAAGAAAATTCCATTAAAAAGTGAGGGTTGCTAGCTGCAGCCTCATTCTGAGACTGCAAATTGTAGCCTCATGCTTACAAGCTGATATGTGTAAAAACTTCTCAAAAGTTGTGACTTTTTACAATAAACTCAATCTCTCTCATCCATAGTCATGTTTATTTAACTGAAATTTGATTAATTATTATTACCGGAGACTATCACCATTAATTTCGACGACTTTGCCAATGGAATTTTACAAAATAAAACCCTAAGATGAAAATGGTGAACCGCAAAATCCCAAAAACCCAAAAAGAAAACCCTAAGATAGGAAGGGTGAACCCCAAAACCTCCAAAAAACCAAAAAGAAAATCCTAAGAAAGGAAGGGTGAACCCCAAAACCACCAAAATAAAAAAAGAAAACCCTAAGAGAGGAAGAATGAACCCTAAAACCCAAAAAAACAAAAAAAAAAAAAACAAAAATCTAAGATGGAAAGGATGAACCCCAAAACCCCCAAAAAAAATACTAAGATGGGAAGAGTGAACCCAAAAAGAGAGAGAAAAGGAGAGAGAATGTGAATTTTTACACGTGTCAGCTTATGGGAGTGCAGCTAGCATCATTCTAAAAAAGTTAAGACTCAAAAGTGCTAATGTGATTCCTCGCTATTTCCTCCTAGTAGAGCCTGCGTTGCCTGAGTGCACGAGATCCCAGAACCTACTGCCCGTATACAAAGTAACCAATCCCAAGTCTCGGGTTAAGGGCACGTTCTTTTAAATGGGAAATTAGTAAGAGTGTGTTTGGATACTCAAATTAAAATTGGTAAATTTTACTAGAAAAAATATCTTTACACGTAGTATTATGATAATTTGATATCTTCCAAATATTACGGAAAAGCCAAGAGATAGAATAATTTAAAATGTCAACATGGAGGGGTGTGATTTGAATTCCCTAATTTTAATACTTCCTCCGTCCCTGAAAATGTTCACACTAGTTTTTTATTCATCCGCTTCCGGAAGAAATCGAAGAACTTCTTGAGAATCCTACAAGATCCATTCATTCTTTTTTCTCTGGCAGATGGTCAAAACTTCATCTGGGTTCAAATACTACTGAGAGGTCCACTAGAGATCATAAATTGTTGAAGAAACAACAAGATGTTTCTTTTGCCCCTTCCAGGCGATCGGTTAACGGTTTCCAAGACACTACTTTGACCGCAAATAACTACAATTATATAAGTATACAAATTATAAAATTATGATTTCTTAAAAGTACTATTTAAAATGAATCTAACAAAAGTATTTATACATTATAAATCTTTATATTTTTTGATATATTTATGGTCAAAGTTTGTAAAGTTTGACCTTGAAAAAACTAGTGTGAACATTTTCATGGGACGGGGGAAGTACTTTATGAATGGTCATGAAATCGGAAATTTCAAACCTACAATTATCTTAGACTTTCAAGAACAAATTCACCTCAAATCCGTTATTTCAAATTCTAAGTATTAGAGTGTTATCTTTTCTACTTATTGTACCTTACTAGATCAGTGGAAACTGGTAGTAGAACCTTACCAAATCAGTGACATAATCTTACTAAATCAGTAAAAATCAATGACATGACCTTACTGAATCAGTGTAGATTAGTGAAAAACAACACACCAAAACCAATTATTATAATTACTATATTGTTATTGTTGTTGTTCGTTTATTTACTAAACATATGTTAACAAACGAGGTTTGACCGAACTTGTTTGCGAGTTTTCACGAGAGTATTGTTTCATTTACAACCCTAATTGCAAGATAAAAGAGGAGAGATAAACGAGAAATGAAGTTTTTTTTTCCTCTATGGGAGGTTAGAGAAACTATTACCCCTTATATATGGGTAGCTATTCTCCTTCCTCCATCCTCTAACTCAATTCTAACACCTTGCACCACCTTCATCTCTCACTTTTCTCTTGAATTAATTTGATGACCTTTCTAATACACTACCTGCAATCCAAGCATGTTCTACCTGAAATCTCAACTAAAACACCGCTCTTATCAAACTAGTATTTGTGTCATACTAACCAAATTGATTGATTTCGTCTCCCAATAAGTGTGTGTTCTTGTCCACTTATTGAACCTTACCAGATCAGCGAAAATCAGTTACAAAATCTTACTGAATGAGTGAAAATCAACGACATGACCTTACCAAATCAATAAAAATCGGTGATAGGACCTTACCCAATCTGTGAATATTAGTGGCAATACCTTACCAAATCAGTGGAAAAGAACACATCCCTACTCAGAACAAGTGGTAGGATCTTACCCAACCAGAAGCATTACCATATCGAATCTGTGTAATTCAGTGGTCTGGCCTTACCCAATCAATAAAAATGACTCACATGACCTTACCCAATCAATGAGAATAAGTGGCATAACCTTACTTATTAGTGAGAAATTTGAGAATCAATGAAAATTAGTAGAAAAGAACACATTCTAAATACCGCAACCCCATTTTAGTAGGTATGCAAATAGCTAATATAACATAATAATAATGAAACAGAGAGAGTATTCATATAGTCTTACGTAGTAACACAAACGAAAGAGTTGACTATTATGTCAACTAGGATAATATACTGTCTCATTCCCAAAGTTTACCGTTCAAATTAAAAATGATAATAATACTACAAAGTTAGGATCACTCGATGAATATTAAATTAAGTCGAATAAGCATAATAAAATGATGTATTTTATTGGGTAGTTATGTTGCCTAATAATAAGATGGAGATAATAATTCTATATATACTTTCAAATTAACTGAAAAGTAGTATATGATGTGATGATGTGAATTATGATTGGTTAGTGATTTCTCTTCTGTATGGTTCTAATTTTTTTTGAATGTGTTCAACCAATAGTTAATATGCAAGATATTTAGTAGCAGTTTTATAATTCCTAGACAAAAAGGGGATGCAAGTGACTGACAATTAAAGCATCCCTCGCTAAGTCATGTTTGGACCCTCGTATTCAACAGCGAACATATCAAGCTACTGAACAACCAGCATAAGGACTAGCCCCATCAACGTAGCACCAAAAAGGGGTTAGAATAGTTCCTAAAAGCTAACAGATATTATGCATGAGGGAAATGAGAATTCGAACCCCTGATCTTACATTACCAAACTATTTGAAAGTATGAAACCACTAGACCATCACAATATTATATATAAGGAGATGATAGGACAAGAAGGAGGAGAGAGAAAGTAGACCACTTTTTGTGTCAATAAAGTCATATCTTTAAGTTATATGAGTATTATATTCGTTTGTATATGTATATTTATTTATAAATAATGAGACGAAGGGAGTATTTTCAATGACGGGTGAAACCGTAATGTGTGCTTTTATATATGTTCACGAATAATAAGATAGCGAAAGTATCTTAACTGATTACTTGAAACCGAAACAACGGTCAATTCAACTAAAAGTTTCCAGAGAAGTCTCTATGTGGCATCTTTCTGTATCGTTTCAATTTTATCGGATGTTTTGCGACGGCTATACCCACGTGCATTTCCAATGCCTATCACTAAATTTTCAAATAAAATTATGATGACAATACATACGTGGCATATGTACATTACTTTATTCCCTTGGCACTCAGGCTGACATTGAAATCCCAACCTCCCAAGACCAAGTCCCAACCCCCAACCCATTTTAATTTTAATTTAAAATTAAAGAAAGATAATTGTAATTGTTATTGTTACTCACTTAAATCTTTAAAGAAAGATGCTACGCTAGGCTATAGGGAAACACCAACGGAATCTCTAAAGAGATGAGGTAAAGGCTAGGCTAGGCTACGCTAAATAAATTAGTACGTGTCAAGAAAAGCGTGCGGTGATATAGATGAGCATATGTGACCCGCAGTAACGGTATCAAAGGCCATAGCAGAATTAGCCAAAGTAAAAACCGGGGAAAAGCAGATAAGATTCGGCTTCGGTTAGCGAGTCACGTGAGACGACCGACAATCAAGCTAGCGGACGGATGGAAAAGTTATGGTGAAGAAACAGCAAATGATGTGTTTACATTATACTTGCTAATTGGTTCAATTCAATTGACTTCAGTGTAGGTCCCGCCTCTCTCCTTACTTTTGAGTCTGTCATTTGCGCTAGTCTTCGAGCAAGACCAACAACCCGGCCAAATATGGCCTCAGTTCAGCTCAATTCCATTTAACTTAATTTAGTGATCTATTTTTTTCATCATGGCTCCGTTTGATTGGGATGAAAACAGTTTTCCTTGAAAATAATTTTTCATTTTTCGTTATTTAGTTTACAATGAGAAAGAAAAAATGGTTTTAAGAGGGAAAAACATTTTCACCTATGTAGGTGTAAATATTTTTCCTTCAAAATGAAGGGAAAACGGTTTTCCGTTGGTGGGACACTATGTCTCCGGAGTACTAATAGTGGACTTGATCATCGGATTTGGTTATCGAGACTTCGGGTCATAAAACAATCTCACACCCAACTTGATTGGGCCTCGGGCAGAACTTTCGGGCTACTTTCTCAATATTTTCTTTTTGTTCAAATAAGTATAATTTTTTACTCCGATATGTGTTTGAGGTGATTTTTTTTTTTTGAATTAACCTAACTTATCAAGATCGACGCAACTATGTTAGTAAATTTTATTTTTTATAAAATATAGTTTTTTAGGAAAAATGTTTTCTGTTGTAACCAAACAACGGAAAATGTGAACGGAAATACATTTTACATTGAAAATGATTTTCAGCTGAAAACACTTTTCAGTTGAAAACGATTTTTCGCTCAACCAAACAAAGCCTACATATTACAATTCTTTTCACTTCATTTTCTCTTTTTTTTGGTGATTCACTTCACTTTACTTCAGCGGAAAAGAATACACTCTAAGTTTACATATAAAAAAAGGGGGTTGCTTAACGTAAATCATAAATTACTTAACGTAATTTTTTTTCTCATTATACCTTTAACCATTTTCTCACCCTTCTTCCACTCTCTCTCTTCTCTCCCAGTTCTCCATTTCTCTAAAACCCTATCGTTCTCGTCTGAGTCGGAATCGGGTGGTGGAATGACAATCGGCTGGGTTGTCGTGGTAGAGTTGTTGTCTAAGGGTGCAAAACAAGAGAGAGTCGCAGGGGGAGGTTGAAGAGGCAGGAGGGGAGAGAAAGCGTGGCGCAAAGGAGTGAGAAAGCATGGTCGGCAGATTGGGGCTGGGCGGCAGCGAGAGGGGGGTTCGACGCGCCGGGGGGGTTGTCTGACGTCGGGTGGGGGTGGCTGGTGGGGACTGGAGGAGCGTCAGAATTGGGTGGTTGGGGCCCGATTTGAACTGGGGGGTTTGGGTGGCTGTCTAGAACTGGGGGGCGAGGTGGGTGGGATCTGATGGGGGCAGGTGGGGGGGGGGGGGCGGCGCTCGGCTGGGGTGGGGTGGGGTGGTCGGTGGGCTGACTTGGGTTGAAAATGCAGGGGTGGGGGATGAGGCTAACTAACGGTGGGTGGCTGGGGTTTTCTTTTTCTCTTCAGATTTTTTGTTTATCTTGTTCAATATGCTTGTTTTCTTTAAGAAATCATTAATTTCATCAAAAATTTTATCTTAATCAAACGGGTCATCTACATTTATTAGTGTTAGATTTCTCTTGAATGTATAGAATGAATATAATATGGGAGATTTCTGAGAGAAAAAACAAGGGGAAGAAAGTGGTTTACAAATAAGAAGGGTACTTTAGGAAAAGTTGCGACAAAAAGATTTGCGTTAAGTAATTTAAGATTTACGTTAAGCAATTCCGATAAAAAAAAGCTAGCCCCCTTCAAACAAAATAAAAAAAGTTAGTCGTACAATGTAATATACACTCGATTTCGGTTGACGTATCAAAGTTTTATTGACCAAACAAATAAAACTGAAAAGACAAGAGAATAAATCCCTTGTTAGGCGAAGTTGTTTTTAAAAATAGATGATTATTGACTGAAAATCGATGATTGGTCATAAAAAGATAGATGACTGAGGGTGTCTTTATTTCCACTTACTCAATACCTGATTCACTACGTGATTTTTCTCCTCTCTTTCTAAAAAAACGTAGCCTCTCTTTCTCCTCCTGACTCATCTTGGGGCTACAACTGGCGATTTTGCCAGTGGTTAGCCCCTCTGTTATTATATTTTCCTTGCTTTCTCTAGTTTTTGTAGTTTAATGTTCGGTAGGGTTATTAATAAACTCTCCTTTTGTGGGAGATTATTTGAGTCTCCGCTTTCGTCGGAGTTTGATTAGTCTCCGTATTCGTCGGAGTTTCTTATAGTTTTGTTTATCGAGTTAAGTTCCATGAATCGAGAAGACAAGTTCGATCTGTTATGTAAATGGGATCTACATTTTCATATAGTTGCAGCACGTTTCGTGCTTACCTCCGATTGTAGGAATCACGCGTTGGCGCCACGCTTTCTTTATAGCGTAATTTATGCTATGTTCAGGCATTTGATGATTAATTGTCAATTATCGACAGAGTCGATCAAGATGCCGATTTCTAGCAACGATGTTGGATTTGGTATTTACATATTGACGGAATTGATCAAGACACCAATTTCAAGCAGCAATGGTGGAAGTTATATTCATCTTGGTATATTAGATCATTGTTCTTGTTTTCAAAATGTTAGGTGGAGTTATATTCGTAGGGATGATAATTGGATTGCTCATGAGTTAGTCTATGTTGTTCCTTCGAAAGTAGATCTTAGTTGTTTTATGGTATTTGGAATTCCTTGTAGCGTGAACAACGCGTTGATGTTAGTTTTGAGTCAATTGAATAAAAGTTAGCGCCGCATTGCGGCATAGAAATCAAAAAAAAAAAAATGATCCACTACAGTTTAGTTTAGTGAATTCACTGATCTACTTTTAAGTAGATCTTTGGTCAAAAAACAAAGGCATACTAAGGTAAAGGTATACTATTTGGAGGAGTTGATTGCAAATTAGGATATGAGGACCTTAAACACCACTAAAAAAAAAATCAAAAAAATAAATAAATTAGATTTAATACCAAACATTCTTGATTTGTTTCTTCATTACAAATAAAATCAAGTTTCAAATTTACAAAATTCAATGTATCAAAGTAACAAAAATGATTTTTTTTTAAAATTTATATTAAATGAAGTTTACCAAGCACATATGCAATCAAATCGACTCAAATAAGTTACCATATTCTTTTAATATATTATTTAGTTAAGATTCTAATTTATTACCATTATAGTGAGGTGAATTTGTTGTTTAATATATCTATTTTTTAACAATAAATTGCAAATTTATAATAGAGGTTTATCAAGCAAAATTGTAAGAATATCATTTCTGATAGATTACCAAATTCTACCATCATTAACTTTGACAATTGCATTTAACAAAACCAAACTTTTGTATAAATATCAACCGATAATAATCTCAACTTCTGTATTTGTTTTAAATAATCTCATCCATCCAGTTTGGTATAGTGCATCCAAGTTCATAGGGTTAAATTGTCATTCAAACAATAGATACGTGACACAACAAATTTGAATTCCCGTAAAAAAAATCGTACCAAAATTGTGTTCCACTAGCATGAGCATCCAAAAAACGCCTCAAATCATTTTCTCAATCAAGCTTCAAGCCTCTCATCCAAACAATCACTGAAATCGGGTCAAACAAAACGTAATACGATTGTGAAGGTAAAACATCAACCAATTATGTGAAAAAGCTAGGCTTAAACTAAATATAGGAAAAAGTTTTGTAGTTGTGTTGTATGAAAATTTTTGAAATTGTTGTGCCACATTAACCATTTTTGGACAAAAATTTAACCTTATTAGTTTTAATGTACCCGATACAAAAATCTCAAAAGATGAAAGTATTTGATACAATTATACAAAAGTTAGGATTATTATGAGTTAATGGGCAAAATGTTGAAATACTCAAATCCAATTTCCCTATATAATTTGCTTAGGAGCCATATCTATTACCATTGTTATGAGGTGTTTGTTACTAACATAATTTGGTTAAGAATCAAATGGATTACACTTATCATAAGATGAGTTTCATTGTTTGAATCTAATTAATGTGATCCATTATTAGCATAGATAACTTTTTTGTAAAATACATTAGAATAAGAAAATAAGGTGATGAATTCTCACACTTAGAATTATGTCTTCGCAATTGATAAACTAACAGCCTACATATTAAATGACAAAGCAACTACTATCAAGTTGAAGCCAAACAATGTTGGCGATGAAGTTCACCAATGATTTAAACTAATAATTTTGATATAATTTTAAGAAAAGTTTAAAATTTAACCTTTTCCAAAATATCTTTAGAAAAAGGCTAAGAAAATTACTCCATTGCTACCAATTCAACTATTAGTTAGTTCAATTATGCAACTTTTTTCCCTACATAATAGTATCTATTTAAGTCTTTAATTTAGTTTATTCAATTTCAGATCGGTCCAATTTCATCTCAACAAAAGAATCTATGTATACTTGTCTAATAACACAAAAAACTTGTACTATATAAGACAGATTTATCGTAAATTTTATTAAGATAAATGTCATTTCTCAGTTCAATAAGGGTCTTCATAATTTCACACTAGAGTTACTCGAGACATAAAATTACGTTTTGAATCTTTTGATGTGAACCCATTCAAATTGAAAAGTGATTTGCACTATAATATTCACATAACATTACACTAATTATAATCGGACATTAAAAATAATATTGGTGGGGCCTTTGGAAGCAAAAGTGATTTTTTATATTGAATATACTTTTACGCGGAGTTATATCTACGTGCAAATTTTGACATCTTACGAAGAATCTTTCTCACGATGTCCTATATTAATATCCAATTATTGCGGATAAAGTGACGCGATGTCGTGTAAAGTCAAATAAGACAATCATTTTCGAAAAAGTGAAGGAGAGAAGGCTGCGCACATCTGACAACTGAATCCATCAAAAAAGAAACCCACTGAGGAAGTGACGGATCATTCTCTCTCCTCATTAAGACTAACGGCAAACCACTGATGCGAATCAGGTGCAGTTACCCTCCATTAGAAAAGAGTGCATCACTTGTAGGGCCAATAGGGGGACCAGTAACGCCGTTACATACTAACGCCAAACTAGACGAAAAGTAAGAACAAAACAGAAACTGAAATAAAAAAGAGCAAATCACGCCAATAACGCAACTTACACCCGCCAATACGCCAACCAAACGGTGAGCAGTAACGCCGTCAAAACGTCAGCGCCCTAAAGTGGGGAATGAGCCCCCGTGGCACGTGACAGGTGTCAACAGTTCGGTCACGTGTTTGGTCTCTGCCATCGACGCTTCACACGCCGCTCTCATTGGTTATCAAACAAAGTACAGATATACCCCTGATCCGTACCAAAAATTACCAAATAAACCTTCACGGATAATTAATTTTATACTGGGACTTTGATATTCGTAATTTCGTATCTCTTCCATTTAAGTAAATGAAATAAAAGGAAATTTCTTTTCTTTTTTTTTAATCTCTTTTCTTTTGTGGAAATTTATTATTCGTTTACCGGGAAAAGGAGTTTTATCAGTTTCTGAGTGTGTGAGAAATAGAAAAAGGTTAGTGTGAGAGGTGACATCCTCTATATGAATAAAAGACTTGTACCCAACCCATTCTTTGTTCTTTTTTTCATTTTTTCTGTCCTCTGTTTCTCTCTCTATCTTTCTTTCTCTTTGATTTTCTCTCTCCTCTGAATGCCCCAGCTGCTGCTTCACTCTCATTTCTCATACCCTTTTCTGGGCTGCCGGCAAAGGTTGCAGATCTCCGGCATTGACCCATTTTCTGGTAAAAATCATATTTCTACCAATTTCACTCTTCTAAATTTCATACTTGTTTTTCCTCTATCTGTTTTTTAGGTGTTTTTGGTGTTTTTCTCCAATTTGTCGAGTGAACTGTGAAGAATCTGACATCTACGTGATACCAGCTAAGCAAACCACAGTTGTGAAATTTTTTAATCAATGTTTGTTTTATTTTTTAATTTTTAATTTTCATGTCTTTGATTTTTCCGGCATCATGAGCAATTCAATGCTCACTGTTTTGATCTTATTAAATTAAAATTAATTACCCTTGCCTGTGCTAATGTGTTCATCTGAAAGATCTGCTGGGTTAATGAGCTTTCCTTTATGATTCTATTAACCCATGAAACTTGGGGATCTGATTTACTGTAGTATCAATTTTTTCTTAGACAAAAAAAATTCTGGATATTTTTCTCTCTTTATTCATCTGTGAAATTTTCTGTCATTTCTGTAACCAATTTCCCCTGATTTGCAGGTAATTTCAGGGAAATGGGTTTAATCTGAGGAAGATTTTAGGGAGTTTTGGGGAGAAATTGTTTTGGTCAATTCTCTCCCAACAACCACCTGGTTGCAAACAAAGACCATAAGGACAGGAAAAAGATCAGAACAAAAGAAAGCTGGATTTTTTTTTTTCCTTTTATGAGTCTACAGAGAGGTGAATAATGGAAACTCATGAGGGGAAATCAGTTCCCATTGTAAAAGAGTTTCAAATAGAGGGTTCCTGGGCTCCGGTGGTAAAGCCAATACTACCCCGGCCGAGACTGATCTACGAAGATGGTCACGGAGGGCTTCGAACACAAGAATATATGAGGGGATCAGACGATTACCTCTCAAGATATTCACAGGCAGATCAGGCTCAGGCTCAGGCTCTTCTATCATGTTCAATAAGCTCTGCAGAAAGGTGGAACCCTTATAATAATAATGGTGATAATAACATTTGGGATGTTCATGATAATCCCTTAACAGGGGGAATAAATTTGCAGAGAGAAAATGTAGGATTGCAAAGGCGAGGTTTGGAGGATTACTTGCCTCGGAATAGTCAAGGCAGAAGAAAAATGCCCTCTTTCGGTCCAGCAAACCCACCCCTTAGTAGCTACCCCATGTTCAACACCTGGGACTTGCCACCCGCCTGGAAAAACAATGGGGTGAGAGAAAATAACAGCATGCTAGAGCAGCATAATCGCGATGACTCTTTTGCTCAACTCGATAACAATATGTCCTTTCGGGATCTCTTGGCCATGAAAGGTTCAGCATTAGAACCTTCTATGGCTTCAACAAGACTAGGAGGAGATACTGGTAATGTCTCATCAAGTTGCTTTTTTCCTGGTTGGGATTCTCAACCTGAATACAGCAGTTTGGACAGCAGCTCAACATACAGGAATCAGAACACCTTGCATGAACTGAATCAGCAGATCCATGGCCTCTCTGCACAACAAATGCAAAGTAAGAACTTTCTTCCCGTCATTAATTTCAAACAAGTTATATGCCACAATGTTTCTACAAAAGCTTGTTCTTTATCTAAGTTAAGAGTCGTGTTTACCAGTTAGCGCCATGAAATTGATGATGGAGAAAAATTGAGTGACAGAAAGATCAGTCATGCACTTTTGATACAGAAATTAGCAACACCAACAGAATAGGTTTCAGAACATCTTGATTTTATTACATGTTAATTTGGCATGAATACATCAAATACTCAATTGCATCAAGTATAAAACTGGGAAAATTCAGTAGCATAGCACATAAAGGAGAAAGGACTTGTGCATCATACAGGATGCAGGCAGGGATCAGCTGTTACGATTTAAGTAGGTAAAAGACCTTAGAACGGAATATAGGATAAACCATAAGTATATCATAAAATCCTTTACCAAGGAAAACCTTCTCAACTGTTCATTCGTTCTGTGGAGTGAGAGGAGACCCAGTAGCCTTAAACAATGCATGTTCATCCCCAAGGAACTTCATGGGGATCAAGGGTAAACGAAGGAGAAGAGATGCAAATGACAACCAATCAGTAACCTGCTTTTCAAGTGTAAATTTGAATTTAGCATAATCATCCTATACTCTCTTCCTTGTCATTTCTTTTTCTTTTTAATGGCAAGAATTCTCCATCCCCTCTTTATCAGGAAGATAAACTTTACTAGTTGGTCAAGATGGAACAATTTGCATTTGCAAGTCATAATTTATGTGTTTCAGACACCATTCTTGGGGGAAGATGACCCTCTTTTTATGATTCTCATCTTATAATTAATTTTGGGAAGTGTAGTTGACCAATATGCCTTGATGTACAACAGGTGCTTTTCCTCATCAGCACTGGAGCAATATTAACTCACCTCCTAGCATAATGCATGCAAATGGAAAGAATTCTACTTTTGCGCCTCCCACTCCAGATTTATGGAGAGCTGAAAGTATCGTGGCTTCAGGAAACACAAATCCTGAAGCAGATCAAAGGCCAAAGAGGCAAGATGGGTTGCAGGAACATGAAGCTGCTGTGGCAATGATCAATCTTCAGGACCTTAACAATAAAGAAGTCACAGAGGCAGCTACAGATTCATCAGCTGCTAAAGCCTCCACAGCAGTGGAGACTCACAACGCCAACAAGGAAGTCGACCATGATATCGACCTGAACAAGACACCACAGAAGAAGCCACGGAGAAGAAGATACACGCCTAAGGTGGTTAGGGAAAACAAACCTAAACAGACTCCAAAACCTAAGAACCCCAAGCCAAGCGATACAAACGAGGTTCCAAGAACGAAAAGAAAGTACGTGCGGAAGAACAAGATGGACACACCTTCAACGACTTCTCCTGCAGGAGCAACCGAAACCATTGATCCTAAACCTGCAGAACCAGCTACCAAGTCCTGCAGAAGGTCCTTGAACTTTGACTTGAATGGCCAAGCGACAGAAGATAACTCTCTGCATATGTCAAATGGTGGTTCACATGCGGACCCACAACCGAATGACTCTCACTTTGCAGAAAATCAATACAGCCAAACTGTTGATCTCAGGCTGGGAGAAGAATTTATGGTTAAAACATCACAGATAGGCATTGCATATGACCTCAACTACACCCTGAGTCAAGACCTGAAAAACTACATCTCTCTGCCTGAATTAAATAACCTAGACAGTTCACATCCTGACCAAACTATTCTCACCAAAGGGAAAGGGAAGGCTGCTAGCAGTTTGTTAGGACACAATGCTGAAGTGTCATCCCAAACAGATGCTTGTTTAGTACAAAGTCCCAGTTCCAGTCCATGCACAAGTTCTAATGAAGCGGTGCAGGCAAGAGGATCAAAGAGGGGGCATTCGAGCATAAATGATACAACAAATGTTGATGCTGGAAACTTTGCTGCCAATTATAATAAAACTTGGCAACCAACGTTTCTGGGGAATACAACTATGAATGGGGTTCCCAAAGATCTCTTTCCAGAAATTTGCAAGAAAAGGAGAACTGAGAAGGGACAAAGGTCGCACACATCAAGCACATCATCTTCTGTTGCAGCTTCTGAAGATGTAAGCCAGGCAGCTAGCACTCAAAATAATCCAAGAGTTGGTCTGACTGCATCAAAGTACTACTACTTCAACCCTGCCCATTTTGGAAACAACACAGTGACAGATAATCAGGTAGAAGTGGTTATGAGAAGTGTCGAAAACAGGGCACAGCTTTTGAATACTTGGGCTGACATTGCAAGGTTGAAGAAGAAACGAACCAAAGGCCCCACCCGTGTTCGTGATATGGCTCCACTTAAAGGTATTGCATCAGTCTCACTTGCCAAGTCAGCAACAAAACGTCCTCGCAGGAAGAGTGACATATCAGACGAACCTTATCCTGGCATTCCAAGCAAGATTACTCTGTCGAACAGTGCCCATTCTTGCATGGTGGCACTGACTGAGGACACACATGGAACCCCAAAATCAAAGAGGAGATCCAGAAAACACAATTCGTCTGTCACTTCAAGGACTTCTAAGGTGAACAATCAGTTGGGTCTTGTCTTGTATGATGGTAACCAGTCTACTAGGAACATGACAGGTATGTAGTCCTAGCCATCATCTGTTCAATTCTTCTGCATTTTCAGAAATTAAAGTTCCATTTGCTGCAGGTTCTCATACAGCGAGACCACGGGAAGTTAAGAACTCTCTTGAAGGAATTACTAAGGGATTGAAGCAGCTGGATATCAATAGACAAGACTGCAAAGTGTCACGTCAAGCACAGAATGCACTTGTCCCTTACCGTGTAAACCACCAAGAACAGAATGCCCTTGTTCCTTATAGAAATGATGGCACTATAGTTCCGTTCGACCCTGTTAGGAAGCGACGTCAAAGGCCTAAAGTTGACCTTGATGACGAGACCACTCGCGTGTGGAGACTTCTTCTGGAGAATATTGATAATCAAGGCATCGACGGAACTGATGAGGAGAAAGCAAAATGGTGGGAAAATGAACGAAGTGTCTTCCGAGGGCGTGTGGACTCTTTCATAGCACGCATGCGTCTTGTTCAAGGTACCCTTAAAGTATCTAGCTTTTCATTTTACCTTCACAAGTATAAATCTATTTATATTTTACTGCAAATTCCTCCAGATAGTTCGAGCAAAGATATTCACTAATTAGCAAATGAGGAAATAGGTTATTTTTAAGAAGATATCATGCCTAGACTTATTCTGAGACATCTATGCTTCTAAGGTTATATCCACATCTCAAATTAAATGCAAAGAAGTTGATGAATTTTGGATTATAGAAAACAAAATTATCTCGAAAAAAAGGAAGATATGCTCATGACAGCAAATAAGCCATGAACTTATTACTTTTATGGACCAGAATACAGAATGTTAGTATATCATAATTCTCTTTGTTTATTTACCTAATTTGCAACATGTTATATCATACGCAAACCTCAGCAACAGAAACTGCTCCCATCCCATCCATGAAAGAAAAGGTAAGAGGAACCTATATGTATATATATATATATATATATATATATATATATATATATAAGTAAATCATGCACCTAGATTTCCAGTGAGCCCTTAACAAAAATATTGAAAATAATGGAGTACTAAGAGAGAACTGCCAATCATGCAGCATATGTAATCCCTTGATAATTGAGATAAATCCTCTGGCCCAAGAAAAAAAGACAGAGAAAGTATCACAATTCACATGTAGAGTTTGGAAATGGGGACTGAAAGATGCTGTCATGTTTTCCAATAATGCCAAAGGAATGAAGAATACCCCCAAAGATATTCCCAAAGAATTCTATTATCCCAGGCTCATGTTTGTCTAACCCTGCATACTTCACTTGTAAAATGCACAGCCAAACAAACTACTCAACAGTCAACCCCTTGCACATCATACAATATGCTCTAAAGATAAGTAGGCCCTTGAAAATGCAAAAACAAAGAACTTCCAGTTTCACTTTCTTGCAGCACCAGTGGTCTTATAAAATGGTCATCGGAAGAATTACCTTGACATATTCTTTTTTGTCCAGCTAAGTTTAAAATAGAATAATCCACCACATAGCAAGCTCCTCCAGCTCTACCCTGAGCATTCCTCTTGAAATAGAAGTTCTGAGAGATAGGCGTGCATGCATCTGGACCTCCACACCCTGCTCTCAGCGGGATTATTCCTGGGTTGTTGTAGAGATAGATGTACATCCCTTACCAATCATTCAACAAAAAAGCGCCATACTAGGAAGATAAACAATAGAGTATGAATCTGCCAAAAAAAAATATTACTTCCCGATTACCAACCTAAACTTAACCAAAAGATAGAATTATCACCCCTAATTACTTGTTCCATTGTAATAACATATATAATCTGTTAATACCGTCAAATTGCTAGTATAAATGTCAATCCAAAAAAAACACTAATCCATGTAGTCTTAGACCCACAAACAGTTCAAAACTAAAAATCCAGCAAGGAAGAATATCCAGAAGAGTCAAACGATCCAATCGTAAATGGTTTAACGGTTCAAAATAAGAAGTTTTGCATCATGAAAATGTCATTTGAAACAGAGAGAGAACATAAAATTTATGATTATCAAATAGTGGCCGACACACGACATATGGGCTGTGACATATTGGCCTTGACATATTAGTTTTTAAGGTTACCGATATGCAATAGACCGGTTTCGTGAATTATCACCCCTAATTACTTGTTCCATTGTAATAACATATATAATCTGTTAATACCGTCAAATTGCTAGTATAAATGTCAATCCAAAAAAACACTAATCCATGTAATCTTAGACCCACAAACAGTTCAAAACTAAAAATCCAGCAGGGAAGAATATCCAGAAGAGTCAAACGATCCAATCGTAAATGGTTTAACGGTTCAAAATAAGAAGTTTTGCATCATGAAAATGTCATTTGAAACAGAGAGAGAACATAAAATTTATGATTATCAAATAGTGGCCGACACACGACATATGGGCTGTGACATATTGGCCTTGACATATTAGTTTTTAAGGTTACCGATATGCGATAGACCGGTACGTAAAGGGGTGTCCAGTATAGCTGATACATGTCCAACACATGATCAGTACCAAAACTCATGCCGCCACAGCCACGACTCAATAAGTGTCACCCTTATCAATCCGCTTTCGTAACATCACGACGGCTATCTTGATTGTGACCAATACTTAGATTTCAAACCCTGGAGCCAAGTCTAAACAGATATGCAAGTGCACATCATTTGACTACATTTATACATGGCAGAAAACAGGTTTAAAGGGTGAGAAGGAAACTTCCTTACTAATGACGAGTGTGGCAGAACAGAATCAAGGGGCAGCAAAATTTTAGGTTACCTTAACCCATAGAATCAATTGGACATTTGCTAATAATAGCTATTGCTTCTTGCAGGGGACAGACGCTTCACTCCATGGAAAGGATCTGTTTTGGACTCTGTTATTGGAGTTTTTCTTACTCAGAATGTCTCAGACCACTTATCTAGGTAAGAGCACATAGAGATAGCTGCCGGATTTGTTTATAATTGTATTCCGTTATCTTAAATCTTGTTTATTGTAGTTCTGCTTTCATGTTGCTCGCTGCACGTTTTCCTCTCAAGCCAGAGAGCAGTGAAAGTACACTATCTGAAGAGGCCTCATGTGCTTTGGTTGTAGAACCAGAGATTTGTATAATCGAAGCTGAGGAAAGCATAACCTGGATTGAGATGTCATTGGATCAACCAATTTGTGATAGGAATTCTAGGATAATCCATGAGACTGACCATAGTGAAGAAAAAGAGGTGGTCAATAGCAAAGAAATGACTGGAGGTGGATCAATTAGCCCGGATTATTACTCAAGTGAAAGCAGTCAAAAAGCCCACAACGAACCACTAGTAAACAAAGAGCATAGCCACACCACAGAGACAGAAGCAGCAAGTGTTCTCGGAGATGATAGAGCAAGGGATGACGCAACTTCATCACAGCAGTCAGTGATTTCATCCCAGAACTCTGTCAGCTCGTCAAATTTGCCAATAGTGGGAATGACGGGCACATATACAGAGAGCAATTCAAGGCCACATACCGGCTCCCAATGCAATTATTTTGATTGTTCAACATCTTTTATGGGGCTGCTAAAGATGGCAGAAAGGCCATTGCTCAATAGATCTTTCAGTCAGATACTTGGACTTGAAGAGCCCGAATATATAAAGCATGTCACAGAAGAGTCTCGAGAAGCACCAGGTATCTCTTCAAGTGATTGTCAGTTGCATCAGAAATCAGATTTCCATATACAAGCTACCACATGCAATGATATGATAGAAGTAGAGAGCAGATCTTCTGATACATCAAGAAAAGATGAGAATAGCACAACAGTTCAAAGCAATTTAACAACAGAATCAACACTGCAACAGCTTTCCAAGGAGAAAAGTTCAGATAGCATTCCAATATCTTTTGCTGAAAATGTGTGCTCCTGCTATGTTCTTGAAGGAGAGAAAATGGTTATACAGTCGCAAGAGCAATCAATGAAAGAGCCACTAGACCATGTTGCTTCATCTGCTGAAGGACAAACAAATCCAATTCGTAAAAGGCCAATCTTGCCAAAGTCATCTCAAGAAACTGCTGATGTGACTGAAAGTACAACTGCTATGGAGAGGAGAAACAACGGCCAGAAGGAGGTCAAGCAAATTTCAGAGCACAAGAATGCATCAGCTGGGATTTCTGACATAGCCAATGCAAATTCTAGCAAGCCAAAGAGAGTTCGGTCTGCAACGGACAAAAGACACGCATATGACTGGGATAGTCTGCGGAAACAGGCTGAAGTTAATGGTATAAAAAGAGAAAGAACGGCCAACACGAGGGACTCAATAGACTGGGAAGCAGTAAGACTAGCTGATGTCAGCATAATTGCTGACACCATTAAAGAGAGGGGCATGAACAACATGCTTGCCGACCGAATAAAGGTGACACAAATTATTACAAAATAACTCACAAAGTTCCCTTCATGACCTATTCCCATACAATTAATATCCCGTTGATTGACGGTATCATGTACAACTACAGGATCTCTTGGACAGACTGTTGGAGGAGCATGGCAGAGTTGACCTTGAGTGGTTGAGGGACATTCCCCCAGACAAAGCGAAGTAAGAACAGTAACAAACGTCTGTTAAGGATAAGTATATTTGTGGATAATGTATAACAGTGCCACAAGTATTCTTCCTTGTGACTTTATGCATGCAAATCATAGATACACATCTGACTGACAATTCAAGGCCTGTAATCATATGTTGGCAGACATTTGCTGAAGTATGATACTATGATTTAACAGTAACAACCTTCTGGTAAATTTTGCAGAGAATACCTACTGAGCTTTAGGGGTTTGGGTTTAAAGAGTGTGGAGTGTGTGCGACTCTTGACACTACACCACCTTGCTTTCCCAGTAAGTCTATGTAGATTGTATCTATTTCAACAGCAAACATGTGACTTCCCTTACTGAGTTGGCCATCTTCCATCAGGTTGATACAAATGTTGGCCGTATCGCTGTACGACTTGGGTGGGTACCCCTTCAGCCACTACCAGAATCGCTTCAACTGCATCTTCTAGAAATGTAAGTTCCACATAATTGTAATATTACAGCACAGATATGTTTATTTAGATGCATGCTGATGTACATTGAAACCTCAGGTACCCAGTCTTGGAGTCCATTCAGAAATACTTATGGCCACGGCTATGCAAGCTTGATCAAAAGACATTGTAAAACCCATATTCCCTTGATGGTCATTTCTTACTTAATAAATGCCATTGTTATACTCCCCAATGTGAATGAGTACTTAGTTATTGAAACTCCAATTTGTTGACTGATTTTATTGCTGAATCTCATCTAGGTATGAGCTACATTATCACATGATCACATTTGGAAAGGTACACAGACAGGGTTTGAGAAGAAAAAAAAAGTACGTTATTTCCTTTGCATATGCAGAATGGGGTTTAACTTTAACTTTCATGCAGGTATTTTGCACCAAAAGACAGCCCAATTGTAATGCGTGTCCCTTGAGAGGAGAGTGCAGACATTTCGCCAGCGCATTTGCAAGGTTCGCATACCCTATGCTGACAGTAAGCTGTTGCACTTATAATAAGAGGAGCCAATTACTTCAACAAAATTTGGCAGAAAATTCTACAGCCAGAAACAGCTGTAGACACTAAGTACTGTAAAAGATTTAACAGTTTTCTGAAGAAGCATGCTTATGACTCATGAAGCTGGAACAAGGGAAACTTGAAACCAAATAGTATTGTCTGTAACACTCCAGGAACTAAAATTTTAAATAAAGTATATCAGTGGCCAAAATTAAAGCAATGTTTTTTCCTCTTCCCTCCCTTAGTGTGTTAAGTAATTCCCTTGAGTGGTAATAAGATCATCCTGACCTTTTACCCAAAAAAAAAAATAGAAATTAAGCAATGACCTCAATAATTAACGTTGAAATAGTCAGCAAAACAAGGTGATTCTGACGAGCACTATCCAAGGAAGAAGAATCATCCTTTACAATGAAACGATTATGAGCTTAAATCTGGTAGTCCACATATTTGACTTCTTCGAAAATCCACCCCCTTCAGGTTATGTACCTCATCTCTTAATAAATTCCTTGTTTATCCGGAAAGGATAAACTAACAAAATGGTACTAAGTTCATGAATGCATCTCTATAGGGTTCAAAGAAACTATTTCCAACGAGTATAGGAAGTCAAGACCAACCTGGTGAAGAAATTTATACTTAAGATGACTCTGCATTATGAATGATGCATGACGATAACCATCTTCCATTCTATTTACATGAAGTGACTTTTTTTTGCTGCAGTGCTAGGCTTGCCCTTCCGGGCCCAGAAGAAAAAGGCATTGTGGTATCTAATGGAGGTGCTTCAAAACATATAAATTCTCAAGCGAACATCAATCCTTTGTCATTGCCTCCCTTTTGGGGTAACCACCACCGAGAAACAAACTTCAGATGCAATGACAATGCAGCTCTGATTGAAGCTCCATCTATCCCATTGTCACTGCCCTCGCCAAAGACAATCCATCACTTGGAGAGGAAATCTCAAGTTAACTGTGAGCCAATTGTGGAAGTTCCCGCATCACCAGAACCAGGACCAGAACAGGAACAAACATTATACGATATTGAAGATACTTTTTATGAGGATCCTGATGAAATCCCGACAATCAAGCTCAATATGGAACAATTCACTCAGACACTACAGAATTTTATGCAAGCAAACAGAGAACTTCAAGAGACTGGAATGTCAAGTGCCTTGGTGCCTTTAACACCTGAAGCTGCTTCCATTCCTACACCAAAGCTCAAGAATATCAGCCGGCTAAGAACCGAGCATCATGTGTAAGTGGATGCTGCTGTCCTCTAACAGATTGTTCATATAGCGCTCGTAAAATTCAAATAAAGCAACCTAAACACCTTAAAATTCAAAACAGAATCGATCTAATACAGGTCACTATCCATATGGTATTCCCAAAGTTCTTCAGCTTCCAGTTGAATTTGATAGAGCAAGTTGTATTACTATCCAAATGCATGGTTCCCATAAAGGAGTATGAAACTCATAAAAAGTAAAGAGTCCATAAATGATGAATTTTCCTTCAAACCTAGTGGAACCATAAAAAACCCTCATTCTGCCGAACTTCTTTAATGTAAAGAATTTGGTAACATTGACGAGAAAATATCATCGTTCTTTAAGTTGTTTTATATATTAATGGGCACAGGAGGCATAAAGTAGTTTTATACACTTTCATCTAAATCTTGATTTGTGGCATACCTAGTAAGAAAAACAAGTGATTTCAACTCACCTAAAAAGTACATGCCTCACATGCCACACCACATGATTAAATTGGGGCTTGGATTTTCTTCTTCTTCTTCCATAGGGGACTTGCATCTTCTTCTTTGTTTTCTTTTTTCTTTTTATTCCCTCCCCCAACTTCACCTATTGCTTTGTTTATAGGCATCTAAGCATTTCTTTCCCAAAAAAGAGAAACCTGCTTCCTGATAATCTGATTGACGACACATACTTTAATCACGAGATAAACTTACCAAGAAGACATATTGACTTCAGCTGATTCATCCGTCTAAGGTTGTGATTCATCAATAGTAAAAATGAAGTCCAACCTCCTATTAAGAACTATTTCCAACAAGTTATAGGTAACCAATTGCCTTTCTGTTCCATTAACTGATTTTTACTATACTATGCAGCTATGAACTTCCCGACTCACACCCTCTTTTAAAAGGAGTAAGTTACTTCTAGACATAATGGGTACTTGTGATTTTCTTTAAATTGTTCGTTGCCTGCTAACTACATCAGCTCAATTACAGTTGGACAGACGAGAACCAGATGATCCGTGTTCATACCTACTTGCAATATGGACCCCAGGTAAGTAGGCTCATACTACTTCATAGCAATGATTCTAGAGAAAATGGAACCCGTTTGCAATTTTCTTTCTGTCCAGCAAACTTAGTTTTGAAGCTACTGATTGATGAGGGCTACACCAGGTGAGACAGCAAATTCCATCCAACCTCCTGAAAAAAGATGTGACTCTGAAGATACAGGGATACTTTGCAATGAGCAAACATGTTCCTACTGTAACAGTCAGCGAGAAGCAAATTCCCAAATTGTGCGGGGAACACTTCTGGTAAGAGTCTAAGAGATGGTATATTGGCTCTAGAGTAGTAAAGAGCTGATAAACAATGTGTCATTAGAAAAATCATACAGAATAATGAATCACGTCCCGATCCATCTTATGCAGATACCATGTAGAACAGCAATGAAAGGCAGCTTCCCACTCAATGGAACATACTTTCAAGTTAATGAGGTAACAGAATCACTAAGCCTCCATCAGATTGCTTACAGCACATGTTTAATGTTACTAGTTCTTCCCATGATTAAACTTTTTGCGCATCATATGCAGGTGTTTGCAGACCACGACTCCAGTCTTAACCCATTTGATGTGCCAAGGTCTTGGTTGTGGAACCTGCCAAGACGAACTGTGTATTTTGGATCTTCTATACCCACCATATTCAGAGGTATTGTAAGAGAAGTGCTTTGTCTGTGAAATAAGAATTCCATTTTTTTTTTCTTATCTAAAACTTTTTCAATTGTCTTCCAGGTTTGACCACTGAAGATATTCAACATTGCTTCTGGAGAGGTATGCAATAATAGCAATAAATCCCTAAGAGGCTATGCTAACAATTATTGCTTCCCACCCGAAAAAGAAAGAAAAAAAAATGGCAGATATTCATCCCTTTCCTCAGTCCACCACGTAAAGAGAAGCATGAAGGGGAGACGAAAGTAGATAGTCTAATATCTTAATACATACAAAAACCCCATTTTTCAAGATAAGAATAAGAATATATTTTAATGCAAACAGTAATTACAACCTAGGAGGACAAGTAGATGAGCAAAAACAAACTAGGAGGATAAGAAGTCCTCATCAAACATCTAATTAAAAGATCCCCAGTCTTTGAAGATCATTAATTGAAATCCCTCGTAATGCACCAGTCAAATACACCATCCCTTCCCATAGGAAATCAACCGAATGGGACAACCCAAAAAGTACCCTGAACTGCGCTCAAAACACAAACACCAAAAGTATCGCCATAACCCACAGTCCCATACCTTAAATGTCACTCTCCCTCCTGCCCCCTCCCCACCCCATAATGCCTCATCTGCAAATGCTGGATAATAGTAGCAGAATACACCCAAGACTCCCCTGTAACATCCAACAACCTGCCCACATTGAACAAGCCACATCCTAATGCAAAAAAGATGGCAGCCCATCTCACTATCCCTTTAACATATCACACATATACCTGGAGACGGATTCTAGCCAGGCCGTCTCTGTTGCACCAAGTCATTAACATCCACCTTACCAACAGCCAAGGTCCAAACAAAGGCTCACACCTTAAGAGGAACTTTAGCTCATATTTGACAATCCACAAACAAGCAAAGGAGTACTGTAATGACGCGTCAATTTAGGGGTGGAAAGGAAGGAGCATATGTTGTCATAGACTCATAGAAACAAGCTCTTTTATTTCAAAGAAAAACACACCAAAAAAAAAAGTTCCAAAGATGGCTGGCTTTTTTATGGGCAGCAATCAGGTTCTAATCTTCCCTGGAGCAATAAGGAAAGAAAAGCTAGAAAAGATTAGCAAGAAAAAGGTAATCAGTTGGTAAGAGGAGGTGTACAACAAAATTGTTTTAACTGCAGCTGTACATTTACACATAGCTCAAGAGTTGAGATGCAGAATTGGCAAAAACAGAGTGAGGAGGTCCTATGACAACTTAACAAAACTTAACAACCACACTCATAAGGGGACAGAGAAAGAAGGGGTTTAATTGGAGCATGAGATGAGCTACTCATGCACCTTGATTGCTATGGAATGTTTAAAGAATTTGAATAACCCATCTGATGTATTCTCTCACATACCTCGTGTCTTTTCAACTCTAAGTATGCCTTTTATCTCAAACCATCACTAAGACTTGGTGACATAACCACCAGCATGAACTACAGAGACGCCATTTCAGTCACAACCCACAACCTCTCCATGTGCCTTAGAAGTTAAAGATAACTGACCTCTTTTTGGATAAGAAGGGTTACCAACTTACCGTCATACTTTCTGAGCTAAGATAAACAAAACCGTCTATGCAATTTGAATTGCTTTCTTTTATTGAGGATAGGTTTTACTTGACCTGATCATCAATAATATCTTGAAACTATTGCCTTACTTTACTTGATTTCTGCACGTATCCAATGTAATTATTAGGCGGATTCCATTTTAGTTTTGGACAAAGGGAACAAGGTGAATGTTTAGTTAGTTTGAAGCTCCACATAAGATACGATTTCAAAGCTTGGAAGACCCAGATGACGCTAGATCAAGTAGAAAGAGACAGCTTTTGGAGCAATCAGGCGACACCAATATACCCAGTTGGACATGAAATTTTGCTAATAAGCATCTTTTGTTTACATCTTAAAGCAACACATAATCAAGTTACTGGATCAAAAATCATATAAATTAAATTAACACACTATAAAGAGCAGATTATAAGTTTGTTTTGCTGTATAGAATTCTGTACAGCCTCTAATTCTCCCTTCCCTCAAACAGCTATTTCAAGAGCATGTATTGATGCTGTCATTACTTAATTTGCAGGATATGTTTGTGTAAGGGGGTTTGACCAAAAAACAAGAGCCCCCCGTCCACTCATGGCCAGATTGCATTTTCCAGCCAGCAAGATGCCAAAAGGACCAAAAGGTAAGGCAAATGACGAGTAGGTGATCATGTACTGACTGCTACTGTCTCAGACCAAGTCAGCAATGTTGAGGAGACAATTAGCATTCGGAATTAGAAATGTATGATCCTAGTTACCTTGTACATCATTTACAAGATTGTAGGCAAATTAAATTCATGCTCGAATTGAGCAATTTTTCTGCAGACAGAAAAATATAGCACAGAATGAGGTCTACATAAGTCAATACATTACTTCGTAATGCACATCAAAAAGGAAAAATGTTCTAATTATTAATTCAGCTGGTTCCGGAAATGTAGTGCTAGTTCGATGCCCACCATGGTGAGTCATACTAATCATAATCAACTAAGGAGAATGGCTAGTTGGCTATGTGCCTATCAGTCCATTTGAAACCACGACAACTAGAAATGGGACGCACAAAGCAGAAGTTGGACGTCCCTTCCCCCACCCCACTGAAAGAGCAAAACAAAAAGGATGAACCCAAGGAAAAAATTGAAAGAGTTTTAACCTCTCAAACTTGTTTTTCACTGTCAGTATATTTTTAGAAAAGTTTAGAGAGAAAGAAAATAACTAGATGTTTCTCTCTTAAAATCCAAACTAGTGGACGTTTTAACTTGCTTAGTTTCTCAGAGTTCACTATTCCGCAACTTTTCACAATATAAACGAGGAAATCAAGTACAGCAACAAAGAAGCATGTAGTCAGAAAGGCCAAGGCCAAGGCCAAGGCCAAGGCCAAGGCCACGACACACATAGCTCCGGGTAGCAATAAGAGCTCTTACCAGCAAGCTTTATTGTAAGTCATGGGTCTTCAGAATTCCTCCTACCACCATCCGGCAATACTCATCTCTCCACTTGGAAATAGCTGGATCTATGTAATGTTCCATGGAGGTCTTTTCATATCTGGCCAAGCACAATAAGGGCAAGTTCAAGAATGCAGCCAACTTACATAATGAATCTACATCCACTTAAACACTCTATTTCAAGAAGAAAATAACTAAATAACTAGATTCTTCTTGGAGCACCACTTGTCCTTGTTGTACTTTTGATACTTGATTAATACATATTCTCTTTATCTAAAAAGAAAATAACTAAATAAAAATAAATGAAGTTTTTGCTGGTCAACAATGCATGGTATCAAACAATAAGAGATGGACCAAAAAAAATTCTCAAATAATCGTGCTTGACCTCATTTATGCATCTACATAAGCAGCATTTACGCTCTGACCTGATCTATACTACCTGAGGTGCTTATACAGTTCTTTACCGATTCAAAATATATGTAATATTTTGACGCATTACAATAAACCAGCAGCACATAGTGTCATAGTGTGTATACATACTACATAGTATAATGAAGACAGTAGCTTGCATACAGCAATGATTATCCAATAAGTTCTGGGTACTTATAGCAAAAAAGTGAAGCACATGATATAAAAAAAAAGTGCTGTTTATACAAAATAGAGACTAATTCTCACAATGCTATCTATTCTTTCATTTGTCAAATGCCAACACTGGTTAACATTGACTAGTTACCATTTTGATACCAAAGCAAAGATAAGTATGACAGAATATTGAAATCTAAATGTTGAATTGCATGGGGATTAAGAAATCAGAAAAGAGGCACACCTCACCTTTGAATATGGCAGCTTAATTAGCCTAAAATTTGCAGCATCTCCAGCAAAGCCCTATCATTCAGCAGAGATAAGCCTTGAATCTGTACGAACATAAAGAATGGAGACCTTATTGAATACTCAAAGACAAAAAACAAACTGACACTGGCTGTCATTTAGTTATTGCAGATCCCAACTGGTAAACGAACCACTCACCCACTCACACACACAAACCAAACTGGAAAAATCCACGCATTTTGCCATGCTCATTGACTAGTTACCATTTTGATATCAAAGCTAAAAAGATTGAAGAACATAATCACTGAACGAAATCCTCCAATAGACCTCAATGCGCAACTGTGGTGAAAGAACAGCTGGAATTGCTCCAAGCACATCATAAATGCTCCAGTATTTATCATTCAACAACATTATCTTTATAGGGGCAACAGTAAAAATAGCATTAAACAGATCACCCAGTTTCCTCTATGCTTAAGAAAGGGAAATGTTTCCACAAACCAATTTCAACTTAAAACAGCCACAAAAAGGTACTCTCTCAAACAGTGTCTACCCATCACACCTTTCCCTTGCAACTCTTGAGCTATTTGCAAAAGCGAAAACCTCAATTAACATTGAACTCTTATGTAATTAAGTTGGCATCTAATTGCCATATTACTCTTGCAAGCTTAAGATATCAACTTAACATCAATTATATGAACAGTTAGGGGGGCAGACAAATAAATTTTAAAATTTGTACTCCTGCATTACATTTTACAACATTCTTATCTGCTTCTTAAAACCCGTCAATCCCGATACTCTTGAGAGGCTATTTCTTTTTCTTAATTAGCACCAATACCAATGATTCATCGGTGATATATTCAAATGAAAATCTCCTCTTCATAACTCTTTTTCAAACCAAGAAATAAATAAACAGCAAACTAAAATTCAAAAAAGCAAAAACAAAAACTATTCTTAACTTAATCTCTTTTTCTAACCTAGAAAATATGTAAACAGTAAACTAACTATCCAAAAAAACGAAAATCTATGTTCTTAACTTTGCCTCTTTTCTAACCTAGATAATAAGTAAACAGTAAACTAAAATTAAAAAGAAAAAAAAAACTCTGTTCTTAACTTTGTCTCTTTTTCTAACCTATAAAACAACTACACAGTAAACTAAAATTTAAAAATTAATCATCAATTTAACTTTCCGAGAAAACCTAGAAACAGCGAAATCGCTAAGAAACAGATCTTTCTCATTGCTTTCAGATTTGGCAAAATAGATCTCCATTGCTTGCTCGTAACGTTTGCTAAAGCGCATCAACAGATCTCAAAAAGTGAAGTATTCATACAGAAAGCTAAAAACCTAAGCATACAATCATAGATTCAAATTAATATGAAAAATCAATCGCAACAACGACACAAAAACTCAATCGTCTTCATATATCAGCAGTATTTCAAATTCAATTAAAGGAGAAACTCAATTTTTCATAATACAGAAGTGTTGAAGCTAGAGAGTACCTGTTCATGGAGATGAATTTGCGATGCGAACGAAAAATCGAAGAGCGGCGCCATTAGAGGAGAGAGAAAATTGGATAGAGATAATGGGAGGGAAATAAATGGGGGGGAAAGAGGTAAGGGAGGGAATCGAAATTTGATGTTTTGCGTTTGCCGCGCCTTGGGCGCGTCTTTTTCGTCAACTTCCCTCCTCAATTTTTTTTCCCTCTGGAGCTTTTTAGGGTATGTACCATGCTTAAACTGCAATTCGCATTTCATACTTTGACACATTAGCTTTTTATTATATTATTTATTTAAATTTAAGGTTTGCGGTGGTTGTCGCTTTCTAATTAATTTAATAAAATTATATCGTCACTTTTGTAGGTAATTGATGTGAGATTTTTATAAAAAATTATTATTTAATTTTTAAAACTGACAATAAAATATTCAAATTCTAATAACGATTTCCACGATTTCTTATTAGTAACTTTGAAATATACCCAAGTAGCCCTTATATTTTGATATATAATAAATTAGACTCTCATGTGTAGGAGACTTCCTACTCCCTCTCTCTCTCCACCCCTCTCTCTCCTTCTACCCTTCCATTCTCTCTCCTCCCCTCATCCTCACCCACTCTCTCTCCTCCCCTCCACCAGTGACGGCGCCCCGCCGCTGCACACCCACCTCCAGGGCACCGCCGTGGTCGGCGCCGGCCGGAGACCACGATGTTGGCCCCACCATCCGACACTGCCCCACCACACACCACCCGAAACCCCCAAACCCAAATTTAATTTTCTCTCTTCTCCTAAACCCGCCGCCCCCTGTCGACCCCCGCCCTGGCCACGGCGGCCGTGGTCTCCCCCAGCTACCACCACCCCTTCCCCCCCTCCCGAAAATTAATCAAAACCCTAAAAAAAATCAAAAATCCCAAAAAACGAAAACCCTAGGTCGAGATTGGTTTAAATTTGGGCATGGTGAACCCTAAAAAGGTGTGATTCGGCCTGAAATCAAATGGAAATTGCAATATATATATATATATATATATATATATATATATATATATATATATATATATATATATATATATATATATATATATATATATATATATATATATATATATATATATATGAGTGGCGCGTGAGGTGCGTGTGACTCACGCGCTCGCGAAGATCATGTTCCTCCCTAATCCCGATATTAGGGAAAATTTTGCGTCAAACCCCTTACCATAAAAAAAATAGGACTTTTCTTCTTATTCAGCAGTATTATAGACTAATGGAGAGAATTGTGTTATGGTTGGGCAATTTTGAGTACGACTTATTGAGCAGTTTGTCAAAATCATTGCTTTCACGCCCTGTTAGAAATTTATGATATAATCATGCAAATAAATTAGCTTGACTTCAAGTTGCCTTTTTTATTCGATTCACTGGATTTTTTTTTTCTTTTGAGGTGGTGTAATAGCAATTTAGATTATCTCGTGTTCCTCTCTCCCACCCCACCCCCACAAAAAAAAGTCCAATAGTGAGAGAAAGAGGAATTATGTTCTACGATACTGCATGATCCATTTTGTCTAGTGATGGGATGACACTCATGCTAATAAATGAGTGGCCCTACGGGTTTTAGTTGGCCCAATGAAACATCAAGAAAAAATATATACGGAATTGCTTAACGTAAATCTCATTTTACTAAACGCAAATATTTTTTTCCCAATACTTCCCACAATACCCTTTACATTTGTAAACCCTATTGAGTACTGAGAGACTGAGCGTAACATCGTCGGAGAGACAAAATGCCGTCGTTTCCGCCACCAGGCTCCGTCACCATTTGCGAAATCAACCGCGACCTCGGTACAATTCCTAATCTATCTCTCTCTCTCTCTCTCTCTCTCTCTCTCTCTCTCTCTCTCTCTCTCTCTCTCTCACATTACAATGCGACCCGACCGCCAATCAAACTCGGTCTTGACTCACTGACTCACCTTAAATCCATTAACCCCCAAATGGAACTCACCACCGAGTCTGACTCGCTTACGGCGGCGGTGCAGCAACCACCACCACAACAACGCTCGATTCTAGCTATCGATCTCAACGAAATCCCTTCCCCAATCGAAACCCTACCTTCTCCCTCTTCATCTTCATCTACAGCTTTTCTCTCTCCTACCTCACTCGTTCGCTCTTTTCACGACCACCATCCTCCGGCAGAGGGTTTGCCAGCGGATATCCCCGGTGGCGGCGAGGATTCTGTTTCTCTCTCCTCTTGTTCTGCTTGCGGGGGGCCTCCTCCGGAGGGTGCTAGTGACCGCCTCGTGTGCGACGGGTGCGAGCGTGGGTTTCATTTCCGGTGCGCCAGTGTAGGTAGCGGGGTGTCGGTTGAGGAATGGGTGCTATGGTGGGGTCGGTGCTGGTGGTGGTGGAGTTGGTGCTGGCCGGGGTGGGCTCGGTGCTGGCGGGGGGGGGGGGGTTGGGGTAGGCTCGGTGATCCAATTTACAGAAAAAAATACTCCATTTACAAAGTTAATTAATTAGGCTTGAAGACAGAAATCTAAAGGAGTACATTGTTTGTCTGGGATCAATGTCAGTGCTTTGAGAGAAAAGGAAGGAAGAGAGAGAAATGGCTGAAAATTACTTAGGGGTATTGTGGGAAGTGGGGATTTACATTTAGTAATTTGCGATTTACGTATAGCAACCCCCAATATATATTGTTCTCCTGATTATTGTCTCATTTTCATCTTTTATTTTTGTATTTATAATTATGTTAATGGATATTTGTTGTTGTTGGTTACTCCCTGTTATGTTTTTACTTCTCTTGTGTGAACGTCCAATATACTTGAGTTGGAGATATGTTTCATATGAAGAAAAAAAATAATAATCATCCTCCCCACCATAAAAGTTATTGCCAAATGCTTTATTTTAAAACCACTAACCATGCATGTAAATGTAAAAATAATATGAGTCTTTTACATGTTTAAAAATGTCATTTTCACTATAATTTATAGTGGTATCCACAGTGTGTCATAGTGTTCCCCAAACAAAAGTTCATATAAGTTGGTGATATATCAATGATTGATTACGGGTTGAGGTCATATATCGTATCATTATACACAATCTAATGTATAGGAACTATGTTTAATCTCAAAACGACTAATATTGTTTGTCATAATTACTTGAGTCCACCATTTATATCTAGGATACATAACTTCTCATATGACACGTCAGCACGCAATATTATCTTCGATGCATCTCAACAACCTTGTAAAGTCACGTCGTCAAGTGTTGAATCTCCTTAAACAACTCTTTCAATAGTTGGAACAACTCATTAAATAGGTATCTATTGCACGACCTATATCTACCTGCAAAAAAAAAAAAAAAAAAAAAAAGCTTCGCACTTCACTCAACCAATGGTGCAAAATCCTTTTGCTATATTTACAGCTATTGGCTCACCCTAATATTTGGCATGACCCACAACTGCGCTCATCTCCCCTGATGTCGGCGTCCATATATAAGTCCCCTTAATAATGTACAAATAAGATTTCTCATTCTTACCGCCGCATTTGACAGACCCAAATATGTGCCCAAATGATACATCGCGCTAAGTCTCAAACACCCAATATGAATTTTATTTAAGAATTTCACTAGTAGGCTTGTATTTTTCAAGACAAAATAAATAAGTACATATTATTAATCAGTAACTATCAATGCCTCAAATTAACATACAAAGTAACTACGACCCTTAAAACATTACAACATTCTTCTTAAGGACGACTTTGTTTGTAGGTAGTACACCTAGCAATGTTGCAGTAGTCACTCTCAAAGCGCATATACACAAATGCTATTATATCACTGATCATGAGTCTTCAATGGTATAAAAGGACTTCATTTAGTACATATTGTTTTTGCTTATTTTCATCCTCGCCAACTTTCAAAAACAATCAATAACACTCTTTCTCTTTTATACATACACAATGATCATCAAATAATGAAAGTGTAAATTCATAACCCATCAACACTCAACAACACTCATCATCACAAACACAAATATTCCAAAAAGTACTAAACGAAGCCTTAATATAATAAAATAAATGCAAATATGCAATTAGTCTCGATATTCATGTGAATGCGAAAGCATGTTGCTTATATAAGGGTACAAAATGACTTATTTAATATGTCTTGTTTTTGTTTGTTTTTGCTTGTTTTCAATACTCACCAACATTCAACAACAATCAACAACACTCTTTTATAAATAGTGATCATCAACTAATAAAAGTGTAAATCAGAATCCATCAACACTCAACAATGCTCATGATCCCAAACACAAATATCCCAAAAGTACTAACCAAAGCCTTAATAGCGTACATGCAAAAATGCAATTAGTATTGGTCTTCATGTGAATGCGAAAGCATATTGATTATGTAAGGAGTATAAAAAAAATCATTTAATATATCTTATTTTTAGTTGTTTTCAATACTCACCATTCAACGCTAATCAACCGTTCTCTTTTATATACTGTGATCAGTAATCATCAAAGTGTAAATTAGAACTCGTCTATACTCAATAACGCTCATCATCCCAAACACATATATATTCCAAAAGTACAAAACGAAGTCTTAGTAGAGTACCCACAAATATGCAATTAGTCTTGGTCTTCATGTGAATGCGAAAGTACATTCGCTTATGCAAGAAAGAGAGAAACGACCTGGTCAAGTCCTACCCAATAGGGAAACCCCTTGGCCCAAACCTTAAAATTAAAAAAAAAGGGGTCGGGTTTAAATACAGAGAATTCAGACTCGTTTGCGGCGCACAGCCGATAAAGTTTGCCCCCACCAAAAGCCAAATTAAATTTTTAAAAAACTCGCCCAAATCAATTATAATAATTTAATAAACACCCAAATTGAACATTTCTTTATTTATTTTTATTTAATTTTCATTTCCTTTTCTTAAAGTCCACAATATTACAGTTACGCCACCAACAACAAATCCGAATCTTCTCTCTCCTCTTTCTCCTCTTCAGACAATCTGAAAGAGAAAGAAAGAAAGTTAGTGCAATTACAACAACAATTACACTGTAATTACACAAGAGAGAGAAAAACAAGATCAGAAGAACTAAAATCGACGAAAATGGCTGTTCTATAGGGTTTGAGGGCGAAAATTTTAGGGTTTTTCAACAAATTGACGCCCAATTTAGATAGAAATGCCTGGTAGAAGATCATCAAATTACACTCTTCTTAGCCAAATAGACGATCAAGTACAACCACAACTTCTACCACCACAATCAGCTCCGACAAAGTTCGGAGGAGAGAGAAGTGGCGATCGGATAAATAATATTAATAGTATGATGTTCGCCCCGTCGATCGGATTACAAAGGCAAAGCAGTGGGAGTAGTTTTGGTGAGAGTTCGCTTTCCGGCGGCGATTATTACGTGCCGTCGATCTCTTTACCGGCGAGTGATCACGACGTTGGTGGGTTTAGTTACTTGCAAGATACCGCTACCGGTGGCGGTGGCGGTGGAGAGATGAGGTTGAGGGGGACGGGGGCGGTGGTTGATGGCGGTTCGTCCTCGTCGAAGAGCTGGGCGCAGCAGACGGAGGAGAGTTATCAGTTGCAATTGGCATTGGCATTGAGGTTATCTACTGAAGCTGCTTGTGCTGATGATCCGAACTTTTTGGATCCAGTGCCGGATGAGTCGTCGTCAAGGTTGTCGTCTTCGGGGTCTGCTGAGTCGATTTCTCATCGATTTTGGGTAGGTTTTGATTTTGTAAGATATACTGGGTTTCTTATGGTTTTGTTGAGTTTTTGGAGTTGTTGTGTTGAGATGTGTAGTTGCATTGCAAATGTGAGTACTTTTGAGGGTGTTTGTCGGGAGTTATGTTTGTTGGTTGAGGAATTAGGAAGCTATGAAGCTTGGATTGCATGAGAAGTGCTAGAGTTTTTGTATGTTGTTTATGTTTAGCTGTGTAGTTGCATTTATAATGTGAGTAGTTTTGAGGGTATTTGTTGGGAGCTATGTTTGTTGGATGAGGAATTAAGAAGCTTTTGATGATATAATTGCATGTTTTATTTGAAGGTGGTATGAGCTTCTTGTGTTTTTGAGAATAGTTTTGTATAGGTTTTGAAATCTTTGGTCCATTGTGAATTATTCTCATCTTTCCGTATCTTTTTCTCTTTAACTGTGTAGTCGGACTTAAAATGTGACTGGTTTTGAGACCATTTGTTGTGATATATGTTTGTTAGGCGTGGAAGCTTTGTTGCTAGAATTGCATGTGTTGTTTGAGTATGGCAAGAGCTTGTTTTTATAAGACTGGTGATTGTAGCATTATGTGTTTTTAGTGTGTCAATTGCACATCTGTACTTAGTTGCGGGTGTTTTGATAAGTCAGCATGGGGTGAATTGAATTTGTTGGATTACGAAATGGGATGCTGAGATGCTGCAATTGCGGTTTGATAGTGTAGAACTGTAGAACCTGGGATAAATGAGAATGTGCATTAGGGGTACGCCTTTGATTAGAGCAGTGTAACTCGGACTCAGCCAGGAGTTTCTTTTTGTGAAACGTGCATGTGTCCAATGGGTGGGATTTGACTGTTTTCAGAGGATTCTTGCGCTTTTTTGGGTCTAATTGGAGTATCCCAGTATCATTTCATGTCCAAGAGTTGTGTTCTGGTGTGGAATGAAGAACACAGGATTTGTGAACGTGGTTCCTCTGATATGCAATTGGAGCAATATCTATGAACAAGTTTTCGTTGCTGATAGCGCTAATGTGTAATATGTGTTAAATGCTTGCCGCCACGGCGCCACATATGGGATCATTTTCTCTAGAAATCCTATTTTCTAGAATATACATATTTTTACTATCTATTATCATATTTTTGGAGAATGTATGAGTAGAATATTTTGATATGTGGATTGCATAGATCATAGCTTTTGATTAGGTAGATTCTGATAGGTACTTGTGAAAAGGGTCTTGGCATATATATATATATATATTTCATTCTTTTGATGGCTTCTTTATCACAACTTAATGCACTTCAGGCTTCTTTCCATTTATCTCAACATTCTTGAATTTGATTTATCATCAGGTGAATGGCTCCCTCTCATACTCAGACATAATCCCTGATGGTTTTTATTTAATCCATGGGATGGATCCTTATGTATGGACGGTGTGCGCTGATTTACAAGAAAATGGTCGTATTCCCTCTATCGAATCACTAAAATCGGTAGATCCTAGAAATGAATCTTCAATCGAGGTGGTTTTGATTGATCGACGTAGTGATTCCAGCTTAAAAGAATTGCAGAGCATGGCTCATAGTATATCATGTAATTGCATTACCACTGATGATGTTGTTGATCAGTTGGCAAAGTTGGTGTGCAACCGCATGGGGTGAGTTATCATCTTGTTCAGTTACTTCATAGAGCGGTTTTGCTCCCACATGCATGCATTTTTTGTATTTCTGACTTTATTTTGGTCCATCTTAAGGGGTGCAGCTGCAACCAGAGAGGAGGAATTGGTTCCAATCTGGGAGGAGTTCAGTGGTGGTCTGAAGGACTGCTTGGGGTCTGTTGTGCTTCCAATTGGTAGTTTATCCATCGGCCTCTGCAGACATCGTGCTTTGCTATTTAAAGTATGTTGTCGCTGTTTAATCAACATTATTCTATAGTGTCTGAAGTAAATCATCTAAGTTGCAAGACAACTCTTGACCTTTTATCTTCCCTTTTTTATTTTTACTGTCCAACTTGGTGAGGTGTGGGCTTTGGTCCTAGAGATAAGAGATGCATGTGAAGCCTTGAATCACAAGAAATTACTTCGAAAGAAGCCTGTGGGGTGGTGGTGGTGAAGGAAAACACCCAAGCTAAAGTAAAGCTTTATGACAACTGGTTTTCTGGAGAACTTGCCTTATCATTGATATCTATGTTTGAAAAAGTTCCTGGTTTCTTGCCCAAATGCATTTTCCACCTTTTACGTTACACTCCAGAGATGCAATAAGCCAATAACATGTGAAGTTTGGTTCTATTTCTTTGATTAATGTAATATGTTACTCACTGCAAAACTGTTGGCTTTATTTGTTATTTACCTTGGAGTTCGTCATTGTATATTGATATGACGTCCTCGATAGGAAACTGGTGATGGTGAAAAGTCTCATGTCTGAAAGGACATTTAATTATGTTTTAATATAATGCTGACAGGTCCTTGCTGATACAATTGATTTACCATGTCGAATGGCCAAGGGATGTAAACATTGCAGTAGAAACGATGCTACCTCTTGTCTCGTACGGTTTGGTATTGAAAGGTATGCTTATTATGTCACTTGGGAACCTGATACTGCAAATTAGTCATGCTTGAAAAAGTTGCTTTAGTAGGAATTTTCAATGGTGATTCATCCATGAAATTTGCGGGGAACTGGTTCATTAAGGCAGTTGTTAGCATGAAGGAGGTCCTTTTCTGTTTAACATTTTTTTATTTGTTTAGTTATTTTTTTGATTGATTGATTAACATGGAGAATTTTGGCAAGTGAAACTACATAGTATATACAATCACTGCCTCTTTGTATTTGAAATTTTGTGTGGACCTTATAACTAGGGATGACAATGGAGTGGGGTGGGTACGGAGGATGGCTCCCTCACACCCGCATCCACCATGAATATTCTCCACCAGCCCCCGCCCCACCATTCCACTACCCGACGTGAGTAAACATATCCAAATCCACCCCCACCAACCCACCTTGGAGCCAAGTGCCTCAAATAATATGAAAACACTTTCTAAATGATTTTTACTGAGTCCTAATGACATATAGGGTTATTGCAAGCAATGTTTCTCCGACACG
This sequence comes from Tetragonia tetragonoides, assembly GCA_038025085.1. Taxonomy (NCBI): domain Eukaryota; kingdom Viridiplantae; phylum Streptophyta; class Magnoliopsida; order Caryophyllales; family Aizoaceae; genus Tetragonia; species Tetragonia tetragonoides. The sequence goes on from CM076139.1 coordinate 15,070,187, forward strand.
ACTATTTGATGCCGTGTCGCGTGTCGACACGATACGACGCCGATCCCGGCACGGCATACGCGTCGACACCGGCGTAAGGGATACGACCCTCGGACATCTTCTTCTTCCTTGAGCAGCAGCCAATTTCATGGCATTTTGATTTTAGATCTAGGGTTTTCGAAGCCTTCAATGAACAAAATACATGCCAAAATCAGAGGGCTTTTGGTCGCACAGGAGAGGCGAATCCAATGGTGAGGTCGCCTGTCGAAAATGGCCGGTCATCGGCCGCTGGTGGTCTGATATACAGAGAACGCATGGAGAGAGATGGGAGAGAAAGAGAGTGACTGAAAAGTAGAAACGATGGGATAAGAAATGACGACATTCAGTTTTCTTATCACTTTTCGTGACCCACTTTCCTTTAATTATTCATTATTATTATTTTCTTAAAAAAAAAGGTTGTGTTTGGAGTCCAGCTGTCCTGTATCACTTTGACAGTTGACTAAAGAGGCTGAACTTTTCTATGTCATGTGAATTCTATCTTTCTTTTACTTTTCTTTATTTTATTTTATTTTATTTTAATCTTTATGTTTTCTTTTACAGTTTTACTTAGACAATTTTTTTATTATTTTTTTAATTTTTACCATATCCCCGTATCTTTGTAGCAGGACCCCCGTATCCTTTAATTTTTTTATTTGAGGATCTGACACTCCGATCCGCGTCGGAGAGTCTGAGAAACATTGATTGCAAGTTCGTTTTTTGGAGAGGAAGATCAAAAGGGAGAAAAAAAAAAAATACTGAAATAGACAACTTTTGGGAATTGAACATCTCTAGTTGTTCGTTGACATGAACTAGTGGTCGCAGGTATGAGTGAAAATCTACACCCTCCCCAATACCCGTGACTGGCAATACTTTCAGAATCCATTTCTGCCACACTACCCGTGTCGGTAAGGCGGTAACGCTTTCAAAATTCATGCCCGCCCCATCACCCGGCTAACCCTCTTCCACACCCGCTCTACCTGTGCATGCCCCACTGCCATCTACTCATAACAATAGTGTCAACTATAGTAGTTTACATGAGCTGAAGTTAGAATATATTCACCAAACTTTTATTTCGGTAAATCTCCTTTTCACATCTTTTTGTGTCAAAATAGCTTGTTTCCTTAGGTAAAGTGTATCATATAAAAGTGGGAAAATAACTTTGATAACAAAATGAGAATGTTAATGTCATATGTCATTTTGTGATTTGACATGGTGATCTGGAAATAAAGTGGGAAAATAACTTTGATAACAAAATGAGAATGTTAATGTCATATGTCATTTTGTGATTTGACATGGTGATCTGGAAATAGTCACCGAAGGATAAATGATAGAACTAACGCGCCATAAAAGTTTGTTAGAATTGAAGTAGATACCTTTGTTTTATAAAAAAACGACCTGGCAATTTGTGTTTGCCTATCGGTAAAGGAAGCCCACATGCAATTAAAATCTCTGCGTGGGGAATTCAAACAACAAATTAAGCATGGGTTGGATTTTGCAATATTTCTGAACTTCTAAATAGTTTAGGCCTTTTGTGTTCCTGAAGTGTCTGGGCTGTGTCTTTGATGTCATCTACAAATGTATCTCTTTCTGAATATCCAAAATTTTTGACTAGCTTATCCGTCCGTGTTTCTAATGGAGTCTCTTAGTTTATTAACTGTACACATTCATGTAAATGCTTTTTTTGGTTTTTCGAACTGGCAGGTATCACCTGCATGACAATTCATTTGTTATTTCAGGGAGTATATGATTGATTTGATCGGGAAGCCAGGTTGCTTATGTGAGCCTGATTCCTCGCTCAATGGTCCATCTTCCATCTCAATATCTTCACCATTGTGCTTTCCACGATTCAGATCTGTTGAACCTGCCACTGATTTTAGGTCGCTGGCCAAACAGTATTTTTCAAATAGTCAATCTCTCAATCTTGTATTCGATGGGCCTTCTACAGGTGATCTCTTTTGTATGCTTCTGATTGTCGTATAGACTAGGTGTATGCCCCGTGCGATGCACGGGCTTGTAGTTTATCATTAGAAAATATATTTTGAATGTTATCAAGAAAATAGATTAATGATTTATTAATAGTGTATATAATAACTAAAATGGAGTTATCCGTACAAAATCAAAGTTGTGCTATGTGGACTATAAAGTTGTTTATGTGACATGCGATAACAGTTTTTTGGATTTAAATGGATAAATTAATTTATATTTTTCATACTTTAAATAATTAATCACAAAATTAGTTAAATGATATATTCCCACACCTTGATATACTCTATCAACCAACACATTTGCACATTTGTGTACTTATGTAGTCCATAAATTTATTTACCTACCTTTATTAATAGTCAATATACTACTATTGGTTCTTATCTGTCTTTGGTTTAAATAATTTTTTATATAATATTACTTGTGTGTCATGTAATGTGATATGGCAACGATTATTTTGATCCATGTAGATAAATTAGTTTCCCTTGTTCACATTATTTTACCAATTTACCATATTGCTCGATCTCCATGAATCATGTATTTTTGTTGGGGTACGAAATCACTTTGAAGATTGAGATGCATAATACGTAAATTTATCCGTTAGTTTTAAAGTCTTTATGCATCTATTACTTCTTGTTTTTTTAGAAGACTTTATGCATCTATTACTTGTGACTACTTTCCCTTATTAAATTCGTTGTAGCTAGTTTTCAGCATAGTTTAATTATGGTTCATGTATCTTTCACTCAAAAAAAATATTTATATGTTCCAAGTATCCTAATTTAATTAGATAACATGGTTCATTATCCTTATTAATTGGTTAATTTGGCATTAACTTTTGGATATGATGATGATTGGATATGGTGATCGACATGCAGAACACGTGCCAATACAACAGTGTGTATGATCCAATTTTAGTACACGATAGATTCATTTTTATAGTATGTTCTTTTTTTTTGAAAATTCTTAATGAGTTAATATTTACTCGTTGAAATATGCCGATTGACGTGATATATTAAAAAAAAATTATGGTTTATGAAACTTAAGTCATTAAAGAATGGAACAATAACTTTTATGAATACTAATGATATAATTTTAATGGTTAGTGAGAGTAGTAAGTCAGTAACTAAACTTCGCCTACTTTTTAAGGTAAATACATCGAATCATGAAATGTCGCCTATGTATGCAATGACATGGATGCCACATGTCAATACAACAATTGTCGTGGTTTTCTTTTATACCCATTGTGATGCACGACCTTGTTAGTATATCATGGATTATAAGTGTCCCACCCTTTTTAAGTGTCATTTTAGATGTTCGTCGTGTTTAATTTGACCTCAATTTGTGGAAAAACTATTTAGATTCAAAATATGAAAGAATATTTGTTGGATTCGTATTGGAAAGTAATTTCACCATATATAACTTTCATAATTTTTACGTACTCCGATTTATGAGAAAATTATGGTCAAAACTCAACATCGAAAATTTGAAACGAAAAACTATTTAGATTCAAAATATGAAAGAATATTTGTTGGGTTTTTATTAGAAAATACTTTTACAATATAATTTTCATTTTCTTAACATACTTCGATTTAATATGTTAAATTTCCTATGCGTCATATTATTTGGTATGTAGCGGTTATTTGGACTCCATCGGAATATATCAATCAATATTCTCATTCTTTTTTAATTAAAATAATTGTTGAAGAAATTAATTATGTTTACGACTACCTTATTCACGGTCACGTTCTACCAATACTATGTTTCTCCATTTCCATAGGGTTTAATCATGTAATGCCCAATAATTGTTTTCTACTATATTGCTCAGGTATAAAATCACTTAGAAAATCAAGATGTATGTATAAAAATTATTACTTGTGACAATTCTCCCTTATTAAATTCGATGTGCCTAATCTTTTGTATAATTTAGGTTAAGTTCATGAACCGTATTTATGTTGTTTATGTTCATGTATCATACTTTAATTAGATTATAAGGTTCATGCATGTATTTAATTAATTAAGTGATATAGCATTAACTACTGGATATGATGCTGACTGGGTATGCTGACATGGCATGACACGTGTCAATGCAGCAACGTGCATGATCCAGTTATATATATATATATTAGATTAGTCGGTTTATCTGTTCTAAAGATTGCAGAGCTTTGGACTTAACAACTGAAGTGGACGATGCATAAAATACTTGTTCTTAGCATTTCTAAGCAAAAAAAGTGAAGAATCCCTCACGGAAGCCCAACTAGCCAGTGTGGGTACCTAACATAGCTAAAGACAATGTTAGGAGTGATTGGCCTGTGAACAAGTTCTGGATGTAATTGTAACTTAACATCTGAAGTAGATGATGCAGATGGGTTTCTCTACTTAAAACAAAATGTTCATGTCTTCTACATCCCTGTTACACTTTCTGCATCACATGACAGCTTAGGCCTTAGAGAGAACTCTGCCTTAAGCATTGACAATGATTCTTCACCGTAGATATGCTGTTACATCTGATAGTTGTTCACAGGCCAATCACTCCTAATATTCTCTTAGCTATGTTAGGTACCCATACCCACAATGGCTGCCGAGTGATTCTTCACTGTTGCTTAGAAATGCTAAGAACTTAGCAGTGGTTATGTTTCTGCTCATAACATAATCGTTCAGTCATTACTCATAGAGTCATAGCTTCTCTGACTAGTATGGATAAGATGCAGTTTTTCTCTTTTCCATCTTAATTGATGTGATAAGTTTGTACTATTTCCACCCATTAGGAAGTTACTGAATGGATCTCTTGTTTCTTCTTCGCTGTTATTTGCTTCTTTGTGATCGACTTCAAGTATGTTACTCACTTACTCAGACTTGTTGAAGTTGTTCCGTGTTAACACTATTAGCCAAATAAGACTTGGAATGCTGGTGTGATAGGGGAGAGCGAATCAACTGGTTGATTTGTTAGCTCCTGATGGCTGGTGGAGAGAGGTGGGGGGGGGGGTGGACAAGGAGAACACTTTGCATCACTTGGGGCAGGGGGCTTACAGTTTAGTACTTCTTTCTCCCTTTTGGCCTTCTTTGTTTCCTTTCATTAGTGTCACAAAGCCCATAGGAAAGCACAACAAATGGTATTGTCTTGTATGTTGGGTGACATTTGTAGATAAAAACTTTGCTGTAACCCACACGACTAAGGGCATGTTTTTGTAGACTGGAAACTGGATATTGAAAACTGGAACAAATTGGAGAAAACTGGAACTTTTACCTGGAAACTGGAACAAACCGGAGAAAACTGAAACTTACTGAAAAAAACTGGAACTTACTGGAAAAACTTGGAACTTACTGGAACTTTTGCATTTATGAATTTTTTTTACCATTTGGGATATAGTTTTACAATAATAATAATAATAATAATAATAATAATAATAATAATAATAATAATAATAATAATAATAATAATAATAATAATAATAATAATAATAATAATAATAATAATAATAATAATAATAATAATAATAATAATAATAATAATAATAATAATAATAATAATAATAATAATAATAATAATAATAATAATAATAATAATAATAATAATAATAATAATAATAATAATAATAATAATAATAATAATAATAATAATAATAATAATAATAATAATAATAATAATAATAATAATAATAATAATAATAATAATAATAATAATAATAATAATAATAATAATAATAATAATAATAATAATAATAATAATAATAATAATAATAATAATAATAATAATAATAATAATAATAATAATAATAATAATAATAATAATAATAATAATAATAATAATAATAATAATAATAATAATAGAATTAAATTAAAATTAAAATTAAAATGAAATTAAATTAAATTATTATTATTACTATTATTTACTATTATTTTTATTTATTTATTTATTTATTTATTTATTATTATTATTATTATTATTATTATCATTATTATTATAATTATCATCATCATTATCATTATTATTATTATTTTTATTATTATGCTCAAACGGGTACATAATTTGGGACTATTTACTATTATTTATTTTTATTTATTTATTTATTTATTTATTATTATTATTATTATTATTATTATTATTATTATTATGCTCAAACGGGTACATAATTTGGGACGGATGGAGTAGATAATAAAAAATGGGCATATTTCAAAAGTGATTTAAAAATATACGCAATTTATATTTATTTATTAATATTTAGATAAAGAATACTTAACTACTATATTTATTATGTCAAAATATTAAATTGGGAAAAACTGGAACAAACTGGAGAAAACTGGAAGATACTGGAACAAACTAGAGAAAACTGGAACAAATTGGAGAAAAACTGGAACAAACTGGAACAAACTGGAGAAAACTGGAAATTACGGGAATCCATTCTAGAAAAACATGCCCTAAGAAGAGACAAACCTGTGTGTGGAATTTGTCGTTATGGAGACTCCCTCAAGAGTGGGAGATGGAGAAGATTACATTTTCGCTGGGTTTCTGGAGTCAGTACAGTTACAGAATTGGGATGACGGTAGTATGGATGGGTGATTCTTCCGGGGTGTTTTCTGTAGATCTTTTATTCTGCAGTTTTGGAAGGTGAAGGTGCCTCTTAAGTTTCGGGCGTTTGTGTATTGGTGTTCAAGAGTGTGAATACAAATGATATAGGGCAGTGGGAAAGGCTAAATTCAGCGGTGTCTCTTGACATATTGCATGTCTTCTTGAGGTGAAGACTGTGGAGTAGCGGAGGGTTTATAATGAAGGTTATTTGTTGTGATGGGTGAGACTTGGGTGTGTCACTGTTGGGGAGATCATTGACGTGAGATTAGGGGGAGGAAAGAGAAGAATGTGCAGTAGAAGAATGTTATTTTTCTGGTCAACATGAGTACTATTGGGTAAACATGAATGCAATAATAGATACTTGTTGGCATTCCGACCTTCCTTCTACTCACAAGGCCTCAAAAGAGAACTTGATACTTCTTGGTTGTAACTTGTGAATGTGAATAACGAAACATCCCTATGATTTGCTTTGGAGCAAAACATTTAGAAGAGAATTAGACTCGACCAATTGGAGTGTCTCACAGATATCCATACAGGGTTAGTTATTAGATGCTAGGTAATGAGCTCATGATTGTTGGTACTTGGTAGCTTATATCAATGGCAGGGACCCCCTATGATGGATGTGGTAAAGTTACTAATGTGGTATTGGGGAAGAGATTATTACTTTAATGGGCAACTCCTTCCTGGGGAAGATGATTTTAGCCTATAGCAGAAGGGAGTTAGCTTATTTAGATTTCTTACTGACTGCAAAATGGAAAAGAGAAGAAAGTTGTTTTTTTTGCCGCTATCCTGGTTCCTTATACTAAGGGGGTGTTTGTTTTGGGGTAATGATTAAGGGGGTAATGTAGCAAATTAAAGTGTAAAATAGTAAGGTGAAGTGGGGATGTGGGTAATGATTAAGGGGGTAATGGAGAAAATGAAGAGAAAATGGGGGAAAATCATTACCCTAGGGGGAGGTGGGTAACTATTATCCCCCAAATGGGAGTAATCATTACCCTCCTTCTCACAAAATCTAACCCCCACTACCTCACATACCTCTCATTTTAGCCTATAAATTCAATCCATTACCCCCTTAATCATTACCCCAAACCAAACATCCCCTAAATTTTGTTACTTTCTTTGGGCAACGGGTTTAGATGATGTTGGTCAATAACTTGAAGCATTTGTCTTTGTCTCATGCCTTGGCTTAACTAAAATCTGCAATATTGCCATGTTAAAATGTTGACATAGTATACGTTATGTATGTTACCTTATTTGTTTATAAAAAATTCACATCAGGTACTGGTGTCAATGAGCAAGACGTGATAGATCAGCAATTCGGTATGAAGCTTGACAGAAACAATCCCATTCTTAGTTCGGTGGATAATGAAGAAATTTCTCAGCCAGCGGGTCATCATATAAATGCCCAGTTTTCTGAATCTAGCAATCCGCCACAAAATTTGGGAAGGCCACCTACGGTCATCGGTGAAGTTGTTCCCTCAAGATTTGTTCCTTCTACCAGACCGAGAGGGACCCAGCAATATTTTCCTGGTGCAATGGGAAGTGCACCAAATGATTCGCGGTTTCAATCTCGACAGCTAGTTTCAAGCAGAGCAGCAAGCGAAGCTTCCCTTGACATGGAGGATTTGGTCATTTCATGGGGGGATCTTATGGTTAGAGACAGAATTGGAGCAGGTTTTCTCTTCCCTAACTTTTCATGTTCTTGCTTTGTTTTTGTCAAAATAGTTCTTCACTTATACTCTGTCAAAGTTTATGCTTGTGTTGCCTGTTAATTGTCAATTCAAAAGTTGCAGTCTAGGTATTTATAATATCTACTTTGTATCCTCAGGTTCTTTTGGAACCGTGCATCGTGCTGAATGGAATGGATCGGTAAGCATCTTATATAATATTTCCCGCGTTTAATTGCAGACAGAATGATGTTTAATGGTCAAAATTGAATTTTGTCTGCTTATAGATTGTAGTTGTACGACAAGGGGAAATTGATAGATTTAATTATTTTTTTAAATTTCATCTTAGTAAGGTTTTACAATATGGCCCTCTAATTTCAGGTATAAATGCTAGAAACTGTAGAGCGCAGGAGAATGTACAGAATGCATATATTGGATTTCATACTTTTTCAAGCAATCTTTGCATTTTGCATCCAGTATGCTTGACGTTGAGAAGTAACTTTGTAATGCTTGCAAGTGTGGATGTTATCAGAGTTTGTGAGTGAGCAGAAAGAAATAAACAAAAGGTTTCTTTGAAGCAAAATAGGGAAGAAAAGATCCACTTTATTTAAGTAAGAACAGGGTGAGGAAAACAAAATGGGCTGGGCTGGGCAGGGCAGTTATTTCTGTATATGAGGCCAAAATCTTTGTACACATTCACAGATGGTGCTTACTGTTCATATCTTTTTATCTCTGTTTGTGCAGTATCATTTTTTAACAGTGAGGCTGTACTCCATATTGAGTTACATCCCCTATAAGCTGTCCTTGTGGCAATTGAAGTCATGTTGGAAACTGAGTATTACCATCTTGGAAAAGTCTTGTTAGTGACCTTAGTGTTCCCATCTTCTCCCCTTATTTTCCTCGACCTTTTTTCTTTTCATGTAGCTTCTTGGGAGATGAGAGCGCATAAATATTGAGACATGCGCTGGTCAGTTATAGATTCTAGTTAAGGCCTCTAAATTGGTGGCCAGAGGATAGTGGTGGGCAGTGGGCACCTTTTGGCTTTTGTCCTTTATCTCTTTAATGGGTGAAGAAAGGGCAAAGTTGTAAACTGTCCAAAGAGGATTTAAAAACTCTCAAATTTATCCCTTGTATGCTGTTTGGCTGCATTTGTTTCAAACACAAGCTGACAGCCCTATTCTGTCATAGCTCATAAGTTCTCTTGTTGATGTGCTGACTGAGTATTTGTAGGATTATGAGGATATTCTGTTGTCTTGGACAAATTTCCTTTAGTTCTGTATCATAAGCCTTTCCTATTTTCATTTGTTTTCATGTGTCTTATAGAATCTACATATAAATGATTTATTTACTCATGTCTTGGTGCAACATTTTTGTAACTTGCTTGAATGCTCCATTTTGCAGGAGGTTGCTGTTAAGATTCTTATGGAACAAGATTTACATCCAGAGCGTTGTATGGAGTTTTTGAGGGAGGTAAGAAATAAGATTCAAGCAGTGGATGAATATCTTTTATTGAGATCAAGACAACTTCAAATTTATTTCCTTTCTGTAGTCCAATTTTATTAATGTTTTCTTCATAATTAGGTTGCAATAATGAAACGCTTACGACATCCAAATATCGTTCTCTTTATGGGAGCTGTCACTGAACCGCCCAATCTGGCTATAGTGACAGAGTATCTTTCCAGGTTTGCATCATTGGATTTCTTTGAAGTGCATGCTTATAGTTTTCAAAACTTTTTTGTAAATGCGACTGATAAGATATGTTGTTTCAACTGCAGAGGTAGTTTATACAGGCTTTTACATAAATCTGGTGGCAGGGAAGTCTTGGATGAAAGGCGGCGTCTAAGTATGGCTTATGATGTGGTATGTACACATTTCTTCCTTATCTCCCATATCTTTTAGGGCTTTCACTAGATGTAGAATGAGGTATCTTATGGACGTGTATACCTTTTTCTAAATGCTAATGGTTTTTGTTGGTTGGTTAAAATTAGCTCATTTGTTTACTATAATTGGCTGATTAATTTACAAAATTGTTCTATATAGGCAAAAGGAATGAATTATCTTCATAAGCGTAATCCACCTATTGTTCATCGTGATCTCAAGTCTCCAAACCTTTTGGTGGATAAGAAGTACACTGTGAAGGTGAGAGCATTTCCTTGCCTTTATGGTTGATTGTGCATGCATATCTTATTTACCACCTTTGCTGGCGTTGTTTTAATTGCTTTCTGTTAAATTTTATCTTTTGATGGGAATTGCTTTCTGTAATTGGTTTTTACTTTTACGGATGCTGCTTGCGCTAACAGTTTTCTGCTTTATTTAGGTGTGCGATTTTGGCCTTTCACGTCTAAAAGCAAATACTTTTTTGTCATCAAAATCAGCAGCTGGGACTGTAAGTCCTCTTAAATGAATGATATTGAGCCGAAATTCATTAGTTTACCTGTACCGCATATGCTATCATGAAAATAAATGCAGTAATATGTCAAATGTTAATGAACAGCCTGAGTGGATGGCACCTGAAGTTCTCCGTGATGAGCCATCAAATGAGAAATCAGATGTCTACAGTTTTGGTGTAATATTGTGGGAGCTCGCAACATTGCAACAACCATGGGGCAACTTAAATCCTCCTCAGGTTTGTCATCTTCAGACTGATACCTGTATACTCCTTTCATTGCCTTTTTCTGGCATTTATGAAGTTACCTGAAAGTTTTGTACATTTATTTTTTTGAACTTGAAAGTTTTGTACATTTCATGTAGTCCATTTTCCAGGGATCACTATTGTGATGTATGGTGATCCTTGAAGTTCTGATTTTATTTTTAAGTAATTATTCCCACAGTAGCCTATAACTAGTAGAAGCTTCAGTCTCAGACTAGTTTTTCGCTTTTCTTGTGCTGGTTATTGAATAAATAATTAAGTATTATTATATGTACTCAAAACATGATGCGGAGTTTCCTATTTTGCTGTGGGGACTTTAAATTCTTTTTTTTTTCCATAAAGGCAAGCTTTTGCTAGTGTAGAGAGGGGAAGTTAACCCAAGAAAAGTGAAAAAGTCATCTTAATAACTTGTATGAATATCTGCTGATTGTTGCTATTAAGTGGTTCTATGTAAAACTATACTTGTTTCCCAATATTTTCCAATATGTATTCTTATTTTGTGGTTTAGCTAGTGTTGGATATCGGTGGGATATATTGGGAAAGAACTACAGTAGTATGAAGAACCCACAAGTATGTAACTCTTTCAGAAACCTACAATCTTTTAGGATGGCCTAAACTGAAGATAGCGACCTCTTTATGGAATGGAGTATGAATTTAGTGGTTTACTTTTTGGTGGCCACCACGGCCTTGTTATGCGTTAATTTTGTTTTTCCTTACCTTCCCCATCCCTTTGTTGGCTGCAAACTTCTAATTTTATGTTGAATGGTTTGTGGTCCATCTTCTGCAGGTTGTTGCAGCTGTTGGTTTCAAGGGCAAGAGACTGGAAATTCCACGTGATGTAAATCCTCAAGTCGCCGCCATTATTGAGGCATGCTGGGCAAAGTGTGTTAATTCTCCATTTATTTGAGTGATTTGATCTGATTTCGGTGTTCATTTAGTTCATCTTTACTAATTTGAGGTCTTGGTCTCTTGCTGTAGTGACCCTTGGAAGCGTCCGTCCTTTGCCAATATAATGGAGTCCTTGAGGACACTTCTTAGAACCCCTCCACCTCAACCAGGTCGTGGAGATACACAACTCCATTTGTGATGGCGATGGGATTTTGCTATTTGTTTTCCTCATTCGCATTTGCAAGATTCTTTTCCTGGTATTTTGTTGGAAGGGTATACGCTCTTCCAACAACTTCAGGTGCACCTTCCAGATCTCGTACTCTGCCCCTTAACGCCTATCAAATTCATTTTAGCTACAGAATTTGTCCTGTGAATGATTTCAGCAGAGCTTGAGGTTTTAAACGCCAGTTTGCCTTTGGCAATATCTTTTTTGTTGCTTAACCGCTAAAACTTAAAAGGTGTTTATAAAATTGATTATTCTTCGTGCTGGCAAATCAACTAACTTGTTTTGGTGTCTAGACTCTAGAACGTGTCAATTCTTGGTCTGTTTTTTCTTCTTTTTGATGTGGCCTGAGATTTCCGCATGGTTCTTACAAGATAAAATTGCTTTATTTTCGCTGATTAGCATTTTTTCTTCTTTCACAAAGTCCTGGTGCCTGTCTCTTATGATGCAGGATCGAATTGCTGTACATCTCTGTAGTCTTGCCAATCAAAACATGATTTTTGACAAAAGAAGACTTAAATACTCATAGGAGATATCAATATGGATGTCCAATAGTATTTCAATATATTTATCGATATGATCCTTGTCATATTCTTCTCATGATTTTGTATGTAATGTAAGCCCTGATGAGGATTAGTGTTACTGAAAATTAGCATTCAATGAAATGAAATGTGCATATCTTGACATAGGAATTAGATGGCTGCCAGTGGCACCCCCCTCTCTCTCTCTCTCTCTCTCTCTCTCTCTCTCTCTCTCTCTCTCTCTCTTATCCCCGATTTATCTTTTTCTTTTTTGTTGTCTATGTTATTTAAATTCACCAGAGCCAACTCATTTCAGCAGATGGACGCATGTGCAGCATATCGATTTGGTTGGATGGTGTTTATTGTTGCAGTTGCAGAGGATGTATCTGAACTAACAGCCCTGCCCGCATACTTGAATGCCCAGTTTTATTGTGGAGACCACGAATTGGACACAATTTTTTTTCAATGAAATTAAGGTCTATAAAAGAGGAGACTAGTACTTATGCTAAACCCTAATTTTAGATACAAGCTCTTCTTCATCTGAGACGTGGTTGAAGAGCCAACCCAACAAATGAGTCAAGAAAATTGTTTGAGTTTTGATCATAGTGGCTACCCATTGAGGTTGAACACAAATCCTAGGGTTTTCAGGGATGACTCGAAGAGAGATTAAGCACAAATCAAATGGACAAATCGCAATAAGAAAAACAAATTGAAGCTACAAATCATGAAAGAGATAAAATCAACAAAGTTTTGAGTAATACGAGTGAATAAAATGAGAGAGAATAAAAGAACATCTAGGGTTTCTGATAGCAAGATCTGGAGCAAACGAGTAGATTTTTGGTGGGAATGTCTGAGGGTCTAGTGGTAGATTAATTGTGTGGTTGGCCGTAATTAATTGAGTAAAGACCATAGAGAAGCAAATTGAGCGATAAATTGGATGACAAATAAGAACCCTTAATTTAAACATCTCTTTTTTTTAATGTTGTCAAAAAAAAAATTAATGACATTTTTTCGCATATATATATTAGGAGGGTAGGAGCCACTGTAAAAATAAAATAAAAATAAAAGCTCCCAATTTTCTTTTCTTCCTCACATTTGGAAAAAAAAAAGTGAGTTAATATAATCCTTAGTACTAGTATAATTTTCTACGAGTACAAAACAGGAGTAGCACGAAAATGCAATTTTTTTTGCCAGTCAAAGCAGAAACATACCCTGCCAAATGCGTCCATAAATCGAGGAAAAAGGTACAGAGACACATTGTGTATAAATTTGTTTTTTACACAAGCCAATAGAATAGTATATAATTAAATAAATTTATTTTTCGTTTTGAAAGATAAAAAGTGGAAATAAGTTAGTTAGAATTATTTAAATTTCAAACTTTTGTTGTGAAAATGACAATGTTTACATTAATTTTTTTGGTGATACTATTTTTACGTTAATTTAATATGCTTATTTATATGTTTTTTTATAGAAGTGTATCTATATGTTCAGGAGTTCAACATGCACAAGAATTCTTACTTGATATAACTACGGAGGGCCTATAATTATGAGTATAAATTTTCTTGTTTTCTGGATGCAATATATGAAATTTAATTTGAGTAATAATCTACCATTATGTGTATGTCACACAAGCTAACACTATGTATGTACCATCAAATAAATAATTAAATTATGTAATATACATTATTTATGCAACTACATGACCATGCCATAAATGACCAATGATGAGTTTAGATAATTTGGTTATACAATGTCATATCTACTAATGGTAGATTGTAAAATAAAATCCCTATGCCAACATACTACAAATAAAATTTATATGTTGACAAAATAATATAAATATATATTGAAAAAAAAAGAAACTCATGTAGATCTAGGCATGTAGCCATAAATGTATAGTGTGGTTCCATTGATATACGCGCAAATCTCTAAAAACTACCTTTGCTCAATGATTTTTCGCAATTTTTGATTAATCTAATTTCTAAATTCTCTGTCAAGGTCTAACTAATTTTTTTTTCCCTACAAAATGTATTAATCTTTCCCTCCTATAATCGCTCCTATAATCCCTCGTACTTGAATAAGTTCATTCTCTAAGAGAATATTACACAAAGCAACGATATGGCAAATTGTTATTGGCTTGTGTAAAAACTTATTTTTACACTGTGGCTTAAAAAGGGGAATGATTTCCTCAAATATACATCATTCGCAAACTAATTCCCAAATTAGCTTCGGTTCAAAACTATTTCCCCACATATACACCACGTAGGATCGGACTGTGGTCTGGAAGCGAATTTAATTTTTTTTTTTTAGGGAAAGGCAAAGCCGCTGTGGCCCACAGTGGCTTACTTAAGCAGCTGTGGCCCACAGCGGCTTTGCCTTTCGCTAAAAAAAAAATAGTGATTGGACTGTGGCCTGGAAGCGAATTTAATTTTTTTTTATAGCGAAAGGCAAAGCCGCTGTGGGCCCACAACGGCTTTGCCTTTCGCTATAAAAAAAAAAATTAAATTCGCTTCCAGGCCACAGTTCGATCCTACGTGGTGTATATGTGGAGAAATAGTTTTAAACCGAAACTAATTTGAAAATTAGTTTGTGAATGATGTATATTTGAGGAAATTACACTAAAAAGGGTCCATAAATCGAGCTCTTACTTTAAAGTCCAAACAGTAAACACACTCTAAATGTTCATACATGTCTACTTGTCTACCACTTGTTGGATAGTCGTTGATCAGCTTCTTTTTCTTCTCTCTCATCCCAAATATCTCATGCCCTGTAATAATCCCATATCTTCGTGGGTCCCTTCCATTTCCTCTTTATGACGTTAGCACCTTCATCATCTCAGAACTCAAAACCCAGAAAATAAAAAAACCAGAACCAGAAAATTCTCAAAAGGTCGGTGCATTTCTCACTTGAACAGTTCTCAACTTCTCAGTTGTCACACACAGTGACACAGTTGCTATCACCGCCTTTCTGTTGCTCAGATATTTTCCTCAGGTTACTTAGTCTCCAAGTCGATATGCTCACCTATAAATTTAACCCTTCCACTCTCTCTCCTTCACATTGTAATTCTGCTATTTCTCTTGATAATTTTCTCTCTCATCATAATATCTCATGGACCCTGATGAAAAAATGCAAACTTTCATACCTTATTCTACAAATTCCCCATCTGGGTCTTCTTCAACTTCACTTGAAACCCCTCAAACTTGCTCAATTCCAATTGGGTCTTCCTCTTTTGACCCGTTTCTCTCTCCTATGTTCAATTTGGATACCCTTTTGCCATTAGAGGAGAGAGAAAATGTTGAAACTCCACAGCCACTTGAATGTTTACAGGGAATTCAAATTCCTCC
The DNA here is from genome assembly GCA_038025085.1 of Tetragonia tetragonoides. Lineage (NCBI taxonomy): Eukaryota > Viridiplantae > Streptophyta > Magnoliopsida > Caryophyllales > Aizoaceae > Tetragonia > Tetragonia tetragonoides. Next base: position 15,086,048 of record CM076139.1, read on the forward strand.
ATTTTTATCTAAGACTTATGATTTAGTAAATGATTCTTCTTTGGACCAGATTATATCATGGGGTTTAAAAGGAGAGAGCTTTGTTGTTTGGGACCCTGTTGAGTTTGCTCGCCAAATTCTTCCTCGTAATTTCAAGCACAACAATTTCTCCAGTTTTGTTCGTCAGCTTAATACTTATGTGGGTATATTCTTGTTACCGTTTTGATAGATGATGATGATGACCTGTCACGTTAGTATCTAGACTGCTTTGCTTTCCATTCTTTTGATTTCTGTTATTTATTTTTTTTTTTTGTTGACTTTTGTTTTTCTGCTAGATTATTCTTTTGTTGTACTCTATTTTGTTCTGACCCAGATGTAATTTTTGGTTTTTGAGTTGTAATTGGTTCTCATGGATGACTGTTTGCATCACCCAATTGTAAATTTCTGTAAAGGGATTATTTAGAGGTGCCATAAAGGTGGGATTGTTGTATATATTGAGATCTTTGTATAAATTGGATTTTTAATGATTTGACATAATAACAAAATGGTTTCAATGAATTGAGATTTTGTACTGGTTTGTTGTATCTATTGTTTGTGTGGCTTCTGGAATGATTTGGTTCTTAATAGACTCATGATTCTACCTTTCCGGATTAAAGATGAACTATCTGGTTTGATTTTTTCTCGAGCTGGGGACTCCCACTGATTACAGGTAGAATTCGGGTTCTAGTGGGATCTCTACGCACTAAGTATACCGATTCTCCATTTCAGATGCTCTAATTAGTATTACTAACCCATTATGTAGGTGTCATTTTGAGCTTAATGTATATATTGCATATTTCATAAATCATACATTTAGTTTTGTATGTTTAAGTCTACTGGTTGTTCTCTTGCTTGAAGTCCTGAAATTGGAGAATGAGTTGGGACCTGTGCTCTTTAGTTTAACTCACCTTTACAGGTAGAATTTCAGGTTCTACAGGTATATCAGCTGCTCTTACCAATCAAAATGTGCCAAGGTGTTCTCTAATTGTTTCTTTCATTTGGCGGTGGATGTACTTGTGTTCGCGGATTATGTGACTGAAGAATGCATGCTCTTTCAATTTTATCTAATTAAAATACATATCTCTGTACTTTGTTTGTGGGAATCATTTCCTCTGGCGTTGGCTTTAATTTGTTGACTGTTTTGGTTATCCTATTCAGGGTTTTCGGAAGGTTGATTCAGATAAGTGGGAATTTGCTAATGAAGGATTTTTGCGTGGAAAGAGGCATTTGTTAAAGAACATTCACAGGCGCAGGACATCACATTCTCAGCAGCTCACTGCTTATGGAGGCTCATCTGCTGATGTAGCCAAATCTGGATTAGGAAGTGATATAGAGTATTTGAGGAAGGAGAAGAGTGTACTGATGCAAGAGGTGGTTGAACTGCAACAACAGCAGCGTGGAACTGCAGAGCGCATGGAAACTGTGAAGAGTAGGCTCCAGGCATCAGAGCAAAAGCAGAAACAGATGGTGTCATTCTTGGCTAAAGTGTTTCAGAACCCAGTATTTATAGACCGTCTTAAGCAAATGAAGGAAAATAGAGCACTTGGTTCTCCAAGAACAAGGAGAAAGTTTCTCAAACAGGAACAGCAAGAATTGGGTTATTCATCTTCAGGTACACCCATGGAGGACCAGATTATGAGGTACAGACCCGAGTTGGCAAATTTGGAAGGCCTTGCATCTTCTGAAATTCCTCCGTCAAGTACCCCAGATTATCTCCTGCAAGATGTGGTTGGGGAGATGACTAGTAGTATGAAGAGCGTGCCTATGCCAATTGAAGATGTTCAATTGGATGAATTAGCTGCAACTCGAGAACTCATGGATATCCCAGAATGTTCTTGGGTTAGAGATCCCTTATCCAGAGGGAAACAGGTCGCCAGTCCTCAACCAGAAGTACTTGCTGATCAATTTGTGTCCTTTCAGGAAGAGTTGTCCGGAGAGAGAGGTTTTCCTGAGTTTACTTCTTGCGGCATTGAGAACATCATTAAACAGGAGGAGGTGTGGAGTATGGGTTTTGACCTCAGCACGGGTATGTCGAGTTCTAGTCCTGGGTTATGGGGTAATGTTGCCAGCTATCATGTGCCAGATTTGGGACCTTCTGGTCCAGGCGAGTTTTCAGATATTGTGGACTTAGGTTCTCTTGCAGCAGGAAGTTCTGGAGTTGAAGGTGATGAATCTCCGCTTGATGACCCTGAAAATCAAGCTTTCACAACAAAAGATGATGTTGGTTCTAGGAACACTGGCTCATAGGCTTCACTTGCTTGGTAAAGCAAGTGCTGCCTGGGGCATTCTAGGCCTTATATAGTAGTATATCACTGTTTGAATGATTGATTCAAACATTTAGTTTATGGACGCATTTGATTGACTTTTCGCTTTTGTCTTGTCATGGTGCTCTAATCTGTTTTTTTAGTGATGCTGTGCACCTTGTGTTCTATTTCTTTTGTTGGTAATTGGGGTTAAGATTTGCTTCAGGATCTCTGACAGTGTGCATCAGGGTTGAAGTTGCTCATATCTTGACTTACAGGCACCCCACCAGTGCCGTGATCCACAGTGGGTGTTGCCTTGGTGCTGTGGGAGTTAGTTCTTACTTCCCAGTTGCTAGTGGGTGTGTCTTCTAGTATTTGATTATACAAGTCTTGCTAAAATGAAAAGCTTTCTGAGTTGCGAATTTTGCAGGTTCGCATGTTTATTAGCAGCAAGTTGCACCATGCTGTCTTACACCTTTTCAAGAATAACTTGATCTGGTAAGCTGCTTCACTAAATTAAAGTGCTGTTTGTCATCGCTTATCTTTGTTGCCTTGTGATGAATTTTTATCTATAAAATAACCTTGTGAAGTCCTTTTGGGGGTGGTGTTTTTTTCTCTTTTGGATAAAGAAGGATTAAATTGAAGCAGGATGATCAATTGATTTTTTCGTCTTCTAGGCTTTGAGTGTGATTTTTGTTTTCCCCATGACTTAGGAGTTAGACCTATGAATGAAGGCACCTGTGGACCTGTGGTCATTTCAGGAGTATCTAAATCTGCTTCTTCTTTAGATTATCTTAAAGGCTTAGAGAGGGAAAGGAGTGACCATAATTCCATAAAGACCTTTTGCATTCTCTCTTTCATCTCCAGACTTTCACATTTGCTAGTTGACTATATGCTGGCTGCTGTACTTATGTTTACCAATATTAATCGATTGCTCAATTTCTTTAATCTTAATACAAATTATGCTCCTTTACTCAGTTTCAAAGCGTTTATGTTTTTAAATTCCCTTCTGGTGGTGGTTGTGGACTTGTGGTAACAGCAGTCATATAAGTGTGTTTCAGAAGACACCTATGAGCTTCCCTGAAGCTGTTTGATAGGAATGCATGGATGTCATCTGTGGGTTTGCTCGGTTGCCAAATTGCTAGTACAATCTATAGGAGCGAGCTTGGGTGATGTTTGATTGTAGATTACTGCTACAAACATTCCGCAGCTTTCTTTATATAAGTTCGTTCAGTGATATGTTCATCTTTATAAAGCATGAGTTCCACAGGTGTCGCCAGCATGTCGGATACAGGAAGCGGAAAGCACTTGAAGTTGTTATGAAGAACTTCTATAATTTACCTAGAAGGGAAAGAGACTTGAAATCTCCAGTGTCTAGTAGTAGTGTTGTTTTTTATTTGATTATTTATTTATTTTATTTTTGCGCATGGATTCCTTCCATCTTTAGGGAAAATGGGATTTTGAGCAGTTGAATGTTGATCACCTAAGCGTTGTTTTGAATGTTAATACAATGTAAAATACAGCTGTTTACCGGAGTTGCTCCTCAGGGAAGCTGGACTGCTGGAATTTCCATTGTAAAATAAAAAAGATGGTGCGTCAACGTCTATTGATGTTTGGTTATTCCAAGCCTAAAGTTTTGGACCTTGGTGCTGCAACTGGTTATCAGGAGGCCTATACAACGACCTATCGATTATTACCTCACTAGATGCGTCGACGACTTTGCTCCAAGCACAGAAAAGCGTTGATATAGTTAACGATTTGTGAATATATCAAATTGTTTTTTTTTTTTGGGCAAGTATTATTGGGTACTGTTATAACAAGAGTTCAAATGCACACAAAATAAAAGAAAAAAAAAGTATTAACAAACAAAGTTCACTCCACAAAACCCTTTCATAGCTGGGAGCCTTTTGCAGGACGTTTTTGATCACATTTGTTCGGGTTATACAACTGCAGTCTGCAGCAAAACAAAACCTTGCGGGTGCATATTTATAGTCATGCACATTATTTCGATGAACAATCAGTTTGTTCCATAGCCATTTATCTATTATCCTTAATTTAATTATTGACAAAAAATTGAAAGGAAAAAAAGGGAAGAAAACAGTAAAAGAAAAACAAATCCCCACGATCACGAATGAATAATCTTCCAACCCGACAAACAACTATATCAAATCCCTTGTTAAGTCGTTTCACAAAATCTCGCATAAGGCAACCTCAAGGTGAGCCCTATCATATAAGAATAATGTCATGTCGACGTCATGCTTGTATATAAAGATAGCCTCACATTAAGGCGGCCTCATACAAAACTTATTGTTGTGGCGGTTTCTTTATTGAATATTTTTCTGGATTTGTACTACCCTTAACCGGCCAAGACCCAAGAGTCCATCCACGTTCAAAAAAAAAAAAAAACCAACAACGTTCAGTTTATTTTTTATTTTTTTTTGTGAAAAACGTTCCGTTTATTTTTTTTTGGTTTGGCAAAGAGGAATTGCGTGGTTAAAGGACACCTCCTAACACACGGTCTTGGGTATTTCACCCATTAATTCGTGTAGGTGCTCCTCAGGAGGTTTGAACCCATGACCTGATGTACAAGTTGCAACTTGTTTACCAGTGAGCCAACACCTCTTGGGTAACGTTTCGTTTACTTTGACATATGAAACGGGAGAAAGTCAGAAAACAAAGAAAAAAGGATGTAGTAACAACTAACGACCAACCGTAATTACCAATAAGGATGGTGGTCTAGTGGTTCCAAACTTACTATCAAATGATTTGGTAAGGCAAGGTCACGAATCCCATTCTCCCATGCCTTGTGTCTGGTGGAGTCATATTCTCAACTCATCTTCTCACTCTGTGTTTTAACCGCCAAAGTACGCCCTGAAGGTAATTTTTCCCAATTTGATTTTTATTTTAGTGATACATACTATGATCTAATTTGCGGATTTTCGTATTAATTTCATGCTATGTTTTTAAAATTCGATTCTGAAGAAATAGAGGTGCCAAGCGAATTAATTGCCCTTACTCAAATGTCTTTTTCAATCGATTATGAGTGTGTGTAAGATAGTATGTCGTGTGTTTTGATGATGAGATTCAAATTAAATTAATTTGTGATGTGAACTTTTAATTCATTGTTTGGTTTTGGTGGTGAGTAAGGAGAACAGATGAATTCATTGTTTGTTTTTCTTGTTTCATTAATTCATTTAAGTTTCAATGTTGGAAGTAAGTGTGGCTTCAATTCAATTTTTGCACAGGCCTGGAATCTCTGAGATGGTTTTGATATGACCCATATATTTTTTCGCAGTAGAGTTTGTCTTTTAATCATGATTACATCTGCAAGTTTGATGAACTTGTGAACCATGAAATTTTTTCTATTAGCCAATTATGATTTATAACCATTTCTATTTTGGGTGTGCAATCTCCTAGATATTTTTGTATTGGATTGGTTTGAGGTGCGCCTATGTTGACACGCTCAGGACTAGATTCTGATTTCTCATAGGCTAGGGCATGTAGCTCTCATGGAGTCACCTTGTTTTTTGATGGTCAATACAAAGGGTCGAAATTCGGAAGAAATAAGAATTACAAATTAGGTGCAATATTTGCAACATGAGCACTCTTATGGCCTGATTCTACTGTCCAAGGCTGTTGCTAAGGGTAGAGTTCCTCTAAATGGTTTAGTTGATGATTGTTGGACATGAGATGATGAGAAGGATTCTGCTTGGTGGCCATGAAGAATTAAAGACAAAGTAGTTTCTGGTTTAGAAATCAAGGTATTAAGACATTAATTGGCTCTGCAGCAATGCTGTTATGCTATTTGGAATGGCTATTTATATTACCATAACAGCAACTTGACTATTTGAATGGAAATTTTCGCATCTTGTACATCCTTTTGACCATTTTCATCTTGGCCTTTAGAGATGGTTCCTTGATTTTTTTCTTCTATTTAGTACTGGTATTACTTAGTATACCAGTATGTCGATAAGACAGCCTTCATTGGAAATGCTGCTTTTCTGGTTAGTCGTCTGGGATTGATCACTTACTTTCTGCAGACTTCTTGAACTTTGGTTTTTTTTTTTTTTTTTTTTTTTGCTAACTTCATTCTTAAGGGAACCTTCTCCTAATCAGGATGTATCTGTAAGGTTTAGTTCATAATCAAACACAAGGTGCACTATAAAGCCCTCTACTTTTAGGGATAAGCTCATTCCATAGAACTCTTCCATAGCTGGGACCTTTTGCATGACAGTTTTTATCACATGTTTTTGGGTTATACAAGGTGTAAAGCTGCTCCATTGAAGCTTTCAACTGCAGGAAAACAGAACCTTTGCGGGTGCATATCCATAGTCATGCACATTATCTCGATGAACAGTGAGTTTGTTCCATAGCCATTTATCCGTTTATCCTTTATTTTCACAATCTTGTCAGACACAATTTATTTGATTTGTAGCTGAAAATTATTTATGACTAGTTGCCAATTCCAAAATTGATCTTAAGAAACAACAATGCAGATTAGAACGATCTAGAACTTCTTATTATGCATGCGTCCTTTTAAATCTTTTAGTTATGATGACGCACTAGTTAGAATTTACGTGGAAGTTTTTTAAGCATTTTATTGGGATGAGGATTTGAGTCTGTTTCTAAATATGCTTGATGCTGCTGCTGAAAGGATCTTTGAGGCACATTCAGAGGTATGATGTCTTTTCTCCCCTTTCTGAGTTTGTTGTTATCTTCGTGATGTTCAGAGATGGATGCCATCATCAATTGCTATGATTTACTGGAAACATCAGTTCGGTTTTGTTTGCATAATGCAGCTTTAGGTTGGGAATTTATATGCCTCTTCTTGCCTTCTGTTATCTTTGTTTAGATCATAGTTATTAAGAATACACGTTACTTTTTGGTGGATATGGGCATATGGCTGTGAATCGAAATACATCTCTTGGCTCTAATTTTTGTTAATTTTATTTTTATGGAGCTAGATTCTGGCAGCTGAATATGATATAAGTGATGTGACCTGGTCCAATCCAATAGCCAAGCAGCTCATAAGTTTGCAGCAAGATAAGGAGTTATCTTCGATGACGAATGAGGAAAATGACATTTCTGCTCCATCAAAATTAAGCAGTTCCTCTAGCGAACCACAAAAGAGGAGGAAACGCTGTCGGACTTATGAACGGCCCAGTCTACCGCAGACAGTTACTTCTGGTTGGATGGATTTAGGCCTCAGAGAGGGAACTCCCTCGCCAAACAAGGGCCTTGATCTTGTGGGTTCGTCACAAGACTACTCCGTCCAAAGTTATGGGGTGAATAAGCCCTGTCAAGTATTAAAATCAGAAGCGTCTTCCAATTTGTTTAAGAATTTTGATCAAATGCCAAGAAAAAGAGCTTCTAGAGTTCGAAGGAATCTCGGCAATGTTGGTTCAGTTGCATGTTCAGTGAACAGTTCAGCACCTGGGGCTGCATTGGAACCTTTAGCTGGAAAGAACATTGAAAATAAGTGGGAAGATGATGTAAAGTTTGATGGTTTTTCTAAGGAAATCGATGAAGCAATAACCAGAATCGAGTCTTTAATTCCGGCACTTCAAAAGTTGGTCACTTCTGTTCACCACCCCAATGAAAGTAGTGTTGGTGATTCAGGTTTGCCCTATCTTTCCAGTTTAGTTCTCAATACCAATTCAGTGAATCCAATAGGAAGGTCCAAAGATGTGGAATTTGAGAGGAGCAAGCTGGATCAGACAGGGAAGTACCCTGCAGATGGTTTGCTTGGTAAACAAACGATCGGAAAGATCTACAATCCTGTTCCTTTGCCAGTTAATAAGACCTGGAATGTCCATTATGTGGGTGGTGATGTGCTAAATCAGACAGTCTTTTTGAAAAAAGATGCTAAGCCTAGAAGGGAGGAGATTAAGTTGCCAAATGAGACCGTGAATCAGACTATAATTGATAAGCCACTGAATAGAGTTTCAACTCAATATGATGCTAGAGTTATGGGCAAAAGTACAAGAAATAACTGCCTAGCTTCATTGCACAGAAACTTGGGAGTTACAGAAGAATTTACAGGGTCAGAGGAGTCATCTAACCAGAGAGAATTTAAATGTCGTTAAGGATAGAGTTAAGACACTGAAAAGGTAGGAATGAATCTGTGGTAAGCCAGGACTACATAAAAGGTCGTTTTGGAGCAATGCCACGTCAGTTCGACAAGGACAACCTGAGACGGAATCAAATGATTTGCGGAGAAGTTATTGTGAATGATGCAGTACCAAGACATCAGACACCAGTTCCTTCTGTAGGGTCTTCAAACCTCACGAGACCCATCAGAACAAGTAATCGCGGCAAGTCTCATTATAAATGGAGCCAAAGTTATTCCAGAGGGAAAACCGTTTCAGCAAAAGGTGCACCTTCAAAAAAGATCCAATTTAGTGATCAAACAAACAAACATAGACATACTCTGATCAGGAAAAACACTAGTAGGGCTTTGCGAAGTAAGATTCTGCTGGATCACCCAGGGTCGGAGGATACAAGTTGGTCCTCATCCACTCCGTCTCATGAGACAACCGGGCAAAGTGACTCTTACCCCTCTTCAAGTGAGGCTTATCAATCAACTAGCATCAGCAGCAACGAAAGTGATGAAAGTGAAGTGGAACACGGGAAACTAGTCCAGTCATCAAGGAAAAAGCAACTTAAGAGCAAGTGTGAGTACTTATGACACCTCTTCCTACTACAGCAGTCAAGATCAGTACTCAGATGCAGGTCCCTCAAGCCAGAGCAGTCCATCCCAATCCCACAAGGGGACTGTCATTTGGAGCAGGAGAAAGGAGAAGGGAGATTGAGGAAACTTGAGAGGAAGTTGGGAATGATCTTTCACCACCATCACCACCACCACCACCACCACCACCACCACCACCATCATTATCATAGCGAGGGTGATGAATCTGATGTTGGCCATCCTAGATCATTTTGGAAACGAGTTGGTAAGATGTTTCAACATACAAGGAAATGTGATTATGATAAACCAAAGGTTGAGAAGTCGAGAAAAGCCATGATCAAGAGGGCAAAAAACAAGAAGCAACAAGGAGGACATTTTCGTGGACTTGTGGAAGGACTAATGAAGCACTCTAAGAAATCTAAGCTGGCGAGGGATGAATTCAGAAGGCTTGGGAACAGCCGCCACGGGGGTAAAGCAGCGACGAAAAAGTTGCCTTGTTGGCCAAAGGGAAGAGGTGGATTGAAGATGTCGAACAAGGGAAGGGTTAAACTGAGAAGAACGAGGACCAAAAAACCTCAGTTGGCTGCAGCTAAGATGAGTTTAAGGCAATAAAGGACATCTTTTCACTCTATAGTTACTTTCCCTAAAATCTGTCAACTTTCCTATTTCCCAGGCAGCCAAGCCCCCCACTTATTTTCACTCCTCCCCCTACTCAACGTCATTGCTTTCTGGGTATATAATGTCTATTGCATTATCACACAGCAAGATGAATGAAATACTAGAATCGGGTATACTTTTTCTTTTTCTCCTTTTGCTCTCTGTATTTCTTTCTTTTTCTGGTTTGTCGTTTGATTTTTTTGGGATTGTTAATTTGCAGAGCATAGATAGACGGGTTGTCACCAATTAAACCAGTAAGTGAATGATAGATTCCTCTCTCCTTTTAGAAATTTGTATACTGTCTCTCCTTTTACCTTTTTTTTTTTTTTTTTTTTTTTTTTTTTTTTTTTTTGTCAAGAAGAAATACAGATCTACAAATAAGACTCGCTACTACTAGTACCCTAGAAGTCCTCGCTAATGCCCTGTGACCTTGCCACATTCGCAAGATAATGAGCATTTGCTACAGAGGTTCTATCAACAAAAGTAAAAACACAAATTTCAAAGGACTCTACAAGAGAAAGGATATATGTGAGGATATCTCTAATTTCAATTGGGCTTCTTTCTGGGTTCTTGAGTGCTTCTACAGTTGTCTTTGAGTCTGTTCTGATTTCCACTTGCTTCCTGCTTGTCGCAACGCACCACTTCATGGCTTCCTTGATGGTTAGGGCTTCTGCCTGTAATGCACTCTCTGCCAGGCCATGTCTCATGCCGCCGCTCGGTGGGGTTGGTGGATTGTTCGTTGTCCATGCCATGCCTGCACGCCTATTTCCTCTTTTCCATGATCCATCTGTGATCAGAATATCTGTGTCCGTCCTTGGCTGCTCGTCCCTAAGCACGAAGGATACCCCATCTTCAGCTTCATTTGTTGCTTGTCTCGTATTCCTATTCCTCTCGATCTGTTTCTTGCTGTAAATCTCCTCGTCTTCTTTCACTAATCTGTTAATAGACACGAACAGCTTTGTGGGATTTGGTTCTTCTCCTCTAAAGATAATTTCATTCCTATGGAGCCATATACTTCTCATGACAGCGACGAAGTAGACCAGGAGTTGCCTTGCTTCTTCTTTGCTTTTGTTCAGATATCTCCACGTTTCGTCCATCTAGCAGTGGAAAGGGGTGTTGCTGTTTGCTGGCACATTAAGACCCAGATTGCAGGTCTGCCACGTCCTCGAGATCATAGGGCAGTCCCTGAATAAGTGCGACACTGTTTCTTCCTCCTGATCACAAAAGACACAGGTTCCATATGGAAGGCAGCTTCTCGTCACTAGGTTCCCCATAGTTGCGAGCGCGTCTTGGCCTACTCTCCACATGAATATTTTCCAAGCTGGTTGCATGTCTAAGTTCAGAGTATCTTCCAAAATCTCATCCCATGCATCACATTGAGATGATTATCTTCATTCTTACTTGCCACGAGCGCATAGCCTTGCTTGACACTGTAGTGTCTACTTGGAGCGCGCTTCCAGTATCAGGTATCCTCGCGAGGAGTATCTGGGAGTTGAATAGACAGTATTGCGTTGGCCGCTTTGCTGTCGAAATAGGAACGGATCTTCCTTATGTTCCACTGACCCGAGCTTTCCTCCAATAAGTCCTTCACCAAGACAGGGGGGCCCTCTGGGAAGATAGGACCCAGGCTTTCTTGAGGCAAATTCCTAAGTCTCAGTTGGACGTCCGCCCAGTTGTCCTCAACAATTCGTGTCTTAGCGCCATTGCCAATCCTTTTGGCCATACCCTCTTTGATTGCCCTTGCACCCCTGATTAAACCCCTCCATCCCCATGTCCAAGTGGTTTTATCCTGCTCCTTCGAAGCGCAATCCAAGGGGCCTTCTTTGTATTTATCTTTATAACATCGAGCAATTAAGAGATCTTGGTTAGACTGGATCCTAAAAGCTTGTTTAGCCAAAAGTGCCAGGTTAAAATTTGCAAGTGAACGAATGCCAAGTCCTCCCATTCCTTTTGGTTGAGCAGTTAGACCCTTGCTTCTCCAATGCATTGGTCGCTTGTCGGAATTTGACGACCACCAAAAATTACTGATGATTGCATCTATCTTGGAGCATACCTTCTAGGGAATACTAAAGATCGAAAGAACGTGCATTGCCAAAGCCACCAAAACTGAGTTGATGAGAACCAGCTTTCCTGCCTGAGACAAGAGTTTTGTTTGCCAACATGCCAGTTTTTTCTGTATTTTATCAACCAAGAACATGAACTCTTCATTCTTCCGTTGACCAAACGACACAGGTGTGTACCTAGGTAGAGTCCCAAGTCTTGGTGGTTTTGCACTCTGAAAATCTCCTTGAACGCATTCTTATTTGTTGGGGGAACATTGGGGTTGAACACCACGAAAGATTTATCAAAGTTCACCAGCTGACCCGTTGCGTCACTGAAAACTTGGATTGCTTGTCGCAGCTTGTAACATGGCTCTTGCTTGGCATGAATAAAGAAGAGTGCATCATCGGCGAAGAAAAGGTGGGAAATTGAGGGAGCAAGTCTAGACAGCTTGATGCCCTTGAAGTTGCCCGATAACTCATCCTTTTTCAATATACAAGATAACACATCCATGACCAAGAGGAACAGATATGGAGAAAGTGGATCACCTTGGCGAAGGCCACATGATGGTTTAATCTTCGCTGAACTTTCCCCATTAATAAGAATTGAATATTCCACGGTTGATACACACTCCATTACTAGCTGTGTCCAGGCTGCAGGGAATCCGAGTCGAAGGAGGAGGCGGTTGAGGAAGTACCAGTTGACTCGGTCGTAAGCCTTGCTCATATCTACCTTTAGTGCCATCAGGTGTTGATTCCCTTTCGATCTTCGTTTAATATGTTGCATAATCTCATGAGTGAGGAGACAATTATCACTTAATAATCTGCCAGGAACAAAGGCGTTTTGGGTTTTGTCTACCAGTTTCGCCATGAGGTGCTTCATTCTGTTTGCTATACACTTTGATGCACACTTATAGACCACATTACAAAGGCTGATTGGTCGGAAGTGGCTTACCTCCTCTGGATTCTCGATCTTGGGAATAAGGGTCAGATGTGTTTTGTTCCACTCCTTAAGGATATGCCCGTTGGAGAGGAAAGAAAGAACTGCTTCAGTAATCTGTCCGCCCACTAAATCCCAATTCAGCTGGTAGAATTCCGCGGTAAATCCGTTAGGCCCTAGTGATTTGTTATGTCCTAAGTCAAATATCGCTTTCTTAATCTCGTTCGGATTGAAAGGCCTAGAGAGCCAGTTCGCATCCGTCACCGTGATCTTGGGCTTGATAGTTTCAAGGGCTTGATCAAGTGCAGCTTCATTAGGATGGCAGTTAGGATCATTGTTTTCCTTGAAGAGAGATCTATAAGAATCATTTAGGGCTGCATGGATTCCTGCCTTACTCGATACCCACTCCCCAGAGGAGTTTTTAATTGAGAAGACCTCGTTTCTTCTCTTTCTATCACGAACATAGCCAAAAAAGAGCTTTGTATGGCTATCAGTCCCAGCCTTCCATTTTATACGGGCTCGTTGCCTCCAGTAGACGTTTTGATCTTTAATGAACTCTAGGATCTGTCCCCTTTGATTTGAGAATTCAGAGGAATTGGGTTTGTCTTCATCTTGGGCCTGGATGAGAGAGAGCTCATTGTTGAATTGGTCACATTGGATTCCATACTGTCTTTTCCTCTCAATACACCACTTGAGAAGCTGGGCTCGAACAGTTTGTTGTTTTTTAACTACCTGGTACATGGGCGATCCAGGTACAGCTGTAGCCCATTTATCTTCGATCAAGTTCTTGACTTCTTCATATACCAGGCACCAGTTCTCGATTTTGTAGGGCCTTCTCTTTCTTTGGCAACTGGGTCGAGTGTCAAGTAAGATTGGGATGTGGTCTGAGATCAAAATGGGGAAATTTATAACAAGAGTATTGGGCCTTGCTTCCAGCCATTCACAAGAGCCATAGGCCCTATCCAGTCTTTCCTCAATAGTTCCTGGGCTGGCCCTATTGTTCGTCCAGGTGAATCTTGGGCCAACAAAGGGGATGTCCACCAGGCCAAACAGAAATTTCCATGAGATGAAATCAGTCCATCCTGTCAGGTCCACCGATCCCCCTTTTTTATCTTCATTATATTTCACTTGGTTCATATCTCCAATAACAAGGATGTTATCAAGGTCATTTGAGATTGCTTGGCGGGAAGCATTTCAAACGTTTTGTCTATCAACAAGAGCCGGAGCACCATACAAGAAAAGAGCTTTTCATGATTTCTTCACATCATCCAACACATTACAAAATACAAAGTTACTACTAGCTACGAGTACTTCCACACAGCAGGGTGGTTTCCAAAATATACCTAGACCACCACAAGTCCCTACAGCATCAACTCCAGACACAAAAGCAAAATCAAGAGACCTAGCTAAGGAATCAAGGGAGGATACAGGACATTTTGTTTCAGACATAAATAAAATACGTACTAGGACTAGTTTTACAGACTATCCATTTCAAGAAGGGGACTGTAGGGGAGTCTGCATTATTAAGGCCCCTACAGTTCCACGATAATATCCTCATTTAACCACGGGTGGCTGTATAAGGCCAGCCACCTGCACCTCATGAGCAGAGAAGGAAGTATTCTTCAGTAAATCCTCCAGAGAAGAAGTATCAACAGCGAGTCTACGCCTCTTGCTTCCATTCAACGAACCTGACCCCTCACTATCCAGCTGATCAGAAACTATAGGGCTTATAGTCTTGGAACTAGAATCAAAGTCAGAACTTGAATCAACATATGCTTCTTCCTTTTAGAGAGGACACAAAAACTTGATGAGAAGACCAGCTTGAAACTCTTCTTGACCACCAGGTTGAACAACTCTCTCCTCTTCCTTCTCCATTTCTCCCTGATCGATGGTTTCAGGCCAAGTTCAAAGGCGCCTTCGGAGAGGGTATCCCCATTAGCAAGCGGTTGAGAATAGGGCATGAGATTCAGGAAGTCCGAGCCAGGTACCAGGGGGAGGGGTTTGAGGATCCTTCAGTCGGCGGGCCCGAGGCAGTGATTGAGGTGTTGGTGGTTGTGGGGTGTGGAGAGTAGTGTTCGAAATTGAGGTTAAAGGGGTAGTCATCTTGAAGTTCATTGAACAGTGGTGGAAGATCTTCTTGATGGGCTTGGCTTTGCGTAATCGAAGCGACCGAAGGAGAGCTGATATCCATTGGGCTTCCCTCCCCAGGAGAGGGGAGTCCAGCAACCTGGTTGGGCCCCATGGCCCACAGGGGTGGTTGGGCCGGGTTCAAGATTAAAGGTTGTTCAAGTGGGAAAGGGGGTATCAAGGTGTCTTGGGTTGGGTCCTGGGGATCAAAGAACCTACCATAGAACCGGTTGGTCCAAAACGAATAGTCTCTTCAGGGTTATTAGCCATGTTGAGGGTAATGTTTTGGGTTCAGGAGGGTAAATGTTGTGGGTTTGAGAGGGGAAGTAATGGGTTGGGCCAATTTAAAAGGTTTAGTGTGGTGAGTAAATTTAGGTGGTTGAGAGTAGATGTCTCAAAAGATGGATTAAACAATTGCATATAATTCAAATTTGGTAATAGAGGGGGTAAAACTTCATTACCTTGGCTCCAAAGGTCGCTACTAACAGTAGACTCCTCCCCTATAGCATTAAACCCTTTCGGCCCAGGGGTAAATAGAAGAGACGTTTGGCCTGCCCCAAGGTTACCGCTGATGTCACCCATAGGGCAAGGGTGGAAGCCCAAACCATTAATGTCATTTCTACCTTCAGCAGGAGATAAATGCTTGAGTTGTAAATTACCATTATGCCCCTTAGCTAAAGAGAGGCCTCCAGCTTGGTTGTCTAACGATTGCCCAGGTCCACATTCAAACCCTGGTGGTTGTGGAGGCGCTGGGCGGCGGCGTATGATCTCCCTATTTGTAGAACTGCCTGCTGTGTTACCACCAAGATGCCCTTCATCATTGTTGTTGTCGTCGCCATCCTCGAACTTATCCATAGAGTCATTGCTAGAGTCTTATCCCACTACAGTGACAGAGGTGAAATAGAGCTTTGTTGTCCATGCATTACAGTCGCTGGAGACTATGATATCATTCTTGTACAATGGTGAATCTTCATGTCCATACATGATTCTGAAACCCCCTGTAGAAAAGGGCTCAAATTTTCTTTTTAGTATCGATGCAACTTGAATTGGCGAGAGAAAACAGTGATGCTCTGCATTTCCGATCTTCCCACATTTCTTGCAGTAACGAAAGACCCGTTCATACTTCAGGCGAACCTAAGTGGTACGTTCCTCTATGTGTGCTAGGAAAAACCCGGGATCAGGGGTTCTCTGGCATCCATCTTTATGCGAGCTCTGACAAATTTCTTCTTTGGGACAGGGTATTCAGGTTCTTCGATCAGTATGACCTCTCCCATTTTGGCAAGGATGGGCTCCAAAAGCGCAAACTTCATGAATCTAATAGGCAGCCCTTCTATGCGGACCCACAGGCAGATTTCTTTTGCTGTGATCTGTTCAGGAATAAAGTTGTAGTGCCATTTTTGGAGGCGCATGAGTGCCCCATCTTTTGGACAGTGTACTCAAAGATCTTTTTCGAGTCAATGAAGACAGCCACCACTGTTAATTCCCACCAATTATCTGAAGCTGAGAGAGAGAGAGTGGGAGGGTGGACCACTGGTCCCCTTTTTCTGGGGTACCCGCCCCGGATAATATCTATGGAAACAAGAGGTGGAAAGATAAAGAAGAGCAGGGATAAAGTACTATTTGTGAAAAGGATGGGGAAAGCTAAGGGGAAGTACAGTTTGTAAGAAAAAAAAAAGGGGGTAGAAGCGGTGGGTAACAATGCCAAAGCTTGTTTTGGGATGGGAGTAAAGGCGGAGGAGGGGTGAAAACAGGTGAGAAGTTGGATGTAGACAATAAAAGTCAATAAATGTACCAGAACTCTTTACTCAAAAGAGTAAACGCTCTCAACTTAGAGAGAGAGAGAGAAAAACTTGATCATTTTGTGTGAATTATTATGATCCCCATCGTATTCCCTCCTTTTTACTTTTTTCTAAGTTAATTTGTATGTTTTCATTTTTCAAGTGTTTTCCTATTCTCAGTAGCATAATATATGTTTTAATCTAACTTCCTTCTCAAGTTTAATGGCCTTACAATCATGATCTCAGCCTCTTAACATGAGTAATTTTTAACGTTGGTCGTAGCTTTTGCAAATCATGGATTGACTTTGTGGTGAAAGCTAGGGGTGAGCATCCTTTGAATCATTAATCATGGGTTGTTTTACTGTTTTGGAAGTTGTTATGGTTTCCATAGTTGTATCTGTTGTTTTGATTGAATTTCAGAATGTCAAGGGTTAGGTCTAATTATCACCATTTTATTCCTAACTAATTGGTTACTCTCCATTCAACAATTCGTAAGGCCTTTTTTGGTCAGGTTGGTTAGTCTCCACTTTCTTAAACCCTAACACATTGAGCCCTGCTTAGTAATTCTATAGAATGTTTTGCTTGCTCCATCTTTTACTGAACAAGAACCTGACGAGAAAAGTAATGAATTAGAGAAATGGACTAATTGATAAATTAATTAGATAACTACTGCAATCACTGGAGTTAGCAACAAGTTTGTTTCATGTATTTGTATGCCCTTCTTTTTTAGCTCATCTGTATTTTGCCGTTGGAGTATGCTTTCGATGTCGGCAACTATCAGTATCTCTTTAATCACAGTTATTGAGGGCACACCATGAAGCAGGGCAGCTGGAAAAGAGAGTAGTTGATAGAACATATGATGCAGCCCATGCAGGTCCCTTATGTTGCACCAACATCGTTTCATCATCGTCGTGGGGATGGATGAGATGGGATGTCGAGTGCAAGTATACGATATTTAGATTCGACACTCCAGCCGTCATCTTATGATGAATCCAATATCTTCAGCATTATATGAGCAATCTTCCCTCTTTATTTTTTTTAATTTTTAAGCACAAGGTTCAACTTTGTTATGGGTTGGTGTGTGTGAAGGGTATTTGTTCCAGGTTTATGGTTTTATTCCATATCGATATTTTGTATATGCTTGACAGGAATAAAGTAGTGATTGGACTACTACAATTTTCATTTTGTACTTCTTTATTTGGAAGGATAATTCGATTAAGGATCTTGCTGAGACATGTATATGACACGAGAAATAGATACACGTATTGTACATATTCATATATCTATTCAATCCAATTTATGTCTTAATATTGATTTTTTTTAAGCAAGTATCTTGAGATACATATGATACTTATGTTCTTGATCATTCACCTCAGGGTAACAATAAATATTGTCTTTTCGACAACCAAGATTAAAAAATCAGCATTATGAACGCGATTTAGCAAGCAGGGAATGCTCCTTTGATTTTACACTCATGAGTAACATTCCAATCCCTTGGACTACTCATAACTATGATACATGAGGAATGAGATGCAGATGCTCGCTCAATAATACTAAAGGCTCAAATCTTAGCAAACCTCTTCTATAATTGAGTAGTGTAATTGATCCCGTTGTTTTTTCATTTATTGAGTTTTCCACGTGAAAAATCCACTACGTTTGACTGTTCATTGTTATTTGATCTTGTAAAAAGTTTGCGGGTTCTATTCTAAACCTAGGAGCACAGTGTTGAAATAGTGTTGAGATGATTTATCAATTTAGGTGGGACATACAAGATAGAATCAAATAATTGCCCCAGGGGTTGGGGAAAAGACCCCTCAGGTAAAAGAGAGAGAGAGGGTAGAGAGAGAATGTTTTGGGATTTCTTTAGAGAGATAAAGTTACCTCAAATAATGAGTGACTTGGGAGTATTTATACGGATGTGAGTGGCAGGGTAAGTAAATTGTGTACCCCATCAGATGTCAGCCGCCAGCTTTCCGCATTTCCTATTTGGGCTGCTATTTACGGAATTTTGGGCCTGATATGACAGGCTGACATGTTATATTAACAAATATTCCCGAATTTTTAGGGGGTCTTCATTATTTCCTGACTGCCACGTGTTATCTATTTACTGGTTCGTTGACTTGTTGACTTTAGGATGATGTGGCAGTGTGGGGTCCTCAAATGGAATATTTTGGTCCAACACTTATCATTTAACTAAATATTTTATCTCCGTCAAAGTCCTAATAAAATTCATATTCATAGGGGATAAAACATGCACATTATTGAAAAATTTACAATAATACTTTTGTTTAGACCTGTATAATAATTGCATTGTCAATCCAAAATGGAATGATCCTACGACAAAACCATAATATCAAGTTGAGCAAAGCTCAACCCAATGCTGAAAATATTCGATTGATAAACAATTTTCAACCTGACCGATCCAACTAACAAAGTGGGATGTTCTTTTTTTCTTATTCAATTACTAGTTCAATTTAGTTTAGATAATTTCTTGTAAGTATATATCAACCTAGTTTAATTAAAATTAGCTCAATTCAATTCATTAGAGAACAACACATCTCTATATCCGAAAGAGAATTAAGGGTGCAACATCATTGATACACTCTCTCATAAAATATGTGGATTCTATTCAAACTAACCATTCAATCTTTTTCTTTGTGAATAATTTGAGACCATCTAATAATTAACCATTCAATTTTTTTTCCTTATTCAAGGTCATCTAATAATTAACCATTCAATTTTTTTCCTTTGTAAATAATTTGAGACAATCTAATAAATTACCGTTCAATTTTTTTTCCTTTGTAAATAATTAAAAATCATCTACGGAGTAATAATTAACCATCCAATTTTTTTTCCATGTGAACAATTTGAGATCATCTAATAATTAACCAATCAAAATTTTTTCCTTTGTGAATAATTCGATGCCTATCTAATAATTTCCCCATCCATTGTCACTACAATGACCCAAATTGTATCGGGCAGGCTTGTTTTCCGGACCAGGTGTTCGATCCCGACTTTCGTCATCATCCCTCCACTTTGTATAAAAAACCAAACCACAGGACGAAACAAGAAAAAAAAAGGAAAGTCAAAAAATAAAGAGAGAGAAAAATTCTTTTTTCTCGAGCTTCCTCTCACCATATCACTCTCTTCTTCTCTCTCTCTCTCTCTCCTTCCCTTCACCTCTTTCTCACCTCACTCCCATACCCATCTCTCTCTCTCAAACCCTAAAATCTCCATCTTTTATACTTCAATAGATCTGCATATATATACCAGTAGGTCAATTTAGGGTTAGGGTTAGGTTTTTAAATTTTTGTTTTGCTTCTTTAAATAATCTTTATTTGATTGAATCTCTATCTTGTAAGAGTCTAGTTTTGCTGTTTCTCGTTGATTTGTGTATCGAACAAGTTGTAATTTATCGTTTTGCGCTTTTGATTTTCGATAAAGATTTGATCTTTTATAGTTTGTAATGAAAAGGATACAAATCTAGGGTTAGGGTTTTGGATTTTTTGTTTTTGTAAATGGAGATGGAGAGTTCTCGTAGACCACCGTTCGATAGATCGAGAGAATTAAACAGCTTGAAAAGGCCGAGATTAACCGATGATTCCGGTCTCGCTAACCGGCAGTTTCAAAGGGCAGCGAATGCTGCACCACCACCACCATTGGCATCTTCGGGTTCGGCTTTGGCTCGGTTTCGGACCAATGAGAGAGACAGAGAACCCGATGATCCTGTTCGTGGGGCGTTGCAACAATATCAGCAACACCAGGAACTAGTTAATCAGTATAAGACTGCATTAGCAGAGCTAACGTTTAATTCGAAGCCGATTATTACGAATTTGACAATTATTGCTGGGGAGAATTTGCAAGCGGCGAAAGCTATTGCGGCCACCATCTGTTCTAACATCATTGAGGTGAATCTGAATTCGGCTTAATTGATAAAGTTTAAGTTCTTTTTACTTTGTATAATAATTGTAAACAGTTGTGTAATAGTGTGTTGATTTGCAGCATTAATAGATAGGTAAGTTCGTTGGATTGTACAGAGGGTAGCAAATTAGCAATGATGATGAATGATGATCATATGGGTTCTTTTTTTGTGGCAATTCAATCAATGTATGAACCAGAAAATGGGATAAATGAATCCGAAGGTTTGCTTAGCTATACGGGTGTCTTTCAACAAAAAGCACAATTCCATTACATATCAGTGGATTTTTTTATGTTAGATACCAAAATCAATGGATGCATCACGTTGTTATTTGAACTCAGAAATCGGTTCTGAGACTTCAAAGATACCTCGAAAGAAGCAAGTTTTGAGTGTGATAATATTACAGGCTTGAGCTTGTGACAGGAAACAAACAACTAAGCATTTTCATAATTTATAGGTTGAAATTTGCAAAGGGAAATCAGTTCCTATGTTCTGGATGAAATTTATCCAGTTTAAAAGCCTATTCTTCAGGGAAATTACTTTGATCTAGAATGTAACTTCCAACATCAAGTTACCGTCTTCACAATCTGTAAATAGGGAATGCAATAACTGTGCCCAAATGTTTGTTTCCTTCATCTTTCTGAAACATATGAATTTGTTGCTTTCTTCGTTGATGAGCTGGGGTTGCCGTGATTTCTATACGTGTATGTGTATCTTGCCAAGAAGATTGTTCATCATTACCAACACAGAGGATGAAAAATGAGGAACTCCATAAATGCTGTTTAGGTTGTCTTTAAGCTGGACATGGTGTGTAGATAAGTCCATATGGTTTGACACCATAGCAAGGGTTCTGCTTAGACTGATGATGGTAATCAATCCATATTGGTTCGAATTGTAACATGATTTACAGGACTTGATGTTTCTGCTTATTATACCCCACAATCTGTGGTGCTTGTGTTTATGGAGGTAATCCAAGAAGCCACAGTTGCTCTGCCAAAGTTTAAGGACCTCTGATAGCGCTCAGTATGAAGTAGAGGGACCAACGCATCATTATAGAATGTTCTCCTGAGAGATCTGTTGGTATTCTGGATGTATTCTGATTTGCTTTTATGTTTTACTTGCTTTCACCTCTGCATGATCGAGAGATTACATTTTAGTTTGGTTTCAATGTGAAAAGGGGAAAAAACTGTAGAGTGAGCTTTTTCCTGGCACAGTTCTTTCTCTTCAAGTCCTGTCTGCGAGATGGATTTATCAAGCCTTTAAAGTGTGTCATACAATTAGGTGTTGCTGAATGTATTTTTGATTATACAAGATGGCGCAGATGGTTTTCACATCTTGGATATGTGAATATGCTGCTGCATGTATGTTTAAAATGTATGGATAATAGGGTAGGCCTACATTATTTCCTTAAGAATCAAGGTGTTAGAAACTACTGTCACTGAAAAGCAGTATTATAGCTAAGAATGCTGTTGTGATTTATAAGTGGTACGAATTTGGAGAAGTATAGCAAGCTGCCATTTGTTTGATATCTTTGCCTTCTGCTACACTGTAATTGATGCGTAACTGCTCTGAGTCCTAATGTATGCATCTTACATGTTTGTGAGACTTGAACTCTGGAATAGATTAATAGGGTTGATGACATGATTGATGACTGTGTTTTTTTTGTTTTATTTGCAAGTGGTTGTGTAGTTAATGTTTGCTTAGAACCCTTGTTCTTAATCCTACTTTTAATAATCTGTTTCTACTTCATTTATCTATCTTGATGAGATTTTGTTTCTAATACAGTATTTATAATTTCATTTGCAGGTACCTAGGGACCAAAAGTTACCATCACTTTATCTACTCGATAGTATTGTCAAGAATATTGGTGGAGATTACATCAAGTATTTCGCAGGAAGATTACCTGAGGTTAGAATCTTACAGCTTCTAGTAATGTTGTCTTACTTGCCGGTACCTCTGATGATTAATGATTCATGAAGTTGGGGAAGTATCTTTTTATTCCACATTGTGGTGAAGAAAATTTTGGATAAGACTAACTGCAAGCCTTATTTTGAGTGTGTGCGCATGTAAATGGAGATCTGATACCTTTCATGATTCATATTGTTGTGGACTCTTTTGTATATGTCAGGAACTGTATGCTGTTCCTTTCAAAATGCTCTTTTATATCTTTGACACCAGCATATGCATATTTTTAATGTTACTCCCTTGATTATCTAGGTGTTCTGCAAGGCATATAGGCAGGTGGACCCATCAACTCATCCTAATATGCGACATCTTTTCGGGACTTGGAAAGGAGTTTTTCCCCCTCAGGCACTGCAAATTATTGAGAAGGAACTCGGATTTTCAGCAGCTGTCAATGGTCCATCTACTGTATCTGCTACATCTAAGTCTGACTCACAATCTCAACGACCCCCAAACAGTATCCACGTGAATCCTAAGTATTTGGAGGCTAGACAGCGTCTTCAGCAGTCAAATAGGGTAAGATCTCAGACTGCTTGTTTGTGCTATTTATGTTCTTGCACTTTGCAGGAGGGAAATTTTCTTGTTCACCTCTGTTCAAAATGATCAATAAAGTTTTACTATGGATTCTCTGGTTGGCAATGCGTCAAATCATATGTAGATGCCTGTATTTGGCTGAAGTGTCAGTTGAATAATCTTGTAGTTTATCGTACTTGATTGAAGCATGACGGCTATGAACATTATGTCCTAATAAATGGATATGAAGGGCTAATTGTAGGAGTTAAAGTAATCACTACTAAGTAATATTAAAAATATGAAGCCAGATACTAAATTATGTAGTAGATTATATACAGAACCAATTTTTTCAGAGCAGCAAGTGCTGGCTATGCTTTTTTTTATGGTTTCTGAAACATTGAGGCAGGTAATTTCTTTCTCAAAAGCATAGGATAGTTATGTTAACATGGGGTCATTGGTCTACTTGAAACTGCTTAAATGATACTTTGCTGCTGGCTATTGGCTTCTATAATCATTTGGATAGGCATATTAAGTAACATTTTCATCTTAGTGAAGCTGTTTAATGAGATGTTTTAATCATCTCTTGGCTTGAAGCATATTGCTTTTCTTTTTCTGTTTTGTGTATGGTAGATTCCTGTGCGTCTTGGATGTTGGCTGGCTTGCCATTTGATTTCAATTTAGTTAGTAGTAGACATGTATTGACCACTATTCCTGGTGAAGATTTTGATTATAGCACAGAACTTTGTTGCATCATTCTGCTGTTTAACTATTCAATCTGAGCACTGCTTTTCTATAATTTGCTGCAAAGCTTTGGCCTCTTCAGAAACCTTTCGTTTCAGCAAGCATTAGATATCAGGTCTTAACTTTCTTTTCTTTTTTTTTAAAAAAACTAATGTAGCCCAAAGGAACAGCAATTGGTGGGCTCGATGTTGAATCTTCTGAAGATGTTGAGAGACGAGAGAGAATTTCTAGTGCTGTAACAGAAAGGCCGTGGGTAGATCCGACAATGAAATTGCATGTATAATCACTTGTCTTTTCCTTCTGCTTATTAAACTTTTGGAATATTATGCTGATTTTGTTTTATTGTTACCATTTGGGTGGGGTTAATATCTTAAGAGTACACAACGTTCTCAAAGAGAAGCATTGAGAGAATCCAATCATCAGAAGCAGGGAGGTCTCGGATATGGAGATTATGAATTTGCTTCTGGTCTCGCAAGACCTTTAAGCACATCCGCTGGTAAACCCAGTGAGAGGCTTATTGGAAAAGGCTATGATAAACGATGGTTGGGTCGTAACAGAGAAGGGGAAGAGTCACTTTCGAGCCAAAGGAACGGATATGATGTGAAGCCTGGAATTTCAAGTTATACAGCTGCTAGATCAGCAAGTGGTAGTAGTCCCTCAATGCAGAATGCGTCAAGTGGTGCAGAGGTATCTAGGAGCTGGAAAAACTCTGAAGAAGAGGAGTACATGTGGGATGATTTGGGAACTAGAGTAGGGGATCCTGGTGCTATTTCTGATCTTGAGAAATCGGTAAGTTATTCAAAGACTCATAATTCTTTTTTTGTAGTACTATTCATTTTTTCCAGACTGAACTTTCTGCTTGACATTGGAAGATGATTGGAATGAATGGATGTAAAATCAGACACTTGTAAATGCTACTATTAATGGTCTTATATACTAGTTGCTCAGCACTCATTATTGCTCCCTCCGTCCCAAATTAAATGAGTGCTTTGGAACTACAATGTTTGTCACAAGTTCCAAAGCACTCATATAATTTGGGACGGAGGGAGTATTTATGTATAGTATACTTGGTTGGCTATTCTTTCTTCATGTAATTTCCCATGAAAAATACAGAAAATCACACAAAAATATAAATTGGTTATTGTAAAGGTATTTCTGCATGGGTAACTATGTTGCTATAGCTTTTGTTTATCATTTTTGATCACAATAGCATTTCTATAACTGCTTTGAGAAATGATTGTGATTCTATATAATGAACCCTCATCACCTTTTCCTTTGGCAGTAACATACATGCTAATTTTAATTTGTACATCCAATATCCTCTAGCTAACGAGCTCCGTCTCATCCAAATTCAGTATTAGGTACTTTGTTGTTGGATCTAACAGAGTGGATCCATTTATTTGTAAGTGTATTGCTAATAATTTGCTGTGCAACTTGGACTGCGGACTGTTCCTTTTCATTAGTTTATAGTTGTGGGTTTGCTAATCTTGTTTCTGCTTCCATTTATTTGTGTTTGCTAACACAAATAATTAGGTCTCTCTGCTCCATTTACTTAAAAATTTCCCCTTCATTTTAGCATAATTTTCTCAGCTTTTGGGGTACGCCAATCCCCCCCCCCCCATTAATTAGTTTTAAAATTTGACATTTTACTTTATTTGTTTCTCTTGCTATCATCCCTTGGAAACTGATCACTGGAGAACATGCTGGTGTTGTACATTTTGCAGTTGTTCCTCTGCCTGTAATTCTTTGTGCCGTTTTGTTTTGATTAAAAAGTTTATATATGTATTTATGGGAGAGTTGATGCATTGAACTTGTTAACTTATTTAGAATTACTATCCACAGGAGTTTGGTAGCCACCTTCCAAAGTGGCAAAGTCAGACTGAAGTCAGGTCCAGCTTTGAGAGAGAGCCCTCTGCTGATTCTCTCTCTGAACAGAAGGAGCAAGCAGCTTTTGGACACCCAAGATCATGTCAATGGAAAATGCAGGAACCTCTCCGAATCGATAGTTTAAGCCCTTTGCTACAGAACGTGACCACCCGTCCAATGACTGGAGGAACTCCAGCAGGAGCCTCAAGTTTTGGTTTCCCAAACATTGTTTCAGGATCCGTGGGACAACGTCATACGTCTGCTGGACAATCTCCAATGCACCAACGTCCACCTTCTCTGGCATTGTCAAAACGGGATCCGCGTCAGAATCTTGCAGAGAGAGCTCATTCCTTAGGTCGCTCTGATCCTAGAACAGCTTCATTGGCAGCTTCTCAGAACTCTATGCCTAGCCGGAATCAGAATCTTCAAGTAGGTAATGTGGAAAAATTGCTATCCCAGATATCAAAACTATCTTCTGTAATGCCGCGTTTTCAAGGAAGGAGTGAGGTTCCTTCTTCAGAGCAGCTGCCCATAGATCATTCCCAGGCTCAGCATTCTGGTAATGTCCAGAAAGCTGACCAGCTGCTCGGATCTTCCTCTTTGATGGTGGATCCCTCATTGAAGCGTTTGACACCTCTTGTTGCAGATTCCCAAGGACAGTCGAATGTGAGTGGTTCATTGGCTGCTGTAATGAAAAGCGGTTTAATTTCTGGTAATTCACAGCTTAGGGTCGAACCTCCTCCAACAGCTGAACTCACATCACAAACTACTTTCACCGGCTCTAGAGGTGCTATAACAGCACCTGGTCCATCCCATGATTCAGTTACCACTCCCTTTTCTCAGAGAAAAGTAGAAAAGCCACCGCTGCCCCCTGTTCCCCCTCCATCTTCTATTAGCAGTTCTGCTGCACCAACCTCGAATATGGTGAGTGCCAACTCAATCCCACTTTCAAGCCTCTTCAGCTCATTGGTGGAAAAGGGTTTGATACCTGCATCTAAACCTGAACCAGCAGCTCCTGTCGCTGTGAAATCCGAGAGCCAACTTCAAGGGCAAAGCCCTATAGTGGGCCCGTCGGCTAGTATGGCTCCTGTTATAGTTCCATCTGTTTCCAAAATCTCTGCTTCTCCCCAGGCACCTTCTATAGATAAGCTTTCTTCGTCTGAACCTACTGGAAAGAGACCTGAAGCTTCTGCTCCAAGCATAAAAGTTGAGATTGAGAATCTCATAGGATTAGAATTCAGGCCACGTCTGCTGCGGGAGTTGCATCCAGTTGTAATTGACAGACTCTCGGAGGACCTTCCGCACAAGTGCACTTTTTGTGGTCTTCAATTTAAACTGCAAGAAAGGCTTGACAGACACTTGGAGTGGCATGCTTACAGAAACTCTATACCAAACTGTTTCAGCAAGCCGTCAAGAAGATGGTATTCCAGTTCTGCTGAATGGATTGCCGGAGAGACAGGATTTCCATTTGGTTATAACTCCAGCAGTCTCCCAGGGGAGTCGAGCAAGACAGGAGAAGAGGACCAGAAAATGGTTGCTGCAGATGAAAGTCTTTGTGTTTGTCTTTTATGTGGTGAGTTATTTGAAGATTTCTACAGTCAGGAGAGGGATGAATGGATGTTTAAAGGGGCGGTGTACATGTCTGACCCATCTGGAAGTAATGGGAGAGGGTCTTCTGGTGAGAGCAGTGTTCGGAATTTGATTGTGCATGCCAACTGTATGTCGGATGATTCAGCTCGTGATTTGGGACTCATCAGTGATATTAAAGTGGTAAGTCTCTATGTTTAAAAAGGTTGGAGAAACATTCATATCTTAGTTGGCTTTTGCAATTGAAGAGTAGGCAAACTATCTTTATTTCAGGTCCTCAGAAGCTTGCCTAACCTTTTAAAATTTGAATTACTTTGATATCTTATGACCATGGTTGATCTTTGCTATAGTCCAAGTTCTCATATGCTTGTTCCTGGGGGCTGTCTTTAGTGGCATAATTGTGTCTCATAGTCAGAGACATGGCAGAAGTGCTAGTTTTGAACTGTCAGTTTCGTCAGAAATTTATGTAGGCTTATAAGATATTGCCAGAGCAATTCCCCATTAGGTGCGCTGTGCTGGACCCAGTTCTCAGTGAACAGTTATTTGGCTCAGTGGCAATTTACGAGTTTCATAAGAAGTTCCTTATTACTATGCCAAGCTAAGGCAGCTGTTTGGTTGTTTTGTTACACTTAAGGCTATGCAAATAAACTCTCTTTGCTCTGATGCTCATAGGGTTGTACCTTTGTTAACAGGAAAAGGCTGTATAATTTTCTAAGGCGACCAATCCGCTGCAACTGTTGAGGGTTTGTGAGTGAGAGGCCTGACCACAGTTCTTCAAGGAAGCTGACGCCAATGATCGAGGTGTATTTTTTAGGTAGCTTACTAGCTTTGTCCCATATTGTTATTTTCTGTTACTGCAAAGTAAGCTGTGTGATGGGCTCAATGGAGCTACCACCTTGTTGTGCCTGTTCTGTTTCTCTTACTCCTTTCCTGCCCCTCCCAATTCCTTCTGGTTTTGATAGTTGAGAAATTTAAACATATGTATACACATCAGATGATGCGCGGCTCATCAATTCCGACCAAGATTGTGCCCCCGTGGATATTTGACGCTGTCAAAGTGAGATTGCCTGCATTCAGTAGTAGCAAAACTATTCAAAGGCTTCAGCTCATCTCAACCCACCTCTGGCGGAATCAGCTGAATTGCATTACATTGTTGTAGTCAACTAGATGATGCTGAATTTTTGGTCTCATGTCATTCTGTTTCCAGCATCTTGTTTAGGCATGTTGTTACCGAGACATGATGGAGCTTTTCTCTGCTTTTGACTAATGATGCTTCCATGAACCCCCGCACCCCACCCCCTCCGAAAGAACGAAAAAGAAAAAGGAAAAAAGTGAGAGAAGAAGTTAAGTGTAGAATCTTTGATGTGTTTTTCACAAAAACCTCATACAAGATCGTGTTACCATGGAATTACAGTTACATTATGAATAAAAAGTGCCCAAAAAGTTGCATTTTGAAGGAAAATTGTTAATGTCATATCGTGAGGCATTAAAAATGTCACTTTTTAATGTTTTTTTATTGTGAGACCTCTTGTACGAGTTCTTGGTCCCCCTCCCCTACTTGGTAATATTCATGGTAGTATACTTTTACGTGATGGGTCTAAAATTTGGCTTATAAATATCACACAAAGTTTATATTTTCCTCATCTTCCGGTAAAAATCACTGCAAAACATTCCCGTCTTGCCCAGAGATAGGCTGCTGCTTAGCCTGTATTGGTAGACACGGCGACCGGCCACCCATGTTGCTTAGTTCCTAATTTTGTGTGGTCTTGGTTCATATTTTTCTAAAGAAATACCTTCTGTATCTCTAAAATATTTACACGAATGTTTTTGGTCCACGGAGACCAGGTCCACACAAGACACGCTGATTACTAAAGTTAAGTATGTGCTGTAAGGTTCTGGTTTTTGATACATTAACAACATAACTGAAAATCGGACAATATCTTCTCAACACAAAATTTTTACTACTACTTCGTAGAGTATTAATTTATTATCAAATATAGTGAGGAAATTAGATTTTTGCAAAATAGATTCCAGACTACTCCTTCCTTCCCAATTAATAGTTACGTTTTTTATTTAGTCCGTTCCCTTTTGATTGTCACATTTCTTAAAATGGAAAAAAATTTCTTATGGTTTTTCAACTTTATCCTTAGTGTGGCTCCAAAATCATCAAACTTTTTCTCTCTCTTATTTTGGATGGTTGGTGTGTCCTCCACCATATATATCTATTTAATTGAGGGTATAAGGAGAACAAAATAGTACAAGTAAAATTGTCTTAATCTCCGTGTCATTTACAATATAACTATCAATCGGAAACACAGGGAGTACAATATATCACCACATACAGATCCATTAATTGTTCTCTATTATTGACTGTATATAACAATAGTTGGCCATATGCTAAGGCTATTATCCTTGTTGACTTCAAACTACCTGATAATACAAACTCAATAATACATCAGCTCACTGGGTTACTGGATTTCTGACTATCTGCTGCGTTACACATATATAGCAACTTCAGCTACATACACTTTCTAACAACCTTATAAAGATCCTCTCTTTTTTCTCTCAATTATTTATTTTTTTATTTTTATTTTTTATTTTTTATGTGCATATATCTTTATTAAGGCCTAGGGTGCTTTTGGGTATAGATGTAATCCAAATGAGCCTCAGCAAGAAGCTTCCTTTCAGCTGTGCATTCTTCACCTTCACTCCCACATATCACCTCTAACCCCATCAGCTGCATAATAATTTAAGAAATGTCAGTTAGCCTGTTTGTATCGAGATCTGGGTTTGCAAAAAAAAAAAAGAAAAAAATGGCATTTGGAAAAAAGAGAAAGCTCACATTGGATATATCATCATCATCATTTCCATTCTTCCCATCATCATTAGCAACCTTCAAAGCCTGGTCACCTATGATTGTTTTACACATATGAAACCTCTTGAGATTACCAAATAAAGAAACTATAAGAAGGTATAGACTATATATAGTATATATTTTTTTTCGAAATTGCAAAAAAGCCGCCCTTTTTAAGGGTAATAAGACTCGATTTCAAGTCGTAGTTGGGGACGAGTGAAACCCCAAGCGTCTCAGTATTATAACATATAGCACAACGAAACAAATCTATCTTACCTTGTTGAAATTTTGGTGGTAGGATACGAGCAGAGGCTATGTAGGGTAAGAGAAGGAAGACAAAACAGAGAGAGAACAGAGAAACACGGAGATTTTGCTTCATTTTTATTTGCTAGAGAGGGTAAAGTGACTAGAGAGAGAAGATGGTTAGAGAAGGAGAGCGGTGTAATGTTATCTGTCAATTGTCATGAGAACCTTGTGTTGTGTGTTGTATTTATATTTGTGACAAATGACAGATGGTTGGTACTTGGTTCTCTTCACACACTTGTTGGATCATCAAATCACCTTTGCATATTGCTGTTACTACTGAACTTGGTACCATATTCATTAAATGTTTTGGAAGTCTACATCAAGGAAAAAGTATATATTAAAAAAAGTGTTCAGCTTATTAATGCAATTTACAATGTTTGACTTGATTTATTTATTTAATAAGTCTTATATGAGGCGGCATCAAGGTGAAACTATCTATATATACAAGTATAACGTCGGCATGACAATTGACATCATGTTTGTATGAGAGGAGAAATTATTGTGTAGTCAAGAAGCATTGCTCCCTCCTCTCACAAAATAGAAAATTATCAATTTAAATTTAGAGTGGGCTTTACTTATTTTGTAAGAGGAGGGAGCAATACTCCTAAACTATGCAATAATTTCTTATATGAGAGATCTTACCTTGAGACCGCCTCATACAAAATTTTTAATTTATTTATTTTGGGTTCAACTGTTCAAGGAGGGATTTTAAACCAGTACAATAAATTTGCATACATAAAATTTGAGATCTATTTGATCCGGTATCTCACTTTTAACATTAGGTAAGAACTTGCTGCATTGGTTTGATAGAAATTTTGTCCATGAATAAAAGTTGGGTACAATAAAGATGATGTGAACGCCAGTTGGCTTATAGCCTTATATGTGAGTCCCATACACATTTGAGCTATAGCTTTAATAAATAATTTTATTTAATTAGTAAGAAATAAATATTCAACACTTGATCAAAAGATGCCGTTTACATTATGTATCAATGGGCAATAAGTCTCTTGGGAACGATACACTCTCTTTTGCTCTCTCAATAAAATGACGTTCTTTTGCTCAGTAGAGTGATCGTTTGTAAATGAGGAAAATTCTTTGTTTTATAGATTAATGATATTTTCTTAGGAAAGAAAATAAGAAACAAATCAAAAGGACTTTATCTCTTCCTAAATAATCTCACTTGACCGAGTCATTTAAGGAACAAACCTCCTTATTTTCGGCTAGATTATCTTTAGGAAATACTGAAGATATTTTCTACGGTTAAAATCAATTAAGAGAAAATAAGACCAGATTCATTTAAACTGGTTTTCTTGATAAATAAGCAAAGAAAAATATCTAGAGTATTATCTCATATACAACTGATTGATTTAGTAAAACTAGTATCAAATTTCAATCTTTTAGCAATCAGTTACAACGTAATGAAGGAAATCTCTTTAACTGATACAAGACTCCTAGCTAGCAACAAAGGAAAGATAACTTTTCTATCTTTTCCATATGGAGAAAACGGCTAGGTTAGTAAAAAGCATTTAAGAGATTTTCAAACCAAATAAAATAAAGATTAGAAAATATATCTTGAGATTAACTTCCAAGAATATTTTCTAAATGAACATTTAATCTATACGTGATACTGGATTAGAATATCCCATAGGTACATCAACCTAGAAACGTTCCAATCATTCACATGATTGTTCTTTGCATTATTGCCCAAATAGACACAGTAACGTGTACCACTTGTATGCACAGTTTAACATGAACTCTAAAGTAAATTAATTAAACTAGAGACATGTTACAATTACTTGATTCTTCACATAAACTCTTGTATGAAATTTCTGAAACACTTAGAAACAAGTCACAGGCATCACACTAATAAAAATGATTGTCATCATCAAAACTCATCATAGCCAAATACCTCAACAATTTCCCCTTTTTGATGGTGGCAAACTTGTGTGATGCAACATATGTCAAGATAACAATAAAGATCAAATAATCATAAGATCAAGACATATAGTAGATGTGGATCATTAGTAACAAAACTGTAGAGCTACCTATCTATAGTGAGTAGGGTTTTTTATCCACAATATTGTAACAATGAGTTAACCAAATGTATATATAAGCATGTAGTATTCTTTTTAATCATCAATCACAATGCAATCACAATGCGTAATATATACATGCTATAACAAAATGCATCCTTAGTAATCAATAGTGGTACTTAAACAAAAACTAAAGATAGTTCAAATTTAAGCAACCTACTTGAGTCCTAGCTAGATCAAAGCTTAAATTATCTAGCATCACAGCATACTTTTCCCCCTTCTAACATCATCGAAAAGATTAATAAGTCAAAACAAGGAAAATAACTTATTACAAAATAATATAATAGAGTCAAGAGTACGATAGCCATAACATAAGCATAATAAAAGTAGCTCAAACGTCAATCTAGTGATGCTATGACTACATCCAAAGCAATCTATTATTCAAGCAGATCTCATGACATCCAAGGAATTAAGAGCAATGGCTAAGTGTAAGTAGAAAGACAATGATATGTAAAGGTTTGAAATTGGTGTAACAATATTGATCTAGATCGTTCCCCCTTAGATGATGCATCTCTTGAAAATGTGGGGTATCAAATTTTCATACTCTGTATATATAAACTGGGAAAATGGTGGGAGCGGTGTGTTTTGATTCAGAGAAAAATGTGGCAAGGCTTGACTCAAAATGTATATGCATAAATTAGTAATATTCCAAGCTACAACCTTTGTTCCCCCCTTATAACTCCAACAAGTAACCACCAGTACTCCTAAGTGAAGTAACAAACAAAGTATATATTTGCTCTATGTAATCACACGTCCATAAGAGTAAAAGAAAAAGTTTTTTTGTGAGATTTAATTTGCATTGAGTTTTTGTGGGTAATAACTGAATAAGGAGCAAATAAAATCTTGGAAAATATATTTGTTCACGGCTAAAGATACTCTGGAGAATATTTGTGGGATATGGGCGAAAACAGTGAACAACCAAAATTATAGGTTTTATTTGGTAGATTTGGGAGACAATCAACCAAAAAGAACCCTTCATTCTCGATTTTGTGATACATGCATAAGTAAGAGAGGTAAATAAGGATAGAACTTTTGTTGGCTATTTTTGTGGAAACCGAAAATATGATAACATAGAAATAAAATCTGAAGATTTTATATCATGAGATAATAGGATGGCTATCGGTTAAGCAGAATGTGGAAAAGATCCTTACCTCTCCAACAACATACGTTCTCCACTTTTTCTTTTTCTTTTTTCTTTTTTTTTCTTTTTTTTTAACTCCAAAAATAGTCTTTCACCAATTATACGTAAA
The DNA here is from genome assembly GCA_038025085.1 of Tetragonia tetragonoides. Lineage (NCBI taxonomy): Eukaryota > Viridiplantae > Streptophyta > Magnoliopsida > Caryophyllales > Aizoaceae > Tetragonia > Tetragonia tetragonoides. The sequence goes on from CM076139.1 coordinate 15,119,629, forward strand.
AATCATTCAACCTCAAAAATTGATAATAGTTGCTAGGAACATTACATGCACAAGGGTTGTAGAAAGTATAAGGAATGTTTCATGGAGCTAGGTATATGTGTATAGGCTCAAATTTCAAGGACTAGTTGGGTTTGTAACGTGGTTTCAAAGTCGAGCTCAACTCGTACTAGTCCTCTATGAAAGAATTTGTCTTGCCTAAAAAAATTGGATGTATGATTTAAATGCAATAAACAATAAACGCAGATATCAGTATAGCATCGAGTGAGACATAGCCAGTCCTTTATACTAAAGCCATATGTAAATGAAATCAACAAAGACTCGTATGTTATACCATTGTAAATAATCATCGATTATGAACAAGCACAAATCAATACTTCCAAGTCAATCATTGAGAAATCATAGGTGTCATATTAATTATTCAAGCCCAAATCGCAACCGAATCAAGCATGATAAACTCAAATATTTCACTATGTAAGATTTTTGAGAAAATATCAATAACAGATTTTCTGTAGCACATTAAAAGATCATTTCAGACATGATGATGGAACTCTTATGCTTGGTCCTAGAATGATTCATATGATTCACATAAGTAAAGGTCACAACCTAGAAATATAGTCACAATAGCCATACAATTGCAATTTAATAAAAACACTAACCAAAAACATTCATTCTATGTCGAGTGAGTAAGTGACTTACCAATTTAGTTTGGGCAAATCATGTATACATGATTGTCTTCTCTAAAACGTCATATACTCACCATTGGAGGCTTTTAGTGAGAGGAGGTTGTAAATGTCTTCTCTCTTGATGCTTGAACAACCGGTACAGAATTCATAAGTTGTTCCCCCTCACTTGAGCCTACAAAAATTAGCTAGTTTTTGGTTTTGGGTACCCATACACGTTTGGGTCCCTTTGGGTTAACAACATTTAGCAATTGATCCTTTCCAACCCATATTTGTTTCACAACATATTTGTTCTTTTCATAGGAACGTTGTTTCAAAGAACACTCATAAGGAAGGTGACCAACATGACCACAATGATAACACAATTTATGCTCAGGCAATTCCACATACTTAGACTTCTTTATAAACACAGTGCGTTTGTAACCAAGTCTAGGTTTATTCGACTTACTATACTGTTTAACAAGCAAATCATGGGAACGTTGCTCTTCAAACCATCATTGCTTGTTCATAGAGGAGTTCTTAATCCGTTTTTCTACGTCACACATCTTCTTTCTATGGTCAATGTTCTCCTTTCTAGAAGTATGAAGATCGTTCCTAATAGATTTCATCTCAGTGGAACATTCTCTATTTTTGAAGGTGGAAGGTTGCGTTTCTTTAAAAAAAGTTGCCTTAAATTTTTGTTTGCTAAGCTCAACAGTAAGCAACTTATTCTTTTCTTCTAAATCTTTAACCTTTTTACTCAGTGATTCTATTTGTTCCTTATGGGCTAAAATTTCAGATTTCAATTTATAACAATTAGCATCTATCATTCCCTTTGCAAGGTCTGACACATGCAAGTTATTTTTCAAGTTAGAGAACGCATCTTGCACATCACCAATAAGAACTTCTACAACTTTAACTAATTGATTGTTACTGTAAAAAGAAAGCTTAGATTTTATTTCGTTAAACATTACCTCATAGTCTTCCTCTGATTGATCATCCAGTTCATCATCAGATTTGTACGAGGCCATGAGGGTAATTTTTGCATCTAAGTTGGGTGTAACTTCTACATCGTTCCCATACTCTTGACCCAATGCAGCAAGTACCTCCTTGAGTTCTCTCCTGGCACCATCACGTTTGGCCTTTTGTTTTTGTTGTTCCCATAATGGACACTCATTCACCATATGCCCTGCTTTCTTACATTTATAACAATTTTCATCAATGACCATTTGTTTCTTAATTGTTTTTGTCAAAATTGTTATTAGAATTATTTCTAAAAATCTTAATCAGTTTCTTAGAAATAAATTCAATGTCTGCTACTTCATCACAATCTGAGCCACTGTCTTGCTCTCGGACTTTTAGAGCGATTCCTTTGCCTTTGCTTGTTTCTTTAGCATCGTCACCTGCAAGTTCCATTTCATGTGTAGTGAGTGAACCCATAAGTTGGTCCAAGGGCAGTTTTGATAGATCTTTTGCCTCTTGAATTGCAGTAACCTTGGGTCTCCATTTTTCTCCATGTAAGCTGCGTAATATCTTCCGAACCTGATCTTCTGTACTGTAAACTCTATCAAGAGATTTTAGTTCATTTGTAATATGGGAGAATCTTGTAAACATACTTTTAATAGATTCATCTTTAGACATTTTAAACGCTTCGTATTGTTGAACTAATAAATCTATTCTAGCACTTTTTACTTCGTTAGTTCCTTCATGAGCAGTTTCAAGAGTATCCCATATTTCTTTAGCAGTTTCACAAGTGGAAATCCTATTAAATTCGTCTACTCCTAAACCACAGTGCAAAAATTAATAGCTTTAGCATTCTTTTCCATTTTAGTAAATTCTGTTTGTGTCCAATCTTTTTCGGGTTTTACAGAGACCACACCAGTTGTAACATTAGTAATAAATAATATTAGGACCATATTGGACAACTTGCCATACCTTGTAGTCTTCAGATTGAATGAAAATTTTCATTCTATTTTTCCACCAATTGTAATGAGATCCATTGAAGTAGGGTGGACGGATAGTAGTCTTTCCCTCCGATGTACCTTCACCATAAGATAATTCAAATAAACTATTCATGATCGTTTTTCTCTCCAAGTTTTACCTTGTTTGAAGTAAGAGAAACCCGCTCTGATATCAATTGTTGGTGCACAAGAGGGGGGTGAATTGTGTACTATACTATTTTGCGGAATTTTAAACTATTTTCGATTTTAATATTCGATTAGCACAAGTCAAAGTCCTAGAACAAAATCGATTAAATAAGTAAACAATAATTAAAGCACAATCGATTTTACGAGGAAAACTCTTCGCAACTATGCAAAGATAAAAACCTCGGCCCGAAGGACTTTGAAACACTACTTCTTTTATTAAGCAATGTTTTACAACGCGATCAACCTACCTTTAGATTGACCCAACACACTCGGTAACTCTACCAAGCCAACTTACCTAGGAGCTCTCCTAGATACAACCAAACAACTTACTCAAGTCGTCGATGAACTGCAATTCTTTTACCTTGAACACTTCTTGTAAGCAAAAGGTACAATTAGATCTATAGTGACATGCAAGTGATGAACATTATGTATCAATGGGCAATAAGTATCTTGGGAACGATACACTCTCTTTTGCTCTCTCAATAAAATGACGTTCTTTTGCTCAGTAGAGTGATCGTTTGTAAATGAGGAAAATCCTTTGTTTTATAGATTAATGATATTTTCTTAGGAAAGAAAATAAGAAACAAATCAAAAGGACTTTATCTCTTCCTAAATAATCTCACTTGATCGAGTCATTTAAGGAACAAACCTCCTTATTTTCGGCTAGATTATCTTTAGGAAATACTGAAGATATTTTCTACGGTTAAAATCAATTAAGAGAAAATAAGACCAGATTCATTTAAACTGGTTTTCTTGATAAATAAGCAAAGAAAAATATCTAGAGTATTATCTCATATATAACTGATTGATTTAGTAAAACTAGTATCAAATTTCAATCTTTTAGCAATCAGTTACAACGTAATGAAGGAAATCTCTTTAACTGATACAAGACTCCTAGCTAGCAACAAAGGAAAGAAGATAACTTTTCTATCTTTTCCATATGGAGAAAACGGCTAGGTTAGTAAAAAGCATTTAAGAGATTTTCAAACCAAATAAAATAAAGATTAGAAAATATATCTTGAGATTAATTTCCAAGAATATTTTCTAAATGAATATTTAATCTATACGTGATACTGGATTAGAATATCCCATAGGTACATCAACCTAGGAACGTTCCAATCATTCACGTGATTGTTCCTTGCATTATTGCCCAAATAGAAACAGTAACGTGTACCACTTGTATGCACAGTTTAACATGAACTCTAAAGTAAATTAATTAAACTAGAGACATGTTACAATGACTTGATTCTTCACTTGGTCTTCACACAAACTCTTGTATGAAATTTCTAAAACACTTAGAAACAAGTCACAAGCATCGCACTAATAAAAATGATTGTCATCATCAAAACTCATCATAACCAAATACCTCAATAGTTATGATGTAATCGTTTTACATATTTATGAAAAATTGAGTAATTTATTACTATCTGTGTTAAACTTGGTGGCCAGTCATTGAAATGAACCGATTGAAGATGGTCTCTTGCTTACGGAGAATAATTGGTTGGATTTCGAACTTTTATTTTCCAAGTTGAAAATAGTTTGTTCCAGTTCCAATATATAAGCTTAATTTTCTTATTTACATTACATGATCAAGTAAGCCACCAAATAAGTAGATAAAACATTTTCCCTTGCTTACTTATTATTTTTCAATTATATTTTTTTGTTTGAAAGTGTGTTAAATCACTAGTGAGTGATGACTCAGTTAAGAGTATTGTACATTTTGGTTCAAGACAAAAAATGAACACAAGATCCCCATGAAAAAACACGTACATGACGTTTACCCCCATTTTAAAATTTGGTACTTTATATTTTAGGCACTTTCTCATTCGATTTATAAATTACTGTTCAGATTTTGGGTAGTGCTGCAATGCAACTTGCTAGATTGAAAGTGGAAAGTAGAATGGAAGTCACATACGGGCCAACCAGTCAACCTTTGAATTGTAGATCAGAATGATCAACATGGCTGATATTGACACCCATTCTAGATTTCACACGTTTCCCATAACCCATCTTCTCTATTTTATTCAAAAAAATTTAACCATTTTTTAAAAAGGATAATCCACTATATTGAAAACCATAATATATCAATCAAAAAATACTAAGTCAAAACATATCTTTATTTCAAAAAAATAACAAAAAAACACTTATATCTAATAGTATTGTAACTCACCATCAAATTGTTGTCTCATAATATAATCTTTCACGAGAAAATCTAACATTTTCTTCAAGGTGTTGAGATTTATTTAATTCTTGCAGACAAATATCAAACATCCATTGCAAAATAGTAAGAACAACCATGTCTACAATCAACAAAACCATAAATATATATCTCAAATTATAGAGATATGAAAGGTTTAGCAAAGAGAGAAATAGAAGTATCTTAACAATGACAAAATGTCTCTTATAAAGCTGCCTCAACATGAAGTCACCGACCTCTATAACCAAGCATGACATCATACTTGTTTGAGGCGGCTCACTAAAGACAGTAGACGCCTCATATGAAATTTTGTGTAACATGGGGCAAAGGACCAAATTAGGGCTTACCGGCCACAAGCAAAGACTGAAGGCCGGGTTTTATCCCAAATCCACTTGCAACTAGTAATTTGAAGGCCGAGAGTTAGAGATATCCTATTTGAGGATCTAGGTGTCATTTTTGGGAAACCAATATTTCGTGTATGTATCTTCATACAAGTTTGTTATATTCTTACTAATTTTACTTATTTTTGCTACCCTTTATAAAATTTCTGGTAGAAGTTATGTGATTACTTACTGTATAGAAATAACTATGGGTGCGTTCTTTAGGATTGAAATGAACTGAACTCAATACCACTGAACTATATTCAGCACCACTGAACTGAAAACACAACTTAACTTAAATGAACACCATTGAACTAATTAAACCCCAATTTCTATGTGAGATATAGGGTGCGTTTGATAGAGTTTATCCGGTCAGTTCAATCCAGATGTCAATTCAGTGATTTCAAAATCAGTTAAATGATGTCGAGTTCAGTTCAGTGGTGCTGAGTTCATAAACATACTTTTTGTCTCACATATCAAATTGTGTTCAATTCAGTTCAGTTGTGTCCAGTTCAGTAGTATCCAGTTCAGTTCAATAGTATCCGGTTTAGTGATGTTGAATTCAGTTCAGTTCTGGTAAGTTCAGCTCTAACAAACGCACCCATAATGTATGATTCTGAACTGAAGTCCACTGAATTGAACTGAGAACATTACCGAACTGAACTGAATTGAACTGAAATCACTGAACCGACACTGGATCATTCCTGAACTGAACTGAACTGACAAAAATAAGTTCTACCATATATATATGGGGAATCGGATAAACATTACAACATTTGCTAAGTGGCTGCAGCTTCATGCTTAGCCTGCTTTTATGACGGCTAGGCTATGATAGTGGGTTGCTGTTGAGCCAGTTCAACAAGCATGTCAATTCCCACTCAGAGAGTGATAGATATTCACTTTTGCTAGTGTTCGAAGCACAAAGTACAAACTAAATTAAATTATGGTGCTGTACACTAGTTAAAAGGCCAGTATCACATAATGACATAAATCCACTTCTGGCAATAGAAGAAAAAGTTGGATTCTTAGTCGATAGAGACGTGAATTTCTGGCTATCCTTCCACCATTTATCAGTAAAAATTTACCAATAATAGATTATTTGGCATGATTTCAAGGATAATTTAAAGGCAGGAGAAGGTTCCAAATTCTTATTTGCGTATAATGCAGAAAATAATGGTAAAATTTGCTTGCTGTACTGTACACACCATTACGATGGTATAGTAATCCTTAATTCCTTACAGGTCTTGGTATGGTCTTACAAGAGTAAAGGCTCATTTGGCCTAACTTTTTCCAACTTGTACTTCTCCTTCTATATTTGTTCTTATATATAAGAAGTTGAAGGTGGAGGCAGGAGCAGATGAAAATAGGGTGGGACGTAGAAAATAAATATAAAAGGAGAACGAAGTTGAAATTTGTAAGAATTAGGCCAAATAGACCCAAAGGCTCAATTTAAAAAATCATTATAGGCTTATCTCTGTCTAGTACAAGATGATCAATGGTCATAACGTCTAGCATAAATATTACTGTCCTAAAGCCGAATTTGCTTCTATAGCTGGTACACGACTATTTGACAATCGAAACCCTGAGATGCAAATCTATTTATCAGTTTGGTGAAGTGATAAGTGATAAATTGACAATAATTCAATCTACTGCCCAAAGACTGTTTTGATTTTGAGAATAGTAGTGGATTAGACATACATTCAGCCTATATATGACTATTTTGGTTTAAGACACCTGAATATATAGGCAAACACAAAGATTGCAAAAGGAAACAAGAATAAGATTAGAGGGAGAAATATGTGACAAGATCGAAAAATATTGACCTTATGTAACAATAATTAACAAAATCCACTTTTCAAAACTATATTGTGGTCGTCTGTGATTTTGTTATTTAAATTTTGACGTTTCACATGTTTAAATAGGTAGCAGAGAAGAACATTACACAAAATGAGAGAGATAATCCTTACAATAACTCAACAAGAGTAAAAATGAAATAAAATTTGTTTCTCTCCTTATAGTTCGCCTAAAGACTCATGGAGTTCATGGGACGAGATATTTTTTTTTTTGGAAAATGGTTAGCTCTTGCATTCCATCTTCCAACGGATGCCAAAGTGACACCCTTGGATTTTCAATTTTTCACAAAAAATAATTCCCAGGCATACCTGAGCAAATAACTGAAGCATAACAACATGGAAATCAAAACTACTCTACTGTGCAACAAAGCACTACAAGCATAAAAATCAGACCATTACTCTCCAGCAACCTGGTAATATCTTGCAAAGGTTTTCATCTGGATGCTCCGAACAATCTCTTGCTCAGACCTGCTCCCCCGATCAAAGGTTCTACTATTTCTCTCCCACCACAGTTCATAAACTGTGGCACTGAGTGCTGCTCTTCTGAACCTCTGTTTGAGAGCCTTCCCCCGAACATGTTGCGTGAACCATTTCAACTCACACTTGAGCTTCATCGGTTTCCTGTTCATATCCATCCAAAGAAAAACATTCTGCCAAATCTGACTAGCAAAGGGGCATTCGAAAAACAAGTGTGAAACTGTCTCACTAGCTTTACAGCACATCACACATCGATTCACCATTTGTATACCCCTACACATTAATTGATCGATATTGGCGAGCTTGTTGTATGCAGCTAGCCAAAGAATAACTCTGTGTCTTGGGACTGCCATGGTTTCCCAAACAGTCCTCCCCCATCTACACTTGTTGCCCTTGTCTCTGATTACATCATACACTGCCTTGACACAATACTTCCCATTAACACACCACTTCTGTAACATCTCTTTAGCCAGTTGCTCTCCTCCTATTTTATTCACAAACAAGTCCCTAGTTTGCACTAGTTTCTTCCACAACCAAGAATCATTTGTTTTGCTTTCAATATTCCAGATTGAAACATGCTGCAAGTGGTACTTTGAAACCCACTGCACAAACATGCTTTGCTGTCCTCATGCAATCATCCATACCCACCTCATAAACATTGCTCGATTCCAAGAGAAGGTCTGCTTCACATTTAACCCTCCCTCCTCATAAGGCTTACACAATTGATCCCAACTCATAAAGCACCATTTTCTTTTTTCCATCCACACCCCCCCAGAAAAAAACTCTACAAAGTCTATCTATTTCCTGTATCACATTTTTGGGCAGTGCAAATGCTGATCCCCAAAAATTACTCAAACCAAATAGCACAGAGTTTAAAAGTTGTGCCTTTCCAGCATAACTGAGCAGCTGAGAGGCCCAATGGTGAGTAAGCTTTCTGATTTTGTAAAGTAGGGGTTGACACAAAGACATTGTAAGCCTGCTGGCACTCAAAGGTACCCCAAGGTATCTAAAAGGAAGAGACCCCTCAACAAAATTTGTGGCTTCAAGTATTTCAGCCTTCACATTTTGAGTCACACCTCCAAACAAAATTCTAGTCTTAGCTGAACTAGGCTTCAAACCAGACATGCCAGCAAATGTATTCAGAACATTTACTAAGTGTTGTACAGATGGTAAGTCACCTCTGGCAAAGAGAAGTAGGTCGTCTGCAAAAGTTAGATAAGTAAGCTTCATCCTACAACATTTAGGATGAAAACTGAAGCTCTTCTGAACACATACCCTTCTCAACATCCTCGACAAAAACTCCATACACAGCAAGAAAAGGTAAGGTGACATAGGATCATCTTGTCTCACCCCTCGTTTCCCAGCAAAAAAACCTTCAGGACACCCATCAATATTCAGGGAGAACATAACAGTGGAAACACATGCCATCACCCATCCAACAAAGAGCACAGGGAAACCCAGACCAAGCATGGCCTTTTCCAAAAAAGACCAATTTAGGCTGTCATAAGCCTTCATTATATCCACATTTATCATCACTCGCGGAGAAACATTTTTCCTCCGATATTGCTTCATTAATTCATGTGCCAAGAAGATGTTTTCAAAAATGCTTCTACCTTTAGTAAAAGCTACTTGTTCTCCCCCCACAATAATCATCATAACAGGTTGCATACGTTTAGCAAGAATTTTTGTAATAATCTTGTACAAAACGGAACAACATGATATGGGACGAAAGTCCTTTACATCTTCAGGAATATCTTTTTTAGGAAGTAAAGAGACCAATGTGGAATTTACCTGTTTCAGAAGTTTGCAAGTTTTGAAGAAATCCAAAATGGCATCTGAGACCTCCTCACCCACTATTCCCCACACAACTTTGAAGAATTTGGATGTATACCCGTCTGGTCCAGGTGCTTTCATGTCAGGTATAGAGAATAAGGCAGCCTTGATCTCATCTTTAGTGACGGGAGCAGTCAACACATCTATCAACTCCTTTGGCACCCGTTTACCAAAATCAAGCATAGACGCATCAAACTCTGTCACCACATCTTCTTTCCCTAGCACCTCCTGATAATATTCCAAAAAAGCTTCACTAACACCCTGTCTGTTTGTCCTCAAAACACCCTGCATATCACGGATTGAGCCTACCCGCGCATGCCTCCTCCTCTCTGCAATTTTTGCATGAAAATAAGAAACATTTTCATCATCTAATCTTATGTCAGTTATCTTAGAACGCTGCTGAATAACATTTAGCTCAGCCTGTCTAAGCTTGTAATATTGTTCCCCTGCATTTCTTTCATCCCGTTGCATAGAGATATTGAAAGGATCATAGTGAACCTTTGTCTGCAACTCATGCCACTGCTTCTGAGCCTCCACAACCTGCTGATGTAGATTATTATATTTTTGTCTATGCAACTTCTTCAATTCACCTTTTAACCCTTTAAGCTTCTGCATTATTCTGTACATTTTGCATCCCTGCACCTGCATACTCCAAACAGAATTCACAGTTTGCAGAAAACTCTCATCCTGCACCCAACAATTTAGAAATTTAAAGGTATTAACTCTCCTCTCACCCCCTGTTTCCACCCTAACCAAACTAGGAGAATGGTCAGAAGGCCCTGGAGGCAAGAAATCAGCACTAATGGGCAAACCAGACATCACCCATTTACTATCATACATGACCTTATCCAGCTTGCACTGAACTCTATCAAAACCTTCCTGTTTATTAGACCAAGTAAACATCAACCCAGATGCAGGAACATCTGTAAGTCCAGCAGCTCCTACACAACTACTAAACTCCATAATCTCATGAACATTTGCCACTGCAGTACTGCACCTCTCTCCTGTTGTCAAGGTGACATTAAAATCTCCAATAACCAATACAGGCAGAGTAGCAACAACACACCAATTTACCAAATCATCCCACAAACTCCTTCTCATGTCAGCATCATTGTAAGCATATACAACAATTAATAAAAATTTCAAAGGAACAATTTTTGAAGACACGCAGCACAACATTGCTTGGGTTGTACTCTGCACTACTTCCACCCCTACATTATAAGAATTCCATATGACACACACCCTACCATTGTAGTGCATATCATGGTTTGTCATTACCTCATATCTTTGAAAAAACCTCTTAGCAATTCTCTGAATTCTGTGAGCTTTTATTTTTGTTTCTAGTAACCCGAGCACATCAATCTTATTCAATAACAGGAAGTTCTTGACATCCTGCAGTTTAAGGGGCTTGTTGCAGCCCCTTATATTCCACCCAGATATTATCATGTGGCACATGTAGGGTCACCCCCACCGCCTTCCCCAAAGAGATCCTCCATAGCTGCATTAACATCCTCATCATCAGGTAACTCCAACACCTGAAAGAAAGATGGCACTGATGTTTCTAGCACATCCTGCCGCTTTGCCCCACTAGCATTTACCTTACTGGCTGTACGTTTAGCAGGAACATTCTGAAACAAATTATTATATCTCATCTCCTCATATGATTCCATCAATTGAGGTAGCTGCTCATTTTCCCCGTTTGCAATTCAAGTTCCAGCAGCTGAAATATTTTCAACTTCAGTATTGACAACAGCTGGTACACCACCTGTACCTCAACACCATTTGCCTCCGAAACCACCACAGGATCAACCGTCACAGGCCGACTCTTGCATCTTGCCTCTTCATGCCCCAACTGATGACAACACTTGCAAATAGTAAGGCACCCATTCATAAGTAACATGTTGCTTCAATTTCATACCAAAAGGAGTATTTATTGGTATATCTATTGGCAATTCACCAGTCACATCCACTTCAATTAACACACGAGCATAAGACACCTTCTCCTTACACGCCGTGCACTTGTCTGCAAACATAGGCTTGCCAATTTTGCTAGCCAACTTACTCAACCCACGATAAGACCAGTATTGAACATCCAGACAAGGAAACTTGACCCATACAGGCACCTTCGTCACCTCCTCCTTAGTGATGCAAAATTCTGGTGTCCAAGGCTTGAGTAAGAGAGTTCTATTCCCCACCGCCCATGGCCCTCTTTTCAATATAGTATCTCTCTCCTTTTCAGATTGAAAACGAAAGAAATACCATCCCTTATTATGACTAAGCACCCGTGGAAGATGAACATGAGCCCATTTTTTCCTGATAAATTCATGGATAGTGGTAAGTTTAGGATTACCCCCCATCACAAAACCTACCAATGCATTCTTCCAATAATCCACCCCTCCGCTATATCATCCAGATCAAAGCTTACAGCATCAGCAATCTTGCACCTCAGGCACATACGACAACTTGAGCCCCTGCTCAGGACTTCGATTGTCAGCAAACAAGGCCTGCCATGCTCCAGGATCCGCCCTTTGATGAGGAGCCCCAGCAGTTGGGCCACCCATCACAGGTGAGATAATAGGAATAATAGGCACTGGAACCTCAGGTACTCCCTCATGTAAATCAACACCAATAATCCCACCCCCACTAGGTATCTCGTCCAAATTATCCCCAATTTCAACTTGCACAGTACTCTCATTAATAGAATTCACAGTTAGAGCTGAATTATTACCTTCCATTGTCGCAATATCTGTCTGAGAACAATTTTCGTCACCCACTACGGGAGCAGCGACCTCTGCAGTACCACCACCAGCTCCAATCACTGAACCAAAAGCAAGGCCCAGAAAATCCCCTAACTGTACCGAAGGTCGTGGCTCCGGTACGGTTGGCTGCGCAACCGCCTTCGTACCCCCATCACCATCCACCTCCTTGTGCCCATCATTAGATTCGCCATCCTTCCCTGTATTTGGATCAAGATTTTGATTCTTCTTTGGACGCCCTCGTTTACCATCGACAACCATGGCGATTCGTGGTGGCGCAGGATAAGAGTTAACCTACGCAGAGATATTTGTGACAGATAAGACAATACGTACAGTCCCTATTAGGTGTACTGAATTCAGAAATAAACATCGAATGTTGAGATGGCCGAATTGGTCTAAGGCGCCAGATTCTGGTCCGAAAGGGCGTGGGTTCAAATCCCACTCTCAACATAAATCTTTTTTAACTCTTTTAAAAAGGTTTCACCATCTCGTACGCTAGCTTTACTCATGTTATCCTTCTAGGGCTTGGGCTGAGGCCTGCGGCCTGCCTAGCAATATACAAAGCTGGAAAGGGATGACCCAATTAGATGTTTATACCCGCCCATGAGGCCCATGACTGACCCGTTTAGGGGAAAATAAATAGTGGAGTATCCTTTTAGCAAGAAACAACTTTGATTGTTGATAATCAATATATATATATATATATATATATATATATATATATATATATATATATATATATATATATATATATATATATATATATAAAGGAAGACATATTTCGGGAGCAATGAGGCGTGTCACATAGGCGAGAATTTTAGGAGCGCGCTACCTAAGCGAGGATAATGACAAAAGTTAATTGTTCATTTTTAGTGTAAAACGCTTAGGACTCTTAATCCCTACTGTTTAGGATTCTTGGGTTGTGATAGACCTCTAGAGTTTTATACGAGTTATACTAGAACTCTGTCAAATATTTGAAATCAAATATAACTTTTTCTACACATCTCAAAAAATAATAACTTTTGTACCATCAAATTCGTATCGAAAAATACTTTAGAACGAGATGCATATACAATATGTATACGAAACATGTAAGATCGCAGGTATATGTTGGTTCCCGTAAATAAGTAAAAATAATAATAATACTAACAATAAAATTAAGCTAAAAATAAAAAAAAAAGAGCAAATATCTTTAGTCACCTAAGCGGTATCTTTAAGAGCATGCCTTATGAAAGAGAATATTAAACAATAAAATTAAAGTAACACATACTCATAAGTCATAACACATACTTTGAACAAAAAAAATATATATAAATAAATAGAAATAAGAAAAGAAAAGAAAATTTTTCACACGTTAGTAACTTAGTAATTAGTATACCTAAATCAATTGTCAAATAAAATTATTTTTAACATACCAATCAATAAATAATATAAAGAAGTTTCATATTAATAAAAGTTTCGGATAATGAAAAAGAGAGATTGAATTGTGCTAAATAGTTAGAGCTTTATTAGCGCCATAACTACTTTATCTTTATCTAATATTCAAACTCGAATATAACTATTCTACACATCTTTAAAAATAATAATATTTACACCATCATATTTGTATCGAAAAGTACTTCGAAATGAGATGCATTTATAATATGCTTACAATAAACTTGTAAGATTGTGTTACAATATTAATTTTAGTAAAAAAATAAATTAATATGATATATACTAATAAAAGAAAAACGAAAACAACAAAACATATAAATTTGAACGCGTGCATCCCACGGGTATCGCGCCACATATGAATGTCATCTAAGCAAGTAATTAAACAATAAATAAATAAAGGTTAGGAAATGAAATATAGAGCTGGAGTTGTGATAGATGTCTAGAGTTTTTATATGAGCTATATTAGATCTCCGTCAAATATTTATAAAATCATATATAAATTTTTCTACATGTCTAAAAAAATAATCTTTTAAATCACCAGATTCGCATCGAAAAGTACCTTAAAATGATATTCATTTACAATATGTATAAGAAACATGTAAGATTCACTTGAAAATAAATTTGAGCAAATATATTTTCAGTCTGTGCATAACACAAGTTTGATTACTAAGTTGCATCACCTAAGCAATTAGTCTCAACAAAAAAAATGAAAAGCAAGCCACATAAGCCAGAAATATAGTTGAGAATATTGAAAGAAAAAAAAAAGAAGTGGAGAATGTGATATATGTCTCTCCTCATGTTCATATTTCATCTTTTATTAATTTGCCTCTCTTTTTGCTATATGCGAGACTACAAGGCCAAAAGTTGACATGAATGTAATGGGAGACTAATGAAAGTTGAATGCTTCATGAATATCTAAATTTATTGAGAGGTTATCGCATTGATTCAAGGCTCCTCCGATATGATATATAGTGTTCGAACATCGATCTAACAACGATTTTAAAGTAACCATTTTCGGAGGTGCAATTTGGTAGAATCCTAATTGTATTTTAGGTGGACTATGATGACTAATATCTTTTTTCATTAAACGCCTCACATAATCACTTCTCCATTTTTGTTTTGAACTTTTTCTCACCCTTTATTCTCCCTACATCTCTTTGCCTTCAAGTTTTCTTATTTATTCTAGGAAATCTTGATGATCCGAGGGGCGTGAAAAATAAAAGAGAGATCGACCTAAATCACTAAGGATAGCATGAAACTAGCATCACTATATAGCATGCATAATTATAATCAATTAGAAATTATTTACGATTACTTTTTTTAAATAGGCATATTAGTGTGCGTATTTCATCAAATGAATATTAATATACAGACATTTCACTCAACCCGTGTATCGCACGGACTTTAAAACTAGTAAAAAATATAAAGAAAAAAAACAACTTTGACTTTTCCTTCTTGTAAATTAATTTTTATCCCTAATTTTTGTTTTTTGAAATGGATCCGGAAAAAAACAAGTACTTCATTTTAACAGTTTAATTTTGAAAAGTATTTAAGGGCATAGATATATAGGAACAAGTTAGTTAAATTTTTGTTCAATTTTATGTTGAAATAATTAGACACTCAAATTAACGTATGTTTTTATCACTCGCTCTTATATTTACGAATCGATGATATTAAAATATTATTACTGATGAGAATTTGATTGGAAAACACTGGTTACACATTTCTTGACAAAGATTAGGGTTTGATTCTCATTATCCATGCCCCAAATTTATCATTAAACATTATTATATTTTACAATGTAGAATGATGTGGTACAAGTAGGAGTAAATTGTATATATATACTTAGGGGTATAATCAATATCGATATCAATAATATATATATATATATATATATATATATATATATATAATTGAGTTCTCACCAAGGTGACATTGAATAATACTCCCACCGTCCCGGGTTTTTCCTTACATAAGAAAATGGACCAATTACCAAGGAAACTAAACTTTCATACAAATGTTCCCAATATGCCCTTACTCTTACCCTTTGGTCCTTCTCCTTCTCTCTCCTGTAAACCTTCACCCCACCTTCACCACCA
This sequence comes from Tetragonia tetragonoides, assembly GCA_038025085.1. NCBI lineage: Eukaryota > Viridiplantae > Streptophyta > Magnoliopsida > Caryophyllales > Aizoaceae > Tetragonia > Tetragonia tetragonoides. The sequence goes on from CM076139.1 coordinate 15,135,464, forward strand.
CCTCAAACACCTCCACCACCCTGAGATTCAACCATGAATCCCCTCCCACCAGCACCACCAGTCACCTTTCTCCTCTGGTCCACCACCCCATCTCGCCCCTCAAAATCCAGGAGATTGATTTTATATTGTGTTCACCGTTGAATCACCTCCAAGCCATGTATAATTGAGTTCTCACCAAGGTGATATTGAATAAATAATAAATAGTCATAACTGCATGGGTGATTAAAAAGAAATCAAAAAAACTTTTATTTTATTTTAATAAAAAAAGTAACATAAGTATTATATTTATTATCCTTAAAAAGGTATATTATTTATTCATTAAAAATGTAATTTCTTTGTTAAATGTGTGAAAAAGATTATTATTGTTCCTTGCTACTCCTATTATTCAACTTTATATATTAATGTGATTAAAATTTTTTTATTATATTGATTCTAATAACAGAGAATGATGAACAAGAACCCGTGCATCGCACGGGCACGAAATCTAGTATATATGTATAATTGAGTCCTCACCAAGGTAGCATTGAATAAATAATAAATAGTCATAAAAGCATGAGTGATTAAAAAGAAATCAAAAATATTTTTATTTTATTTTAATAAAAAAAGTAACATAAGTATTATATTTATTATCCTTAAAAATATATATTATTTATTCTCTAAAAGTGTAGTTTCTTTTTTAAATGCGTGAAAAAGATTATTATTGTTCCTTGGTAATAAATAGCTATAAATGCATGGGTGATTAAAAAGAAATTAAAAATCGTTTATGAATATATATATATATATATATAAATTGAGTTCTCACCAAGGTGGAATTGAATAAATAATAAATAATCATAAAAGCAAGGGTGATTAAAAAGAAATAAAAAATACTTTTTTTATTTTAATATAAAAAAGTAACATAAGTATCAAATTTATTATCCTAAAAAAACATATATTATATATTCACTAAAAAGTGTAATTTGTTTTGATAAATGTATTTTTTTCCTGATAAAAAGATTATTATTGTTCCTTGCTACTCCTATTATTCAACTTTATATTAAAAGGAGGGAACGAATTAAATATCAAAACTTTTGTATAATTACTAAATTTAATTTTGCGAGGGTTGGTTTGATTTGATGAGTTCTTGCTTCTTAATGTCAAATTGTCAACCAGCATTTAAGAAATTGGATATGGTATGTGAATGTGACTATGTGAGCAACGAAAATGGATATTTCCTATGCACAAAAGTGGATATTTCCTATGCACAAAAACTCGTATGAGGCAGGCTAAAGATGAGGTCCCCTCTAACAAGCATAACGTCATGCTTATGTCTTATTTGATTATAGAGGGTCTCACCTTGAGGCGGTCTCATATGAGACATTTTCTTTCTAAAAGACTAACGTATGATGGGAATTCTTGGATGATCCACCCACTGTGGCATCCTTCTATTTATATAGAGTTCATCTCAACAATACAGCAAATATAATGGAAGTGGTTACAACAGACTATACAAGGTTTCCTAGGAGTATACAACTATCTGTATAACAAACTCTAGATAAAAGATAAGATCAGATTTGTTGAGAGTATATAGCTGATTTGGTCATCCTTTGACTTCGTCCTTTTCCTTAGTTTTATCACGTGAGTGCTCTATCTCCTTAACACTTTCCTAATATGTTCCATACTCCCATCGGCGTAGTCTACCAAGCTCCAGTCCACAATCATGAGATTGAGGGGGTAGATCGAGCTCTAAACCCGATCCCCTATCTAAACCCGATCCCCTCATGAGGGAGTTTGACCAACTAAACTCCCATTTTTACTCTTAATTTAAGTTTAACGTGTATAAATATGCTAATTAAGCATCCGATAAAATATGCTAAAGTAGAAGGTTTTACTTTGGATTCTAAGCTTAGACCTTTGCTTTCTATTGTTGGATGACCAAATCGGTCAGGAAAAACAAACAATGCCTCCAAAATACTACATTGCACGAAAGACATATGTCTTTTGCCTTTTTTTGATTTTTATTTTGACAAAGAAGTTGAAATATTTTTCTTAATATAAGTATATCTTAGCTTTAAGTCTGCTTCAGCAATAATGGTTGCTTTTTGAATAGCATGCAGAATTTCTTCTCTACTTGAATTAACCTCCTTGATGTTGTTGACTCACACAATTAATTATTCCAGAATGCATTTTGACTAATATTTCGTAGAAGGATATTGACATTTTGTTGTCCCTTTCAACCAAAGGACATGCATGTCAAACCAACCGAAACCAAACAGAATGAAACCATAGCACTTTTCTTGTAATTTAAAGTGTAGTGAAGTCGGAAAGAATTAACATGACAATCGCGTTTGGGCTGTATTTGAACAACTACTACTAATAAGTCCAAACTATTTGGGGCCCTTAAGGTACTTTTGGGTTTTAGTGGAGTTGTCAATCGGGCAGATTAAATCGGATTTATATCATATTGAGTTCAGTATTTCGTATTATAAGAGTATTTGGGTCAAATTGGATTGAAACGGCCGATTTGCGCTTATGTCTGGTCACAACTTCATCATGTCGGGTTTATGCTTATATATATTCACTAGAGACATGACATTGATCATCAGTATTCACAAAGAATGTTACCAACTTACCATACTCTCGGTTAGTCGAATGGACAATATTTTATTTACTCACAAGGTAATTTGACCATCTGATTTAAAACAAAAATAAAAACAAGATTGGACATTGGATTTCAAGCAATGCATATTTCAATTTTAAAAATTTAAATATCAAAAAATAATCGATTACAAATTCACAACTCATATAAGTAAGCTACCCCGAGTAACCTTATATTTCCTCCAGCTACCCACTCTCTACCTCCGGCTCTCCCATAGTCCCACAGTCCGACGTAATAATTTCTAATTTTTTTCTTTTGGAGGGGCCGTATTAATTTCCGGTTGAGGTCCTGTTTTCGTGTATTAAACACAAATCTATCATTTTTCTTACAAAAGTCAAAGTTGACATACTGAGGGGACATTACCCTCAACTTGCTCTGATCTGCTTGTTGATCCTCACACTCACCCATTATTCTTCAATCTTCATAAATCTTATAACTTCCCACCCCAATTTGCCCTTTTCGTATTAATACTACAATGGTACAATCTATGATCTTAATTCTTCCTTCTACATAATTAATTATGCATATCAATTCTCAACCCACAACAACTTTACATCATGCTCAAGTTATTAATCCCAATTTGGTCAACACTTTTTTCTTCTTTAAATTAATTTTTTGCACTTGTTTTTCAATTTTCATTTTTAGAATTTTATATCCTCTAGTACTATAAGTCTATAACATATAGACATAGTAGTATATATATTTCTTGTGAGTGTATAGTATGAAGTTGATCAAAAACCTTGGTATATGTATCCACTCTCACATGGCTACTTTCACCACTACTTGCTCACCCCAACCTTCATTTTCTCTCTCCTCACCCTCTTTCTAAACTCTGATCTCCATCAAACAAATTATGAAGACACCCATTTTTCTTCTCTTTTTAATACTCACACTCACCCATATTATTTCAGCTGATGATCAATCAACGGCTGATATCCCTCAAGAGCTCTTGAAAGGCTTCACTATAACACCAAATCCAACGGTCAAGAACTTCCAACAAATCCTCACCGATTCAACTCGCAACTTCTCACTGAGTTTCCTCCGAGTTAACTCAGACAAACTCGCCCTCGCAATCGTCCACGTGGAATCCGGCGTGCCACTCTGGCAGGCCGTCCTAGCCCAGCAGGCCCAGTGGGGGAAGCCCACCAAGCTCATCTTCAATGGCAGTCTCGTAATTATGGACACAAGCTCGAGGGTATTTTGGTCAACAAACACCGAGGGTGACCATGTTTTGATTACTAGTACGGGCAGTGCACCCAATCTTCAAATCCAGAAGGGCGGGCAGAACGGGCAGCATTCTCTTTCTCTCTCCACACCGTTATGGCAGAGTTTTGACTTTCCTTCGGATACCCTTTTGGAGAACCAAAACTTCACTTCTGCCATGAAGCTTGTTTCTTCTAATGGGCTTTATACGATGCGTTTAGGGTCTGATTTTATTGGTTTATATGCTAAGTTTAATCCTTTAGGTTCGGATAATGAGGGTCAGATTTATTATAAGCACCGAGCCTTACAGGCTAAGGTTGATATTGTAGGAGGGAAGGGTCCGATTTTGGTTCGGATTAGTCCTGACGGGTTTCTAGGTATGTACCAAACCAGGTCTATCCCGGCTGATGTACAATCATTTAACAGCTACCAGAGGTCTGTACCCGGACCTAGGCGGATACAGATTGAAGCAGACGGAAACTTGAAAGGATATTACTGGTCGGGTTCGGGTTGGGTTGTGGACTATCAAGCAATATCTGAGCCTTGTGACTTACCGAACCTGTGTGGTCCCTACGGGTTGTGTACGCCAGGTAGTGGATGCTCGTGCTTAAATAACCAAACCAATTCCCGAACCGGAGAGTGCCACCAAACCAAATCCGAACCTGGAGACTTATGTGGAGTGAAAGCAAGCAAGATTACTACACAGAAAAGGACAGGTGTCGAGCTTCCATTTAAGGAGCTAATGGGGTCCACTAAAACGGCATCGTATGAGCATTGTGAGAAATCATGTGAGTTGAATTGCACGTGCTGGGGAGCATTGTATAACAATGCATCTGGGTTTTGTTACACTGTGGACTACCCTATACAAACTATCCTAGGTGTTGGGGATGAGACAAAGATGGGATATTTTAAGGTGTGGGAAGGTGCAGGGAAAAAGAAGGAGATCATGGGATTAGGGGTTGGTATTGGGGTGCTTTGTGGGGCTATTTTAGTACTTTTAGT